>OY754338.1:86125169-88625169 GCA_963573305.1 Pyrrhosoma nymphula
GATCACATCATTATTCACGGCTGAATAGAGTTTGGTGAATAATTGTAGTATATTCCAATTAATTCCCCGAGTAAATATCCATACTTGCACATTTGGAAAGGAGCACAATAGGGATAGATAGATTCACAGAGTTTACTTGTAACATTTCATTGCTTCGTGAACACTTTGCTGGACAATCTCACCTCCAATAAAGTGCGTTTTAATCGTTATGGACTATACTCATTAACACAATTGCATAATAAAAATAACTTTTACTTAAAATTATGCAGATTTACTTTGGCCGTTTACGAAAGCAATAAGAGGAGGTTCATTTGTGAACTCGTCGTCAAAAATTACTCGTTATATGTGATAAATCCGAATAATTTTCATGCCCTGATTTCATCTCCAGTTTAATGGAAAAATTGCATTGAAGTGATTTTTTCCTGTGTTAACTCACATTTAAGCGCAGATATTGCTTATCATATTAATGTTTGTAAGGTAATAACTTCAATGAAAATGACAAAATTATCATTTGAAGGTGTTCGCTGTCATTTCTCAGTTTTGTTTCCGAGAGTATTGCAGAGCGAGATTAATTTAATTCGTCAGTCGTCTCATCCCGTTTCTTCTTCTCTTCGCAGTCTTCAAAGCCATCATCCAACCCCACGCCTCCCGTCCCTCCCCCCTCCTAACGCCCCCCCCCCCATCCCACACCCCATCTCAGGGATCCGTCTCTCTCCAGACGCGACCTTTTCCCACGTTTATATCCCGCCCTCAATTTACATACAAGATATTCTGCCATTCTGCAACGTAGTCATCAATTCCTCCCCGCCACCCACGTAGCGGCTCACTTGCTCCGTCCCGTGCAGGGACGGGGGAGTGAGGAATCCCCTCTCCCTCCTCCTATCTTCTTATTCCCCTCCCCCTCATTCATTCCCTCTCCTTCTTCTTCTCTTATTCTCTGCGTTCACCGCCCACTCTCTCCCTCCTCGTAAGATCTCACACTCGCCCAAATCCCCCAACACTCCCAAACCCTCCCCGCAATCCCTCTTATTCTCCTCAAACCATCTTACATTCAGCCTCTTCCTCCGCTCTAACATGGATTCTAACGCCATTTGCATAGGATTTCTATTTCATTTGCACAATGCATAATGCGCCTCCTCCTCTCACCCTCCCCCGCCAGGCTTTAATTCAATTGTTTCCGAGTGTGCATGGGGGCGCCAGGATTCTCTTTCTCCGCCAGCGGCGTCTCGCTCTGCCTCGGTGGGAATGGTTTTTTTTTGCATGTCGGGAGAGCCAGGATGGGGGGAGTAGGGAAGAGGTGGGGAGAGGGGCGAGTCCAAACCGTGGATTGGCTTGAAGAGTTTAAGGGAGAAATAGAGAGAGAGAGGTGGGGTTTAAGACGGGAACTTGAAGAAAAGTTTTCGGGGGAGATTTTCAAACTTGGTTCTTTCGGTTCAGGATTAACTGACTGATGGGGAATACGTGAGTGGAAGTGGGTGGTTTGGTTTGAGGGGTGGATATCAGGGGTGGGTGGGGGAGGGTGGAGAGACCACCACCCCCCCTCGTTCTATTCTTCTTTATATCTGGAAAGAGTTTTTAGTTTTTTCTTCCCGTGGGAGAGCGGGGGGAAGGATGGACGAAGAAGGCGCTGGATTGGTCCTGGAAAAGTTTTCTTCCGGCTTTCCTTCACCTCCCCCTTGCCCATATCTTTCCCTCCCCTCCCATTTTGTCCGAGGGAAACTTCTTATCCAGTTACTGATTGCTTAGTTTCCTCTTCGCCTTTTTCATTCCCCAAGCATTCTCTTTTCGTCTTTCATCACCGTATTTTTCTTCTATTAGTTGGAGTATTTTTTTCTTCTTACCTGTAAGACTGCTTGTAGCCCACCATTGTTGCCGTGTAACATTTAGTTGCACATAATGTTTTTGAAAATTTTGGATGCCTTAGGTATCCCTATAGCATCTTCCACTATTTTTTCCGGTGTTTTTCTTCTTAGGCACCTCCTCTCCTCTCCTCCTCGAAGAATCCTCTCGCTTTTGCTAAACGTTATCCAACTTGATTGTCTCAATGGATGACTCTTGGTGATGGAAACGTTTTGGCCCTCAAATGCATTGCAATGTTTAAAATGACAAAAGTGATTATAGAATCGTTTCTCCTATTGGTTTATGGATATTTCAAGATTTAAATTTACATGATTAAGCGTGGCTTTTCTGTTTTAACACATGTTTCATGCAGTTTTGGCGATAGAATAGTGCTCTGTTTTCTAGTTACATCTTTATTTACGTTACTTTTTTGGTTTTCTCAGTAATATCGTCATCATTGTCGTAGAAAAAATCTTCGAGTGTCAAGTGTTAGTTTTCCACCAGGGTTGGTTGGCTATTTCCTCGAAATTTCTCCCATGTCGTAATGTATTCCTCTCCGCAGCTAAGGGTATTTCTATTCTTGTGTCGAAGTTAGCGCGGAGCATTCCGAGGAATCTCCGGTCTGGAAACCCACGCGTTGAAATAAAACTCATATCAGGTGTCATGGAAATCATTTTCACTGCCCTCTTGAGGGGGATGCTTTTAAAAGAGTGTCATTTACACCCATTCGAAGTCTTGTTAAATGATTAATGTCGGCGAGGATGGAAGGCAACGAATAAAAGACGCGACGAAATTTCAAGAGGTATCAAGTTTTCCTTCCCCTTCACCTGTTTTCCCCTCCCCTTTCTCCCACCCTCCTCTCGTTACGGACGATTCGCTTGCCCAAGCCGCCCATAAATGTTGATCCACGAGAGGAAAGTCGCTCCGGGAAAGTATTCATTGCGCTTGAAATTAAATATCCCCTTTTACTATTATTCCGTGCTTCGTAAATCCGCGGGAGGTCTTCGTCGTCAAAGACTGAAAAAAAACTCTTGGGAAAACTGCTCGGAAAATTATTGAAACGACAGAGAAAATATTTCTCAGATGTAATTATGTTGGCCTTAGAAGGCAGCGGTCAATTTTTTCCGCCCTTCACGAATCTCTTTTACCGCCATGAGAATGTTTTCTTAGCCCCTATTAGTTTGCCATTTTCTTTCGCGTATGCGAATTCTTGATTTTTCCGTGGCTACAAATTATGTGTTACTAGTAGTTTCGTTAGTTAAAAAGTCTGTTTAATTAGTTTTCTTATTAGCTTAAAGCCAGCACACAAAATGCTCACATATTTTTTCATAAGTCAAAAAGTCAGAAGTTTACTGCACACGATTTCTCTCCTTTTTACTTCTTTTTTTAATGGTGTTCCTTCGTTACAAGTGGAGAAATTTGCCATTTGAAAGAATTCCTTCAAATTATACTCTGGAAAAATAATTTTACAAAAAAGGAGAGGAAAAATGATGTTTTTTTATCCTGTTAATTATTTTACTGCGTTTCATTAGGACTAGCTTATTGCTATCATTAGACTTCCTTGGAAAATTATGTAGGTGCGTACATATGACGGATATAAGTGAAAAGGGTGGAACATAATATGTCAGCTGGCGTTACTAACTGGCGAACCCTCCAAATGAAATAAGACTTTGAAATTGTAGACGGTCGACTCTCTCAGCGACTCCCCTTGGCACTGCTCTCGTTTTCTGAGGTGTTCATTCCACTGCCCACCCTCCGTCGACTTCCGGTACGAATCGACGTGAAGAAGACGTGAGGAATTCTCTCGCTGGGCATTGAGTTACACCGAAAACTGCTCGCACGGCGAAACAGAAAACGCGAAAAAAACTCGTACTTCATTGATGCCTTGGAGACCTCAATAAACTAAGTTAATTATTAATGAAATTTTATTATAGTTTTTTCTTTAAAGAACAAGAACGATTTCCAAAGTTATCTTGACATGAAACTTGGATATATTAAATAAAATAAATTATTATAATTTTAATTAAAATAAATAATTTCATTTAATAGAAAAATTAATAAGGCCGTTGTCGTTTTCGGAGTGAGTGGGTAATGGATACTTTGATTTATATTCTTTTATAATTCCTACTTATAGCAGGTTCATTCCTCATTTTATCAACCTTGTGATGCTAAGTAATATTCTGCATTTTTATTCCGATAGAAAATTATGATTGCATATACCTACAAAGTAAAGAAATATCAATTTGATGTTTTGAGAAGACTATTTTTGAATTTCCCAATAATCCAACTTCGCCTCATTATTGGCACTTCGATTTAGTTATCCTATTTGTTCGTTTATTTTTTCTTGGAGTATTCACATTATCATCGCCTAGTTGATACGTATTACTAGCAAAATGCATGGCAGTGGCGTTACAAAAGTTGCACTTAATCGCAGTCAACACAAGTGTCTGGAGCGTTAAAGCTATGAATATAAAATTACGAGATCTTGTAAGTTGTCCGTGATATAATCGTACTGATAGCCTTAAGTACATCTATCTCTTTTACCGAATAATATTATTCTTTTTTTGGTAATTTTACCCGATAAAGTGCCTTGGTCGGAAAAATGACGTCACGAGACCTATTTACTCGGTCTTCCCCCTTCCTTCTCCCCATGCTCAAATATCTCTCCAAGGGGCTCCCCTCATCCCCCTCCCAATTCCCTGTCCGCCCTATTTGAATCCCTCGCCCCTAGTTGTTTGCCCGGGACAAGGGGGGAGGGGGGGTCGCACGGCCGGCTACCCCATCCCCAGCATCATCCCTCTCACTCACCAACAGCCTTTTGCAGCTCATTTTCATCGATATCATCAAGACCGGTGGCGGTCCCCGACGGCCCGGGAAGGGTGCAAGGGTAGAGTGACAGATGAGGGATGAGCGCGCGCTCTCTCGCAGAGGTTGTGGACCCCGTGGCCGTCCGTTCGTCGCGAAGGGGGTCTCGTCGGAAGGTGGATGAGCCACCCCTTGTTGGATAGGGAGGGGGTAGAGAGTAGGGATGCGGTAATCGGCCCATGTGCTCTATGGCGCTAGGGGGGTTCGGATCGCTCTCTCTAATGGAAGTCTCACCCACCCCTGCTCTGGGTTGGGTGCCGATTTCCACCCACAGCCACCCCTCCCCCCACACTTTCCCTCCCCAACGAACCCACCCTTATAACGGGGTACGGGGGGTGTGGAAGATTTAAGACGATATCCGAGAGGGGACATAAAAGTCTCCAGTTTTTCCGCAGTAATTGGCGTCAATTTGACATTCCCACGTGGCGGAAGAGAATGGACCTTGCGGATGATAATGAGAAAGCTGACATATGAAAAGGGGTGTCCCCTTGTGAGCTGTAGAGAGCGGAGCTGTAAGTGTGGGCGAGTGGCAAAAGTTTGCTGGTCTCTCATTTGGAAGGATCGTCGCCTTTGGCTGGGAGTGGTAATTGGAAAACTAAAACGGAGGGCCGCGTTACGTGGTCGCAATATTATTTGATCACTTTCATTGATCCGTTCCAACTAGCGTTTGAGATACAATTTGATTAACTTCTTGGAGGCTAACACTTTCTCCTTTCCAACATTTTTGTACTTCTCTTGGGTGAGAATTAGGAAATAGTCATATATAGATCCAACTGCGTGATACTGGCATAGTTGATTTATTTTGGCTTCTTTAGACTCTATTTATGGGTGTGATTTAGATAAATACTCGTACCCAAAGAATAGTAATTTTTAGTCCATATTTTTTAACTTTTTTGAAAGCAGAATCGGCGAATATAATTCTGATAATATTGAATGCCACATTCTACTATCACGGAAAAGTGTTCTGTATTGAAAAATGTCATAGATCCATTTCTTAGCCTTGTTGACTTATCGTTGATAAATTTAGAACCGATAAATATTTTTGACGCAGTAACTTAATTTAAATCAAAACTATCCACGGTGGGAAATGTGTTGGGAATAAAGTATTCCGTTATCTTTTGTAAAGTATCCAACTTTTAGCTTCGTAATCTATAGGCAATTTTGCTGAAATATATTCCGTCTGGAATTGTAGGCATTTGAAATAAATCTAGCAATTCGCACAAAGGGTATACATGGCATTTTCCGTGACGAGAGCGTTCTGTCACCCTGGCGAAATTCATCAGAGTATAACTTTGCATGCCAAGTGGTGTGGGCGGGAGTGCTGTCGGTGACGGTTTAGGCGTCCGCCTTGAGGCGAGCACGAATGAAATAAACGGAATGAGAAGGCGAGGCGGTGTGGTTTCATGGACTGACGCACCTCCGTTGTGGAAAACACGCCTCCATAATGCGTGCGTCTTACTTGTTCGTACTCTCGTGACGCGACCGTCACGCCTGGTGGGTAGGTGGTGTCTTGGAAGTCTGGTATTCTCACCTCGAGGGTCGGAGGAGGATGAGGTCGGAGTGTTGCGGTGCGGGGGTCGCTGTGCCCCGGAGACCGCGTGCTCTGAGGTTGGTCTTGTGGGCCGCATTTGAGGAGTGGCTGGGGGTCGTGGGGCGTGGAGGTGGTGCCAGAGAATGTCGGCGATCTTTCTGTCGGTCGACACGCGCACAGGCTGGCGAAGGGAAGGCTTGAGGTGGGGGTAAAAAAGATGGGAGATGCACAGAATGCCGTATGGGAGCCCAATTGTTATTCGTGAAAATGCAAATACGTGCCTGCTTACTTTTAAGGGTATTTCCTCTCGTCAGTATTTTGTTAACCAGTATTTTCACACTTAATCCCACTCAATCATTGCAATGTTCTCCTTCCAAACCGCTTTCCCTCATGACTGAAGGCTATTCCCGCTACTGAAGTATTTCTAGGCCTAACACGCTTCCTCCTTTCTAGTGGAGACCATTGTGGCAGGATCGTAGGTCATCTTTCCACGTCCATTCTTAGGCCGTGGTCGCAATGGAGGCCACAGATTTTCTCTTGTGTAGTTCTTGTTTAGTATATGTATTAACTTGATTTCACAATTGATTTTTTAATTTTTAACTAGAAAAAGGGGATTCAGTGTCTTGCCCTTTCAGCCTTCAGCTTAACCTTCATCTTTTACTTGGAGTTTTGCTTATACAGAGAGGCGGCCGACTACGGGGGTCATTTGCATCACTAAGGACAGGAGAGAAGGGTTGGTTATTGCTGTCTGATTCGGATGGTGGAAATAGGGTGGAGAGAAACCCAGCCTCGGCATTAAAGTTTTCTTAAAGAAAAATTCCAAGGTTTAGGTGCCACCCTATGGACGGAGTACTCCGCTTGTAGTCAACAGAGTACAGATCGTTTAGAGTAAGACGTTATTCTCTATTCGTTGGGATTACATGACACCGGAGGCAAACGACTCATTTTACGAGATAAGTAACTTCTTAAAAGAAGATATTTCTCCGCTAACTTCTTAAATGTCGTAGATGAAATCTGCGGCGTGCTCTTTTGGGGGAGAGGGAGAGTTCGTCAAGAGCAAGAAAATAATTCATAGGCTATGCATCTAATCGCTATCAGAATTACTTAACTGTAAGTATACTCCCCTGAGTCCTCGTGCATCTTTTAGTTGATGTGTATCCGTAGGTAGGGAAGTCGGAGACGATGCATTGTGCTGTGCATTTCTTGTGTTATGTGGACAGAGGCAGCGGGCGACCGATGTAGAACTTCTCGTGGGAAACGTGGCCGCGTCATTTATCCACGGGGTGACGTTGAATTGCACTGAAAAGCTAGACACAAAATGGCGTCTTTTACTTGGTTCCAACGCGTTTCCTTTACTTCGTTGCTCTTTTTTTATTTAAGGTCATCCTCTCTCTCTCTCCTACACTCTCTTCTGCTTCCTCCCTACAGTCTCCCTTCGCTTCCTTACACCCTGGGCAAATATTTAACCTTCCCCCTTTCTCTCCTCGCCTTCAACCCAACCCCGCTTCAACTCGCCTCCCCCCGCGCCGCGTCAAGTCATTCTCTCCCGCTCTCGTCTTCGTGTTGGTTTTTCTTTCTTCTCTCTTCCTCGCTCACTAGTCGACTCTTAACCTCCCTCTCTCATTCAACCTCCTCTTCCTTCATCCCTCCGCAACCTCCCTATCTCCCAGTCCACTTCCTTCCCCCCTCCGCCCCGCATTCGATATATCGATCACCACTCGCTCATCAGTGACCTGCGGCGCTATCTCTGCGGAAATGCGGTGACGTCACGGTTCGGGGTGTAGCAGGGTCGAGAAGGGAGTAGGTATTCGCGGAGGGCGCTCACGTTTCGACTGATGGCCGAAAGAGATTCGTCAGCAGGCCCCTGCCGCGCCACGCCGCGTGTGGATGGAAACATGGGAGGGGAGGGAAGGTTTTATTTAACGGCCCGCTTGAGGAGACAGATGTGGAACTTAGAGGAGGTGAAAGGTCCTCCTAGATCACGTGCTCATATGTGGCGTTTGAAAATGTTCACGGAAATCCGGACGTTGTTTTAGGTTTTCGCAGAATAATCGGAGATTACTTTGATTTTCATAAAATTAGTGTCAAGTTACTCGAGTTCCATTGCTTGATTTTTTAATTTAAAAAACCGGTCCTTGTAGGTCCTTTTACGTCATTGTATTAATTTTAATTGGATTGTACTTATTCTAGTAAGGACGAAGTGGAATTTCAGTTATATTTAGTAGAATTTAATTTTTTTGGAAATTCCTATTTGGAGTTATTAGGAAGTCTTCGATGCGCCCTTCCGTTGATACTACTGGTATTTTATAATAGCCCCCCTTACAGCAAGCAAGACTTGAAATATCGGCATGCATGAACTGTTCAAGCTAGGTCTCCCTGAACCTGAAGATGTCTTGAAAGATTCAGCTCATTAATGCAAAATTTCCACCCGTTATTTCTGCAGTCAATGCTTGTTGAGATACTAGTGTTTTCGATTTAAGAAGAAATGTTGATTACAAAACCTTATTAAATAGTGGTACCAGTACATTTTAGCCGGATCCAATCTCCTTTCAAGCAAAGCTTTATACATTGATAACAATGTGCCATTGATTCGGCATTTACGGATCCATGGATTCGGGGTAGATCATGCATCCGGATCAGAGCAGAACATGTTGTACCGGTATCTGCTCGAAGTTAAAAAAAAACCCATCGGTCGATTCAGCTCAAATGTAGTTTGCGGGTGATATAGCTGATGGTTTTGTCACCCAAACGCACATATTGGCGTCGGATTGAACGGATAGCAGACAGTGAGCATGAAAATATGGATCTCGGTAGCCAGAGATGAAATTTCTGAAAGAATTTTGGCGCCACAAAGGCAAATCCATTCCGGATGTATGAATATATTTTTGTATTCTCATTTGCGTCTCCCCGCCCCCCCTGCCATACGTCGCTCCCCCACCCCTCGCCTTCTCTTTCGTTCTCCCGTCTCGCCACTTTTGTTTCACTCCGTACCACCACGAGACGAGCGCACTTACATAATCATCTCCCTTCCCATCGCAGTACTCGGCACTTCTTCTCTCTCCCTCTCCATCCAACGCCGATTTCCAGACCCTCACGAACGTACCTACAACGTGTGTGCGCGATTGTTTGTGTCTGCGTGTTGGTTTCTGTTTGTATTCCGTTTCGTCATTTTCGTCGTATGAAACCCCCCTTTTCCCTCGCTCCCCCTCCCACCCTCTGGTCTTCTTCGCATTGTCTCTCTCTCTATCTCACCCCTATCGGCTCCGATCCGACTCCATCACCCTATCCACCCCTTCCCATAATCCTCCCCTCCCCCCTGGCTGGGGGAGGGGGTGGAGGAGGAGCGGGAGGAAGACCTGGTGATTGTCATTTGTTCCGCAGTACGCTGTTGAGCAACGCTCCTCCTTTCCTGATGCTTGGGAGATGGGCTTCCGTCGCTCGGGCACGGCAGTGCACCTCTACGTACCACATGCAGCCGGGATTGAAACGAGGGTTTGCGGAATGTACCTAACGCAGTGGGTTGGCATATGTGGGAAATGGGGTGTGGTGTGAGGTGGAGGAGCGTACTATTCTATGGACGATCGCTCCGGGGTGTTTTTTTTATTTTTACGTCGCATCCTTTTCTTTTTTCACTCGAGGAAGGGCAAGAACGGTGTCCCGGGTCGATGTTCAAAAGTTTTTGCAACGGGGTATTTTTTTCTCATATTGGAATATCCGTCGCGGACGCGCGCTGTTTGAGGGGTTGGGGGAAGGGCTTGTGTGTGGCGGTGTCGCCGGGGTCGAAATGTGGCAGGGTGATCGCTTGAAGAAGTGTCGGGAGAATGCAACCCCTCCTGGCGGAATCGGATCGAAGCTCATGTCCGCGTCGCGAGATGGGTTGCTGGGTCGCGTCGCCGTTTTCTGATGGCGTAGAAGGGGGGACGTGTATTTGCTCTTCAAACTCAAAACTCTCCTCTCCTTTCCTCCCCTCGTCTGTTTCAATTCCTCTGCACGTGTTTATGATGGTAAGGTTCAAATACTCGGTGGGAGATTGTTCAAGGGTCGAAGGTAGATTTTGCTTTGTTTTATATTCTATTCCGTGATCAAACAGCGATTTTGCTCTTTTCCCTCACCTTCTGTAGTGTAATTTGCCCTAAAGCCTAAGAAATTAGTCCAAAATACTTGATTATATCCTAAATTTAATCCTTTATAACTCTAATGCAATAATTTATACCCGAAACTTATAACTATGTTTAAACATTGCTAAATACCTGGAAAGTGTGCCCTGTCCAGCTTGTGTTTCAAATTTCCTCCTTTCTCCTCAGTTATATCCCAAATTCACAATCTTTTAAGTGGTTTATGAATTAAATGCGCGGTTAAATTCGTGCTTCTGGAATCGTTTATTATATATTCAGCTTGAATAAGCTGTAAATCACTTTAGTCTTGTGGCAAAGTGACGGACTGGTCGTAAAGCTGTAAGTGGATACGGTCGTAGACTTGATCAAGTTAAAATATTTTCAATTTCAGCTTCCTTTCTCATGCTCTGTAATGAAAGATCTCCTTATTAGTGACAATCTTGTAATCTCACCTCACACTTAACGACAGGTTTCGCTCCTGGAGCCATTACACTTCCTTTTTTTTTCGTGGGAGTTTATGCTCAGCAGCTTGATGCACAGATGACGACATTTTAAATTACTTACTGATATTTTTTGCCCGATTTTCACGCTCGAACCGAAAGATTATCTGCTGGTACTACGATGAGATTTTTCTGTGCACAGTTTATTTCGTTTCTCATGCATAATATCCTGGTCTCCGGGTGAACGGGGCAGCGGAGAGATAGGTTTGTCGGCGTTAAGGAGGTACAACATTTTTGGAGAAACCAGTGCTTTCTGAGCTGAAAGAGGTTGGCAGGAGTGTGAGGGGGAGAAGGGGAGGGGTGGTAGAGGTGAGGCAGGGTCAGGGAAGCGTGGACGACGGCTTCCGACAGCTAAATTGCTACGAGCGCACTCAAACCATGGGCGCGTCCGCAGTTTAAGCATGGGCGTTGATTTGGGTCACCTTTATTTGAATTATTCTCCGGCGTAAATTGGGCAAGAGCAATTGTAGGGTTGCGATCGGAAGAGCAATTTTATTTTAATGACGTCTATTTTTGGGCCACGCGATTGTCGCTGGGGTGTTGCTCACTGTGACGGCGATTTTGCAATCACTTTTGTATGTTCCCCCCCGCTTCGTTGACTTTTTACGCTGTGGAGCCGCCTTCGCATCAGCTTGAACACACCTCTTTTTAATTCTTCGCGCGCGTCTTTTCCACGGGAATTGTGAGCAAGTCGCGGGCGACTTAGATGAAAGCGCGGGGATTACAACCTCCGTTTCATTCTCTCCTCCTCACATCCCATAATGCAAGGGATACATGAAACGTGTTTTTAGGAAAACCGTCCTTTGTGGAGTGACTTATTTACTTCCGCAGGCTTGTATCCCATCCAGAAAAAATATTCTGGATTTGACGTTCTTCACGTGCGCTGCGTGTAGTCGCGGCACACGACCTGATTGGTTGGCTTCATTGTGCAAGAACGTGTGAATGATGTAGCCGTTTGTGACATCCCCTTTTTCCCAAACACTTCAAGCCCAGTATCGATTTTATATAATGAGAGTGAGTATATTTTTTCAAACTCAAAATTCTTCTCATGATCCATACCGCGAAGCTAATGCGGCGACCAAAATTTTCCGCTTTGTTCCAAAAGTAACCCTTTGAAGTCTGGAAATAAATTCGCGGTTCCACCCATCGGATTTTAACAAGTGACTGATTAAGCCCTCTTCCTTCGCTGACGAGTCTCCGGCCCCTTTTATCCACGGGGGGATGTGCTATCCCGAAATACTTTTTCTCAGAGAGAACAAGGGAAAGGGAGAAATCATTTTAAAAATACGGATAATCGGTCATGTATGCTTTACGCTCATTTGGTTGAAGCTTGTAAATCCTTCTCCCAGTGCGCGAAACGGACATACTAATTTTCTCTGCGCGGAACTCAATGCCAAGACATCGTCGACGGCTGGCGAGTGAGAGACCAAACATTCGCCATCTCCCTTTGCTCTCTCAATGGAGCCAAGCCCATCAACGAGCACCTTTTAAACCGTACTTCCTTCTCCCGTTACAGCCATGCTAATCGTGCGAAAACCCATGGACTCGGAATCACACACGAGGTAATCCATTTTTGCTCGCCTTGATTGGCGAAGAATGATTCGCCGTAGGGAGTCGAAAGAAAAGGATTAACGAAGAGGATCTTGGAATTCGTTTCCTCTTCTCTTGAGTTTTGTCGCTGTCGTTGGCATTCTCTCTCCAATGATTTCGTTGGCGTCCTTTTAATCCCATAAGAGCGCCGTTCTCTTTCGAAGAAGTCTACCATTTGCTCGTTCGGCTGAGTATCGTGTGAAGTAACAACCTTGTATGCGCCCTGAGAGGGTTGATTGTCGGTCTATGCAATGAAACCACCCCCGTGCATTTATCTCCTGCCTCAAATCCCGCATATTCCATAATTTACAACAAAATTCTCATCTCACTCATAGTGTCATGTTGTGGGGGTGAAGTCCAAAAGGAGTCGGTCCCGTGACACTGACGATTGTGACATCTCGTGGTATTTCAGAATATTGTGCTCTGTATTTTATTGCGCCTTGTCATCGAGCCTTTGGGGGAAGGAAAAAATGCTGCATTTTTTGCCTTTCTCTTCTACTCAGTCATACTTTACTAATTTTCTCCCCTACATCTTGCTACAAAGAAGAGTGATTTACCATATGGCAAAAAATATTCCTCTCCAATCACGCTCCTCTTCACTTATAGATGTTGAGTGGTTGTTAGCTTGACGCCTGTGAGTGGAGCAAAATCTTCCTATCGTGAGTTTCCATTTCATTTTAAGGTCGAAGTCGTCACGGATTAGGTGCTGAATTATAGCTAAATAAAATATGCGAGGATAAAGTCGTTTTATTTCCGCTTACTAGCCTCAAAGGCTCAATGGTTTCAAAATAAAAATAAAACTAATTTTAATTTTGTTCTCCCCTAGAAGGCAAAAACCGATAAAAGCGAGGCTCCACGGTTTTTGTGGGAATGGGAAGTATTCCCCTTTCACCCATGTGAGTTTTATAGGCGTCGAGAAAAGGGTCCAACACATCCTTGCTTCGGTGAGGAAGTACAAATTTTTTTACGTCCACGATTCTCGGAAGTGGCTTTGTGGATAAGGGGAGCGCTTACTGCCGGATTTTTATGACCCCGCCTCCCAAATATTTAAAACGGCCTCAAAAGGACATCTCGGGTGCTGAGTCGGAATCTTGGGGAGTCTGTCGGAACTGGGGCAAGACCACCTCACCCGCGTTCGCTCTGTCCGCCGAAAAGGAAACATATTTGACGGATCAAATTGTGTGGTTTCGCCCCTGCGGGTTGGTTTGGGGTGAAAGGGGGTGGGTTTCTTTATTCGATGCAGAGCCGTAAATTTGTTTGATGGCCGGCGTTTCCTTGTTCGCTCCCCGTCAAGTCTTCCGGAAGATGCTGGAGGAGGAGGGAAGAGATAGGTACGGAGAAATAGAGATTCTTTGAAGTCGTGAAAACTAGACCGCGTTGGCACCAGTCCCTCTCTCCGTGGGTGCATCCCGACTCAAGCTCTCCTCTTCTCGTATATTTTTTACCCTCATCCCAACCGAGAACGGTTGTTCTCGAAATATTTTGTGTTGTTGCTTTCGGCTCCATCCTTTCCGAGTCTTATAAAAGGCTTGAATTCAGCCGTTTTAAGGAAGTTTACGGTGTTTTAAACGTTGATATTTGTTTACGCCTAGCGGTTTTCCCAGAAGATGCTACAGTTTCCCCGAAAGTTTTCGGTACAAATAAACATTCGGGGTCGCTCTCACACCAACCGGAATATCGTTCCCCGGTCTTCTTTTTTTAAGAATGTTTTCCTCGGATACTTACATGACACGTGTCTTCTAGTTCCAATTCGCTAGAGATAAATGTATTTCTTAAAAATCGTGCCTAGTAAGGACGATGATGCTTCATATTTTACAGAGAATACTTAAAATAGCCGATGTGTTGCGACGTCCATAGTGTGACTGCGAATGTTCACCATCGGCCAACGGTTTTTGTGTAATTTTGTGGAATATGTTACGCAATGAACATATTTCCACCGCATGGTTAGCTCTACTTATTTATTGTGACGGCTACGTGATACGCACCTGATTTTTTGAAGACGAACGCTCTCTCCAACTCGCGTCGAGATGAATGTACTGGTTTTCTGTTCATGCAAACCTAAACTGAGTGAATGCGTACGCTCCTGACGGCGGGAGCTTACAGACTTTTCAAGCGATATCCATCTTATTTGAGTTTCATTTCGAACTAACATTGGGATGAATGGAACTATGGAATGCTTTGGGAAAACATCTTTCTCTCGGGCACACGTTCTTTATGCATCAACTGAGCTCGCATCCCTATGAAAGGGAAGAAGGGCATCAAAGTTTTCCGGACATCTCCCGTCTCCTCTGCTAACTTGTTGAAACATTTCGTTTGTTCCTGAAATTCAAAAAGGCTTGAGAGAGATGATGGGATGGGTCTTCGTCCGCCTTGCCGGAGAAGAGGAATAAAGGGAGAACAGAGCTCTCATTAGCGGATTATAAACGCTTTGCTGCTGTCTCATTTGTAGCTAGTCTCCCTCATTTTCGAAAACTTTAATAAAACCGGGGGAGAATTTTCTCTTGAAGAAAACCTGGTTAGGCATCCGTTTTTGTTCTCTCCCATCGGATTTCGAATGTTCGTCTTTGGCATCGCATTCCGCTCTTCCATTATTTTTTTATTTTCGTGCAACAATGCCCATCGGAGTCGTTGTTTATTCCTCCGCATGAGGCTCTCACTAAAGTCCCCCTGGTGCCAATTCATCGCAGTTTCGCCATCCAAATAACCCCCCACCCCCCTGTGCTGTAAGCCTTACCACCCCCTTCAGTGATCAACCGAAACACGACCCCCAGAGAACCGAGGACCTTGCGTGCCTCGGCGAGCGCGTGGCAGACCTATTGTTTTCGGAGTAATGAGAGCGCGCGATCTTTCTTAGGAGAGAAAGAAAAGGCTTGCGAACAGCCGCATTGATATTTAGAGGGGAGTAGCTCGATGAATGCGAGGAGAGATTTGAAGAGGATAGTCGATGATTTGTCTGTTATCGATGTGCATACGTGTTCCCTCGCGCGGGAGATCTCATTCTGAGACGAGCCGATGGAGCCGTGGGGTGGTAAGCATTGGGGGACCGCCCGTCCTGCCGCTCACTGGTTTTCAGGGGAGTTAGGGCGAAAAGAATAACAAGAAACTTGTTGAGATGCGCAAAGTGGTGAGGTGGTGGACCAGAATGGATGGGGTGGGGGGGATGTCTGGGAAGGCGTGGGACGTGATGAAGGATGTCGAGACAAAGGCACGCGAGCGATGAGGAATGTTTTGAAGGGAGAAGTCAGCGTAACGAAAGATGGAAGCCGAAATGTGGACGAGGAAGCGGAAGGGGAGTACCTATTTGTGTGGGAGCGGTTCTCTAAACTTCTGAGGAAGATAATGTAACCACATACAATCCTTCGAGCAACCGCCAGAGTGTAATGGCGTGGGGTGATCTCTCTCAAGACATGCTCTACAAAGCTACAGGGTATGTTTTGGAAGGGGAACGGCAGTAGCCTTTGGCCTGCCTACCTACGAAGCGTAAGTGGACAGTGTTTCATTAGTCTTTCAGGGTCTGAAAGACGTCGATTTTAGTGTGACGCTTACACTGGAATATTTTCGCTCTCATTACACTTCATGAGGCCTTCGTCTGTGGATACATGACGTCAGCTAATGAAAAGCAAAAACAGAATATTCGCTGAGACTTGAAAGTGATACGTTCTCGTTTCCCTCCGCCAGGGAAATGTTCTTTCGCGTGCATTCTGCAGTCAAAGTTGGTATGATGATGGCAACAATCCTTTTCTAATATTTGCACTTTTCCTTAAATTTAGAATACATTAGGCAAGCTTCTTAGAGATGCTGAAATAAATATGATTGAAGGAATAAAGCAAGATACCTGATGAGAGCAATGAGTGCGAGGCTGCAGCAAGCCGATCTTTGAATTGAGAATGATGTTTATTTTATGTCATTAGTGCTCAACGTAATTAACCTGTTCAAGAAATTATTTTTTGCTCATTCGTGTTTTTTTCTCGCGGAGGTAATGCTAAGAAGGCAATTCAGTGACAGACGTTTTCAGTATTTATTCATGTAGTGTAATAATTTTCTGTTTGTTCGAGGACTGAAAGTGCTTCTTAGTCATTTGGAAAAAAACGATAATCATTGCACGTTAAGGGCACATTTAGTCATTATCTGTTTTACTAACTTTCAATGGGACTGTGGTGTAATTAAATTTATCTAAATGAGTGCTTTCAACGAAAATAAAGTTCGGAGGGTGGAGAAGGGTGTGAGGGAGATGCAAGAGGCCAGAGAGACTGGAAAAGTCAATGACGAGAAAAATATATGAGACACATTGGTGTAGATAACAGGGGCTAAAGTAGTGGAAAAGGTGGAGTTCCAAATGGCCCTTAAGATTACATTCACGTGCTTACGTATAAGACTTGTATATTCATTTTATCGCACCTAGGGCTATAAGTATTTGAAACCATCTACTATTTCGGTTTTAAATCTATTTTATGCTTTCTCTGTTTTGACATACCTTCCGCTTATTTTTTCCGAAATTATTGTAGTTAAAACCTTGGATATAATCGCATTTATTACGTTTTGGACATTGAATTACTTCGCGCTTTGCAATTCCTTATGTCATACGAGTGACCATACGAGTTAATTTCATCGTTATGTTTGAAGAACTTTTTAGTACTTACTATATAGGTACTGTTTTTGAAAATGAATCAATTTTTCTAGTTATACACGGATGCAGTTCAAGTTTTTTCGGTAATATTGTCTAAGAGACTGGTAAAGCTTGACGGGCCTTTGGATACTATGCATAAGGAATTGGGAAATTTTGGATGGAATGGCAGACCTAGAGCTGAGCGATGGATCGAATAGTTTGAGACGAGGCCTTCATTAAACTCCCTTCTCCTTCCTGTAGCCTTAGCTCGTTATCTGAAGTCTGGAATTCCAGATATTTCCCAATCTTCGCCCATTCGTCGCCCTCCCGACTTTTCCTCCGCTTTTTCGTCTTCCTCACATATTTTCCACTCCATCTCCTTCATTTAGAACCGTCCAGAAGGCCGAGCGCCTTGCGTTGAGGTCATTTCTTTGGATGGCGAGTCAGCCAGCAGCCCCCCTTTCTACCCTTATCCGAGCTCACCATCTTCGGGACCAAAGAGGCAGATATGAGGAGGGGCAATGGGATGATTTTCCATTCGGGGGTATCTTCCCTGTTGTTTTTTAGTGTGTGTGTGCGTGGAACAGGAGGAGAAAGGTCGTTTGGTCGAGGAAAAAGAAGAGCGTATTCCGTAATGGCTTTAAGGAGTGTCACCGTCGAGGGCTTCTCCCTCTGTTCATTCGTCGATATCCATTTCCACCCCTCACCCTGCACAGTTCACAATCTTCCTCCTGCATGTAATTTATTCCCACGCCGATGGATGTACATGTGCGGCAGTAACATATGTGGTCAGACAGACATCTTTGCTGTTAGTTTGTAACGAGTGGTGCTAAGGGGAACCGGTTTTCCGATTTTATGGAAAAATTCCATCTCCACTATTCCTTCCACCGTAAGATTTTTTTACCTGTGTCACTCCTAATTTATTCAGATCTATTTGCCTACTTTACGGCTATTCCTGGGACGGAGATGGACAGGTGATTAGGATGGGGTTAGCATGTCGGTGGGAAGTAATTGTGCGAGTTGAAATGTGAGATGTTCGAGCGCCGTCAACTAACCCCCGCGAAACGAAATAACTTGGCAATTAAAAATTATTTATTTCTGTGGCGTCGGGTGGTATTT
This sequence comes from Pyrrhosoma nymphula, assembly GCA_963573305.1. Classification (NCBI taxonomy): domain Eukaryota; kingdom Metazoa; phylum Arthropoda; class Insecta; order Odonata; family Coenagrionidae; genus Pyrrhosoma; species Pyrrhosoma nymphula. The sequence goes on from OY754338.1 coordinate 86,143,335, forward strand.
ATTTATTTTTTTTGTTTTCGGATAACTTTCCCGCTGATTAGTATCAGACGGCGCTCCGGGTTCGTCACCAAGTAGCTACCGGCACGCTATTTACTCGTATTCATAAAATAGGATTTCTGTGGCTATATTCACGCACATTGTCAGTCCTCAGCGTTATAACTAATACTTGGTGAAGATAAACCACATTTTTTATTTTAAATGTCACTAAGATCGTAATTGTGAGAGGGAAAGTGCTTATCTTTCGCAATGAGCGCGTAAAAAATGTAATAATTTCATAATTGGAAGATGCCTGTGGTATTTCATAGTGATTGCATATGAAAATGTGTTGGAGAATGTTTTCCATCAGTAGTCAATTGTTTCTTTTTTTCGTAAGTATAACATTTATGGAGCACCGTTAACCATTCCAGCCTTGTCGTGGCCAGGACTTATTTCCATCTTTGGTTGTCAATATGCAAAAAAACACACGAGGCATAATTTAATTCTCTTATTGTCTTTATAAGCACTATTTTTTAATTCAATAGAAGGGATAATATTTTGATTTCTTTCCTATACAATGATAAATGTATTTTAGCTCCACTTTTAAAAGAGACATATTTAAAAATGTAAGTAGGTAGTTTTATTAATTGATTTTATTCATTGAAAACGTAAATGAAAAGAGGTGTTTATTTAGATACGTTATTAGACTCTCCCAAAGGTGGGGTTAGCTCCTTTGTTTCACTCCCCAACCTCACGGAAGGCTCGTCGCACATGACTTCTGTGCATCCAACTTTTCATAACATTTCACTCCCCTTCGGTCGATTCCCATCGTATCCTTCAAACCGTGCGTGCACATGACTTCTTTTTGATTAAAACATCGCGAAAGCGTTCGTTCCAAAGAGAGTCTTGGGGATTGAGATGGGGGTGGGTGGATGGGACTGTAGGTGGGTGGGTGATGGGATGGTGGAGCCGTGGAAGCAAGGAGAGTACAGATGGTAGGCTCTTGCGTCTTTGTTTCAGTTCTTGCCCAGACGAGCCCCCCCTTCCCAACTCTTCGCTCACGCCGTTCGAGATGAGTTATGTGAGTACTGGGGGAAACTGTTTCTCCCTTCTTGTTTTTTTTTAATTAGGCGAGGGAGTTACTTTAAAGGCTCGCGTTCTCCTCTCTAGAGAAGTGATATTCATTTTTTTTAAAGCCTGTCAAAAATTGAGACAGGAGTTGCTTTGAGTTGTGTGGTAATGGCCTTTTACGTGAATGGTCTGAGGAATCCTTTCATCTTGCGTCCGTCCCCATTAAGAAAGTTGAGGGGAAAGTGATCTCAAGTTAGACGGAACATTCTTACAGACGTGCATTTCTTTAAATCTCCACTTCATTCCATTCTTCCCGATGGGTTTTCTTACTTTCTGAATGACTCCATCAGCAGCTTTTTTTCATTTACTACCTGGTGGTGCATTTTTTGCTCGGTACTCTTTTTCGATTACCTAAGAATTATTTTTTTTCATAAAACCTTTTGAATTATTCGTGAATTGCCAATACGGAGTGAACACCCTTTAGAATGCAAGAGAAAAAATTATTGCTTTTCCCTTTTATTAGAAAAATTTATTGTTTTAAGCTTGAACTGAAGCTTGAGATTCGCAAGTTACTTTGCAAAACTGTTGTATTAATTGATTTCTAAAAATATAAGTGTTATTCCTTAAACCTTGTGTAGTTTACTTTCAAAATATGTAATCTTAGATGATCCGTGGGTGTTTTAACAATGTGTAATTCTGGTTTGTCAACGGTGGATGTCCGTTATAGTTTGAAGTCGTGAAGTCTTGCAATAATCTATGCTATAAATAATAATAAAATGCTATTCTACTCCATGGAGTTCAGTTGGCTTCGACTGATTGTCATCTTCCCCTCCAAAACCTGTGTTCGTCCTTTTATGTGTTCCTATCCATTTCCATTTCCTATGTTTGAATATGTATATAAATATATATATGTGTGTGTGTGTGCCACTTAGCAGTACGGAACGCACTTTGAAAAACTCAAATACTGTGGAAAGACGGAGCGATACTCATGTTCACCCAGATATCAGAACATGCACTAATGGACCGTCATTAATCAGTAATTTAATAATTTCCCCCATAATTAACCGTTTTAGGGATCTATCCTCGTTTCCTTTATGGGTCCCCGAAATACGGCATTAAGGTTGTTCACTAGATCGGCTGAAAGTGTTCCTGCAGGCCATTTCTAAAAACCTTTTCGTAGCTGAACTATAGCTCTGAGACACTTCTTGTTTTCTCTATTTTCTTATAAAAGGATGGATCTGTACCCCCAGTACGCGATATTGTTCATTTTAAATGACGTTGTTGAGTCCATGTTGAGGAAGAGTAGTGCGTCCACTGACGCTTTTTGTCGTTTTTCAACATGGTTTAGTTCAGTTTTTGATGCCGAAAACCAAAGATATCACGTACTGGGGGTAAAGGTTTATCCTTCATCTTTCCATGAGAAGTATTTACAGCACCTTATTTACGAAAATATAGATAAAGGTGTGGAAAATACTAACGCATGTTTCGCGTCTTTTCACTAGCGTCACTAAGGCTTGCGGCGGGCTGCCCCCACCACCGCCGCCGCCGCCCCCACGTCCAGCTACTCTCCTCTACGCCGCAGCGTGGAAGGGGTACTCCCCACCCGCCGACCCTCGCAGACTCGCCTCTGTAGGTGACGGGGGAACGGACGAGTAGGTGCGGGGAGAACGTGGTTTATGCCGTGAACGCACAGCTGAACTCGCGCCTTGTCGTCTGACGTCGTCAAACAACCAATAAGAGAAAAAGGAACAACATGATGGCGGCTAGATTGGAAGCTTCTATTGTTTTCAACAATTTATTTATCATGGAGTCGCGCGACGAAAAACCGTCTTTCGGATAGAATGGCATTAATTCCGCGGAGCGATTCTCGTGGCATGGGCGGGAGATAGTATGACTGGCGTGGATTCCCTGCAGTGCCCGACACCCCCTCACCATCAGTCGACTCACAGGGCGGCAGCCATACGTATCCTGCGCTTCCTCACTTACGCGAGTCAGGAGCATCAAGACGGAGCGGAATTGCGACTGCTGCGAGCGTAAATCTTGGCTTTGCTGATCCTGTTTCAGAAGTGGAGCAGAAATATTTATCTGCTGCGTGTATGATAGGAGTACTGCTGTTCCTTATTCGGGAGTGGCGTATTTTACGTAAAATATCGTGTTATGGAGGGTTCAGAAGTGTATCGAAAATACCGGTTCCGCAAAGGATATAAACGAAAGAAGAGGACGTATTTCTTTAAAGAGAGGAAAAAATTAAGACTGAGTACGTATTTCCATACCAACTATTATTGGGTTAGCATGCATTTCACTGTTTCTCCTTGAAATGCATTAAAGTATAAGCTATCCTATGTGATAAATTCTGAATAGATAGTGAATCCCAAATTGTTCTATTTGTTAGGTAATACTGAGGAGATAACATCCAAAGAAATTTGTAATGTTTCCCCAGTGTCCATCGTCAGCTCCGTGGAAGTTGATAAAGAAGGGTATTAATATTTAAAACAGATATATGTAGTACTGGCCTCAAATACATATTCTCTTGCAGAGGAATGTTGTTTTATGAAAAGTCATTGTTATGATTTATAAATAATAGATAGTTTGACCAATTCTCAATTAAATTACTAGATTATACAATTTATCGTAATTGACATTACTATAACAGCGATTTGGAATGCTAACAACATCATATTTATCGTAGAGAGATTATGGAATTGGATTCCTGCGCAAGAGAATTCAATCTTCATTTTGAACAACAAACGCCAGAAAAAGCTGAGACCGAGAGGTAAGAATCTACTTTTAGTCTTTTTGGCATATTAAGAGGTTCAAAGAATTCATCTTTCTACTAGCTAACGTTATGGAAAAGATACAAATACATATATTACGTACATATCCAATATTTTAGGGCTGATGGAGAGACTGATTATCACTGCTCCAGTCAGAGGGAGGAGGGTGAGCCCGCAGCTTCTAACATGTTCGGAACGTCATTGCCAAAGTAGGTTTTGGTCACAAAAATAAGTACCTAGGTTGTGAGACTTTGTATTACGCTCTTTATTTTGTAAAAAGGTTTTAATCATTTTATTTGGTATTTAATCTGCTTCCTAACTATTTTACACAGGGCGCGTTCGCCTCGGCCAGGGTGCAGGCACTGGCAAGAAGATGAGATTGAGTACTCAATTGCTAATCCACCGGCACTAGAAAAAGATTCCGGGGTAGTTCACTCCAGAAGTCAAGGGCATTTGGAAAACATCTCACAATCAGAGTATGTAATTCATGTTAAATTTGACTTCATTCATTCAAGTATTCTACCAGCTGATTGGTAGGTTCTTGGACAGTCCCCATTCTGTATCCCAATCTAATAGAAAATTTTCTCGCTTTCCCTCCTAAGGATGGCCCGTTATTAGATCCCTCTTCAATTCTTCATATCTTCTACATCTTCTCATTTCGTCCGGAATTCCTATCCTCCTCCTTCCTCTTCCACGCTTCCCAAGTGTTCTCCCCTCTATCACTCTCTTCAACATGCCCTCTCCTCTCAAAACCTCCTCCATCTATCTCTTCTGCCTTCTCCGAACCTCTGCCACAAGCTTCCTCTCCTCTCCGACCATATCCAATACCTCCTCGTTCGTCTTTCTCGCCATCCAGCTAACCTTCTCCATCCTTCTCCAAACCCACATCTCAAACGCCTCAAGTCTACGCACATCCTCCCTTCGCAATGACCAAGTTTCCGACCCATATAGCGCCACGCTCCATATTAAAGTTTTCACCAGCCTCTTCTTTACGTCTCTTCTCAGACCCCCCCTCATCAATTCCCTTCTCTTCGAAAATGCTTCTTTAGCGAGCGCAATTCTGCATCTGATGTCCCTACCACTAAACCCATTCTCATCCAAAATACTACCCAGATACGTAAGATGCTCGACCTGCTCTATCTTCTGCCCTCCCACCCTTATATTCAGCCCCGCCTTCTTACTTCTAGAAAATCTCATTACTTTCGTTTTCTTGTGATTGATCTTCATCCCATACTTTTTGCACTGCACCTCTAATGCATTCACCATTGACTGTAACCCCTTGGCCGACTGACTAACCAATGCTTGATCATCTGCAAATCTCACTGATTTTATCAGCTCCTCTCCTACCTTTATTCCTACCTCCTCCTCTCCCCTTGCCTCCCATACCATTTCTTCTGAGTACACATTAAAAATCAACGGCGATAGTGGGCACCCTTGCCGCACTCCCCGTCCTATCGTGGCCCACCCCGATACTCCATTGGCTACCCTAACCTGTGCAGTCTGATTCATATACAAATTTCGAATCAGACGCCTGTCCCTCCAATCGACCCCTGATTGCTTCAACACTCCCATTAATTTCGTCCATTCCACCCGATCAAACGCCTTCTCGAAATCTACGAATCATGCAAAAACATCCTGCCCATATTCTAGGTTTCTTTCTACTAGCGTCCTCATCACCGCTATAGCGTCTCGTGTTCCCGTCCTTCTCCTAAACCCGAAGTGGTCGTCACCCAGGTATTCATTTGCCTTCTTCTGTAGCCTTCTGTTTAGAATCCTCAGGACTACTTTGGCCGCGTGGGATACTAAGCTTATTTTCCTATAGTATTCGGACGTTTTTGCCTTACTCATCTTTGGTATAGGAATTAGTACAGTCTTCGCGAAGTCTTCCGGCCACACTCTATCCTCATAAATCCTACGAATAAGCGCAAAAAGGTTTCCTCTTCCGTTCTTCCCCATGCTCTTTAGAAACTCTGCAGGTATGTCATCTATTCCAACCGCCTTATTCCTCTTCATGTCTCGGAGAGCTCTTTCGATTTCGCAGTCTAGGATACTTGGTCCAATGCCATTCTGTCGATATCGTCTTCCCTTTCTATATCTAACCTATTGGGCCTTATTTATTTACCATTCAGCTCTTCAACATACTCCTTCCACCTCTCCTGGGTCTCTTTCGGTTCTACGATCACCTTTCCCGTCTTGTCTGTTATCGTTGTAATTTCCCTTCCCTTGTTACCACCCGTCAGTTCCTTTACTTTCCTATATAATGCATCTGCTCTTCCCTCTTTTTGGTATTTCTCTAACGCGTCGATCTGTTCTCTCCACCACGCCTCTCTTGCTTTCTTTGTCTCTCTTCTAAGCCTGTTATTAAATTCTCGGTATTTTCTCTGACCTAGCTCTGAGTTTACGCTCTTCCATTTCCTTCTCTCCTCCATCTCCCTGATCATCTCCTTCGTGATCCACGGTTTTCTAATTTTAGTAGCACTCACTAAGCCTACCGTTGCTTTCGCCGCTTCTACAATTCCAAATTTGACTTAATGAGTTCTGAAAAATATGTTTATAATGAGCAATCTTCTGGTTCCTTATAATATCTTCCAGAAGTTTCCCCTCCGTGCCCACCATTCCCAGCACTTCCTCCTTTGACTCCGTTTCCATCTTTCGGACTTTCTACATACTCCTTCACTTCTACACATTAAACGCCCGCAGCCTATTTTCGTCCTCTTTCTTCACAATTCACGTTTCTGCACAATACAACGCCGCACTACATATGTAACTCTTGACCAGCGTCTTTCTTACATCCTTAGGCAAGGTCCCCGTCATCAGCTCCTCCTCACTGCTGAACGCTTCTTTCGCTAGCGCAATTCTCCTTCTAAGGCCTTTGATCATACGGCCGTTTTCCTAATAAGTACGTACAACCAAGAATCAAATTGTTATGGTTGCTCCTCCAGATTTTACCCTCCTTCTTTCATGACCTGCCTGGCTTTCGTCGTCCTATAAAATCTTATTCCTTTGTTTTGCCATGATTAACCATCATTCCCCATTTCCCGCACAGATTTTCTAATGCATCAGACAAAGCTTTCAATCCCCTCGATGTTCACCAAACCAACGTCTGGTCGTCCGCGAAAATAGCCTTCTTCATGAGCAGTCCTTCTTGTATTCCCACACCTAGCTTCTCTCGTGCCTCCCTCATCATTTTCTCGGCATAAATGTTAAAAAAAACAAAGCGACAACGGGTACCAGTGCCTTACCCCACGACCTGTAACTGTCCACCCTGATTCTCCCTCAGCCACCCTCACCTGTGCCCTCTGGACCGTATATATACGAACTGTTTTCATCACCTAAGTAGTGATTTACTCTACACTCCAACCTTTAATTACTATTCTAAGCCCGCCACTCAGTCAGTTTGATGTTCAACGTCACCAATAACATGGCGGAATCCTATAACGCAAGTGTGGCTAAATACGTCGGTGGAAAGAGAGTGAATTTTTGTATGAGGAGATCATATCAGACGCGTTGCGAGTTGGCTGTAACTGCGTACAATGCAGGACCCAATTTACATTCTCTTATTCATAAGGGCCTGACGCAGAAGAGTCCTGGAACATTTACAAAAAAATACAGGACCAGTGCCGTAAAAAAGTCGACTGCGCGGTCCAAACGACGCCTGGAACAGTGGCGGTTGGTGCTTGTGTGCTGAAGAGCTGCAGCACATTAAATATTTGAAAATAAGACACCTACTAGGATCCTATCTGAAACAATCTGAGCGCGCTTGCTTTACTCATCGATTGAACACGGAGAAGTCTTCAGAACTCCCCGACCTCCCCGACTCCCCTTCGTACGAGGGGTGAGCACGCGGCGTGTGCTGGCGAGTTCGCAGCCAGCAAGAATTCGGAGGGATTCTCCTCATCGAGTAGAAAACGCGGTATTGCGCATGCGCGAGCTACGTAAATTGCGTGCTGTACATCGGACAGCGCTACCCCTCCAGTAGCCCAAGCGGGGACAATTTCTTCTTTTGGCCACAGGGTGACAACGCTTGCCACACTTGACTTTGTAAAGACAATGTAAGATTAAAAAGCGCGGCTTGGGAAAGACGGAGCTACACGTTTACCCGTTAGAAGGGTTCCCAACTTATTTACTCTGTTGCTACTTTTTATCCAAGTTATAATATTTATGCTGATAATGGAGCTTAAATTTTGATACTTTTCTATTTTCTAATTAAAAAAATCATGATTAGGGGAAAATACTAATCCCATCTTTAGTTTATGTATTTACCTATTTTGGTAAGACTGAAAATTTTTGCGCGGTCAGCTACTTGTTCTGTGGATCAGTCTGGTGTCTACTGTCTAGTATACACGACCGTGGTCTGGAGCAAGTGCCTCGTGTATTTTTGAATGATCGATTAAGTTTAAGGTGTGAGCGTTGCGTGTTCTGTGTATCTAGTTACAGTTCAACATGGATAATTCCGTGGAAAAACTGTTGTGTTTTCCATTTTACACCAGAACTTTAGAAGAAAAAATTAAAGTTAAAGAGTTAGGAAGACCCACCCCGGACTTAGTTATCACTCAGAGTACTTCTTCAAAAAAACCAAGTACACTAGAAAATAAAACGAAAGTGTACGAGCATGATTGGGTGTGTGGATGCGAAATTAGGAACGTCCTTTTTGTTTTCCGTGTTTGCTCTTTGGCAAAAGTGACTCTTGGGGAACAGTTGGTGTTCAAGACCTTGGACACCGTAATGCTTTAATAAAAAAACACAACGACAGTGAAAGACATATTATTAATGCTTAAACCCTGAGCCCTCTAGGTACTGTCAACAAAGCAACGTTACTAAGTCGAGCTTACCACGAAGAAAGGCACAACCAACAAGTGGAAAATACAGGTATGTACTCTCAAGAATAATTGATTGCATAAAGTTTTGCGTAGCATTTGAGTTAGCTTTGAGGGGCCACGACGAAAGTGATAGTTCCGAAAATCCTGGTGTGTTCTTAGGCCTAGTGGATTTAGTTTCCAGTATAGATAGTGCAGTGAAAGAGCAAATAGAGTCCAATAATGTTTTCATGGGGACGTCCACGACGCGCGCTGATCACGATTGCTCCTGCCCCTCCAAACCCTCCACTCCATTCGCTCATCGAGTTCCCCTTCCACACTGGGAGCCTTCCCATTCCACCTGGGACTGAGCGGTGAGAGACCCGACGAGGCGAAGCTGAAGTCTAGTGACTAACCTTAAGTATTAGACCTCCTCGGTGATTCGACTCGCGTATGGGAGTCCAATCATTAAAGGGCGGGTTCGAGATCAGTCAGTCGACTGCCCGCGCGAGTTTGAGGACGGTCCTCTCAAATGGACGGGCATATCTCTCCCCCCCTCAGCATACCGCCCTTCGTCAGCAGCCTTGAGCTCTTTAAAGCGCGTGAGAGAGGGATGAAAAATCGAGGGGTGGATGTCCGTCCGGGACACGTCCCACTCCTTCTCCCATGCGATGCCGTGCTTCTTGACTGATAGCGGGCGGGTGCCGGAGGGATGGGATCCGTGACGTGTCGACGCCCCACCCCCGCCTCGCTAGGCAGGGGGTTGGGAGGATTGGAGGGGTGGGTGGGCTGAGTGATTGGTCCGTCCGGATGGGAGTTGAGGTCGGTTATGGGAGCGCGCTCCGGGAGGACTGAAGGGATGGATGCTCCTCGGGTCGGGTGGAGAGTTTTGTCGACGGAGGGAGGCGAAAGGAAGAAGGGTGGACCTTTTGGTACACGCCCCCCACTTATCTTCTCCCCCCCCATCCCACCGCCTCCCCCCTCATCGTTCCATTTTTCCTCGAGAATGAGAGGTCATTTTGAAGACAACTACGGTAATGTTTCGTAAAGGGGAGAAGGATTCTCTCTCTTCTCTAACTTCGCCTGGACTTTTTCCTTCTCTCCGCGCGTGTTTTTGTGCCCGTTGATAGCTTCATCTCGTGGAAGAGGGAGTGAGGTTGGTGTAGGGGGAAGGGTGGGGGAAAGGACGTGACTGTGTTTTTGTCCGAGAGGTCATTTATTTGTGTCTCCTTTGGGAGTCGCTTTTTCCTCTTTCCTTCGTCCTCCGCACGAATCGGCGATTATCGGCTGCGGATGCAAGCTGCACTCGGGGCATCGCCGCGGGCTGGTTTTTGCCTTCCAACAACTCGTGTGCTGCCTTTCGGTAGGGAATCTCACTTAAATATTCGACCATTTGCGATTAGGTAGCTCATTAATGAAAAGAATCAGGGGAAAGTCTTAAGAATAAATGATTGAAATGATCAGGCACCATTACTTCATCGTCATATTTTACGAACAAGTTAAAGCATAGAATAGAAACGCAGGAACTGTTAATTTAATACACATCTTTTCCCCCTTCAAAATTTAGCAATCATAACAAATGCAAGATTGGGGACCAAGAAAATTATAATTATCCTTACCTTTAACGAAAATGACGATTTATTGAGTGGTAGATACGTAATAGCCTAGCTTTGATTGACTCTTCTATGGTATTCTGCCCAAAACAAATTCTTATTGTGATGCACCGCCGTTTTATTTTACAAGTGTGGTGTACGCTGTCTAAATAGAATTATTGTTTTCCCCAAATGCATCGTGGGAGCAGAAGCACGTTTCCCGCTCATGTATTCAACGCCTAATAGCTGAAACTGGCGATCTTTTGGCAGTTCCTGTTGTAACAGATTTTCTCCGCGGACGGCTGCCGAAAAGTACGCTCTCCAACGTCCCGTAACGCCGTTCGGATCCGCTGCCGACGTATTTAACGCCATCACGGATTAGTATGAATTGCAGTCGGAAAAGGGTTGGAGGGGGGGGGGGGCGACAGTCCGCCATGATTTATCCCGTTCCTCCCATCTTCGATTTCCTTTTGTTTTCCCCTCTCGATCCTCTCTTCGAAGGCGGCGGAAGGGGGCGTGATCGGAGGCGGTCCCAGGGGCCTTCCCACTCCGTCATCGTGCGCCTCAAACCCGTTGCGTCGCTTAATTAATAGTGTTAAAATAAAGGCGTTTCTCGGGGAATAAGGGGAGGGGGAGGAGTTGTGGATGGGAGGACGGTGGGGTTACGGGATTAAAAAAATTGGAAAGTGGAGAAGGGAGTGAGGTGGAGAAAATAAGTGAGTTTATAATGGAAAACCTACTGAAGCCATAAATAACTGGATCCGACGGAGATGAGATCGCGTATAAGCGTTACATATTTTTGGATCCCTTTCACGGTGCTTTTTCCTCAAGCATTTCTCTTCTTTTACTCTCTATTTTCACGCCAATAAATAAGCTTTGATGTTGCACTCGTGGATAAATTATTGATATTTTAAAATCGGGGTTAGTGTAACGGATTGTTTGTTTTGCCTTAATCGTATGCATTTTTCCACCGCAGAGCGGTATCAGTCAAAGGGATATACTTGAAAATTTTAATTGAATTTTGATTGATTCGTTCCTATGGCAATTAATAGCTATATATCACGAGCCTGATGACAGTTGGTAATTAAAGACTCACGGTTTATCATGTCTTGCAAGACGAGGAGCACATATCTCTCCCCTTACCTGTTGCTAAACATGGTTATTAATTAATCAAAATAACTTTAGCATATTATTAGCGGCGAATAGCCTTAAAGTGGCCTCGAGAGCTTAAAGCTTCATCAATTTGGATCCCATCGTAAAGTATATTACTACCTTCGACGTTTAAATCAGCTAAGAGGTATTAAAAGTGTCATCGAATTATAATATATCAATGCTCCCAGTGAAATCGAAGCCCCCATCTTTGCCACGCTTTGAACAGCAGTGCGTACTCTTCTGGAACTAGTTGTATCAACTGTTTGTAATTTTATTCTGGTTAAAATGAAATACTCGTTCAGGTAGGAATATTTTTTCTCCTCAACGCTCCTGCAATTTTTTCGATATTTTGCATTATTTTGGGATATATTTTGGACTTCTTGTGATCTGCATGGTAATTCCGTAGGCACTTGGCTCTGCATATTTACTATATGGGGATCACTGAACATGATTATAGTTGGTCGCGCATATCTGAAGTAATGATGTCTCACTTCATTCAAAGCAAAATCAGTCATTCATCTTTCGCTCACTGAGTGTCAAATTGTCCGAAATTGTTTGATTTCAAATCCAAATGAATTTTCAATATCAAGTGTCGTCAATGAATCGTCCGAGGCCAAAAAAAAATCTTAGTGTTCGTTGTTCATAATTTATTTGAGATGACCGGCGAGCGCTTTTTATTTTTTCCGTCGAATTAGCCTCGATACTTGGAAAAGTTTCTTCTTATCTTGTGTTGGCTTTTGATTGGACGCTGTGTGCTGTAGCTTGATTTTGCACAGTGCCGAATTAACACACTTGGGGGCCTGTAGGAGGTGCAAGCTACAGGGCCCACGTTATTGAACAAGTCGCAGGAGAAGAAAGAGGAAAAATAATTCTCGGGGGCCCTCAAAGCCTCTAGGCCTATAGGCAAATGCCTACTTTGCCTTATTGGTAATCCGGCACTGCTTGTGCACCATCTAATTAACTTTTTAGAAAACATTATCCATGTTTCCTGAATCGGAATTTCACTGGACTAAAACCATGGTACTCATTTTAGTCCAGTCGACACCCTCCCGGAACTTGTCATATTTATAGCACGCAGGTCATTGCTTGCCTCTCATTTCAGCGGGCTTTCAGAGCGTGTGTGACTTCATAATAACCTGGGAGACGCTCTTTCGGTTATGATTCAAATTTATATGGATTATCTCCGTTGTTCGCCTGCCTTCCTTCGCCTACACCCGGGGAAATGTCCTCTCCTCTACCTGAGGAGCCGCGCACAATTCCGCCCTACTACCCACAATCCCTTTTCTCTCTCTCTTTTCACCATTTGCATATATCTTCCATTCTCAACTATTCCCCCCCTCCGCCAATCCCCAACGTGTCTCCCTCCCCCTCTCCCCGTTCCACTCCCCGCTTGAACGTCTTCATCCTCCCCCTGCCCTCCCACCCCGCCTTTTGCATTACCATCTTGGGATCAAGACCCTGTAAACCGAGTTTCGTCGTCCCCCCGCCGCTCGAACTCTCGGCGGCGCTCTCGTCGCACATTTGGCTCCTTACCAATCCAATGGATGTGCACTCAACGGGATATCTCGGGTGGAAGTTGCTTTCATAAATTCGTTAATATCTGGCCGGGTGAAGTTCTCGTAAGATGCGGTCGGGTCTCGCCTCTCCCACTCGTTCCCACCCAGCTTTCTAAAGTCTTCTCCTTTGCCGTCCACACTCCCATACTAATCCTTTCTCTCATTCCGCCATTCCTAAAAGGGTAATTGCAGCTAGCTCCGTTGTTCGAGCATTTCTATCTTCCTCGGATCATCCGGAGGAGGTCCCAAGGAGGTCAAATCATGCGTTTTATTTGCTACTACGGAGTTGTAGACAGTCGCTTCCAATCATGCGATGGTTGGGTGCATTTCATTAATTTATCGCCAAGTTTATGTGATGGTATAACTGTTTTTGTTGTCTTAATTTTTTTCATTTCTATACAGGTATTCATTTAAGACATGTTCTCCAGTGAAACTAGGTCAAAGAGCAATGGAAATGTGCAAGGTACTCACGAATTCTCATTCCATGTGTTCTAAAATTCAATATTAAATTATAAGGACTTTGGCTATGAAAAAAAGAAAATGAGCAAATTTTTCGAATTAATTCGTTGTGATGAAGGATTTTTTTTTTTCAAATTCTTCCAGTTACGCAAAGAAGGTGCACTTGAGAACTACGACTTCTCAAAGAAACTTATGGGAGCCAGAGGGATTGAATTTACCTCTAGCATCGGCAAGATTATTCTGTCATTACATCGGTTAATTCGGCCAATGAAAAAAAATATGGCTAGGGGCTCAAGATGTAATGAACCAAAACAATCATTTTGCTCTCACACAATTAGTGACCAAAATAGTACAGCCACGAAATACCCATTAGATATTAGCAAAGGTAGACAATACTAAGAAAAAATATTTTTTTTTCATTCTCATAACCACAGAAATTATTGCTGTTTGAATGGTTTCTGTCTCGCGCCGTTTTAGTGGCAGCTTTCAGTTCGATCTAGTGTGCTAATCAGTTCGTAACACAACGACGCACTTGCCTTCCATTCGTTACACCCTGCGCACTTGGCAGCGTACTTCAAAACAGATCGGGACCAAAGTTGATGCGCACAAAAAAACAAAAGAACGTCGATAATGGCATCCATGATTGTTGTCAAGTTTGTTTATTTTCAGTAAAGGCGTCAAATATGCATATTGTAAAGGTTTTAATTACTCTGTGATAAGAAGCTGACGTTTTTAAATAATTAATTTTAACGAATTCAACGAATTTATACAACAAATTCGGTCGTGACTGTTGTTCACCCACAGAATGCTACATATTGATAAGTTGCAAAACATAAACTACCGAGAAGAAGCAATGATAAAATAAAGGGGCTGTTTAAAAAATGAAATAAATAAACAAATGATGAAATAGATGAAATTGATGACAAAATATATGATAAAATAAAAGAGGAGATGATGAGATAATAAAATAAAGCCCTTACAGTGCCCTTTAATAATAATAATAAATCCTCGAACTTGTGCTAGATCACGTATCGTGTGAAACGGTCTTTACACTGTTATTAAAGAATAGTAGTATGACACAATTACGTCAACAGTGTCCGGCTAGATGGGGTAGAACTCCATTATTAAAATTTTTTTAAAAATTCGCCGGCGCAAGTCGTCCCATTCAACGTCGCTCGTGTGCGCTGAAGTGCGCTGATGTGTTCCGATGTGCGCTAACTTGAAAACCTTGAATGGTAAGCCCCCAAAATCTCATGGGGTAAGTAACGTTGATGTATAAAGACGTAAATTGACTCCCATCTTTTGAGAAACCGGCCCTGTGATTGAACGGGAAAGAGAAGGAGAGTCGTCGGGACGGGGATATTACACTTCCGCGACGCTTGACCTTTCGGGAGACGTTCGTCGAGACCGCCGCACCACGCCACCCAACCACCCACTCCTTGAAGTCTTCAAGGAACACCGCGCCCCTCTCGAAAACACAAGGCGCACCTGCCGCCTGCGGGGTGGCCGAATTGTCATCAATCACGAAGCACACCGCTGCGACTCTCTCGCTGCGTATATATGTGTGTACATACCTACACATACATACATATGTATGTATTCGGGGATTAGGGAGCAGCCGATAACCACGCAACGGGAAACCCGTTTCCGTTGACGGGATCCTACCGGTCCCACGTCAACCTTCCCATAAAGCCTTGCGCATCCTTTCTCCCTTTCATTTTCTTTGTTTCTTTTTTTCTGTGAATTTTTTAAAATAATTGAAGAACTCATCCTCCAATCTCTCCTGTGGGGACTAAGTTTCTCCGTGGGTTCCTCGAGTGGAGAACGGACAAGAAGAGGGAAGGAGATATCGTAATGGCCGATACACTTGGCTTTTCTAATCGCTTGATATTTATGCCAACGGCGTCGTCAATGGGAGAAGGTTGTCATGGGAACTATAAAGAGATAGGGAGGGGAACTGGCTAGGGGGAAAGGGGGAGGTGGGACGGCAAGTCCATCTACCGGAATGAGTGCGAAACAAGTCTTTCGTCTTTCCATTTCTCTCCTGTTCTCTTCCTTTTTTTCAACGTGGCGGCCCTTCTAATGCGTGTACGGCGTCTCACTAATGGGCCGATGGGCCACTCCCTCGATTGGGCCCTGAGGAGCAGCAGAAGGCTCCTCCTTCGTATATGGTCGGGTTTGGAGAGGTTTGAGTTGGTGATGGTGTGTTCGGGGGATCTGAATTGTTTCAAGCTCGTTCGTGCCTACTTGTGTAAGGGCCGCTAAGCGCCCATTGGACGCATTCGGATGCGAAGGAGAATGGGGTTGAAATGATCCAAAGGGACGCATAGATAGCGGAAGGGAATGGATAGGAAGGCAGGGGTCAAATACAAAAGGTGGACCCGACGGTGAAACATCTGCCGGTCGAATGGTTCGTGGTAACTTGTTATTTTTCTCCCGAAGGTGATTTTTGTGGCACTTGTTATATTGCTAGCTTCATCCCCTCCCCCCGACAGCCATCCCCAGTCAGCTCAATAACTAGAAATCCACCTCAAAAGTATCCCATCATTCTCTTGACACGGCAAGCTCTCGTTTTACTCTCCATTAAAAGTTTTTTTTTTTGCAAATACGCCTGAGTTTTTACCCGCCTTAAATCGAAAGAGGTATTTCTCCACCCGAGCGTCTGTTTGCCTTCAAGATTCGTATCGCGTTTTGGACTCGAATCGAGAACGGTCATAAATTACTTATTGGAAGATAAAACCTCATGGAAGGACGGGGGACAATCTTTTAAACTGGTTGTCTTCACTCCTAAAGGCAGTAAAAATTTAGGGTCCAATATCTACGTTTATAATGTTTATTTTTTTATGTACCTGATAGCTTAATTGTGGAGATGGTCTAAGAAAGTAAAACGGAAGGACAGAGTTCTTAAGCGTCGCACTCATAGAATGAAAACACGGATTCGTGGGATAATTATTATTTCATTTCGCACATAATGCAGAAGAAAACTCGTAATTTATTTACCTACATGTGATTGAAGGAGGAAATCAATTATATAGGGGAAATGCCAAGTATTTCCGTTACAGTGAGATTTTTAATTTCTGCTTACACTCTCAAAGATAGTAATACCTTGCTTTGAATTGTAGGGATTGCATTAGATACAGCTCTGTCAATCCTTTAAATATATGACTCTTAATGCTCATTTTATGCCAATTAAGGCTGAAGAAATATATTTGGAATAGCGCAGTTGGCAACGGGTCGAGCAGAAGAAGAATAAATTACTGGGTGAGCTAGGGAGGTCGTGTATTGACTGATAATTTCCCTTTTGTTTTTCATCCTTCGTCGCCCTCATATGCTCAAACCAAATGGAAATCTCGACTCTGGTTGCAGTGTACAGCTCAAAATAAATGGTGATTTGAAATTAAAATTGAAATTAAATTTGACTGCTTGCACTCTGAATTTGACAAAGATCGTTTAGTATTCTATTTGGTGGAATTGGCCAGGGTTTCAGGAAACGCGAAACTATGGTATCGCTGGACCATTCACCTCAAGTGTTTAACCCAGCATCACGACTGCAGGACTCGGCTATAGAATTATGTGGTGCATCAACTGCATTATGCGACGCAATTTAAACTGTTTTTAGCCGACTGAAAGTGGGTAAAAAGATCTTCGAGAGTAGGTTGATGGTAAGGATGACGTGGAGGATGAGAAAATGATGCGGGGAGTTGTAAAAGATAAAGAAGTGGACGGAGAAGAGAATGAGAGGGAAGGTAGGAGACGGAGCGGGGAAGATCTTCTGTGTGTGGAAGGGGTTGGCGAGAGTTCTTTTCCCTCTTACGAAAGCCAGTGCCGACACTGTCAGTGTGAGTTTATCGCATGGTTGGCGACACGGAATTCCGAAAGGGGAAAGGGTTGGTGGAGGCTGCAGACTTGTTTCGTGGGAGGAGGGTGTGGCGGAGTGGGAAGAGGCTTGGATGAGTGAGGGAGTGTTGGGTTCGAGGTGGGACGGGGGATTGTGGGAAGGGGTGGAGAAATGTAAGGGAGAGGAGGAGGAGATCTGATGTCGGTGGAATATGAGCGGGGAAAGGGAAGGAATACGGAGGGGACACCGAGGAGATGGCAAACCCGAGATTGTGACTGCATCTTTTATGGTCTTAATGGCATCCCTTTTAGGAGTAACCAAGAAGGGTGGAGGAGTTCGGGAGAGGGCAAAACTCCCTGGTCGAGAATATCAAGGTTTTTCGAGCGGGAGGCGCTCGGGGCACCGCCTCGCGTCGAGATCTCGCAACGCCATCGAAAGTCTGTAAAGGCGCCTGTGCTGCCGCATCCTTTTTACGCGGTTGCTCAGCGAGCGTCTCGAGAAGTGGAAATAGTCGCACGCGGGTACGGTTCGCGTTGGAAAATAAAGTTACGTCTTTGTTTTCAGTTTCTTATGGGGTCCGTTCAGGCAGGGTGAAAAAGTACATGAATTCCGTCTGGCTCAGTCTTCAAGAGGCTTTCGGTGGATGAAGTGTCGAGTGAGTCTTTGGATCTTGGCGTGGAGAGAAGGTGAAGAAGGGACGCTTTACCCACGAGCATTTCCGCCCTTACGTCTGCGAGCCCTGAGACGAAGTGTAAATCTCGCGAAACCCTTTGATGACCGACTCGTCGCTTCAGCCAGCTAGCTCTTTGGGGGTGGTGTTGGCGGAGAGGAACAAGAGATAATCTCTTGACACCCCTCTACGACGACTCAAGGCGATGGAGGTGTTTTAAGCTGTTATGTTAGGGTGGACATTTAATCGCTTGACGAAGTGGGTACAAGCTCCTTTGTTCCGCCTCCTAGACTTTAATATTACCCCCGAGAGACAGGTGACTGTAATGGCACCTCGGCTTTTATTTTAAATCTTGACCAAACGTTTATCTGCGGTGGCGTTAATTCATATTTATGACTTTGTTTATAATTTTCGAAAAAAGTTTAATGTTTGAAACGTGCTTTTGTCTTCATAATTATTGTAAAATATTTTTTTCAAATTGTATATGAACCTCACTTGAAAGCAGTGACCACACAAAATGTTTTTAGTGACGTTAGCACAGTTTTTTACGACTCGATATTTCTTGTGACTTTCAGAGGGAAATCGTACATTACAATATGAGCTTGGAGGCAAAACATTCTGCTAAAGTTTTACCAAGGAATGAATACATTCTTTCCATAAGTTGCTGTACTTGCATTGAAGATAAAGAAAATATTATCTCCATCCGCTTTTTTGTGGCTTACGCGAGGGTGACAGATCGTCTTCTAGATTTGAGTTTTGGGTCAAAAATTGTGATGGAAAACTAAACCTTCCATTTTTACTTTTGACGCACCAGGAAATGGACAATTTAGATCTTAAATTTAGTTGTCTTTTAGAAACAGCAGTTAACCACATACCGGGTGTCCATCGGGAGCGATTACGGGATTCCACATTCGGCCATTCCAGCTATCATTCGAGTGGGAATCTGCAGGGGGATGGGGCCAGGGGGGAGGGAGAAGGGGAGGATGAGGAGGGAGAGATGGGAGAAAGGCGGAATGGGGAGAGTGGTGGTGGGGGCCGTTCATTACGCATTTACATGTCGTGCTCACATGCGTGGCAGCCATATTCGGCCGTCATCCTACCATCATTCTCCTGGGTTCATTTGTTTTTTAAATATCCTCCCCGCCCCCTTTCCTCCCTCCACCCAGAGGGGCAATTTTTAGGGATATCCCCGGCCCGCCTGAGCAGCATCTGCCACCGACCCTCCGCGCCGGCGGGGGAAGGGCGGCCGGGAACACTTTTACACCTGCGCTCCCCGGAGTGTTGCCGAATAATGCGTCCAATGGGAAGAGGGAGGGAGGGGGGTTTGGGGGGGGGAGGGGAGGGGCGAGGGAGGGGGTGGGAGAGATAAACATGGCGGGCATGAGGAGGAGAGTATGTTACCACTCTGAACGTAACGATAAACACAAGTCACATAGCACCTCTATAGCGTAACCACCTCCAGGGTGCTTGGCAGGAGGCGAATTTCCACGGATAATGCACAGCGTTACTTTCTATGTAAATTGTAGGAACTTACTCATTGAAAAATTTCTCTAAATGGCGGTATTTTTATCACTTCTCAAACCCACTTCTTTATGGCATATATGTGTAAGTGGATATTTATTCTTGGACTATCGTGTTAACAGTAATCAAGGTGCTTTGTGCCACGTTATTCGAATTTGTTTATTTATTAAAATATTCAAAAACAACCACAAATAACCTTTTACATTAAATATATAAAAAGTAAATAATTTAATTAAAAAAAAGAGCAATATTGGTGGCCTGTACAATCATACACTAGGTTACACTAGGACAAACCGGTTACACTAGGAGGCTAGAAGTTTTTTGATTCGAGTGGTAAAAGAGTGACGGGAGGTGGTCAAGTAAGGGGTGGGCGAAAGAAAAAATGTTGAATAGTTTCGGGAGTCTGTAGAAAAGAGAACGTTGGGAGAGTGAAATACGGAATTTAGGTATTGTAGGTGAAGGTGGTTACTGCTGAGGGTTTTGCGGCTTGAAATTGACACTTTATGCGGTACAACGGCCAACGGACTGAGAAAAACCAAGAATGAAACGTATGAAGCAATTTATTAGAGATTAAAAAATGAGTAATTACGAAGGAATAAAACGATTGACTGAATTTTAAAACAGGTGTACAGGTTGATGCCTGATGATGATGACATCACTTTGTTGAACTATAGCACTCAGATCTTTTCTGTCGATCAATAGCCAATTGAGCGTTTTCTTCTGAAGAACGCACTTCTCTTTCCGCAGGGATATTTGGCTGTTTCGTGGCCTCTGCGTTTGGTGTACTCGGATATCAGCATTTGTCACGTGGCTCCAGCGTGTGTGAATCATTTAATCCGCCGGTAAAGGAATAAATCTCTTGTCTAACTTCGGAACACTCGGTTTCAAATGAGAGGAGTATTTTGACAATATGTTCAAGCTTTGGCCATTCGTGCAGGAGGTGCGATTGAAATGTAGGATGCTTTGAGGACGCGAGTTTCTTGGTGACGGGATGAATTGGGATGGATGGAGGTGTGTTTGTGAGTGTGGAGAGGGATGAGTATGGTGGTGGGGATGGCGATGGAGAGGAAGTAGCCGACTGACTGACTGAGAGAGAGAGAGAGAGGGGAGTAGTGGAAGCAAGGCAATTGAAGGGACAGGCGGCTAAACTGTGGAATAAGGCGCCCTTTCATTCTTATCTAAGCCCACGTCACTTTCCCCCGCCGCTTCATTTATTCCCACGAAACCTGCTCTAATGAGCTACTCCCGCTTATACCTCGCTCGATCTCCCTCCATTCCTTCCCTCATTCTTCTTCCCCCCATCCCACCTTTCTTATGCCTCGCTTTTCCCTGTTTTTCTCATCCTCCCTTCCCCCCCTGGCGCTATCTTCACCGTGCCCTCCACCCAGAGATGTTACAAAGATGACAGTCTTTATCAGACACGGACTACTACCTTACGAATAGACGAATCTCTTCTCCACTGGTGCTTTACGCCGTGCAACATCCTCGAACTAGTCCGTCCCCTCTTCTAACAAATTCGTAATCTTCAACGTGTGGTTACTTTTTTTACCCCGTAGCATTTCATCATTGCGTCGTGTGAAACTTTTTTTTGTTCTGCATTTGTATAACTTCCTTTACAATCAAATAGAAAAGAATTTTTATGCTAAAATAGAACTTGATAGATTTTTATTTAAGCCTAAAGTGCATCGCAGCTTTCTGTGTTATTTGTTGTTGGTACTTGAGTGTGTAAGCATCGCGGGCATAGCAATTAAAGGATTGATTGCGACATCTCCTTGACTGTCGGAAAATAGTCACTTCGAAAAATTCTCCCTCTTTATTTTTTTTAAGGTTTAGTGCTCCAAGTAACCATTTACTGTTTCTCTATAAAAAGCGCAGTACCTGAATTGTTGACATGTCCATTTCGCTGACCGAGACATTAATGTCGCCCTAGGATAATTCGTTTACGAGAAGCTTTGCGTATCTTAAAATTGTTCAAATTGGTTCTACTTATGAGACCATTTCTTTTAATTAGCCGGATTTAAAAAGAAAATGTTTTGGCACTGTTACTCTGGGCAAATCGTGTTGGGAAGCTAGTTGTAAGGCCGGCAGACGGGGAAAGCATATAGTTTCCCTGCCGGAATCAACTTCCAACTCGCTTGTTTATATAAGTAATGGCATGCATTTCTTGCCATTAAAGCTCGCACAACAGGCGACCCGAACGGAAATCTTTTTCCGTCTCTTTTCGCTGGCAGGAGTCCGTGACCGGAGCGTGCGTTCAGGACTTAAATACACCTGGGGGGAAAGGCGGGCGAAGAATCTCCTCTCGGGAGCATTTTTGCCAATCAAGGCGGAAATTTATGAATTTTCCCCGTCACCGGGAAAGCAGACGGCGATGTGGGCGGAGGAGGAGGAGGTGTGCATTGGAGACAAGATGGACCCGCGAGGGGGTGTGAGGGAGTGGGGAGGAGAATATTTTCTGAAGGAGGGTGAGGAGGTGGCTGGAGGGGGGTGAGGCGACCCCAGAAATAGATTCGTATCCCTTCTGGCTTCCTCACACCCCTCCCCACAACTCTCACACTTTCAACGCCGCCACCCCACTTATACACTGCCTCTGACACTACCCTTTCACCGTTTTTCCCTGCGTCTCAACCGGCTCCTCATGTGAACCTTTTCTTCTGGGCCCGTCTCCTTCACGGAGATTTCTGGGTTTGCATAAAAATCAAAAGTGGTTCTACACAGATGCTCATGCTTCCCGCTCTATAATTTATAAGCTTCTATTAGTATTATCTTTACCTTTCTACTTCCAATCATTCGTTGTTTTGGACTATCTCGGAGGAGAAATGATGAACTTGGCGTTAGTAGAAGGAGGGCTAATCTCCAATAACCCTATTCCATTTTTCAATTTTGCGTAGTAACTGACTGCCGTCATTCCAGTTCCTTACAATCTTAAAGTTCTAATAAGTATTGTAACTCCACTGTCAGTCAGTGGTTATTTTGGATGATCGCAGACGATAAATAAGAACTTTTCGTTTGACCAGCAAGTAACTTTTTAATCCGATAATCCAATTCTGTTTTTTAGTACAGCTTAGTTCCTTCGTCACGTCATTCAATCTGGAATGATTATACATTTCCTCACCTTTCACGCTCTCCTAACATATGCCTTTCAAACACTTCCTTCAACATTACATTTCCTCTTAATATTTCCTCTAGTTCTCCGTTTCACAACATATCCAGCCTCCTTCGAGTTCCCTTCAGCAATTCCCTTTCTCTTGTTTGTTTTCCTTTATGTCCATCGTATTTTCCCCATGCCTGTCTATACCATCTTCTCAATTTCCTTTAATTTTTTTCAAATTTCTTATTTCACAGATTTTTTTATTATTATATTTGTTGTTAGTCAGTTGATATCCGTGTCGAACATGGTTTCTGGTTCAGAATGGATTTGAAAAGTGACTGGTAATATGGTGATGCTGATTGGTTTAAAATGTTACCTGTTACAAAATGAGGAAGTGTGCGACTTTGTTGCCCTATCGTCTTATATCTTATCATTTTACCTCTGTGATAAGGTGAAATGCGTTTGTAATCTTAAATGAAAATGACTGGAAATTTTCCACAAGAATATATTTAAAAAACGACCGGTTTCAGTGTACAACACCATCATCAGGTGGCCTCACACCTGATGGCATCACACCTGATGATGGTGTTGTACACTGAAACCGGTCGTTTTTTAAATATATTCTTGTGGAAAATTGCCAGTCATTTTCATTTATGATGTTATTCCATAAAATAAAGCCTGAAACTACAACTTTTATGCGTTTGTAATCAATGATCGAATCGTTTAAGCCATCAATACCACCACACACTAGTCAAACTTCTATTATTTTCCCTCCGTGAATGAAAGCTGAAATTAGAGCGGCCCGGAATTGGGCATAGATCATGGCCATCGGTGTGCCCAGTCATCAGTCTGCGAAACTGTGCGAGCAGTGGGTCTTTTTCAGCTTCATTTTGACTTCGTTTGCAAGTTTGTAGTATCTTCTCAATCTTTATGGGATTCTCTGTGTCGGAGCGATATATACTTCACACCACCAATCTTCACAATTCTCCCTCGGCCTCACCTCCGTCCTCAACTATTCTCTCCCTCTCTACTCCCTTGCCGCCCCTCCCCCTTATCTCACGTCTTGCCTCAACACAGCACGCCCCTACCCCCTTCTCCACCGAGCACTCACCCCCTTCTCACCCCGATTCGCCCTTCCCCGGACCCCAGCCGTTCTATTCCTGAAGCCGCATTTTTTGGTCGGCAGGCGTTGGCGTGTACAACAGGAGCAGAAGGCGAGAATTAGAAGTGGTGAGGGAGGATGGGGGGGGGAAGGGGAGGTAAGGCGAGGGGGACGGGAGGTGGGAGTGAGGGAGGTTGAGAGATCGCGTGGGATGTCGGGCGAATGAGGGAGGGACAGGAGATATGTGCTTTTGGGTCTAGGCGTTAAATTGTTTGTATCGTCGCATGAAAAAGTAGGCTTTGTTCGCGCGAAAGATTGGGTTCATGAAAACTGCCAGCGAACGAGAGCACGGTGTGCAAACGCTGAAAAATTGAAAACAATCTTGATTGTCCTGAGACTTTAAGTCCCCTGGAACATTGAAACACAATTGCATGACACAACAAGTGGGGTCAATGATGACCACAATATATCCTAATGGCATTAAGGAGCACCACCTATAAACCAACAATAAGCAATGAATACGATAATACATAACATGTGAAAATCAGCGCAACAGTGCACAAATTTAAAATCACTTTTTAGGGATTGAGAAATTAAAACAGGCAGCATTGAAAATTAATCGCATTGCTTACGCATTATGTATCAAGCATAATCTAATATAATGTAGTAGACACAACATCAAACAGTATGATAACACGATAGAGCATGACAAATCTCATTCAACATTGGAATGCACAGATAAGAAAACACAGTTATAAAATCACTCTTCAAGAATTGATCATATCGACTTGATATGAGAAAATTTAACAAAGTTACATAAATTATCAGTCATATTTCTCTTGAACAGCGAAAATGTAGAAGAGGTTTTAACATTAGCTGATTATTTTTAGAATTTAACCGGCCATAGATGAAATGTTTTTTCGCCCCCCGCCTTAAAACGCTTTTTTTGCATTTTTTCACCCCACTTCTCAATATACATCCGATCTTCCTTCATTTCACCTGCTTTCTACCTCTCTTTATCAATCAATTCACCATCCATCGCTGCGCTAAACATCCAATTTTCTTTTGTTTCCTCCACATTATACCTCAAATCAATTTTGCCTCCTCCTGCTTTCCCTGCAGTATTTCCCTCACACCAAACCCAGTTTTTTATTTCTTTTTCTTGTTTAAGTAAATTTATTCTGCTATTTAGCGTATTTGACTGATGTCACGAATTATCAAGCCCACGTAAATTATTCCGCATAAAACTCCATCATTAGTCTCTAATTAATGCAAAAATAAAGTGCAAAAAAAGTTGAGAGTGAATGTTGTAAAATTTGGCAGTGCTGCGAGAGATTTGAAAAACCTGAAATTTCCACTTAATCGATAAAATTTTACAAATTAGTTCTTTTTAATGATTCGTAGTTCGTGGGCAAGCTAGTAGTCTGGAAACTGATTTGACTACTGCTGTATTATCGGTGTTCTACGTAATATTTTTTTAGAATTTTAAACTCAGGAAATAAAATTAATTTGTGAAAATAACCTCAGTTTAGTCGAGAGTGGTCTTGTTCGCGAGTTCTTTGCAGTCGTGAACTCCTGCTTCGATCTTCAGCTCCATTGCTCATTGGCAGCGTACGCGTACCTCCCTCCCGAATAAATTGATGGATCCTTCGCGAAGTGTCTTTTAAGATCTCTAATGACTCCGGGGGTGGGGAGAGTGGCGGTGTGCTAGGCATGTCGCGGTCCCCCCTCCCCCCCACCCTTGTACGCTCCGTCTCCATCTTATTTGTCATTTATTTTCTCTCTTCCCTCCTCTCCCTGTTCCTCCGCGCGCAATCTCTCGGTGTGGAGGCAAATGACATGCATTTCGTGCGTATCTCGAATAATTGACGTCGTGCACTTTGTGTTACGTTGCGAAAGATTTACGGTTACGATAACGCTGGTGCGGGTACGCTTAGCGGGGATTACACGGGAAGGGAATCGTTAATAGTTTCATTCATGCATATGTCCGGCTCCTCTCTCGATTTCTCAATAGGGAGGGGATGATTTGTTGGCGTCACCTTTTACCAAACCTGTTCTCGAGGCACTTATGTTTGTGCTCGGCTCAAAGTGCGTCTCAACGTAGATAGAAGTTCTTTCTTATGTTATTTAAAAGAATTATGAACGCTTTTTAAGTCCATCTTGGCGCTGAATCGGCTGTCGTTTTTCTCATTTTAAACAACGTACATGCATCGTAGTTGTGCTTTAAATTCATAAGATAGCTCTGTAATGAGAGTTCTATGAAGAAATTCAGTCACCTAAGGGGATTACCGTGGGAAATTTGATCTCGTAACTTAGTTATGTGATTAATTAAGATTTAATTCAACGAAATCACTATGAATCAGGTTTCACTATTATATATGCTTTTATTATCATGGAAAACAATCGATGTTTTCTGTGGACAGAGAAATAAGTAGTAGGATAGGATCTGTATAATGCTTCTGCGTGTGTACAAAGAATAACTTGAAAGTTATTTTTGTTAGATAGAGCATGATTTTCAGTCTGGAATGTTTGTCACACACCCATGCATACAAGTCCGCTACTTGCCACGGGGTTCATTGGAGCATAATACCGCCCTTCTCTTCGTGGACTGTCTCATTTGTTTATAAGTTTATTTCACATCCTGTTGGCTCAAAGCGCAAGTATGCCCGGACTCCCTTTGACAGAGATTAAGGTTGGAGGGGACAAGGCATTTGTTTCTCCGCCAGATGTCATCCCACCGCGAGCCACGGCTCCGAAAACTCTCCCGACGAGTTATATGTCGTTATCCGCCGATTTTTTATTCCCTGCTTCCGTTTACCGCGTCCACTGGACCACCGTAGTGAGGGAGACGGGAAAGAAACATCCACTGCCATTACTTTCCCGTTCGAAATGACTCACGGAACGTCGGCCTTTTGGGACTAATGCGGCAGCGGTGGTTTCTACCGCTGAGACAGTGCCTCTTTCCCTAGTCTTCGTTTGTTGGTGAGTGGCAGATGACAGCGGCCGCGGAGGATGAGGAGGACTCTCGCGAGTTGACTCAGCCGTCGCGTGGAGATGTTGGCAGCGACGCCTGTCGTCGGGTTTTCTCACTTCTCTTTCGATGGATCAAAAATGGCCGCCGTCATTAAAAACAGAGTTCCTCACCTTCCACTCCGCGAGCCATCCGCTACTTGTTCTGAATTTGGCCTCAGAACCGTCATCACCGCCCACGAAGCCATGAGAAGAGTCGGAAAAGTAGACAGACGATGGGAAGGAGGCCACTCGTTGATTGGCCGAAAATTGACTTCCATCATCCACTATTTTCCTACCGTTTCCCTTGCCATTGGGAGTCCTGGAGTATTATTTTTAAAAGACTTTTTCCTAAACGATTGATACGTCCTGCAACCTACTATGTTTTACAGAGGTGAGAAGGAGTTAGAAGAAAGAGACAGTCAAAATTAACAGTTTTTATTAATGCGAATCTCCAATTTTACGGCTAATCAGGGATTTGACATCATGTAATTAATCATTGCAAGGAAATTTATTCCATCGGCGTATTTAAATATTAATTTTATCTTCATAAAGAAAATACTTTTGGATTCAGCCGTTCTGTGTATTCTCTCCAAGGATATTTCTTTTAGAAAGGTAATGTGCGCGACTTTGGTTCTCACATCTTGGGTAAGACCTATTTTTTTGTTGGAGTAAATCTAATGGACACACTACACTTTATGGAAACGCATTCCTCTGTAATAAAATACACAGTGAAGAACTATTTCTCTTTATTTTTTTATAATCAGGGAACATTGACATTTGAAGATGATCCTAGTTATGTATCCATATTGATATTAATTGTATTTTTAATATTTTAATCAGTAGTTAGAGCCAAGTAATCCACATTGATCAGTTAGTAGATGATTGATCATGCAGAGTAATTGAAAAAAGGTATATTCCACCCTTTAAGTCTATGTCATTCAAGTATTCTACCAGCTGATTGGTAGGTTCTTGGACAGTCCCCATTCTGCATCCCAACCTCATAGACATTGTCTCGCTTTCCCTTCTAAGGATGGCGCGCTATTAGATCCCTCTTCAATTCTTCATTTCTTCTACCTCCTCTTATTTCGTCCAGAATTCCTATCCTCTTCCTTCCTCTTCCACGCTTCCCCAGTGTTCTCCTCTCTATCACTCTTCAACATGCCCTCTCCTCTAAAAACCTCCTCCATCCATCTCTTCTGCCTTCTCCGAACCTCTGCCACAAGCTTCCTATCCTCGACGGGCCATATCCAATACCTCCTCGTTCGTCTTCCTCCCCATCCAGCTCGTAATATCTAAATCTGTGGAAGATTACAAAGTGATTCATTATAAAGTTTATTCATCATGAAGGTGGAAGAAGGGTTCACTAGGTGGAAGAAACTAGGCTGAGATAGCTTAACTTGAAGTCGCAGTTGTTTAAAATGAAAGTACGCAATAACATTCCCTAACCCAATTTTTAACGCATAATTTATGAATTCGTGTGTGGAGATTTTCTCCGATGCCTGACCTGGGTGCGACCGAGCGACTTGAATGTGTCCGCTGAGAGAAACACGACCGGCCGCGTATTATTCCGCCGCCATCCCTCACGCCCGCAAATACCGTGCCCTGCGGTTTACCGGACAGTTAGTCATCGGCCTGCGTTCGGAAATGACCGAAATATTTCAGAACTCCTCCCCCTTGCCTCCATTCCATTCTGCCTTCTTGTAAGCAAGTTCTCCCCCTCCCCCCTTAATGCGTCCCCATTGCTTCCCTTTATGTGCGTCATCCGCTGCTCTCCAATGAACTCACCTTTCTCCAGACGGAGCAAAGCGACACACGACTGTCTTCGCTCTCTTCCCCTCATCCCACTCCTCCCCTGCCTCTCTCCCTCGAAATTGCCACTCACTGGGTATCACTCGTCGAAGATGTCCCGTGATGCTCCTTTCTCATTCCCCTCCCTCCCTCCCCACCCCCGCCGAGATAGGTCACGTGCCACCACGAACACCAACCGAGATGAGACAAACGTAACACACAAGCGAGAGAACGTCTACTGTACATCTACGCACTGGCCCGCGAGTCTGGCAGGAGGTGTTAGATCAAAGATTAATCCAAATTGTCAATAGAAGGAGGGGAAACAGACACGTATGCATGCATTTCGGTTATCCAGGTGACCACCCACTGGGAGAATTTTCTATTCTCGTGAATACGTGTTTGTTGCTCGAGGCTAAAAGCCCAAGTCTTAAAATGTATACCTTTTGCAAAGTTTGTTTCTGCAAGTTACTTTTTAATGTTAACTTGACATTTTTTTACGATTGGTTTATTAACTGCTTTAAATATAGTATGCAATTTGTACACAGTGTGTACTTTGTATTCAATGTGTACTTTGCATACAACTGCATTCAAAATGTATCTACGCAACTTATGTACATTGTATAGAATGTATACAAATTGTATACGACACTTGGAATTTTAGCCTCGGGAAACACACATGTTCACGAGATAAGAAACTTCTCCCTGCCGATGGTCACCTGGATGACCGAATTGCATGCATAGGAGTCTTATTTTCTCTACTTCTGTTGACAATTTGGTATAATCTTCATCTTAATATACTTGTCAGTTGCTTTCTTCTTTAATTTAAAGGAGGTTTAAGGCACCAGGCACAAATGAGATGGGAGGGTACTTGGAGATGAATCGAATGAGGGAAGAGAGGAATGAATTTTGACGGATTAGTGTTTTGCTATTTTTTGTTGCTATCATTTGAGGTGCGCTGGAATAAAGGACTCTTAAGCTTGTCTGTTCAATGTTGTTTCTCTTATTTTGTCGAAAGAATTCTTAAACCTCGCTGTTCGACTTTTAATTTCTCTTATTCAGTCCTTATTTTCTGTCCTATACATGTGTGGGGTAAAATAATATCTGATTCGTGTATCCGAAACTCGTGAGATACGAAAATTTAGGTAAATCTAGCCCCCGATGGTAATCTCTTGAGTATGAAACGGTTCCTATCCCAGTCCTTCTAATAGTCTCATCACACTTTCTCATAGTTTGCTCGTGCCAGTTTGTGACAAAACGTGCACTTTCATTGCATCCCATTGAGCTCGTGGATTAAATATTTCTGTCCTGTATCCCGAATGCTTGCGGTGTACACGTGATTGAACTCCATCTCAATTGCGTCAGTGTATTTTTTCCCTCCTCCCCCCACCCCCCTTCACCTTTTAAAACCCCTCGCCGCCAACGCCTCGTGCTTCAATTTCATTCCACCTCCCCGCCCCCACACCCCTCAGGGTTCCAACCATCTCTTGTATGCGCGCGAAGGGGACCAGTGAGTGGCCATGCTCGCCAATTGGATGTCCCCGCTGCTCAATAACTTCCGCTCACCTACATAGCTCCCTCTACGACTCCTTCCCCCCAACGTCCTCCTCCTCCGAAACGAATTGTCCGTGTCGCAACGTGGATGCTTAAGCGAGAGGAGGGGGATTCAAGACGTGGAAGAGATGGATGCGGAATTCTTTTCAGACGACTTTTTTTCGGCGTCCTTCGGCTGCAACATTTTAGCCGAAAGAACGACGAGCCGAAACAACATTTTAGGTGACGGGACTGGAGACATTTTAACTCGAATCCCACGGATGCCTGATATTTTTTAAACTAGTTTCTTCGAGGAGGATCTAACTCCAGAAGGGCAACACAGGTATTAATTTATTCATTAAAGCAAAAAAAATACTTAAGACCTTAATCCACTCAAATAATTGGCAAATAATGACTCCAATATGATGGCAGAAATGGTGCAAAAATTCATTCAAGCTATAAAGTATGAATGAAATGAATTTTATAATTTTACGATCAATGGAAAAAACTGGAAAAATGTTAGGAATATTGTATGTTCACTCAATATAATGTTTCAAATGGGAGTTGAATGAGATTGCCGAGAGTTAAGGGTCAAGAGGAGAATATATAGCTTGTAAATCAGCCACTCGAGTGACTTTGGAGAAGTGCCAGTTATTAAGGGTCATGATTCAGTTTTACTCATTTCCTGCTCTCCATTGTGAATAGTATGTTTCGAAAAACTGAAAGATATTCTAATTATAGACCTCGTTTCTAGCATTGTTTTTTGTCGGCGCAGTTGAATCCTTTTCCATGCATCGTCCGAACGGTCTTGCTTTTCATATGGCAGTTGATGTGCTGCTCGATCCCTGAAACCAGTTAATTTTAAATCCCTCCGAGAATTGAGGGGAAATACGTCCCATTGCCTTAGACACAATAATCAGGCGCCCAGGGTTTTTTTCATTTCTCCTGTTCGGGCTCGCCCCCTTCTTGCCAAACGTGACTAGCCGAGCCAAACGACCGCGGTCAGGAGATCTCCATCGCCTTGTCCCAAGATTATTTAGGCTACGCATACTTTCACTGTGGGAATCCAATTTAGCACTCGCACTTCGTTACGCTTATGTTTTTCAGCGATTCAACGCTCCTCGCTTGTTTACAGATTTCGTACGCAGGCGGCTCTTGAGGGACCACGTCCATAGCCCCCTTCCCCTTCCGTTCCCCTCTCAACCTCTTTGTCACGACTGAAACTCATTCTCCCCCCCGTCTGTTTTTGATTCCTTACCGCCCTTCGTCTCTTTTTCTTAGCTCTCCCATCTCCACTTAGCGCTCTTCTCTCTTTTGTGTTGCCCCAACTCCTTCCTTCCGCAGGTTTTCACACCCCCTTTCATGTGTGGTGTTTTCCTGCAGTGGGTTTTTTCCGTGACGGATGCCTGCCAAAACCCTCATGTTTTTCCCACAATTGTACATATCGTTTTACACTTATTTCTGATACTTCATTATGTCGCGTTTATATTCTATCTCTATTTATTTTTAGTATTATTTCTCTGATTTATATATTGCAGTGTTTGTCATATTGACTATGTTCATGTACTGACGAGGGGTTAGATGGAAGGAGGGGCTTATAAAGTCTCAATCTCGCCCCAATAAAGACGTTTATCTATCTATATATCTATCCTTCCCTCCTTGCATTCTATTTTGCCCATTTTCCTCCCCGATCCTTCTGCCTCGCTCTTCTACCCTTCTCTCTGTTTTTCTCACCCCTTTCCTCCCATTTCGCCCAACCCTCTCGCCTCCCCCCCCCCCTTTAACCCCCCACACATACTACAGCACCGCGCAATTTCTTCTCCCCTTCCGTGAGCCCTCGAGGGTTGTTGAATTCCTGGCTAAGTGCGCATCGCGCGCGAGAAATATTTGTGTGGCGTCTCGGCAGACGATACCTGGACGCCGGGGAGGGAGGGGGGTGTTTTTGGGGAGGAGGGATGGAGAGGGAGGCGGCGGTGCTTAAAATAGGGATGAAAGGAAATTCTTTTGGGCGAGGAATAGAAAAAAAATGATTTCGTCTCCGAAATGTTTTTCATTTTATTTTCGCGTTGATTCCCAACTTTTTGCTTCATTTTCGTTTTTTTTGTCTGGCGGGGAAAAGCGGATCTTTCGGGAGTGAAACGGATTAAAAATATTCAATCTAATACTTGTCTCGCCCGCAACTATTACATATTTCCTCTTTTCCCATTAGATGAGCACGCTTTAACTGCGAATCAATTAAAAGGCACTCGTCGCTCCCCGTCTTCCATTCAGTACAGTGCACGATCCATTGAGATTCAAATGGCGCGGGGTGGTGTTTAGAATTTTCGTGACGACAGCTTTTGAAATAATCCTATACCGACGGATGGGTGGTGACTAATTCCTTGTTATCAGCCTCGAATATCATATATCAATTACGATTTAGAGTTTAAGCTTCTCTAAGTTTCTTGCGCTTCTGGTTCATGGTTGGGCATTTGTATATTTTCCGGCAGCTTTCTCCCCAGTGATTTTTTTCCAATGTCAGTCACGTGATGAAACTGATCGCCCCTTCATTCCGCTTTTCCCTGCAATGATGTAATAGCGCCTAGCAAATAGTTATATTTTGCTTTATAAGATGAAATAATTGTCTTAATGCCCTTCACACAAAAAGCAAATGGTCTTAACGTGAAATCAGACGATTATCTATAAGAATAAGCCTCCAGGGATCAATTTTATCAATATCATTAAACGCATGAATAATATGAAGGTGGGCTCGCAGAAATGTTTTCCGCCTTTATGAAGTATGGTAGCGGTAAGCCAACCAATGAACACGCTATCGTCTTTGGGTTGGATTTTTTCCTGAAATGTCACGCATCTTCAAATGGATTCGGAAACATTTTATATAGAATTCCGGGTGACCGACTGGGAGTTATCCTTACCTTCCTCTGCGTTCGTTGGTGATGCTGCCCCCGGGAACATTATATCCGGCAAGGCATCCCTCAATGTTTTATGAAAGGGACTCTTCTTGAACCACTCCTTGATGGATAGTGAAGCACCCACAGTTGGGAGAGACGGGGGAAAGGATGGGGGAGGAGGGGGAAAGGACGGCGCAAACCGGGATGATGTTATGTCGTAGGATTCAAAAGCTTCGAGGAGGGGGAGGGGGGTTGGTCGGTCCAAAGGGGGTGGGGGCGGGGATGAGGTGATGGTGGAGGGCATAAGCCTCCCTCGGGAAGAATGATTGGAATGTGACCAACCCCCCACCCCCCTATCCCACCCCGCCCTTCCCTCCACACGCCTCCCCCTCCCGCCATACTCTCTTCAGAAACCCTCCCATCAACATGCTCAGTGTATGCCCCCCCCCACTCTCCCCTCTCCCTACACAATATCCTTTCCACCCTCCCTACCTCTAACATCCTTTTTTATTCATTTTTTCACTCCCCGCCCAATCTCTCTCTCCAGGTGGCGTTGGAGTAAAATTCTGACCGGAGGCGAAACATATATTTTTTTTCCTCTTCACTCCTCCTTCCAACTGGGAAGAATAGTACCATGGCTTTTTTTTCCTCTCCCTGAGCCTCCTCAAAGATATTCTTTTTTATTTAAGACTTGCCATACCTTCTCGTTTGGGTTCTTCCGAGGGAGGGTGGGAGAGGAAGGGGTGGTGGAGGTGGGAGGTTCTGTGTTTGGTGGCGTGGTCGCTCTGCTGCGCTCCTCGGGGGATCTGACTCCTCCTTGCCCCCCCTTCCGCCCGGCCATTCTCCTTGCCTTCTCCCCCACCCCTACTCCATCCCTTCCCCCCATGCCCACCTTCCTCACCTTCTCACGAGGAGGCGAAAGGGTTTCTCTCCTCCCCCTTTCCCCCCTATCTCTCTTTCTCTCCATTCGTTTTATTTTTATTCTCCTCGCATGCCATTCCACAAGATCAGTCTCGCTTTTGGTCCAAAAGGATGGCTCTGAGGCTCACCTCCACGTCATCTGCGCGTCTTTTTTTCTTCTTCTCTTTCGTTCTTCTCGTCCCGTACCTTCTTTTCACCTTCGCCTCTCTCCATCATCCGCCATCCGCTCTTTCGCCTCTCCTTTCAGGGTCCTACGTCCTCTTATAGTCTCCACTCCTGGCTGCCTCCTCCCCATCGTCCACTTCCATCCCTCCTCATTCTTTCCACCTTCAATCCTCTCCCATCTTAACTCTCTCACTTCTCTCTTCGTGTGTCCACTTGCCTCCATAAACCGCTGTCCTCTTTTCCTTTTCACTTCTCTATTGATTTCTACATGTTTAATGTCGCATAATAAGCCAATGTCCTGCCGTACTATAACCGGAACTTTCTCTTGCAACAAGAACATTACTCTGTTAATGAGTTGAGATTTGCATCGGGCACTGTAAGGCAAAGTACATCGCCTACGTGGATGATTAATGCTTCCTCAATATCTTCGTTGAAGCACGCGTTGTGCGTTCCTCCATATTTTTATTTTGTTTGATGGATTGTACCCGGCATATATTTGCGGAGTAAGTGCCTAGGTATGAATCTCTCGGCGGTGTGACTTAGGTTGTGTATTATTTACTGCTTTTTTCTTCAAAATTCTCGGGGGGGGGGGCATGAAAAGAGAACATTTACTGCTCCTTATTGGCCAACCGAGAGTCTGTTTTCCTACCAGCCCACCTGGTTCCTTTAATTGGCTCTTACTATCCAAATGTGCAGACTGAGTGAAGATTACCAGGCTGGAATTTTAAATAGGATTAGTGTTTAAGTCCTTGAATGCATTGAGTTGGTGTGCGAACAGCAATTGCTTTAGGTTATTCTCACGAAATTAAATTTGCAGTCTCAAAACACTGTTGGGAAATACCTGTTGCAGTCTTGGACTGATGCCTTGCATAATGAAGTAATTTGGACGCAAACCAATCGCCAGTAAATTCTCCAACAGTTCGAGCAAACGTGATCGAACGGTCGAGTTCTTTGACTCTTTGCTTTTTTAACACCGTGTATTAATCTATGGTAATGTTTTCCGTGATTTGTGGTAATAACCATTCTACTGACAAAGTTCTCCTTGTAAGTCATTAGAAAGTTCATTGACACCGCCCCTGAAAAGAAATATAGGAGAATATTTTTTCTCCCTTAGCTTTCATGTGGGTTTGCGTTACTAACTCTACCCCCTGTAGTCGTAAGCATTGGGTGCCTTCATATTTCCCTTGCTCTTATGTTAGAGGAAATATTTCGTTGTCCATGATTTGAATATCGCGGAATGAATAGGAAATGAAGTGTCCCATGCCCACACATATCGTGTTTTTCACTTCAAGGAATAAATTTTTATGATCCACTTGGTTCACCCTTCATCCTCCTGAGGACTTCTTTTACGACCGCTAGAGACATTTGAGTGCCGTGATTGGCTTTCCTTAGCGAATGGCGAGGGTAGAGAGGACTGGCCGAGACGGAATACCTTTGAAGCGTCTCTTAACACTGTTGCTGGACGGGATGGAGAGGTAGGAAAATTACCGATTCTAATTAAATGCTTGTCTGCGAAGCGATACTGAATAAAGATGGAAAAATGCCATGTCTACGTGGGTTAGCGCGAGAATGAAACGTATGCCAATGGCCCTCCGTGGTATTCTGTATAGATTTTTCAGCGTTGGCTAATTGTGCTTTCATTTCAGTGCGGGGAAATATCCCTTTGAAGTCGTATCGTCCCTAAGCCTATTGATATGATTGGTTGCTAGAGCGTATTAAAATCATTTGTTATTTATTAATCCATCGTAAAGAGAAAGATATAACTAGAGGAGTGACTTAATTTTCCAAAAAAATAGTCAATGAAACCTTCATTAATACATGTGTTTTGCGGCTTACTATTTGCTAGATACAATGATAGACTAAACCTTATCACCACTGACTGTGAGCAGTGCTTTCTTTTAATCACTTCTGAGTGCTAATAGTGGCCTTTGAACTCAACGGCATTCATTATTGGTGCCTATCGTTTTGGGGCGAGGGAAAGCATTCTTAACTATATTATACGTGCTGAATATGGGTATATAAATGGATTAAATTCCATACTGATTACAGAGATACACCAACCGATTAACTTTTCTAATGCTAAGTCCCGTAAATGTGGAGGCTGTCTCTGTCCAATTTCACCTTATAGATCAAGTTTTCCTCAGATCTCGAATGTTTTGAAAGTAAAGAATCCATTGAAAGTGTGCCATGGTTTTCGTTCCTCAAGCTCGTGAGTCCCTTTTATCCATCTCATCTTTTATTTTCGTGTTTTTGGACATTTGACGCCTCCAAGCTGGGAAGATGAAATTTCTTTCAGAGGGGGCCGGGCCATAAAGGCGGGGAACGTTGGGGGGCGCCTTGTCTCAACGGCCAAGAGTAGGTTTTAGCGACATTAAGACTCAGAGGATTAAGGAGGTCGCCTGATATCGCATTAAAACCACCCCTTCACCCTTTGTCACATCCTCTTCATTTCCGTCACCGTCTCTGGACCAACACCCGAGCATAACATGAGTCACGCGCTGTGAGAGGAAATTATTTTATTTAAGCATTTATAAATAAAATACCCGAACGCCTGCGGGGGCCACGATACGGTTTGACAAGCTTCACCCTAAGGAATTTCGCCATGCCTTCTCCGCCTCGTCCCATTTATACACATCGGCTTTGGCAATGTTTCAGAGATGAAGGGAAGACGAGGTCGGGACGTTTAGGGCGGGGAGTGAGTTTTGAGGGATATATATGTGTGGAGAAGGTGAGGCGGGTGGAGAAAATAAGAGGAAAGGTGACGAGTTGGTTCATTCTGCTTGGGGCTGGGGAAGGAAAGGACAGCTAGAGATGTGGAATTAGAGGATAAATTAATATCATTATATATTATTAAATAATTTTAATTAAATTATTTAATTGAAATTAATATTATTAAATTTAAAAATTAATATTATTAAAATCTCCTTGTCTGTGTTGTAATCAGGCGCTAATCCCAGTGTCTAAGAGTAAATTTTGAGTACTCGCACCGAACCGATTTCCCAGTAATTTCCCTTACTAATTTTGTGAACGTTCCAGCGAAAACATAACATGGTTAATGTTTGTTGACTTGAGTTTGTTGATTGACATATCGAGGCGCTTAGTATGCTACCATGATGGAATAACTCAGGTTTTACTAATGTTTCTGAGCACAAAAGTGTATATATGGCAATTTATTAATTAAACGGAAGCGAAAGTGGCGTAAAAAGAAGAGGCTGCGCGGAAAAGAAACTAAGTATAAATTTTGATGAGGTGATCATTAAGGCCGTTTTACACGGTACATTTGTTTGTACAAACTCTTCCGTGAACTCTTGCATGGGCAAAATGTATCGTGTAAAGCGGCAAATTATATGAACGCTTGTACGAAGGTCTCAATGCCTGCACGGGAAATAGAGCCTATTCTAATTTCGTTGAGACAAAGTACAATCTCACGTACATTCGTTTGTACAAAATCTTTCATCTTGTAAAACGGCCTTTATAGACGACGAAAATTTATAAAACATCCCTTTAAGTATTCCTTGTGAGAGATAAGTATGAATAAAAATTAATAATAGCCAATTTTTTCACTTAACTTGCTGAGTTTCCTAGGTCGACCCCCATAAATACCATTTTTTCCCCCAATCCGAAAGGGACCGAAGTGGGAATACGCATGAATGCATAAAGATTTCAAATACGGACGTAGAGACGAGTTCGGTCGGCAACCCCTGGAAAACAGCGCGACACAGGAGGGGGGAAAAGTGACTGTCGGTGCCCCCCTCTTTCTTTATCCCACCCAGTGATCTTTCGAAAGCGGAGGCGTGAATTATGAAAGGATCTTCTGTTTTTCTCTCTTTTCTCCTCCTCCTCCATTCTGTCTTCTTCCTTCTCTCTTCCGTCCTCGTCTTCCTCCGGCCCGCGGCGTTTGCCACCCCTTCAGCGCTTGACGTCGGCTAATAAAGCGGCGCTAACGTATGGCCCGGGAGATCTCTTTCTCTCCGTCCGACGGAGCGTTGCCGATGAAAGTGGAGGAATGAGTGAGGGGGGGTCACTCGGGTGTCTCTCATAAACTCCTCCCTCTCTAAGCGGCCAACCCCCGCCCTCTTCTTGTCTTTGGGCCCCCACGCCCCCCCAAGTGAAGCGGTGCGGCCCTTACTCATATCAAAGTCCGGGGGAGAAGCGCATCTCAGAATCATCGTGCAGTCGAGCCTTGTCTCGCGGTTGCGTGGAAGGGACCCGAGACGTGTTTCCGCGAGTTGACGGGACGAAATTTGTTTGCGGCGCGACGACTTTTCGATTCATCCCCCCCCCCCCCTTTGGCCAACCAAGTGGTGACCAACCCTTGCTCGCAAATATCTCTCGAGAACTGAAGCGCGTTCGAGATGGATTCTTGCTCAAATATACCTGTCCACGTTTGTCATTTCTTGAATCTAAATTAGTTGGAATGCTAGCTATTAAATAGCCTTCAGGGCGTTCACTTACTATTTGAGACATTTGGTGGGGAATAAATCTTGATGAGCGGTTGTATGGCTAAAGAAGTGACTCTTATTTGATAATATACGATATTAGCGTATCGTATTCCGCCCTGCCCTTTGTTGACAGATATCTTTTGCTTGAGGCTGCTCGTCGTTTAAAGTGTTAGTTTAAAGTGATAGTTAAACTTAATAAAATATTTTGTTCAGTTCATAAACAAAATCGCAAATATCTCTCTCTCCCTGATGCCCATTTTGCGGCAGACTTAGTTAAAATACACCTTATAATTGGTGGTAATCGATAAAAAACCTTACTCTGTTTTATTAATTTAAATGATACTGCACTCCACCTGAATCATCTTTCCTTAGGGCACATTTATTCATTTCGTCATTAGTACTCCATTGCTCCTAAGGCTCACTAACGGAATGCTACTAAGGGAATGCTCCCATGTGATGTGGTGTTAGTTATATTATTAATTTTTATTTTAGAATAAAAGTTTTATTTCTCCTTCTTCATGAGTTTCTGTTTAATGAGTGAATTTTATCACCGTGGCACGTATTGCAAATATTTTATGTACCATCAGTTAGCTTATATTCTTTCACCGGGGAAAGCTTATTTTTATCGTGTAAGGAGTTTTATGGTATGGGAAAATAGCCAGTGGGGCTTACAGTTATTAATATGCTCGGGATTTTGCACGACTTTAATTGTATAAATGACATTACTCGTGGAATGATTCCTCATTCCTTCCGGACGCAGCGTGCAGATGACACTCTTTTTCACTCGGCCGCCGAACAGCCGAGGGGTAGGGCATTATTTTAAGACCCGCTAAGAGCGTAATTTTTCATCATCCAAGATATTCATGAGGCCGCGTCCAAAATTATATCGGGGGAACGAATAAGGAAGCACGAGGAAAAGCAAAACACGGCAGAGCAAAACAAAAGATGACTACTTAATACCTCAGCGGGACATAAATTCCTTCCCCGCAAGGGAAGTTAAAAGAAAGAATATTAAAAAAAAACAAAAGACTAGAGTCTGGGCGAAAAAAAGGAAGAACAATTTTTGGAGAGGGCCCCCTTGGTGAGGGGAGGGAGAGAAAGAGAGACTTGAAGCTTGAATTTATTTGGACTGGATGTAAATATGCGAGTATAAATAGTTTTGATGGGAAGGCTGAGGGAGACGATTTTGATGGCGGCGTATATGAAGCTGGCAAAAAGACATTCGGCCGTATGTTTCGCGTCGGGAATTCCTCTCTCTCTCTCCTCCCATCTCTCTTCTTAGCTCTCTCTCCCCTTTCCAGCTTTCCACGCCACTCCCCCCTCCTCCGTATGCCCCAACCCCCTTCCCCCCCACTGCTTCTCCTATCGGCCTAATGACTTAGCGAGCGTCGTGGAATGAAGACCGCTCCGCGGGGGACACCGGCTGTTTGAAGTTACGAAAGCTCACGTCCTCACGGCACTCGTAGCAAAGGCTTTCTGGTCGTTCTTTTTTTTGCACCGGTATTTGGAACATATAAGACGTGGTGGTTCCAAGAAAGAGCTCTTGGGGAGTGAGTCTAGCTGCTGTCCAAGTATCCCCATAGGTATAGAAAGCGATTACTGCAATGGATTCATTTCCCAGCGAGCAAAAATTTAACCGTAGCTTTTACACCACCATGAGGTTCACCATACTTGTTTTTAGTATTATAGGGCTTCATTCTCCTAAAGTAAAGTAAGCAATTTTTATTTGTGTATATTAGAGTCATCATCCTCCAGTACGATATAAATCTAAAGTAAAGGGATTATCACAGTTCTTCATTTTAAATAATATCGAGTCTATTTTGTGCGTCGGGCTTGAAGAAGAGTAACTTAAGTTTTGACGAGGATTTATTTGAATTCGCAAAAATCTAAGACACTAGCCAACTATGTTCTGAAGAAGCGTGTAGACTAAGTTCCCAGAACTGCATGAGTGTTATAAGTGGCATTCGATCATTTATTCAAGTGTTGCTGAAATTCCTTTGTGGATAGTTTGATTGCAAACATAGTGGTTAAGTAATTGTAGCCTGACTCATATTGACATCCCTGCTGGATTTAAATGTGATCTCTGAGTACAATTCAAAAGTAATGTACCACATTCCACCGAATGCAATTCGATTTATTTTCATATACCTACCTATATCTTATTTTTTGATAAGACTATTACTTCCTCTAGCTTGAATACAATCTCTGTTCATCTTTTTCGCTGGAAAGAAATAGGAAA
The DNA here is from genome assembly GCA_963573305.1 of Pyrrhosoma nymphula. Classification (NCBI taxonomy): domain Eukaryota; kingdom Metazoa; phylum Arthropoda; class Insecta; order Odonata; family Coenagrionidae; genus Pyrrhosoma; species Pyrrhosoma nymphula. Next base: position 86,183,921 of record OY754338.1, read on the forward strand.
CTTTAGAATCCACCTTACTCATTTGAACTTTTATTTAAACTTTATCTGACGTCACACCCGCCGATAGACTCCACAAGGATGTACCGATTATATATTCACAGCAAATTTCGTATGTTCGCGGAAAAATACAATTTTGGAGGTAGGCTGAATTTCCTCATGTTGGGTCGAAGGGTGGATCAGAGATGATTGTGAGATCGGGACGATACATTATTGCGGGTGGACATGGGACTTCCCTCCCTCCCTTGTCGCGCCGAACAACCTCCCCCGGTGGGTGGGTTGACGGGAAACACAGAGGTGGGACAGAGAGGGATGGGTGTGAGGGTTGGGGGTGGGATAAGGGGGTTGCATGGACCCCTCCCCCCCAACACTAGACCCTTCCTCGGGAGTGGGTTGCGTGCCAATAAAGTTTGATGCCAGGGACAGCGGTCGCAGGCTCGCGGCGTCTCCTTAGAGTAGACTAGCGGAGTGGAGAGGAGAGGCGAAGTGAGCGGGTTGACTTGGAAATAACTTGTCCCTCGGGCACGCGGTCTTGCTTCGCTGCTTGAGAGAGAGAGGGGTGTTCCCATCGGGGGGGAAGTCCTCCGCCTCACGCTACGCCCCCCGCCCCCAGTGTGTCCGTCCGTCCATCTAGCGTTTTATGCCGAGGGAAAATTCTTCTCCCGCCCCCCCCCCCCCCCCTCGTGTCCTCCGCCCCTTTGGCGTTATGATCATTTGCGTCCGCCTCCCCGCGCTAAGCAAGAAGAATCCTCGCTTCCCCGCCTCCTCCCACCGCGTTCCTTATTTCGCCCGCGTCCCCGAGTATTGTCCGTCAAATGGGGGGAGGGATGGGGTTTGTTTATGTGCATCTTCGCGGGGAGTGTTCGTTAATTTTTATTCGTTTCTCCCTCTCTCTTTATCTTCTTCCCTCCGGCTTCCTCCCTATGGTTGAGTACTTTTTTCACCAGGAGTCGCACCTGCCGTGGCGATCATGCAGATGCCTCTGCCGCGGTGGATCACGTTGTAGGCTTAGAGGGAAAACTCGTTACCTTGTCGCGGTGTTTCATCCTCAGATGATCCAGATAGCTGACGCAAAGACACCTCTACGTTTGTATAATTATCTTTCCATAGACTTGTGCGATTTCAAGATGATCAGAGGTCGTGCTGTTTTGCTACGTCATTCTATCGTGATTTTTGCGTTGGAATCTCATAGTTATTTTCCCTGGATTTTGTGATTTTATTTTTCACGATGAATTTCATCTAAATGTCGCATGTTCTTAGCACGCCATACATTTTCTTTTGTTTTTACACAGATAAGAGCTAAGTAATGCAATGCGGTATAGCTTTCCCTTGTTTTTATAGATGTAAGGGCCAAGATATATGATCATTTTTGGGCTCTACTACTGTCGTTTCACCGTATAGAAACCTAGAGATAGACACTAAAGACATGCTCCAGTATCTTTCAATTCCTATATTCTTTTTCAACCATTTTAAAACGTTCTCATGTTTATCATTCATAACATTATATCCTGTTATAGCTGCTATTTTCCCTCTGGTGACTAAACCTTTCAACCATTCCACATTATCGAGCGCTGCTCGCCGTAAAAAAATCTGATCATCCAAAATCTAATGCTCAAGGGCCTGTGGTCCTTCAGGATCTGCATCTAAAGGGAAAGGATTTTGCTTTGCCTTGGCGGACGGATGACTGACATTTTTTTAGTTCTCCGCGCTCCGTCCGCGCAGCCTTAAATCTTTTTTGAGCGAGATATTTCCCTAATCATAAGGAGGCATAATCATTCGACTTATATTTTTTTATTTCAGCGTCTGTATGAAGTATGAGATAAATATTTTGATATTAATGGCGCAAAAATATAGTTATATATGACAAAAATCCTCAGTAGTTAAATAAATAACTACTTAAGTCTCTAACTTGATTAATTTTTTCACGCCTCACGGTGAAAACGCCTCCACAACAGAAGGTTTTTTTTGCGTTTTTTTTTAATTACTGCGGTGAGTAATTGATTAATTTTTATGAATAGCTGAGAAAAAATAGAAACTACACACCGTTAGTTTTTGACGAAATGTTAGAAATTCCTAATTTTTTCTATTTTCTCCCTCTGGAGCGCACGGCCGTAATCTATCCCTTGTAAAAAGCTTATATTTTCAGGCAAATTGCTCGACAAGTAGTCAGGCAACGGGTTGATATTTTGATGTCATTGGAAAGATGGGAGTTTAATCTTTAAAATGAATTCGAAATCGTAAAATTCTATGTGAATTGATTTATCGCTCAAAATACCTTAAATCTTGTTTTCTTTCCCGAACATATAACATCGGTTTAGTCGGAATGGACTTCCCGCGTACGTTTCCATGCGATTGCCAAGCGGAGAGGATTGGGTTGGTGGGTGTGGGAGTTTTTATGGCTCCGGAATCGATACACCCTCCTCCTTACACCCTTCTCCGTTCGCTGCATCCAAGCCCTCGCGTCCATACTTCGCCTCGACCCGGAGATCGCGGATAAAAATCTCGCGTTTCGTAAGGAATGGGAAACCCTTTACCTCGGTCGGCCATTAAAAGCGGACGCCTTAAGGACATTAAAAAGCGTTGTCTATGGGAGTGGGAGGACGTTTCTCTCGAGCAGTTTTCCCTTTCTCCCTCATTCGATGCTCGAAGATCGGTTTCCCCGGGAGGGAGGCGGAACCGACCCGGCCCTGACAACCGCGTCCCTGCGACTCTCGGAAAATTTTCTTTGTTTGCGTCTACGGGCTCACTCGGGGTTCGCTGCACAATCCACTTCTCCCCCGTATTGTCTCCCCACAACTCCACACCCATACCCGGAAAAGGAGTCTTGCATTTTTACGATCCTGCAGTTCAATTTTAAGGGGAGAAGGTAAAAAAAGTTTAAGTTTCCCCGTCGCTTTCTCGTCATTGAACCGTCATAAGCGCGTGATTGAAGCGGCATTGTATTCTGGGTGCCTCGCGATGGATACTTGACTGCTTCGGAGAATAACATTTTTATTTTGGTGCGCCTGCGTGCCCCGTCATTTAGTCCGGATCGGAAGGGTTAATTAACCGCGGCGATCAAACGCTGGGGATAATTCCTGCGGAGTTTTCAATTAGTGCTGCTCAATGGATATCCCCTTAACCCTAATTCATACATATCCCTTTAAACCCTCAAGTATTTCCGTGGCGTATCGTGCGATAGAGCGGGGAAATCGTTTTGGTCAGCTCAACAGTGAGGAAATCTTGTTAAACTTTGTATTTTGATTTAATTAACTCTTGGTCAAAATTCAGGGAATGGTAATTGGACGATTATTCACGTTGCTAAGTGCAAGCCAGCGCTGTAATGCCAACGTCCGCGTGTATTGTTCCCGGTATTACCTCTTATAAAAACTCCTTACAATATGCTATTAATTTACCAACCGTGAGGCACTACCATCTCTTCAAAGTTGAGCGTAACTATGTCTGGTAGACGAGCTTCGCTAATAAAATATACCGTCTCATTTCACTTCGCACTCAATACTTTCGGAATGCTGTTTTCTTATTTATAACAGCGACAAGTTCTGTTCTCTGTTGGGGGGCTTTCATGCAATTCCCTACACATATCAAGTGTTCCCCTTGCGTCATCGAATGAGATGATTATTCATAAAACCAGCCTAACGTTTGTGAAGCCACTAACTTTTATGGGTGCAGAACCCTATGGACGCCTCGGATGCTTATGCACCCAGCGATCTCGTTCAATAAATTATCCCTGAGGGATTCTTCTCATTCCGGAGCGGGTCCTAAAAATATCACTCAACCAGTCATTCCTGTCCGTGTATTGCGGCGAGCGTGGATGGTCGCCCCGCGAGCTTCCGTATAATTGATCCAGTGTTTTCATAACCGAAAGCCAAAGTTCTTCCTCCTCCTCTTCCCGCCCGAACCCTCTACCGTCTCTTGTTTTAGACTCATCTCACATGTTCGGTCCACCCCCCTCAACCCTGCCGAACTCGCCTAAACAACGCTCGTCCATATTTTTTTTCCACTCTCCATCCTCCAGTAGCACCTACGGTAGCACATCTCCCTCCCCAACGGGCCCTTTTTAATCGTGCCACAGACCTAAGGGTAAACAAGAGCAGCACTAAATCTGTCGCCTAGACTATTCCTCTTCACTCTTCTCCCTCATACCCTCCCCTCTTCCCTCACCCCTTCCTCTAAGTCCCCCCTCCTCCTCCGTTTCCTCGCCTTGTTTTTCTTCGCCCCTCCTCTGTTCACCTTCCCCTTCCTTCACCCTTCTCCTCATCTGCGGGAGATGCTACTCTTGCCCGACCCTGCCTCCTCGTGTTCGTCACAGGGATCAAGCGCTGCTTCGCAAACGAGCAAGGATTCATTCAAGCGTGTCACTGTGAGCAGAGCTTCCCCACAATTGGTGCACCGATACAGAGACTGTTGGGCATTAGACAAATCATCCAGCTTGGAAGTTACTGAAATTCGATTTGTTGCTAAATATTACAAAGGCACAATCCCATTTCCTGGACTCATTTTCCACCCAAGAGATATTTTAGGGTCCCGTCAAGGGTTTTTTTTTTCAAGTTCTTCGTTCTAATAGGGTATTTGGTTGTAAAATAAAAATTTGGTAGTAATATATTCACGGTCTTACGAACGATTAACTTTATTCAATATATATTTCCACTAAAATATTTAATTTCCAACTTACCCGAAGGAAATGCGAACTTAAATTGAATCATGAATTTGGAAAAGTGCTCATCTCGGAAATTATTGAAAATGGACATTTCCCCTCTTTTTTCATCTATATCTGCGAATAGAAAGACGTGTCATGAGCGAGAAGAGCTCATGTCTGATTTTAATATAGCTTTCAGCAAGAGTTTCAGAAAAAACTGCGCTTTTACGTCAAATGGTTTGGAATAATTATGTTTTTTCTTGTCTCCTGAAAATTTTCAAAATTCCTAGATGAGCCCTTTTCGAAATTCATGATTCAATTATTTATTTTGATATCCGAGTTGTGCGCAAAAAAATGGCCTGAAGCGTTTATGATGAAGTACGGATTTATTAAAAATATTTAATGGATCTTACCAGATCATGTTTGCCTATTGCAAAGGTAATTTTCGTTTTTTAGTGCGAAAGAAATGCTCTCATTATTTTTCATTTTTGGTCATTCTGCTCTTTTGAGTCAATAAGGGGATAATAGTGCATGAAAACATTAGGCCTAGCACGATATACGATTTTGATTAAAGCGAAACAGCCTCTTGCATTTGAAAATTGCAAGATGATATTTATAGAATCCCTAAAATTTGTAATTTTCCATTTGTTATATTTCATTCGTGTGAGCATTTACGAGTGACTTTTCTTTATTATAATATTTCGACTGTAACGGGTGTTTATTGTCTCATCCGTTAATTAATTACTCATATTTGAAGCACCTCGGGATAATTAAACCATTGATTCGTCTTACTGTTCGAGTTTTCCTAGCGCTTGCCTGTTCTCTGAGCATTATTACCCGTCAATAACCTGAGTTCCCCCTTCTGGAAGCTCCGCAAAATCCGAACGCAACTGAGAATTTATCGCTCATAATATTAACGCCATCGTGAATACGCCTTTAACTTACTTCGGAAGGCAAAACAAGATGGTTTATCCTCTTCGCTTCTCGATCTCTCTCTCTCTCCAGTCCGACCACACCTGATGGCTCGATGTCTCCCTTCGGATTGGATACAGCAGCGGAAACATTGTCCGGAGCCATACCAAAAATTTGTGAGCCGGTAAAACTCACGCATTGATGAACTTGGTGGCGCCTTAAAATGGCAGTGAAATAAGCTTTCGCTTTCAATTGGTGATGTTTTCCTTTTCATCGTAATAGTGTTAATAAGGTTTCAGAGCGCAATAAACGTTTCCACTTTGAAATGCAATCAAAGAGCTCCTTGATGCCTTCAGAGATAAAACTGTTTAACGAGCTTTGTGGCATTAGCGGCTATATATTACTGCCATCAGGGCCTAAAAGGTGATGATTGCTGCGCGGTTATTAGCCCTTAGTGAATCGCTTATTGGCATGTTTATTGCCGTGATTCACTCCGGCCATTCAGCGCTGATTTTTATAGGACAGTTAATTACCGTCCACTTTTTTGTTCGGGTAAAACCGTTAGTACTGTATTATAATTCTTTACGACTAAATTGAGTTCCAATGAAAATATTTCAGTATCTCGAGATTTATGAACTCCTCGTTTTGAGTGCGGAATGTGTTTTTTTATCAATGACTTACTCCCTAATATTGCCCTTGTAAATGATTCGTGATTTAATAATGGACGGTTTGGTGATGGAGCAGGTCTTAATGTAGCATCCTGTCCAAACTTCATGGTAAAAAAAAGCGACGCAGGAACGCCGTCCTTTTTAGAAATCGGGAAATAATTCACGGGTGTCTCTCATAACACGTCTCTCATGTCACGTGTGCCGTGAGGCGTGTTCGGATTCTGTTCCAGAAAGGGAAACCGGTTCGCTCGCTCCCTTAATGAGCGTGTTCTTCGAATTGACGCCCTTCGGGTAAAGACGTGGAACGCCTCCGCGGAATCCCCACTCAAGACGTCACTTTGGACATTTTTCCCGTCGCTTCTCGTTATGCTTTTTTTTAACCATCACGGAGCATTTTACCAGTCCGCACCCCGTCCTCCTAATGGTTTTCTATATTAATCTGTATCCTTTTTCTCGACGCTACTCTAACCCATTCTCGTTCCCTAGTCGCTCAGTTATTCTTTTGTCTATCAATGGACAGACAGGCACTCCAGCGGGCCATTAAGGCCACATCAAATGGTGAATGGAAGGCGATTTTAAAGCATTCATTTTCGTTCGCGTAAAGTTAATTATTTCTGCTCAATGTGCTCCTTTATATATTTCATCATTTTTTGAAGTCCATCAAGTAATTTTCTGTTATAAAGTGATAGATTATGAAGTATAAATGTTTAGGAAAGCACTTTCATGCTAGAATGTAATATGTCCTAGTGTTTTATTTTTGATCTCTACGTTTCTTCCGACACAAAGTTTTGCAGTTTGCAAACTTCGACCAGTTTTATACGGTCCCTTTCATCATCTGGTTCACTTTTTAAAGGCCAATTTTAATGTGATATCGTACATTAGAAAAAAAATAAGGTTTTTAATATAAAAATAAGCCTTTTAAGTGCGTTTCCTCTCTCACATCTGCGCTCTAAGATATCATATTTTACCGAAAATCCGCAAAAGAGGTTTGTTCCTCAATTTAAATATATTATAAGGTGACGTTTCAGATTTTAAAAATCCTCAGAAACATAATTATTCGCAAGTCAGATTAGAAATGTAGGTTTTAAGTTTTGCCGTTTCCTAAAATCAATTGGATATGATTTTGGGCCAACCTCCAGTAAACACTTTTCAGGACACATTTATTCCTTCTTTTTATAACTCATCGAATAATTTTCAATGTGAGGCCTTAAGTAACAACTCGTGAAAAGGTGATGAATTCATAATCATGCCTGTTTTATTATTTAGCCTGAAAATGTCGGCGTGAAATACAATCTGAATGTCGGTACATAGACTTTACTGAACATACGTAGCCATTATTTTAAAGTGGGAACCGCAGTTGATCATCTCCGTTCTTATTTCAAGGTGAAATGTTTCCCATGGGTCCTCGTTGGCTGGATAACAGTTACCTTGTTTTTACTCCTAATAAAAGTTAATAAAATTGTGGGGTTATTTCCGTCATCTTCGAGTCGTCGGAAATAACACGTAACTCTTTTGCTTATTCTGTCATTTACAAATGACTTTTACCAAAAGAAGGCTGTAAGCGGCGGCCTGCAGCAATTTTCGCGATCAAAATTTATCGGCTTTTACCTGCGATAATACATCCTCACTTATTGAATTATAATCTACACAACGCTACCCACATCCTTTTGGAGAATATTACGAGGAAAACCAAGCGTTCCGTGCCAATTATCAAAAATTAAATGATGCTGGAGTTTCCCATCCGGCCCGGAGTTGTGAGCTATTAGGTGCTATAAATCACTCAAACGTCTCAACGGTCAGCGCCATTTCCGCGACGCTCGTCGAATAAAAAATATTGCAGCATCCAACGCGATGATTGGGGCTCACAAATGTGTGCTGGGGGACGTCTTGCTCGTATTCTTCCTATTCCACGGCAATTCAAGCGATGTAATGTGGCACATCCTCTTCAATACTCAATCTTTTGAGTTTTTATTTCTGCGAGATAATCGCTCCCTCTTTCCAAAAAAATCGTTGAAAAGGAGTCCTACGGAATTGTACTTCATGCTGAAGACACGCTTTATGAAGAGCGTAAGTAATTTACTCATGCAAATTGCCTACGAATTGAAAATTGATCGCTTTTTTGAAAATCAAGGGAGATAAAATTATCTGCTTTTCGTTTTACTCATATTTTTGCTAAGCAAACCTGGTTGGATTAATTCAACCAACATTAATTTAACATTTTGCCATGAGTAGAGCTTTCAGTTAAGGTGGATAGCTTTCTTTAATCATTATTAACGCATCCATGATGATATGTTAATATACATTTCAAATTTATTTCACGTCGCCCGTTGCAGCAGTCCCATGAGCTATCGACTGCGGGTCACTTTTAGAAGAGCTAAATAGGTAGCTGGGGATGAAAAATTGAAATTGACCGAAGTTATTCCTCGGATTAGTTATTATGAAAGCAAATAGTGACAAGGCTAACTATGTTTAAATCCACAGAGTATTTTATTGGTACAGCTAGTTTCAACGCTACGGCGTCATCATCAGGTGACGCCGACGGTGCGCTACGGCGCCACTATTTGAAGCGCGAACGCTACTTTCAACAAGCGTTGAAACTAGTTGTACCAATAAAATACTCTGTGGATTTAAACATAGTTGGCCTTGTCATTATTTGAAAATAGACTTCCACAAAGTTACGCCAGAACGGATTGAATTCATTATGAAAGCAGTCGTGGCTGAAATATTCGGCTTTAGATGAGCGACTTGGAAGTCGCTCCGCCTTGCGACGACTCGCCCGGTGCCAACGCTGACTGGCGTTTGGGATTACCATCGAGAAACTGCCCTCCTCCTCTACGGCCTGCCATTGGCACCGCTGCTCGCTTCCGCCAACGACGCCCTAAACTCAGTTTATTGAACGTTATCATTTTATTGACCCGGAATGGCTTGTTTAGGGATCCCGGAGCCGTGTGCTTCGTTGAGCGCGCGCGCGTTTTGGTCGCTGGGCGCGCGAGTGAATAGGGTCCTGCTCGGGACGCAACTGTGACTTATTACCCACGACCTTCCGGGCTCGATATTGAGGACATTGGAAGAATCGCGCGAAATTGCCCCTCGAATAGGGAATGCTCCTTATTGTTCCCATTCCGCCGTAATGGCGGAATACTACTGATGCGAAAAATGTTCTTTTCGAGAAATATCTAATACTTTTGGCACAGAAGTGACAGCGTATTTGTAGCCCTTGAATTTTTGTGAAGGATCGTAGGACGTAACTCAAGCGATATTGTGATAGCCTACGGTGGCTCATTGTTTAGCATCTACATAAGTTCTTTCGTAAATGAGTGGCCCAAAAATACTCACAATTTTCACTCAACCCTCTCCTCAACTACGTTGATTGGTATTAAATAAATTGGAAACAAAGATATAGATGAAGCTAAAGGTGTCTCATCGTATACCTACTTCTATCAGCTCATAAAAAGGACAGAGGTGTGAAGGACATATCCAGTGGACTAATTAAGCGGCTAGCCACAAGCTCGAATAATACTATCTCCTTAGACTAATTAATTAGGCTGTGATGATTGCTTGTGCATATGTGTTTCCTGGGTTGTATTCGGTTCACGGCCAGACGTCGGATCACTAAACCTGAGCCAAATACACTGGAATCGTTTGGCGAGACCAACCAGAAGAGAAGCTAGAACATTACGCAAACCTGAGCTTGTCTCAATCTGCCGTCTAGCAATGACTTTTATGACTCCTGGAGGATTCCTTAGCGTGGCCATCTTCAGCAGACGAGACGGAGAAATGACCGAAGGGAGAGACCCTCTTGCTCTCCTACCGAAAACCTTTAGGATGCCATCCAGTGTAACTCTGGGAACCATTTAGTGGGGATGGCGAATTCGTTTGGTCCTATTCCCCCCTCTCATCTCCTCAATTCCCGCCCTCTCTACTTTGACCGACCACCATCACTGACCCCCCTCCCCCACCGCCCACCAAACCTCCCGCTCACGTAATTCGGAAGGAGGTAACGGCTTGTAATCACCCAACTGGGTTCCCCACTCCCCATTGCGGAAGGAGCCGCTGCCCCTCCACGTCTCCCCACTTCTCCGTCTTGGTCCCCTTCCTTTGTTTCTTCTTTCCCCCTCTTCCTGTGCCCTCCTGTCCTTCCTGTACCCACCCCCGCTAATTCCTCCGTTCGGTCCATTCCCTGCCTTCCTTTCTCCTGTTCTCTCCCTCCAGGGAACCCCATCCCACCCCTCCACTCCCTTCCTGTGCCTTCAGAATTTAACTTCCTTCACTTACCCTCAATTTCCTTCCCACGCCTAACCAATCCATTCCCTCTCCTCCTCCTTCCTTCCCTTGTCCTTTCTCTCATCCACAGCCCCCCCCCTCCCTCCTTGTCCTTCCTCCATTCCGATCCCTCAGGCTTTGCCTTTCTGTCTCCAGCGCTCCTTCGCGCTTATCCTGCACCATTGTCCGTCATTGAGTAAAGAGTTAGTGCTTGTTGGCCTCGGGCAGTCTTCGTGAAAGGCCGAATCCAATATCAATTTGAACCGGTTTTTTATATTATTAAGAAAAACCGGAATTCAGTGCTTAAATTTACCGCTGATATGTTTGGAAGTTACTCTTGTGTTTATTATCACTGATAACTATATCACTCCACATGCCCACACCCAGATTATCATTAATTAAACGTTCTCTTTTCTTCCGTCTCTCCGCCCTAATAAATTCTCTCCTGACTGACATTGACCCCTTTTCTCTATCCTCTAAAAATTTCACTGTCTTGGCCTCAACTCATATTTTCGGAAAAAACTATAAAATATATTCAATAATCTGCAAATTGCTTTCATCTTGGCTTTGTTGTTTTTGTTATTGTTTGATTTTTAGTTGTTAACGTGTGTCTCTCTGTGATTTTTATAAGTGCACGTTAAATTGGCAACATTGCTGTGTGTGTACCATTTTCTTTAAAATAAAAATAAAAAATAAAATAAAAATAAAAATAAAAAATAAAATAAAAATAATACCCCTCTAAGATACATCTATTACACTTTTAAGTATTGTGTCAAGTGGTAGCACGTCGATTCTTATGTTGGGCGTTATATCTGTGGATCAAACCTTTTTTTACCGCAACTATGCTTCGTTCGCGTGATTTCACTCTGATTTTCAGGTTCTATTGCTCTGTGTCTAGTATTTGTATCTATTTAATTTAAATGTTCGCATTTTCACATTATTTGTGCCATTTTTTGTTTTACAAAATTATTTCTTTCTATTTTCAGGTGAGTATCTGACCAACCCAATCGGTGTTGTCATCCAATCGATGCGATGGGAATAGCAACACCTCCCCTAACGCAGTGAGTAATGGACTTATCTTATATTCTGTCAATTTTTTTATGCACCGATTAGCAAATTCGTTTCGCTTGTGCACTCTGCTATTTGCCGAATCTAGTGCGGAAGTTCAGCTTATTAGGATGCTGTTCATGTGCAAAATTCAGTTTTTTTACGAGAATGCATGCTTTGAAAATTTTTATCGTATTCTTGCAATCCTATGGAGATACACGAACGGGTTTTAAGTTGCAGTTTTGTTAAATTCAATGAATATCTGTGAGGAAATTTCACCCCTTTTGATGCTTGATCTCGTGAAATTAAAATAAATCAATTTTAAAAGCTATTCGACCATTTATTCATCTTAAACTGTGCGATTGGATGAAAAGCCGGAAAATATTTTCGCATACTCGGTCTTTTAATGGGTGACAGCTACTTTGCCTTGATCCTTTCGATCCCTTGCGCCTAATTAAGACTTATTAGGCAAAGATAGAGTCGAGGGAGGCCAATCAGATCTTATCCGATGTCATTTTCCGGACTTAAAATTTGCTCCGCGCCGGCGGTTACGGCAGGTACTCGACCGTATCTGGGCGCCTAAGACTATTGAAGAGTCCGGGTCATTGGTCGGTGGAAACAAGATGAGGCGTGCTTATCTCAGGGGCACTTTCTCTCCCCCCCCCCCGCTCCCTTCCACCCCCTCTTTCTGCCTCTTCCTCTCCCAATCCCTACACTTCTTCTTTTCCCCTGCGTTTTTAACTCCGGGGTAGAAGAGGAGGCTGGAAACATTTTGAGCCTCGAGAAAATCGGGTTTGATGAAAGAAATTCCTTTGTGTTTGTTTGCGAGGGAGAGGTTTTAATGCTTTTGGGGGGGGCTGGATTTTGGGGGGAGGGGGGTTTGGGAGGATGGACTCGGGGTAACGGGGCGAGGCTAAAGGGGGAACGGAGGGAAAAGCTTTCATCAGGCGGCTCTTAAAAGATAAGGAAGGAAAAATACTGGGAAACTTAAGGAGGTTTTTTTTTCATCCTTCTCTCCCTCTCTCTTTTCCCCGGAGATAACAAAAGAAAGTGGAAGCTTGAGGGATTCGAAAAAAGTGCCGGAACTTTATTCTCCTCCGAGATTCAGATGGCTCTCTTACTTCCTTTCCGAAAAAAATAAGGTAGTCGAGCGGGTATGAATTAATCGGTGCACTGCATCATTTACCTGACAGTAAAAAGAATAATTTTGCCGTTTAGCAATGCTTCATTTATTGGTTCCGAGAAGGAGTACCTAAACACGTTCTGTGATTCATATAATTGAAAGTCACGAAGTACTTTGCCACAGAAATTTTATATGGAAAATATTACTACCAATAACATTTCTGTGCATAATTACATACTACCTTTGCTGTTTTATACAGTTTACATGAAGTTCAGCCTGAGAACATTTAGTATTAGCCATCCATTTAATTATTCCATCTGGAATCTTATACTGAAGTAATGGAGTTTCACTATGTCTACGCTTTACTATCCTGTGTATTTTATTTAGGTTAGTATTAGGCACCAATTCCCACAGGTGTAATCATGTATCTTCACAATTCGTGTTGTCTGAGTGGTGTTTCTGTGTTTGTGCTGAGTATATAGAGTGACTTGACAAATATAACCAAACCATAATACAAAGCTAGAGCTCAATTCTTTCAATCCGTTGTCAATTTACTTGTCTCCCCACTTTCCTCGCTCACAATGAGATAGGCGCCCGGAATATTAATTTTGAGCTAATATTAGATTAACTCCAGGTGTCTCTCAGGATTTCCATTGATTTGATATTTTGTCAGTTTTAGGGGACCCGTTAACTCCTGCAAAATGTGTTAAGCAAAGCTTATTTCAGATTTCATCGTAATTTCCGCGCAAGTCCTGTCGGCTTCCTTTCCCTTTCCGGGCACCGACGCAGCCGGGGAACTTAAGCGGATGTTGACTTCATCTCCTTCGCCCCGATCTCCTGTCATTATAACCCTGGAAAAGGAAAGTGAAGGAGAAAGAAATAAAAGGGTATTTCATTATTCTCCTCGCCACCCTCCCCCTCTTCACCGCCCTTCCCCCCTTAATCCTTCCTCCTACACACACACATACAACGCTGAACCTTTCATACTCCTCGTTTTCAAAGTCCATATTTTCCACGCCCTAATTTCGCCGCCCTTTTATTACCCTGCCCTCTGCCCTTTTCCAAATTTTCTTTTATTCTTTATCCCCTTCCCGTATATATATATACCCCTCGTCTCTCTTTTCTTGCTAACTCCTCCCTTATTTTTTTTACTCTTGGAATCTAACGCTCCTCCCTCAAAAGCCTTCGGAAACTCACATTGCCCCTTTGCCCGCAAGGCCCCATTCCGCTCTCAACTATACTTTATGTATGTGTACATATATTTCCGCGAGCCATATTTCCGCTCAAAACCTGTCCATGTGCGCTTTAAGATCAAGGAAAGGGAAAAAAATAAAATATTTTCAAACTCCATCTCTCGTCTTATCGCCTTCATTTTTTTCCTTCCAGTGCGCATTCCCGCCGTAGCTTTTTTCCCCCTTTTACGTTGCTATTTTATTTTTTTCTCTTTACCTTCGCCGTTGTCCACTCGGGTCGCTGCCGTCTCCTCGCTCCGATGGACTTTTATTCTATATCTCTTCCATTCTCCCAATTTTCTCCCTCAATTTTCCTCCCTCTCTCTCTCTCCTTCTGTCCCCCCCACACTCGTTCTTTCAGATCCTCTTCATCCCTTGGATCGTAAACATATCGAGTGCAGGTTTCCCCCATTCCTCCCACCCTCTCTGAAATCTTTTTCTTACTCCGCTCATATAAGACTCCCTGTTCTCTCCAGCCTCTCCTCTCCCATTCCTCCAGGAGTGCCCTTTCACCCCCTTCTCCTTTACCCTCTTTTATTTCAGGGTTATACATTTCGCTTGTCAATGCCCCCCGGTTCCAATATGGCTTCCTGATATTTTTTCCCTTCGCTTCCCCCTCCCCTTTACTCCCCTCTCATTCCTCAACCTCGAGCTTTTCACATAACTTACCCTTCTCTCTCCTTTCACGAATCCTCTCCACCTAATATCGTGTATTTTTTCCAAATTTCTTAAGCCAATGTATTGATTACTCTTTTTTTCACTCAGGCGATCTCTTTTGATCCTTTTCCTATCTCTACCCCCTGCCCCGTACTAAGCCTTGTCATATTCTGCCCTGGTCCAGTCCATTTCTTCATTCCTCTCGCAGCAGTCGTGCCGAGTGAAGCCCCGTGAAATCCCTGCTTTGCGCTACATTTCTGACCCAGGCGTTCAATTGAAATAAGGCGATGATCGCAGATGTTAATCGGATTGCCGATATATTATAGGCATCAGAAATTGGTCATAGTCAGGGAATTTGAAAACTCTTATTCTCGAGTAAAATACCTCCCTTTCATTAAGAAATATTTAAAAACTTAGATTCATGGCGTAATTTACTCCTCATGCAATATTATTTTCTCAATTCAATTTTTTACTTCTCGACTTTCGGGGCGACTTCTATCACGCTTTCTAAACACATTTTTTATGATTTCAGTTTCGTGTCCACATCTTGCCATAGTGTTTTTATTTTCATAACACTGACAGCGTGTTGTTCATAATTATGAAGGTAGTCTTAACACAGGTGCGTCCTTCAAGACTACATAATACTTCCAAATATTGTTTTTTTGTAATTAACTTTGTTGTTATGAAGGAAATAATAAACATTATCATATCATATCACTTTTCATTATGCCTTGAAGATTTTTATGATCTATTTTGAACATAATCAGCGTCAAAATCAGTTCGTTAATTGATATTTTTTTCTGCATGTATATCGCATTTTCCTTTGTAGCGCATAAATTCCACATCAAATGATTCGAATAATCTCCGAATTGAGTGTGTTGGACTCCTTAAGCTAGCTTTTAAGCTCCCTTACATCCTGTCGTGGGGCTCTAGGGCCTCCTCTCAATTCCTACAACGTAGTATTCGATCCAACTCTTTCGAGGAATAACTCGAACTACATCGGCGGCAGCGTTTCGTTGTCATGCGGAGCGGTGTCTCCAAATGTTAGGTCGTAGTCATCGGAAGGTTGGTCGCAGAAAGGGGGAAGAGGTAGGAGACGAAGGGGGCAATCTCTTTCTTGATTTGCGTCCAAATCGAGTCTCGCCCCCGCAAGCATCGCAACCGCGTCCTGCCCTTCCTGTTTCAGCGTACCCTAGAGTGCCCATGGGTTGGGTGCTGCTAAAAGTCTCAAGGCTTACATGTTAGTCGAAGGCCACTAGCAAAACTTAAATCTCACGAGTGTTAGGCCGACATGGCGGATATTATTTTACCATCACACTATATTTGTGAGTCGGGTTAAATCGACAAAATGAGAGGTTCGCCATCGAACGGGTCGGTTTCATGATTCCTTCTTCCCGTGAACCCTTGACGACCACGGAAAGTTAGAGTAAATACTTCTACCATAACACACCTGTTCCAATTCCTCCTCCATATACCCTTTCTTTTTTAGGACTGGTGTCCCATCACTATTTGTCACAGGACCTTGTGGGGGATGGCGCGGTAGGAGTACCTATTCATGCGTGGGGATACTTTTTCATTTTATGAAATGAGGCTTTACGCATTGTCAAATTCATTTTTGAAAAGAGCTTTTTCCTGGGAATAAATCTTATTTCCGTAGGTGTACCTGGACATGTCCGAGGATTAGATATTCCCGTGTGGTAGGAAGTATGTGTGTATGCATCTCGTCAAGTGACGCAGCCTCACTCTGACGCGGCCCACTAAGGGCCGACCAGTCGACGACCTCGTCGTCCATTGATGCAAGGAGGGACTCCCTTCCTTACTTTTCCTCTCCTCTCGTAAACACTATTTTTCGCCCTCCGCATTCGTGTCCCATCGCTCCCGTCCCACTTCACTCCCCAACTATTTCCTTCGAACAGAGAACGCTACTTTCCTCCCATCCTTGGGATCCCGTTCATCACGCTCTCCTCTCTCTCTCTCTCGTCTCCAGAACCATTCTCCCCCTCGTGGCATTCCTTCATCCTTTCTCCTTCTCTCTCCTCCCACCTCTCTTCCTACTCATGTGTCCAACTCCTTCTCCTTCCAACAACTCCTTCTCTCTCCCTTTTACCCACTTCCTCCTCTTCTACATCTCCTGCTCTTCCCACTTCTCTCCTTTACATCATCCCGTCTCCTTCTCACCGCCCCCCCACCCACTTCCACACCCCCCTCCCCACCCTAATGGTCTCAGGGAGGCCGAAGCAAAGTAAACTTTCCAGGGGAGAAACAGTTTAATGGAATCCGAGGCTAAGGGACCATTAAAATGAAATACGGTTTCGGTCAGGCTTGCGTTGGTGGATCAATCTAGAAGGTAAAGGGAGAGATGGAGGGTGAGTCGTGAGGGGTGGGGGTGGAAATAGGGGAGGGAGGGAACGTAAAGGGGGGAGAGAGGGTAGGAGGGGTTTGGCGTAGTAAGACGCGGGGTTGGAGTGAGGAGGTGGGGCTTTCAGGGGATCTGGGGTCGGGGAAGAAGGGGTCGTGGAGGTGAGAGGGGAGAGAGAAATGTAATGGAAGGAATGCGCATGCTGCGGAAAAAATAGAGCCGGGAGTACTATGGGAGGAAGCAGGTGGAGACGGAGGAGGAGAAGAGGAAGCAAGGAATGGGGGGATCATGTGTGTGGGATTAGAGTGATAGTGGGATAAAGGAATGGGGTAGGTACCGAAGGAAGGAAGTATAGGAATTGAGATGGAATCAGATGGGAAACTGGCTCAAACGGAATGGCAGAAAAAACCGAGGGAGCTCTCCCGTGGAGATATGAATGCGGGAAGTAAGCTTTAAATTAATTACTGAAATAAGATGTAGATGACGATCAGTGTTATTAGACTGGTTAAAAAAAGGTGGTGTAAATGGAGCTCAGATAAAGCATGATTTAAGTGGAGACGAACGCAAATTAAAAGATTTCGGAACTGTAGGAAATGTTCTTGCAGTCGAAAATATGAATCGTCTTTAAATATAATGTTTTACTACGGAAAAAACAACATTTTTTTGCTGCTTGAATGGTTGAAAGCAGGTATTATGCAGCATTATAATGTTAGTGGTAAAAACTTTGGATTAGGGAACAGATTTTTTAAAAGTTGTGGGATCAGCATTGGAGTAACTTCACTTTGTTCTTTTTCTTTTGCCTTATCGTACTATTCAGAGCTGTAGTTTTATACTGTGGGGTGGGCCTAAATATTTGTCTTTCCTGGATTCCTTGAAAATCGTGCGTAGAAAATAATATCTGTAAGCTTTCCTTTAGTTGACAGTCCTTATATATGGAGTGGACTTAAGACATTTTTCTCCCTGGTTTATTCGTAAACTGTATTTATCTGTCATGCGTTTGCCATCGTGAGTTCAAATTTCAACGCGCAATATGGGGAAACATTGTTTCGCGTAAATATATATACTAGCGTCAAAAACGGATGGCGTCAGACGGTGAGCACGGTGTCAGCGGGGAAGGATAATTGTGGAGTGACTAGTAGGTACGTGGGGTAAGCGAGGATGAAAAAGCGAGTGAGGGGATAGGGGAAGGAGGGAACTGGGGGGGGGGAGGCATTAGCGAAAGCGGATGCAGAGTAGAAAAATACCCGGGAAATGCGGTGAGAGGGAAAGTGAGAAAGAAGGAACGCTCCGGCGATAAGTGTGGAAGAGAAACGCCAAGGTTTTGGCGGAAAGGCGTTGATAATAAATGGGGAGTTAAGGAGTGGGAATAATGGAGGAGGAAGCGGAAGTAAGATAAGGAGAGGGAAAGGGAGAAATGTATTCGAAAGAAGGGAATTGATTGGCGAGTGGCAGAGAAAGAGTTGGGACGTCGGACGGAAGGTGAGGGGTTGGTAGGGGAGACAGGTAAACGACCGACGAATAATATTACATCAGCTCGGCGTTCGGGGATAGAAATAGTGACTCACGAGGAGTGCCAAGCAGGTGTTCCCTTCTCTCTCTCACTCTTTCTCTCAAACGGGAGTTGAATATATTTCTCTGAGCGCCTCATTGAACCCCTTTATTCCCTATGCATTAATTAAGCAGTATTTAGCGGTAGAAAAATGGCTGAATACAACCAGCTGGAGCGTAGTGGAAGGTGGAATAATGCCCGGGTGCGGAACATAAACTTTAGTACAATGAGTGTGCATACTCACGAGGTGAAGAAAGGAATAATAATCGTTCTATATAGGATCATTCAGTCAACATGGCGAACGAAAGTTCTTCATGAATCAGGCTTACGAGTCAGACTCATCATTTAACCCAGCCATTTAAATTGAGTATCGATTTGTAGACGTGTGTCGTGCTTAATGATTCTCAAGAAAATCGATTCGTTTAAGTTGTGCTATTTTGTTTGATTTATCTTCTCGGGATGGAGGCATTGTTGGAATAATGGGAGAACAGTGAAGAAACCAACGGCACGTCATCTCTTGATGCTTGCTGGAGGTCCAAGCGGCTAATCCAAACCTCGTTACTGGCATGATTACTTACGGAAAATTTTTACCGAGAAACTCGGCGCTGGGCATTGACCTTTTCCTCGCATCCCTAACGTTTGTTGCTCGGGTGCCTTTAGGGATAAGAATACCTTATGAAGGCCGTGCGTAAGACGTGGGAGTAGACGTGAAATATGATCTAGGGAGCAGAGGGAAGCCGGAGAGGGTTGGGTCCAGGGGAAAACAAGGCGCCCGTGGAATAAGCTTTTGTGAAATCGACAACCGCTTAGCTCGGCATTGAGGTGGCAGGGCTGGGTGCGACGATATTTTCTCCATTCTTAGGGTTTGTCCGGGGTTTTGGTATTCCGGGAAGTGAGAGAAGAGGTCGGTGAGGATGGAGAATGGGAGAGGGGGAGAGAGAGAACAAAAGATCCGGAGAGAGATGGAAGAGAGGGAATGAGGATGGAAGGGAGGGAGGGATTGGAGAGAGGGGGGTGGGGTGGAGAGGTGGCACGGCGTGGCGGTGGGAGTAATGGGCAGCTGCAGCCAGATTGGAGAACTGAGGCGGGAATGGTGAAGTGTGTGGGGAGGTCTGGAGAGAGGCGGGAGGGGGTGTGGAGGGGGTGGAGGGGGGCACAGGGAAGGGAGTAAATATAGTAGTTGTGTGGGTGGAAATTGGGTTGACTTTGCAGAACGGTTTCACTCCCTCACTCTCTCCTCCCTTCTCTCAATCTCTGTCTTCCTCCAGTTTCCCTCTTTCCTCATCTCACCCCCCTTTCCCTCCTCCACCTCCACCTCTCAGCTTTCCTCTTATTCCTCGACATTGATCCGAAGGCCCTGCAGTCCCCGCATTCAAAGGCTCTTTACTTCAGGCAGGCTGTTCTAGTTTGGATGGTCGTCACCCTGCGATGCATGTAAGAGCGAAGGCAGTGTTAGGGCTTAGTGCTCCCAGTCATAACTGTTAGATGTGCTTCCAAAGTTGTTTCCCGTGACGTTAGCCAACCAGAAGCATTTTCTATGTTTCTATTTTAATTTTATCTCCAAGGGTCGTGAAATTTATTCATGTCGTAAACTATTTTAGCCCACATGTTTAATTGTTTTTGCTTATTCTTTATTAGTCTTGCTTTTCTGATTGCATGTTTTACTGATGTTCATGATTGAATGTGAACGTATTTTCTTTAGCTTTTAGCTGGCCTATGCATTTTTTATCTGTCAAACGAATCATGTTTCCAACTATTATCGCTGTAATGACTTGCAGTATTTCATTATTGCCTGAAAGCTTTTGCCATATTACTTTTCCCATCTATTACATGTTTCATACACGCGAAGTTAAACGAAATTTAAATGTGTAATATTCGGTATACTAAAATGATCGTTACTTTTACCCTCGATTAAAGTCTATCCGATTCACATAGACTGGTGGAACTAATAGTGTCGCATTAAATAACTAAAGGGATTACGTGTTTATTTTTCGCTTTCAGATGGATTACTGGCAGCTGGGATTTCCCATTATTCCATTCTTACTTCTAAGTACCGAATATGATGGCTATTGGAAATTTTTACGGCTTAAATCTGAAACCGATTGTCTTGAGTGGTAGTAAACCCAGGTGGCGCTTTGTCGTCTCTGCGGATCGCTTATTTACAGCCTCTCCTTTCCAAATGTATTTACCGCATCATTTCCTCTCTGCGCCCCTTCACCCCAATTCCCCCACCCCATGGTCTCCCGTATAATCCACCCCCCCCCCCACCCTGCCCTAACCCTTCCCTTTCACCCTCCCCCTCCCTCTTCACTCCCCCCGAAAAGTACAATATATATATCCCCGCCCGCCCCCGAGATGTTATTCCACCGCTGGCCACTTGGACGGAAGTTTACGCGATCCCCTTTTCGACTTCCAGGGGTTCCCCTGTTGATTTTCTTGGCTTACAAAATCAATCTCGTATTTCTCTCCGCTCCGCAGTCTTCCATTCCCTCGTCCTTCGGCCTCATTGGCGGATTCCGTCTCTCTCTCCGCGTCTCTCTTTTCGTCATTCTTTTTTCCTTTCGTACAAAAGGCTCATATTATGTTCACTCAATTCAATTGCAACATTGTGCTCGCAATAATTTATAGAACTACGGCTTTGTGACTTTGCGATGACGTTTAATGCGTGCCATACGTGTAAGGCGCAAGGACATTGCCCACAAATTTACTCTACTCCCTCAAAAAGGATGCTCGAATTCTTTGCTTTTCCGTTTCTTGGTGACGATTTTAGAAGCATTCGATGCCAGTATCCTCTTGTGGACAAAAAATGTTCCCTTATTTCTATGATATCGAACTGTTTATAAAAAATAATCAATTACCTCTTTAATGTTTACAGAATCGCCAAAAACTATCTGTTGTGAATGCGTTTCCACCGTACGGCGTAAAGAAATGAGTCAAGTTAGAGGCTGTAGTGTGTGTTATGCGTATGTACTTATTTTATTTCTGTGAATTTTTATCATATATAACTATATTTTTGCACCATAAATATTACAATATATACTTCATACAGACGCTGGAATTTAAAAAATTATATTCGAATATGATCACCATTATAACTAGGGAAATATCTCGCTCAAACAACTTTAATGAAAGATTTTAGTGGTTTTTGCTTACCTTGTCCAGGACAATGCGGAAGAAGTTTCCCATGTTAATTGAAAGGCTGTTTCATTGATTGATTCGATTTTCAAGTGTTGAATCTAGCTTAGACAAGAAAACATAGCATTATTTAAACGCATCCACGATTGCATATTCCTTTATTCATTTCAACGTCTAGAGCAAAATGTTCAAGGTAGCATGCGGAACGAGGTAGAGGTAGATATATACATTGAAAAGGAGGTATCGCGTCATGATGACGGATTCCCATGTCTCCCGTTGTCCTAAACGAGGTAGTTTTCGCCGTCGAATTGAACGTATTTACCTTTACGTTATTCGGAATGATGTCGTCGACGATCGCATCCAAGGTACACACGACCCACCGGTAGAGTGAGCGGGAATCGTCGGCGGACGGAGAGGCAGTTTCGGGCGATCGCCTCGATCCGAGAGCGACAAATGTCACTGGACGTCTCCAACTACCCGCCCCTCTTCCCTAGCCCTTCAATTCGTCCCTTTTGTTTCATACATTTCCTCCTCCTTAGCAGCGATTCCTCCTCCTCACGTCCTCCTCTTTCTTGCCTCCTTCTTCATCCAAGCCCTTTCGTCCCTTCTCTACCATTCCATCCCTTTTATACGACACAAACAGACACTCCCCTTCCCGGGAATGCTTTGGCACATACATGCATACACACTCAATCCCCCCCTCCCACCCCCCGCCATACTCCCCAGCCACTCCCCCGCCACATCCCCTCCCCCTTTCCTTAACTCTCCGTTGGATGGATGGTTCCTTTCCAAAAAGAGGCGGGTGCTGTAACCATGACGACCGTCCCAGGTCCACTTCCCAGCTTCCCTCCCTTCTCCTGCTCCTTAAACCGTGCCCGAATCCCTTCCCTCCCACCCGCCTCACCCTGTAGCCTTTTCAGGGGCGTCTAAGGGGTGGCGGAAGGAGGGGCATTGCGACGGCGCATGCCCGCGGCTGGCAAAAGACGCCCGCACCGGCCTTGCCTCGCTCCGTCCCCCCTTCCCCCTTCCGGCGATAAAGCTACATCCCACCCCACCCCCAACACCCCCAATCCATTGGATCATCCCGAAAAGGATAGCTTAAAGTCATCTCGAGATGTATTCTACTCCTCGCCAATCGGGCGAAGGCGTGGAGTGGGTGTCGTATTATTATTATCATCACTGAAATTGAACCTTTGTGCGTTTCCAGCAAGGCTGGATATGTAGGCATTTTGTGTCAATTGATTCCGTTTTATGCGTTGCGAAGAGGTCTGTGAGGATATGATTTCGGATAAACATCTCAAAAAAGTTATTTTCCTATTTTTCTACCGAGTAAACATGGTGAGAAACTGATGAATTTTGATAATATTTACTCAATGAAACTAGTAGCTATTCTCTTAATTTTTTTGCTGCTCAGAGAGCTACTAGATATGCGGTTTGGTTTTAATTGCTGAAATAATAGGCCAATGACCAATGTTCGAAGTTGTTGAAGCTTAACTGAAATGAAATTTAAGTGAAAAAAAAAGGGAAAATTAAAGTGATCAGTTTTAAACATGCGGTATGGTTGCATGCAGTTTTTGTCTTCTTAAGATTTACCGATGTATTATTTTGGGCAATGAGCTGGTATGGTTTACACTATAGCGTAATGAAACCTTTTGCATCTTAGTGGTAAAGTATGTGCGTATCAGTGAATGAATCTCAATGTGGCGTATCTACAATTCTTAATAATGAGCGCTATCAAAATTACAAGATATCCATCACGCTTAATCCCTTATATCGGTAAGAGTCCTCCCGTTTTAAGTTATGGTTCATTGGAAGATTTGATTTGTGTTTTTTGGCCAATTGTTTAGTGGGAAGTATATAGAGCTCTCTTGTTTTCACGGTCATGAAATTAGATTTAGCAAACAAAAGCACCTTCTTATAATTATCCCTTGACGGAAGCGTAAAGTAATCCGGGCGAGGTATATCGCCTCTCAAATCCTTGTAATGGAGTGATATGACATATAATCCGAGGACATTAAAGCTCCCTTTTGAGTGCTTAGAACGTAAAACGTCCTAAGGGTATGGTGGATAGGGACATTCAGTCGGGTCGTTAGTTAGGTGTTTGAATGCAGAGAAGCATGACTCCGAGGTAATGGACTTGTGTACGTGATGCTGCGTTTTCGGACGTGCCCAACGGACGTGACACCAATACATTAAGCGCCGGGAGGAGACAGACACTGTAAATTCAGCCTTCCTTCCACCGCCACGGCCAGTCCCTCACGCCCTGCTGAAGCGAGCCGCGTCAAAACATCTCGGATACGCCATAAATATTTGACCGCGACTTGCGTTTTTGCCCCTTCGAGTGCCAATCTTTAACGTTTTGCCCCATTCCAACGGCGATTCCGTTATTGTTTTAAATTGAAAATTTCGTCCTGGGATTGGACTTCAAAATTGATGCGATCTCCCGCTAGACGATTCCAATAGGGAATGTATTACAACCAGCCGTTAAGGTGGTTTGAATGAGAAACGAATGACTCACTGGGAAGCGTGCCAAAATTCTCGCTCGGCTTTCGTAGATATCGGCGGCGAGTAATGATTAAATCCATTTTTATAATATTGTAGTTTTTATGCATCGCCCGACGTTCACGGGAAGTTTTACGACCCGACGGATCGTGTGGAATTTTCTGAATGCGCTCCGGTATCGTCTTTGTCGTACGATCAGCGATGATTTCGTGTTTGTTTTATAAATTCAATGAACTTCACTCCGTTTGGCCTCCGATCAATCTCCGCATTGCAGTGTCACGTCAATTACTTAAGCCCATATCTTTCGAGTTTCCACTTTATGTGTATTTTGGCAGCTCGAGGAGATGCCAACACGAGACATCCGTGCCAAGCGCCTCTTCATCAACCGAGAGCAAACTCTCCTTCCGGACTATTCTCGCTTCGCGCGTCACCTGGAACCTTCCGATCCCATCAGCGGGGGGGATAAATGAAGATGCCGGGTCCGAGACGCTAAGCGGAAGTTGAAGTATGATCGATAAATTCGCATACGAACAGATGTCTTATTGAAAAATGTCGCCCTCTATAGAATTGAGTCCGCGGGCCACGTCATATGCGTCTGGAAGAGTTAAGGTTAAGCGGGGGTGCCGCATCAAGTCCACCCCAACACCTCTGAATAAACCCAAATAATTTTCACCCAGCCCGCCTCGCGAAAGGGTTGTGGGAGGTGTCTCGAGAGGCAGCGATAAAGGGAAGACGGATGGCGGGGGACTAAGTTTAAAAAATCGGAGGAGAAACGAACCGTTGGGAAGGCGCGATTAATCTTTTTCTCCCTCCCCCTCCCTCCCCCCTCCTTAGCTCATTTGTTTCTGCGATTTCGTCTCCTTATAAATCTGTGGCTGGGAGCGAGGATGGCCCCGCGTAATACGCAAAGGGCAGAAACCATTTCTCACGTCCACGTGCACGCTGTCAGTCGTCACACTCCCAAACCACGGCCCGTGCAACGCAGCGCGGCGCCGAGTCGCCTCTTTCCCCGTCCACCCACCGGCCGCCCTTTCAACGTTCGTTTCCTCTTTGCTTCGGCCTTAATCCGCCACTCCCGTTCAGCGGCGCTCACCCGGCCATCAGCGGAAGCCACCCACACTTCACCCGCGGCCTGCCCGCCACCCAGGGCCCTCCACGTCCCTCCAATCACTCCCGGCAGCAAAGCAGAACGTCCATCCCCTCCCCCGGCCTCCGCTCTTGATAACTAACGTCCATCATTTTCATAGCGGGCACTCGGCCAACCTCCATCGTAGTTATTTATATTAATGGCCGCCGGGGTGCAATGCCAATTTAGCGTCTCTGAGTTTTGTGTTTTTATTCTCTCTCCAATTCCTCCCCTTCAGCCTCTCTGCCTCCCTCTCCCTCCCTCCCTCCCTGCTAACCAGGCCGACGTCCACGTCGAGTCTGCAGCTCTCAAGAGGGAAGACGAATTCCCCATTTCGTCCATCGCCACGCTGGGAATAATGTTTTTCTTTTCGAGCGACCGCTCCCACGCCGATGTCCTGGCGTAATCCCTGCCCGCCCCGCCCCCCTCCTACGCCACGGCACGTTAATGGAACTAGTTCTGCGAAGCCATTACGATCGCGGCGGCTCTGTCGTTTCCTTCAAATTGAATTTAGCATTTTTTGGATCGCTAGCCGGACGGAGACTTAATTGGAGCAATAAAATATTCACTCGCCGTGTTTCTTTTTCCCCTCTGTCTCGCGCCGGGAGGAAAGTCCTCCGGACTGTGTTTAATTGAGATGTGATCGTGAAGGATTAGATTTCTCATTTCCCTCAAATGACTTTGTGAAACATCGTTGGTAGCGGCGGTAGGAAAAGATAGATGGATGCGAGGGGTTAGTAGAAAGTACAACTTTACTTCTTTTGCTAGTATTTCTCGCGCTTACTTATTACATATCTTCCATTAAACTTAAGGTTCAGCCATATTTTTATTGAAATCATCGTACGTAAATAGTTCCTAGGAGTAGAAATTGTAACTGAATTGTTGGTTTGTGAATTTACTCGAGAATTATTTTACTCATAGTTGGAGCCAGGGTGGCTCTGCTACTGCGAAGACACTGTAGGGATTTTTATTTTTTCTTACCATTTTCGGATTTTTTTCGTGTTAAAAGTTAAAATTAAAGTTAAAATTTCCCGGAAATTGTTTAAATATGGCACGATACTGCTAATGGAATCTTCTTTGGCCGGAAATGGTGCAAACATTTTCATTTTCATTTTTTGTTATTTTTAAATCAAAATCCATTATCAAAAAGAGCAGTTGAAAATCGCATGAAACTCATCTGAGGGAAGAATTGCAAGGCAAAGAAAAGTATTTATTTGTCATTATATGTGCTTGCTTCTTTTCATATACATAATATATATACTAATCGAAATCACTAGGTATTGCAAAAGTCCGTATCCATTTACCGCGATGTATTCATCCGATGTCTCTACAACTTTAGTACTAATCATGTGAGTATAAAATTTTAACGAAAACTTAAATTTAAAAAATGATTAAATTTCCTTGCGAGTTAAAAGGTTGTTTAATTATCACATCCTGTCGGTACCGTGGGCGCTTGAAGCAAACGATACACTCGAAATCGTCCAAATTTCTTTGAAAACAAAACGCCTCTCGTGGCTGAAGTTTGGACGGCAGCATTACACCCTCCCGTCACTCCACCCTTCCTCCCACCTCCCTCGTTCCTCACATCAGCCTGAGTCCATCGCCAAACCCCCGAAATTTCCGCCCGTGCAAACAAAAACCTCTGTACACACACACACACACACTCACCCAAATTTCCTCCTCCCAAGTCCAAACACCCAGAGTGGCGCTGTCGCGGTCCATCTTAGAAGTCATCCATCCGTAAAACACGCTCATAAAATATTCAGACGCGTAACACAATATCTCCACCCGAGCACACTTTAGGCCTCTCCCCCCAGCCGCCCCCGCAAGCCTCCCATCCCCCCGCCCCACCCTCCGATCGCACGCCAAACAGTGGCCCAGCCCACCATCAAATCAACCCCCACCCTGTGCTCACGCTGGCGAACCCGTCACCCCGCTGTTATCGTATAATGTTCAGAGAGGGGGAGGGATGCGGCCGATATGAAATTTTATGAATAGGTAATGGAATTGATTTTAATATTCCCTCCCCCCACTGCTTATTTTATTTTTTTTAATGCCACCGTTGTTGTTGCGTGTGACGCCCTGGTTGTTACTCGTCCGGGGGATGATCGCGGTGACGGAAATGACGTCGGGGGGATGGGGGAGGGGTGGAAGGGTGAACGGTGGGGGTTGATGCGGCGTACCGGGGGGTGGGTGGGTAGGGGAGGGGTGGCAGGAAATTGCAAGAGGGACGCGGTGTTGAATGAGGTTGGAGTCGCCGGGAAGGGAAGGTGGGGGTCGCATGCGAAGAGTGATGAAGGTTATGGAGGAAGATTGGTGGCATTAAGTCTTTTCGCTTATAATGTTTACGCATCGGTGTGTGCGTTTTTCGCCACGGGTCGATAAAGTAAACCTCGTGTTTCTTTATTTTCCCCAAATGTCTAGAATTTGTCAAGGTGTTTTCGTGTTTGCGGCGATAAATATTGGGAAACATTGGAGCTGCGGTAAGCAATATCTTCCCGTTTTACTTACGAAATATTTAATGAATAAGTTCAGAGTTGTTCATAAGGCCTTCTTGACGAAAGACTAGGTCTTTAATGGTTGAAAATTTGGCAATTTTATACTTGTCAGTGTGATTTGTGTTCTTTTTCACCACGATCTGCACACTGGCGCCAAATAATGAAATATTGAATTATATCTACATGTGAGCAGAGTCCATGTACTATATTACGTTAAAATCGCGCAGTGTTTTCAGTTTATTTCACTGTCTGACACTTGTCAAGGAGGCGTGTGAGAGATGTGAAAAGTGAGAGAATTCAGAGCATTGGTAACAGTTCATTCTATCTCGCAAAAACTTTCACATATTTACTGAGGAACGGAGTGCTTACTAATTAAAATTTCCGCGTTCAGTCTTATGAGAGTGTCAGTGGCTGAAAAACTTTTAATTCCTTAATCCATCCACCAAATCAATGTGATAGAGTAGGTATATTGTGTGTTTTTACGAAAATCTAACTGCCAAATTTGAATGGATTCACTATACTAGGTGCTATTTAAATGCGACCTCTAGCCCAGCTAGCTTTGTATCCTCGTTATATATATTTCGATTCCTCTCTCTTCACAAATCCAATATTTAAGGCAATCCTCGAACAATCATGCGCTCAAATCAACGGGAATTGAAATAAAAAAAAACGATCTCGGTGAACTGAACTCATTTTTTTGTGATAACCTGCGAGGAATTTTTTATTTTGATTTTTTTCCAAATGCTTGACGTGTTTCCAACTCATTCGGACAAACGATGCGAGGACATGAGCACGAATAGCTCGACGCACCGATGTAATTTTCGACGGCCGCGTTTAATTTGCACCGCTTTTAGCCGCATTCTGGTGTCGAGTTTGGAATCGCCGCGGAATCGGGCAGCCGGGGCAGTTTGAATGGAAGAGGCTTTTTGGAAAACAATTCGCTTTCTCGTTCTCTCTTCCCCCGCCCACCCGATTAAGCAAGCAATGGGCGACCGACCCACGGCTTGCAGGGGTGGGGGTGGAGGGGGGAGGAAGGGGAGGGATGGAGGGTAGTAAGGGGGGTGGGGATGAGATTCAGAGCGCGTAAAGGCCATTTGGACGGGCGACGCGTGATAAAAGCGTCCGAGGGCGTAATTCTAGGAGTCCGCAGATGTGTTTGTGGATGAGGAAATGCACGCGCGAGATGGATTTAGGAGAAGAGGAGGGAAACAGGCTGGGCTGAGGGGAAGGAGAGGGCAAGGGATGAGGAAGAAAATGGAGGGAGGTAGGTGGGAGGTTGGAGAGGAAGGAGCCGGAGGGGAGGAAGTTGAGCGATGGGAAGTCAAGGCGCATATGCGCTGTGCAAGCGTGCATTTAGGCACAAATACACTTATTTGACTAAGAAGCAGCGAATTTCCATTGCCATTTATGTGTTTAACGGATATTATTGGACACGCTTTGCGACAAAACTGCCTCTTGAAAACAAAACGGGATCATAAATAAATGAGAAGAACTACTCATGAGGACCAAGGATGGAATTCATCCGTAAAGTTATAGGAGACGTGAAAAAAAGGCTGGTGAGGGAATAAAACTGTTAGTTGATGAGAGAGACTAGTGGAGGGCTTTGCAAACGGATTAAATATCACCGATTAAGGTTGCGGACATTAAATGGAATGATGGGGTTAAACGTTTTCCGGAATATTTCCATTTGAAGAATGTTTATGAACTATCGTAACGCCTTCTCGTTCTCTGATTTAGGTCTGGTTTCAAAATAACTAATCAATTATCTTCTCTCTATTAGAGTTGTCGTTTAGAACGGCAACAAGGTGCTAGTTTGAAGCAAAGTGTCTGAATTATAGGTTGAAAGCTGTGTAAACTTGCTCGATCAATTTTTCATATGGCGATATAATTCATAATTTGTTTTTGCCCTCTGATTTTAAATGAGTCATAATTCATGCATTCAACGCGATTAATCGTGCATTTGTAAATTATTAACACTGGTGTCCAAAGATTAAAACGTCATTTAGAAATCGAGGGAAAGGAAATGCGTTAATTATACTGACATTGCGGGAACTTTATGTGAACCCAAGATTTTTATATGCTGGCACATGCAGGTTGATTGACGAACAGATGTGATAAAGGGATATAGTTGTGTGATACAATTTCCGTTGCAAATAATTGACGGATTTCAGCGGATGATTGGATAACAAATTATATAAAATGTTATTTAAGCATATCGCATTAGTGATCATGAATTAAATATAATTTAACGTCTTAAAAATTATTGTTTCTCGTTCATGATTTTAATTAGTTTTTCCCGATTCCCGATTTTCTGTTCTTAAATTTGCCAAAAATGGAAACTACTTCTTCCTTCAGCTGCATATTGGATTCCTCCTCCTGGCTGAAATTCTTTGAGTTGCTACGAAGCAATAAAGCGTTTAAAGTGTTAAAATCGTTTTTTTGTCAGCATTAATCTTGTCACCTTAATATAAAATAAAAACGTTTTATTTTGATGAAGATTAGTTATGCAAATGATTAAACGTACATGTTTGCAACGTGTTTTTTTTTTTTCAAATTTTAATATTCCGCCCGTTTAATGCAATCACTCCATCGATTCTCGGGGTACATCTTTCTCTTTCTGTGCCTCTATTTTTGCATAAACACTTATGTTTTGGATTTACTACACCTGAACGGCGCTGGCACAAAGAGCATTGAATCGCTGAGGGGACTGATGGAAGAATGGAGGAATGCTTTTCACGGAGAGGAGAAAGAGGGCAGTTGAAGAGGAAGCGATGTTAGAAGGTGGATAGATGGGGGTGAAGGGGAGGATGTAGCGGAGAGGGGAAGTGTGGAGGGGCATGTCTGCATTCAGCTTTTCCAATCCAGCTTTCAATCTTTCCTCCTCCTGGACCAATGTCCCCTCCCCCGCCGTGCCCCATCCTTCCTGAAGGCAGTATATCTTCCGCCTGCCTCTCCCCTCCTATCTCACAGTTCTATGGTCTCGATGGGAAATAGGAGGGTGAAGGCAGGGGTGGGGGGATTGAGTATTCCGCCAGGGGTACGGAAGGAGGTTTTCGAGAGTTGGGTAGAGGGAGGGGGGCGTGTAGTCGAGGGATTGGGGGCGTGGAGGGATGGGAGATGGTTGACGCATTCTTTCATACTCGGATGGATTGAGGAAGGAGGAGGGACTGCGGGAGGAGGAAGGAAGGCACTTTGCTCTGAAGAGGTTTCTGCCGGATTGTTATGGCGGTGGGAAGGCGATTGTAATGATGATGAGTGTCCTGTGCGGCGGAATTATTGTTTCTCCCTCCTCCTGGCAAGGGTCTCCCCTCCCGTGAAAGGGAGGGTTCTAAGGGGCAGGGTTCTTCCGAGTCTAGTGGTGTGGGTTTGAGGCGTCGTGCTGAGGCAGGAGGGGAAGGGGGAGGCCTTGCTCTTCGTGGGGTGAGTCTGAGTCACATCCCCTCCCATCCCCGTGACCGAATTGCGGGAGCATGTTGGGAGGGGGTCGAAGTCCTTCCTCGCGCGCGGAGGCTGTGATTTGATGGCGGGGAAGACGTGGTCGGGGGCGTTAATCCTTTCAAGGGAGACAGAGTGCAAAGGAAGGCGTCGTGGTCGCTTAATCTCTCGACTCGTCAGCAAGCATTCCCGCGAATTCGAGGTCAAATGCATTGAAGAAAGTCGACTATCAGCTATGTACGCAATTTCAACTATTTGAGATGTTCCTAACTTTTTACCTCTTCTTTAAATTACAAGCTAACCTATGGGACCGATTTACTGATGCTGAGTTTTTCCGAAAATTATTCTCCTTGGTTGTGTCAATTTTTGAACGAAAATATAGATTTAGATAGTAAATTCCAAGAAATTATTTTACTACCAGGGGTTTATTTGCTTATTTTTTAATGATAAACCAGACCTCTATTGTCAGGAAATCTTTACGTTAGTGTTACCATATGCAAAAACGCTTTTTATTAGCATTGTAATTTCTGTGTATTTTTTAATGAAAAATTTGATTTCGTTCATCGTCAAATTTTCTTCCGCAAGTGGAACTATTTACTCGGAACTTATTGTAGCGATATAATTCTTTTCAAATGAAGCTTCTCCGTTATGTGTTTCCTTAGAAATTTTGATTGCCATTTCAGAGAGCTGTAAAATCTGATTATTATGGTTCTTCAAGTCATAGCATATCACTTATGATTACTTGTAACAATTATATGGAACGCTTTGCTGTTTTGCCAGTCCCCAAGCCCACCATCTGAATAATTTATCTTCATCGCTTCAGAGGACCACACGTAAAGACAGGAAAATCAAATTAAAGTCGTATCAATCAAAAACCTATTAATTCTCTTTTTGACGAGTTAACTAGAAGCGCCCTTTCTTTTATAGACTTGCGTTGTTTTGTAACGGATGAAGCACGTCATTCAAATTAGGACGCAAAGAAAGAAAATAATACTTTTAAATATCATCATACAGATTGATTGATATCTTGTGTAACAGAAAGGACAAAGAAATGTAACTCGATGAATTTCCGGTCTTAAACAACAATAAAGCTTGAGACATTCCTAATAAAAAAGGGAAAGAATCTTGCCCATCAAGTATCTTTATGCGTGCTGAATTACCTTTTTTGAGATGCTTACCAAAATTTATGGTGGTTAAATTGATTTTCTGCGCTTTAATGAACTAAAGATTACGTAGTAGCTGGAATGTTTATGGTGTAGTTCGAAAATATTACGATCATAAAGATTTGGAATGCTAATAAAGACGATAGGGGTTATCCAAGGGTTCCTCTTGACTTAAAAATAGTTATCGAATCTTTTTTAATGCTATCTTATCATCATTATTTAGGTTATTGTCATCATTGCAATAAACCATCGGCTTCTTCCGATAAAAAGTTTTAGAATTTTACTTTTTAAATTTTAAAACGATAAATATGGAATTTTTTGTTCTGATTTAGCTATATTTTATCTCCTTGTTTGGCTAACTTAGCGATTATTCTAAATGTATGCAGGGCATCAAATGTGGTGGCAGTAGTGTCCGTTTATTCCTTTCAGTTAAGTGGGCTTGTTTTGTTTTTGAAACATTCTAATAGAAAGAGCGGTCGGGATTAATATAATTTTTTTCCTGGGAGCGAAAAATTAATGCCGATCATCGCAGAAGAATTTTTCTACTTTAAAACTTCAGACCCGTTTCACTCTTCAAGACCAAATGTGGTTTGAGTCTTTCGTTTATTGACTTGTTAAAATTGATAAAACTTTGATCGGAACGATTTAAAATGACCGAGGTCCTTCAAAGTTCGCTAAAATTAAAAGGCTGTTGACGCAAAAAAAATCTTCGCACTTGCTGCCTTTTTTTGCAAAATTATATAAATTTACTCGAAGAAATGGATAGCTAAAGCTTAAGCTTGCGAATTTCCTCTTTATTTTTTGGGGTTCTCAGTCTCACAGGGCGACGAAGTGGGGTATTGGAGACATGAGATTGGGTCTGGAGGAAATTACAGTATGCACTGAGTAAAGGGCTTTTGAGTGTTATAAGGAGAATGAGATAGGAATCAGATGGGAGACGAGAGAGATGGGGTTAGAGTGGGAGGGAATGGGGGAGGGGGGTTGCGGGGGAAGGTGGGGGGGGGATGTTCGGGGACCCTGCTCTTCTCTTGCGAGGAGAAGACATTTATCAAGAGGGAGTTTGGGCGGGGGTGGGAAATAAAAGGTGGTGGAAGGTGGGGAGGGGGAAGAGAAAATCAGAGTGGTCCTTGATACACACGCATACACACCCATTCTCGCAAAGCTCTCTTGCGTCTTCATCCACCCATCCTCTCTCTCTCTCTCTCTCCCATTCCCTCGTTCTCTTCCTCAACTCCTATCGTGGCTTCCTTTACTCATTGGCGCCATCGCAATACCGAGTTGCGTGACTTTTTTTATACGATTTTGATCTTTCATACGCAGAAAATTCATTAAATGGCAGTGAAGGTAGTTTGAGCGATATATCACTTCACCTAGAGTTTTATGAATTTGACCTCACTTTAGAGAGAAAGGTCTCCTCCTTCCAATAATGTCAAAATATTAGCCACTTTCCAAACTACTTTTCGAACAATTTGCCTAAAAATATAAGTTGTTTTACATGGAATTGATCACGGCCGTGCACTCCAGAGGCTAATATTGAAAAAAATTAGGAATAACTTACATTAGACCTAGATTGTTAAAAAAATTACTGGGTGTAGTTTTTGTTTTCTCAACTATTTATAAAAAATAATCTATTACTCACCACTGTAATGTTTACAAAATTGCAAAAAACCTTCTGTTTTGAAGGCTTTTTAGCCGTACGGCGTGAAAAAATTAGTCAAGTTAAAGACTTATGTAAATATATTTAATTACTGAGAATTTTTGTCGTATATAACTATATTTTTGCACTGTTTTTGTTACAATATTTACCTTACAATTCTTAATGATGCTGAGATTAAAAAAAATAAATTCGAATATGGTCTCCATTATGACTAGGGAACTATCTCGCTCAAACTACCTTTAATACGATCGCGATGTGAATTTCATTTGAGTAAGCCTTGGGTGGAGTATTTATACTGTCTCTTGTGCTTTCTTAACCCTCGGTATGTCGTCGTAATCCTCTCTTCCCTTTGAGTCTTGTCTTCTCCTTTCGATTAATTCATAGATAATATTTCATGCCAGGGAATATCGTTTCTCTTCTTCGCCGGATTATATAGGTCATTATACCTAATGCTGGCGAATAGCTAATAGGTTCATGAGGTTTGATTTCCCCTTACTCACTTGATGTATTAACCACTGAATGATTAAAAATATTTTTAGTGATGAGGCCTGTTTTCTGGAGCTTCCCCGATCGGTGCAATGGAATATTTTACCCTGTGGCTCTGCATTTTACGAAATTGATGTCAGGAATGCCTTGATTCTTTTTACTTGACATCATCGGGCTATGATTCGAGCGATGCTCTCATCGTAAATCCGATTTTTTTTGTTGAAATTAGTATTTAATTTGTTTTTTCACTACCAATTACTACACTCCTCATTAACTTCTCGACCATTTCTCCTCCCTTGCTTAACCGTGTACACCCCTCGCAATTGAAGGGAATACACTCCCGTGCCGCCTGAGTTTGATGATTTTCCCCAATCTCTCTGTCTCTCTCGGTGCGCTCCCGGCAGACCCTCTTCCCAGTCTCTCATACGGAGACGCACCATTCTCACTCTCTTCCCTCCTCCTTTCATTTATTTCCACACCCCTCCCCCCTTGCTCTCCTCTGTGCATTCACCCCCTCTCCCACTAACTCCGCCGAGATCTCAATCCATCTCCAACGTGTCAACGCAGTCGCAGTTCCATTCCAATTTATTGCTATCCTCCCTTCTTCTACCGTCCCACCTCCCCCCCTCCGTTCCCAACCCCCACCCCCCCTTCATTCGCTCCCCTGTCTTCTCATCCCCTCCCCCATCTACCCTTCCTCCCCCCCGATCTACCCCCCTCCTACTCTTCTCCGGAGAAAGAAGAACATCTACTCCTCCTCGACTCGCAGTTTATGTTTCTTTTATTTTTTCGTCTCTCGGCCCTCCTTTTTAATCTCACGAAATATGGATCTCTCTCCGATTCCGCTTCCTAGATTTTTATATCGATCGGTTTACCCTTTTGTCCCATCGTGTTTCTTCTAGTTCATGTTTACTTCCCCTGCTTGCGCGTATTTGTTTTCTGTGTTACTTAGCAGTAGCGCCACGATCGATTTCTGGACTTATATTTACCCCACAAATCGCTGTGGCTAGCGATGGAAAGATCCACTCCGGATTAATCGCTGGGAAAGCTGATTTTTTTTCTTTCCGTGAGCCTCCTAAATGGCAGAATAAACCGTGTTCCTCTATGTAGAGTTGTTACAGACCGAATCCAGTGAGTAAAATGTTACTACATGGCTAATATTTAGGTCTATCCTTTACAAAGGATGGAAGCTGTTTATAATTTATTGTACTTCACAGTTCCATTGATTGGTTGTATTTTTTACGATTAACTTCGCGACTGAGTAGCCCCTTCTGAATTTCCAAGGGTTATGATGCTGTTGAGTAGACTGACGTATTATTCTTAGTACTGTAAGTTACTGTATGCCAACGGAGGTGCTTTCTTCAGCGTTTCCTCTTCTCCAGAAACCCTTTTTCTATTTCATCATGAAATCGTCATATTTCATGTGAAGAATGTATTTTCCATGTGCTTATCTCTAGCCGAGCCAAAGAAATACTTGCAAGAAAATCTCCATTTGTGGTCGCAAATATTCCCTGAAGGCAATTCCTGAATTACCATTGTTGGGAAAGCTGTGCGTCTTTCCTTCAGAAACTCCGACGTGCTCCAAAGTCGGGCCGAATTATATAAATAACGCACACTTTGCAAAAGCCTCCCAGCTTTTAAGTCATATTATCTCCTTTTAGACGCTGGCGATGCCAAAAACCTCTTAAGAGAGTGCAGCGGAGAGCGTCTTCCCGCGTCTCCACCTCCTCGCTCCCTTTACGTCATCCGCGCTATCCTCCCATCCACCCTCACTCCCTCTCTCTCTGCTGCCTCGCCCCGCTCAACGCTTCCATATCCTCCCCCTCCCACCCGCCCCCCCCCCCAACATTATCCCCGTCGTCCCTGCGAAATCCTCGCACCCACCCTCCCGCGCGCCCTCCTTGCGCAACGGCAGATACAGCACTCCGACCGACAGAATCTCTTTCGAAGACTTTTCTTCCACCCCGTCGTCTTCACCACCTCCTCCTCCTCCACATCCCAACCCAACCCCTTCGCTACGCCTCCTCCGCCCCCCGCAACCCTCTTGCCACCTCCCTCTACAATCCCCTTTTCCGTCCCTCAGAGCTCCTACTTCTCCAGGGAGTCGCGGAACGGGGGAAGATCCTAACGCTTACGATAAATCACTGGGACAAATTTAATTATCCTGCTGTCTGCGATAAGAACAGGGAAGTCGCCCAGCCTCCATTCTGTGCGTTCCACCCCCGCCGCCCTCCCTCGTCTGCTTCCCCCTCCCCCCCCCACCCCCCTCCACTGGCCCATCCCTACACCCCCCCTTCCCTCCTCTCACTCTCCTCCGTCTCACTTTTCGTCCTATCCCCCGTCATCCCGTCCTCCTCCCGCTGCTACAGCCCTGCTTCCTCTCTCCACCGGATTTTTCTCCAAACCCCTCTCTGCCATTCTCCCGTTTTTGTCGCGATCAATAAAGTATTCGGCGTCATTTTTACAAGTTTTCCCTGCACGCCAATTGTAGTGTCCAGATTTTTACATCCTTTGAAAGAATGAGGGCCCATCTTTCGTGTAGCACTGGTACCGGTTGGAAGCTTGATTTTCGTGTTTAAGTCCCTTGGTGAATATGATTGGTCGTGAGAGACCGGTGTAGTCTCCCTTGAGCAGCATAAAAGTATTTTTGTGTTGCAATTTTTATGTTCTGCTACAGTTGTAGCACGGTATTATTTGGTGACTTCCTCTATTGTCTCTTCCAGTACTTACGAAACCTCCAGCATAAGCTTTTCATGCACTTTGTCCGCTTGCGTAGGTGTGGTGATGACGGAATGGAGAAAAATTTATTTCAGTTTGCCTGCTCATTTCAGAATAGATGTTGAACTGATTTTTAATCCTAAAACTACGCTCTAAATCTCTGCTAAAGTTTGATTTCATGAGAGGATAGCATTATCTGGTAACCTCTTTTTTTAGCACGCTAAAATGATTTAAGCTTAGAAGTCGAATTTGTAATGTATGGCTCTGCCCAAAAAGTTCCGGTGGTGCTACTTATGAAGGTTCTGTTATAATATTTATGCAATGGTATCCGACCTTATCTTTGATTGTTGGGTGTTGTGCTTATCACTGGTTGGAGGATTAACTTATCGTGCCTCTTTGTGGTCGATTGTCAATTTGCACGCCTTGCTCAGTATTTCGTCCTTTCCATCGCATATCCATTTCTTCGCCTTTCCTTTCTTCAAGCATTTTACTACTTACGTTCCAACCGTTCCATCTTTGGCTGTCTTATGCCTGATGATCAACTTCATTTCTCCCTCCCTGTATTTTACTTCCTTATTACGTTATGCACGAGTGCACGTCGTTTAAAAACGTTTGTCTAAATCAGACCTAATTATTTATTGGGACGTTATGCTAAATGATGGGGGTTATGTTGGGAATATTGTCTGTAGTTGAATTGGTGCGTTTCCTTTCCTTCTGTAAACTGTATCTTCGACTTGCACTTTCACTTACTCTTCTAAATTGTGTAAATCACCCTTCAGTCGTACTAATTTGTGTCCCTTTTTACTGCTCAGAGTACGTGTTGTTTTAGAATTTTTTTCTTAAGAATAATGTTCCAAGCTCTACTTGATGATAATGTCGTAATGAACTTTTCGAAAGTAGAAATTTGATTTCGAAATAATAGTCTCTGTACTCTTTGTCTTAGTCTCGGTGACACTTCGAAAGCATTTTCATGTAGGTAGAACAGCGAGGTGTCCATTGATAGAGGTGTATTATAGGGGAATAGTCTTTTGCTTTAAGCTCCGCTCGGCGTTTTTCATTTTTATGGCTTAGTGTGTACTTAAATAGATCAATACACGCATAAGCCCCCTTCGATAACCTCAAGGGCTTCGCCGTAAATTATTCATCGTTATTTTTCCGAAAAAAAGCCATCCACCCGTAACTAAACTCCGGCGAGTTTATTTGAATACCTTCGCGGCACGGAATGGCTTCATCTCTTATCGAACCCGTGGCCCGAAAAACCCCAAAACGCCTCAATAAAATTTCAATAACATTTCAATCGATCGAAATTATTCTTTCTCGATGCGCTAAATATCCCCAGCCCATAAAAAGGGGGGTTTATCTGCGGGTAGTCGTTTTATTAAAAGCATTAGATTGGCGATCAAAATATGGCCGCGAGGGATATGTCTGCTTCGAGGGGTGGATATTGGAACGATAGACGAGGGAAGGGAAGAGTATGGTTCGCAGAGCTGCTCTAATGACGATCAAGAATAGTACGAAAAAATAGCCGTGAAATTCTTTTATTTAGTTGAAAGCAGGACCCGAGATCATAGTTCCATAGTTAGCTATTTTTTACCTGTCCATGATAGGTTCCGGTTCTTCGTTCACCTATTTGTGTCGTGAGTAAAGAAAGGGTGTTTTTCAGGTGGATTTATGGTGGTAAATTTATTGCGCAAGTTACTTGAAGTTAGTGAATTTCTATGTAAATTGGAGGTGTAAACGGCTCTGTAAGTCCGCTTGCAGATATTTTAAATGTTTCGACAACTCGCTGACAGAAGCATATTGTTGCCAGTGTGGACAGCAACCATTCTGTCTCTGCACTAACTTGTGAGAAATGTTTCGTCGGAGTAAAATCATTGGAAAACTCATGCAGAAGAAAATTGCGGAAGTACTTTTCCAGATTAAACCCACACTGAGGAAAATTAAAAACGCGAATGCTATTTTTAACCCCTTCTACATTATTTTAAGATTAATATTTACATTATTTAATTTCTATTGTATCATTTATGACTTTGCTTGGTAGATAATTCAAGTCCTCCATAATTCGAATAGTTGGAGACCGTAGTGATATGGGCAATAAATATAACACTATCTATTTTCGTCCGAAAAATTACAGAAATAAATACCATAAAATTTGAAACCCGTATTATTTATAGTTTTACAATTAATGGACAATTTTACATATATATAGCATAGTTTTAGGGTGTTCAAGAAATTCTATCAAGTTTTTAAATTTCTATATCATATTTTACCCTAGTAAATAAGCTACGAAAATATTTCATCACAATGATTGAAATTATAACTAGTTCTTGTCTATCAAAGGGCAAAAAAAGTTTGCTAGATGTGGTGTTAAAGTTTCCATTTGCGCTAGGATCACAAAACACGTGCGTGACTTGAAATAAGAGCACTGCTACCACTGTTCTGTCTTGCGATGTATACAAGCATTCATTGAATGCTTTCCAAAAAACCTCTGGGGCGAAAGCAGTTGAATGAAAGAATAAAAAGACTCCGCTTCGGAAGTATAACGAGGGGGACAATGAATGAAGCGGTGTCATTGCCCAGGGAACGTAAGGGAGGGCTTGGCACGAAATTAGGGGGGGCGGGGGGGAGGGACTCTCATTGTAGTTTCGTCTGAAGAGGTGAGAAGGGGCCAGAGGTAGGGAGGTTGGGATGGTGTTGGGAATCTAGGTATTGAAACTGCGGGAAGAAACGGGAAGGTAGTTGGATCTGGGGTGGGCGTTGCACATGAAGGGAAAGGGAATGGGTTTTAGGATGCAGAATTCTGGGAGGGGGGTTACGGCGCCTAGTATAGCCGAGATGGGAGGAACGGAGAGGAGTGTGGCGGGGGGTGATGTAATGGGTTGCTGGGCTTTGTGATGGCACCTCCAAGGCAGGGGGGGAAGGGGCGTGGGGGGAATAGCGAAAGGGAGTAGGGAGAGGGCAGGGGTGGCGTGATAACAGCGCCAAAGGAGGAAGGAAGAGTGCCTGAGGTATTGGAGGTGAATTTTCCGGGCTGTGTGCCGCGAAATTTTGGTCTGTCGGGGTGCTGTTAAGGGTAGCTGAAGGGATGGGGGGAGGAGGATGGAGGTTAAGGCTTTAGGAAGGGAGGGTTGGGAGAGCTATAAGGCGGGGGGGAACGCGCGTAGAATCCCAATTGACGAACTCACACCACCACCCTCGCGAGCTTTCCCCTTCCAAGGCGACCCCTCCCCTGCCGAGAAAACCCCTCTTTCACGCCCCTCCCCTTTTCAATGGAACTCCCCAAACCCCTCCACCCCCGGTGAACGCCCACCTTATCCAACCCAAAGCAGCGAGTCCCCTCGGGAACATCTCTACGCATGCATAACTCCCGGATCTTAAAAGGTAGGCGGGAGGGAAGGTGAGATCGTTTCCCCCTGCCTGCCGATCCGCCCACCTCCTAAACTTACCACGCTATAGTCCTTTCTCCTCTTTCCTTTTCCCATGATCCTCTTCGGGTGTCCTCTGTTCTCTTCTTCTGTCTCTCTCTCGCTCCCTCTCCCTGTACCTTCCCGTCCGCTCGTAAAGGTTTTGGAATGTGAGCTGATTTTGGAATTCGCCGCATCGTCCCTGCCGTTCCTCCCCTTGTAGACTCGCTTATTAATTCGAATCGTTGGGGAGTAGGTGGTGGCAACATCCCCGCGAATCGTTTAAGTGCACGAGTTGAAATTTCGTGGAGAACAGGGAAGGGTGTGCGAACGGAATCTCCGGCATGCTAAAATTGCTTCGGACTCAAAGATGTGTGTTTCGATATTTCGTCCAGAAAAATCATATTTATTGCAGTATTTTTTAGCATTGTCTTGCAATGCTAAGGATTTGCATTAAATCGACTGCAAATTTAGCGCTTGTTTGAAGTTCTTTACACTTTTTATTCACCTTAGCACAACCAATTCAACCTACTTTTGTAGTAGCGCCTAAAACATCACCAGTGTAGTGGAAACAAGTTACGATTTTTTTCTCCCTTGCTCTCTCCTTCGAAAAAGGTTTATGTGTGGTATTGTTGCCTTTATTCCAAATGCCCAGTTGTTTTAATTGCGCCAAGGACGCTTATTTGAAAGTCAATTACATTCTCAAAGAATCAAGTCGGAAATACTTTGATCTCAAAACTTGCTAAAGATTTTTTTATTTTCCTTCTGGTTTTCTGATGTTTGCGGGGAACAAAGTGTAGCACTTTGACAATTTAAAGCGATTCACTCTTTTGGTTTTTTGATTGACTTAGTGAAATGGAAATATTTTTCCCGTGTTCTTGCAAGGAATTTCTTTACGTTTTAATAACCGAATCCTTTGAAGAAATCTTTCTCTCTTTGAAGCCCCGTACGTTTTTTATGTTAATTTATTTCTTGGCCCCTCAACAAGCTAAATGCATCTTCTTTTTTAGAATCCCTGTGGCAAAAATTAACCGAGAGAGCGAACCCATAAAAAGAAGATTAAAAATAATGAAATCCATCTTTTAAGCTTTTCGAAACCTTTCAAAAAGAGCGTACCTGACTTGATCATAGTATTTGCCTTATCGAAGGGTCCTTTGAAGAATGAGAATGAACGTGAAAGAATTGTAAATACTTATTTTCTCCATTTCCAATTCTAATTGGGCTTCTTCTCTTTGATCAACTGCTACACAACCCTTTTTTGCGAGTGTATGGAAGAGCTCACTCATTTGCGTTTTGTTTTTCCTCCCTCTTTTGGTGTCTGAAGTTGCTGATACCATCTAAGGAGTTAATTTGGCGTCACTGGAGACTGTTATTCTTGCTAAGGATCCTCACTCACTCTACTAAATCGCTACGCTTGATGCGAGGATTCATTGAATTCTTATTCCACATCTTTTTCAAAACTCCTCTTTCTCAAAACAGTAGTTTTTTTTCCTGTCGAAGAATTTGTTAAATACTCCAACACGCGAAATAATCCTACCATTTAAAATGCCGCAATAGATCCCTGTAAAGTTAAACTAACCGACTCATTCTTTTGTAGTCATCAATTTACAATAGCTCGGATGAGTTAAATAGGAGTGCTTATTCCCTCTTATATTTGTCGCTGCAAGTTGAGAGATTAAAATATATTCTCGACAGTGTGGTCTTCATTTCTCTAGGCGAAACGCTGGAAAGTTTCCCAATACATATTTGAAATTTTAATCCATTGAAATATACAGAATCAGGTATCTTTTTGTTAGTCGTACGCGAATTTGTAATACTTTGTTCTTCAAAAGACAGCACTATCGCAGAAACACGAGACGAAAGTGCTGACTAACGGTCAACGAATGTGGAAATATCTAAAATATTTTGATAGGACAAGATTTCCACTGCGACGTATTTACAATTCTCATCATTGCCTCAATAAATTGAGTGTGACGATTGGAATGCTGTAAAAAGGTTTTCTCATATTTTGATGGACGGATTAATACTACGATCGAACTAGAAACGTGGCGAAGTGATTGGTATATAGGTAAAGGGATTGCAATTCGGAAGAGAAATCTAATTCAGCGGCGAATCGAGAGCGGGGAGATAAGCAAGGGATCAGAATCCAGTGAAGGAGAATGACTCGGCAATGGGAAAAAGCAGAGATGGTGGTCGCAGAGGAGGGCGAGAGGAAACGGAGGAGAGACAGTCGGGATTCGAAGGAGGAGGTGGGGGAAGTGGGAACAAAAGCTTTATTTTGCTCAGGAGAGAGAGGTGGGGTGTGAGGCTGAGGAGGAAATGGTCGGGGCCCTTGCTCCGCTCCGTCGTGGAGTGAATGTGTTCGGAGGAGAATAGGACGAGCGAGTTTTGGTCGATGGCAGGGGAGGACTTTTAGCTAGAGCAGGAGAGCCCTTTTGGAGAGGGGATTGTTGTGAGTGAGGAAGTATGCCGTGGGTTGAGTTGGGGCGGAGCTGAGGGAGAGAGGGAGAGTGGAATTGTGGGAAGGTTGGGTGTGGGAGGGGGTACAGAGCAGAGAGAGGCGTGGGAGGTAGGATAGGTGACACTAGGCGTGGAGGTAAGAGCCGTGCCGTTCGGTGATCGTGGCTCAGCGCTGGAATGTGCCTGCATACTCTTAAGGTGGCCGAGTCATGGCGTCGTATGTGCCGAGCGAGAGATTCAAACGTAATTTTTTTCCTCCCCCTGCCCCTCAAACGGGCTCCAATCAGGCCGTATTCGGTATTGCCGACCAAACGACGTAATTACGGGCTTTGGAACGCTAATTAGGAGCGTGAGGGGCTGTATGTCATACGACGTGCGGCTTTTGACGCGTCGAAATCCCATTCTCGCCCTTCAGAAACACCTCGTCGGCATTCATGACTTTCCTCCGTCCCTCTCTATATTCGGTGAGGGGAGTGGTTCCGGAATGACTGATTGTGATTACTGTTGCATTATGGCGTTTCTATTATTGTTTTTCAAGGAATCATATTTTCCTCCTCGGTATGTGTTTGATGGGTAAAAATGTATTTCGTTCTTTTGTTTATTATATTTATTTTTAAAGAAAAAAATTACTTCTATGTAAAAGAAAGGATAAAAATAAAAATTTTTATGTCTAAATCCAGCTCTCGGTTTGTCCGTGTTTTTGATAGACGAAAGGATAAAAATAATAATAGGTAATGTTTACTTGTATGCAATATTTTTCCGTGATTGCTGTTGCAGTAATAGTGGAAGATTTGTTTTTTATATAAAGAGCCATTTTTCTGCAAGAGGGCAGGGTATTAACTCAAAAAGGCAGCCGGCACAAATATTACTGGCAGTTTTAGAGGCAGATTTATTTGCTTTTGATCGTCGAAAGTGCCATAGAATGAAATGTAATAAATGATAACATAAAGATTTC
This sequence comes from Pyrrhosoma nymphula, assembly GCA_963573305.1. Lineage (NCBI taxonomy): Eukaryota > Metazoa > Arthropoda > Insecta > Odonata > Coenagrionidae > Pyrrhosoma > Pyrrhosoma nymphula. The sequence goes on from OY754338.1 coordinate 86,227,903, forward strand.
GAATCGGATTTTTAAGTCGCATTGCTTTTGAATACAATCGGGTGGATTTGTAAAATCGGGTGGATTTGTACAATCGGGTACAATACAATTTGAATACAATACGCACGGGTGGAAGATGATCGGACGAATGCCAATGGAATAATTGAGATTAGTCGATGATGTGGAATTATTTTTCGCAAGTGTCATTTTCTATGAACTTTTGACCGTCAGAAATTCCAAGCATCGGCGTGGAATTAAGAATGCCCTGGAATTTTGGAACCTGTCGATGGCTGTCCGACAAGAACGCCCTTGACGTCCCACGCATCGAGCTCTCTGTATTGCTCGGACGTTTAAGCTAGTTTGAGCGAACTTTCACTGCTCTTAGAATTTTATGAATTTGACTTCATTTTGAAGATAAGACCTCCATTATTACAAATATATCAAAATATTTACCCCTTGCCGAACAACTTTTCGAGCAATTTTCCTAAAAGGTTAAGCTGTTTTACATGGGATAATTTACGGCTGTGCGCTCCAGAGGGAGAAGATTGAAAAAATTCGGAACTTCTAATTCCTAAATTTCGTCAAAAAACTAACGGTGTTTAGTTCGTATGTTTTCTCAAATATATATAAAATTGCTCAATTACTAACCACAATATTTTACAGGATCGCAAAAAAAACTTCTTTTTTGAAGGTTTTTTCACCCTACGGCATGAAAAAATGAGACTTACGTGGATGTATTTAACTAAAGAGAATTTATTTCATACATAACTATTTTTTTGCGCCATTAATATTACAATAATGACTGCATACTTCTTACAGACGTTGAAATAAAACAATAAAATTCGAATATGGTCTCCATTATGACTACGGAAATATATCGCTCCAACTAGGTAGGTACCTTAAGGAGCGTGGTGTATGGCCCGGAGGTAGTCTGACGATTGCGGTGCTGGCCGTCCGCTTGGTGCGTTGGAGGGAGGATGAGAGTGCAACGGTGTACTCGAGGCGAGGAGAGAGATGAGGGATGTCGGGAGGGGTTGAGGCGGGAGGGGAGGAAGTGGGAGGGGTTGGATGGTTGTGGTGGTGGGAGGGGTGGGTACCCGTGTGGTGTGCCCGACTGCCGATTGGGGGAGGGGGCATTCGATGGAGGAAGGAACAATTGTCCTACAAATTGAGAACATCTGGTGGAGACAGCGGACTTGTGCTCCAACGAGGGGGGGAGAGGTGTTTGGTTTCGTCTTTGTGCTCGGGCAAAGGGGTTTTTCTTTCTCTCTCTCCTCTGCTCTTTATTTCTTTCTATCTCCATCCCTCTCTCTCTCTCTCCGTCTCGTCAATCGCCCATTCCTCCCTCTCCGCCAGGTCCGTCCTCATTGTGCACGCCGTCGTCCGTCTGCGCACCACACCGGCGGTGCGTACTGGCTTTCGATCGGTGAATGACGCGGCTGCGTGCTTCCTTGCGCAGCCTGCCGGGCGCTTGTCCGTCAATCGCCCTTCTTTCTTCGTTCGCTTGAAGGCAGTCCCGTCTGCCTTATCTATCTATCCCACTCAATGCTCAGTTACCTCAACTAACTCGATTCCTTGCCCGTAAGTAAGGGTACCTCCTCACCGAGTGTACTTCATCATACGCCGTTCGGTGCCCCTAACAGCTGTCTCGCTTGAATGTTTTAGTGCATGAATATTAGACTTTTTCTAGTATTTATTGGTAGATCTTTTTCCTCTATAGAGTATTCCTGTAAACATATGCATGCGTTAATACATACCTTCATCAACCTGACCTTCCTAGGCTGACTAACTCTAAGAAAGCCTCATTACCAGCTGTGTATGTAGGTGGCTGGCTATAAAGCACTAATTTATAGACAATTGGAATATTCTATGCCAATATAATTGATAAACATACGCCTATTTCTAGAAATTACAACACTTTTGGCATTAGCACCAGTACCCGTTGAGAATCTATTGATAAATTTTGACATTTTTGTGCCAATCGAATCGATTGCATGCGTTAAAGATAATTTGTGCGTGAAAAGATCAGAACCTCGCTTATCGCAACTTAAGATTTTTAGTTATTGGCAATGCAGGTTTATTAGGCGTAATTTTTTCGTCATGATACAGATGTAGAGTAATTTTATGAAGCCGTTTATGTTTTTCTACCTTCGCATAGGTACGTCGCGTCGGACAGAATTCGTGCGTCTCGCTTCCCCCTCCGCCTCTCGGTAATAATTGAGTGATGCACAATTTTACGCAGGGTGCGCCACCTATGACGAAATATGTCGTGATTTTTATCTTTTTCTTCTCGCCCATTGGAGTGAATAGTGTGTGCAAGCCCGGAGGTCGTGTGGGACGAGAGGGGGAGAGGTTTCAGTACGTCCATAGGGCGACGGCGGCGCATAACATGCGCCCATCCTAGCTGACCTCAAACAAAACTTTGTGAGCGTCGCGTGTCACCAACACGCATGCTGAATGACGGAAGGGAGTTGTGTGTGTGTGTACGGATGCGGGAGGAGGGGATGGAAAAGTATTGTGCTCCATCGTGTGGGTCCGGGGCCAGGCCATGCGGCAGCACGTGTGCATTCTGTTTCGCGCCCTTCCCCCCCCTTACTTTGGCTGGCGCGATCCACGCCCCGGCCAGGGCCGGCAGGCAGGCACCCACCCACCACAAAAACCTCGCGATTACTACTCCTCCCTGCTATAAGCGCGATCACCCCTCGCTCCCACGTAACCCCCGACCCGGTCTCATCCTTTTGTCCGAACCACCCACTGCCACCCCTCCCTGGCCTAGTAATCCCGTCTTTTGAACCGACCACCAGCTCACACACGCAGAACGGGTGTACAGACAGCGTTGGCGCAAACCTTCGCCTCCACCCCACCGGTTACCGTCTCCCCCTCACTGTCTTTCCTCCCCCCTCCCCGATGAGGGAGGCTCACGGGTCACCCCTCCCACCGCTCCCATTGTGATCAACCGCCCCCGGTAACCCCATAGTTTTCGCCCCCGTTCCACGGAACCTCTTTCATCGGCCTTGTATCTGGCGCTTCAAATGCTGAACGCTGCTGCCGCGCGCGGACGGACGTGGCATTGGGGGCCTTGGGGGCTGGCTGGCCGTCCACGCGACTGCCTCCGCTATCCCGCCCACCCTGACCCCCTCGTGTCTGAGTTTTGGCGGCTCGGGACAAAAGTTTTCGCTCGCTCGGTCGGGAGAGGGGGACAGAGAAGGGGTTGGTTTGTTCGGTCCTCGGAAGGGAGAAAGGGGGTATAAAACGGGCGGAGAGTTGAAGTCTCCGGAGCGGCTGGTCGGGAGTGTTAGAATGAAGAGCGGAGGAGGGTCAGGGTAAAGGGGTAGGCAGTAGGGGTATATTTTGAGACACGGGGGCGATCGCTGGGGGGTTTTTCGGGTAGGGTGGAGGGTCGCGGGAAGGGGGTTAAATTGGCGTGCGGCTTTGGGCGCGTTAGGGCGAGTATGAGGAAATTGGGGTGGGAAAATTTGTAGATGCGACCAGATTGCATTCGGTGGTTTCTGGGTCCGTTTGAGGAGGGGTAGAAGCCTTCCCCCCTCTCCCATCCCCTCACCTCCCCTCGTCTTTCATAGTCGAACAAATTTTAAAGTGCCCATCGAGAGATTATACTTTTGCTCACAAAAGGCGGGGCTGAATGGAATTAGGATCATCCTCTTGTTCCGATTGTGGACGCGGGCTCCCGGGACGGTGGGAAACTGTGGGAAACTCTTTGAGTGGCCTGGCTGTTTCTATATTTATTCCGTCTCAATTTGTGTCTGCTAATCGAATTGTCGTCTACAGGCCTCGAGTGCTGAGGGGTCTTTTGATGCTCGAGGAAGCCGAATCTTGCATTTTTTATTAGATGCTAATCGCCAAACCCTGTGAATAAAATTTACTCGTTCGTCTTTACCATTTGGAAACGGCAACGCTCGCGCGAGAAGTTAGATACACAAGGGCGGCTGGTTCCAAATTTTTAACGCCCCGCTAAAATCTATTAAAACTTATCTATTCGTGTTAATCTCGCCTCGCGTAAAAACTGTGCACTCGAGATATGAATAATGCGCCGGAATGTTATGTAACAGCGCTTAGAGCTTTAATGGCTGTGAACGGAGCGTATTACGGAAATTCGCGTAACCCTGCAGAAATTGAGACATTAGCGTTATTTATCGTGACACAAAGAATAGTGATATTATTTATTGGTCATATTCGTGAATGAAAAGGTCACCGTGTTCACTGCGTGCGCTCATTTTTTTACTGGCAATAAAACTGGAAGGAAATGTTTATTGAGGAAAGCAAAATAGCTAATCTGGAGCAATAAATCTATTTCACAGCTCCCGCGGAGGGTAGAAATCTCTAGGGGGCAACTTGTCTTTCCACTTCTGTAATGGATTGTTATATCTTTTTGCGGGAATTGTTTTCCCTTTGATTTCCACAGCAATTACACGAAAGCGATATCAAGTGTCTATCGTACAAACAGTAAAACATAGAATGTGCCAACAACTTTTCGCCCTCTTCTGGAAATCTGATGGCCGATGAGTTGTAGTAAATTAGTTTTATTCATGGAACACTTATCCTTGTTGGAATATACATATATCGGTTTACGACGTTCTACGTCTTCCGATTCCCAATTTCCATGCCTCACGATCATTCCAGAGTTCTTCATCTAATCCTCTTTCTCTCCTTGTTGGAATTTACAACAATGTTTCTATGATAAATAATCGAATATTGCCTCTTTACATTAAAATTTAGTATAAATAATTAAGTCCTTTAAGGTAAAATTTGTTGATGGCCATCGTCAGAAATCCGAGTCGTAAAGGACCTTGTAGAGTGAGTGAAGTTAAGCATTTAAATCCACCTGTTTCATTTTGAATATCGTGCATTGCCTTAAATGCCATACAATTGCAGTTAACTATAGATGTCTATATTCCTCTACCCGAGTGTAATTGCAGTACTTCGTTTTTCCTATTAAATTACGGAGGGTAATACGTTCAAATATTATAGAGGGTTAATTAACTTTTTTGTACCTATGATAATTTATTAATTTTGATGATGATATGGATAATTCATTATTCATTTTAATCCTATTCGACTATTTACTTCAAGGTAGAGTAAATTGAAGACGAAATAGGACTTTGTTAAACTTTGCGAAGTCTACTTGAATCTAAAGTAGCCTGCAGGCAACTTGAATCTAAAGTAACCTTGACCTTAAGTCAAACGCAACCACCATGGGCAACGCCGAGTTTTAGAGCCTCAGACATGTGAGTAGACATCTCGTCTGGTTTGTAACTGGACTGCAGTATTAATCCTCTAATTTAAACAGTTTTAACTTGGCCACTTTTAGCCATTTTTATTATCTAAAAGAGGGATAGCATTCCAGTATTTTAAGTATGATTTTACGACAGAGAAAAATCATGCATGTCAGTGTGATTGTCTTCTTACCCTTATTATTATGCTACTAAGATTTGCTGGAGGTGAATTTGGGGACTCTGGGAAACTTGCAGTGTTCTGTGGTAGGTATCCGTCGCAAAGGGGCTCGTAGATGATTTAGTTTCCCTCTCGCCCCTCCCCCGATCTCTTCGCCTCCACATACGGTAAGATAAGAAACCCTTGCGGTCTTTGATTGGAGGCGGCAGTCGTCAGCCCCACGTCAATTCGCAGAACGCGGAAACGCACACAAGACCCGCGTAATAAGTCCCCCCGACGTTTATTTTCGCTCGTAGTCCTTTCATCCGTGGCAGGGCGTGCCCGCTTTCGTGTGTATTTAAAAAGGCGCAAAAGAGTTGAATAGGAATGGAAGGATCGAAGCCCCATTTCGTTCCCTTCTCCGCCAGAAAGAAAGGGATTTTTTAAAGAAGAGTTGAAGGCATTGACGTGGTCGGTTTCGTGTGTGGGTGGGTGTGGTGCGGAGGGAAGAAAATGAAAAGCGAGTTTTTTTTTGTGCGTGTTGATTTTTTCGTGAAAAAGCTCCTTCTATTTTTCCTCTTTTTCTTCCACGTTCATCCCATGTGTTCTCTTTTTCGCCTCCCCCCCCTTTCCATCCAGGTTTATTCCCTTTCTTTTCGTTCCCTCCTTTCATGTCTTTTCATCCCTCTTCTTCTCTTTATGTATTATTTTCTTTTTGTTTTCTGCCGCGCGTCGGTCGGTCGGTATACGTGCTTGATTGAGCCCGTGGTATTTGACACGCAACCGCCTCCCCAACTCCCTCCTGTAACTCCCTCCGGTCCTCCTTTTCCTTTTCATTCCTCTCCTCTCTCTCTCTGCCTCTATATATTTTTTTAACATAAAGAGGGATTTCTCTTTTTCCGAGGGGATCCCTTGACGAACGACCCCTCAAATGGGAACCTTCGCATTCTCTCTAATCCCTCTTCATTTCCTCAGTCCTCTTGTCTTTTACCCCCCTTCCCCTACCCCTCTTCACGACCCGTCTCATCTGAGCCCCTTTTACCCCTTTCCCTCCCCCATATCCTTTTTTTTTGTGTCTTTTGTTTCACCTCTCACAAGCCATTCCCCCATCTCGCATATCTTTTATTGTTTTCTCCTCCAGTGTTTTTCTCATCTCATTTTTTCGGTTCATTATGTTCCCAAGTTTCATTTGATTAGTGCGTGAGTTTTCATTCTCTTTTTTTGTGTTTTCTTTGCCGTCTAGCCGTGGACCTACTTAACGCACTACTTCACTCTAAGCGCACCCGAGTAAACGAAGTGTTCTGAAGAGGTCATGGCATGGTGTCTTTTTCTGCGGCTCGTATAGCAATATACCTATAGCCGTTTAGACCGTGAGGAACGTTGATCGTTTTTGAGGCAGTATTTTTCAGAAATAAGAATTCCTTCGTTATATTATCAATCGATTGATTGATTATGCCTTCTGTTGTGATTTGGTCGTATTATAGTATCAGTTGTCCAATCGTTTTCATTTCTTTTCTGCTCCTGGTGTTAAATTTTAGTATAAGTGTGTGGCGTCCTAAAAGCGGGTGTAGTTTTCATGCTTGATATAGGCTAGTAATGTTGCACATTTAAAAAGTCATTCAGTGCAATGGCAATCGTTGACATTTAAAAAAAAACTCAGGTTTTTTGAATTGACCTCCAGTACGAGTAATGAAGAAGCGCTCTCGGACTAACATGCAAATCCGAGTGCTGACCTCTTGTGGGTACCCCTACGTTCGTATTTCCTTTCGGAAGCGCTGCGGCCCAGCTGTGGGCTCGCCCAGTTGCCTCTCTTCCCGGTTACTGGATCGGAGAAGTGGCTGCTGCGTTTCATGGGAACATATTTCGACGGGGAAGTGGGACAGGCCGCGATCGGCTGCTGCCCTTACGTCGTCAGCGAGACAGAACACACGACCTGTTTGTAACGCAAACAAACAGCGTGCATATGCATATGCAAGAGAGAAGGAGGGGCTTCGGACTTGGCTGAAGGCACAAAAGGAAAACTCATGCGTGCTCTGAGCGCGAAGCTTTAATCGAACCACCCGCGGCCCAGCATGCTTTGCGAACGCACGGTCGTCGCCTCGTCTCTTTTTTCGACCTCTTCCCTCCCCGCCCTCTCTTTTGGCCACATCGATTCCCGCCCAGAGTCCGTACAAAGGCCTGTGAATCGGAAAGCGGTTCGCTCGGCTGGAGGAGAGAGAGAGAGACCTCTCTTTCCGTTCAAATCGCCCCATTCCTCGCCAAAAAGCGACGGTTCTCCGTTTTTATTCCTGCGTCCCTCGTTGTCTCGTGGCATAAGTTGCAGGAGTGCACTTGAGCGGTGAGTGATGAAATTGCCTCTCCCAATCATTCTTTAACACTAGGACACGTCAGATATCCAAGTACATACTTCATTGGATGACAATATGGTTTTAATCGTAAGGGAACGAAAAACCATCATTCAAGTGCCCAATGTGGGTATATAAAATCCTTAGAATGCAATATTTGTTTTACTTGCCCTCGTGTTTCAACCTCATTGAAGACATCCTGGGAAGTACGTAACCCATACTTTGTAGTTGATAAGATTGTTGTAGTTTTGAATAGAAATGTGTTAATAATTACTGCTAAAATCAATAGATGTTTATTAATATAAGTGTGACGTCCTGTGGCTTCCAAACGTTGCATAAGGTTGCAAAAATAATATACTATAAAGGAACAGTTAAAGTTTTCGAACAAAAGAATACAAATATTGAATTGGTATCAGTCTCCATTAGTTCAGTCAAGCTGGTAGTTAAATTTATCTTTTCAACTTCTTCTAATACCATTGAATAATACTGTATATTTCGAGTTTCCATTAATCAAATTGAAAAGTAGAATCTTGGTAAAAGTAATGAAATTTGATGAATATAATTAAGAGCAAGTGGCGAACTCTTAAAAGTCTCTCACATCTTATCCAACAATGATAGAAATGATAGTGCATAAAAGTATCCTATTTTATTGTTGGCTTTCATTGCGCCCCTGGTTGACTCATGGACTGAGTATATTATGCGTGTCGTACGCACTTGATTGATCATCCTTCAGCACCATCCTGCGCATGATTTCATTGAGCATGTTTAAAGTGATGAACGTATCGCATCAGTTGACGAACTTGACTTCACGTATCCCTTGATGATGGAATGATGTATGCACGCATCAACCTCGGAGAAAGGAGTGAACTTCGGGGCCGACAGTCTGAGGAATACCCTCGTACCCTCGATTGTAGCGTGGAAGTGGGAGCTCGACCTCTCCCCTCGAGCTCACTGCGTCTTTGCATCTGACCCCCGCCATGCACGCCTGCCAGTGGGCAAGGAGAAGGTTGCAGCGGTGATGCTGTGGGGGGAAGGGGTCCCGGGAAGGCGAAAGAAGGTTGGTTAGGAGGTGGAGAGGGGTGGCGACGCCTGATTTACGACCGCACACTCGTCAGATACGAAACAGATTCGAGGAAGAGGAGAGGGCCCGTGATGGCACAGATCTTGTAATCCGTCAAATTATCTCGCAATTAACTTGTTTGCCCTTTTATCTTCTTCGTCTTGACGCCAACGGAGTGTTGCGCTCTCGCTCACGAGGTGGAGAAAGGTATCGGTTGATATACGCCTCTGAAAAAGAAGCAAACTCATCCGACATAAGTGCGAACATCATGTTTTGCGTCATTCATATTCCAACCCTCTTTCGGTCTCCTCAGACGTTGGTATGTCATAGTCACTCGAGAACGATCTTCTTTCCATTCCTCCAGTTATAATTGTGTCCGACGTCTATAGTTTTTGCACAATTGCTCGTGTTTCATTGGTGTTGTGTATATATTCTTCTGTCTTAATCTGGCATAATTCAATCTTCCTGCACTCCACTTCATTGGTAGAATAGAAACTTTGGGAATTTTCACCAGCAAATAATTAATGCTTTTGCTCTCAACTCCTAAGTACTTATCGTATATAAAAAATTGCTGATTTTTGTGTTATCTTTTCGTTTTCTTTGCTCGTGGTTTACATGGCAAATGAATTTAACTTGTATCTACTGGCCATGAGTTGAAATAAGTACCGACCGACCGCGGTAATTAGTTTTGTTAAGCGCCAGCGTAACCACAAAATGTTCGAGAGCTCGAACCCTGCCTCGACGTTGGATGAAGTGTTTGTTCTTAGCATTAGGCTAGAGCCTGATAAATAACCTTAGTAGTTGACGAGCCTAAAGAATCAGGAGTGTTCATAACTAATAAGGATTTTTAGCATACATACCAGGGAATTTAAAAATGTGCCAAGCCATGGTTTTCCTTAGTGTATTATTAGAACGTGCAATGACCAGATAACGTGCTTTCCTGCTACTTTACGTCACGCCCCATGCGTGAAAATGTTATTTTTTTCCAGTCCTCTCGAGTTTTTTCCGTCGTGTCCCATCGTGTGCATTGGTTTCGCAAGTAACTTCAGGCCATGTGGGAAATTTTCGATTGGGTTTTTTTTCCCGCGCAAAAACGAGCGGAGATAAAGCCTAATTCTATTTATGAGAGCCGAGAGGAGGGGAGAGCCATCCAGAGCCGCGAGTCTCCGAAAAAAGTGGTTCTTTGTCCACATAAATCGTTATCGGAGTCGATCTGGTGATACTGAAGCGCGTGTAAAAAAAATAGCGTTGGTTATGGCTCCCTTGTTGTCCCCGTGCGCGTTCCAATGCGAACACGACCCAGGAGTTTCTCGCGATGTAGTTCTTCATTATTTGCCGTGCCCCGTGTTTGCGTTATGTGCGCTTGTGATCGGCGCAAACATGCGTATCTCGAGATTTCGTGAGCGCCTATTGTTAAAAGCGTGTGCGTCCCCACGCATCGCGTTCCTCGCTCGCCAGGCGGCGTTGCTGGCGCGCCGGCGGCGAAAGTGTCCCCGGAATTCGAGGAAGCATGGGCAGTGGGGAAAAAAATGAACGTGTTAATGCGCATTCGAGTGAGATGGATGGGCAGATGAAATGCATAACGCGTGTTTGGTTAGTGTGCTTGCCTCGCCGCCCTGGTTGTTTCACGTGGAAACACAAAAAGAGGACACGAATAAAATGATCAGCGGTGACGTTCGTGATCGTCCGGCGGAGATAAAACCATGCTTTAATTTAACCGTTCTTTATTTCCTTCTTTTTTTTTAAAAGACAGATCTGCCCTTTTCATCTGGAAAAAGTATGCGAAAGCTCATTAGGCTGACCTACTGATAAATGGAAACTTTATTGCTGTTTCACTTCGAGGAAAAGATTAGGTTTTATAAGTGTTTGAATGGGAATTAGTTTTTTTTGGTATCGAGTTGATAAGTCTTTTTCGTGGAATGTAACAAGCTCAACCAACGTCAGTTCATTCTGTGACTTAGCCAAGTAACATAAGTGATATGATTGATTTAAAGAATGCCTTAGTGAGAGAAAAAAATTTGAATCACAATTGTTTGTGGTTGTTTGAGCAATTTTAGAATGTTCACGCTGTAGATTTTAACGTGTAAAGTAAAGGAAATAATTTTCTTCTGCATTAAACATTGTCACATAGGTATAGACTGTGGCCTATAAAACATTCTCAATTATGTGTGTGTCGAATTAAATATGACAGGCATTATTATTTCAAAAGATGAGCTCCAATTTGCCATAAAGAAATTGTGAGATAATTATGCTAATATTTTATGTGAAAATGATGAAGATATTTGATTACTCGGGAAACATAAAAAAGAGGAAACGATGTCCGTCGCATGCAGACGCGAGTAAGCGGGGTAGGACTGTTAAAATCATGCAAACATCTTTATGATGACAATCATTTATTTGATGGTGTCCACAAATTACGAACACAGGCGCTCAATCGGCCCTCTTGCAGGGGAATTGCTTCCGGGCGATTTACGGGACACGTTGTTTTACAATCCGCCGGACACAAATCATTTGGGTGTTCCTTGGGTCGCATCGCAGGTGCTCCATTACGAAATCGTTTGGATCGTCATCTTTATAGAGGGACGCAACTTTTTTCCCTGGACAATATATCACTGACCCCGCGCGCCTAATTAGTGTAAACTGGCATTTATAGACCGATGTAAAGGCACTGACATGCAATGTTATTATGATGGGGAGTCGAGAGGGCACTGTGAAGGAATGATGATGAATTAGTTGTGGGGGAATGGGAGAAAAAAACTGATTATCCTCTCTCAGCAGCCGCTTTGAACGTTATCTCAACTCGGGGCTATTAAAAATATCCTCCGTCCAAGAGCCCGCGGGGAGATGTATCTATCCGAACGAGATATTGTCGGATTTGGTTGAGGACCCGGCTCTTTCCTGTGTTTGTTATTGCCCGTCTAGTGCAGTATAAGCTTAAACAGTCTGGAGCTGGGACTGTTCCTTTCCCTTCTGCCTCATTCTTCCAACCTTCCCAACGCCTCACTCATTTCCCATTTCCACTCCACGTCCCTCTGATTGGGGTCAGTTTTATGACAGACTCGGACGGGTAAGGGGCCGGCTAAGAGCAGGTGGGTGGAGAAATGGGGCGATAAAAGAGAATGTGAGAGGAGGAGAAGAGGAAATCGTTTTGTGCCCTGCCCTCTCTTCTTCTCCCGTTTGGCGAACGCCGGGAATGTTGTGGTCGCCCTCTCCGCTTAGCCATTTGCAGTCATCCTCCTCGCGTCCCCAAAAATTTGCTTCCACGCAACCCCACCCGCCTCTTAAACTCTCTCCACTTCGGGCCCGACCCTTCGAAATCCGTTAACTCCCTTCTTCTCCGTCATCCTCCTCGAATCCGGCAATAAACCCGCGTCGTTACGTATGAGTGGCAAAAAAAAGAAGAAGCACGATATGCTGAGTGGTATTTCTCTTTCTCCGCGGCTTAGTATTTTTTTTCACGACTGGAGCACGCATTGAGTCGAGAGGTTCCCCCCTCTCATTCCACTCCCCAACCACCCCTTCGCCTTATGGCTCAAAGTCAGCTGGCTCTTCTTGGCCGTGTCTTTTATTGGCAAGCCTAAAAAAAAACCGTTGCAGATCCTCTTCCATTGCAGTCTAACTGACCACTGTCGAAATTGTAAGGAGCGTCTTGTTTCCCGACTTTCCTATCTTTTTATCAACGCGGCTGTTCTCTGTCAGGCCGCAGTATATTACGCCGTAATAAGTCCTTTTACGAGAATTAAAAATGCGACACTTGAGACGTAATGATTTTCGAGATTACGTGGCTCCATCGTGATCTTAATTGACGTTTTTTCAACGAGAACTAGCAAAGGATGCGCATCTCTTAAATGTAGAGAACTTTAAATGAATTTTTATCGGAGGCCTCTTACAAAGAAAACCCACAGTTCAAATATCATTGTCCTTTGCTCGCGTGTTTTAGGAATTGAAATCTTTATTCGAGGTCATGTACCTCACTGATGTGTGTATGGAATCCATTAACTCTGCAGTCATTAACATTAATTGTTATCATATGACACCGATAAGTTATATTTTTGCCAACAAGTTATATAGACCACAGGCAATTCTATTTGCATCTTACGAGATTAATGCTTGTTACACTGAAAAAACGTGGATTTTGATCAATAGTTAAACTTCCTATTAAATGGACCCATTTTCTATTCTAAGGCCTCCGTGTTCCAGTTAAGTGATCTTATCATGTGTCTGGTAGTGTTTATGAGTTAAAAAGTAGCTATTTTTGTAAATCAGCCAAAAATATCATACCATTGCAATAGTTTTGAATAATGCTATTTGAAACCCGAGTTTTATTCTCTTTCCGGTGAACGTAGACGTTAGCAAAAAAGTTAGCCTGCAGAGAAAGAGGTTGATATCCATCGCTTTAGTGGATAACAAGTTAATAAATGTGAAACGAAAAAATTCATCGCCTTGCATAGGCCCAACACTACCTATTTTTTTAGGTTTAGATGGCTTTCACCTCTGTTTTGCGTCTTTATGATCTTCTAATAGTTGAATGAAACCGCTGTCTGACAATTCAACTTGCCCTTTTCCAGCGTTGCAAAAATGCTCCGAGGACACCCCTTAAATAAAGACGGGAAAACTTGTTCCTGCGACCATCCATCCTCTTCCGAGAAATCTCCCATTTCCATTGCATCTCTCCTCGTGTAAATAAAATATATGACGTCCACCGTAAATCTTTCTTAAAGTGGTGAGCAGACTGTGGTTCTGCCATCTCACCTTAACACAGGCCCCCTCATGCCTCACCCTTCCCACGCCACTCTTGGGGGCAGTATAGGCACGAAAACACCTTTATGGCGACCAACTCTTGGGCACAATGGCCACGGGGGAGTGTGGGGGGCGGGGATGGTACATGCTTGGGGGAAAGAGGAGGAAGGGGAGGGAAGAAGTGGTCGTGGGTGGATGGTTAAAAGTTTTCTTCCCTTCGCTTCCAGGAACTGTAAAAACCTGTGCTGCTCGCGCATGGAAGGTTGTAGCATTGTCGCCTTCTTTTGTCTTACGCCCCGAGGAAGTTTAATTTTTTTCCGTGACACGCGATGGCGACACCGCCTCTCCGGAGTCTTCTCTACCTTTTATGTATATATTTTTTTCTACGTAAACATTTAAGAACCTTGTCCATTTCCTTTCTTCGCCGACATCACCGTCATGGTTAACACGTAGTTTCCTCCTTCGGCCATCCGCCGCCAATTTGTTCTTCATTGTCTTCCCTTGATTCGTCCTCTTTCGAACCTCCGGTCTCTTAATTTCCGTGGGTGTTTTTTATATATCTCAAGCCAAAGGCGTGAGGTAGAGTTTTTGGGAAGATCGAGTTTTTCCGCGTCCGTTTTTTTTCCGGGGCTCTCCGAAGCCCGGCCCTGCTAATGTTATTTCGCTGCGAATGTTTCATAGTTCGTCTGCCCGCATCAACGCCTCCTAGCTTGATTCACCGCAATGAGTCAGTGCTAAACATTTTGCTGAATGCGGAGTCGCCGCATGGTGGAGGAGCAGAAAGTATATGGAGATCCATCGCGGAGAGAAGAACACTTGGTTCAATTTCCGGCGGTTGCGGGTGTTTTCTGAGATGCTATCGCTCCGCCACTTACGCCGCTCGGAGAGACTTGCCGACGCTCTGCGACATCAATCCAATCTTCAAGACAAATCTCGAACTTCACTCAACACCCTTCGTTTGATGTCGAAGAATTCTGGCGCTGGGAATTTCTTCCTGATATATCACTGAGCTGTCCACACTGGTATGCTCATGTATGATTCGCTACTTAGCTGTCAATCAGTCTTTGATCCTTATAAAAATAGATTAAACATTGAGGTCATGCTGTCATTCATTTATTTTTTTATTCTGTGAATGGCACATCTTGCCATCTTGTTACCGGTGACGATGATAGCACTTCGATAGTCTGAAGTCGGTCATTTGAGTGATTATTTTAAAATAAAATGGGTGTGAATATTGTGGAATATTTCAATCATTCTAATGTCTCTATTGCCATCTTGCCTTTAACTTCCACCCATGTAAAAATTGAGAAAAAGCAGAAATCAACCATGAAATTTGGTGCTAAAATAATTAACGAATATTTTCAGCCTTATACGTTAAATTACGTGCACAGAATGGGCAATGAGGTGTTGACTTGCAAGATAATATGTGCAATGCTTACCTAATGGCTTCTGTAATGTTAGATTCAATTCAATTGCCGCAACTTTACTATGGATTTATGCAATTATTTTATTTTATAATTTTTTCACTAGGTATTTAGCGTTGTACTGAGTGGCATCAGTACTTTCCTACCTCTTGAAAATTCTTTCTCACGGTTGGAATTCCGTGTTTTAGGTAATTACACTTAGGGAGAGCTATTGATTTATTTACATGAATAGTAAACTTGCGGGTAATATAAAGAAAGCTTTTTTTATTGGAAATGCAATCCCTGTGAAGAAAAGCCATGTCTGCCTTGTCATGCCTTTCTGCCGTCGCCTTCAGTGGTTCTTCTTCTCATCCGCGCATTCCCCACGAAAGCATTCCTCCTATTCCCCTCCGACCCCTGGAATCTCCTACCTCTTCTGTTCGTAGCCTGAGAACTTCTCTCATCCACCACCCTTGGAATTCCTCAGCTCCGAATATCTAGTCTCAAGTTTCCCTTACATATCGGTGAAATTATGTGAGGTTTAGACTAGAAAATTTCAGGGGATCCGTGCCTACTTTGTGTAAAAAGATTGTTAGGTGTACTCACTATATCGGTACATTCGACCATTCTTATGAAATAAGAGAGAGATGGGTAGATTGATAGATTGTAATTATTCTCCTTCCCTCACACTATTCTTAAACAGAACCACGGTGAAACATCTCGAACTGATAAGGCATGTGTGATTAGATTTACAATGTGAACTTTTACTATCCATGAGTACATGAATGGTGGCTGGTGTCCTAGCATCGAGTGTGGCAGCTCTCAGTGCAATTGTCACTCTTCTTAGATCTGTTAATGTCATCTCTCAGAGATTTCATTCTTCTTGCAAGATCTCGTCATTATTGGTCGTCCTAGGCACTGGCCTCTTTTATATTTCTTGGTTCTCCTCTACGCATGCTCATTGCTTCCAAAGTGTTGACCATGCTTTGGTATTTCTCAAAAATTAAAACCGAGCCCAACCACACCCCTCACGCTGTGGGGCAGTGGAGTATGGCAGCCCCTCCTCCCCAGACTTTCACCTAGTAAACCCCCTTGTCCTACGCCCACGCCGAAGACTTCTCCCCTCCCATCCTCCGCCCACCAACCCCCTTAAAGATCTAATGAATACGACCCGGGGGGAGAGGGTAGTGAGAGAGAGGAGGAATGTGTTTTGTAGGGACGAATGAGAGCTTTGACCGTTGCTTCGCCCTTATCCTCCCACAACCACCCACCCGGTCCTTCCTCCTCATCCCAGACGCCCACGAAAACCAAACCTAAGGGACAACCGTAAAAGGCCTCTTCTGGACTAGAGCGTGAATGCCCCTCTCCCAGCAGGGGTACAAGTCTCTCGCCCTCACCCCACCCCTCCCGGCCCCTTTTCTTCTTAGTTCTCCTGCCCCAGGGGCATGCTGAAGGTTGCGATGGCTGCGTGGGAGGAGGGGGAGACATTATTTTTTTCAGTCGAGGGGTCTTGTCAAAGTAGATGGTTCTCTCTCTCTCTCCCATAGCTTCCTCTTCCCATCATTGCTCTACCCCTACCCTCGATCAGTCAGAGGCACAGCTAGGACTAATGTAATGCCCCGTTCACACTGCTATCGTAAGCACCAACGTAGCAGCCCTACGTGCATTCACACTACAATGGTAACTCAGTGCTGCCCTCAATAGGAATCATGACGAACAAGTACAGAGCAATCGAACAAAATAAAGAATTCCCACGTAACTGAGGTCTTTAGCGGCTTTCGAAATGGTTTACAAAGAAAACGACACTCCTATTTGCTTATTCATCAAAGTAGCACCATTTGCTTCACTATTTTGAATATCGTCCTTCATCATTTCCTGTTTCAACTCGCGACTCCAGCGTCTGACCACCGTTAAGTGGCAACGTTACTAACTACTAGTTTCTCGGTAACCAACGCGCATTCACACGGCATTTAGGGGCCCACAGCGGTAAGGACGATGGTCGTTACATGTGTTGTGTGACGGGGGCATAAGTACGAACGTGCTCTCCTGCAGTCGTATTCATATATTTCCAATATTGACTCGGATGAAAGAAGTTTTACCAAGTTCTGGTCTGAGTGAGGATTCCTATGGGGCTGAATGTCGTGTTCGGCTTCGCTGTGAGTTTAAAATGTCAACGGTAACTGGGCATGCCATGTCTTCTGTCACGGAGTATACTGATTTCGTATTGATTTTTGTCTATAAAAACGCATTTGTAGATTAAAGGACGATAAGAATGCTGCGACGAGCCGTACAAATTTCTTTAGACCTGGTCTGGAAAACCTCTTGATACTGCCAAAGAAGTATTTGTGTGAATTTATGACTCACTGTAAATCTACTCTAGGTGCTAGTATTCTTCGTGCTCATTTGCAATCAGGCATTGATGCAAAAACTTAAACTATTTCTCTTTTAAATTGCCCCTATATAATTTTCAAAATGTACACAACATGAAACCCTTTCCATGGCCGTTTTAAAATTATATGCGGATAGCAAAGCAAAAGCCCTTAAGTGATGTGAGAACGAACTTTCTAGAAATACATACCTTACTTAACGTCAGAAAAGCGGGAATTATTTTCGTAAAATATCGTTTTAAATCGTGCGTATGTAGTTCGCAAACTCTAAATTCAGCAACTAGGCATGGCCATGTTGAAACTGGAATCACAATGAAGGAATAGTGTTAGATTTACCTTCAATATAAGTTAAATTAACTCTTAATACTTTCATCGGTAAGTGGAAAATCTAGCTGCTGAATGCCACATCTTCCAAGTTCCACGAGTGCGCGCAGCTTCTTCCTAAATCCGCTTTAGGGGTTCCTTTTTCGTTCTCCATATCTTTTATATTGGCATGGGAGCAACTTAAGGGTCATACACCTAGTTATTCGACGAATTTTGGTGGCAACTTTCTTTGACCTGCGGGTACCATTTATCCGTCTTCCTTGACTCCGTCTTTATAGCTAGTGGGCGCATCAGACGAGCTGTGATACATCCCCCTGACGTTATCGCAAAGCACATAGCAATAAAAGGGAATGTTGTCTCAAACAGAATTGTATTTACATACAAACATTCGCATTTCTTGAAAATAAGTGCCTACTTGGTAAAGGATTACATAAATTTACACCATCATGTTATCGCTTGAAATATTTCCATAGGGGCGCCACTACCTGAATAGCCACTTTAATATCTGGTAAATATGTCCATTTGAAGGAAATAATATGTGTTCGTATATCTCAAGCCATTGGAGCTGTTCGTGCCGCCATGAATAAATTGTTGAAACCCAACGGAAATGTCCACGTTAATATTTTCCAAGTCGTGCGGTCAAACTTTATTGACCAAGCACCAAAAAATGTCTTCTAAATATTCTAAATATTGAATTAAATTATTTTGGAAGAACTTCATAACAGATAATATCATTGTTCATTTTGCTGTACATATTAAGGTCTGATAAAACTCTAAATGAGTTTGATTTTGCTCTGTAAAGGAATTACTCTTACCCTATGGAACCTTAACATTCTTGTTTATCTTGCTATAGTGACACGAGAACTTCCGCAATGACTGTAACGCTATCTGTCGTCAATACTGTGTTAATGAGGAATAACCGTCTCTGAATCATAATATTTGAGCTAAGGCCGACAGTATGTCAAAAATAAGCTTGTTAAAGCTCGCGCTGCATTTTTACTTGTGATAATGGATACTTGGTGAGAGGCTTTTCCCGTTTCTTCCATTGAAAACGTCAACATTCACGGCCGGCGGGGCGTAGAATGTCCACTTATAAAGTTAAATGAAAGGATGCATCACCCGAAGACCTCCACGCGCGCTCGTGCTCGCAAATCCCCACTCTTCGGACGGAAAGTGTCCCTTTGGTGGCCGGATGGGAGGAAAAGGCGAAGGGAGCCTTAATGCCTCGAGGGTTTGTCACGAGGGTAGGCGACCCCGGAGCCTTATGGGATTCTCAATTCACTCGGGAAGGGACGAAAGGGTGTCTTGTTTCTCGGAAAGGCACACCCTTCAAGGAGGGGCAGAACAAGAAGGCACTCGGCGGCTATTTTGGAGAAGGCAGAAAGTCTTCCGTGGCGTGGGAGACACGAAAAGTTTCGCGGCACGTTAATGGCCAATGGTTTTCCGGACGTGGCGGGGGGTTTTGTGAAAGGCAAGGGGTCCTTGCGAAATTGAAAGACTTTGTAAAAGGGGAAGGCTAGGGTAAGGGTGCCAAGGAAGTGGGAGGAGAGGGATGGTCAGCGGGTATTTGTCTCACCTGGGTTGGGAAGGAAAGAGGGTAAAGGGTGATGAAAAAAAATCATCTGTAAACTTTAAGGGTGGTCAGGGATTTGAGGGCTTTCTAGACTCCGGCGAAGAAAAAAATTGAGGGTTTTTGGAGCTGGTGGTATGAGGTCCATGGGCCTAAGATTTACGGCGCAAATAGACCCTTTTTTTAAAAAAGGGACCTTGTGTAAAGCATTTGTGGTCACAAAAGGTTGGGTAAATTTTAAGGGTCGTGCGAGCCATATTTTTTCTCTCGTGCCCTAATTCTAAAGGGTTATATTGTACCCCATTCATACGTAGCTCAGCGCTCGAGGATTTAAGGACTGGTCGAATCTTCACGCCTTTCCTTGCCCAAAAGGAGGCCAGAAACAAAGTGATGTTTCGAGTGAATTAGGGTGGCATGTTTTCAAAGGGTTAACAGTAGCAGGCTGGCATCCTGAGCTCTATGCCTAGTTTTACGGCCTGGTTATGCCCGTTAACTCATTAGATTGGTCACCAACGGTCGTATAAACAATGAAACACGCGTGCTAATTGAGGCACTCCGGCGGAGAAATTTATTCGCTCGTGTTTTTTTGCGGCGGTTGGGTTGGAATTCATCCTCAGAGTTATCCAGCGTTGGAATTACTATCATACATGTTTGTATCTATTAGAAAGTGTATTTGTATCCTTGTTGAAAAGTGTTGTTGATAGCCTCGCGCATCACCTTTGCATAAGGCCGTGCTACACTCGATTCACAAAAATGTTATAAACTTAATTTATTCTCTGGCCCCTTGTACTCTCTCCTCGAACAAAAATGCTAAATTTACGGCTTCGGTATTTTTTGGACTTTGGACTCATTTTATCTCTACATTATCTACATACACTGCAAGCCACCTCAAGGGTGAGTGGTCACCAATATTCATTACATTATACCCTAATAAAGTCAGTGTAACTAAGACTATTGATGCATTAGCATAAATTGCTGTTGCTTGTCAGGAGGTGAAGCCTCACAAGCATGCACTACACTATAGGTATGCTATGCAGTGTTAAAAGGACCGTTAGTATTTTGCAACTACATAAATGAACATAGATACAATAACTCTACTGAAACCATGTACGGCGTGGATTTTATCATGGTATGTAGATCCCTGGAGTATCTACGTGCACGTGGTACATCGTATGCTGTCCTCAATAGTATTGAGGACAGCATTGAGTCAATACCCCGCAGGTAGAAATACGTTCAGATATATGTGCTGTTCGCCCAGCCCTGGGCACTGTTTGCAAGAAATGCGACTGCGGGGGGTATGTATGTCTATTCCTTGGAATGAGTCCGAAGACCATAGTGTACAGCAGTGGAGTCTTATTGCTCCCACGGGACCTTCAGGGTGTACGAGGAGAGGGGACGGCCCTGGGCGTTCCCGGGGGAGTTTGAAGGGTCTTGGCAGCGTGGAACGGACAGTTCTTATGACGGGTGAATTTTGAAGGACCCTCGGAAGGAGGGGTTCCGTGTCCCTTCCCACACATGTCCTCAGGGCTCCTTCCACCCCATCCTAAGGGCCAGAAAGCCATTTTTACGACGGCCTCCTCGCAGCTCACCACATGTTGTTTTCCGGCAAAATTCGCCTCGTGTCGTCTCCGAGGTTTCTTCATTTTTCGAGAAAATCAACTCTCTTGGCCTTTCAAGCGCCTACCTAATCCTCGTTTAATTGCCGCTCTCTCATTTCCATTTCCGAGGTCACGGATACCTCTAACCCGATGCCGTAACTTCCCGCCTAGGTCTTGGATTAATCCAGCAAATTGCGCGTGCATTTGCGCAACCGATCAGTTGTCATGCTGAGGAGTGCCTCGGTGCATTTTCCATCTTCCTCGAGCGCGGAGACAGCTGTTTCATTAGGGTTTTTTGATGGTGTTACCTAGTGACCTGTTGTGGAAATGCATTTTGCTCGGGTATTTTGTTTATCTGGATAAGGAAATTTAAATATAAGTAAGTTGGTAAATTCTTGCATGCTAGGAAAGAGTTACCTGTTGGGTGATGAATATCTCAGTCAGTAGTGAGTGCGTGATTGATATTGACTAAGTTCTTGCTATCATCGATTATACTTTTTAGGAGATTTGAATGAAGTTCAATATTTGAACTAAGGAGAGTTGAAAGAAATGAGAGTTGAATGAATGAATGCATTAATTTTCAGAAAACTACCAGCGTGGCAGGACTTCATACTTATTTCTGAAACGATTCACAATTTTCTCAATTTCCTCAGCCGATTTTTAATTGTTACCTATGAACAATTTTTTTAACAACTCTTGGTTTTTGTCTTAGTGTGAAATAAGCATCTTTGCCACTAAAATCTGTTTTACGGCGCACCCCATTAAAAATCCTAAAGGTCTGAGCTTTTTACGCTACTGCGCCACAGTTTTTTATAATTTTGCACGGATGTTATTTTCCTCAGGTACAATGAAACAGTGCCTGTTTTTTTGCTTATTATGACGCCGAACTTTACAACTTTTCGTTTGGGAGTGGATTTGGTAGCTTTTAGATCTTCTCCGAACTGAGGGCGATCGTTGATGCATCTCGTAGTCTCCCCGAGTCGATAGGGCTTCTGAGTGACGATCGAGTAACCCTGTAAAAGCGTGGTCCGGGAGAGTGAGGTGGCGGGAGAAGAAAGGGAATTCTTCCCCCATAGCGGTCAAGGGAAATGCGATTTGTCTTCGTGGGTGTTCCACTTCCATCCCCGGCGGACCCCATGCGATTTTTTTCTTATCCTCCCCCTGTCCCAATCTCTCGATAGAATTACGAAACCCTCCGCTCCGTCGCTCCGTTCCTTTTACAGGGAGTCTCCCGAACGTGGAATGGAATTATTGTCAGCCAGCCTTAATTTCGCATCCGGCCTTGCGGTTGCCGCCAGAGGGTGGTAGACACTACTTTCCCCGCGGACGACAACCCGACCGATTCAAGCCCCCCGCCCCACTCCCATGATGATCCCTAGTTCCTTCCCGCGACGATAGGGGCCTTGGCCATCCAATCCGCGTCCCTCGTCGAATACCTCCATTTTTAATGACGTGGGAGGTCCCTTTTGGGTGAGGGCGCGAAGCGTGAATTCTTCCGTCGACAATGGATTCGGATAAGGAGAGTTCTGGCTCCGCCATCGGTTTGAAATGAAGGAGATTGGGTCCGTCGTTCCGATGGCTCCCGGGTTAACGAGATTCGTGTAGCTTCCCGATCCTTTTCCCCGTCTTTTTTCACCTCTCCTCGCTCTACCGCATCCCATTGGTCGCCCTGAAGAGTGGCTTTGACCTCGCACAAAAGCATCAAACGAACGAATCCCCAGAAGATCCTCTCTCCCTTACGCAACCTCTCTTTCTCTTCCTCCTGTCCTTTTTTTATTTCTCTCTTCTGTATTTTCCCCCACTCCTGCATTCCTCCAAAATCTCTTGCTTGTATCTCCCACCGAGGAATACTCATTGCATGATTTTGTTCTCGTGTTCACGATATTGTCTGTTTTTTCCTCTCTGCCTTGTCGCTCTTGATTGTTTAGATGATGATTGTGTCTTTTTAAACATGGAATTTGTGGTTGTTAATCCATTCAATCATTTTTTTATTCGCAGGTGAGTACTGATTCATCGCGTATTTTGACGAGCTGTCAGCCGTACGATCTCACGGAGAGGAGAGTTGATGTTTTGGATATTGTGAGTACACAAATGTTTCAAGTAGCCCAGTGAATATTTAGTGAGCATACAGATAGTGTAGAAGGGTGGAATTAACTAAAAAATACCCTGTTGTTTGAATGAGCCTTTCAAGTTTCTTTTTGCAGTACGCACACTGAAACAATTTTTTGTGGGCGTAACTCCTTTCTTTCAGCCTGGTAATTGTTCTTGCGGTCTAGGAATAAGGCTCTAGTTATTATATTTATCAATTATGTGTATTTTGCTGCTCACAGGTGTTAATTAGCGCCTAAGGGGAATACGAGTAATAACTTGCTTTTCCACTTATACTGCAAAATGGTCATGTGGCTTAGGAGATGATTTAACAGCTTAGGATCTAACTTGAGAATGCTAAAATGTGTGATTAAATGTGAAAGATTACGCAACCATCTTCACTTCATATTTTATAGATAGTGTAAAAGTAAAAATATATCCAAGTGTTTGCTTATAGTGCAATGGGTTCTATGCTTAAGTAGATTCCGTTTAATTAGCCTTTGAGAGAAAAAGTCTTGGTAGGAAGAATTATCAATAAATCCTTAGAATAAATACAGTATTACAATGACCATCCGTCGATGGCAGCAAAATGAAGTTTTAATCTTTGCAGCTAATCCGAACACTCTTGTCACTCTGAACCGATTCTTACGGATAGTTCAAGAACAACTTTAAATTCTGAGGAACGATAATTGACGACGCGAAGCTGAGTATTAAAATTCTAAGACGAGAGGGAAGGGACGATGTGTGTGTTTGGGCGAAAGTCGGGGGAGAGATGTGACAGGGGGGATGGGTGGTAGGGAGGGAGCAGTCAGCTGATTCTCGGGATGGGAGCAAAAACCCCTTTGCCTCCTCCAGCTCACGTCGCTCTGAAGGCAGCGCACGAGCTGTCAAAGAATGACGGATTGCCTTCGAGCGATAAGGTCGTAGTCGTCGCGGAGGTTGAGCTGGAGGAACTTGAACGAGAGGGGATCGTGGTGTTGTGAGCGTGCGTATGTGTTTGTGAGTTCGAGATAGCGATGAGAACGGACTGGAGAGAAGCAGGAGCTCCACCAATAGTGTACGAGAATGAAAACGGGGCCAAAAATAAGTTGTTCGTTGAATTCATCGGGAGTACGAGCGTAGAGACGGTTGGGAATACTCAGGATGGCCTTTTGCCTTCCTCGAGGACCTAATTCGACGGTGACGTCACCTCAGGCGCTCAGTGCAACCCGCCGGGGCGACCATAATTCTTCTTCCTTGTTAGAAAGGCCTTCCCACCAACCCCATCTAGAAGCCCCGCGATTCCTCACAATGCTCATATTACTCGCAAGACATGAACTCATCCTCAGACGGAAAATGTGCTCCTTTCTGCGCCGGCATTAAACGCCAAACCTTTCATATCCCGATCCCACATAGCCCCGCTTCGACTATCACATCTTCAAGACAGTCAATGGCCCACGTCATTCTCCCCGCGTCAGGATATTGTCTTACGACGAATTCATCGTCGTTTCAACGTGTTCTTTATTCATTTCCTCCTCCTCCCTCTACTGGAGTTAATCTCTTTTGGTTGGTGTTTGCCGTGAGCACTCAGACATTCGTGCAATGGGAAGTGGCTAGAATTAAGTTTTCCAAGCCTCTCAATCTCTCGATGAGATCTCAATGATGCGCAAGTTTGCGCCGCTGCCCTTGGGAAAGCCCCGGGGTCTGCCCTCCCGCGGGATTAGAGAAATCCGCGGGGCTCGTGTCCCATTGTCTCGGTACTTGTTTGCCCGGTTGTTCTTATTACCATGTCTCTGTGGTCGCGCTCAATGGTCTACTCGGGTCTTCTCGCGGTCGCCCAGCTGTTTCGCCGTCTGTCAGCTCACACTGTGGCGTCTCTCGTATCGGATTGATTGTAAATAAAAGAATCGGTTGCGGAGATGTTAGTTATTCAACTCCAGGGGCGGCCTGCCATACTAACAGTTGCGTGTAAGGATTGTAGAATATTGGAAATAAAAAACTACAGGGGGTGTACACCATCCAAGATCCTTCCAGTAATTCATTACCTGTATTTTTCAACATGAATCAAACAAAGTTGTCCGCCGTTAATAATGGAATTAGAACAACTACCACAATACATATATTTATGAATTAACCATGGGTGTCTCTCTTGGTTCTAGGTTAAAATTCCAACAATGTAGCTCAGTAATATCTTTAATCAATGTTTTATTTTGTTGGGAGTGGAGGTTGATGCCTTGCGGTTATCGCAGGCATAATTTTATGGCGGTGATTTTATTCGTGTCTATGAAAAGGAAGGTATTGAATCAAAACGAGCTATCTGATCACCACCTTATGAAAATAATGTAGTAAATAGCAGGATTTCGTTGATTCGTGAAACAACGCCGAGTTGAGAGGCGAATGAGCAAAGTAAAGGAAAGACTTCTATGGAAAATCGAAGATTTCTCGCTGTATTATTCGCTTTTTGTGCGACGTAATTATCTACGAGCTGCAATCTAGATTCATGAGTGATCGCTCAAGCTATGAATTCAAAGAGGTTGAACGCTTAAGGGCGTGGAACACCTTGATTTCGTCATATAATTCTTCATCGTTCTTGTTAGGTAATTGCATCCGTAATACGATACAAACGAAATTACGTGATACAAGTAGACACTGCTGAGTAAAATATTGTTTTGTCTGATATCAATTGCCATTATTACATCTGATAGGTTTACGTGGAAGATATTATCAACCCCAAGAGGTGTTATGCTAGAATTGTGGTGGTGTGAATTAATTCCATGTTGTCATACTGAATCTGTTTTAACCAATTAAGTGCATCGACTTCTTTGAGAAAACATGATGGGTGCCATTAATCCTTCGCTACTCTTTTTTCAATTTCCCCTCTAAATACTTGAAAATGAAGTGTGGTGTTATCTATCCCTGGGTCAGCACTTTATCAATCTCACGCGGGTGAGGAAGTGGTGGGGAAATTTATGAATACGCGCCTGTGTAAATCACAGAGCATCTGGCGTGCTGCCACGTTTATCATCGCAGAGTGCAATTTTTTCCAAACAACCGTTTGCTAATAGATTTCATTGGGTCGATGGTCATCTTAAAGTGAACTCTGTCCGGATTCCAATGGCCGTGCTTGTGCAGAATGCGAGTAGTACAGATCAAGACCCAAGTGCAGAAAAATTGAAATAAAAACTGGCGTAAAAACACAGATGTCGACTAGTGTTTTATTTGTAGCTCAACGTTCGTCGATAGTCAAATAACTAACAAACCTGATGCACAGCAGTATATATTAGATTCAAAATAACTGTAGGAGAAGCGCATGAAGGGTTACAAAAAGTTGTCTAGTATTTCTCTCTAGTTTTTCTCATTGAAACGTGATATTTTTCCTTGCTAACGATGAATTACTGCTGCACAATTTTCAGATTTGTCGGCCTAATATAGGTGGTGCATGTGAAAGGAGCAACCTTTGTGGTGGATCTTGGTCCTGAATATTTAAAGGACGAGATATATGTATATTTAAACTGTAAACATTGTTTTTCATTGAAAGAAATATACGAATGCGAACAGAATTCGTGCATCTCCGGCTATCCGTGTTTGACGAAGAGGTAGTAGCATTTCATAAAACATTTTTGGCTATAACGTTATGCGTGTTGTTCCGAACACATTTCTCAGAAACGAATATACCTTTACCAAAAAGGTGTTACTTTTGATTCGAGCTCATCTTTTTTTGCGTTCAGAACAAAGCCGCTGGTCTAGTGCATACAAAATTAAATCTTAGTGGGTCAATATAGTCAAGTATTAGTGAACTCCATGAATGCTATGTTCTTTAGTCGTATTTCTCTTGCGTCTCAAAAGGACACGTAGAGTGAGAGGAGCCCTGAATTTGAGCCGGCGAAGTCAAAAGTCACCAAGTCGTTCCCCGATCGCAATTCTTCAATCCCTACCCGAAACCCTTCCCGTCTCCTCAAACCATACTTCTCCAACAGCCGTACTCTCCACGGTGTTTTAAGAAAAAACTTGGTTATATTCCACACAATATTTATTGCACTCAACCGGTTTCGACCTTTTCAGGTCATTATCAAGAGTTAACATTCTTGATAATCAAGTATTAACTCTCGATAATGACCTGAAAAGTTCGAAACCGGTAGAATGCAATAAATATTGTGTGGAATATAACCAAGTTTGTTCTTAAAACATCACACCTTTATTCCACAAAGTAAACTCGCCAACCATTGATTTGGTACTCTCCACGCACATATCTTCCGTTCCATCCACTTTGGCCCCACCACTTTCTCTACCCTCCAGCGTAGGTAGAGGTGTACTTCTCTCGTCTTTCTCTCCTCTCTGATCTTTTTCCGTTCGTTCCCAGCCCGCGGGGTTGCGCACGCGATGCTCCATGCACGCATATGCTCGTGTCGTGTCTCATACTTTTCCTCGCCAACCTCCCATTTGCCTCCTTACCCTTGGCAGCTTGCGCGCCCCCCCCCCTTCTCCTTTAGCCACCCAACAACCCCTACCCCGCCCCACCCCTCACGACGTTCGGTATCTTTTTCGGCGAGAGGTGGGAGGGAGGCCTTTAACTCACCGCCCCCCGCCTACCCCCCTCCTGGGTGCCCGCGGGAATTCGACCTAAACCCTCAGACACACACGCCCTCCCCACCTCTGCTTCCCTCTTCTGCGCCCCAGTCCATCCAATATTAACGCCGCTAGTCTCACATCCCCAGTTGCACCCTCTCTATATGCTCTTCCTCTACCCTCACCGCCTTCCCCCCACCCTATACCCCTATGCCTCCTCCTCCGCTGTGCCGCGGGAGAAATTCCGTCGCATTATGAAAATAAGGGAAATCATCCCATTCGCTGTTTTTTGAAAACGCTCCTAAAGTGCCATTCTTTTATTTTTCTTCCCGATATTTCATTCCTCCTTGGCTAACGCCGTGCCATCCCCCTCGGTAAATAAGCGATGAATTCAGTTTTTATTTTTTTTCTGCCACAGAAGGCCTTATCTGCCCGAGTTGGACGCCCGTTGGGCCGCTTGAAAAATAAAGAATGCTAGCACGGTGTGGAATCTGTTTCTCTCTCTATGTGGCTTTCATGCGTTGTGATCGCCGAAGTGGATTGTGTCGGATATGAAGGTCTGCTCTTCCCGAAATAATATTACGGATTTCCTTACATTGCTGATCTCAAAAATTAATGGACACTTCCGTAGCGACGCACGTTGGGGGTACATATTTGTACGAAAAAATAGATCAGTTAGATAAAATGGATCACTTAGATTATAAATTTTCCATAATGACTGAAATTTTTGATACCTCCTCTATTTTCGGAGGACAATGTTATGAGCTTTTTTAAAAGAATCTTTTTTACAGACTTGGATTGCCATAGTAGTGTAGTGGTTGTAGATAATCCCTCCGCTTGAATAAATTTGATTGCTTCAGGCTTGACTTCGTGGAAGTGATAGATATCCATTTTGAATAAAAACCTTTGTACTTTTCCACACTCTATTTAAAAACTGCCTCCGGTTTCACTTAAATGTGGCATATTCTGGACATAAGATGCCTTATTAAGGTGAAACCGGTCGCAGTTTTTAAATAAAGTGTGGATAAGTACAAGGTTTTTTATTGAAAATGAATACCTCCACTTAAAGCCCATAATTCCAAACTTCTGTTGAGGTATACAGTACATGCCATTTCTTTGGGGTGTTTGAAGTCTGTTCCTTATTTTTATCTCTTTATTGTGATAAAGGGAAACGCAAAGCCTATCATTGGACGCTGAAAAGAAATTTATTCGCGAAATTTCTCGCTAATCTCGGATATCATGTCTGATAAATCTGCTACTTCTGTTCCATTCCACGTGCAATCTACTCTCTTCTCCGATTGCATTGAACCCTTTTCCCCTCAAGCATACAGATAGCTCGTTCAACCTAGTTTTCGGTGAAAACCGCGAAATGTACCCGTTCCTCTCCTGCCACGAACGAAGTGGATTCAGCCTCACCTTCATTTCGCTCTGCTCCGGAGAGCCAAGATAGTGAGATTACTCCTTTTATTATTTCTTTTTTCCAGGCTTCTTTCTAGGAGTACTTCGGGGGAAAAAAGGTCATTCGACCGGCCAAGGAGAGCGCGGGATACGGGGGCGTCGGGAATCGGAATTCGCCGGGGCAATCATACAAATAGCCTCGAGCGCCGTTTTAATATTTCAGCAGCGGTGTTCGGTGGCTGAGGTGGGAGGGGGAAGAAGGGGGGTTGCACAACAGGGGGATAGAGCGGGAGGGAGAGAGGCATAACGTGGCGTATTAGGATATTTGATACATTCATTCGTAGCGAAAAAGTGAGCGAGGGGTTTTAGGTAGCTGGAGGATAGGAGGAGGAAGAGAAAGAGGATTGCACGAGAGTGTTATCTCATTTAGCCTTCATCTATTATTCATCATCATCGCTCTTGAAGCTTCGTGGGTCGCACTTCCTTCAATCTATCCCCTTACCCCCGGACTCAGCCCCGCAGACTCCCTGGTGCATATCCTCCCCCAAAAAAAATTCCCCGCACGGTCCGTAGGGGGGAGGCTTCGTCGAAGGAGTAGGGGGGAGGGAGGTAGGGGTTGGCAGGAGGCAATCAGGTTAAAACGTTGCGACGCGCATCCCGTAAAGCAATTACGGACATTAGTGTGTCATAGTTAATTTTTGTCCTGGCTGGCTGAGGAGATGAGGAAGGTGATGCGAAGGGAGGGTTTTCTTTTCCCGTAAAGGATGAAATGTGGGTGGGAGGTGGGATTCGTATTCGGGGAGGGTTGTGTTTTGTGTGGCGTGGAGAGCTTTGAGGGACTGGAGGATGATGGGAGTCATTGCGAAGGGCGGTCGTCTGAAGGAAGCGGACCTTGAGACCCCGGGCTGCTCATCTGAAGGTTCCCCCGGAAAGGGTTGTCATGGGCAGGGCATTTTACACTCATAATCATAGATGTAACTCCAATCAATAGTGATGCGTGTTAGTGGATTTCCTACCCATTTCCACTTTCTCAAAATTATCTGTTAAATATCCAATTTTGTCGCGAATCATTTCGTAGATCCTTTATAATCCCCACCCTTAATTATTCATTCCTCCTACCCTCCCTCACGGTGCTAAAAATCCGCTCTTCTCTTTTACCTCTTCCCCTGCATTGTTACCACCTGCCTCTTTAACAGTCTGCTACCCACTGGCCTGCTATCCCCTCTTAATATTATTTTATTGGAAAATCTACAGTCTGAGGCACTCTTGGATGTGCATAGAAGAGCGCCTACCAGATATCCCAAAGGTGCTAGCACCTACATCTTCACAAATTTTCCGTATTTAGTTTATTCCTTTTAGCTCCACTTACCTCATTCTAAAACGTTTATTCCTTTCCTCTCCCTTCCCACCTTAATTGTAAATTTCCCCCCTCTCCTCCGGCCGACGACATCTCATTCCCTCTTTCGAGTTCGTCGTTGTCCACTTTCGTTACATTCATTATGAAAATGTAAAATATATCCGTATTATTGTCCAAATATCGTCTTAGCCATGGTTGGATATTAAATAATGTCAGGTTGTTTAATTCATCATGAGTGAATAAGTATTCAAAATTGTGAAGCCTGAAAACCATTTCTTACACACTTTTGTAACGTTTTCAGACAATTATTCGGTCGTATTAGGTTTGTCTGATAAGTAAATAGATACTGGGGTATGGGAATCGTTTGAGAGTGACTTATGTTCGCAGAGTTGAAATCAACCGTGGATGAATAGAGCGGAATCATTTCTCTTACTCTGCCCCACTGTTTCCTTCTCTTCCTCTCTGTCTATATTCTTTCTTCGAACCTCATTTCCATTCGTTCCAAGGTTCGCTTAGTCACTGGCCCCTCCCTAATCCATACTTCAACCCCCCATTGCCATACTACAACCCCCCCTACGGCACTCATGTCCTCCCGAGCCTCCGTCCCTTCACCACCAAGTGCACGTAGTCATCTCCAATACGGGTGATTTCTCACGCTTCGTCGCCTAATCTAATGAAACACCCCTCCACTGCACCCTCTTATTCACACTCTCTCGTCAAACTCCCGGGGAAATTCGTTTTTAACAAATGACTTGGAAACGGCCTCCGAGATAATCGTGACCGGGCGAGGTCGCTATTCTCCTTAAGATTTTTGTTCTGCCGGCGGGAGTGGGGCAACAAAGTCGCTTAGAAACGTGGATTAATAGCTGGGGGTTGAGAATCACAATTTTACGATTTATTTTTCGGTTACTGGGATTCTCATGTGTTTCTTTTATAAGCTGTACATGCCCATAATTTTTACTGAATCCTGGATTTATCGCGACTTTTTGT
Source organism: Pyrrhosoma nymphula (assembly GCA_963573305.1). Lineage (NCBI taxonomy): Eukaryota > Metazoa > Arthropoda > Insecta > Odonata > Coenagrionidae > Pyrrhosoma > Pyrrhosoma nymphula. The sequence continues at coordinate 86,259,078 of OY754338.1, forward strand.
GTGTGGTTATGGAAGCTAATCTTAAAAATATTAAAATGATATCTTTCATGCAAATGTACGTCACGATTTTAGCTAAATTAGCTCTTTGGTGTATATTGTTTTCGTTTTACATTTATCTTCTGTGCGGGCAATATCGCCTTAGCTTACTATTCTTTGACCCTTATTACCAAACAGCAAATTCCTTCTAAATGTTATACTCACTTGAATGCTAAGATAAGTGTTCCGTAGAGTCGTATAACTTCTAATGTGATTTTTAAAGGAGGCATTAGTGACTAAACTCATAAATATGAGATATGAAACGGCTGCAGTTGCTCATTTACCTTGTGATCGAGTTTCCAAATTGCTGGATGAATACAGAATCGATTTGCAAGGCACATTCAAGCCTTGTATTTCGAGAATACGTCAGTTCTTTTCTTAGAGCTCGCTACGAGATGTACACCATTTTTATGTGATTTAACCGTACACTTTGGATGGTAAATTATTGTAAATCTGTCAGTGATGCTTATGGAGGAGAACATAGCGCCTCTCGTTAAAGATGTGCGGTTATAGATTCCCCCGAAGACATGATCACTCGGGAGGTTTGGAGAGGCGAGGGCTGTGAGGGAGAGAATCGCTATAAGTGGGAATCGGTTCTAAGAGTGGGAATAGCGGGGTGGACTGTGTGACAAAACTCGAGGGCTGGAAATCTAATCTCGGATTGGGAGAGGGGTTGATTGGTGCCCAGCGCTGGAGTTATCGGGACGCTGCTGGTCGGGTAGGGGTCTCCGAATTGACTCCCTGGTCTCTCTCCTTGGCTCCCTGGTAGGGGTCTCCCTGGACTCAAGTAAGCATCAAGGAAATGACGTTAAGCACAATGCGATTGCTTGAGAGTGGATATCTGATTTGAATAGATTCACGCCCTCTGGCTGTGGATCATGATATTCCGTTTAAGGCGAGGGAAAAAGGATGAATTGAAGAAGTGGCGCAGAACCGGAAATTGCGAGCTTATCTTAGGCTTTGAATGATAATTTTATTCCTACACTACGTAGGTACTATTGTGTGTTTTTCACACTTCTTGCTCGCGTTGCAAAAAGTCATTGAGGTTTGAGTTAGGGTGTGTTCCTAATCGGGCAGTAAGTTCTCTCAGTTTCAGTATATGCAGGCTAGTTGAAATGATTGTTTAGGTGGAACAATGTGTACATGAAGTAGGCCCCGCTATGTTCTTGTCGGCTTCTAATACCGAGGGCATTGTGACCAGAGAACCGTCAACAAAATAATGGTGGAAGACTTGACAAGGAGGAAATTATAGCCACTTGGGAGATTAGAGGTGATTTATTTGTATTTCAATGGTTGAAAATATTTGGGTTCACTTTTCTTTGTTGATGATGGACTACAACGCATGTATGCGCGTGTACGCGTGTATCCTGTGTTGTAGCGTAGCTCCTTATACCGGATACGAAGGATTGTCAATGTAAACCAAGGTCCGGAGTAAACTGCATGCATCGTAGTCATTTCCTCCATTACCTTGAAAAAGAGACTTCGAGTATTATTTGTCGAATCCTTTTTCCATTTTTTCGTTTGAAAAGATGCTCTCTTGTGTCAGTATTTACCTTTTTGCGTTGCATTTTATCTTTCAGAGTCTCATTCCCGAACCGTTACTTCCTTTCACTTGAAGATGGGCATGCTAATTCAAGAAGATGAAAAAATGTTGCTCTCTTAGTAGGAAGCGTCGCGATGAAGGAAACGGTACCGATGATGGAAGTGGAGATTTGAGGCTCGCAATGTACGAGAGAGTACACTTTTTTTCTTATTCGTCCGTTCGAGCGGGTGGGAAAAAAGAAATCCCATCGGGTCAGAAGGCAAGGAAAATACCAGGGCATCTACGCAACGTATCTCTTAAAAATGAACGGTATTGTGTGTTCGGGCCGTCGGCGACGGCTGGCGGCCTCCCCCGGGCCGAGTCCGACGGGAGATGGAATGTTGCTCCGTCATCTGGAGGTCAGGAGTTGACGGACTTTGACGTCCCTCGGTGACGGTCGGACGTCTGCTGGCACTCGGTGTTTCGGTCCTCGGGGGGGAAGGGATGACGGGGCGGGAGGGAAAGAAGGAGTGAGTGAATAGGAGGAGATGGTGAGGAGGGAGGTCGAGGATGGGAGTGGAAGAATAAGTGGACGATGATGAAAGAGGACAAGGGAAGAGATGAAAGAGAAGAAGAGCGAAAGAGGAACGACCTCCTTGTGTGATCGGACGTGAAGTCGGATTTTCTCGTTCGTTGACATTTTCCTCCGAGGCTTATCTCCTCAGCTTCTTCAAAGATTTTAGGAATCGGCTGAACTAACTGAGAGGTGTAAGTCGAAGATGAATGTAGTCATCCACCGTCAGAAGTTATCAATTGAGTGATATTGCGGTATCAGTGAGTAGTGGAAGAGGATAGTAGGATAGAAAACGGATAACTTTAGATTTCATCATTCTTCTACCCCATTGAAATAAACTTATTTCCAACAAATTTTCGAGAAAACAGAAGAATATTTTATTGCGTTGGTCATTGACGTATCTTCTACAGATTAAGAAAATTTTATTCACGTTGAAATCATTAAGTTCCCAACATGTCTATCCCCTAGGACTTCAACTTAGGAAAGTTCTACTGCATTATAAATTACAAAATTGCTAAATTAAACGCTAATTCTCCTACTACAATGCGGTTAAAGACTTCAGATGTTTCCTTGAAGCCAAAAGAGGACATCTGTGGCTACTTAAGGAGGTAGCGCGACAGGTTTATTGGTTGGAGAAATAAATCCTCAAAACGTTTTTGACCTACTTACAGGTTTATTGGCCGTAATTAGAATTTCAATAATATGCCGTCTTTAAATGATTATGCTTTTTAATCAAGGATCCTTATTCTTTCTTCGTTAAATTGAATTATTGTTCTATTTTACCATTTTCTCTCGGTAAAATGTAGTCCCGTCTCAAGAACGCGGTGGCCCAGACCAGGGGCATACTTACGAGACCAGCAAGCCAGGGATCCAGGGATATTTGGGAGCAGGGGTGGAGCAACGGGGTGTAAAACAGCTGCGGGGGGGGGGGGGGTCAGTGGGGGAGGAGGAAACAGAGTGGCCGCTGCCGAAATAGAACTCGTGAAGGAAGAAGAATTCTTGGAATCGGTTGCTCTTCTCAGGAACGCTGAGGGAAGGGCCTAGGCGGTCAGAGAGCCAGCGCCTTGGATTTCTCGAGAAAAAAAGCCACTACCGGCGGAAAAACTTCGCCTATTTCCTCCTGTCCCTCCTCTCGGGGATCCTGTGACTGACACCCTGTGACTCGGTGAGGGCCGAAGGGGGAGTGGTACCCCCTCTTTCCCCGCCTCAACCTAGGGTTCGCCCTTCTGCTGTCAAACGGCCGATCTCTTCCTCCCCCACTTGCCTCAGTCGGACACGTACCACCTAAACCTCCCCACCCCCCTCCTCGTCCTTCAATCTCCCCGGAAACCCGAAAAGGCGAGAGAGGAATCTTTGACCGACGTCCAGCACATCTCCCTTCCCTCCAACCCCACTCTAACTTTTTTTTAGAGTTGCAAATGCGACTGTTATGCGGGGCGGGGCGGAAAAAGGTGGGTTGGAAGGTTTTGGAGATGAGGGATGGGTGGGGGGTGGCAGAAAAGGACGGCGGGGGTATCCATTTAGATGATCAAGTTAGCTTCTGGACGAGGGGATCTCATGTTACACATGACTGCACCCCATTCACACTCGCTTTTCGAGCTCTCCTACCCCCCCTGCCGACCACCCTCATCCCGAAATGCAACCCTTGTATGCACCCCTCCAAACCCCCTCCACGACTCTTACTGTAATGCAATTTTCAGTAATAATTTTATCCAATCCAAGTCGCCCTTAATCGGAAGTGTTGGGTGCCTTATGGGATTGAGTCGTGTGGAGCCTCCGGGCTCTTGAAGGCTACGGCGCGGCGGAGGCTTCGTCCTAAGGGTTTTTAACATTCTCGGAGTGAGGCCCTTTTGTTCGGAGGGCCTCCAAAAAGTACCTCCCCTACCCCCTTACCGACAGTTTGAGTGGCCACTTCTCAGGCTTACCACTCTTACGGGTTTTGGAATGTCCCCTTCGAGGCTCTCCTTTGTCCCACAAGTGTATCTGTTGCTGCGGTTTTCATGAGTGGCGCCCTTGTCCATACTGGGAACCCCGTGTTGAAGAATGGGTAAGTTTATCCTTGAGATCTATTGCCTGCGATGTGTGATAGTCACAAGAGATCGCATTGCCATATTAGGCGACGAGGTTATGCTAGGCCTTGCCTAGCAATAACATCCCATACCCGGCATGAATTGATATTCAGTGTGTTTAGTCTTTTGCGATGCAAAATTTGCGTAAAAGTTCGTAAATGAATACTATATTCTTTTAGCTGGATAACTTTGAGGGAGGACTGTTTGAGAAGTTAAGTTTTCGTCGTTTGAAAATATCAAATATTTCTGCGTTGGAACTAATGATTTCTGCGCCGGAATTTCCGCCGTCTTCGTACACTAATGAATGGAGGAACATTTTTTGATGGAGTTGCGCTTTTGAAGGCCGCACTATGCGCGTTGCGTCACTAAGCCGCAATGCCGTGTCTCGTGTGAAGCGGTAGGAAGACCTTGCTTGCTTGTTATCTTGCTTCATTCCGAGGAACTCTTGACCCATCCTGCGGACTTGTCATGAGCGAAGTGTTTTGAAAAATCACGCGCATTCAAATAGACAGACATCTTATTCATTTCTTCAAGTGCCATTCAATTTTTCATTATTACATATTTGTCTCGGATTTGAGCCCACGCTGAGTATTTTCTTACTATCGCCATTGTATGCGTCTATATAACCTCTCAATGTGTAAAGTCATTAATTACTGTGGAAATCGAAATGTACAGTTTTAATATTTTGTTTATTTCAGTAAAATATAAATCCTTTCAGGTTACTATGCTATCCATTTTTTCACTCGTATCCGTCATTCAGACGACTAGTTTAAGCATTGGAAGCAGTCCGCACGATGATTTTGTTTGAAGATTTTCAAAGAATTGATCCTGCGCAAGAAGTCCCATTTAACGGATTCACTCTACTTAGGCCCGGTTTTATTATCTCTGGTTAAATACTTTATTGGTACCTATGCAAACCGATGTTAATACGTTTTCCCATCGATAACTAACCGACAGTCTGATACTTTAATATCAAGGTAGCGTAGAGACTTCATGATCTTGCGGTTAAACCTGACCAAATACTGTATAACTGCGGTAAAGTGTTAATTTATGCTCTCGTTGCAAGGATTTGTGTTTTAAATAACCGGGTGATTAAGTTTGTACTGGAAAAAGGAGCAACATTCCTCGTAGTCAGTAGGAGGCGGACAGACTGGTGAATTTTCGGCACTCTCCCACCCACCCCACTTCCCTTTTTGCCACATGCCTCCCTTGCCCGCAAACGAACTTCCCCGTCTGTCAAACAGTTTAAAATTCAACCCCCTCCGGTCCCACCCTCCCATTCCCACCCTCGATCCCTCCTGGGGGGGGGGGGGGGGAGGAAATCCCCGTCCTTCCACGTCACCGCGGTGGTGTCCCCTTTCACCCCCCCCGAGCACCGCCACCACCGAGCACCAACCACCCCAACCCTTTTGCATAAAATCATTCCATTTCCCATCCACCCTTGCTACCCCAATCCCTCGCCCCGCATTCAAATGTGAGCTTTCTCACGTTATCGAATCCCCGACGGACCGTCATTCGACTCCAGCACCTCCAACACTCCCCCGACAACGCCCTGGATGTGCCTCCAGCAATGTCCGGCGTCGCTCTCACGCCGACGCGACGCCTAGCAAGCCGAGTTCGTTCCCATTCGCAGCTACCCAGCAACTGTATACTCACTACCGTGTGAAAGAGCGAGTCTTTTTCTGCTCTTAGACACGCTGAGAAGCCCATAGTTCCACGTTGTCCCAAGCATTAGGAATTGCTCATACCAATAGCTACATTGCTTTGTCTTATTCATTCGGTTAATATGCATTGCTTTATTGCGACGGGCGAAGAGTTGCCAGAACAACGCTTAAGTTTTAAACTCGTACGAAAGTGAAGAGAAAATGTTCCATCTGCAGTTGACCGTGAGTTTTCGATGCATTTATTTATGTTCCATGGCTTCAGCAGCTGACATACAGCACTTAATGGTGTTTGCATCGCGGTATTTAATCTCAGGTTTAGGTGAAAAATCCACCCAGGCGGGACTCGAACCAGCGACCTTAGGGTTAGCAGGCGAGGACTTTACCACGCCGCCACCGAGGCCGGGATTAGTGGCATCCTTGATAATGACTGGCTTTTTTTTTCATGTTGATAGAACGATGATGAACGAGTGTGATGCGCCCGCTTAATTAACTTTTAAATTGTGCCATTTTAGCAACAAATACCGGGTAAACTTCAAAGTATATTTTTTCCATATGTATGTGTAAAATTTATCTCATTACGAACTAAATCGATTTCGGTGGATGAATTGCGGTACAGTTGCTGCAACTTGGCGCATTGTTTTCCAACAACTCCCTGAGTGAAGCATTCTTTTAATTGAGGAGACATCTTGAAACGATTAAACAATTGAAATGCTCTCTGAATGGTCAATTTTTCCTGAAAACTCCCGAGTATTTATCATATTTTAAACTTTTGTATGGCAACTTTGCGTTGAATAGAATTGCTTCCTGTCGTATTTGCAACATTTTTAACCACCCAATATTTCATGTTCAATTTTAAACATCAACAATTATGCCCTGTCGTGCTACTAACCATTCTTTTCTTCCACGTGAAATGCATAAAATAAGGCGATAAATTGAGAGTTGCTCCGTGATGCTTTTCAGTGTATACTTCCCTTGCGGCGCTGTTTTATGATGTAGGGTGACCAATGGCAAGGCGCCATGTACATTGTACATATACCTCCGATGAAACGAAGGGCAGTGCGTCCTATTGTTGATTTTGCATTTTATGACTGTGACCGCGAATAATTTTTTTTTATTTCGCGAAAAACTTCATCCGGATGAGATACGCTGCAGCCAACCGTGTGTGTTGGCTTTTCTTTCGTGGAACAATGCAGAAATTGGGGATGAGTGATGTTGCAGATGGGCGGAGTGTGTTCGGGAGCGAGTGGGAGTTGAAACTTGTGTGTGAGGGATCGCACGATGCGAAAGAATGAGGCTGGGGGGGGGCATTGGGAGGGGGAGGGGTGGAATTAAGGGGAGACATGTGAGAGTATGTCTTATGCGCGCGCGACACAGAAGATGGCGAGATTTGTTAAAAAACGAGAGTCTGATTTACGAGGCCATCTATGCGTTGCCTTTCTTTCTTTTGGCAGTCCCGTCGTCTGTCTGCATGGGGGTGACGGAGCTTCGATGGGGGCAGTAAGGGGTGGCGCAAGGGCACGGCCATAAGGTTTCCCGTGTCAGCGAAGGTGTCCCATGTCCCAGAGAGATACTGAGTCGGCGAAAAAAAATATGTGCCCTCTGACCATCCACCTTTCCCCCCCCCCACCCTTCCTCCTTCATTGTGGTTGCAGAACCCGACAAATGTGAATTCACTAGCGTGTGAAAGAGCGAGTCTTTTTCTCCTTGTAGAAACGCAAAGAAGCCCATAGTTCCCCGTTGTACTAAATGTTGTGTTATAGGAATTGCTTATACCAATAGCTTTGTGCTGGTTTGACTGCTTTGTCAGCGCTATTCCAGTAATATGCATTGCTTTATTGATAAAATTGAAGATGTAGCTTTTAAGACAAAACAAATTGTACTCGACGAGGATAGAGAACCAGCAGGGATCTGAGAGCTCCCCTGTGTCGTATTGGGAGGGGATATGTCCTACTGCAACGTTATTCTTCGATACTCACCTATCAAAAGTTTGTTACATTGAGTGCCGATTGATTCAGGCAAGAGGAAGAGTCTTAAAGGAATTGGAAGTGAACGAAGTAATGGAGGATAAAAATGCAGTTATGCCTCGGCAGTTGTGATCAGGAGCCCAGTTTTCTCCTCGGTAAATCTGATGGTTATGTAGGTGTGTTGGGGCCAAAATAGAAGAGGAAATGGAATCAACCGGGACGATCAGAAGTAAAGTGCCTGGCAATGTACGATGCGTTGAAGATGTTTTAAGGCGAGACGGCGGGGCAGTAAAATAAAAGGAGGAAGATGAGAGAGAAAGAGGAAGAGAGATAGGAGACGGAAAAGGTGTCGAGGATGGCCGTGGGAGGGACTCCTTTAGGAAAATCCTCCGGGCAGGGCAGCGTCCGCTCGTCCAGCCGAGAAAAAGCTTTTACGATATGCCGGATGGATCGCTGGTAGAGGTACAGATGTGAAAGGCTCTCTCACCCCATTGTCGGCGAGGAATCGATTTAGGAACAGATCGGTTTCAACTCGCTTGTGGATTTGAACAAATGTGAAAGCCTGAGGAGTATTCAGTACAACTACAGTCATTCAGGGCTAAACTAACGAGTGACTCATTTGGTGGATGGTGAAAAATTATTTTAAATGCTAAGCGCATGTAATGATGACCAGTGCGTATTTGCTTTGCCTCGGAGAAGGATGGAGAAGCTCATTGGAATTTCCTTCAACTCGTATCATTTCGTGCTGCAACCGCTAGTATGGCATATTCCCTTCTTCAATTGTACGACGCTGAACTTCTACAATCTGCCCTGAAGCCGCTGATCCATTATCAATGTAGGTAACTCCTTGGCACCTTTTTTTTATCTCAGTTAAGTCGTCTTCGACTGTTCGAGGGCTTTACCGTTGACATTATCATTCATTGATGGTGTCATGATAGTGCCTTGATGCTACTTAAGCTTTCGAAGTATTGAGTATTTATATGTACATATTTAAATTTTTGTCTAATAGAAGAGGGAATAAAAAAAATATATTCTATGAACAAATATTTCATGTTCACGAAAGAGGCCTTCGAATCGGTAGTGTACTTAGTTCTCATGATATGTGCGAGCTAGTTTCACACATTTTTTTCGTTGTGGAGAATTTGATCAAACCCTACTGCCTTGAACAGCCATTGTCTCAATGGCTGAATTGTCGGTTTTGATGTATGAGGTGTTGAGCGTTCCACGTCGGATCTTTCCGCGGTGAATTTCTCCCATTCGTATGAATGATAATCTCGTACAATAGTGACCGCATAAATGGGCTCGCTTTGAGTCTTGTCTGCTCACATTCTGTCTCACATTCCTCGTGGAAGAGATAAATCCGGTAGATAAGCCCCGAAGAAATCAATAAACGTGTTGAGAACAGTTTAGAAGGTCCCAGCGGATGAAGTAAACACAAATCGTTCTCGCAAGGGGCGCGGAGAATGCTAAACTTGAGCCAAGAAAATATGAGGTGGGCGACCAGCGGCGTCTACGGATGAATCCGAGCAACCGCTCATTTTTTTTTTATTTTTCCTGTCCCCTACTTGTCACCTTGCCTATTTTGCCGGAGAAGCGTCTAGGAACGTAAGTCTTCGTGTATGATTGTGCTGAAAATTAAGTATAATTGGTAAAAATGTTTTTTTTAATCAGTAATTCATTTGAATATCCATTCCACTCTTATTTCGATTTATCATTCCATATTATGTGATTTTCCCGCTCAAAATTACTGGTTACAAACATCTGACCAAAAACGTAACTTGTATTTAGGTGTAATTACCCGTTCGAAAAAAAGCATGCGAGAGGCTTAATAATTTAGTTCCCTCGTCCTACTCCATTTGTGACCGAAATTTGGCGCCCGATCCATGAGATAACGCTCTTGTGTTTAATGTTCGTTGGAATAACTGAATTGACTCCTATTTGATAAATTAGTTGATCGATCATGATTGGTTTCCGTTTCATTCAGATTTCGCCTTATTGCCCGGAGAAAATTGCCCAGAGATCCACTTGTTTTTCGCATCGATCCGAATTTGTTAATGGAACGTGAGAGAGAAAGCAAGTAGGGAGATGTCGAATGGCTTACTTCAAACATATTCGAAAGGTAGAACTGTTTCTAGGGCACTAGAATGGCGTTGCGCACCCGATAGGGTGTGATGTTATTTGGGTGGAGGTGTGTGGGGTGAGCTAGGCCTAGATATGTTGGGGGAAACCGTTAGGTCGGAAGGCCTAGCGATGAGGAAAAAGATGACTGATCGTTCGAATTGTCGGGTGGCACGCGTAGCTTTTTCGAACACGCAATCACACGTGTGGTAACGGGATTGTAGACGGAATTTTCCCCCCTGTCGGAAGAATGGAAATCCAAGAGGGTTGGCTGTAACGCGTGGATAAGGAGGGACGTGGGGGCGGAAATCGAGTTAATGCAAATTTTCTCCTCGGGGTCGAGGCGGAGAGTAAAAAAATCATATTACCTCGCGCAATCCTATCAAAGTTCAGTAAAAAGAAATGCCAACTAAAGGTATACCTCGAGTGCATGTACATATATCCGTTTCTAAGGCCCAGCCGGGGGAGCTTTCCCCACGTTTAAGTTTTTATATGGGCAGGTGAAACATTTTCCACGTCCCTTATGTTTCCTCATCCAACCGTGATTTCGTTTTATGGGACACATAGAGACAGGATGCCCCATAATAAGGAGTCAGATCTTTGCCTCACTAATAAACAGGCAGTTTTCCTTTCCCATTGATGGCTAGCTGTTTCATCCAATAACCGTAGTTGTACGTCGATCTGTCATTTCTGAGGTGATTATCATTTCGTGCATTCGTAAATAAAATACCCAAATATCACAAGCATTTCGTAAATGATTGTCATATTTGGATCGCATGCCCATTTATTCTGGGAGAAAATAACTATTGATTCATAGCCAAATATGGCCAAGAGCCCTTGGAGTAGCTGAGACCGAATGTTTGGCCCAAATGACGGATAACACGAAGAATGTGCCTTTTCAGACATTTATCGTGACACAAGAGGCGAATGTTTTTTCTCCGGATGTGACCGTCTTCATGTTGTTCAGTGAATTTTCGAGAGCCGAGGTGGTCCTAAAAATCAAGCAGTTGATTCATCCATGACTAATTCACTGTGGCATTAATGTTTCTCTTATCGACAGAGATCGTGCTCGTAAAAATAAGAGAAGCAATCCCGTCCCTCGTGTTTTTTTTTATTTATTCCGATTCATTCACGAGTCGACTCGGGATCAAAAGCGTGTGGAAAGGATGCAATGAAAGGCATTGTATGAGGTGCAATAAAGATCGTATTGCGTGAAAAGGGTGATTAAGTTGGAGCCTTGTTGAGGCAACATGCTAATCAATGGAAACCGTAAGAAGAATAAGACCTGCCATTTTTTTCGATGGCACGGAGTGTGTGGCATTGTGTCGGGGAAAAAAAGTCGTTCTCCTCTCGGGGCTGAAGGCGCGGGGCAATCCTGGGGATATTGCTTGCTTGAAGAGTCATTATATCAGATCCCATCCACCGCAATGGCTCTGAAGAGGACTCCTTGCCCGCAGCCCGGCCAATAAACCATGCTATAAACAAGGCAGGCCCGTGGTCCTCGCAAGCTCTCGCCCAGCCCTTTTTCTCTTTTACTCTCCCTCTCCTGGTTCCCCATGCTTTCCCCGAGCCTTTGGCAAAGGAGGAAGGGCAGTCCGTCTCATTCACGAGCGAGAGAGATAGATAAGGCATCGAATGCCCCACCCTCTGTCGGAAGGTGGGGCAAGCTTGAGATGACATAATGGTGGGTGGCGGTATGTTAGGGGGTGGGAGGAACTTGGTTGGGGAGTGACTGAATGGTTTTAACAAATATCTAGTGAAGTAAATGTTTTCTTCTTGCCCATAAACACTTGGATTTTCAATAAGCTGGCACCTTAGCAGAGGTTATTCTTTTTTAGCCTAGTTGTCAATAAATCATTTCCTTAGGACGCACTCTGCTAGTATGAGGTAATATTGGGATTTTCACATTTATGTTAATTACATATTTTAACATAGAATCAGCATTTTGTTATTCTTTTCCTGCTATTAAACAATAATTTCTAACGACAAACAATAAAAACTATTAATTTTTGCAATGCTATTAATAACAATATTCTGAATAACTACACTACGAGCATGCCATGCTGACGCTTCCGAATGTATTAAAAATTTGACTAGCCTTCCCAGAGTTTAATATTTCATCCAAGGAAAGCGCTTTGGGGTGTTATGCCTGCCCCATTTTCCATGGGCATATTCACGAATGTTGCATCATTACCACTTCAAAGTTAATGCAATTAAAAACCCCTTTTATGGGGTTGAATTTGTTTATCCGTGCAGGAGGGCGTTAGACAAATTTGCTTTCCCTTTGCGAAGGAGTGAAGAAGCGTAAACGCCCCTCGCCCGGACCCTGACGTTAACAAGTCATTTCAGCCCTAGTTCTGATGTTCCCGGCAACAATGCCATTCCTCGCTCGGGGCGCACACTGAATCCTGAAAGGAAGTAAAAAAAGAACGCACTCAGAACCATCTCTTCCTTCTTCAACAAGCAAACCTTTTTATGATTCCCCTCGGAGAGTGAACGTCTCGCTTACAAAAGTTTCCCCGGCCTATTGTTTGTTACATCTCTTGCCCCCCTCCATTTCTCGGCGTTGTTAAGGAGGGGTTTGGGCGGGGGGGGGGGGGGGGGTAGGAGGGGGTGAAACCGAGAAAGAAAATACTCCACCGTCTCGAGCGTCAAAAACGTAACCGTGCTGTTATTGTTTTTTTGTCGTCCCCGTCGTTGTCTCGTGCGTTTCCTCTCCCACGACACCGCCGGCTGCAGGGAGTGGTCAGTCTCAGCTCGGCTCCGGACTCTTCCCCTGCGACACCCACCCACCGCGTCCGACGGGAGAGATGGAAAATAAAAACATAATGAGAATGAGAGATGTGGCGCGCGTTCCTTGCATCGGAAGGTGTGGCACCCACGCGGCTTTCGCCTCGACCCCATCCTCACCTGCCCACACCGTAGCGCGCCTCTACTCGCGGGGCACCACCCTCCATTCTGACGCCCACCGAGTCGTCGCAGGGCCCCCCCACCACCTCCTTTCGCCCCCCCCCCCTCGTTGAAACTCCCACCCCAACCTCGGAACCAAAGGGGCCTTCCCACATGAGAGAGTTGCTCGGGCCATCTCCCTTATCGCTCCTCCATTGAGGTGTACCCATAATGGTAAGGAGCATCCATTAGGTTTGCCTCTCATCTCTCTCTCTCTCTGAATGAATGCACGTCTTATCTCGCGAGAGTAATCTTGCTTTTTGGTTTCTGCTCTCTCGCTCTCTATTTCCTGGCTTTCGACTCGTATGTCCCGCAGTCTTGCGTCTCTCTTAGAACTCCGCCCCTCCCACCCACCCACCTGAAAATTCTCCCGACCGACGCTTCGATGGAGCGGGTCTCCGAGATGTCCATTTTCCCTCTCGTTGTCTCCCTCCCTCCTCCGAAGGGTATTGTGTTTCCTTCGGATCGCTCTCTCCCATTTCGCACGAGCAGGGAAGGACGGCGCGCGTTATGTTAGTTTATGCGAGTGGGTTTTTCCATTCAATGAAGGCGGCGGAATCTATTTCACTTGGTAATGTATTATCGGCCTCCCCGAGAAAGATCCGAGGGCGACGGTTGCAAGGCCGGACAAAATTTCACGGCTCTTCGTCTCACTCCGTCGTTTGTTTATTCAATGAGCACCTCTCTCTCTCTATCTCCGTTTCTCTTTGCTTCGGAGTGAGCTATTTCTGCGAATGATACGACGCGGTGAGCCTTTATGCGCGGGGAGAAATTTCTTCAGACCGGTTGATGTTGCCAGTGAAATGTGATCATGCTCCCCAAGAATTCGCCTTTGTATTTGGCGTCAGTCGTCTGTCTAGCAACTCGGGGTCCCGTAGTCCTTACTATACGTTTTTCGGGCTTGTGGTCGATCCATGTAAGGCGCACGTACCCTCTACTAACGTCCCCTAGGAACTATACTTGCGATTCTGTCCTTGTCATTACTCATAAAACTGAAAGAAATGAGGTTTCGCTGTGGCATTTTACTTGGACATGAAAATGTTCCGCCTTTTGTTTAAATTCAGATATCACTTGGTTGTACTACGATTTTGCGACACCTCCAAAGGTGTCCTTTCTCAATTTAATATGCAGTTTTCAGTTCGATTTCCGCTCTCTGCTTTCAGTAGTAATCAGAAGAAGAAAAAATAAATCACCTCCCTTCCCAAGTGAAAATATGAAGTCTTCATAACTCATGATAAACATCTTAGAAGAAGATGTCCTTATTGCTTGGCCCGACCCATTCCGTTCCCTTATCAGTCTATGAGATTCTCATCCCGAATCTGATCCCACTCGAGGGTTGTGTTTGAACCACTCGAGATAATTTCGATCACGTGACACAAAAACGAACTGTTCGAAATATTTGTTGTGTTTGAAACATTCGGATGGATAACTTACGCGTCTGATATGTAGATTATTGTGACTCTAATCGAGATGTTCGACTCCATCAAGGATATCCCGATGAAAAAACCCGATCGGAAAGACTGCGTGAGATTTTTGTGAATGGTTTAAATACACCAAAATCTCCTACCGTTCGTGATTGTACCACGTGACTCCTTAGTTAAGTGATCGAAATAATCTCGAGCGTTTCAAACACAACCCCCCTAGAGAGGTTTCAATCGTGAGGATGGTGGAATAAAGTCTTGCGGAGGCGGAGAAAGACCCGACCTTTGGCCTAACTGGAGTAAAACGCTTGTCTTCGCATCCGCACTGTTGTTGCTGCGGTGGTCGATGTCAACAGTTCGAAACGTGTTCGCCCACCGTTGAAGAGAAGAGGCCTTCGTTAGAGAAATAAGCACTGGTCCTCCACGATTCGCATTCCTCTCGATCCTCGACTCCCCCCCCTTGAATGCAACTACAGGCTGAGGAGGCTTTGACAAAACAACTTCCTTCCTTCCCTCTTTCAATGCGCGCATTTTCCTCGCTCATCCGCTACCCCGCATTCATCCTCTCATCCCATTATCGCTCACCGAAGAAGGAAGGCTTACCGATTCATCGCGAGGAAAAATGTTTTCGCTCTCCCGTGTGGGGGAATAAAGACTTGCGCCCAGATTTAGCTGCCCCCGAAGTGCGTATAGCGCGCCGGGTCTTACCTCCGCTTTCTTCCCGTCCTGGAATCCCCTTTTCTAAACAACTTGGGCTCAATGGCACAGGGGAAGACTCTCTCGGCCTTTTTTAGTGCCTTTCCTTTTCGGCCACAACGTCCCCGGCAAAAGCACGGACCCTCCGCCGATGGCCTCTTCGCTGCCGCCGCCGTCGCGTCAGGGGGATATCCCCGCCCCATTGTGAGTGCAGCCTACATTGTGCGCGCCTTATTCTCCTCGGTGGCCCCGCGATCGCCGCTCTCCCTCCCCGGGGGCCCGCCCGCTCTGCCCGTCGCGCTCGCCCGAGCGTGGAAGTCGCCGCAGCGGGAGGTGCGGTGGGTCCGCGGGGGGTCGGACCCTGTGCGCGTTCCGCTGTTTCTTCTCTTCCTCCTTCCCCCCCTCCCCAGGGGCTTCCGTGGCCTGCACTGGGGGGTGAGCATGCAGTCACTGAGCCATTGAAGAGGTGGGGAAGAGGGCATCACTTAGTCTTGCTCTCTTCCCTTTTGACGGAGATTTTGATGCGCGGTTGATCCTGGCGCGATAAGGTTTGCCCACTACATACGCAAGAATAGGTTGATGCCTTCTAGGTGAAAGAAATCAAATACTGTTTGGCCATAGGGCGCAATATGTCCTATACTATTGTATAAAATGCTATTTTTTTGTGAATGAATTACGGTTCACACGTGTTCGGACGAATCATCAGAATGCCGCAACAACGGTCCAACTAATACCAATGTCATCGGCGGATTGACTGCTTGACTAAGTACCCACAGATGATTGCTTATTTGAGCTAGGTGTTCCTTTCTGCTTTCGCACGGTGTACTTTTATGTATTCTTTTCTAAAATGTATGTATTAAACAGCGATCCTTGTATTCATTTGGTAAACTTAGAATTGGTTACCCATCTAATGCCTATAGTGAATTGTAAAGTCGAACTAAACTTGGAATCTACACGGAATTGTGAATTCAGCTTCAATCAGTATAGCGCTTTTAAATAAGCCGGGATAAGCAGACGTAAAATTTCAGAGTGCTCACGCACTCAGAAGAGGCCAAAGACTTTCGAGATGCGCGGATGAATGTATGTGGAGATAAAATGCTAAGTGATGACGGAGGATACTCGGGTGAGGCAATGATGGATCTTTATTAAACCTGTTTTTCAGGAACCAGCGGTGTTAGTTGAGAAACTAGAAATTATTATCTAGCTATCTCTTCATGAGTTACTAGTTTTTCCTTTGCTACGACTTCTCTTGAAACCGTTGCTGGAACAAAATAAAAAAAACATCGTTTGCATTCAAGATTTTTGTCCGCTGACCGTTAAGGATCTGCAACTCTTGCCTAGTACAGAACAACTACAGTTCCTGCTCGTTGGACCATCAATCAGGGTCATCCCCGTAACCTGAGCATTTTTCAGTTTAGATAGTATTAGTAAAGAGGCGATTTTGCTCCTTCATTTAGGCAAATGCCCTTCCCTTTGTTTACCCAGTTATGTATTTTGTGATTTACTCCACTATAGGTAATCAATTGAAGGAAGGATAGAAAACTTACTTTTAACGCCGATGTCTTGCGATTTTGCTCAATGAGGAATGACCTTCAGACAAGCAGTAGCAGACTCCCTCTTTAGGTGTTTTTAATAGCTAAGGGTATTTAGCATCGCTTTACCCAAGCCATTAATTAATGGAGGAGGGCAACGTCCATGCCCGTGGCGAAATTTGGTAGTCGGGCAGGAACGTTGCCAACTTTTACCGCGGCAATCTTAGTGGTTTTAGAAAAATAACTCATTTCTAATTTAAGTAACACAAATGAATATGCAAGTTAGCAGAAGTGTGTGAGGTATCTTGAGACAGAATGTCGTTCACGAGGGGTCACGTCGAAATTAAATCCACGTGGAGATGTAGGTCACGAAGAAGGACTTCGAGAGCGATAGGACGGATCAAGGCTCGACGGAATGGACAAACTTTTATTTTATTCCTTTGCGAGCGTTTAAATATTCGCTCCCGTTCGCGAATCGCGGGCCGTTAATGAAGACGGATACTTGGAGCAGGGCGCGGAATGCCTCCATCGCGGGAGGACGAGTGACACATGTCTAATGACACGAGTGAAGGTAGGAAGTTAGGGGCAGGATGGCTTGGACCCCTTTTTTAATTTGCGCTCCCCGGTCGACTTTTTCGCCTTCCCCGTGGTGTACACGCGTGCGTTAGAACGCGCCATTCCGCTTCTGCACGGACGCCCCGCGGTGGTTGACGGGATACCCGCCGCGATTTCGGATTCAAAGCCGATTGACGTCGTATGGGGATAGAGAAAGGTGGGGCGCGGGAGCCGAAGAAATGAGCATCGGAGTTTATTCACGTCGCTTGGGAAGGCCCTCCGAGGGTGCCGTACGGCGAAGTTTGGTGGATTTCTATGTGTAGGTCGCAGATTTCTTTCTCGTCGCATTATTCCGGCCGACGTGGTCCACCCCAGGGTTCCTGGTGTGCGCGCGATCAAAACAACCGGCTTTTTCAGCCGAGGGGCGGTGGTTTGAGGAACAAACGTCCATGGGGGGTCTTCGATGGGCACGGAGGCGTGGTCTTTCATTCCAATCCATCCCTTGGGGGAGGGAGGAGGGGGGCGTGCTTTGAAAAACGAGTTTGTTGCGGATCTGATTTAACATGTTTCTGCTGTTTCAACCGTAGTTGATCTCATTATCTTGTCATTTTTCTTTTCCCTCTCTCATCCTGCGAATTAAATAATGTAATCGAGATAGATCATGGAAACCGGAAGCATGTGATGACAAAATGAGCGGTCAGTACATGCCTCATGCAATTTAAGCCTCTTCGGCTCAGGTTATTGCTTTAGATCGAGAGGAAAGCCGTTAGGATAGGAGCGGAGGGTTGGATGGAATGGAGGAAATAGCTTGCTCTGAGCAAAATACATCCTTTCGGTGGTCGTCATAATGTACTTTAGGAAGTGTCCTCATTTTACCCAAGTAGGGATCAAAATGTCTGTGAAAATTTCCTTTTCTTTGTAACACGAACTTAGGCCATCCGAGCTGGAAGCTAGTACAACTACGTGGATCTCCTGTGAGCGGTCAGTATGCATGAAGGGGATGTGTATATGTATCATCGAATAGCTAGTTGATTTTGAGGGCATTAATTCCACCTATAAATGACCTAGAAATGAAAATAATTAGCATAATTTACTTTGGGTATGTTAATAAGCTTGAGTGAATCTACGCGTTGTTTATGGAACAGGAGACAGCCTCTTACTGATTAATTTCATCCTTTTTTATTAATGCCGAAACATAAAATGAGTTTAGTTGCCTATATCCTTTGT
This sequence comes from Pyrrhosoma nymphula, assembly GCA_963573305.1. Taxonomy (NCBI): domain Eukaryota; kingdom Metazoa; phylum Arthropoda; class Insecta; order Odonata; family Coenagrionidae; genus Pyrrhosoma; species Pyrrhosoma nymphula. Next base: position 86,277,405 of record OY754338.1, read on the forward strand.
GGAGACGTGCATTTTATGGATAATAACATTCCCTCATTGAATTAATGAGAACGTGCTTGTAGGGAATCCACCACATAATTCGCATTCATGCTGGACAAAAGCTGTTTATCTGGCCTGTCGGATTAACCCTTTGATCCTGAGGGACATATGTATCTCAGCGTATTTTGAAGCCCTTGTTTATGGTTAGCACCCAGCACTCATTGTAGCCACGGGAAAAGTGGAGGGATTTGTATATGAAGGCAAGAAGAGTCAGTCCGGACTGCCTTGGAATAACACGTGCCCTACGCCGATGCACTTACGAGGGATACGGAAGGGAAATAAGGATCATTGCCCGAGGCAGTCGGAGGCGCTTTTAGGCTGACAAAACCGTGTTGCACCCCTCATTCTATCGCTTTGCTTTTTTAGGCCGACATTGAGGGAAAACGATTGTATACGGATCTCCACGAGTGTACAGCAAGGGAAATATCAACAGCATCGACGGCCATACGACGACAACAACAACACAAAAGCCTTGCACCCAGTATAATTTCGCACTTGAACAAGAAACCATTAGTCCATCTCTCCCGACCGTCTATGTACGACTCCGTCTTTCACGTGTCTTCTGGGGCCTAGATCATTGGCGCGCGCGAGCCCGTGCGTGATTTTCCTCGCGCTGGCGTTTACAACACGCGTGTTATTCCCGGATCACTTTTTGACTTCGGCCCGCAGAGGATCCACAAATGGGGTATGACTCCCCTCCCCACCCCACCTAATATATTTACGCTCTTACAAAGAGGGATCCTCTTGACCCTGCTTGGGGTGCCGGCCTGAAGTGAGACTCTCCGTCAGTCCCCATCCCAAGTGTTGTGATTGAGACGGAGAGAAAGAGAGTGAGGGAGAGTTTTGAGGTGCCGTGAGGTTGATGGCAGACAATCGGTCCAGTTTTCCTCTCATTGTCCCGGATACGCGGACTGTTTTGGCGAAGCGGAGGATGCAGAGTGGAGGGATGGGGAGGGTTTTGAATGCGCTGAGTTGGGAGGGGGAGTAGAAGAGAGAGGGTATACGTGGATGTATAGGGTGGGGGTTTTTTTAAGGGTGGGTGAAGAAGGGAGCGAGCAGAATGGTCGGGATGGTAAGCGGAAGCTACCAGGGTGCTCTTTGGAGGGGTGTGCAGGGTTGGTTGATACGGGGTACCAGGGTTGGGAGAGCGAAAAAAATATATATGAGGGGCACCCGTCACTCAAACTTCTGCATAACATTTCCGAGTATGAAAGGAAGGGCGAAAGAGTGGGCATAACACGAGTGTGAAGGAGGAAGTGACAAGAGTTTCGTCACATCACACCCATAGCGTGCGTTTTGCGTTAAGGGTGGATGGTGGGGTAGTCGGGGGTGGCGAATGAGTGTGGGAAGGCGTGGGGGTTGATGGGAAGAGGGGTTGTGAGAGGGGGAAGGGTGAGAAATGAGATGATGCCTCCGACGGTTACGATGCTGAGAGGGTAGCGGTTTCCGAGGGGAACTAGAGGGAGGCAAATATAATGATGTTATCGGAATGATAAATTTGTATATTTGCCATCATTTTCGCCTTCATTTTGTAGTTCGAGAATTAAAATTGGGGTGGAATCATTCTTTTGTTAGCAAATTACTGCATTTGCACATAGCTAAGATTCACTCATGGTCTATATTACGAATTATAAAGATATCAGCCAAATGTTTGTAAATTTCAGTCGTCATGGTGAAATATTTCAGGATCCCTGACAAATGGTCTTCTCTTACCGGCATGCTTTACGAGAATGATTCAGCAGACATATCAAATGAAAATTTCTCCCATAGACTTTTATCTGCAGAAAAATATCTAATGAATTCTTCTATTCTCTGTTGAAATTAACCTTTTTAGATGGCAAGTGAGAATAAAAAATCGGGAAGAAACACACCTCTATTGTTTATGGAGTTTGAGATACTAATTGAGCGCAAATCCGAAAATTCCGAAACATTTATCACGCGATACATCCATCATATGTGCAACTCATATGTTAGCCCTACAATTTGAATGGAGGCTATTTATAGGGAACTATGCGAGGAAAAAATTGTATTTCGAAAACGTGTTGCATATGTTAATTCGGGAAGACAGTGATTTGATCCAGAACTGCCGGTTTTGAACGATCGAACACGTCATGGAGGAAGGCTCATAAAATAGAGAGTATATATCGTAAGGTTCGTTTCCGGGGGATGATGGTGGAAGGGTTGGGGGGGAAGTCCTCCACCGCGAACGTGTTCCATTATTATTTTTGAAGGTGGTTGCATTTTTTCCCCGTGACGACGCGTTGCGCGGCGCGGGGAGCTTTTGAAGAGCGTGTTGGGGCGATGGTGGTGGTTGTGTGTTGGGGTCGACAGAAGAGGAGGAGCAAACGCTGTAGAGAGAAAGAGAGGCTCCGGGAGAGGAGGAACACCAGCCAGCCGCCCCGCCGTTTTTGATGGTCTCTCGGTGGCAGCAGATGCCACTCTGGCATTGTCAGTCCTCCCTCCTCCTCTATTGTATAGCTAATGGCAGTGAGGCGTAAGAGAGGGAGGGTGTGGGGTCGGAAGAGAAAGGCGGGGAGGGTTGGATCGGGTTGGGGGTAGGAGGAAGAAGCAGAGAAAGCTTTTAAGACTGGGTGGGCGAAGGGTGAAAGAGATGGGGGGCCCGGGATGGTACACTGGGGTACCTCGTGGAACCAGCAAAACGTCCGACCGGAGGCGTTGGTACCAGTTGTGCCCCGGAGGAAAAAAAGAGTCATGTTTGATGAAGGCAGGGGACGAAGCGGGGGTGGAAATGGGTGGATTGGAGGCGGGGGAAGGGGAATGAATGAGCGGGGGGGGAGAGGTTTTTATTCCCGGCTTGTAGGGAGGAGGAGGGAAGGGGAGGGAGCGGGGATTTCCTTATTCATGATCCCCAGACGCGATGGTCCCCGTGAAGGGGGAGTTTCTATATTACGTCCAGCTGGTTTTTATTTGGTGCTGTGTTTTCATGGACGTGATTTTCGGGGGTGTAAGTAAGGCGGGGTCCGATATAAGGGGTTGCTAACGGGGGTAATGCGATGGTGAACCCGTTCAGGAGGGAGGCGGAGTGAAAAGGATCTAGAGTCGGGGTGTAAATGAATGCATGTTAATTCAGAATTCGGCATTCAGTCTACGTGGTGAGCGCACCCAGCCCCTCTCTTGTAATGCAAACAGCTCGGGCTGAGCCTTGTCCGGATCTTTGTGACGTGACGCAGATTGATGGCTCATTTAATCGAAGGGAATTGTCGCAGTGTTCCGTGTTGCGTCTTCCTGTCGTAGAAAAAAAGCAAGGAACATTTTCACTGCCGAAACATTTTTATGGTAATTAAAAGGGGGCCGTGTATTGTCATGAATGCAAAGAAAACTGTTATGAAGTTATTTTTTTCTGCCAAAACCGAGTAGGTATCATTATTTTTTTTTTATGTTAGACTTTGGACAATTCGCTAGCGGGAATACTTAAAAATTTTAACCGTCGTCATTTTATGCATAGTTTTGCAAAAATCATTATTGAAAGCACTAGGAAAAATGGTACTGAGGGCATTAGAGCATGAAATGTTTACCAAAAACTGTATTTTTCATTCCATTTTCACTTCAATACCACTAGAATTATCTCATGCATTGAAATATATTCGATTTTATTTCCAAAATTCATGAGGTTAAGCCTTTTTTCCGACGTTACGACTTGATCTATGGCTAAGGTTTCCCAGCGGGTAATGGTTGTTTCATAGGTATTTCTTATTAAACGGCCATGAAACAAATTGCTACTAATAATACAATAGTATCAACTAATTTTCTACTTATATATCAGTATACTGGAATCATCAAGCATTTCGAAATTTCATTTCGTTCCCCATATTATTTTAATGAGCCTCCATTGGAAGAGCATTTGTTTGGGGACAGTCACAATTCACGATCAGATTTGTCCGGGGTTCTTGACGGAGTTGCTTTGGTTGTTTAAAGATCCGGTGACCGGAGAGGAGATAGGATAAAAAAGAACCGGTCGGAGAGACCCATGGGTGTGGAGGGAGCGATGGAGGGAAGGAGAAAGACAGAGATGCGAATCCGTGAACGATGCGGGATTGCTCCCGGACGTCTCGCCACTACCCCCCTTCTACCCCCGCAACGAAATCCGTCGGTGCGACCCCCCCCTCTCCGCCCTCCCCCTTATCCCCCTCCCCCCCGATGGTGACGGACGATTAGAACAGATTTATGGGAAGGGTTTACTCTGCTGGACGCCCGATTGTCACTCTCCGATGCGGAGCGGTCAAGGCAGGATGGGATTCGGTTCCAAGCGAAGGAGCACCGAATCCAGCTCGCTCATTCTTTCCGTCTTTCGTCTTCTCCTTCGTTTTGTCTCCGTCTTTCTCTCCGTCCCTTTTGTCCCTCTCATTCTCCTCCCACGCATCGCGCCCCGGTATAACGTGACGCCTAAATGTTTAAGCACTCCCGCTAGCGAATTATCCAAAGTCTAACACCAAGAAAAAAACAATGGTACCTACTCGGTTTCGGCTGAAAAAAAACTTCGTAGCAGTTTTCTTGGCATTCATGCTTGCGTTTTTTCTACAACAGGAAGACGCAACACGGAACACTGCGACAATTCCCTCCGATTAAATGAGCCATCAGCCCAGAAGAAGAGATAGGCGCCGCCCAGAAGAGGTAGGCGCACTTACAAATGGAAGGATGTCGACGTGCTCGCGTAGGGACGGAGGAGTCGGGTGAATTAAGATGGCTAAGGTGTAGGTGCGGGACGCGATGTAGGCCGACGATTCCTTTCATTCGCGAGCAGCTTGTTCCCTGCGGTTATTATGATTCTTAGGAGAATATTGATTTCAGGTGGCTAATCCATCTAATCATTTTCTACTACGTGGTCAAGAAGTTGAACCGTAAGAAAGTTAAGACCCCGAAAATCACATTTAAGTGAATTTGTACCGCTCACGTAAGTCTTTAACTTCTATAGCAGAGTACGACATATGGATTCTTTTTACTTAGCTTAAGTAATCCTATGGTAATTTCTGAGGTAAGATAGATAATTATTAATAAAAAGTAAGAAAACTTTTGTATATTTAGATTTATGTCATGAGATGGCCATGGTGTCAACCAGAAATGTAAATATGTATTTAGGGGACATCAAGGAGCATTGTTGAGAGAGAAACTAAGATGAAAGATTGGAATAAATCTAACTAAAAACTATATTAAAATAATTGACTCAACAAAAGAATAATGTGACCATTTTTATACTAGCCTCGACCCTTATAGTGCAAATCAGTCGTCTTATGTCGCAGTTTTCAGAAGCTATTTTTCTAAAAACCAAATATAATAATTGGGAGTTACCCAAAGGTTAGGAGATGGGTAAGAATCCCGATCAATCTCTAAAGTCATAATCTAGGCGATTGTATATATGCCCTATATGTTGAGAGTCAAATAATTGTTGCTAAGGATTTACTACTGTGTAAGCAATTACTATAGCTGCCATGTTTCCTTAGAATCAGGTTTTTTTACGACTTGCGACGAGTTTGACCGGTACATGAGCGATTTATGTCAGCATTCAAATTTTGCTTCGTTACGGCACCGCGTACTGCCAATTTTAACTTGTTGGTCGCAGTAATATGATCCTTGAGAAAGTTCATCTCTTGACTCACCTCGCATTTGGAAGGTAGCGCGTAAAAATACCGTAATAATTCTCCGGAGATATGACCAGATCTCTTTCTCCGGAGCTGAGATTTTACGTCTTTTTTATTCAGATTTTCATCGACGTTGGTTGACGGGAGGTGAGACGCATTGAACCCCGGCCGGACAACACGAGTCCCTCCCGTTCCCCACCCGCCCTTTCCCGTTTCGCTCGCCCTTCTGCACGATTTTCTTCCCGTTGCCTCCTTATCCCAAAAACGTGTACCCGCGCGTACTTTGTTTCTCTGCATCGTGCAAAAATAGGCGCCATCGAAACGGCAGTACGTTATATATTCCACCATTTTTTCCGCGCGGTGGTTTTATTTGGGAATTTATGGTTTCGTTTTTTTTTCACTTCAGCCCGACCAGATTAACACATGCCATGCTTTTTTTTCCCGCCCGCGAATGTTTTCGTAGATGGAAGCGAGAGGGAGGATGGTGCGTTTTTGGACGGAAGGGGGGAAAGGATGGGGTTATAAAAGCATCCTAGAATTTAAGACGCTCTCTCACCCTCCTCCCTCCCCTGGTCCACCCGCGCCCTTTTAAAAAACAGCGAGACCGAACGCTTTATTTACTCTGGGGCATTTCCCCAAACCGCAACACTTCCCTCCTCACACTTCCATGTTATGGCTTCTTCGTTCGCCCTCCTCCTCACTCAACCGCCTCCCCCTCCCGACCTCCTTCCTTCCCCCTACTCCTTCGTCTGTCTGTCCCCTTTGCAACCTGACCGACAAACATTTCCCTATAAACTCCCGAGAAGGGAGGAAGCAACACATTGCACGCGGGGCACCCATTCCTCTGTTATGAGCCACTAAATGCTTAATTTTGAGCTTGAAAGCGTGCGAGGGAACACGCTTGGTGCGCACATCCACGATACACTTACAACTTCACTGGTGCAGAATAATGCGTTTATTTTTATGCGGTTCCAGCGATGGACTGGAGAAACTTGGTAAACGTGTATAGTATTATAGAGAGGAGAACTAGTGGAAAATATTTCCTCGTTCAAAAAACTTTTTAATGAGTAACTTCTTGAAAATCTGAAGTCATATGCTAAATTCGACCATTGCTGGGTGAGGAAGTTCTTAAATACATACGTGAAATGGGCTCTCCCTAGTTTTCAGTTTTTCTGTAATCCAGCCTTATAATGCGTATATGTTTTGTTCGTATTTGTTATGTAAGATATATTACTTTTTATGGTGTCATACCTCCTTTTTCACTCCTTTCTATTCTCTTTTAAGTAAGTATTCTTAGCAGTGAAATTATTTCTCGCTGTGTACATGACTCACTTAATTATTTTTACCAACCATAGTTTCGACATACAATATCATTTTCAAGGTAAATGACATTATTTGTCGAAACCATGGCCGGTAAAAATAAAAAATGAGTGGAATGTGCAAAGCGAGAAATTATTTAATGTGTCGCGTTTCCACGAAGTTAAGCCTGAAATTCTAACTTTGATCCTTAGCAGTTTTAAATATGCCTTAATTAGGTGTTAAACATTTTAAGATTTGAATCGATCATTTTGCTGTCTGTATTTACCTCAGTAGTATGAAATTTCCCAAAAGTAATTGACCCAAGCAGAAAGGTGCCTCATTAGGTTGTTTGCGAGTTTGTTCATTTCTTCGGTGCCAGCCATCGTTGAGTGGTAGATGTTTGTGGTGCAGCTGAGGAGGGGACCAGCCGAGGGGAAGGATGAAATGCGAGGTTGGAGGCTGAGTCGTCCGTCCCGAGTGGTTGGGGTTCGAACCCAGACCGCGCACATTGCCTCATTGCCCTTCCCCGCCAATGAACCCACCCCTCTCTCCTCCCCTCCGCCCCCCACCCTCCTTTTGTCTCCCCTTCATCCTTCCCCGACCACGTCGACCTCGTCAACCCCCCCCCCCTCCCAACCCCCCTCGTTTACCCCTTTCCTCATCGACAGACTTCGTTCGGGACAAGAGTTCGAGAAAGGCATTCACCCACGAAATGGAGTGGGATATAACGCTCGCGGATGAGGAAAACATTTTCATTCTAAGTTTTCACTTAACCAACCGAATGAAGCCTCTTTTCGCGGGTGGGAGATGGCTCCGCTAGTTCCTGGTAATCTTACTCATTACTGAGCTGGTCGACGTTCGGAGCGAATCAGAAGAATGCATGTGTAGCCCTCGGAGAGCAGTCCACCTCGCCAGCATTCTCTGGAATAACATGGAGTTAACTGTAGGTATGTTAGATTCTGTACGTGTAATATAACGGAAGGGTTACGTATCTACTCCCATTGATAGTGCACTTATGGTAAACGAAAACTTTAAACATGTCAAAACACCCATACGTAATTCCATTTACCTGAGAAAAGGGGCCATCCTTAAAGATTATGAATGTCGTAGGGAAGTGGTAGTCATTTTTCATTTCCTTTAGGCTCTGAGGAAGCAACGTTCGCCATCTCATGGTAGTACCTTTATATTTCCGTAATGTGAGCATAGAAGCTTATGGTATTGGTTTTGAAATAAATGGATAGGGTGCCCGAGTTGAAAGAAAACAGTACGTGAAATAGAATGCTCCAAAGCAGACGGTGCACGCTCTTTTCTCGACGATCATTGAAGTGAGCGTACGGAGTCATCCCGTCTCGTCTGAAGATCAGAATGCGTCGTTTAATAAGCCTCCACATAAGGCTGAACCTGGTTGATGTTTAGCATAGAAGCTACTCTCCATTAAGTTGTACTGCATCGCGGAAGGAATTGGAGGATTTATTCATGATCTTTGTCCCATGAAGTAAAACGCGACCATTCGCAAGGAATTTCCTCTTGCCTGCACGGAATTTATTCCGTTAACTGGAATCATGTCCGTTTTGAGTGCGTACTTCATTTTTTATTTTTTTTTGCAGTAAATATTTTGCTTGGTGGTTTTCGCGAGAGGGTAACTATTTCAATCCTGCATTAATGCGAACTCGTGTTTCATATTTTTCTCCTGCATCCTCCTTCAATTTATCGCAACGTCGATAAGACAAATGTATTTTCCCACGTCAAGTAGACTGATTTAGGATCGGAATACCATTAGGACGCCAAGCAAATGGTAGAACGACCTGGGATCCGTCTCCTAGTATTACGAACCACGCTTTCACGGAATGGTCAAGAGTGAAAATGTCGAGCCAAAATTAACCCTTTTTCGTTTAACTTGGCTTTACTTAATGACCGCAATTGACGGAGATCGAAGATCCACGCTGTACTCACCAGAGCCGTGCACCCAAATCGATGCCCCGTGGACCAGGAGTGTCTTTTATTGGTCATTCCTCCTCTCCAGCCTCCTCATGTCCCCCTCCATCCAGAGCCATGTTGCCAAGTGTGTCCGGCTGTCAACGACCTCTCCTCGACCTCGCTATGACTCAAGTCAGAATACCTCTCCGTGCAATGGGAGGCGTGTAGTAATGTATGTACCTATTTCTTTCGTCAGCATTTCGCGTGTTTCTCCTTGAGCATGACATCAAGGCCCTGTCGTCGCGCTTGTCTTATTGTTGGCGTCACTCGTGTGCGCGGTGTTTATCATTTGTTTTGGCAAGTTACGAAAGGAGCAGTCATGACACCCCCATTGAGTGATTGCCATTTCTCAAGTCGAATTCCACAATTCGCTCCTTTGGAAATGCAGCTTAGGATAGAGTATCAGTTTTGCGTATGCGCAGTTAATGGGAATCGAAAGTAATATTGCTGAAGGAATCAAACTTGCGGTAATAGTAATTAATTTACTTTCGCTGCTTTTAAATCAGATGCTTCGCGTCTCATGTCACCTTGTTATGACGAAAATCATTCCCTTTGATTTTAAACCTACTTAAACAATTATAAAATGGGTTGTTTTGAAACTCTGCATGCATGGCATACTTGGAATGTGACTTATGACGAATCATTGTCGTTGCCGATTTGCTATTGTAATTGCATAATATTTTGTGCTTGAAGGATTGAATTAAGTTATCTTCACGAATGCTCAAGATACAAATATTTTTAGAGTCACTTGGTGGAGCTTTGTGAATCATATAGAAAAGGTGACTGTTTCCTTTACGTACTTTATGACGTTCTCAAGTTTTGGTAGGGTCAAACAGGTTAATGGTAAATACAGTGAGAGCACTTGTGTCATGCAAACTTTATTATCTTCGGAATAAAATCGCCTCTTTCGCTGCTCGCTTGTCTGTCGCCTCTGCTAGTGTTTCGCGGGACCCGAGCGAATCCTCATTCCTCTCCCGCTGGCACATTGTGACGTTTCCAAAGGGCCCCGTGCCGGAAGATGTCGTTTCGTAGGCCGCCATAAATAATGTTTCCTTGTGCGTTGGGTTGGGTTATTGGCTTCAATGAGATTTAAACGGGCGGACGGCGAGCCATCTACTGGGACGGCTGGGGAACAACTTTGCCACCTCTGCTCCAGAACTCGGTCACTCCCGCTTGGCAACCAACCATCGCGAGGGAAATGCGAAACTAATGATCTCGCCGGATGTGAAACAAGCTGATTACTGAAGAAAGAGTGGATGTTTGTAATATCTCATTTAATCGATACAGGTTTGGTATGCGTCTAGCGATTACTATTTCAACATTGCCGATAAATGGAGGTCTGGTGTACTGATGACTAGCTATTTTGAAAATCGGATTAATGTGGAGCATATGATTAGCCTGGATAGCCGAAAACTATATCATTCAAAGTAAAACCATCCTGTGTGTAATTTTATCTCCAATTTTATATCTGGTGAATCACATCGTTCGGCTAGATAGGGAGAAGTTTTGCTCGCGCTTAATTCTCACATGCCAAAGTCGTTAATCAGAGCAGAAAATACTGGACCCCAAAGAAATATTCCTAAATTTCGGATGTATAGTCAAAATTACTAGGAATGGACTGCTAGCTGAAGAAAGTAGCCAAGGATTTTATTTATTGAGAGGCTAATGCTGCAACTGGCGTTTTGATAACTGGACTGCGAAGTACATTACTGCAACCTTTCACCGGTGATAATTGAAGTGTATATCATTATGATAATCATTTTAATAGATATATATGAACAAGCAATAGGGAAGTATAAATATGACCCCGAATATAAGAATTAGAGTAGGGACTGTCCAAAATTCTTCCAGTCGCCTGGTAGAATAACTAATAAAAATGATTCTCTTCCATTGCATAACTTTTTGAATCTTTCTCCTTGGTACTATCCTCTTCAAGGATGAAATTCTCTTGGCGTGCAATTTGTGGTTAACCAGAGTCGGATATGGTTCGTCAAGTTGACGTATCCACATTTGATTTCGTTATTCTTTTACTTCGGTTTAAAAGCCTAGAATTTTCGTAGTTCACCGCGTGACGCGAGATGCGTGGATTTCGTCATCACGCGCTAGTTGACCCCGAGATGCGACCCCTCTCGTCCCAGGCCTCAGAATTTCGTCTCACGGACCACCGCGGAGACGCGGTCACCAACGAGCGTCGCTAAGAGGTTGTTTATTCCGTCAATGGATTCCTCTCATTCGTTTCATCCCACCTCATCCATAACTTTGGGCTCCCTTATACACATTTTTTCATCTTGTTTTTACATTTCTAACCTCTTTCCCCTTCTTATATTCTTACTGCTATTCCCAATTCCCCCTAACGCACAGTACCCAAGTAATTAATTTGTTCTAACTTCTCCAGTTTTTGCACTTCCACTTTTGTGATTAGCATCTCTTTCACTGCCCTAGAAATTTTAATTACTTTGGTTTTATTATGATTAGTATTCATTCCCTATCCCTCGCGCAGGTGTTTTTCATGCTCAGCAGTACCTGAAATCCTGTTGATGATCGACCTGCTAGCGCCTGTTTGACAGCGAATCTAACAGACTTTATCAGTTACCCTTCTACTTTTTTTTCCTGCGACTAGCCCTTCACTAACAATAAATTTAGCGTCACTCCGCGCGTCAAGTTCGACGTTTTCCCGAATCCTCTCGGCCACTCACTCCCCCCCTCCCTCTCCACCTCTTTCTCTCTCTCTCACTCGCTCCCGCGCATGCGTAGTAGTGTCGAAAACTTTTTTCCCGCCTTCCGTCGGTTGCGCCGCCGGATGACAGCGGCGGCCATGGCTGGGCGTCGATGAGATTGGGGGCTCGTGAACCGGTATCCAGTCCCACTGAGAGAGACGGAACATTTGCATGGCCGGAGGTGGTGGGTTTGAGAGCGAGGCGGGGGGGGGGGGTAAGTGGGCATTTTGGGGAGGGGGTATTCGTGGCTGGGACAGGGAGGGAGGGTGGCGAAGGAGAATGGTTGGAGGGAGGTGGGGAATCAAGAGAGGGGAGTGGTTGTCGGATGAGGACGACCCACAAACATTTTTAATGCCCAGACTGCTTCCCATTCGCCGAGACCTTGGGAGACTGTGGTCAAGAGGAATGACAACGAAGTGGGGTAACCCATATATAAATTCATCCCCTTCATGCGAGCTTGAAGGATTTTATATTTTCTTATTCCCGCTTTCAGGAACGTTTCCTGGGGGGCTATTCTGTATGTTCTCGGAATTTCCGAGCCTCGGAAGTGACGAAATTTTGACGTCACAGCCCTTAAAATTTCAAATAGGGCCATTCAATAGTTGAGATTTGTCGGGGGCTGTGACGTCAAGTCCACGGATTTTCCGAGGTTTGTCCTTGTCGAGTCCTGACTGAATAAGGCTCCTGGCCTGCTCGTGGCTGGCCAAAGCTTTCGTGGCGACCCAGCCTAGCTTTCCGACATTGTTTAAGGGATAATTTCGTCTCTTCCCGATTCATCTCCCGGAGGGTTGTCGTATTGAGGTGGCACTCTTGAATTTAGAATTATTTTAAGTGAGAGCCCACGTAAAAAGAGGTTAGATAACCCATTGAGTGTCTTTTTCGCAACAGCAATAAGGGTAGGAGAGAGTTACGAGTCTTATCTCGCCGAGTCCGCATCTTGCATTAGCCGCTACTCATTGAACACCTATCTATTCACAAATGGTGAATGCACGTGTAGGCTGAGAAACACGGAGAATGACCTGAGTTAAGGATATAAGGTGTGATGGAGTTATTTTCGATATTCGGAGAATAGTCGTCTCTGTCAAGTGCTTTCAGATACACGGAAGTTTGAAAATAGTTATGATTTTGGTGATTTGAACACACAGTATGTATCAACTACGCAGCAAAAAAAACTTTCTCGTTTAAAATTGCGAGCAATACGCGGGTAGTGGGTGTTATTTGATTGACTTGTGTCCGCTAAAGTTTCGTCAAACATTTGACTGAGTACTTGTGAGTTGATAAAAATCACCTCTCTCTCCATGGCTCTACAGCCCTTGGTGGGCCTTGGCCCCCTCTACAATACGCCTCCAATCTCTTTTGTCTTTAACTCTCCTCTTCCATCCTTCGATATGCATTGACTTTAGGTTTGCAGTAACATTATCCATCTAAGCCTTCGCCTCCCCTTTCTTCTCGTGTGGTGAAACTTTTCCTTCAAGATTCTTCTGGGCATCCGCTCCTCCCCATGTTACTTATTTTCACTCTTTTCTTGGTACCATTCACGGTCATTCTTATTAGTCTTATTATTTTTGGTGGGATGCTACACTCTTCCATAGCCTTGTAATCCATTCCTGTTTACACTGTCAAAGGCTTGTCTAAAGTCAGATAAAAATCACCTATTAGCTTATTTATTTGTTGAAGATGCTCCGGTATTCGCAGTTGACTAAGCTGCCATAGTTCTATAAATTTTCCCACGATTCGCCTTTTGTGATGCTATGAACCCGCCAGGATATGAAATGCGCACACTACTCACTTGACCGTCTTGAGCCTCACTCTCGGACTGCGTACTTCTTTGTCATCGCCTCGGCCGTGGGAGCGGGCTAGGGAGGAGGGATGAAAGAAGGCAATGTTTATTGCCCCGTAGATCAGCGCGACCAAATATCCGAACAAACCACGGGCGAGCTTTTACGAGGCGAGGAGATCGGTCGGCGAGGGAGGAAGGTTGGGCTTGCCTCTCGCTCTCAATCGATTCCGAGCGACCCTTTCAGGAAGGGGTGAGATGAGTTGTTTTGATGTACAAGGGATGCGACGCGCAGCACAGTCGTGTGTTCCTTGTCACGGAGACAACGCGCCCAGTCTTGTGATCAACCCATCGCATGAAATATTCCGATGAGCACTTGGTGGTCGGCCTTCCCTCCCTCCCTTTCCACCCCTCCCTTCGCTCCCTTTCCTGTCCTTATCCATTTGAGAGAAGGGTCCGGCCGAACCTCGCCTTGCGTGCCCTACAGAGTCGTGTTCAGCAGTGGCTCCTTTTGGTCCACTGCTCTGCGGCACCCGCTTGGAACTCGTTACTTGGTGACACAATTATCCAACGGCGGTAACGGAGAGAGATGATTTTTTTCCTCGATTCCTTTTTCTCCCGAGGTCGTCTGGCATCGAAGAGGACTGCATGGAAGCTCACCAATTGAACGACGACTTTCGAGCTTGTTTAACGGGGCTGCACCCAACGGTTACTCGTCATGTGACGCGGGAAAAAAACTTCATAGACGCAGTTAAAGGAAACTCGTGTTGTTGGTATCTTCCTTATTATCACTCAATTTTGGTATCGTGCGCTCCCTCTGAACAGCTTAAACAAAACAATTAAATGATATGCATTAGATTTAGAGGAAACTATTTAAAATATTGAGTTTTCCTCTAAATGTATTATTTTTTCAATTTCATCTTCCGTGATAAGTATTTGTTTAAATTTGTGAGCCCGACTTCGGCGTCCTTAAATGATTATATAACTTACACCGTTTACCTTTACTGTCGCCTGAATGCGACAATCGTCAATTCAACGATGGATTCTGTGATTGGTAAATGTCATGTGACATTAATTCTTTTCAATGCGTGAATTAGATTTAGCATTATCATCAAAAGTTAATTGTTCCAATTATTGCTTTTAACTCAATAGTACACGATAGTGACTTTTTTACCTAGGTTTAAGCTGGTGTATTTGTCAAACTTGCCTTTCCAGACATAATACGAAATTCATTCGAAATGAAGTCATCTTTACATCCAACATTCAATTCCTGGAAAAAGTTAGCTAATACTACGTATCCTCCACTGCATAGGCAGCATTTTTTCAAGCAATTCTCGAGGCTATATAGATTTACGAGTCGGTGGGTTATTATTAAAGGTTCTGAGAGAGAGAGGGAGAGAGAAAATGGTCACGAAATGTTGTGCTTCGGACTGGAGTCGAACCCACACTGTAATAATTTGCAGTTCGTCGACACGCAAAACGCTCGTCTTTCGTGACCGGACGAATTTTCGTTAATCGACGCTCGATAAAAGAAACTCCCTCAGTACGGGGGAAAAAAGTTTTCCACCGCATTATATGCCTAATTTTATTCCTGTGTTGCCATTCATTCGTGAAATGAAACTATATCTTACTTAGACCATAATTAGGCTTAATATCCTTATTCGAAAGTTTAAAAATCTGTTTTTGTGCATTAGACATATTAAATGTCTGTAGTATTTTTTTGAGTCATAATTTTAGTTCTTCCAGGATTGTTTGGCGTGCTTGCCAATTACCAATACGTGCTCCAATTAGCAGCCGTAGTGAGCGTAAGTATTTATACCGATCCGTTGGAAAAGTTTCCTTCTTATGGGGTCTGGTATGCAATATCACCTTAGTCACGCCAAATTTTCACTCAAGTTTTGCTCGGTGAAAGAACGGAAATGGGAGTGGGAACGGAAGGGCTTGCTATCTAGTTGGCATTACAAATGGAAGTTTTTGCCTAATCATTCATAATTTTTTCCATCATATCACTTATTTAAATGACGTAGCTTTAGTTTACGTTGATGGAGCAATGATGGTTTATTTTCTAGTCTGTAACCTTACCGGGGTATTAGAGCAGTGTACAATGCTAACACTGGCTTCTTGAGAACGAGGAAAGCCGGTAGTGTCATCTCACAAGTAAATGACGGATAAATCTTCAGATCATCATATATATTTCCTACGATTCCGTCAGAGAAGTTCTTCTAGACGCTTGATGCAGTTTGAATACCCTTATACCATTGTTCAAGTGCATTTCAGTTCCCTTTGATGCATATTTCATTATAATGATTGCGTCAAGTCTTCTCGCTGTTTCCATTTGTGGTCAGGATGAGATTGGGGTGAGGAAAAAAATCATTGAACATTCCGTTATCTTGCTGCGTAAGTATGCATTCTTGGTCCATCCCTAATCTGTGAGGAAGAAGGAACATCTCTGAATGGGAAACTCCCCAAGGGCCTTCGCGAGATCTCCAAGGCGAATCGGACACAATAAAGCTTAACCAAGACCCCTCCGCACGTCACCCCCTTGTTTCGACGTCACAGCTATTTAGTGGTCCCGAGCTCCTTGTCTTCGTGGGTGTTCTCTTTTGAAGACGCTATCCTTCGCCCGCCCCTTTCCACCACCACCCACCTCGGTCCATCCCCAACCCTCTCTTCATCTCACATCCCACTCCCTCCGAGTATCCCGTCCGCGATCGGAGATCCGTTCTAACCGTGGGACACATTTGCCAACCCGTGACGGTTCAAATTCCCCGCTGGTTAACTTGTTACCGATGTAATTCGTTTCTTTCTCATCCCAACAGCCCTTTCGACCGCTCCACTTTGCTTATTTTTTGTTGCTTCGGACGGCGCGCGGTCCTCGTATGCTTGTGCAAATTCCTGTTAGGCTTCTTTCTCTCGTGAGCTCCGCGGGCAAGAGCTTCGTGCATCGAGGGCTGCGAGGTTGCCGGAGGAGACCTTGGCGCAAAAAAATATTAAGCGCGGTAGCGAAAGGGTTTTTCCCATTTGTTGATTAGAAGAGAACGGCATCGCCGTCATTGGAGTAATTAGAAATAGACCTGTGAGGGATCGCTCACGACTTCTTGTGTGGTCTGGAAAGTGCGGTAGGTGTCCTAGTTCTCAGAACTATTACTCTTCGGAAGCAATGCTTGCTTAACAGCATTCGCTCTCTTGCCGAGAGGAGAAGGAAGCGGAGGAAAGAAGGATGACTGAAATGTCCTTTCTTCTGATATCCAGTTCCAGTTAAGGGTGTCTCTCGGATATTTTTAATTTTCATCGACTATATTTGGTGTTTTCGATTTCCAATTTATTTATCTTCTCTATTTCACATGTTGCATATGCATATTTTTTTGACACGGTAGAGAACGCTGATGTGCATGCGATATTAAAATGTAGACCTTTTGGAACATAATAAAATCACTTATGATGTCTTCCGAGTTCTTCTTAACCATCCAAATGGTCTTTTGCTGGCCTTTGGCCGAATACTTTTTCTCTCGTCGTCTAAGACGACATTTGCATATTTCGGTGGTTCTTTATAATTTAATTAGCATTTTGCTGTTTTTTTTTATACACTCGTCCTCACTAACCAATAATCCAACACTAAATGCCCCGATGACCTTGGATCTCTAGAGCTACCGAGAATAACTAAACAGCAAATTATTTTAAGTTCCACTCTGTTCTCCACTGACCGCCGAAGAATGGCTTGAGGTGTCTTAACGATAACCGGGCGAAGCTCAGGTGATTATAAAAGGGACTTCAGAATTTAAAATGCCAAAATTTGAATTTATTTGCATCCATTGTTCCGTATAATTAGCCGGATGATCAGCTGGCTGGCTGCCTGCGGACGCGCTCTTGACTAACCTCGGGAGTGTGGCAGGGCACGCCTCGTCGAAATTGGATTTTTTGAAAATTTTCCTTTTCATTTGGTCTCTCGCGTCCTAAAGGGACCGGGGCGCCATCTTACAGGGTTCCCGCCCGACCGGGGCGACGAAAACCATCGGGAGACCAGCTCGCTGCCCCCTCACCCAACTCAAATTCTCTCCCTCCCTCTCTCTGTCTCTCTCTCTCTCTCCCCCCCTCCCCCCCGACTAAAACCCTCCCGCCTCCTCCCTTACTTCCTCCCGAACCAAGTCGGCAGGCAGCCCACACCATACACCCCTCCCCATCCCCCCATACTTCCCAACCACCGCCTCCCCCATACTCTCCGTCTCTCTCTCATCACAGCTGCCGGGTCACGCAGCTGTCACTGCCCCACGGTCCTTTAGGGCCAATTCAAGAGCTGGCCGATCACTTGGCCCTCTCCATAGTCTCTATGCCCCCCTATCTCTCTTCCTCTCTACCCTCCTTTCTCTTTCTCTCTTTCTCCATCCTCTCTCCACGGAGAGAATGAATTTAAAAAAACCCTCTCCTTCTCCCCTTTCGCCTCTTCCCAACCTTCCGTTGTAATCGCGCCATGCCCAAAGTCCTCTATTCTTTCTTCCTTCCTTTCTCTCGCTCTTCTTCACTTGAAGGCGGCGAGCACACTTACCGGCCACACCCATTCGGGTACTTGTCAAAACACTACTTGAGCCACCGCATTCGTGCTCGCCCAAGCGGAGATCCAGCTTTGGGAATAATTTCCGGGTTCCTTTTATCCCCCCCCCCTCCTCCTTTCGCCCCTCCCCTCTCCCCCTCCCCATCCCTGTCCATAAGGGGGTGGCCCTCTCTAAAGTTTTCGTTTAGTTGACCCACTTTAGTCTTTAATTTGCTTGAGGGTTTTTTAATTCGCTCTCAAAGTCTCGAGTACCATTGTTGATTGTTTTGACTTCAAGTTATGAATAGCCCACACTCGTCACATCGATAGCCCATAAGTTGTTTGCTCTTTCTCTCTCTCTCTCTCTTCAGCTTAATGGCTGTTGAAGTAATTGTTTGGAGGACGTAGCGAGTGCATCAAAAGGCTATCAAAATTTTTATCTTCTCTCTGACCGCGCTCTTTGAAAGTCACAAGTGATTTTATTTACTTTGAAGTGTGTGACGTGGAAATATTCACTGCGTACGTGAATAGATCGTGCGTTGCAATTGGTAAGTGGTAGAATTAGTCGTTAGATGCTGTTGAATGTCTTTTATGCACAGTCTGTATTAACTTCGTGCAATAGAGTGTCATATGTATTCTTTTCAATTTTGCGTAGTTGAATTGTTATCCCTGTATGACTTTCCGACAACAAATGGTGACCGAGTCCCGAGTAAGTGGCTATGTCTAGACGAGGTAAATGGTTATGTTGATGAAATAAAACTATAAAATTTAAGTAGATGTCATAAAAAGTATCTTTGTGAATAATGTAGATTAAATCTTGTCAGTGATGGCTATCTTGGGTACTTGTTCCGCTTTCCATGGAATTCCAGGTTGAAAAGCGCGCGATGCGTAAACTTGAGTTATATTTACATTAAGCATACAGTTATCAGCGTGGTACTTCCCCCAACAACTTCCAGTGTATAGAACAATGGTTTGAAATGGGTAGTGCCGTATAAATGACTGAATGTAAGGAAACGACGGAGGTGATGCTTAATATATGGGTATTCATCCACGGCAATCTATTAGTTTTCTTTTGAATATTTGAAATCATTAGTGGTAGCTCTCGAACACTAAATCCGTCATGCATATTTCATCTTAAGTGTCTCATCCATGCATTTCTCCTTCCCTTCTTTACATCATAAACGCGATCTAATTTCATAAGAACCATTGTTACGTTCAACCATATTCACCCGTGATTCCGTTTGTCTATCCCTTCATCTTACAGCGTCTGTAATGGGGAAATATTCTTGCTTTAGATACGTCCAGTCATGTTCGTATTTTTATTCACTTCAACCGTGACAAATTCATCTCGCAACTGCCCCGTTCCTTCCGTGGTGAATGAAGCCTTCATTCGGTTACGTCGTCGGTTTTAATTGCAGCGGCGCGCTGGGATGCACGGAGGGTAGTCGAGGTTGCTCGTGGGAGGTGTATCGGTGCATTCCCTCTACAAACTGGCGCCCCAAGGGCCAGTACACCGCCCCGCCCCGATCTCCGGAGAAGCGTCGGTGTGCCGGCGCACTGTAGGATGGCGATGGATTACCGCGAGTACGTAGATAGGGGGTCTGAGGGGAACGAGAGGGGGTCGGTCGGATTAGGAGGGGAGTGGGTGGGAAGGGGTTTAAGGGTGAGGGTGGGGGTGGAAGGAGTCGAACGCGGAAGTCCATTTGCGAGCGTTGTTCCATTTGAGACATCGTCCGCACCGTAGGGAGCGTCGTCTTTTCTTTCAAAGCGTCCTTAGCCGAGGAGCGGAATGGGAATTTTAACTTTTTCAACTAACTGAAGGGAGCTAATGACCGAGACCTCAAGTTGAGGATGTTAGTAATAGGTTGGTGATGAGTGTGAAAAGGGTCTTAGCATTGTGCGATGTAGAAACTGGGTATTGAGGAGAGACGAGAATAGGCTGCTGGCGTTGGGGATGTTAGGCGTGTAGGAGGTTGGAGAATTGGAGCCATGGACGGATAGAAGAGCAAGTTGGAAGTCTAGGCATGCTGGTGGTTGAGAAGAGGATTCTACCGTAGGAATCTGAGTTCGAATCCCGGTTAAGGCGAATGGTTTTTCCTCTGTGGAATATCGCACTTAGGGGCAGAATAGATGGATGGAGCAGGTAGTTAGGGGGACACTGAAGAGAGGATATGAGGCAAGGGGGAGAAGGCGAACAGATATTCTGTGCTAGATAAATGGGAGACGGCGAGCATGCCCATGCTAAAGAGGTAAATAGTCAGAATAAGTTAGAGTTTGTGGTAAATAATAACAGACATCAGTTATTCTATATTCATCCTAACTTACTTTAATCGGCAAAATTCTGTTAGGAATTAAAAAAAAAACAATTGGATTTGCAGAGTCACTTGTTTGTGCGAACTTCCTTAGAGTCGCCACTTTGAGATGCACGAGTCTCTAAACACGATTCCTTTGGAATGGAACGGGTTACATTAACCTGTGTTCACATATTAGTGTTTTAAGACACTCCACGGTGATTTTAAAATGTTTTTCCTTATGAAAATCATAAATTCATATTTTAATTTACTATTAGTGTGACTTAGCGTATCACGAGTTGATTACCTGTCGCCCCGTGTCGCTCAGGAGATGGACATATTTCGCCTCGAAATGTTCATAAGTGGGCTCTGTATTTCCATGGAATGGCTCACGTCCAATGCCGAAGTTCGTCGTCAGTTCTAGTATCGTGCCTGCATCTGGCGCCTTCCTATTGGGGAACGTCCAAGGCACGTAGAGTATGAAGATTGCGGCAGTGATTCATTGTAATATTCTCCCCTGACCCGCTCTGCTGCGCTGGAAATCAGCGCTGAAAAGTGGTCAGTCATTTAGGCGAAACGAGAGTACCTACCTTTGTATCATTAGCCAGTGTGTATCCTCTTCTTGGTACCTGTATGAAATTCCTTTATAAGGTAGATAATATGTGCTCTACTGAAACAAACGTAAGGTTAAAAGAGAAATGCAAGTTGGTGAATGAAAGTTACTGATCATACTTAAAGAAGTTATTTGTTGCATATTAACTGATCGGAGGTGCATGGGGTTTTTGGAGGATTGAGAATAGGGTAGCGTGCTGCGTGCATGGTGCATGGCTTAGGGGGATGAGGCATGTGGGGTTGGGGGGGACGAAGGCCACAAATGGGGAAGGAACAGTTGCTTTTGGGCGCGGGGTTGCCTGTCTTGAACTCACGAACTCAAACACAGCATGCACACACACCATTTAGGAAAGCGACATTTTTCGTGGAGATGTGATGCGGTGTTGCCGACTCCTCTGCTCTAATGCGTCCAAATGAACGAGCGTTTTTATAGTCCCCACGCTTTTTCTGCGCTTGTGGAGGAATCAAAATGTTGTATCAGGGTTAATTTATTCAACCTTAATGCCTTTTCAGTGTCTCGATAATGATAATGAGAGATTTGATGGTGGAGACGTGAGTATGCGGTCGGTATGCCATGTGGGAACGTTATTGTTGCTCCTTATTAAAATAAAAAAAGGGTAGCATTTCACTCAACATGGCCTTATGCTTACGGGCCGACGCGTATGGCTATAATACTCCAATATTCAAATTATATTTAGCGTCAATTTTCGCTCCCGTCAACGAAATATTATCACAGCGGCAGAATTATGATTTATTCCTCAAATGTTTTCTGGACACTTCCTGGGTTTTAATGAAATTGAGAGTCGACTATGTTGTCAGGTGTCAAGTAAACTGTCTCAATTAATCTCCATATGAATATCAGAGCTGAGCATTAAGTCCTCAAAAGGCAACTCTCCCTGAAAAATTCGATGAATACCTTGCCGTCATGCGCACGTACCGAGGACGTCTTGCACGAAGGTTTGCGACATTTTTTTCACTATTTTCCTTCCTCATATTTTTCTCTGATATCGATAAATTTTGTGTGCGCATTTAAAGAAGAACAGTGAAACTGCCTCCAGGAAGAGCCGCCGCTAAGATTTTACAACGGATTCGACCCATAGCCGACCATGCTACTTTTTGAACTATTTCCCCTAAATCTCAGTCGCCATCACTGTAATGATTGTCATCCATCAATGCCTTAGTCCTATTTATCTAGACTACTTAATCCATTCTTTAATCGAATTGGTATAAAGTAAGGATTTCCCAGGTAAGGGTACAGGGTATTCCTCTGGTTCACGGCAGCGGCGACGCGTTGTAATGTTTGTCGATTAAGACCACGGTGTGTTTTCAAAATGATTTTTCGCACTCGCTATAATGCGTGCACTTTATTTTCCCTGAATAATTGAAAGCGCACGGCCGTCACCGACGGGCTCCAAATCCAATCACCTCATCGGCCACTTCCTCCCGCCCCTTCTCTTGCGGTCTCATTTAACCCGGCCCTGAGGCGATTGATTTATCCCCTTGCAAAAGGGAAACTTGGGGCGGGTGAGCCCTCATGCAGGGTACAGGGGTGACTCAGTAGTTTTCTCATTTAAAAGGGGTGAAAGGTGTTCGTTTTTACATCGTTTGTGACCATACGCGGTGCGTGCCGAAGCGGGTTTGGAGGTGTTGACTGCTTCCCCTGATGCGGCGGATTTATCTTACATCGTAGAGCGAACGAGTCACCTATGACCGATGGCCGTGTGTGGAATACCAATGGTTCTGCCCTTTTCAGAGAGAAATGTGAAGTACTGGAAATACGCCAGTGTGCACTCGCATGCGAATGAGCAAGTGCTACTGCGCAAAATAGTAAATGGGGAAATGTAATCGCGTGTTTTCCTCCATTGTCAGGATTTTAAGATTTGCTTTCGATTCTGGGTTTTTCAGTGTCGCTAAAAGTGAGTAGGTACCTACGCCGCGCCGTGCTCTCACCTTATCGAACAAAATCTTTTAAATAGACATCACAAACGGGGTGAACAAAAAAGGGAAAAATAATGCGTAAGATTACAAGATTTCATAGAGGATTCGTCTTAATGTTACTCAAATTATTGGTTTGTATAAATTTCATTTATAAATAATATTTCATTACAGTGTTAAAACCACGTATAATATGATATTTTCGGAGTTATTACACCTGATGGGTAGTTCAGTAAGTGTAAAAAATCATTCTCCAAAATCTTGTCTCTTTACATTTTCCTTTAGTAGAACATTTGAAGGATATTTTAGCCGAGGTACCACGTATGCTTAACTTTTTCGAATGCTTCTATTCTTTTGAGATACTTTCAGTGGGAGTGTTATTTTTTTACCATTTGGCTGGAGTAGCCACAGCGACACCTATAGTGGCAGTTAGGATTGCACAAGTGGACAATCCAGTGCTAGCTGGGCTACGAAGGCCTTTGCGAGAAGCTACATAAACTTCGAGCCATTGTCTCCCACAAAAGAGGGATTTCCTCCTCCAGTTTGACGCGTTATGGGCGGCTCTTATTACCGAGTGCACCTATTCTCGAAGACTTGAACCTCCGTGGAGTGGTTTGCCAACCGTGAATGGCCAAGCGTTACGCAACATTTCATTTTACTTCTGCTCCACCAAGCATTTTAAAGTTGAATATCAGCCTCTTAACGATTGCCTCGAAGAGGTAAGTGTGGCACCTAAATTTCATACCAACTTTCTATTTTACCAGTTACATAGGCAGTATAGATAGCAGAACTAGAATTCCCTATTGCACTTATTTCGTATGAAGATCGTTCCAAATTTAATTATCACATGCCCTTATTTTTTTCATACTATTTGAGCTTTTATATTTTCAAGAAAAACGTTTGAGAGTAACAGTAAGGCTTTTTGTAAGAACTCGAGAATTCTATATTGTTCCTGGTTCATACATATATGATAATTCATTGGTGGGAGGATATTGCCCAATCTTGGGAGTGGAAGAAGGGAAATAAGTCACCTAGATTAAATAAAGAGAAGTAGGAAATATTCCAAACTGAAACGGATGATATGAAATAGTATGTGGCTTCGGCTACAGAGGATCAGGTTGTTCTAATTCAACTACCTTCCAAACCTACCGCAACTGGTGGACTATCTTGAGCAATAATTCCGTATTGTAAACCTTTTTCGTATGGCAGTGTCATCGCTACCAAAAGCGTGTCCGAAGAACTGGGCACACATCGCCCATAAGCGCGGTCGCTGGACCGGAAGCGGACATCCCAAAGTGGACGGGGGAAATGGGAAAAGGCGAGAAGTTTGCGTTAATGCGTGGATATTCGGTTCTCAAACCGAAAAACTTCATAGGGCATTGGCATGCCAATGGGGAGTGGGGGGAGGAGAAGGGGCAGGTCGTTTCCTCCCCCACTGACAAGGCGTGTGAGGGAAGTGTATGCATAAGGGTTAGGAAGGGAAGGAAGCCGACCCTATGACAGAGGGGCATGGGGTGCCGGGGAGGGGAGCGAAAAAGGTTCGTCCCCGACTTCCTGTGAGCTCCCTTGGAGCAGTGGGGTGGGGCAGCTAGAGGTAACCCTGATGCCACCTGGTGGGATAGAAGAGAATGAATTAATCGCGGGGTCGGTTGTGGGAGGTCTTGTGCCGGGGGGCTGCCGGTTTGTGGAAGGGAATTCATGGATCCCTGAAAAGGAAGGACCTCGAGGAAAAGTGGGAGGGGTTTTTCTTTAAGGTCGGAAGCAAGAGGGATAGGTATTGTGTAATAGGGTGGCCCTTCTCCCGATCGTCTTGCCTTCTCCAGCCCTTCGGACGAATGAATGGGGGATGGGAGGTTCTTTAAAGTCCCCGTGCATCCAAGGGACCCCGGCATGCAATGGGGCCATTATATATATACATACACCTTTACCTGTACAGTTCCCCTGCCTATCCTTTACCATCCTGCCAGCCAGCGTGCCACGTCCAGCCTGAATCACGTACGCATAAGTGGATCCAGTTTTATAGGCGTATATATATATATATAAATCGCGGACGTCAGGACACGTGCTAGCCTTCAAGTTCTCCAATCACGCCTTTGGCACCTCTTTCCACACCTACCTTTCTGCGTGTACAAATGCGTTCCCTGCCCTCCATATTCATGCTTGGCCCCCCATTCTGTATTCGTTCCCTGTGTGTACTTCTAATGCTCCAACCACACTCTACGTCTGTGTTTCATCGCCGCTTTGCCAGCATGAATTTGTTTAGACGGTGGTGTCACAGGAGTTGATGTGACTAGACGGTTGGGCGGAAGTCTGCGTTTCTCGGTTCAAGCGATAGTGGTCTAGAGTACGTACGTCAACTACTGCCATATTGTTCTGATGCCTATAATGGGAAACTCTGCATGCGTAAGAACCCAATAAAACATTCCCTCCTGTCACGTGAGTCCTGAAAAACCATATCCTTATTTCGTTGCTTGTTTTTCGTAATCAGTAAGGATCTCAAGGGGGTTTAGCTAACGGGTGACTAATTAGTTGAACATTTAACTTCTCCCAGTTGTTTCTTCAATCTCCCTCTTCTTTTGAAAGGTTTTAGGTTAGGTACTCCACAACATACCCAGAATTATGCTATTCCTACATATAAAGATTGGCATATTTTTAAATACCCTTTAAGACACGAGGTGAACTTCAATGGGGTTGTTAAAGCTTACTAATCGTTGATAAATCCTATATCCCTCTTCCATTGCTTTATAATTTACTAATGTGCCCGATAGAAACATATTAAATGAAAACATTTTTGTGCATACTTTTGGATGCATTATATTTTTCTGGAGGTTTCTCGGTTTTAGTCCTGGACTTATTTCCTGATCCAAGTATCAATCCGTCCCGCATAATGATTCGGACACTTTTGGCATGATTACCTCGTCATACCTACAGAATATTACTCATTTTATTGCTTTTTGTTATCGCAAATCGATTATCATTGCGGTTTGAGAGAGCAGCTCTATATTTTTGGGATAATTTAGCGTGTATTTCCCTCTCGTTCACTCTTCTTAACCACATTCGTTTTCGGATTCAATATAATGTGCGTACAGATGATGATTTTCTCCCTGCTCTGGGATTTACTCTAACTTTGGTTCGGGTTGATAAAAATGCCATTCCGTTTTAGGTTACCTGGAGTGAAGGGCTAATCCGTGTATCGCGTTTCCATAATCACGCGCACGCATCCGTTGGCGAATGCGGGAATCGGATTCGTAACGAGGCGCAACTCTTTCTCTTCTCTCCCCCTCCCACCCGCTCAGCCATTCCTTATCAACGGCAAGCGGTGTCGCGAAGCCGAGACACTCTCCGGGGACGGCGGGCGGTGGTTCTCCGCGTTCCCCTTCTCCAAATGCGTCGCTTTCACACCTAAAGCAGCCGTTTACTGTCGCCCTTACTCCACTAACCTGTCATCCGCTCTCGTAAGGCCGTGCGCAACCAACTTCCCACTCTCCCGAACCTTTCCATCGCCGGAGGAAAAAAACGCGTTTCTTTTTACGCTGCCGGCCGAAGAAGATAGAGACGTGAGAAACCTACGGCCATTGCGCTCTAAATGGAGGTGGGAATCTAGATTAATTTGTTTCCCCGCTCCGGAGTAGTTTTCTCCGCTTAACCCTAATCCGACGGCTACGATGACAGCTGTGTTTGCAGCGATCTCCCTGTTTACGCTCAGTGCTTTAACATGTCTGGTTAATCAACTCGGAATCAAAATGGACTGAATGTTTTTCGTCAGTGCATTGCACTGCACACCGTAAAATACAAAAGTAAGGTGACTAGAAAATATATTACATGTTATTTTATTTATTTATTACTTCGTGATTTAAAATGCATTTATAAATCAATGCACAACAATATGAAAAAAGCAATCTACCAGAAATGCTTAGAGGATAATACATAGTGAGATAACTCTGCCTTAATTTATTTTTATGTATATTAAAATTCATTCTTCCCTTTCTTGCGTTTTTTTTTTGTTTTGGCAAGACGAACTACTCATTTCTCGTGCTATCATTTAAATAAGCAGACTTTTGTGAAGAAAATAGTTCCACCAAGTAATCCAAGCCTCTGATATCTTGTAAACAGACAACAAATAATGAGAACGATACCCTAATTTATTTTTATAAATTTTTAAAATCATTCTTCCCTATTTTTTTTGGCGTTTTTTATTTTGGCAAGAAGAATCACCCATTTTCTCGTGCGATAATTTAAATTTCAAAGTTTTTGTCTATAAAATAGTTCCGCCACTTAATCCAAGCCTCTGTTATCAGGTAAACAAGAGCATACTTTAAAGAATCTATCATAACAATATTATGGCTTTAGATTATATTTTTTCCAAGGGGTTGTGCGAGGAGGAAGGAAAAACTTTCGTGGCTTGAGTCCTCTTCGCCGCGGCGGGCATGCAGCAAGCGCGTGTGCTGTTTTTCTTCTTTCCCTTTCGTCCGTCCAGCGAGCTACCTGCCCCGTCCGCCTGTCAAGCTGGAGCACATTCGCTTACGCCCGTCACGCGGGTCGACGGCGATCAGCTGTTCTTTGTGTGACGGCCGACAGCAAGCCGATTGCCAGACCTTGCACACGTCTGCCCCAGATTTGGGAGAATCGGAGAGGTCGATTTAGT
The DNA here is from genome assembly GCA_963573305.1 of Pyrrhosoma nymphula. Classification (NCBI taxonomy): domain Eukaryota; kingdom Metazoa; phylum Arthropoda; class Insecta; order Odonata; family Coenagrionidae; genus Pyrrhosoma; species Pyrrhosoma nymphula. The sequence goes on from OY754338.1 coordinate 86,304,822, forward strand.
GCATCGGGCGGCTTGGTTTTGTTTTAGATATGTGTGTGTTTTGAAATTTAAACCTATTCATTCTTATTCTATCATTTAAATGTTAGCTAGACTCACAGCTAAGTAGACCACATGTGAAGATTATTCGTTTTACTCGAGCAAAAATTTGAGCAGCGGGAAAATGTGAGCTTACGATTTATTTTACAGCCCTAAATAAACAATCAGATTTATTTTACTGCAGCGAAAGAGATTTCTTACTGATAATAATATAACTTCTGATATTTGGATGTCTCAACTATTTTACAGACTGTGACCTAATACATATTCGCCCTTGAAACACATCTGTAGTTTATTGGATTCCGAGGTTCCTATCACGTTACAATAGTGGGTGGAGGAGTGCAAATCGGTCGCTGTCGCAATCACTCCTCCGGTCGCTCGTGCCTTCCCTATTCCACATGAGTGCCGCACGAGTGGATTCTAGTGCAAACCTCACTCAATTTTCCCATTCCGTACTCTCCCCTTCGCATTCCATGCTGTCCTCCCTAATGCGGTCATGCAGTGTTTTGACGCGCGCCCTGGTGGTTTTTTAAGGGAGATTTTTTTGTCGGCGGCGGATGCAGATCTCTCCCTGAGAGGTGGGTAGGTAACCCCATCCGTTGGTGGGTTGGGGGCGGTGGAGTCGTCGGATGAGGAGTCGTGCCCCCGGGAGAGACAGAGGAGGGGAAAAGGGATGTTGGATAGCGAGTGTGCCGTGATGGAGTCCGAGTGCCGGGGTTTGCAGTTCGCAGGAGGCGGGGAGGGAGGAGAGAGCAGGGGGAGGGAGGAGGTCGGAGGGGGAGTAAGGGAGGGTGGGTGGAGAGGTCGGTTAAATTCATGCCGGTCATCTATCGTGTCTTGCGTCAGCTGTCGCCACTTATAAAAGTTGACTCCTCCCACAACCTCGTTGTTTGCACCCTTTTCACCTCTTCCTCCTCCTCCTCCACCACCACCTCCCCCCTGTCCCCCCCGCCCCCACGCCTCACCCTCTCACCTCCCTCCAACTCTCAACTGCTCACAACACTCCTCAGACCCTTTAAGGCATTCACTTTTTTTCGTCTTTAATATCGCCCCTTTAGAGCGCATTATTTTTTTCCGCTTGGCTCATGACTCGGCGCGGTCGTTTCGTCACACGATAGTCGTTTATTTTCTTTCTTCGAAATCAGTGAACGTGTGTTGATTGGGATTTTTTCCTCGGCCCTTTCCTGATGCGTTATTTTATGCTCTTTTTAATTTTGAAACTTACATGTCTTTATTAAAGCCGACCTCATCGGTGAGCGCCAGTCTTGATCAGAGTTTCGCAAATGTAAGCTATGCGGAAGTGCACCGATGGCTTACAGCGATTATAATTTGATCAGCATTCTCTTCATGAATGTATTAGTTGTCGGCAGGTATTTTCTAGCGGTATTATTTTGCGGATAATCAAACTGATTTAATAAATTAAAAATGACAATTTGTGAAATGATCCTTCATCTTCTTTTTGTTCCTATTGACGAATTTAAGTGCTGAGAAGAACAGATTACACATAAAGAAGTTGGTTATAGGGAGTAATTGTATCTCCCATGTATATTTCTTACTATTCAGTTCACTTTTAAAGGCGTGCGAATTCTTTTCTTTCGTGTAATGCGTGGAACAATATTATTAGCAGAATTATCATTGAGTGAATTCGTATCTCATTTTGTATTATATGTAGAAGGAATGGCAACTTTTTGGTTATTTAAATTTTTTAGTAGAAAGGATTTAGAAAACCTAGCAACGTCTTGCCGATAGGTGGTAGTAAATAGTCAAGATTTGCTTTTTATGATACATGACAATTATGGTCGTATTACACCATGTACAATTTCATTTTTGTCTAATACGTATTTCTTGATACATAATTGGGTGGTTTAGTGCTGTCTGTCGTCAGATATTACTGAGGATCACTTGAATAATGATTATAGGAGATAATGTTTTTCTTGGAAGCAAAGCATTTCTTGGAGCCTCCTACGGACTTCCATTTACTAAACCGTAATAATTGAGTGCTGGTGTATGACTCTAATGCTTTGTTGCGTCCTGCCGAACCGAAAGCAGTTTTTTTATGGGTGGCCGTAATCATTGCACTTCACATGCAATCGTGAATGATGAAAGCTTCTTCCCATTATGTACGTTCTTGGAAGTGTTCCGGGGCATCCATAGCCGTTCCCATCCATAGCCCATTCCATCTTGTTTCTTTTACTTCATTAGCCCATACATTTCTCATTATCTAAGCGCCTTTAAACGCGTTCGGTGCTTAATCGGAAAATGAGAAGGGCGGCGTTTCGCAGTTTGGACGGGTGATGCGGCGGGGGCCGACAGCACAGCACGTGCGACAAAAGGGGGCGTGGCAGGGGCGGGAGGGGTGCAATGTGAGGGGAATGTGTTTATGAGAGTGCCTGAGAACGTACACCGCTCTGCTAATTATTTATACACGCGGCTGCTAACCTCCTCTTCTTCCCCTCCTCCTGGCCGACCGTGGTGGCTCTAAGTCTCCGAGAATCGCCTTTTCTCACCAATGGCGTTGCTGGGCGTTACCATGGAGACCCCAGGTGTGTGAATAACGATCCATTTCCCCCACCCCTCCGTCCTCCTCACTTCTCTTCCCCTCCCCCTCCTCTTCCGTCTTCCACCCCCAACCTCCCCCCCCCCAGCCCCTCCCCCGCAAACCTTGCTTCAAGCTCACCACCCTCCACGCCTCTCCCACCAGACCGTGCTACGCGTGCCTGCGATAGACGACCCCCCCCCCTTGCACGTTCAACCCCCCACCCACCCACCTCCCCTCTTCCCCCTCACCACGCCAACCTTTATCCCACCCTCGCCACCTCATATTTCCACCCCTCGCTCACTCATAAAGGGAGAGAGCCTTTCACCCAACCCAACTCAACCCTCCCATCCTCCCAACCTCCCCCCCCCCCCACCTCTCACACTTCTTTTGGAAAATCTAACTTGGCTTTATCGGCCACAAGCTGTTTATGTTCCCCCCCTCATCTAACCACCTCCTCATTCCTCCCTTTAAGCTTTCGCTTATCTATTTCGGCGACCATTCAGTCGTTAAATGAAAAAGAATAAATTGTTATTATTTTTGTTTTCTTTGTCTTTGTCAATGGGTTTCCCACAATTACATGGAAACCATCGAAAATACAGATCTTTACTTAGGTGCCTTTTGTTTACTATCACGGTTAGTTTGTTTTACACCTCTTTTTTTGCTTTTCTCAGGTGAATTGGGGCGAAAAACCTTTTACGTCCTCAGTAAAAAGACCTCTCGATAGCAGCCATCATTTTCTACTGGTTTATTTCATCTTTAGTCCACTTAAGATCAGATCATATGGCTCTTACAAATAACCACCATCTCAGAAACGACTGCAGTCTGATAGAAAACATTTCTCTCGCGCTCCTAGGGAAACAAAATAATGATGGTGATTGATAACAAAATAATTATTATTTCTTCAAAAGATTCATCGAGATGCAAGAATTTCCAATGCAAGAATTTTCCCTCCCACTCCTAAAGAAAAAATATAATGATGGGGAACATCCTAAAAACGATTAATCGAGATGCAAGGGAATCAGCTTTGAATCGAAAGGATGGAGGAGTTCAGTTAATCAGCCACTAGTCCAAACACTCATAATAATGGTACTATTGCATGGGATAAGGCCAGAAGTTTTCAAAAGTATCGATTTGGAAACCTGTGGAAATATAATGTCGTAGTTTGGCCTGCCCATGTTTAGTACTTTACGCAGTCGTGAGCTCGGCTCTAGTAAGGATACACTCGTCTTTCGATGAATTCGCTGTCCGTTTTGAGCGTCCCAGTGAGTGAATTCCGCGGCGATATAAGAATCGCCCAAGGTTGCGAAACTTTGTTTATGGAGTGTCGAGGCGACGGGCGCTGTGGGAAGTCGTTAGCGCAGGTCAGTGCGTCGCTCGGGCCGTCCCTCTCCCTGGCGATGATTGATGCGGACGCTGGCCGCCGGGAACACTTTCAAACTCCGACGGTTCACAATGTTTTATGTGCGTGACTCTTCTGGTCGCACCCGTTTTTATTCAGAACATTCTCGGTTTCCATCAAGTTGCGAGTTGTGTTTTGCACGCAAGATTAGTACCCCGTTTTCTCTAGACTTGCATCGCCATGCACTGTACAAATCCTGTCGAGGATCAATAAAATGAAAATACCTTTCCTATGATTAGTAAAATGTAATGCTTCCTCCTCACGTACAACGAGGATCGTATAGAATTTCGATTGGTAGGTGCGTCGGAGATAACCTTCGGCTTTTCTTGTTGTCCCTCTGATTCTCAAGCTTTAATCTAAGGAGTATCAACCTCTCATGCCTTAGGTCCGGGTATGATTCCTTGCTGTAATTTAGACTTTTTCGTGATATAATACCTGTTTGGGTGCCAAGTGAACGGCTTTGAATTGCATTGGTTCGTCCATTTTATTGGACGTAAAACCGTGGACAATTTTCTTATAGACTATGCTAATGACTATCCCTGTTTTATCTCCAGCCTCCTTCATCCCAAAATAATGCGTACTGTACCATCCGACCCACGTATTCTTGATGGCTAAAATTACCTGCATTATCGGTCGCTTACTCCTGTAACTACCACCTAAATCCACTTCATTTTTCCCTCATTAGGTGATGGTGTTGAAATTAATTATTTTTTTCTTTCTTTAAATTGTGCGGGAAGGGATTTCCGAGTAATGAGTGAAGCGTGCCGCTACTGTTGGGTCGGAGCACCCGAAAATTCCCCCCCCCCTTCCCATCCCCCACAGTTTACAGCTGACCATCAATGAGCCTCTCGTTCCACGTGGAACTAAAAAAGTTTTTCCCCCGTTTTTTGCCCAATTTCCCTCCCGTGCACACACATACCTACTTGCCCACGTGTTTTTAACCCCGCGCCCGCTTCCCGCAGCCCTATAATCTGTGGCGCCATTACTGCCCAAACGAGCACCTGTTGAGAGAGGGAGTTAGGATAAGCGAGGGGGCGGGAGAGGGGGAAAAGGAGGAGGAGGTGCACCCGTACCCACCCTCCCCCTTAAATGCCTCACCACGCCCATACCCTCTCCCCCTGCCCATCCTCCCGAAAATCATCCCCTGCGATCTTGTCCAATTATTTGGCCAATATCTCTTCGCCTTGCCGACTTCTCCTCCTACCGACTGTCACGGTGTGAGGGTGGGTGGGGGTTGGGAGGGATCCCAGAAGGAGGGTATCAAAGGTCTCCATTGTTGAAGGTTTTTCTCACCCGGAAGTATGGCTTCCTGACGTTTTCCAGTGCGGTTAAGTTTAAGGTGGGAAGCCTAAGCAAGGATTTCAGGCGCCAGACTTGGATTCTTCCCCGAGTCTCATTCAGTTCACACCGCAAACAAAAATGAAGCAAATGAGCCGTGAAACTAAAATTCAGCTTACCGGATCGGTTCTTGCTGCAACTGATTATATTCTATCAATGAATTGGCTGTTATAGACTTTGAAATGAGCTTTCTAATAGGTTTAAGTTTTCCTCTCCCGCCAAAGTATAATCCAGAAGATTCGTCTCACTTAATTTGCATCTTTATTGCTCATCTTAATGTATTGTCTCGTGTTGTTATTTTTTGGAAGCCGGTTGTAACTTTTTTATTTGTTCCAAACATTATTTTGAACGTTTTTATGTTGGTCCCGTCCGTTCATGCAGGATTTCTTCTCTCTCAGAGGCTGTCGCGTAGACGTGGCATTTGCATTGTGGGAAGGGTGACCTCCCGCCTCCTTGAATTTAGCCGCATCGATTCCCGTCCCTTATTATCCATCTCCTTGAGGGAACTCGTGTCCCCCTGGGAGGTTAGGAGGCACCTACTTCCCTGCCACGACCAATGCTCGCGGTACCCTTCCTCCGATTGCACCGCCGAGACATTAATCGCTCTAGCGACATAATCGATCGACGCTCTGGCCAGCGGCGTCATGTTTACAATCGACGCGACGGATCGCTTCGGCGCGATTGGCTCAGTTAATAATCATTTACACGGCGGCAGAATGCGGCCGTCGTCCTGAAGGTGTTATCGCCTCCAATCAGGAAGAAGCTCGCTGCAATTGTGTATATCCCCCGGCTCAACGGCTGCTGTATCGAGGACACAAAGGTACAAGGATTGATAATCCCGGAAAGAAATCGTTTATTTTTTCGTTACCAGAGTTGGTTGGAGAGACTAAATATTGAGGGTCAAATTAGAAGTAGAACGTGCATTAAGCGTATAGAAAACGAAAAATCAATCGCAAGTTATTCAAGGCACTAATTATATTACCCATCGACAGAATAACTGCGTGATCAGAACAATAATATGAATCATTGAACCCAAAAGTAGGTTACATGAATAATTTGTTTAAAATTAACTGAATAAATTAGTTAAAATGAATCTTCCCCGTACTAAAGGTGCATATGTTGCAGTTCATATAAGTAGGATTACATGCTTGTAACATTGGAAAAAGAAATCAGTGAGAATAGCAGCGTGGAAGAAACTAGGAAATAAGTAACTTTTTGCAACCTCTCAGAAGTTCTTCACCTCAAATCAACTTTCATGAAACAAAATGGAAGCACCTCAACAGATTATTTAAAGTGAACCTTGTTATTTTTCTATTCGTCGGCACCCCAAGGCGAATCCATTTCATAAACATTCCGCCATTTTTCTTCGCCCGACCTTGCTTCATATCTTTCTCTCTCGGCCTTTGTTCGCCAACGCCGACGAGCATCTGATTCCTTTCCCACGGAGGCTGGCACGAATCCTCGTGGTAAACATGCATCCATTCCTCGGGGTCTACGTGAATATGATTCTTGAGTGCAATATTAAACGTCAAACACGAAATGAATTTCTTCCTCACGGATTGCGCTCGTTTCTGCCAAATTTTCAGTCTCGAAATATGAACAATTTTTTTTCTTTTAGTTTCCTGCCCCTCAGCAACGTCGTTCGATGTGAATGCCTCGATCTGTATTAAACCTCGAGAATCCATGGGAAAACTCGGTAGGCACTTTCTGGAAAGCGTGATATCACAAAATTTATACATAAGGAAGGAGAGGAGAATGGATGGGGTGGTTGAATGGTTTTGGGACGGGAGGGAAGTGACAGTGGGGTGGGTGTGGGGGGAGGAGAAGGGGAAGGCGGAGAGGAGGGGGTTGATGCGGTCGCCGGGGAGTGGGTTGGTGGGGGATGAAGAGTTTGGGTGGGAGTGGATAAAATAAAATAGGTGGAGGAAAAGTTGCTAACTCATCACCCTTCCCGCTTTTTGCGCTGCGTCATCGTTGTGAAGTAGTAGCGGAGGAAGGAATAACACTGGTTCGACTGCGTAGGGGGATGGTTTTTTTTTTTTTTTAGAGGGGCATGGGGGTTGAAAAGGGGGAAAGCCATGTGGGATGCATGTGGGAAACGGGTAAAGCTGGAGAGAAGGGAATGGAAGAGGGAGACGAGAAATATCGGAGGAGTGAGCAGGACGGGCGGATGTGAAGGGAGAACGTAAAATTCTGAGAGTGAGCGGAGATGACGGAATCCTCAGGTAGAGTTAGAAGGGCTTGAGGTAGAGATACCTTAGACAGGTGAGCGAAAAGGATTAGATAAAGATAAGTGTTTTGATATCGACCGTAAACTCTAGTCGTGAGCGAGTATTGACGCTTTTGAGATGCGTGAATGTAGTAGATTGGATAAAATAAGCTGGGTGGAAAAAGACTTACGAGAAAGGGCTGAATATTATTGAGACGGGAAGGAAACTACTGAGTGAAGTTGTAGAGAGGTAGAAAATGTAGATCCAGAGTGTATTTAGGTGTATCACAGCAGTGTGGGAGAGGATGGACTTGGACTAACCGGAAACCTACCATTAAATGGCACAATATTTCTAATAGCGAAGCGGTAGCCCCTGGTAGCGATCAATGCTTTCTTAAAGTACTCTTTCATTACATTCATTTCCATTTGTAGTATTCCATGACACAATGAAAGACAATAGGAACCAATTTAAATGAAGAAAACATGGGAAATTTAGAGTCATCGTAGAAGTCCAATGCAATAAATCTCTGATAATTCAATCATGGATTCCGCAAAGCAGTTCAACCTGAGTGAGGTGGATAAAATGTAGGATATAATTTGGTATGTCTTAATGTTACAATTGTTCTCTCAGCTTTTGGTGCTTATAATTATTATATAAGAACCTCTTCCCTTTAATCGACCACAATATTTATATCAGAATATAGTTTTCAGACTGTTGGTGTTCGTCACAATCTTCAATGAAATGAGCAAGAGAGAAAAGCGAACCGGGATGACGGGATTAAAAGTAAAGTTCCCCCGGCAGATGCAACCAAACGGATGAGTCTCCGTTTATCAACGTGACTTCTTATCTCTTTATTTCCCGAGGCATCATATTATTCTGTATTCCTTCCACTAGTTCACCGGAGCAATGAGAAAATGGGCAGGGTGGCATTGCATGATATGCTCTGTCACACTTTTAAAGTATTTGATGCATTGGAAAGAACCCGGTAATGACCCGATAACTCTTCACGTGCAAACAAAAACACAATTTTACGATTATTGCACCGCGGAATGTGGTGGCAAGATGCATTAATGAAAACGTGTTGCGGTGCCGTTTTCCGATTTCCTAAGGGCCAGTTGTTTGAGGTAAAAAAGTAAACGTCCGATTCCGTCTTCATTACCCGAAAGTCCCCCGAGGGGAACAAATGAGGGAAGAGCAGAATCGTGGAGGCCGCGGGGCGGATAATTAATTCGCCCCGAAAGGTGGATAATCTTTCTTTCGCGTTTGACATCTCTCCCTTGCCTACTTATCGCCCGCTCTCACTCTCTCCCTTCGTCTCTTCGGCCGCATAAAGGAATCCGTCTCGTCGTGCCGAGGAGATCCCTGGAAGAAGGCAGGCCCAGGGAGGAGTAGCAAGAGGAGGAGCGCTCATGGGACGTGCCAAAATGAGGCGCTGCCCGTGTAATCCATGACAGCTACTCGTGTCAAACGGTCTAAGAGAGTGACACGCTACCCGGCTCATGCCTCCCTCCGCACCTTGCCAGTCAAAAAACTCTTTCTTTCCCTATCGTCTTTCCCTTGCTCCACCGCCACCAGCACTTCGCGAGGTTCCCTCCACTTCACTCCTCCCTCCCTCGCGTCAACCTCCTTAACCTTCAGGCCTCCTCCTCCGTACCTTAGGACGGTTGTTTTGACGGCTACGAGCACCACGCGAGATGTGCGGGGTTCGTTCACTTGTCCTCATGAACCATACGCAATTGATTGTACGCCGCTTAGTTAATGCAGTCTAAAAGCATGAGAGAAAAATATTTTTTTATTGCTCGTTGGGTTAAGAATATATTTTTCGTTAAACTTGCGTGCGGTTGGTAAGAAATAGCGCACATAAATTTTTGATTGATAAATCCGACGACGCGACGTAAGTGTTTCATTATGGGCAAAAACTTTTTCTACATTAGCTTGCAAATAGAAATTTAATAGTATTAAGAGAATTGTAATTAGATGATCTCTTATTTGTATTCGTGAGGACCGGTCTGTAAGGTATATACTTTGCTCGAAAACGATTAGCGCAAAATCTCTTCTCCACTGATGTGACAATATTCATAAAGAAATAAAAGTCATGCACTCCAACTCGTTTTCCTTTATCTAGTATTTTATTTTACCATCACTATCGATGACTTCCTAATTGAAGCTTGATCAGTCGTGATCGTTGCGTTGATAATTTCTAAACGGGGCTTGCGTGGCATTAGGGGCAATATAGGGAGAAATATGTAATGCTTAGGCCCTGCGCTATATTTCTAGGTGTCATTGACGGGACGCAGTATTCATAGCATGGAAATATTCCCGATGATGGCGTCTCAATCGTTGTATTCCATACCTATCTAGACTTTCCCCTCTTTACACCTCTCAGTTCATCTCATCAGTCTCCATTTTCAAATGTCCTCGGCGAAAAAGGGCGTTATGTATACATATATAATTACGAACATCTCCAAGCTGCGAGGGGCGGGATGCATTGTCTCCCTTTGACAATTGAGTTGTTTTTCATGCGGTTTGATGTGTTGTCACTTAACGCCCACCCCGGCCGGCGGGGCTAATCCCTCGAAAGTGATATGGTAATAATGAGGGGGAGGTTTTCGAGAACTCTTTTCTTCCTCTTGTCAGCCAGCCCTTCACCCGACGGGTGCTTTTCTTCGTTCTGTCGGCGCCCCGCCGTGGTCTCCGGAAACGTTAAGGCCCATTCAAAACTCATCACCAAGTCATCTTTCGACGCGTCCTTGTGTGTGTTCCGCCTTAAAAATAAATTCGGCATTCAATTTGGTAACACATATTCCTCCTCGACAATACTCCCTCTGCAAATGGTGGGAATGACTCCGTGGTGTGTCCGTGCTTCAATTTCTTTTCTGGCTCAATTTACCTGGAGGATGTGAGAGCATTGCGAATGATAGTAACAAGAGATTGGTTACAGCCTCCAAAGTGTGTGCTTGCTCAAATGAAATAAATGTTTAAAATTTATATGCACAGCGAATTTTCATGTCCCCTCTGCTATTTTAATGCAAAAATTGTGGAGCATAATACAGGGTGATTGAAAAAGAATGCGTCGGATTCAAAGATTTGTACTTTTCAAACTGTACGTGCTACAGAGCTGCGCGACCTCTTAAAATGACCGGTTTAAATGACCTCTAGTTCTTTCGGTTACCGCTAGGAATCGCTAGTTGCCAAGATAAGAGCTTTTATCACTCAGCTATTGTTTTCGCAAACTTCACGATGGCAACAGCTCAACGAAAGTCGTTTTCTGTGTTGCCGAACGCGAAAAGTGAGTATGTTGCAATGGTGCAACGTGCTTTGCGGCGTGAATATGACATTGATCCACCGCACAAATCGAACATCTTACGCAGATACCTACTACCTACTAACAGCGAGGAATTGAAAGCACGCATAACTTTGGGTGTGAAGACAGTAACTGCTGACATGCTTCACAGAGTGTGGGAGGAATTTGAGTATTGAATTGACATTGCTCGGGTTACTCAAGGAGGACGCATTGAACATTTGTGATGTTTTTCCAACAAAACTAGAGAATGTACCGGTCATTTTAAGAGTTCGCGCAGCTCTCTAGCTCGTAGCATTTGAAAAATACAGATCTTTGAAACCGACGCATTCTTTTGTAATCACCCTGTATATTGCAAAACTGGTATTCTACAAATAAGTGGTGGTGATTTGAGTTGATTCTACGAAGTGCTTCGTGTGGGAGAATCATTTGCGACGCAACTAACAATAAGATATAATCTTCCATATAGGGTGGCATCGCGATGCATGTAAGAGTTCTGTGAAAAATTGACGACCATGGCGGGCAGTACCTGCCGACTCCCTCCAACCTTGATCTACCCGACGATCCAGTAAAGGGCAATTTTTTAAGCATTTGCCCTGGAGTCCCCCATTCTCCCAACTCCTCCCACCATTCCGCCCTCGTGCCTAACCTCCACCATCTTTTTCCGCCGTTGGCCCGACGGAATAACAGATGAGGGCGATTGACCGCGACGTTGCCACTTCTTACCCCTTAATCTCACCTATCTCGAGCGGAAACCTTCCGCAAATGACAGCTTCCATATGGAACCACAAGGAAGCACACACTTCCATGACTTCACCACCACTTCGTTGCCGTTGCGCCTCAGTCCACTTTTATTCTTTTTCTGATATTTTCAGCGCTGTGGAGGAATGCGTTTTCGTCACGCTTGATGCCCGAGGTCAGCTATTAGTTGATATTTTTTTCAAGCCATATCTGCCATCAACACCTAACTTTATGTGACGTCAGTCTCTCGCGGACGACGGTTTGCCGTTCATTTCCTTACAGTCTAGCTTTTTCTTGTCCTCATAATTTCTCCATTTCTCTCATTCTCTTTCTTTTATCAGATAAATCGTGGCATATTTCATTGGCATTCTCATTCCACTGCTGAGGACCTTCGAAGAGTAAGAATGCTTAAATGCCACTGTGGAGAGGCCCCCGCGAGAACGCAACCTTTAATGATACATGATACATGATAATGGCATTATTTTTCTTTTGCAGTGTAGTTGAATTAGCTTCAATCTATGTAGTTTACTCCGTGCTTTTGCTTTAGGAGCAAACCGTTTGCTTGTTATTTTGAACATTTCAATTTTGTATGTAGAATGTATCTCGTCGAGTTAGTATTCTGACACCTCTCTTTCCTTCATCATGTAATCGGCTGTTTCAATCGTGGCCAGTTATTATTAAGCCAGATATTATATCGGCGTATTTCATTGATCCAGTGGACAATTTGTGAAAAAGGAAACTAAGTTGACCTAGCGTGAAATCATATGTTATCGTTAGCATAGTTTATTTTCATCGTCGTGCTAACGCAGTTTTCGAAATTATTGTGGAATTAGATGAGTATCTAAACTTTCGTGCTCGAGTATTTAGAATAAAAGCTTCAGTTTTTTTGTGGGAAATGAAAAGTTTGCCCAGAGGGATGGAACGGGAGTGGCACAATCAGTCGCAAGTCGAGACTAATGCCGGTCCTCAATGCATCACGGTGCGTGAAAAACGCACGCGTGAGAAGGGTAGCGCGTGCGGACACTTTCCCGTGACAGCCCCTCCCCTCTAACTCCGGGGTACGCCTTCCCACCGTATCCCCCCCCTGAACTCCCCCTCCTTCCCTTCGCTCTTCCGGTCTGGCCCTCGTGACCACGGGCAGGCTTCGGGCGAGCGCTGCAAACGATTTCATCGAAATGACCGCCGTGTAAAAACAATTAGCAGTCATTACCCCGTTTGTTGTAACGAGTTTTTTCTTCTCTCTCTTTGTCTCTCTCCCTTCATTGCCCTTCGGCCGGCCATTCCTCTTCCTCCCTTGCTCTGCGTGCGGCTCATTTGTAGTTTGCTCAAAACGCATCTCTCTCTTTTTAGATCCTATTCCCTTCATGCACTGGCACGGCTTGCTTCCCTTTGAATCCTGCTCGTTGTGCGTACAGATACCCGCGCCTTCTGAGTCGTGCGGTCGGCGGGATAATGGGATGATTGCCTTTGCCGACATTTCAATTTGTGGCCTATGTTGAGCGGATGAATTATTTGTATCCACATGGGTTGTAGCAGTGAGTGTTTAATGCCTTGTTATCGAACGCGGTTACTCGAATAACTTGCGGCAGCCGGCTTTGCGGACATACAGTTTCTCTCATCGATCCGAATGCTTTGCTGTGAGACTGATGACAACCAGAATTCTAATCTTCTGGGGAATCGCGTGCGTCTTAGGAACTATTGAAGTGGCGATATTATTAGTTGAAACACGGAGATGCCTCTTGCGCGCTTCTCTGCTATTTGAAAAAAAAATCAAGAGGGAAATATTTTGGTGGCTTCTTTGTTTGCTTGGACACGCGCCGTATTTATTCGCCATTCCATTCTCTGTTCAATATTCGATATGTAATGCAAGAGATTCCCTCCCCACGTATTTGAAATCCATTACTTTCGCGTGAGCAAAATGTGCGATACCGAGATGGAGGATAACCGAAAATATTAAAAACTTTTGGCCCCGTGATATGTTGTAAACGGTCGATTTTACACTCAGATAAGGAGGGACATAATGTGATGGGTCCTTGAATGGCAAATCGTTTCATTCTTTAAACGATTGATTGCTCAAAGAATGTCCCTCACATTGCAAGAATACATTTGCCGCCTCCATCGCTCCCCGCAGGCGGCTATTCACGTGTCACATTCTAATACTATACCTCCCAATTCCCCTCCCCCCTCCTCTGCTTAGTGATTCGGAAGTATCTCACGGAATCTTATTAGATAGGTATCAGTTTTAGTCGATGCCTGGAAGCAACCATGTTGATTCACCTTCAATTTTTATCGGGTCCAGCCGATCCGTGAAAATTTCTCCTCTCTTTTGTTTCCCGAGCCTTCCTATTTATCTCTTTCCATCTCTCTTTCACTCTCGCTTCCCACTGCTGTTCACCCGCGCGATGACGTACGTCGGGAAATATTCCGCAGATCTTCTGGGGATTAGGTGTGGGGTGAGCACCCCCTGCTTTCCTCCGCTCCCTTCCTCCCCCCGCCCTCAACGTAACGCCCCTTCCCTCCCCGATGTCTCACAGAAACCATCCTTTAACTCTCCTAACACACCCCACCCCCCGTCCTCCCCATCTTAGCACTTTTAAGAGTGCCGAGTTGCCATTCTCTGGGCGTATATCATTCCGAACCAGGGAGTGTACGCTTTACGGTTGTTGAATGGTCAAGTCCGATCGTTATCTGTTCAAAGAGTTCTCGCGCCAGTCTTCGCCTCGTCTTCTTCCCTCATTTTTTCTTCTCCTTCTGTTTCCCTCCTTCCCCCCCCGGTTGTCTCCCGCGTTCCAATCGGGCATGGTTCCCGGATCGCGCGCTGGTCACACGGAAGAGGCACTGGGAGAAGAGATCACCGCGAGGTGGAGAAGATTCTCATGGCGGTGGTGTTGGTGCTGTGGGTGCCAACCAAGGACGCCAGAAGGAATTCCCCGTATTCGGGCGGGATGGAGGATGAGAAGAGAGTAGGGCGTCCATCTACACTCTTAAGCATTCCCGACTTACTCTCAGGAGCGTCGAGTTGCGCTTCTTCTTCAGTAGTCTATGCAGTGCATAACTTGTATATGTATAGTGGATCTCTCCTCTTAGTTCTCTGTCATTATGGGACATATTTAGTGCCATAACAGCGTCTTGAAACCAATAATAGAAGGAATAATGAATAGGAAAAATGACTGAAGAAGGTCGAGAATGGAATTCATCGTGCAAATTGTAATTTATGTTATGGAGTATTTCTGAGGAGTTTAAGCGGTTAGCTGGTAGAAAAGTAGAGTATAGCGCTGCAGCAGAACCAATTCTTGACTTGACGTTTTACAAGGATCTCCGACTCGAGCTTCGAGCAAAACTTTGTGGAGGACGTTTCAGTAAAAAACGGGGATTTTCATTTTACTCTTATCTCACTAAAAGGTTTGTGGAAAGGCTCAAAGTTTGTTGGTCTTCATTTTTTACCCATAATGAAGTAATTCATTTTCGTGGCAGTCCATCATACAACCAATTTCCAAAGGTGCTTTCACGTCTTCGTCTTTTACACCGAACCCATGTCTATGTTCGTCCTGTCCTTTCAGTATACCAGTATACTAGTCTCAGTGAACGCCAACTTAGTGACACTTTGATGGATGGTTAATTTGAACTGGTGGATTGTAAAGGGTTTGTAAGGATTTATGATTTGTAAATTATTTTCTGATGAGTTCCGGAGCATACATTTTTAGTCATCTTCACCGCATTGGGCTTTTTTACGTCGTCCCTATGGGCTTAAATTTAAGAATACATGAGAAATCGTCTACACCAATATTTGGATCTAAGGCCAGTTCATCTATGGTCCTATTTTGCTGTATTTCTTTTTCTATCTATGGAGAATATGTGCCAACTAATTTATATATTTTAGTCAGGAAAGTTTAAATATAAATAGATAAGACATTTATATGTAGTTTGATAAAAATATCTGCAGTAGGTACGAGAAAAATGAAGATAATAAGTCTATGTAAGCCTCTTAGGAAAGTTCTTGAAGGCGGGGAGAGTCAGATACTTGGCAAACTATTTAGCCGATTTCGTTCTCAGGTCTTACGCATGCTTGAAGGAACCCGCTCTCTTAAATATCCATCATCTGTTGTTTACGTTGGAGAGCAGTTCGAGAAGATGCTTCCTTATCTGCTCCGGTTGTTCGCGGATGAGGAATGGGTTTCAGCTCCTCGACTTGACGAAGTCGATAATGAAAAGGGAGAGAGTGTCGTTTCCGAGCACACTGTTTAGCACGCCTCAAATCGGGACGGGATTTCTCGAGACTCATCCGGCCGCCGGTCAAGTCTATGTGGGATTAAGGGTCCTCGCAAGTGTCATTTGAAGAGAGCGGCCGGTCGAAGGGGAGGGTGCGGAGAGAGAGAGACAGAGAGGAGGAGGAGAAAGAGAAAGCATGTAGCGATGTCTGTGTGGGTGCAGACACAAGCAGACAGACTCTTCCTCCCGGTTTGTCTCTGAGCACGAGTATGGTCGCCTTTCCCCGTCCCCCTTCCTCGCCCGAATGGCCGGTTGGATAAGAGGCAGCGTCCGTCTGCGGTGCTTGGTGGTGCGGGTGGTGGTGTTGGTGCCTTCTGTGCGCACCCCCTTCTCCTCTAGGGGGGGGGGGGTGTCCCTCCCTCTTTTCCCGCACCTCCCCCCTCCTGCCGAAACCTCTCCTCCTCAAGCAGCGAGCCCCGTCATCGCCAGAGCGCTATAAATCAGTGGATGAGCTCCTCGTCTCCTCCCTTGCCAGCCTCACACTCGCCGCCGCCCTTGCATTAGATGGAATGGTGTCGCTAAGAACTACTTCCATTTTCTCTCTCTCGCTTCAACCTCTTCCCTCCCTCCTCCCCTCGCGCCCCGCCCACTTTATACTCGATCCCTCTCCTCCCCCTTTCATTTCCATCCCTCTCAAATCCTTGGTTCGCATTCAAGCTCTCGCCACTTTTTTTCCTTCCCCCACTCCCGTCTCCGAACGCACTTTCTTTTTGTCCGTCGCTTGAGAGGTCTTAATGTACCTTCTCCTCCTCTTTGCAAGGGTTGCCATTTCGGGCGGATGCTTTATTTTTTGCAAATTCACTTACGATATCCATTTCGGTTTTTTTTATTCGGTTCGCTCCGTTCCTCTGCAATGTGGAGCGCAAGCGAGGTTATGAAGTCATTCATTATGATGCCAAGATGATGCTCTCAGTGTATCCTCGGAGATTTTTGCCCTTCAAATTGGTAGCTTCACTTCTGGATACGATGAACTTGATTTTTGATTAATTTTCCGTGATGTTTATAGGCTATACCCTTTGCTGAAGTTGTATAAGTCGCATCTACTTTTTTAAAATATGTTCACATGCGTAATGCTGCACAAGTGCTACGACTTACAGTTGTAGGAAATGTGGCCATATTTTGCAATCTTGATGATTACATTTGAAATATTTGGGGAGCAAGAGTGAAGTGAGTCTTCATCGTAAAGATTATTCATATTTTTTGCATTGGCGAACAAAAAATTACCGATACATGAGATGTTATAATCAAAGGTACCTATTGATGGATCCATTTTTGAGGATAACCGCTGTTATCATAATGTAGCCATAATTGTGTACGCTTGAGACTTCGTCTCATAAATGGTTTTTTTCTCTGCCTGAAGTATTTTAGCGCAAATTGTTATTGCATTCGATGATATTGCTTCTAGGAGTACCGATTCGGATGCCACGAAGGTGTACACAACCCAGAGGAGGGATCGATGTTTAAGTGTCTCCACGAGGATGTACCGCGGCACAGGCTACAGGGATGAAGTGGTCACATGTGTATTTCGGGAACGGAAGCGGTCCCCGAATTATTCCACTCCGTACGCGACCAGGCGCCGTGAATGGGATTTTAAATCGATTCGGAAATTGAGGCGATTTATTTCGGATTCTTCTTGAGTCTCCTTCGTTAGGTTAATCTTCTCCTCCTTCCCGGTCCCTTCCCATCATTCCACTCTGTTTCCCTCCAACATTCTTCCAATCATCTTCACTTTTGCTTCTTTCTCTCTGTCGCTAAACCTCTCTTCCCAACATAGTCGCCGCTCATTAGAAACCCAGGGCGCGGTTGAGTGTTTAAACTTTCCTAGCGCGTCCATCCCTCCCCTATATATTTTTTTCCAACTCCGGGTTGCGCTTCCAAAACGTGTTTTTATTCGCTCAGTCCCTCCCAACTCTTTTTCCATCTCATCTGTAAGGGTTTATCGCAAGCACTCCTCTTCTCCTATCGAAGAGAAATATTCCACCCTTCGCTCACATCTCCACCCTTCTATCCCTGTCCGGCCGCTTTTGATCTGGACCGTGAGATGGGACGGATTAAGCGTCTATTGGCAAAAACGGTCTTGTTTTGTTCTTGCGTCCCTTATCGCATGGTCACGTCATGTTCTTATTGATTCCCTCCGTCCGAGGGCTTTGGTGGGGGGGAGTGGAAAGCGTTTGGGCAAGAGGGACCAATGTGAAGGGAGAATCATATTCTCCTCCCAACCCCTCCTTTGCCTTTGTCTTCTCCCGCCTCCATCCTTCCTTTGTCTGCCCCTCTTGCGTGTAGTTTGTCACCTCCGAGGAATTTTCGGCCGGAGTCCATTATTGTCCGTTTTTGGCCGTTTGGGGTCGGCATAGCGCGGTCCTCGCCTTTCCCTTTCTGAGGAAGCCGCTCCGTGCACTGCAAACGAATTTCCCATCTTTTTTTCCTCTCTCTCTTTCCCCACCCCCTTGTATTCTAATTTCTCACTCGTCCCCCCGCCCCAACATCACTCTCCCAATGGCTCATTTAAATGCTCCCGCGCCAAACCGTCAAATCCCACGTTCCGAGCAAAATGCTCGTCGCCTCACGGGAATTCGGGATTTCTCATAGGCATGTCCAGTTTTGATATTTGTGTTCCGCCGAGCCGTTGTTCTTCGATTCAGATTTATCGTATCCACGAACAAATTTTCGTTGTTCTTTCAACGGTGATTTTTATCTGTCACGCCGGGTTGCGTTTTATTTTTACATCCGTAAGCTCATCTGTGATTAGTGATGAAATTTTGTGTACCCAAGAGGTTTTATAATTGGCATAAGGAAATAAATTGGATTTTGGAAAAACAAGCACTCAGGTAAAGATATGCTGTTTGTTGAGATTATTGTCATCCTATCGTTCTTATTTTTCACCTAAATGAGATGTTGTCTTTTGAGGTGGAAATTTTCTCTTGCATCAAGTGTGATACGTACTAAAATAGCCTTTAAAGGCACATCCCTCCCAATTGTATGTTCTTCCACCTATGGCGCACCATGCTATTGTTGATTTGATGTGCCGTGCTTCGGCATTATAAGTAACCTATAAGATGTTACTAATAAAATGCATATATTATTTTTTCACTCAATACTACGGCATCCGGAAATGCTTCATGAGCATAAATACTGCCAAAGAAATGTGACAAAAATGATATAAACGGCATCAATTTTGCGTGTCGAATTTAAAACGCATGAGTATTTAGTCGTGAAGGAACGCTGTCTCAAAGCTCGTTGGTGTGAGTCAGTTTTGTCGTGATGAAGAAATCCTGGATTGATGTCGCAGCTGTTGAAATTTGCACACAGAATCGCCCTGACCCATGCGAACCCTTATCTGCTTTAAATGAAGTGGTGGGGGACGGGGTACGGTGCGTGAAGGGTGAAAGGGAAGTGAAGAGGGGGGAGGGACCTTTAGGGATGTACCGTGAAGGACCTTTCCCAACAGTACTCAACCCATCCTTCTCCTCCCACTCTCTCTCTAGCTTTTCTTCAACTCCTCAAGTCTCGCCCTACTCTTTTCCCCATCTTCTCCTTGGGCAGCCAAAGTGTCAACACCAGGCCCATATTTCACGTTCTAAGTGGAGCAATTACCGTTACATTTTATACGGCTGGGAAGTCATTCTGTGGGACAGACCTCCCAGATACAGGCGGCGGGCTCCCCCCTCCCCCACCCCCTAACGCCCACCGCTCTCAAAACTTCTCTCTTCACCCCTCATCCCCTCCCTCCCTCTTATTTCTCGCCACTCACCCCTTCCCTCTCTTTCTCCCCCCACCCTTCTCCCACCACCCCCCTCCCGCCCGGCAAGCGGTCACAATGCATCCTAGCCCACTCGACCGACCAAACCCTTCCTTCCTCCATTCCTTCGAAGTCCTCTACCGAGGAGGGGCGGAATTAAGGCGTGGGGGAGCAAGCGATAGGGGTGGGTTAATGCCAGAGGAGTGTACGCCCAGTCCATAAAAAAAGCCCGCAAGATACTCCCAAGATAGACTGCAATGGACTTAAGGCGGGCTTAAGAAGAAAAAAATCGACTCCATATTAGCTTAAATTTGAGTGCTTTCCCGTCATGGTTTTCTCTCACGATCCTGCTTAGTTAGTGAAGGCTTGAAGGTATGGAAGTATTAGGGCTTATTTATCCCTAGAGTTTTGTTTGAGTTGTAAATTAGCGTAGGTAAATCCGGAACGTCTATCAATTGTTTCATCATTTAATGCGAGCGTTCGTGAAAGATATGTGTGCATTGTTGAGATTTAAGTGATGACTAAAGAATCGGAATGGTAATGAAATTAAAGAGGTTGAAGGCTTGGCCTCTCTTGAATATTTTTGCTCAGGCGTAAATTGTTTTTTTCTCCAAGTTTCAAGTTAATTTGGCGTGATTTAAAGCGGGATTTAGTGAGATTAATAACTTCGCCCATAACGGCAGGTCTGGTATGTTGAAGGATTGAAAAAAAAGTAATTTTTTTAAATTCCTAATTTTAATTTTTTAAAACCCCTGGTGATGCATTTCGGAAAGGGCGAAGTTTTGTTGTTTGTGAAATTCGGCAACGCCGCCGGGCTCAAAAGGCGGCAACGCCGATGTGACGGTGGACTGCCAGTTATACGTCACGGCGACGTGGTGCTTCTGATTTATGGCTCCTGACCTTGTTTAAGGACTCCCGTGTCCCTCCCACAATTCCTTATAACCGTCCCAGCGTCGCCCTTTCCCCCAACAATCTATTGCTCCCTCCCACACACCCCTCCCCCTTCTAAATGCCACCCCACGCCGCCTCCACCCCACCTCCCCACCCACCTCATCTCCCCTCCTCTACTCCACGACTCAATTTTTATAACACTTTCTCAGTTTTCCCACGCGCCTCTGCGAGCCTCCACTGCGATCTCTTCCTCACACCCCCTCACGCCGTCAAGTACCTCAGTGGAGGTTTTTATGCCCGCTACATGGCTTTGTGCCCCATCGCTTGCCTCTTCCTCGCCCTTCCTCCTTCAAAACTCCTTGATCGGGTCCATGCCTTCCCATCCGGCCTGTATTTTTACGGCCCCTTAGGTCCCCCCGGATACTTCTCGCGCGCTCTTGTCTTGAGGTCTTCTCCCTCCAGTGAGTCTTAAGGGCTATCTCGTTTCCTCTCGAAACCGATGGCCAACGGATGGGATGGGGAGGTGAGAACACTTATCCCTCACTTTCTCCTTATCTCCCGAGTTGTTACTTAAATCCTTTAAATCTCTCTTTATCTCCCTGGCATTCATCCCTTGCTCCTATTGTGTTGGTTTCCGAGTCCATGATCGGGCATTTAACTCAAAATCATCCATTAAATTTATGCCAACATCTTCTGTTTTTTTGAGGAATATTCGCGGTAGCTATTCGCGCGGGATAACTTTTTTCAAGGCTTTCTGGGACGAGCCCATAAAAGTAAAAGAGTTATCCTCGGTGTCGTGCGAATGCGTCATCTTTCCTACATTTCGCGGGAATGTCATGTATCTTGAGAGTATTTTCTGATTGAGTCATTCCGCATTGTGAATGATGATATTACTTTGATTCATTCCACGTTGAACGTTTTGAGTGACTCTTGGTGTTTATTTTGAAGTCGTGGACGTTTGAAGCTATGCTATAAGCTAACATAGGAATGTGAATTTATGCAGAGGCACGGGGGAGTGAAGGGACTATTCCGTCGTCGACTCTAGTCTGCTGTAAAATATTTTACGGCGCCAAGCCATCCGCGGATGTCGTGCCTTGGCGTCTCACTGGGTTTCTTTTATTGTCTTTCCTCACGGTCTCTGCCTTCTTCTGTTTCCCTCTTCTTTACTTCCGCGTGTGAATATTTGCACTCACAAATACAAGGTTTTCCTATATCACTGTATACATTTTAAGCTTAGAATACTCTGCGGCTGGGGTACATAATCGATAGAGAGTAATAATGAGCAAAGTTTTATCTATCGGCTTTATTTGGTGATCATAATAGTCATTAATAAGATTGCGGTCGTCGGAGATGTAGATAAGAGTACCTCTCGGGCATATCAAGGCGTACAAGTAAAATAGCCGTTTTTCTAATGGGGAAGCTAACTTCCACCCACACGTTAATAAATTCAGGTCCTCTAGTACAGAAACTAGATAGGAATTGTAGTCGTAACGAGTCCAGGAATTTATTAAGCCATCTGAGTCTAATTTAAGAACGCATAATCACGCTTTCGATGCCTATGCCTTGGGTATGCCAAGATTACTCTAGACATCGTGTTATAGTTATTCTACGGATGCTTCTTGATATTTTGTCTTTAGTTTTGTTTGAATATGTTAGTGTTTTACTTTACGGTTCTCTTGTATGCAGTGCAGAATTTTAATTAAATGATGCTTGTCTCAAGTAAGTGGTGAGAGTTTTTTCTTCCTCGTAAAGTCGGAGAGTTTTATTCTAGCGAATTTTTTCATCCTAATATTCGCTACTCATGAAAATGATAATTGGTTATTATTGCATCAACTGGGAACGTGCTCGCGGAAGCAAGAATTTAATCCGTAAGGGGAGGAAGGAAAAAAAAGGTGAATCCATAATTTTCAAATATTTCTGCTCGATGAGAGCGACGGCCTCCTGAGAATTCCATTCGGACATTTAAAAATCTTCACGGTCGATTCGCTTATTTTATTTCGAAGCGGATCAGCGGATGGGAGCGATTGAGAGAGAGAGAAGTCATTGCGGAATTGCTGGGATGTCTCCCCTAAGCAAGGGAACCGTAATGCTGGTCTTGGCGTAAACCAGTATTAGCTGTTTTCCCTCCCCTCCCCGCGACCCTTCCCCCATCGGGTATAAATATTCCCACATCCTCCCTGAGATGTAGAAACGGGAGACTGGCGCAGATCGCGTTCCTCTCCCTCCTCCTTCCCTTTTCGACAATGTTGCGAAAGTGAAAAGAGGTCTTCTTCCTCCTCGTCTTCCTATCACGCACACGCAAGTCAAGAACTCTTCGTTCATCTCGTCCCACTTCGCTTTCCCGAAGACGAAGGAGAGACAAAATCAAGGGGGAAAAATGCGAGAGCCGTCGTGTCCTGAACTCTTGGAAAAATCCGGTCTTCCTGGTGGCCATGATGGAGGAGGACTGAAGAGGAGGGGGGTGGGGAGTGGGAAGAATGGAGGAAAAAAGCGGTCATGCGAGTTCCCGATAAACTTCGAGACAATCCCGCGAAACTGGACGACGTTTCTTTGAATTCAATTTTTCTGCGGGAGTAGATTGAGGCATTTTTTTCATCCATTGCGCGCATGAGAAAAAGTGCCGGATGGGAGGAAGAGGAGTTGTGTTCATGTTCTATGTGTAGAGGGGGCAAGGGAGTATCAATCCGGCACTTCCCTCCCTCCCGATCAGAGCGGAGGCAATGGTAGATGAAGCGAAGACTTCGGAGTGGAAGGAGGATCGGTTTTGAGAAGTCTGCGGGGGACGAGGCGAGGTGAAAGAAACTGCGAGTCGGAAATGTTTGTTCGGTCGCTCGTTCCACGGTTTGATTCGGGAAGAGAGCGTTCGAGGGGCAAGGGCGGGAAGAGCGTGAATGGTGAGCCCTTATATAGGAAGTAGGATCGGGGACTTAATGATTCTTTTGTCCTCCGCGGACACGCACGTTTTTATTGCTTTATTTAGAACGAGTTCCCGAGCGAGCACAAAGGATATGTTTTTGCACTGAGTGTGATGATGTGATAATGAGAAACTGTTGAGCACGTTGCTAGTGCTTGTAATTTCTTGTTCATGGTTGAGGTGGAAGACCTTTAATTGTTTCTGCGATGTTGGACAGGGGATATGCTTTTTCCTGAGTGCCTTAACGACTGCTTTAAGTAGCCATGGGTGAGAAATCCTCCATCGATGATAATAGTTTTCTAATTTTATCGTAATTATTACAAGTGATGAACATGTGATGATATACAAAAGTTTTGCTTGTTAGGTCTTGAATCACATATCTTTTTAATAATTTAGTTTTCTGTCGTTGCCATTGCCACATTAGGTCTGGTATTTATGCATTAGACTAATTGTTCATAGGTGTTCTGCAAATATTGGCCGCATCTTAGACAATGCTCGTCCAGCTTTCAGCCCTCTCAAATCATGGATCATTGCTATCCTTAGCTAATCCATTTTGTGCTCTACGTCTGCCTATTTCTGCCCCCTTTTAATCTCTACAACCTCCTCTCGTACCATACAAAACCCTTTTTCTTCTCCTGCCAGCTAAAGGAACAATTTATTTAAATCGTTGAAGTCCACAATTGCAAGCATCATCCAGGCTCCTCTTTTTCCTACAAATACCCCCAACAAACTTAATTCTACACGCAATCCACCTTACCCATAATTCTCTTGAGAATATAAGCGTGGCTAAAATTTTATTTAAAATCCAATGAAACTTTTTACGCAAGGCATTCTTCATTCCTACTTTATTGCGTATAATACTTACAAAAGTATTGCGATTCTTTTCCTCAGTTTGCTTTGGGCGAACTCCATTTCTTTAGGTGGGACGATTCTTTGTGAAGTATTTTTTCGGGAGGGGACTTCATATTGAAAACGCTCGACATTGGCGCATTTGTAAAGCCTCAGTAGGTCGTTTCGTGAAATCCTCTACCGCTTCTGCGACAGCCACCCTTTTCCTTGGCATAATGAGGGAACCGGAGGGTGTGGTGAAAGTAGATTCAGCGTGGTGGTGCCGCGCTCTTTGTCCTTTTGCAGCGCCCGGGCGGGCGTGGGTGGCCGGCGTCCGATAAGGAGCCGCGCTCTCGTTCGGCATGTGGGGGAAACATGTGGGCCGCATTCCGGCCCTCGCCTGCTCGCTCTAGCCCTTCTCCGTGCGTCGCCGGGTCATGAGTCCGAACGGGGGCGTCGCGCGCAGGGCAGGACAAGGCTTACACGCCGCGTAATTAGCCGGGTGTCGTGCCGCGAGCATCGCCGTCTTCATGGTGCAAGGTGGTGCGCCACATGGGTGCGACCGCGGAAAGACTGGAGAAATTAGACGAGGGGAGAAGGGTTGGAAAACATGGCCAATGTGCTGGGAAAGGTGTAATGTGCCTGCAAATTTGTAATGTTGAAAAATAAATTGATTTGATTTGGCTGGATGATACTCTGCGGAAATTCGTCATCTTTAATTGATTCCTCGTGTAAGACGTACGTTGAATCATTGTTAGATTTTCCTCTTTAGTTTGAAGCAAAAGATAATCATCAATGACATTTACATCGTGTGGCAATAGTAGGACGATAGTTGATCATTTTTAAAGAGTTAACTTGGCAGTGTATTTGTGAATGCTCTTCTTCTTAGATGGCATCGACATGGTTCTAATTCTTTTATAAAAATAGAGGATTCGTAACTTTTCATATCACTAATTAAAAATAGGTACTAGAACTTCAATTTAATGGGGGTGTTAATGGGTGTATCTTAATGCTATCATAATGCATGTACTCTCCTCTTCCTTAATTGTATGGGGTTAATTGCTGTATTATTTCATGTTTTCAGCTCTTCTATTGTAAAGCAATGGTTTCTGTTGTAGTATTATTGCATTGTTTGTCTTATCTCTATCTTAAATGATCGTTTTTAACGTACTCTTTCCTCATTTGTCTTTCTAGCGGCCTCCCTCGTCTTCGTTGTCTTATCCGGGTCCGGGCGTCAACGAAGATGCCCGTTCCCCTGCCTCCGGGGGCACGCCTGGGCCACTATCCCAGCAGCCCCCAGGCTCCCAGCAGAGCGCAGACAACAACAGTGAGGCAGGTGAGTAATCAGACCCTGGTCAGTTGAAACAAACGTAAAATTTGTCAGTGTATTTCATGGGAGGGCAAAGATTGCACGGTCATCCTTTTAGCCGATTCCGTCGGTAGGTACTACATACAGTAGCGGATGTAACCATTGCGAGAGGTAAATAAAATTATATTATCAATTTTTAACAATAGTACGAGATTGTAGTATCACGTAACAGATTCCAAACCACGATCTTTGGACCTTACTCTATATTAATCCCACCAGAACGAATCAGGCCAGTAACTATTTTGAACTGGAATCGTCGCTGTGTTGTGAAAACAATCGATCTCTTTTTAATACCAAGTTTAGCTTCGCAATCGTTTCACTTGTGAGATAATATATGCTGACGTACGTTTGTAAAAGAAATCAATTCCATCTATCTTCTTATGGCTAAGTAATGATTCAAGAATTAATTTAATGTCTAGGTAGGGCTGTCCTCTTTAAAAAATTATCTTTTTAAGGGCTTTTTGATTCCAAAACTTTAAATAAAAAAGAAGCCGCTATGTAGAGGATAAATCGGGTATCACAGAGTATTGTTGCTATTTGATTTCGCTGGTGTAATTTATAGCGCAAATCCCCGATTGTTTTTTTTTCAAGAATATGATATCTTTGTGCCGGCTTTCACCCCTTCAGTGGCGCCGCCGTCGCGGCTTGTGGCGAGTGTAGCAAACGTGGGAAAAAAGGGGAGCATTTTGTTGCGATACACGTCATATTTCATTCCGCGCGGGCCTTTATCTGCCTGTCAATGGCATTGCAATGAATATCGCCAACCAATCGTTTTATACTTCTCATGCTTCATTCGCTTGACAGTCTTCCTCATTCGTTATTCCGCTCAAACAAGTTTTGACACGTAACTGTACATTCATTTGGATCCGCTGGTGTGTTTCACGAGATTTTAATATGGCCAAGCGAGATTAGGCCTCGTCTGCGACTAGTCTAAAGGGTTGCTCACTTTGAGCAGGTCAAGGAACGTCAAGTGGCTGCTTTTTGATTATTTTCTTCTTTCAAGAGAGAGATATTCCGTTAGATTTTCCGCGGATGGCTTTCAATGCATTTTTCCTTGAATTTAAATGTCCTCTTTTAACCCAAACACACGTCTGTTTCCTCTTTCTTTCATTTTAATTTATTCGAAGAGGAGTTTTTGAGAGGGACTATTACTGATGAGCATAACTGTGCTCTATTTTTCAGTTTTAATTGCGTTCACCTTGATAAAATCGCATGAACTTTATTTGAAAAGGGACGTAGGGAAATGAAAAGACATCTTGCAATTGGGAGACTTTTAATGATTGAGTACCTTACTGAATATATATATATATATATATATATATATATATATATATATATATATATATATATATATATATATATATAATCTTTGGAAGTTTTCGCCAATTGGCCACAAATATATAAATTCAAACTTACAGGAGGTAGGAGAAATAGGAAAAGATAAAGAATTCGTTCTTACGGAACGTTTCGAACCAGTTGGTCCTTCGTCAGCTCTAGAAGTCTAGAGCTGACGAAGGACCAACTGGTTCGAAACGTTCCGTAAGAACGAATTCTTTATCTTTTCCTATTTCTCCTACCTCCTGTAAGTTTGAATTTATATATATATATATATATATATATATATATATAGTCATTTGTGCATGTATTAGGAAAGTTTGGGTTCAAATTTCACCCAGCCTTAGTATCCAAAATTCTTTTCACTGATTTCATATAGGTATGTATCTACCCCATTTACGCTGTTTGTATTTTAATGCTTTGGAAATATTTCTGTTACATCGCACCACTTTTCTACCGTATTGTATACTTCATATTCGGGTTTACCTCTCTTTGCCCTCCTTTCTCTTAATCGTGTGGTGTTACAACGTTGAATACTAGTTCCCGTTGCATAAATGAACGATAGAAACAGCTTTAAGCTATTTAAGTGCACATTTTACCTTAAAGTCTGACATTATGTCCCATCGATGTTTGCCGGCTTTTGATTGACTGGTTTTTGAGGTAATAAGATGTTCGCAGAGCATAAATGAGCTCATGTATTTATGTAATCGTACATTATGGGAAAACAGTTTCCAAGTGAAGATTTCACTCTAGGTATTTCATTCGGCGATAGATGCTTATGGTGAGGATGCCTTGCAGTTAAAATTGACCATGACTAGGCTTCTTTTCATTTCCATTGTTAATTATTATGATTTATTTCTATCGACATGCTATAAAAAGTAAAGTCTCTGTCGCACGTCTTATCTTTCGGGTGTGGATACGAAAACTAACCGCAGACCACATCTCTAGGCGTGGTGATGAGGTTATTTCAGTGGTGTAACAAAACTTAAAGAGGGTAGAAGCTTGAGTGTTAAATTTTTTTCGCCATCTGAATATGAGAAGAAAAAAGGCAATTATCAGAGACCTCCTCCGCCGTTGGATTCACAGGAGAAAGCATTCACAAACGCGGCGAGTATGAACATTTTCTGCGGCTGTGGGTGGATTGAATAAAAAAATATAATAATAAACAAATGATCGCCTGCCCTCTCAAGAGAGAGAGGAGCTCCATAACAATCTCATTCTTTCATCCGCTTCGCTTCCAAGACGTCGGGCGTCCAATCCCTCCTCCCACCACCTCTCCCTCCGTCCGCGTGCCTTGCCAACATCTCCTTTGATGGAGCCGCCACACCCGCTGCGTACCCTCTTGGTATATCTCAGCACGTGCAAAGGTCTTTTACCCCATTCCACTCATGCGAGAGGATTCCTTCCCTCCCCCTGCCTCTTCCTGCTAAACTCCCCCCCACAACTCCATCGCTTTGCTTCGTCCCTTGCTGCTTGCACACACTTGCTGCCTTGACCTCTCGCCGCCCGGGAGGGTTCGTGTGTTTGTACATGCGTAAGGGCCGCGCGTCATCCCCGCCTAGCCGTCGTGCAATGATGGTGGCCCTCCTCGCGGTCTCCTCGCCAAGTGAATTATGCACCCAGATTCCCTCCAATGGGAGGTGATGAAGACTACTCCCCCAGCGGCGTCCCTCCCTCTCTCTTATAGGGTTTAAAACGCCCCTGCCCTCCCCCCCCTGTGGAGGAAAGATGAATTGCACTCTCCTCGAGTTCCATGCCTTCCTCAGCGATCAGGCCGTCCGGCACAAATCACTCACTCTATCCCTCTCCCCTGCTTTTAATTCCTTTTAACTCCGCTTATGAGAGTAAATCGCTGGATTAGCGGGGGATGACGGGACCACGAAAGAATTATTTCATTAAATTGGTGGAGGAAAAATGGGGAGGTCGCTCGAGTGCTTGGTTCTTCGGTTCTCCGTAATACATCATAGTTCGTTCTGCGGATTGGTTTATCCTTTCTCTCCCCCCCCCCCCTCCTCCGTCTTCCAATCCTCCCATTATTACGCGACACGACTTTGTAATTTACCATCGCATAAATCGATTCATATGTTTTTCTCTCGGATGCGGAGATTTCGCCCGTGAGTGCTGCACTCCCATCCACCCGTGCCAAGTTTTTATTAACCAGCTCAAGAGGGGACGAGAGTGGATCATAATGTTCGCTATTAAACCATTTAAGCAACGTCCAGACGTGCTGTGGGAATGATGCATGGTTCAGGTCTTGGATAACGCAAGCCAAAGGGAAAAGAAAGGCGAGGCGCTATTTACATAGTCACCGTCGCTTTTAAAATGTGAGAATTTGTTTTTAATGGCCATTAGTGGGAGAAAGGTCGATTTATCGCCATTTAGTGATTTTAATGGCGTTATTTATCTCGAATCAACTTGCGAAGAGAGGCGTTTTTGGCTGGTGTGCGTAGTTTATGGTCTCGGAGGCATTCCGAGGGACATTGATGCTTCACATTTGCGTACTGCCCGCTCCTATTAAAACTAATGGAATTTTCCCCACGTATCGAAAGCACTGTCTCGACCACCTACGCGTCTCGCGACAGGAATAATAAGGGCCGCGTAAGTCGTGGATTGCGTCCAACCCGACTGCCGTTTCCTCTTTCCAATCCACCAGTCTCTGTCTGTGTGTGGTATTATCCCTCGAGCAATTTATGTGGCGTGATAAAAAGTGAACACCGGACGAAATAAAGTTTTACTAGCGTCCTGCGCATTTCCTTCGGCTACTAATCCTTATTGAAACGAGTTTGAAGCAGTTTTAGTCATGAGAGGGCTGCCGAAATCTTCTTAGCACGAAGGGATAGAGGTCGAAACATATTCCTGTCAGTCATTTTACTTCGCTTGCTATTCAAAAATGTCTTGGTGGGAATTGGTGTTAAAGGCTTGGAACGAATAGTTCGTGAAAGTAGGTCATTACATTGGAGTGTCTCATTGTAGACAGCTTTGGTGGTAGCTGAAGATGCCTTAAAATGTCTCTAAATTATTTCTCTTCGGAAGCATTCCTCACGAAAACCACTATTATGAGGTGTAATGAATTAACGCATCGATGAATGCTAATGTAGTAAAATGAATTTTGTAGGTAACTTATAAGTTGTCTTTATTTATCTCATCCTTTTATTTTTGAGCGTGCTTGGAAGTATTTTCTGGAGTATGACGCTCATATCGTCATGAAAGCATGTCGTAAAATTTTTGCGTTGACTATGAATTCATGATTGAAAAATTACATTTGTAATATCTTTCGCAGTGAATTCCAAGCAATAAGGCGGAAGTGATTAAAGCAATAATGTTTTACTCTTGTCCCGGCAGAGTCAATAGACTCACCGCAACGTATGTGCCTTCCCTTACACTCGACGAATTAGAGAAAAGAGCGGTCGGCTGGAGTTGCGGTCGTTCATTGAAACACGCTAACGAGACGTTTTTATATTTAAATCCATTTCCCGGAGCGGTGATGCGGTGCTAATTTTTTTTTACACATCCCATCTCAATTCCGACGCGGAAAAAAACTGATGAAAGGTCCCGCCCAGAATCTGGAAGAAGTGATCCTTTGTCGTTGTGCAAAGGTACGTGTCCGATGGGGGAGGAAAGAAAAAATTTTCATGTATCCCCACCCACCCCGTTGCGGCTTGACTGAGTGTTCGCGGCTGTTGATTCCCTGCCCCCAACCCCACCCCATCACCCGTTTCCCCTCCTCTCCCCACCACTCCCACGCATTTTATAAAGCAATGTCGTCTCCTAACCTTCCCTTCCTCTCTTTGAAGGGAACTCATTTTATTTCGCGGTGGCTCGTGCGGCGTCGTAACACATACGAAACGTCTTTCGGGGATGCGGTCAATTTGGTTGCGAGATCCCCTGACCCCGTTAGCCATAAATATCCCAAGAGTGAGGAGCCCCCTGGGGGGGGGGAATTGGAGGGAGGGTTGGTGGGGGTGGTTGTGAGGGGAAGGGAGGTGGAAGAGAGCAGTGGAGGCGCGGGAAGGAAGGGGTTGAGGAGTGAGGTGGTGCCCACAAGGATCGTAAAGGGTTCGGCGCGGAGAGTCTTTAAGACGACGCGACGTTATGTTGGAGTGAGTAGGAAAATCCGGCCGCTACTAAACCAAGGAGTGATACGGGAACTCGGCGTCTGTACGGTAAACGGTGGCTGAGTGTGAGTTGACTGATACCCATCTTTCTTAGGGAACGGGGAAATAGGTATTATGCGGGACAGACACGTTTCCAAAATATCCTCTGCAACTCGTCGACGCTGAATATGTCGGCATGAGGTTTTATCATTCCGATATTTAACGCGTATTTTTGCCCGTTTTTGTATCAAGGATCACATCTGATGAGACTCTGAAGATGCGTAAACCATGCGTTGCATCAACAGGACGTTCTCTCTCATCTTTTAAATTAGCGTCAGGAAAAAAGTTTTCCTCGAAATTAATATGTTAAGCATTCAACATGATTGGTCTTAATCAGTCATAATCTGGTTCAATACATTTGTTTTTGCGAAAGATCAAGTTTAGTTCCTTTCACTACGTCTCACCGAATAACATAACTTTGAATATTTCGATGATTTGTTGGGCGAATAATTGCAGAATGTACGGTCTTGAATCTGGTAGAAATATGGCATTATCGCCAATACCTCAATGAGTGTACAGTTTTCTCATAATTACAAAACCGTTTCTAAATTATTTATTGTTATGTATGGGTGGATAGTTACCAATAATATAGAATTTAATTAAAATTGCATATTAATAAATATTTACAAAAAGTATGGATGCTTATTAATGTATAAATATATGGTGTCTTCGACACAGTCTAATATAAGTTAATATTGAGTCTCATTTCGTTAGTTATTTTATCAATGGGAGAATATAGGCCAAAATATATCGACTTTTTTATGCGTATTCTAGATGAAGATGGTGAATTGCGGAAACCCTTCGCCAAATATCTTACCGTTGTCATACTGGTGTATTTTTATATCATCAGACCGTCGGGCTGATACATGGACAAATATAAATGAGCGTGGTATTGCCTATCGATTTTGACTAGATTTCTTTCCCTCCCTGAGGTATCAATAAGAAGAGTTTATTTTCGATTCCTATTCTTTTTTTATTCCCCTTTGTCCCTCGATCAATGGACCCGTCCGCATAGAAGCCCCATCTCTCATCTAAATATTCATCAACTGGGCTCTAAACATCCTCTTTGTTACTTTCATCTTCTCTCTCAGTCAAGATTGGTTTCCTCTGTTGTTCAATATCCACGTCGACGATTATTTTTTGCCTTTGTCTGGCTGTTTGCTGATTCTGGGGATAACGCGGTTTGCAGTAGTAACCAAAAGGCCGAAGATATAAATCGTGTTACTGTAGTATTAACTCGTTTCGTTTGACATCGATAGACGTTTACAGATTAGATGATAGTTGTTATTTTGAAACAGAATTTGCTGTCTTTTAAGAAGCAACACTCGTTGCGTCATCTGTAAACCCATTTTGAAGTGAATGTCGGCGAGTGTTAGTATTATTCTCTCTTTCATTTAATAGTGTTTGAATTTTCATAACTTTCGTCCTATTAAACAAATCGCTAATCGAGTCATGTGAGAGGAATGTGTAGCCAGTGATTGATCCGTTCGAAATCAGCTTCTAAAGAGGTTATTTCATGGATTTTTCAGCTTTGGTGCGCCGGTGGAGTAATTACCGTTCCGAGTCATCAGCTTCGTGAAATCCTCCCAAAACACAGTTTTGCCTAGTTCGGGCTCATTAAACTTCATAGCCGTGCACCTACGCGATCCTAGGGGCTTATTTTTGGTTTAGGTTCAACCCTCATTATTACCAGGTCATCACACTGGCTGCAAATGTTGCAGAAAACGTTTTTCACTGGACTGGCGAGGCACACAAATCTTGTGCCACGAGGCATACAAACGAGGGCAAAAGTGCAGTCAATTAGTATGTCCCACGAGGGACTCTTCGACTTTTTGAGACGATAGAGCTTTATAAGGGTCAGGGAATGAGGAAAGAAATCGCTGAAGTAGTGTAAATTGATGTCATTTAAAATTTTGCTGGTTTAATTTCCATCTCAAAATATTACCAGAAAATCAAGGACGTGAACCTTTGTGGTAATCCATGTTTTAGAAATCCTGATAGAACTCGTACGTGTTTTCAAATCTTGGCTGTTCATTAAATTCTCTCAAAATTATTCTTGAATAGAATTCCAGTTGTATGGCCATTCATAAGGTTAAGATTGCCTTTATAGGTGTATCGTCTTCAAATTTTACTTTTTATGGCGTAATAATAATCGCTTGAGGAATCGACTCTAGCAACTACTTTTAATTTTGATGTTTAAATCCTATTAAAATTCACCAAATTTCGACGCCACTTTGCATTAAATTGAAAACGTTTAATCATGATTAATTAACTTGGCTCTTCGAGAGAACTGTGATTTTTCCCAATGAATTTTAATGATTCTGGACAATACATCTCCTCTTTCTACTAAATACTTTCTCGTAAGACTCGCGGATTATATTTTTTTGGTGAACGGAGACTATTCAACCAATCAAACATTTTAATTTGAGTAGATAAAATGCCTAGCGTTTTACTTGGCATGACTTGTGTGCCGCTAATGCCTCGTCGTTGCGGGAAAATGTATCGGTGTTTTAAAGAGCGGGACTCTGTTGATATGAGTTCGTACGTAACCAATTGTTCCCCTCGACACCAAAACCCTTACAACCCGGAACGGTTCAGGATGAAAGTCTCCCAATTATACACGTGGGATAATAATTTTAGAACGCCTCCACAGCAGTCTCCACCCGACTTCTTTTGAAATGAAAAAAATAATATAAAACTCCCCAAGCGAAAATCTTCTTCGGAGACTACGCTTTTTGGCTCTTAATACGGGAGTCGGGAGCTTATCCATGTATTTATAATTTTTTCCCCCGGAATTATTTTCGACTTTTCTCGTCCGCCTCCTCCTCGTCTCCCGCGCACACCTCATCCTGTAGGATGGGGCGCCCTCTTGAATCTGCAGCCCGCAGGAAGACTGACTGGGAGTGTTGTCGGTGGGGGTAGGCGGAGGTGCTTGTGAGGAGAGGGGGGAGGGCATTGATGAGGGCTTGGGAGTGTGTGATGGAAAGAGCCTCGGGAGTGGGGAGAAAGGGAGTTGGTGCGGAAGAAGAGGAGAGCGCTGTACTGGGGAGGTTGGGACCGACGGCGCAGAGGCTGATACGGCGAGAGTGTCGTTTCTATTTATAGGGGCGAAAGAAATGGGGGCGCTTTAGAGGAGGGTATGGGGGGGCGGGTGGTAAGGGCGGTAAAGGGCTGGGATGGGACTTGGGAGGTGGGTGGACAGGATAGTGGTGTGGGCAGGTCGTACAGGGCCGTGCTGCCGACATCTCCTCCCCGCATAGTTTTGCTGCCGCTGTGTGTAGTCGCTCGGTCGGGGAAGGGAGCTGCTTTCGTCGTGTTGTTGAGGGGAAGGAAGGGGCCGTGGTTGGGTGAAGAGGGTGTGGGGGAAGGCACGCCTCGGTTATGCGTGACACGTGATTGAGAAGTTCTAATTGGAGGGATTCCGACTCTCTCTCCAACCCTTTAAATCCTGCGTGCTGTGGTTTTAAAAGGTCCCGATGAATGCCGGCTGGATGATGCCACGGGAGGATTTTTGGGACTAGTTTATCGGTGTTACGTTTCACGACAAAATTACGAATTAGGTCTCCCTTGCTTTCATGCAATGCACGAGTGAGTTGTGTGGTAACACGTTCCAATTAGGGTCTATTGTTGGTTTTTTTGCTCAAAAGAGTTGTTTCATATGCGGACGACCAGTAATAGGCATGGTTGCCATAATTTGTCACACGGAAATGTAGGAGTGCCTCGATCAAAGAGAAAATTAAAAGGACTTCTTTTCTTGCTCTGGATGCACATTGAAGATGAGCCGAGGTGTACCATCTACACGAATAAGTTGTGTGAGGGTAGTATTTGCTGTCAAGCCCAAACTTTACATGCACCTCAAGTAATATCATAAAGCCACAGGCATATTTACTTGAGAATGCTAGAGCCAACCCTGCGGTAAAAATTCCTAAATAAAGTAATATCTAGAGACCATTGTTTCAATGAGCTATATTTCTCACTGCTGTAAAGATATACTGAATATTTAAAATCGTAATTCTTATTTTCTCTTGACTTTTACTAACCTTGTGGACAGCTTGAAGGAAATTGGGCTTCATTGTAATATCTTTGCTCTATCTTTGAACATTCGTTATATTTAAATAAATACTAAGGAATACTCACCTCATTTAAAAATAATTGCAATAATAACATAGCATTGCTCTTTTATTTTGCTTCTATGATGAACATTTTAGGTACTCTTCGGTGAATATAGTATATACACTGTGCTCATATGTCGTGGCTAATCTTACATGAACCTCCTGGTGTTCTCAGTCAATAGATAAAAGACTTTTCATTGCCCAGATTGGTGTAATCAATACGGCGTACGAGCAGCCGTTTCCGGTGCAGGGGTCCCGAGACCTTTCGCTTCTTTCCGCTCGGCGTGCGTACACGTGTTTGCGCGAGGGTGTGTATTTGGGCAATACCCCAGCCACGAAATGATCCTCACGGGTGGTCTATTCCATGCGGACCCGCGGCTGCATCATCCGACGTGACGCGGTAACACTATCCGGGTCGGAGGAAGAGAATGGGAATTAAGCAAGCATGCATTTGCCGTGTGTGTGCCTTTTAAGCCTCTTTCCTCCTCCCCCCCTTGCCCGCTGCTCCCCGTGGTGGCGGGCGTACGCCAGAGCCAAAAAGCACCACCCACTAGCTCCCGAACCCCTACCCCGTCTCCTCCTACCCCTGAATCTGTGGGCCGTCTCTGCACGGTTCTACCGTTTGGATTAAACTCCTGCGCGCACACTGAGGTTGGGGGTGGTTGATGGCCTCGAGTGCACGGGAAAAGTGGTCCATACGATACTCTCTCAGGGACAACGCACCCTGCTGCCTTCCACCGAATACTCTTTTCTCTCCAGCCTTTCTCTCCTTTCACCTCTAACCTTAAGGGCCGCGATAACAATGCCATCCTCCTCCCCCTAGTTACCGCTCAGCGCAAGTCCTTGCTCTTAATTCCCCCAACTCATTTTTCCACCGTTATTCTTTCCTCCCTTTCTATTCCCGGAGCATTTCCGCGTCGAGTTCTGGCGAGGGACCGCAAATTTGCAGCGAAATGGAGTTGTAAGAAAGTGAATTACTTCTTCATTCGGTTGTAATTTCTAGTTTTTTAAACCATCGACTAAAATGTCCGTCTAATTCCTCTTACATTGGATCTTCCCGGATGGCCGTTCGAGGTCTGGACTGCCCGCTGTGCAGCAGATCCCCCCCTGCTGTTTCCCTGTAGATTCTGGGGCGAAACGTTCTGCGTGGCCTTTGATATTTCATCTGGAGGCGCGAGTTTCCACGTTTTTTTTGCGCAAAAACTGATAGTTTGGACGTAATGATTCGTCAGTCGTTCGTTTCGCTGTATTTAGGTGTAGCAGGACCGTTTCGTCATGGTTACGGAAGAAAATGCGTAGCAATTCTCTTAGGACTCACTGAACGCTGGCTTATGGCTGTCCAGTTTGATGGTTTAACATTTATCCACCGGCTGTTCTTTTCATGTTCACCCTGCCGGGACAAATTTACGATGCTCCTAATTCGTTGATATTTATCTTCTTAATTACTACATATTGAAATTATTCGAACTGGAGATGTATGCTTTTTTTTCAAATTAATACTGCCATTTCTATGAATTCAGCAATTAATGGGCAGGAGGTCTCATCAATATCTTGGTTCTCAGAAGTAGAATGCAAAATTCTTTCGTCTTTGCCTCACGTTATTAAATTAATGTTTGCAACACCATGGAGTGAAGAGTACCTACACACTAATTTTTGACTTTGAAATTTATTTATGTGATTTTTCAGTTTGTAGCTTTGTTTACGGAAAAATATTGCTACACCTAGCTGGTCCTACCGCTCGATCGAGTTGTTGACGCTTGGGTAACTTTTAACTTTTTAGCCTAACCTAGCAATATCATTTTTCGTAATATCGTGCTTCATAAGGAAGATGTTTGAAATGTGAGCTCAGCTGATTTTCCAAGCGTAATTTCGGATTCTGCATGCTCCTCCTCCTTCGGAGTTTCTTTCCCCGGAATACTTTATCTATATACACTCCAAATTCCCTGGTTTTCTGATCCCCTTCCTCCTTATGTTTCCATGAGTCGTCCGACCCTCAGAAGGCCTTTCTCCTGAGCCTCTGCCCTCGTGCGGCCAACCCCTCACAACCGAAAAACCAGCCCCGACTTGCAATGGAAAATGCAGAGCGGTTTGGGGGCCAGGAGCGTAATTTCTGTGTAACACGACACCACAGTGGCGTCAGTGCGCAGGTGAAAGGGAGGAGGGGGGCGAAGGGGAGGCATTGGGGATAATGACCGCGGGCGCTCACACTCACATGGCCGGAGTGTTTTTTTGCTCTTTTTGCGGTAATCCTCTCCTTCGTTCTTTCTCTCTCTCTCTCTCCTTTCTCCCTCGCATTCTTTTGTCGGCCTTAGGGGGGGTCGTCCTTCCACCTTCCTCCCCCTACAACTGCCCAGCCTCCCATCCCTCGTCCTTCGAACGATCCAGGCACCTTTTGTCTCCCGTCTGTCCCTTTCTCTTCTTCATTGCCCGATTTCCCTCTCCTTCTCACTCCATCCCGTCACATAATGGAGCAAGCGGAGTCCTACAGATGGCCTCGTGGGCCTGCTTAGATAATACTAGTGCAAGGTTTTTTTCCCCGGCCGCCTCGCGTGTCGGCACCGTTCGATTTTTCGAGAGATAAACCTTACAGCCGTGCCGTTGCGTTTCAGCCACCTCCGAGCATTAGAAATATCTTGCCTTCTCTTAAGATATCCCGAGGGTTTAGGGCGATGACGAAAGGGAAACGTTATTAATGATCTCCCTCATCTATTCAGTTTCGTTTGGTTGAGATAAGAAGCATTTATCTCGGACTTACTTGGTTCGAGACTAGGTAGTCCGTTTTGCAAATGTTTTGTGTCTGTTGTATTCTTAAGGTTTTTAGATGGTGTGTTTGTCTGGAAAATGTAGCTGCCATGACAAGACCAAAGGTCTTCAGCAGAAGGTTTGTTTGCCTGATAAGGGAGCATGGACTTTAGGAAAGAATAGATGAGTTTTAGTTGCCAGTGTGAGGGAGAATGGCGATATATAAATTGGACAGAAATAATGACAGACTTAGGAATGATAGGCGAAGGAGGTAAGTCTTTGAATATATTGGAAAGTTTCGAAGTCGTCGGGTTGGGGTTGCAGCTCGAGCCTCGGGCCGAAAGGCGAAAAGGAAGGTCGAATTTCTCGTTAGTTAAATGACTGTGAGACAAACGGGAAAAGACTGGAGAGTTTTAAGTACTAAAGATAAAATGAAGAAGGATTAGGATGTAACCTGTACTCAATAGTGAGACGTCGTGTGGCAATATGTGTCTTCCAGTAAAACGGAGCGTTGAAAAAAATACTTTTTTGCCCATCACAACAGACCTAACAGTTTGCAGAGTAGCCGCAATATCCTGCTTATTATCTTACCCGGATTGTAAGGGAGCACTTGGGTATAATGGTGGCATCCGCGAATTGTTCGCTGCGGGGAGGAGCATTTTTTTATCTTCGCAAAATAAAGAAACAATGCGACTGTGCGCAAAGCCAATGTTTTCATCACTACCGAGATGCAGTAAATATTACGTGATTGGCGAAGGTGATTGAGAGCACCGTCGTGTATTTTATGGGTCAAGAGCCAGTGATGTCATCCGGGGTGATTCATGGGCGTAGGGAGGGGAGGTAAAGGTGTTTGTAGGGGGGGATGGGGGGAGGAGGGGGAGGACGAGAGAAAAAAATAGAGTTGCGAACGGCGAGTGCCACGCGCGACGATCTCTGAAGCGGGCGGTGGCTGCGGCGTGGAATCCTCTTTCGAATTATCCAATAAAGAGACCGCGTCGAAATGACACGATTACCATAACCACGTGTTGATCTCCCTACAAACATTAGCGACGAAAGGTATTTAGGATGAGAGGTGGTGATGTTTTATTTCCCCTTTTTTTTTCCTCCCATATGCTCTCATTTTATCCTTCGCCACCCGGAGACCCATTGTCTACCTACATTCCTTTTTTTATTTTATTTTTGGAGGGCGCGTGCTTACATGACGGTTTGTGCTCCCCGCTTGCGTTTGTTTTTCAATAAGCGCGCGGCCCGCCGCCGTCACAACAAGAGGACGAAGCAATCGCGGTGCTGCAATCTCGAAAACCGCCAAGTAGCGGGGGCGCGCCCCCCCTCTCTTGCGTGAAATAAAACGAAATGGACCCCTTCTCTTTTTCCACCCTCCCCTCCTCCTATCTCTGCCGCGCGTATAAGGGCTGCGGAGATCTCTTATAATCTTCCCTGCCCCTCCACCGCACAGTTTTCGGCTTATCTGCTAGCTTTATCTGCACACCACAGACACCGAGCACGCGTTGGTAGTATAAGCTTTCGCCTCTCTCACCCACATGGTCCAACCCTTCCTTCTCCTCCCCCCCCCCCTTCGTCCGTCGCTCCACCCTGTACGACTCATTACACCACCTCTTAGCCCCATCTCCGTGTCCGCCCAGCCCCGCCGGCCCCCGCTTGGACCCCGCACATTGCATTGTGTGGCGGGGTGATGGGGCAGAGGAGCGCGCGCTATCTTTCGGCCGCGTCTGCTGCCATGCGGAGGGAATAATGGTCCTCCATCTCTGCGCTCGCATGGCTGGCGAGTATGAGTATCTCCCCGCGTGCGTACGCTTTTGGAAGCCTCGCGCTCTGAGGTTTGAGTGTGAGTTCTCCGGAGCTCTCTGTAGTTCGTGTGTTTTCAGCGAGGGAGGTGATGTGGGGAGTTTTTTCGGGGCATCTCCAGCGTCACCGGATACGACGGGGGTCGCAGGGTCGCCGATTTGGCGTGTACCCCCTTCCATTCCCTTTCTGCTGGCGAGACGACAGTGAAGGTTGAGGTTGGAGTGTGTGAGGGTAAAATTGTTTTGTTCCTAAGGTTTAGGGATAGCCCCGAGGGATGCTGTAACGGTCATTTTTTTTAAAGTTTGATTTAAAAATGTGGGTTTTTGAGGAGGAAAGCGGGTCTTTTTTGCACGCTTCTTCTCGTGCCACGCATAAAAAATATGCCAGCGAGTCTGAGATGTGTTGTAGTGGTTTGGGTTTGTATCAGGGGGTTGGAAGGTTTGGTTGGAGATTGCGCCGTTTCTCATTTCTTTTGTTCGGAAAAGCAAGTGCTCGTCTTGTTCTTTTTGTCTTGGTCTTGTCTCTTTACGGAGCTAGACTACGTCTCGTCCACACCTCATCTGATTTTTGTGGTTGAGAACGGTTCACTCTCTCAGGTTGCCCATTAGGGACGTTTCAAGATGGGAATGTCACCTCTCTCTGTTTTCCACGGCAGTCAAAGGTGATACCTATGCGCATATACATCTAATGTGTCTGCCACAAGTTAACCGCACGTCAATGACTATTCAATATTCCCACAAGCGTTTCAACAGCGATTTCAGTTAATTTCAGTTTGTTTCAGTCAAGGAGGAAGCTCGCAAATGTGATCGGAGTTACTCAGGAATGAAACGGACATGCGTTGCAAATAATATTTACATGCTAAAACGACGCATTATTTGATGCTGATAGGGAGCAACGGAGTATATTATTTTTCTTCCTGCTTGATTGTGGGATAAAAATCTTTCAAATGCCGTCCAAGAAACCTCAAAAGTGTGGGAAGCTAATAAATATTTAAGTAGTGGTGGAATTGGCGCATTTCAGGAATTTTCATTTACCTTTTTGTTTTATATGCTTGTAAGCATATGAAATTGCTATTTTTTCATCCCCCAATTATTAATTTTAAACGTTCAGTTTGTCATTGGTCGTTTAATCCTATGATTGGTTTGCTGCAGCAATCCATCCTTCCCTGTCGAAATCTATGCACTGTGGAAGGCAACAGGAAACAGTCACATTAAACTCCCTAGAAGATGCAGTCTTGCATTGATATGACGTGTTCATTGAGTAGTGCTCATGTAATTCGTATAATGCTCATGTAATTCGTACAGTAAATTCCATCTTGAGACGGAGCTATCAGTGTATGCATTCAATCCTCTGCATCCATCGTGCAACCTACACGGTAATATATGTCGTCTGAGGAATCCTAAATTATGGAGCAATAAAACTACATTCCTAAATTGTTACCGCTGCTTTCTGCAAATGGGACACAAAAGTTGAACAAGGAGGAAGTAGGGTAAAGATTACTCTAAAGTAAAAAGCTCGTTTTACCCTTCTCAAAAACTTTGTCGTCGCAGAGTTACGCTGTCGCCACCTCAAGAGCGGTGACTTTCAGAGTGGCCCCTCCCACCCTGTCGCTAGACCTCTCGCCCACCCCCTTTTCACAATATCAACCCCTCGGGCATAATGAGCCGAGGAGATAGATAGCTGAGAGAAGTCAGTGTCTTTTACGCGGAAAGCGAGCGGGTTCACCCCGAAAAACTCCTCACCTAGGACAAAACGGTGGCTGGGTGGGACCGCTCTCGCAGTTTTCAACCCGGGAGAGATGGATGGATATGCAACCACCTCTAAACCTCTTCCCCCTCTTCCCTGGGGTTCGTTCCTTCTCTTTGCTTTTACCGGGCGACAAGCGCCTTGTCTTGAAAGCAGAGTCGTGGCAAGGAGAAACGTTAAAAAGTGGAACGCAATCCCGCTCTTTAGTCTCATGTTGATGGAAAATTAAAAAAAAAGTCCCCGGAAAGCAATCTAACGCTCTTAATCATCGATGCGTCCGCTGGGAGGAGTTGGGCACAAACCATCAACCGATAGCTATCGCCCTGAGTTCTCATCTCTGCGAAGCTCGTTATTTTTTTGTTCATCGGTCGCTTCGCATTTCGTCATTGTTTTGTTCCTTTTATTCTCCTTGACGATTTCCCGTTGTTGAGTTTCACGTCGCCACCGCCGCCCGTCGAGACGGACCTCGCTCTCCGCGTGAGCTTCCGTCCTCCATCTTTGTTTTTTTTGTCCTTCCCCTGATCTCACGTCAGCCAAAGTCACGTGACTGGGGTCGTAATTAGCTTTCCATTAGGTGCACGCAGATCCCATGAGGGCGCACCGATATTATGGCTAATTTAAGAGTAGCTCCTTCACAACTCATCAAGATTGGGTAAAAATTGTCCGATTGTTACTGTCGTAATTGGCCTTCTAATGGTCTGTAAGTGGTCTTTTATTTATTTTGAAGGGAAACATGATCTTATCGGCTAGAGGTACTTTATTAAATATTTTTGTAGAATTTATATCGAAAAACATGGCTCAATCCGTTCATTTTTTTAAGGGCTTCGCTTGTCAAACGAGTAAGCTTGTATAATATACAGTTAATAACTATGCAGTTAAATAAACCTAAACGTAAGCTTTTGTACCATTGTTTTATTCCTTAACATTAGAAGCGCCGTATTTTCCCCATACCTAAAAGCGCCGGCAGCGGTCATTGTGACCGGTAAGTGTTTTCTCTCATTTTGGTGGTGTGTATGAATAATTTCACGCATATATTCTATTTGAAGTGAGATTATTTTATATTTTTTACTCAAAATTACATTATTTTAACATAATTAATAAGATTTATAGACAATTTAGTTTTACAACTTTAACAAAAACTTGGGATACACAGACTTATCACCAATTGTGCAATATACAATTATATATAGTGGTAGTTTAGTGTACAAACATTTTGCAGAGTAAATATAAGTTTGTTATTTACAATCGGGAAGTAATGAAATAATGTAAGTAACAGCAATAAATCATGTATATTTCTATCAGTTCTACCGTACCACACTTTATTTTTCATGACACATAACACATAGAATAAGTATTGCACTTCTTGCTGCCCATTTTCCGCATGTATATTTTTGGCATCTTGAATATTTTACAATAATTTTATTCGCTTTACATGCTTGTACCTGACACTGATGTCTTTTTCTAGTTTGTGTATCTGAAATGGAAGAAGGTGCTGGCCCTGACTGTGACTTAATATACTCACTACGTAGTTCTTCAGATAGCTTCAAAATGAATTTATATTTTGAAGAATGAATTTTATGAAGTGACCTCTTTGTATATCACCCATGTGTTAATGGCAGCTAAATCTAGGATATTATATAAAACTTGCACCGGCCATCGGGTAGATCCAGCGCGCGTGGTGTATTTCCTTGCACTTTGGCCCGGTCTCAATACTTCGTGGAGTGGTAGAAACTGACTGACTGGTATTTTTTTGTTCTGTACTATCTAATTCAATGCTGGAAGGCATGGTACTCAGAACCATTACGTTTTTGTTTTTTTTTACCTTTGCATACTGTGACTGTAATATATTCATGTTTTAGAACTGTGATATCGTACAACTT
Source organism: Pyrrhosoma nymphula (assembly GCA_963573305.1). Lineage (NCBI taxonomy): Eukaryota > Metazoa > Arthropoda > Insecta > Odonata > Coenagrionidae > Pyrrhosoma > Pyrrhosoma nymphula. The sequence goes on from OY754338.1 coordinate 86,348,171, forward strand.
AGCCTTTGACGTCCGAAGTACTTCAGGGACCTCACATCTGTTTCTATTTATTGTGCCAGCAATACTAATGCCTTTCTCCTTTAATTTTTTAGCCAAAGTCAGTGACGTGAAAAAATTTTCTGTCGTGACATTCCGTCCTGAATTCAGGTACGGACGCAATAAACGTAAAACAACATTTTCGGGGAACCTTTCGTTCGGCGGGCGCAATTCATCTTTCCTCAGATACGGAAACCCATTGCAGAAATATTTGGAATTAACATAGGCTAATACCTAAAACTTTATTCCAAATTTGTCTACTTTATTTTCCATACACTGAGTGAATCTACACCAAGCTTTAGTGGGAAAAAGCTGCTCGTCCACCGTAAGGTATTCACTTGGACTATAGTTCGAATTAGTATACGATTTCGAAGCTATGTAGTTGTCCACAAAGCTATTCCATATTTCGGATATCTATGCAAATTAATTTGTAGTGAGACACTGAGATCTTTAACTACAAACATAAAATTGTAAGTACTTCATAAGCGAGAGAAATCTGCTTCGTGATATTGTCTTAGAGAAAAACACTGGTCCCCATTCACTAGACCATAGCATATCATAATCTAGCGAACCTCAACCATATGCTCCTCGTGCGTAGATATATTAGGGCAAAAATAGCTTCAATTTCCTCAACAGTTGTCCTATCACACTCACCCAAGCGCACTGCTTCTGCTTCAGTTCATACTTTGATATGCCGGAGCATACGTTCATCAAGAAATAAACGCCATGCTCTAGATACGTGCTCTTTAGACACTCTTCGTTTGGGTTGTGGTGATAGTCCCGGATTTTCTTTTATAATATTTTGGCTCGCAAGCCTACCGATCGTGTTTACGCCAGTTGAGGTCGCAACCCACTCATTGAGTCCATCCCTACGTAATAGCCGAGTTCCGACTGCTAGAGCAAACGAACCTTTTATTTTCACGCCCTCTACCCTACCGTCAACCTTCCCGTTCTGCGCTTCTTGGAGGGAGGCAACTCTCTCCGGAAGCATTTTCGAGGGCAGCATCTCAGTGTAGTTGGAGATTCCTTTGAATTGTGTCAGCAGTGGTCGGCACTCAGCAGTCCCTTGCACTATCTCTTCCCCGACTTCTCCGTTGTCCTCTTCCCCCTCACTCCCTGATGCTTAAGGACAAGTGAGGAAATGTATACATAAACTACCTGTATCATGAAGAATAAGGTTTTTGATTTTTGGTAATGATTAGATAAAAATTTGGTAACGATTTTCATGTGCTTCCACCCTCCTTCTAATATGCAGGTTCGTAGTTATATCGAAAGATAACTCAACAGAGTCAGGAAAGGGTGCTTCTGTCAGATGATCTTGCAGAGACGCTTGTGGCGAGGCATCACCGTCTGAATTGCCGCTCCCACTTTCAGCAATTTCACTTGAAGTGTCAGAGAAAAAAATAATTCCATTATCCGAATGCACTGGGTTGACTTCGTCAATATCAGAATCGGTTTTTGATAAGCCTCAAGTTCTTTCGAAGTAAGACTGCATCACCGGTATATGTCTCAGATATGTCCGGGATATTTCGGGGTTTTGCTCCTACCCAATGTGCGGTCCAAGCTCGAGTAACCGTGTAGAGATAAAAAAGGGACGATGAGTGTGGTGGAAAACAGCTAATCTCGCATCACTTAGAGTAAAAAATAATTCTGGACCTATTTCCTGGTGGTTTTATGTGTATTCCTTGAGGCAATTCTGATAAAGTCTATACAATAATCCTGTAATATAATTGCATAATAATAAGAAAAAAAGAATATTCTATAGAAACATGCAGGAAATTAATTGTCAACTCAATCCGTTAACGTGACTGCTACTAATCATACCAGAACAAAATAAAAATTGAAAGGACAAAAATAATATGCTGAAAATTTATATTACCGGTCAAAATGACATCTCAGCGCTTATAGGTATGTCAACAATTATTTCATAAATCATGCAGCCGAGAGTAAAATTTTTGGTATGTGGACGTAGGATATAAATTCATTAAAAGTCACGAAATATCAACAATGTTAAACCATCGTGAAGGAAACGGTGACCATTTGAAATTCAAAAACGATCAAAATGACCGCTCCGGCGCTTCTAGTGTTAATTGAAGTAAAAAAATTGCGTATGCCGCCAAAAAGATAGAAGGAACTAATAAAAACTCTTTCGCACACTGTCTTCATTCAGATAGATAATGCGGTGCCCATGCTGCACTAATGAATTTAATGCTTTCTTAATATTAATTATGTTAACGCTTTCTTTTAATATTTAATTTTGGGACTGCCCTAGTCCAGATGCTACATTGACATTCTTCCGTTACTTAAATGGACGTGGAAATAGCTGCGAGGTCATTGGAGGGATTTGGGGAGAATATATTTTCAAGTATGGTGAGGGTTTCTATTTGGCACTTGCACTATCAATTCAGTAGAACGATTGTGTGGTTTGGCTTCATTTCAGTGACAAATAGAGGTACGTATTTTTACTTTCGTGAAACAGTTATAATTTTATTTTTTTATTATTATTACCCTTTTACATTACTCACTACTATTGACCATACCAAGCATGCATTTGAGGGATATATTTTTAGGCGAAGCCATGCCGTTTTATGTGTGACGAATGGGGTAATTTTTATGAAGTCCGTACTTCCTTACAAATTAGACCGTTTCCAGTCCAGACTTGGGGCGATCACTGTCAGCCCTCCGGACGATTGTCGCGTTCGTTACAGTGTCTGTGCCTTTTAAGGTGCGCGGCGCCCTTTTATCCGGGACCCCGTGGGATACGTAACGCATGACCTCTCTCTCTTCAGTCAAGAACGCCTTCTCCAGCTTTCGGGTCTCTTCCCGGCCCAGTGCATGCATTCGTCTGCGCCCATTGTCGTCCTTCATTACGGCAGTATTCAAGTTACGGAAAAGGTTTTTCTTTTCCACTCTTTCTCGTCCTTTCGTTCGGGATTGTCCGGGGAGCGGGGTGGGCTGGATCTCCGGAAGGTAGGGATGGGAAAGGGCCGTAGGTTTTTCGAAGGGGTGCTCGACGGGCGCTTTTGAAAAGGTTTCCCTTTTGGGGGTGTCGGTCTGGCTGTGATCGCGTGGTGATGCACGGGTTTGTGTGCGTGAAGAAGCGGAGTTCAACAGGGGGAGGGTTCTGAGGGGTGGTTGGCTAAGGGGTTGGGCATGAATCGTTTGTGGCGCAGAAGGGGTTGGTTTTTTCCAAGGGTTGGTGTCGAGGGTTTGTCGAGGAGGGGTTTCCCTCAGCGGTTTCGGTAGAGGTGGCGTTGCTGTGGGAAGAGGGCTTCGAGAAGGGGGTGGCGGTTGAAAAGAATTGATTTCAAGGGGGATAGGAGTTAGGAGGGTTGATAGCCGGCCGAAGGAAAGCTGTATGTGTGTGAGAGGAAGGGATTTTTATTTTTCTCCACCGTCCGATCGCCTGTTGTGTGGGATTTGAGGATTCTGGTTTGGAGGATTCGGAGGAAGTCGAGAGTATCTTAACGGTTTAGCGTGCCTAATTCGCCCACAATGTCCAAAGGGAGGGACGGAGCGAGTCACACGTCTTACAAAACCTGGTTTTGTGCAATACATGCATGATGAAAAAATATATTTTTATAATTTTCCAACAATCTGAATTCTGAATTAAAATTGTGTCTACCACGGAGAAAATTTGAAATTCCATCAAGCTTCGCATGAAGTTTTTTTACTGGAAAAAATATCCTCATGGATCGAAAATCGAATAATTATTTTAAATTAAGTGAATGGTTTTTATAAATTGTCAACGCTAAGATTTGAGATCTTGAAAAGAGATAGAGTTAATGTTTATTCGCTACGTGGAGAGCCTGACTCGCATCAGGTGACATTATAATCATCGATAGGAATTTCATATAGGTATTTACCCTTTTTATAATTACCTATTAAGCTTCTCATCCGCTCAAATGAAGAGATTATATAACTTTTACAGCATATATGCACGTACAGCTCGTCTGGCGAATCGCACGTGCTAAGTTTCATCTGGTCACAAATGGATAATAAAACTTAAAATAAGGTCTTCGTTCTCATAATTGACATAGCTTAGTACTTTTTTACAACAAATGTTGTAGAAAAGTTCTAAGCTATGTCAATTATGAGTAATGGTAACTTCTACGAAGTAAATCCTTCATCTGTCAAGGTCTTCGTTATATTTTAATTGCAAATAAGCCTTATGCGTATCGACCACAACGGTTATATCTCACAAACACATTCAAAACCATGCATTTTTGTAAAAGTGTAAATTATTATGTGATTCGTGCACATGGTATCTTATTTCTTCTTTTTTTGTACTTTTCAGGTGAGTACATAACAACAAAACCCAGTTTTTATTGCTGATTAGAAGAAAGAACTTAGCATTTTCTGTGAGTACCTATGTAGATATTAAGCCCTGTCGTCTATTTCATCTATTAGTGCGTCTTCAATAAGTGTTTTCACCTCGTATTTGCGAACTCGACCTTCGCCGAATCTAGGATAAAAGAATGATTAGTTACTTAGATCCCATTGATATTTCAAGCATATTAAATAAAATACGTTAGTTAAAATGAACGCTTTTGTATCATTGCCTGTGTCATGATCAAATCGGTCGTATAGTGGGTAACAATGATATTAATTAGTGTACGTGACGTTGATCGCATACTAGACCTTTAAAAGAGAGTAAAATGTTTTCGCTATATTAGAGTCCTCGTCGCAGATCCATGTAGCTAGCCAAAACTTTTAGCAGCCTTTTGAGTTGTCATCAGTCAGATTTCCTCACTCTTACAAGCCCTCATCTTCTTCCCTCGTGGAGTTTTCCTCACCCAAAGACCCTCGACGTCAAAATTCTCCCCAACCAAACAGGTATATAGCCAGTGATAACAAACAAGCTCATTCAAGCTACCTCTCCTTACAAGCATTATTCTCACCTCTCTCCCTTCGGCGTCAGCTATTCCTGCCCCGGTTTGTCGACCCAGGCTGGGGACCGCTTCTGTCTCACACACGCTTGGAGACATCTGCCAGTCGACCGATTCTATTTCAATCCGACAAATATCTAGACCTCCGGAGAGCGGGTCGTCGCGCTGGATTCCCCAGACAGAGAAATACGTGACTCTCCGTCATAACTACAGCCTGATGCATTGGAATACGTCGCCGAGAAGATGAAGCGTTTAAAAGAACCCTCATTTCCCCAGCTGTGAACAAAATAATTACGCTCTGCTCTTTGTGGGAAAAGCATTTATTTTCTGCCTTCAGTAGAGAAGATCTAGACCATCAGTTTTGAGCAGGAATCCAAGAAATGGCTATCTCTATACAGTCTAAAAATGGGCCCACAATTTTCAAGGAGATTTTACCTCTGTACAGTTCTCCCGTATAGCTATCGTAATGAATGGTTGCATTTAGAAATATTCTGGGTCGTAGCCAATGAGTTTTGATGTGATATCGTTCACTTGTAGTAATGTTGTAATGTAACGCTGAATGTACATAAGGATAGGGACGAATGCGTGGTAAATTATGTTGTTATATATCCTGAACCTTCTGCTGAAATTGAAAGCTTTACTAAATATGGTGCGTACCTCTTAAATTTATTAACATTATTCAACAATTTTGCAGAAATAATGAGATATCCTGATTATTTTGATAAACTTTAGCTTAGGAGGCTTTTCATTCTGCGTATATTTTTTAAAATCATAAGATTTCGCCAAAGGGTCATAATGTGGGCACGTTGTATTTGCTCTCCTACTTTTTATCCTCTAAGTCAAAGTCTTGCGAAGGCGGATTCATTTCCTCTGGAAAAGTATGATGCAGAAAATCATTACTGATGATTATTACTGCGCTTGCCAAATGGGAAGTCTTTACTCCCTTGAATGTCTGGGAAACTTCTTGCTTGACCCAGGTAGATCTTCTTCCGAAGAAGGCGAATCGTTTCCGCTTAATTTAAATGCCAAGGATGGAGCACAGTGATTTACATCAACACCAAAGCCGAACCTTTTCTCGAGGGCCTTCGCGTGAGTTATCGAGAGGAATGGAGTGGTGTCTGCACCCCCGACCGTTCCCCGGCCATTTCCCTTCGGCGCGTTGGCTCTTCTGGTGCTCAATTGGAGGCATCGGGCACCACGGGCCCCGTCGCCGTTGGCTCGGGTGAAGAGGAATAAAAAAAATTCCCGCCAGCCATGCGGCATCATGGAGTAGGCGCTCATGATGCGGATCGTACCTACCTACTTACTTACGCTGATGCGCCATTTCCATCTTGTAGCAATTTCAAAAGTGGTCTCTTTAGTGAGTTTTAGGTTATCAGATCGTGTCATTTGGCGAGGTTTGTGGTTTCCTAATTATTTTACTCGCTCTGGAACTCCAAATAAGGCCATGTCATTTGTTATTTAGCCAGGAAAATGTGATGTCACACGGCTGTGGCAGACTATGTGGAATCGGAGATCAGACGCTTGAGTAAAATCACAGTAAAAATACAAATCTGTAGAATGTTCGCGGCTGATACAGTATACGTGGTTATAACCTTATGTTTCGTTTGCTGGTGGGAATGAAGCGGGATTTGTTTTCGTCGTGATCGATAATTGTTGGAGCAATGCCTTCGTCGTATCAAGACTAAAATCTTGCTCGCCCTCTGTAATAATGCTCATACTTAGTCGTTCGTATTCTCCGTGCATGATACGAAAATGTATCATGCCCCGTAGGCTGATGTCCATTCCTTGTGTTTGGATGAAATGTCCCAAAAACAAAATATATGATCCCAAACTCAAACCCAAATTCCGTCTGTCAATTTCCCAACGATCCTTATTCTGCCGATTAACTTCCCTCTTCAATACCCTCTCTAGCACTTCCCCTTCTCTTGACCTCTTTATATCTCGCAACAAGTTCACCTCCCAACTTCAACACCTTTCATTTTGATTGTTACTTTTCGTTAAAATGTATTTGTTATCTTTGCTAAATATTTTGTTTATATATTTTTTGTAGAACTCAATTTAAAAGCATTAGTTGCTGTTTTGGTGTCATATGAAATAAATGATGCGCGAATGTAGGTAATAAACTAAGGATATTTTTAATGGATACTCGTTCGCAAAGTTGGAAAATCGCAAAATGATTCCATTTAATTGGAAGATCTTGGTGAGCTCTCTTTACGGATTTTGGCCTAAAATGGAGGAGCCAATCAGAAATCACGGCCGCATCGGCCCCAACTCATCCCGTGAGGAATTCCCTCGAGAGGAGCAAATCCAGGTCCATATTATCCCTCCCTCCATAGCCCATCCTCTCAAGTAGCCCGAGGGATGGAAGGTGTTCTTTCGGGAGGGAGGGGTTCGATTTGAGACTCGCCATGGGTCGGAGGGGGGGGGGGGGCGGGTTGGGCTGGGAGGGAAGGGAGCCCGGCTCGCACAATTGGGATTCATCAAATGAAGGGCGGCGGTAATGGCTGTGGGGCCCTGAGGGATGAGGGGGGGGATTTAAGGGGGAGGGATTTAAGAGGTCGATGCGGGATGTGGTCTACCCCTTTTTCGAAAATATTATTCGAGGAGACGGAGGAGGCGATTGGCGGGTGAGGCAAGGAATAATTGACGGGATGGTCGGGGTTGATGTGAACCAATGAGACGAAAAGGTTAGGTCTGTCTGGTCGGTCCGTCTTTTTCCTACCCTATATGCCCGCTTGCATCAACAATGTGCCGTATATTCAAAGATATAATCCACATTTTCCAGTGAAGGCATCGCTAAGAGTTACCTTTTTGCCTATGACAGAGTTTAACTTCATGTTTAATGCGTTAAAGTTATCGACCACGGGAGAAAATTAGAACATGGCAAAACTTTCGGGGAATACCAATATCATCTATTATTGAATATGTTTTGAAGCAGTTAAGAACTGAGTTATTTTGGCTTAAGGAAAAGCCGTGTATAGTAAGATCAGCTATATTTGCAGTTGCGATTGGTGACTTTTACAAGAGCACATAAATCCATGCTCTGCGTTTATTACGCTTGGATAAAGCATAGAGGTAGAATTAGTGATAAGTAGCATGGTTTATTGCTGATATTTGAGGAGATATTCTCTGTTCTTTCCACGGACTTCTAGTCAAGCCCAGAACGAAAAGTTATTCTACCAACTCCATGCTTAGGACTGAAGCGTTTATGATCCCTTAACAATTCCTCCTGAATGCCCATGGTAACGTGTGGTAGTGGATTCACTTATTCCGAAGAGCTGAAGAGTATATATTTCTCGGTCAAGGGACGAGAATGTTTGGAGGAATTCTGTTACATATCCTGTTAAATATTATCATTTTTACATGGATAAACTCCCAAATAGTTTAGTGCATTTATAGCGTCTCTGTCTTCTTCTTTTCTAAAAATTAAAGTCTCGTCCACATAAATTATTCGATATCACTTCCACGCTGAAAGTGAGGAGCAGGGTTGATAATGACGGCCACGTAATGCTTCTCTCAAGACCACACGAGACTACATTTATTTCCCACCTTTGAGGCCCATCCCAGGTGCGTCGGTTGGGGTTCCCCCACTACCCCCTCCCCCTTACACGAGTGCCACGCTAAAGCATTCCTAATATTTCTTCATTACGCCTAAAATATGGCTCGACGCTTAAGCGCCCATTAACACCATTAACCGCAATTTATAATTCGGACTCTTGTGACTCAAAAGAGCTCCCGGCGAGGGATATCAGTCGGGGACGCCACAGCTCGGTAAAGGAGACCATCTCAAGGCGTATGTAAACACACATAAGTGTGTCTGTATGGATGAATATATATACTTTCGGGAGAAGGTAGATATAAAAAAGGACAAATTAGCTGCGAGAAGGGGGAGGTTCTCAAACGACCGCAAGAAAGATTGCGGGGCATTCATCTCTTGCGCAACCTCCTTTGATAAAACTCGCCACAATCTGATCTCCATCGAGATTTTACCCACTCCCGACCACCTCTTCCTCGGCACATATTTCACGTCCTCACCGCCTGTCTGAGTGTGGGTCTCCCTCTCTGCCCGACTGTGTCTTCCCGTCACCCCGCCCGTTCCCTCCTTGTCCACAACCCTCAGCAGCAGCCCCTATCCTCATCCTCCTAACGCCTCTTCTCCCCCTCACTCTCCTATTCCTATCCGTTAGGTTGGGACTACCCATTCTATCTATGTAGCGTCTCCTTTCCTTTTTTTAGCTGAGAGTGTGTGAACTGCCCTAAGTATAAGTGAATGGCGGTCGAAATTGTCGATTTGCGAATCTCTTGACTGAAAACAGCGTAAAAAAACAAGACTACGAACGCCTCTTACCCCTGAATCTCAAGCCCTTGTGCTATCCGTTTGAAAAATCCTTTCCAACAGTCAGCGTGTCTCCTTCCCTGTCTCGACTATGAGTGTATGAAAAAGTTCGCACGAATGGTGCTCCACATTGTTGATTCACTACACAAATTGTTTAACAGGAATACATAAAAAAAAACATTTTTCTACTCAGAGAAACAAAGCTTTCATACTAAACGTGCTTCTGCTTCAGAATACATATACGCAGGCATTTGTACCTGAAGATGCCTTTGGATGGTAGATTACCCTTCAGAATAGTCCACTTCCACTATGACTCCCATATGATTGCTTGCGTAAGATTTGCTTCCCGATGACGTGTTGATAAGAATTCGCGTGAGATCGCCCTATCTTTCTTGCAAACTATATTTTGCCCATGGTAAAAGGTCTCAGAGTCTCACTTTCATAGAGGGGAGCATTAATATCGTGTTATATCCTATGGTTTTATTTATCTATTAATGTTTTTGGACGATAGTTGATGTCTCAGGCAATAATTTTTCCCCTCTCAATCCTTTTCCCAAAAGTTCGTTTCCTCTACGACGAACCACCGAAGAAAACTAAGTGTAACATATGGCACAAAGGCTCAGGTTTACTGACATAGGTACCCTAGATGTACTCTTTCAATTATTTTATTCTATGCTCACTTTGAATCAATTGGATGGAAGATTACCCTTCAGAATGGTCCACTTCCACTAAAAATCCCACATGATACCTTGCGTAAGATTTGCTTCCGGCTGACGTGCTGTTAAGAATTCGCGTGAGATCGCCCTAGCTCTCTTGCAAACTATCTTTTGCCCATTGTAAAAGGTCTCAGGGTCAGACGTTCATAGAGGAGAGCATCAATACTTTTTGAAGCCAAGAAATGGATGAAAGAGACTTGGTTACTTTTTCGCCCGTTTTCTCCCTAATCTCCCATTCCCGGCCTCTCATAAAACCATTCGATCCAACATGTATAGTTTTCGCCGGACTTGTGATGTGCTCATGTTGATGCGTGCGGTTTCCCGGCTCCCTCGTGTTGGTTTAACTGCCCCTCCTTCCCCCACTTCTTTTACTCCTCACAAACCCCCCCTACTCTTCCGCCCCTGCCTCTCAAAACCCGCCCACCTCCCCCAAAAAATCCTCCGCAGCCCTCTCGTCCCCATCTGTCTAAACGCATCACCCATCTCATCGCGCCCTCCTCAAGGGTTGTGGAGCGCGTTGCTTGCTGCGGGAGGAAGGGCGGAGGACGAGAAGTGTGGAGAGGGAGTTGGTAGGGCGCTGTCTGGAAAGAGGGATTCGACCGCGGCAAGGGAAAACACACGGTCCGTCCCTTAACGCGTCCATGCACGGCGGTTATTTTTACCCTCCTCCACCCCCCTTCCTCCCTCCCACGCCTGCTTTGGCCCGACCGCCCACCTCCCCTTTCCTCCTCCTTCCTGTGTACTCCCGACCCGTCTCCCGGACTCCTACGCCGAAAATGTCGCCCCCCCTGAACCACCCTACCCCCTCCTCCATCTGCATCTTCAGTTTACCCCCCAAGCCTCCTCGTGAATGTGTGGCTGGGGATGAATCTTTACCAAATGTTCCAATTGAAGGTTTAGTTTCTCCCTTCTACATCTACATACTACACATGGACGTGTGGCAGGGGGTGTTACACCCCCCCCCCCCCCGCGGCACCAGCCGCGTAAAGGTGTGAAGGAGAATATTACAGGGAGGTGAAAAGGTGAAGTGTATTTCGGGAGTGTTTTCAGTGGATCTCAGTTTTTACTATGATCACTCATTGTGCGATGGAAGAACGAATTTTCGTTCCTAACTGTTCGGTTATGTATCTCCCTTATTATATCTTTCCTGTCGAACGTAGAGATGTAGTGCGGCCAAAAAGGGAGGAATCAGGCGACATGTTGTGGAATATGAACTTAATAAGAACTAAGATATTGCAAGTTTTCCACAGATAAACTTTCAAGCTTTATCTGTAGAAAACTTGCAATATCTTAGTTCTTATTATGTAGTGCGGCGTCAAAATGATATTCTCAAAAAGCCTTGATATGATAAGTTAGCTCGACGCGCAAAAAAGGTCAAATTTTTCATTACGGTTGATATTACTTTTGCAATTTTTTTCTTCCACGTATTTCATGAATGAAATGCTACGTTTACCGCACTATTCGATGAATATTATTAACATGGCATAGATATTTCGCAATTCATACATTTCATTCATAAGCCGTTATCATCTCCGATTACCAAGATTTATTGTACAGGAGAGCTTGAAATCTACACCTACTGGCTACTCCTCAAGATACATAATAATGTCAAGAGGCTGTAAATCCAGTACATTATCCGTCACGAAATGCCTTGGAACGATGTTAGGGCCTGGTGGAACTTCGGATGCTGAGTTTTATATTGAAGGATATGTTAGCTAAGGACACAAAATAGGCTACCGTTTGGCGCCATTAGGTACAAATTGACTGAATACGAAAAGAAATGCCCATAATTTCCCTCTTATATTCAACCAAAGGCCAGAGCTGTGGTCAGTAATGCTCAAGAATGAATATGAACTCACACTTGAGTAAGGAGATATTTGGGGAAAATATGGACGAATCCCACTGCATAGTAGCTATAAAGAGACTCAGGTATTCGTGATGCTACAGCTATCATATATAGTCAACTATATCTAATAATTAATTGCCTACTCTCTTTCAACCACAACCATGTCATGGAAGCAGTCGACACGGGTTGAATTCATTTATGTGGCAATGGGCGTTTGTTTTAACCTTCCACTCCTAATGGTTTGCTTTTGATAGTTCCGTTTATATTTCCTTCATTTTACGGACGAAATGTATTCGTTGGTGCTGAATATTGCAAGTTACTGCCTTCAGAATAACTCTGGGATTTCTGGGGAAATCACCAATCTGGGGTGACTGGGGTGACCGGGGTGTGCGCCTGACGTCACGATGGGGGCCCATTCTAGCGTAACGAAGTGTGACAATGAGAGGGAGGGGAGGGATGAAAACAGCGTGACGTAACTACGTTAAAGGGGGGGGGAGCTTTCCCCTCCCCCCAGTCCTCTCCTCCCCGTCCCCCTTCTCTGAAGTCTCTCGCCGCCGCCGACCAGAGGTTTGTCTTATTTTTTTCTCCTCGCTACTGAGCTGTTTCCCGGAGAAACTTAACAAAATAAATGGGTGGGAGGAATGTTTACACTTTGTGCCTAGTTTTTTAGGTGCGCGGTTAACCGAGGGTGGGGGGGGGGGGTAAAATGCGGGGGGGCGGGGGAGGTTTCAGCACACGGTCGTAGAGGATACGGCCGCAAGTCGGTGGTGGCGAGTTCATAACGGTGGCTTTGGGTAATGGGTTTTCTTTAAGGAGACGCCTCTCCTTATTTCCCCCGCTCTCTCGTCTTCTGGTTCGCGGGAGGGGACGCCCGGAGAAAGGGTTCCGGCGCAAAGGCCCCTCTAAGATCGAGTGCTCTCCGCACGCTTTTACGATGACGACTTCCCCCGGTCTGCGGTGAGGGAGGACAAGGCGAGTGTAGTTTCGTGCTATCTTTAACCCGTTTATGAGCTCTTATTCGCTCCAAAAGTCCTCTTTTTCATTATCGCCTTCCTTACGCGCTCGTTTCTTCTCTTCCTCCGTGGAAAGAAGTGACGGGGATGTGAGCCGCAATCGCGTGGAAACATTGGGCCTCATTGCATCCAAATGTCCTCTTGAAACTACGTGTATTTAGCGTGTCTCGGTTGTCATTTATATTCTCGAACGTTCACGATTGTATTTGAATTGTGAAAACTATTAGCGTAATGTGATTTAAATCTCATTATTACAACTTTAAACGCTAATGCCGGCACATGTCCATGGGGAGTACCCTACATAGTTTCGCGAGTTGAGATTACGTATTTCATATGGGCGCCATATAATAATTATAGCTTCAACTATAAAGAACAAAACTATGATCATATTTTTAAGCTTTCACTTTTTCACGAATGCGAAAAACAAGCGTGACTCATTTATATGGATTAGACCTGTGTGCCGCCGCGCCGCCGCCGCCACCACCGCCGCCGATGGTTCTGATGACGCCGCCGACGGATTACATGCGGCGCGCCGCCGGTCCTCTAGGTCAGCGGCGCGGCTCGGCGCCGTTCTGCTTAGCCATTTACAAATCATTGCTTGTAGTGCATGGATACTGTACTTGTTTTCACTTATCATTGCGGACTCATCATCATTTTATTTCATAATATTGTAACACCACTCATCGCAGAACACATCTGCGTGGTCGTGCATCAATAGGAAAAGCCTTATCTCATTAACGGCAGTCAAAAGTTCATTAACGGATATCAATATTGCCAAGTCCATCAACAGTGGATAAAGTAGTTTTTATTCACGATAACTACAGATATTGTAAGGGAAATAATGAAAATATGAGTGAAATTAGAAATTTTTTATTGATTCGAGGTTAAAGTAGATGTATATTTTTTTCAATTTTCAATAAAAATATTTGTAAAGGAAATCCTTGACTCTTACAAACTATACCATTATACTCTGATGAATGCAGCAGGTGAAAAATTAACTAACGAGATCATTATAGAAGAAATTTCTGTAATACATTGATAAAAATGTGATAAAATAAGTTTTTTACTTGACATTTACATAAATGGTTATATATATTAATGATTATGATGGATCATTTGTATTATAATGTCCTAATGTGCAACAGTACTTGTGAATATATTATGGTCTATTAACTACGCCGCCGCCGCCGGCCTATTTCCTGCCGGCGTCCGCCGCCGACAGTTTTTCCATCGGCGCACAGTTCTAATATGAATGATTCTGTCTCGTCAGAGTCGAGCGACAGACATACTGGACAATCAAATGTATTAATGCAATGATTCCTAAACTAGGAAGATCTGCTAACTATTTTTGAGCGTCGAAAATCGGTTCACCGAGTAATTTACGCGTGTAGTCCTATGGAAGGTATAAAAAAATATACAAACGGCACTTTGGGAGGCGGCCAGGTTTTGCTGGGAAAATGTTTTATCTGAAGAGTAAAGTTTCTCGTGTAGTTGGGCATTGACACGTGATCAGAGGCACCCAACTAGACGTGGGAAGAGGAAAAAATATGCATTGAGAGCTCAACCATAGCAGCCCTCAAACGTCACCCCGACGTTGGTTTCGTGGAAACCAAATTTCCTAGCAGGCCTTTTTCACACTCTCCCTTAGTGCGTCCATTTCCTGAGGAGCTGAGGGAAAAAAATCACACCAGGGAGGAAACTTTTGCGGATCTAAAACTCCCAACTGCTTTGTGAATTATGAGGCGCCTTGAGGGATTGTCACCCGCGATTCAGTCGACCGCAGAGGGAGGCGTTGGGGGGGTGGGGGTAGGCAGGGGAAGGGATGGGAGGGGATGGAGGACAAAGACGGCGGCACATTCACTCCCTCTCCCGTCTCTAGGCTATTGGTTACGATGCCAAAAAAGTATTCACTACATTTCCCGAACCAGAACAACCGTCTTTCCCCCTCCCTTTCTCAAGCAGCCTCCCCTTTCTGGGCCTTTATTTTCTTCTCCGTTGCCCACACGTCTTCCGTTTCGCTCTTTCGGCGTCTCTTTCTTATTCTTCACTCCCCCCTGGAGTCGTGGTACCCTTGAAGCGAAGAGGCGTGGGTGGCGGACGGGCAAACCAAGCGAGCCTTCCCTCTTCTCCGCTCCCCTACACCCCCTCCTTCCTCCCTTACATGCGTGCGTCTCCTCTCCCCACATCCCCTCGTTCCTTTTTTCGCCCGCCGACCTGTCATAAGGAGAAATAAGAACAAATGAAAAGAGGGAGGAGACGAGTTAGCGTTAAAAAAAGACACGTTGACTCGGGGTATGGGCTCTCTCGAATGGGGGAAGTGTCGGTAGAGGAAAAATAGTGTTTAAAAAAATATAACGCAGAAGGGGGGTTGGGGGTAGGGAGGAAGCAAGACTATCCCACCCCCTTCCCCCCCTCCCACCAACCCACCCCCTTAGCCTCCCCACGGTTCTCCCTCCTTGGCAGGACACAAAGCGGGTCTTTGAAGGAGTTTTGGCCCCTTTCCCTCTTTCGTTCCATATTCCGAAAACTTTATCTCTTTTCTTTCCTCCTGCTCTCATCTTTTGGGAGTCTTCCTGCGGCTTCATGATTTTCTCGCCTCCGGCTCCGCGCGTGGCCGAGCCTGAAAATGAATTCCGTTCGGTCTTTAGGTGGTTTGAGCGAAATATCACTTTACCAAGAATTTGACGAATGTTACTTCGTTTTAAAGATAAAACTCCCATCATATCCCAATGATATCAAAATATTTACCCCTTGCCGAATTACTTTTTAAGCAATTTGTCTAAACATTTAAGGTGTTTTGCATAGGATAGATAACTTCTGTGCGGTCCAGAGGGAGAGTATTGAAAAAATTAGGAATTTATAACACCTAGGTTTCGTCAAAAAACTAATGGTGTGTAGTTTGAATGTTTTCTTAACTATTTATAAAAATTTATCAATTACTCACCGCAGTAAGTTTTACAGAATCGCAAAAAAATCTCTTGTGAAGGTGTTTTCACCGTACGGCGTGAGAAAATGAGTCAAGTTAAATATTTATGTAGATATATTTATTTAATTACTGAGAATTTTTGTCATGTACAACGATATTTTTGGGCCATTAATAATACAATACATATTTCATACTTCTTACAGACGTTGAAATTAAAAAATAAAATTCAAATATGGTATCCATTATGACTACGGAAATATCTAACTCAGACTACCTTTCGGCTTAATGGAAATCAATTTCGTACATTGGCGCATGCCCTTGCACCAAACCTCGTCATGTTTTTATATTTTACTTTTCATTCCCTGTTCGACGAAATGCATCTCTCTCTTCGAGATTCGGTCGTAATTCTTGATCATAAGTTTTCTGCCTTGATTGGGCAGACGTACATCATTCATTATATGACTTAATTTTGGCGGCATGGCACCGTGTTTAATGGGAGAGTAATAGTTTTTCGGTCCATCCGGTACGAGTTAGTCTGGATGAATTGAACCTAGCATTCGTTCCAAAGGCGTATACCCATAGTTGCCGTATCTCTTGATGATTGAGCCTTAAGAGAGAAATGGCGTAGAAAATATTTTAGTAAATTTTTATTTAGGGTGAAGAATTATATTTTAAAAATGCCCAATGATGTGGGCTGTGAAGTAGCCATTGGCAAGGTGCATAGCTGCTCAATGTTTGGTCAGCGCTAATGTGCCCTTCAGAGCAGGCTGATGTCAAAAATTTTGGGATTGTAATGTTGGAATGGGGTCGCTTGAAGCACAATCGGGACTTAAACCCAGGACCCTTTCACAGCAGGAATAACTGCTTACGTGGTGATAACTACTTAAAAATATTTATCAATTCCCAATCTTGAATTTTCCTGATGATTAGTCCGTGCTTTATCAGAGCTTTTGCGGGATATGAAATAAAAGGTTTGAATTCCTGAGTCACTCATTTCTTACCACTAAAATAATCTTCTGTTAGCTTTCTGTTTGCTTGTACTTGCGTGTTTACACGAGTTAGTGTGGTATGCTTGCTATGAGGTTGTACTAGGACAAAGGCTCGACTGATTCCTCGTGATCCCTCTCTCTCTGTGCCTTCTTATTTCTGGCCCGGCCGAATGTTTGACAAGAGCATCGGTGGCACCGCTTGCGTGCGTGCACCGTCTCGCTTTGAAGGCCGTGGTCGTCGCAATGCTCCGCCGATGACAGGGAATCGGTCACGTGCCGCCGATGTGCCACCCTCCAAAAGGATCCGCATCGCTGCGTTCCCGTGCTCTCGACGCGCACACACGCTGGCTGGAGAAAAAGCGCGCTTGCGCCACGCATCACGCATTCCTGCCGTGTGCCAGCGGAATGAGAGACTTGAGAGGGAGGGGGAGGCACCTCCTCGCCTCACTGATCGACTGAGAAAACGACGAAGGCGATCAGGATGAGCATAATTCATGTAGCATCTCGCTTTTCTGAATGCAAGCACACTTTGTGACAGGAACTCGGGATTCCGAGGGAAACGCAATAAAAAACTGCTGATCTGAACAGGTAGAAATTAGGAACCTACCTATTGAACATCTGCTATCAAAAATAGTCATGCTTTATTTCGATTTGTAATTGACGTATACAATTATTTCGATTTTAATACTAGTATCTTTAATAACGTTTTTGATCATTTTGGAAAAATCATGATAATGAGGAGAATAATTGAATGGTTCTTTCAAACTTGGTACCTATTTGCGGAAAAACTAGAAAGTAAATTGAATTTCTCACGTATAGTTAGCTCCTGAACTTCCCAGCTTTCCTCAAATTATAAGTATTCTGTAAAATATTTAATTATCTAATTACGCCGATTTTTATTAAGAAATAGGTATCTAACAAACCATAAGCTATTTGCAGAGTAGGGTCTAAGCAACCTGCAATAATGACCAATGATGACTTACTCTATCCATTTGGTTACCACCCTCTTACCGGCAATGTATTCAAGCCCTCGACCTCAATTTTATCTCCGTGGATGTTATATCCTCAGAAATCATCCCTTTTTTCCATAGCCACCGAATGGATCTCTCTTGTCTGTGCTACATTACGGACTCGATGTTAATTGGACTTCAAAAATTACTCTCTCACGAATTTCAAACCTCGAGAATCAATTCTCTTTATTTGGGCTGAATGCCGATCGGAAGTAGTTGGAGACGTAGGGGTGTGCAGTCTTCGTTTTACTTATTTTCCATTGGAAACGGGTTCTTCCCTTCCATCAAACTCGTCTCGCAGCGAACCCTTTTTCCCCAGCATTCCCTGGCGGTTCCGCCGCGGCAACTCTTCTCCATCCGACCTGAAAACCCTTTGCCCCCGAAGCTGCGGCCCGCCTCGATAAGATCCCCCCCACCTCTCCTCCTGTACCCCCCGGAAAGCTTCGCTCCTTCGCCTCGGAAGCTGCGAAGGAGAAGGAAGTGGTAGGAGGGGTGAGAGAGAGGTCTTTCACGCATTTTGCCTCTCTCAAAACCCAGCCAAGCAACCATCCCTCCTCCTCCGGTGGGTGGTGCGGGGGAGCACCCAGCGCCTTCCCGCTCCCCCGCGCCTCCACCCGCCACCAACCAGCACTCCCCTAAACAACAACACCGAGAAAACACCATCTCCTTACATCGCCATCTTCCGTCACTTCCCTCATCATCCTTACTCCCCGAGTCTTCTCCCGAGAACCCCCTGCCCTACACACTCCCCTGGTAATCTCCTTCCTTCCTTCCCCTTCGTACAGGGAAACCCCCCCTCCGCCCTTCCCCCGATGCTTTTATTCCTTCTTTCTGCTTCCCCTACCACGACCCTCCTCGCCCCCAGAACGTCTTACGTACTCCGCCTCTCCCCCCTTGCTTTTCGATAGCGAAAGCCTTTACGCCCCGTTGCTTATGGGCGCTATAACGTTTTTCTCCCGGCCGCAAAGGAGTGGTAGTAGCTCGTCGTAGAGAAGTAAGTAAGGAAGGGGCTGGGGTTCTGCAGGAAGAAGGAATAGAGTGCAATGTGGGGGGGGTATTTGTAAGGTTCCGGAGTTGTGAAGGATAGGCGAGCCATTGGGGGAGGCTTTATCCCCCTACCCCCCTCGCCTCTTCTCCAGTGAGTGGAAGATCTTTCCCGCAGCTCCACTGCTTTTTCCAGCTCCAGCACGCCCTCCTGCTCTCCAGGATAGCGGGGGGGGACGATTTTTTTTCCTCCCAGCTCTTTTGTTCCAGAAATGAAAAGATATGGGAGGAGTTTTTCGGCTCCATAGTTTTTCTTCCCTCCCCCTAGTTTAGGAGAGGGGATGCGTGGTTCTTGGTGAAGTTCGATGAGTCGCTCTGTCGTCGTTCGTGAACCATATGAGTCACTCACCGGGGACTGGCCATTCTCGGAGACCGATCGAATTGCACGAATAATCCACTACCTTGTGCGGGGTGAATTTTTTTGGTACAAGTTTGTGGGAGCTAATGACAGAAACTAATTACGTTCTGTTTATTCACTGGATCTTGCCATGAGAAGGAATTTTCTTGAATATAAACCTACCTCCGTAGTAATTATTACTCTGTTGAAAAATATGAGTAGGTAGAAACGATGTGTATTCATAAGGAAACCATAACGTAGAAGGTGAAGATTTCACTCATCTTTTACGACACGACAGCACCAAATCTTCGGCAAACTATTTATTTTGCACTTGCAGTTTATCAATTATTAATGACGTATATATTTTCCTTATGGACAAAATATTGTCGCTTACAACCTTTGCTTGGATAGATGATATCATGGCTAAATTCCCTTGTGCTTAGCATTTTTCGAATGCCCTTAAAATTTGAGGTGCTCGATATTTGATAAATTTACAAGCATTGATGTGGTCCATACGAAATTTCATTTCCTTAGGCCTATGTGTGTGGATGAAGTATTTCTGGCAGGCCACACGTAAGCCAAAAATCGCGGCGCTTGTTAGCGTGGTTGTAGAATCACCGACTCAGCTTAGTTTGTCTCCAGATGATCAGGATCCCGTGCTTCCACGCAAAGAGTCGATGGTCAAGGGGACTGAGGGAGGTTGTGGTGTCGGACGAGGCTTTTTGAATCTCCGAAGTTCAACTGCTTGCGTGTCATCGGGATAGCGTGGCGGTGCCTCTTTGGTGAGTGCACCAAGCGGTATGCTTGTTCTTCTAGTGGGGAGGATTATACGAAGTGTGGGCTAATGCCGGTGTCCGGTCACCTTCGACCACCTTCGTCTACCCGGCTGCGTGCCTAGAATCGGATATCTTCAGGGCTGTTGACCACCTGGCGTAGCTGGAGAATGGGCGAAAGGGTTGTATTTTACGTTCACATTTAAGTTTAACATTGTGGGGAATACACAATAATGGAGTATAAATGAACATTATCAAAAGAACATGAGGATTTCTAACATTTTAAAATCAATTATATTGTCTCCTTTGAAATTAGTGTACGTTTTCATTACTAAGTCACTGTGGAGTATTTCAAATTATCGTTGGAAGATTCATATTAGACAGCGAGAGATCTAATAGGAATATTATGTATCTTTGTATTTTTTTAAATGTGGAATTCATTGGTTCAAGAATAATGCCCACTAAACGGATGCAATAATTAATATATTTCTGTGAACACCCATTAATAAATAGTATTAATGATTATACAGGTTTCAAAACTTTACCTGCTGAGAAACATTCTTAATGATGAATATATACTTGCTGTATGACATTTAATTATCCTTATTTCCCTGGCTTCGACGTGGTGTTTTCATTTAAACTTTCCACTACATCGTTTGCTCATACTTGAGTATGTTGTGCCTCGTGAGCAAAGTAGCCCAAGTGCCCCTAAACCGAAGCAACCCGGACAATAGCAATGCTCTTAGCGCGTTGTAGATTCGAAATCCTTGACATTTAGCCGTTCTGTGCACGCGGGAAGTCGCGCGCCACGGGAAGTGAGGGAGCGAAATGGTTAAAGAGGCACCAACGCACGCCATTTAGTGTTCAAGACCCCTGCTCGAAATGCCACAACTCCACACCCTCCACCTCTACCCCCTCGCCCTCCGGTTTAAAGGAAAGGGCGCGAGGGTGGAAGGAGTAAGGAGGAGGGAAGTTACTCCCTCCCCCTGACCCCCCACATCCACCCGGTTCGCGGGAAGGCGCGAAGGAAGCCATTTGATAGGAAGATGCTGTGTCGTGTTCCTTTTCACCCTCATCAGCACCTCCGGAACAATTGCTTCCCTTTTGGTTATTAAGGGGAACTTTCCCGCTCGCCTCGTACCCTCGCCTCCTCGCGCCCTCCCATCTCGTCCTAAGGCCCGCACTTCTCCCGCTCCCTCCTTATCCCTTTCCCAGAGGCGCGAAATAAGAAGGACGGAGCGCTGAGGAATAGGGAGGACGACGAGGAGGTGCGGTGCGGAGGGATGGATTCGTTTGTGTGATGGGGGTGTCCCGGAGGGTGTTCGGGGAGGTTGGGGAAGTTTATGCGCGGCGATGGAGGTTGGAGGAGGGTGGCGAGGAGGTAGCAAAAAGGACTCTGCGAAGCGAAAACTTGAGAGAGGAGCTAGGAGCTGCTACCGGCAAAGTTTGATCTTTCTCCGTCAGTAGGTGGGAGTTGGGCGGTCGGGGGCTGCTTTCGGTTAGACTGCCTCGGAGGGTTGGCAGGCCTGAGGAGAGGTGGAGTGGGAAGGAGATAAGGAGTGCGGGGGACCCAAGGAGCTCTTTCGGACGAGGAGTGTGGGGTGGGGAGTTTAGGGGGGCGTGAGGGGGATTGGGGGTATGAAAGGGTATGCGAAGGAGATGAGAATCCATCTGTCTGGGGCAGGCATTAATGGAAGTCTTGGGGAAGTTTCTCTGCTCGCTCCCGGAGCTCCAAATTCTAAGATACGGAGAGGAGGTGGATGTGATGTGGAGAGGTGTCGGGGAGGAGGAGATGGGCGGGGAGAGCCTTGCTTGCGCGGAGGAGTTGGGGGGCGGGGGAGGGGGGGGGCACAAACGCCGACGAAGTTTTGGGATGAGTTTGAGGCGGAAACTATGGGAGTATAACGTTCCATTAGAATCTCGCTCGGCATTCTTACTTGTGTGCCTGGGTCCACTAATTTACGGAGTGAGCTACCTACAGTACTCCGGTCTATTTTCCGCCGTGCTAATTTAATACTAGAACCTTGCTATCTTATTGTTAGTCGGGTCACAACGGTTGTCAAGGCGTACATTTCAGCTTGTTGAGTGGAATTGTCTTAAGGAAGCATTGTTCCCGTTGTCGGCTGTTGCCTTCGAATTGCATTCCCAGGATTTAATGAATCAAAATTAAGCATGGGGAAAATGCGTGGCTCGAAATCCTTATGTGCATAGGAAAGTCAAAAACTGGCCTTGCGAGAAAAATAAATCTTGACCCAGTGTAGTACTTTCGGCATCCATCATTATTATTTTTGACGAGTGCCTCTGCTGCGAATATATTCGCTCGTTTTAAAGGACTCTTAAGCTGTGACTTATGAGCATTTGTATATGTTATTCCCTCATAATGGTGATTTTTGCGCATACGAACCTAGTATTTTTCCATAATTGCCTTTCCATTACAACGTCTCGAATTGTTTGCCTATTTTTGTTGCTAATGTAATGCATGTAGATATCATTGCATGCATTAATATCGTAATGAGTAAATATTTTTTCTGGAAATGACATCCCTGGATTCTCAATCTTTGCATATTTTTTATTTTCACGCCGATTCAGGTCATCTCTCAGAATTTATTAAAAAGGGACCCACCTCATTTTATTTTCCTCGTTCATTATTTTCGCATGTCACAGCATTAATCATCGATAAATCCATATTATAGCCATGAGCCTTGTATTCTCTGAGGTCCTATGAGATAATTCTTTTATTCGGCTGAAATAAGGCTCTTTTTTTGTCCATGTCTACGTCATAAAAGGGTTGGTTTTATTTACTGCTTCATTCGATTTATTTTTTCCTGACCATCGATTGAAAACGGGGCACTTCATCCCCCGAGTATATTCCTCAAATCGCTTTCATTCGTTAGGTTAAATGCAGGCGAATTTGTTTTGGGAATCAAAAAAATAATAATTTTATAAATATAAGAGGAAATAATTCCCTGAGTCCATGTTTGGATATCGTCCAACACGAAGACAGGCATTTTTAAAAAGCATACACACCCGATTTTGGTGACAACCCTATAAAAATTCGAAAACACAACAGCCACCGCTGCAAATGGTCTTGGGGGGATAATATAAATTTATTTTCTCGCTTTCCATAAATCTTTTTCATTCTCCGTTTTTAAATATGTTGATATGAGTGAGAACGAGATTGCTAACGGTATTTCTGACATGAGATTGAAATAGTGTATTACAAAAGTCGTGCAGGAGTAAAACAGCGTATAAATATAATTATCTTTAACTCACTCTTAAACGGTGAGCTAGCGATCATAATATTCCCGGTGGAATTTCGATGTGACAAAATTCAAAATGCAGTGAATGATACACTGAGAAGTGAGATGGCGAATGCAAACACCGAGATATTTAGATGAAAAGTGATATTAAACTCTCCCAATGCATGTGTGCTTGGTCACTCCAATTTCGTAGAAGGCTTTGAAGTCCCCGTTGAGGTTAGGAGGGTCCTTGTGTTTAAAATAAGCGTGGAGCTGTAGAGTTATCCCTGATTCCCTGCGCTTCGGCTCGTTTCACAGCGCGCGGCCGAAGAACACGAGAACTCGGGCACTCCCGAACATAAACCTGAATCGTTTCCTTCATTCGGTCGAGTATTTTTACGGATCGGCTAACCCGACAAACCCCCTCAACGCCCTCTATTCCTCACGCTCCTCATTTCCCCTTCTAAGTCGGTCTCATCCCGGTCGAACTCTTCTCGTGCTAAACCGCAGCCTTAGGGCCGACGCACCAAGGACGCCCTGGATAAACAAATACATACGGGAGGACTCCACCACCGGTAGCCGAGCCCCATTCCCGAACTCTACACTCCCTCCCCATTCTCCCCTTCCTCCGTCATCGCTCGCTTTTTGACGACTCTTCCGACTCTTTTTTCTTCTTCCTTAGCCTCCCGCTTTTGTACAGGTTTCCTCTCAAAGAGTTTCTCCTTACTCTTACCCTTTAACCGTCCTCTCTCTTCGTGACAATCTTTCTCTCGTGATTAATCTTTCGTTCATCGGTTGAGTTGTCTAACTTTAATTGCCGGGGCAGCAATTAGTTTCGGCGACTACTTCTCGAGACTTCAAGTTATTGATCCCTCACTACATCTTCAGAGTGGGCTGAGTTTCGAGGAAACTTTGTCGGCCCAGTGGTGTCATCATGGACGGTCATGATGAAGCTTAGCCTTTGACGTGGTGAGGATATCGTCTTCAAGTACTATAAAAAAATAAGAAGAATTAGTTTATCATGTATGTATATTATATTGCAAAAACATTGAAAATGAACATCCTTATCCTTGTGTATTAATTATAGTACTTTCAATAGCGTGATCTCAGTACATTCTGAATTATCTTTCTGATATGCAAGAAATATTAAGTTAAAACTAAGATGGTCCGAAGCTGGAATGAGTCTTTGGAAAATTATCGTGATAAATTTATTAACGCTCGGAAATAATTTATATGCTATTGTAGACAGATTACTGAAATTGCTTAGTTTTAAGTCTTCTTAGTTTAAAAGCCTAATAAAATTAAGGTAACGAGTCAATTTATGATGATATTTGTCGTCGTTTCACGGCAGGTAAATACTTGGCTAATACTCTAGTAGGTAATATACATTTGATTTTTTTCGTGTTTGTAGATTTTGATTTCATATTTAATTTATGTTACTGCAACCCTTTCCAAAACCCACAGTCATTTACTGCTGTTACTCATTTGCTCCAAAATGGATTATGCAAGTGAGAGCTTTGCGTAAGACTCATTTTATGCGCTAGGAAAACAGTTGATTACTCAGTGCGCGTTGCAATTTCCTTCTCTATTTCTAAAGCATTTAGTAGCACTGCAACTTTTTCATCTTATCTTGTTGTATTTTTTCTATACTTCATCTCCCTCTTCGCCTGATGCTTCCTTTTTGTGTCACTCGATATGCGTCAGTGAACGAGCTGCATCAACATGATTCACAGACGGTTTATACGAGTGCCGAAATTCTTTCCTTGAAGCCACTGTGAAGGAAAGTGGGAAGGGGTTGTATTTTTAAATCTGCCCTCTGCCGTTTTTTTTTCTCTTTCTCTCTCCTCCTCGACCATTTCCTCTTTATCCTCGCTCCCCCCTCTCTCCCGTCTAGTTCTCGGTTTGTATATGAACACGTCTTGTCTAATGAATGGTAACAGTTTACTCTTTATCTACATCTCCACAAGCCTTGGCAGTTTCTTTTTCTTCCTCAGTCTCCTTAGCGCCGAAAGAAATCTCTCCTGTTGCACTTTTTTTCATTTACGTCACGAACGAATGGTAGAAATAACGTTTCGCTTTTTTCCTTTAAAGACTTTTTCTCCCAGAGTTTGGCTGAACTACTGCGTCCACACATGCTGCTTTCGCAACTCGGCTCTATTTAAGAAACTTAGTCGCGTTAAAAAGTGTTTTTCATCCAATTTAATTTATTCTATGCATATCTTTGTTCTGCTAGCAATCAAGTAGTTTTTGATCGTTAAAGTTAAATTAGGCATTTTATTGTGAAACAGCATTTTTATTATTCACTCAACTTTAGTATGTAAAAATTAAAACGTTAGGTGCTCCCGTAATAATACGTATTTCAGCAAGAAATAAAATCATAAATGAATATTATAAGGGAATTAGTCTTATGAAATACTTGATTTGTGATGTATGAATAAAATGACATATCACACACTGTCACCTTATTATGTCAGCAGCCTCTCAAGCTAGTATTAGAGCTGTTTGGAAACTACCACATTTCATAATTATTTGCTTGGTATTTCTTTCACTTTCATTTCTTTCACGCTTGTGGAAGAAAAATATGCGCCACAAATTATAATAAATGCCAAA
The DNA here is from genome assembly GCA_963573305.1 of Pyrrhosoma nymphula. Classification (NCBI taxonomy): domain Eukaryota; kingdom Metazoa; phylum Arthropoda; class Insecta; order Odonata; family Coenagrionidae; genus Pyrrhosoma; species Pyrrhosoma nymphula. The sequence goes on from OY754338.1 coordinate 86,373,938, forward strand.
GGCTGTGATCCCTCCTGGATGAAAATGCAGTGTCGTTCCTTGTTGCTCCCAGCATTCTTATTTCCGAGTACACACATGCATTAAACCTTCCCTTCAATCTCATCTTTCTCTTCAAGGACACACAGACAAACGAGGCTTTTTGTCGATTCCAGTCGTACGTTTGGGGGCGCCTAAGACTTACTCCTGAAATCCAAATGAGTGGAGGGAATTTATCGCGAGGCAAGAGACTTTACGTGACTCAACTATCGTGGCACTTACGTCCGTCTTCACACTCGCGCTAAACCTGACAAATATTGCTTAAACTCGAACAAAGCACCCCATGTTGCATTCGTGAAAAGGTGCATCCCGTCCTCAAGATGCTTGATTTATTGCCGTATTCAGTTTGCCATGGAGGTAGATACTTATGGTCACGTACACATGTTTTTAAACCTATCTGATTGTGTTTGTACGTCGTGCGTTCAGTAGGTATTTCCTTTTGCCAAACGCTTTGATTTTTATATTTTTTAGCCGAACACCCTGTTGAATAGAGTAATATTACATATTTCCTGGTGGAATTGTAGCAAGCAAACTCCCACTATCCCAGTAATATTTTCCTGGTAATTCTTAAGGTGTAAAATTGTTAAGAGGCAAAAGTAGTATTCATTCTATTTCCTTTCTTGCTGTCACCTCTTTCCCAGCTCTTAAGATATCCTAGTCCACTTATTGAATATATTTCTTTTCAGATTATCCAAAACTAAAATTTAAATAGCAAAAATTTTAACTCTTTCTTGGAGGCAGTTGAGTTTATTCATTGGGTTATTGAAAACTCTCAATAGTGGTCCGAAATTTGGAGAACGTAGAGGCAGGGTGATGTGTGAATTTTCTTTGAGTTTTCATTCTAAGCACGAACAGTTGACAAAATCTCGCCACTTAAATAGTCTTCGACTCAATTACTTCGTTGCCCGATAAGGATCACCAAAAAATTTACAGCCCCATTCCAGCGGTGGAGATAGAATTTGGATGTCGGAACGAGGCTAAGAGGAAAGCTGCACCTTCGGTGGTCATAAACTTTGGATCTGCTGTGTGAATATAAAGTGTAGCGAGGCATTAGCTGTCCCTATGAGTGCTCCCTGCGTGTGGACATTCGGTGATAGTCATTGGCGTTGAAGCCCTATGCATGCAGCATACATTTTTCCTGCACGATTGATAGCTTGGTCCGGTATTCCGATTGTCTAGCGATTTCTAGGTATTTTCCTGGAAGTTTTTGCTTTTGCAAATGAATTATAAAATCATTGATCAGTTGATTGTTTGGCTCATTGGAAAATCAGATCCATCCGTGATAGCTGAAAGAATCCCTTCTTCAGAATATTAATTATCTGGCATTTTAGCTACCTGTGTGTACGGGTGTTCTACTCACGTGTACGGGTGGACAGTGAGTAATATAATTGTGTTTAGAAAGTAACCTGCATAATGAAATATACTCCTGATTGAGATTCGAAGATGAAATTGGAGAAGCATATGATAGTTGACGTTTAATGACTTGTTATCACTTGATGGTTGGGAATATTTGTATCTTACGAAATTAGCAGTGAGTAGATAAGATGAAATTGTTCTAAATCTTAGCTTTTTCATCTCGTGCTTCACCTTTTTATTGATGGCATTGATGACTCGGGGCCTCTCTAGCCTCGGGGGATTGATGTCGTGGCTGAAAATCTCGTGCGTAGTATCTCCTCGTGCTCCCCAGCGGCTTCGCGGGAGAGTCCGCAGCGACGAAAAGGATATGAATTTCGCACCGCGGTAGGAAACGACCCCGAAACATCGAAACCCCCGTGGCCTTCAGGGAGAGATGTACTGGTCGGAAGAAACCTCCTTTCTTCCTCCTCCCACTAAGGGTTAGGGTCAGGGAGGCAAGCAAGGCTTCCCATCCTTCCTCTCCACCACCCTTTCCAAACCCTCCCTTTTCGCGAACGTCGAAAATTTATCGTCGCTATTACCGTCCGTATCTCGATGGGCAGGTTGGATCCTTCGGGGTTGGGCGGTTGATGTTGGCGTCCCCCCCACCACCCCTCCACAGTGGGCACCCCCCCTCTCCGCCCCCCTCGTATCCCAAGTGATTCTCACGTGTCTCTTGGCCGGCGCTTCATTCCGGACACGTTGGGTGGGGAAAAAGAAGAACTCTCCGAGAGTCCCCCTTCATTGGGACTCTGTGTGCATGGCCGGAGGAGGGATCACGCCTTGCAAAGACAAACGAAATCCAGCGGAGGCGGAGGATGGGGTGAGGAGGGACTGACTGGCTGTGGTGTGGGTGAGGAGCTGTGCCTTGACGGGAGTTTTGTTGGGATCCCTGGGCGCTTCTGTGATCCGCGTCTATGACGAGCTGGATTATGGGAAAGGAATTCCACCATAGTGCTCGGTGCGGAATTCCCAAATAATTTTTTTTTAAGCGAAGGAACGCGAATAAATTGATACTGGAATTGTGGTCTCGCTTAAGGTGGCTATTGTAATACGAGCAGTAGTATATTAGTGTTTATATTCTCCAGCTACTAAGGATGTCCTGCGCCGTCTATCCTTAAGGCCGTTTTACACGGGACACGGTTGCACAACTCGAACTGCATTTTTTTCTCAATCGGGCGTGCAATCATTTTCGAATTAGAGCAGGGGCTATTTTGCCACCTCGCGTTCATGCATTCGCGCATGCGTTCTTGCAATGCACGGCTTTACACGATGCGATTTGAAATGCACGTTCGTACATACATGTGTAATTATGTGCCCCGTGTAAAACGGGCTTTAGAATCTATTTCTAAAATAATCACAGAATCCATTCCGTCGGCTTGATTGGTAAATAGAGTAACAGAATGTCTCGAAGGCCCAAAAAATGGCCGATATAAAATGGAGAACTTGAATTCAGGCTGATGTAATTAGTTTTTTCCCCTATCTGTTGTGTTATTAAGATGAATTTAGACCATATGGTCTGGTCGGGGTAGCTGATTCTCCTTTAAGCCCAAAGTTTTGATCCTCGCCCCGAGGGTGAGTGTCTAATTAAAATATTTAGTATATTAGTCAGGAGTCGGGTGAGTAGTTCGTACATATTTCATTGCGGTCATCTTGCATTGCTTCAATGATCAATCCTCTCGTGTATTTCAGTTCAATTACGTCCAATTTTTGCGCACTCGGCACAGATTTACAGCGGGGAGGCACCGGGAATCCGAGTGTGTTTAATTCCTTCTCCGATTCGAATTCCTACGGCGCCACGCTCCCAAGGGGATGTGCAACACCGCCTTTGCCTTCTCGGAAACCGAGGGAGTAGTACCTAGTGCAGTCTTTTTTTGATTCAAGAACTGCATTTCAGACGAAAGGAGCTAAATTTATCGCAGCTCGAGCCTTCTATCCTCCTGCTTCAAGTCTCCTCCCTCCCTCAACCCCCCCCCCCCACATCAAGGGGAAAGGGGAGAGACGCACTCGCGTTGCCAATTTGCGACCGTCCGTCACTCCACCTCACCCGTGGAAGGAATGAATGAATCATATCGTCTGGGAGAAACAACGCAATTAGCATATAATGGCTCTCCCCGAGTCGTCAGTTGCCAATCGGGTCGAAATTAATTGCACATTTATTCCGCAAAGTGCGCGATCGAATACCGGAAAAGGCAATTTGTGTCCGCGTGCCGTCTCTCTCGTCTGGCTTACTCATGTTGACAGCTTCGGGGGCTGCGGAAGAATGACATGGCTAATAAAATATCCAAATCTACTTTGAAAACGGTGATCCCCTGAAAAGAATTGTGTTTGGGCCTGTTAGGATATTGACCATTATTTTGTAATTTATATGGAATGATTTAAATTTCATTGCATTGTCTGGATACTTAGCTGGTCCTAATCAGGTGTCCAATTTCTCTTGTGTTTATGCTATGCTTATTTCATAATTATTGATTTTGAGCAGAATGTTTTCTGTACTTATTCTTTTTTGCTCTTATGGGTTTCCCAGAGCATCAATAAACCATTCATTCATTCATTTATTCAATTTTGTTAGGGCAAAAGGAATGTTGAAACCAGTTGGTAGTAACTTCTGTCCCACCCATTTTTTTCTAACAGCAGTGGTCCATTGTCCGGTATACTGTTGGAGCCAAACAAACTCTTCAGTGCCGGAAGTAGGCTCGGGTTCTTGTTCTTATCTGGAAGTCTCAATCTGGCATCCTTTCTTAGTGCGAAAGGAATTGTATCCAAGTTTCTCCAACTCTGTGACATTTAGTTTGTTTCATTAATTTTTTTTCGAATCTTCTGGCCGTCTTATCGGATTTTTATATCAATTCATTCACCGATGGGTCCCCGATCCTTGCTTCTAATTCCAAGCGCGGCCTTGTTAATGTAAAATTGACTCTCTCATTACATTTTAAATATGTCGCAGCGTGGATGTGTTCTAATGGACGCCGGGAGGGTTTAAATGACCCCTCGGGGATTAAGGGGCTGCTTTTTTGGCTTTCCCATCCCAGTCACTCGTAGTCACTTCGCCCGTGTGGGTGTAGTGTATGTGCGTCTCACTCCATCCCGAGCCGGAGGCTTTGCGCGTGACGAAGCCCTACGCTACCTACCTGTTAGGCGGCCAATTGACAGTTGAGACACGGCGAGCGAGAGGGGTCGGGGGCGTGGGAGGTGTCTGGTGACTATGGTGAAGATGTCATTGTTCCGACAGCCACTTGGCGTTGAGGGATACAGGAGGGTGGGGTGGGAGGGGGAAGGAAAGGAATACTGACGGCTGAGGGGGAGGAACCAATCACCAACAACACACGTAACCATGGAAATTATCCTGTTCCTTTGTTTTCCCTCCACAACCACCCGTGTCTTCGTCTTTTGTCCCCTTATTCCGAATCGCTCCTTATTTCCCTTTTACGAATGGACATTTTCGCCCACCCTCTCGGGAGAAATTTTAAGGCGTTTTTTCGAATCCCATAGCCTGCAACCCTCCTCTCCTCGATGAAATTCCTTTCTGTAGTCGGGTTTTGGCCTCCTCGTTGGGAAAATGCCGCGGGTGTCATATTCCCTGTCGTTGTGGTTCCGTGCACGTATGAGCGCTTGCGGGGGTGTTGTGGAGGGAGAATATTTTTTCGTGTCCATATGAATTCGCTTCAGGAGATGGAGAGGGAAGAGGAGAGACAATGGATTTACGATCCCCGGAGTGCCATAAGCGAACATGACAGAAATGAAAAAATCAGTTGTAAGACTGGCAGCACTCAATAAATTCAAACGTGTGTGCTCGGAAACGGTTTTGTCCGTCAAAATAAGTACTCATTTGTCGTCAGCAAATCATACATGGAGGAAGCTAATAACTATAACTGTCTGCTTCTGTCCATATATATATTTTAGAAATTTTATAGCGAGGAAGACCCGAAAATATATGGAAGAATCAGATTTTTTCAATTTTTACCAAGAAATTTATAAAAATTTTCTTTCGAAAACATTTTTCATTGCATTTGTATTCAATTTAATGCATGTATGTTAATCAGAATTGTTAACATTATAGGCTAGATAAACGAGGAACTTCGCTGTATATCAACTTTTGAATGACTTCACTCTCTAAGCAATTTTTCTTGACTGGTACTTGGGTTACTTATAATTGTATCTAGCATCGCTAGGCAAGTATTCAGTTTTAATGCTAAGCACTCATGCATGGTTTAGGCCAGCCATCTCGATATTCATCTCAATATTTGTCTCATTCCATGCTCCGAATAAAACGGCCAATAATTGAAAAAATTTGCCATCAAGAAACTTACTTCCCATCGTATTCCTTACGGTCGGGTAGGTTAATATAAATCACTTTTGCATTGATACTAGACAGCTGCTCTCAAATGACTGGTACCCGTCTGCTAGCTTGATACATCTTATCATATCCCTAACGAGATGACAGCGCGAAATGGATCACTTCCCCCTCATAGTTGGTAACTGTCGTCTCCTACCTCAAATAGTGCCCGTCGGCTAGTTTATTCTCCTCCTCTTTCAGCATCACGCCCAAGATCTCGGCTCTTTCTCTCTCTTACGGTTAAACACGCGTAAACACACCGCGCGCTATTTGTCTTTTATTTATCCTGCGCGATAAACGACTAAGTCCATGCATTCATTCCTCCTCGCTTTCTCCAGGACACTCCTCCCGCGGGATTTTTTCCACCTGTCTTCATCCTCCACACTGCCCGCTCGGTGAAACGTAACGAGATGGTATCTCGCGCACAGAAGGGTAGCACCAGAGCAACCCCCGCTAGAAAGGGGTGTAAGGTGTAGAGGGCGCAATGGGCGTTCCCCCGGCGGCACATACAAGCTCTCTCGGGCGCCGACGTCGGCTCGCCCCGCTGTTGCTTTTGCAGAGCGGTCGGTGTTTGATTTCCATCGCGGACGTCACACCAGATGAGCCCGGAGAAAGGAGGAGGGGAGATGGGGAAGAGATGGGTCGGCTCCGGGAGGTGAGAGGGAGTCACTCATGCCCACCCCTTCAGTCCGACTGAAGAACTACCCCGAGGGGGGCAACTCCACTCCTGGAGAACCCTGGCCGCGGGTGGGTCGCTAGCCTCGTCGGTATTCGCATGCCGCGTCTTTGTTCGGAATTATTTTTCCTCTACTTCTTCAATATTCTGACTTCGGCATTTAACGCGTGTGAGATGGATGGCACGGCAGTATCTCCGATCTGATTCGCTCAAGGTTTTGTGACGCTGTGTACTATTAAATTGGATTTAATTTGAGTACTCTACCAGCTGAGGTAGGTTTTTGGACAGCCCTTATCCTACATCCCAATTTCTGGAACATCGTCTCGCTTCCTCTCATGTAGCCATTATCAAAGTCGGCGCCGACATTAATTGCTGAGGACTCGATAATTATTAATCGCCGGCTAATCTTCCTGGTGACAGCTCTTGTTAAAATGGCGCTTGACGTTCAAATTGGGTTAAGTGAAAAGAAAGGTTAATTAAGTAAATAAATACAGTTTATAGTTATCAAGCATCACTAGATAAGGCAGGAGAAATATACACCCAGGCGTAGCCAACTATCGCAGGTTCATCAAGCCGAACTAATCTCTCTAATTAACTGCGAAAGCACTAATCGAAATAACTATTCCTTAATAGCCCACTAAATTCTTAACTGCGGTAAGTGCCCACCAATATCTGTTTCTCAAAATTCCCATTTTCTTTTTAAGCGAAGCGATGGTCGCGTAATTGGCAGGTCTTTTTTTTCGAAGCAGCAGATCCCAGATCAATAGACCCTGACGTCTTGTAAGAGTGTTCGCATCTCGGGTGGGTGAACGTTTGTCTCCAATCAGGGTTCTCAAGAGTGACGCCGTCACAACGTCTTTCCCAGGAGCGCATCTCGCTTGCACGTGCGAATAATTGACTGAAAAATGCGCCCGCGCCTTCTCCCGTCCTCGTTCTTTCAGGGTTTTAGGCGAGGCGCCGTCAGCTTCCATCCACTCTCCCCCCCCTAGCAATGCCAAGGCCCCTTGAATGGCAGTGTGGTGGGGAGATCGAGGCGGAGGCTGGATTTTAATGAAATTTGCGCTTCCCCCGACCTCCTCTCACCCCCCAGACCTCATTCCCTGCGCGACAGACTCCAGTCTCCATTTTAGCCCCGTGAGTGCGTCAGGGCACACGCTTCGGTCCCAGCCACTACTTTTCTTCCTCACTCTTCCCCCTCGCTCATCTAATCCTCCCCGCTCACACTCCATCCGATTGAGCCACATGAGAGAAAAAACTCATTTCCACCCGGCGACCACATAGTTGCCCTCTCGAAGGTGTCACATACTATACCACATCGTATTCGCAGGTGTTAAACAACTTCAATTTTCAATTTTCCTTAACAATTCATTACACTTTGTTTTTTTTATGATAATGCATGCTTTCCATCCAGATTTGCGATTTGGAAAGGGCTTTTTGTGAAGAATAAGATAGGCTGTTTAGCTCACAAATGCTTCATATTGAAGGCGAATTATGATGGGTTACCCAAGTTTCAGTGAACTTTCAATTACTAGCAGGTGAGAAAGCACTAAAATGAATGAAAATTTGTAATTTTTCTTACTTTTTTAAATTGGAGACAGAAAATAGATGAATATTGATACGAAACCTTTACACTTTCTTGGGCAAAGTTATTTTGAGCCCCAGAGGTAATGCAAATAATCCTCGCCACTGATGCAAAGCCTAGCGAATGAATTCAAGTTGAACTTTATCGATTGCTATAGTGCATGTTTCTCCCGAGCAACTTAAATGTTTGGAGAGCATCGACGTGTGTGAGCAGCGTGTTTTAAGTGGACATGTGCGTATAAGTATTTAGCGAGTTAAATTTATTCCGTCGTTTGCGCCGCACTCCATGCCGAAGTAGTACCGAAGTCCAATTTTGAGATTTGGTCAACATCTACACCGCACGGTCATCCACGTAACACAGTGACAAAGATTTCTCCAAAATGGCACGTTTGAAGACATCTCCGCCTTTGACCGATGCACGAAAGCACGTGGACCGAAAAATTCGTTGTTTCGGGAACGAAGGGGAGTGGGCGATGATTTTCCAGTCGCTTATGCTTGCGGTGTGAGAGGTGGAGGGTGGCTGTGGCTGGAGAGGGTGGTGTCAGCCACCGTGGGGTAATAACTGCGGGAGCGGTGGAAAAGGGAGTTGGTTGGAAGGGAGATGCATGGAGTTGCATAAATGGGTGGGTCGCGGCTGGGGAGGGCATCCTCACGGTTCGCCGAGTTTATAAATTTTCCTCCCCACCTTCCAGAAGTTCCACCTCGCTCGCTAGAACGTCCCTCCCCCACTGTTCCTCCGCCCCCTCTAAGAAGAGCACAACGCCTTCTTCTTTCCCCGTCGAGTTCCCTCCTCACTGAGGAGCGCCCAAGTCCCACTTACTTTCCTGGTCCTCCCCCATCCCCACCTTATCTCCTCTCCCACCGCCACCACTTCCTCCCCCCTCCCATCGCACGAAAAGTGTAATTTTCGCGGATTTCGAGCCCATCAGCCCATATTAAACTCCCGCTTCGCCCACGTCTTGTTACCTCCTCGCGACCTCCCTTCCTTCATATTATTCCCCCGCGCATATCGCTCCCAGCCTCCTCCTTCCCCCCACTGCGCCTTTCGTTCCAGCCCCCATTCTCTTATTCTCCACTCCCTCGTGGAAGCGAGATTTCTTCACCCCCCTCCCTTTAAAAACTCTCTTCCCCCCTCCCCTGTATCCCGTCTTCTTGTCTTCAAATTCCTTGACGTCTTCGGCGCCGTGAGTAGACGGGTGCGAGAAGAAGAACCTTTCCCTGGAGGAATATTTATTTATCTCCCCATTTCTTTTAATATTTTCGCCACCTCACTAGGGAGCTCTACGAAAGATTTTCCTCCCCTCCGTTCACCACTTGCCGAATCCTTTGCTCCGCTACTTCCTGATTACGGGTTCCATTCCAAGTTCGGGTTTAATGTACGCGAGCGTTATGCCCGACCACCGTGAGAGTACTAGTGCGAGTTGGGCTGCATTTGTTTTGGAAATTTAAGTGAGGAGTGTGATGTTTAATCTTCCTCATCACTTCGTTTTGATATTCAGACCGGATGGATGTTTAAGTGTGACGTTAATTGTGTGTTAAATTTGGGAACCTACTCATTGCTGCGTGTCAGTATAGTTTTATTACCTACTCTATATGGTACATACGTTGTTCTGTCCTCCCCACTTGTTGCCTGTTGAATCACGTCGATCATTAAATTAGTTTTGTTCTTCTCCTCTTTTTAACGTTTTCTGTTCTCTCTTATCCATGCCGGAATATCAACAGAATAAGCAAAATACCTGATAAACAGCAATACGATATTTATTTCATGGAAATTTTAATTTATTAAATTAATATTAATTAAATTACAGGTTTCAGGTCTGAAAACGTTTAATTTCAGGCCTTAGTCTCATCCGAATACATTTTTGTTGCGGTACCAGGAGCATCGGAAATGACAGATACCATTTGATTTTTTTGCGATTGGCTGTTCTGAGCTCAAGAGAAATATAAAAACAAAGGTGCTCAGTTGGTCGTCACACTCACTCCTATTCACACCTTCCCCGCTCTTTCCTCACCTGTTTCTCGTTCGCTTGTCGTGTCGTCGTAAGAGTCGTGGATCATTCGTAAAAAACGGTGAATAGGAGACCAGTCAAGTTGGAACAGTGAGAGAGAGGACTCGTGTCTCGAATCAACGTCCTCCGTCGTCACGACTCGACAGGGTCGTCAAAAGAAACCAGAAAAAAAGGAGAATGGTTTTCGGGAGAAGATATGGTTCACGACGGAATAAGAATAGGCCAGGCGACGTGGGACTGGTGGGGGGGAGGTTGCGAAGGGGTGGGGGGCGCATGGGGGAGGGAAGGGCCTGCTTGCGAAGATGGACGGGTCAATGAAAAGAGGCACGTGCTCCTCCAGACGAGCGGCTGACGTTTGAAAACATACTCATAAAGGAGCAGTCCTCCTCCCTGCTCAGCTAGTAACCCTGCCTGATTCGTATCTTTTTGAAACAAAAAACCGTAACATTACGATGTAAAAAAATTGGTGTTAAAATTATCTTCACATTTATCACGAAATCATATCTTTTGTAAAGCAATGCAAGCGTTATGACTCTGGCGTAAAATTTCACCTCTCATCTTCAAGCTGTCACGCTTGCATTTATTTTGTTCCTTAGTCGAGGCATTTTCATTCTCGCATTTGGTTTTGTGTTATGACTGACGGTACTGCTGATTGCAACGTCTAATTTAGGACATAACATAGGTGAGCTAGAAACTTTTTGCAAGGATTAACGGCAGATCATTCTTATTTACTACTCTCTATGTGATTATCTGCATATTCATGCAATCTTGTCTAGTGGTACTAGAAAGACAATTTCTGTTGCTGATCGAAGCTCGGCTAAGAACGCTTTGCTACCTCACCCGCGCTCATAATGTCTTACTTTAACAATTATGCAGGAAAATTTAAAAAATAGAAATGTGATTACTAACAATCTCTCCCGCAGCAGATAGTATATACTTCTATGTACTGAGTGTTTTTTTTAATGTCTATTAGATTTAATGGGAATTTTGTTGAATTTAGCCGCATGGTGTTGACTTAGATGAGAAATTATGAAACGTACTCCTTGTGATTTAATCATTTGTCACTTGTTATTTCTTTAAAAAAATACCTTGTATGGAATTTGTTTTTGAAGGCTAATCTTTTAATTTGGTGTTTTCTTCTTTTTCAGGTGAGTACCTAACCCATCCAGAGGACGTTTTGGAGTGGGCGATAAACGTAAAGTAAAAACTCTAGTAGTTATGGTAGAGATTAAGATTCATAATTTGAAGGAAAGACCAAAGGTATAGACAGGAAATCAATTAAGTTCAAGTTCAATGCATTAGTAGTTTTAAACCATAGTTTTATTATCCAGAAGACACATTTTCAGAAAGCGCATTTCTATTGTAAGTGGTTCTATCGTGTGATTCAAATATCCGTAGGGAATTCGTTATTCGGGGGGTTCATAGTTCATTTTCACTCTCACGCAACCTCTAGGTGTGCTGAAATACACATTTATAGGTTTGAGGTTGATACTGGCGGATTCGCCGCTCACATTTAACTCTTAATGTGGTAACTTTTGTACGGCCCGGACCTATATGATAGCTCATGCAGGCACGCTTTGTAATTAAATATTTAAAACGAGCGACAACTTAAAGAATGTCAAACTGTTACCCTGACATCCGTGTTAACACACGCAAGTGAGGTGTTGATGGCGACTGGTGACTGCCGCATCATAGAACGAAACGTGCACTGTGTGTGAATGGGTGTAAGGGGCGCTATCCTGTCTTCTCGGTGACTAGCAGTTCCAGGTTCCCTGGCAAAGTTCCCCATTCCACGCGGAGGAATGAAGAGAAATAAAGTGCTGTTTTATGCATAAGGGAAGGGGGGGTGTCTCATCGGATAATTACTAAGGAGTGGGCCGAGGGGCGGGGGGAGGAGATGTGGGGGAAGAAAGGGGCTGTGTGGGGAGTGGAAGGAGGCTCGCTGATGCCTTATGGGAAGGGCTCCATTGGCGGGGTATGCGTGGGCGGTGGGAAGGGGAGGAAAGACGGCAAAGGAGACTTTCTTGAGATGGCGAGAGAGGAGGTGCGACGGTGAATGGATCTTTTGTTTCAATCTAGTGAGGATAATTAAGGCTGGTACGCGGAACTTTCCTCCTCTCTCCGTCTCCAATTACGGGGACTTTGCTCTTTTCTGCTCTCTCGCTCGTTCTTATATCTCTTTTTCTTTTCTTCAAGGGGTGCGGGGAATGGGGAGGAGGTAGGCAGTGCGTATCTTTTATGGGGGGTGGGGGGGGGGTGAGGGGTAGGGTGACGTGCCAGAGGGAGGAACAGGGGTGCGTTGGTTTAAGCCCCTCGGTGGACACGCCTCGCAGGTTGCCGTCTTTTGAGGGGAACCTCCGCAGATCGGAGCATACAGGCTTACTTGGTCTCTTTCAGGAGTGGGCCTGGATTTCGTGAAGTTTCCAGATTATACTGACCGTCAAGCAACTATGTACTCACATCGGCTAAAAGTTGTGGATAATCAGGTAATATATTTCGTGAATAATAGGGAATCGTGCGACTTGACTTCAAGATACCTTAATATTTTTGAAGTGCTGTTTTCCACAGCCATTCTGCTCTCCATGCCATTCACGCAATTCCTGTCGAGGAATTTCCGTACAGATGAATCCTAATTGTTATTTTACAAAGAAAATGGTCTTATTTGAATAATATCTTTGGTAATGCTACATATTTGCTCACATCTTTCGTTTCTATTTAGGAATTGAATCATTTATGATCTCTGGCTCCCTGTATTATTTCTGGAGTTCCTTCTCTTGGACGTCTTTTCGATCACACTCGCCCTTGACATTCTTTTTCTTCAACTTTCTGTCACATTTTGTAATTCGAGCCACTTGTAAATGAATGCCAGCAAAAATATTTTAAAAATAAACGCGCAACGACTCGGACTTCATTTCTGGTTACAGTTGAAGTGGGTGACCAAATCTGCTTCACATAATGTGTTATAACATCCATTTTGTCAAAACCTCCTTTGTCCTTTCGCCAAAATAAGTTCATATACTCATATATTTTTTTAAATTTTTACCCAAGATGATTGGCTCAATCCATTGATATCAGTATTTAATATCCGAAAGTGGATGTTTTCATTGCAAAATTTCAGTTAGTAGAAGAACATTTTGTCATTCAAGTTTTTTAATCGCCGACCCTACTTTTAATAATATGAAAACAAAAATTTCATTTAGAGTGGAGCAAGTGATATTGTTGACTCATTTCCAAAAGGTGCGTTCAAAAATCACAGTAGAAACGTTTTGAGCGCGCATTCGCACATTTAATGCCGAATAATTTTATGATTTATTAGCTTTCTCTTACATTTTTATCCTGGATATTTGGCTCTTACTCGCCGTGTGTAACAAATGAGGCAAGTATTTTTTTATGAGGGAGGGCAGGAGAAAAGTTCATTTGGGAGTTTGGTGATACGGGGCAGCAGACGCAAGTTAAAGGCAAATAAAAGACTCTTGGCCCTGAGACGGGGTTGGAAATTGGTCGTTACACCTTGATGGCCTGAGAGAACGAAGTGAGTAAAGTTCTTTTAAGGATGAAGCCGTAAAAGAATGAGATCGCGCGCACAAATCCTTTTCCTCTTTCTCTCTCTCTCACTCTTCTCCTGTCTTCTTTTCCCTCTTGCTCCCCCCGGTCTCCTCCCTACCCTGCTCTCCTTAGCACCTCAAGCCCGTCCAAGAAATCGGGGGGGAGTAAATTTCCCTGGGATAAGGACTCTCACGGAAAGAGTATCATGAGGCTCTTCTATTGTTCTACCCTTCCTTCTCCTCTAACTGTTGTATTTTTGGCATGCCACTTCTATACATTTAGCTGATTCGTTTTTCTTTGGTCTACTCGTAGCCTATAGTAGCAATTGTCATCCGTGTATTTTTAATATTTCTCTTATAGTTTCTTCTAATACATTTCCTTCTATGTGAACCAGCTGAATTTTGTGATACGAAGTTTTACGCATTAACTATCTACGAAAATTAGCGCTTTCATCTATTCTGGGTACATTATTTGATTCGGTAAAATATTTTGACATTTTGTCGTAATTAATCTACATTCTCTATTAACCAAAAGACAATTCCTATAAATCAGTTTAGCGTTGAATACCTAATTAAAACAATTCAGTCTCAGAATGTGGTCCGAAGTGCACTCAAACATCGTGATTGCAATCGCATAGCACCTCAGTTGGAGTCCACATAGTTATATTATGGTAATACATTATTACACTACGCTACATCCTTGGATCAACGCTTTCTTTCTTTATCTCTCACCTGCAGAATGAGTCATCGTTGTTTTATTCCTTGTAAGCTATTGGACGTATTCGGAACAGTTTGTAGCAAGTACCACTTTTTCCGCTTCTCACTCACCGCCGTTCTTTAGCTATCTTATTCTTTGTATCCCTTCTCTACCCTCTCATCTTTCACGCTTTTATTCACCTCCCACAACCCCCACTAATTCAGGACGTTCACTCCTTCCCCAAAAATCCACCCCCCCCCGGGCCAACCCTGTAAATGACTCATTTACGGCTTCCCAACGACACTTTCTTTCCTTTAATGCTCTCCTACAGATGTACTTTCTCAGTCTTTATTTCCCCTCCATTTTGATGTTCGAAACATTATTCCATGCCACCATTTAGTACCCTGGGAGAACTCGAAGAAAAGTAGGAACTGCTCGGACTTGGTTAGACGCTGCCATTATGTGCGGAAGAATGCGTCTTTGGTGGCGAAGTGTTGAAATTTCGAGATTTCTTTGGACGGAAAACACCGTTAATTTGCTTCTAAATTAGCGTGTTTCTGATGTGATCTTGTCGCCTCGCTTTAAGTATTCTTGCTTTGAGAGACTAATTAGTCTAAATCTACCAGCTTTTTCTTCTTCTAGGTCTATGTTTTTTTCGATGACTTTACCTTGCAAAAAGTAGTCAAATTATTTTGTTACAATTATATTCCTAGATCTTCTGCTGCACGCTGCAAATACTCATGCGATGTGGTGGATAAATTTGCGGGATTGCTGCATCATGACGTGATCACTTGCCTTTGCGGTTCGTTCCTCACTTTTATATACCGTTCTCTCTCATCTAAGCTGTCGATGTCTTCTTCGAAATATCTGAATCGAGATCATTGTTGCCATTCCCCGGCTGTCGTCTCTCACCTTCAGACGCCACTGTCTCCTTGCAGTGTCCACCCTCCCCGCTTTGAAGAGCCGAAAAGCACTGGAGGTGGCTGCCACGAATTCCCGCAACCTCACTTCATTCTCCGGAATTGCCGAACCCACAACACGCCCATTGATTCGGCCGCCGCCTTGATCTAATCCGGACCACAGCATCGACGGCAGTCTGAGGATTCCTGCCTCGTCCAATTCAATCAACCCTCCCTTGAAAAGCTCTTCCTTACGTAGGTGCTCCCATCCAAACTCCCCTCCGCCCTTCCCTTTGAACCTCCCCGTCCAGAATATCCCCGCTCCTTATATCTTCTTCTCTCACCTATTCTTAACGGCATCCCATCTTTTTTACACGTGTTTGAATAATTTATGTTCTCGTTCTCACCCAATTCTACAGATTGGGGTGAAATACTCCGGTTTAATAATACAGTTTTAATTTATTTTCGTAAATCCGGGTGAATTTTTTTCTGGATAGATATATTGTTTATTTTTTTAATTTTCGCTGTATTTTGAAATACAATTAGCATAAAAAATATCGTTCAACAGAGGTGTATTGGATCTTTATAATTTTTCTAGTCGTAATTTCTCAATCTCTTTTGCTGTACCATTTATGATTCTTGTTTTAGTTCTTAATGAATGTACTCCACTCAACTAACTCCCGTGACAGATGATGTAAACTTATTGATGTTTTCCTTTTTTCTTCCTAATTTTCGTTAATTGTGTACGTTACCACTACAATTATACATTATGAGACATCTATGATCCGCTTTCCACCGACAAATCTTTCCTTTGAGGTGCTTATTGTCATTATGTCTCCCATCGGTTCTAGCAATCCCCTGAGCGGAACTCACCGTCCCGTCAACAATGCGAGCGGAATGGCATTCTTTTCGACTGACCAAATCGCTCGTAAGTTGGGAAATGCTTGTCGCCCGATACTTCCCCGTTCCCGCGCCGTGCTGCGTGGCCTCTTTCTCTGCTTTATGGTCGCACCAGGCGTCTTTAAGTTCCATTCCCTCGTCATTCTTCAACCTCTCCGGGATTCTCTCTCTTCCTCCTCTTGTCCTCCGCCATTTGTCTCTCATTTTCTTCCTCCTCCGACACTCCTCTTTCGCCCACCCCCACCCCTACGACTCAACCCTGCCCCCCCCTCCACCTCCTGAGGACACCACCTCCCTCCCCCCCCCCACCCACTCTTTTCCACCCCCCTCCTGTGGTGCCACTCCCAGCCATCCGAAATAAAATCCCATTCGAAGCACACAAACCCCATTACAGAGCCGTGGTCCACGTTTAATCGCATTGACTTCCAATGGGTTGGAAAATTTAATTCCACGAAGCTCTCGCCTCCCCGATTTCCAACTCCCTATCCTTCCTTCCTTCCTCTGGAGATTTATTCCTCCCCCCCCCTCCCAAACCCGCCCACCTCCCACACTCCCCTCGACCCATTCTGATGAGGCCAACTCGTGTACCACGGTTCGATTATTTGTCGCACCAGTCCCCTTCTTTGTTCCACGCACATACAACCCCGTTTTGGGGCGTTCCTTCGACTGTAGGAATTCCTGTACCTTTTTTTATTGTATGTTTATGCCTTAATCGCTCAGATGGATAAAATTGCTTATTTATCATTTCCATGTTATTTAATTCATGTGCATCTGTAGCTATGAAGAGATACGTATTTCTCTGAGATCTGAGATTCTATTTTTAATATGAAGTAAAATTTGAGTATAGATACTGTCCGTTTTCAATGAAATCAAGAGTTATTTATGGTTTCTGCTCAACGGGTCCAGAGATAACTTAGAAGTCTTCTCGTGGCAACCCATGATACCACAATCTTTCTTCATGTTGTCCTTTTTAATTTTGCTAATGCGTCATGTTATTCTAAGGCTTCTCTTTTGCCTCGTTTTTCGTATCACTGTCAATATTTTTAGTACCGTTTTTATTCATTTGGACCATAGTGCTGAATGACGGTAGGTCCGCAATATCCTCCTTTGAGGTATGTGGCCATTTGTCTGTTTTTTCGTAGTTACAGGTTAAAGTGAGCTCATGAGCCTGGCGTGTAGCCTCGCGAGGCCTAGGTCAGTGATCTACTAACCTTTTCCCTCAATGGGCACTTGAATCATCTGGCATAAGACCTCGCGGACGTCGAGTTTAGTGTGTACTGTTTTAGCATTCAACGCTCATTCTGGAGACAACGGGACAGCGCTCACGACTGTAAAACTAAAAAGGGGCGTGATTTTAGCTGAGCGTTATCTCAAATCATTACCCGAGTTTTGTCTTTCATAATCGAGCGTACTCGTCTCAGCTCGTGCTTCCCATTACGCGAGATAAAACCAGTTACAAGGGAAGCTACGGGCTCTATTAGGAGAGAGAGGGAACGGGAGAGTAGGAAGGTTCTCGCAGTGTGCTGCTCTCTCAAGCCCCCATTGCGCCTCCGTTGGAGAGGGAAAAACTCCTGCTCCTTTTACGTCCCTGGCAGTCATACGACGGGGCCTGGGAGGGAATACCAAAAACCTTTTAAAGCTCGTTTAAATTTACGCGATAACCTCGTATGCAAAGTCTTTGCACTCTTTACCCCCTGGCGGCACCCGACACGCCCTTATCTCGACTCACCCAAACCTCCTTCACCCCCTTTGAGCCAGCCCACACACACATCAAACCTAGTGTTTGTGCGCGGGTTCACCCGTCGTCCTATCTCGCGTCCTTCCGTCCGTCCGTCCGTCCTCCGCGTTGCGTCCTACACCCTTCCCTTCGCCCCCTTCTCCTTGTGTTTGTGTCTTTCTCTCTTCTACGCTCACCTGCGGGTGGGCGAGCACGCGTTTTCCGTTTTCCCTCTCCGCGTATCCCTCTTCTCCTCTTTCGGTCCTCTGTCCTTTAAGAGAGCGTCTTCTTTATGTCCTTGACTCACTCGGCGAGGGAAAGTGTCTCATACATGCACGCAAATTATCCTGCGGGTGTACTATGTGCTTACAGCCTCTCCCATCCCGTGTTTATTTCGTCCTTTCCTCCTTGCGAAAATGTTTTGGCTATAAACATCCAACGCGTTAGTTATTTGCGGAAGTTTCTGCCGGAGTAATGCCCTGGAGTAAATGAAGAGGATCTGGGACGTTCTTGTCCGTATTATGCTGAATTAGAATGTATTTCCTGTTTTCTCTTAAGGCATTAAAAATATACGTAACTCTTTCGCTCAGTTTTCATGTTTTTAAAAAATGATATCGTATCCGCTGTGTTATCGTTTTCGCCTGTTAAAATCGATTATTTCGCCACACTTCTTTCAAGCGTATGGATCAATTAGATAATTTCCTAATGTAAATTTTCTCCTCAAGTACCTTAGCTGTTCATTTACTACTTTTTAAAATCTCCAAAATCTTGGTCTAAAATAAGTTCCTTTTGTTCTTTGTCTCTGGTCTTGAAATACTCGCTTTTCATTCAGACATCTGTGATCCTTGCTCCATATTCTTTCTAAAATATTGTATTATTCCATGAGCTAGATGAGCTGTTTCTCCTCTTGAAGTGCATTGATTATACTTTTATAAATTTTCCTTGCTCTGACTCCCTTCTTTATGCTTAGGTTGATACCTCGGGCTTCGTCTTTGAGTTCCCTCTTTATTTCGTCGTTAATTTCTCATTGTCTCACCCAATGGGGTGCCCTCTCATTCTTGTTGAGTTTTAACTGCACTTCTCTTCTTCGGGTGTACCTATCGCTCTTCCCTATCTTTGACCGTCTTAATCTCGCCTTCTCCTTCAACCGTGCCCCAACTGTCCTTATCCTCCGCCTTCAAAACCCGTCTTACTTGGCCACACTAACTAACCCTCTCTCCTCTCTCTCTCTCTCCCTCCCTCCCTCTCCGCGCTGCTTTCGCTATTCCTACCTCTTTACTCCTTTCTCCACCCCTCTCCTCTCAACCCCCAACCGGAGTGAATTTGCATAATCGCCCCGCTTCGCTAATCACATACACATCCTGCGCCCCCACTACCGCCCCCATGTGCGCTCACAACCTTTCCCCTCTCACTGCCGCCGCCTCTGCCCCCGAGCACCCCTCCACCTCTCTCCGCCCGAGATACCGCCCCCGTTCTCCCTTAGCATTGCGCCCCCTCGGAAGCGATCCCGGAACCCCGAGGCCCCCTGCGGCGTCCGAGCGAAGCCACCTCCGTCCTCAGCCGATATCTTAGCCGCCTCTTCCCTCTCCTCACGCCACATCCCTCACACTGCCTATTGCGCAATTCTGTACGGAATTGTACCATATGTTGTTTACTATTATAAATATACTATCACGGATGATCGTTGATCGTCGAATCATTACTTGGCAGCTACGATCTTACCTTGGTTGAAATAAATGCATTTTATCTTTGTGCCTTTCGAATCGCGACAAAGGAGAGGATTAGGGTAGTTAGTAAACCTGTCACTCTTGAAAATTTCCCGTCTGCAAGTGTTTTCTGTGAGCTCAAGTATATAAAATTCAACTGTTTGTGTGCTAAGGATGTTAAGTAATCGTGATGCCCTGCAAGTACCAAGTACCCGAGTCAATGGCGTTCTTTGAATTGAAAACGTTGTTAGCATTGGAGAATAAACGCTTCTTGCCTGTTTTGTTAGTTTTGAATTTTTAAGGGTTTGAGATTGGGAGGAGGAAAAATCTATAAGTAAGATGAGAGTTACTTCTTTTACTTGATAGGTTGTGGGGAAATCGACTTCAAAATCAGAGGAAGATTGTATGCTCTGTTTTAATGGTGGTATTTCATGCATTCTCATTGGCCAAAAATGGAATGGTGAGGCAATTGGAAAAAATAGGTTGTGAAAGTTTTGACACGATATCGTATTTCTACTATCATTTCACACCGAAGAAAATATGTCGTTACTTTGTGCTTAGCTCCATGTTGTAGTAGTTATGCCTCCCGCTTCGCATATCCCCTCCTTTCCCTCGTATGCACATAATATCCCCCACATATCCCCCATTTATCCTCTCGCCATCTCCACCCTATCCCTAACCAGGTCTTAGAGCCGGCCAGCCCCGTTACACCTAAACCCCTTGCTCGTCACCTCCTGCCACTCACCACCCTTCGTGGATATCTCCTGACGGCGGCCCCCATGCGGAGAACCGAAAGGCTCTCTGCTCTCCTGATTGACTGACAGCCGCGGAGTCACGGGATTGGCGGCCTAGTTCATTTTTCTCATCTTCCGGCTCAGCTCTCTCCGTCTGCAACGCTGCAACTGCAGCCCACTAGATAAGCGATCAGCGCGGCTGATGCGTTGTCCTCCGGGCAACTGTTTCGTTTTTCTACCCTGCGGTTTTCTCTTCCATTTCCCCCCTGCCCGAGGAATTAGTTGATTAATTGGTTTTAACGGTTGTCTGATGAGAGGCGGGCGGGTCGCGTGGAGGTCGGTGCTCGCGAATTGTATCTTGCATGTGCATCAGGTGCTGACGACTCCAAGTGCCTCTATGAATATCCAAATGAGTGGTTATTGCGGGAGAATTGAACCTTCCGCGATATCCGGTGGCTTTCGATTGCTAATACGTACATGCGGTATGTTAGGCGAGTGATTACAGCCCGATAGGAATGTAGAAGTCGCAGGGGGTGGGAGAATATACCCGAAAGCATGTAACTAAAGGTGGAGATAGGGTCAGGTATTGACGTATCTCCCGAATAACGACACGTCCCGTATTTGGAGTGCGCTTTCGCCAAAATCCAGCGTTGAGAAATTCATGGCGCATCGGGAAAATGTTGTGCCTCAAAATACTCTCTCGTATTTATCGTCAATCTTATCCCCGCTGATGGGAAATGCCAAATTTACAGCAGTAATTCTATCCGTATCCGTTTTCACCATTGGGGTAATTTTCGTATCTAAACGTGCGAGTACGTTTGCTAGCTGCTCAAGGTAGATATCTGGAATATAAGTCTGTGGTCTCGTATTTAAGTATACAAATCAATTTCACCGTGTATACACGGGTCAAGGCATACGAATAGGACACATGTAGGACCATTTGCAGATACCTCAGTTGGGTTCTTCCAGTGAATACGTTATGAGCCAGCGCTAAAAAAAGCGTCTCCGGGAAAAGTATGAAATATGTTCCAATAATTTTCAAGGAAAGCTTTCGTGCGTCAGTTAATAGCGCGTTGTTTTTTTAGTATTCCCAGACCTGTTACTTTCTCCTTAGCATGGTTTAATAGTCCTTGTTACGTTAGGTGGTAATGAAATTGCTTCTAATTCTGTTGACGATGAATGACATAAATTTCTAAATTCGTTTTCTTTTAATCTTGGGAATAAATGGCTCCGTGAATATTGAATCTGGTGCTTCATCTACATCTACATGTACACACTTCCCTGTGAGCCGCCGTATGGGCGTGTGGCAGGGGTTGTTAAGACACCAGCCGTGTATAGGGGTGGGTGAAAAGGTGAAGCGTACCTATTTCGGTAGTGTTTTCAGTGGATCTCTTTTTTTCTTATGGTCACTTATTGTGCGTGGGAAGAATGAATTTTTGTACCTATCTGTTCGGCAATTTATCTCTCTTAATATATCTTTCCTGTCGGACCTAGAGATGTTGTACGGCGTCAACATTATATTCTCCATGTCACACTGAAACACACCCGTTCGGAATTTCTCAAACAGTCTAAGCCTAGCGTTTAGCCTTCAAGTCTCTGGTGGTTCCCAACCTTCATAGAGCACAATATGAGATTTTGTTTCCGCGGCCTTCCCCAAACGTCTCCATCGGCGACAGATAGTTATACCCTACAAGCGGGAGATAATGCACCACCTGGACCAGGCGCCGCGTCTGGGAGGCGCGGGAAGTCTTCAATTCCAGGAAGAGGCCGGGACGGGTGTGGGCGCGGGGGTGCGTTTGAGATGAGGGGAGGCATTCGGCAGCGCAGAGTTTGTGTCCAACACCACCCCAAGACATCTCCTCAAAGCCCGTCTCGTCAAGCAAATAAGCCTTCGGTCGGTTCCTTCTGCCTCCTTTTCCTCAAATCTCTTTCTCCTCCGCCCACCCCCTCCCGCTGCCCCTGGCGCTACCACGCGTCTGTAGCGCGCCAGTACCCTCCCCCCCTCACTCTCCGCACCATCTCGTCCCCCCTCCCCGTAGGTGGCGCCTTGATCTCCACAGAAGGCGCCGTTGAGCCCGCCCCTCTCCGCTCAGGCGCTGGGATGCTGTGTAAAAGGAGGGGCATTTGTGGGGGGGGGTTGGAGTGAATAGCAGCCGCAGGGCGTCTTCTCTCTCTCTCTCCATCTCTCTCTCCATTGAGGAAAGCGGAAGGCAGCCGGGAGGGGAAGATGGAAGGGAAAAAATAATACATTTTTCGAGTCGGGAAAGAAGAAAGGGTGTAAGAGGGGAGGGGGTTGGAAAACGAGGTAGGGGGGTTTGAAGCAGGGGTCGGGGGGAGAGAAGGGGACGTCTCATTATATGTTTAGTTACACTCGTTTTAGAGGCGGTTTTTATTCCGTTTAGTTTGTTGGCGCCAGGCGAGTCGAGTTTCTTTTTTGTTCCGCGCATGTTTCTTTGGGAACCGGCGTAGAGAGCTGTAAACAAGCCGTCGTAAGCCGCTGCGTGTTTCGATGTCTTTCTTCCAGCCCAGGATGTATATCTTCTTCCCTCCCATAGCAGTGCGGTAACCACTTTTAATTGAAGGCTGTGGGGTGCCGTTCTTTTTTATTGGGTTGTACCTACTCCGATCAAAAGCTTCGCAGACGGAAAGTAAGCTTCCAAATAAACCAATTTTGCGATAAGAAAGTCACAAAAGCCGGCGTATAATACTTGTAATGACAGTAAGATCTATAAATATAACTTCCTGACCATGTTTATACAATGTTTCTTCTTTATTTTTCATGAAAAATGCTTTCAATCATGAAAGCCTTAAAAGTAAAGATGTTTACATTCAAAAGGTACTCTTTCTTGCTTCCGTTGACTATTTATATTTGCGATACGCTCATAATTCAGATGTAATTGTAGCGTATTATTATCAATTTAATGTAGTTTTTTTTTCCTTTTAAGAAGAACAAAAGTGGAAGAGTAAGAAAGTAAACTAAACAGTAATCGGAATTGGAATTCAGTCTGGTCATTCCCAATGGTCATTTCAAGATATCCATCATTTCCACGGTGTCTAAGCTATCTTCTATCTCGTGCTCCGTCATTGGAATTCCCTATAGACCTCCTGCAAACTGCAATTCAGTCCCACAGTAGGTCTTACGGATTCCAGTCAGACGCGCGATGTAATAGTCGGCCCGAGATTATTTTCGTGCATTTACTCACTGCATGGAAGACTCCCAACTTGCCTCGGATCCGCGCGCGTCTCTCCCCAAGCGACGCATTAAATTGTCATACATTTAGAGGGAAGGCAATCTGGGAACCCTATAAATCAAAGCGTAAAGCCATCACATTTTCATCCCCCTTCCCCTATCCCGTCCTCATAGAACCGAAATAACTCCGGGGCGTCTTTGTATTTCGCATTCCGCGTAAGTCTCGATGTTAGCTCGATACCTTGAAATGACAGGTGGGACGGTCTACACCTCAATGTGCGCCTTCCTCCGGAGCTGTGGCCTCCTCATCCTCGCCAACCCCCTCCCAACTCACCTGTCTCCAGCCACCTCCGAACCCTCCCAGCCATTTTACGGAGAATTTTACCTCCCTGGGACGCTATTATATTGAAGATTCTAGGCGCTCTTGCGTGTGCGAAGAATTCCCTTCCTCGCCGCCTCTCCGGATTTTTTCCCTTCCCTTCAGTCTTGCTCTTTCCATCCTCACAATCACACGTCTATCGCTGTATCTCTCCTTCTGCTTTACTCATTCTCTTTTCTTGCCAATACGAGGGCGTCTCGACGAACTATCGGTATCTGGATTCTCGATAACTCATCTTGCACGCTTCCAAGGACTAATCGCAAAAATAGATCTCAAAGAAAGATGGAGTAATAATGTGGGAATTAATGTTGAATTTTTCCCCGCTACTGCTCGATTGTTTGTGGGATATTTCTTAGTAAATGCTAAGCAGTTCCTCGGAAAATTGATATTGACTTCAATATCGGATAGCATTCTGCAAGCAAGCGGCGAGCGCGTGGCGTTCACGGTATGAATATATGAGTGCAATGTAGTAATTTAAATTCATATTGAAGAAAAATACCACCCACGTAAGTTTTAGAGCAACATTGCTAACGAGAAGAAGAGTTCTAATTCAAATTTGACCTAAATTCTGTTTCATATTCATATCACAAAGTGGACTCCCTTTCTTATGTCCTTGTAAAAAAGGACGTTTGAATATAATAGTTTGAGGATCTGGTGGTTTCCCGGTGAATTAATTGAGTGAATTACTCACGGGATCCACCTCCTGGTCTGGGTGCAGGCAGGCACTGACGATGGCTAACTCCGCGACTAACCCGTGAAGATTTCGCTCAAGGTAAATAATTTTTTATAATGCTTCTGAAATGTAAGTGATTGGCAGAAGGACTCGTCATAAATCATTCAAATCCATTTTATAGAGTTTCTCAGCCAACTCGGGGTTTATTTTCAGGCTCTTCTTTCTCCATTTACGTGGAATATTTGACATATTTTGCTCCCAAATCGTATCATGTACTCCATTCGTCGATTCGCAGTTTTAATTTTTTTCCTCCGAAATCTTTGCGATGCTTCGCGCGCGCAGGCGCCGCCATTTGTCTTTTTTTTCGAAGCGAGAGGCGTTGAGGGCTGGCTCTTTTTTCACGGCAGGAGAGAGCGCGGAGCGACACATTTTGAAAGCGTGACGAGTCAGAAAATTGGAAGAAAACAATTTTCTGAGGCATGGGCGCGTGAGACTATATGTGTGTAAAAGGGTTTGGCATATCGGTCGAGGGGGGGAGAAGGGGAAGGGGTTTTTGGGGGCGGGGACCGGATGGAAGGGGTACGAGATGGGTTGGGGAGGGAATAGGAGGGGGAGATTGTGGATATACGGGTAGCAGAACGGAGGGGGATGCTTCGTGGGGGTTTCAGAATTGAAGATAAAATAGGTAAGACTATGAAGGAGCACTTGTTTACTGAAGAAATGGACACGCATGCAAAAGTACCTACTTCAATATCATGTATAGCGAACGAATTGGGAAATGGGTCGAGGTTACGAAGGAAGTATAAAAATACTTCACCTCTCTGTGATGAATAGTAAATATTAAATTTAAACAATTGATTTTACACTTTGATAATAAAGGCTTGAAACGGAGCAACGGGACAGGAGTAGAAAATAATTTCTCATGAAACTGAAATCGAAAGTATTAGGTAACCTCCATGATAAAAAACAACTTAGTTTCAATCCACAAAATTCGAAATTCAATCAATTCAAAATTGTGTGGATTGAAACTAAGTTGTTTTTCCTCATGGATGTTACCAACTTCCACAAGCTTAAGCCGGAGACGATTACTTATATTAGGTATCCTTTTACTAGGACCTAATCTCGCGTTATATAGAACTTGAATGCTGTGTTTCATTGACAATTAAAATCTATTCAATTATTTCGGCTCTTTTGTGAGGCAGTAGATTTTTCTGCCTGAATTCTCGAAATGGGTGAGTGACGAAGAAAATGTAGTGGTGGAGAGTCAGAGGCGTTTGATCAGCGGATGATGAGAAGAAGTGAAGAAATTTAAAGTGAGATTTCTGGATTAAAATATTAGTTATCAGTTCCATTGTTTCAGGCTCAACTAGGTGGAAGCTGAATTTCGTAAATGAAATACTAACTTTGTTTCCTTCCACAGATTTATTTTCTTGGTACAACATGTTATTAGTTATTAGTTATCCATATCAGTTATCAGAAAAGGTGACGTAATATGTGTGGATATCATGACCGTTCCTCACGAAGTAACGGTGGAGAATGATAACATAATCGTGATTTTATTTTGTAAAGTTAAAAAATGCATTTATCATAATAATTTGGTTACTTAAGCCGATTGAATTGTCCACCTAAGATAAGAAACGGCTTTAAATTTAAAAAAATTGAAATTTTTCGTGAAGTATTTGATAGAGTAAACTTGGTTCAGTGGAGATTTAGGATAGGGGAGTTGGCTCATAGCATTGGGAGAAAGGCGGGGGCTGGCCGGGAAGAGGACGCTCCACGCCGCTGTGCTGGCTCGCCCGTTTCAGGGGAAGGACACTCGGGGCCGGAGAATATATATGTATATTTGGAATGGGGACATCGGAGATTCCCGCTGGTGGATTGGCGAAGCAGAAGGGGAGAATGATGGTGGAGGTGCTGTTCTCAAGTGCCGTTCGCGATAAGGCCGCCTCGTGGAACGTTTAAAAAAATCGTGAGGCTGACCGGAGTAGATGGGTTTGAATGAGAGAGGCGGGCTACTGACGATGCGAGGGGATGTGTTTGGAGTACTGGGGGAAGAGGTAGGGTGGGTGTTTGAAGTGGGGCAAAGGCCCCCGGGGGTTGGGTGCGCTGGAATGAATACGTGCATCATGAGGAGCAACGGTGGACAGGCACGAGGTGAAATAACGCCGCCCTCTAGGAAGGAGCTCTCGCTGCGAGGGTTTCCGATAGATAAAACTGACAGTTGAACATCGGGTGGGAGGCGTCGGGAGGTTAAAAAGAGGCGCAGGGGAGTGAAGTGTTGGAGGAGGGAGTGATGGAAGGGAGGGAGAGTAGTCTTCGTCTCAGTCGGTCGAGGGCTCAGCGGAGGAACGCTCGAAGCGAAGAGATTCGAAAAGGATTGGCGTGGAAAATACTCGACCCCGGGATGCGAGGCGATCCCGTTCGGAATTTCTCCGTGGCACCCCTACCCCGGTGCAAAATGCTCCTATTCCCCCTGAAACTTTCAATTCGCCAGTTGTTAAGGACGTGCTATTTAAAAATCCTGTCGGAACTTCGAATGGAAAGGATGATAAGAACTCCTTAAGTTTCGCACACAAGGTTTCCTAGAAAACTGTTCTGCCAAAATGAGGACGAATAAGGCTTAAATTTAGCATGGTATCGCCCTGATGATAGAGATATTTTTACCAATAACTTGAAATAAAAGTTTGCTGTACCAAATCCTTGTCAATTGTACAAATGAAACTTTAAAAAATTAATTCTTCGAAACCTAATGCCTTGTACAACGTCCAACTCTCTAATAACCATAGGTGTGTATTTTTGCATGTGTGAATTATCATTAAGAGAATACCACGTAGATGTTACGATAAAGTGAATAATCCAGGGAATATTATGCCAAGCATAAAATCGCACTGGAAGTTTTAAAAGTTGTTAAACAAGGATGGTGGAAAATTTGCTGATCAATGATAGGCACTATATTTCTCAGCCTTAAGATTCATTATAATTTCTAAACCGATTGGTGGAATCACCTTATCAAAAATGATAAATCCTTTGCTCATAAACGAGTTATAAAAATTGTTTTATATCCTTTATTTCAAATTAGGCAAATATAGATCATGTCATAAATCAGGATAGTTTGTGGTAATATGAGAGCTTTTGAATGTAATGAGTTGTGGCTTTATTCGTTGCCCGTTAAACCAGGCACCTTGAGTGCAATGCTTAAGGTATAGATGTAGATGAGATGGTTTCATGAAGAATTTTAGCCAATCGGAAGGATGAGGGCCTCGATAAAGGCCGAGAAGTCAGGGGTTTGAGAGACGTTGCTGCCAAAGGAAGCGGTACATTTTTTTTCCGGAGAATGGTGGGTGGTTCAGGCGAAGAGGACAGAGGGGGTGGGTGGCAGGGGGTGTGGCGGAGAGTGGAAGGAAGGTGATGGGTTTTTAAGGGAAGAGGTAAAACGCCTGTCGCTACTCGTTAATGATCGTTTAATCGAGTTACGTCTTTTAACATTCTTTCCCCCGCCTCCCCCATAATACATCCCCAAAAGACATACCCCCCCACGCTTTAGGAAGCCATCGTAGTATTTTTTTTACATATCTTGCACCCACCCTCTCTCAAACCATCCCTCTTCTCTTCCTCCCTATTCCGTTCAAAAAAACTTCCGCACTTCCCTCTCCTCTCCTCGACTCCCGCTCCGTGTAATGCTGGTGGGAGGGTGAATAATTCATGAGTGCTTGGGAATTGGTGGGCGGGGTTTCGGGGGTGGCTTGGTGGGAGCTGGAGGGTTTGAAAAGAGGGAGGTTGAAGTGGTGGGGGGGAGGTTTGTGTGAGATAAGAGTGATGGAATCGTGATGGAAATGATTCTGGCTGATGAGTGACGCAGGGAAATCCTCGCCAAGTTTAAGTCTGACGCCGCCGTCCCGAATAACAGAGGATTCTTCCATTCGTTAAAAGTTTTTTATATTATTTTTCCCGTTTTCCTTCACTTTTTATAATTCTTTCGTTCCCTCCTCCTCTTTTTTCTAATGTCCTCCCTCTCCACCCCGCTCTCTTTTCTCATTCCGGAGGATTTCCGTGTTAATTGCGCAATCGCTCTTTAAAAGGGTCTGGTTTAATTGGGCGGACGTAATAGATGGATGTGACTCCCTGCTTGATGAATAGATTGGAATCATTTCTGAAGAATTCCGGGCCATTACTTCAATCCACTCCTTCTCATTTTACTCGTTTATTGCACGAAATGCGGTCGAAAATGTCTCTTCTTTAAACCTAACATGATGGTAATTCATTTTGATTGTTGATTTACAAATAGTTGAGTTCATATCCTTTTTTATTCAAGAGAATTTCTTCACTAGGTGTACTCTATTTAGGTCATGTACCAGACTTGTATTCATTGGGCTACATTGTTACATATTTAGTGGCATAGACTCGGTTACTTCAACACGGCCTCGACGTAAGACATGCCGAGTAATGTTGGAATTACACAGAGAAGAGTTAGTTGCTATTTAACACTCACATTGAGTTTAAAGTAATCAGAATTCTATCCACATCATACTATTTAGGAAAAAGAAATCCATATCTCACACTACCATGGAAGGCCATGATTTGTCATTGATATAGTTTTCTTAGATGATTAAAGGGAGTGTCATCTCCTACCGAAGGGTGTTTTTTTAACAAAATAAATTAATCCTACGGTCATTTCCAACGAAATCCGAAAACATTAGCGTGTAGCAATCAACAAAAATGCTACTATATGTCAAAATTTGTGTTATCAAGTGAATTTAAAAAACTTAAATCACACTGTCGCCAAAGCTATGTAATAGAGGCTGTTTGTCGCGTCAAAAATAAACCAAAGAAGTTTGTGATGCAATCAGTGCAATTGCTCTGGTCTCGGTCGCAATACCATCGGTCTTTGACGGCCGATCACTCTTGTGAGCGAGCATCAGAGCGCAAGACGTGGCCCGTGCACCTTTTGACTTCACTCATTCATCTCGGACTCCATTGGGGAAACAGAGCGAGCGGAACAATGCCCTTGCCCCATCATAAAAGACCCTTTAGGTTTTTACCCTGGAACACACAACGCGTGTGTGTGTATATGTATCTCTCACTGCCCAAAGAGCGAGAAAGAGAGAAGGGAGAGTGAGAGATGGAGAGAGGGTTAGAGCATCCCATCGGGGTTCCCTTCAAATCAATAAATACAGATCCGTTTTCGTTGGTACATCGCATTCCGTCCGGAGAAGGCGAGGCGCCGGGCGCACCAATGAGAGACATTCCTCGAGAGAAAGGGATCCCCGGAGAAGGGGAACGGCGAGAAAGAATCGGGGGAAGAAAGAAAATGGCAGACGCGGAAAAAGGGACTTGCGTGGGAACTCGCTTCCAGGGGTGCTCGAGTTCTTTTTGTCCCTTCCCCCGCTCCCTCTGAACACTCACTTCGCAGTCTTGAGGAGATTCCCCATTCTTAAGGACATCTCGTGCTTTGTCGTGGTGGGGGCGTTATCATGTCATGCGAGGAATACTCGTATGCGAGTTCGCGTTGAACGAAATCTTTTATAAGGAGACTAGAGATGTTTATTTTAGAAAGTCATATGAAACCACTATTTGGATTCAAGCATGGCTCCGAAAGGTAGGAACAAAAGACGGTTGTCACTTAGCTGGTACGCTACCCGTCGATAAAGGGTCAAAGTTCCTCGAGACGAGTTCCACACAACGTGCATATAAGTATGCTACGATTGTGGATATGCATTGAGATTTTGTGGGAACTGCAAGAGGATTATTTTTTTAAAAGTATTATGGTTTTGGCAGACTAGTTTTTCCCATAACTTGCATGATACCATCATTCAGGTATTTTATAAATTATAAGCACATGCATTTTGGCTTGGCGTGTGTCGTTTATATTTGTAGTGCTAGCTTCGTTTATAAAATTTTAGTGCCATGATTGCCATTTCTCAGCACGGTAAGAATTTCTAAGGTTGCTTTTGTGATGCGTCGGACGATTCCTCGAACTAGTCATGGTATGGAATCTCGTTCCGTTTGGCATTAGGTCCATTGTGGCTTTTTCTCTCCTTTCAAAGTTCCTGTTGTTTCCTCTGTTTTTGCGATTGCTGACTCCCGTCGGTCCATGAAGTGCGTGGGTTCGCTCGTGCGTGCGTACCGGCCGTGTGTGCAAGGGATGCTGGGATAATGACGTCTCCTCTCCCTCCCTCCCCCACCCGCCACCCAACCCCCGCCTCCGTCCCCCCCCCTCCCCGCTTGCCTCCCCCTCTCCGCACTTTAACTAAGTCCGCACCCCAGGGCGCCGGTGCCGATTCCTGGGCAACCAATAGGAGGAGACTTCACTTACCCCCTCTGCTGACGCTGGATCCCTCTCCGATGGATCTCTCTCTTTCTCTCTTGCCTCTCCACTACTTCTCTTTTCCCCACCCCCCGGATCCCGTCGGGTTTCTTCACCTCATATCCCTCCTCTGAACCCCCCCCCCCACCTTCCCTATCCCTCCCCAATACCTCCTCCCGAATCCTCTCGAACCCTAATTTCTCTTCAATTCCCCATCGTCCCTTCCCTGCCGCTCCGAATGCAATGCCGTGGTGAGCGCCCGTTTGGATTCCTCAAATGGCGGGATTCCTTCGAGGGTCGAAGAGTTCGGAATTAACGTTTCTCCCCCTCCGCTATTCCACCCACGGATGATTTTATGTCGCAGATGGCGGAAAGGATGTCCCAGCAATGCGGAATTGATGAGAAAGTGATTGCTGATTCTGGGAACATCGGGGTTATGCCTTATCGAGCCTGTGAAATTGCAATTTGTTGAATGGCGTTGTGCATTATATTATAAAACGTTGATTTATTTTTGTTTAGAAGATAGAAGCTGTCCTATTGTGGCAACGTAAGATGATAGCCGTTGCCTTATAAAATAAATTACCTAAAATGCCTCGCGGATTTTTAAAATTCATTGCTCAAATATACGTGTACGAAAATGTATGAAACTAATGCATTGAATCATAAGAAAAGGGTATTTAGTTAGCTACAGTTGTTGACTATAGAATTATCGTATCGTATTTCATCATGTCATCATTCTGCGATGGTTTCTTCGGGCTTAACATGCTATGTGTTACAGTATAAGTAAAAAATAGCCAATAGTACTACTTACTTTCTTTATATGTTATTATCTCCGAAAGGTTTTGTTATTTTAGAGTTATCATTTCTATTTCAAAGTCGAAATTAATTGTGCTATCCTTAATCCACGGGACTCATTATCGCAGACTTGTTTCGTTTCGTTTGCGCTTTCAGCTAAGCTGTGTTCTCTTGCTGTATGAATTCACAGTGGACCTGCTTCAAATCAAATTTCTTCAAACTACTGCGCAAGGAGTCACGTAGGGTTCCGGCGGTAAATTAAGGAGGAGTGGTGGAATTAACCTCTCACGGGCGCACTTTTTAACGAGGCCTCGTGAAGGCCGCGGAAGCCCATCCTAATTTTGCTTTTTTCCCCGAGCGAAAAACAAAAAAAGGAAGATTTCCACCATCTCCCTCTTATTTTCGCTAAGTCCCATTTAAAATTGGAGGGCTACCTGTTCTGCGTGGATTATTCAGGCCCACGTCGCGGGCGATGACGTCAGGAAGGGGGCAGGAGGGATTGGTGGAAGGCATGGGGATGGGGTGTGTAGAAATGCCGGCCTGGAAGTGACCGTCGCCGTGCAAATCCCCGAGAATTAAAGCCTTAACTCCATTTTCTCTCAACAGACGGCGCTTTCGACAAAATTATGCGTCCTTCTCCTGTTTTTTCCCCCACCGCGTCCGCCTCCCTGCTCCCAGCCCAGATTCGCGTCTCCGCCTTTTCCTCTGGGTGCGTTCCCATCCCCTCTCCACACCACGCGATAGGAGGGATTCCGCGAGCAAAGTCCACGCATAATTTGGAGGAGACGACAATTCATCCTGCGGAATAATTTAACCCCTTAAACGGAACGGTTAATTCCTCTGAGCGCGTCGTCCCCCCGAGTCCGGACGTGTAGTGAGCCGCCGTCCGGGGGAATATTCTTCCGTCTCTCCACGCACGCCGAAAGCTCACACCACCCTTCCCTCCTCCGCCCGCCACCTCTTTCTCCCTTCCGATGACGATCCTCGGTCCGGCGCTGATCTGCAATCCACGCTTCCAATCTCCCACGCCTCCGGGCTCACGACAATCCTCTCACCCCTACCCAACGCCCCTGAATCCCCTCCCCCCCCCACCCTCAGGGGTTGGCCCCCCTCTCATCATAAGGCATAAATCGGACCCAGGTCATTCTCGCCACCTTTTCCCCGGGATTTCCGCCAACCCACCCACCGACGACTCCCTCCCCCTTGTTATTAACTGCGGATTACCGAAAGTCGAGCATCCGCGCGCACCCTTTTCTCCGGCCCGACTAGGATTTTGGCTCTGAGAGGGGGAGAGGTGTTGGCTTTCTCGTGTCGTGGGGACTGAAAGGGGGGAATACAGGGGCGAGGGATTTTTTTAGGGAAATGTGCGAGCTAGCGAGTGTTGATGGGGTTGGATATGAAAGGGGCTCGACTTTCGTGAGATGGCGCGGTGTGGCGAGAATTTCGGAAGCCGAAGGTTGACAGTATTAGATTGGAAGGATGGTAACTTCGGCATTGAGCAAAGAGGAAGCACCTTTACGCCGCTACTAAGCCGTAATTTACATGTTGCCGTGAAAAAATATGAAAAATGGCGGCTGTCTCTATATTTTACTCGTTCATCACTTCTCAGGTCGGTTTTCGGGTTGGTTTCATGGTATGTGAAACTTATAACCACTGTTCCGACGTCAAAAGATCCTTCAAAAATACATATTTTAGTGATGCATGATTTCGGGCTCTCCCAGTGAATGATGCTGATGAGTTGTTCTCGGGTTTCCCACCGGGTTAGGCTCTCCATGATTGCCGACGTTTCGGCAGTAGACTTTCCTGCCGTTTTCAAGGGAATTTTTTCGCATGCAGAGCCTTGAAAATGACAGGGAAGACTCCTGCCGAAACGTCGGCTATCATGGAAAGCCTAATCCGGTGGGAAACCCGAGGACAACTCATCAGCATGCGTATTTTAGGCTTACTCTTGCGGTGACCTTTGTTTTTCGTAATGATTCATCTCCACTTCATGAGGAAGTGACGTTTGCTCCAACATAATGAGCTCCGTTATCCATGTATCTCGATTATTTTCAATGGAAAAGTTGTTTTATTACTTCAGTCAGATGTCCGAGTGGTTATCTTCTAAGAGCTTGGGGTAGGTTCCTGCCCGGTGTTGAAATTATTTCCCCGCCGCAATATTGAGCGTGTCATGGATTTGTATTTAATCGAGTAAATTGCAGCGCGCGGCGGCGGCGGCATTGGAAATCCCGATGTCCCGTGGGGAGAACTTGGCAGACGGCTCGTCGCCGTTGCGCAATTAGTCCATTCGATCTGCTTGCTTGGTGAACCGCAGAAACTCCACACAAGATAGCGCGGTTGGGATCAAGCCTCCCAATTTGTATTGCGTCTAGTAACAAGACCGCCGCTGACTACGTGCTATCGGAATCCCTGGGAGCAGAATAGCTTACTCGACTGCACGCTTGCTGTTTTGTCGAAAACTCTCCCGTTTGCTGTTTGTGGATTGCCGCACACGCCTTAGACACACTGTAATACGAACTCCCAGTAAGTGATGTAGGAATACTAAGTTGCAAAAATGGTAGAGGTATGATTATTTTGGGAAGCATTGAGATTGTATAACTTTATGATTCAAACGAAAATCAACACAAGTATTTTCTTTCTCTAATTTCTTTGATGCTAATTGAATTGAGTGCCTTCGCTGATTTTATCGAGTCTTTTTAAGATTTTTTTCTAGTTTTTCTAGCATCTTAATCTTATTCTCCAATCCTTGTTACGTGACCTACAGTTTTTCTTTTTTCCTTAAATTGATGGGAGAAACGATATAATTTTGTTTCCAAATATATTTAATTTTTACTCAGTTAGTATTGCTAGAACAGTACCTACTTGGCCCCATTACCACGCCTTAAAATTATATATTCATTCATGGAAATCGCAATCATATATATTATTTCTCAAGGGCTTTTTTTGTCGGTACGCCATAACTTCCAAAATACTTCATCAATTTTCATAAATGAGGCATAATTTTAAAGCTTTTCTTAACCACTATACCGAAAAAAATGCAAATTACTCACATTTCAGTTGTTTTTCGAAAACTTTCCAATTGAAAAAAACTGTTTTTTGAAATCCCGCCCTCGACCTATCGATCCTCTATCGAGAATATCGAGATATATCGAAATGAAACCGATTTAAATTTCATGCATCTATTATCTCAATCCGCATTTAATTTCGACTTAAAATATTGATTTAAGGTATTCGATCTGCTGATCTAGGTATTTATAAAATGAACTAAATTAATCAAAACTTGAATTTATATTTACTTCCCCAAACCGCTCATAGTCATTTGTTTTTACTTAGTCCATGACGACCATCTTACTTCGTCTCTGCTCTCTACGATAAACAAACCCGGCGATCAAATCAGATTATTCACTTTAAAGAAATCTACACAAGTTCAACTCAAAAGTAAGTACCGTATGGATTCTGACGCACTAACTACACGGTACTAACTATGTGGTGTGAACTTCAATTAAGTGGGATTTGAGGAGGACACAGTGCGAATGCTTCGCACGGGTGGACTAGTCAATTGTAATTGCAATTTATGTTTTGAAGTGGGAACGTATGGTCTGATCTATATCACTTTATTGAAATTGAATTTTTATGGTTATGCCAGGACCTGATGAGACAGTTGAAGAAAAACATTTTCTGAAGTTTAAACACTTTATCATAATGTAGAAGGAATAATTATACAAATCCTCATTCCTGAAAATTTAATACTGTTTGAGGTTAATTGTAAAGTTAATGTTTTACTACTAAACGCGTTTTTTTATATTTTCTCCTAGTTCCCAGAGTTTCCTGCGAAGTGTCCGTAAAAGCTTATGTTGTCTCCCTCTGGAGTCAATGTTTTCTAAGACGCTATAAAAGTTTCGTGGCTAGGGACACACCGGCCGTTTTGATAAGAGGGGGCGTGAGGTTGAGGAGAGGAAAGAGTGGGATCGGTGGGCGGAGGGGATCGTCATATACGGGGGACGTTATTGCAAGGAGAAAGGAAAGTACGGGAAAATTGCAAGTGGTAGTTTTAGGGGGAGGTGGGTGAAGATTGGGAGGGAGGGGGTGGTTGTGGAGGTTGGATGGACGTGGGAGGGAGGAGAGGTGAGTGGGTGGGTATTGGGAAAGTTTGGCTGCGGAAGAAGAGAATTTTCGTGAAGGGGGGAATGGAAGGAAAGGCTTTTCGGGGGGAGGGGAAGGGGGGGATAGGCCGGGTCCAGGGTTGGGGGTGGTGGCGTGGGGTAAGAAATGAGTTGTGTGTGCTGGTAGGGAGGGGGGGGAAGTCCTGGAATATCCTCGGCCCAGGCAGGCATATAAGCCGCTTTGGTTCGTTCCAGATTGTTAGCGAGATTGTTCCGGCCTCATGTGTGGGTCCCACGGTGGAAGTGATTGGAGGAGGAGCCGAAGGAGGAGTGGGGGGAGATGCACATATGTGTGTAAGGGCGGGCGGGTATGTATGTATGTGCTAGTCGGGTGCTTGGGACAGGAAGAAAGGGCGTAAGGATGGAAGGAAGAAATGGGAAGAGGGAAAAGAACGAAGACCATTAGGGAGTGGCGTTGGGAATTGTTGGGACCTGCGTCCAGTCGTCTGCTTTCCTTGTAATCGCATAACTCG
Organism: Pyrrhosoma nymphula; assembly: GCA_963573305.1. Classification (NCBI taxonomy): domain Eukaryota; kingdom Metazoa; phylum Arthropoda; class Insecta; order Odonata; family Coenagrionidae; genus Pyrrhosoma; species Pyrrhosoma nymphula. The sequence goes on from OY754338.1 coordinate 86,410,146, forward strand.
TGTCTCTGTAATTAGTGTTGTTGCTAAAATAATTGCTCTGCCTGTTGCGTAAATCACTTTCGACTGGCTGATACATCATAGAATTCGCTACTAATTTTAGGCATAGTAAATAGTTCCTTTTGAGTTGCTGGATCACGATCTTTGTTAGTATTTAATGAAAACTAAGATGGTTCACAGTCCCGGTTTATGCATTTGTTTGAGCACGCCAGATGCATAATAAATTATGATGTAGTGACCAGTTGACAGATATTTCGGATAATTATTTTCCTAGAACACTTTTGTAAGTACAAATATGTTTTATGATAAATATGCTTTTAAAACTTAATTGTTTTGAAGTAAACTTTTGTTCAAACACCTGCTTTGTTTCAATGACGCCACGCTTAGCAATTGCTAAAAAATTTCGATTGACCGTCATAAATGTTATGCCAAATATTATTTTCCGCTTCATGCTGTTTTCAATTTTTATTTAATTAAAAAGTTCTAAAAGGCGTTATTGATTTACTGTTACGGTGTTGAGAATCAATTAAGAAAATTCTTATGCATTATTCATTTCTTCCATTCTTATTCTTACTTGAAAATCGTACGTCGAATACGTTGGGCATCCGTTACTTCCACTCCACTGTAACAAATAGCCACAAAGAAACCTAGGGTGGTAAATTAGTATTAATGTGAAACCGTTGTGTTTTGATAAATGCATATGCCCGCCACATCGTGAATTAAGGGATTAAGGTTTATCGATTCGAAAATTGTTGTCGAAATACTGTGACTTTTATTGAAATGCTTACCGTATTTGCGTCGTGATTTATGGCTTTCTTCTTTCTTGCTGATTAAGTTCACATTTTTTGGAGTAAAATGGCTATTTTCATGCTGGTGTAAATATTCTATGAAGCGGTCACTTTACTTGCTTGGATCCACGATGTTTTAAGGGGCAACCCTTAAGGAATGCAGGTGTCGGCGTTCGAGTTCTCGGCGCTTAAGCGGTCAGTAGGAGCTCGCTAAAATTAGCCGTAGGTGTGTCAATGCAATGAGGAAGATAATCTGGGAATGTTTGCGAGCTTGAGGGTGGGGGGAGGACAAGTGAAGAAGGGTAAGCAACGTGGCGGGGGCGTCGTGGCAAAAATGGACTGAAGTCTGCTGCAGCGAATGCCGTGAATGGGGTTTTCAAGCCGTGCCGTACTACGCCGGATCGTGTCCCCGCCGGAAGTACCGGGATCAAGGATTTCGTCACGTCCCTCCAGCCCTTTCCTTCCGCACCGTTCCTTTTTTCCAGTCCCTTTTTCCACCCTTTCGTTCTTCTCCTTCCGTTTCCTCCCCCTCTTTTATCTCTCCTCCCGTTCTTTCCCCGCCCACCCGCCTTCCTCATTCCGTACACAAATGCACGAGGAATGGCTCCTCATTTGAAGGGATTATTCCGAAAGCCCCGCATTCGAAGCCCTCATCGCCCGGGCCGGCAGAGAGGGGGTGGTAGGAAGCCCCATCCTCCTGCCCCGCTCCGCCCGCCTCACCCGGCCCGTGATTTCGCGAGCATCCCTCTCACTCAGAACAGAAATCTCCCGGAATCGGGACATGAGGAACAGAGGGAGGATCCTGCCAGTTGCGGTTACACCTTCGCAATTGCGCGTTTTCACCGCTCGCCGCAATTCCGACGTAATTTTTGGATAAATCCACTGCGGTCCTGAAAAAAAATAGCGTGGAGTGTATCCTATAGCATCTCGAGGAGTCATGTTAAACTTTTACTCATGCTTATTTAATGGTATTCCATCCATATTAGTGAAGAATTTAGATCGTTAGGGTCTTTGAGAGTTTCTCTTTCTTGTTTTTTAAATGGTAGGTAGCTACTGGTTTCAGTGTGATCAATGATACTTCTAGTTTGCGCAAAAAAGGCTTACGGTGCAGCTGATTAGATATCTTTAGGTTATGGTATGCACGTTTTCATACAAATTTAACCTATGTTTCCTTATGAAGACACATTTTTATCCAAATATATTTCCCTTGAGCGTATTATTGCGTAACATTGAAGGGACCAATGCTGAGGCTTAAGGGGCTAATATCGGTATATCTCTTCAGGCATTTAATGTACTATTGGTTGTTCATACCCAATCATAATTCTTCTCGTGTTAATTATATTATTGAAAATCATCTCCAGTGTGCGTGCGTAGTATTTACGGTGGAAAAGTAATCAAGTTCGTAAAAAACCGAAGAAAAAAACACTCTTAATTCTGCTTTTTTTCCTATTACGTGGCTTTTAACGCTCGCGAATTTTCCCCGCGGAGGACTCTTTCACGTGGCATTAAATGCATCCAGATTTTATTCTCGAAGAAATATGCCCATTTAACCTGACGGCCGCTATCGGCAGGAATTGATTTGGGGGAAATAAAAGAGAGTGCCCCATCGCTTTTCGGCTGCCTTGTTGCCTTCCCCTGAAGTTACGACGAAGCGACGAATTTCCCGAAACCCGGCCGACCTCACGTTCTATAATCAATAAGCTCTGGAACGAATGCGCTCTCTCTCTCTCTCCGATCGAATATGATAGTTGATTGGTGGCCCGTTCGAACGCGGTGCTGGTCGTGAATATTCATCAAGTTGATAGCCCCCTACCCTCCGTTTCATCGTCTGTCACTTTCCGATGGTAATTTTAAGAGCGCGTTTCCCACCGCTCGGAGAGATTGTGTTATTTCTCCATTTTCTTTCGCCCTCCAGTTTTCCAAAAAAAATCTGACATCAGATAGTGAACCATGCTCTCTCAGTGCATTTTGTCGCTGAAACAGATAGCTGTTTTGTTATGTTCAAGTTTCCTAGTGTCTCCCTGGAAGGATGCATTAAGCGCGATCTAAATTAAATATTTCATTCAGTAAAAGTTCATTCTCAGTTTATCTAATTTGCTTGTAATTTGTGACGGTGGTCTCTCATACTACCTTGCCCTTATACTCTCCTCCCTAGGCATGTATTCTCTCGTAAGTGGAGTCATGGCTATTGTTTCTCTCATCACTATTCATTCCTTCGGTAGTCGTATTGCCTACTCGTAATTCTAGTTAAATTTCTTTGCCTCTGTCATTATAAGACTTTTTTCACGTTCAAATCCTCTTGTTGAATATTACTTAAATGTCGACTATGCCAGAAATGTGTCTTCTACAGTGATTTATATTCGTCAGTGGTCTGAGTTAAAGGAAGTTGCTGTGAAAAGAATCCGCTAATGTGGAGTGTGGATTGCGTTGAATTCGGGGAATAATGTCTAAGGTAAGTAGGTGTCCCACATCTCCTAAAATATATTTCCTGGAAACACACCCGTCTGAATCATAAATCACCTAATTTTTTTGACTCGTAGTGCCTTTCCTAAGCAAAATATTTTCATTCGATGAAGACGGTAGAATCTCAAAATTATGGTCCAGGGGTATTTTGTTGGTTTATGTTTGTCCTACTCATGATTTCAAGTACTTTTACTCGGTGGTTATTGGAGCATGTTCTCTCTCTGCCGGCCATGTGTTTAGCTGGCGTTTATCACTCCCCCACCTCGCATTTTCCCCTATCCGTCTCAGGCCTAGTCCTGCTCGGCAATCCATTGGACCGAAAGTGTGCCCAACCACGAAACTTCCCCTTCTGTTCGCTTTATCATTTCTCTCGGGAACGACTTATCCTATCGCCCGGCAGGATTATGCTTGAATCCTCGCATTCTGGCTCCTACGGCGGACAAAGGAAAAAGAAAGATAGGTGGATTTTTTTTTCGAGCATGAGACGATTAAGCGTGGCATTGTACGGGCACGTTTCGCCGTTCTGGCGTAAGTCTGTATGGAACAGCAAGCATCCAAATGTGTTTGGATCGATACCACACGGAATGCTTGGGTGTCCCATCGACCTTCAAGGGATACTTATTGCGTGCGGCGAGGTTTTAATTTTTGCCTTCCTTTAGCTTTTCAAAAGGAATAACGTTTAACTTTCAAAAGTGTTCAAATCACCTTTTCTTTTCTTTTAAGTTCCTCCCGGCTCTCCTTACCCTTCCTTTCTCTCTCTCTCTGTCTGCTATCGCTCTCCCATCTGAGAACCCAAATATACCCCCTCACCATCCGCTTCTTGTCCCCCCCCTCAACTGCTTATCTTGCCTCCCTCATCTGGCATACACGGTAAGTCATAGAAAGGAGCAGGCATCTCTTTGTTCGCTGTTGGGTGGTCGGACAGGCATTCCTCGGATTCCTTCCTCTCCGCATCTCCTCTCTTCCTTTCCTCCCATTTTTTTACTCCTCCTGCTACCTCCCTATCCTTGACTCATTTATCCATTTATCCCATCTTACTTGCGTCGTCTACCTCTCCACCTAGGATGGCCGCGATACCTTTGTTTACGTCCACGCATTGTCGATAACGCCCTCCTCTCTTCACGAAACGGTACCTTTTTGTATCAGTATGGAATTATCCGTGGTATTTGAAAAGTAAAATCCTTCTGTTATTTGAGCCTCTTGAATTTATTTCTATTAATTGATTATTCGTCGTTATATCTTTGCCAAATGCGTTAATGTCGATACGCTCTCTAATCTTCATCAAAAAGGATTTTATTTGGCTTGCCTTTTAATTAATCTCATTTATGGCTTTTTTATCACTATTCAATTTGTGTCCTCACTCTTCGTACATCCATTTTAACCATATATACTCCTGCCAACAGTGCTGAAATCTTACCATTCTATGACGCATTTATATATGGCATTTGTGGTTAGCGTGGCTGAAATGCTGTTTGAACATTATTTTATTTGGAGAGTCAGGAAGCCAAAGATCTTCATCCTCCCATTTTTTCCCAAGCGTTCATTGCACTGGTTAACTGTATTAGATACTCAAACCTAAACGGGTTTACAACTAATGTTACGAAGCAGTTTTTTGAGTTTCAATGAAAATTTCATCTCTGATTTCATAAGCTTGGTGAATGTCGACTTCTGGAGTATGTATCTTACACTTTATAAAAATTATCTTGAATTAATATTAAGCCTATTTTATTTTAGTTTCAAATTTTTGTAATGTGCCCATAACTGTATTTCAGTGCCTAGGATGGTGATCAGGTTAGTCAAAGTAATGGAATGTGAAGAAATTGTTCGGAAGCTCACAATTGACTTGAGAAATTATTTATAGCTACGCTACACATTTCCTGAGGACAAAGTCTCTCATGCATCCTATATACTCCTTCCTCTTCAAACACCGAGGCCATCAGTACCCCTTGCTCTCATTGCACTATTCACTCGTTCCAGGAGATCTGTTCTGTTGAAGCCAGCGAAAGTTTTACGGAAGGCATGCTGGCGTAGGAGGAAGCGTCTCTTCCCTTTTTTCGCCTGCCGTATATCGCAGCTTCCCTCTAAGTCACGCTTTATTGAGTTTCGCATTGAGGGTGATGATGAGTAATCAGCTTTTACGGAGTGTTAAAACCTGGCTAGCTCCCAACGTTTTTCAACCTGGCAATTGCTTTTTTGTGATCTTCGAAAATCTCGTTCATGGTGTCACACTTGATTATGACCTTTTATTTGTCTATATTTCTCCATTCTAATTGTTGCTACTTAGCGATGATTGATAGTTGCATATTTTCTTCGCTTTCTTAATTGTTTTCATCAGCCACTGGATCACTGCTTTAAATCGTTTATCGTTGCCATCCATGCTTAAATGCTTGCTGCAAAGTCAGAGACTAGATATATGCTGGATTTAATTTAGTTTTCAAAGTTGGATTTGGATGAGTACAAAGCAGTCAAAGGATGACTCGCTAGTGAAGTGGATCAGGTTTGCAGTCGTCGCTGAGCCAGCGTGAGGAATAAAGGGTGTATTTTATAACAGCGGGCGATCCCCTCAGTTGGGAAACTGAGATGAAACTTTTGGACGGATAGGGGAAATGTTTTCACGAACGTTCCCAGTGTGTTTAGCCGCTCCACTCTAAACATACCATCGGCCTGTTTTCATGTCGAATAGTCACATGTTTGAAAGAAAAGTGGAATAGAGAGAGGGAGTAGTATGAGGAAGCAATTATTTGGATAAAGCTATTTCCGAACGAGAAGGTCATTGACGCGCGGTAAGCCACTCCCAACTCCCTCCCTCGAAAGAGTTTCAAGTCGACCGTCCGGACACGCTGGACAAAAACGAAAACCCGCGTCGGTTTATTTCGTACATTCACTTCTCAAGTCCTTAAGCGGGGCGTAATGGCGGTGGAATCTGCGACTCTGTCCGCCACCCACGTCTGTCCGCTCTCACCTCTCTGCTACCCTGTCCCTCCCTCCCCTTCAACCCCAACCCTTTCCTTCAGCCTCTTCTCGGCGGTAATAGCCCAGCGAGGAGTGGCTCCCGAGAACATCGGCGCTACGAACAAGAAGTATCCGCTACACCGTGCTCCCACCCACCCGCGGTTGCGATGCATTAGGCCAAAACAGCGCGAGCAGATCTCCGGAGAAAAAGTGGACAAATTTTGGATTCTGTCAGTAAGGAGCCCACGATCGTCTAGCATTAACTAGATACATGAGATCACTTTCTTGTACTCAGCTGTTCTTCGGCTGCTCGCATTTTAAGTCACCTGCTCTTATAAATGGCTCTGACTGGTTCGGATTCACTCTATAGCCCATCGAAAACCTCATAGAGTCAAAATACTGTATATTCCACATTTTATTTACCGATAGCAGGTAAATTATTTTAAATACCACGGCAATGATTTTCACAGTTGCGAGTTTAGTCGCAAAAGCACAAAATATGCATATTTGTTTTTAAAATAGCCGTGGGAAATGAGTTCCGATGAGTAAAAATGAGGTTTCATCATAAAAGTTGCTTGCATGTTTTGAACGTTTAGCACTTTATGAACCCGGTCCACTGTTAATAGTATTTCATTCTGTCGTTGAAATTAAGTCCATACTAATCAATTATTTAATTATTTTGCCCCAGAAAACTAATCTCTGGCCTTGTTTTTTTCCCTGCGTTGGCATGTATTACAATAATTGTCATTTTACTATCAACAGTTCTTTTAATTGTGCGATAGTGAGGTGCTTTTTTTTTACCCTTTATCCCTTTTGTCGACGTTTTTATCGACATTCTAGGTGCTGTTGCGTGGGAATCGGCGTTATATAACCCAACGAGATCGTTATTTCCCTGAATATCAGCTGAGAGATTTTTATTTATTAATCTTGTAGTATCTAATCTCTATCAATACTACTTATTTCCTCTGCGCGTATCTTTCGCACGAAAATACGACGCTGATAAAAGAAAGTGGTCATTATTTCCAAATACCCTCGTTGTTTCTAATGCCCCTTTCAAAGTGACAATCTCCCGAGAGTTTTCATGTAAGACGCGCACTTGTTCCACGCAGCTCAAGTTGATAATTCATGCAGTGTCCGTGTGTGTGTTTGAGTGTTTGTGCGGCCGAGTACTTAGCGTCCGCGGAGACGGTGGGCGGGGGAGTGTGAGGGAAGGAGGCATGGAAATCGAGGGAGTTGGTTCACGAGGAGGGAATGAAAGGACGGCTTGGAATGGGGATTGAGTGAGGAGAGACAGGCGAGGAGCTGGAGACCCGTCGGAGATATGAAATACAAAATAAAAATAAGAAGATGGAGAAGGCAAACTGGCCTGACCAGTACAGGGCTGGGCGAGGAATGGGAATCGGGTTGAAATAGGGGAGGGGGGGCGGCATAGGAGGAGGCGGGAGGCGGTGGTGGGCATCGTGGGGGCCGTGGGGGGGCTTCAAACTGGGGGCGGGGGGTGAGCTGGGGGTTCGGTCTGCCGTGGATAAGGAGGGAAGGAAACTATTGTGCTAGGCTAACGATGCGTTGTACAGCCTCCCCCCTTTTCCTTCATATCCATCAGGCCTTCCTCTCCTCTCTCTTTTCCATCCCTCCCTCCCCCACCCACCTCCCTCTTCCCCATCGCTCCGACCACCATGTTATCGCCTCCCCCGTTTTCCACTCCAGATTCATCGTCCCTCTCCGGTCTTCCACTCTCCTTCGCCCCCTTGCTCCGTCACCCCTTTAATGAGCGTTCGCCCCGCGACCGATCTCATATCCCATGGTCGCCGAATGCATTCGCCGATTTCACCGCTCTGGATATTGTTAATTGGGCCCAGTGCGGCAGCTGTTCCGTCTTCACTTTAGGCTTTTTTAACGCTTCCATCGCATCGCCCTCCGCGCATTCGTTCCGTCTCCCGGCTCGTTTCTCCGTCCGGTTCGTTTCGAGGCGCGCGGGTCCGTGAAATTTCGCCGTGTCATCCGACGGTGACATCAATTCCTGGCGATTCGGATTGGGCTGCGGTCTCAAAACTGAGTAATTGCCTTCATCGGACTAACGAACCTGACTGGAAATGTTCGGTGCGGCTCGCGGTATTCATGTCGCGTACGCGGATTTGTTTTTTTTCCCCCTGCCGTTTCAGTCATGAGAGCGTGTACTCTCTTCATTCCCCACCTGCATCCCATGCTCTCGAAGAAATTTCCCCTCCGTCGGCCGAAGACCAATCATTGGAGCTGCAACTCCGTGATGAATGCATTTTCAGATAGTGTATGGTGTAATTTGATCGTTCGCCTCGCTGTCATAGAAATTATTTCAGCTTACGTATCGAAATGATCTTCCCTCCCCGATCCAAACGTATGGTTATTCTCCCGAGAAATTTTGCCTCCATGAGATGAAGGCTATTCATTTCGACTGATAGTTCGATGACCGATTTCGTACGTACTATCGTATGAACGAATTTTCAGGCCCCATGCATTGTTATTGACCAACCTTCTCATTGCCTAATAGGAGTATCCCAAAGACTACATGAATGTACCGTTTTTCTGTTACTATGAAAAGTACATTCTGCTATGTATTAGCATTTATCCATTTTTATCCAGACAAGAGCAGAGCACTGCAAAGCAAGTCTATAAAAATATTGCTAAACAAAACCCAGGAATGAATCCATATTCAGTCAGGCCACTTGATCCTATCAATCGAGTTCAACGTTGGCATAACTTGCTCACTTTGGCATAGGTGTAAAATTGAAATTCTGCTGATGGATCAGAACGATCTCAAGCCCCTCAAAGTACAGTTGCGTCGTCTAACCATTAATTCTCATGGCGCACGAACAATTCTCCGAATGCACTTGCCATCTGGTGGTTGAGATGTAACCTGAGGAATCCGCGCGCAAGGGAATACTTAAAAGAGTGGTCTCGCCGACTCATAGTCTCTCCATTTAGAAACCCATTCCCGTGTTTCCCTTTATAGAGTAACTGGAACTTCCCACGAAAGGAATTTACACGTCTCATGGCATGGGAGGGCGTCCGTACCGCGCAGCTCGCGGAGACTTGCGAATGCGTGAGAGAGAGAGGGAGGAATAAATAAATAAATATATTTGTATGTGTGTGTGAGTGTGTGTATATATATATATATATATATATATACAAAACATGGTGAAGGATCGCTCGAATGATAGTACAACAAGATATGCGAAGAGGGTGGCCGATAAAAATGTAAGAATACACGAAAAACACAAGTACAGACTTTATACTTCGATGAAGAGTCGAGCCATCTTTCTCAAAGTAGCCATCTTTCTCAAGGCGAATGAGGGTATTTATATGTGTATATATAATATTATTAATTAAATTATTAATAATTATATACGTATATATAATAGGTGGAGCCAATAGTTATGGCACTATGGATAGGAAAACACAAAAAGAACACTCACTGTTCCAAGAAATTCTCAAATATTCGGCCAGCAATGGTCTGGCCTTCTTCAAGAGTTGAGAGGGTCTCATATGTATAACATCTTAGAAGAATTCGCTCTCGGTGACGATACGCATGCATAAATAAGATATCGATACACTAAACAAACACAGAAACACGCAGTGAGGACACATACGAAAAAAACTCGGACATTTCGGCGGTCAAGCCGTCATCGTCGGCGGTAGATTAATGCTGTACATATTAGTGTAGCAGTAGCCTACCGCCGACGATGACGTGAGGAAGCTTATCGTGCCTTGTGGACTAGCGTTCTTTTTGCGTCAATGCGTCGGGCATCTTGGGGCACCGCCGTGGAATGCTTTTGTTTGATGGAATTGATTTTGATTGACGTGCTTCGCAAGGCCCGTGGAAGATGATGCGATCCACTCAACTCTCCTTTAAAAGGCATTGCAAAGTTGTTGAAATAGTCGCTGCGATGATGACGACTACAATAATTGTTGCCACGACTGGGAACGCGGTGTTTTTTTCATGCAGTACTTATCCTCCGCAGCGCCGAAACTGTCCTTGTTCTGGAGACAGCAGGTTGGAGCGTTTGCAATCCGTCGAGAAGGCGTCTGACATGTTTTGCCCGAGGTGGAGCTTACCTTCATTCCTCCTTGCTTGACTTTACTCGAAGCTCTAAGTGGTGTATGTGATTGGAATGATTGGGAAGAGAGAGGTGATCGGTTCGATTGAGACGTCTTCATAAAATCTCGAAACGTTTTTCCTAATTTCGACTTAAACGGTGGACTAAAAATAGGCGGTTGCAATCTCTTTCACAAACTTATGAGACAGAAATGTCGCTTAGCTGGAACAAATCGTTGTAAAGAAATATGCTGCACTCAATATTTGGGAAAATACCTGTTATAAGGTAACATTTTGGCACACTAGCAAGCCGGAAAACTTTTAAGTCTCTATACATTTCTATGATGTATAACATGTCGATGACAATGTAAAAAAATCAGGCCTTCCTTAATGTTGTGCATGATGTTTTTGCAAATATTACGTTAATAGTACCAAATTAGTCGAATTGAAAAGGTTTAAAATTTCCTTGTTTCCATGAGGGTTTGGGGCCACAATGGGAATCTGAGAACTGCAGTGAGCGTCTATATGAGTGTGATTTCGTCATCCCTGGAAGGTTTATCTGGTTTATCCCTGCGATTTCACTGCAACGGAAACCTTTCCGTGACTGATACCCATGACTCAACTCCGCACATCACGGCGTGTTAATGCAATCCTTCATCTCATGCCCAGTTGAGCATTCATTGGCTTCTTTTTAAAATCATTGTGATTTTTGTGTCGTGCATGGCCCATTCATGATGTCAGAATGTATGACAAGGAACTAAAGGGAACGTGGTAATGCTTTCCAACTGTGGGTTTTAATCAGATAGTAGAAAATAAAGAATTGTAAAGGTGTAAATATATCTAGACTTACGTGAAGAGAAAATGTCATCAACTATTCCTGTAGTTGTGACTGCCGGAAAGAATTGGAGCACTCTGCCAAGGGTTATGAACAGGAAAAGTGTTCATGCTACGTTTTTCGAAGTCATAAGCTCCAGTTTAGACTCATGTTTATTCAAATCATGTTGAACTGAGTGAGGCAATGTTTGCGTCGAACCAACCCCCTCGCCGAGGCAGAAAAAAAGGAGAAATGAATAAAAATCTGCTGAAGTGTGTTGATAAAATTAAATGTTGCTTTATTTCGGCGTCCCTCGCATCGCCAAACACTTTCGACCGTGGCGTAAGTAATTTAAAACCCCGGATCCCACTAAACACGGAATAATATGCGCGACTGGCGACAAGCTTTCATGTAAATTTGATGGTGCGAACGCTTCCATGCCGGCCATCCATATTTTCGTCGCCTCTCGCCCGTTTATGAATTCCGTTAAATTCGGCCATGGTTTATGCAGCGGCTGTCCTCCGCCGCCGTCCCACCTCCCACCCTTCATCCTGGCCTTTCAACAACACTAAACTGGTCGCTGCATCCGTGGACTGACACCCTCACCCCCCATTTCCACAACCACCCTAACTCTACCTATATCTACCAACCTCTCCTTCCCTCTCTCAGTGCAATCCATGCCCCCTCCCCCCATCGTATCCTCTAATCGATGACGTGATGCGGCCTCTGACTGCCCGCTCGGAGCGGCCCCTGAGGCAACAAAAAGAGGCCTGGCCGCCAAAAGTGCATTGTCACGTTTTCGGAAGTTGTCAGCGGGGTGCTGTGCGTCACTCATTATTCGTCCCTGTTCCTCCCTTCCTCCTCTCCCTCCCTCTCCTTCCACCTTTCCTTCCTCTCTCCTTTGTCTCTCCGTCCGCCACTTCCTCCCCTCTCCCTCCCGCTAAGTAGTTTTTGTCAACTTCCCATCGTTGAATGGAGTGAAAGGTGGGCGAGTTGTGGCTGGGAAAATCGATCGAAATGGGTTCATTTTTTTTTCTTTCTTAAATTACTATCGTGCTGTGCATGTGAAAGTAATGACAGAAGCCAAAGAGGATGACCCTATGATGTTTTTTGCAGTCAGATTCAGATTATCTTCAAAAATGCTTTCGAGTCGTCTATTCAGCGCCACATTGATAATCGAGAGATTATAAGAATGTTTCTCGTTGATCGGAAAAATTGTGACCATCGTTGAGCAAACGATATTTTGCTTTCTAGCAGAATTTCATTAATTTTAATTTCTGAACATTTATCCTCTTTTTGGAATACTTTTTGCTGGTTCGCCTCTCTGTGGTGATTGGAGTGATTATGGTGATGACGCGTCTTCTTTAGTCGCTTTGAAATACTCTCCATTAGTAGATTACACCGTGGGGAATCGACAAATCCACCACGATGCCGATGAGAATCGTCAAACTGAGTAAATTGTACCCTTGATAGTTTAAGTTGTGCAGATAATCTCCATATTAAACTACCCCAAGCGTTGGTGTTAGGGAAACTCAGTATGACAGATGTAATTTAGTTAACATTTATGCCTGTGGGAGTCATAGGTTTTAGAATGACGAAATATGTTCATATTTGTGAACAAAGATATCCCAATCCTACTTGCAAGGCGAAAATTGGCAGAGTTTGAAACTAATTTCGGGAGGAAAAAGTTGGGAGCGTCAGCAGCCTGGGAGAGCTCGATTTCGTCCGTCGCCTCGTGAGCGCATGACACGTCTTCACGAGCGTAATGGTCTCTAACTTGAGGCGCTATCTTTCGAGGGAGAGGCGGTCATGCCCGTGGCTGAATCCGCAATTGCTTATTCGTCTTTTCTCTCCGTCCGTCTTCTTCTTCCTCTCCTTCATCTCTCCTTTCCTACCTCATTCCTCTCGCATCTGCCTCTTTCCTCTTTTCGCTCTCGGCTTGGTCGCTTCCACCACTGAACAGCAGTAGCCACCACCCATATCCTCCTCGGCAAAACCAATTTTTCAGCTACCTCGCCCATTCGGCTGGTATCGATTTTTTAACGTGGTAGCGTGGTCACTTTTTAATTTTTCATGCTGCAAAAAAGCGTAAAATTATGATGCATGGTTTGTCGAGTAGGTTATCGAATTTTATGAAACGCTATATCATTGTCGCATCTTCAATTTAAAGTTAAAATGTACTTCTTAAGTGTGTGCTGTAAGGGTTTCTCGTCAAAACAGTTCTAGCTATTTCTTAATCCTGCAAAGCGATGCAAATTCGGATTTATCGTCATCTTAGAAGTACTTGCACGATGATTTCAAGACCTGGAATGCGTTGAGCTTGTTCGGGCAGGTTATTTCATTCATATTTAGGCTGCTCCTGTCCGGTGAGCAAAATTCATTCAATTCTCTCGCGGGGAATGCTCACGCGACAACCTGAAAAGATTTTATTATTTTTTTGCCCCTGCAGGGCGGCACTCACCCTCAAGTTGTCTTTACTGTTGTCGGAGACGCCAGTCGTAGGAGAACGTTTGCGGTGCCAATGGTCCAAGTCTCATCTCGTCGTGGGACTTAGAAACGCGCGGGGCCGTGAGATTTGTCCTTCCAAGGGGTTCTTCTAATAGCCTCATTTGAGTCTGATGGGAAACCCATCGGGAGGCAATTGTAGTTTAGGGGAAGGCTTGCATTCCCCCAGCGCGAGTACCGTATTACGTACGAGGTTCAAATCGATTGATGACTCCATGACCGGGATCGAAATGAATTCCATTTCGAGACCGTTCAAAACACTTCGAGTTTTTTGCCCGTTGCACTCCTCCACATCTTACCCACCTACCTCCCCTTGCCGCTCCCCCCCCCCCACAATCATCCCATCAAGGGGAGATACACCACCTCCTCTTGTATGTGCCTCAACCAACCTCCCTCTCCTCTTCGTCCACCACCCTCTCTATCTAGACAAGGGGCCCGTGGTGTAGTTATGATTGAGTTGGTTCACAGTCGATGGAGATATGTGATTCAGCGAGACCATTGGAATGCCTCTGATGGATTGGCCGGTGGAAGGACGCCATTTTTCATGTTTTTTCCTTTTGAGCATCCCCCGTCATCATCCGGTACTTCCTTAAAAGGGAGTTGAGTCGTCTCTTCTCTCTCTTTCTCAATGTCTTCCTATCTTCGTGCCTTCTTCTTCGTCTCCGTCTTGGTCGGTTCTTTTCCTCCTCCCGAGTCCCTCGTCGCCTGTGGGTTGCGGGATTTCAGATCGTCGGGGGGCCGTCGGCTGTAGCGGAGAACGGAAGACGAGGAGAGGGGGGGGAGAGCGGGGGTGGTTGTAGGGGGGTCGGGGGGCGGCGGCGGGGGCAGAAGAGTCGGGCTGGCTGCCCCCGGCCGGTGGCGGCGTCTCCTCCGTTGGAATCCTAGCCACGAGAATGTCGTCCTCTCTCATTCCATCGATGAAATGCCCCGGGAATAACATCGGCGCGGATCGTGGCCGCTCGCCCGGCCTCCCGATGCGATCCCGCCACAATCTCTCCGCCCTTCGGCCCTCCCGTCCCTTCCGAGAGGACTTTTTGAAGATCTCCGGTCACGCAGGAGTGGAACACATGAGGGGGAGGGGAGATTATGCCCTTAGCATTATGTCCCCTACTCCCCGACCTCTAACTACGTGCTTTCGTCGTTCGAAAATTTATATGATTCATCCCAGAATCGGACAGTTGTGTTCCTGGACCGACTTCTGAGGCGCTATGAGAGCGTGAGTGAAGGGCTGTAAAAAGTTGAGGGCATAATATTACATCCGTCTTCAAAATATGATATTCTAGTTTATATATCAATAATGTCAGTCTTCCAAGTCAAAAGTGTTAGTAGATCCAAATTCGTATTTATTTGCGGATTCTTGGACTTCTGCTGTTTAAAATCTGTTAGAGCTATGCTTGATATATTACTTAAAGATGAACAAAGGTGACGACTTTGGATGTCAATTTTGAACTTTCGTCAAAATCTGTCGGTAAAGATCTTTAAATCTTATACAAATATATCGATCTGGAATAAAACACGCCACGTTTTTTTCCAGAAATATCATTTATCTAGCCTACAATCCATAAATACACATCTGTCATAGTTTTAAATATTTTATGCTTCAAGCACAGCTCGCAATTCTCTTTAAGAAGATTTATTTAAAATTCATTTAATTAAACATTGCTTAACAGTGAACGGGAGATGAATAGTTTTCGTAGGTCTTACATCGGAACGAAATTAAACACCTTTCTGGTTATCAATTAGGGACATATTTTGAATTGGATACGTTTTAAGTGTAACGTTGAACTACAGTCATATCTGCTATATTTAAGGTGACCTTCGGGTACTTAGCTTTTCGGTGAAACGTGCAGCCGAATCATAATTTAAAACTAAGATTGTAGCAAATAAAGGAACATAAAAAGTAGCACATGCTTCGGAATAATGAGTTCACGCCAAGCACTTCTTGCGTACAATTTGTCGGACTTGGGGCGACTTCTTTAAGGCGCGAGTTGACTTGTATCCTACCCTGGAGCCAAAGCGTGTGAAATCTGTTTGCGATTAAGCAGTGAGTGAGTGTGTTTTCGATTTTCCTTCCAGACTTCCTCCTCCTTCCCCTCTAGACCTCTCTTCCGACCCCTCCCAACCCCCCCGCGTTACGCTGTCCGCCCTCACAGACTCTCGGCGTCCTTTTAACTCACCCCCCCCCCCTACCCTCCGCCCCTCCGAAATTTCTCCGGAACTGGAAAGCAACGTATGCAAGCTCCTCAGAGTATGTGTGTGTCTGTGGGGGGGGGGTGAGAAGAGAAGAGGCGTTTCTCTCTTTCTCTCTCCTTTGCTCTCTCCCTTTCGGACTCCAGGTTCCTGGAATGGCTGTCGGTGACAGGTGGATGAGCATCGCTTTTTCTGGAAAAGGCTCTCCCTACCCCTCGCTGCGTCCCTTTTGGGAGCGAGGGTGGCGGGCCACGGTGTGTCTTTCCCCGGCGCTGCGAGGGTCGTTAGCGGCAACACATGCTTCGCCTTTGGCCCGCCACTCCCGCGCGAAGACTCTGGAGAGGGTACCCACCCGGCCGCCCCTTCCCTCCCACTTAAAGGGGTGGCAACTGAGGATGCTTGAGGAACAATCCCCTTTGCGCGTTCCATGGATTCCCTCATCCTCCGACCCTTCTTAAGGGGTTTCTCCCCTTTGGTCTGAGAGAACGGTTGGAAGTTTAGTGGAACAGTCCAACGCAACCGCAAAGGAAGGGAAAAACTATTTGTTTAGCGCTCTAAGTAACTTGGAGATCAGTGTACATACATACTCCAAGAGCAGGACTTAGCGCGAAAAGTTGGAGTTTTCTGATACTGGAAGTACCCAAGCCATATTCCTCAAGTTCTAGTTGTGGATGAAGTGGGAATGAAGGCTATCCCTGTGACGTAATCTCTTCAAAACCGTTATCATCATGAATGCCATACCGGTAATTGGTTGGTCAATGAACAGTTCCGGCCTTTAATTCCCCTAGCATTTTCAGGGTCATCTCGAACCTATCAAGCACGCTACATTTGCTACGCTTATGTCGTCTTCGTTTCTTCATGCCATCTGTCGGCTGTCATGTGGAATGAAATCCACATGCATTCCTTCTCTTCCCAATGCTCACGTAATATTTTCTCCGTTCTTCACCTCTTAAACTTCAACATCCAGCTAGTCCTGAACAACGTTCGCCGTCGACTTACTATGCCCTCTTATTCTTCTTTAAAACTGTTATTTTCTTAAGTTCTTGTGTATTTATTTTTCTTATTCTTCCTAGTTCATGTTTTATTTTTCTTATGTATTTCTTATGTACGCTGTTGCCAAATTCCCCAAACTATTCCCTAAAGCCTCGCGCTAAAAAAACTCCCAACTTAACCGTTAAACTCCTGACTCCACCGACATTTGAAATGCGCTCTTATAAACTAAGCTCGTAGTATTCCTCAAAACTAGATTTTCATCATACAAATGTTCCCCGCTATTATAAGAGTTGTCATTCGTGGAGATGAAAAATTCGTATGCGCTTGAGCGCACGAAGTACCTACTTGATATTGCGGCCAATGATATGACTGTCAACGTTTTTGCGTTCAGGTAATAGCCGCCACACACCCACCACTTTCTTCATTAGCGAGATTCAGTTTCTTGGCGATGAGACCCTTTATTACCTTGCCCCGCAAAACGACTCAATCACTTCGAACGTGCGGGAGGAGAGGAAAAAAATCGACGGAAAAAAGTGTCGGAGGTGAGAGGGGCGAAAGGGAGGGGAAGTTGACGAGGGATCGTGTCACCTTCGGAATTTTTCGCGAGAAAGCCAAGCTATTACTACTTTCCGAGAGAAATGAAAACTTCTTCTCGACATCCTTGCGCGCTTCGCCCGTTCCCTCGAAGCCGTGCGAGAGGGAAGGCCCCCGTCCCCAGAATGCAATGGGGCGTTTCGGACAAGATCTCTTCCTTTCTACACCTCGCCCACGCCGCAATGTCGGCCACGGATTCCCTTCCGAGTTCCGGGAAACGGTGACACGCGGCACACCGGCCGTCAATCACTTTTCTTCTTCTTGCGCGAGAGTTGGAGGCGTTTAGTAGTGAGGGAGAGGGAAGCAGAAAGGAGAGGACTCAATATATAGTCTATATATCCGCCCTCCAAGTGATGCTCCTCCTCCGTGTTCCGCTCCGCTTCGATTCGCACCTCCCTCTGCCCACCAAGGAGTTCTCCCTACCCCTTTAGCGCCCCTTCCCTCCCCCCCGGGGGTCATAAATAACGCCGGCCAACATCCAGGCGGCTGTGCGCTCACAAAAAAGCGACTTCTGTGGCTATCTCTCGCTCTTTAGAGGACCACGCTATGTGTGTGGTGTTTGTGGGTAGGTATCCTTGCTCCCCACTACGCAATACGCATCCCACAATACCTCACTCCACGCCAATCACCCCCCTATGATAACAACTTTGTAAAATAATGTGATTAAAACGTCTTTGATTGATTTCTGATGCATTCTACTTACAGAAAATCGTTCTCCCTCTCTCTTTTAATGTCACTAAAATACTACGTTTCCATCTACTTTTCTCACATTAATCTTTAATTTAAACGAGATTGGAAAATAGAATTGTTAAAGCATAGGAGAAATGGCATTCTTTACACCAAATACTTGTGAAGATTTTGAAAAAAAAAAACAATTTTTCCTGTACTTAAATTGAACCGCAGCCAAACAGAGGCAAAACCTTTCCTTTTTCTTCACGTAGGTATAAAATAACTGCCGTGATTGAAGTCAAAATTCTCTGATTCCGTAAAAGTTGCCAAGCATTTGGCTAATCGGGTGGGAAAAATTACTCGTTCAAATAATATTCACCAACCGATCCACATATTGAGTATCTTACTTTTGGTCTTCGGCATTTTTGGGTTGTCATAAGAGAAGCCTCCTCACATAATGGCCTGGGTATTACTTTCGATCCCAAACTGTCTTTCGTCCCGCACCTCAATAAAATTAAATCTAAGGCTATGTCAGTCGTTGGTGTGCTCTATAGATTCACCAACGTCACAAACCCCATAGCCCTGAAAACCATATTCACTGGCTGTGTTCTCCCAATTATCGAATACTGCTCTGTTATCTACTCCACTGCATGTCCCTCCAACTTGAAAATTCTTGAACGCCCCGTTAATTTCTTCATTTCCGTAGTCCGTCACCGCGTACCGCACCTCCGTTATTCTTCTCGTACAGAAATCATGTCTGCTCTATCATTGCCCCCACTGGCCACCCGTAGGAATATCAATGACCTTTCATTTCTTTACGTTGCGTTAAATGGTCAGTACCGATCCACTGAAATACTCCCATACTTCTCACTTCACATCCCCGGCCGTGCCTTACGCAACAATCACCTTATACACCAACCTAAATTCCGTCTTTCTCTCTCCCAGCGATCCCTTTTTTACAGGCTTCCTGCCTTGTACAACACCATTTCATCTGCCTGCCCTTCCCTCGATCTCTCTGCTCCTTTCGGATCATTCAAGCGCCAGCTTAGAAAAGCGCTTTCTCCCTGATTCCCTAACTTTCCATGTTGTTGTAATGTATTGTTTATGTTATTGTCTCTTTGTTTTTATTTGATGCTATTTGCCAACACATGTTTTTTTTCTTATTTTATTTTGTTAATGCTGCAGATTTTAAGTTGCAAATGTTCAATGTAAAGGCCGACATCGGCTGTTTTTGAATGATTAAAATAAATCAAATCAAATCAAGCATCATACTCTAATGCCACGTCTACACTGACCACTTAATTATACACTTAAGTGTATTTTACACTAAAGTACACCGTGTAGACGCACTCTCACCACTTAAGTAACAGGTCCACTTAATTGGACCCGGGGACTCCCTTTTAAGTGGACTTGAATGATATCGATAGTGCACTGTCGAGGTGGTCGAAGTCCTGTCATCGATAGGTCGAAGAGTTTCGATAATTATACATGTCATGCATGTGTGTACATCGTTTATATGAGGAGTTGAGTGATTGTGCAGGTTCTAAAATTCTTTTACATTTGTTTTTTCGGGTTACACGAGTCTAGAAAATATCTTCTTTTACTTCTCGGGCACATAATGTTTGCGGGATGCAAATTTCTTTCCATCATCACTAGGTAGCGCTATGGTAGACATAATATGTGTGTAGACGCTCCCCTGCATTTAAATTCTGCACTTAATTACACTCAACTTAAGTACGCTTGTAGTGTAGACGAGGCATAAGCGACTCATAAAGAGGGAATTTCTCATTCGTTTCTTACTCCTAAGAGTCATCGTGAGGGAACCTCCCTGCAATGAAAATGTGAATCGGTATTCGACCGCTAATATTTTAGGGCGCTGCTGTCGTTCCACTCTTCCCCTCCTTCGCCTCTTCTTTCCCCTCCTCTACCCCCTCCTCATCTCTCTTTCTCCCAAGGTATTCTTCTCCCATGATGAAACGGACTGACAACTTCATTACCTTCCTCCTTCGCCTTCTTTAGGCTTTTTATTGTGTTTCGACTCCCATTTATTTCCGCTCGAAGCCAAGAGGTTTTTTAGCCTCTTTCGTAATGGGGTGTAATTGATTATAGTTATTAGAAATATGTTAATAAACGTGATGGTGTCTGCTTTCACCGCAGTCTAATGCGACTGAGCGCTCCAGTTTTTATCTCTCGACCCAGTCATCATACTGATCAAAAAATTGATTTTCATTCCATTTTTATGGAATTTGCTATTATGTTTTACCTTCTGAAGCGTTTATTCGCATGTCTGTGTATGGAGAAGTGTGAGATAGGAAGCCATACAAATAAATACTTACATCGTCCAGTAAGTATGATATTAGGGCTGCATTAATGTTGCTCTGATATCTCCGTTTCTCATGGTGCCTTCGTCTTTGCTCTTCTAAATGTTTTTGAAATAATTTAACAGTAAGGAAATCCATTAAATTATCGGCATCTATTTTCCAAAAAACTTACCGTCTAATCAATTTGGTAAGTCTTGGAGTTGGTTCCTTGGCCAGAAAATAAGTCAAGTGTGTATAAAAATCATCCGCCATTATGGCAGTAAATTGGGTATTATTATTGTATTTTTCGCATTATTTCCTACTCATTTGGGCCTTAAAAAGTGTGGGGGTCTCGGTTATGAGATAGGCCGACTTATTCACTTATGTGTTATCCTGAATTTTCTCAAATGTTCACTCTTGGAAGTGCACCACGTACGCAGTATCCAATACGAGGCATCCTACTCCATCTGCAGTGGGCTGCTGGATTAAATGTGCTTTTTTTCCTGCGGGAACCCTCGAGTCTCTTCACTTTGCCTGTGTAAACTTCCTCGCTATTAATCGACCACCTTCAGAGGGCTGCCTTGTTCCCTCGGCATTCAAACGCTCCCCGCTCCCCATGTCATCCCTCCGCCTCACTTGCTTCGCCTCGCCATTAAGGCTCTAATTACCTCACGTGGGGCGTATCTGAGCGGCCGGCGCGGTGGTCAACAACTCTATGGATCCTGCCATTGAAATTCTTCCTCATCCGAGATTGGAAATTCTCCCGGTTTGCGCTCTCGTTTCCGAGGCATGCGGTCAACAAAAGACGATCGACAATAACACCACCACCCCCAGTCCCCCCGCCGCCCCACGTTGACCGTCAAACTCCCCATTATTTTCCACGAGCGTTTCCCTTGCAGACAAAACTCCGGAGCGTCGCGGAGTTGGTCCGTCTCCTCCGACAACAAAAAGCGGCCATCTCTCCATCCCCTCGGTCTTCCCTTAACCGCAGACATCCAATCCCCTCCCCCCCTCTAGGGACCCCTCCCTCCCAGCCCCCCCTTCTTCCTCCGTGGCCCATTCTTTCAATTCGACAGGCGGCGGCAGCGGATGCCCTCCCAACCACCCCTCCCAACCTTCCCCCTACCTCATTCGCCACCCTCCTTCCTTATTATCCCCACCCTTCCTTCGTCTTCGAAAATTTCCTCTCCTCCCTCTTAACCTTCCCCTTCCCACCTCTCATCATTCCAACCCTCATCTCTCCTCCCCACAGCACTTCGCTCGGTTCCACTTTGACTCGTCTTTCCTTGCGCCTCGCGCCTTTGTCATTCGTCTCGACTCAGTTTTATCCCCGGTTCAATGTCTTGGCATCTTTTGCCCTATCAAGTCCGCTTCGTTCGTCTGGACTTATATGCTTTCCTCTGTTTTCTCCAATCATTCTTTTGATGTACGTTTTCGTTGCTCTTCTATCCTAACGCATTCCTATGGCCTCGGTGGTACGATAGAATTTTCTATTCCTACGACGTGAATCGTGAGCTTACCAATTCCGTCCAAGCTCTGGCATGAACATGAAGCTGAACCTGTGTGATTAAAATCTTGTTTGTTTTTTCCCGAAATCATTGCATCATATTCGCCTGATCCTAGTTATCTCGGTGGAAAAAGCGTCAAGATACTGTGGCAGAAATAATTGAGGAAAGAATTCCTATTCAACAGGTAAAATCGAGGATGCTACCATTGAAAAGGTGTTGTGCCCATCTTCAATTATACATATCATATCATAGACCTTATGAATTTCGGCCACATAGTTGCCACTTTCAAGTGATTGACTTTTCTGATTAAAGGTGGATGCAATTTCAGGCAATTGTAAGTCAATACCATATGGAATAATTATAAAAACTTAGTTAACTCCACTAATTTATTTAATAACACGACCCACGACACGAATAACACGACATCTTAGATGACACCAAGTGTTGAAACCCGGGTCGGTTTGTTAAATAAATTAGTGGAGTTAACAAAGTTTTTATAATTATTCCGTAATGGATCAATTCCGAAAGATTAAGCCTACAACCGTTTCCTTTGTCAACACTTTTACTTCTTCAAATTGCTCATATTGAATGAATTTTTAGTACGCGTCGCTTTCATACCTTCCGCATTCCTAATGGTCTTGAGTGATGACCCGCTTCTCACGTGGGAGATGTTATGTAGTCCTCCGGAGATTGAGATGTGACACATTTGGTCCACTTTATGCCGAATTTGGGAGGTGAAAACACAGGCGATGAGTCGCTTAAAATCTCGTGATGAGTCCTTTCTGACGTGACACTTTTCCGAAAACCTTTTTTCGTCCAACGTTTACAACCGTGACCCTTCGCCGAGCACCATGAGAAGTTGACACGACTCAATTCGTCCATCATCCCCTGACAAGATAGTCGTTTTTTATGCGAATCGATTTATTCCCTGGGCCGTTAAACGGATTGTTTCGACACACACACGCCAGTGACTAGCCTGGTTGCGTGCCGTGCACAAATAATCGAAGCCTCCTCCCTTGTGCCCAGACAATTAACGTGATGGTCGAACGAAGGATGATTTGTTCCATTTTAGACAGGATTAAGAGGCACTCTTCCATTGCGAAAGAGCGATAGTTTTCCATTCCTGTGTTTTTTTTAATCGAGGTGAATTTTAGGGTAGAGTAGACCTGGTTTGTTGTTCCCGGCATTGCTTCGCCCGGTCTGACCTAAGGTATAAACCTTGAGACGAACTCAAAATCCGTGGGTGGGATGTAAACACGTAGCCTATGGCCTACCAGGCCGGTGTCCCTACGAACTGTTAACCGCTGCCGACTTGCGAGAATTTTGGTAATATTTTGAGTACTCAGCATATCTTTGGAGTAGTGAACTACATTTATGGCTGTTAATGAAAGTTGATTATCATTTGGAAAATAATGTTGCGTTTAAAAAATAATACTTCGAGTTTTCATGGCCATATCAATTTTTATTCCGGTGACTTCATGTATGATAAACAATACGTTTGAAGGGAATACAGCGATCGCTCTCAGATTTTCCCCTCCGTTTTCAGAGGGAGTTTTTTTCGGTGCATCGTTATGTGTTAGCGTTGAGGAGTGAAGAAGAAAATAATGTTTCAAAGGACCCTAGTGGTTGAGGGGCGCCGCGCGTTGAGGGCGGCGTTTATATGCATAATCAGTGGACGCCATAAATTTCCCAGCGCGACCATTTTTACGAGCCGTGAGACCGCGCGTATAAAATACTCGCGGAAAGATATTCAGGCCCACTCTTTCCGCTTTGAATCAATCAGGGCGACACGGCTCGTGTGCTGCAGCCATAGAGAGGAGAAATAAACAAAAGAAGGGTCTATCTGTGAGAAAGACGTTAATATAGTACGGGAAGGACGAGAAGAAAGCAGGTTGGGTCATCTTTCAGCAACAAACGCGTCGACAGCAAGAAAAAAATGTGAGAATTTTATTTTTTTATTTTTGAGAACATTGAAGGGGCCAAGGATGGAGAAAGAAGCAGAAAGCGTCTACTGCGCATGGTGAACCTTAGCTGGCCTGTTCCTTATTATTTAACCCGGTTATCCAGCTTAGGGGGATAGGTGGGAAGAAGGATTTGGGAAGGGTCGCAATGTTTGGCAGCAGAGCATTGCATAGAATGAACTGATCCCGTCACAAAAAATGGAATTTTCTGACTCAAGGCGTCGTGAGACAAACGCAATTAATTTGAGTGTCTTTCTTGACGCCTTGAGAGTAAGCCAGAGCCTCTTTAGTCGACGGAGGGCGGCGATCCGGCCCAGGTGCTCTTCCAAGGAAGAGCAACAAATCACCGTGAATCCCTCCGCGTTCAAGCCCTTGTGCCACGTCAAGGCAGAGGTGAGGGGCTCTTTACTCATCAGCATCCAACAGAGCAATCATCGCACCACAATCTTCACCGAAGAGCCGGCGATCCTCCTGAAGGAGGAGAGGACCAGACTCATCAGCTCCAACCAGAGTGCAAGACACTACTATCTTCGCCGAAAAGTCAGTGGACCCCCCTTTACAAGGGAAGGATGGAGGAAAGGGATTCATACGAAAATTGATTGAAAAGACGAAGCATTCTTGAAGGAACTTTCCCTCTAAGAAGGCGAGCATTTCCACACATGCCGGGTCCAATCACGGTGACTTGCATGGGTCGGGGAAAGAACTATTTGGGAGTGGGGGGTGGGGTAGGTGGGGGGAAGGGGGAAGAAGTCCTTTTTAAGAAAGATCTGAAAGGGAGTGGGTGTTCGGGAGGGAAGGAGTTTTTTCTTACTTCCAACATCCTCCCCAAAGTCGGTCCAACCCACCGTCATCCTCAACTCTTCTATCCCAGATGTATCAAGAGCGCCTCCTCGCCTCCCTCCCCTTCTCTGCCATCTCCTCCCCTCCCCACCCCGCTCCTCGCCTCAACCCGCCCTTTCTGTGAGGGCTCCTCCGACGTTGCCCTCGGTCCCGGCGTTGCCAAGTCTCCGCGCCCCGTCCCACCCGTGGGTCCGAAAGGAAAAGAGCGCGCTGCTCTTGAACCGTCTCCCGGCCGAGGAAATCGCTCCACTTCTCCGCTCATTCTGGATACGTATCTGTCACACGTTAAAATTCTGCCCTTCTCGATTTGTCTCTCAATCTACGTTTTCGATCGTGTCTCATTACGGCGTCGAAGTAAAATAACATGTCTCTGAAGTCCGCAGTATGTGACACGTTCCATTTCTGCCTTTATAGCGTGTTGACTCTCAGTCCAAACGATCGGGTTTGCCTCTTCTTCATTTATTTTTCTTCCTCTTAAAACAGAGCATTTGTCTCAATTCAGTACTTTTGTGTGACTTCGATGCATGATTTGACGCTACGGCAGGGGAATCATATTCGATCGACATCTCTCTTCAAATCCACTTTTCATATATAGCCTCAAAATGCTGTCCTTTCGTTTTCAGTGTATTCCTTTAGCTCGGGGTTTTGAAAAAAAAATTCAAAATTACTGAAAACTAAACATATTTACGCCCATCATATGTGACTGAAAATAATTAGCGCAAGTTTGCGCAGTCCACGTTCCATACCATAGACCTGGCTTGAGGATGGTTTTAGTCCTGCAGCCTTCCAAAATACACTCGAACCAAAAAAATTGACGCTACGCTAACGTGAAAAAACTGACTTTAATTAATCTCTCTAAATTCCCTCACATTGATTTCACTTAGATTTCAAACTAGATCGAATTCTACAAAATTCTTTTGCAAAGCCTCAACGAAGCTGAGACCTGGCCGCCATCTGTCATCTGGTCGTATACACAGCGAGTTGCTGTGTATACGACATTGTTAATTTGGTGTTTAGTTTATTCTTAAACCAGCTTTTGCATTCGATTTTTCTATGAAATCTGCAATTTGGTAAATGTATCATTAAAGGCCTGTCATTCTACTGGTTATGATCATTAGCCTACCTCCCAAACACGAATTTATAACGTTTAGTGTCCGGGGGACAGCGAGTACAGTTTCAATTTCCTCACCCTCCCCCCCTTTGCCGTCATTCTTCTACGGTGCTGCGACTCTTCTTCCCCGTATCTTTATCCTCCACTCCCCTGAGGGCCTCGTTATAAAAAATATATCCCCCTCCCCCTGTTCCCTGTTTTTGCGCGGGAGGGTGTGAGGTTCGAGCCGAAATGGTGGATACGTGCGTGATGAAGACTACGGGCACGTGTTACGGATACGGGGTGGGTGGGGGGATGAGAGGGGGGTAGAGACTTCGTCAACCTGCCGCTCCCCCCCCACTTTGCCCCAACACCCCTTATATAAATCCCGTGCAGCCCCAGACAGAGTGTGATCGCCACCGAGACAGGTTCGAGGAACTGGGTTACTGCGCGTAAGCTTCAGCTATGGTCCATCGTCCGAAGCAGGTGCCCTCGCTGGACAGGGGAGGATTGGTGCTGTACCTTCTGTTTTGCTATGAATCTTTTAATTGTCTCTGATAGGTGCAACAATTCCCGAATTGTCAATTGCCGCTTCACATTCTCTTTACATTGTGTACCTATCTCATAGTTTTTCGCTTAGGTGTAGTTGAATCCTCTGCGGAGTGAACGCTACATCAGTGAAAATCTTCATCAGCTTTGGATTGTATTTGTCAAAAAAAAAGTAGGCTACTTAATCGAGGCGTAATTATACCTGGTCACGTCAGCTTGCCCAGTATTTTTACGCCCATTTGTGATTTCTCTGAATTTGAGTTTGTGAAACTAAAAATGAACGTTTTTCTAACGCCTTAACCAAACCATTCAACTCTTGTAAGTATTCCAAAGTCGTGGTCAAAGATTGATAAGTGATTGGTAATTAAAATTGAAAAAGTGATCAACAGGGCATCAATTAAACTGCGCCACTCCTCTTTGGCACACATCCTTTTCGCTGAGGAAGAAAAATCAAGGGGCGTTCTGAATTAATAACAGTTGTTAACGTTTTATGGAGAAAAAAACTAATGGATACGTCTGGTAGGATTCAGAAGTAGATCCGCCCAGCTTGCTTTTTTCTGGCATATGTCCCGATGTATGTTTCGTTATATTATTACTAAATGCGTGTTCTTATCTTACTAGTGGTTTAAATGTATGTACTATGTGAGTTTTAACCAAATGCAATAGATTCGAAGTAATACTTCCTAACTGAAATGCTTATGGCATGTATTTGGAAAAAATCAATTATTTCAATGAATAATATATTATTTTTTCGCTCAAAATCGGATTGCTTTACGTTTTCATCGTACTTAATTTTCCTTTCCCAGTTCAAGTAAATTATCGTCTCGTACCTCTGATTTTTTCTTTGGGGTTCTTAGTCTTAGAGGTGTTGAGTGTTAATATTAATCGCACCCGTGGAGAAGCTGATGCCACGAGGGGTATTGAATTTACCCGTGCATTATGATAACGTCGTCTGCGTCAATCATATACCACGGACTATTTTTCTTCCACTAACTCGTAAAAAACACGACCGTGCATTATGACTCCGCACTGTCTCCCCCGAGTGAACAAAACGACAACTAAATTCTTCGAGCCGACCGGCCGCCATCGCACGACAATCAAACGCTCATTAACGTTGTTTTGCGTCAGGAACCCTTCATTTTTATATCGTTATCTTCTTAGTAATTCTCCATCTTCTACTTCTCCGTCCCCAGGCGCCCTTCCTTCCTCATGAACGCTGCTTCGCCACCCTGTCCATCCCCCATCTCCAGCGCCGTGTGGGTTTTTTAATCTCCCCACGCTAACAACGCTTTCACTTGTTTATTTATTTATTTTCCTCCCCTTCCCCTCCCCACCCATTTTTTTATTCGCGTCTCGAATGTGCTTTTCTTTCGCCTTTATCCTCCCACACTATCTCGGGGCAATCTCCTGGCGGAGTCAGAGGTCGTTAAGGGTGATCAGGGCCTCCATGGGATGGGGGGGCGGCGGAGGGGCGTTTTGGTGAGGGGTTGGAGAAAGGGGTTGGGGAGACTTAGGGAAGGGGCGGGTCGTGCACAAGGTGTGGGGAGGGTGATGACGTGTGGTCGTGACGGGAGTGTCATTATAAAACCGTCGGCTGCACTAATGCGACGGTTTCTCCTACGGGCCCTCTCGTTTTTGTAATGCCGACGTGGGAGAACATTATGTTTCCACCTATTCCTCTCTTTTCATTCTCTCCTGTCCCTCACCTACCTCATCGTCGTTCGTGAACTGCAAGGCTTAACCCATGCGCAAGAAAAACAGGTGCTTACATTCCTTCCAGGAGTAGCGCGAGAGTTCCTTCCATTCTCAAGATTTTTCCCCCATTTTTGTCTCATTTTCCGGAAGTGAATTTGTATTTCAGGTGTCTGCGTACATTGCTCAATTATTTTACTATATAAGAAATAGTAAACCCTCCTAGAATTATTGGTAAGCGGAATATTGAGGTGGCGTCGATAAAGATACACCCATTCAGTTGATTGCTACCATCTCCCTGAAAATGTTTTCCATTTGTGTCCAAGTGGCAAGCTGAGAATGACTGTTCAAATAATTATATCTTTTTATGGGTGACAGCGGTTCACTCCCATGCTAGCATTCCAAACACCTCATCTTGAGAACATTTAATCCTCTGTGTTTTGCAGATTATTATTTACTTACATGGAATCATTTTGGCATTGTACCATGTAAAAAATCTCTAAGTAGTGCACGAGGGACTTAATAAGGGATTTTTAAATAATTCCCCTTTGAAATATCTAATTTCAGAAATCTGCGTGTGTTCTCTTTTTTATTAAAAAAAAAAGAAACTCTTTTTCTCTGAATAAAAAAATTAACAAGGAATTCCTTTTCCCGTTGCAAGAACGGTGGTCTCTCTCCCTCTCTTCCACCCTCGGAATACAAATTACTGCATTTCAGCGAATTAACACGCCGTATGCGAAAACTCTAGCTAATTAAATTCTTC
Source organism: Pyrrhosoma nymphula (assembly GCA_963573305.1). Classification (NCBI taxonomy): domain Eukaryota; kingdom Metazoa; phylum Arthropoda; class Insecta; order Odonata; family Coenagrionidae; genus Pyrrhosoma; species Pyrrhosoma nymphula. The sequence continues at coordinate 86,438,886 of OY754338.1, forward strand.
TCTTCTTCTCGCTTTCTCTGATGGATACGGTAGGGAGGGGTCTTTGGTGAGCGGAGGAAGGGTGGTGATGGTGGGGGGAGTGAGTTTCAGGGGTGGCACGGGAGATTAAGAAGCGAGTGGGGATTGGGAGGAAGAAGTGGTGACTTGTGGGAGGGTAAGGGGTCTGGGAGAAGCACGCGGGGGTTGAACGTGGGCGAGGGGGAAGGCTTTGAGGGGAAAAAAATGGGTGAACATTACGCTGTAGCATTCTCACGGCACTGTGCCGAATGAAATTCCTCTTCAGGTTCTTTATTTGGTAGCCGCTCCTTCCTTTTGCCCTCTCTCCCTCCGTCTACGTGAAATTTGTAGCGAAAAAATTCCATGCGGATGCGAAGACTAAACCCGGCACGCCTCGAGACTTCCCCTCATTAGGGAAGTAGAAATTAATTTTTTATATAAATAATGGAGTGAATCCTGGCGATCAAAAGGAAGTGTATTCATTTTTGTCTTGTTCTCTCGCGAGTCGATTGCGTGTCCCTCTTTTTTTTGTTATTCATCCCACTTCCAGCCACTTCTTGAACGCGCGGATGGAACTGGTCGTCGTCCCATATTTCATTCCCCCGCCTTACTTGGTTCGAGGGAAATCATTCATTCTCTCGATCGATGCGCACAGCCTCCAGAGAACTCCGGGTTGAGAGTTTCCAATATAATATGTATCTACTCCTGGTGAAAGGAAGTAGCTGGTGCGATAATGCATGAGTGATCTCCTTCCCTTGACTCTCTTGGCAATTAAAGTGGGCGTTTAATCATTGGTTACTGATTCGATTGGAGGTTGGTGGGGCATTTATTATGTAAGGTGGATATATATATATATATATATATATATATATTATTTCAATGACGATTTTACTTTTTCATATACCTACCCAATTTATTTCTCACGGCATCGGAGATCGGTTAATTTATTCTATATATTTAGATTATTTTAACCACGTTTCTCCAAAAAAAAAGGTTCTCCAATATTGGTTCACGGACCTTTGGCTACCCAAATTTTGTTCAAGTATTTTAAAACGTATTTTTTCTCTATGGCATTTTGTAGATTCTATGGCTGTAATTATCGCCTACCGCCAGCCGCTTTTTTGGACCTTCTGGGAACAATTTATTCTGTTAGTAGGAGTAGAACATTTTCTGTTTATATAGCTAAGGGGTACCACTTGTCTATCAAAAAGAATAATGGAAGTCGTATTGCAATGTTTGCTTTGGTGTGCCACAGCTTTTGAATGCCGAAGGTACGGCGGTTATTATAGCATGTTAGCAAGGAAAAAGAAGGCCGGCGTTTAATTAAAATTCGGACGTATCAGATGTGCCCCTCGGAATAAAATCGCCTCTGATAGTCAGGGTGTTCGCGGATGTGATGAGGATGGAAAACTTTGTTTACGGATAATTTTCCATTTATAAACTCTGCTTTTAATTATGCGTTATGTTGAGCTGTGAGGAGAGGTTTATTTATATAAATGAAAAGGAAAAATTTGTCTTATTCCACCAATTTCGGAAAATAAATTGATGGAATAAGACAAAGTTTTCCTTTTTCATTTATATAATGAACTTCCACAAAGTTTAGCCTGAGACGATTGTGATAATCAAGAACGCAAGAGAGGTTTATTAACTTTAGGGTTGCCTTTCTGTACGGATAAGTGTAAAGGATTATAAAAAACTGGATACACTTTGATGCAATGGCGTTCATGATACTGGGTTAAGCTCTCAGATAAAGCAGGAGTGGGCAGTAGTGAAGTGGAAAAGGATGATGGGGAGGGAGGGGGATTGCAAGCACATGTAGGTAGCCAGTGGCCGCGGCACGGCGTCTGGCCGGAAATGGAGCCAAATCGTTCTGATGCATGCAAGGAATATGTCACCCCAACCCTTTCCGGCAGATGACACCCTTAGGAGTCGAGGATACAATCCCCTCTCGCCCAGTCGGACGCGGAAGGACTCGTAAATTTGTTCGCTGTGACGGTGGAGAGAAATGGCGCGCTGGTCAAAGGGGTGGCACGACAAGGGAGCAGTAGTAATGTCTTAAGCTAGGACCCGAGATAAGGTTTTAATTGCGGAGTGCTCGAGGCATGTGCTGCCCTGGAGATGGAGTTGTATGTGTCGCAATGGCAAAGGGAATAGAGAGGCGACGTTTGGAAGAGCGAGGCAATTATGCGCCTCGCGGTTGATTTCAGACCAGGCGAAGGATTTCCCCCTTTAAAAATACTTCCTCTTAATTGAACCCATTGGTCAAATGCCTCTCTCAACAAAATCTACTGTATTTTCAGATGCGTTGTCTCTGGGTCAAAGTTTATTTTTCTGTTTACCTTATCTGATAGCAATGGTGGGGGGAGAGAGGATTTGGTAGCAAAGGAATAGTCTTAAAAATAGATTTACTGCTATTTATTTTTGCAATTTTTCACTGCGAGGAATTGTGCCTTGTTTTTGCATCTCAAATAAACTTTACTAAATACTCGAATGTGAAATCGTAATTAGGCCGTAGGTGTAATGCTAAGTGTAAATTAGTTAATAAAACATGCATTTATGTAAGTTTGAACTGCTCCTTTTATTTTTATGCGTCAGTAAAATAGTTTATTAATTTAAGCTCAACTGTCTGAAAGTTGGGGAATGAGAAGTAGTTGATTCTGAATCTGTCACTGTCAAGCTACAGCTAAGTATTGATTTCAAAATTTGCTATTTCTCACATTCATGAGCGCACGGTCTTCATGTGAATCTGGTACATTCTCTTCGAGAAATTCCCCTGAGCTGGTTGAGATCCATAATGAGTATCCTTCGCCCCCTTCATTCGTTTCCCCTTACGAATCCGCGACACCTTCTGTCTTCTGTTTCTCGACTTCCGCTAATCCTTCCTCGACAGTTTATCATATCCCCTTCCTCTCCCTTTCGAAGCGACCCTGCTCGCAGGAACATTTGTTTTCTTCTTCTGTGGGTTCTTAAAGGATTTCGGAGGGTAGGTAAATCTTGGTGCTCAAGTCACTCCAATCCCCTGCCTAGCTAACCTTCATGTTGGCGCGTGTTCGAATTCGTGTGCGCATTTTAATCCCCGCGAGAACATGATTCATTTTTGTACTTGCCGTTAATAAAAGAGCAGTATTTAATGTAATTATGTTGTAAATATACTGTTTAGGCTGTTTTTCCATTGTTTTCCTACGATTTCGAACTGCACGAAGGGCGAGGAAGCTTTTCTGCGTCTTTTAGAAGTGTGAAGTAAATATTTTAATATTAATGGTGTTAAAATATAGTTAAACATTACAAACATTCTCATAAATTGAATAAATATGTGTACATAAGTATCTAACTTGACTCATTTTTTCACGCTATACAGCTAAAAAGCCTTAAAAAACAGAAAGTTTTTTGTTGCGATTCTGTAGAAATTACAGCTGTGAGCAATAGATTATTTTTTATAAATAGTTGAGAAAACATACAAACTATAGAGCGTTAATTTTTTTTCGGAATCTAAGTGTTATAAATTCCAAATGTTTTCAATATCCTCCCTCTGGAGCGCACAGCCGTAATCTATCCCGTGTAAAACAGCTTATATTTTCAGGCAAATTGCTCGAAAAGTAGTTCGGCTAGGGGTTAATATTTTGATATCATCGGAAAGATGAGTGCCATTTCTTTAAAATGAGTTGAAATTAATGAAATTCTAGGTGAATTGATGTCCTTTCCGCGCCCGCGTCCCGTTGATTTGATCGTTTCTCTCGGAAAGGAGAGCTTGGCGCCCTTAACCTCGCACATGTCCGTTGCTCTGTCTTGTCCTTTCTGTGTAGGTGTCTGTGTGTGCGGGTGTGGATGTTGGGTGTCGTGGATCGCGTGCTGAACTGAATGTCCGCGTGCTTCTTAGTGGTAGAGCCTGCGGAACTAACTGTTGGGGAGGGGGGGAAGGAATAGGGTTTACGAGTGGGGAAGGGTGGACAGTTCAGGAGCGGAAGCGCCCTAGTAGGGTCGGCGGGTGAAAGGGTGAAATGGGGAAGGAAGAACTCCTTACGCGAATAGTGAGAGACGTCGAGAGACGACACGCAGCATGGATAAATAGTTTATCCGAAGCGGAATACCCCAGTCGATCTCTTCTGAACATACCTGTCAGCTGTTGGCTCGTGGAGAAGTGATGCTATGATTTCACTGGCTTCTTTGATAAAAGGGTGCAAAGATATTCTCTCAGACATGCAGGAAATGTACTGGCAAATGGAAGAGTAATATAATTCAAATAAAAAATGCCGATTTACATATCTATTGACGGCTTTATACAATGCTGTTCATGATTTGGCAATGATAATTTGAGACCTAAGACTCGTTTCTGACTTTTAAAAAATCTTGAATGCTTCAAGGATATTAAGTTTCTTGGTTAAATTGTGTTATAAGGGACACCAGGTAATTGAATGTAATCATTTCGGCGTATAAAGTGGGACTATTGATTTTGAGGAGACTAGGGCAATTTATTTCGCAACCTCTTTGCAGGCCTTTAAATAACGTGACCATTCATCCCTAAAAAAAAGTACGTATTCTCCCGGCTTATTATTTCAGTTTCGTGGCCAAAGCAATCAGCGAAGGTTCTGCATACTTAACTCATTCAATGAAAATTTTACGTTCAGGATTTTGTGTCTCGGGCGATAACAATAGGTCAATGCTACCGTTGGCAGTTCAATCATCATTATCGCCTCGATTTAGAACGACGCACTTAATCGTTGAAAAGGTTTTCTATCCCATTGTCGATATCTTAAGTACACTTTTGAGGCTTAACAATACATGCATTAGGTCCGCAGGCATAAAGTGCGAAGGCATTTTTTAAATAGCCTTTTTGGCATCGGAACAACCGCACTTTTAAAAGCGAGCAAGGCGAAAAAGGCTTGGAAGCTTTGTGGAATGAATGAATTTTCATCGTCGTCCGGGCGCTCGGACAAAAACGAGGAGTGCCTCCTGCCTTGCCTTTTTACGACCCCTGTGCCTCGTGAATCCACTGCCGGGGCCCTCAGAAAAGAGCGCGGGTCCATAAAGCTGTCTAGCTCTTGAGGTGTGAAACGAGAACGGGTAAATGAGGTGTATTGTTGAAGGCTTTATACTTTATTCGTCTTGTAGTACATTAATTTCTCTCCATGCATGATCGTAAAAAAATAACACACGGGGATCTCATTCGTTTACACCCACTTGAATGAGGAGCGTCTCGTTTTAATTTCCTCATCCTCCTATATCCGTGTGTCGCCTTCCTATATCCGTGTGTCGCCTCGTCCGTTTGTTTTAATTTTTTTCCTCAAACTTCGTCTCATTTTTTGTTCTCTACTCCGGGTTCATCAAAGGAACCCCCCTAATTCAACGGGGGTGTTTTTCTCCATTATAAACGCGGGCGCGGAGCTCCCGATATCCAGGTTTAGGGAATTCATATTCCGGAAACGTCGGCCGTTCTTATCACTTACGGAGGATCTTTCAGGAAGTAGGGGGTGGTTTTGAATGGAGATGCTCCTGGGAGGAGGGAGGGGGGGCTGTTAGCGGGCAGCGATCAAAAGAAACAGGCCGCTCTAGTGTCTAATTGTAGGAAGGCTCACTCGCGGTCGGAATAATTAACATTGTCAATGAGACTTTCAACAAAATAGTAGATTTTTTTTTTCTGCGGGACCTTATCGCATGTAGCGTGCTGGGCAACCTTCTTCTCTTTCTGTGTTATCTCCCATTTCGTCGACTGTGACATGAAATGGTTGGCTCTGAAACAGAGACGTTGAAAAAACTTGAGCACCACGAACTTTACTGACCGTGACGCTTTCGTATTATTTTAAATTTCCTCGTGTTCCTTTTCCTCCTCATGAATTCTCGCTCACCCTTACCTAAGGGGGCAAGCGGCACTTGCTTAGGGATAAAGAATGGTGAAATCTGCCCAAACCTACTAGTAACTCTCAAATTCTGCATTAGTTGATGTAATTTATGTGTGAAAGGCAGTCGAGTGGTTTAACTCTCTCAGTTAACTGCGAGTTGTTCTCGAAGATACACGCTTCTGTTAACAAGGCTGATTCCGAGAAAATCGATAACTCGCTTCCACTTTTACTTTTAGACGTGTTAGCCATCCTTGAAAATATAAGTATGTACCACTCATTTTACCTGGTATTTCTTTGAGTATTTATATCTCCTTTACTAGTAATAAAAGCAATGGAATAAATAATTATACCACGATATTTTCAGTATTGAATTTGACCAGCTTAAGTTTTTGTTATAGTTATAGTCGTCTTCAAATTGAATTGTGTTAAAATATTGCACGAATGGTAGAATATTTTTCATACTCATTGATGGAATTTTACGAGTAAAGTCTTTAGTCAATACTTTAATGTTTTATAAATATGCGTATAGCTTCCATTTAAATATAGCATTAATATTGATTTATAATCCTAATGTAAATTATTCTTTTTTCCAGGTAAGTTATCCGGCCATTTGCTACAGTCGCCAATGATCATTTCGACACAAGGTAGATCATAAAATTAATCCAAGTAGTATGACCTTTATGAAGGAAAAACTTCGCCAGCATTTAACTCTATTTTGGTTCCACTTGTAGATTCAAAGTTTCAAATTTATGGCTGTAAATATTATGATAAGACAGTGAGATCCTTAAGCTAAGGTGGGTAAAACACCAGACCTATCATAAGTAGGACTAAATGGTCCGTTGGATTAATTATAAAATGATGAAACTGTATACTTAAACTCCAGACTTGAAATATAATATAATTTATGAATGAAATTCAACCGGGAACAATCACGGGCTAAAATCCATCCCAGTGGAATAAGCTACAAAATTTTACCAACCAACATGAGCCTGATTTAATTCACGCAAAACCCGAATTTCTCCTTGCTGACTAAGGTCATTCTCAAATCACATGAGGATATCAAACTCCTTCCATCAGTATCATGTTCTCGGTTGTCTGCGGGTATGCCATGCATAATCAGACTTCCGTCTCCGCCTTTCGATGAGAATTTCCGAGGAGTATATCTGTATCGCCTTTTACCAGTTTTTTCTTCGGTTTTCGCTCTCGGGAGTCTCTCATTTGCGTTTAAATTGAATTCCTCTCCTCTCTCTCTCCTCCTTTGTGGATGTGCGCGCGCGGGGTAGACCCCGTCCTTGCGGTTCCCATTAAAAGGCCTTCCCCCGTCGCTTTCCTTCCCCGCCGGAATTCGTTCGACGGACAGCCGGGAACGTGAAGGGAGAATATTTAGTCTCTGACCAATATCCCCACCCCGTCTCCGTGGTTGGTTGGCTCTTTGGGAAGGTGGCAGACAACTGAGGTCATTTGCGCCATTAAGGTAGTTTGAGCGAAGTATCACTTCTCTTATAAATTGAAGAATTTGACTTAATTTGAAAGAAAAACTCCCATCTTTCCAATTACATCAAAATATCAACCCTTTTCCTAAATACTTTTTGAGAAATTTGCCTAAAAATATTAGCTCCTGAGGGAGAATAAAAAAATAGTAATTTATGAGCCTACTTTTCGTCAATAAACTAACGGTGCGTGCTTCGTATGTTTGCTCAACTATTTATAAAATGTAATCAATTACTTACCGCAGTAATGTTTTCAGAATCGCAAAAAAAACCTGTTGAGAAGGTGTTCTCACCGTCAATGACGTGAAAAAATGACGTGTAAAAATGAGACTTGGTAGTTGTAATTATTTAATTACTGAGAATTTTTTCATATATTTTCTCATATTTAAATGATCATTGAACCCATTATCTAACGTTCGAGTTTGAATGAGTAAAAATATTGATCTGTGCTAGTTAGGACAAGTATATGAGTGACATTTGAATTTTTATGGGACCTAATTTTTGAAACTCAACCGAGGAGTAATATATGCGCTAAGACATACAGTATGTCACAAAACACTTCTATAAGAACCTTAAACCGACGTTTCCTGGAAACCAGACTCGTAAAACTTGAGAACTCGTTATCATTGGAACCGGGTGCAGATTGAATTTTATAGCTCGATAAATCCCTTCATTTATTTACGCGATAATCTTAACATAGTTGATAAAAATTATGTCTAGTGGCGTTACAAATGTTTATTCAATGTAAGTTGTCATGTCATCCGGATCGTCCCATCCCCGTTTTTGGACATTTTGTTGTCTGATATTACTATCTTTCGTTTCGTGCAAATAATTTTTCATGGAAGTTGATGGGTTGAAATAATTCCGAATATTCATGAATCGGTATCTCAAGTCGCGTGATTTCTCGGGAAAGGTCCACTTCGAGACCGCTCTAACCCCGGCTTCTGCGAGCGAGAAAATTTGAACCGATTATCTGAAATAAAACAGAAATCTCCAATCTTTTCAAGTACATAATGTTTGGTTGATGTTCGTGCACGCATGAAAGAGCACTCCCTTCCTTGTCGGGTATGACTTCGCGCGGAACACCCGGCGTTGACCTGTATGGCCCTGAGAGGATCGCATGGATCCTCACGTCAGCACCTGCCTTGTGCCCGACTTCCCCGCTGGTGATTTTCGGTAGGAAACTGAGCGGGTTTGATTCAGGAAGGGCCGGAGGATGTCTCGAAAAAGTTAGGCGGGGAATTCTGTCGAGACGCTGATGGCCATCTCACGTGGCGCTGGCGGGCCTTATGCCTCCTCTCTGAACCAGCACATGGGTCTGCGGACGGCCCTTGGAGAGAGAGAGAGGGAAGGTCTGCGTGACGTCTGGGCGTAAGTACCCAGAGCACGCAATTTGTCTGACTGCTCCTTCCCTACTCCATCCCTCCCCAGGAATATACTCATCCCCAACCCTCCCCTTCGCCTAGCAGCGGGAGGAATATCGGCAAAACCCCAGGGGGGGTCAGGGGGGCCAAGCGTTCATGACCCCTTTCACTGCAGGACACCGCACGGACGTTTTGCCCAACCGCGCGCCTGTCTGTTCTAGGTGCTAGGAGGGTGCGCGCACGACAGCCGCGACCGAATCAATGACAATGGCTCAATTTGAGCGGCGTGTAGTACCGACTTTCGTGCTTGATCGTTTGCTGCGACATGTGATCTCTCGGCACATCCCCAATCCCCGAGGGTTGTCTACTACCGCCTCGGGATCGGCGGAGGTGGAGTTCGCGGTGCAGTCGCGGGTCATACCGTCGGCGGCGACGCAAGAGGGGACCTTGTCTCGGTGGCGTGCGGCTTTTGAGTTTCCGGTTGACGGGCTTACGATCGATCGTGGGCGCTCTTCTCTGACTTAGAGAGGATGGGCGCATTTGCCTCCCGTTTCACCTGCCGAGTCGTTCCGATTAAAAGAAAAAAGAAAGTGTACCCCCACTGGCCACAAAGTGGGTGTTTGCTATTTTTGCTCTATTCTAAGTCATATTGTAGGCCATATTCGAATTTTATTTTTTAATTTCAGCGTCTGTAATAAGCGTGAAGTAAATATTGTAATATTAATGGTGCAAAAATATAGTTATGCATGACTAAAATTCTCAGTAATTATAAATACATCTACTTAAGTCTCTAACTTGACTCATTTTTTTCACGCCGTAAGACTAAAACGCCTTCAAAGCAGCAGGTTTTTTTTGCAATTCTGTAAACATTACTGCGGTGAGTAAATGATTAATTTTTATAAATATTGGAGAAAACATACAGACTACAGAGCGTTAGTTTTTGACGAAATATAGGGGTTCTAAATTCCTGATGTTTTCAATATTCTTCCATTGAAGAGCACAGCCTTAATTTATCCCTTGTAAAACAGCTTATATTTTCAGGAAAATTGTTCGAAAAAAGTTGAAAAAAAATTGAAAAGTTCGGCAAGGGGTTAATAGTTTGATATAATTGGAAAGATGAGAGTTTTTTTCCTTAATATAAGATCAAATTCTAGGTGAAGTGATTTTTCGTTTAAACTACCGTAAATTGTCAAGATTGGTTGTTTTTCTCCGTCGTTGCAGGAAAAGATCCCCCAATCACGAATATTACAATGATTTACTTATGTTAAACCTCCGCATGCATTTGTGAGGAGTGGCTATCGGTCATGCTGAGATTTGGTAGCATTATTTATTATTTTGTTGCCGATGAGGTCAATTTTTTAAAATTCCAGTCTCTCATTTGCTGCCAAATGGGACCCAATAAATATTTTTGGTCCCGTTCCAAAAATTGAACTAATATTCAGCAACATGCCCCTTTACTGATCTCATTTGAATATTCTTTAGCAAGTTGATATTTTTACTTCAAGGAACTTCAATTAAATATTACAATCTGCATTAATCAGTACATTTTACTAATTGTAAGATATAAACTTTGATTACCAACGTAAGAAATCACGCCAGCAAAACAATTAGCTAGAATCAATAGTTGTTTTTTTCTCATGTGTCTACGTGTTTGGGAACTAAACATTTTCCGTGAGTTGTAGATTTCAAGACCGAGAATATGCCCTAATGTCGAGATTGACAACAGTAATCTCCTAACAGGGAAACTTCAATGAATAGTAAATTTTATTGAGAAAGTGAATTCCAAAAAAAATTGCAAACCTACTCTCACCAACATACTCTCAGTTGTATTAGTGGCTTTGAAAATGATTGCGTGATGCTCAATTTTCGATTACCTCAGCCACGACTTACATTGCATGCCACAATCATGTGTATCGTCGCCAGGCTTGTATGGTTGACTCGGTAGCACAAAGCTTTCTGGTGCTTCTTCGATTTCCCCCGACGCCCTCGGGCGTATCACAATTGAGGAGCAAGGAAAAGGGAGACACAAGAGGAGAGAGGCATTTCACCGATCTGGGCTGGCCTTGGGTGGTTTCCGTGAGCACTCAAAGAAAATTGAAGGAATTAGGGTGAAGACAGAGAGCTATTATTGGCCCTTTGTTTTTCCCTTGAAGACACTTGAGGATTTCAACAGGAAAGGCAGGGGACGAGAGATCAGCTGAAACGGTCGTGCGGAATCGCTCTGTGTCATTTTGAGTGGATTAAGTTCCACCACGACTCGGGATGTCATTTGTCGCCACCGTTTCTGGCTATCTGGAGTCCATCTGCTTCCGATTATTTTTAGAGGGCTTTTATATGCACTGGTTTGTATACTTATACTCTGAGTACCTTTTGCTGATGGTGAATACTCCACGCACTTACTCTAAATGTAGGCTTGATAAATATGCAATGCGTCTAGGATCAAAACTGTTTGATCTATAGTTGATGCATCCAATTAAAAAAATGAATGTGTCAATTTCGATGCAAAGCTCATCATTTTCTCTCATTTTTTAGTGTTCCGCTTAACTGAGACGTTTCCAATTGCTGAATTAAAACGTATTCACGATTATACATTTTGATGCCAATTATCTCACAGTTTGTGAGACTGTTGGGTTTGCAGAAACATCTGCAGTTATTTAAGCGTAAGTTGACGAATGCGGAAAACGCCCAAGTCATTACAGCTGGCAGCTTATCCAAAATGTCATCATTGCGTCCAGAATATAATTTCAGGGAATTTCATAAGTGCTGACATCACTGGTATATCTGAGTCCGCGTAATTAGTTTGCGTTTAGAGTGTAGGCATTGTGTACTTAGCCGTAGGTGTTGTCATGAGTGTGGAAAATGGCAACCGAACAGTCATCGACATGTCATTAGCTGGATCTTGAGTCGACGAAAATTCTATTCTTTGAATATATATTGTCAGTGTCCAGAAAATTTTACCGAAGTTCTTTCTTTCCATTTTGAATTTGTTATGCTGAACTCCATGCTCAGTGGATATATGGGTAGTGTTTCATGATTTTTTCACGTTTCTTCCGAATGGAGATTCAAAGTAAATATCAATTAAACCCGCTCATTTTACCATGACGTGCTTGGGAGAGGGATGTTGGGATTGGGATAATAGCTAGGAAGTAGATATATATCAAAACCTGCATTTTATCGATGCAATGCCAGTAAAAATTAGACGCAGAAATTTCATTTTTGGGGTAATCTTGTAAAACGTCTGTAAACGTCGAGTGAAATAAACAGCCCGTCGATAATGCATGGGGCGCTTTTTCCCAACTGGGGGAGAGTTTTCTTATTCCGACCAAAAAGAATCGTGATATTTCGTGGGCTTAAGTTTCGTGTCTTGTATTTTTTTCTCCCTCCTGGGCACGTGCGTGCGTGTTGCGTTCTCTCGATCATTACGTCGGTATGAGCGCCGGGGACCTAAACGCCTCTCCCTCCGTCCCCTCCCCTTATTCCCCTCTTTATTATTCTCTACTCTCTCACTTTCCATTCTCTCTCCCCTTTACGTTTTCAATAATAATAACCGTCTGCAGCATTTTCTCGAAATGCCCCCGAGGTGCACCGGTAGGGATTCGCTTCTTCACGGCTTTCTTTTGTCGTGGAGCGTCTTTCATTTGTTCGTCCCACCTGCCTGGCGTCCTCGACGCCCATTCTCCCAACTATGTGTTCATATATTTGCTTTCGTGGATACATATGTATACGTAGAACAGCGTATATATGTCATTTTTTTAAACTCCTACAACCGGCGCACGCCACCGAGCTAATTCCTCTCTTCACGGTCCGTGTATCCATAAATAACCATCGACTTTTTTCGGTTTTTCTCCCGGTAGTGTGTGTGCCGTATAGAGGATTGTTTAGGGATCCTATTAAAACTTATCTTTTCCTCGTGATCGCTGTATTTTTTTGTTTGATGATTCTGATAGTGTGGACACATGAAAGTCGGAAGGAAACGGCTCTTTGTTGTACTCTGGGATTTGCATTTAATATTTCAAGGAAAAAAAAACAGGCATTCCGAATCGCGCGGGTAGGAAAAAGCGTGCAGCAAATTCATTTTGATAGTCTTCGTAAAAATGTCCTCCTGTCAAAAACGTTTCGGTTAGAGAAGGGACGATGTTAGATGGTACGTTTTACGCCCAAGCGACCAATTCTATCGCTTAACTTCTGAAACTCTTTTTGAAAATTTCTTCGCCGGAGGTTATCCCGGCGAAGGCGAGTGAACGTCTTTTTGACAAACGATTGTGATAACGCCGGCATTGGTTTCTGGATCCAATCATTTATCTCATTATTTGCCCCAATTCCTAGTGCCTCGGTATCTGCTGTCATATCTTTTCCTCATTTAATTTTTGTGCCTAATTTTTTCTCTTGTTCGAGGTGTTGAGAATATGAGAAGACGTTTTAATTCGTAGCCATAGACCTCGAGGTCCCTATTGATGAAGTTTAGTGCTACAAATTGCTCGTTTATTAAGTCAAAAGGTCGCTATTTTACCCTCTGGTCTCCATTAATTTTGTTAATTCGTCGACTATACCTTTTAGCGGTTCATTATTTATCCATCGATGAATATTCAGGGCAACAATTCTAGAGAACGTGACCTCACAATTGTAGGGAAATGCTCCCTCCACGTTGTGTCTTGCCGCCCATCTTTCTGGCAAATTGCCCTTTTCCTCGCATTTCAACTTAATATGCCATTACTCAACGATGCGCTTTGCGCCGTTCATTTCTTTCTTCAGAGCCCCCCTCCTCTTTTCTCAGCTTTTCACATCCTTCATCTCACTTTCTTCACCTTTCAGTGAACGACCCTCCTTCTCACTCCCTCACGCGCCTTCACCCATCTGCCAACGCCCGCCGGAGTTTTGATGTATCCCTTGACGAGCGATGCTGACTTGGCTCGAGGAAGGGAACGGAGGTGCGACCCAACGCTCACGAAAGATTGTGGGGACGAGAAGCGAGCCCTGTTCTCTCGCTCTCCGTGCTCCCCCTGAACGCCCTTGGGCTCGCTTACTCCCACTTCATTATTTTTTATTTTGTTCCTTTTTTTGGACTCTTTAGAGAACGGTATTTTCCCTCACATTTGGGTCATCTTTGCTCCTATTTACTAGTTGTTAATTCTTCCTTTAGTATGTACGGTTTCGACCAAGCTAGCGGCTCAGCGAAGAACATTTTTTTATCAACGTTTACCTCAGCCGCAAATGATTTCAGAGGTTGAGTAATACAAGTCGCTGATGTCTGAAATGTTTGAATTGTAATCGTATAAGGAGGTGAGTGCTAATAAAAGTGATGATTCCCCCTCTATTTATTATTCCTACTTACTATTTTTTCACTTTCCGTTTCTCATTAAGGACTTAAATGACACGCTCACCTCAGCTAATAGCGTTTTATCTCTCGCCGTAAATGTTTTATACAAGTGAATACCAAAGTGAAAGAATTCTAATAGCTCTCGTTTATTGGTAATAGAGAGCATAATTGCTAGGAGAAATATTGAACCATGGAAAGAGTTACACAAAAGAACTCAACGTGGAGAAATATTTCTTCATTCAACTATAATCGTCTTTTGGAATTGGTTGGCTGGTGAGGTCATATGATATGCCACACCTACTACCAACGAAATTACATTATTGTCATCATTCCTCCGTGCATGTAATTACTTTTGTGTTTCTCAAATACATAAATGTGAGTGAGCTCGGGAAAGTGGTCAGATTAGAGTATACTTTCCTCCGTGGAATATTTGAACCTTCCCTTTCCCCACAGGAGCCTTCTCCTCCTCATTTTACATTGTCTGAATTTTACCCAAAGGATTATCTTCCTGTGTCATCCCATCCTTTCCGCTATGCTTCAACTGGTCGTTCAGTCTACTGTCCCTTAGCATTTGTTATTGGGGCGTTTTTCGATAATATGTCTGTCTGGACGCTCTCCGAATGCCATGTTCCCAACTACCCCGAAAATATTCCCCTGTAGCCGATCAACGCGGTGGGGTCTACGAGCGAAGCCCATCTTTGTATCCGTCTGGAGGAAAGATTGAAGCTGATTGGCAATTGAAGTGGAGGTAAAGATTGCATAAATGCTTTTTTTGGGTTCCCCACGTCATATTTATCGTAATTTCTCCAACATTTCTTCTCCGCTGCTGGAGACGTTTTATAGGTGTATTTTTTTACGTCAAACAATTGCCAATTAACTTTGACGAAGGTGGTCAAGCATGTGAAGGCTTAATTTGACTGTAGAGTAATGTTTGCGTTATTTTTAATTTTTTTATGCATAATTAGGAGCCGCATTACCTTGTAAGCATCAGTGGTTGGGAAGTGGTTCAAAGCTTCGGGAATTGAACTTGTAATCGGTACATAAGAAATCAGGATCTGAATCTTGAC
Organism: Pyrrhosoma nymphula; assembly: GCA_963573305.1. Classification (NCBI taxonomy): domain Eukaryota; kingdom Metazoa; phylum Arthropoda; class Insecta; order Odonata; family Coenagrionidae; genus Pyrrhosoma; species Pyrrhosoma nymphula. The sequence continues at coordinate 86,453,958 of OY754338.1, forward strand.
CACGTAAAATTATTTACTGAGTTAAATTTGCTCTCATTGAATCAGTCTACTAATTTTGTCTACCCGTACCCAATTAAGTCATTTCATACTGTGATATGTCTCATTTCCTTAAGTATTATTTTTATATCTTGGATGCACTCTCAATAGGTTTAGATCTGCACTCTACATCGCTGAATGTATGGACATTCTTCTAGATAAGCGTACGTGGGGTGGGGATGTATGGTCTTTTCTGAGGGGTTTGCAAGTCTTGTGAGGTGAGGGGACGTGAATCGCGTTTGGAATTCGGAATCGGGAGAAAGGCGGACTGCAATGGCTACATTTTTTCTCCTGCGGACGGTTCGGGTATGAGAAGTGGCAGGTTTGCCGGACGAAATGGTCAGCTAGGAAGGTGAAGGAAGGTGGATGCTGGAGCAGAGGTTTGGACGAGAGCGATGGGGAACGGGGGAAGGGTTTTTTTATGCCTCTTGTATTTTTTTCTCCTTCCTCGGGGCGGTGGATAGCTTGTGGGCAGGGACCCTTTTCATTTCGCGTGTGGTCAAGGGGTCAGGAAGGGCAGGGGGGCGAGAGGGAGGGGTGAGCATGCGTGCCAAGGGGTTCCCTCCGGATGCCCCAGGGCCGGTGTGTCGGTCGGTGGGCACTCGTCGGTCAGCGAGCCGAATTCCTCCCCCTCTCCGTGGAGTGGTTGGTGAGCAAGATTAAGGTCGATGGAATTTTGTACGGTAGAACTTGACCTGCATGAGAAATTTTTTCGGCTGCAGGCTTTGGGGCAAAAATGTTTCCAAATCCCATTTCCATGCGAAATTATTGTTCCTTCGGGTGGGAGACGTCGAGAATGTTATTTATACCGGGTTAATTGGCGGCCACGAATTTTTGTGCTGGTCCTTCGGCCATAATCCTCCTCCTACGATAAATTATATTTGACTGTCTGGTGCTTAAAATGCAATCGATGCTTAGAAGAAGTTATATGCCTAAAGCGTCGTTTAGAAAAGGCGAAATGCCTACTAACCATTCTTTTATAATATTCGTTTAGATCAATGGATACCGGCTGCTAGAGTATGTAAGGTATATGCTGGTAGCACACGAACCCAAAACACTGTGAATACCTTGGCTCAATGATGGAATGAGGAGTGAGTCAACACCACTTGCAATCATAGTATGTTACTTTCTCTAAAACCAGAGTGAAAGCAAGCCCATGCCCTTCTCAAATATGCCATGGCACTCAAGACAACATGCCTTCTCCTGGGCAGCTAAAATGAACCCACAGTTCGTGCATGCTCGAGGCATCCACACCGCGAATAGTCTTGTACAACTGCAGGAATGACACGTAAACCCTCCACCGCCATCTCAATTCGCGCCAAAGTCCATCCTCCCCCATTAGCAGTGTGTATTTATTTAGGAAAAAGCCACAACTTTCACTATCGCAGGAATTTATTGGTTTTGTAACCCAGTTCTGTATGACCATTTTTATTGTGTTTTCTGCCCGCTAGAATGTTTTGGAAGTTTTTAATTTGCGAATTTGATTTGAGAATTAACCTGTTCTTCTGCTTTTTTAAATATCGGTTTTAAAACTTTTCACTGACTGCGTCTTTCACTGAGCGGATAATGTGTGCGGAGGGGTAACTTTAAACTCCGAACGTTATTTTTAAGTTCCGTCCACTGTTATAATTTTCTCTTCAGGCCGTCCACCCGTCGGCCATAAGTCTTTCGGGGCTCATTTGTCTTCATGGGGAGGGGGACTAATCCGTCGGGTTTGCAGCCCCGGAGCTAGCTTTCCGATTCGACTAATCGGCAATATTTCACGATGGGGAGAGGAGGAAAGTGAAGAGGTAAGGAGTGGGAGAGATGAGGGACGCCACCCGCCCCTCCCCATACGATCTTCCCCCGTCACCAACGTTCTCCCTCTCTCCCGCAAATGGGAAGAAATTACCGACTCATTCGCTTCCAACCCCCTAAGTAATGGATTTCTTATGAACCGTCGCGCACAACTCCCGTCACTTCACCACACCACAGTCCTAGAGGGAAGTGCCTTTCGAAGTAGGTTAAGTTCTGTATCGCGGCGTTATGCGTGGGGAATAGCTAAAATGTCGATTTCGTCGGGGCGTCCGCGTGTTCTGCGATATGAAGGGCGTTGGGGGGGGGGGGGGGGGAGAGTCTGATTCGGGATGGGGAGGAGACGACTGGAGTTCCCCGTAGTGAGAAATTAAATCATCTTGCGGCGAGTCCCTGCGGAATTCCTCCAGGATGTTCCTTCTCCCCTCCCCCATTCCCCCCTTCCCCGCTCTGACTGACCGTAGTCCGTAAAGCCGTATATATATTTCATAATTTGAGTGTCGGATGCGGTGGTAGGGGGTTTAGTTTTGGTCGGTGAGGGGGAGAAGAGAAATGTATGGTATGGTAGGGTGGTCGGGGTTGGGCATGGGGGTCGTGGAAAGGTTTTGGTACGAGTTGGTTTGTGCAGGGGTGGGTTTCCGGGCATTTTGGGGTGGGGGGTTGGAGAGGGTTGAGTGCTTATGATGTAGCCCCGTGGGAAGAGATGGCCCGTTGGGAAACGGGTGGTGGATGGGGGAAGTGGGGCGGTGCGAGGGGGGTCGGAGGGGAAGGCAGAAATGCGTGAGTAAGAGGTGTTCCGTTGGACGGATGGAATGACGCTAATGGAAGGTTGATATTAACGGTAATTGACATTTTTTTTCATCTCCATTCATGCACTAAAGGGTGGAGTCAATCATCCCCACCCCCTCCCCCACATCTCCCCCCTCAGGATGCTCGAAATGATTTGCTTGCCCGGGAACACCACCGCTGTGACGATGAGAGGGAAGCGTTGTGTGTTTCTCACGGACGGACGAATTTTTACGATACGTATCTAGTTATTTTTGGCCGTGATGTTTCGTTCCCGGCTATGGCTCAAATTTGTGAATTACTGAGCACCGCCATTGAGCTTCGAGGAAAAGAAAATGATCGACAAATCATTTTAGGTATGCGGTCTATTATTTTGTGACATGTATTTCGTTAGTGGAATAAATCCATCTCTTATTTGAGATGATATCTGGTTATCTCCGAAGCCACGCGCCATGTTTACATAAAAAAAATATTTTGCGTTAGGTAAGATTACGGTGGTTTTATCCATTTTATTCCTATTGCTTTAATCGTTTGTCTTTTCGCGGAAGTTCTCATGTTGTAGATACGAAATGTTATCTCTACTCCTTATGCAGAGAACAATATTATATAGAATGTAAAAAAAAATTATTTCTAAGGCCATCGCAATGCCTTTTCGTACTGTTTTTGTCATAGTAAATTATATCATGGCCCAAAAACACGTGTGTAGGCGAATTCTTAGAAGGGCTACGTATAAACTGATAGGTTTACCCTCTGCGGTCATTCCGAAGTACTCCCAAAACACGTACGATACTGCTTACTTGTAGCAAGTTGAGTTACGGCCGCTCATTGGCCGTGTGTACTTAGTCTGACCGCATCGCGGGGGCACAAGGTGCAGCCATGAATGCCAAAGGTGTGGCTTGGGAAAGAAAATTCCGTGAATGTGCAAATTCTAATTTCCGGCGGACGTTGGTGTTGAATTGCGCTGTTGGAGGAGAGCGATGAGGAATGCTCGGCTCAGCTGCGGGAAGGAACAGAGTGAGTTGTGTGATTTCGGTTGGTTACGTCAAATTCGCCGTTGGCATTCATCAAGAGTCGAGCTTTCGAGAATATTTTAAGGTTTAGAATTCGCCGCCTTCCATCCTTGGTTGGAGGTAATAATTGATTCTAGCTACTTTAATCGATTATCTACGCGGCCTCCACCCCGCCCCACCCCTATGCCGCATTGCAACCCCGTCTCTTACGCTGATACGTGAAATATTTCACGCAAGTTGCCTGCTACTGTCTCTGGTGAGATAAATCTTCGTGGAGCGCAGATAAGATTGTTATGAGGTAGAGGAGGTAGACAATAAACATGTCTTGTTTAAAAGCTCGGTAGAGGGAGGAAGAAAGTTACGTGCGCAAATTTACCTTCCTCGTCACGTGCTCTTGGGGAATAACCAATGGGAGTTTGGGGTGATGGAAAAAAATGCCATGTAGCATTCCCACGATGCTTTAGCCTTAAAAGTTAAATCCATTGCCATTTTCCTAACTTTTCCATCCAATGACAGCCTAAGGGAAAAAGCTAACGTAATCTCGGTTTTTCGTGAAAGAGTCAAATTTGTAATCATTATGAGTATGTATCTACTTCCACCAATCTAATCCGATATCTTGCAAAAATTATTTGTTAATTTCCTCCGCCTTGAAACGTGCCAGGCTGTCTTTATTTTTCTATACGTTGTATTATTAGTTTCAAAGGTTTTCACGCTTCGGAACATCATTTGGAAATAAGGTTTTCATAAGGATTACTCATAAAAACAGTGAGTAATGGGCGTTTCTCGTGCATTTAATCCGTGAGCGGGTGCAGACGAAAAGTAGGCTGAACACGGTCATCCATGCGTGTAATCCCAGAGATACGGTGGGGCGTATCCTCCATATCGACCCTAATAAAGTAATAAATCTTTTTGATATCCGAAGGTGTCGTTGATCAAATAAACGGCTCGATATCTACCGGTGAACTAAAGGTGATAAGACTTGCTAACTGTAATATTTGGTTCAACCTAATCGGAGTATACGGCTTGTTCTTGGACTCTGGTTCTCACCTGGTGTCCTCATTCAATTTATAAATAACGCCATTCACTCACGAACCAATATTTAGGAATAATAATCCATTATGACTTGGGAAAATTTCTGTTTTTATGTAATGTGAAAAGCAATTATAGTTTGAAACTTAATTATTGAACCTTGCGGTCCAGTTGTTCACTGTCATTCGTCATCTCGGTCAGTCGTCAATTCCTTTTACAACCTTTGAGAAATAATAGACTTCCGTTTATTATATTTCTCAAGGATTCCTATTATCACCTCATCACGTTTTGGAAATTTTCCAGGGAAAGGGAAAAATATTCCTTGGAGATTCCAGCCGATCTTTCTTTTGGCTACTTGGCTCAAATTCTTCGTCGATTAAATTACTCCTCAAAGTTTCCAAACTTGAATCTTCTCTGCCCGTTCGTTGAATTTTGCGTGAGATATTATTTTACAAACCTCTCTCTCTCTCCAACAACTCTTCCTTGCTTCCTTCCTTACCTTCCGTAGTTCCCTTGGTCCACTCTCCTGGCCTTCTGCGACGGAGATTTCCTCCTCCGGACCTTCCCTTCAACATGGATGGAGCTCCCACGGTCAACCGAAGCTTCGCTTTTGTTTCGATTTATATATGCCAGGCCTTGCTTGCCTTACTCCCTCCCTCTATCCTTTCCGTTCCAATCTATTCAATCCGTTAAGGCCATCGATTTTGCCTCGACGCGGCTGAGTGTAGGACGCATTTTGCGTCAAGCTCCCTCCCGTGGGACGATGCGGAAACAAATCAGAAGCGGAATTCACGCTCGCGGCATCTCCCGCGAGTGCCATGTCGACCAGTCCGTCGCTCATTGAACTCCCGTGCAGCGAGCTGGAGAGTCACATGGCATACGCTCGGTGACACCTGTGGATAGTTTGCAGAATTATTTTGCTGTGTGGTGCTTGACAGTGAATTAAACATCTGAAGAATTCGTACTAAACCTTAATAATACTGTTCGATTCCTGTGAATTCTAATGATTTCCATTAGATAAAGCGGTATTGATACCGTGAATCAATCTTGACTGCAAGGGTCCCCGGAAGCCATATTCTCGAACTAGATGTCATCAGCTATCTATTAAAATTTCCGATCATTTTCTCATAACTTGACTCTTAAGGATAGCACCGTCTTCCTTGTGAGATGAAAATAATTACCTACGGTATGGAAGACTCGTTATTATTATTATTTTATCTCTATCCTTAATGTATGTTGTTCTTGATGAGGTAATGAAGGTTCAACTTTATTTGCGTGTTCGTTTTATGAGTCGCAACAAGTAGGCTATCGAAGTGCCTGATTAGTCGATGGAGATAGCCATGTAAGAACAGGGCCGTGATTAGTTCATACTATCATTGTGAACCTCTGAAGTGAGATCAAGTTAAGTTACGTCACGTTGAATCACTTCGGTTTTACCTTCGACTCGTTACCGCTTCGCGACGTATTGTGTCGTCTCCTTTCGTGTGCGGTCAATAAAATTGGTGTCATCTTAGGGATCAAACACAAGCCGATATTGGTCCTCCAAGACGACTTTGCGATATTTATTCCTCGTCCCATGAGCACGCATCATTTGTCTCGTGTCGCTTGCAGATCACGCGATTCACGAGGTGCTTCACCGGGGCCGATCCCTCGTGCACCGCCCGCAAGGACACAGGCCCCGAACGCCGGTGCATTCTCATTGCTGCTCCCTCCGTGTCCCTCCCCCCCCCCTGTACCCTTCCTCCCACGCGAGATGGACCCCCGCCGTCCTTCTCAGGCCCCCCCATTCTCCCGAATCCCTTCCCACACCCCCGTCTCAGCCCTCGGACGCCTCATCAAATTCTTCTCACGCACCCTCGTCGTGTTTACCGTGTACCGATTATTATTCCCGAGGCATGCTTCATGGACAGAATGGACCATCGGGATAAAAATTGGGAGGGTCCCTCTTTTATCTCTCCCCAGGACCGGGGGTCGGAATTATTTTTTTTTGCGCGGAAAAAGGCGATAATTCGTAAAATAAATTTCAATGGTGGTTTAGTAATGGATCGACCACGTCGTTGAAATCCCAAGAGACGCCGCAGTTTTGTTTAATTTCTTGGTATTCCATCCTCTAAATACCAAGTGATAAGTAAGAAACCACCCTTATGTAAGGGAGACCGTATTTTAGCCACAAATTTCACTTTAGACTAAATATAACTGTTTCAGGCTGGATATGGTGGAAGTTCTCGATATTCATAATGAATAAAAACACTTGGTAATCCTCCACAAATTTATTTCTTTGGCACGACGCGGTTCACCACACTGTGTGCCACACAGTGTGCACATGATTTTGCCACAATGTGGTGAAACGCGTCGTGTCAAAGAAATAAATCTGTGGAAGATTACCAAGTGTTTTTATTCATTATGAATATTCACTTTAGTCGTTTTATTAACAAGCCTTTCATATTAATCTGGTGGGGAAAGAGTGAGTTTTCTTTCGTTAAAAGTTGGGTCTTCACACATCTCGTTTCGCTTTGTGGAAATATTTTATCATTGAAAATACTCATTGATGTAAGTCTACCACATCTTGCCCTCTCCACTCAGTTACACCATCGATATCTCTATTCTTGAGGGTAAATTGCGGCCCTACCTTTCCCTTGCTCCGCGCTGCTCCCTCGCGTCGATACTGACTCATTGCTCCATTCCACTCCCGTTTTCTGATACGCAACCTTTTCCCGTTGTCCCCTCGTCCCATTTGGGTGGGGTTCCCGAAAACCCCACGGCCCGTATCTTTTTACATTCATCGATAGGCATCTGGGCTTAAATTCATCTCACGTAGTTCCCTGCGTGTTTACTTTAGTCAGCAGTGTGCTCCCTCTCTCCCCCCCCTCACCACCTACCCTCCACCTGCCCCTCCCACCCGACCCCCCTCCCACCACCCACCCGACCCCCCTCCCACCACCCACCCCACCTCTCCCCTCCGCTACTCTTTTATTTCTTCTTTTCACTCATAACTCTGCGGTGTGAATGAAGGTGGGTGATGATGGCAATGGATCCAATGGTAGGGATTCCTGGCCCAGGACCCTAATTCGATCCTTGTAAAATATTTATTTATTTCATGCAACACCAAAAGCAGCTACTAATGCCTTTACATTGTGTTCTAGAAAAAATAAATTATATAAAAAAATAATTTAAGTAACAAAGAAATTTAAACGAAAAGTGACAATCAAAATGAAAGGTGTTGAAGTAGGGAGGTGAAGTTGATGCGAGAGGTAAGGAGGTCAAGGGAAGAGGAAGTGACAGAGAGGGTATTGAAGAGGGAGGTCATCGGTAGAATAAGGATCGTTGGGATATTGAGAGATCGGATTTCGGTTTCTGTGATAGATAGATAGTGATGATAGTGATAACCACATTGCGAGTGGTACGGGCGCTAACGAGGAGAGAAAAAAATGAGATTCTCCCAACACCCTTGGCCTCTCGTGTGAAATCCATCCTGTGTGCCCAACTCTGGCATAAGTGCATTTCCAATGAGTAGCAAATTCGAAGTAAAACTGAAAAAGAGGGATGCGGGCGTATTGATCGCTTTTCTTAAATTCATCGTAGTGCTATGAACTTCTGAGTAAACCTCTAAAGCTTCTATACGTTATGGCAAAGTTTTAACCGTTGCTAATCTGACTTAGTTTTCATGTGGTCAGTGCTCAGCACCAAGTAAAAAACTTTCTTAGCTGCCGAAAGGTCCAAGTTTTTTCTATGTTTTAATACTGCAGTTATGTTTATGAATTATTTATTGATCTATTTTCTTAATATAGGTAATCTTTTCTTGCTCCCAACTTTATATCGTCGTTTATCGTTATCGTCGATAAATGAAAAATTGTATAATCTGGTCCATATAAGGTGCTATCCTATCACGAGATCCTATCCTCTTAGTGAACGTATTTCAGAGTCACTTAAATTTAGTTACGCTGACTCCCACTTTAATAACGTTAATCTACTGATGCCTTCCCCAATCATGGATATCCTAATTATCGCATAAGGTTCTCGACAGCCAAATTAATTATCGTAGTGAATGATAAGTGAGGTTTAGTCCCAGTTGTTGATCACGAATTTTAACTTTCCATTTGGTGGAGGATATTTGCCGGGGAGATAAATTAGTGACCTTCATTATCACATCCTTAATAATCGAAACTGAGATGAATACTAGGAATTTCATCGTTTTAGGTCTTTGTTTTAAAATTTTAATAATGAGCATATTCATCAGGTTTCAGTTGGTTAAAACTTTCAAGTATGAGGGTATCAAATTAACGTATACGTGCTCAATTCGCTTTAAGCCTGTTTTCGAATTTTTCAGATATCCACGGGTATTTTTATCATTTTTATTTGCATTAGAGGAGAGAGATATCACTATTATCTGGCCACGCTAAAATTAAAGCTCATAATCAATGGCATGATCAAATTTCTCCGGCCTTCCGTAGCAAATTCTATATTTGGCAGTTATTGATGTCTGATCATACTGCCATCGGGTACAGTGGTTTGTCGCATTTTATTGTTTCTGCGGTCGTCCAGGAGAAAAAGTCACTCTTTATTAATAATACCTTATCGCCTGCTCCGAATTTTCTCAAGTGCTCGAACCATTTTCCGTCGATACCAATTTCATTTTCGGGAATGGCTGACGCGTGTATTTCTCTCCTTACCTTATCTCGGATTCCTGGCTTTATTTTTTTCGCATTCTCTTCGCGATAAGCATTTCCAAATTTTATTTATCTTTTTTCGGGGAAAAAATGGAAATTTGTCCTTCAAAATATCTTTCCCGTGGTACTGGATGAAAAAAGTCAAGCTTGCGATCGAATGCCCTTCCACGTAGATAATTCATCCTCCTCCTCCCGCTCGCCACATCTCCAATAACGCGATGATATCGTAGATTCGGTCAAAAGAATCGCAAAAAAATATGACGATTAATTACAATATCTCCTGAGGCGCCTTGAAAAGTGATTTTTCCTCACTAATATTCAATCAGCCGATGGAATGGGAGTGAGAGGAATCGGATAAGGGATGTATAGATTTCGACGGCGATATCCTTCCTTATAAAACTTCCTCCCGTCCAGGTCCCCGCCCTTCGCTATCCCACCCACCACCCCACCTTCCCTCCCTCCCGCCTACCCACCACGCTCTGTAATGGAAATCCCTTTTGATTACTGTCCCTCGCTAGCGCTGAGAGCAAGCACACACAACGGCAGTAGGAGGACTGACTGACTCGCCGTGCTCACGTATCTGCTACCCTCTCTCCAATCAAGGCATTCCGACCTCTTCTCCCCCCTGTATCATTCCTTCCTCACCGGCCTTTTTCTCATTTTACGGAGAGACGAATTTCGCGTTTTCCACTCTCTCCGAATCCCCAGTTCGTTTCCCTCCTGTGACTCCCCCCCCACCCGCTCACATTACGAGTCTTTCAATTTTATTTTCGCACGGGATTGCCTCAATCTCCCCGGCGGGGGAGCGCTTAATGCTTCACGTAATGAGCAGTAGCGGGGAGGTCATGGAATACCGTTACAGTTACGGCTTGAAGCGGGTCGTAAGGAACTAGCCAGACAAAGAAAAGCTGTTTTGCAATTTATTGTTGCGCAAAAAACTTAATGCCCACTACTTTGCAGATGATCGAATGGGTAAAATGCAGCCGAATCCTCCTCTCGAATCGATTGAAATAAACGGATACTATGATAGGCCTCACTGATAGACCTCACTATCTTAATAACACGGGAGACCTCGAGCAAGCAAACAAAATAGGAATTCAGTGCGACCTTTTTTCATTTGAGCTGCTGGTTCCGAAAAATATTTCCTGCTGGGAAAATTGCTTCGGAAAATGTTGAGCTGAAGGTCTCGGGTGATGGCATATATTCGGAAGTCCTGGAATTGAAATCCTATGACGTAGCGGTACGAGAAATACGGTGTGTAATATCCCGTCACGAGTTTGGTTGAAAAGTTAATACCATCGCAATATTTTTGCGACCGGGTCGTATACAGCAGGAGGATAAGGGCGCTTCGGAGTTATTTGTGGGAGGTGGATAGTGAGTGGGGAGCCTGAGAAATATAGCTTTATCGTGGTGGTACCTCCTTCCACGTGAATCGGCGTCCTTGATCCGCGCCGGGGAGGATGGGAAAAGTATTGTCGTCTTGATAAATTGACGCGCGCGGGGTTGAAAGGAGGAAGGTGGGAGAGCCATTGCACTTCGCATCACTCAACCGCCTACCTCTTCCCACGCCTCTCTATCCCCTCCCCCTTACGGCCTTCCTTGTTATTAAATCCCAATTCTACCCTTCGTCGCCTCCCCTGCAACATTTGCCACCCGCCCCTCGCTCACGAACGAGACGACCTGGAAAACTCCCGAAAAACCGCGGCGGCGAAATGCTGACAGGTAGCCCGTAGCCCTCCCTCCCTTCCCCACCTCGCTACCCGCCCTCTCTCTACGCTCCGTCTCACATAGCGGTCGCTATATAGCTTCCCCCGATGAAGATAGTGGGTCGGGTGGGAACGGGGAGGGTGGAAATATCAAAAAGCGTTGATGTTCTTTCCTCTCCCCTCCGCTCCCTTGCTCCCGTCGTAATGAACGCTTTTTTTGTGCGTATGTGAGCTCGCCCTTAAAATATTCTCATGTCGTGACGAGAGCGCGTGACCAGTTAGTGGTCCATGTCGGCGGATTTTCGGCTCCCGCCTCCCCTTTTTCCCTTCTCGGCACGAATTCCCCTCCCCCCCTTCTTCCTTTGCCTTCGTTCTCGGCCTCACATTCATGATGCGTTCCTTCCCGATCGTTTTCGGTGCTCCAAATTATCATCGTGGCGCCGATCCTCTCCTTTTTATTCATATTTTCGCGTCGTTAAAAATATTTTGAAGATCCGGTGGGAAAATATATTTTAGGAATTTTGCTGGACCGTTGCGGACCTCTGTGGACGTAGCGCTTGAGTATATGCAAACCCGCTGAAATTATTCACTAACAATGTGTGGGATCGGTGATGTATTACTTCCGTACTTTTTTATCGCACTAATATTTTGAAATTCATCTTGTGTGGCGTAGAATTGTGGCATGAGTGTACAGGCCCCGTGTTATTACCTGTATTTTGTCTTTCTTCAATAGCAGCTCCTTCATTTTTTTTTAACCCCGAGGAGTTTGAGATTAGCGTGAATTCCTCTCCCTGAGGATCCAATAAACTTCATTGGTAGTACCTTAGAACCTCTACCAGCCCTTTTTTTAACTATCAGGAAATTGATTTCCCCGAGACTCGTTTGTGCGAATATAGGTATATCGATAATTGAATAAAGATGAATGTCATGGGTTCGTTAAAATGAAATTTGTTCTCATATGTTTCCTCGTACATCTTGGCTAGTATCTGCTCATATTAATCAATATGGCCTGCCTCTTTTTACGGATAGGAAACGGTATCGATATTCCTTTATGCCGCGGTACAGTTCCTATAATCATATTTCATTTAAGATTTCGACCCTCACAACGTGCAATTAAAACGGAGAAACAATTGAATTCCGTCATCAATCCACGAGGAAGGCTTTGAGAGCAGCGCGCGTATAAATTAGTTGGCGCGCTTTCCTTACTCCCGAAAGACCGATATCCCTCCTCTCATTCCACACCCCCCCCCTCCCACCCTCCCTCCCCCGTACACTCCCCCTTTCAATCACCCCATCCGATTCTTTTAAGGTATTTCTTCATCATGTCCGTCCGTCCCGCTCAGACTAATAACCCCCGCCTCCACGGCCACCGTATTCAACCTCCCACCGCAGGAATCCTTTTCATCACGGGGGGGTTGGGGGTGGAACAATCTTCACTCGCTCTCCGACCGCCTCCGCCCACATCATAATCACTATCCGAGGCCATCACATCCTTAATTTTGAGAGCTTCCTCCTCCGTTGCCTTTCCCTCTTTCGTTCTATCCTCCCTCTCTCTTTCTCTCTATCGTTCTCCTATCCTCTCAACCCACGTCTCATCTCTTCTTTTCATAAATTTATTTATTGTGTTTATAGTACATCCAACATGAAAAAACATGATTACAGGATGAACTATAACAGTTACAATTACAATTAATACCAGTCCAGGCTAGCTGAAACTGTACTTATACACTATCTTAAATGAATGTACACATAGTGAGCTTTGACAAATTTTCACTTATTTCCTTGCGAAAGTGCTCCTTACCCTTGAACAAATTTAGCTTTTTATAGAAGTTATTATAACTACTACAAATTCTATTTATGGGTGCATTTTTACAATAGTTACTCTTTATATCCTTGATGTAAAAAGTCCTCTTTTGCCTCCTCTTATCAATTGGTACTATTAAGCTTAATTTACTTAACAATTCCTGTAGATGTACTTAACACGTAGATTATGGTAATAATCCTGTCACCCAGTGTTTAGAGTTTAAACATTTATAATAATATATCATAATCTACATGATTTTCAAGCGTAGGATATATACAGTAACGAATTTAATAAAAATGCCTCAAAACTCTCTTCCTGACTCTCTCAACCATTTCATCGTATTTCTTCGAATGAGGGTTCCAGATTACAGATCAATATTCCAATTTACTTCCAACATACGAAAAATACAACATTTTAAGCGCCATTTCGTCAACAAAATACTTTGAAGTACGATATAAAAATCCAAGTACTTTTCTTGCGGACATGGTGGCACATAAAATATAATTTGCGAGTCATATTTGAGTCAAAATTAATTCCCAAGTCTGAATTTCAGTACTGTATTTCTGTACTGTAACACCTGTATTTCTTATTATGCTCTGCCCTTTCATTAAGTGATCCAACTTAATCACACTCCTTCATCTTGAATATGAAACTACAGAACACTTATTAATATTGAAATAAAGAAGATTGACTAGAAGAAATAAAGAATTCTGCTTTATACTATCGCTTCGATATATGTTTATTTCCTTCGAGATTAGCGAAAGTGTCTGTGCGAGCTCTATGCTGCTACGAAATCAAGGTAGATGGAATTCCCCTTTTTTTTCTCCTCGTCTTCTCATCTTCTTTCTTCGCTGGCCGTCGATCCGGATTCTTTTTCCGGCCCACCTTTTCCATTTCAAGAAGGCTGGACATGATCCCCGCCGCGGGAGCGATGGAGATAATTATCTAGTCCTTTTTTTCCCTCCCGGGGGAAAAATTGGTATCGGAGGGCGATTTTCATTTTTAATTATAATAATCGACGGGGACCACGCGTTCGATGCCATTAACAAAATCTATTCATCCTCTTCCCCGTATGCGGTAGCTGTCGCTGGCAGATTTCCTTTGTTTCATTTCCGCCGAAGTAAAATTTTCCAGTTTTTTTTGCTTCCCTTTCATGATATGAGCTTTCTAGTAGCGTTTCTAGGAGCAGGGGTGACACCCAGGCGTGACGATCCACGCTCTGGGCTAGGTTTTCCTATCGCTATATTCAGCGTAGTCTTTTCTCGGGAAAGAAGTTAGTTCCCAGGAGGCTATCTTTTAATTGCGATGGGTTAAATTAATCTCAGCATCGGTCGAGCTAATGTGGTAGATTATAAAAATTATTAAACATTAATTTGGTGGAAGGGCAGCATTTCTTTGTTTTGAGCATATATCGTTTTTTTCTGAATGATACATATCTTCGATGTACCAGGGTTCATAGGAAAACAAGGAGTATTTACGAGTTTCCTTTATAGTTTCTTTGTTTTTAGCTAATACCAGCACTATCAGATTGGCAATTTTGTCTTAATTAGCGTAATTTCTACCAGATGTAAAAAATCCAGAGACATGAAAAAATTGGTTATTTCGGATTCGAAATCATTTCGATTTCTGACTGGAATTCCTCATTAAAGCTCGTCACGACATTCATTACCAGCTGATACACGGTGTGCTCTCCTTCAGATGAAGCCCATTTGAAATCCAATTTTATCCCTGCTTCTGAACTCCTGTATCACTCTCTTAGTTAATTTGAGGAGACCTGGATGTTGCACCTAGTGGCATTGAAAAGCTTCAAGATTTTTATTTTGAAGAAACGATCGTTTTGATTGGAATTGAAGCTATATGTTTGGTGTTATTAATCGGTGTAGACTTAAGGGAGTTAGTATTTATTTTACTAAGTTGATTAAATGATTTTAATCGTTTTATTGCCTACGTACGCCATTAAAGCCCCATACAGTTGGTACTCATTTAATAAAAACATGTTAGTGAAGGGACATATCGTAAATGAGCTTTTGTCGTCGTTTATTTTAGTTTGTCAATAAAGTATTAGTCACCGATGCGGTGAAATGTTATTCAATACTTATAATAATTATGTCAAACTGTAAGGTTAAACATTGTGATCATGTTTTTTGTGCTTAAGTATTTTATAAAATCATATATGTTTACTTGTTTTGCGTTGAGACGGAAACTTCATCTATTTAAACTGCTAAACAATGTTTTAAGAGACATCGATATCATTTAAGCTCGTCCCTTCCACGACGGAAGTCGTAGCATTGCTGAGTCTCTTGCAAGATATGGCGTCACAGATAGCGAGTGATTGGCAAAATGCCCTAACATTACAGTGCACTTAACATCCTACTGCTCCTCATGACTGGGTACTAATGAAATAAAATAATTTGATAAAACACTTGGTCGATAATGACTAGTCGCAATACGCCTTTTTTCACTTTCACAGTAGGTGATAAAGAACTTATCAAGGAATGTTAATTTGTAATGTGGAATGTGGTGATCGTTCAGGACTTGCTGACAAACTTCCACCATGGACACCACCGAACTTTTGTAGACATTCTGCAAACAAAGAAAGAAAATGTTCTCATATTGAAGTTTCAAAAAAGGAATATTTTATGGAAGACCGAAGATATTCTTTTGGCTCATTGCTTTAGGAAGTTGATATGATTTTCAAATGTTATTAATTATGATCTTAGCTTGTTGGTGGTCTATAGGAGTGTAACCAACGTAAAAACCTCAAAAATTCAGGACATTCAAGTTTGTGGGCAGCCATATTAAATTTTGTGACAGTGAAATGAAAAAAATACTCCTGTGTTCTGAATAATAGGGCACTTTGTAATTGTTTCGGCGTTTCTTTTTTATCTTTTGCATTACAATTGTAGAGGTTGCTGTTTTACTTTACTATTGTTGTCATTCTTTCGTTTGTCAAATTCAACTTCGATGAGTTGTGGTCTCAGATTTCTTGTGCGTGAGAAACTTGATTAATTGGCGTTATAAGTAGGGAATTTAAAAATACTCCATACTTGAAAATTGCAACCCCGAATACGACCCGCTCTTCCTCGGCCGAATATGTAAGATCAGGGAACCCTTTATGAAGTGATCGCTCGACCATCGACCTCAGCGTGCCCATATCCTCATTTTCCACATCCTGCCCCCTCCTTGCACGTACGTACCTCTTCTAGGGCCGTCGTCTTGGCGGGGGCAGGAGCAGGTACCCGACCGTCCCCCGGGCCCCCACTTTGGGGGCGGAGTGGGAGGGGTGCATCAACGGCAGCAGCAGCCCCCCGATCCCATCAGCACTCCGCCCCATACAGGGCCCCCGCGCGTACGACCCGACACCGCCCCTTTCCGCGGACCAGTCTATCATCATCTCGGAAATTAAAACGCCTTTTCGAGGAGCTGATTTAAGCCGGCATACTGCAGTGCGGTGGCGCGGGGGTTGGATCAAGTGAGGTAGCGGCCAGGCGGCTTGCGGAACGGAGGGTGCAGGAAGTCCGTGCCTTGGGCTTTGATGGAATTACAGGTGTGGAGGGTGTCGGATCGTCTTCGAACCGAGCGAGGGAGTAGTAGGAGTGGGAGGATACGAAAAAATCCTTCCCGGAATTGAAATACCTGGGTGAATTCGAGTCACGAGGTGAAGTGCTCCGACATAAAAGCGGCTCGTGTTTGGATGTATTCCTTTAGGATTGAGTTGGTATTTCTCAAGGATTAATGTACGCTCTGATTTGTTACGCTAGGATTAGAAAACCATGTCAATGATTGCTTGTTGTTTTGGTGAAAACCTTGAAACTAATAGAAATCAATAAAAGCCAACACTAAGGTGGTGATAATATCAGCAGGATTATGTACTTTTAATGGAGTTACCTTGAAAATACTAGTAAAATCATTGATTGATGTTGGTATATAACGCCCATTGCTGTAAAAATTTCGTTATTGAATCATTTTAGTTAAATGTGTCGTCATAGAGAGGTTATTAGTAAGCGATGCTACGATGATGTCAAAGTAAACGTTTTATGTGTTATTGCGCTCATTCTATTTCATTGATGAATGTTCTGAAGCATTCTTCTGTGTATGAGTGACTTCTTCTTACAATAAAATGAGACGTTTCTCGATCGGACGGTGGAACGCCATGATGGTAAAATTCCAATCTTAATAACGGATGTCATAATCCCTGTTGACGATTGCAGAGTCAGCTATCGAAACTTCGGTGGCCCATTACCTGACCTGGTGGAAAAACCGTGAGGACTTTACTTAAAACATTCACCGGGAAAAGACTAAATATTTCATTAATCTTGAATTTTTTCCGGACCTCATTTACAAAGAGAACAAGTTTCTCTATCGTGTTCCAAAATCCGGTGGTGAAATAAATGCTTTGTGGAAACGCATATTCGTTATTTTCTCGTCGTATTATAAGTTATTTTCTTCTCGCATGTACTTATTTATCGACTCAAGACCGGTCCTTTTGCGTCACTCCATTGGATTCTTTTGGTGGTTTCGTGACGATTTAACTGGAAAGGGGAATCGTGTACTGCTATTTGAGCGCCATTGAGGAGAAATTGACGTTATGTTGCCTCCAAGGCCAGTTGGACATGAGCATAAAATTATTTCAATACGTAAGGTCTTGGCCTGTGCGATTATCGAAAATAACCGATATCGATTAATTATAAGAATAAATGAAAATGTGGTCGATTAATTTACATCGAAATTGGTGTCAATTAATTGTCATTGCTCAATTAATTGGCATCAACCAATTAATTGACAGGACTCAATTGGATTATGCTTTTCAAAGTCTTTCCTTTGAAAGAGAGAATGAAAGAATTAATTTGAAAAACAGCAAAATAATTCAATCAGTTAGCTTTTTTATTAATTAAAGGAATAGATCGCTATTTGAAGACAGGCAGATAAGATCCTCAGCGTGTTCATCCGACAGACACTGGTGTGTGTCGATGACTATGTTCCCGCCGAGACTGAACCTCTCGGACGCAATGCTAGTTGCCGGGATAGCTAGCTAACTTCTGGAGGGAGGGAGAGGTAGATGATGGCCGTCACCACCGTCAATTAATCGATTACCGGACAATAATTATGAATTGAATAACAATTGAACAATAATTGACACTTGAAAAAAATTGACAATTGAGTCGATTACCGTAATCGACGTCGATGTCCTGAAATAATCGATCAATTGTAAAAATAATTGAATTGACGATTCAATAAATCAAATAATCGCACAGGGCTATCAAGGTCATATCACCCTGAAAGGCAGCTCGAATTATATCGCCTGCAAGATAATTTCTAAAAGAAAAACTCTCTAAGAAAGGAGAAAGCTCGGGACTTTGAAAAACTCGATACCGTTTTATCGGCTTTCCTACACGACTCCGTGAAGACACGGAAACGCATGGACGACCGTGTTTAATAATCACCGCAAGATATGCGAGGCAAGTTTGACGAGTCACCGAAAGAGGGCGTTGTGGAGGAGGGGTCGGGTGGATCTCGGAGGTGCGGTAGGTTGGAGAGGGAGGGTCGTGAGGAGGGATGGGATGACGAAAGCGGAGGCGTCCCATAATGTCATTCCATTAACAACACGACCAGGAGGGAAGAGGATGCTGCGTCTTGAATGATATTCACTCTTTCTTCGAATAGGGTCTTGTTATACTATACTTATCGATGTATCTCATTTCTTATCTCTAAGTCCAAAACATTTCAAGATTCAGTGATACTCGCAACTGTGCGGTAGTTATTTTGGCTTCAGATGGTTTTGTGTGAAAATGTTTAACATTTTGTTTTTGGGCGTGCTGCATTTCCAATCTCATTTGAAGGATATCCATTCGCTGACTTCTTCACTTCTTGTTCAATCATAATATTTCCAGTCTCTTTAAATTAGTGGTGGGATAAAGTGTTGTTGGAGAGAAATGGCTACAGCCGCAACTGTTTCGGTCAGACAACTGTTTCAAATGACTGTTTCAAACAACAAGTTAGTTTCGTGATCGTGCCGTAGCGTTCTGTGCTGTGCAGCAGCAACTGATAACTGGAGCTGACTGTATCGTCTTCTCTACTGTTCCAGTGGCACTGCACGTGTGGCTGAGTTGCGGTTATAAGCTACAATTTGTTGGATTTGAATCTGTTGTTGGCGGTTGCTAGTTTATTCAGCCAACACATGTCCGCCCATCGTTGAAGATAAAATAAGATCTGTGAAGTACATACATTTCATGAATCCAAATGCAATTGTTACATTTATTAAGTGAAAGATTTCTTATTACATACTAACAGCCATATTCTAACAGCGCCGATCGATCGCCTGTTGTTTGGTGTGCTGTTGTCCGCAACAGGAAGTTTCACGGAACAGTTTCGTTTTGAAACTGTTTCGGTTGCGATGCAGTTGCACTGAAACTATTGTCTTTTTTTTGTGATGACACTAAACATCTTTTAGTGTCATCACTACTTCAAATTGATAAGAACGTCAATACAGCAGAATCATCTTTCAATTTCGGTTATACGCCTCAAAACATTTTCCACCGATTTACCTTTTCTAATCTAACTTGTTAAAGCAATGCAAAGAGAGAGGAGTGACGAACTGGCTGGCGAATGCTGTTGGGAGATCTTGTATCTTGACGAGAAGAGGGCAAATACGTTTCATGATCTCTATCTAATGCATCTCTCTACTTAGTATGCCGCAGTTTGCCCCTTTTTGTCCGAAAAATCTGTGGTAGTGAATGGAATTGTATTTAACCTAATCACGATGGGAATTTCAATTAGATTTTTTTTACAAAACCTGTTTTATTAAATTTTTCGGTGGATTTGATAATTGGGAACATCATTGCTTAGAACGTATTCACAATTTTTGTTTTGCATTTGGACAGTCATTTCGGAGTGCCTATCCCTGGTATTTGTCACAATTGCCCAATTCTGCCTCTAAGTTACCGCGGCGGGGTAACGTCCTCGCCTGCTAACCTGAAGGTCGCGGGTTCGAGTCCCACCTGGCGAGGATTTTTCACCTCCCTGGGCATGATTGTATTTGATCGTCCGTTGATAATTGTTAACATCCCGATATAAAGGCTATATAAAAGCTGTTATCGGTGTTTGTTGTTAAGTTAAAAAAAGTTTTCTAAGAATTGAAACTGAAACTAACTGAAAGAATTCAGTCATCATACGAGTGGTTGCATGTGTTTAGCTCTCGAATTATCACCGTCAGCCCAGCGCTTTCTCCGCAGGTATTAGGAATCATACCTTCGGGACTCGTGCACGAAACGATATTGCCGTGCATAAAATGTTCCCGCGTGCAAATTCTGCGGACGTGATTTTCTCTCTCGCGCGTCTTCTGGCGACGTCGAGGGCCTCGTCTTGGCATTTCCCTTTTTTTTAATGAGGGCAAAGGGGAAGATGGTGGGTTGGTTTTTAAGAGCCCGGGATCTGCTCTTAATCGCACATTGGAGTGCACGACGGCCTCCCGCCGTGCACAACACCAAACAAGCAGCATAAACATTTTCAGCTTTCATATTTTTAGCCGAGCGCCGCGGGACTCGCGGGGCCTCGTGCGACCTACTTCTCGTACTTCGCTCAACGACGCCAGGCGTCGCTGTCACACCGCCCTTCACCCCTCTTCCCCGCTTCACGCCGCCCGTGAAGAGCCCTTCATCATCTTCACCTCGCGCCCTCCAATCCGATTCAGACTTCATCCAAACCAAACCCTCAGACTCAGTTCTCAGCCCCTATCCGTCTTCTCCCCTAAACGCCCCCCCCCCTCCCCGACCCTCTCCTCTCCATCTTCCACACACATCCCTCCTCATTATTACTCAACCGAATATCATCTTTTTTCCTCTCTCCCGGCGAAATGTAAAAAAAGGGAAGAAATGATGATATTCCCTCCTCGTCTTCCGCGTCTGTGAATTTCGCTAGTGCGCGTCCTCAGCTGTCACGAGGTTGTCCAATCCAGGGGGGAGCATTCTGCGCAATATACCTCAAGCTCTTGAAATTGCTTTCATTTCTCCTCCTGCCTTTCCTCGCTCCTCTAACCCCCCTCCCTCTTCGCCAAGACGTTATTTTTTCATTCTTACATTCCTCCTCTCATACCCTCCCTTCCCCCTCTCTAACCCCTGCACTCCTCCTCCTCCTCCTCCTCCTCCTCCCAGCAGTTCTTCAAGTCTCTGCCCCCCTTGAAACGTCAACTCCATCCTGCGGCGAGGAGCAGTTAAGAAACAATCCGAAGCGAAGCGCCTACCTCATTGTCTTCGCCCAGAATGTGTGGCATCGTACGTTATGTTTATGGGCTAGCCGGCTTCCCTATCCTTTTCGGGCCCTCCCTGTAAGGTTATATTTTTATCGGCAACGACGGCTGTCTTTTAATAATATTGTGTGTAAGAATGCATATTTAACTTAGCGTAGCAACTTAGCGTTTACCATACCATAGATTATTTCTTTTTTATTTTCAAAAAAATTATATTATATTAATTTTTTTTATAGTTAATTTTAGAAAATCTCGGGCCGAAGTGGAAGAGGGAAGTAGTGCTTAAATTTATTGATTCTAACCTTTTCATGGACTTTATTTGTCAGTATTTAATAACGATCCTCTATGTTAGTGATGTTACTGCTTCTTCCCAATGATAATTGTAATTACGTTTCCCAGAGAGCCAGACGTTGTTGTGTGCTTCTCGCCCTCCACTCCAGGAGCCTCCACCGTCGCTGGCCCCTTCGGCAAACAGCGACGCCGCCTCGCGAGTGTCAACACGGCGTACGCTCTCAATTCCTGCCCCAATCCAAACAGCAACCAATTGAGAGGTTCAAAACCACCACCATCTCGCATACATCTACTTTGCCCTCCGTCCTGAACCCTTCTTACTTCCGTCCTCCTTCACTCTCTGAAGCATCCTCATGATGCATCTTCTGGAGCGTGCGTAATGACACGCGGAGTCGGTTCCCCTCCCGAAAAACGTTCTCCTCCCACCTTTTAGCTCGAGCGCGCGTTGCTGACGGCTCCTGATCTTCGCTTGTCTCCCTCGACAGCCTCTCCACACCATACTCGCCCTGCTAAAGCAGCCCACTACACGCCAATCTCACGGAGGGCAGAGCGCAGTAGGTAGTAGGTACTACATACTCCGTGGAGGCCCTTTCCTTAAAAACCACTCCATCAAGACTCGCGGGTGAAGAAGGGCTCTTGCTCCGAGCATTGCCGAGAGCAATACCGCCGACGCCGGGGTCCCTCGACCCTACCTCTTCGCCTCTTCCCCTCCCCGACATCCCCGCTTTAATGGCCAAAGGAGTTGAAGTGTCGTGCAGTTCAGTCTCTCTCTCTCAAACAAACATTCCCCCTCATCCTCTCTCTCAGGATCATTCGTTTGATTGAGGAGTGCAGCGCGGGTTTTATTTTGTTATTCTTTTTTTTTCGGCGAAGTCAGTCCTCCTCGCGGGAGTTTGTCTAGAGCTCCCTTATGCAAACAGAGGGGAGCATCTCGTGCGCTGAAGTGTGCCGGGTTATTTGATTAACACCTCTCGATTGTCTTTGAGGTTCATTTGGTTTCCCCGAGAGAAATAAATATGTTCGCGACTGAGAAGTGGGTCTGGCCGCAAATCTTAGTGTAACTGCCGGAGAATTCTTTCGAGCTGAGGATCCTGATATTGATTAAGTAAGTAAGTACTTTTAGTAAAGTGAAATGCATTTCCATTTATTACTCGAATACTTTTGATGCAGTAAAAAATCGCTCATCATGCCAGTCTAGTGGTACCCAACCGGGAATACCGTGAGTGGTACGCGATTGGTGGGTAAGCGGCACACAAAAAAAGTTGAATAATTGCGAAAGTGTGACGTAATAAAATATTTCATCAGCTTAAGGAATGAATTATTTTTTTTCTCGTCTCGTATTACTTTTCTCAGTGAACCGATGCATATCAAACAGAACCTCTGAAACACGGAAGTATTTTCTTGAGTGACCGGGAGGTCAAAAAAACGAAGGTGGCTTTCGTATCTGTGCACCCTTTAGATGCTCGGCACATTTTCTCTTATCTTTTACGCACCATCTTTTAATATTGTGCCAGAAGAATTTGCAGCTGTGGCCTCTTATGAGTGTGGATTTTTCTCAACTCCTCTCTCCGACAGAAAGGTCTTTTTTTGTTCGCACTGATAGAATAGACGCTCGCGGCGGAGATAGCTCCATCCTATTTCCATAATACTATTCCTCTCGTTTTCTATTCCCCACTGCTTTGAAATCCCATTGACTTATGTCACATCCGAAGTCATACATTACTTCCGCATCCCATGAATGACTTTGTGGCAAGTACGTATGTTAAATAGGTGGTGTGTATTTTTGCTAAGCCACTCCCTTCGTATAATGCTCCCCCTACAAATCGGTATCAGAGATGTCTATTTTGGTCTACGAATAGCTCAAGACACGGGCCTCTGCCGCGAGAGGTACATATGCGCACTACTGGGAACGTGACTTGATTTACAAACATTGGATCGCTTTAATATACTCGCTAGGTGGAATTCTCTCAGAACCTACACCTTGGCTGCTTTCCCTCCGTCTAGGAAGTTTCGATTCCCAGCATCGGACACTATTACTCATCTTCTGGAGTTGTTTCGTGAACTCGAATTATTCTACTTCAGCATTCCATTAGGTATCTTTTTTCGCTACTTTTTAGTGAAGGGAATCGTGAAATCTAAGTATCTTGAACACGCTGTCGTTATGAAGTGTATTGAGAAATCGTTGACTCCCTCCTTCTTGCATGCGTCATTCACATTTATGAGGACTATGGCCATTACTGGATTAAGAGACAGGAGCCTTAGGTGGAGGGCTGGATTTCGGCCGGGTTAGCCAACGCTTAAAAGTCTGGTCAGAGTGAGTGAGCCATGTAAAATATGGCATTATCTTGAGTCCAAAACGAGTCGACAGTTTCCTGAAATTGAAATCAAGAAAAAGCGTTCAAGCGTAGCGTTACAAAATCAAGAGCGGTTGCCGGTTTCTAAAAATAAATACCCTTGAGTTTCCATGATTTGTATTTAATCAGCTTTCAGCTTACTCTAGGAATTGTAAAACGCATTTTTTTCGCTCCATATGTTATTGATACAAATACCAGCGCCATACAACATTAAAAGGAAAATGGATCCAGATTTCTCCGTATAATTACTTGACTTTCCGACAGCCTTGATCGTGAAGTTTCAGTGAATATTTATTTAATATACGCCATTAGCAGGTTGATGTAGGCACATTTCATTGAGTAATTGCACCGTCTGCCCTACAATCATATGATTTATAAAATCGCGCTGTTGTTATCGCAGCGTGGATGAGATTAACTAATGCATTGTACGAATGTATATATTGTTCAGATGAGGAAGGTAATAATGAAGAAAAAAAAGTCAGCAACCTGGCAACGACATCAGTTTCCTTATTTTGAAAGGCACCAATACCTGCATCTGAAGAGTGAATGCCCATTTTCATCTTCGACCTAGGGGTCCTTATGCTAGGCATGAAGAAGAAATTGCACTATAGACCTAATAAGAATCGTGTAACTGTTGCGTTTTAGCTCTCGTCGGTTTTGGGGGAAAGCTACAAAGAAATTCGAACTTGTGGATTATCGATCTAAAACTCAATTCGTAAAGAAATAATCGTCTCCAGACGCGTTGTAGCTTTCTGGATAATTTTTCCCACCTCGTGCACTATGCGTATTCCCCGTAGACAGTCGTGGTTTAAATCAATCGGTAATTTGAATGTCAGCCGGATGCGAAATCAGAAACATACGCTACTTTTTTAAGGAGGCGAGAGGTCCGAATATTTATGTTTGGCTTACCTTGCGTCCGCTTGTATCAAGTGCGCTTACACGACAGCCATCCAAGCATCAACAATAGGTCTTTCCGCGCCATGGAGGAGTTGTAGGGTTCGAGGCAATGACAAAACCTTATAGGCGAGGGGGATTAAAATGTGGGGGAACGCTGCCCTCGCCCTACCTATCCTTGCTTCAAGTCGGCGATGCAACCACCACATGCCATTACGTGAGGTCCCCGCTTAGAATACTTTAAAAGCTGGATCCATTTAGTTTTCACCTCCCCCGCCCAAAACTGCCCCCCCCCACCCGCACCTCCCATTCCAACGAACCCCCTCCCGCACGTCCACCCCCACCTTCGACGTAACGAAGGCGTGGAATGGCATTCTGTAAGTCCGTAACGGTACTTCCTTCCCTTGCTGGTCAGTTGATGCCTCCCCGTCCCTCCGCAATCATCATCCTCCTGACCATTCTCGCCCGCTCTCTCTCACTCCCTACCCCTCTCCCTTTTCTACCCCCCCCCTCTCCTTTAACTTTTGCTCCAAACACC
This sequence comes from Pyrrhosoma nymphula, assembly GCA_963573305.1. Lineage (NCBI taxonomy): Eukaryota > Metazoa > Arthropoda > Insecta > Odonata > Coenagrionidae > Pyrrhosoma > Pyrrhosoma nymphula. The sequence continues at coordinate 86,479,112 of OY754338.1, forward strand.
CTCCCCTACCGTCGTAAGCTGTACGGGTCCTCTGGAACCTGAAGATGCCTATCTCGGAATTCCAGAGGACTCCCCGCTCTGCTTCATTCCGGCACCCATCTCCCCAGAGCCACTCCTTTCATCAAATTACTTATTTATATTATTGTCTCCTGCATACATGCATGCGTGCCTCTAACTTATTATTCGTCCGAAGATAATTAAAGTTATAATCCTAAGTAATCATAGCTTACGGCTTGTAATGCACCCCACCACTTCCTAAATAAGACAATGTGTGAATAGCTACATATCACTCGCCGAAAAAATGTTGCGCAGATCTTTATTGCCGCCCAGCGTAAAATGAAAATCGGGCTTCTAGTTTCATTTTTCGGTCACACTCGGGCAAATCCGCCTTCAAATACAGTCACAGGTTCGAATCCCACTTCGGACGTGGGTGCTGTCTTTGTCTTGAGGATTAAGGTCTGAGGTTAAATGGTGCAATATGGCATTAGCCATGTGAGTGATTGAATATTTGGTATTACCGGTCCAACAAAAGATACTCTCTGCATTGAAGTCTCTTCTCTCAACAACTAAAAGTGTTTTAGGCTTTGACTTGTTACCTAAACGGCTTTTAGACGGTCACACTCGTGCGGAAAGCTTTCTCAAAGGTGTCATTCACCGTTCCCATACAACTTCTTGGCGAATGCATCAATCGAAGCAATCAAACGAAGCACGTGTCGTTTTTCATTTCATCCCTAATCCTCCCACAATATCCCTTTCACGTTAATCAGCGGTTCCACTCGCGGTAGACGCAAGCGTGTCTCACTGCCTCGTAGCCTCGCGCACTACTCCGACATCCCGCGGCGAGGAATGGATTAAAAAAAAGAAGGAAGCGACGCGCGTTCGCTTCCCCCTATCCTCCTTCACTTGCACGCGTGATGCCACCGAAAACACGCGTGTCTTGTCGTGGGGTTCACGTGAGGTTCCCGCCCTCTCATTCTACGCAAGGCAGAGAGAAATGTAAGTTCTCCCACCTCCTCGCATGCTCTCCGTCCGTCCACCGACCCTGCTTGAATACTTGTCGGATGAGTAGGGATGCGTACTGTTTTTTTCTTATTTTTCCTATCGATAGTTCATGTCGAAAAAGAAATACCGATGGCAATCAGGGTTCATTTTAAAAACTTTGAGTCGACCGTAAAGCGCTTTGGATGGTCATATTTGACGCTGCTTTGAACAGGGCTGGCCGCCTTGCTGTCTTTGAAACTGACCGAATACGTGTTGGAGCAATTGCAATAGTAACAGGAATAGTAAAGTGATGTCATTTATATAGAAATCAATTAATTTTAGTGGGAAATATTTTAGTAATAATAACAATATACCAATGATGACGAGACATTTCACGAGAAGGAACTTTACAAGGTTTACATTCTTATCCTTGCAAAGTTTCTTCTCGTGAAACACATAACAGTATCACTTAAAGTACTCATTAAGCTTGTACATGTTGTGCATGTGCGTAGTTTTTTTGAAACTATGTATTGCTTACGAGTTACATATTCTCATACCGGCGAACTTCAATATTCCGCCTTGTTTTAGTAACTACGTTACCTTGTGTCTAATTTAGGAATTGGCCTTATTCCAACCATCACTCTTATCTTATATCACTCTTTTTAAGACGCTATTTAAAATCCTTGTGAAATAGTTTGCCTTTTGCGCGATTATGCAAGTCCTGGCTGCTCCGTCGCTTATTATGTAAACAAACGGGAATATATATATATATATATATATATATATATATATATATATATATATATATATATATACGATATTGTATAGTGAAGTCACCAAACATAGCTACTCGTGTTTATTGGCGTGGAATATTCGTGAAACACTTGCTATTTTTAATGACGAAATAGTTCACACATTTTAACTACCCTCAACTAAGTAATTGGAGGCTAAATATTATGGACAGCATTAATTCCCTACTAATAAATAAGTAGTCCTTATCCCTATTTATCCACTTGAGGATGTGTTTATACAGAATTGCCTCACCAAGTGATGAAACAGGGTCGTCCGTTGTGAAGCAGAATCTAAATTTCACTCATGAATCAAGCAGATTTCTTTATGAGATTTTGTTTTATTAACAGTTTTCGTCTTAGGCTATTCCTTCCATGGCTGAGCGCAATCACGGGAATGGTTACTACGTCATCAGGCCACGCCCACCACGGTCTCATCACCACGGCAATAGGACCTAGATGCTCGTGACGTAAGGCTGACTCTATTTTAGTATAAAGATTACGACGCTCTACCACCGACTGATAACTTGGGAACTCTTTGACAGATTGGTGGTTCAGAAAGAAGCGACTCTTTTTGTCTTTGAATCTTGTCTAGATCACTCGATGCGCCAAAATAATCCACCTGTAATGAACGAGCCCATTCTGTTTTAAAATGATGACGACCCTTATTCGTTCGCATGTTTTTTGGCTGCATATTTAGTATTCAATTCGCTCGATTCTTATAGATCCCCCGACGGTAAATTTGGTGGTACTTGGTTCAACGTGTGGCGAAATATTTTGGGAAACAGTTCATTATTCCTGAAATTTGCTTTATATCATACATGACATGGTAGTGACACTTCATTAATCCTTCCAAGGGATTGTGAGTCTCTTTCTCTCCTACTCATAGAATGACATTCGGCGCACCTGTCGGAGACGACACGAGAGCGGCATTTCCGTCCATCTGGTGCGCAATGTCCTTCCCTTTTCCGTTAGAGGATTGAAGCCCGCGGAAAGATAGCACTCAAAGAAACACTCCCAGGTTTTAGAAGAATCCTGCCGCATTAGTAAGAGTGAGATGACAGTCCTTACAACTTCTTGGAAGTATAACAATAGAGCACTGAAGGATAGAAGAGACCAGTGTTGTGAAGTGACGTGCGTGCGTTTGTCTTATTCCTACTCATGAGAACAGATAATGAGTAAATGTGCAAAAATTATTTAGAACATTAATATGCGTAGTGTTTTGACCTTATCTATCAAAGGAATGCCTCCGGTCCAATCATGGGATTGGCTACGTGAAAGCGAATAGGATATCTCACAATCCAAAATCTAATGGTGGTAAAAATGGAAGTTATCCTAATATTTCCTGACCATGATTACTGAGTAGTTGGCCAGTGGAGTCATTAAATCATCAGCCTTACCCTAAATGCATCTAAATTTTGAATTCGATTCGTGTCTTTTATTTGCATACTGAAAAGTCTTTATGTAGCTGAATTTGATCCAGAGGTTAGTCGATATTGATTGGAATAAATCAAGTTTTGTGGAAAAATAATGCATTTAACTCTGCTTTAAATGTTGTTCTTTAGTAACGGAATGTTAACTAGTGATTACGGCGTGGTTAAGTATAAATAAAAATGAACTAATGGCGCATGAAGGACGGGCAGAAAGAGGAGGGACAAAGGAGGATGAGATCAGGAAAAATAAGTAAGGAGATGAAAATATATGCGAAGGGAAAGTGTGACAGAACAGTAGTTGCCTATTTGGACACAACGCCAAGCGGAAAGAAGTGCATTCAAGTATATTGCATTCCTTCTTTCAGATACTGAAGTACCTACACTCAAATCCGTCCCAACCACCTACACCAAATCTTGTGAGGCATCCGAGGAATTAGAGGCCTACACTTTTCCTGATGGCTGGAACCTCTACCTCCTCGCTTTTCTGGTAGACTTACAATTAGTTTCGGTATAGAATATGGGAATATGCCATATTCGTTGCAGATTCTTCATCATGTCATTCCATGTAGTATCTTGGTGATGTTGGATCACGTTCTTCGGGCTGCTCAGGCATCATGTCCCATTGAAATTTAAGTCTAACAGCCCATGAGATGTCCAGCATTTGAATAGCTCCCATGTATTCTTGTGATACTAATAGTTGACCTACAAAGTTCTTCTAATGATTGATCGTACATTTCCAGTTTCATGCAAGCGCAATAGGTCTTGATTACGGTGCCTTCAACAGACATGCTTCTTCCATGTAAATATAAATCAATGCGCTGTGGTATGAATTTGGGTACCAAAAGCTTTACTGGTATTTTATAGAGAAAATTATTTGAGAAAATTAGGATATCTTGGAATAGAATAGGGGAAGGAAATGACTTGTTATTAGGAAAAAATGGAATGGAGAAACCTGTACCAGAGTGACCGAGAGGGTGTGCGTTAGCCTCGGAAGTGATTGGTTTAATTGTATTTGTTTTAGAGTATACAGCCAGAGAGAATGCTGATGCAATTTTGCTTATAAAAATGGGATGCAATGTGTGTCCTGTAATAATAACCTCATGAAGGACTATATCGCCAATAAACGCGGCAGCTCTTCAGTGTCACCGATAATATTGAGCCACAATGCCTGTGTGGCGATGGTTTTGAGCGAAGTGCTCGACTGGGAGGGGAACGACGGCGTTATTGGTAACGTTTCTTGCCGTACGATGCTGAAGGGAGTCGTGAGTGGGGAGATGGGCACAGGTGCTGCCAGCCATTTTGGTGGGTGGTGCAAAGGGACATGTAGCCCCTACTACGCTAATGGGTGTGCGAGGAAGAATGGTGTAAGGAGGAGAAGCAGAAGAAGGCTGTGAAGAAGAGAAGGTGAACGTGGATGAAGGAATGATGAGGAGTTGGGAGAGGCGAGGAGTCGTCAACATCGGGGAAGGAAGGCGGGCTCGGCGTGTGGACGCTGGCGGGGAAACCGGTTCGTCTGGGAGCCTTGCGCTTCGTCTCCATCTTATTCTCTCTCTCTCACTCCTCTCCCCCTTCCCGCCCCAACCTCCTCATTCGCCCCGAGGATAACCCCTCAAAATCTCCCAGCATTCCCTCCCGTTCCTGCCTCCTTTGCATCTCTTACGTATGCCAGCGTCCATCTTTTCCCACCGGACGGACTCTCTGGGCCTCCCTTCAACTCCACCATTAGAGGCTGAGGTCCTCCTCCCTTCTCTTTCCCTTCTTCTTCCTCTTCTTTTGCGGGTCCTCCCATCTTCCTTCGCGAAGAAAAGGGAAAAAATATTTAAAAATTACATGTACTCTGACGCACACTCTCGCACCAACATCCCGAATGCCTCTTTTTCATAAAATGCGACTCGTCTCTCCTTCGTGGTCCTTCCTTCTCAGCATCCCCGCGCGCTCTTCCCTTGTCTCTCTTGCTTGCTTCGTTCTTTTTTTTTGCTGAAATCTCTTCTCTTTCCCCACATTCCTCCCGTTTGTCCCCTTCCCTCCTCTTTCATCGCATCCTCTCTTTTATTCTCACTTTCTTTCGGCCCCGTCTTTACGGCGGCACCCTCCATGTTCCTTCGGCCTTCAGGTTCTCTCGCAGATATTCGGTGTTTTCGCTAGAATTCAACCATCCCATTTTGAAATCCTTTCACTGTTTTCTGCTCCGATGTTTTCAATGTGCTATTTTGAACTTCTCGAGTAACAGTCCCGTCTTGCGTTGATTTTTGCTCGTGGTGTCTGCCGAGATAGAGTGGCGGAGGTCTTTGCAAGGAAGTATATCTTGAAACTGATACCCATTTTGTGTAGGTATCATTATTTTAATTTAAAATGTCTGAAGTTAATGCATTTTTCATTTGCTGAAGCACTTAGAAATATCGTGGTTCCTCTGCATTACTTATTTTGTTTGCTCATTGAGGTAATAAGTGCTCTGGATTAATTTGAAAATTTCATTGGAAGAGTCGATACAATTTTGTGAATCTTATAGCTTCATTTTGAAAATCTTAGCTTCTATCTTGATTTGGAAGAATGGTATAGCGCTTTGCCGCATTCATCAGTGCTCAGGAAATACAGAATGCTGTTTTTATTTACGTCGACGTGTGTTTAAACTTCTAGTTCTCTTTATCTCTTGCCTCTAAACCTTTATTTTTTTCTGGCACTCTGTAATTATAGAAGTGAATAGTGTAGCGTCGTCCGACTCCGTTTTAACTTCCTTTAGTCTCAAAAACCAACCGTTTTTTCCTTCTATCTTCCTATAACTTTTCAACGTTTATCTTTGGCAATTTTCATTTCCCCGCACGCAAAATAAAGAATGTTTTAGATGGGTTTACTTTAATATCCATATCCTTTACACACGATAAACTCTTTCCTCCCCCGGACTTCCTTATCGACATTTCTCTGGGATTCAATTTTCGCGCATTACCCGCTGACTGTCTGATGACGTAAGGAGACGAGAATGCTCGCATCTTCGTGTATGCGACGAGGCGTGTTCTATACATAATGGCTGTTTTCATAAACTTGTAATATCTTTCCTTCATCACTGTTTCATCACTTCCACTGGCTATTTTCCCATTTATTCGGTCGTTTATTTTTATTCTCTGCCACGCAATGAAGTTTTTCTCCTTTAGATAAAGACGTGGAGCACCATCCTACAACATCTGCCTTGTGACGGAGTATACATCTCGTGGAAGACTTCACCGAAAAGTAGTTTCTCGTAACGATCAAGGCCCATATTTTTCTTTGTGTACCATGGGTGGTTTATCCGATAAGGAGAACGTAGTATTAGAACTTTCACTTAACATTATAGGCAATTCTAACTGTTTACTCGTGAACTCCTTGGTGGTAGTCACCATTCTAATTTCTTTTTGGTGCATATTAAGATATTTTATTATTTGAGTGATGGCAGAGTAACTTTGCCATGCTTAATTGCCTAATAATATTCTTTAAGAAATTCGAGACATAACAGCCAGTTCATTAATGATTGCATATAATTAAGGATTGATCGTTTATTTAACTTTTCACTTTATTAATTCTTTATTCGTAAAACATATTCAGCTAATCCCCTGACTTTTTTCATAGTTAGATTTTTCCAATGCTTTGTCTACATCTACATACATATATATTACAAAATACATCTAAATACATGTATATTAACGGTCCCTCTCCATTGTGATAATATTTGTAGTGCTATGCATGCTTGTGAGGCTTCGCCTCGTGACAAGCATTAGCGATTTATGCTAATGCATAATTAGTCGTAGTTACACTAACTTTAGGGTGTAGTGTAATGCATGTTGGTGAAAGCTCACCCCCTGCCACACACCCCTGAGGTGGCTTGCAGGGTATTTTGCAGATGTAGATGCACTTCTACGAAGTATCGTGGAAGCCACCACTAGGGTGTGTGGCACGGGGTGATTCCACACCAGGCATGCAGCACTCGTCCCAGCACAAACCTGAACCTCGCACGCTCCCCTGTACGCTAGGCGCAGGCCAAAAAGCAGGCAGGAGAACAGTGCGTAGTCTAACTAGACCCTGGGAGAGTGATACTTAGATGAACATGAAAACAAGCAGAACAATGCTATACACACACCTAGTGGTTAATATAACTAATACTGTTAACTCATGAGTGCTACGAGATACTACTTCATGCAGAAAACAAAATTTTAAAAATGCCAGACATATCAAGCGGTGTGAAGTGTTAGTAATGATGTTGTGTTATTAAACACAAGTGAAAATTCTACTCTACCTATTGAGGGTGGGAGTTTCATATAATTGATATGTCACAACTATTATGATCTCTTATTCTACGTGGGAAAAATGACATTTTAAATCTATCGGTTCTGCAGTCAATTTCCTTTATCTTATTTCTGTGATCGTTCTACCGTAGTACGTTGGCTCTAGCAATATATGTTGAACGTCCGACAAAAAACTGTCTACTCCGAACTTACTCGATCAGTTAGAGATTCCCTCCCTAATTCCTTCAGCAATTCGGTAGCACTGCTAAATTTATCGTCACAACTTTTCACAAATCTTGCTGCTTTTAGTTGTATTCGATCTATTTCAGAGATTAGTCCTACTTCGTAAGGGTCCCATATGCTAGTGGCAAACTCGAAGTGAGGTCTCACGAGTGAAAAATAACATCGCTATTTAACTTTTATGATGCGGTAGAGGCTAGATTAAAGTAATTGTTTAGTAATTTATGAAAGTACATACCTCGAAAGTACCTATGTCATTTGAACAAGGAAGTGCTTGTCCAAAAACATAGTATTCATGATTAGTATTGCGTACCGATAGCGTCTAACATAGTTTTATCTTCCAAGAAGTATAAAACTATTTTTATCATCCTTTCTTTTGCACTGAAATGGCTCAGAGAGTCTTGAAATTGGTCAATAATGTTGTGATTTCTTGTGATAGTGAGGTCGGAGACTTCAAAACAAAGTTGATAGCCTATATTCAATTGAAGGTGACGTCTTTTTACCTCGATGAAATGATTTTTCGAGAGCTATATTTTTCAATCATAAGGAGAGGTTTTTTTTTCATTCGTCCGAGCTTGGTGAGATGTGACATCGCCGGCGATGGCTCGTGGGTCGACCGGCAACCTCTCCCGCCTCGTTTCCCGTAGACATCCGATCCAATATAACTCTTTTTCAGTTATTGCGGGTGGCGGCTCTCTTAACTCCCGGTCACGTCCCGCTGCTCTTCCCGGCAACGGACCTCTGACGCGCTCGCCGAAATGATCCGACTCCCAAGCTCTGCTGTCCAACGCAGCTAAACCACCTATCCTTCCACCCCAAACTCACTGGTTTTCATCCCCTTAGCCCTGGACAAATCGATATGCGGAGGAATGACGTCATTTTGTGGACAGGTCACGACCGTCGTGAATAAGGCTACTCGATGGGGGAAGGAGCAGTTTTTTTTGATCGGAACAAGACGAGGTTCCAAAGATGGTGGTTTGCCGATACGTATAACTTCCGCCGAGAGCTAAGGGTGCTTAACATTCCATGGCAAAAATTGTCTTAGTTCATAGAATAACGTCTATCATGCCTTGGGAAAGTTTAAGCAATCACGCTAGTGCGTATGATCACCTCTGCTGTTGATTTTTTCTTGATTCTAAGTCTTCCTTTGTTTTTCCAATGTCGTTCGCATATTTCACTCTTCGTACAGCATAGCAGTTACATGTAGCGACAATGACAGAAAAGTAACTTTCAAATGCATAATTCATTTGCTAGAAATTAGTGTGGGTTTTTATAAGCTGTAAATGAGACTTATTGCTCATTTCCTCCTACCAAAAATAAGACTAACGTATGGAAGTTAAATTCGAATGAGCTAGTATGAAGGCTCGACTACACAACTACGTGTGGCTACGATTGTGGATATTTTCGTTTCTACTAGTCGCAGTTTAATCTAATGGAACCAATTTTTTAACTATCACCTTTTTTCCATCAGAATGCCTTAACTGGCTAAAAATACGTATTAACAATTTATAGGAGAAAACATTTTATAAATTATCCTAATTTATATTTTAGAATTATTGTAATGCTAATTGCATTCGTGGACTGCATTCGAGGACGGCATTCGTGTCCAGCTACTTGTTTATTTTTCTCATGCTAATGCCTTGATTGATGAAGTTGGAGAGGTGCGTTATTTCTCTGTGCAATATTTAATGCCGTGAGTAGTGTCTGAATGCGTGATGCCTTCAGAAAAAGTTAACTGAAGTATATACATACAATTTCATAAGAAACTTATAAATTACTATGTTTATGCTAAAACTGATAGCATTAATTATGAATTATGGGAACAAGGAATGTCAAAACACATTTTTGAAGCTTGCTGCTAGTGACTTAAGGCCGAACTGAGTTTCTATCGTATTTTATATACATCCGCTGAAGTATTTTAATCATCTGTGTGTTAGTTTCGAGGAAAATACGTCTGCTTATATTTCAACATACATTTTCAGCGGCTGAATGAAAATGTTTTGTCTTTCCAGGAAAAATTCAGTTTTTCACTAAATTATTTCCTTGTGCGCATTTTATGAATATTAATACAGTATCATGAATAATTATGGAAACGCGGCGTTTTTTTCTTCCATCTTGTGTAAGAATTTTTTTTCAAGTCCAAATCCTTCGCGTTATCATAATTATTATTATTTTGGCTTGAGTAAGTCAGAAATGCATGTGTTGGGTGTGCAGAAGCGGAGGGTCTGTTCCGTCTCCTCCGAATTGCGACTGTGGCTGCAGCGACCAAAAAAGAATACGAATGGCATGAAAACGGCAGAGAGTCTACCTGTCGACATATTTCCCGCACCACCGCCGCTCCACCTATACCCTTCCTCCACGGCGCACGCCCGTTTTATTACGCTCTTCCTCTGTTTCTTTTTTTTAATTTAATTTTTTCGATCCTTTTCCCAGCCTTTTCTCTCCCTCGCTCTTGCGGAAGGGAAGGGAAAAAAAAGAGTGCTTCGCGTCTGTTCATTTCGGCTCCAAGCATACCTTCTGTGTTGCTGGTCTCGGCCTGGCGTTATTGATGGTGCAATTCCTTTCTGCCGACTATTCCATATACACACACGGTCTTGTCTCTGGCGCGGAAGATATACATACACACACATTCGCACACATATACAAGAGGGCCTGGATTCTGTTATCATGCAAGGGTGTCTCTTACCTTTTTAGACGTCGAGGGGTGGAGAGGGTGAAAAAAATCAGAAATTCCCTCGAGTTCTTGGGCCATTTTTCCCGCGGGAGTCGATTCATTGCTATTTTCGAGGCAGCCGTAGCTGTCTTTCGCCTCCGTCTGAGTCCCATTCCGTGTACATGAATTTGCACTTCATCAAGGAGGCTAACGTGCTCTTTTTCATTGGTTCGATTTGTGGCTATTCATCGGGTATCGTCTTTAAGAGTTCCTCGAAAGATCGACGAGGAGGTGAAGAAGTTGATTTTGGTGCTGAGGTCAGAATTTGGCTGCTTCACCCTCGTATTCCAAGGGACCTTCGATAAGTTGGGATATAATTTTCAAGGCTGCCATCCTGCTGCGGTAAAGTTAGTATGCATTGAAGACCGAAACGAACACCTTAATATCCTCGCAAGAAAATGCGAACATTTTTATCCGATATGAATGTCTTCCTCAATGTAGCCACCAATCTTCCATTTCTCCAAAATTATTCCCAAACTCGTAAGGTATAATAGAAGAGAACTTGTCGGCATGTCTCTTTTTTCCACATTTGCAAATAAGCACCCACTGCAATTGGAGTCATTAATGTTGCAAAGCCAAATGTAAGATACTTGCTAACATCTTCTTGATATAAAGAGTGATGAAGCATCGTTAGCCTAATTTAGACGGCAAACGATTTTTTCATAGGTCTTACTTTTATCTTACTTCAATTTAGCTGTTTCGGTTTGCATTTAGTCGTGGATCATCGTTGTAGTGAAAAATGTTTTCATTGAGTTGAACATACTTTGGAGTATAATGAAGGTTCTTGTACTTTCTCGACGAAAGGATTGACTTTAATATTCTTGGGTTGCACATAGGTTTGAGTAATTTATTTTCTAATATTCCAACCCGATTTGAATTCAATTTTTGAGTGTTCCAGCACTCTTTTGTCTTTGTTTCCTCTCCTATCATTAAGTGCTGTTTCTTGCCAGCGATGCGAATTATCTTCTTATGATGTGTGTCCTAAGAATAGTCTACACAGCGATGTACAAACCTTTCGATCGTTTGATTCGTTGATTATCCGCCTCCCCATGAGCGTTCGCAGTTCCGAAATGGAATTAGTTGCGCAACTCAGTCGCATTCAAATTTCTTGCCGCGGGCTATGTGCTTGCTTAATGTCCTCGGCTCGCATGAACTTATTTCAATTCGGACGAATACGCTCATATGGATTGATCGCCGGACACTGATTTCCCAACTCGTGGAGTCGGGCTGGCTGTATTTATTTCGTCACGGCCTTGAAGGAGATAAAAAAAGATGTGGACACGGCGACACGAATTAACGGGAATATTGTGGATTTTGGTCGGGAGTGGAAAAAAAAAAGTTTTGGGCTTCCTGGGGAGGAGTTGTCGCATAATTTCGTCACTCCCGTCCACGCGGGGATGAGATGATGTGGGTCGAGGCACCTGCCTCCTCCCTTCCCGACCCTCCCCTCCCCCCTCCAACAAACGCCTCTTTCACCCATTCCCGAACGCGCGATCGCTCTCCCTGCGTGCTGTCATCATTTCTCCGGCGCGGAGCCTTCCCTTCCCCGGAAAAGGGAGCGAACGCTCTGTCGATTCGTTATGTCACCTGTCCGCTCATCCGTCAGCCTTGCATTGAGCCCCACTCACGCAATCTCGTTAAAGTCATAAGTGTGGTGAAGTCCCGCGTGAAAAAAACATTGAGATACATTACCAAGCGCTGGTGAGATTACAGGATTCCCAAGCGTTTATAATGTCATTATTTTGTCTACAGAACATCCACTGGTGAATATTTTGTTTTCACTGCCGTTTAGGAGCTTTCTTGCGAAGCGATGTGATCCAAGTGCTGGTCTGTTTTTAAAATTACTTCACCCTACCGTCTGGTTTTAAAATAACTTCAAATTTCAGTGTGACAAATAAATATTGTGTCATAGGTACTTATTAAAATTTATCGGCCGCATATTAGTTCTTGTACCTTCACCGCAACTTGAATGGAAAAAAGATGACCTCTCTCAATCTTCTATCGAATAACGTATTTTTTTACATATCCCAAATATAGCAATCTTCTTAATTAATTACGACCTTGGAGTACACATTAATTTATTCTTTTAAATGTTTTACTTGTGCCCTCAGCTTTCAGCTCATCGACGAGAGAATACTTAAAACGTTCACAGCCTTTTAGGGGGAATGAAATTTGTTTATCACCGCCCCTGGTACTTAGCCGGTCAGGATTTTGTAACTTTGGCAAGTTTTCAGCTGCCAACTATGCCGTCAGACGACATAAAAACATCATCTTAAAACTCTTGACATTATTCCTGCCTTTGAAATTTCTGTTTCCACTACGCTTTATTAATCTTTTCTTTTTTTCTTTTCCAGGTGAGTTATTTCAACGTTACTGTGAGCAAGTAAATTTGATCTTGTGGAACCGTGATCATCCAGGTAGGCTGTAATGTCAAAATTAGTTTTAATGTTCAGGAATAGTAAACATAGAACCTTAGCTCATACATTTTGAAATAAATATCTTTAGTCAACTGTAATTATTTATCATATTATTGTCGCCTTTTTTGGACGTCGCGTCGGTTCTAGCGTCTTCCACTCGCTTGTATGGATTGTGCTCGCTTGGATGGATCTTTAGTGAACATTTGTTAGAGGTTCCATATATTGATAATAAGTAATATTTGCTAGTTATTTTGTATCATGATTTCAAACGCAATAATACAATTTTTCTCATGCTTTCACAGTCATGAGAAAGTTATTGCAATGTTATGATTGTGAAATATATCAATGGTAAATTGCTGAAGTTAACAGTTACAAAACGACTGAAAAATCTGCGAAGCAAAATAGGCGCAGAAAATTCGTAGTTGGTCGACAGTTCTGATGGCCGCAATCGCTATCGTAATTACTCCCCCTTTTGATTCGGGGGGGCTACCGAAAAATTACACATCTAGATGTCGTTAATGGTATCAGGAGTTACTTTATGGAAAAGCTTCATGGTTGAAATGAAAAACTTTTCTGTATTCCTCATAAATAGGCTTTTTAATACGACCTAGGTTTCTTCGCTGAATGACATCATTAGATTGTCGCACCTGATCGACGATACCTAGGTCGTATTAAAAAGCCTATTTTTGTGGAATATAGCCGGCCTCGGTGGCGGTGGTAACGTCCTCGCCTGCTGGCGGGGTAATGTCATCGCCTGTTAACCCGAAGGTCGCGGGTTCGAGTCCCACCTGGGGAGGATTGTTTCACCTCGGGCATTGGGCTTTTTACTTGGGCGTGCGGTGCCGTTCCCTTCCCTTCTTCCGCTACCGCTCCTCTCGTCACGAGGCTACGTCGTCATCAGGCGAGGGACGGGAGTGGGGGTCGGGTGCATGCTGGGAGGGTTAATGTCCCAATGTGTCGGGGTGAGATGGATCGCACAGTGTGAGGGAAGGATTTGGGGGGTGGGGAGGGATGCGGCGTAACGGAATAAAGGGTAAGGCGAGGGGGTTGGGGGGAGGGGGGAGGACTTTTTTCAGTCGCGAGGTGGCATGAGGAGGTGGATAGTCAAAAGGGAGTTTACAAAACGAGGAAAGAACGGAGGCGCACGTAATACAGGTACCCTCATGCCAATCACCTTCCCCCTCCGCTTGTAACACCTTTGCTCCCGCACCCGATGCCGACCGATCCCGCCCCGCTCCACCGAGGCCTTCTTCGTCCCGCGTAACCGCGCTCCACCCACACCTCTCCGTCACCCATCCTGTTCCCCCTCCCCTCACCCTCCCCCCTTTCCCCCCTCATTCTCCCCCCTACCCACCCCACTCACACCTCCCGCATTTTTACCCATTTTTTTTAAGAGCACATTAAGGTAGTTTGAAAGAAATGTCACTTCACCTAGAATTTTCCGAATATGACTTCATTTTAAAGATAAAACTCCCATCTTTCCGACGATATCAAATTATTAACCCCTTGCCGATATACTTTTCGAGCAATTTGCCAAAACGTTTTAGCTATTTCTATAGCTAAAGCTCTTAACTATAGGATAAATTTCCACTGTGCGCTCCAGAGGGGAATATTGAAAAAGTAGGAATTTATAACACCTAGATTTCGTCAAAAAACAAAAACTGTTAGTAGCTTGTATGTTTTCTCATCTGTTTATTAAAATTATTCAATTACTCACAGCAGTAGGTAATCTTTGCTGAATCGCAAAAAAACCTTCTGTTGTGAAGGTGTTTTCACCGTACGGCGTGAGAAAGTGAGTCAAGTCAAGAGAGACCTTAGTAGATGTTTTTATTTAATTACCCAGGATTTTTGTGACACACAACTAAATTTTTGCGCCATTAATATTGCAATATTTTCTTCATACTTCTTACAGACGGTGAAATCAAAAAGTAAAATTCGAATATGGTCTCCATTGCGACTAGGGAAATATCTCGCTCAAACTACCTTAGAAGTTCCTAATTTTTTCAATTTCTCCCCTGGAGCGCACAGCCGTAATCTATCCCATTAAAAACAGCTTATATTTTTAGGCAAATTGCTCGAAAAGTAGTTCTGCGAAGGGTTAATATTTTGATATACATAATTGGAAATATGGGAATTTATTTCTTTAAAATGACGTCAAGTTCAATAAATTCTATCTGAATTTGATTGATATATGTGTCGCTATAACTACCTTGAACGTGCTGGTAACCCACTCTCCCACAAAGACTCACTCCCCGCCAGGTTTCCCTCCCCCCCCGCCCAAAGGCGAACCTCCTGAACCCAAACAGCAGTTGCTGCTTTCCCGTTTGAAAAAGACACACGCACAAATGGATAAAAAGCAAGAGGGAGAGACACGGGGGACTCCTTTGCTGACGACGGCGACTTTGGCGGCGGCGCGCGGTGTGGAGGCTCAGGGACGGAGGCAAGACAGAGTTGCCGTTGCGTGCGACGGCAGGTGTTTCGGGGGGGGCGTTTGTGTCTCCCCCCATTCCCCTCCCCCCACCCTCCTCCCACCTAGCGACCATTGGTGTGTTGTAGAGGGAGGGGGTGGATAAAAGAGGGGGAGGGTATGAGAAATTTACGCTTCAAAATGTTTTCCGCGTGCATTTGTTGACCCCATGCCCCCCGGCTCACGAACGTCGGCCGTGGTGGGTTCGTGTTTCCTCCAGCGGCCCCTTGGCGGCGCTGCTCGCGCTTATCTTTCGGAGGCGTGCATCAAAGGATTATAACGGTTTCAGGAATGAACGAATATGGGAATCCGTGGCACATTATTTACCGTCTCGGAATTTGAATAAAGTCTCAGGATTACGAAAGCTGGCAGCCGGCTCACGTGCTACGGGCTCGCATATTTATTCAGTTTTCAGTCGCAGTGGTGTCTTGTTTGGTTAAAATAACAAAAATTGTCATCGATCCCCAACGTGGATCATTGAGCTTAAATTTTTCGTACTAAAAGTAATTCCGTTGATAGATTTTGTAATCTGTCTCCTGGTTTAGTGGAATATGTTTTAAGTTCTTATCATAGGCGTATTTAAAATAAAAGTGCTCATTATATGGTAGTTCACATCAGAGAAGTGAAACAAGTTTTCATGGGGCATGTATGGTGCGGAAAACTCCATTAGCTCTAGAAGCTTCAAGATAATATCCACTTGATATTTTGCCCTGCCAAAGCATTTAAGATTAGTTACGGTATTACCCATAAAATTTCATTCACGATTGCTTGCATTGCGTAAATCTAGTTCACTGTGAATTTTAGAGTTTCTATCATTATGATTTTATTTCATTGGAAAATTTGCGCATCTGTTTTCTTGATTGGTATATTTAGCAGAAATGGCGAAGTCAGGTGTAGAAAGCATTCTGGAAAGCGGGACCCATTGCGTTTCGAAACCCTGACCGTCCCAATAGGTGCGAGCTAATCAGTAAGAGATCTGGCAGGCAGTCAATCAGCGGTCATTATCGGATTTGTTGAGGAACGGATTTCGGGGCGTCTTAACGGTCAAAAGGGTAAAGCTGTTAATGGGATTACCGAGTGAAGTGCTATAGATCGGTTCTAATGGGTCGGCCGGCCTGCACCCTTTGGGGTGAGCGGGACTCGGAGGCCACAAGTCCGCGCGACCGCCGCCACGATCCATCGGGAGGGGCAAACGAGGCTGAGTGAAGCCTCACGTGAACTCGTCCCCTGTCTTACAACTGTGGTCGCTTCGCCCGAAAACGGATTTGGGGTACGCCCCCTTCCTTGCTACGAATAGTCCTGACGAAGGGCTCACAATCAGACGTGCTCCTCTGATGAGCGCTCGTCTCCATTCTCGTATTCCTTTGTTAGGAAACGTTGTCTCCAATGTTATCAAACTCTCATCACCTCTATTTCATTATCAACATTTTTGGGAGTAATTTATAGTGGTTTTCTTAAATTCCATTGTTTTTTAGCACACTGCCAATGAATTGTAATATATTATTTCGTGCAAAACCGTCGCAATTACAATCACTGGCTCGGCTTGTGACATTCACATTGTTGCAGTCAGTATTATTTGTAATTATTTATCTTTGCAATTATGGGTATACTTTAGTAAATATATTTGATGCACTTACATGTTGCATTACGTCTTTTAAAAAGCTAAAACCTACGAGCTGATTAAGTGCCGAGCGTTAAAAGACGTTAGAATATAATATGTTTTATTTATGTACTGGGTGTAAGACACCCGTTAGGGTAATAAAAAGTTATAAATGTGATGTTCATTTATTCTTACACAGAAGGCGACAAAGGAAAACCAAAAGTATTTAGATAAGGAGATACATCGATGGGCCCCTGGCCCCAATCTCTATTATTCATAATGTATAATGGCAGATGCCTCAATCAGAGTTCAAAATAGTCGGGTCACATATGAAGACGTCCAATTTGTACTGCCAAAAGTATTATAGTTCGGGGAATCGTTTATCTGTTATTTTTAATGTGTCTATTGCTGGAGAAAAAATGTTGTCCCTCAGGAATCATGGGCTTTAATTCCGCTCAAATTATTATTCTTTTCTAGAATACCTTTCGCTTAACGGCACCAGTTGTATGCTACGAAAAGGAGAACGATTTCTTTTAGCTATTTTGAAAAGAAAGAAATTCTGAAGTTGATTGGTATTGCTGTTGATTGAATCTGAGGTATATTGCCCAAATAGCGAAGGAAAAACGGTTACAAAAGGCTAGCGATACCATCGTATCCATCATTTTCCCTTGAGTAAATCAAAGGAAACTTAACTCGGCGGAACAGTAATTGGACGAGAATCACCTCAGCGCTCTTTGATACCAAGAGTCAACATTTGCCTTAAATTAGCCTCGCTTGAAAGCTTTATTGGTTATTTTAACAGCCAAGTGTCGCTTAAGCGTGTTATTTAGGAGGAAATATCGGAGAAAGCTGTGAATCAATGCGAGCGAGGAGAAAAAAAAATGAGACGGGGCGGGAGAAGAAGAGCGGATGGAATCCGACCGTTCGGTCGTAAATAGGGTTGAATTAAAATCCTTCATAATTAAAATCCTCCTCGATCAACTTGACAAGTGTGATAAGTTTTTCGGGGCGGGCGGTAAAAATTGGGCCCCGCTCGGATGAATGCCGGCGTCTCGTGGAAGTCTTTTTGATGGAGTGTTCTACTCGGAATAAGCCACGATGGGGAGGAGGGGCTGAGGCGGAGATCGAGAGGTGGGTATCGGCGATGGAAGCAAAGAGGGAATGGGGAGGAGAAGGCGAGAGAGGGGGGGAGGAGGCCCCCCCAAAAACACCCCTCCCCCTTGTATTTCATCGCGCGGTTTGGGCGAGGGGGGGTAGGCGGAAGGAGAATCAGAATGCGTGGGACATTAATAAGCCGTGTTCGTTAAAAGAGCGCGACGTAAAAGATAGATGGTTTCTGGCGGTGATGGGTCTGGTTTGAGGCTTTTTCACTTACGGCAGTGGCGAGTGCTTGGATCGCCGGCTCTGGGAATGTTGGTAAATGGGAAAGGTGGAGTCGCTCGGCTGATCATATTAAGGCTCTTTATTTATCGGCTTGCAGGAGAAAGGGAGGAGGGTGCAAGTGTAATTTCTCTGCGGCGTGGGCGATGTCTCAAATGCCTCACGCTTTAGCTTTCGAACCTCCTGCGCCCCGAAGCCGACCTCTGTCCGCCTCAAGTTGCTCAAATATCACACCCCCGCATTCGACTCCCAGCGGGAGTAAACGATTTTCTCATCAGCAGTATGAAATTCAGGAGTGGAATTACGTTCAAAGTCTTGAATCTGGTGGCTTAGCTATTTCAACGGTCGTTGTAGAAATGCTTACGGGAATACGACGCTCATATGGTTGCCTTGTGAGAATGAAACTTAAATTTTACAAGGATAAAAGTTAAACATTTTTATCCTTGTAAAATTATGGAGTGCATTTGATGGGTATATTTCAGCCAATTTTGGTCAAAAATACATAAGTTGGGTGTCCGTGAAAGATGAGAAAGAGGTGAAAAAGACCGTAAGCGTAGGGATACAACAGCCGTAATGTAATTTCCCGAAATTAAATATAACGTTTAATTGGTGAGGAATTGGCAATCGAAATATGTTTTTCAAAAAATATGGTGATATAAGTCAAGTTCATGCGATCGCACCATAAGATTATCCTTCCGAAATTTGCGGCTTCTATTATTTCATTATTTATCGCCTTATCTCATGTCTAGTCCTTTAATCCGTTGGAATTAATAGGCACAAAAGATTATTTTGGTGGAAAATAGTTTATGATACATGTGTCGTCGTGCTCAAGTATATGTAATGTGTATGGGCATAAACATACAGCTATCTTGTATTCCCATGCGCCGTCTCGCGGTCCATTCCCCCTTAAGCCCCCTTCCCTCACAACATTTCCTTCACCCTCTCATTCCTCTCTGCCACCAGCAATACCACCATTTCAAAGAGAAGTCTCGCCGCTTTAATTACATGGCCGGCCGCAAGGAGGCGTCGCGATCATCTGTCAGGCCTTTTGAGAAACAGCTGAACATTAACGATTTTTTTTCTCCTCCGGGGGAATACACACCTCTGCAAGATCTTGGAGACTCCCAGGAAATCATAACCTCAGACAAGGTAATCCTCATCAGTTGAAACGGCCAAAACCACGCGGTTCGTTAAGGATATTGGTGTACGGCGTCCCTAAAATGGGGAAGGGAAATTTTGCCCGTGGCTCGATGTTATTGCCGGCCGTGTGCACTCGCACACACAGACTCACGAACACAAACATACCGAAGCTCACACTCGCACCCAAGGCGTCGTTAATCTGATTCCATAGGTTCGGCGATTCAAAGCGACCTCCCACCCCCTTCTCCACCTCTCTCTCCCCGCGAACCCTTCCCCCTCTTGCCCCCTGATGCTCCGTCTCTCTCGTTGCCGATCTCATCGACCGTAAACGAGAATGCCGCCTTCTCCTATCTTTATTCAATCTTTGAAACTGTTTGGATTGCTATTTTTTCCCTTTCCGCTAAAACTTTAATATTTTGCGTTGATCGTTGAATGGCGAAATGAGGTTTTATGGGAGCGAGGTAAAAATTGAAATGTTCAATATATATCCGTTTCATTCGATTGTTTATTTTGCTACCAGTAAGGAAAGGGACAAGCGGGTCCTATGGAGCGTTAATTCATGCGTTGAAAAGGAATTGAAAGGTCCAGCTGCAGGAATTATTAAATGAAATGGATTTTAGTTTGAAAATGTTTTGTTTAAAAAAATGTTACTTTGAGTAATACCTTTTTTAAATAATGTATTTTGACCATCGTTTTCCGTCACATTGTTTTAACTTATAATATCAACTTCAGTTTAATATACTGTTTTGGTAAGTTACCCTGTATTTCAGTATGATTTCCTTTTTATTTATGAGGCTCGATGTCACTGAGGTGTTAGGTACGGCCGAAAGATATTGGCAGTTTTAAACCCTTGTTTTTTAAAGGCCCTTGTTCGATTAAGGATATTTTATTCATGAAAATATTGGCTCATCGAGCATTTTCTAATATTAACATAGAAAATGAAATGTAATTTTCCAATCCTCATTTCGAAAGTGGGCACTTACTTTCCTTCGGACATAAGACGAGAGTAAATAACGTGTAAGACTTTTCTCTTCATTTGCGAGGGCAATATTTAATGTACATCAGCATTATTCAAGCCTTGGATACGAAGTAAATAACGGCTCCCATTTTCGATTTGCCTCCACGCCAAAGGTGCGCGACCTTTTCTAAGTTTGATTTTACTGCAGAAAAGGGTCAGAAGCAAATATGGAAGGATGCGTAGGCATATGGAAAAGGGGTGGGTTATGGGAGGGAGTGGGTTTGGTCGTGGGTAATGGTCGGCACTGGAGAGAAAACCTGGCTGCAGATTGGAATGACTGGAGTCATGCAATAAACTTGTTAAGAGTTGTCCCTTGTGGGTGGGAGTGGGGGGTACGGGAGGAGAAAGGGGTGGGGGAAGTGGTAGTCGACCCGGGGGAAGCATAATCATACGAAGGCCATGGTAGGGAATTGGCCGAGCTGGTCTTCCTTTAGCCTCCAACCCATATCCTCTATCCCCCCATAAGGAAATTACAGTAGGAGCAAACAGATTTTAATGGTCTGTTCGGATGTGGGGAGGGGAAGGTTGGGGAATAGGGGGGGGACGTGGTTTTGAACGGGAGGGGGGGGTCTGGGCTGGGTGCGGTTCTGCTATAGAGGGTTTGGATGTGGATATACCCAACCGGGTCGGACGCGGCGTTTAACGGGGAGCGGGGGGGGGTCAGGGATAACTTGATGACGTAATCGTTTGGTTGAATGTGGGCAGGGTACGTACGTTAGACGGTTTCGAGCTCAAATGTGAGGATTCTGACCCTCTCCCTCCCTCCCTCTCACTCTGACCTCTTGTTTCTCCCTCTCGGGGATTCATCTGCGTGTGGGGGCGTGGCAGTGGGCGAAATTGCGCCCTTGCTCTGCTACGGACCTCGCGGGTGGCTTGGACCTACTAATTAAAAACTTATTGGTACGCAACATTGCAAGTGGAACTTTCTTCTATCCTTCTCACGCGAAATCAAAATTATGGAATGCCAAGACAAGCTATCTGTGGGGTATTTTTCCATCTGTTCGGTGAAAATTATATTATATATAGCTTTATATGAGTACGTGTTCGGGTATTAATAAATAACTTTTTTGCGCTTTCTATTTTGGGGAATAAGGCAGAGGAAGAAAGTTTCCAAAAGCCTGAACTCTCAGTCACAAAAACCTGGTCTTATGCTTAGTTTGCTGGAATTATTTAACCCTCTCATTTTAACCGAGATGACTTTTATATTATACCTATCCCATTAATTTAATGACCCTCCTCTTCTTCCGCCATTCTGTTGCCTCCTATCCTTTACCTGAAAATGAGGAAATACAGTGATAATTGTCGCGAATTGAAGAAATGGTAGAAGTTAACGATTTACCTTTCTTTCTCACTATGAAAAACATATCCAAATTCATTTTTCAAAATCCGGACAAAAACTTAGGGCGATAATAACGGTGGAGGTTATTTCCCATCCATTATAACACCTTCACTACATCGCTTTGCTTTCAATATCATTCACGAAGGTAGGAGGAAAAGAGCGTTTATGTGCGATATATTATTCATCCCCAATCTTTTGAGTGCCCTACGGAATTTGCGCAACCATTATAGCGCACGTGATATGCGACTCCAAGCGACTCTCTGCTCCCACCAACACAACCCTCCTCTCAAACCCGTTGGAATTTCATTAAGGGCAACTGCACTGGAATTGCGACGTATTTATGGAACAAAACCTTTTGTTCCTCCACTAAACAATTCAATTAAATGCTCCCATTCGGACTGGGGAGTGGAGGACGGGAATGGATTCCAGTCAGTCTCGCGAGGAGGGGACGGAGGTGGACATCAGGGGTGCAAGGGGGAAGGGATGAGAGTAAAAAAAAGGCAAAAAACAAAGCGGAGATTTTTCGGAACAATAACTCAACTTATTATTTCCCCGCGAAACAATCTGAAGAATTTGCGCATGTTTCTCGGCGAGCTGGGTTAATTTCTTCATTTCCCGTCGACGGAAAGAGCGGTAAAAACCACATCTCCACCATCAAAACCCCTCGCTTTTTTCACCCCCCCCCCCCATCTCTCCACCAACCCTTCCCCTTCCTTTCCACTGTGGCGTCAGATCAAAGTCGGTGTCGCCCCTTCCCATCTGCACGGGAACCCCACTTCGATCCGCCCGCCCCTGCCCGTGGATCGTCTCATCGACACCGCCTTTCGGAGACAAAGAAAGATCTCATCCTTGTAATTGCCATTCCACGACCGGACTTTGGGTCTTAAACATTTCATTTCAGCCTATCTGAAGACCCCCACCTTCCCTATTACTCTCACATCTCCTCCCTCTCTCCGTCACGGTCTCCATCCACCCTTCCCTCCCCCCCTCCCGGTACCTTTCCCTCGAGCCGACGATGTTTTAAATCAGCAGCACCTTCTCTCGCCGAACTCATCAGTCAGTTACGTGCCAAGAATGGGCTTTCTCTAACCCCTTCCACGGACCGAATTTTTCCCAGCCTCCGCACCGAAAGCCTCCTCATAAAAATCCCCCTTTCTCGTTCGTCATCTCCCAAAAATCGCTCATTTTTTCCACCCTCTAAAGACTTTTGCGGTCGCCTTGGAATCCGTGAAATGACTACAAGGGAGTGCCCTTTCCGTGCACCGGTGTCCATTCGCTCGAGGACGGCCGGAAAAAGTACGTACTTGGTAGGTATCACAGGCTCAGCATATCGAGGACGGGACATTTTTTGGAGAATTCTCTCGAAATCAATTGATTAGCGCCGCTTTGATTCCTCAAGCGTTGCGCTCCGTTTGGAGAAATCGAGAGTGAAGGGATTTATTTTCCCGCTGCAAATGTGAAGGACGAGGGAGGACGGTCGTGTTCTTGCGGGCGGAAAGTTGACAGGCAATGTCCTAATCTCTTGAATTCCTTCGCCAAATCGGAAGTTTTCTCCCCGGTGAGAGAGAAAAAGTAGTAACGCGTCATCCCCTTTTCGTTTTTATTTCGGCTGGTTCCCTTCCCGCTGCTCGCGCGGCGTCTTTTGATGACGGATTTTCATAACTGGGGAGTTTTATCGAACAGATCCGCGGAGACAAGGCATGTCGTAAACAGTTTGGAACGAGCGAGGGAGACGAAAAGTGAAAACGACGAGCCCTTTTTTGTCGCTTCCAGTCGCCAGTCTTTTGGGTGCGGTGCTTGTGTGTTTCAAGATTCCCTCCTTTAAATCGTTTCTTTCCTTTCTCGTTTTCCTCTCGCTTCCTTTGGAAATCTAATCGACCGTGTAGCATATTAAATGCTCAGACATTTCCTGAATTCAGCCCTCATATAAGAGTGGTTTGGAATGTAATATCTTCGCGCAAAAAACGAAGAATGCTGTGATTCCTCACCGTGAACATGCAGTGCCTGCTACCCTGTTCAAGCGACAAATTCCTCGTCACAGTGGCCAATCAGTTCCTGATTTGGTTTTTGCTTGTGATCGATTAATACAAATTTTATGCTAATTCTTGCGGAGATTCTTAAGTTTTCAGTTTAACAAAAACGACTATGCGATTGATAATCTATGAATAAATATGGAGGCAGTTATATACTCTAAGCAGTTCCATATAGTTAAAAATCAACTTATTATCAATCAACAAAAAGTTGGTATGTACCTATCTCGTACCTCAGTAAATAAATAAGTATACTTTCCTAGCCATTCATATTCAAGTGCTGAATATATGGAACAGTGAACCATAAGAGCTATAAGTAAATGAACCAGTGTGATGAGATAAACGAGCCAGGTAAAGGGTGGCGTGGTAATGAAATAGGAGGAATTGAAGATGCTAGGGTGAGATGTAATGAATTGAACTAAACAAACTAATGTACTTCTTGAACATCATTCAGTATTGTGAGGACTTGTTCCAGGGCCTATCGCGCACATGTTACAGTGAAACCATGTTAAACTTGACAGCGCTAAGAGGCAAAGAGAATGGAGGAGATGTCCGATTTATCGTTGCATGAAAATGTTTTCCAGACCGAATAGTCGTCATCGGTGCTTAGGATAAATCAACACAACGTGTGTTGATAATTTTCGTTGCTCTGTCAATATGCTCAGCAAAAATCTACACTTCGATATGAAGATAACTTTCGTATCGATATCATACGCTTGATTCACTCGGTAGTCATCGTCGATATTTCGTCGGCACTCGTATACGATATTACTTATTAAGGGTCAGTATTGAAAAATTGATCACACTGTCTTCTGGTTAGATGTACGGTGTGAGACTTCTAGGAAGTGTTTATGAAGTGAATAAATGATCTAGCGCGAGTCGGACAACTTGGGAGTATTATCGCTTGATCGAGGCAATGAGGGAGGTATGGGCCAGTCGAGTCCATTAAGAATGGGCGAGGTGGCCATGTGACGGTCGGCCGATGGAGTTGTCATCGACAACCAGTTCGTTCGTCCTTCGCGGCCCGCGGATGCGTCTCCGTCCTTCCAAACATTTCACCCTCCGAGGTTCGCCCTCGGAGGGGATGTGCCTCGTCGCATTCCTCAGTGGCCGGGTGGAAATGCTTCGGAAAAAGCTCCTTATTGAAGGGACGGCAGGGAAGGGCATGTCTGGTGGGAGGCAGACCTGATCCTCGGATGGATGTAAGAAGGCACCCCCCGCCCTACACCTCCCTCCCAGCTGACCACACCTCCCACTCTCCCCGCCCACCCCCCATCGCCTCACTCCTTCTATTTTGGTGCGCTGCAGTCGGCGAAGTAGCGAGATAGGAGAAAGCCCCCACCGTGAGAGGAATATGGAATTGAGTGAGTCTGCCAACAGACCCTCCTCCCTCCCCTCATCCCAACATCCAGCTCAAGAACTCACCACCTCCAACCGCCCTCCCTCCAGTGAAGGAGGGGTGGGTCGAAAGCAGTGAAAAAATGGAAGGTTTTCCTCTCCCCAAAAAAACCTAAGGTTCCCTTCCTCCACCCTCCTGGAAATTTTTAAATTTGAAATTTTTCGTGGATTCTCCACTTAATATTTTTTTTCCTACCCTTCTCTTCTTCGCTCTTCCAATTCATCCCTGTCTTCGCTGTGAGCCCTTTCTTTCCCTCCCCTCTCTACGGCATCTCAACCTCTCCCCCTTTCCTGCTGGGAACGTAAAAGAGAAAAAAATGTTTTGTCTCATTAATTCCGTTGCCCATAAAAATTTCGTGATTTTTTGTACTTTTCGTTTTGTTGATCCTTTTTGTCACATCCGTGACCGTAGTGAAATCCTAACCGTTACGGTGACCAATATGTTGGGTCAGGATGATTAAAAAATACCGTGGAGTATATTTGAGAGGACTGGTTGTTTTCTTTTGGCTATGCTGATACCTAAAAAGAGGAGGAAAGTTGCCGAAATATTTATGTATTATTGGGGTGTTACTTGGCATTTAATTTTGATCATGCCTTCTGGTCGGATCAATCTGTAATAGTTTTAGTTGTTAGAGTTTTCACTCGTTGAAAAGCTATTAGGTTTTTACAGAGGACTTGATGATATTGCACCATCGTCACTCTGAAATGTATCATCGTCTTGGTCTACCTTGCTGGCGTAATATACACATTCAACTTGAAATCATTTAAATTCCAAAGGGCTATCATTAGTAGTATAAATAATGAAAAGTTCACAATTTTTCCCATGAATGTGCATTAAATTTCTTTTCTCATGACCGGACAACGTCACCACTACGGTTGATTGTAAATTGTCCTCTTAATTGTCCACTCGTGAATGTACTTCTAAATTGGTGGGACGTGTATACAGCAAGTGCAGCATAGAAGGACTGGTGATAAACCTGCATAAGTTTAGGCCAAGAGCGACTGCGCACCGGTTCCAAAGCAGGTTTTTTTTCGCCATCAGATATATACCCTGATAGAACTCATTTCCCGATTTTCCGAGCGCGGTCATCCTTGAGCTGGCGGGAAGTAGCTTGTGATAAATATTAATAAGGAGTCCTAACGAAGTAATGGAGCGCCAATGAATTACCAATTCTGAATCGAAGTAATTCCGCCGTCTCGTATGCTTTGGGGGTTGATGGAGCGAGCGGGTGGACGTCCACCATCTCGATCGCTATACGGCGTGCCATTGCGTCTCGCAGTTTTAATTTCCAGTGCGAGGCTACACCATATATCCTGCGCACATGGGGTATTCGCCACATTGCCAGTTAACTATGTTTGAGAATCTGTTACAAATAAAAATGGAATGCGTAATTTTCCGCGTGGCTTATTCATTTCGTGCTTTATATTATTTGGGTATTTCTACGTAATGCCAAGGCTACTTTGTGCTTTGACACCATTTGCAAAAAAATTATGTTTGCTGTATAGGAGTGGCTTCCCTGCGGAGGTTTAGAAGGAGGAAGCTGAATGTCAGCTCCTGCCAGCCTGTATACTTCTCCGCCTGAGCCCTTCGCCGATTTCTTTTCTTTTCCCGCTATTTGTTGACCACAGAAGTGTTTATGAAGTTTTACCTATAAATGCATTTTTTCCCCGATGAAGCAAACGTGCTTGTAAATATGCACGCTTCCGTGTGAGGTACCAAAAAGGCTGGTGGCAGGCATCCAGCGTAGATGAAAGTATGCTGCAGTTGACAGTTTGGGTGTGCATTTTATCTCAAGGAATTTTGCGGGGTGGATAAGAATTTAATGAAATAGTAGTCCTGGAGACTATTGTACTTCCTTTACAAAAAGTCATTGGATGATGCTGAGCGAAATGTGAAGAGAAAATTTACTCATGACTGTTCCTGTTTTATATTTGCTAGCCGTTTGCGCGAGAAATCTTTAGTCTGAGAGAATCACGCAGCACATGCTTTCTTAGTCTTCGCGTGCGCGCCAAGCACGCTGCCCCTATCGCTGCTCCTCTGGAAGCGTCCGCATAATCTCTCGACTCTCCTCCCAACAAACCTCCCCAACATGGATTGGCCCTCTGCTCATTCTTTTTTCCCATTCAACCCAGACAATGTGTGTGGTCTTTTTTTCCGCGGCCCAGAGGTCGAAGTAGATTTTTGGTATCAGCCGTATGTTTGGTGCCTCTCACTCCTACGAGAGCATTTCTTGATCATTTCTTTTTGTTCGATAGTGGCTTGGTTTTCTGAGAGGCTGCTGAGTGTCTCTGCAGGCTTGTGGTTAGGGGTGGGTGGGGAGAAGAAGGGTCAAGTGGTGTGTTTTTTAGGGCTTTTATGGGTTAGTGACCTTTAGTCTTTAAGTGTGCCGGGCCAGCCCCCCTCGTTCAACGGGTTTCGCCATGGGCGATACACATACGGACATCATCGGCGTTGTTTTTTATTATTCGAATTATTCTATCGAAATTAGATGTGTACGCCGTTATTCATCGAGTGCTGTTTGCTAGAAATACTCATCATAAGTTATCAAGTGGCTAAGTGCAGTGCGGCACACACCGTACGATTGGAGACGTCAATTTTGGTTCTCCGTGGAATTATTAAGCTTCATAATTTTGTGGTGTTATTTTAAAAAAATAGTATTCTACTCTGCTCACTTTGTACAAAAACACCTGTCCTAGTGTTTTTTTTTTAATATAACCGTTCCTGGATTATCGCTCTCGCACGTGTCTGCGATCCACTGCATTGCGTTTATTGTAATTTTTAAACTTTGTTTTACTTGTTTAAATACTTACGTCATTGCTAATTACAAGCCAGAAATAAATTACGTATTTAAGAAATGATGAGCAAATTGACTTTTAGTGATTGACTAGGATTAAGCACATGGGCTTGCGCATTACTCAAGATACTACAACTCTTTCAACGCATTCAGGGCCTCATCATTGGAAAGATTTATAATAAGACTAATGGTGCGTTTGTGCATTCTTGCTCCTCGTCTTATATTCGTTCAAGCAAGACCAGTAGCATGTTAGCTTTGAAAATTTGTTACCCCGAAGGGCTTGAGGAAAAAAGAAGAAACCGTGGAAGCCAACAGAGAAAAGCTCATATTTTATGTTATAAACACTCTCTTTTTCGAGATGGGGCTTGAAACATCATAAAAAAAGCTCGCATAGAAGAGAAATTGGTAATTGAGATTAGGGCGAGTGGAGAGCAGATCGTGAAAATGAGGTGATGATGGCCAGCGAGCGTTAAACCGGGAGATAACTGAGCTCGTTGTTCCGACTCGAATGCATCCATTACATGGGCAGAAGCTCCTTTTAATAGCCAAGCGGAGGCTGGCTCATAATGATTGGAATTTGTTTATTTAGTCTACCTCTTCGAGAGATTGGGCGAGTTGGAAGTTGGAGCGTCAGTTCCTTATCTTTCTCGTCCCCCAAGACGACTTGCTTTCTGGGGAGCCCGTGGCAATGGCAAACAAACTTAGAAAGAGTTGCGGTTGTTTTGGGATTGTGATTCAGGGTGTAAGGCAATGTAATTTTCGTAGTTATTTGTGTTTTCGGCGGTTATGAGTGTTCGTCTCGCATGCCAAAAGCTCCCGTCGGACCTCAAGATTCTTTTCTTTATTGCTATCCCTCTTGAAAGGTCGTAACCATTCCGTGCCCACGCAAGGAAGTGGGATAGTTTTTAATTTAATTTGCCACTTGTTCCATCGGCCCTGGATTTGAAACAAGCTGCATTTTCTTGTGATAACCAATCAAGACTTTCAGTCTTCATTGTTGAAGGATGCATGTAATTCATAATTTGTTTCGAAAAAAAATCTTTAAGACTTTTTTTCGTTGGATAAATCTGTGGAGTGATATGCGCTTAATATTCGGTGTTAGCGTTAAATGATATGGTGGCTGGATATCAATCGGAATTTATGATGATATCATGCAATGTATCTTCCTTGACTATTTCATAGCGATGAACAAAAAAATGTTAAAGGGAAATTTAGTGGTTCTTTGGAATGGTTATCGTAGCATGATTGCATAAATTCCTAAATGACGACACTTTGGGTCATAGCAAGTATGTATTTGAGTTAAAAGAACGCTTATTTAAGACCGTCGCGGAAGCAGAGGATCATCGGTTCCCTTTCATGCGTGGATGAAGAATTTGTGGGACGCTGCGTGTCTTCCTCGCATCGTGGGGAAGACGCGTTTGTTGAGACGAGGACTTGAGCGAAAGTGGAAGGCGGGAGGAGGCAAGGAAGAGCAGAGGAGATGATGTGGTGGGTGGAATGAGTGGGAGGGTGCGAATAAAAAGCTTTAGAAAGTAAATGACCCGATCTCGCCTCCTCATCTGAGAAGGTCATTGCCTAACCCTACTGGACTGCTACTTCACGTACCTCGCTCGCAAAATGTTTTCATATTCCTTGCCATTTTTCGTTCCCCTTACTCAACCATGTTTACTGACTATCATGAGCGTCATATTTTTTGCCATGGCTAATGTGTGAACTTTGCTTGAGTCTTCACTCCTATGTCTTAGAATTTTTCTTATGAGTATTCCTGTCAGTTTCTTTGGGCCCCTAGCGGGCCAACGAAGTCGTCTTTGCCTGGCCTTTGAAATCTTTTTCCTTTACTGTTCTCACCCTTATCTCGAAGACCCCTAAGATCTTGTGAACCTGTTATCTTTGGTTATCGGACTTGCCGTAACTTCGTCCTCGCCACTGTTGACCAGCTTATTACTATGCTGGGTGAACTAAATGCTGAAAGTTTATAGTAAAAATTATATCTGTGTTCGGTTGTGGTTAGCTAAGCGGGGAAGAGGACCATTTTAGACGACACAATGGGGTAAAAATGTATGATGCGGTAAAAACTGAAATGGTGCAAGTAGAGATTTGAAGGTTATGCGGGACACAATTAGATATAAATCCATAACCTTCTTAACTTGCCTCATATTGGTAAAACACCCATGATAAAATATTTCATCATAACTTAACTGGTTTTTCTTATTCTTTGCGTTTCTTGTGAGAATAACAGATGGATTGTTAATACAATATCAGTTTAAAAATATATAGTTTGAGCCCAACCATTCATTAATGGGTAGTTCACTGCACTGGTGTCCCTGTATTTATAAGCTATCCGTTTCATGCAGATTACGAATTTATTCGAAGATTAATTTCTCGCCAATCGGAGCCGGTGCTCGTCATTGTTCGCCTGCCCTCTCCAGACGTGTCCACCGTCCCTTGGTGGGCAGGTTTTAAAAAAATTACCCCTCTCAAAAATTCCCTTCTCGCTGCGCTTCCCCGAAAGGTACCCACCATTAATCTCTGGCCGCATGCTGCCTCCGATTGTCTCTTCGTCCACCCGCCCGCTGTCCTTCTCGCCGATCCTTCTCGCCGACTATCCCGGCGACGTTTTTGCGCGAGCGCGGCGAACGGTCGCTTTGCGATATTGCTAGTACCGCCGCCGCCCGGATAAATGGATATTCCGACCGAGAAGGAACACGGACGGATAATTAAGGAATAACTGCCGAGTGCGAGGAAAACAGATCGTTGGCCATTCGGGGGACAGTGTTCATATCGATGAACCGGGGGATTCTGTTTGTTGTCCTCTCCGGACTGGGGTCCCTCAAGGCTCTCTCAAACACTTAAATCCCTCCTTTTCTCCGCTCAAAAATTTCCTGGAAAAATATGCATCAATCACTCCCGCGAGTCATAGCTAACGGATTATTTCTTCGTACATTAGGTTCCATTAATGATGCTTCGGGTGATTAATTACCGCCTCAAGACGCCGCAGTATCAAGTTCCACGCGGTGGCTCCGTTCACTTTTTTTTGTATATTCGCGTCGCTTTTTTTTCCTTCCGCCCGGGCCGCACATTACTTACTTATTTTTATGTTTAATCCGTCACGAAACAGCGACAACAGCCTCGTAAAGTGATGCCTCAAACCAGACGGTTATTAACATGTGTGGCGCTTACACCATGACCTACGCGCCGTTATCAGCGTCTGAGGACGGGGAGGGTTCTTCCCCGACCTCGCGGCTGCTGATGCTGCTCGGGTTCGCGAAGAGTTTGGCATGTGGCGGCGCCATCCTCGTCCTCATCTGCATCGTCTCATCATCTGCCGAATGTCACTGGCGTGATTTCATTCCGCTCCGTCACAGGTCTCTGCGGTGACTGCTCTGGCCGAGTGTTGCTGGTTACACGTTAGCCGGCGATACATTCGTTTTGGGATTCGATGAGTCTCCAGCTTATGCTCCTTAAAAATTTCATATTGTTAAGTTTATGCTAGTATCGATTGACGCTTTTGACGACGAATAATAAATGATTGCATTACTCGTACTATGCAGCTTAAAACTGATTCAAAATTAGCGCGTTTTAAGCAACATTCCAACAAGCACGATATAAGTGCATTTGGAGTTCATTATGCGTCGGAGTTTTGATGGCTGAAAGCAACCGTTAATTAAAAGGTGTAGTTCAAACATTTTTTCATTGATAAGTGATAATTGAGCTTTTTTTCATAAACATTAAAACATTATTTGGTGGAATTAAACTGATTTTATCACTTCTGTCCGAGACTCAATTGTCAAAATAGCTCGTCAACGTTGTTCTAAGAGGTGCTTACTTTTATTCGCGGGGATTGAGCTTTTAATGTTTTTGTTGGACAGGATATTTCGTCTCACTGTCTGCCTCGGTGATGTTTTCAGTGATTTGGACAAAGCGTTTTGTAGGTAATCTACTGGTGTTTGTCAAAGATTGAGATTTGGTGTCAGCATTTCATTTATGAAGTCCATTCATCAATGTGAACCAATCACTCATTAATGAACCTTCTCATTCAGGTTTCCTTTGGAAATTTAAAAATCGAATTGGTGGCAAAACGTTAACACTATACTTCGTAATATATGTATGATTCTCTTGGAGAACTGATTTTAACAACTTTAATACCAAGAATTTGATTAAAACATTTTCCGCTGAATACTTCATCCTCCACTGATTCAAGAAGGGAGAGTTTAAGGTAGTTTGAGCAAAATATCTAATCACCAAGAATTTGCTGAATTTGGCCTCATTTAAATAAAAAAACTCATTTCCGATTAAATCGAAATATTAACCCTCTGCCGAACTACTTTTTGAGCAATTTGTCTAAAAATAGGAGATGTTTTGCATGGGATAGATTACGGCTGTGCGCTCCATAGGGGGAATATTGAAAAAATCAGGAATTTATAACACCTAGATTTCGTCAAAAAAAACTAACGGTATGTAGTTTTAACTAACGGTTTTCTCAACTATTTATAAAATATACCTAATCAATTACTCAACGCAGTAACTTTTACAGAATCGCAAGAAAACCATCTGCTGTGAAGGCGTTTTCACCATACGGCGTGAAAAAATGAGCCAAGTTAGAGGCTTACGTGGTTATATTTATTTAATCACTGAGAGTTGTCGTCATATATAACTATATTTTAGCGCCATTACTATTGCAATATTTACAGCATACTTCTTACAGGCGCTGAAACTAAAAAATAATATTCGAATATGGTCTCTATTATGACTAGGGAAATATCTCGCTCAAACTACCTTAATTTCTAAAGCTAAATAAAACCATGTAAAAGAAAGGCAGCTAGTGCAGAGTCATTCAACCTCTCCGATGGAGCAGGGAAAGATTGAGTTGATAAGGAACGTTTGGAAAGGGAGGGCTGGGGGACGGGCAGGGAATAATAAAGGAAAGAAACGAATGAAAAAGGACGACAATAACTCGTAGACCTCTCGGCGAGTTTGTCGCTCAGCGGACGAGTGTTCGAGTGTTTCACGCCGGCGCCGTCAGATGGCCAGCCAGCCCATCGCATGGGCTCTCTCTAGTGCGCCCGCCTACGCCTGTCGTCGCCGTTTCGGCGTCCCCCCCCTCCCCCCTCCCTCCTCCCTGCCCTCCTCTTCCCTCGACGACCTCTGCCAACCTCTTCCGATAATACCGCATGGAGGCAGTGTTGCCGTTTAAAGTTTCAGAAATTTACCTTCAGAAGGCAATGGGGTAGAGTTCAATTCATGACGAGTCATGAGCGCCAATCTTATGGGCTGAAGCATTGAAGCCTTCATCCTCTGCATCTTACGAAAATTTACCCTTCGCTGGGAATCACTTCGATAGACAGTTTTCCTTGCAGCCCTTCTAGCTTTTGGTCCTATTCATAGCAATTCTCAGGCTTTTTCCTAAAGTACATCTAATCGCGTCGCGCCTTTTATCGGACGAATCCCGTAATCCATCAGTCATGTTATCGTTCCCTTTAATGGCAACTTTGTGAAGTCTTCCTTTGAATTCAACTCTATATTCGTGGCCTCCACTCATAGAGACTAAGAATGTAGTATGCATTTAAATGTGTATCGTAAGGAATAGATGGTGTCAATGCTATATATTTCTCATTGAAAAGGCCTTAATTAGAAAAAAATCCATAGGGCTGATATTTAAAAAAATATGAGATCAAATAAATAAAATTTAATGCCAACTAAGATTTTTAACGCACGCAGGAATATTTTTGAGCTTAATTCATTGAGACACAGGAATGGCGGTGATTATTAATACTCTTTAATACGGGTGCTTTAAAATTTGGATTGTTTCAGAGAGTTGGCAGAATTGAGCTACCGAAGTCCACATTTGCATTTAAAGGCGTGAAAGACATTTGTAGTCTCCGATCATCATATGTAAGTCTTTACTATAAGTATTTAATACAGAATGAGAATAAAGTGAAGAAATTTAAGATTGAAACTGGCTCGGAGAGTAGAGTAGGGGAAACGTTGCATAGAAAACAAGGAAGATCGGAGGTTAAATTTGATTTTGGAATGATATCTGTCTGTCGGGGA
The DNA here is from genome assembly GCA_963573305.1 of Pyrrhosoma nymphula. NCBI lineage: Eukaryota > Metazoa > Arthropoda > Insecta > Odonata > Coenagrionidae > Pyrrhosoma > Pyrrhosoma nymphula. Next base: position 86,513,155 of record OY754338.1, read on the forward strand.
TGGGCTTCTGAGAATCAGTTTTATCCGATAGATGGAAAGTATTTAATCTGTTTAAATCAAATATCATCTGTATTGCCCTCAAAATTACTCCTAAACCGAGTGTGAATTAATAAAAATTTGCCCACTTGGTTGCTATTGCAAGAGATTTATGTTCAATAAACGCGTTCATCAATTCCGCTCGCATTTATGAGGAGAATTTCTGGTGAAGAAAAATTTTTAATGACAAGTATAATAACGTGATGTAAACAGGGTTGGTCTCATGTCACATACCTTATGACACTGGCATGATGTCTACGTTTTTCCTGCGAGACGGAAGTGAATATATCGTAATAATTTCCCATCCAACGTCACACCTTGGCCTCCCAAACATCTTTCTCGAATCTGCGAATATATTTGGAAATATATTTTAACGGCCGTCTTAGAGCACAGTCTCTCTGCCCACCTGCTTAGATCCTTGCACTTGCTTGTGATGTGAAAAATTCCCCTGAGGACGTGGGGGATGAAGTAACAAACTGAGTTAAGTTCGTGGACACTTCAGGTGAAGTACATGCTTAAAATGTTTCGTAGCGTCGACGATGCATGCTTAAGTGCTGTTAATGCATTTCAGTTGTTTTACTGGTCATTTAAAATTAATGTGGGAAGAGTCATTGAACTATTCATACGAAACTCCAGTAGGCGGGAGGAATTTCTTCAGCACTGAAAAAAAGAAGTGATGTTGTGGAAGCAAGGCGCGTCTTTACCGTAGTTAAAACTTCTAGCTAATCAAGCGCTACTCGGTTCAAATCACTCCTCCTAGTCGGCGGGCACACTAATTGTAAAATTCATTGATTTCTTAGAGCATACCTGCTTTAAGAGGAGGCCGCAAAACTGCTGCCGTGTATTTGCCATCTGTAATGGACAGGGCTTCGCGATGGCTAGCTGTGCGGAGACATTGTGAGTCATGCACTGTAGGAGGATAATTAATGATTCGAAAGGGGAGAAAAAAAGACGGGGTAAGTACTTCATTTAAAGAGGATTCAAATGAGAGAACAAGTCGAGCGTAACCGAAGGCAAGTGAAGGAGGAGGGGGGATCTCCCCTCAGGAGCAGAATGTGACGAGGAAAGGCTAGCGAATGGTTGGCTGGCCGGGAGATGCGTGGCCGGCTGGCCGGTTTGTCCGTGGCATTCGCCTCGAGAAGCCTGCTGGCCTCCTCTTCCCTTCCTCCGTTCCCTCCGTCTTTCGATAGACGGTGGAGGGAATTTCTCCCTAATGGCTCTGCTTATCGATCAAGGAGGCGGGAGAGAAAGAGAGGTAAGGAGGACTCTCTTGGAAGAGGGGAGTTGGGGGGGGGGAGGTATACCGAAGAGGTTCTCGTGGAGGGAGGGATGGGAGGTTTTAAAGATGGATGTTTGAGTTCCACGTGTGGGTTGGCTGTAGTGGGAGGGGGGCAGAAGGAAAATGAGCCGGTCACGTGGTCTTTCGGACGGATGGGTCGTCGTTATTGGTCTTTTCTGGGGGGAGGGTGGCTCTTTGTATAGGCGGGCGCAGCCTACGTGAAAAAAAATCCTCTGTGGTGAGACGACGCTTGCGCGGAGAGCCTGCAAGAGTGAAGTTTCCCACTTTTCGCAACCTTCCGAACGTTTGGTTGTGCGCCGAACACAATGAGTAGGTCGATGGAGTCAGCCCAAGCATTCAAAATGTGGCAGACAATATTCGGATACACTAGATCGAGAGCTCAAACTTTGTAGTTAATTAAAAAATTGTGTGTTAAAGTGATACCTTGGATGGAATTGTCTGTTCAGGAGAACTTTCAATTACTTGCCTCTATTCCTGAGCCAATATTCATACTCACGGCCGTTTTGTATCGATTGGGCTGAAAATGAAAAGAACCGATTCTAATCACAGTGCCGTGTGCCACGTCTAAGTGATCGATAAGCATAGCAGTGGATAAGTGTAAATTCTTAGAAAAATGACAATTATTCCTAATGCTATTATTAATATGTTTTACAGAAAGTATGTAAGTCTTAATGGTCCATTCAATGTCATATACTTTGCCCCGCGCTCTAAAACGCAACTAAGCCATGCGATTGAGTGGTCTTTGTGGGTATCTTGCCGTTTTTAAAAACGTCTTTAAAATAGTTTTGTTTCATTTACTTTAATTTCATCTTTTTTGAGCCTTTTGCATCAAGAGGCAGCTTATGCTGCGTTTAGGCCATGCTTCTCACATGATGACTTACTTTTTAGAATTTTTAACGCTGGGTTACGTTGGTCACATTGACCTACCCGGTATCATACCAGCTCAGCTATCTGACTCATTTACTTGGTTTATATTTGATGATTCAGCGAAGTACGCTTCTTAATTATTTGACCCTTGTCTTTATATCTAGTATCCCATTCTTCCACTCTTTCTCACCTTTTTTCTCCTTCTTCACCGATCTTAAATATCAAGTACTTCCACCGAAATACTGCTAGTAGTTCTGCATCTTTTTCTAGAATCCCAAATTTAGCTACAAATTTTGCGAAACCTGGCCTGCCGAAGACTATGCAGTTAGATTCGCACGTTTTTAAATACTATGAATGTGGTAATTTTTCCTTAGAAATGATCTTAATCTTAGAAATGTGACTATATCGCGAGAATAGATCGTGGACTTGTCCTCGCGAAAGTCTCCCATGGAAAAGCGGCAATATTTTGTAATTTGAGGCACCGGAGGAGAGATGCCTGTATCTATACTCCGGATTACTCCGAGATGGCGCTTACCGTGAATATATGATCTCCATCCTTTCTTCTCTCACTCCCTCCCCCCCCCGTGGCTCCGCCGTCTTACCTCCTCGCTTACCTCCGTTCTCAACTCCCTGCACCCAATGCACACTTGATCCACACACACTGCTCCAGGCTCAGCACCATGTTCGCTCTCGGGGAAAGCCCTTCCTCCTCCTCACTCTCCATACCTTTTCGCCAAAACACGATTTCTCCATTAGTTCTCTTCTCCCTCCCCCCCCCCCCTGCCCCGCCCCCCTCCCCCACACCCAACCCTCCTCTTCACCTTAGGTCTGTTTCTTTCTGCCCCACCCCCCCCCTCTTCCCCCGCCACCTCCTCCCTCCCGACCGTTCCTAACCTTTTGCCATCCTCACCTCTTCCTCTCCATCCCCGTGGCTCACAAACACCGGACAAGAGATCCCTTCCCCCTTATCTCCCACTCCCACCTCTCCACCCTCATCCTCGAGGGCGTGAGTCACGTGATCCGTGCACGTAGCACCGCACGGGCGTGCTCTGAAGTCCCCAGCTCTACCCCGCCCTCCCCCTCCGCGGCAACAACCCCCTGGAGGGTTTAAGGAATGCGTCGAGCGGAGTGAAGCGAGGATCCGTGTATTTTTTTCCCTTTTATTTCTTTAATCAAGCAAGGAGAAAGAGGGAGGGGGCAAAAATCGACTTCCAATGCATTAAACCCCCCCCTCCCCTCTGTTTCCTCGCTCACCTCACCCACCACCCACTCACCCACCCACCCCTTGATATTCTCCGTATGGGTTTTTATTTTTACGCTTCTCCACGATCACCGGCCATGCCCCGTGTGCTCCAGCTAATGTTTTCAGGTTTTTTTTCGTTCCATTCCTCTTCTCCGTTTCGGACACACTTTCAACTTTGAATACCCACCCGTTGCCGTTTCGGAAAGGGGAAGAGATGGGGATTTCCTTCAAGAAAAACTTTTTGTACACGGAGAGGAAAATTCGAGAACATGTGAGAAACTAAGTTACATTAACTGTTCCTAACTTGAAGGCTCCACTAGCGCATTGATGCATATTTCCGCAATTGTGGAATTTGCACTTATTTACATTGCGGATGAGTTGGTTGGACCTTATTCCCTCTCGTCATCAGAAAAGAAATTTGGATTAAGAGATTGGCTGCCGAAGTGGGGAGAAGATCTTGGATGGATTGATCAAGATTATAAAAGCGTACACGTCACATTGTCCCGTCCCTATTAATATTGCTACTCTGTGTGCTTTGGAATAACTCAACGGTTTCAAGCGTGAAATTGCATAATTTTCTATGGTTTTTATGTATAAAACCCGCTTCCAGAGTAAAATAAACGTCAGAAAGGCCGGTAGAGAATTCGATGAAACTCTTTATGTGTGGTTTAAAATACAAGTATTACATGCCTCTAAATAAGGTACTAAAATTTAAAGGTATTTTGCTATCGACAAAAGCAGCGCTTTTGGGTACACAAATTCCACTCATTATTGGTATGACCTGTGGCATGTTTTCCTTGATAATCCGCGTTTCCCCCCTAGGGTTGACTCTACATTAGAAATGGTCTTCAACTGTTGATGTTGTAGGAGTTCATTTTTTTTTACTTTGAGAGTACACGATCTGTGGAAAGTATTTAATGATTTATAGACGAGTTAAAGCCAATATTATCTCGTGAACGTTTTATGACGAGTAAACATGTCGTTTCATTGATCGTTACCCATGGAAGAAAGCATTAAATGGAGGATTTTATTGAATATAATTCTGCTGTCGGATTAACAGTCTCGGATGAGTAATTTGATGAGTTTTAGGGTTTGCTGAGGATGATTTATTATCCGTGCGACACCTAGAGTTGTCACGTCGCCCATGGTTCACATACCCGGCGGACTGTAAAACCAATGCGTTCGCCTGATTTCTTCCCTCACACTCTCTCCCCGTGGCTCGTAATCTCTTCGATTCCGTCGGGAAGGACTTGCAGATTAACTTCCCTTAACCCCACCACTCCGTGTTTATCGCCCTCTCCAGATTGACTGACAAGTTCATGCGATTTGACCCCGCGAGAAAATTCCAAGAAACGACATCGCTTCTGACTCTCGCGGTCAGTTATAATTGGAACGATTTTTGTTATCAAGGTTGACGCGGAGCCGAGGTCTCGTCTCACTCTTTCTATTATCAAACAAGGGGTTTTGGAAGCAGCCTTCCTCCGTGGTTTCCAGGGGAAATACTGTCTCCATGCGCTAATTCAATCGTGAAGCGTGACTTTTCAATATCAATGCCATAGCGAGCCTTTAATTATTTTTCTCGCAGGGAAAAGTGCACTTCCCCGCCAATAATCTGTCATACTTTCCATCCCCCATCGCTTTTTTCCGAATCATCTCCTCTAGAGAAAATGAGGCTTGATGGATGGCTGGAGCGGCACGGCCGTAATGTCCTTTTGAACAGCGCCGCAGGGAAAAAATATCATCGCGGAGATCCTTAAATTTTTTTCCGCCCGAAGTGATTAGCTCCGCGGGGCACGAGTGTTGAAGTAGGATCGGTTGCCGTATTTGATTTATTCATCACCCAGTTCTTCCTTATTTGGGGAAAGGATCGTTGCTATAGGGGGGTAGGTCGGAGGGCAAGAGAAGTGGATCTGCTTTTCTCCTACATTGATTTTCCCGCGATATAAATCGTATCTTAATAGCGCCTCACAATTCACGCCTGCCTAATCTCTCGAGTGAGGGTGTTTCATGCCGCTGCGAAATCTGGGGGAAAACGTAGCCGTTACGTCTCTTACTCAATCATCTCGCTAAATATTTCCCCACTTCCCCTTTCCGAAACTCTCCGCCCCGAAGAGGGACTCCCCCCTTCTACATCAAGGCGCGGTATTTTGAAAGCACGCCTTTCCACTCCATCTTCCGGCAGGAATCGGAAGTCCTCCCTCCTCAAATGTGTTTCTTATTATGGTCCCATCCGACGCCGTGCGGGAAATTTCATGCGCTACGCTCGACTTACTATACGATCGTCTCCTCTTAGCCCCGCCGCGTCGAAAGGCCTGTTCACCCTCCATTTTACGAGCATTACATTGGTTGTAATCGAGCGTTTAAACGGCGCGGTTTGTAGTTAAAAATTTCATAGAGGTCGTCGAATGGAGCAGTAGACGCCTGATGGGAGATTAAATAATTGACTGTCGGTCGGGCGAGGCAAATGGCAAGGGAGGCGCTCAAAATGCCTTTTAGCTGCCCTCCGGTGACAAACGGCCGCCATTTGTTTTTTCATCGGCTGCGGTTGCGGGTTATAGTTCTCACTTCACACAGTGTTATAGACCGGTGCGTAGGAAGCTTGCATGCGATGGTAATTCTTGACGCGCCCATCAAACACATGGTGGCGATTATGATAATGCAACAGCAAGTTGAACTCTTGAATTAAAAAGTTATCTTGAGATTGAAGAAGCTTGGAGCTTAGTTAGTGCTACTACCAGCCGTAATAAATGCTTTTAACTTTTGAAATATGATGTGGAATACATGAATCTGATGAAGGTGGTCAATTTAAGATATAATACCGTCATGTCTCTTGATGTCAACGTAACATAGGTATATATAGGTTTCAGTAACTGTTTTATTCGGCGAGTAGGAACTCGGAAAGATTTATCCCCGATAAATTGCTTATGCTAATAATTTTGTCATACACTATCCCCATAACTAGCGATTTAGGCATTTGCGCAAACGTAGGTAGTGCTTGTGTGTGTTATTTGCTCTAGCCTTACATCGTATACTATATATCTTGCGGTTTCTTTTATAGAATGCACAAGAAAAAGTCTTTATTTATCTTTGCTGGTATAGAATGAAAGTTATAGCTCTCCATTCCGCCATAATTTAAATGTTAATTATGATTCGCTCGTCTCATTTAATGAATAAAGGCATTAACTCAAGATCACCAGTACGATTTCATGTTTCAGTTCGACGCGTTTTGTCAAACTTTTCAATTTCATTCATTCGTCGTGAACGTCCAGGCATTATAAATAAAGTTGTCTCGCGCGGGACAAGAAATGCTTTATGCCTCCTCGAGCGTTACTTCTGTCTAGTCCCTTAATCTCTGTCTCATTTCCTTCTTCCACATCGCCTCTCTTCCTCTCGCCCTTTCTTATCTCCGCCAGCCCTCTCCAATGCTTTCCTTAATGCGTCTTGACCTTAATCCCCCCATCCCACTGTCTTCAGTCTCCAGCGAACCTCGCTCCTCACTCCCCCTTCCCCACATTCCCTCCTTCCTCCAACAGCGTCGAACTCCTGACCTATTGGCCCTCCTCCATCCACCCCAACCCTCCCATCGCCGCCCCTCCTTTATCAATTTCACAGTATGTTGTCTCCTTCCCTGTTTCCAGCGAAGGGAAAACAGAAAGGACAAGGAGGGCGAGACGTCTTTCCCGCGGAATGAATAACAGTCGTGCATGTCTTGTAAGAATCCCTTTCCTGCCCGCTCCGTCGAGAAGTGGTTTTAATTCATGGTTTCGCTCACGAAATTCTCTTCCCTTTTTCCCCTTTCCCCCTTTCGTACACACACATACGTAGGTACCTCGAGAAACCATCCCTCTCTTGGGGTCGGGCACCGTCGTCGCATTCCGCCCCCAATAACCTCTTCATTTCGCCTCTCCTTTTCCGCCGCTTGTGAGGTTTGCGGGCCGGGTCGTGCTTTTTAATTGGCTGCGGTCTCCTGTAAATAGGCCATGCATCATTTTTGAACGGTGGGAGGTCTTTTCAACTGGGTCACGTCATCTTGTTACCGAAATTATTTTTGGTTCCCGCAGTGTGACGGGCAGTGAGTTTAGACGCGCGGTGTTGAAGTGGTGCTTCAACCGACTTGGTTCGTTATCACTCCGTCGAGCCTTGAGTGCACTGCAGAGAATCCCTTTAGCATTAGTCCCTTTAGCGGTTTGGCCTTTTCCATTTTTCTTCGTCTGCTTCCCCGAGATAGCATGACGAAGACGTCTCAAGTGAGCCCCATGCCGCGATCAGCTGTTATATGAGTGATTTTTTTTGTACATTATGAATGCGCTATTTTAATTAAATCCATTGCTCAAGAGTTGTAAAACGTCAGAGATACTTGGTCATACGTCCTTAACGGTAAGAAAAATACAACAGTTTCCATTTCTCGATTAATTTATCAAAGAAATTATGGACAACTCTCGATTAAAACTTACAATAAGCCTCGGTGCACGATTAATTCTTGACTTCTTAGCTAAGAGGGAAAGGTGAAGAGATGCGAGTACAATTAGTTTATTATAAAAAAACATGTGAGTTAGATTCATGCCAAGCATTGGGACGCCTCAAAAAGTAATTAATATATCCCTATTACTGATATGCTTTGAGTCACATGATGCTTGGAGAACCTCCGTTGAAACCCTTAACAGAATTTGTAAAGTTAAGGTGTTCATGGATTTGAACTCTCATTTGATAATAAAATTCCTAACGTGATACCTACTAGTGACTCATATGTGGGTTCTTTCTTTTTTGGGGCAGTAAATGGAATACTGAACGGACATTCATAATGTAGTTCAATATGAAGCTGAGACGATTTATGCATATTTTTCTGACGTACTACTTGAGTTGTTAATTCTTAAGCGTGAATAGCGAAATTTTTGGCAACACATCACCGCACGTATAGTTCACGATTGCTCTTAAACGGAGTTCTGCGGCTTGCACCGCTACCTGCCGTTTCCGAGGTGTGCCCAGGTGATGGAGCGGCCAGTGGTGGACACCGATGGGAGGATCGCTTTTCGTGCGAATCCCGCCGAGTCGGGGCTAAATCGTGCTAAATAGCTCGCGAGGACGATAGCCGGGGCGAGGGGGTGGACTGAAGGATTGAGCGCGAGAGAGATGGAACAACGATTGCGGGGAGGGAGAGAGAGGAGGAGATCAGATGGTTAGTCTGAATGGAACGTTGGACGCATAAATTTCCTCCGACCGCCTTTGTCTGTGTGCTTGTGGATCTGTGTGCATATATACGCGTTTGTAGTCGAGAGATTTCCTGGGAGGAGGCAAGGAGGTAGCCGAGGGGGGGGGGGGTGGTTGGAGCGGGAGAGGAGGATGAGGAGGGTTTGACAGCCTGGAGATAGCGGGAGAGAGGGTCCTTGGCGAGGAAGAAGCGTAATGGCCAAAGAGATGGTATTACACGGAAGATACGGACGAAGGAGGGCATCGAGCAGCGGGCTCGGGGTAGCGGCGAAAATTTCCTTTGTAGGCGGTTTTAAAAATTCCGTCGTCAGCTTTCGCTCGTTTCAATCCCGAAAGCTGATATAACAAACTCTATATCTGTGGACTCGAAGCGATATATTTCTTTCTTCACCTAATCAATCATCAAGTTTATGAGTTTAGGCTTCTGAGCCCATTGGATTATTTTGTGAAACCTTTGATCTGAGTTTATTATTATAAAATGAGCTTATTTACAAGAAATAAATTCTGTAGTGTCCCAAATCAATCATCACAGCATGGACTTGCATAGGTAAATATTAAAAATAGGAAGAATAATCATAATTCTAACTTGTTCATCACATTAATTTCGTTGCAAGAACTAAAAAACTGGAAGAGAGACTATGATGTGCGTCATTAAATTAGGATTACAATTAAGGGAACCCAAGGCTGTAACAGAAGGAGAGTTTTAATAATGCTAAGTTGGTGAAAGAAGAGAATAAGTTGTCGATATAGATGGCTAGGTATTGTGAAGAATGAGAAGGGACTAGAGATTAGTATGCTATGCATATTGCACCAAATCTGTTCGAGGCGCTGATGCATCGGCAGCAGTTTTAAGAGCTCATCCGAAATCAGCGACATGGTTTCAGACCACCTATATGACCTATATGCATATGACTTAAATAGCTTTTAGTTCTATTCCTTATTCCAGCAGTAAATTCTTTCTACTTCGTATCGGGGGCTGCTTGGTCTTCGTCTTGAACGCTTTGAATGGATAATATAACTTTCTCTTTCACTAACAAAGTTACTGTTTTGAATGTATAGGGTGCATTAAACTACATATAGTTACTTATTCGTGAATTTAAAGTTTATCTGTCAGTGGTGGAGGCCGAGGGGAATTCACGAGTGCGTGGACTCCTGGCCAGCTATGAAGCGGGTGAGGCGAATGGGTGGTAGTTCCCTTTTCTGCCGATAGAGGAGAAACTGCACGGGCGATTGTGTCGGATAAGAGCGGGAAGGTAAACGCGTTTTGAATTTCAATTCCCTCCCACGACGCTCTTCCACGACCGTTATAATTTGTTTTTGGACGTTTTATGATTTTCTCGAATTTTGACCATGCAATAATATTATCTTGGAATAATACTATCGTTCAATACGTTCATTAATGTGCTATTTACTTATATTGTGAGTATTTCTTCAGCTGGTCATCTTATGCTGGCCCTGGTAAGAGTCAGTGTTAGTGCAGAATATTTCTAATAATACATGCGTTCATTATTCGTGGATGAAATGGGATTCTTGCTTAAAAATCCATTCACTTGTGTTGTGTCTTTGGCTGGCCTTGTATCGCTGACGGTATGGAGGAAATCGTTTTAGGTTACGGCGAAGTTTTACGATCAATAATCTTTGGAAATTCAAGCGGCCAAAGGAACGAGGAGTGGTAATTTTTTAAGAGCGCAAAAAATCACTGTAAATCAATTATTTTCTGCAGCGCTTCATTGTCAAGTCTTTCTCGTTGAAAATATAACTTCCCAAGAAATGGTTAGTGTCATATCTTTTTTTATAGGCCAGGGAGTATCCATCTCTCAAAGCCCATAATATTTATGATTGTCCGCGATGGTTCATGAAGGGCTAAGGAAGGGTGGATGAACCCTGACCCCTACTGTCCAAAACCGCAACTCCAGGCCTTAAAAAATAAAGGCGGAATGGTTACGAGGGGGTAAACTCGAGCCCTCGCGTTAAGGGCAGGTCCTTTATTTTGGCGTGTTACAACGCCCTCTTCTGAGAGGGTTGGACTCTTCGTGTGGGTGTTTGCAAGCGTTTTGAAGGTCAGCGCGACGTAATGATGCACGCCATCCAGGAGAGTCCGTTTTCTGGGCGTGGGATGAGTTGAGACGCGGGGTGGGTGGGAATAGTCTAAAGCAGAGTAAAGGTGAAGTTCTTCGAAAGGCAATTTGGGAAATGTGGGGGAGGTTAGAGGTTCTCTTTATTATTTAATGGCGGCTTAACCCTATGTCATAATTCACTCGCCTATTCACTCTTCAATTTGTCACGGACTGCTCGAAACATTTTTCTATCTCCATAAACTCGAAAGTTCATGAGATTCAACTGAAATGTATTATGTGGACGGAAAGGGTAACCTTTTAGTTGTAACTGTTTTTTTTTTCAGTGAATTCTTTGGAAATTCAATTCAGACACCTTGTTGCCGACTCACTCCTTTATCCCCAATTTACTGTCCATATTGCTACTTTATGTACAATCAACGAATTTCTTCATAAACTTTAAGTTGGAAATATTGCTGTAGGTGTACTTTTTTGTCTAAAATAAAAATAAATCAATAAAATCCTCGCGATTGGGAAAAAATATCACCGTCTTCGGGGCTGGCGTGCCCTCCTCTTGAATCAAATGTTGTATGAAGGGAATGAATTGGAAGTCCCTTTTTTTAACATGACTTTTTTGTAACAATAGATGACTCTTTCAGAAATTAAATTCCTGTGGTTTCCAGTACCAAGCGTTGCCGTATCATATGTTTGTTAACTTGGGTTGAAATGCCACCTTTGTCGCGGATATTCATGTCAATCCTCTATAACATACGAAGAACCGTAAGAACGAAGCATGCGGTATTCAACTTTTGGTCGGAACATAATAATCTTCATGAAAGTTTCTTTTGAACGGCATTTCTTTATTAGTATACTACGACTTTATGTGCGCTTCAGGTACTATCGGTTGCAGCTCCAATCAGCCTCTCCTGTCATTATTAAGAGCTTCTGTCTCGAATATTTTCCTCACAGGTGAACTCAAGCGGCCCTGGAGAATTTCTTTCCGCTCATCTCCTGGAGCTAAATGAAATCCTTGATACATGTGCGCGTTTCTCTCTGTCCGGGGCAGTCAAGAAGATAGGCCCGAGTAATGGTGAAGTGGGTGGCTGGGTGCGAGGCGCGAGATTGCCGGCGTCTGTCTCGCCGCTTCTCCGGGTGTTCCCACCGCGTATTTCTCTCTCTTTTCACTTCACCTCCTCGATTGCCTCTGACACTGCCACGAGTCCATCAAATCGCTTCCTCTCTCAACATCCAGCATCCCTCCGCTCCATCCATCTCTCCTCCCAGTCCCAGCAACGCTCACAAAACACAACACATCTTTCGACGCGGCGCCTCTACGTCTGTCTTCGCTGAACCGGAGCAGCGGTTTCGTTCTGGAAAGGAAATAATTCCGTCCCGAAGAAATTTATATCTATCGCTCCCAATGGCTTTTCTACGCCGTGGGTGCTAGGGAGAAAAAATGAGTGAGGTGAATTCTTGCTTTCGGGACGTTTTCAATGTGCGCGCGAAATTCCTTCCTGGCGGTTTTCTGAGAGAAGCGTGGGTATTTTCCGCCTTGAATTTTTGCCTCCGCACTTAGCTAAGCCGAGGCTCAGACTGGAGAGTGCACGAAGTATTTTCAGCTTAGATTTGTTTCATTTTGACCGTACTCGATACGGCAGAATTTTTCGGGGTGAAAATGCGAATCGTAAATGCATCTAAAGGAAACTCTGCCTCGGAGAGCACTTTTATGTATTTAACTCATCATCACTTAAAATTATTATAGATTTTGATTCTGAGTAAGAAACATAATTTCTTTTAATTGTATCATTTCGAAAATTTTACTGTTAAATAGTCATGTGGAAAGAGAAAGGTTTTGAAAATGATCCGCTTTTATTAATATAAGTTTAAGCGAATGCGAAGTGTATTAATGTCAATTAAAGTACCTATTTATGTAATTTGCGATGCTTATTATTTGTGTATTAGAAAGTAAGAAATTTCATTCTTTATTTACTACTTTAAATAGGACAATTAAATTTTGCAAATACAAGTAGCACTCAATGTTTCGTGGTTTTTATTAGTCAGCATCAGCAGTTTTTTAAGTTCTGATGGATTGCCTGGCCGTTAATATAAATTTTAGTTCTCTTAACGATATGAAGTCTTAATATCAATAGTTGAACCATTTACTTTTTAATCTTATCTTACAAGTCATGGCTGAAGAACGTGTTGGAAGCCTACCATTGTTTATTAGTTAGAGATTAAACTCTTTATGTGCTTCGTAGTTGCTTTATCCTCTCTAATTGTGCTAGGGGTGATAGATTAGTATGTACTTTAATCAATCAGTCTACATATATAGTTTTTATCTTAAATCTAAGTGGCTGTATCTTCCAATACACCTGTATTGAGAGCACAGTTATCTCCTTTTGTCAGAAAAATATTTGCGTGCTCTCCATAAGTTTCATCATGAGTTGTTTTGTTCATTCATTTTGTATCATACATACATCATAGCTTGTTTTGTACATAATCTTATGGTTGTATTTTACAACCAACATTTTCCAATGTCAGTTGCCTACTGCTGTGTATTCAGTGAAGTTTCAGTTTTACTACGCGAAAGAAATCATTCATTAGCTGCATTCCTTTGCTCTTTTAGCGCGTTCATCTCGTCCTTTCCGTCCCCTCAGAAGTGTTCGAAGACACGAAATGCCACCCGCCGCTGCATCCTTCCCCGTATCTCGCATCATCCCTCAGATAGCACGCGATGATCACGATGTCTCGTTATGGGATAGACCCCCTTTAAAGTAAGTGGCCGGCTGGGGGATGGGTCTCCTTTACATCCGCCTTAGCACCTCCGAAAAGGCCGTCGCGTGTCTTTTATTAACTTCCACAGCCCCCATTACCTCGACTCTCTCTCTCCCTCCCGCCGATACCATCCCATGCCAAGGGTTGCCAACCCGCACATGTGCAACGCGAGGGTGCGAATGTCCCTACCCTCTACCCTAAAGGCATCCGAGGAGCAGAAGGTGACAGAATGATGGCCCCTGTCTGGTGGTGCGACTGGAGGGTGAGAGAGGAAATGGTCCTTTCCCCTCGGCTTTATCCCACTGCCCCAATGAGTGAGATCGCCACCATCCCTCATCCAGTCTTCCTCGTCTCTCCCCTCCCCCTTCCACCCCGCCCCGCGGTCCCAGCAACTGCGGACCCTGACCTACGTATGAGGGAGTAAATCAGAGCTGTCCCGCTGGGCGCAGTGGGGGGAAGAGAATCCCTCGGCAAGGTGTCCCGGGGTAGCGAACCTGAATGAGGATGTGCACAAACTCCCCCATCTCTCGCTGGAGGACGAGTCGAGAGAATAAAGCGGATGGTTTTATTACCCCGGCCGTGCGGACTTTGGTCTCCGTCAATTTCTTTTTTCTTTTTTAAATTCACTCGATCGAAAGAAAAATAAATTTAAAAAAGAGACGATCGGCGGTGTCCACCCGGCATACATTGACGTGCGATTGTTTTTTATTCATTTTTAATCTGTTTTGGAGGGGTAGGGATTGTTGCTGGATGTAAATTCTGAAGAATCCGCAGGGGTGGAATAGAATTGATCAACGCGTCAATAATCTGTTATTCGCTAATTAAGAACTGGAAATTCATTGAATTATTTATTCTGCTCGTGTGCGCGCATGGAATCGAATGGATGTTATTATGCGATCCCATTAGATTGATGATGATTTTATCGAGTCCGTTGCATTGCATTATTAAAATGTACGTACTAACTGCGTCATTGCTTTAATTATTCACTCGAAATGTTCGTTGAGGTTTATTCGATGCTAAATTATGATACGGTTTTGCTTTGTTTTCACGGGTATTTTGGATGGCACCCTTGTTTTTTCATCGCAATTTTTTATTACCTCCAGCATTAAAAATAGCCGCGTTATAATATAATACTCCTCATCATCATGTATGATGAGAGAGGGAAAAAGAGACGATACTTTTGTTTCTCACCGTTCTCATTTACTGCCCGATCCTCTCGGTCCCTTTTTTGCAGCGGGAGCTCAATTTGTTTTGACAATGATAAAGCGGCTTAGCCGTGCATCGTTCATTACAAAAAAAACCTAAAAGAACTCCTTAGGCGGCACATTCGATTTTTTTATGTCTCGCTTTAAGCCTTTCGATGCTCTTCAAGTTTCCTCTCGCAGATTTTTTTTCCGCGCGTGGAAACCAATCTCCCAGGGATGAAGAGATAAAAGAGATGGAGAGAAGAGAATTACTCCCGAGTCATACATATTTTCCCTAGGAATCCGAAACATTTCATTTTCGCAGCGATCTTTTTCTCATGATTGACTTTATCTCTTCGCCGAGAACGGAAAGGAGGGAAAAAATGTTCACCTCCTCCTCCTCCCCCTCTCGAGTTGAAAGGATCCTTCATCAACCAAAAAACGCCTAAGCGTTCCAAGAGTTTTCATATTCTTTGCCAGATCGGCCGAGAGGTGGAGAAAAATAAAAGATTTGGAGACGGCGCTCAATTTTTCCCCTCGTTCCCCCCAGGCTGAAATCTCCACCGTTGAAGTCTCCGAAGCGACGGATTCCTACTTCAACGCTTCAGCGAGCTTGGAAGTGCTATGGATCTTTCTCTTTCTCATCCAAAACCCTCCCACCATTGTGTTCCTTTTTTCATCTTCCTCACCTCTTCCCTCACACACAGACACACACACGTAGGCACATATATACGATGCCTCCCGCTCTCTTGGTGACCTTCTGGTGGCCTCAACCGCCATTCCCCCGCATTGCAACAGACTCCTCAAAAGATTGAGCCGACTCGACTCCTTACCCATTCTCCCACCAAACAGCCAGCCAACACGAAACTCATTTTTTTTCATCCCATCCGAGAGCCTCCATCCTCTCTCACTCTCTCCTCTTCCCACCCCACCGGCCAAGGCAATGGGGATGGTTCGATGGGATGGGAAGTTTTTAACTTTTTTTATCTTATTCACGTGTCGAAAAGAACGCCTACTGACCTCACCCCACCGGAGCCGTCCCGGCGTCCCATTGGTAGGCCCGCCTCTCCTCCCCTCCCCTACCGAAACAACATCCCTGCCCTCTCCCGCCCCGCGTATAAATCAAGGACGAGCCCGCCGCCTCTGGATGACTTCCAGACTATCTTTTCTTATTCGCGATCTTTTTTTCCTCTCTGCTCTCCTCCCACTCCTCCCTCGGTTTCTCTATCCTTAAAGGAGTGGCGGGTGGGTTGGTCGGAGGGGAGTCAGGGGGGTTGGGGCAGCATATCCTCACTCCAAAAACACACCCCTTTTTTGCATAAATTCTCCTCCATCCTTCAACCTCCTGCGCTACCCTCCTCCTCGCTTTCCTCGAGTGGTTACCGGATTAAGTATGCTCCTTGAGCGAGCTTGAGTAATGAGCCGATTGCCGGCGGGAGACATAAGCCTCTTTATCTTGTACCTGGCACGAAGTGTTAATGAATCCTGAAAGACATTTTAGGCGGTCCTCTCTTGGAGTGGACGCCCTCCGCCATTTTAGGGAATGTGCCGCGTAGTTACTCTAATATCCGTTGTTAATGTTCTCCAACTACGCCCTCGAGTTTATCAAAATTAACTGAATCGAAGAGAGGCTCATTTTTTTCACATCTTCTCATCATGGAGGAGGACAAAGTAGTTTTTATGGGGCTCCCTTAACTGTTAGGCGAGGCAGCTTTATGGCGCAAGACTAGTTTCCATTCACTGAGCGTGAAAACGATTTTATTGTGGGGTTTTTATT
Source organism: Pyrrhosoma nymphula (assembly GCA_963573305.1). Lineage (NCBI taxonomy): Eukaryota > Metazoa > Arthropoda > Insecta > Odonata > Coenagrionidae > Pyrrhosoma > Pyrrhosoma nymphula. The sequence goes on from OY754338.1 coordinate 86,529,599, forward strand.
ATCGTTACCTCATAATCTCGCGGTCTCTGTATTCAGCGAGTGTGCTGGAACTCATTCAATCGTATCTATAAGAGATCAGCCCCGAAGAATGGTCATTCAAGCATCCCATTCACTCTCGAATACTCGGTTAATTGGTTTGATATACAAGGTAGTATGCAAACGTGAGGTGTGCTAACCTTAGATATCGCACTGTTTGCTTATACTGAGATTGTTCAATTATTCAGTGCCGGCTGAAGGGCCTTGGATGCATGTGTTTATTGGAAACCTGTTCCATTTCATGGCATGCAGAAGGAAATTTCCTTGTTTTTGCGGACAGAAATGTTTTTCTAGGGAGTTCGAAATTTTATTATAAGAAGCTTTAAGGGGTTCCGAAGAAGAAGTCTTTACTTTGGTTTCTCTCCCGAAGAAAATAACTCTATTCCTTTCTGTGTCGTCACACTGTTTAATACGTGATTGAAAATAGCAATTTCTCTTTATTAAGATAAAATATTTGTTGAATTCACCTTTGAAATCTTTTTCTTCCAATTGAGATAGCGTTTTTCACGTCTTGTTTTGTTATTCTTTCTAACTTATCCACATTGTAAAGCGTCCTTAATGAATTTGATAAATTAGTCTATTTGGTACGTTAATCCTTCATTATTCTCCTCACGTTCAGGGAAAGCGACTGGTTGGTAGGTAACCTGGGTATAGGAAATATTTTTTCCTTTCACGGCGAGTGCAAAGAATATTCTTGCTCCCTTCATTACCACGGCAAACCAACCAATTCATTAGTCGTGCGGGAAGAAGAAGCGAGTATAGTTTACGAAATATATTCTCGCAAACGGGGAGCTCAAAAGAATATTCTTGGCCCCCTTCATTAACACGGCAAACCGACCAATTCATTAGCGGTGCGCGCGGCCATCTCCTTCCAACTTGACGTCATAACTCCTTTCCTTGGCGTGTGCGACGGTTGTGAGATGAGAGGGAGGGTGGTGGGAGGCTTGTTCCGGGGGGTTGCTACATGAGGGGGTGCGGGGCGAACGAGGGAGGGTGTGCTTTGGGGGGTTTGGGGTTCTGTCTCCGTGAACATGGTCCATGACGCAGGAAGGAAGGATGCTCTGGGGCCTGTGTTAGAGATCGCCCCAGCGGAACGAAACTCTTCCCGCCCGTTCTCCCCGTGAGCTCGTTCCACCCTTACCCTCCCCCGCACACCCCTTCCTTACCCTGCATCCTGCGTCCCTCCCCCTTTTGCCATTACTCCGTCCTTTCCCCCCTTCCTCACGTCTCCCCCCGTGAGGAGGCAGCCAGCCGTTGAGACATCAAGAAACCCTTCACTCCCGCCTTGCTCTCGGGCCGCGCAGTTTTCAGGGTGTGCCGGGAGGAAAATTGGGGTGTCCCCCGCGCATGTAACCATGAGGGTGCGAGGGGATCCTTGCCCGCCCTGTGTAACTCCTTAATGGATCTATTTTAGTCGACTGCTGCTATTTCCTGTCATGTGCATGTCGCAGCATATTCAGAGGTTTGAATGATCTCTTAGAATAATGCTGTAACTTTCTCAGACTCCTGCCACATCAGAAAATATAGGATTTGTGTATGTTTACGTAGTAATATGAAAGTCATAAAATGTGTGGCGGTGTGACTCGAAACGAGACATGCATTGCGTTAAATGTCAACAAAGGATAAGGAACTAATAAATAGCTTGTATCGGTGAAATAAATTTCGTTATTCCTACACGACGGTATGCTCTGAAAGATATTTCAGCTATGTGAAACTTGCTGTTACTTTTAATGGCTCATTAAAGAGTTTTTTATATTAGCGCTACCTACTACGCCACCGTTCTACCGATCTATCTTTATGATCTTTACGACAGAAATCCTGTTCGCTTGTAGTGCACAGAAAAAGAGACAGTTTAAACCTGTCCTTTTGGCTATCTCTTTAATCTAATGCTTGTGAGCTGAAATACGATTGTTTTTGTGTTATCCTATTTAAAAAAGCATTTGTATTTGGTAAATAAATTGGTTAATTTGCGTGATAAGCATAGTCTGTTGTTTTGCTAAACTCATTATACACCTAATGTGGTAGAAGGCATAAAAATATCTGTAATTCCACCCATACCGTCTAATCTTGAATCCTGGCATAATACGGCGCAGATGGATCCCTCTTTTTGTCCTATTAGTTAAAACATTTTCCGCTGGAGGTCTGTTGGACTGAAATTGAAGTTTTTGAGGACTTAAGCCGAAGAAAAATATTATTAAATACTTATTCATCCGTATCGTGAGCGAATGAGAGCAGGTAATTTGCTAAATTTTATTAGTGATGAGAGGAAGTATTGCAGCAGGGGTTCTAGCAGTTTTTTTATTTTTGAGTTTGTCTAAAAAACATTCTTGTTGCGGCTAAGTATCTACATTATCTCTTTGTGGGATACGCTGAAAAGCATCATCCGCCTTAAGAGGAATTCCCCTTTAAGATTTCTCCGCTGGCGACTCTACTAAACATGCTTCGCAGCATTTCCAGCAGTCCATTGAATCTGTAGAACATGAATTTTAATGATTAAACGCTAAGGGTTATTTAGAAATTTTGTCCTGTCTGGAACTCTACTTATTCTCAGAAAATATTGTATGGCGTGCAGCTAGTGTACTCATCCTTCCGTTGGAATCTGATCTTATCCTTGAAATGTGACACCCGACTCCCTCTAAGCCCCTTCCTTCCTTGAGGTGGGTGGGGGAGGGTGGTGCTAAGGGTCAACGCTGGCTTTTCAATCAGTGTGTCCCACCCTTCGGTTGCCCCGAATGCAGGGACACCGACGAAACTCCCTTCACACTCCCGAGAGAGAAAAAAATAAAGGGTTTGACGAGAAAAAGGGAGGAAGAAACCCTTTTGCCCTCTCGCCTTTATTTTTCCACGTCATCTTAACGAGTGCGTGAGAGAGAGAGAGAGGTTTGAGAGGAGGAGATGGATGGGTAGGGTGGGGGAGGGAGGGGGGAGGTTTGGGAAGCGGGTCTTTCGGCGTTCAGGGTGGAGGGGTCGTAACTGTGGATGCTGCGCAAGACCCTTTTTCCCAGACGTCTCTGCTGTCAACCGTGGCAACCCCTTAAAACCTTAGACGGTGGCGTTGGAAGTTGCCTATTGGTCGGGGGGAGGAGGGGGGGAAAGGGGTAGGTATAGTACCCCCTGGTACAGCGGGAGCACATCATATCCCCACGTCTAACCCATCCCCTTTCCCGGCGATAAACCTCCTATTTCCTCCCTAACCTCTCGCCCTCACCCCTTCTTCTTTCTCCCACTCCACCCCACTTCCTCCGCCCCTCTAGCACCCTTCCCCCCACCCCTCCTTAGCCTCCCCCGGCCCTATCACATGACACCTCCTCCGCTAACGAGACTCGAGAAACGTGACCCTTTGGTGGAATGGTGGAGATGAGGGAAAATGGTGGGCTCTGCGGGAAGTGTTGGCAAGAGAGACCAGGGGAGGGGGTTGAGAGGAGGTGGGCGACGGTAAAGGGACCCTGTAGTCTAGAAACATGGGGACGGAATGGGTTTGTGGAAGAAATTTTCGTCGTGGATGTCACGAGTTTTTGTGATGAGAATACAGTTTTTAAAAATCCAAGTTTCCGAAACTGTGCTTGTTAGTTAACTTGTGCATTTTTCGCCGTTCGCAAATAATTTCACTCTAAATACTCGGTGCCACATGTCGGCGATGTTACAGTGGGATTACTCTACGAGAGAAGAGTTGTGTTCATAGACTCGTAGGAATACATCTACAATAAACCCTGCAAGCCACCTCAAGGGTGGGTGGCAAGGGATGAGCAGTCACCAACATGCATTACTCTATACCGTATTGAAGTTAGTGTAACTACGACTATTGATGCATTAGTATACATCGCTAATGCTTGTCACGAGGCGAAGCTTCCCAAGAATGCATTTCACTCTAAGTATATGCTACCAATGTTAGAGGGACCGTTAGTATTTATGTATTTTGCAACTACATCTACAACTAAATAAATGGACAGAGATACGAGAGTCATACTTAAAACATGCACGGTGTGCTGTTAGTACTAGGTAGCAGAAGCATAGTAGTATTAGGGAGTAAATCAGCTAACTATACCTATCGACAAACCATGTAAAAAGTCTTATTGGCAGCTATTATATTCTCTTATTGTTCGCGGGAAAAATTACATATTTAATGAATACACGGGTCCCGTCCGATGAATATCCATTCTGGAGATGTATGTGTGAGAGAACCTGGTATCTTAGTTTTCTGTTTAAAATTACCGCAATTTAAAAATGAGTATGTGAAAACAGGTAGTGAGATTTGAATAATATTTGATTTGTAGATATAATCCCTCACCGGAAGTATTCAAACACTTCAATGAGAAATTTGTAGCTGTTCAGAAAGATCCAATGTTAAGTAGTTGGAAAGTGCGAGATCTAAATCAGCCGTTGACTCAATTTTGTTTACAAATACCTATGCTCATTGGGCTTTGCCTGTGAAATTATGGAGAACATAAACCTTTCTCTTAAGCACAGCCTCAGTGTCTTTGAAAAAGTATTGGTGTTTATTCTGTGAGTTCGCTTTATGGGTTAGAAATAATTTAATGGAATAATTGATTGTATAAAGGCAATTCAAAATATCTGTGGTGGCTTGAGATGTGATTTTATCATTAGCATTATTATCAACTAAATTTGTGTATAGAATGTATTTTTTGCCACTTTCGATCTATCGGTAAAGTCATTTGCTGGAAAATATTTAATTTGATCTCAACGGATAGGCCTTAGAGGATAGAAAGCGTATCAGAGTGGTATTGAGAAGCCTTCGTTAATCCAAGCTTTCCCGTAATTAATTTTCTTATCGTCATCAACAACTTGACTGCTATAAAAATTAATTGTTTTTTCAAGTCGTCTATTGTATCCTCCCGGGAGATGAAGAAAAAGAACGCTGACAGAGTCGTTGCCTGGGAAGAAGTTTCTCAAAATAATAGCTCCCTCTTTAATTAGTTTGTGATGAATAGCATATGGTGTATCTTGCTTCTCTTGCATATAATATTTGAAAGAATGAATCTCTTTAAAGCCACCTAGACTTGCTGTTCTGAAAAACGTGGAAGCGAAGTTCTTGCATTGAAATCGATTTACCGTTAATGCAAATCTTGACGATGGTGGAGTCATCATATTGATCAGTACGTTAATAATATGCCATAGAGTATGTTAAATTATTTAAAAAAATGGAACTGGAATTGAAAATCTCTAGAGTCAGTCACCTTACATCGAAATATACGCCTGTCAGTGGGGTATGAGTTAATGGAAGGGACAATTGAGTTTATTAGCGTATGGCTAATGCATGATATGTAATGTGAAGCAGATAAATAAGCTTTAAGCAACTGAGAGTCTATAACTTCCACCATTACAGTTTCCAGGTTCGATGGAAAAGAGCTTGACGTTATTGCGTGAAATTTATGTCGAACGTGTATCAGTTTAAAGATTGATATCTTATGATCCTTGCCTTCAGATGAATGAGACCGGTTATTTTCCTAACTATTGCATTGTTAAAATATTTATGAAATTCAGTAAATGACTGGATTATTGAAGATTAACGAAATCAGTGCGAATTGAACTGAAAACAATTTCTCTCATATTTATCAAATTAGGTGCAATAGTAGCAAAATATCTGCTAAATTATTTCACTGACCATGAAGACTATAGAAACATCTCTCAGGTTCTGTTTCTTTAACTCCTGTATTCATTCACATCCTGCATTTTACCACAGCCAGTTTACCAATTTAGCCCAATTTACAACACCATCTTCGCGGGTGTTACATCGTAATACCACGACTAGGTTGCGAGGAATTAAGTGAATATATGCACCTGTGCAGTTATGTTTCGCAGTAGTTTATTCCAATGGTTACACATTTTCTCCTCGTCTGTCGATGGTCACATTATGTGATGATACAAAATAATTATGGATTTCCCTAATGGTGTAATTCGACCCAAATTGCGCAGGAATCCGTGTCGTGATGTGTTCGTTTTGGGGTTTAAAAATAATTTTGCGCGCGCGGAGAGAGGGATTCTTTCATTCTTTGCGGGAGAGCGTCATCCTCTCCCCCACTCCGTGCATTTCTCTCGAGCCGGAGGAAGAGGAAAGTTGAGTGATGGGAGCAGACGGGTCGGGCGTGTAACTGCCTCGAGGAGATGACGTTTTAAGGCGAGGTGAAGCCGTGTCGCTCGCTGGATGTCGCACGCGGACTCGCGGCGAGCGAGAGTGACACAAGTTAGGTTTGTTTGGAGCGCCGCCGCGTCGTTTCTTTTATTATTATTATTCGTTCCCGAGACAGCCAGCCGAGAAGCGGGCGCCCTCCGCCGCGTCAAAACCAAGTTATATGAGCGCAGATTTTTTTTACGGGCGTCTCGCGAGTCCATTCAAAGGCGACCCCTTTGCGCAAATTGGCGCCCCGCGACCGCATCTCATGGATATTTTATCCATTGAATCAACATTACAAGCGCACCTTTGCATTTAATTTAAAAAAGGATAATTTAAGATCCCTTTTAGGCATTGCCTGTACTTGGGATAGGTACCTAAAACAAATTACATTCCGAATATTTGAACAGAATTAATTAACTGAGACCAGATACGTAGCATAAATATATACCTACATGAAAAATATTACAATTTGTTGTTTAATCTCAACCTGTCCTGCATACAGTTTATAGTGAGTGTTAACTTTACTATTAACAATAAACATCTGGATTTTCTACATAAAATAACTATCTTTTTACTCTTTTCAAAAATGATATTACTAATTTTGCCTCTTATATCATCAGACAACCTAAGAAATAATTTTGGCTCAATGAAGATTAAAGAGCGTTTGAACAGAGACACATTGGGCTTGGGTAAAATATACATTGTTGTAGATCTTAGATTGAATACATTGGCTTTTGGTTCTACCTTAGGTTTATTACCACTTCTGAGGTAGAGCAATTTCAATATTTTATGAACGTAAAGATAACGTAAAGATATATTCTTGAAGAGCCTCCTGTTATTACGTAATGCGCGTTAAGAAGACCGGACGTTGGAAATTGAAGTATTACGCAATGAACGAATCTCAACGTCAAGCCAACAGTGATGCTTGTGGTCATTTCACTTCTGCCCATGTCCTGTCCATACAGGTTGTAAAAATAGATGTCTTGAATAAGCATATAATCAAGAATGCTTCAGAGGAATTTTGCGAAACAAGTGGCATCCTCATGTAGTTCATTTTGCACGTGCTGAGGTTTTTATAGGGTATGAATCAAGGGTTATTTGGTAGTTCGAACTTCACATTAATTTAAAGATTAAAAACCGATTCTTAAATTCATACTAAAGAATAAATATTCAACGATTGGACCTATAAGAGTAGATTGGGGATAATCACTGTCAAAAAATTAATAATAGTTAAAGCAACTGAGGAGTCGAAGAGGAAAATGTGTTTTAAAGTTCCCTCTGTTTAACTTGTTTTAAAAAACACTTTTTGAGATAAAAAAATGAATGATTTTTTAAGAAAAGTATATCTGAGGTTTTCTCAACGATCAAAATGTCTTAACATCAGGTTTTCCCAGGTTAAGAAATTTATTTGAATAGTTGATCAGTGGCTTGTTCATTAACCTTTTTTTCCAAAATCTTGGATCCTTTAGCCTTCTCAATCATTTGATTAAATATCCAATAACATTTATGAAAACCACCAAACTGTTTCAGAATTAAATTTGCATAGTAGATACGTGAACTCCTGGCTTGAGAAAAGAAAAAAATCGAATCGGTACAGTTGGGTACGTGTTTTGAGTTTCAGCTTTGAGCCTCGGCATGCATTTTTCCTCGTCCGAACGCTAATGCAGTCCGGCCGTGCATAAAATTACGCGCGTGGCTTGAGCGTGTTGACCCTTTCGCCGATCGGGAGGCGCGGTCGAGCAGCGGGAAATGCCCCCGCCCCGCGTCGGGGGAATTAGACTACGGGGGGGCGGAGGGGAGGGAGGCGTTTAAATTTGAGGGAGATGGGGGTCTCTAAAGGATGGGAGGAGCGGAGGGAGAGAGAGAGAGAGATTAAGGAGCGGGCGAAAGAGGGTAGGAGAGGGTCTCTTGCACACGTAAGGGATATGCAGAGGTGGCGGGGAATTGGGATATAAAGTGTCAGTTTCGGTTTGGTTGAGAAGTGTGAAGAGCCTTACACGTGACACCCCGTTGTCATGGTGAGGTGTAGTGTGTCCCCCTCCCTCCTTTTACCCGGCATCCCCTGCGCCGTGGTGCTCCCAAGTGGCCCTCATGCAAAAGCGTCCAATTAAGGCCCACTGCCACGCCACCGAAGGAACCATCCCACCCACCCCCTTGCCAACCTCCCCCCCCCATCACAGCACACTTCCCTCGGTCGACCCACAGGACCTCACCCATCCCCTCATGTCTCCGATGGCGCGTTTCGCAAGCCAATAGGATGAGAAACAGCGAGGTGAATTGGGATGCGAGGTGATGGCGGAGTTGAAAGGAAGTGGTTATGCTTTTGCCGTAGTTAAGTCGGCCGAGTTTGTGTGTGTCTGGTTATATATAGGGAATACTTGACCCAGCAGCGAGATCTTTGGGAAGTGGAGGGGAATCCACTTGCCCCCGTCACGTGCACGGAGCGTCAACATCAACCGGGCACTTGAAGAAGGGCTCTCTCCCTCCTGAGATGAGTGTGGGTATTAACACGGCGGGAGTCAGTCAGTCAAATCAGTCCCACTCCCTCTCCCTCCCTCGCTCTCCTTAAAAAAGACGATGCCCTCGTGCTCTCCGCTTCGTGCTTACAGCTATTTTATTTATTTTTCCTTTCTTTACCATTTCGGAGGTGTCGCTTGGTTTCTTCCGTCTCCTGTTTTCCCTAATTATATTAATCATTTTTCGCTCTTAGTTGGGTAATATTTGTGTAGTTTTTAAGGCGCAACTTTCTTGATTCGTGCTCTTTCTTGGACTGTAGAACCGTCCGTGTGTACCTACCTAATTAGGTAAACTAGCTCTTGTTAATTGAATCTTAAATTGGAACCTTGAGAAATATGTTTGCATATGCTTCCAAGGTCTCGCGGATGATGATAATAAGTTGTTGTTATATGATATCGTGTACTTCTATAAGTGCACATGAGAGTATGCTCACTTTTCACGGTGTATGAAATATTTTTAAACGGGTAACCTCTGGTTTTCGAAATGTGTCTTGTATTCATTCCTGTTTCTTCTCCTTCGACAGGTAAGTGGTGCCCGACGAGACGAGAGTGGTCGGCGGGGGACGCGCGGACGCCAAGTGCCGAAGCCCGAAGGGGAGTCCTCTACTCATCAGTCTTCCTAGGAAGCCCTGGTGAGTGCACTCTACTTTAATCTCTTACTTTATTCACTCTCTCCCTGAAACTATTTGCCCTCTTGTTCCCTCTGTGCATAAATTCATGTTCCCGTGTGTGTATACATCGCGTTCCATGAAAACATTTCCTCCGTGTTGTCGCCCGGACCACGTGCATCTCTGACTTTACTCTCGAGTAATATTGAACTTGACCACGTGCTTGGAGTAATGCCTTGGAATCGGATATTTCATTAATATCCGCGTATTTTTTAGTCTCGTCACCGTATATTCATGACTCGGTACTTTTGAACTATTCTCATAAAATTACCCATACGTGTGGACTTAATGTGTGAAACGAAAACATTTCTAAGTTGTCCGGAGTTAAAGAACATTTGTTACTCTTCCAAGTTGATGATATGAGGAATTTTAGGTATATTTTATTCTTTTACTTCATTTTATTGTGACTGTAAATTTCAGTGGCCAAGTAGTTTATGCTTCTGTAGATTTGGTTTCCAATTTTCATCTCAGTGATGATAAATGAAATATTTGTGTCGTAACGCTAAGCTCGTCGACGATTTTGAATGGCAAACTCGTCGATCGAAGACGCCGTGACATTTCTCAGTCCGTACGTAGGAATTTAGTTTTTTTCCCCTCAGTGGGACACGAATGAATTTTTTCAAAATGCACCCCATATAGTCTTTCATTTATCAACCATCATCTCGTGAGTCCGGATGCATTGCAAGTGTTCACTCACGCGAGGGACTTCATCTGATCCGTCCCGATGCCCGGGACGTGGCGTGGCATTAAGAGGCGCCTTGCAGCCGCGGTCACGCGTGATCGTCGCGAGGTCACGTCGTTCTCGTTCGGTCTCTCGCTCTCCCTGTACCTCGCCTCAATCTCCGGGTTCGGCCGCGGGGTTGGCAGGAGCAAAGAGCGATTTTCCACGCACGAATCGATGCACGTCTTACGCATCGTGGTTATTTCTGCGAGCGGATGAGTTGGTGGCCTAGACCATTGTACAAATTACAGCCTAACTCGGAGTTAAAAATTGAAGCTCTTAAGCTCAACCTCAACTGGCTCATTTGAAAGGTGAATTTCCACGAACCTTTTCTGCTCACGGGTGAAGACGTTCCTCCGACCGGTGTAAATACTATAAGCAATATCACGGTTGACATTCAAGATGTGCCTTAGTCATATTGACTTACATAGAAATAAATTAACGAGTATTTTTGCTACAAGCATAGATTCATATGATATTTGTTAAGTTTACTTTATAATTAGAGGCTTATTTTTGAGGTGAATTAGACTGTAATGGGCATCAACATGGAACCAAACCACAACAGGAAAGCATTTGAAAGTCTAGGCATAGAAAGCGAATTATAATATTCTGCAGACATCTGTCCTTTTTCTGACAGTGCACCAATTCACACTTAAAAGAAACTTCAAACTGGCGTACAACCTGATATCCAATCCTATTGGGTTAATTACTTATTCAAGGTCGAACATACGTTTTTGATGATGAAGAGGGTTAGAAATAAGAAATTCTTAAAGTTGATGGAAGCAATCAAATTTCATGCACATATATAGGTACTTACTCGTCGCGAGCATGTCGTTAGGCATGTCGTTAGACTATGGCTGGAAAAGCCTTTTTTTATTCGGTACCGCGACGTCTTGATGATTGTAGGAACATGGACTTTTATCTCTCATGGAACCACTTAGAAGCACATGTAAGTCTCGCATGTCGCTTACATTATGTAACCTCGGGGCATTTACGTTGCCCGGGCAACTATTTTCCAGCGATTCAGCAGTTTTCTCCGTACCTCGGAGGAACTGTCTGTTAACCCTAACCCTCCCCCACCCCCTCAAAACCCCTCCCCACTACCTTTCGTAGAGCCTTCGTATCCTCACCCTTCCTAACCACCGCCTCCCCTGCTTCCGACTCAGCGCTACTTCGCGCGGGCGCACAGCTTCCAGAGCGGAGGGAGGAAGTTGTGGCGGAGAGGGTTTGGTCGGAATCCGTATATCCCTGCTCTTCCAACCATTTCTCCCGCACTCTCCCTCCTCTCTTCCTTTCCTCCTTTTCCCCCTGCCTTCCTCCTCTTTCTCCTTCGCCAGTATTGATGTCAGGACCCACCACTCCGCCGCCATCTCTCTCTCTCTGTCTCTCTGTGAGTGTTCGGGTGAGTGAGGGGAGAGAGGGTGTGCCACTGGGTTGGTCGGGGGTTGGGACGAGTAGAAGCGGGTGGTTTTGACCCCCCCCCCCACATTCGCGCTCAGGGAAAGGGGTTAGGGCCGGCAGGCATGAGAGAGGCTTTTGACCGCCCCTGGAATGGGCTCGCCGGGAGGAAACCCTCCCCTTTTGCCCTCCCCACGTGCGCTCGAAGAGAGATCGTTGAAAAAAAATGGACAAGGCGAAGTTAAATAGACATCAAGTTGTGCCTCCCGCTGCCAGTCTCCGAGAAATAATTTCGGAATTGGCGAGCGATGGATCGCGTGACGAGGTCTTTCTCGCAGTGGGATTGCGGGTGCAATGCTCTGCGTGGCAAATATCAAACAAGGGGTGGCCCACACCTTGAAAAATTGAAGGGAATAGTGCAGGAAGAGGAGTTATTTTACCTCCATTCAAGAGTCCGTGAGATAGGGTAGATTCGGTTAGAAGGAAAAAAGATTTACTTACTATTTATGAAATGGCATTATGAGAAATGAGAAGTATGCTAAGCTAGAGGAGAAGGGTTTCCGAGGACGCAGATGTCTATGGCCGTAGATGAAATGGAATTTGTATCAACTCTTCTTCATAGCAATAATATTAATTATGTGAAATTAGTCTCGTATTCGTTTAGTGGCATGAAGATGTAAGTTGATGTAAAAAAAATCTTAGAAAGTGCTCCCAGTACTGGATTCATGTATGAGTGATGTGAATATTAGGTGCACTTGTGACTTGTTACGAATGGATGGCGTTCTAAGGTTGAGCTTTACGAGTGCGGGAGTGTCCCTTAGAAAAAAATATCTAAATCATAAGTAGTAGTTGGTTTAAATGGTAACTTTTCATATCACTCAGCTGACCTTGCCAACTTAGGTGTCCTATGGACCAGAGTAATCCTAAAAGTCATTTGCAGTGATTCGTAATTGGCCTTCTTCTGTTGTAGCGCTTTTCCATTTTAGTCGATAATAATCCGTTAATATGATCCTCGTTTTCTTCATATCTAACCGTATCTTCCGAATACCTTAAAATTAGTTTTGATGACGTAAAATGATAGCTTCTAAGATGAAGACATACTCGCCTATCTTCTTCTTCGATGTCTCATATTGCCAAAAACTTACGCTCTTAGATAGTTATCGCAAAGTTAAGCATGTAAGAACACTCCTTCCGGAAGGAGTGTGATGTAAACTAGTAAATGTAATGAAATCTTTGTATGGTCATTCGTACCACGGGATTGTTATACGAGTCTTTTTTTATTAGCTGACGTACGGAGTAAACTTTTGAATAATGTAATTGCAAAATAAGAAGTGACGTGACTCCTCTCGAGACTGATTGTGAGTACAGGAAGTTTTCGTTTCCGTTGGGCGTTAGGTATTTCGAGGCAGCGCTGTTTTTAGGGTCCAATTAAAGAGCGCTAATCGGGGATTGCCTGCATTCCCTTCCGCTACCCCGCTCCTCCCCCTTCTCCTCCCTCTTCTCCCCCTCCTTCTCCTCCCTCTTCTCCCCCTCCTTCTTCCTCCTCCGCCCACCACCCGCGCCCGTTGTCATGGCGACTGACGCGGCGTCCGTATCCAAGCGACGCCGGCGCCGACGGGAGGGAGGAGTGTGGCAGGGGGTGGTAAGGGTTTGGATGGCACTGCGCGGGCGCGTGATGCGAGCCACCCCTTCCCGCTAGCTGCCCACTCTCTGCCCCTGCGCACACCTTTTGCACCATTCGTCGCCCTGCCTCTGAAGCAATCCAATCAATCGTCTGGCTAACAACAGATGGCGTTGGTTTGCGTCGGGTAGGAAATTTTTCCCCCTTTTTCTGGGTTGGGGAAAAGTGCGGGCGGAGAGTTTTTCCATCTCTCGCGTATTCGTGTGTGTGTGTGTGTGTGGTTGGGTGGGTGGGGTGGGTGGGGGGGCGGAGAGGGACTGTAACGACAATTGAAGATCGTTAATGTTTTCGTGCCGCGCATTGGACGGCGGCGGTGGTGTGAGGGGAACGGATGAACGGCGAAGGGATGCTGCGATGGAGGGGAGAGAGATGGAGGAATGGCCGAGCAATGTGAATGGGCACCGCGCTCATTCTTTCTTATTAGAGCGAGATTGAAGCAGTGCCTCTATTATTGATTATCTCCCATCAATTCCATCATTTATTTTTCTTCTTCAAAGTTCGTAAAGGGCGTGACATATTCGTAGTTTTTGTTGCGTGCATTTTTTTAAGCTATGGACGATGGGACTAATAATCATTGTTACTTTTTTTACTACGCCCATTTCATCAGCCAGGTCTCCTTCATTTAAAAGTATCTAGATCGTGTGTTATAACGGCTAGTACAAGGTACCCCTAAATTGTTTTACTTCTGTAAAAGATTGTTGATTACATAACTTTCTGCTTCTCTTATCTACTTTCCATTGAAAATAATTAATTCGTATGATCATAAATGAGTAAAAATAAGTTTTTGACGAAAAATTAAGTTTGCATATCAACAATATTATTTTTATCGTATCATTCAGCGAAATTAAACTATGTTAAGTGTAATTGGTTTCTTATTGACGACATGCAGGCTATTGTTTTTCAGGCGGAATGTATAAATCTTTTTGCCCTCGTAAATAATATTTTTGAAGATTTATCCCTCATATTTATGGAGTAAAATATACATTAGAGATGCTAATTCTTATATTTTTTACCACGCCATATGATTTCAAGTTACAATTGTATTTTTAATGTGCCATTATATTTTTACAGTTATTTACGAAATTTAAGAAATTAGTACCAATTATGATGTCGGAGTTCATTCGTTTTGATATCTTACGTAGCCTTGAGGAAATGGAAAAATGCCGATCAGAATAGCTTAGGTACGCCTTGGCGTGTCATGGTAGTGTACCTGATGAAAATCGAAGAGTCGATACTTATGAAATGTACACAAAAAGCAAAAGTCGTTGTTGCCATATCACAACGTCTGTCGAAGGGGGCGCATGGGATGGGTAGTGGTTAGCGGGAAAAGGATCGGAAAGAAAGGGATAGAATGAGGTTAGGAATAAAGGATAATGGAACAGAGGGAAGGGAAGGAAGAAAGGGGAAGTTTGGAATGGAAAAGAGTGCATGAAAGCGGAGTGAGGAATATTTATGGCGGACGGATCGTGATGGCCGCGTCTCCTCCCATTTTGATGGTTTATTATCCGAAATATCTCCCGACTCCATATCCTCTCCACCCTCCCTCTTCCCTCCCTCCCGAAAGCCTCCCACCACAACCCTCACCTCCACGCCTCACCTCACCTACCACCTCTCAAGGGAGGGGAGGATTCATCTCTTCCCTCCCTCTCACTCTCCTCCTTTTCGAAAAAATAATCCCCATTCCAGCCTTTTTTATTCTCTCCTCTCTCTCCCTCTCTCTCTCAGCGCCACGCACTATCTCTCTTCACCGCTCGCTCGCCCCCTGCACACCAAAACGAACGCATTTAGCCGAAATGACCGTAAAAAGGTGCGTATTTCGAGAGTTCGAAACCAGTCCACGTACTCCTCTCTCTAATGGTTTTTCCGCCGCCTACTCCCGCGCTTTTCACCTCTCTATCTCTCTCTCTCTCCCGGCATGCAAAGCGAAGCGCGCGGGCGGGAAAAAAGAGAGAATGTGTGAGAGAGGGAGATGGAAGAAAAAAAAAGGAAAAGCGATCGGCGAAGCATTGAACGGCGAGCGCAAAACGAAGGAGATGGAGGGAGAGAGAGAAGGGAATAGATAAATTCAGAGAGAGAGAAAGAGAGAGGGCGCGCTTTTCCGGGAGGGGTGGACGGGTGGAGTGTCGTGACTGGTGATGCCTAATTAGTGGATAAAATGTTTCAAAGGGAATTGATCCGCGGTAATGGAGCGCGATTTCGTATTACTGGGGCCCGCGCCAGTGGAAGGCTGCGGCATCGCCGATGTTTCTGCAGCTTGGGTGGTGAGGGGGTGGGGTGGTCGAGGGGGTAGAGAGAGATTCGATTTCCCTTCGCGGAATTTAATGGCATTTTTATGCTCCCTCCCACTATTTTACCCCCTTGACGCGAACGCAAAAATACGAGCGGAAATGGCGAACAATGAGGTATCAAAGCAAGATGCGTTTGATCAGGGCCTGTAATTAATGCTTTGTGGACCTGAGAGGGGACCTTTAAGCTAACTCTGTGAAGTTGTCGCCGAGTCTTCACCCCCGCATGTTCCTGAGCAATTACATTCTATACTATTAGAGCGCGTGACTGGTCAACGGGAAAGCGCGGAGGACAAATAATTGATGCACTGTTCATTGATGCTGGAGGAGGTGAAATCAAGTTTTAACTCGATTGGAGCCTCTGCGGCAGTCATTTTTCAATACGCTGCTTTTGGATGCAATCAATAATTAACATTTTGCTGATTATTTAACATGAACGTGCAAAGCTTTAAAATGTTAGTATGATCAAACCTAAATGGGTTTTAATATTTCGAATTAAACTCATGTCAAGTTATTTTCCGTCCCATTGGCTCTCTTTTCTAATAAGGGTCTAATAGTTCACTCTGAGAGTTCATTTCGAGATCTCTGAAACATAGATTTAGTTGATGCAGTTGAAAGAAAACTTGAGCTACGTCTACAAGGGAAGACCAACGCTTTTCATTCTCGGTGCTCGACAGCCCATATCGCTTTGTCTCCTTCGGGAGCGCTCCTTGTTGAGACGAGGAAGTCGGCCTGAGATATATTAATGGTGAAGTAATGGGGTTGTTTAGTTTCGTGGTCCATTACTGAAATTCTCCCGAGAGCGTCTTGCGTGGCCGGCAACGTACACGACTTCATTTCTTCAAATGTCCGCCTTCACTCACTCGTGACCATCAACCCATCATTTGAGTCGTCCGCCTTCGGCCTGTGCCACACTTTCAACCAGCATCTTTCAAGGCGAACACGAGTTGCTCTCTCACTCATTAAATTAATTTTACTTGCGTTTTCCCTCCGTATTTCAGAAATAATATAGTCGTATTGACTTGTATATTTCCTGCACTGCTGCTTCAAAGTTGTTAACTATGCTATACCTGAAGTTTTCCGCTAAGTAAATTTTAGCGGTGGAAATTTATCCTGTACCGAATATACTACGTACGAAATATTCCGCTTAAATTAAAATATCTATCAATAAATTTGTCAGTGTTTAGGTTAACTCTATTCTGGCGATTGAAGGAACAGTAAAAATGCTATATCCATCTCTTCCACGCCTTTGTCAGGCTCGGTTCATCTAGTTATGCTATAGCTTATTTGAATTGTTTTTGTCCTCCTAATATTTGGGTTTTCTTCGTCTATTTTACCTTCCCCATTCCATTTCTTAATATCCTCGGTCCAGTATCTCTTCAGAGGCGGCGAGTGAGGAAGGCCTTACTCAATTTCTCTCTATTACGCACTCCCCGACCTGTTAGTCCACTTTCCTACCTTCCATCTCTCTCTCACGTTTCTCATACCTCGCGCTATCGTCCTTCCATTGTTTTTGGCATCCATCTCATGCCTCTCTCATTTTCACCCTTTCTCTTCCCTCGGCATCCTTCGCCCCTCCCCCATCTTCTTAAAAGACGCCCACCAAATTGGCGGGTTGTCCCTTTCCCACGAAAGAAGATAGCAGGTTCTGATGGGCTGTAAGGGGGGGGGGGGGACTTGAGTGGGAGGGAGGGGTGGATTCCATGTGCCACCTCCTACCATCTCTTCCAACCCCCATATTCCTTCCCTGCTCCTCTCCCCCCCTATCCGTGGGTTTTCTGCTCGGGTCACCTTCTTTCCCCCCCTGGTTCAGTATCAGTACTTCTCCTTTGCCTCACTCTCTCCCTTGGTTTTTTCCTACTCTCCTTCTCTCCCTTTTCCTTCCCCTTCCGCCCCGCACATCTCTCTCCCCGGTGATTGGTCCATCCATCACGTCCCACGCACCTCGTTCCCTAATTGGCTCCCTCTCTCCCGATTCCAACCCCGCACGATTTCTTCCCCTCCCCCCCTTTCAGCATTTCCTTCCCCCCTCCCTCCCCCCTTTCCACCATTTCATAGACCATTCTTTCTTCTACGGCCACATTACCACCCTCCCGTAGGTCGGGGATCTTTACAGTATTATCTCTCCCTCCGTTCTCTTGCTCGTGGGGGGGGGGGGGGAATTACCCGGCATCGCTCACTCCAGAAGAGTTTTCATGGTGCGCCGTGAAATCTTTGCGAGAGGAGTTGAACGAGCCGCGAAGGTACTTGCTCATCCTATGCTCGTGAGTTCCTTGCTTGGAGGGGCTTTTGTGATCCCATCGTCTTTTCGCATTTGAGTACCATATGGCTGTTTTACACCCTTGCGTGAGTGCGATTGTTTGAAATTCTGGTTCTTCGATGTTAGATGGATAAGCTATGTACTTACTCTTTCATCTCGTTCTTTTTTAGTTTGTAAGTGCCAATTAATATTGAAAGAAAACTCCCAATTCTTCAGACTCTATCATCAACAGTTAATGCGTATCATTTGACTAATCACTGTTGATTATATTCTGAGTCTTCGACAGATCCTCATTCTCTTCTCTGACAGCTGGGGCCTTTCATTCACAACATTTTACAATTCCTTTTGCCAAGGTATATTTTGGCATTGCGTTAGATCTTCAATTATTTGTAATTTTCTCACATATAATTTGTAATGATATTTTATCTTTTCTCGCTTCATCATTTGCTTGCGATCCAGCAACATCAAGGTTTAATGAGGCGTACAGACGACGTGAATACATATATTTCAGGAAAACAGTATGTTTGCGCTTTTTTAATATCGGTTTGTTACGGGAACGGCTTCTCTCAAAAATCATTAATTAAAATTAAATGATATAATGTTCGTTCGTGATAGGGGGAAACACTTCAAAATATGACCCATCGCTTTTCAGAGCACGGTAAATGTGTTTCCATAGTAATGTGGCCGCTGTGGTCCTCGTAAACGTGTGAGGACCTGGGCTCCTTACGAAAAACCAGTTTGTCTACCCGGCTCGCAGGCACAAAGGTTTCATTTAAAAGGCTTTTAGCGGAGTGTTTTTTGTCACTTATCCCTTGCGAGTTAAAAAACGGAAACAATCCTTCATCTCACCAAACGGCCGCATCCTTCCGCGATTAATCTTCTTCTCGCGTTTGCGCCATCTCTCGGCGAACGCCCCCGCCACTCGCGCGCGGTCACATAAACGCACCCAGCCAATTGCCTCTGCCCGCCCCTGCCAAGCACCTAATTATTATATTTCTCTGACTGATTACCCTCCCGTCGTCTGTGCTTCACCTCTTGGGGAGGGCGGGCGGAGAACTTCCAACGGCACCACACGGCGTGGCTCGTTGTCTCCTGCTTACCTCCGGAGATCGCGGCGCGTTTCCCATTTCATTTGTCTTCCGCCTTTACGAGGCTCTAAACGAGGAAGATTAAGCCGCTCGCCCCGTTCATTTATTTCTTCGTCATCGAGTATTTTTTCCCGTTTCGGGAACCTGCGTGGTCATCCCACCGCGCGCGGCATTCCTCGTTCCCTTTTCCGACACATGGTGGTGTTGTCTTTGCCGCGGGGCTCATATGTCATTTGTTTCGACGCGGATCGAGAGGAAAAACTCGCCGGATATACTTGTGGGCTTCGTCGCTCGTGACTTACCGTGCTCCTCCTATCCCTACCCTCATCCTCTTCCGTCCTTTGGGGACCCCTTAAAAACGCTTTCACGCGGGGAATTGAGGAAGGGAAGGGGGAGAAAGCTCTTCAAAAACGTTCGTGCACGCCCTCGACACAAAATAGTCAGCGCGTTGCTTCGTAATTGTTACCTTGGTACGAGGCGGTCCACTCCCCTATTCTACCCATTTTCATTCTCTTCTTCTCCCCAACCCCCCCAGGAAAGAACCAACCTCCCACCCCCTATCCTCGGCCGGCCTATCGGTCTTGTGCGCCCCCCCCCCCCTCGGGCAAGAACCACAGTCCATCCGCCCAACGCCTCACTCCAATCCTCCGACAACCCATTCCCCACATCCTCCCTGCCCCACCCCCCTCCTCCTCTTCTCAGCATCTCTTCCCTTGGCGTATTAACCACCACCACCACACCGCCAACAAACAGACCTGTGCACACTTTTCCATTCCTGAAAACCCTTCAGGGTTTCTACGTTGTGGGTAGGGCGGGAAGGGTCTCTCTTCCCTTATTCCCCGCTCCTCTTTCCAGTGGGGTTGCAGGAGAGCAGGGGGGAGTGGTTAGAGGGGGAGGGCGTAATTACGATGAGTGAACGGTATTTTTTTGAAGGTGGTTCTGCCTTAAAGTGACGTAAATGTAATTTTATTCATATTCCGGCTACTCATAGAAAAACGCATCCTCTTTCTATTATGAACTACAAAATTTTACCTCTCCACGCTATTTTTATCGCAAATTGAACTTGAAATCTCGCGGTGTTTAATGGAAGAATGGAATAAACATGGGGGGAAATAATATTTTTCCGGATTCCATAAATTCCATTTTCGCGGAAAACTGTGAAATTAGAAGCGAGAACTCCGGGAAAATTGGATGAAAATAAACATCTATGTATCGTACCACCTTTTTTGTGAGTTATTTACCAATTACTGCGATATTTGAAGTCAACATGCGCCAATTCCACAGAATTCCACAGCAGCATTTGTCTGGTATACCTGAAAAAAAGTGCTCATTTTAAATCTGCATTTTTTGTAGGTACCTTATTTTGGTTTTCAATTGATAACGCAGGTCATCGCCGAAAGCAGGGTTTCTAAACCAAATAAACACAATGGTGGTATTTGTAATTTTTTTTTAAGACTCGCACATTTGTGGCGGAACGTTCTCAATGGCGGACGAATGTGAGAAGTGTAGTTGCGTGAGTGTGAATGCAAGAGGAGTCTGAGGAGTATGTGTGGAAGGGGGGGGGGTGGAGTTTTCCTTCCATTTACTCGCCGGGACCCTCAAGGGATGATGGGTAAAGGGTTTGCGTGGGAAGGAGGAGTTTTGGCGAGGGAAAGTGTAGGTTTGTTGTGTGTGTGTGGAGGGTGGGGGGGTTGTGGAGATGTACGGGGAGAGGGGGCGGGGGAAGAAATGAAGAGATGTGAAGATAAGGGCCTTTGGGGGAAGGGGTGGAATGGGACCAGGAGGTTGGTGGAGCGGGAGTGAGCGGGGAGGAAGAGAGACAAGTGGAGGCTGGAGAGCTTTGGCGAGGGGGAGGGGTGGAAGCAGAACGAGGAGAGATGGCCGGTGAGAGAAGGATGGAAGCCACGACGGTACTGCCATGGAGATGGGAGGGAAGGCGGAGAGGAGGATGGATGACGCAATGAAGCCGAGGGATGCCACGATAGCCGTAGATGCGAACACTTTAAGCGGTGGAAGTTTATTGCTGGGTACCGTAGCAAAAAAGAAAGGAATGAACTTACTTCCTATCTTTAATGGATGGTGAGCCCGTTTAGTGTCCCTATTGTAGGCGTTCTTCATATGTCATATTTACCGGCCACTTGTAGGCTTTTGATGGCCATATGGATATTCAAACATCAATTAATTGTGAATTAGTATCAGGAAGAGACCTCTATTCGCTGTGAATAATCAAAATTGTATGGCAGCAGTTTTTGTTTCTCTGAGCTTCTCTTAGTTAGATGTTTTCAAAAATAAACTTTGTTATATCCCACACAGTTTTATTAAAACTCGACCGGTTTCAGCCTTTTCAGGCCATTCTCAGGAGTAAACAAAACATCATGTCTTCATTCCACGAAGTGAACTAGCGAACCATTGATTTGATTCTCTTAGTTATTTAAAAGAAATAGAGCAACATATGTGCCAATTAAGTTTATAATGGAAAAGGACTAACTGTGAGCATTTACCTCGAATTAACTCTCTTCTGGAATCGCTGCCCCTTTGTGTCTCAGTGGATATAATGCTATTATGTACTAATATAAAGTCGCAGACGAATAATTACTTCGTAGTTTACCAGTAAGTGATTCATTATAATGTATTTATTTAATTTTAAATCCAGTATTATTACATAGCTAAAATTCTCTGTGATGCAGTCAAAACTACTTCTGCCAGTCGACCGTCTACTCCGAATTTAAGGTTTCGCGATTCACCGCACAGGCCAATGTGTTGGAATACCTCATCAATGTTATTCGGTAATTGAGTTCGTCAGTTATAATTTCCTGAAGTATTAACTTTCGCCTGATTTTCTGGAGGCTAGTGCTGCCCACCTTGATATTTCCTCAGTATTGTGCTGTGTTTTCATCGTTTACTTTGATCTAGTGGGGAGGTTCATTTCCATTTATCTCCGGCGCCTTCCTTCAAGGGATGCTCCGAGACGCATCGCAGAGCGGAGGCCTTCCCAACTCCCCTGAGGCTTCCCTTTAATGAAAAATAAACCCGCTAAAAATTTAATTGGGAATAAAAATGGACAAAAGGAGGAAGAGCGGGGTGCGCGAGCGGAGAGGGGGTTGGTGGGTGGGGGTTGGGAGAAGGGGGGCGTTATCGACGTTGAGCAACAGCGCCGTCATGCGGCCGTTAAAGCACTTTTGGGGATGAGATTCCGGCGCTCTCAATTTTCGCTGCTGCTACTCTCCAACCCTCACCCTTCCCTGTCCCTCCCCCTCCTCATCCTCCCCCTCCTCACCCTCTCCCTCCCACGATCTCCCCTCCCCCTCCCTCCCTCATCGTATTTCTCTCTCTTGAGAGAGAAAAAGAGTAGCCGTTGAAAAAAAAATGTGGGGGACGTTAATTAAAAAGTAAGACGTGAAAGAGGTATTTGCGGCGTCGTTAAAGGGTAAGTCGCCAAGGGTTATTCGGTAAAAGAAAGGGGAAAAGAAGGGGATGTAGAGAATGGTCGATGAGTTTGGGCTCGCTGGCGCGCTTTTGGGGGTCCATGAATACTGCCGCCCGCGGGGAGAGAACTGCTCAACCCTCGAGCAAAAATCGTCTTGTAGGAACTTTTTCAACCGCTATTTACTTGAGTTGTGAGTGGGTGCTCTCGCTACACCTTCTATTGAATTGGCGCTGGATCTCATCGACGGCGGTTGCATTTTCCCCCCAATATTTCCACTTTATCACCCGTTTCTTTACGATCTTCAACAGTTAATGTGTAAGAACTTAGATCACCAACGACTTTGAATCATATTCACTGTCAGATTAACCTCCATGTAATAGAAATTAGTCGCGGGTAGAAGGAGAATAATGAATTTACTCTTATTGAAGAGCAAACACTCTTGCTTTTCTCCTCTTTGTCGTTCGATATTGGTGTAGATTCCATATGAAAAACCCCAGTAATTGGTGGTAGATTCGGAAAAGGTCTCTTTTTCCTAAAATATCTTCTGAGATGCACTTTCATGCGTACCTGTTATACTTCTGCCGCAAAATATTTTCTTGTTGCAAATGGTCTTAATGCACATTTCGTCCCATTTGAGTCTCTTGGACAATTTTAACTGTGATCAACTTGGACTTCCACTGCCTGTCATAATATTCACCATTCTATTTTACGTATGCTGGATCAATAATTATTATGATTCATTTAATGGTTAATGGTTCAGTTATATGTATTTTCACAAATTTACGCCTGAAAAAATCGAGTTCTTGTATTTATTTATTTTTATTTTATTTTATTTTTATAGATTTTAATGTTCGCCCAACAAAATAATTACAGGGCAAACAACAAAAAAGAAGAAAAACAAAACAAATTGCATTGAGTTTTACAGAAAAAAAAACATATCAAGAAATTACATTATTTAACAATTTACAAAAGAGACTTCTTTTTTGACATAAATCAATCACATCGCTGTACATGTTAAAAGATCGGCACATTCTGTTCAGTGGTGAGTTTTCACAGTAATTTGACTTAACCATGCTTAGCTTGAATTTCCTTGATAATCTCACATTTATACTAGGCACTACAAAATTAATTTTTCTAATTAGGTCACTATTTTCTCCAGTATTAAGTAAATTATATAGGTAAGATAGGTCACACATGGTTCTTCTTTTTTGTAAATATTGAAAATCAAACATCTTTACCAAATTTTCGTAACTAACGTAATTTTCGTACATGGGATAAACATTGTATTGGGTATAGTATAGATAACATAAAAACCTTTTTTGTACCCTCTCCAATATTTGGACATGTTTCTTACAGTAAGGATTCCATACTACAGAAGCGTACTCCAACTTACATCTTACAAAGGAGAAGTACAACATTTTGAGAGATTTCTCAGACTTAAAGTACCTTGACATTCGGTTTACAAAACCCAATAATCTTTGAGCTGAGAGAGCTATGTCAAAGATATGTGGGGCAAAAGACATTGAAGAATCAAAGGTAACCCCTAAGTCTTTTATTTGATATACCTGCTTTAATGACATACCTTCCATTGTATACTCATAATTAACATTAATCTTCTTCGTAGAGTATGTCAATCGGTAACATTTCTCTACATTAAAATAAATTTTGTTTTCATAAGACCATTTAACCAGATTGTCCAAATCTTCTTGCAATTTTAAACAATTATCAACTCTACTCACTTTTTTGAACACCTTGATATCATCGGCAAACATTAAGCATTGTGAGTGTTGTAACGATAGGGGTAAGTCATTCACAAAAATTAAGAATAAGAGAGGTCCTAAATTAGATCCTTGTGGAACCCCTGAAGTTACAGGATACTCTTCAGATTTACATTTGTTATATGTTACATATTGTTTTCGATCGGATAAGTATGACGATAGCCAATTTAACAAAGTACCAGTTATTCCAATGTAGTGGAGTTTCCTGACCAAAATACTAAGATTAACAGTGTCAAAGGCTTTCTTGAAATCAAGATAGATGACATCAGTCTGGGCATGAATGTTCATATTATTCATAATGTACTCAGTAAAAGTAACTAAGTTACAAGTTGTACTTCTATTTAACCTGAAACCATATTGTAATTCACTGATTTGGTTTTTCACTCGAAAGTGTATATGCTTATAGATAATGGACTCAAATATCTTTGAAAATACTGAGAGTATACTTATAGGTCTATAATTTTCCACCTTTTGTTTATTACCCTTCTTGAATATTGGACATACCTTTGCTGTTTTCCATTTGGTAGGGAACACCCCACTTCGCAAAGAGAGATTAAATACATGGCATAGTGCAGGAGCAATTAAGTTCGCACAACCCTTTACAATATACATTGGAATGTTATCTGGTCCCAGTGATTTTTTCATTTTAGTCACCTTAATAGTTTCTAGGACCTCATCTAGTGTAATCTGGTTCAATGAAAAATTGATTGATGAATTATAATTTGATAAATAAGTGTTTAGACTATTACAATCTTCAGGGACATAAATAGAGACAAAATATTGTTTGAATGCATTCACAATGTCATATGGGTTATCAAATTTGTGTCCATTACGTTCGATTACGATCTCAGTATTCCTATTGGATCTTTGAATCTTCACAAAATCCCAAAAAGCATTAGGATTGCCACCCTCAACATTCAGTTTGACACTTTCCGTATACTCGGTGAAAGCTTTCTCAATTAAGAGCTTAATCTCAGATTTTAACGTTACATACATATTGTAATGATAATCTGATCCGTTTTGCTTAAAACGTTTTCTGTGACGATGCTTTTTCTTGATTTTTTTTATTATGTCAAAGCTATACCACGAGGGATATTTATATTTCGATGTTTTGCATTTTGGGATAGATTTGTCCATTGACTGGTACAAAAATTCATAAAAAATATCTAAACTTTGATCAACGTTGTTGTTTTTGGTGACTAAATCCCAATCTTTACCTTGTAACTCCTCATATAATTTTAGGTAATCTCCCCTTTTGAAATTATATGAAGAACCTGATATTTCAATTTTTTTTCCCAAGACTTTAGCGGATAATTTTACTTTGAATTCTAGAGCTGGATGATGACTGTCTTCTTTTAAAATTAGGGAACTCTTATTTACGTGATCAATGCTAGCACAGTGCAAATTGGTCAGTACTAAATCTAATATTTTACCGTTAGTATTCCTTACGTAGTTTAATTGTTCTAAGCCCATGGCATTTTGGAATAATTCAATTTCTGTAACCACTGCACTATTTTTTCTAACGGAAGACAGAAATTCAGGACAGTTGAAATCACCTATTATTATTACATTACAATTCATAACATCGCTGTATGAGACCATATTAAAGTACTTTTTAAATGACTCAATTCCAGTATCAGGTGGAAAGTATACAACACAAAGATAGAGGTATTTTTTTCTACCAACAGATAACTTGATCCATATATTTTCATCACTGGTTTCAAGTTCGGGTACCCGACAAGATTTGTAGTTGTTCTTAACCAATGCTAATACACCACCACCCAGTTTTTTTCCGGTAAGACCCGCGTCTCTATCTTTCCTGTAAACTTTATAATTTTTGTGCGTGCATACTTCGGAGTCGTATATGGAATTATTAAGCCATGTTTCAGTAAAACATAATACATCGTACTCAGAGTTCAACATAGATAAATTAAACTTACAAAGTTTACTTCTCATTCCTCTAACATTTTGGTAATACAGTCCAAGGCCTTTGAGATTAAAATTAACAGCATCATTAACAGCAACAGCTTCCGTAGGTTTTGGGTTGTTTTCAGCCTTGAATTGCACAGATTTGTTACCCGGGCTGAGACAATACTCCCTATCTCATTTAAATTCTTTTAAATCATCCTCGTTTTTAATATGAATCCGTTCACTACCTTCACTTTTTCTAGCGAAGATGCGCCCACCACGTATCCACAGGTATTTTATATCCCCCTTTTTTTTCAATTCTCTTGCTATGGCATATATCTTTCTATTCATTTGAGTTAGCGATTCATTGACATAAATAATACCTTCGCGAGTACTTTCGCTTGCATTAAGGTTAAGGTCACGCAACAAAAGATCTCTTTTTGTATGCTTATCTCATCAACATATAATTTTGGTTTTCTGGCTTTCGCATCTTTTTATTCATAGTATTAATAATGCAGGATCTGTATGACCTTACACCTGCCTTTTAAACTATTTCCATACTCTTTTAAAGTTGAAATAAACCATTATAAACTTAATGCCAGCGTTTTTTCACCAACCATCCGTGTTTCGATGGTTTAGTCTTTTTGTCGTGAAGTTTAACGAATTTTGGAGTGCGTATCATTTTTGTATCTCATTTTTTCTCTGCTGTTCTGCGATAAGCAGGTGCTCTTTAGGCAGTGATGGACGCCGCCTACTTATCGGACTCCCTGGGGTTGATTACCCGTCTGATCCACCCTCTTGTTTTGAAATTTTAGTGAAAGCATAAAACAATTGAAGGATTTTTTTGGGGGATCGTCGACTCCCAGAAATAAGAATAGCAGTTTTTTTAATCAGTCGTAAAAAATATACAACATTCCGAGGCACCCGATATTCCATCCCCCTTCCCGCGTGTCGTCCTCATCTGAACGAAGATACTCTTTTCATTTTTTTTCAATCCTTTAATATGATGGGGAGCTCTGTTTCAAATGCAGATAACGAAGTTCATCTTCTCTTCGTATTTTTAAAATAAAAATTCCTTTATTATCAATCAATTTGAAACACATTCCTTTCGTTTTCCTCGGACCTTGTCGGAGCCGAATTGTTTTTGAAAATCCGTTCCCCTCTGGTTTTCACCTTAATTTTAAGGATATATATCTGTACATATACAAACTCATCACTGGGCGTCTGTAGCCGACAACTGAATATCGGAGATGTGGACGCTTATTTGTTCAATTCGCCCATTGTTTCATCCAATGTCTCGGATGGCAACGAAAACAAACAGTGCCGGAAAATTTCCTCTCCTGCTGCTAAATATTCGACGCAGTACGGTTCAGAAATAAGAGAGGGGAAATAAAGACAGCCCTGATGACCGTGGCCGTCAGCATACGTCCAAATTCTGGAAACAAAGCATTCTATTTTTTCCTTCCGTAATTATAAATACAAATTCCTATATTTTCTCCGCTTATGTAGATTTTCCTATCCTTACCTAGGTAATATTTTGAAACTCTAAGATTAATAAAATTTTCTAGTGTTTTTTTGAAAACCTGTTTTTCCGTTTGTGACTGTGTTGGAGTAAATAGTTTTGGAGTTTTGTTCTGAGATGTTTAATTTTGAATTCTCGATAGCCATCCAGTTGGTACGTAATGTTTTGAACCATGGCGAATTAGTGGCGTCAGAAATATTTAGTTAAGTGTGAATGTCGATAGAAGAAAATAGGTGGTGCTATTATTACGGCAGGAAGACGTACCACTTCACCATAACTTACCGTGGTGAGAATGAGCCTGCATTTCAGCACGAGAATGGTTATAGCTGGTATTTTGATTCTCCTTGCCAAAACATTTGCTTTCATTTAAAAATTGATAGAAAACATGTTTATTTAACAAGTATAAATTGACCCTAACGAGAGTCAAAGGGTTCAAGAGAAAGGTTTCCTCAGCAGTGCATCAAGGATGAACCTCGTTATATCAGCATCACAGGTGTCTAATGTGAATCATTTGCGCTTAAACTCCGTATCCTGGCGCAACTCAGGGACCCATTATTTCCCTCCAGTTCCCCACGACAGAAAAAAAACCGAAGCATCCATGCTCTCCCCCCCTCCTCGGCCCCCTCTCCAACGGTCCACGCGCCTACTCACCCCCCCACCGAGTCGCTCTTGTACTCAACCCCCCCCACCCCACGCCCAACCCTCAAACCCCCCGCCCAATGCCATCCTACAACCCCCTCATTCAAACATCCCCCGTCCCCACCTTTCGTACACTTTTCCCTGCCCCTTAATATTCTCGCCTGTCAATGCCAGGGCGAATTTCTGCAGCTGACGGCCTGGAAAATGAAGCATTCGTCAGCTATTTCTCCTTCCACCCTTACCCTCATGCCCTTGTCCGCTCCCTTCCCTCCCACCTCTCCCCAGTCCCCACCCGACGCCCACGTACACCATCGCCGCCCCCTCATCACCAACTCACCACCACCGGCGCAAGGGGGTGAACAGGCCACGCGCCCCCCCCCCCCCCACCCATCCGCTCGTCCACTTGCACTGCTTAATACTTTCCCTAGCAGAGGTGCTGTCTGCTGGTACTATTCCCCCCCTTCCTTCCGCCGTTGTCACCCATTGTTTAGCTCCAAAGAATAAATACCCACCACCAAGGCTGGCTTCGGAATTAAAAAAGGGATCGTCCTAGACGGGTCCTCTGCGACCCTAACCGCTCCCGCCTTCCCGTCTGGATTTGTGGGTCACAGAACTTGCGAACTCCATTTTTCTCCCGCGCTCGGCTCCGGGATAATCCCGTCGCCCACCCCTTATTCCTCCTCCGCTCTCGGTCCAGCCGTAAATATCGCCTCCCTCAGGCCTTGCGTCATCGAATCGTGTTACTCTTTATCCTTCCGGAGCAATAAACATCAATTTGGATTCATGCCGCTGCAGCATCTGCAGATGTTCGAGTGTGTATGACTGAGCGGTCGTTGTCTGTTATGTTCCGGAGTCGGGGCGGGAGAAAGCTGGCGAAAGGACACTCCGACCAGGAATCTTATTACGACCCGTTCACACTGCATTAGTATCCGAAAATACCTTCCGTAAAATATCTCCACGATTCCGTACCATCGTAACGTGCTCCTATACGGCCATCTTACTCGGGTGAAGGGTGGAATAAAACAAAGAAAAAAATGAGGCCCGTTAATCAAAGTTGACAAACAGAAAGGGGAAGGGTTACATGTAGGTATAATTATGATATAGCAGAGAAAAGTCTCTTTAGGTATCAAATTTTTAAAAATTCTAAGGAATCGATGATTTCTACTTTTTTAAATTTTGTCTTTTGTTATTTTATTAGCTTGCGTTTTTGCAAACTTGATTTTGGATGGAAGTTCGGTGGGTGTGGTTTGAAAAACCGCTTTCGTCATTCAATGTCCAAAATGTGTCTAATGATTGATGGGGGTAACAAATGGCAATCAGAACTGGTACTTCTTATCTGACCCATTTTCAAAGGATTAAGGCGTAGAAATCGTAGCATAGTGTGTATTTAAGCATGCGGGTGTATCCATTATTAAGTCTCATGAATTTCGTCTGCGCAACGCTAAGTTCCGCATTCAGTTATTCCGAGTTCGGATTTGGTGTATAAAATGCACTTCCCTCCCGTCCAAAGCTGCCCATATCTCGTTGGGGGCACGTCTTATTTTTTGCCGTGAATTCGAGTAGGTAAATGTCTCCGTTCCAATGGCTCCCACTCCCTATCCCGGCCCACATCCACTTCCCTGTCCCATGGACGTACATCCTCGGAGAATCCAGCCCTCGTCCGCACAGTTCTTGAAAAACATTTTTCCGGGAAGGAAAACAGCACTTCCCAATGGATCCCGACCGTCGGTCATTGTTGTTCGCCCAAGGGGGCAGAGGCCTGGGCGCTAGTCTGCAGCCTACGCGCTATTTGCTCCATAATTCATTTGTTTTTTTTTCTTTTTACCTCTTCTTCCTCGCGACGTTTTCATTTTTATTTCGGCCAACGCATCACACGCGGGCCTGTTCCGCACCGTGGCGTGAGGGCGGCCCCGTTTTC
The DNA here is from genome assembly GCA_963573305.1 of Pyrrhosoma nymphula. Taxonomy (NCBI): domain Eukaryota; kingdom Metazoa; phylum Arthropoda; class Insecta; order Odonata; family Coenagrionidae; genus Pyrrhosoma; species Pyrrhosoma nymphula. Next base: position 86,559,577 of record OY754338.1, read on the forward strand.
ATTCCATCCGTATCTCTCACTGCCTGCTCTTGCGTCTAACGCGCACGACATTTTTCCCGCCCTAGCCTCCGATAAGGTCCTGCGGGAGATAGGGAATCGTAGGGTGGGATTTTGTTGGAAGGGCGAAATGGAGGAAGGATCGCTTTTAATGTATCGCGTTAAGTATTTTCTCCTTCCATCTCCCATTTTTTGTTTTAGTCAGGGTGGAGTTTGCTGGTCCGTCGTAATTTTAGCGAGGATTCGCCCCTTTGTTGCTTCAACAGCTGTCCCGCAGAGGGCCCTACCACTCCCTCGTCTTCCTCTTTCCAAACATTCCACCCTCCCTCTCTCTCCACCTTGTCCCTTCCTATCTCGATCCTATCCTTTTCATCCGACCCTCTCCCGTCATCTCTTCCGCGATACGTGTACTCGAGAGGAGTCCGACGTTTTTCCCGCTCCGTCCCCATAACCCACCCCTTTTCGGAGAGATGAAAAATACGCACGTACGAATTAAAAAGAGAATTTTCGGTCCGCATTACCGTTTTTTTTTGGAGATTTTAATTTGGTTAGGCTATCTTCTTTCTCCCATCGGGATTAGTGGTTCTATATATTTTTTCCTTTTTGGTCCGTTTTCCGTCCGTTTGTTTTTAGGGTAGGACTGGGGGTTGCAGGGAAGGGGAGGGTGGACTATGGCGAATGGGGTGGCATGGGGAGGGATGAGGGAGATGAAGGGAGGGGAGTTTTGTGGATCCGGAGAATCTCCTTTAATGAGACGTTCCAATTTTTTGGTCCGTATCTCGTTTCGGTCTGAACAATGGAGTTATTGTCCAGATGTCCCCGTATCCTCCCATAATCTGGTGAAGGGATTAATGTATATTAATATCTTCTGAATTAAGCAGCCGAGTATTAGTTGGAACACACTGAAAGGAAGTGAATTATGTTGCAATATAGAGCGAATAACATTATCCCTGGTGTTGCAATGTAATTCTTTATAAGTTAAACGGGGATTCGGTGCTTTTGTACTCATTACAGATCTGCGTCCGGAAATTTCTCTCTCCCTTTGCGTTTTAATGAACTATCGGACTATTACTCCGGAGAACTTGGCATATTTTCATATTAATTATGAAGATTCAAGTGAAATTTGTTCTAAAGACATGGAGTATAAGAAGTACATGATGTAGTAGTAGCTCGTTTCACTGCATCTAGAAAAAAGTATTTACTTGAGCTAAATGTTTGAACAAGTATGCAACTAAATCTGACATTAATAGAATTACCTTTTCTCTTAACTTATGGCTCAATATTAGCTCAGCATAGGTGTGTGATTACATCATAATCTTCATTCTTCGAGTTCGTTTCCAGTGGATCATTCCTGTTTTAGTTCCTTCGTTTTTATTCGCCTTCATTTGCTTCAATTAAGAATCTCATCTGGGCTAAAACGTATGTTAGTATTCATAATATTTTCCGGCGGCATCTATCCTCAACCAACTCCTTACATTATCAAGGCCCTGATATATAGGCATATACTTTTTAATTTTTATTCTCTTTATTCTACGTGCGATTGGTTACAAATTTCCTCGTCATCCTTACAATGCTCCATATTTCCTTTCAGCCAACGTTTGGCTTATGAATCATAGAGTCATCACGTTTAATTGAATTGGCAGTTATCAAAGTTTCTATCTCTCGAGACCGCATCCCTCCGGTATCATTTGGAGATCGACAGCCTCCTTATCGCTGAATAGGAATATGCCAACCGAGGCGCTTCCATTCATTTGAATGGGTTTTGAAAAGATCACTTCACCCTTGGGCGAATTTCCCATTTGCATCCGTGGGGCGACTTCTTTCCTGGTGTGAGTATAATTGACGGTGCATTCCTGGAGAGGAGATGTTGGGAGTCCGTTGGCGACTGAAAGAAGCCGGGCCTCTGTCGTTACGTTCTCACCGCCAGGATGCGATCGTGGGTCGCCCGACTTGAGGACGTTGGCGACAGGCGCTACAATTCGCCCGCCCGCTGCTTTTATGACTCAACCGTTTCGCCGAGCTCGCCTCTTCTCAGCCGATCGGATGAGTAGTGGCCACCGGATGGCGTTCGATATTTTCTTTTTGCCCACCTTCCATCAAACGAGCCCGCCTTCACCTTTGCCATCCTGACTCATTCGGCTCTATCTGTGATGGTCGGGCGGAAACGAAGGCATCGTGACTCTTTTGTCCACTTACGCCCGTATAACCGGGGATGACTCCACCTGTCCATTTTTCTACATCCGCGAATCACAAATGTTTATTTCCCACCCACAGGAGTCCGGTTTCGAAACTGGGCAGTGGTGGGGATTTCCTTCAGCGGATCCCAAAACGTACACGCTTACCATGTAGAGAGCATTTCGAGTGCAGTACTCCGTCTGTCACCTGGGGATTAAAAATATGCGCCCCTTGACGCCTGTCGTTAAAGAGTAGCCTAATGCCCGCGCCGGGTTTCCCTCCACCCTTACCTCGCTGCCCATGTAGTCATCCTCGCACCAACCTACCAATGTTCTCTAAGCATCGCAAATGGCCTCAGTCGTCGGTCGCCTTCGCAAACCACAAGCCGACCGCGACTACCAGTAAAGACGCTCGTTTCTCGCGACGCCCCCGCAGGGCCCCGACGCCACGAGACGGCGATGGAACAAGCGACGCACGCCCCTGCGCAAGAGGCGGCGCGGGATGAAAGGCCCAGCGGAGGAATGAGACGCGGCGCAACGGTGTATCCCGGCCACGCCAAACCGCCCTCGCGTCCCGGCACCGCGCCAAACGGCCGTCCCCTTAGCATTCATTCCCTGCTCCCCCTCCGCCCATATTTGAATGACAACTACTTTGAGGATCCATTTCGTTGTGGGGAGGGAGGAAATGTTTTTCGCCTCCCCCACACCTCCTTCGGGGCGAGGTTATTCGTTCCTCCTTTGTTTGATACGGAGCCGCCGCCTTCCCGACTTGCGTGTGAGAAAGAGTTCTCGTGTGCGTCGCGCTCTGTGGGTGTCAAGACGAGAAGAAGAAAAAGAAGGGAGCTAAGGCGTATCCGTGGCCATTGTGACTGTGGAAAGGGGAGAAGGATTCGAGAGAAAAAGGTGTAGGGCAAGGGTTCAAAAGTTCCCAGGCGACGTCAGGTGATCGTTCAAAGGCCGCACCCACGCTGATTCTTTAAAAACGCTCAAACCATTGAAAGCGTCCTCCCAATTTGGAAAAGGTGTTGAGCCACGTTTTACTCATATTATTTCGATTTCGAACCAATTCATTTCACTAATTTCGGCTCGCATTGCCTTAAATTAAAATGATACCAAAAAATAATGAAAGCGGTATTAAATTTTTCATAAGATTTGGCGATGTGAAATGAGTTTATGATGCGTTGGTTCATTCTTTTAGAAATGTGAAACGTAGACATGTCCGCTAAGTTTCGTTTTTTGAGAAGAATGGAAGCGAATCGAACAATGGGGAATTGGATTTAAGGGGGAAGACAGTCGGGAGAAAAATGATGAGCTGGTTGAGTATTAAGCTACATTGCTCTGTGATTATTTTCCCTCTCCTGATAGTCTGACTGCTGGGCTCATTGTAACTGACTAGCCCATCCTGTCTGAAATAAATGAGGGCATTTCTGATGTAGAAAAGTTTCTCACGTGTTCCACAGGGTAATAGTCTCCACATCTGCCGATGTTTAAAAGAACGACTTGTTCATCACCTTTAGGGCTTCTGAATTCCGTCAAATTTATACCCATTAATTGGTGATTCTGCATCAGATTCACCGGGAAATCGTAGATGTTTAAAGGGTATTTGTGCATTAAAAATATATAAAGGGTTTATGTCTATAAAAATTTATAAAGGGTGAATGTTTTATCACTCTGTAGAATGAATAGTAATAGACTGTGGTAAAGTAAAAGAAATAGTTCCGTAGAATTTTGTCTACTTTTCCCACGGAGGTGGCAAAAAAATGGTATAGCTTTCATCATACGATCGAACACCCTTGAGACATGCAGCCCATCCTCAGGCTCTGTATTTTGATTCCATAATGGAAGCACTTCTTCTACTCCACCCTCGTCCAAATTCCACATTTCCCATTCCTCCCTTGGCCTTTTTAATGTGCCGCCGCCGCGCCGCCCCGAAGAGCCGTTGCATGACTCGCCCATTTTTTCCGAAATTGACACGTATGCTTCGTCACCGTCGGTAGCATACGCCACGCCGCGCAACAATGGAGCCCCTTTCGCGCGCACGGCCGAAGGGCCTCCTCCCTCAAACCCCTTTCCCCTTCCGTGCCCCCCCCCCCCTGGCATCATGTGCACCGCACGACTTAAGTTTTGCTGCCCCCGCCCGCACATATTGAACGACCCGTCCAGCCCAATCTCACTCCTGTCCGCCCTTTCGAACAGGTATGGCATCTTTTTTTTTCTGCCGCGGACGAAGCAGATCGGTACACGCCTACCTGTAACTACCGGAGAGGGAGTTCCGACCTTCTCCGCGACTGTAATACTCTCAAATCGCGAAGATTCTTCTCTCGCGATTCTGAGCGTTTGCTTATCAGTGCCTACTCGCGGTTTACTTTTCATGCAGTTTCATCATCCCTTTCGTTTTCTGAGCGAGATCAGCTTGATCAAAAACACAGGGTGATGCTATGCAAGGAATGGGAAACTGGGGGCATTCAGAATATAGGTAGCAATTTAAAACGGGAAAATTACGGCTCTTCACTGAAAAATATTTCAGAAAGTTTCCGTTTTATTACTTTCCGTTGTGGCATTAACGAGTGAATTGTCGTTGACATTTTTCCATCAATGAAAATAAAACGCAAAAAAGTTTTGTAATGCATTTAGTTTTAGGCGCAAATAGACCATATTAATATAGACCAAATACATCTAATTCTATATAGTTAAGTCGTATTGCTTGGCATATAATGGTAAAAATCCGTTCCATCATGTTTTGATTAGAAAATGATTCTATTTTGACGGTGCGAATTTATATTCCGCTATCACCTTTTCAAAGTTTATATGTAATCTCATAAATTGTCACGTATCAAGTTTTGCCATTTCAATCTGGCCTTCGTGACCCAGTCGTCTTCCTAAACCCCGCTCCCTTCATTAAAAGGACTTGCCCATAATAGGTTTGGTCACCTTTCACGAGGAATACCCGCCCCAAAAAGCGTCTCCTTTTAAAAGAGCTTCTTTTATCGGTCGATTAGATATATACTGCTGCTAATGCACTTCATTATGGAGATTACACGCCGCCGTGGTACTCCTTTCAAAATATCACTTAGTTGAGATGCCTTTGCTACAAATCCTGCCATCGGAAAGGCGAACAATAAAAAAGAGGAGGACCCCTTCCCTCTTCGGCCTTATATAAAACCCGAGACACTTTTTGACAAGTTGTTCGCCCCAAATAGAGACCGCATCCAGCCGAGGCCCATACGCTATGACTCTCCTCCTCTTCGGCCTCCTTTGATCCTTGAGGAGATACCCGTAGACGTCCGTCAAGAAGATTCAGGGGAGGAGAGGGGACGGGAGGAGGGAAGAAAGAAAGAGAGATGTATAAAAAGAAGGCATACTCCGCCCCCATTTTATAAACTCACGTCGGTTAGGAGAGGGAAGAGAAAAAAGGCGGCAACTGTTTTGTGAGTGGTCCTCCGAAAGGCCGCAGCGGTAGGTGTGGCTCTGTTGTCGCCGTCTTGAAGGCGTGGGAGTGAACGGAGAATGATGGGGAGTTTTTTTTCTTACGAGAGTAGATCCGGAGGGAGGGGGAGGGAGGTGGTCCAGCCCTCTTCTTGGAAAATGATAAAAAGTATGCTTCCACCGGGAAGGCATGGAGGAACTCTCTGAATGTGTCTCCCCTCCTCTGTCATTACTCAGTCCTTTTTTCGTACCTTGAGTCTGATCCTCCTCACATTTTACCCTTTTTGCAATATTCTCCGAATTCTTTCCCGGTACACGTTTCGTCCTTCGACATTTCGAATAATTTCACGCCCCTCTTTGATGCCAAGATTCACGAAAGGCATCTCAGTTTTATAACGAGGTTGATCTCTTTTGGCAAGCACCGAAGTAAGGTTTACATGAACCCATTCGCTTTTATGTTGTAATAATTTATTCCAACGGTTTATTAGGGTTTTAGGAGCTTTCTTTCTGCAGGTATCTCACGTACATGCCTCCTAGTGGTAATTCCGCTTGTTCTGCAGTGAAGGATTTATCAATTTGACAGGTGCTCTCGGGTAATGTGCTATGTGAAGAATGTTTAGTCAGTTTATACAAGTATTTGTTCATCGAGCATATATTTTGATGAATGGACCCGTTTTCGTCTTGAAAATTTGAAAATCTTCTTACTTGAACCTTCGAAAATATTTTTACTAACTTATTTAATAGTTATTCTTGTTGTATTCTGATTTATAAGAGACAGTGGTAGCAGATGTTTTTAACTTTGCCCTGAAAACCATAGATAGTCCTTGGCCTATCTTCACGCATTCTCGACCGCCATTCTCTCCATTTCGTTCTCCCCCTTCCCTTCAACTCATTCTTCTGAGTGTGCGCGTTCACTTCACCTCTTTCTCTTCCTCCCACCTCCTCCCACCTCTCCTGCCCCCTCCCCCCTTTTATAATCTTCCCAAAATCCTCACACCCTTGTCGTCTTTGTGGAGCCGCCCGCCCGAGTGAGACAAAAGGCAGTCGGGGGAAAGGGGGCGGGGCGCGGGATGAAGAGAAGGTGTGGGATAAGAAAGGAGAGTGAAAGGGGTGGAGTAGGGGGGGGTGCGGTGAAGGGGGTGGGAGGACCTGCTGTTCGCTCGGGAAGAGGAGATCCTGTACGTCATTCCCCGGAGAGTCGTCTTCCTCCCGACTTCCCATTCCCGCACAAGTGGAAGGGACATTCTATCCCGTCTCCAAACCCCCCGCCTCATTCCGCCATCCATATCTCTGCCGCTGCATCTATTTCGCTCACTCGCCTCCTCTTAGCTCACAGCTCCGCCGCGGTTGGAGGGGAATCATGGCAGCGCCGTCGCTTTCATCCGTCAGTCGTCCCTTATAACCAATACCGCTTCCTCATACCTTATAAGAACACCTATCGCCCTCTCCCGTTCTGAATCACACCTTCCTCCTCTCCGTGACCGCCATTGTGTGCCCAGCTGCGCGTTTTCCCGCCTGGGGTCTCACCACCTTAAAGGCTCTTCGCGAGTGCGTCTTTCGCCTCTTCGGCTGTCGTTTGAATGACGGTGAAGAGGTGGGGTACGCCATTCATATCGGCTGAGGCGCGGTCTCTCGGCGATACTGCTTTTATTTCAAATTTCGCGGCTAGAAGAAAAAAATAGCTACTTCCTTCACTTGCGGCAAACTCAGCTCTTCCAGGTTTAATTGTGGTTACTTAATCTAGAGCTCGGCGTCCTATAATGGACGAAGAAAGATCATCTTGGAATCGCCCTATATACAACCTTCACACAAATATTGTAAGAGATCCGCCCGCGGAATCGGGAATTTTCTTATTTAAAATGTATCATTTAAAACAGTTTTTTCGAGTTTTAGACTAGAGGTTCGTTTTTCTCGGTATAAAATGTTTCTAACTCGAAGTAGTCAGTTATAATCTATTTTATAAACATTTCATAGCATTTTATATTCCAGCATAATTACAAAACTTTGATCAACAAATGTACATCTTGGTTGATTGATGCTAAGGGCTTAATCTTTAGATACCTATATACTAATTTATTGGCGGAGGTGGCTTAGTCCGTTGCTCTTGCGGTCCTCAGATGGTTAAAATAGTATTGCTCTGTCGCTTCAGCTCTTAAAAATCCAGTTCAATGAGCAATTTTTCTCTCGGATCAGAGATAATATATTTTTTTCGGGACAACAGAAGTGGGTGAATCCGACGAATTTAGCTAGGTCGATTATGCCTGCATCAGAAGAAGCCGGCATTGGTTCTTCTTTTAATTAAATTGGCATCACTTAATCAATTTTGCTTATGAATTTAAAACGTTTAAAAATACGAACGCTTAAAGAGCCTTAAGCGATTTTCATGCTTGTTCTATGACAAGTATTTTTCATGTAGTGGCATTTTATTGTTGGCATATTTAATTACCCATTTTGTTATTTTGTCAAGCAATCTGAGTGACATCATTTTTTTTTAGGAAGAGCTCAACGTCAAATTTATGATGCGAACTTTGAAATGAGAGCGGTTTACGTAACATAATCCCTTATTTTTTCCCTTCGTCTTTCTTTCATCGTCTTGTATCTTTTTCAAGTTTGGCTGCGGCCATATATTATTTCTCCATCTTCGTGTTTTCCTTTCGCTTTACCCTGCTCGAGTTCCCCCGGGAGACATAAAGCTGCAGCCATATCTCTTAGGCGTAATGAAGCGTAAACAGAAAATGTTAAGGGTGAAACTCATTTTCGTATCGCCGTTGTTATCTTCGGCTTTCGGATGAATATTTGATTCGCCCCAGAGGAAGACCTCCGAATCCGACCCTTCTCTCTTATTATTTATTGCTTCGGTCGATATTTATTGGTAAATTTATATTTCGTTCACCACTGCGGAAAACTGCTGTATATTTTTCTGCAAAATAAGGTCGACGTCTTGAGTAGTTTGATGGAAAATTGGCCGTTGCTGTTACATCCCTTTGTAGCATGTGCCCGATGTTATTCGTACTTGGATAAAGCTTTGTTTTCTTTTGGGAAAACTGTGAGCTTGGGCCCTCTTTTAAGAAAATGTGTATGTATAATAAAAAAATTAAGATATAATTGAACAGGTCGTTATTTCTAATAATGTCTAACAATTGTCGGAATATCGTCATTATAATTCAGTTGCCTCTCTGCTTTATTAATGCAGCTTGGTAGTTATAACTCGCTGGATTTATTTAAACTCGATAAATTTTTCAAATATTGAAGACATTTTTTTATTGAAAGTTGAAAATGATAATATAAACTTTATTTATTGGCTATTCCCTGGCAGACAGTCATAGTTTCGATCTGCGTGAGAAAAAGGTTTGACTGCGACACTTCACTATATTTTCTCTCGAATGTTTTCCGAGGTCATTGCGGGTTTTAGGCCAAAGTGGAACGCTTCGATCCAACTCTGACGTTGATCGTCGCAATTATGTCGGCATGTAAGCGGCCTCGCCGATCCCTCGGGAGAAATTCAACCCTGGGAAAACTCGGGTCCGTCCGGTTACCGATAACTTCCTTCTCCGCGAGCCTCTGGGGCTGAGCTGATGTGGCTGAGGCGCCTCGTCGAAAGGCCAAAGCTTCCGTTTTGATCGTTCGTTCAATGTCTGCATGAGGGGCTTCCCCTGGTGACGACTCCGTTCCGACTTGCCGCAATTCCAACGCATCCTTACCACCCCGCCCCACCCCCAAACCCACTCCGATTCCCTCCCCCAAGGCCAGGGGACGGGAAAAGAGCAATGCCCGTAATACTCAACATTGCCATCTTACCCCCTTAGCCAGGGTACCCTCCCTTCACGAGCTTATCTCGCGCGCTTTAACTCCGGCACAAATTCCCAAATCTCCCCCTCTCCTCCATATCCCTCCTCCCCTGCTGTCCCCTCCATTAAAAACCAACCCCTCTCCAATCCTTTACTTCCTCTCCCTCCCTGTGAACCCTTTCACGAGAGCGAGTATCTCCACCCTATCCCTTCCCACCCCCGCTCATCCCCCTAGACTGCGCCACATCGGCCTTAATCCTTTTATGTCCTCCCCTTTCCATCTCCGCCATCATCTTGCTCCATCTCCCTTCATTTGGAAGGGTTTTTAATATTCCCGGCGTTTTGGTACACAAAAGGGCGCGTGTTCCTTAACGCCCCCACCGCTGGATGTTGTTCCTCTCCCATGTACCAGAAGAGATGCTTCGACGGCAATGTTATCTCTCTCGCTCTTTCCCTTTAAAGGCGGCGGGCCTCCTTCCCACGTGACCCGAAGACACTCAAAGGCGACGGTGTGGGAATATTTCATCGTACTTCGGGAGTCTGGATGCGTCGTTTCCCGCGGTGAACCCCGGTGACGTAGTCGGAATGGGGCTTGAAATTTCAGACAAGCTCCAAACGTGGGTGTTGGATATTTAATTGGGCACGCGCCATTACGTTTACGACTGAAAAATGTGAGCGGATACCATGAAAGGCAATTCGAAGCAAGATAAATTTGATAATGTAACCACAAAATACTAATTTCCCGGAATTGACGTCGAAACGCCCTTACGAATTAAGTTTATAAGACTATTGTCTTTCTTAATGTGATTGTTGGATATCCAGGAACTCAAGCACTTGAGTATTGACTCAATGCAAGCAGTTGGTTTTGCTAATGGAAATAATGGTTGCTTAACGGATCTTAATTTTTTATTAAGAACATTATTTTTTATCAAGTTTACTGAAAGGCGTAACAGAAGAATTGCATTGAAACTGAGATTAGGATTTGTCGATTCCAGTGGTATCTGTCTAGCTCGAACTGTTTTTGTCCAAAATCAATGCGATGTGATACGTCTTTGCTTTCTAAACCTAGGGTCGTGGGTTCGAATACCGGATTAATGGAGTTTTCACGGAGGGCGTTATAACGTCAGTCGGCCTACGTTGTTTAATGAATACACAAAGCATAAAGCCTTGGGGAGTATTTCAGGGCAATTGGAGTGAAATGAATTCACTGATAAGGATGCAAACAAATGAAGTTTATATAAACCTTATTACTATCGCACTGCTGGATAACGCATTATTTTGCTAAACATTCCTGCATTCGCATCGAGTTTCTTTCTATTCCTGTGATCCGGTGCGCGTTTTAATATTTGAATTCGGGTTGTTTTGGCGGAAATCTATTTATCACCTTTAAATGTCAGGCCTCTCGTATTTATGATGGGGGCAGCAGGGTTTGTGTGTAACAATCATGGCTGCCGTGCGTCACGTGTCGTTCAACTCGGTACAATTTTAACGCGGATCGCGGCTCGCCCTTTCCTTTTTATACTTTTCTGTACCTGTGTGTCTCAGCTGCAACCCATAAACATTTCACACCCTCTCTTCCCCACTTCTTTTCCACTCCCTAAACTCACACCCGCCCCCCCTCCCCCCTTCCCCACACCCCTCACCATCTCAAGCTTTAAAAATAAAATAGAAAAAGGACTAGAGAACACTCACCATTCCTCCAAAGCTTACACGTGGTTTTCCGTGCATAGAATCCCGGATGAAAAAATACTTTCTATCCCACTCTTGTGAGGAAGACCTCCTCCTGGATCCTGCTGGAGAAACTACCTATCCCGCCCCCTCCTACGTCATCCTCTGGAACCCTGCCCCCTTGCTCTAAAACCTTCCCACAACGTCCTTTCCCCATCCCACTTCCCCTAGTGCCAACTAATTTATGACGTATGAGTGGGGGTTTTAGAGAGAGGGACGCAACTACCCTTCGCATTGATAAGTGAAATGGGGCAATGTTGCGAAAAACTGTCGGCCCCATTAAACCACCCCATCCCTTGCGCCTCACCTACTACATTTTTTCTCTCCACCCTAAGCCTCCCCCAACAACACCTCCCTATATTCTTGGCGCCTACTTTTCAGGGTTTTACCCCTCCCCCGCTCCCTCCTGCTTCCTCGCACGTTGTACCCTTTTTACTCGAGGATCCCCTTTCACGAGATGATTCCTCAGAGGTTGTGGCTCCTGTTAGGGGTGGAAATGAGGGAGTATGCGTACACCAAGGCACATGCTTTGCCCGCCCATCCATTCCTTCCCCTCGCTGTCTCCTCAGATCCACCACCCGCCCCCAACTCCGTTCCCGTGCTCCTCCCTGCCCCTAGGGACAGGGTTTGGCACGCTTCCTGAGTACCAAGTGGTGTGGGGCTTGGATGGCTCGGGCGTAAATAAGAAATAGGGAGTTTTGGGGGTGCATTGGAATGGCACCGTTGCGGAGATACGTGTGTATGTGCCCGTGTGAAGAGAGAGGGAGGGATCTTCCTCATGTGTTTAGAGCTGTTCGATATTGCGATGTATCGAATACCACATGCAACATACGCGATAAATCTCTGTGTTATGTAGAATCGTTTGTGCGATATGACATATTGCGATAAAATGGAGTATTCGATACTTGGTGGAATCATGTGATATAAAATATTCTTTGACACGCGAAACATTATCTTGGAAAATTATGCGTTGAGATGTATTTGGCTGTTCACTATATTGCATTGCAATAGTAATTATGTAATATCTCGAATGACTATCTTTTCGTCTTATGTATCTTCACCTTGACTCTTTCCTCCACTATCTTCCTGAAATCCCTGCTCCAAACTATACCCATGATATGTGTACTTATTACTCCATTAGCCTCCAAAAAAATGCGTGGCAAAGGCTAACGTGCATTATTCTGTAAATGGGGGAAAAGGGAAAATGTATGAAGAATCAACATTAAAATGTGTACACTAGTGTTTAGCTTATTATACGCTGTTGTTTTGAACTTTGCTCGAGAAATAATGAGTCATTGTTACACTCTGCTCAACCCTGGTTTTATTATTCCGTCACTTTTTCTGACCTGCATGTCCTTCTTTGGGATAGAATTTTATCGTCCACGGCATAAAAATTCGTCCGTTGTAAGTAGTACTGTAAATTATGCTACCATAATTTCCTCAATCGACTTTTCAATTTCATTTTCATGATATTTTAACTATTTGCTTTTGAGCAACTCCGAGCTATACTGCAGTGGTTTTGTGACAAAATTATTAGATTTTTAATCACCTGTCGTCATAATGAATGGGTGCCTCTCGGAAATAGATGAGACGGCTAATTGCATGGCGCAGTAAATAATATCTTCTATCTAATTAATGATAATTTTAATGCGAAGTGGAAAGATGGTTCTATAATTGCACGTGGAAATATATTGATGACACCTTATGATTCACTCCTAAAGCATGGGAAAAGCGTTATTTGCGATGCATCACATCCGGAATCCCTAAGGTTTCGCAAACCTGCAATTATTTCTATAATTACGCTTAGGGTGGGAAAGAAAACTAGCCGTAATTCACCTCAATTACATTTAATTTATGTCCCCAAATATTCTTCAAGCCTCTTGAATCATTCCTCGAAGGAGTAAGTGCGTTAAAAGTTTTGGAATCATTTCAAGAACGTTTTGATGTACCGAGATTCCTTGCAGTTACATATCGGTCGTGTTTTTATTAATGTCAGTTGAGGCAAGAGCTTGTTAAGTGGCATTCTTTGGTCAACTGTCTAAAAAGGGAAGTAAGACTTAATGGTGGCCAGGGAATACGTATGCGGGTGTCTACGCATTTTCCACCGTCTTGGTTAAATATTCATAATACGATTGCCACCATCATGTTATCCAATCAGGCATATCAAATACCCCTTTACTCCCTGACGTACCTTTATATATGAGAATAAATATCGCATCATGGGTGGTGCGTGCGTTTCCAAAAATACTGAAGGGAATTTTCACAAATTAAATGCAAAAAGCATCAACATGAAATAGCGAGTAGAAAAAGCGAGGAATTATTTTCATTTTCCACTTTCATTTCATCTTTCATTCGACGATTTTGTCAGTAATCATGTGAATATTGCATCTTAACCTCATCCAAGACAAACCTCAGATCGATGATTGAAGGGGAAAGGTCATTGGTAAAGCCTCCCAAAGCTCCATACTTCAAAGAAACCAACAAGGAAACGGAAGTAGGCGATTTTTAAATCAAAATCTTTGAGGGGTGTGGTAACAAAACCGAGGCGGCCGTTGAGAAGAAGAAAGCCCGTAGTATTTAGATTCGCGGAGAGTGAATCGAAAACTGTTTGCATCCTCTCCGTTTTAAGTTTCCTCGGGTCGCGTAAAGAGTGCGTTTATAGTCTATCAAAAGAAATGTTGGCTGCGGGGCTGTGGTTTGGGGGCTGCGAGGAAGGATTGGGGGGGAGTGTGAGTTCCCCTCGTGCCGTGGTTACGTTTTTCGCGGCATCGGTCTTGTTTCGGGCCATGTGGGCAAGCGGGGGGTAAGGGGGGGCAAGGGGGGGGGGCGATGTGGATATGGTTTCCCAAAAGTCTCCTTTCTCCCGCTGCCTCCTCCTCATCTTCAAGATTCGGGGTGGGTTGGGCGGGGGTTGTCAAGGGCGGTTATAGGGGCGGGGGGATGGGCGATGGGGTAGCGGGCACGCGGGAGGCGGCGGCCCCTACGTTTTTGAACCCCTGCCAGGGTAAATTTGGGGTCCCCGTCCCTGCCGGCTAAAAATAAAGACTCACTTCGGTCTTCCTCCCATTTATCCGACGGAGGAGAGGAGGACACTCATCCTCATATCCTCCTCCCCATCTATATTCTTCGCCGCCTCTCTCCCCTCCCCCTCCTGTGTCATTTCTCCAGCTTTATCCCCGGTTTCCTCACATTTATCCTCTTCTCTTTACGCCTCTCTCTTCTCTCTCCCACTCTCTCTATCTCCATTCCATCTTCCTCAACCCTCCGCCCCCTCTCCGTCTTCTTCCGCGAGGGACGTCACCGCCTATCAAAAACCCCGGCGACTGTCGTAATTAACCCCTTCGGTTTGCGGGCGGGTGGGTTGATTGTGGATTGGGAGTGAGCGGATGCGTAGAGCGCAAGGCGTACCTACTCCTTCCACCTCTGCTTAGAGCGCGGAGGACGTCCGGGGCTGGGTAATTGCGAAGGGAAAGGAGAGGGGATCTTTCGAGTTTGGCGGGACGCGTTCGTTCTTTTTGGACGCGGACCAAAGTGAATGTCTCTTTCCATCCCGTTCGGGAATAAATTCGGAATAATGGTCTGCCAAAATTGAAAAAATTTTCCTGGTTCGTCTCTTCCTCGAAGATGAGGAACGATCTTCGAGAAAGTGTTCTTTGATGAAAGGATGCACGGTAGAGTTGAGGACTTAAATAGGCTTCTTTTCTCTCAATGTTTTATCATCATTTACGAACAATGAGAATAAATGACGAGGAAGTTGTACATACAATGGTGGTTTTCTGACCATACGGACCGTGGAATTCACCAGCATTTTCAAATTTCATCTAATAAATTATTTTGAAGGGCTAACCTATATAATTTGGTAATAAGAACAATGCACTATGTGCACTATGGCTCATTTTAATTGATCGGTTAAATTAATACGATCATATTGGTTATCTTTTATGGATTTTACATCATGTTTTCATGATACAACCTTCGTTTTCATTTTATTATGTACGATATATTCTTTTAATGCTTCCATCATTCACTTCGTAGGCTTTTCAAAACTTAACTTTTAGCTTAATGATATTATTAACCTCTATTTCGTCATCTGGATTGGAATAATGAATATTTAATGTTGATTTGAGAGTGCAGCTCAGTTATATATTATATTGCTCAAAGGAATGAACCAGATTATTTGGACGCAATCGTTCTGGGAATATTGTTTTACTTCATCGTTAAAAAATCTGCTTCCTGAAGACATACTCTCTACTGTTAGGACAACTAGAGGGTGTGCAAAAGAGGATGGATAATGTTTTTACATAAGGGTGCATGGAACCAGGAGAAGAGCTTCACGGAACCAGGCTTTCCCTTCGTCTCCCACGCGTGTCGTCGGTCACGGATCCATGAAGTCATCTTCCGATCCCAAAAATGTCTCATTGCACCGACAACGCCGGTTGTTTCTCCCGTTGAGTGCGTCCTCCATTCGCGACCTCTCTTCCCCCGCCTCCCTCATCATCATCATCATATCTCTCGCCGCACACCAAACCCTTTCCAACAATTTTTCGGCTCACGCGGCCGCGAGGAAACTTCTCTCCGTGTTCTCATTTAATTCCCCATCCCATCCTCTCCTCTCTCTCCTCGGTGAACCATGCCATCTTACCCCCACATGCCCTGGTATCGTTGGAATATCTTTATTTTTTCAATCTCTCGAGATTCCGCCTCGCAGCGCCCGTATCCCACTCCGAAAACCCTTTCCCATCTGGGCGTACGGGAGAGGAGAGAAAAAAAGGTAAAACTCCCGATGAGAGGATGCTCTTCTTTCTGCCTTTCCCTCCCTCGCCTCCTTAATATTTCCTCCTTTCCCGCCTTTGGGCTTGTCCCTTAAATCCCGACCTCAGGGGCGCCGCCGGATGCTGCTGGGGCCCGCTCCCATTTCCAGGGAATATACTAGGGGTTCCGGACGGATGAAAGGCTTTTTTGCCATGGGCTTACCTATACTACTCGGGTGTGTTAGTACCTACCTCCTCCTTAGATGAGAGTGCGTTTGGAGTCCCGTTGACGTTTCTGCTATCACTCTTTGCAACAATCAGCTCTGTGAACAACGGAAATGGCGTGCGGCAGTAGGTGCTAGGGTGCAAGACTATTAGGCGTTTGGTGACTGATATAGGTAGTCTTGGCATTAAAGGCCGTCGTTTTATCACGAAGACAAACAGAAATCTGAAAACAAAAAAAAATGAGGGAGTAGAGTAGTTTTCTGTGGAGGTTTAAAGATAATTCCGATGTTTAATTCTATATTACTTCATATTCCGGTTGAAAAAAAAAACAGTAATTCAGGTTAGAGTTTGTATAAAATTCGTAGAGATGTTATCAATTATTGAAAGGGTGATAGCGAGAGATGCGTAAACACTCCCGAGCCTTCTTCTCCTCCATGCGGAAGGAGATGCCTTCACTACCATTATCTCACCCTCTTGCCTGCCTGCCTCTTAAAAAACCATCTCTCCTTTTCACGTAAGCAGGAAGGGGCTATCTCGATTACTCCGGGAAGATGCGCTGCGTGGCCATCTTGTTTATGGGCACTTCGAGGGCGCAAAGAGTGAAAAGCGAGAGATAGGGAAATGGGAAGTGAGAGAGAGGCCCTTCGATACGGAGGAAATGAGGAAGAGGCATCATGGAAAGGGAGAGGAAAAAATCCATATGCATAGTGGCGAGCCTCTTCGGGGAGGCTTGGATTGGTTTTCCGGGAGATCTTAAGCCGCCTCCGGGCTCTGAAAATGATCGATACTGATACTAGGTACGTTCCGGATTAGTTTCATGCGGACGGGGAGGACGATAGAATTTTCAAGTGTGCAAGGATGACGTAACACATTGCATGCATTTTGTATGAGAGTCATATCAACTGCATCCCTGTCGAAGGCGGGCGATGTGGAACTTCCTCGTACGGACTCCTGATGCGGTTTTCGCTGAGGGCAGTCCACGTAATGCGAGAATGTTCAAAGATTCATCGCCAGAGTTATATTGTAATACCTCCAACATTCAGATATAAAATTTGTGTTTTAGCAGTTTGTATGAGAATAATTTTGTGACGAGTGAGCGAGTGGCCTTACGGGAATTAGCATTCGTTGACGGAGAATTATTCCATCGTAATTTACTCTCGGAAGTTGAATGCATTCCTATAAACTCGTCTGAAATTTAGGTAGTAAATATTCCTTTTGAGTCGCTTGGAGACGATTGCATTTAAAAATTCATATTTGCTCGTAGGTATTTATTAATCTGTGATATCAATTTATTGGCTGCACATGTAGATGGCGATATGGCAGCTGAACCAATGTTGTTCGATAAAAAAATTCAGTGCGCATATTTAAACTGACTAATCCAGCGCGCCTTTTTGTAAAAGTTTTAATGTGATTCGGCAACCCATGGAAAATGACTTCTTTCTAGGTTAAGGCCAGAACATGAAACAGTGTCATTGATCCAGTTTCTTTGGGGCTAATGTAAAAAAAAATGATGCCTGATCCTTCTCGGTGAATGTCAGGAGGGACCTTCTCTTCGTGGTGTGATCGAGGTGGGAAATCAAGTATTATTCGTTTAGTTTTGGGGAAAAAAATGGCAGATTCCGTCGCAGGGCTTATCTCGCGTGGAAATAAACAGTGGTGGTTTACTGTGCCCGCGCGGGTATGTGTGTGTTCTTCCGAGCTTTGCATATTTTTGCGGCAATTCTGCGGTGGAGAGGGGGGGTGGATGAGACTCCCAATTGGTTTCCCTGGTTACGGTCGAACGCAGGGCCTGTGCTCCGTGTATGTATGCATGCGCTAATGCACGACTCTGGTCTGCGTCGTGTCCTCCTACTGTGAGCTCGCGAGTTTTGTACACCGGACGACTTTGACGCGCCACGGTGGTGTCAGAATAATTGAGGGCGGAATACCGCAAAAAAATTACGCACCACAGGGGGGGTGTGACACGAGGGGTTTGCGGAAGGGGTGGGATCAGGGTTTTTGCTCGTTCAGGGGTTGGGTTAGGGGTAGGTGTCAAGCGAGAGAGGAGGAGGTGGTGGTGAAGGGGGGTTTTTAGGGGGTGATTTTGGTTTGGTTCAGAGGAGAGAAAGTTTATTTTTATTTTGTTTTTGTGTTCCCCGTTCCCCGCACTGACTGGGGGTGGGGAAGAGGCGATGGTGGTGTAAAGGGGGTGGTTGGTATGGGGTGGGTGGGGTTCGGCGAGGGTAGTTGCGGCCGCCGTATCAAAAATCATGCGAGACTGCCAAAAATTTGAGGAAGATGTGTGATCTCTGTGAATCCTCGGCGATGTATGCGATTCGGGGTCGTGTGGATAATTGGAGTTTTTCGGGGATGGGGGAGTGGCGGGGTTGCGTTGGAATTATTCTCTGCGATATGAATCTTGCATAAATATCCCGGATGAATTTAGTATGTGTCCGGGGGAAAGTTGGCAGAGGGAGTGAGGAGGGGATAAAGGTAAGAGATGCGGGCGCGGAAAGGGAGAGAGGGATGGATAGAGTGAAAATTTAAGCGCTCTACGTGAACTGCGTGAATGATTTATGTCGTCCGTGTGACTTTTCGTCTTGGGGCTTTGCGTGTATATATTTTTTTAAATATTTCAATGCGTCCATCATGAAAGTGTGGCCCACAGTCCAACTTCATTTTAATTTTTATCCACTTCCCCCATCCATTTTAGCTGATAGTTTTTTTTTAATAATAGGCAGTCTACCGAGCAGACAATGCCTTCACAAATGGAGGTACTTACAAGCAGAATACTGAAATCGGTGTGGTATTAGTTTACGCGCACACTTCCTAAGTGAAGGGAAAGGAAGCGTGCCGCGGGGAGTTGAAGGTTATGTCACTGATAAATCAACATTTTTTGTTGTTATTTATTATTTTGCGATAAGTTTAATATTTTAGATTCACTCAGTAAAATCTCATTTCTGATTTAAAAGGATAAATAAACTACGAAGTATTCCACACCACGCGAAATTGATTCACCACCACTTTGCTCAGCTATACATTCGTTTTTATGAGCACTTTCCATTGTGCTTTTTTATGCCCCGTATTATGCCAATTATATTATCATTTCAAAAGTGATTTCTGAAGTAATAACTTTGATAACTCTACGGAAGCTAAAAGAGGGCTCTCTTATTCCATTCAATCGCTACCGATACCGAGTTAATTTATGTTTACGGATAACTAAGGATAGAATTTGAATTAGGGGAAGTCGTAGTGAGAGAAAGGCAGATTAGGTCGCACTCAAAAGGTAAACGAGACGAGAAGCTTTGCTCCATTGTTTTACCCTTTTTGAATAGGTGCCTGGCTTGGTTTTCAGACTCGGTGCTAGATGAATTTTGAGAAACCCGAGTATGGGCGATGTTAGTATTTTATCCTTGTAAGATTCCAGCTCGGTGGTGGACCGGGAAATGAATTTAAGACTTATTAAATGGGAGTTTACGATGAGTAGAAAGATATAAGTTTGGCTGGGTAGTGGTTTGGCGATTCCAAATTGGTCGGAAGGCGTGGGCAGAGAGGAGAATAGTGACATCCTTCGAGTTCGGACGGGAAGTAGTGGGTGGGGCTAGTGGCAGGGGTTGGGGGGGTCTGAAGTAGTGGCGTGAGCAATGGGGGGGGGGGGCTGAGGAGAGAGGCTACCGGAGGGAAAGGTATTAATGGTTTAACCGAAAAAGAGTGACACGTAAATGACGGATGTATTTATTTTTTTCACCGCCCGGAGAAGTAAAAAGAAAAAAAAATAACGATAAAAATTCATCCCGACACAGCGAGAGGAACCACAGCACGAGGGCATTACGAAAAAATCGCTCCGATGGAATACACGAAAAAACATTTGAAAAATGACAAGGAATATCCGTGAGTGTGCCTTTCGGTTTGTGCGCACGGTGTGGACGAATAGAGGGATGAGGAAGGTTCTTGGGTCACTCTAGGGCTTGATGGCATCAGATCTGAAATCAAGCGGTGAATTGTGGAAATGAGAGAGTCAGGATGAAGTATTTACCGGGTGCTAGCTAGCTCCTCTCAGCGCTATTTGCAACCCCTGATCCGATCTATACTCTGAACAGTTGTTGACTAGGATTCGGTGTACTAAATGGTGACGTATGCAATCCCGCTTTGCACTACGCACTCCATCTTGTTAAGAATGTATCCATTAATAGCAGTAATAAATGACAGCGTTGTAAAGACTTTTCATATTGCCTTTCTAAATGGGAAGGTTTTAACTTTTAGAATACGGAGAAATGAGGACAAAAATAATGATTTCCGAACAGGAATATGATAAAAGTGTGGCGAAGTATACTGGATCTAATTGGCGAAGCGAAGTGGGGAATTCTAAAGGCCGTTTTACACAGTATATTTATTTGTACAATCTATCGTGTGAACGCATGTACAGTCAAGTGTGCAAGAAAATATTGTACGAAAGATTGAATCAGACTGAATGTCGCTTTACATGATGAGTGCAAACGCACAATTTTCCGTGCAATTTAGCGGTAGAAATCGATCGGAATTCGCGAGTGTTTTGTTTATCATGTTTATGTTTCACTCTTAAACATATGTTTCACTCACGTATTTAAAACCTTGAAAATCTTTTCCGTTCTATTTTCCGTTCAGTCATTCATACATTCGCACAAGCGTTCGCACAATTTGCCGCTTTACACGGTACAATTTCCTGATACATACGTTTGCTCGATAGATTGTACAAAAAAATGTACCGTGTAAAACGGCCTTAAGAGGAATTTAAAATGTTTAAACCAGAGAGAGTACCAGGAATAATTTATAAAGTTCATTAAAATCAGGGATTTTTATTGAAAGGACATATACTCAAGTTGAAAATGACGATTATCTCCTTCCGCCGGAACCTTATATTCTATTTGTTAACGTGATGCCATGGCTTCTGCATTAATCAGTTAATACAATTATTGTAGAAAATATTGTTCTTTTACTTAGAAAATTATATAATTATGCTTGTAATTCAAGCAGATAGAATGCCATAACTCCGGATAATTTGGGCTAGGAAACAAGTCTGGCCATAGGTGACATTTCAGGCCATTTAGCATTACTTTTTCTATTGCCACCTTTTCAAATAAATCTCTGCAAAAATTTCACTCCAGTAGCTAGCATCTTTTGTGAAGTTCTGTCAGTGAACCAGGTGATGTGAGACGAGAGATCGGCAAAGTGAGATGGATTAATTTAAGTGCTTTATAAGTTGGAAAAGGAAAAATAAAATGGCGCTGCTGACATCAGCATTGAAGTTTTCTATGGAAGTGCCCCCGAGAAGTGTCACTGCAGAGTTTTTCAGGGCGCGCATTACATGAGAAATTATTAATCCTTTCTCTTTGCGACCCCTTTAACTTTTCGGAAAGGAGAAAAATATCCGGCCTTTTAAATCTTTCCCATGCCCAAAAAATGTCTCTATCTCTTAACTTTCTTTAATGGCCAGTCTCTCCCGTTATATGTTGGGTGGCCTGAATAATGCCTTTCGGAACGAAGTGGACCTGATGCCGTCGGAATGGGGAATTGGTTCGGGAAGGAGCAGGAGAGGGAAGAGGAAGGAGAGAAAGAATGGGAGAGAGGAGGAAAGGAGAAAGGATAGGATGGAGAGGGTATGATGTGTGTGAGGAGGAAGGGGAGAGGCGTGAAGGGGGAATAAAATGGCGGCGGAGTATGGGAAATAATTGGGACGGGTGTTCGAAATTGCATCACGTCCCGATTGGAACATAGCTTCCCTTTTAGCGGAGCGGGACAGCCGAGCCTCGGCCACCCACCCGCCTCGTCCCCACCCACTCTCCCTCCCTCCATCTCCTGCGCCTCTTCCTCGCCTCCACCACTCCACACCCCCCGTTCCCACCCACTTAGCCTTCACTCTGCTCCCCACATGCAAGCTCTTCGTCCCCCCCGTTCCTCTCCTTCTCTCCCAGAGGACACCCCCTTGCATTTTCCTCCTCCCACTCCACCCGCTGGTGTTCTTGTCCCACACACCACTTCCTATTCTCCTCCCCCCACCCATGCCTCCCACCACCGCAAGAGACACGGGCGTTTGGGAGAGGTCGGTTTGGATGCTGGTGCCGTCCTGGTGCCTCTCTTCTCCTCTCCATCCGAACCCCATGCATTTCCTCTCGGTCCCTTCACCATCTCGCGTCAACCGTTCCGTGCCACCAGGCGTTCGTTCCACCCAGACAGGCACCACCGACGTCACCAACCGCCTCGTGGAACTCTCCCCAGCCGCCCCTCCCCTTTCCCATCCACCCCTGGCGCGCCCACATCTCCCCGCCCACCCCCCCGTGAAACACCCCTTTCGTCCGCCGACTTCCATTACGCGCACCTTTGAAAAAACAAAAGAAGTGTGAAAAAAGGAAGACCAGTACTCCTACGTACTCCGTGAGCGTATTTCCATCCCGGAGAAAAATTCTCGCTCCAATCTTTTTTAACCCCTCGCCCGTCCAGGAATTTTTCGGCAAATTTCATCTCTCGTTCCCACTTCCGCGGATTGGGCAGTGGCTTGCATTTTCAGGGAAGCCGTCGGGACTCGGGTTTAAAAAAATTGCCTTCATGCACTCTGGAAGTGAGTTCAGTAAACCTAGGAATTGTTTTTGCATAATCTTCTTCTGGATAGTGTTCTCGTGAATTATGTTTCTACTCCACGTTTTCCGTTCATTTTCAGTGTATCGTGCTGAAGTTACAGCTACAGTAATTCGGT
The DNA here is from genome assembly GCA_963573305.1 of Pyrrhosoma nymphula. Lineage (NCBI taxonomy): Eukaryota > Metazoa > Arthropoda > Insecta > Odonata > Coenagrionidae > Pyrrhosoma > Pyrrhosoma nymphula. Next base: position 86,582,375 of record OY754338.1, read on the forward strand.
CTCCCTTCTATTTCTCTACTGTAATATTTTTGAGCCGCTGCAGCCTATGAATATTCTGCTGCTTGAATCACAATTTTATTTCCTTCAACTTCGTTACAAAGAATATTAATTTATTGGTTGTTTAACCGTGATTTTTTGAAGAGTTAAAATTCTTTATAGAGTGAAATCATAGCAAGCTTACTTCGGAGGAGATAATGTTGTCATTTCCATGCTGATTTTATATAGATAATATTCAGTATAACGCTCCCATATAATAAGGTATCTTTATGCTGCCCCTTTCGCCATCGATTCAAAAATGTCTTGTTTTATTTTTTTCTCCTGTTAATCCTAGCATATTGAATTGTAGTGAGGGCAATACCTACCAAAAATACACGAGTACTATGTGATGACATTTATTGTGGTCCTATTAATTATTTCATTTTAGCAAATAGACCAAGACATTTTCTTCGTGCATATGCCTGAAAATATTTTAATCCACAAGTTCACCGTAGCAGTAATGTCAATATAGGAAAATATTCTATTTATTTTAGATTAGGTTTAATGAGTAAATTCATCAAGAAGTTTACAAAAATCAGGTATTTTTCATTATTAATCAGTTTTTAACTGCTTTCATTTGCCTTATTAGTATGTATTATATAGGAGAAAGGAAATGCGTATGATCGTATTGATACTTTTTTTTAGATACTATTAATGATATGGCCACGTGTCAAAAATAGCCTGCATAATGTTTACGCTCGTATTTCTCGGGAAAGAAATTCTGCGATGAATAAAGATAGACTTTTCTGTGCGTCAGCAGGTCGATACGGCGACGTACATCCTTCCATGCACGTAGGTACCCAATGCCCCTCACCATTATTCCCTCTCTTCGTCCTACGAAGGACTTTTGGCCTTATATTTTTTTATTCCCTGCCTCCCGCGCCACCCACGTGTCAACCAGCCCTTCTCTCTCTCCCGCACCGCATGCAAATTCCCCGCACGCAGTCCGCAACTCCCCCTTCCCACCACCGCTGCTCGGTTTAATGTCCCGCCATTTCGAAATATCAAAAGCCGGGGTGCCTGTGTGCCGTATTTGCATTCCACAACGAAAGGCCACCGGGAAAAAGAATAGCTTGCAAAGCGCGAAGCGGAATTTATGCGTACTAAATCGCTTTAAACGAAAAGAGCCGTGTTTATTTTCAAGATCGGGAGCTTCCGATAGCGCCCGGTGGATCCGAGTTTTATATGCCACACGAAGCGCTTATCGATATGTGATGTTACGGGGCCCGGGTCCTCTCCGCTCCCTTCCTACGCCCTCTCCTCTCAAACCTATCACCTCCCACCTCTCCCACCCCTCCTCCCCTCTCACCCACACGGCCCGCGTGTGATTACTTGTGTACGAGAGCGCCGCTGTGTTCCGCCAGCGTTAAAATCGTATCGGTTTTCCGATTTCACCAACTAATTAAGGTTTCATGAAAAATTCCCGCGTTTTCATTCGAACGTTTTCCTCCCCTAATTAAAGTTTTATCCGCCGGGCTGCGTCATTAGTGAGATCATCGCAATTTATTTAACGAGGTTTTCCATTTTCACGTCTATGTTTTTCGCGGCTGTAAATTGTCCCGGAGAGAGGAGGGCTGTGGTGTAAAAATACTTTAAAAAAGCTTGGGAATCCGTTGCTGAATTTCATCCAGATTAGTAATTTATTGGCCATAAAGAGCCATTTTCAGCCGTTCAAAAGTTTACGTATTGCACTTTGAAGCTGCAAAATGTGAATTGTTGCTAGGACAACGAGTTTATCTCGTTGCCTCATCAAAATCTCGTAATTAATCTTTATTCGAATTTACGCGCCGTGCTTGTTTAGCGCTAGATAGATACTTACAGTGAGATAATATCCATTCCCAATTTTCTTGCACCAATAGGTTAGCGGGCGAAATTTTTATTTGAATCAGTTTCCGTTATGTAATTCACCTTTTAATTTTGGTGTGTCCTCATGCAACGGTTTCCATTATATCTTTTTTAATAGTATCACATGTAATTTCCAAAGCAATTGATGCCAACTTGCAATAAAGTTTCGTTAAGCATTTGTGTGTAGCATGTACAACCCGAAAGACTCCATGGACAATTTTTTGATTGAATGAGTACCATTTATAAAATCTCCAAGTTTGTACTTTCTTCTTTTTTGTATTCGCCTGTGAAAAGCAAAGACAAGCTATTATAACTAAGTTTGCCATGGACACAGGTGGTGGCAAGGCGGTAGATGTACTTCTTAGCGCCTTTGCTCTGAAGAAAGCATTGTAATATTTAAATCTTGAATAATTTGACTTTTCCCTAACGGCATTTTCATGGCCTGTTAAATTCTTAATCTCTCCTTTTCTTCGGCATTATATACATTTTTCCGTCTCCCGGAAAGCTCAGGGGCTCTCATTTTTAAAGAGAATTCGTTTGGTCATGAGAGTGTGGCGGAAAGCCTGGACGTGGCATGTGTTTGGCATTCTGTGGTGCACGGTGTTGTGGGTACGAGATTCGGACAATTTGCTGAGGGCGACAGGGTACACCAAGCTCAGTATCGATTGTTCGTATTCTTAACCCAGGGAATAAAACACGCTGTCATTACCATGTTACTTATCTAGCTTCTGTGAACCCATCCTTACTAAAACTTAACGCATAAATCTAAACTCATGAATTGCATCCTTAGCACTTGATTTTACTACATGATGTCTCCTTTAATATACAAGAAGCAGAATACTACCTTCTTGTTAATCTATCTTGATCTTATTAATCAAGAAAATCTCTTTTGAAGGGACCTGTCACTGTTTAATTACATTTCAGCACTCTATTTGCGCAATGCTCTTGTTGCATTTTCCTGTTAAATGTAACGTCTTTGTCTTTTAGCAGAAGCACAGGCTTTTTTATTTGATACCAGATAGTCTCTATTGTCACTTTTATTTTGCTGAGGGGAGTAAAATTCCTTGTCATTTCGATAATAAAGCAGAATGTCGTAATGTGTAGCTCTTGTTTTAAACAAACGAAAAAAGTATGTACCTAATAATAAAAATACCTTTCGATAAAGCCTTTCCTCATCAATTGTTTGATCTTCATTAAATTCCAAGCATTTTCTCATGGCATCATTTTTTTATAAATCGGCATGTATTTTCCGATTTAAATAATCTACCTATCCTGTTTGGATTTAATTGGGAGGTGGTTTGAGTCTCCTCCACTTTCATCCCGAAATTAGTCCATGCCCACATTCATTGCTTACGATTGTATTCCCGTCGATATAACCGGTCAGATTCTTGAGTGAAGGGTTATATCATTTTTGTTGATATTATCCCTCAGCACTTGAATGAAAATATCGTGTATATTAAGCACTCCCATCATTTTCGGTCGTCGGAAAATAATCGCCGAAGTTTGTGCTCGGAGAGAATATCCTCTCAGTTTTGTTTACTACGGCTGAATCAGGCGAAAGAAGTGTTGCTCATCCAGATCCTTTGGGGTGATAAACCACCTTCCATCACCAACCGACGAGGCATGCCTCGTATCTCCCAAATCCGCTGGCCGTAAAAAAAATGAATATTTTGCGAGCAATAAAGAAAAATCGACGGAAGGTAAAAAAATCTCAAATACACGTGCATATATGTATTTTTTTATGGAGTACCCTGTAAGGGTTTTCATTCCCACCTCTCTTTCAAGCTTTCGCACACGTGAACGTTGCGTGTGCACTACCGCGCGCCGTGCTGGTTTTCGTGCGTGGTCGAGACGCGGGGAGAGCGGCGTGGAAAAGAGTGCGGGAAGGCTGACATATCGACATTTCAATGGCTGAGTTGGAGTAATCGATCCGTCGATAAATTCAGCGCGGAGACATACGCAAGCGCGTAGGAGACTCACTGGTGTTCCCCCGCCCGCCCCCTCCTCTCCACCCCCGCCCCCTCGAACCCTGCCTCCCTTCACAACCCCTGTGCGCGTCCACACCCAACTGCTCCTCCCCCTCCGACACCCTTCCCCTCCGGCTAATGGCAATGCAGGGAAGGGGTGGGGTCCGGCGAGGGTTTTGAAGGCAAACGGGTTAGGGGTTGTGTGCCTTTCTATATACATATTATATAAATACATATATGTATACATAAAGTTCTGCTTGCGCAGAGTGGAGGGTACGCATCGTAGTAAGGGGGGGGGAGTGAGCGGGAGTTCGTGTGAGGGTGGTTGGCGGGCAGGCAGGGGCGCGTCCGTTGGTTTGGTCGGGGGTTGGAGGCTGGCTCGGATTTTGAAGGGAAGGGAGATGGGGGAGGGGGTTGGTTGTGCGTGGACTGTGCGGGAGTTTTTCTTTTTTTTCCCTTCACCGTTCTCCTCTCTGCCCCCACAGCCTTGGGCGCGAGGGTTTCTGTCGGAAAGGGGTTGGGTTTTTAGCTTGGAGGCGTGGTTTTAGTCGGTAAGGGAGAGAGTGGGGGTGGGCTGTGGGGGTTTGGGAATGAAAGAAATAAACATGGCTGGTACTATGACGACGAAGGGGTAGAGAATGGTTCCGGGGGAATATTTTTCTCTCCCCCCTCTCCCTCTCCTTCGTGCGAGGAGGATATTTATGCGATACGTTTCGGACGGGAGATGGTCACGGGCCGAGCCTCGTCTTTTTCAGCGTTTGGTTGTGATGGGAGATTGATTTGCTAAAGGTTATTCTTCCCTCCGAACACAAACCGACTCGGCGTAGACCCCCTTCCCGTCCACCCACCCATGAGAGAGGAAGAGAAAGAAGAAAAAAATTCTCTCGAGAAAGAAAAAAAAGAGTGCTTTAATTTTTTTCGATCGTATCTCTCTCCCAATGGATGTTTTTATTCCATGAATGACACTTTTCCGAGTTATGCTCGCCCGTTCGATTTTTCCCCCCGGTCCCGTTCGTTAAAAGTTTATTTCTGTCGGTATGAATGTGATCCAAATCAAGATTGATACGAATCTCCCTCCCCCACATCCCGCCTCCCTTGGTTCCACCGGAGCACTATATCGGTTCCGAGTCGCAGTGTAGAGGAAAATGCTTCCGCATCTCCTATCATGGATATAATATTTTCCGATTAAGACAAATATCAATCATCATTAAGGACGCGTAGCTCATTGCTCTCTTCCAAGTATTGGAGATCTTTGGTTCGATAAGCTCGGTTGCGGTGGAATATCACTTCGATATCGCTGACTTCACGAGGTGTCTCTTAGCATTCCATCTCTTTTTAAAGAGTTGCACTTTTAAAATTTTTGCGACCGAAATCAAGTGGTGATCTTTCATAAAAATCAATGAAATAAATGGATGTGAGGTGTTTATCAATTTCATTTTTTTTACCTTTACAAGATTAAATGATGCATGTAGCAATGTTTTACTAACCGGATAAATTTTGGTGGTAAATTTAGAGCAATTTAGGTTTCAATGATCGGTGAATTGAAATGCTAGAATATTAAGATTTAATGTGATTATAACTAATTATTCGAAATTAGTTATTAGCCCCTTCTAATTTGTAATCTTTTTAGTAACGTGTAGTGAAAGAGATATTAACTGTTGATACGTTAGTACTATAATTTGTATTTTCATCCTTCTTAAACGCCTCAACATTGATTGCAGTGTTTTCAGGGGCATGTTATGAGAAGTCGCAATTCAAGAGTTTCTCTAAAAATTGATATTATATTTGGTATACTCAATATAATTTTCTTCTAATTTAATGATAACTAATCCATTTCAAAATATCTTTGAATTATGAAATTATATTGAAGACTAGACAATGGTCTTTTTTGTGTTTGAAAGAATTGAAGTCGATAAACTGATTGAAAATTTCTCCAGCAAAATATGCAGTGTATTATAGTGATCACTATATATTATATGATAATATATACTGATCTTCTCAATTCTAAAGAATGATTCAATGACTGTTTCACTAGCAAATTCTTATTAATGTTTATTATTAGATGACTTTCAATGCATAAGGTGAAATGGCTTTGTTAAAGCGAGCATTGTTTGCATTTGAGGGATTCATGAGTTGATTCTTCTAAAAAGCTTAGTATTCTGAGAAAGAAGAGGAAGTGTGAGAGGGATGGCGATCCCTTTTCGAAAGAGATATCCACCAACCCCGTTAGTGTCAACTTTTAGCATTCGGCTTGCCAACGTGTTCGCAAGCATAGTCCCTCCTTTAAATTTTTTCTTGGGCGAGTTAAGGAAGCGGGCCAGGTGGCGGGGAAATTTGTCAAGCACTGCCGAGACGGAGAATAACACAGGCGGGTTGGGAAAAATAAGGGAGGCCTCTAAGGAAGGCAAGAGAGAGAGTACGGAATCGATAGCCTCGATCGATTGGCGCTCTTGAGGATGGCAGGCTCTCCTTCATCCTCTCCTCGTTCTCGCCACATGGGTCGGTCGGCTCCCCGGAGTCGGTTTTCCCCTGTGAGACATCTTCACTCACACCACTGTTCAATATTCCAGTGTTTGGAGCATGCTTTCATTACCTACGCGCAAGATGGTACTTCATTATATTCTGTAATCATCGCCCCGAAGGATTAAGTGGGGTAAGGCGTGAAAATTTGCCTTGCAAGTTATATTTTGGATCAAAACACGGATCAGTGTACTTTTACTTTTTAGAAAATTACTTGGCTTTTTCAAAGTTTCCGTGAGACTGGGTAACAAAAACAGTAACTCTAATGGTTCGTCATTGTCGTGTGGCGTTATGCAATGAGAAAATATATTTCCTGTTGTGGTAAATATTGCAATCTGTATCGCGAAAGATTTTTTTAACCAGAGGAACGTTTTTTAACATGACAGGAAAATTGATTTGCCTCATGCAACCCTCGGGGTACTTCTCATGTTGTTAAATTTAAATTACAAATAATGGTATTTTTTACTGATAAACTTAACAATACAGTTCGTATTATTTGAAAAATAATGTTTATTTGGGGCTCATTCCATGTGTCATGATTTGTAAAATTGCAGATTTTTCCGTCAATGTTGTCAATGAACATTAAAAGAACGTTTAGTTGGTATCCATTGTATTACCTCTGGATTAACGGTAAGGTTTCTCGCCTCTATATTTTTATCAAAAACCTGTCAGTAATTAAATCTCAAACGGACTCAGCAAACATCCGTATTATCTTTTTAATGTGATCGTCCTTAGATTCCCTGCGTTTCGTTGGTAATATGCGCGATTTTTAACGCATAACTTCGCAGGTAGTAGTTTTGTATTTTCTGAGAAATTTTTCGTAAGCAAGAAAACTTCCCATGTGTACATGAATCTGAAGTAAACTAGTCATTAAATATGCTATAGCAATTCGTGTGGTTGCGTGTATTCCTCTGGCAAAGTTGGTTTTCTCTAATTGGAATCTTAAATAGCTTGGTGTCTACTTCTTTCTTTTCTTCTCTCTCCTTCACCCGTCACAAACTGTCAGACCTCTAGGTAGGGACAGTTATGGGCGGTTTATTTCTCTTCAGCTCCGTGTACGAGAATAGAGAGGGGTTGGGCATCTAACCCATGCCAATGTGGGCGTGGTTTCCGTGTCAAGATGCCGTGGTATGAGCGTCCCCTTTAGTGAATGAGGGATGTTGTTGGGTCTCTGATGGTTTTGGCAGGAGATGGAGGGAGGGGAGTATGAACAAGCGAGATTTAGTAGGAATGAAGGATATCTTTACCTCCATCGGTTTCGGGAGAAGAACATTGGAGAAAAAAAGCAATGTGTGAAAAAGTACTTTAGAACGCCTAAGTAAAAACCAGCTCTCTACTTGACGTGGACAGTAGCACAATTGGAGAAATTCTCCTACTCGTTTGTCTAGGAGAACATGAGGCGTATTTTCTAAATTTTAAGCTCTGCTGTGATCGAGTATCAGAGTATTTTAATAATGCTGAGGGCTATTACTGCGTAATGGAGCAGTTCAGCAGCCGTTTTGGCTAACTATAATGGAAAAGCACGTCAACCGATTTGTATACGCTCAATATTTATTAATATATTTTGATGAACAAGAAAATAAAGTGGCTGTGATTTAAAAATTTTAGATCGTAGAGATATGTTTGAAAAAATTTGTAATTACAATTAATTTCTCACTACATGAATGCAAATATTAATATTTTCAGCAACTTTTTGGCTTTTAAGTTCATCGGAAGATATCCTGGGGAATAAAATTGAAACTTAAGAGACAAATAAGACTTGAGCGATACAAATTCATTTCAAAATTGTAGTTATCCTGGAGTGTTCTTACTCAAAGGGAAAAAGTACGCGTCAAATAAAATGCATCCAATTAAGCAGAAAGGTTTCGTAGACGGAGGAGCAGGCTTGGGTTAGTAAATTGGACGGACGACGTGAGGGAAAAATGAAGGAGTAGGTATCGGTAAAATATAGAGGAGTGGAAAAAAAGGAAGCGGAGTTGAGGAGATGGCGGGAGATTTTTTAGAATCGGTTTCACGTCCGAAGAGTTGAAGCCTCGCAGGATGGACCTGTCAGATATATATTTCCGAGAAAATTATATAATGGAAAAAAAACACGAAGAGCGAAGTATAAATGGTAAAAATAAAACCCCTTGCGTCCTTCAGATCCTGTCGCTGCCGCAGCCAGAAAGGACTCGAGGGAGAAGGAAAGGGGATCTCATCGGCGTATCTGGTTGAAGGTTGAGAAATAGCCGCGCACTAATTAAACCATCCTATTTCTTGCGTGCCGGTGTCCCCAAACGGCGGGCGCGTGGATTTGCTTCGACCAGGGGTCGTCGGGGCGCGGGAGGAGGGTCAGGAAGTCGAGTGGCCAGGTTGGGGATGCGTGGGGGTGTCAGCGATGGAACGTCGTCTTGAGAAGACGATGTCCCCTCCACCCTCTCTCATTCACCCTCCCGGGCCACCGAATTTATCTAAGAAGTTATAAAGAGGCGGGAATAGATGGTTTCTGCATAAAAACTGATTCGAATCAACATTTTGCTCTCGAATATCGTAGTATCGCAAGGTGGTGATGGATGCTAACTTCAGTAGCCTCTCCTTTGAAAATATATGGAATTTGAGGTTCAATAAGTATGGCGCCAGCCCACAGAAATTTAGGCAGTGATCTCAGCTGTCTCATGTGCATTTCTAAACTCCCATTGGTAATAAATAATTGCCGTAAAGATCCAATGGAAAGCATGTCTTGTGCTACCAGCGTATGGGAGTAATTATATCGCATTAAACTCATTAAACGTTAGAAAAAGTATGCTATAGCCAGATTTTTCTGCATCTTTCTCTGTCTTCGCCGCGTCTTATTTGGGTAAAACCTCGGTTAATTCTCTAACCGTGACTTCAATTCGAGTGTATTGGATATTTGTTTCCTGATAGTCCTTTATTCGTCTTCCACCAAGAGAAACGTTAGTTTTCGGATGCGTATTTATTTTCTCTTATTTATTTTTAATCCCACCATCCCCTGAACACTTCTTCATTCAGCCGATCCCTTTCTGTGACGTTTTCCTCTAAGCCATCAAGTTGCCGGACGTCGCGTTGGGTTCAGAATAAAATCCCAAATTTACGAGTTCGCCATTCTGACTGCAAGGTGGCGCACGTATCGGTGATTATAAACCACACGTGGAGCAGTTCCCGCTATATGCGTGCTTATTCCAAATCTTTTTGTTGTCGTCCTTGTTGCCTCCCGTCAAAATTTTTGGCTTCTCTTCCAATCTTCAACTCGGCGGGGGAGGAAGGGAGGTTGGTCCTGTTGGCCGGGAGACTAATACTTCCGCGGGACCTCATTCAAAACTTCTGAGGACATTAAATATTGGCTTCGCCCGCCGTGACAACCTCCCTCACCTGCTAATGTGGATTCTTTTCCGCAGAATGCTGGAAGAAACGACCGTGAGAGGCCGTTTTATTCCGAGAGTTTCTTACGCGGAGAACTCAAAGCTGAAAATATCAAAACAAAAAAGCGGAAGCAGCTGGGCCGTTAAGTATTTCATTCTGGGTTGCTAGAGACGGTTGGTCGTCAAAATCGGGATTTTTATTTTTTTTCTTGTTTTTTTAAATGAATTTTTCTCAATTATCATTCATCATTTTTATCCTTCCCCAGTTACTTAACAATCTTCTCCCAATGTTACATATTTTATGATAATCTATTGCTAATCCATCTCTTTTAAGGATCTATTAAAATATTATAAGCCTGTTTCACGGACTCATTCTTGTACAGCAATATTTTAGCCAATAGGAGCATGGTAGTACAACATGTACATGGCATTCCCCATGTAGATAGTTACTTCCGTGATTTTACTTAATTATATGCTATCACTCAGTCTGCTGTATGATGGGAAATGATTTGTGATGAGCATTGATAGTATCTCCTTGTTATTATTCCTCCCATTTGCTATATTTATTATCCAATGATCACCATAAGTTTCTCAACTACTAGGAAGGCCATGTTCTATGGCTGGTTAATTTGGATAGCAGTGGGAAAGTTAGCGTTTTACATGGAGGTGCATGTTCTTTATTATGCTCGATATTGCAAACCCGTGTTGAAACGGTGATTATAATGCGTTAATTGGTTCTAAACGAGAAATATAAGAGTTACAACTCCATCATTTCTTGCTGAAATTTCTCAAGCGTGTTCATACGTTGTTGATACTTAACAAGACTCAACTCGCGGTTAAAGGGCCCGTGGTGAATACACACTCGTCTCACAAATACCCTTCCCGAGAAAGTAATCGCCACGTTCCGCCAGACTTGCGCCCCAATTCGAAAGATATTAATTCCATCTAATCTGCCGGAAAATAACTGCGGGGAAACCGTGCCAGCGGACGAAAGGCGAAAGGATAATAAACCCCGCAAGCGTGAATCGTCTTTCGGGTCCTCGACGCATTAACGAAAATTCCATTTTACGCCCGTTTTGAAATTAGCGGCCATCTGTTAAAGAGGAGGGAGGAGGAGGTCTTCCCTGTGAGAAAGGCTTCATAAACACGTGCTCTCCCCCTCCACCATCACCACCGCCACCTCTCCCCAACCACTCAAAGCACCCGACAAGGAACGGGGGAAAAAAACGAAATCTCCTGATCTCCGGAGAATCTCCCGTAAAACGCTTAACGGAGGCTGTAAAGTGATTAAGCATTTCATCACCGGTGGGAGTATTAAGGTGGTGGGAGAGGGATGAGGGTTGTTTTTTTTTTTTAATTATTATTATTATCCCCCTCGTGACTCTCTTATTTACTTTAATGATCATCCCCTTTCATCTCGGCCGAGTGCCCTTCGCCTTTCGGGAGGTCATCCAGGTCTTGTGATGTCTCTCCGCGTCCCTCGGTCTTCTTCTTCGTCATCACTTCCACCCACGCCGCGGGGCGACCCGAAAACTCCACGGCGACGGCGGAGCATTCCAGCCAGCCCCGGAGAGCGAGGCTAGTCGCGTGTGTCTGGAGGACTGGGTGGGGGGGGTCTCTCTCGAGAGAACAGAGGGGGAGGGTTTGATGTGGGCGTGCTTTGGGACGCGAAAGGAAACTATAAAATACTTCCCTGGCGCAGTAACGAGACATTGGAGCTGAAGAATCTCGCCACGTGTTTTCTCCGAGGGAAAGGAGTTAAGTCTTGTGTATTAAGGACCGCGACTTGGTCGGGATGCTGGGAGAGATGGGTAGACGGAAGAGATAGCGTGGCGTAGGTGTAAAAGAAAATTCTTTTCCTCGTGTCTCACGCACTCGGTCCTACACCATAGCGGCAGCCTCTCTCTCACATCTCTTCCAAAGCCCCTCCCCCTTCCACAGTCCGCTTTCTTCATCCTGTAACCCCCACTCCTCCCCTTTGACATCACCCCCCACTCTCTTTTAACCCTTTGCGTCGTGAAAATGGATGTTTATCTCCTCAAGCGCCCCCTTTTCACGGGCTCTGGAATTTTGTAAGAGCGCCGCGCCGCGGAGATATGTTCTAGACATCCCCCCGCTTTCTCTCCCCGCCCCCTCTCTCTCTAGGAGAGGGTTAAAGGGAATATTTCGTCTCCTTCCCCGCATGGATGCCGTTGGATGCGCATAGCGTGGTTTCCTTGAAATATTTTGTGCATACACACCGCTGACTCGTGTGCTGAACTCCGTGTTCGCATCTTTTCGACGCGAGGAGCACTCAATGAAACATAACGCAACATAGTCCCATATGTATTGGTGAAACACCCGCGTAATATTCGTATGATTGTTTACTGTTTCATCTGTTAACGACTCGGCATTCGTGTAACAGACTAAACTAGAACGGAGTCCATGCTCAAGTTGAAGTACGTGACACCTGATTTTGCATGAACGTGTTTAGCAATTCCTTCTCTGGGGACTGCATGTGGGTTGATGCCTGTTGTTCGGCTTTTGGCGCATTGACTTAAAGGGTCAGCTTCCATCGTGCTCTTGCCCATTGCCGTTAGGTGACGCTATGGCTTTAAGATTCCCTCTAAATTGAAAGTTGCGAATGTATTTTGTATACGGTCGATGTATTAGAGTTAAAAATATTAAAATTGGTATTACACTTTATTAATTTATGTATCTTCAACATATTTTGAGTAATGCACAGTGAAATATTAGATATTATTGGGGGGAAATAACTACAATAATAAACTTTTTCTTTACCATATCGGAAAAATGCTTCAAAGGAAGGGAAAAATCATGTTATTAAAAACGTCGCGTTCAATGTAATGTAAAATGTAATGGCCTATAGAGTATTACACGCTCTTATTTTGTTTATTTTCTCGCATATCTTAATCGAAAATTAGATAATTAACTACATCATACTTTTAATCATGCATCAGATAACTTTTGAAGGGATGTTTTGTGTCGGAAGTAAAGAGTAATATTCATATTACCGTACCCATTTCTCTTGTAAGAACTTTTTAAATATTTAAATACCGCTCTGAATTTCTTAATGAATCCAGAATATTAATTAGTCAACCTATTGTGTTTCAGATGATCATGCAGACAGCTGTTCCCGATTCGGTAATGTGCAAATTTTTAATCTGAATATCTGTTTTGAAATCGCGCTTTTTGTAAAATCGGTGTTTTCCTAAGTATCTTAAGATAAATTCTCCTTTTTTCTTTTAGTTTCTATAAGCATTATAAATACAAAAGCACTTACCTTCTTTGAGGATGGTATTTACAAATTCTTATAGTTCTATTTTCTATGTTCGTCAACTTCCTTCTCTGTCGTAGTGTAGCTAATTATATTTTCATTTTTTTGACGTTTCTTTGGTGTCTGTAAGTTTTATTACCCACACTATCTCAAAAGTCGTGAGACGTTTTAAAATAGTTCATCAAACGTAATTAATGCTCTTCTAAAAGCATATTTCTTATCAAAACATAAATTACCGTTATACATTATTTTTTTACGTTCATTTACATGTGAATACGTCGCTTTCAGCAGTCACGGCCGTCGGATTGCACCTAATTTAGCAAGAAAGAAAGTTAAGTTTTATACATTCATTATAAATCCGTCCTTCAAATGTTATTCAGGCGGTATGAGTTTGTAATCAATCAAGCTGATCTAGAGCGCACAAGCAGTTGTGCTGTTTACACTTCGATTGGAATTCGTCATTGGTCTCATTAATTCGTTCGCATGGGTTGAAAAAAATATTATGTGTAACTGCGTGTGCATCCATCATTATATTCAAATGTATTACCGATGCGTCCGATGTGTCAATATTTCTCGCTCGGCCAACGAGTTCTTCGCGCGAAGCGGTATTAAAACAAGATCAAAATCGCGTTTTGATGAGCGCAAAAACAGCGAGTTTTTATATTTTATCTTGTAGATATGATCGCTTTTTGGGGAGAAAAAAATGAAAAACAAGCGTCTCCCAATATCTCCCGCGTCCCCAAATTATGTACGAAATCGGCGGAACGCGAGTTTTTTATTTCAAGTGCATGCGCACCTCGTGGAAACAAATGACTGTGACGGTTATTCCCGGATGATGGATCGAAAAACAAAAACAAGTCATTTCCGGAGGGTGAAGTGGTGGGGGCATGGGTGGAGGGAGGAGTAGAAGGGGAGGGGATATTCGGAAAAAGGAGCAAATGACGTCTCGTATCAGATTCAATACAACTCGCGTACAAAACGTTAAGCTAATTCCGATTCCGTTTTGTCATTCTTCCCCACTCTGCGCTCTCGCTCGCTTTTTGTTTCCGCCGTCGGCCGTGGACCCCGTTCGACCCCTTTTTCCCGCCGAAAAGCCTTCTGCCCCATTTGACCGACGGCTCAAAACCCTATAGGACTCAACTTGGAGCCATCAACATGGACATCCTCTTCCGCCCTGGTTATTCCGACGCGCGCCGCCGCTTTCTTAGTTTCCCGTCTCGGTTTTGCACCAGAATCCCGAGTCTTGTTTGCGATCCTCTTTTCTTATTTTTTTCATGCCGGGAGGGAGAGCAGAGATGTTGGGTGGTATTGAGGTGGTGGCTGCTGCTTCATTGTGTACCGTGGGTTGGGATATATCCTTCCCCCTAAAATTTTCTCCTAACCTCCGTGGAACGCCAATGAAAATCGTTGCCGGAAAAGGGTGAAGGGAAGCTTTGAGCCGAGTATCGATTGATGTCGCTTAGCAACGAGGGTACCGCCCCCACTTCCCCCACCGCCCACCGAAACCCCCTCCCTCCCTATTTCTCTCCCCGCCCACCCAGCAAACCCTTCTTTCCCCTTTCTACCCCCCCTCTTCCCCATCCCCGCCCTCACCCTACTGACTCTCCGTAGCATTCCTTCGCCTCCCCTGGATTAGCCGGCAAACCGTGTAACCAGCACGAAGGGAGGGGAAGAGACAGGGTTCTGCCATTGCTGTAAGGGGAACTGCTGGCGGGATATATTCGTATTATTTCCATCAGTCCCCCATTTTCCCCTCGGCTCAACAAACCTCGTCTCCCTCCCGCGCCCCCTTTCCCACGATTCCCTTCGTCCCTGCACGAAAAAAATCGACCAATCAGTTTTCTCTCCACTCCCCCGCCCTCTCCTGCCCCGACCAATTCTCGAATTTTATTCGCTTCTCGCATCCGGAGGAAATTTTCGTCGAAACTTTTTTACGATCAGATCTAAAGCGAGGTCTCTACTTATGCCTTCTTCCTGCGGTAAGTATGGACGGCCTTTTCTCCGCTCAAAATCGTTGGATTAGGAGATATTCTGAAATGGAAATGACAAGTTATTTTGACGCGAGAAATGGAGAGGTGTTATTGTGTTGGTGTTGGTTTTCAATTCGCGAGTAATGGTTGTTAAATTATAGAAAACATCAATGAGAATACGTATAAACTTGCATAGAAGAATTGTTCGTTTCTGACTTGACCTGGACCTGACTTAAAAAAAAACGGTCGTATAAATTGTGTAACGTGGAGCTCTAGTATTGCGCAAACCTAAACGCCGGTCAACAGATTGAGTTGCAAGGTATTGATCACTTTGAAACTCTACGTGAATAGATTTTGAGACATTTTGAAGTGTCTTTTGAAGGTTGTAGGGCATCAAGGTAAATTTTTATGGATGAAGGGATGCTTGAAGATGTATATCAATAAGTGTATGTTTTTATTGTCAACTGGAATACCAATAAGAAAAGCATATTCTTAAATAAAGTCGCTTGGCGTTCTCTCAGTTTGACATTGTCTCTGCTGCTCTCTTGACAGTTCTGGACGTAATATTTTTACCGGTATCATAAGTTAAATTGTAGGAGTCTGACCTGTACACTTTTCCCTTTCATTATTAACTAATCGCACACATTTTTCCTAGAGAATGTATGAGTTTTTATGATTGATGTGCGAAATAGGAACGAAAATTCAGATAAAATATTTTGATGTTATTTCAAACGTTCAATCAAAAAAATCATTCCTGAATGGTTTAAATGGTTTAAAATAAAAAATGAAATTCAGTTTTGGTTCTTCAAATCTCAAGTACGTTTCATGTTAGTTCCCGCCGTAATTAAAGAACAATTCGTTTTTATTCTTTCCGTAAGTAACCGCATGACTTTTCTCTGTAGTGTCTTAAATTCGTGGACAAAATTCTTTCGCGATGGATCCCTATTGCTCTCGGCGTAAACGACATCTCTTTGAGTGGAGAGTGCTTGCCAGATTGTCTTGAATTATCCTTCGATTTCTGGGCTCGTTAGAGTATGACGTTGAGAATGACGAGCGTTTTCCGAAGTCCGGGTCAAAACAACTCTTGGCTTCAATCAAATCTGCTGCGCTTCGCAGTAAATCATTCGTGGGCGACGCAGGGAAATCTCCATGCGGAACGCGCCCCCTGGGTACTTAGAAAGATCGACGCTTATGAAAAGAACACCACCTCTCACCCCCACGACCGGACCAGTGCCGTAGACCATTTTTTCCTTCCCCCCACTTAACCTCCCCTTTCCTCTCCGAGCTGCGGCTCACCTGGGAAACTGTATTTTCCATACCATCCGCAGCATCGGAATCCTCTCTCAAAGAACTCCTCCGGGGAATATCCCGGAAAAATATTCCCCGAGCCCTCGTCCCGTCCTCTTCTTTCCCCGGCCGAAGCGATTACCTTCGCTTCACGAGGCGTGGAACCCCACATGTGCTCACGGGCGAAACAGCCGCCCCTTTTCTCCTCCTCCACCAGTAGAAGAAGTAGACGGCCTGAAGACGGAGGTGACCAGGAGAAGAAGAAAGGAGAGAAGAAGAAAATAGGGAAATTGTTTTTTTTTAAATGAGGGGTAAACCTCGGTACATACCCTCAATGTAATCCATGACAAATAAACCGGGAGAGATTCGAATGGATCTCTCTCCTTTTTATTATTATATTATGTAGTACATATCGTGGAAATTCCTTGGGCCATGCCGTAGAAGACCCAGGCAGCCGTGGGGACCATTAGGGGAGGGGATGGGTTATGGGTCCGGTCCGGCCCTGCCTCAAATTGCATACAAATCGTCCAGTTTACCCCCATCCAAAAACGATGGCTCAAAGGCAACTGATGGAATTAGCCCTCCCCTCAGTCAAGGGTGGAAGGACGGCAATATGATTGAGGTTAAAATTACTGCGGGAAATGTGCTCTAAAAGTACTTAAGAATTCTTGATTATGGTGTTGTTTCATATCTTTCGTACTTTTCCTTCTTACTCATTCTGTGTTTTAAAAATCAGCAGTTAAAGCAAGGTTTACTTTCTCTGAATTTTTTTCTGTGAAGATTTGAAGTAATCTTTTTCAGTGTTTTGTCGCATTAATCAATGCCAATACTCATGTGATCATCAAGTATCCTGGTAAAAGCAAAGATCTTACACAGAACAGATGGAACATTGTTTCACCCTATCAGGGCATTATTAATTCCAAAAGCAAGAATTAGAAATATTCTGTTATGTCTCATGAAGGGATGTTTGTGCTGTGGTGCCGATGACTGTCAGAACTCCATAATGTCCCATCATAATGTCAGGATAGTCAGGTAGGTGGGTGTGGAGGAATAAAAGGCGAAAAAAGTGTCGTTAAAGAAGTCATTTATATTTTCATCCGGGACATACTGAGCAAAACTAGTTTCCATTCTTCTTCTCTCATCTTTATTATCGGTTCCTCGGTGTAAAAGCGAAAATTATTTTAAGCACACTAGCTTAGAGGTTCTGGAGTGACTGTATTTGATGTAGGTTCAAAATATGTGCAACGACTTGAATGAGATCAACGATATTGGTGCGTTAACATGAGGTGTTGAAACCTGGAAATTTGATTCCGGTTGTTCTGAGGATCGTCTAGTTGATGGCAGTGGACCCTTATTTCGCCCAACAAAACGCGTCTTTGATTACTGCAGTAGTAGTAGTATTTTTGTTTCACGCGCTTCGAAGGCTAAGGTCATTTCACACACACTGTATGCCGCGTGCAGAGAGGGGCAACAGCGCTCGAGCGAATCGGAGGATCACCCCTCCAAACTAAAGCTAAGCCCAACGATGCTAAACTTCGGTGACTGATCGGGAACCAGCGTTTCCATCGTGGCAGGACGTTGCCCTCGGCTTTGATTGCTGGGAGGCTGAAATTATTAAACGTTTATCATAAAATTTGGTAGATTTTCAGCGTAACGAACTTGGTGCCACCTCTTGGCTGCAGGAGAGCACCAATCTGTGGCATCGTGGCTTTCCTCATTGCTAGTGTGCCGTTCAGTCTTTGCATCGTCCTCAGCATCCATCTTACAATCTCGTACCCTTGCGAGGTTTGATTATCGTGTTTATTCTATTTTTTCTGCGTCCCTTTCGCTCTGCTTTCATATTCGCCCGCCGCTGCGCCATTTCCCTCCCGCCCCGAGTTTATTTCCACTCTCCTTACCCAACTTTCCTTCCTCCATCACGTTCCATTTCTCTCACCGTCCATTTATCTTCCGGCCGCTTTTTCTCCCGTGTTCTGCCTTCCTCGTTTCCCTCGTCCACATCCAATCTCCTCACCAACCTCCGTACTCCGTCGATAAAAAAAAATGAGAATTCTCGTCGTGGGTAGTGAGACAAGAGGAGGCGGAGGCTGGCGATTTTGCTTTTCGGGCCAAAGCTCTTGGAGACCCACCGGAGTGGGGTTTGAGGGGTTGGTTGGTACGGGGGTTGGGTCGGAAGCGGGAATGTCCATTTCTCTCCCACTGCTGCGGGAAAAAGGTGGCGGAATGGCTGAGGCGAGGGTTAGAATTGTTGGCGGGGCCATGGCAGAGCGGCCGATGCTGCGATGTCGGTACCTCGGTTTTTCTTCATGCCCCTTATTTCTCGTACTACGAGGGTTAAGAGAGGATTTTCCTAGCCTTAAAGGGCTGGACCGAAGGTTTGGTGAACCTAGGAGGGGGGGGCTTGAATCCCTTGTTGGTTATTTTCCCAAGTTCTTTCTCCCTTTCAGGATGCGGCCCTAACTACAGTTCTTTCATGCATTCCATTCCGGGACTCTTTCATTTGGCTGTTCATGTTGATTATAAGGATCGAATTGCGAACTGCAACAAGGGTCCGTGGTTACAGTCCCAGGAAATATAACTTTAGGGACCATTTTCCTTACTTATCTTCATGAGTTTGGTCAGGATTGAAAACTTTGAAGAAAATAACTGGCATCCATGTATTTAGTTTCAGGTGTGGACTCGGGATAGAGTTTATAGGGTAAAAGTCATTGAACCTCCTCCTAGTTTAAATAGCTTCTTTATCGTTCGCAAGTGCCAAAAAATATCTCGCACGATTCTAGGTGTTTTCAAATGAAACTCCGAAATAATGCAGATGAAGAATTAAGAAACAAGAATGAGAGAGACTCGTTATACGTATTGGCTTGCGTTACTTTTAAAGGAATGCCTGGACACCAGTATACTAGAACATTAGTTATGTACATGGAATATTTTGATGTCTTTGAATTGCCTGCACGCTCTCCTTGCTTCTTCTCTGTTAAAATCTCCGCACGATTAAGGGTCCGTGCGGAGATTTTAACAGAGAAGAAACTCAAATTATTGTATAACTCAGGCTGTAGATGGTTTTAATGTGGACTATATAATATTTACATTGCTTTTTTTCTTGAATGGTTAAGTAATCAATAAGTTATTACTCAGTTCCTAAAGGCGATTGAGGGATTTACAGCTGAAGCTTATCATTCTCTACGGATAACTTTATGTGAGAATGAAATTAAGTTAACTCTCTTGCCGTGAGCATTGAAGAGGCATTTTCTCAGATTACCGGTCTTTATATTGGCGTCCACTGAATGTGGCCGTAAAAACTCAAATTTCTTTTCACTATCCAAAGTTTAATATCAGGATAAAGTCAACGACAGAAGTTTCCCCGTGAGCCCTTGCGAGCTTTGTGTAAGAGCCTGCTTTCATTCACGCGAAAAATTCATTGAATTACTCAGGCTAAATCTTTGGCGTGTCCGAGGAATTCCCGGCGGGATTTACTGCTCTAGTCATTTGCAACCGTTGAACTTAAGACTCGATGCTATTTCTTGTCTCCGGGGGCGCGGATATTTTTAAATATTGGGGCAGAGATGGGGAGGAGGAGGAGATGAGAGAAGAAAAATATTGCGAGGAAGAGAAATATGAGGCCGTAAAGTTGGGTCTTATTCTGCATGCTATTCCTCACCACGCCTGCTTAAAAATAATCCATCCCCTATTCCTCCCTTTGATGATGCACCTTTTTGATAAAATCTACGGCGGCATAAAACTCAACGGGAGGATTTAAGTGCATCGCCGGCTCCAGCGTCCAGTTGGAAGTCGCCAACACTCCCGGCTTTGATTGCTTTGCTCGGAGACACTTTCACATGCTTATGCATATATTTAAATATACGCGGGAGCGTACGAAGTCCGTGGAGGAAGGTGTATTCGAGACGCAAGTCCTCCCCGTCCCCAACGGAGGCGTTCTCTCCCCCTCCGGAGCATAACTCGTGTGACCGCTGGCTCATTCTCTAGCGATCTCCCAACCCACACTCCCTTTCTTTATTGCCAACTCCTCCCCCTTACCACTACCCAGACCAAACTCACGGACGTAAGTACGCCTTCCCAGCCTCCTCCGCCCTCCTCCTCCTGGCTACGAGGACTTGGGTCAATGACAGCGTTTGTGGACGGGGCCAAGCTCACGTCTCTTTAAGTTCTGCGGGATGGCGGCAAGGGGTTGGGGGATATGCTAAGCGGATTCCCCGAAAGACCGCGGAAGTCCTCCTCACCACTATGCTTCCCCGCCCACCCGACGGACTCCCAACCACGAAAAAGTCTGGATGATTCCCGCAATTCACGACCTGGGCGGCGACAGAACCTGAGAATCAGAGGGAAATCAATTTCCAAAACTGACGTAATTATAGAAAAGCCAAGTAAATTACGGGATATCGGGTAAATTCGAAGAAATGTCTTGTCATTGAAATACATATGAATCAAGCTTTAACCAGGTAGTCTTAAAGAAAAGACATCAATCCTTAAACACTACGGTATATCGCGGTTTTGGTTATTGCAGCTTACAAGTGTCCTACGAGGACTAATACGTACTACATGCACCATTGATAGTTGAGAAAATTACTCTCTATAAATCAGGAGAATCTCTGGGGAGTTTAATTTAAATTTGCTGAGGTCACCAAATGTGTCAACTCTTGGACTCCTACGCTTGGTGGAACTTAGGCTGGTGAGGTCACCCGTTTCCCTTTTGATCTGGCCACAAGTCTTATGTTTAATCCTCGATATTTTCCCGTTTTCTTTTACGCACAAGTCTAAAACCTGCCTTAACTCTCCCCGAGCCTCTTATACGAGCCCGAATGGTTACGAGGTGTATTGGTTGTCTACCGACTCCTCAGACGAAACATTTTCCCTCCAGACATTTCTTTTTCGTCCCAGTACCGCCTTCAACTCGGACCCCACGTCGTTATTCACGTTCTTGAGTCGAAAAATTTTGTCTCCGTGGTTGATTTTTTTCGAAACCTTGCTCCTTTGAATTTTTTCCTCTTTTTTGTCAATTCGCCTTGCCTAAGCACTTCTCTGAGACACCCGTATACTTTCTTCCGTGTGTTTTTGATTTGATGCATGTATTTAACTTTACCATCTCTCTCTGTATATTTTTCTTCTTTTCTCGGCCTTCTTCCATGTAATCTTTCTTCAGAGTTTGTATTCGCAATACCTGAACTGTTTTCCTTTGCTCTCCATCTTCGTAATTACATTGATGCGTCTCAAAGTCTCGGTTGCTTTGTCTCCCCAACTTTCCTTGTTACCCCTTCGCATCTGTATAGGTAAATCTGTTTTCCGAAGCTCCATTAATGCTGCACATATTGCAGATTATTATGGAATTTAAATGGCGTGCTCACATTTTTGTTCACTTATTCTGCTGTATGGTGGGCATTTATGGATGATGTTATAACGATGCTAATTCGCCGTTTGCTGCAACTAACATCGGCTGCTTAAAAAAACTCACGAATCTGAATATTTGTTCACTAGCTGGTAGAATACTTGAATGAATGAATGAATAGTTTGAAACGGTGTTTATTACGTGTGTTCCCACTTATGTTTGAAACCTTGGTTTTCGTGAGCGGCCGGGTGAAATTTCGGCTCCCCCTTAGGATTATTTTTCTTCCACCATCTTCCGTGAGACAAGAAGTGGGCTCTCCCATTCCCTTCCGACGCCAGTGAGATTTATCAGCCACCGTCGAAAAACGCCAAGAATTTTAATTGAATCGGATCCGCGGCGTACAGCGGTCAAAATAATATGAGAGTCCTTGCATATATTTATCGTTTATGAGGTGCGTATATATCCATCCGCGATGCCACGTATAATGTTTTCAAATGTGGAATATAAATCTTCGATTATTTCCGTCCCCGTCCCAACCAATCAGTTTTTTTTTCGCCTCCCCTCCCATGCTTTCCGTCTTGCGTCCCGACTTGACGTCCGGAACCTCTTGGCAGGTTTTAACGAGAGCGATCCCTCCAGCGTGTGCTCGCCTGGAATCCTCCTCTCGCCCGACCCGACCGAATGGGAATTTTTCCCGCGATTTGCATACGCGAGCCGAGGTGGAGGATGTTGGGAGGGAAGGAGGAGGAGGAAGAAAAGGGAGAGAAAGAAGAGGAATGGATGGAGGGGGAAGGAGAAGGAACGAGTGGGAAGATGGAAGAGGCGGGGACGCTCAGAGACTGAGAAAAAATAACAACCTTAGGACGAAGGGGAGAAGAAGAAAGGACTCTGCTTTCAGTTATTAGAACCGGTCACCAATTATTCCCGGATGCCACCGTTTCTTTTTTTCCGTTCCGTGTATCTCCCTGACTGATCTCTCCCTCGCTTTCCTCGGGAGAAGAGGACCCTTCTTACAATTTGAGACGCTGTTGGAGAGAGAGAGAGAGAGGAGAATTCTTTTCCTCTAAGGGGCTCGGCTCGGGAACGCTCCACGGTTCCCGCTCGTCCGATCGTCATTAAGGGCCCCGTGGTCTGGAATCGAGAAAGCAAGGGAGGAAGGAGCGAACGGGCGATACCATAACTTTTGTGACATCCTCCTCTCACCATCTCATCCCATTTTTCTTTTTATATAAACGAGTGTCGCGGGATAGGAAGTCGAAAATAAACATTTCCCATTTTTTTCCTTCCCGGAGAAGGATTTTTTCCGGAGATAAGGGAGTCGATGCGTTTGCTCCCTCGTTATCGTGGGTAAATATATGTATTCGACGGAATGGCTGCTTCCTCGCTCGGCTTAAATGGAGGTTTTGGTATAATGAGCGTGCATATGGGTCGTCTATTTTGTTGGTGATTTTGTTTCAATTCAAATCGGACGGTCGCTAAGAAAAGTGCTGTGTCATTACGATCGGTCCAAAAGGAAAAACGGAAATGAACATTTTTGTGAAACGGAGTCGGAAAGTATTGAAGAAAATCGGAATTTATGAGTTAATTGGCAGGGGATTTTGATGGTGTGTTTTTCACCTCACAAGTATTACTCGGGAGTAGAGGGGAGAGGATTAAGCCCAAAGCTTGTTGCCCTGATTATACTAAACGTGTATATGTAGATGTTAACCACAATACTGTATGAACGAAGCGTAAAAAAATATAGCCAGTTTTTGATGTAAAGCTTTCATACAAAGTATATTTGTGCTTCTGAAGTATGATTATGAATGTAAGAAGAAATAAAAAAGTTTTTTAATCACCGTGGAAAAGTTGCTGAGCCCTGGGTGATCAAATATTTTTGGTATCAATTTAGCTTGTGCATTATAAATTTACCCCATTATTTTTCGCTTGATGTTGAAAAGATACGTGTTTTTCTTTGATTTGTACTTATTTGGCATGAAACTCTCTATTTCACGCGTCGCTATTTCATTTCAACCGAACGATTGAGTGAATAAGTTCGCTCGTGGTTGCAAATATAGGTTGTGCTCGGAGTGTATTCCTTGAAAAAGCCAGTAGATCCTTATCCCGTTTGATTTGTGCGCGGAATTAATTTTGTAGGCCTTCGAAAATCATTTAAATATATAAGTTGGCGGCAATAAATTATCCGAGGACTTTCTTCCTACAGTGTTAGCTGCCATCACGAATCCATCTCGGAGCGAAATATTTTCCGAGCGAAAAAAAAATAATAATTTCGAAGTGCGCTCAAAGGAAGGCGATCATTGGCCCATGAAGCACCTTGCGGCCTTGTGGCGAGATCAATTTTACCGATAGGGCTGAGACGAGAAAAAAAATAAATAAAGCAATAGGAATTCCTTCCTCCCGTGGTTTTGCCTTTGGACCAACGGTTGTTCGTTTTTCACTCCCCGCACACGAAACTTGGTTCGGCCCTCAACTCCGCCCCCAGAGGCGTGGAAGAGAGGGCCCTCTCTTGGATCGTCTGCGGCTGATAAGCAATGGGGGGTGAGGGGGTTGGGAAGGCGGTAGGTGGGCCCCCGGGCCACGCAGATGTGGGCGGGGGACGTTCTCCCGGCCGGCTGGCGATCCGCGCGGGTGTCCGTTGGTCGTCGGCCCTGCCCCAATCATCGATGCCCTCGAGTACTCAAAAGGGGTCGTCTCCGATTGGTTTTCAGTGGAGGAATTTTATTCCTCAGTGTAAGCAACCGAAATGATGCGGAATAAATTAACCTCGTTCTCCTTAATTCCCTCTTAATTGATGACATAGGTGATACGTATCGAAAAGTCGTTGCTTTAGTCTACAGTCTTGAAATTCCACTCGCTTTTCCTTACAGAGGGGATGGAATGCTCTCATACCTTTCCTATCTATTGTTCTACCAATTGCAATGCAGAAACGAGTACTTGAATTTGTTAATGAGGGCTGTACCAATCCCGACTGCATAAAATCTTGACGTATGCGTTGTATGGTTCATCAAATTCGTTCCTTGATAAATGGAAAAGAGATCCTTGCGTTGATACGAGTACCTATTAAACTTAGAGCATGAACTTTGGAGGACGTATATATTTCAGTGTATTTTCCACGGTTCAATCATTCGTTTGATGCCGAAAAATGTGCCAGTAAAAAATAAAGCTTATCAGTTTTTGCTCGGTCTCCCTTTCGAACTTGTTTATGGCTCCTCAACAGGAACATGAGTACTAAGTGATATGTATTATTCTTGACGCAAAGTTCTGGGCATGAATCAATTCATTTGATTTATTCTCTCTTACTACTGATTTATTCTCCTTTAGGCCTGATTTTGCTTAGTCCTAGATGCCCAATTAAGCTTGTTCCCTTCGGCCAGGTAGACCTCCAATCACTTTCCGTAATCTTACCTTTACCCCATACGTTTTATGATTGCTGCGACTTCACCTGTAATAGCGGTGGTAACTTACCTTAACTATTACCTCCTCGTATGAAAATTCTTGGTTTCTAATCCCCGGCCGACGTCTCTATTTTTAGCCCCTGCCAATATAACGATGTCCGTAGCATGCGAGTTGGGTTCATGAGTTTTGTCTCGCGGCCATAACCGATTACCTTGGTGAACTGGTCTGTTCAGGTTCGTCGTGGATGGTTGAAGCCTAGGGCCTAATATGCAGCGTTTTGAAAGGGGTTTGTGTTGAATGACGGTGTAATTGGAGTGGACTATGAAACGAGGAGAGGATCATATCTTTGCTGTATTGCTTAAAAGATCGGCACGAAAGTATGTTGAAGAAAAATGGAATTTATTTACTGAGCGGCGATTTGGCAGAACTTAATGGTAGTGTCTAATCTGAATCACTGTCTTGTTTTTATAATCCCTAGTTAAATATTTCTCTGTATGGAAACCAGCATACTATCTCACGCAGACTTGTGGGCCGTTAGATGTTATATACGAAATCCAAACTCTCAGTTAAAATCAAGTCAATGAAAAGACTACGTCATTTTGTGGTAAATGGTTACCACGCATTACAAAGTAGGGATAAAGTTTGATGAGTCAATGGGAAGCAGCGTTCATTTAACTAGTTACCGTTACTTTTTTCTGATCTTATTTTCCTTTTTTAGCTCTAGCTAAAAATTACAGGGTCTTAAGGAACATTTTTGGCTATTGGAAGTATTTCGTTTATTTAAACTAAAGAATTACTATGTAAGGTACGAACTCCCTCTTTCTAAATTTCTCATAACGTTCGTAGCCTAATGAGATATGATGCTTAGTTGCATTCCTTGAATGCGAAAGGTAGATTATTCATATGTTTTTTTTAAAAGACTGCAGACATTTTCATGATAGCATTCACCAGCGATAGGAAACACTATTCCATTTCGTGTGATTGAATCAGATTCAAATATTGGACTCGGTTCAATTTTGATATTTATTTACCGTTGATTGAAATACTTTCTCTTTAGGGTGGTGATTTCGAGCGGAGTCGTGTGCGATTGTAATACGGTGGTGCGGGTTTGGTTGAACGACCGTGTCGCGGTTCGCAAATATTTCTCTTTCATCGAGAACGCCAAATCCCTCGCTGGGTGATCGTGAGACGGAGGAGCAACTTCCTCTTTCGTATTTGCGGAGATCGAACTCAGAATTTGACCGGTCGGGGTACTGGAAAGAGACAGAGTGCATGAGGAACACTCACGGAGTGAAACATTCCTACCCATGCTAATGTTTGGGAAAAATGGCTTCTTGTATTCACGTTGCCGATTTCGACTTATTTTGGGATAATTCCGAAGATCCTTAATTCCTATTTCACTTTCTCGACGTTGACCGACCGTACTTTTTTCAGATAATTTTCGAATAGCTTGCACTTATATTTTCTAAATAATTGTTCAAGATATTGATTTATTTGAGAATACCACCGGGTGCTGAACCCATTGATATTCGAATAATTTGTGGATATCATCGATAGTTAACGTGCACTTTGACCAATACTGTTTTTACTGTGAAGTGCATCTCTGCTTGCAACATGTTCACTCTTAGTTCAATTGCTACCTTTATGATTAATCTCCTAATTGCATAGTGCGAAATTTCAAAATTGCCCTTTTCCTTACTCCCACTACTGCTAACGGCATCTCCCGGACCGAAATGTTACTCTTTACATCGCTTTTTCTTTACCTCATTGTGTTTCATCGTTTTTTCACTTGCGCTTTGTTAACCATTTTACAGATCTTAATGAGGGCTAATTAGTTTGTTTTTCTAAAAGGTCGATGGGTACTTAATCAACTTTTGAGATTTGGGCGAGGTGAAACTAACACACAAGTTAGTTCGCGTGGCTGGAGATGGCTCGTAATGACTGAATTAAGGATGAAAGAGTGTTCCGGGGCCAATGTGTTTTAGGATCCGCGAGCAACTCAAATGGAATGAGAATAAAATTTGAAATTTGGGGAATTCGAACGGTGGTGGAAATAAAATTTGAAATTTGGGGCGTTTATCTGTGCGTTATTTGGGGCGTTTATCTGTTATCGTTAGCTTTTCGATTCGAACCCGTGGTGGTTTCCGAATATCTGTTCTCCTCATCTCTCTCCGCGTCTGTACCGTCTCCCATCCACGCCCTCACTTCCTCCCTCTCCCCCACATCTCCTTTCTTCAAACCCTCTTTTTAAACCACCCCCTACCCAGGGGTAGCCTCTCCTCTACCCCCCCTTATGCGCCCTCACCCTCTACCCTACCACCCCCCTACTTCCCATCCGCCGCAGTTCCTCCCAATGGCTCGTGTGGAGCGGGGACGTAAAATGAAACAGCCGACCTGTTGCTCTGGTTTTGAGTGTGCGAATGCTTCACTTAGTCCCCGATGGTTCCGTCGACCAGAGTGTGAGGAGCGGATTGAGGGGAGCAGGCTGGAAATAAAACGAGTCGTAGGCTGCCGGAATAAAAATACTGTATATATTTAAGAGCTTTTACAACTCGCGTAAAACGTGCATTAGGGTCTCGGGAAGGACGTGATATTATCTGATCGAGTGGGGAGTGAACAAAGAATGCCTCCCGTGGAAGTGGTCACGGTGGAGATAAAATTTGTCATTGATGTTTCGTCATTAACGTTGCTTTGTAATTATGGTAGATGTCGCGCAGATAAAATTCCGCCCCGTTTCCTAAGGCTTTTCCGGTTCCAGATTCCTCGCTTTTCACACTTTCTTGCCTTAACTGCCACCGTTACAGCTTTTTAAAAGTACTTCAAGCTGTTTGACGGCCGTTGGGGACATTTTTCTTTTATATTCAACGGTCTCTCCCATGTTTGACAGGAAATAAATGCTCCATATATATTTTTCAGTTGAATTACTTCATCGTTCAATTGATGCCAAGCGTAAGATTGAAATAATACGCGCTTATGATGTTAACCTTGAATATGACCCTGTTTCCATCCTATAGGATATACCGTATAACTTCGGGTGTTAGTCGAAGTATGATTTTGGGTCGAAAATATCGACTATAATACGTGAATCTGGTATAGTCGGGTTGAAAAAAATGCTTAATTTCCTTTTTTCACGTTGGCTATGCGATATTTGTGCAATACTATTGGCCTTGTGGCTTGCATTAATATCGCAAAACGGAAGTACCAAGTGTATAACTCAATTCTAGGTCCTAATGCAAAACTAAGAACGTTAAGCCAACGCATTTTTCGGCAAATATTCGCTGTGGATTTTCATAAACAGAGATACATATGGTTTTATGCGGCCAACACGCAGAAATATTGAACCCAAAAAAGTCACCTTATTTAGTGACTCAAATATAAGTCGAAGGTAGGTTTTCATTTCATTCGAAAAAAGGAACAAATATCTCGAATTATACTCGAGTGTATACGGTAGTGGTTCAATAGCCATCCATAGTGGAGTACGATAATTTTTTTAATCAATTTCTTGCTTTTTTACACTGGAGGTTTGCAAGCTACATCAAAAGTTGATTGATAGAGAAAATGGTGGTGGAAGATTGATGGTTCTTGAATTAAGATAAATTCAGCTTACTAGTTTTTCTATCCACACCTGACATCTCGATGCGTAGCGGCTTTTGAGGTTGGTTATTATGACAGTTTACTGGGTTTCATCTTTTATTTATTGCATGCAAAAATTGATGGTATTCATTCAAGCCCTCCACATCCCATGTTCTCAGATCTCTGTTCAGATTCCATACTTGGCGGAACTCCAAATCAGCTTGTTCTTTAGGAATCGGCCGATTCAATTTATTTTTCATCGGCACCGCTTACCGCCTGCCGCTCTGAATTTATTCTCGAAAGTATTCAGAAATGCTGTATGATTGACATGCGACGAAAAAAATACGTTTGAATTGAGGCACATGCCAGTAAACCTTGCACCTGAAGATTAATGCATTCCTCTCCTGCCTGTCGCTTGATGTCAATGGAATTTTTACGCGAGGGATTATTAATAATATATCAGCGGCGATAAACTTGGCGCCTGGGGTGGGGTAGATGGAATAAATGTTATTTGTACCTCGAGTGCTTTGCGATTTAAGTGGGCGTCATGCGCCTCTAGTGGTGGAATAGTGTTGTCGGGTCGAAACTGCTGAAGCCGCAACTGTTTCTGTCTGTCAACTGTTTCAAATAACTGTTACACACAACAGGTTAGTGTCGCGATCGTGCCGCAGCCGCGCGCTCTATGCTGTGCAGCGGCAACTGATAGCTGAATCTGAGTTTCGTCTTCTATTCTGTTACAGTTGAACTGCACGGGTGGCTGCGTTGCGGTTATACGATAAGCTACAATTAGTTGGATTTGAACCTGTGCCAGGAAGTTTATTCAGTCAATATGTGTCCTCCAATGGTTGCAGATAGAATTAGAACTGTGAAATACCTGTATTTCATGAATCCAAATGAAATTATTACTTTATTTTAGTAAAAGATTTCTTTCTTTAGAAAAAGGAAAGAAGAACAAAGTTTTTTCTTTTCAATCAAAAGATTTCTTATTAAATAGAATACAGAACTACCAGTCAAATTCTAACAGCGCCGATCGATCGCCTGTTGTTTGCTGTGCCTCTAGCTCTTGATCGAGACTGTGTTTCGCGGAACTGTTTCGTTTTGAAACTGTTTCGTTGCGAAGCAGTGGCAATGAAACTGTTGTGTTCTTTTCGTTCCACCACTATGCGCCTCCAAACCCCAGAAGAACACTTTTCTATTTCCACTTCCTGCATTCGGACCGGCCGATTGACTTGCAAATACGGAAACTTCGAAGGGGTGGAAGAAGGTCTCTTGGGGTGGACGGAAGAACTTGGGGAAGTGCCTGGGGTGGTTGTAGGGGGGAGGAGTGAAGGTGGTGTACAGAGAGTGGCGGAATAACAAATGATGAGCGACGGAAGGCCAAAGTGTTTCAGGAGGGTGGTAGAGTTCCCGAGTATATCTGAACGAATCTAGCTGTCGATTTATTCTGCATGAAGAGTTAATAGTATATAGGATTCCATGAGCGAAAGATTTATCCCAGGGTCATGCGAATTTTCTCCGAAATCATTAAAAACTCAATACTTCATTCAGAACCTCTGGTGCAAAAAAGCCGAACTGTTTTCGGCTTTGGAGGCGAATGAATTATATTTTGCAAAAGCCTCCCGAAATTAAAATTTTAATTCATATTCACTAGAAAAACTGTTGTATGGTATAGGGACATCACTTTCCTTGAAGTTAAAATGAGTAATAGCACTGGTAAAAACTTTGTACAATGTGAATCAAACGTTTATTTTTACCGCATCCTGGTGGAGCGAATGCAACTACTCTGGAAAACGGTTCACATTTTCGGAAGTTTTTCCAATCAAAGGTCCAAAAGAAGAAAAATTAGGACAATTATGTTTATTTTTCAAACTTAAGTGGTACATTGCCGTTGACTCGATACTTAGTGAATGGTAATTTTGAAATTTTTCCATTTTAAACTAGTATTTTGAGATATGTCTCTGAAAAAGTTTACGTGTGCCTTCGCCATAAGTTTCACATTCATTTCTTTGCTTTAGAATTTTCTGAGTCACGGAAGGGTGCACGTTTTTCAGTCATTATAGTAGTGGATAGCTTGAAACGTTCTTGACGTCTCGGGGAAAGGAGGAAGCGGGAGAGTCTGAGATGATAAGAAATCGGGAGGAACTAGCAGCTAGAGGGGACTGGAATTTCATTGCGCGCGTCCCTTTCCCCTTCCATACAAGCCTCCCTTTTATTTTTATGTCACCGGTGCGAAGGTCCGATGGATGGAGTTGCGGGATCGGGAGGTGTGGGGAAGATGGGTCTAGTGGGGGGGATTTGGTGGGGGGACTTGGGTTGCGGCGGCGTGGAAAGAGGCGGGTCGTGGGGCCTTCCTCTGGGACATTCAAAACCAGGGAATGGTGCGTAGCGGAAAGACTACTTTGAGGCGGGGAAGGAGCTGAATTGGGGAGTGGGGGTTAGGTGGGGCAGCGATCGAGATCCCCCGTACTAAGGAGAGTGAAAAAAAGAGGCGTCATCTCTTGGCAGTTTTGTGAAACAAGCGATTTCTTCGCGGCCCCCTATTTTCCCTCGGCGTAAGGTGCATCATTATTTTTTTATTCCAGCCACTCACCCGTTTCCCGGCAATGAGGCAGCGGGGGTAAAATGTATAAAGATTTCTTTTTTTTATTTTATAAGGGCACTCCAAAGACTGGGAGGAGGAACGGTTCTTTTTTTTTATGCCCATCGTCTGTTTTTCTTTTACCCCCGCGTACACATACTTCCCTCACCATTTCTGCTTTCCTTCTCTCTTTCTTTCTCTCTATCCTCTTGCTTTCTCCGCGCGGTTTCACTGCCGTCGTTACGGTCGGATAACGCGCTTATAAAAGGGCTGATTCCCTAGGACTATACTTTTCGGGGGGTTTGATGGGAGCAGATTGGGGTTCAATTGAATGGACGCTAATGGCGCATTGTTGTGGGTTGTCTGGGTGATGGGCGATTCCTTATTTTACGGCCGAGTTTAATTTTTTCCCGACGGTTGATCACGGTCCTCTTGGAAGGGGTCGGCTGGTGGTGGAGTTTGAGTTGCTTCGGCCCCGAACGACTAGAGGAAGAAACGAGGGGTGGGAATGATATTCAGCGCGAGTCGACTTTATGAGGAGATTTTACTTCACGCTGCTTGGGTCGGCGGGTATGGGCGACTTTCACGCTTCTTTCGTCCCAGCAACGACTTATCAACTGTGCCAGTATTCTTACGTATTGCTTTGTCTTTACACTTGCTTAAATACATCTGCTTCTCATCGCTTGCGTATAATTACGAGAATGTACCTTATTTATTTACATGGAATCCTCTTTTACCCTCAAGGAATTTATTTGCGACTGTAATGCATTGGAATTTACAAAAAAGAAAGAGTAAATTTGCAGCTTCTATGAATTTATAAAAAGCATGTAGGTTCTACTACGACTCTGGTCCTCTTTTGGTATTGATATGAATCGTTGCTAACAAGTCGCGCTGATATGAATCTAATTCTTAATAAATCATATCACTTTAGTCTCTCTATCATTGTAGATACATTAATGTTGGGTGAAGTTGGTGGATAAACTCCAAAATATGTCGACAATTTTACATGACTAGGATTATTTGCATAAATATAATGTTGTACGCAATGCTTCAAGAGTGTTATAAGTACGTTAGGTGTACTATATCTTGGCATATGTTTCCCTACATTGAAGTTTCTTTCCGGTTTAAAGGAATTTTTCCCGTTCGCAATCGCGGAATCCGAGAGACATTTAAAAATGGGATAACATGTATTGTGTAGCCATTTAAACTTGTGTCAGTACTTGCGTACTTCATATTTACTTTCTTCTTTCGCATCCTTTTATCTGAAGCATGGCGAAATGTTTAGAATAGTTTTGCTAAAAAAATCTCGTAGTCTCGAAGAGTACCTATCAGGCTTGCATGTTGATGGTGCTTCCTTCTCCGAGCACATTCATTCTATTTCTTCTCTTATCCTCCGGTTAGAATTCGCCATTTCGATCCTCGACGCATTCCATTCGAAGTGCGTAAACCCCGTGAGTCGTCCTTTAAAAGCGAGCTCTCCATTTCACCTTTTGTGTTGGTCTCTCTGGCTCTCAGGTAATTTGCATGTCTTGCGATACCCTTTGACGGACACCGCCCGAGGAGAGGCAAAAGGTCTCCTGCCGCGTCTTTCCTTGTGCGCAACACGACGCTCTTTTGTCAGTGGCAGTGTGAGACAATGACGGGTAACGCAAGCGCCGAGCTTTCGAGCGCCGCCTCGTTTGCAGAATTGAATGTGCAACATGAGGCGACTGTTGAAATGCTGATGTGCATGTGGTCTGGAAAAATTCCTCGGAGGAAATGGTGTGGAACGCTTATACATATATTCCCTTCTTGATGGTTGTTTTGCTGTTTCAATTGTTACCCTGCCATGCTTGTGGGCTGAAAATATTTCATTACTTCATGTTTTAAATTTTCCGAATGAAACTTATGTTAATTTTAAGGTCTTGGCTTACATTCTGGATTACACTCAAAATAAAATTTTAATTTTAAATATTATGGCAAAGGAAAGTAATAAAATTTATAAAAACATCCCCGCGCTCTATTGGAATTTTTAAGGATGATTTAAGTTTTTAGGCGTTTTACTCTCATCATCTAATTTTAGCTTTGTACTAACTAGATTAAAAGAACAAGTGTTTTTCCTGATACCTTTCTAACCATTGCTTGTTGTTTACTTCCGTTTCTTTGACAACAGGTGACGCCAGTAACGCGAGCATCGGGAGCGGGGAGGGGACGGGGGAAGAGGATGACGACGCGGGGGGCAAAAAGAACCAGAAGAAGAGGGGCATCTTTCCAAAAGTGGCCACGAACATCTTGAGGGCGTGGCTGTTCCAACACCTCACTGTGAGTACCAAAACTATGATTCTAAATATAGAACGCGCCTTATCTTCTGGAGATATTTAAAAACCAATTGCTTGCTTAGATTTTCTTGAAGCAAGAATCACATTCATTTTTGGAACTTCATCATGGCTAGTTTTGGACAGAAAGTGGTGTACTTTCACTCACACACAAGGATTTAACGAGTGCTGTATATTCACTGTGAATTTATAATGTAGGTTAAGTTGCGCATGATTAGTGCGAAATAATTCTGAAAATGTTAATATCTTTAATCAGCGTTCATTCACTCGGCTAGCATTCGTACTATTTGTTAGTTAAATTACAAAGTAGTCTTGTCGCATTGATCTGTCAAGTATCGCAAATTTATTATGGTCGTTTTATTGAATGTTGTCTGCAAATTGTAATTTATACTTGGATAAGAATTATTCTCGATGGCCATTCGTAGAAGAACCTCTTTGAGAAGCAATTGTTGTGTAGTGTTTCAATTAAATAGCGTTTAATTGTTCAATCATAGGTACAGGCTGCATTTTCTGCCTGTTTTCGTACGGGCTACGCAATGACGAAGAAAGTTAACGATGCCCCGACTGGGAAAGATACCATTGACTAATGTATTCAGTTCTCGGGGAAAATGAAAGCTTGGTACTCGCAGATTTAATATTCCTTTATGTTGCTGTTTCCTTCTCTCTAACTTTAATTGATTCCTTTGGATGGAAGATTATGTATTGCGGCAAAAACACGTTGTTCATTTCCTTTGCGGGAGTTATGAATATGAAATAAGTTTAGACGTTGTCATTAATTACTACAGGAGAGTATTATTTCGTGTCGGAGAAACCGCAGGATCACGCATGCGTACTGGTAATTACCGTCAAATGAATTTACTAGCCGATGTCCAGCGTTCCAGTTGACACTCGAGGTTATGCAAATAGGAAGCGAGATATACCGCAAGTATGCGTTTAGGTTTTTTTGTGAGTTGGTGTGAATTCGAATCGCTTGCGTCACCGGAATCCGTGGTGTGGTTGAGATGGTGTGGCGAGGTGTATGAGGTGCGGGTTACGACACACATAAAGAGGAGGAGAGGGTTCCTTCCAAGAAAAGAGAGAGAGACAGACAGATAGAAGGAGCAATTCAGCTCGCTCGCTGCCTTATTCTCGGCGGCTCAACGTCCCGTTTTATGAAGCCACTACATTTTTACGCGACGCCACTTCCGCACCCAGCGGCAGCCCACAATCCTAGAATGCTCGGAGGGGGTGCGTGGATCCCGGGCGCATGGACTCCCGGGCGACGCCTTCCGGTGCGTGAACCGCTCCTCGCCCTAAGGGCAGAGCGCCGGAGGGTGGAAGTGCTTTGCGGGTGCCAAACGTTTTGACAAGATGTGCGTTACGCCATTTGTTAGCGAAGAACCTTCGACTCCCGGTGCGGAATTTAGACGGAATGATTACACCAGTCTGCATTTTGAAACTTTTTATCAGATGATTAATTAGAAATAGGTGTTCTTTGAACCAATTTTTTATGCTGATTTAGTCGGAGGGAAGGCTTCTGCAGTGGCTGATCATGCTGAAGATAGGTTTTCCGGAGCAGCTGCGTTTGTCAATGCTTGTCGATGATGACAGTTTCTTCCCGGTTACAGGAGGTGTCTTCAGGTCGAAGTGATTTTCTTTGGTCGAAGAAATTATTATGCTGATTCTAAAAATGACTTCGATTTTTTTTCTACCACGTAAGGTTTTTACAAAAAATAAGAATTATTTTTTCAAGATTTTAACTACTGCAAGCACAGTTATATTAACATTACTTCACGGAATGACAATTTTTGTAACAAAAATGAATGAAGGATGAATAACACTTCCAAGGTCACACAACAATAGTAGCAGTTGTACCAACCTAAGACTCGTTAGCGTGGCCCAACCTAAAGCTCATTAGCTTGTGTTGAGAAATATCCCTCGCACAATAATTAATTACCCAATGGCACATTTAATGCACTTATCAATAAGTCTTAGAGGTTATGTTGGGTCCATTCTTAAAAAAAAGTACGTGATAGAAGATAACTAAGAACAGTTCTGAAATCAGCATATCAAAGTTAGCTATTATCACTAACTAGTTTTCAATCCTGTGATATCATGCAGACTGATGTTATAAACATAGGAAATCCCTCGTCACTCACTAACTCAGGAACGCTGTAAGATGAAGACACAGTCATTTAACTTTTAAAATGTCGTTATTAGATAGAGCCACAGTAACTAAAGTTTGAAATTGACGTCATTAGATGGAGCCACATCCACTTGAATTTTAAAATGTCGTTATTAGATGGAGCCACTGTCACTTAAATTTTAAAATGCCGTTATTCAACTGCTTGCAAGAAATTTCATAAAAGCGAGAATCATTTCTGATTTGGCTCCGACTGAGACAACGCCCCCTTTCATCTTGCGACGACGACAATTTCCAGTGATTCCGGCATAAGCGATTGCAGTCAACAAGTCGCAGGGTCAGTCGTTTGACCACGTTGGATTTCAACTCCAAACAGAACTATTCTCACACGGACAAGTACGTTGCTCTCTCTCGCTCGTGAAATTCCTTGAATAAGTGGGCGCCACGGGCTCTTTTTAAAACCTAGTCACTTCAAAATTCTCCTCGAGGTAAGGAGACTGTATTCGACAAAATTTCGGACTATAAGGTGCTTGAGGCGATAGAATTTCATTTGGAACGTGATAAATCACCTCTATTAATTCACTGTAAATGTATTTTAATTCCTTACCGCGTGTTTAAATCCATATGATCCTTCATTATGATAGTGTCTGCCTCTTGGGTATTACTAAATATACGACTTTATTACTCCCAATATGCTACTAGTGGTGGACTGTAACGCATTTGATAAAAATATAACTTGCTCTAAAGTTCATCAACATTGAACTAAGGCTTGAAACAGGTCTAAAACCTAGTTAACCGTCTTCAGACAACGGATCTAAAATACTGTGGGTGGTGTGGTTATAGCTCCCGTTCGCAGTGTCTTTTCATAACGAGATTAATGTTAGCCATTCTCTTTTAGTCTAAATTTCGGTGATGTTGCGGCGTTCATTGCTACGAGATTGAAAATATTGCCGCGATCGACAGTTACGCTGCGCCCAAAATTTTCTGGTTGACGCGTCGCTGAAACCAATCGGCGTTACCGAATGGGGATGCACTAAAATCGGTTAAGTTCACGTTTCCGGATCCAGCAGGTGCTCGGAATGGATTCTCGGAAGGGAAAGAGAATCACAAAGAACTCCCGAGCGAAGTAAGTGATTTCCACACGGAGTGAATGGAAGGAATTAGAGATGGGGAGAGAGAGAGGGGGAGGCTTATGAGTATTTCCGCGGCATCTCTTTCCTCTCCTTCGTCAGTGGCTTGGGAGGAACGCTTTCATTTAGGGGATCATATCGGTTGGCAGCGGCTCGTGATGTATGAAGAAGGCGGAATTTCGCAAGAGAGGAATGATTAAATATTGAGGACGGGGAGAATAGGGAAGGGTCGAAGGAGTGGAGGGTTGGGGGTGGATGAGGTGGGATGGGCGTAGGGGAATGCATGTCGGGTGGAGGGCC
Organism: Pyrrhosoma nymphula; assembly: GCA_963573305.1. NCBI lineage: Eukaryota > Metazoa > Arthropoda > Insecta > Odonata > Coenagrionidae > Pyrrhosoma > Pyrrhosoma nymphula. Next base: position 86,619,391 of record OY754338.1, read on the forward strand.
GGCCGCCGAGGAAGTTTGAGGGAGAGGATGGAGTTTTTGAAGTTGAGAAGTTTTGGATGAGTGGCTGATAAAAATAAGATGTGGAACGCAGGAGCTAGCAAACTCCTCGGGAGAGAGAGAGAAGTTCTTAGTCAGTTGTTCGAAAAGAAGGGAGGTTTTCGGGGAATACGGTGGGGGTGAGGAGGTTGCAGGGTTTGAGATGTGATGGAAGGCGGTGGTGGAAGGGAAGGAGGGGGAATTGGGGGGTGGTTCGAGGGGGGCCCGAGCGGGCGGGGGTCGGCAGGGTACCAGGGTATAGGGTAAAGCAGAATGAGCACGGTGCTGGATTTCTCGGGTAATGGCTAAAGAAAGTTTTCCTTCGATAACAACTGGAAAATCGCGACCGTAAAGTTTGGCATGCCTCTCTCACTCTACCCCATCCCCCCTTCAGTCACCCTTCCCCCAACCCTCCCATTCCCCCCCCCCCCCCCTCCCCCAGGGCCCCCGCGTCTCAGGAACCTTTCCATCCAACGTAACTCTCCCGCACCCCCCTCTACACCCCCGCTCCAAAATTCTGGAGTGTGCTACATCACAGGCCATCTCTGGAAGAAAGGGTCTTTTTATCCTCGGGCCCGACACACCCTTTACGCAGGGTTTATCTAATCCTACGCTTTATCCTTATTCCCTCTCGGAGACGGGAATCCTTCACATAAAGTGGTTACACGGTAGAGCGGTGTTCCTCCCGCGCGACGAAACTACACGTTAAACGAGACGGTAAAAACCGTTTCCCCTCATATTCCCATTTCAGGAGATAAACTCCTCCGCTCCCCATCTATCTCACCCGCCCCCACGCCGCGGGACGAAAAACATACGCTTGAGGAATGGTTCGCGTTGACGATCGGTGGTTTTTCCTCTGCAGTATTTCTTTCTTCGACCCGACAGTGTGTGAGGTGATTCATTCCGTTGTTGACAAAACCAAAAACGATTCCAATATCGGTTGGATAAACACGGTTGTACGTTATTCGGGTGGAATACACGGATATATTTCTCCATTTCCGGACTCGAAGGCCGCGTTTTGTAATTTCGGAAACATTTTGCCGCGTGTGTTAAAGTGGCCAGCGATCTACTATATTTGCTTTCTGCATCCGAGTGTCATGGATCAATAGTTAACAATATCCTCGTTGTTGAACTCAATCATTCAACATATTCCAAAACTGAATACCTTATTTTCCTTATTAATATTGAGGTCGTTAATTCATAGTCATAGTTAATTCATAATAATGAACATGCTTCAGCGAAGACTATTTTCCAACTAACGGAATTCATATGAAATATGTCAGCCGCTAGTATGTAAATTTTGACCTCAAGGTCTGTCTTGCAGTGAAGTCGCGGTATGGTTGGAATTACTGGAAATGCGATATGATGTAATTCTTTGCAGGTGTGACAATTAAAAATTCCTTATGCACTTTCGAAATGCTTTTCGGAGATGAGGAAATATTTTGGAGACGATGAGGTAATATTTTGGAGACGATGAGGTAATATCTGAAACAACGACAGAACTTGCAGTGGACTTCCGTTAGTAAGGAATCTTGGTAACTTTTCCTGGAACAAATACTACTTATATTTTTACTGCCGGCAGTAGCATGTATGTTGAAATTATTCCGTTGATTAGCGTTTTACGTCGCATGGAATTCTTTCATGCCTTCAACCCTTAATACATGTCAAAGCAGTTGAAGTGGTCTAACTTATAGTTGACGGTTTACAAATTATATATGTTTCGACGCTCAAAAATACTTCTGATACATACTTAAAGAGCAATAACCAAGCTTATGACACTATCTCATTCTTCAGGTCGGTACACTCACTGTCTCCCTTAATGACATCAGCGGATATCATTTACATTCTTCGTCTTCGCTCAGCTACCGTTCTCCCTATTATACGGCCTTCGATGTCATTCTCTGAAGCATCAATTCATCTTTATAAGTTATTCTTTCTCTTTCTTGAAACCTGCAAATAGATGCACCTGAAAACGACCCGATCCATTCTCATCTTCCACACTCAAAGAGCCCAGTACGATCCTCATGCTCCGTATCAAAGTATTCAACGACGGTGGGTCATAATTACACGGTGGAACGTGATTATGTAGGTGTGTGATTATGAAGAATAATGGCGTCGGCGATTTGTCGCCGCTTCCTCACTCTTTCTCCATAAACCCAGCGAGCGAGATTTGCTTCCGTTACGTCGCCACGATATCCTGAATATGTCTCCCGGAGGGGCCTAAACAAAAGGCGGGGAGGGACGGAGAGAGAGAGGTCTGGCGAAGCCCTTGAGGCCTCGTCGCCCCTCCTTCGCCGCGTCGCACCTCTGCCCAGCTGATAAGTGAGGCATTAAGGGGATGCCTGCGACCCTGCGCGCACGGGGAAGGTGGCGGGAGGGTAGCGGAGTAGACGCCGGACAAAAACAGGCCCCTCTCGCCCTCTTTCCGACGTGTGCCTGCCTTCCCCGCTTGTATCTGAGATAAAAGCGACTATTAAACGTCGTCCAATGAGATGGAATGCCCACCGGGGACTTAAAACCCCACGGCTGGAATTGTAATCCTCATTGTTCGAGCCGGGGGAGGAGGGTGTGGAGTGACTTTGTGTGCGGGGTGATACCAAGGCGGGTGGGATTGGTGATAAAAGGGGAGGTGGGTTGGGAGTGGAAGGAGGTGGGGTAATTTCATCTGCCTCCCACCCTCCCCCGAAGGGGTGGGCCGTGCAGTCGAGGGGATGACTGTGAAGGGGTTAGGGGTTCGGAAGGGTAAGGGAGGGTGCGCACGGCCTCGTCCCCCTCTCAAGAGTAGCTGTGTGAAATTATTGAGATAGCGAAAGGGGATGAGCGGCGAAGAGGAGGCTGTTGTTGTGTGATCTGGTCTGAAGGAGATTTTTGGTGCTAATTTGCATAGTTGCCCCCGCGTGTGGGACTCCAAAGCGTCGCTGATACAATGACGGGCGGGGGAGAGATGGAGGGATTTATGCAAATTTTCCGGAGCGTTTTGACTTCATCTTTATGGGTGGATGCATAATGAAAAGGATATTATTGTTATTGCGGCGGGTGTTTTGGGCATCTTTATCAATTTATGCCCCATTTTCTCGCGTAAATGGTCGTTCCGCTCTAGGTTTGTGGGGAATCAGCGCCTGTTAGCTTGTATTCATGCGTGAGGGACATGGAAGGAAACTGATTCCTTTGATCTGGATGAATGTTTTGTATCCAAATCTTAATGGATAAGAATGTATCCTAATTTTGATATAGGAATTTAGTTGAGTGGCATGTAGCTTTAGTGGAATTTAGCTAAGTGGGTATCTAAGAGTTGATGATCCTTTGGAGCATTATTTACTGTTTTTATTCATTCTAAATGTGTGCCGATGAATTGAATCATGAGATTTACAGTAGGGAAAAAGATGTAGGAGATTACGATAAATAAAAACTCAAAGTTCTTAATGTAAGTTTATATTTTCTCTCCATTTTGCCATTTGAGATTACAACCAAAATGTGTGAGCGGAACTGCAGTTCTATGTGAAGCTACCTTCACCAACGTTAGCGGAGTACTGGCGTCCGAGCAACACTGATCAACCCAAATCGACTCCACAGTCGAATCGACATACATACTTGACAGCCTCGACAGCCAGTGGAGTCGATACAAATGGACGCCAAATACAAAACAAAATTGAGCTCACTGAACAAGTTAAAATCTCATTGTTTGTAAAAACATCATTGTTTTGAGATTTTTTCAAACTATAAGATGTCTTGGTCGCTTATTTAAACTTCATATTTTCAATTTGTGTGCCTCAACTTCTGTTTTAAAAACTATTTGTTACGTTACCGGGAATGTAATCGATCCATTGGCCTATTAATAGTCGATCTCTAAAATTACTCTTATGCGTGAACGTTGGTTGAACCTCCGGTAGTGAATGTTGGGACAACAGCCTCGTTATTACCGACAACCATTTCACAGTTTATTGCTCAATTCTTTTTAATCCTTATTTTCATGTTCATAAGTTGAGCAGATGATGAAATGCGAGGAGATATAAATAAGATTTCAATGTCAATTATGTATTTGTTTCATTTTTTTGCTGACGCGTATATGTATTTGTTTGCTTCGGCTATTTGGATTTCTGTTCCATCCTCAGCCCTGCAGTACACCGTCCTCACCTCCGTTCTCCTTACGCGCCTCCCACGTGCCACTGATCCTCTCCCGCACGTCTCTTCCTTGACTTTAGCGAGCATTAGTTGGTGCTACCGGCCTCAGCAAATCTTACGGCCCTTTCGAAAACCTACACCGCACATATACACGACTCGCTCACACTCGCCACAAACACATTTTGCGGACCCTTGGGAAATCTTCTGGATTCTGAGGGAAAGAGAGAGGGCGCGGGAGGTGGAGTAGTTGGCCGCTCGCACGTGGGGGGTGGGGGATGATGCCTCCCCCCCCTAGTGTTGCAGTCTGGAAGGTGGTGGGTGCGGCGGGCCGGGTGCGGGGTGATTCAGGGATCCTCAGCTCATTGGAGGTGCGGATTCGCCAAGGGCTGAATGAAGAAAGTTTTCCGATGGGGTCGAAAGAGAGCGCTTTTGGTGAGGAGTCGGGTCGGTTTTGCGAACTTCCCTTTTGTAGAACTGCGGTTGGTGCTCTACGGTTGTGCGTGGTTGCCTTTTGAAGTGACTTGGGTTGAGCTACCATCAACCGTATCCCGCCTCTCCCACCTCGGTCGGCCATGAGATGCGAGCGGGGAATTTGCGGTCAGCATGGATGGGCCTCGCTGCGATGGCAACTACGCTGGTTAAATAAACTCTCCGTTGATTCGTCAGTATTCACCGTTAAACAGTCGCGTGTCTTGCGTAAACATTTCCATCGCTAATTCTATATGCGGTTTACGAAGGTCAGACGTGAAAAAAATGATCGGGAGTTTTTAATTCCGTTTTTTTTTTCACAGGTTTATTCAGAAGTAGACCTTGTTCGCATTTTGTGTTTTATATACGTAGTGGGTATTTGAAATTCAGATAATAACTAAGATGATGATGTTTAAAAACGGAAATGCCTTTGTTAGATCAAAATATTTTAAGCTTAATGTACGAGAGCACGTCTTCGGAGTCTTATCTACGGATTATGGCTAATCTTTTGATTACCTCAGCTGCTTCATTTTGTTTGCAAAAGGTTTAGCGAAAAAACACTGAGAATATAGAAACATTTCTTTACATTGAGATTTCAATAGTATGTTTTATACAGGCCATTTTCTGGTACACGGATCATAATACACTCAAATTCCCTTTCTTTTGCGTGTACATCCGGGAAATGTAGATGGGCTATATTCTGGGCTATATAGTTGGGCTAGTCCTATTTACTCGGTACCTTTTCACTAGGGTGTAATTAGTAAACTGTCCGTTCAAACCTTGTTGCGCCCATCAATTAGCTGAAATAATGAATGAATAGGTATATCCAGGAGGGTGCTTTGGTGTCGAAGCGTGCATTTACACCCATGGTGGTGGGGGTTCGGGCTCTTGGCTGAGCGTGATCATTTAGCTAACAGTCGGACAGTGCGATGCAGTTGCAACTCGGATGTATGCAAACGTCGGGGCACCGAGTGTGTCTTTCTCTTTAGGATACAGATATAAGGGACGAAAGAAAGTTAAGAGGGCAGGTTACGGACGGGATGGGGTGGAGGATAGAGGACGTAACGTGCTCCAATATCCCTCCAGCCTCTCGGTTCCATTCCTTGAAATGAAACGTTAACTCTTCGAAGGGCTCTGTCCAAATCTCCTCCTGAGTGTAATTCACCGTCTCACCTGAAGGTGTCTCGTCTCGCGCCAGTGGAGCTGGGCTGGATTGGAGTAGCGCTCAACTTCACGGCAAACTACTTCGCTCCGATCTTCCGCTGTTTTTCCGCCTGGGGCGGCGTCATCAAGCTTTCATTCCCTTGCGTACCCGTCCGAGTGCGAGAATACTATAGACGCCGTGAATAATCAAATACTTCCACGCCCTTGGGCTGATTTAAATGTGTAATGCCTGCTTCTGCGGACGTAGTTCAGTGAAGGGACTTCTTATGTGAGATAACGATTTCCTAGGAGGCATTCTATGCAGAAAACTATCTGACTACTTTCTTCGATTAAGAGGTGCAAAGAGAGACTTTCAGCATTCATGCATTAATAATTAATATTTTATTAATATTTTTAGAATTGTAACTTAAGAAGTAGGTAGAGCTGGTATAATTTATCGTAGAAAAAACTAAACTTACGCGTTCAAAACTTCCAGGGAGAGATCTGAATAGCTCCTGCCAGCTAAGCTGATTGGCAACTTTTTCATTCCGCGGGTAAGGTAATAATGCAATTAGTAGAGGATGGAATTGCGTTCACTTCCCTGGTAACACGGGTTATTGAGAGTAGCTGACGGAACTCTCTGCTCGATACTTTCCTTCGAGCTACAGACGCCCATATCTGCTGTCCCTCGTTACTCTTTTGGTACGGAAGAGGAGATTCGAATTTGGGCTAAAATGTAAGTGATGCAGACCACATTCAGTGTATGGGAGGAGGATGGATGAGGGATAGTGAGCATTGGTTGGGGGGGTGGGGGGATCGGAATGGGAAAAACTAGGGAGATGTAGAGAATGAAGCCAACGGGTGAAATGGAGTGTGTATGAGGGGGGGAAAGGAAGGAAGCCGGTCGCCAAATGGCCTTCCGTGAACGAGGAGAGAAGAGATGGGCTTCGTGGAGGAATGGGAAAGGGGTGGGTCGGGAAAAGGGGATGCTACGAGGCTCACTTGCTTTCTCCTTTTGCGATCTTCTTCGCAGCCAGCTAAACCCGAAAAAAAAACTCCGCAAACCCGACCCCGACCAGTCTTATCCTTTCCTCCTCCCCCTAAACCCTTCCTAAACCCCTATGACCCGCTCTCCCCGACCGAAAAACTTGCCTCCCTCCCCCTCCCTCCCGACCCTCTCCCTGATACACACTTCCCACCCTCTTCTCGCCGGCCCTGAATCCGTCGATACGGCACGGCGTCGGGGGCCTTTCCCTATCACCCCCGAGTTGTATCCTCTGTAAGGGGGTGGATGGAATTTTACCCCCCTGCCCCGCTCACCCTGTGCTTCTTCGCGTCATTAACCCAGCGTTGCTAATCTCTTATGGATTCGACCCCGTGCGTCCCAACCCCCTATCGGACTCCACGCGCTGCCGTCTGGCCCCGGCTGGGTGGGGGCAGGGGGGGTGGAGGACGGCCCAATCTCCCCCCCCTTCCCACCTCCTGTATATTCTCCCTTCTTTGTGCGTAAGCTTATAAAGTCGCCATGCTCACCAATCCCCTACCATTTCCCTTTCGCCTGCTCTATAGCAATGGCGACGGAATTATTCATACGAGGCTCACATAGAGTGCTCTTTTTTCACGTTCCTTTTCTCGTTCGCCAGATTTTCTAATCCCGATCTTTCCGGACCTATCAGGGACCTAGGAAGAGTAGGGGGCGATTGTGTGTTATGTTGTCTTTTTTTCCGCCCGAGTGTTAAGTGAAGTGTGGATGGAAATGTAGACTCGCGTTAGACTCGTTTTTTATCCCTCTCACGCTGCTGTTTTTAGTTTCTCCCCTTTTTTTTCGCTTTTCGGTCCATCGCCAGGCCACGGTTCGGGACGAGGCGAGCATTGACTGTGTGTCTGCGGATGTTTCGACGCGTGGTGCTGTCGTTCGAATTTGAGTGTTATTACCGTTGCTGGGTCCTGAGCGTTCACATCTGCTTTTTGTAGCTCGGCGCCGTGTCTCGATTGATCTCGTTTATCAACCAATGAATGAGTTCCTTCTGAGTTCCTTGGGGGTGCTATCAGTATTGGTAGAATCGTTAATGCTTTTTGATTTTCCTTTTTAACCTTAGCGTAAATAATGCGGTCAATAGAGAAGCTTTTCGCTTAGCTATAACGAGAGTAGCTAATCATTCCCTAGCCACCCTTGTGTAATTACTGCTCAATAATTCACGCGACAACTTGGATACGAAGGGTATCTAAGCATTTGCATTGGACAAATTTTATGGGTATGCCAAAAAAATGTATCCCCCTCTAAATCTTATATAGATAAATTATTAATATATTAGAGAGGCTGTGAAAGGAACTCTTGACGAAAATGATTCTTCTTAGCTTCTTAGTGACCATCGTTGAATTTAAATAGTTGAAAAATTGTGATAAACGGGATAATAAATTTTAAAAAGATATCTACATGTTTATTGCGATCGTTTTAAGAGTCCAAAAATGAGTGTTGCTTTAGTTCGAAATCTAATTGCGTCAGGGATGTGACTAGCTTGCTCAAAAATGATTCTTTTTGCATTTGTAAAGTTTGGAACCGAAGCGGGAGAAAATATTACCTATTTAGCGTCGACATGGCCACACTGCGTGTCGTGTATTCTATTTAACCCCTAAGGAACCCAAGACCCCTCTCGAGTCGCCCGAAACATTCCTACGACACGAAAGTAATCCGGGTTCATTCTCCTCCAAAAGGATCTCGAAGAGTGACCAACCCTAATTTAGGTGGGAGGAGAATTTATACTTCGGGAAGGAGTTGGACCAAAGGGGAGAGGGAGGGTGGTTAGAGGAACGGAGTGGGTGAAGGGGGGAGGGTAGGGGGGGGCGAAGAAAGCTATTTCGTATCGCTTCTGTTTTCGGCAACCCCCGGAGAGGGAGGAGGGGGTGTTGTCGGGAGGGACGACGACAGTCGGGGGCGAAAAGAGTTGAGCATTCCAGCGGCAGCTGTCAGATCTAGTTTCCAGCGATGGGGAGGCGCAAAAAGGGGGTTGTAGGGGGGGGGGTTCCCTTAAAGCCTCCTCGTCATAGTTAATCCCACTTCCGGCGGCAGGGGGGGGGGCAGATCTCGAAGGCGTCGCGGGACAAAGAGGCGGAGGATGCTGGATAAAGAAAGGTTCTGTTTTAAGGTTCTCTCAATCCTTCATCGGGGCTTTAATGGCGAGACCCAAATGTCCGCTTGTGAGTTCCCGTGTTTCATCTTTGAAACCACTGGGTGGCTTCTGTGGGAGGTGGACTTTAAAGCGTTATGATGAGTGCTAGAATGTTTCGTATGGTTCAACCAATCGCATTTCCTCAGTTTCACACATGCTCAAAAGAAGTAAGTCCAGTTTTGATCAGCATTAGAAATGAAAATAGGTTACATTTTTCTCCATTTGATAAATTCGTTTCTGTATAGATTCATGATGGTAAACCGAATACACTAAGCAATAATTTTGTTTTCTGATAGCACTGGGATGGTAGACATTGTTTTTCTGTTGAAAAAGAATCGGAAATTATTTAAATCACAACTTATTATCTTATCACTGCGTAGAAAGGAACGAGTTCAAGTATTCTGACTCAAATATGTTGACGAGTAGTTAAAGGATAGTTTTGTTATTACAATAGTTAGTTTATAGTTATTCAATAATAAGAGATATTTTAATGGCTAATAATATAGTATTATAAAAAAGGTAATTTGAATATTTTAGGACTCTGGTTAGGTATAAATGCCTATTTACTTAAGTTTTATCTGTTTATGTAACTAAGCAACTGTGGTTTCCTCTGCAAATATATAAAATTAGTTTTGGGCATAGAGTGGTAAAATCCTAATAGATACTGCTGAGTTTCCCCTGATGCATAGTTCCTTTAATTTTGTAGACATTTTGATGAGTCTAATCACTATCAGTTTCTTTTTCCGGTTTCCATTAGCTAAATATATGATTTTCAAAGTAAATAAGTCAGGCATAATTTTTAACGACGTACTATTTTATTTCGTGGAGTTTCCTGGGGTATCTCTTCCCTATCGCAAGGCGTTAGATCAGTACATAATCTCTAGATTTTTCCCGTATGCACGTTCCTTTATTTTAACTCTCCTACATTTCTCACCGACGCCACACATTTCAAGTGCTTGGAACGCACAGCCATGCCTTTTGTCTCTCAGTTGTCAAACCCTAACCTCACGGCCTCCGGATTTTCTCGCAAATCTCGGAGGCTTTTCAACTATTCTGCGTCGCCGTGCGCTATACACACACACAGGCCTCCTTTTCCCTCTAATTGATGTCTCTCCTCTCTCAAAACAGTCCTCTGCATGCCCTCCTCCTCTTCCTTCCCTTTTCGCCTCCCTCTCCTTGGTTGCTCCCTCTCCCCCCCGTCCGCCCCCCCCCTCCCCACGGCCTTCCCCCCTCACCAACTTCATTTGGTGTCGCTTGCCGTATTTATAGCTTTCAACTCGGCGATCTTCACACAGTGGGGGCATTAATCCCAATCTTCTATCCGTCAACTTTTTCCCCGCGCGACTTAAATAAATTGAGAACGATTTTTACTCGTCCCAACCTCATCCTGACAGGTTTGTAACCGCGTCTGTGTTATTCGGTGGGCTTTAAAGAACTGATTTGAGTTTCCGCGGGGTGTTAAATTGAAAGCTTTTTTTAGCATCCCTTTGACGCCTGCTATAAATGTGGCTTTAAAAGTCTGATTTAGATTCTGTGTAGGTGTAGGACCAGTCATGTGTAAATATCCATCGGAAAACCGGATACTTATATTTGTGCCATCCGTTTTTGTCGAAGACGGCTCCTCTTATCGAGGGGAATATACATGAATGAACCAATTGAGAAAGATTCCTTAACCGCAGCTAGCGATGGTCGCTACTCCAGAGGTTCTTTTGCTATAGAGGTGTTTTAAAAGTTGAGTGGATGAATTGTGTACAGATACTTGTCTATACAGTTTCTATGACGACCTCTGTCTCGTATTTGAAGACGCTTTTTGAGAAGTTAGTATTTTGTAATAAAGGTACACCTTAATTGACGTTTGTGTCCGTCTTATAACTTAAAAAGTTCGTTGGGAACATGAGTATTTTAATGTCTGTCTTTCAGACAGTAGAGGTTATTTCGACCGGATTGCAAATCTTTATAAAAAATTTCTTGGTTGTAACCCAAGGATGATGGATAAAATAATAATTGGAAGATATCTCTGATCAAAACTAATTCATGACTATTTATTACCATTCCTTGAGAATTACCTCTATCGTGGCTGAAATAATCAAAAGCGCAAGCGAAGTATATCGGAGTTAGCATCTGGAATGTCAAATTAGTCTATCCTTAATGTTAAACCGTTCCTGTTTGATTGATCCGTTTTTTAAACACGGGAGACCATTCGAAAAGTGACTTTAAGGCAGCCGATAATGCCCCTCAAGTGCCTACATGTTAACGATTGAGGCAGTCTTTCAGTGTAGCCGTAATTTAAGCAAGTCTGATTCTAATCCTAGTGAAGAAAGTAGCATTTCTCCGGGGGAATGTGTCACTGTATTCATAAGACTTTGCTCGCTTTCCTCCTTTCTGGCACGATGAAGGCAGACGAAAAAATTAACCGCGGGTAAGAGAACGATTGTCATTGAATCCTCCCTCTCCCCCAATTAACGATCCAAATAATTAGCCTTTTTCTCTAGCGCACACTAATCTTCTCCAGTAGGGTTAGGGGGATAGATGGGTAAGGGAGAGGCGGAAAGAGAGAGGGTAAAAGAGAGCGAGAGAGGGGTAAAAGGATCCACGGTGCCCATTCTAAGTGGGAAAGATTTATTCATCTCCCCGTTTTAATTTCCGAATCAAATTTAAATCAGGGAGGAAGAAAAAGCTTTTGGAATCATTTCGCGCAAAGGAAATTCCTCGAGAGGAGTGTGGTGGGCTGGGAGAAGAAAAAAAGAATCCGGAGGAGGAGCTGGGGGTTTTTAAGGGGGGAGGGTAGAAGATGTGGGACGAGGAGAGCGGTAGGGAGGGAGGGGGGAGAAATGGCTCGTCTTTTCGGGAAGGGAGCAGATGTCCTGGCAACTGAAGGACTGGGAGATAAAGGAATTTCTTATTGCGTCCTCAAACGCGGACGGAGGTTTAGTCGGGGAAGGTGGGGAGGAGGGGGGGGTGCGTTTGGAGTGAGTGTAAAGGGGAAGAGAAGTGTAGGGGGGGAATGGGAGGGAGAGGATGGGACGGGAGGGGGGATAAAATAATGATAGAGAAAGGGGAGAAGGGGGCATGAGCAAGTGGGGTTGGGAGGGAAAAGGGCTTATCCATGTGAAATAAAAGACAAACGCTTTTGCGGGAGAGAGACGACGTCGGGAGTGGAATTTTGGGTTGTTGGCTTCGCAATATAACTGCCACTCCTTCAGACTTGCAGAGGGCAGAACCTCTCCCTCTCTCCTCATTACTCCACCCTCCCCACAATCCGCTCCCGTCGCCTACTTATCTCCCTCTCCTTCATTCTCCATTATCTTCTCCTCCCTGTTTGTCCTTCCCTCCCTTCCCCATTCCATCATTCGCCTCTCTTTTCACCTCGTCTTCTTTCTTCTATCCTCTGAAGGATTCCTGGGAAAAAATGTCCCCGAGCCCTTGTACGTTTATTCTTCTCCGAGCCCTCCGCACAGTTTGCCTCCACCGTGATGTTCTCTCGCAAATCCCAGCTCTAGCATCGTTACCTCCTCATTTCGCGTGCTGGCCAGCTCATCGACCCCTTTCTCTCTCGGTTTCGAATCTTTCTTCTTCCTTCTCTGAATTTTCCATTCAGATCTTACCTAGGGGGACTCCCGCTTCTCTGTTCCGGAGCATTCGGCCCTTCGGATTCTTACCCCCCTTAATGATCCTTTTTCGTTTTAAATTGTCCATCGCGTTTGCTAATTAGGTTTGCTCACGTCAGCTGGCGTGACCGAAGGTTTAGAATAATGGAGGGCTTATGCATTTCTAATTTCCCGTGGATTAAACCCTTCCGTCTGATTTTCTCGGTCTGCTGATCGCTTAGCGCTTCATAAGTTTGTTGTTCATGAGTGCACTCCTGACCAATAATTACCTGGCTCTACGAGACCTAGTTTATTAGCATCTTTTGAATCCGTGCCGTCTCATCTCCTTCCTAGATTCTCTTTTCCTTTTTATCTCCGTAAGTCATTAGGACTGGATATCTGGCCCTTATCTTGATCTTAAATAGGCAATAAAGTGGTGACTGATAGGATCACAAATAGATTTAGTTTGATATTAATCTATATAGCTTAGCTGGTCCAAGTAGTGCACTATGTTACAAGGATTGTGGCACTTAAGGAGAACTCTCTTAGTAGATATGGGTTGTACCTCCGAGTTTAGAACTATTATATTGTGATTTAATCATGATTGAGCATTACTAATCTTAGCAATTTTATAAAAACTATTGATAGCAAGGATGCTTTATTCCAAACGAAACGAGGGCTTTTAATCGTGGCAAACTATGATTCGAGGTCCTGACAATCGAGATGGGCCCCTCTCAGTATTCCATCCAGCATCCTGCCCTAGGTTCACAGGAAATGACCACGGTTTACAAATGAATGGCAATATTTGACGTACACTTTCTTAATTATTATTTTTGCGATTTTTTACTAGGTATGGTTAAACTATTATTAATTTCGTCCTTTAGGGAATTTATTTTCCTTTATTGTGGTGATTCGTTACAGTTTACCGTGAATTTTTCTTACCCCTCGTACATCCAGTCTTCACCCACTTCACCCATTATCCGCGATCCCCCCCCACCCCCCGTCCGCCATTTTCAACCCCTACCCCCCTACCATCCCATTCCGGGAGTGGCATCCCGGAGCGCGAAAGGGCGCTATGGTCGACGGCAGAGGGGATACTAGTTGTTTTCTCGTCCGAGATGCGGAGAACTGACGTCATTTGTTTGCGACGGAGAAGAGCCTCCCCCCCTCCCATCCTTGGCATGTTCCGAGGAAGGGGTGAGGGGGCAAGAGGGGAGGGAGAGAGTTAGATTCTGATTGGAAGACTGCCATCTCGTCACATCCTGCTGCCGTCTGCTCCTCGCTCCGCTTACGCCCTGACGGAATGGGCTCTTCGGAGGAATGCGGGAGCAGTTTGGAGAGAGAGGAAGAGAAGGGTTTTTTTAAGGGGTCCTCCGGTAGGTTTTAGCCTTGAAGAGGGGGTGGGGTAGAGAGACAGTCGCCGTGAGGAGGAAGGGGTGGACAGATTTGGAAAAAGTTGGAGAGGGCTATTTGAAGGAAGATGATGGGGGGAGGGGGGGGGTAGGGATTGAGAGAGAGAAAAAAAGGGTATAGGGTTTGCGTCGTGGGGGAAGGGTTTGGGGTTAATTTGTTCTTTATTTTCGAAGGGAGTAGACCCGGAGTACATTTCGGAGGAATTGGATTGGTTTGCAGCCGTGTAGGTAGGTGTCATCGTTCGACGTTTTGAGAACGGGGCGTTTTCCAAACGAAGGCCTTTTGAGTGTCGCTAATTCCAAAGGGGTGTCAATGGTGCGTGCTGGAACTTATCACGTCGTCATCGTGGCGAACGGCCTGAGTCGTAGTGCGTGCGGTGGATTTGGTTTTGGCGGCGGTGGCAGTTTGTTTCATGACGCATGAGGATCGAACGAGTCCTCGTCGGTCGGGAAATGTCTCTCACGAGCGCTCTCATTGACCGTTTCACGCCGAAAGAACGGAACTACTCCTTCCATGAGAGATTTAAGGTAGTATGAGTGAGATATATCCCTAGCCATGATGGAGACAATATTCCAATTTTATTTTTAAATTGCAGCGTCTGTAAGATGTATGAATTAAATATTGTATTACGCAAAAATATTTTCATATGTGTCAAAAATTCTCAGAAAGTAAAATCTACATAGGTCTCTAACTTGACTCATTTTTTCACGACCTACGGCGAAAACGTCTTCACAACAGTTGTTTTTTTGTGATTTTTTATTAAATTATTTCGGCGAGTAATTGATTTTATTTTGCAAATAATGGAGAAAACTTACATACTACAAACCGTTAGTTTTTTGACGAAATCTAGGAGTTATAAATTCCTAATTTTTTCAATATTCCCCCTCTGGAGCGCTCAGTCATAAACTATCCCCCATGCAACACATCTTATATTTTAAGACGAATTGCTCAAAAAGTACTTAGGCAAAGGTATTTTAATATCAATGGAAAGATGAGTTTTTTCTTTAAAATGAATTCAAATTCAGCAAATTCTAGGTGGAGTGATATTTCGCTCAAACTACCTTAACGCATCCAGGAATGCAGGCCTGGAAATCTGGCCGATTCTGTGTAAGGAAGACATTGATTTAGCTTTCCTCTTTTCCTATCTTTCCTAGCATTCCTCGTGTATAAATATTTTGTTAATTTGTGATGTTGCTAGAAAATTTATAATTAAGTTGCGTTATCATGTCTCTATTGTTTTCTAGAGCCATTTGTTGACTCTTTTCTTTCATTTCTGGTGTTTTTTGTCACACATACATGGATTTCAATGAAGCATTATCATAAATCAGCAAGAAAGTTTTATGTAACTGTTGGAATTTACGCGCAGAACGTTTTCTGAAGTATCTTTTTTGAATTTCCTTGATTTTTTCCCTCTTTCGTGTAGGCAGGGATTTTAAAAATACTTCACAATGAACATAAGTCACATCCCTTATAAAGCGAGAGTGATTTTCCAAAAATATTAGTAATATTGTAAGAGAAGACTGTTAAGTAATGAGTGAAAAGAATAAACCCAAGTGGTGTTCTTTTCGGCCAAATTTAAGACGACTTGGAACTTGAATTATTTTCAAATATGATGTGACTATTTCTTCAGGTTTTCTTGAATGCGGAGAAAATATTCCATTCAGTCCCTTTGCGAAGCAGACGATCCGTGGGCCAACGCACTACCCCCCTATCCCGCTCTACCCCTATCTGCACTTACCTTCCGAGCGACCCACCCCCTTCCCTCCGCCTCCGAACCCATCCCCCCCCTTATCACCCTCTTGTCCTCCCCTCTTCGAAAGCAACCCTTTTCCCACCACCCGCGCAGCCAACAGGCTCCCCCCTCGCAGGAAACAGCGCCCCCGTCCCCGGCTTCGCTTTAACTGATAAGTTCCGTACCGCGTCACTCGGAGAGCTGCTATCTCCTTCCGAGCCTTGTCTCTTTCTCCCTCCCTCTCAACCCCTCCCTCCCACCCAACTCCCCTTCTCTCTCGGGGTCGCCTTTTTTATGAAATTTCTCTCGTCTTTTGTTATCTTCGGGTCGTTCTTTTTTTTTACCCGCGGACTCCCTTTCACGCTCTTGCCCCGTCCTTCCACCGCCTCAGTCCCTCGACCCGTGCCTCCCCCGCCTCCTCCCCTTCCCCCGGTAGCCTCCTCGCCTCTTGTCGAGAGAGAGAGGCGTGAATCCATGAATTGGATGGGATATCTGTCCCTCACTCACGCGACTGCAAAATTCGACCCAAGGAGAGAACCTTTGCATTATTCGCGGAGGGGACGGTGAGATGAAGTTAATGCGTATGTTGGTGCGTCAGAAATGTCCCTAAGTAAAGCTAATCTGCCCTCCGTGAGAGTATCCTCTTGAGTTTATTACGCCTGTTTACTTGCGTGCTTTTCCGTCATATCTTGATGATAACCGTTCTCTGACATTCCTGGTGGTTTTGATGATTGGTGCACCTTGCAAATGTGTATAAATGCTCAGCTGTTAAACGTGCTGTGAGAGAGAGCTGCAATCTCTACAGCTCATAACCTCGCAAGTGTGCCTTATCTACGGTGATATACTGAAAAGCCTTTGCTTCCACTTGGTGAAAATAACCTGAAAAAGGATTTCACCCTCCTTAAAGTGTTCGCCAAAGATGGCGAGATTCACAATGAAAAACTTCATTTGACTTGCCTCCGTGAAATATTTTGTAATTATTCCTCCTTGTCACATCTCTTCCCACCATTTAATGCTCTTATGACATGAATAGGAATGGGTTTCACGGAATTCAATGCATGCACATCATACTGCCATTGTTCTGGTGGAATTCGGCACTGTGGTGGCAATAAAATATGTTAAACAAGGTCAGGTTATTATAGGTATATTTCCACAGTGAAGGATTCAGACCTCTTTCTCCTCCTCTATATGGTATAAGGCATGCGTAAATAGCCTAAATACCTTCAATTTATTTATTCATTCTTGATGAATCTTCAGTTGAACGAGATACCATCATCACTATTCCAACGAGGTATATGAGAATGACTCGATGGTTGATAAATGAAGACGTGCTAGCTTGTATAAGGCAGAGGAAACTGCAGAAGTTAGAATCGCTTTACCTTTAGTGGGAACTTCAATATCCACAAACACTTCTCGCCGAGACAAAAAAATAATATCGGTGATATTTATTGGCGGCGTACGTAACGTGGGGCGGAAAATTTCATCTCGGATGGAGGGGGGAAAAATAAAGAAATTTCAGGAAAAAATGTTTTGTGAGGACGCGGGCATGGCGGGATACCCGTAGCACAGTTTTCACGGTGAGTGAGAGAGAGGAAAGAGTGAGAAGATAAAGGATGATAAAGAATGTGAAGGGTAGGAGACGAGAAAGAAAAGGCAGAATGGCCGTGTGGAATGGAATAGGGGGTGGAGAGCGATGGGAGGAGAAGATGGGGGTGATGTATACGGTATCCGAGAATGAGTAGAGCAGGGGCTCTCATTCCCCCCCCCCATCCCTGTAGCGCCCATTACATTCGCTCATTCAAGGCTCTGGAGATGCGATCCCCAGGTGCGCTAGCGAGGGGCGCACAATCCCTCCTTTATCCCCCCATGATCCCTCTCCACCCAATCCCCAAGAAGATAGAATCCCACCCCCAACCCCACCCCACGCCCCCTCCACCCCCCCACCCCCACCCACCCACTCTACACCCTCTGCCCCGTCCTCTACGCACCCACCTCCTTCTCCCCCCCACCCACATTCGCCGTGCCGATGCTGAAGGGTAGCATAGTGGAGTGTGGCGGACGGGGGTATTTTGACGCGTTCCACAGCGTAACTGCATCGGGGTACTGTGGCTAACAGAAGTAGTACCTGCTTTATAATGACCTTGTAAACAGGTTTACCCGCACCACTAATTGAATTGTGACGTCCATTTCCTGTTTCTGATTGTATTCCTGCAATACCCAGACTGAGCGTCACTTGTTAAAAGAGTGTCGCTGAAAGGTTTATTTAAGTAGCATAAGTGCTACTAAAATTTACAGAATATATTTCCGCTTGGCAAGTATTTTATAAGAAGAGAGCCAATTAGTTTTGGTAAACATTCATCACTATTGAACTTTTTAGACGGTAGAGTACTTATTAGCGAAGTACTGATAGAGGTTGCTACGTTTTCATTATGTGCCAGGACGGTCAGTATACTTATTATTTTCTAAACTTGGAGGAAGAGGCGTGTTTCAGATAAAGCTGTTTGATTCTGTATTTAGTGTTACTGCTTTCCTTTCCAAAGTTTGTAGTAACAAGTGACGAACTTCTCTAATCTCGGGCGGAATAACTGTTTCGTGCTAATGGTTTTGTGTTATATGAGAAGGTTCAGAAAAGCAAATGACTCTATGCTTACTTATCAGTAAACTCTTCCCGACTCTCAGTTTTGTTACCCTCAGTAGAATGTCGTACTTCAGTAATTTGTTTTCTTGGTCTCCTCAGCAATTCTTTCACTTATTGTTAGGATGGTAAGATGGCAACATTAGGAACTGCAAGTTACTGTGATACGAACGTGCGTTCACGTAAAGCTTTCTGCCAGCAATTTTACAACGGTGTTGGCAGTGCCAATTGGGCATGTGATAGGGCGTACACGTGCGTGGCAGCAGCGGCAGCGCCGCGACGTTTTGAGCGGGGATCAGTGGGACTAGCCAGAAGCCCTTGCGGATTTGAGTGGAGACCGAGTCGGACACGTGTTTGTCCGAATGTTTTCCCACTCCCCCGAAAACACATCTTTGCTTCCTCCTTCCCTCGTATCTCTCTCTTCTCTCTCTCCCTCTGTTCCCGGCCCTGAATACATACCCTGGAGCCCTCTGCCGTGCCAGCCGTGCCTCACGCAGCGAAGCCACTACCGGTTGGCCCGTGTTCTTCCCCCCTTTGCATCCTGCGTCGCATTCAGGAGGATGAAGTGAGATCTGGGGAGGACGAGGGGAAGAAGAGGAATGGACAGGGATCTTTCTATCCCCTCGTCGAAGGATATTTAGTGTGGGATGGCATGCGGCGCCTCGTAGGTCGAGAAAACTCCTGGCGCCTCTCTCCATGGCCCTGGGGAGTCCCCGGGTTGAATGTCACCAGGGGTGGGTGGAGAGGGAATTGGATACCTCAGGAAATGGTGACGATCGAACGCCTTCAAGTGTTGACTCGAGAAAATTTTCGTTTCATCGTCGTTTAAAGTGGATCTCCTTCCCGAAACTCTCGGCTTATTCGCTTCGCTTATGGGCTCTTTTCTCATCGATGGCCGGAAGCACTAAATCTATGTGTTTCTATGTCTTAAGCAAATGTAGCCTTCGCTATGAGGATCGTTCTATTTTTTTATTTTCTGACCCTATCACTGAAGGGTCATAAATCCAAATATAAAATAAAGTGGGTTTCCTCTTTAGATGTGTGCATTCTTCAGTTTATGATCATGAATAACTTATGCGGTTCTCTAGGTTATTTTTTGCCTCAAGAACGGGTTTTCATCTGTACTCTACAATGGGAGATTTCTGGAACCTTCGCGTTGAAAGAAACTTAGTTTTTGGTGTTGCAAGAAGTTGATGGTTTTGCGTTATTCGATCAGGCTCGTTTAATATTGGATGTAGATGCTTAGATTTATTGCCTTTTTGTAACGGTTACATATGTATGAGTTGATGGTAATTTTAGGCTGAAATGTTCAATGAGAATATTTTATCTGATGTAATATGAATGAGGGTGAAAAGTACTCAGTATTATTCCAGGCCATTATTTTTAAGCATTCAACTTGAAGCATAGCTGTGTTATTTCCCTATACTGCCCTAGTTTATTCAACCCTTGCTTCATTTAATACTTTCGAAGTATTCATCTGTGCTATTCCTTTTCTTTGACCTGGAAACTTTCTTCTAAAAGCCTTCGAGCCTAATTAGCTCCGCTCTCCCATGCACAATTCTTGGTGAAGTAGGAAAAATAAGACATATCCAGCCCAGATTTTCTTTCCAAGCATCTTGAGAACTCTTTTAGGCTTGTAAAAATCGCGTAGATTAATTTTCTCCATCCTTTGAACAATCAATCAATGAATCAATGCCATTAGATCGTGATTTTCACACAAGAAACTTGGTGCAAACAAACAAGGTCCATCCGTTTGTTCAAAAATGTTTGCGATCCAAATAACAGTTTTTTTACGATTAGTCGACCGGAAAATATTATTATCGATACAATTACGCTTAATGACAAGAGAGTTTCATTATGTGTCTTATATTTGTGATTTTTCCTTTCCGACAATATTTTTCCAGTAGTCTCCTTTTCCTCCCAACTTTACGAATCCTCCCCCCAATCCCTTTAAGGGTGGCTCTCGGCCGTTATATCTCCCGCTCGCTTGATCGAAAACCGCACATTCTCCCCCCTGACAATGGCCTCCCGTCCCTTATGGCCTCGGCACCACCAGCCACTCGGCCTTAAAGGAAACCTCCGCACCCGCCCATCTCTTGCTCGGGAGGACGTGTGGGTGGGCTCCTTCGTGGACCCCTTTCCGGGTTCGGGGATGTATTTGAGCGCGGGGAGGCGGCGAGGGGGGGCCGAGAGAGGCGGGGTTGGGAGTCAGAGTGTGTAGGGGGAAGAGGAAGAGAGCCCTGAGTACGGCGAGAAGGGCCCTCGTGCCCAGGGGTGGCTGGCTGCGTGGAAGATGATGTGGAGCAGGGCCGCTCACTCTCCCGCCATTTTTCTTGCCCCGATATTGCTTTCAGTAACGCCCACCGCTAGCCTCTTCTCCTTTCCCACATACTCTCCCCCCCCCTCTATTCCCCCCTTCCCACAACCCTGCGTCTCTCCCTCTCTCTCTCTCTCTCTCTCCTTCCCTCCTTGCAGCTCCATCTCCTCTTTTCGACCTCCCATTCACCCACAGTGCAACGCAGTTTTTTAAAAACCCCCTTGTTTTCCCCCGTGGAGGTTGCGTGTGTTATTTTTTATCGGTCTACTCCTAGGGGGTAGGGAATAGTTTATTGCGAGGGGTGCGATAGTAATACCTACTTGCGCTTATTTATATGCGTGCCACTACCTTTACTTTTTTTTGGGTGGTTTCAGTGGAATGAGTTCCTATGGAACGGAAATTTAAGTAGGCCGGGATGAGACGTTGATCTCCTGCCGGCTTCCCATACCGTTCAGTAGGGCTGTGGACATATTCATCCATTGCGAGTTTAGGTTGTGTATTAGATAAGTTTTGAAGTGCAGCATTTTACTTCAATGAAAAATGAGTCAACTTTGGATCTTATATGTCATAAAAATGAATCACCCATTTGAGTCAACATCTCGCTTTGGTGATTATCACCTTAGGAAATCAAATAGGAGAAGGAAGAGTTATTTTCAAAATGGCTTTATTTGTTCTCAACCTTAATATATCCTACATATCTGTCAGCAGTGATTCATTAATGTAGTAGTCGGTGAAAAATGTTTATTTTTTCAAAATTTTCTCATCAATGTTTCCTCAGCGTATGCCACGTATTGCAGAGAAAGCTATAGGTTTTAGTCTGAGAAAATAAAATCAAATATACTTAAAAAGTGAGAATGTTTCCTATTTTTTTATTACCACGAAATATCACTGTATTTGTCGTAAAATTATTACTGTGGCCTGGTAAAATCTTTTAGACTTGTTTATTCAATAAAACTTCCAAGTTGGTAGAAGAAATAACCAGTCAGCTTGGGCACTATGTAGGAATCCTTATCTTTAATGCATAGGGAAATCGTTGCATTTAAAGCTACAAAGGGGTTTTCTTTTAAGCTTTAAAGCCGGAGTTTTAGCTCTCGGATAGCCTTCCCTCCTTAAAAGGCAATGAGATATCGTAATGACGCATTGAGATATGTTCCTCTTAGCGTAAACAGCGCCGCCTCTGACATAATCATTCTCGTGGATTCGGCTTGAAGGCGGGAGATGGAAAACCGATGTTCGAGAGTAATGTCTTCCCGGCCGCGGCTTCAATTCATCCCCTCATGCCCCCTTAATCGCCCACTCCAGCCTTCAGCCACCCACTGCAATCCTTCGCTCGAATAAAAAGCATGAATAAAATAAAATAGACCTTGTCTCCGCTCCCTTTTCTCTCCTAAGTACGATTCAATTTTAATCCCCCCTTCTTCCTCGGAACCGCACATCTTGAACACGCCTTAACTGCCAGATATTCCTATCGTCACGGCCCTTATTTATGCATAGCTATACGTTTATATAAATGCGCCGTGCAAACTAATTCCAAACAGGGAATGTTCCTCGTGCATTTTTTCCCTTTTCGACTCTCCACCTGTGTCAAATGGGAGTGTTTTCAACCCCAGAAACCCTCTCCTGTTTAAAATAAAAACAAGCCTGCCGTTCTTGCAAGCTTCCCTTCCCGAGTTTTCTCTTTGCTGTTTCGCTCTTTCCTAGATTAATCGTTTCTATCGTTCCCCATCCAAGGCCCAGTTTCTTAAATTTTACTTTGTACTACAGTTTTTCAGCATTAACGCGTTCAAGAAAAAAAAATTCCCTGCGGAAATTTTTTAAAATGTGTCCCCGGTGCGTCCTTTCTCCCTCGTCCTTAATAAGAACATGGGTAGTAACGATATATGAGGGAAGGGCAGGAAAAATTCTAACGAAAAAATTGACGGAGCTGAAAGTATCTACCCCTTGGTGGTCTCCCCCCTCTAACACCGGCGCACAGAAGAAAGCGCGTAGGCCCGGCACGGTTTTTCCCTCCTCACCGCTCTTTATTTTTTTTAAAGCCCCTTTTTATCCTCATTCCCTCGTTTTTTTTCCTCCCCCTGCCCATATTCCCACCCCTTGCCCCCTCACCACCCGATGTCGGAGCGCGGCTGCTGAGGCGAGGGAGGAGAAAACGATGCTTTCGACGGGGCGAAAAGGGGGAGATGAGGGGGCACAGGCAGTGGAAAGGGTTTCAAAGAGGCAGAGGAACAACAATGGTGGACCCCGGAGCCTGTATAGAAAGGATCTAATCAATCACGCGTGGGGGGGGGGCGTGCCGGCAGGGAGAAGGGGGCATTCTGAGGAGGGCGTGTTGGTGGAGGCTGGCCCTCCATCGTCCTTATAGCTCGCGGGAGGAGACGGGGGAAGAGTTTGGCGTGGTGGTCGTCGGAGGCGGGGGTGTTTTTTGAAGGGGATGCCGGCCCCTGGTGCGGGAGGAGGCGGAGGGAAGTGCGCCTTCTCAGCCCCCACCCCTTGGGCCTCCCGTTTCCCCGCAGAAAAAGGCAGGGTTCTGGCATCTCCCGCCTCGTGGCGCGATTTATCAAGCGTTTTCCGCCAGTTCCCCCGTTTCGACATCCTGACTCCAGAATGATTCCAGAGGCCGACCTCCGCCTCTTTCGCTCGGAGAGCTCCCTCTCCTATACATCTATCTCACTCGCCTCCCTTTTCACTGCCTCTCCTCCCACGCTCTTATTTATTTCTCCTCCCTTCGTACATATGTGGCTACACACATATGAACGCGCACCTAAATATTTGCTTGTGTCTATTTGTATTGCGCGAGTAGGCGTGGAGGTGGCCTCGCGAGGAGAGTTCGGAAAGCTGGTTCTTTGGATGTAGTTTCCTTTGCAATGTTTGCGTGTGTAGTTTATTTCCGCGTCTTCTTTTTCGTTTTAATTTATTGCGATCGTGGATTAATGCTCCTCGATAAGAGGTGGAGTCAGGTTAACATGACCACGGAATGAGTCTCCCTCCCAGTTTGATGCATTGAAATGCGCTTCTTTTCTTATGGAAATATCTTGGTTTGTCCGCTCTTATAAACATCTTTGTGACAACGATGTTATTCATGGTGAATAATTGATCTCCATATTGGCTCAGAAAAATACATCGTGTCATTTGTAGGGGAAGTGGCTTCAGAAAAGTTGTTTTTTATTTGGATGATTTATACATGCGGTACAAAATACTCGAAGACATCACAGTCCTTTTGCAATTATTATTATTTTCCAAATATTAATTATTTTTTTACCATGCATGAAGTATCAACGTAAGCGTCGCCAATAGTTATACCTACATATATTTATTTAGGTTTGGATCTTGGTTAATACTGCGGTTTTCTATTAATTGTTTTTGGAACTAATTTTAGATGTACTTACGTTATTTCCTTAAAATTATTAATTTCCTACTAATGCTGAAATCATGATTGAGGAATGTAGCTGCTCATCTATCTACGGTCGTGAGTGTCTCCCGAAATGTCTCCATGCATAGTTGCTCCTTACTTTTAGTCTCATCCATACCAAGTGCCAATGTACCAATGCATGCTATTGCTGAACAGACTAAAGACAAAAGGGCAAAAAATCTTCTTCGTGCCTATTAACACCTATGTCATTTATGTGTTGATCAAGCGTTCCAAGTTCATTCGTATCCATTTCTGTGAAGTGTTTTACGTTAGCTAACTAACGTTTACTTCCAATCTGCCACGCGTTGAGTTTCAAGCGCGAGTAGGTTTTTATTCAAATGGCTGACGTTTAATGAAATTTCCCCTCGGTGAGTGCAGCGCCATTTTCGTCTCGTCTGCGGCGGTCAGCGGTCCTCGCTCTCGTGTCCCCCGGCTCGCCATACGAAACAGTCGCCATTATTCGTAAACCACCCACCCGGAGCAACCCACCCTCACCCTAGTTGGGCAAATCCCCTCCCCGTCTTCCAAACCCTTTCCCTCTCTAATCACCCCTTCGCGCCGATTAAACCGGTCAACCACCCGCCATGGACCCAACTTGCGTCCCTCCCCCTTTTTTCATCCTCCCCTCGTGACCACCCACAACCACCTCCCACATCCCCTCCCCCGTCAACCCCTACGAGTACTCATTCGAAGCCTCCAGCCCTTCTTTGACCTCCCTCCCCCTGTCTCTTGCAGTCTCCACGACGAGAACCCCCCCCCACCCCAGTCAACAGTACACCTCACCCCTTTAAACTCCCTCCTCCTCTATGTCCTCCGCCACTATCTTCTCTCTAGCGGTCCTTGTCTCTTTCTCCTCTGAAGCCCTTCTTCCTCGCCGCGTTTCATCTCCCCCGCTAGCCGTGATCATTTGAGGGTTTGGCGAGAGTTGGATTAAAGGTTCATCCTAGACCAAAATTGAGCTATAGCCTTTATATCGAGAAACATGGAGAGAAACATCATGTTTTTCTTTAATGGACACCTTTAGATAGCCTCTTTTACTACGCATTTAAGCCCTATTTGATATAATTTTCATAAATCGATCTTCTTTTTTAATGATAGAAACCTTAATTATTCTTTAAAGGAGCCTCAAATGGGACTAAATTAATATTTGATCCTCTGCGGTTCTTCTTTGATGCTCCGGACTATTGCTGAGCTTCTGTTTTTCTTTCACTTAGCGCAAGACTGTTATAAAACTTTTAAATTTGGTGTTATTTCTTTCGAAAGTTGGGCAAGAAAAACAAAATCGTAAACCTGAGAGACTGTCCGATAATTATAAGGGGAGCACGCCGATTGCTAGTCCCATCAGGTAATGAAAGCGACTTTTTCTGTTGAAGGGCAGAGGAATTCCGGAGTTCAAGTGTGTTTGTTTAGGTGATATTTTAATTTCATTGAGTTCGGTGATCCGTTGGCAGGTATAAGATTTCATATCTTGTCTTACTCCTATTAAAGAAATGATGAAATTTGTTTTTGCAAAATACCTGATATGAGGGGCTAAACTAGTAAGCGGTAGAGTAATTAGATTTTCATAAAAGGTTATCTGCTGATCATATAAGTGTTCCTCACTAAACCCGCCCCGTAGATGTATATATTTCCGCAATCCGACCGAATGTGTAAATATCTTCGCTTTGTTTGGAGATACTTTTTTCTTTTAGGTAATTTGAGCGAAAAATCATTCCACCCAGAATTTTATGAATTTGGCGACATTTAGAGAAAAAACTCATCTTTCCAATGACATCAAAATACTAACCCTTTAGCCGAACTACTTTTCAAACAACTTGCCTGAAAATATAAACTGTTTTACATGGGATAGATTACGACTGTGCGCTCCACAGGGAGAACGTTGAAAATATTCGGAATTTATAACACCTAGATTTGGTCAAAAAGCTAACGGTGTGTAGTTGGTATGTTTTCTCGACTATTTATGAAAATTAATCTATTACTCACCGCAGTAATTTTTACAGAATCGAAAAAGAGCCTTCTGTTTTGAAGGCTTTTTTTAGCCGTGCGGCGTGAAAAAATGAGTCAAGTTAGAGACTTATTCATTTAATTACTGAGAATTTTGGTCGTGCATAACTATATTTTTGCGTCATTAATATTACAGTATTTACTTCACACTTCTTACAGGCGCTGGGATTAAAATATATGAAATTCGAATATGGTCTCCATTATGACTAGGGAAATATGTCGCTCAAACTACCTTAAACACTCACGACCAGTCCATTTAGCGGCGACTTGCGTCCACAGGAAAAGCGAGCTCAGCGGTCATTTCATTTGCCCTCCCATCCTTCGTCACTCAACAGCCCTCTCCCTACTCCATACCACCCCTTCACCCCCCACCCTACTCCCCGAAATCGCAAAGCGTCGTAATTTGCCAGTCTTGTCGTCGCGAGGTTTTAAATCCGCGCGGAAACGGTCCGCTGATGGCGGCGACGACTTTTGAAGGTGATGAAATCGAAATATTTTTCTCTCCGCCGCTCTCAGCTGGGTCGGCCCTGGAGCATTAGTCTCTTCCGTCGTCCCCCTCCCCTCCTCGACGGGTGGACGTCGGAGCACTTTGCCATAAACGGGGGTGGGTGTGTAGACCAAACTCGCCCGCACCACCCTCCGGACTCGGGTTTGCACACCCGGATGCATTTCATCCGGGCGTAAATGCCATTCCCCGCAGAGACTAGGCAGTCGTTTAGCGCGCAATAAACAATTATTTCCGCGTTGCCATCTTTACCCCCCGCTTCGCCCCACCCCCTAAATCACAGCCCCAACTCACAAACAAACTCACCACCGATACTCATCCCTCACCTAACACCGCCTGGTTCAGGAAAAAAACGCCACTTTTGGGAAAAACAAAAACACGATCGAAAGAGTAGTACCTATTACGCGGGAATAAAAACACACGATCGGAACGAACACGGTGCGCGGGTGCACGGTGTGCATAAACGAGTGGCCGCCCCAATTACCCACCGCGCCCCTCGGTCGATGCAGGAGTTAGTTTTTCAGGGGAACAGCAAAAAAAAATATTCACGAGCAAAACATGTGAGGGAATGAATGATGAAGGTTCCGTGTAATTCCGTTGCACAATGAATGCAGCGCGGCGTGGCCGCAATATCTCTGCCGGCCCTGCCCCACCCTCGCACTCTGGGGGTGTGATCGAAAGGTAGAAAGGGGGGGGGGGGTTGTGGGTGGCTGTGTGTAAATGGGTGCATTTTCAGAGGGAATCGGGGAGGATGGAAATTTTGTTGGGTGGGGTGGATTTGAGGGAGAGTTGGTCAATGGCTCCGTATGCCCGTGTCGCGGGCGCAAATGGAGAGCCAGCCCCTGGCCCGACCTACGTCACTCGCGGGCTTTGGGATGTTCAGGGGGGAGTGGGAGAAGGAGGGGGTTGATGGTGGACCTGACTGAGTGTTCGGAATAAAACGAGAGGAAATAGCGCAAATGTGGATGTGTCCGCGTGCTGGGAAACAAACAAGAGTCCACAACTATGCATCACGCTCGGCGGGGTCGGACGGAGTCTGTCTGTCCGTCGTCGGGGGTGGGAGAAATTTATTTGGCGGGGGCGGGGGATGAAAGGTTCTCGTAGTGGGGTCTCGGTGCTAAATTCGTGTCGCTGAGAGCTTTCCGTGTGTGCCGGTAGATGGGGGCGCGAAACGAATGCGCGAGTTTTTTGATGCGACGTTCATTTTTTTCGTCTCGTCCTGAGCGCGTTAAAAACCCAATGGCGCGCGATTGCGTAGAATTCCGTCATTGCCTTCCCATCGTCCTCCTCCACTGCTCGCGCGCATTACGTTATTCTACTCTCTCCCCCTCCCCTTCCCACAATTCCCCATTCCTCCCCCCCCCCCGACCACCCGCGTGCGTTTTTGTTTTGCCTGTTTATATTGGAGACGGGAGTATGTGTAGGTGTCAGGATGATAAAATAAAAACAGGGCACAGAAACAGATAGCAGTGTGGCGCATCGTTTCCCTTCTCGCTGTAGCCGATGGATAGCTGTCGATAGTATCTGGATGATGTACTTGACAACCAATAAGCCATTCCGTGCACACATCGGTGCGGTAATTTTACGCTTTTTGTTCCCGAGTTTTCGTATTTTTTTACGGTAGTTCTTTCTCGTTTATTTTTTAATATTTTTTTTGCACCGTGGGGTCGTCGTGGTGTTGGTGGGGAGGAGAGTTGAGTTTGGTTTTTGAAAACTCGTCTGTACGCGCGCGTGTGTGAGTGTTCGTGTGTGCTGTATTCGTTTCATGTCGTCCGCTCGGAGGTCTTTTTTGTGCACGTGTGCTCGGCTACATATGGGAATCCCTTCGATCTCTTTATGCGAGCCCTGCTGATATGTGCGCGTCGCGAGTCCTTCCTATTCCCGTTTTCATATTTCTCCCTCCCCCTTGCCCCTCGTGTGCATTCTCCTTCCCATATTTTCCGCCCGAGCGGTTCGCGATTTGACCCTTTTCTCTCATTTTTTCCCCTCCTCCCCACTCCTGCCTCCCTGCGCTTCGGAGGGAGAAAAAAACGAACGGGTGGAATTAATGAAAGTTTGTGGCCGGTCGTTCGCTTCCACGTCCCGATTTTTGTTTCTCCTATCGTTATTTTGTGTTTGTAATTTTTTTCTTTCTTCGTATTCTTCCTCCCGTGTTTTATAATTCCTAAAAAATGAGCCCTGCTCGTTCTGAGCCACTCCGCCGGGTATCTACGCTTTAAAAAATGCAACTGAGTGTTTTCTGATTAGGATAAGGTTGGTAAAATCTTGCAGACGATGTCATGGAAGCTTCAGTCGAGTGGGATGTACATCAAAACCGTTTTTCGTGTCAGTGCTGCATCGTAATTAAGTGAATGGATGTTTTCGGTGCGTTGAGACTTGTTTAAGATTCTAAAGGATGCAATAGTGGGAAAATGTGTCATTTTTCCATTATAGGTAGTGCGATTATTTTTCTGGAGGTTTTGCACTCATTGAGATGAGATTTTAGGACACTATTTGTCATCGTATTTCCTATAGTATGAAGATGCTAGAATGAATGTCACCTATCCAGTTGACATGCGTTAAACCTCTACGTGAAGATGTATGTTTTGTTTCTGGATGGAGTGCTCCTGTTAAAATCTCTGAAGAAACCGCGCATGCGTCATGGATTTCAGCCATATGTTTCGTCTCATTCGGTGCAGGTTGAGGTTCAACGAAGACTTTAGTTTCCAGGGATGTCAATTTTCCAATCATTGCGATTGCACAAATTATGTGGTACGCAGTCATGCGCACGGGTGCAAAGATGCATACCAAAGAGGCTGAAATCCGTCATGGAAAAAAATCATTTGACTTGACCGGGATTCGAACCTGAATCTCCCAATTACTCTCCCGGTCCCCCGGTCAGGTGTGTTAGCTAGTTACACTTTTTTTCGTGACGAATTTCACCGACTTTGGTGTA
Organism: Pyrrhosoma nymphula; assembly: GCA_963573305.1. Taxonomy (NCBI): domain Eukaryota; kingdom Metazoa; phylum Arthropoda; class Insecta; order Odonata; family Coenagrionidae; genus Pyrrhosoma; species Pyrrhosoma nymphula. The sequence goes on from OY754338.1 coordinate 86,648,867, forward strand.
CATATCAAGGGATGTGAACGAGACCCCGAAATCTCCCGGTCACATGGAAGAAGCCCTTTATTTCCGCGTTCAAATTATGCGCTTTGGACGAAAGGCAGTGGATTTTGGCGCAGAGGGAGTCTCCGATTCTCCCGCAAGCACCCCCACTCCAGCTCGACCCATCATCGCTGCCACTCCCCCGAAAACGCTTTAGTGCATCCGAGGCCCTGTCTCTCTCTCTCGCCGGCGGCAGGGCGCCCCCTCTCCCCGCGCTAGTGTCTCTTTCACCCTCCGGATACAAGGACCCCGTTTCCTGTGGCGCAATTCCTTACAGCCCTCCATCCACCCGCTCCCACGCACCCCCTCTCGAACCATTCTCAATTCCACCACCCACCTACCCTCCTTCATCTCTATGGAGCCCTTTTCTCCCCCCCCCCCCAAACCCTCCCTCCCTCCCCACCCCACTACACTTCAGCGTGTCCCCACGCCTACATATTCCTTTTCCCACCACCCCTCATTCCTCCTTCCCATCATCCTCTGCGAATCTGCATGTCATGACTATCTTCCCTTCTCGCCCTCTCCTTCCGGGATGAGACGTTGTGAGGAGAACCTTTTGGGGAGGGGGGGAGGAAATGGGGGAATGGGGGGGGAGGGAGGTGAGTTTTGTGTTTGGTGTTGTGTACGCCACACGAGGGAATGGACGGGTGTAGCGGCTACGTCACATGCCACGTGACCGCGCGAGTTGCGTGGAAGAATCGACTGCTAGCCAGTTTGCATGTGCCGGAATAAACGAGGAGCGAGCTGATTGGAGCGTTTGAAGTGTAGTTTTTTAGTTAATAGCAAAACCAATACATGATATTTGAGCATTTTTTTATCTTTCTTGCCCTGTGATTTTATCCATTGGGTCTCTTATTTCAACGGTGGTTGTCAAAGGAATTCTTTCTCTAGAGAGCAAACTTGCAGTAATTGGTCGGACCGAAATTGATGCACCATGTTGTTTACGTGTCCATTGCTTGCATGTAAGAGAGTTGGGTGGGGAGTTGTGCTTTTGTAGCTGGTAGCTAGCCTACCCCGCTAATATTTTCTCGCAGAGTAAGACAACTGCCTGTGTTTTTCATTGACTCCGTGAGCTCTGAGAACGCCATGCCTGCCTCAACGGACCATAGATCCCAATCAAGACTGTGTGGGGAACCTCCTGGGCAATTTTCCGCGAACACTATCCAGGGGTTTAATTTCATAAACATTGGGCTAAAATTTACTGAAAGTAATTTTATTTCAGCACTGGCATTTTTTGCGGCGATTTTTGCATAGTTTTTAATTACGATATTTTTGGTTTTCAGTTTCGTTTTACCCATGCGTCGTAAATGTAGATTTGCGATTTGAACGCTACACACTTGTATTTAACTTTTAATAAAACTTGTTTTAGGAGTCACCGGAATGATTTCTCTGCTCAAGATAGTAATCTGTTGGATGGAATAGTGTTATGCGAATATTCATGCTGGTGTTACTAATGTAGAGCATATTTGTGTTTTGGCATAAGTGCTCTTAGTATGACTGATGGAGTCTTGTAGGATTGGAGAATTAACGCATCATAAAATAATTTATTGTTGATACCGAATTTTTAGGCTTATTCAGGGAGGCTTTTTCAATTATGGTAGTCGTATCCTCATATCGTGATAGGAAGGAATACATTCGCATATCGCTGCACGTCATCACAGGCTACCCACTGTCTCGGTTGTTTATACGTAGGTATTCACTTCTGTTGGTAAGACACCATGAGGTGGATTCCGAATGCAGATCAGTGCAGAGATGGAAGGATATTCTCAGCGTAAAACCCGCGCTTCTGTTAACTCCACAGTGGGTGACTTTCGCCTAAGTTACAGTCGCAATGCATCCCATGGTACATTTCACTTGTCCTGTGAATGGGGTCTTTGACAGGATGGAATGGGTATGAGTTTAGACGCAACGGGGAGCGGAGAGGAATTAAAGAAAACGCGGAAGGAGGCTAGGGGACGGGAGAAAGAGGAAGCATTTCCGATACACAGGTCCCTATCGAGCGAAAGACAGACCTCCCAGCCTCTCTGTTCTCACTTCCTCGAAGACGTCTTCGGAACAGCTCCCCTTAACGCCCCTCAAGGGGTCTCTTTCCCCCCCCCCCTCTCCCGACCCATCCCCCCTCATCAAAAATCACGCACCTATAATAACGACCCCGTCACAATACATCTGCATTTTCTCGACGCCGTTTCTTCACCCTCTTTCCCTGCCCCCTCCAGGATTCCATACCAATTGTTCCCACTCACCATCCTGTCGTCGCAAAGGGGGATGCTGGGAAAAACTTCCCAGCATCCACTGCGAGCATCCATCAACCCATCGTCACCGAATGATGAAAAGAGAAATCTTTAAACGCTTGGCGTCCACAGGCTTATACTTTTATCATTTCTTATTTATTTTGGGAAAAGGAAACTTAATATAGTTATACCGCGATCGGTGAGATTTTTTTTCTTCCATGGGTGTATAAGGCATTACTTTTTCCTTCGGTTTCTTCCGTCCTTCTCTCACACCCCCTTCTTCCTTCTCTCCCGCTCGGAATGTATTCCGATTCCCTTGTTTGCCGCCCTCGCCTTATCTCCCCCCGTTCGCCCATAGATGTCTCTGTTTCCTCCTCCCTTCGGACCATTATCCGTCCCTGGGAGGGACCCCTGCTGCGGGCTGCAAGCATAACGACCAGTTTTGGGGAGAAGTTTTTGGTTCGAGATTGAATTGACTAGAATGGAATTGTTGTATGTATTTTTTCTCCTCCCCTTCCTTGCCTTTTTATTTCCTTCAGCCTTCTCTCTCGATTTTTTTTCGAGGACTAGTGGGATTGAAACGTTGAGCGTATTGGTTTATAGTTCCGGATTATATGGAGCGTGTAAGTTCCTCCTTTTTCTCTCTCTCTTTCTCTTCCCTAAAGATGCATAGCTTCCTCCATGCGACCCCGGGGAAATAAACATGCGGAGAGGTTATTTTTATTCCAAATCGGGTCAGCCTCTCGCGTTGGATTTTTTATCCTCCGTGGCCAACTCCTGTGTCTGCGTGTTGTGCCTTTCAGGAGACGTCCGAATTCATTTCGCGCGCCTTCCATATGCATTATCTCTTTCTCTCTCTCGATAGCATTTGCTTTCATATTAGACTGTGATTGGTTTCATTTTTCCCAGGTGGTGGTGATGTTGGGAAGGGCGAATTAACTTGCTTTTATTTTATGAGGAAATTCATCAGATTCTCGAAGTAGCTGTGGGATACGTACACGCTTGTTAATTGTTACTGCTAAAAAATAGTAATCCCTCGTGAAAAAAGTAGAAGCGAGTAACCTCCAAACACATGTTTTTAGCAGATCTCGGGGCGCTTTGAAATGAATTCCGGGAGTTTGCTCGTGTATTCAGATTTCATTCTGCGTTTGAATTTTCTTGTAAATTGGAACTGGTTTATTCAATTATTCAGCCTTTAGTTTCATGATCATTTTATATTCCATAAAAGATACATTTTTCGCATTTCTAAGTTCCTAAGATTGCGATTACTCTATTTTTTGTCGACAGTTTTGTTTTATATCGATGAAATAATAAATCTTGGGCCAAAAAGACGGTGATGATGGTCATTTTTACTGATTTTTCCAGCCCCACGAGTGAAAATTTCCATTCTTGCACTGTTGACAAAAGTATTTTTGCGATATTTCATGAAGTAATGTACCACCTCTGGTAAAATGAAGACGGCCAAAAAGAATTCCGCTGACGCGCGAACGCACCATTAGACAAATGACGGTTCGCGGTGCGATTGGCCGGGGGGGAAGGGAAAAACGACCAAAATCCTCGCCGGCCCAGTTTTTCGTCGCGCACCGTTGATAGATGTCCCGGGGGAGACTTGGACGGACGACTCGATAACCACTGGGCGGGGGCGTTGAGTTTGTTGAGACGGGTGGCGTGTCAGCGTCTCTTATGCGTCTTCGAGACGGTTCCGTGTCGAGTCACGCGTGAGAGGCGGCGGCGCCTACTAGCGAGATATCCCAGAGTCACAAAAATTCGCGAGTCGGTGGGGCAGGAGGAGATGAGGTGGAAAGGCTGGAAATGGGGTGGTCGCGGGGTGGCATGGGTGGGTGGGGGGGCATGGAGGGGAAGTAGGAGGGGTGGGGAAAGGAAAGGGAGTGATTTGTTGCCCTCCAGGTTTCCCCAAAGCTCGCTCGCGCCCCCACGACGACGGTCCCAGAGTCCTCTTCAAGCGGGGAAAGGAACTAACATATTTCCCCGGCTCCCGAAGTGTGACACGTACTGCTGTGGTGCAGTAAATAACCAAGTTTCGTGCCGGCTAAGGTCCCCTGGGGTTTTAGGCCCCTGCGAAGTAGAAAAGGGTTTTTACTTTTTTTCCTCGGAGGTGGCAAGAGTTAAGGGGCGTGCGGGGTTGAATCGAGGGCGTGTTTGTGCCCTCTGGGAGGGAGGGACGGGCACACGCGGGGCGACGGGAAATAAAGTGCGCACTCTATAGTCGGGCGTACGTACTTCGGAGAAAGGCGAGCGGTGATGTATGCGTGATCGAAGATGTAGAAACGCTGTTTTCTCTCTGGACCGGGGAAGTGTCGAATTCAACCCTGGAAAATCGATAATTCGATAGATGAAGGACGGGCTATGCCATTTGCGAGTAGTACTTTAAATTCTTTACTTAAACCACACAAAGTAATGATGATGGAAATCATTAGAGGCCATTAATTCCTAATTAATTTATTCAAATTCTAAATAATTTGCCAGTTTTATATAGAGGTCCTGTGGTCTATGCACAATTGTAAAATTCAGTACCTGCTGAAAACTTTTCTTTTTGCTGAATTGGTGTAATTATATTGGTTATTAAAAAAATAGGAATGTAGATTTGGGAGAGAATTTTAATAAAACTAAAGTTAATAAGGAAATATCAATAGGAAATCATAATTCATGTGATTTTGCAAGCATTTGGAATGTAGAAATCATAAATGGTTTTACGAGCTCTTGGAAATCTCCCGCTTGTGGGCGTCTGTTGGTTGCGAGGGTCTGGTTTTGCATTTCGCATAGTTTGAAAAAGCTTTTTTTTTAGGGTATTCCAAACCGGAAACTATCAGAAATTCCTCACTGAAATAAAAATGGGTTAAAAAGTATCTAGTTATTTAATTTAAAAAATCGAGTAAACTTGGCTGTGGCAAAGGTTGAAAAAAATGGCGGAAAGGTTAATGGAACGAAATAAATTCCTTCCAGCGCTGGAGGACAGAAAAAAATACTATTCATCAGTATTTACGGAGCGGAGGTGTGGGGGAAGGGGGAATTTGGAGTGAGTGAGGGAGAGATGTAATATTTACTGCGCTAATCCACACGCGAGGATTAGACGTGGCTGCAGCAGCTAGCGTTTTGAAGAATGTGAGTGAAGGGAACGGTGAGGCGGAGAGGGGACTGATGTATGAGGCAAGGGATGCCGGATTCCACGGCGCAGAGGATGTGGCGGGGCAGGGGGGGGGGTTTAGAATAAAGCCAATGATCGCTTTTGTCAACGCTGCGTTTGGATGATCTAAGGCAGCCGTGCCTCTCTCTGCCTGAGTGGAAGGGTTTGGGTGCTTTGGTGGTGTGGGGGGCAGGAGTGAGAGGTGCCCTTCGAGGGAGCGGTAGGATTTGGGGAAGCCGGAAGGGCGGGCGTTGGATGGAAGGGTTTCGCCCCCGGGGCGGGGGGTGGGGGGGCAGGGTTAGCGTTTGCGAGAGCTGTAGAAGCGGCGACGAGTTCGAAGGTGTATTTGATCAAGATACTTGACATTTAGGGCTTCAAGTCTCCCCGCCCCTGGGTTATAGCTTTATCCCTATTGTAAGCAAGTTTCCCATTGGCCAAATCCTCTCCCAACCTCCCCCCTGCCCTTCTGAGCTAAACCACGACCCGCAGGGGGATGTGCGGCTCGTCGTCCCGTTAGTTTTATACAAACAAGAAAAACCTACTTTATTGTATGTGATGTTTATAGTGGCCACACATCTTCCCAACTTTGGGACTTGGGCGAAGTAAAACTTTCTTGTCTGCTCCTCAAATTCCCGGACTCAAATATTGCCGTTCCTCCGCTTTTGGAAAACATTTTTCGACTTTGTTTTCCTGCACGTCTCGGCGCATGGTAAAATGTGAAAACCAGAATGATGGACGAGACGGATTACGTTCGTGAATTCTACATTATTTTCTCAACCTCTTATTTAGCATCATGATTAACTACATGTGTACTTTTTCTTGATGCTAAATCCAAATATATTTTAAACGATTTTTGGGCGACAATATGCAATATATTCATTGAGTTTTTCTTCCTTTCCCTAAAGGTATCGGTCGTTTCCACAAAAAAGATTGAAATACATCTGTAAGTCTTCTTTATTTTCTCGAACCCGTTCGAATATTACATTAAATCAATATTCAGGTACTTATTTTGTTAAAAATCTCTTATATTTAATGCTGTCATTTTACTTTGGATATTTTTGCATTCATATCCTTCATCCTAGATAGTTAAAGATTTTAGTACGAACGTATATTAGGCCCGTAACGAAACCATTTAGCAGTGACACAGTCCAATCCTGAATGTCATACCGTTCAGGTTGTGAAAATAAGGCACTCATTTGTATTTGGTATTCAAGTATTTGGCACCTTGACATACCCTTGTGTATGCTAATATTTGTAGTTACTCTTAAAACACTGCAAACTTTCACAAGTATTGTTGATAGTAAAGATACTCGGGGTAATATTTTCTTTCGCGTCAACCCGTTACTATAATTTTAATAGTTGAATCATTAGGTAGACCGATTTCGCCGTGGTGATGGCGGGTGGCCTAATGAATGAATTTTTATTATGCTCTAGGTTTGTCCACGAGAGGAATACAAAAATTACATATACAGTTCTGCTTTCGAAAAAAACACAGCTGGCAAACAAGTCATCAGTTTACATAAGGATAGGATCAGCAAATATATGACACGCCTAAGGGAAATGAAATGGTAATTTACAGTGAGAGAAAGAGAAAAAATCCAATATAAGTAACCAATATGTAGGTAAAGAAAATACTATAAAATGAGGTACAAAATTAGAGGACAAAAACAGAAAATATTAAGTTGAATTAAAATTGTTGCAGACAAAATAATTACTTAAAAGCACACATTCTTACTAAGAGAGGGTGCAGAAATTTTAATTGATCACTATAATAATAGTTAAATAGTTTCTCCTCAACAATTGACAGAGAGGCAGACTAAGTCATCAACTACCGTCAAGAATAACATTTATCTCTTTTCCTCGACCTGAGACGAAGGAACGAAGAAATCGACCTTACTGGTTGGTTTTTGTTCCAATGGCATGGTACTCGTGCTGGAAATGCTCGCCGGGCTGGAATTATTTCGCAGCGCGTTGCATTGGAGCTCCTTCTCCAGCGCTATTGTCGGTTGTCGCAGACGTTGACGGGAAGGAGGAATGAGGTGAACATCGCGGGAGGAATGTTGGTGGTGACGGGAATATGGCGGTCTCTCACGAGACTCGCAGAAAACAATGGACGCGCGAAAAGCGCGAGTAGGGGAGGTAGAACCGTCCTTTTTGGTAATGTTTCTCGTTCTCGTAACTCGGATAAGAGTAATTCAATTTTAAGGTTTGTGAGCGTCGGTGACTCGATATGTGAGCACGCAATTCTCTCCATCCTACTACACCATCACACGGCTTCATTCGATGTTAAGCCTTAAAAAGAGGACAGAACATGTGACTTCATTACGGCGTTGTTTAGCCGATACATAATATCGTTACGATATTTTCAGCAATCCAATCCTTTCATCGTACCTGGGCGATTCATAAAGTTCATGCTCGTTGGCTGAAGGGAATCGTAACGGGACGATAAATAATTCCGCGTCTTCATTAGTTGCCTATGTAAAGCATAAACAGCCAAATGAAACCCACTATACAAGATACAAATGAAACCCACTATACAAGATACCTCATACAGCATGTGGTGCAAAGTTATCAGTTATCGGGGGATAAAAATCATGGCTGAAGTCCTAAACCTTTACCTGCATTGAAGATATTTTGACTGCACGAATCATAATGATGAAATGTAATCGCATATCGGAAATAATAGCAATGATGAATCTCTAGCGTTTCCTCTCCCACCCGAGTCGTCCCTAATATCTCCACTTCAATTGTTGTAAGAGGCCTTCTGCGCGAATGCGTTATTTGGAAAGGATATTTGCGAAAGCAATTGGAACACAGCTTGAGAAGTACCGCAATATCGGTACGTGTTATTTTTGTGCAGAAGGCGCACCAGGAAGAAAAGAGAACTCTATTCTTCTTGAGGAACACTAGAAGGTTGTTTAAGCTAGGTTGTTCGCCAGTGGGTGAACCCGTTTGGTGAAGAAATTTTGCCAGGAGTCCCGGAATATCCGGGTGTGGCGAGGAGGAAGAATGGGGGAATGCCCGAGGAGGAGTGTCCGGGAAGGGAGGAATGAAACGGGAGCGAAAGAGGAAGAGGCGGCGGGAGATGGAAGGAGAGAACTGCGGGGGACAAGAGGGGGAATGAGATGGTAGGGGGGCGTGGGTGGGAGGGGGAGAGTGGGTGGCTGGTGGGGGGTGGGGGGCGTCTGAACAGCAAAGGGCACCCGTAGGATTACGTCTGGTGCGTGTGAGCCGTTCGGATGAGGCAATCCTTTACCGGAGCTGTCCAAAGGGCGCTTTTTTCGCTTTCCTCTGAAGGGATGGGCGCGGGCAGTGGGGGAGGGGATGGAGCAGGAGACGCGAGTTTATTTCTCTGTTGGATTACCGGAGCTCTCCCCCGCCTCCCCAAAGTCTCCGTGCCCCCCCCCCCCAACCCAACCCCTCGTGGATCCATTCCTCCACACACATACATGTACAAGGCACCTCCCTCTCTCTTTTCCCTCTTTTCCCCATTTTATTTTCCTCTCCACCTTCCCCTTCCTCCACCCTCTCGCCCTATTCCTCCCTTTTCGCTGCAAAACCCACTCGCCCACCCTCTCTCTCCGGTGCCCTCTTCCCTCCTCCACATCCCTCACACAAACGCCCGCTCCTCTCTCTCCCACACGAGTGATAATAAAACACTCGCTCAGACGCTTGTGCCGTCGGTTGTAGTGAGTGAGGATTTTGAGGGTGTAGGGGAGGTTGGTTTTCGTTTTATTTATTTTTCTCGGTTGCGTAGGTGAGGTGTTTTGTTTGGGGAAGGATCGAGGGGGGGGGGTAAGAGGTGGGGGGCGGGGGATAAATAAAAAGCGAGGGGGGATGATGTCCGAGAGGGATTGTAAGGGCGCGGAGAGAGGGTTTAGGAGGAGAAGCCTTCGCGGCCCGCGTCAGTTTTGAAACCTTCACCCCCTCCCTGCCTCCGCTATCCTTCTACCTTCCTCCTCCATCTACCTTTCTCCCTTCATATCCTTTTACTTTCCTCCTCTCTTCCTCACTCCTGCCTTCCCTCTCACGGCACTGCTATCCTCTTCGGCCTCCCTCTTTCTCCCTCCTCCCCTGTGGTATCACATCACGCACTCCCATCTAAGACCGGGTTATTTTTCCCACCTCCGGCACAGCTCTGCGAGCATAAACTCCTCGAGCAAGTGGGGGCGTAAACAGGGTCGAACACTAGATCATCATCTTCTCGCGGATATCCCTCCGATCTTTTTTCTTCCTTGTTCCCGTTTTTTTCGGGATTTCCTCAAGCGGATATCCTCCATTTATATTTTCTTAATCCTCTCCAGCCGAGCTCTGGGAGCTTTCGTTCTGCGCCTACAACGTTTCTTTTATTTCGTACACCTGGAACTTTCTCCCTGGTGCAAGTGGTTTCTTTTATAGTAAATTTGATTGTGTTCTGACTGAGCGTGATATCCAAAACGTATCCATTACCGACTGGATGGCCTCCGGCGGTACCTTAGTAGAAGCAGTTCATCCCAAAGATAAACACCGGATGATGACTTTATTAAAACCCAGGTCCTGGATTCAGAAATTTATGTAGAAAACCATTTATTCATTTTAAATAGTGTTCATAGTCGGACAATTGTTAATTGATTCTTCTTGAGTATGCTATAGAGTAGCTCTCATACTGTGTTCTGCTCTGTGTAAGTTTTTACTCCTTTAATTAATATCTGGAGTATCCCTTTGAGTTAGTAATCTCTTGGATTTCCTTGGTAACAAATACTGGATGTTTATATAGTTTACATATTGATAGACATTTTCTGTGAGAAGCCCTTTGAGAAATGCTGATTTGCCTTTTCGTTTAGTAAAAACGCAAAGCATGATGATTATTGCATAGATTGCTCGGCCTCCTTTGCTCAAAAGGCTCCAAACAATTAACTGCATCCATAGATAATTAGGGACAAAGGTTTTGATTTCACCTTAGTGATGGACACATTTTCCTTAAGAATTTAATGATGATGATGGTGGTTATGAAGGATTTCACTATAGGGTTTCGTAATATTTGAGAAATCAGTTTTTTTCAGGTGGCGCCTGTAGTAAATATTTACTCTATTGGATGGTACCTGCGGCACTTTGTAATTTTTGAAAAGGAATAATATGCATCACCTTTGGTTGGATTTTGTATAAATGGTGTACTTGATTATTTTCAGACTAATCAGTAGCCTAATAGAGACGTTCTAGTAATTCACCATTCTCCTAAGAGATGTTCTAGTAATTCGCCATTACCGCAATGACATAAGCTTTTCTTCCATGACGTTGCAGCACACCTAAATGCTCTAAAATGTGCTAAAGATAGAAAGAATATTGTATTGACCCTGAAAGTTTTTAAGTTTTTAGCGAGCACAGAAACTGAGATTCAGTGGTACTTTTGTACCCAATTCCTTCGACCATTATCGTTTGCGTTGTTGTTTGCTGTATGAAAGGAGTATTTCCTTGTTGATAATGCAATGGGAGTCCCCAAGTTGTACCGAGGCGATCCGAAAAATAAACTCTGTAACCTCCTTTCATGCGCGAGCGAGTGCACGGCGGCCTTTTGAAAATCCTTATGTTTACGTCCGCTCCCCCTCTCTGAATTTACGGAAGGGTCACGCGGAGGGGCATCAGTTGAGGAGTGAAAGGAGGGACCGGAGAGGTGGGAGGAGGGGGTCGAGGTGGATGGTGGTTTGTGGAGTGGCGGACGGAGATGTAGGCGGGGCGGGCAAAGAGGATTGGGCATTCTCTATCGTCGACTTAGGCATGTTTATGGCGCCCTGGGAAAGAGTTTTCGTGGTGGCGGGGGGAAAATATAGCTTTTTTCCAAAAAAAACCCTCACCCCACCCGGTCCACGGTTTTATTCTGTCCTCCCCTTCGCATCTCCCTCCCACCTACCTCCTCCTCTCCCCTGCCCTCCCACACCCAACCCACTTCACGTACGCCTTCAAACATTCCCCCTCCCTCACCTCCCGAGCCCGATACAACAAACCCACCCGAAAATCCCATTCCAGGGAATCACGCCGAGAATTCTCCCGAGTTGTATTGGAATCGCCGTTCGGGTCCGTCCTCACCCCACCCACCAACGTCCCCCTTTTTCCCTCCCATCTCCTCATTCTTCTCTCCCATTGAAATTCCCACCAACCCCCATTCCCTCCTCCTGTACTCCTCCTCCACCCTCCAGCCCCCCCACCTTGGTCTCCGGATCATCATATTCCTTTCATCCCGTTCCAAGAACATTCCTCTCGGCACTACCTCTCCCTCGTTCTCTACTACTCTTCTCTTTCACTTTTCCTTCATTCTCCTCTTGCCTATTCTTCCGTGACTCTAATCCTTCCTCTTCCTCTTTATCTATATGTCTGACATACGGTGAGGCTAATGGCCAATTATGCTTGAGGAGGGCAGTGGATTCAGATATCCCTCGCCCTTCCTCACGGTAGTGCACTATCCCTTGCATAATCACGTCAGGTACTTAGGCGCCTTTCTAGAGTGCATTGAGGGAACGCTTCCGTGTCACATTCAGTAGCTGGGGCTTGCTCATTTAAACAAGATTTTGTCTCGCAGTTGGTCTAAACTTTTATCAGAGGTGGTGACTTTTCTTGGATGGTATTACCTAGATTTTTATGGTCAGGTATTGAATCGCACTCAATTACTTTTGTCTTCTTCATTTGACATGTAATTAATTGTTTCAGACAGTTCTAAAAAAATAAGCTTCACAAACACATCCCTCATTTCTCTCTGCACCAAAGTGGACTCAAAGTTGGAACGCAATGAAGACGTCTTAGGAGCATAGTGATGCTATAAAAATACGAAAGTTTCAGTTTTTCAGGCTGCTGTCATCTCACCCGTCATTCTCATCCTAGCATAGTGATTGAGGTGGTGCTTAAGCTAGTGTCATGTCAGTAATGGAATTGAAGGAAAGGTTTTTTCTCTACGCTTATGTGCCCCTGGGGTCATGTGTGCGTTGACCATAGCTCGTAAGGGAGATAAGTCACTGCTTTTCAGTTTTTTCCATAATCCAGCCGTCTCGGGTTTATCTTATGTAGTGTTGAGTGTCTTCCAAATGCCTTCAGCAATGGTGTCGCAACTTCCTCGTGCCGTCTCTTGCTTCAAATTGGCGGAAACATTATAGAGATGACAGTGGGGAGTGGAAGTACTCAATTAAATGAAGTCCCTCCTCATAGAAGGACGAAATTATCCAGCGATTTTCCCATCCGAGGCGTAAGTAAGCGAATGCGCTTTGATTGTAATATCCCAAGCGCGTCTAGGTCAGGCTCACGTAAGCTAGCAATTTCCCGTGATTCCCCGTAATGACACTTAATCTCTGCCTAGGAATCACTCGGCCGTTTTGACCTCTCTCCCACTTTACCGCCGTCGCCTCAAAAGCAGCCATCTATTCATCCCAGAGAATCTTTCACCATCCCTACAGGTTTCCCCGCGCCCAGAACAAACAATCGCTCATGGCAACAAGGCGAATGAGATTCAAGACTCTTTGCCTCCTCGGAACTCCAGCCTTTCTTTCCCGTGTTCACCATTTCGACGGGTGATGCAAGTGGAAATCTTTCTCGCCTTATTTCTCGTGTTCGCTTCTCCGCATCCACGGAGCCGTGTGCTCAGAGGAACGCCCGGAGACACGCCTTCGGGGGCACGGTTCGGTATTTTTGCGAACGGCGGCTCACGGTGCATACAATTTCCCGTGAGCGGGCAGAGTGCTCCTTTAGCGGCTGTGTTATTCCGATAGCTTTCTCCTTTACCGTGCCGAGATACTTATCGGAGAGTAAAAGGCGGGGAAACATCCCCCAGACGAGCCTCGAGACTCTTCCCAAAGTCCCCAGCGGGTATCTAGTTCAGGGATCTTGTTCACCGCTAAGTGCTGCAGTTTCCTTCACAGCCCAAAGGCCTATTTTCACGTTCTTCAAGTTTCCTTACTTATACCTAGTGTAACGACGCCAGCCCTTCCTCTGATATATTTATATTTACTTTGGTTATTCACTATTTTTTGGTTGAGAGATGTTGCGACTGTTATTTATTTTGAAACATTTGCAAATATGTGCCAAGAAAATGCGGTATTTGTGTAGTTATCGTATGGTAAATTCCGAATTTAAATCTAGTGTAGGAAGACGCGTTTCTTATTAGGTTTGTATGACGTACCCAAACAGAATTCCAAGAGGACACTGGGCACGCTATTGCTAAACCAGATGCTATGATATCACTCCTAATCAATTATATGACATTTATCTGGTAATAATATAAGTATTATTGAGATCTAAACCCTTTGATTCTCAATTTAGTGTATTCATTTTTCTTTAGTTCCTACGAGTCTTTAAAGAAATATTAAAGTATTGCGAATGAAGACAACCAATCCAGTTGAAAAGACTTTTGAACTAGTTCAATGAAAATTTATCTCCATCTTTATGATTGATAGCACTGGTCATGCTCTTCCATGGTTAAACGTGGTTCGTGAAAGAATGATTCCCTTTCTTTGAACTCTATATGTATCGTAATTGTAGCAACCGGCGTCAGTTATCGAAGTTTGATGATTGAGACGTCTCGTGCGCTTTTTGGAATCGCTTCTCCAAGCGGCTGGAACTTGCTTCGGTCGGGATCGCGCATGAAAAATGTTCCCATTGACGGCTCATTCATGAGAAAGTCCCAATTACCTGCCCATGAGAATCCCATGGCTCGACTCTCCCGATCGCCATTCTCGCCGCCGCTCTCGGAAGGAAGAGCACGCAACTGATCGCCGATTCCGCTCACCACAGCGTCCGTCAAGTGCACAACCCACATGTCAACACGCGTGCTCACATGCACGAGGACGAACAATGTGTCGCACGGATGACCGCGACAGTGCGGGAGCGCGGGCAGTTCACATCGTCTCCCGCTCGCGCCGGGGCATCTCCTCAAAATCTCCCATCACGTCCATTCCTCTCTGCCCGCGTCACTCAAATCACTCCTCCTTCACTCCCCCTACCTCCTCTTCACTTTTCCACAACTTCCTCCGCTTCCCACCCGAATCACGCGCTCTCATTGCAAATGTCAAACGGGACTCCTTCTTCTTCATCGCCGTCTACCCCCTTCTTCCCTCCCGCACCATACACCACCAGTCCCTCCCCATCCCACCCCTTCTCGATCCTGCATCGCACCACCCCATCCTCCCCCCCACCAACACCACCGTGGTGTCCTCACCCCCCCCCCCCCCCCGCCCACCCCCCCGTCCAGATCCGCATCCATTGTCATGGAGATGACGGCGGAGCATTGTTCATGGACTCCCTTCAGAATACATGAATAGCAAAGAAGGGAAAATGGGTTGTGAGGGAAGGGGGTGGTTTCGCATGCCGGGGGTTGGGATATACGGGGTGGGTGGTGGTGGATGCTCGGTTAAGAGGCGGGGGCGAACATGTTTTTCGGCGGAAATGGGAAGAAGGGGTGAGTATTGAGATGGGGTCGGGCTGTGATTTGTTGAAGAACAAAAAAATATCGGGAAGGGATTCCGCCAAGGGTACATGGCAGGGGGATAAGTATCGCTGGATTTCCAGATCAAAACCGCCCACCCTTCTCTGTCCCCCCTTGGGCTATGTTCCCCCTTCCTCTCCCCCTTTCTCTCCGTCACTGGACGGCAGGTGACGTCACCGTCCCGAACAAGCCCTTCGGAGTAGCTACCACTGTGAAGGGCGCGTAACGCATTGTCGCTTCCTAAGATTCGCACTCCATTATAGCGGGTGCCCTACCAATGAAAGACAGGCCTGGACGGGCATCAAAATATTTTTGATGAGGACAGGATTATTTTGAATGTTTTTGTCAAACTTGTTAATGATGTGAAAATATTTCTAGGAAATGGCCTTGCTTTTTAACGAAGCTGATGGCCGAAGGTGATTCTTAAAACCCGAAAATGAATTTTGTGACAAATCCAAAGTGTAACTTGTAAATACCTAGATATTTTATTTCCAATTCTCTAACGATCTTCATTCTTTCCAAAAGAACGCATCCTTTTCCTCCACTTTCCCAGTTAACGTGACAATACCACTTCCGTGGCAGACCTCAAAATCCCATTGCCCTCTATCACCTCTTCTGTCTTCTTTTGTCTTCCCTAACTTTCTGCCGATTCGTTCCTTTCCTCTGATATCCATCTTAGCCTTTCAATGCAGTCTGTCCACTTTCAGTTTTTGTCCGTCCCAACCCCAAAGTCTGTAACGTCTTCACTCTTTTCTCATCTATCTTCCCCAATCCTAAAGGTTCGAGTTTCTGACCCTTACGCTCCGCAATAAAATGTTAGTATTTATTTGTACACATTTTTTAAGGTCTATGCAATTAATTCCAGCCTATTATTAGTTGTCTCATTAATAGCTCATTTCTCCTGATATTGCCTAAGGTAATGTCTGTATGCTGTAGTAGTTGTACACATTACTACCCAGATACCGCGACTGTTCTACCTCCAGTAGTTTATGTCATCCCACGCAACGCTTAAGAGCAGCTCTTAACGTTGTCCAAGCGTTTGCCCTTGGATTTGGGAGAGGATAGGCGTTGGGGATGAAGGATTTGTGGGGGGGTGGAAATGCAAGGGGTGCGTCTGGAAAATAATCGACGAGGGTGACTCTTCGCCATGTCTTCATTTCCTGGTCCACTGGAAGAGGGAATGGGAAAGTTGTTCCTTTTTTTCTTGCTTGCATCCCTTATTTCGTGCCCTCCCCTCTCCCCCTCCGATCCCAGGAAAGTCCTCTCCCCCCTATCCTCTCCTCCTCCCCCTGTCACCCGTCTTCTCAACCCTTCCAGATGTGGTCATTCGATTTTGGGCTGGACTCCCAAACGACGCGACCTGGGGTCTGGTCGTGAAAACGCCCCTCTCTCCTCCCCCTCTGTCCGGAATGGGTACTGCTCCAGCGGCGTATTCCCCGCCTCTTCCCCCCCGCTGCAACCTCTCTGCTCGCTCCGAGAGTTAAAAGAGATTAAAAGGGGGGACAAACGTTTAAGCCGGTCAAGATTTATGTCCTCCGAGTGATACGTTTAATTTCTTTCTTTTATTTCCTCCCCCAGCCTCCCCCTCGCCCGTTCTCCTAGCTCCCGTTCCTTGTCTCTTCTCCGAGGGATGGCGTTCATTAACAATTCTAATTGCGCAGAATGGTCGCTTTGCCTGCGCCTGGACTTGGGTCAACCGTGACTGATTTGGGCGGATCGAGAGTTTGTTTGAATGCAAAGTGAGGTCATTTCCCTCCGAAGCGAAGTCCTCTCTTTGGCTTGGGGCATAACCCCTCTCCGTCTATCGCTGACCCCTCTCTTCCAAGTGTTCATCGTTGTACGCATGATGAAAGCTTTCGGAAATCAACGATATCTAGTTTATTTCATAGCAAAGGAGAAAGTCCACAAGCAATAGTACTGCCAGTATACGGTGTTGTTTTTGCAATGATGAATAAGCGACCAAATCACAACAACGCTGACTTTGGAAAAACGGCGGTAACAAGTGATGGATACGTTGATTAGAATTTGCAGAAAAATTTATAACAGTTGCATTTGTTGTAGGATCCAGAAAAGGGAAACGCTAATAAAGTGGAGAGACCTCAGGACAGGACAATAATATTGTGTGTGCGGCTAGGCCAAGGTAGTTAATGGAATATTTAAAAAAAATCCTCAAACGTACGCGTTAACAATTTTAATCATATGCCTTTTTAAACAGTGTAATGTTCCATTGCCGGAAGTATATTTGGCAAAAACGTGACCTAAAGATTTTGAGCAAATATGAACTTAATATCGTATAAACGCCGAATATTTCATTTCTCGAGGCACCCAGTCGTAAAACTAGCTGTAAGTTTTATAATATCAATGCTGGTATTTTTAATATGCGAATGTAATGAGAAAAGTTTTATTGCTAATTTTACAAATGCATAAGCTCATCTAACCGCTGCTATTTTATATTATAGCAGTATTTTCATTTTTACATTTTATAATGCATGTAAACCAGTATTTTAATCGTAACAACTTTCATTATACATATTTTTCTTACATACTTTACTTCTTTGGCGTATCTAAACTGCCAGAAATACCTAAAATTTTGGATAACCAACCAGGGTCTCATCCACGGAGCGTCCTGTTGAGGCAGGTTAGACGCTACAAAATTTCGAATTTTCTCCATTTACTTGCGACACTTCATTCCGCCAGGAGGTAATGCTCAATTCTCCTATAAAATGCAGGGCAAGGAATAGTACCATTGAGAGTGTTTCTCCTCCCACCCTGGTTTGCCTTATTATCTACAAGAAGCAATCCGCCATGTGTCTTCCTTGAGCAGGAGATATAGCGGAAAATGTAATTTCACCTTTTGGCCATTATCTCGCTGGCTTTTATACGTAATAGCAATCCCCATTTGAAGGGGGATATGTGTGGGTGTCTGGGAAGGGAGGGAGGGTTGGTGAATATAAGAAACCAGGGACGTGAGAATGTTCCCATGGAAACCCACTTTCACATGCAGGAATGCCTTTCCTCTGGTGCATTACCCATCAGCCACCATCACTCCCCTCGCGTTCCCAATCTCGTGTGTGTGTATGTATCTCCCCAATTCCCAAACCAAGCCTTCCAGGTCCCATCCCGGAAACTCGCATGCGACCGAGGGAAATTCCCATCTCAGTTCCATTTCGGAGCGTAAGATGGGGGCTCTCTGAGGGGTGGTTTGGGTCCCGTGTGTGTGTGCGCATGCATGTCTGTGTGTGGTCGTGCCAAGCTCTCCTCGGTCCCACTCACCAGCGCCCGCTCGCGAGCCAAGGATTTTTCGGAATGCCATTCAATCTATCCCCCCCTTCCCGACGCCGAAAACGAGATCCCTCATCGCACGGGCTTGCGTTATGTGCGGGGGTGTAAACAATAAGCCCCGGGATTGCATTCCTCCGCGTGCCGTTGTGGGGGGGATGGTCGCTCCCGTGTCGCAAGGAAATCTCGGTCCCGGCCCCTGTCGTTTGTTCCCCATCCTCCCTCCCTTCCCTCCGTGAGTCCTCTTGATGCCGTGGCTGCCAATAGGGGGGAGGGATGGCAAGGGAGGGAGGTGTGCTTCGGGAGCCAGGGATTCGGGGACGGGTCCCATCTCATCTCTTCTTTCCCTCTTTCTCTATCGTTCTCACAAGGGCCTACTTCCCTCTTTATTCTCCTGCGTATTCCCGTAACATATTCCTCCTCTATGTTTTCGGAATTTGAATTGAAAAACTCAGGTTCAATTGCATACCTGGGAGAATAAACCAAGGCATGGATTTTTTTGACAAGTGCATTTTGTTGTTCCTTTTTAAATTTAATTTTAATTGCTTACATTTAACCTTTTGCGACTCAATTAGTTGGAACCGTAGGAATTCTCTTTCATCATTCTTTATTCGTTCTTGTTTGAATTAATTTACTTCTTCCATGTGAAAGCAAAAAATGTGGAATGGATAAAATCATATTTTATTAGCCTCTTTCCTGAATTAATATTTAATTCTTGGAATTCGCAGTATTTTTCACATGCTTGTGACGTTCTGAAAAATAGCATCGTTTAATTAACATACGGTAATTGGCTTTAACGGAGAGAAGCTGGGAAATAAAGTGTATTCATTTATTAATGTGGGGAAAACTAATAGCCTTATCGCAATCCTTGTCTTTGTTTACATCATAGTGATAATTTCTCACTAATAGGTGTTCGGCACGTCGTAGATATCGTGCTTTTTAAATAAATTTAGCTAAAAGTTATAAATTTCATCAATTTAAATCGTTTTAAGTTTATTTCATGCGTATGTTAATGTCAAATTAAATTATGGTAATTAATCGCCTTTCAAGTATCTCGAAGAGCCATCGTAAAAGTTTAATTGAAGTAGAAAAAACGATTGTGTAGCTGCATGTATGAAACGAAACTGTTATTATAGCGCCTATTTACTACCTTGATGATTGTGTCTGCGGGTCAGAGGGGCTGCTTGGCTTCAGCTATTATATGATTTTGGTAATTTTTCACGCATTTTGTTTTGCTCATTTTTATTCTCATTGAAAGGCATAGGTTTTATTATATGCAAATGAGCAGCCGATGGCTCTTTCCATTCAATGACAATTGAATCAGGCACGCTCAACGAGGATTCTCTCAGCATTATTAATAATCCCTTTCACTTATCCCTTAATAATACAAAAGCTGGAATGCAAATGTTTACGTGGATTATCGTAGTCAGGTGTCCTTAGTTTTGATATTTTGATCCGTCGCCGAATGTGATTGGTGAAACGAGGAGCATCCCGATTGCCGTTCCCCGCAGTGGCCCCGAGGCGAAATAAAGTGAATGATGAACATACAGGTCTGGTAGCGTCCATTGCGGGAAGCAGGTGTTTATGCCTAGGACAACGAATAATTACTGATCGCATGGCCGTAAAATTAGTACTTCTTTTCTTGTCCGTATGCCACAATTTTTGCTATTTTTATGTTAATGCTATATTTTAATTGTATTTTAAATTGTTTATTTTAATATTGTATTGAAAATCATGGCTTTGGTCTTACATTTTCTGATAAATAATCACCCTTGGCGGTCTAACTAGTTGGGTAGTCTAATAACTATTCGTATTTACGTGTTTACCATTGAGGTTATGTTTAGAAAAATAAGATGTGTGACTGAATTCCTTAATCTTGGAGGAAACTCGCTTAGCTTCGCAAATACAAATTTCTTCATCGGAGAATTACCAGGAATTGGTCGCTGTTGGAAGCACCTTGGTCCGTCAGTGCGTATTGAGTGTTGATACTCCGCCCTAATAATTCTCTACACGTGGTATCTCGGATGCCTTGCCTCTGGGCCCAGTTCTGCAATGCACAGTTGGTCGTAGTGAGTCGTTTGCAGTGAAGAAGGCAAGTGCGTGGATGTGGACGTCTTTTACCTCCCCCAAAACCCGTCTTATGCATCGTAGATCAAATGATGCCTCTCCTATCGTCACCGGGAGGGGTGGGTGCTGATGCCTCCTTCGAATCGTCGGCGGCTGTTAAGCAATATCTCCTTCACCCTTCTCACCCCCCCTCTGCCACTCCCCGACGTGGCTTTAACCCCTCCCACACTCTTGTATCCACCCCCACCCTTCCGTCCGTCTGATCCATTGGCCTCCCCCCACTCCATTTCAATCCTCCCCTCCCATCCACCCACTCCCAGAAAGCACACTCGTCTCGGTCCGCCCATCCTTCTGTTGGGTCCTTAGCGTGTACCGCGCCAATCTCGGGGTGACAATGGAAGGAGGGGCCGCGGACGGCTTGAAAAAGTGTTTTTGGGGTTCGGCAGGAGTGGTTTGGGGGATGGATCTCCTCTGTGCGGTGGAGGGTGGTGTTGGTGGAGTATATCCTAGAAGGGGATGAGGCAAATGGAAGCGGAGGATTTCGGAGGTGGAGCAACAATGAGGGTGAAATCGCCGAAGGATGCTCACTTCCTGGCTTCTTATCCCTCTGCCGATGGTTCTGGTGTCGGTATCGATACTCCTCTGTCTTTTTCGGACTTTTTATTCAAGAGGGAAAAGGAAAAATCGATGGATAATCGGAAAATATTCTGTATCAAAGAATAAAAGTATGCCGAAAATGTTCCATTCACCTTCTCTCGTTGATTTTCCTGTTGATGAATTTGCATACCTTGGCAGTTCTCATCGCAAAATATCTGTTTTCATTTTTGTGATATCTGCATATCGGATCTCTTCCGTCTTCATTTCTTCCAGTGCAATTGCATCCCGCTAAATATTTATTTCCAAATAACATCTGCATGTTTAACATCTCTCATAGTGTGGCACAGTCACGTATACAAATAATCACCCAATCTTGATGCTATATTCTTCTTAAATAGGCCTGATACCTTTGAATTTATTCCGTATGCTTAAACTTATGCTTTTATATGAATGTTTGTATCTTAGGCGGAAATATATTTGGTAACTTAATTACTTCTCAATAAATTATTAAATGAATATACATTGATACCTCACTGTACTTTTTATTACTTACTCACTTATTATTGGTACTCACTGCACTTATTATTAGCTTGGCTGCTTAGCAGAACACAACGTCGATGACCTAAACCCATCGATCGTTCATTTCACTCTGCATTTGCATTATCATGTTCTCCTTTCTTGAGTCGCACCTCGAATTAATACCACAACAGAGACGAACTCAACGTGGGCATCACTCTCAGTGGCAACGACACGGGCAAGCTGTCGGCGATATCTTTCGTGTCGTTTCCTTGCATATTCCAATCATTATTATTCTGATAGTGGCGATTATATGTGAAGATCAACATCGTCACCGTGAGCAGTCATCAATTCTTGGAATGTATCAGTGCATTTATCCATTTGAATCTACTATTAGCCATCACATTCGTGAGCCTTCATACTTCCGAGTTCTTTGGCATGAATATGTGCGAATTTCAATATTAAATCAATGTCTATGTACTTCGAGGTCAAAAGAGGCAAGGAAAGGTGCCTTTTTCTTTCCTTCTCCCCCTCTTTCTTCAAGAAGTCTAGGTGGTGGTGTTTCCTAATGAGGAGGGTGTGTGGGTGGGTACCGTACATTGCTGGGAACGAAGTGAGTCGGGGTTGCTATTGGGCACTTGATGGGCAGAGGGGAATGAGAAGGTGCCGCCCATTAAAAGAGTGTGGCGGGAGGTGTTCGGTGTTCGTGTGGGGTGGCGGTTCGGTGTTGTTTGGCGTTGCCCTGTCAGATGAGTGGGGACGGACGCTGCCCCCCCTGGCACCTCCCCCGTCTGCCCCTTGTCCACTTCCTTACAAATATACCCCCCCTTCCCCAATTCCCAAATATTCTCCGCACCGGTGGGACCACATCAAGATGGGGTTTCCGTGTCGGTAATGATGACAAGCCAACTTCGTCCTCACTTCCCTCTGATTCCTCTCCTCCTCTTCCCTTGGGTTCTTCTTAATTCTCTCCTTGCTGTCTCTCTTTCTCTCTCCCTGGCTCACTCCGAGTACCCCTTCGGACGGCGCGGCGTTCGCCGGTGTGAGCTTTCTCATTCATTCCCCGGGTCGTCTCGCGCTGCCTTCGGCATCTCGCCTTCCATCTTCCGGGTCCGCGCGTCAACAGGCGACATGACGGCGCGGTCTTTGTAGTGCTCGTTTCCTCCGCAACGGAGCCACCGTCGATCGCGGCGATCTCAGAGCTCTCACCCGTGCAGTTAGCGAATTACGCGCATTGATCCGGGGTGATTTGTTTTTATCTGCCATGGTACCCAAAATTCCACGACTTTGCTTATCCATTGAGCACGTGTATCCGGTTTAGAATTGCTATTTTCGTCTGTTAGTCATGGCTTTCCATCGGTTTAACAAATCTTTATTTACGAAGTAATACGATTACACCCTTTTTTATTCAATCACAATTTCATTTAAGCATCTTATCTAATCGTTTTCCTTTCTTAGTATTAATGGTTAAATTGAAAATTGTATACATCTACAAGAGGAACAGATTTCATTAATTGAAATTGACAACATTTATGTGTCAACTTAGCCCGTAGATCGTTTCAGGAAAGTTATCATTTCCTTTTACATTTCAGTAAGGCTCAGATTTTCTTGCTTTCAGCTGCAAAGCCTAAAACTTAATTTTCATAACAGATCGAGAGAATTCACCTTATACTCTTTATTTAGTATAGTCGTCACTCCATGTCTGTATAGAATATCAAGAATTTCATTTTTATATGTTTTTCTTGCTAAACCATTCTTTTTCACTCCATTGCTAGTGATTTTAGAGCGTCTTCCATCAACATTTCATCATTTGCATCGCGTGGAAGAGATGTGTATTTATACTCGACGGTATTTTTACATTCCCATCGTCACTCCTGTTATCTTTCAGTTTAAATATTCACCCTTCTAAAAATTCGTTCCGAGCACTTCCTCAAATGTCGGAGCCTTCCCCAAGCATTTATTTTAACGCTTATCCTTCCCGTCGGCCGGCAGATGGACTTAGTTTATATCTTCACACGTCCCCATTTATTACGCCACTTGCATTTATCTGCCATCCGTCCATTTGGCTCGACATCCATACTTTTCTCTCGCCCTGGACTCCTCCTTCCATTACGTATCGCATTATCGCTTTTTTCGTCTCAAGCCATCTTCACTTACCATTAGTAGGTGTCAATTTCCCCGTCGTCTCTTATAATTCTCCTTATCTCACATTCGCTCTTGAATCCCAACTCGACATCTCTTTAACTGTCCGTCCACGCCTCGAAACACTTTCTTTAAAAAAAATCTCAGCCAACGCAAGATCGCCAGCCGTCCGCATTCCCTGTTTATCTTCCTCTCCTGCGAGACTTCGCACTCAATATCTCTTTATCATGCGGTCACATTTGTACTTACCTTCGGGTCCAGTCGAGTCGTGGATCTTCCATGAGAAAACACTCCTTAGTCATGATCCCCACTTCCGTTAAGAATAGTCACAATAATAATAATAGTAACACGCCCTCTGGCACGGAGCCCGGGGCGGGCCATATTTGCTTTTTCAATCGCGTGCGCTCGGAGTGGTGGATATCCTAATTGAAGAGATATCCTCCGTCACGTTAATTCTCGAGAAAGACCTCTTAGCGTTCCTCCGGACGATGCTCGAAAATACAAAAGATACGCCCAATCTCTTTTGGTTTCCCTCGCGTGGGAAGGATATGGAGAGTGAGGCAGGGTGAGTGAACCTCCATTCTATACTCTCACCAGGCGAGAGCACTCTCAAAGACTCTCTTGTGGCGTGGTCGAAGAATGTCCAACTCTCCGCGCGCCCGCCCACCACTGGGCTTGGCCACTCGCTCTCCCTAGGCTAGGTCACTGCCTCACTCGCGTGCCGTCTCCTTGAGCGGAGAGTGTTATTCCTTCACGTGAGAGTTTCCATCTAGGCTAGATAATGGGAAGGGGATGTTGAAAAGAGTGGAGGGAAACGAAGCTCATATTTCTACTTTCGACTCGTCAGAAAGATCTCCCCTTTCAAAATGACTCCCACGCGCTCATACCCCGGTGTTGTTCACGGGCGGGCGGTGTCCGAAAAATACCCATCCCAGTCTCCCCCTTCGCCCACCCACCCACCCCCAACT
Organism: Pyrrhosoma nymphula; assembly: GCA_963573305.1. Lineage (NCBI taxonomy): Eukaryota > Metazoa > Arthropoda > Insecta > Odonata > Coenagrionidae > Pyrrhosoma > Pyrrhosoma nymphula. Next base: position 86,673,290 of record OY754338.1, read on the forward strand.
CCCCCTCCCTCGCCACCGACGTATCCACACCTTTGCGTGTCTCTCATAGCGACGACCACGCCCGTATAATACCTTCGTTTGTCTTCTCCCCCTACCCATTCTTCCTCCTCTCCCCAACCACTCCCCCGTACATCTCCACCTCTCTTCCCCTTCCCAAACCACCACCCTCCTATCCACGCCCCTATTCCACCCCACCCACCAAGCCAAGAGCCGTAGCATACGCCCATTTTTTCTCCCTCTCACGCTTATACCTACACCTCCCTCACTTCATGGCCGTGTCACCCTGGACGAGAAGAGCACCGAAGAGGTTTCCCTCTCATTCACGCGCCATCCCGCCCTCACAAGCCGCCTGTCTGTGCACAACCGAGCAGAGGCACGTGCCGCCGTGGGTGACTCCATCTTCTTTCCTTTATCCGAATTCTCCCTCGCCCAAAGGTATTTGAGCGAGATATCACTTCACGTAAAGTTCGATGAGCGTAGTCTCATTATAAAGGAAAAGATTTGATCTTTCCTGTGATAATAAAGATTAAGGTAGTTTGAGCGAAATAGTTCCATGATGGAGACCTATTCGAATTTTATTTTTTAATTTCAGCGTCTGTAAGATGTATGGAGTAAACATCGTGGTATTAAGGGCGCAAAACTGTAATTATAAACGACGAAAATTCCCAGGAATAAAATAAATATAACTACATAAGTCTCCAACTTGACTCATTTTTTCACCCCGTACGGTGAAAACGCCTTCACAACTGACGGGTTTTTGCGATTCTGAAAACATTACTTCGGCGAATAATTGATATTTTTTTATAAATGGTTGAGAAAACATACCAACCACACACCGTTAGTTTTTTTTACGAAATCTTGGTGTTAAAAAGTCCTAATATTTTCAATATTCTCCCTCTGAAGAGTATATCCTTAATATTCCATATAAAGCAGCTTATATATTTAGGCAAATAGCTCGAAAAGTAGTTAGGCAAAGGGTTAATATTTTGATATCATTGGAAAGATGGGAGGTTTTTCTTTAAAATTACGTTATATACATCAAATTGTTGGTTAAGTGATACTTCGCTCAAACTACCTTAAGCCACTTACCGGAATACTTTCCGAGTTTAGTGAAGTCTAATCGTGTTCTCCACCGGGTCAGACTCGTTTTTCTGCCCAAGTTTCTATGTACTAGATGGCATGCCCTGGTGACGATGGACGACTCGTACATCGAAACGTCAGCAGGATGATGGGAGAATCGAGCATGCAACAGCTGACTTTTTCGGAGTGGCAGACTTCGGAGTAAAGTTGCATCCCACTGATCAGTTCCAGATTCTTTGGTGTAGCTCTATTTTGGAGTTTTAAGTATTCATTATAACAGAATTATATCGTACTCTCAGTCGTTTTTCCGGTATGGAATTGCTATTAAATCTTCGTTAAAAGATTTGCTTTTTTCAAGCGTATAAAAATTTCTGAGGTTGGCGGATTTATTCTCGTGGTATCGGATCAGTTGATTTTAAACTGAAATACTCTTGGGTAAGCTGCACATTGCGATGGATTTCTAGTGGAACCTTCATCGACTTAGGATGGTGTTAAAGGTATCGAAGACTTAGCATGTAAAGTAGCTGAACTAAAAAGGAGTTTCATCGTGCACTCAGACTTGTTGGTAATCCTTCCAAAAGAAAGGAAATTAAAAAAAGAGAACGTCGATGTAGTTGGCTGACTGACCCATTCACCATCTTATCAGCCGAAAATCGAGAGCTTCTCCTCCTCTTTCCCTCCATGCTTCCCCGAGCAGTTTCCCTCGCCTTCGTCCCTATGTCCACAATTCTCTTTCGCAGGCCACCTTCATCTAGTCATCCGTTCTTCATTTATACTTTCAATGTCGTTGTGGCGAGATCCAATTTTTGTTTTTGTTCACCGGAGGAAGTCCTCATGCTTAAGCAGAAGGGATACCCTTCGTCGGATAAGAAGCAAGAGGGCTTTCGGCGATAAGGACCATGCAAACGAGGAGATCTGTTTAAGCTTCGCGAATAGAAAGGAGACGATATCGGCTCAACGCACTGCTTTCTTTTACTGCTGTCAGCGATACCTTACTTAGGTATGAACGTGCTGTTATCGGTGTCAGAACAATCTCATCATCCGACTGGGAAGTCATGGAATCGACTCCAGACTCTTGCATGGCGGAGTAAAATGAGTGAAAATTTGCGTTACGCGATATTATTTTGGGCTTAGTGATTACTTTATAAATTTCGTAAATATTTTATAACAAGGACTCGAGCAGTGTTTTCCATATTTTGGTTCTTTGTTTTATGAGTTAAATTTATCCTAAACTGCGCATTCAATCAGTTTATCCGAAATGATACTACAGTTCTTGGCAGATATAATTATCAATAGAATTTAAATTATATATCAGCACTTATTACGGCTTTTATTGAATTTTGAAAATACTCTTAGAGTTACTTTATTTCGCGCAAGGATAATTTGCGACGCAAGCTTATTTACGTGTTTGAGTCGGTCTCCATGTGGCAGTTCAGGCAAAAATTTGGGATCGGGAGTCTTAATGTGTTCTTATTTTTAGGTGATTCTTGTGTTTCCATGTATCATTTCCCCTCTCCTCATCCTATCGAGAAATCGCTCCTGCTATTGGTAATCGTGCTTAGATAAATAGATGTTTTGTGCGAGGCTGATGGTAATGTCCGCTCTAGTGCGAAGGGGAGGCTTTGAAAAAATAAATCCCCGGAGGGAACCGGCGTGCGAGACCGTCGGAACGAGGTGGTGGTCCCGGTATAAATGGAGACGTGGATGCGGGGAATGGCGAGAAACGGGCGACGATGTCAGCAAATGGGTTGGTTCGGTTGAAGGCAGGGGGCAGTGGAGGAAACTTGCGCGGATGAGGCGTTTGTTCTCTGACTAGGGGAGACTGAAGGCGAGGAGTGGGAAGCAGGGGGGAAAGAGAGGGAGAGAGAACGGGAGAGATGCTAAGGGTATGAGAGAGGTCGGTGGGGGGGGGGGAGCAGGGAAGGAAGGGCCATTTGGCCGGCTGTCTGTCCGACTATCCCACTCACGCCAATTACGTAGATTGTTTGGGAATCGGGTTGAGGGAATGGGTGGGGAGGGAGGTGGGAGGGGGGAGTGAGTGGAGGAGGAGGAAAGCTGTCCGGGGAGGAGGGGCGAGAGGAGGCTATTGCAGGAGGAAGCAATCCACTTCCTGCCCACACACAAACTCACTCACACCAGCACGCAACTACACATCCATATCCATCCCTTAGAATGGTTTCTCTCCTCCCACCCCCACTCTTGAGTCTGGCTACCCATTGGGGTCCACCTTGTATTCCTCCCTCCATATGCATCTCCCTCTCTGTCACCTTTCTCATACTTCATCCATCTCGCATTCCTCTTGAGTTACCCCCAGAACTTGACACTCTCTTCGACCCTTTCGGCACTCGTCCTTCAAATAGTTATGTTGGCTGAATGACGAATACATTTTTCATTAAAATTAACTTCCTATTTTACTCACGAATATCGTTGTTAGATATCATTGGATCGCATTTTATTACATGTTTTTATGTGTAATGGTCCTGTTTTATAATGTCTAATTAACGTTTACCGCAAGGTGACGTAGACTTTACGTTGGCTTGATGCTAACTGAAAAGTTATGGTTTTGGTTTTTTATGTAAGGCTGTCAGTTATTTGACGTAATTGTTATCGATGGGAGAACGTCTCGATGTCGGTTTCCATACAGGGAAAATATTTAACCATAAATTATATAACCGGGCCTAATTGGAAACTAGAAGTGGGTATCATCTTTCGAAATATTATCGGATCGGTATCGCTAAATGTTTTCTAACGATGGTTCGATGAAATTTAGTTTGACTCCACTCTCCGCGAATTTACTTACATTGTCCTTATGACTGAGATCACTCATTTTGGATTTGAAATAATCTTCGTCTGAGTATTTGTTTAATTTATGATTGTAATTACCTGATCATGGCTATTAAAAATGGTTGGAAAGGAGTTTCACACAGGTAGTAATTCAAATGTCTGTAATATATTAAGCACCCAAAACTTTCGGGTGTAAAAATTGATGTTTATGACATCCTGCTTTTCATGGGACCATATTCATTTTGTGAAATGGATTTTTTTATGCTTTTTATACAATTTTTCGTGATATTTTTATTATTTCCATTAATTTTTATTTTCCCTCCACCTTTGCAGCATCCGTATCCGTCGGAAGACCAGAAAAAGCAGTTGGCGCAGGACACCGGACTAACGATCCTCCAAGTCAACAATTGGTGAGTACTATCCCCCTATTGTGTACTGTCTTGGTCCCTGATTTATTTCATGGATTTGAAACTACTCTGAAAAATATCGGATATTAACTGTTGAGAAGTTACTAAAGTAAAAGTTACTAAAGTAAAGTTACGTTACGTCGCCGAATTTTCCAGCAGAATCAAATATATTTTTGGCATTTTTTAAATGGCCAAGTCTTAAGATAAAATGTATCAATCTTTGAAATAAATAAGTGGAGGAAACAGGCAGTAATTCACTTAGATTTTCTAGTGGTTTAATTAGTTTCCTGCGCGTGTTTTTGTTTGGAACCTATAATCCTACACCTAGATAGGGTACCCCCGTTTTGAGGATTCTCGGAACGGCACTCATTCCAGCATAATATTTTCGTGAATTTTTCCGAAATAAATGTTTAGCAATTCTTGGTTCATGTAGCAACTTAAGGGAAAAGCGATATATTGAGTATTTAATTGAAATGAAGAGGGACCAAACCTTAAAAGAACCGTCCAGTGACACCAAAATACGCGGTCGTGTTTCATCGTATATTTATTCCTCCATCCGCAGCCTCTTGCCCTCTACCCCACTGGAATTCCACGTGCACTCCCTCATCCTCACCGAAAATAAAAACACTCCACCCTTTATCCACCAGCGGCCACAAGCAACCCCCCCTCAACGCCCCAATCTAGCCGTCCATCTCGCCAGGCGTCTCCCATCTCGCCCCAGTCCAGACAGCCGCCGCTCACGCCAGGGGCAGATCCGTTCCATCCCTCCTCCCTTGCTTACGCGGTCCATCATCTTGTCACCGGTGGAATAACCGTCTCCCACGCTCTCCCAACCACCCCTCCTCGGCCGACCATCATCTCCCCTCCCCCCTTTTCCCCATCGCTAACCCCCCCACTTCTCCTTTTACCTCGTTCGCCCCGCGAGCACGGGACGGCTGGCCTTTCTATCCCTGCCCTATCCTCTCTTCTCCAGCTTCCCTTCCCTCCTCTCTTCGCTTCGGCTGTCTTCTTCCGCCCTTCTCTCTTCAACTGTCTCTTTCGGCGGTGCATGCGCCGCTCGAGGGAGCGGGCAATGAATGCCAGGACGTGATGGCTCGTTTGTATATGTGGTGCACCATGCGTCCTTGAAGGGATTCGGTGGTCCTTGGACGCATGGAATGACGTAAGGGATAAGTGTTCTTATTTTTTAAATCAAGGCTTACGCCCACGAGTTGTGTTTTCAGCGGTGCGACTCCAAGGTTTTGTGCCTCACTAGCTACCTCAGGAAAAAATGTTGTTAGTATTAGTATGTGAAGATATTTGACCGTAATTTATGAAACCAAAGAGTTTTCAAGGGATTTTACTAAATTTTCATTATTTTTAATAATTCTTAGCTCGGATATGTTGGTAGGAGAGATATTCATGAGTTATTAAATGCTAATTAAAATACGATGCTGGTTGCCAATGATTTTGTCATACCTTGGGGTCTTCATAGTACTCGTATTTACCCGAAATCCGATATAATTTTGGATGGTGCTCCTCACTTAAATTTTTCTCACTCTTTCATTAATTCCTCAAAACAGTAGGGTTAGGTCGGCTAAATTTGGATAGCGGGTGCTACTTCAGGTATGTAACCTGAACAAATATTTTTATCGAGAAATCATTATTATTGAATCGTGTAGTTAAAAACATAGAAGAATAGTAAATATCAAGTTGTCAGTGAAATCCAAAATCATTAAAAACTACCTTTTCGGGTGAGAAGCCACTCAGACTTACTCTCTAGAATTTTTTCTGCCATAGAAATATGAAAAAGGGTGACGACAATTATCAAACGAGATTAATCTGACATTTGAATAGGGCGATATAAAAACGGTTGAATATTGATTTGACTGAAGGGTGCGTGACCCATTCGTCTTGATATAATACGTGGGCAGCCGAGTTCTCTGCATAGCGACTGCTTCTGCAGATGGGTAGTTGTTATGTAGAGGACTCTGACGGGCAGATGTAGATAAAAATCTACATTATAAGAGTACGGATAACATTTGTCCTCGGCCGATGCTGACAGCCGATGTAATTTGGGAAGGTATGTGGCACTAAAACATTGTAGCATTACATAAATCATCAGAATTGATGGTATCACTTGGATCAAACTGGCATAAATGCTTGGTAATAATTTATTTTCCCGTAGAAATATGTTTACTCCCTATCTTCCCCATGTACTGGAAAGGTCTGTTTTGGTTTCGTTGTCCGTACTATCCCAATCTAAAGCGTTAAGGAGTTGAGGGCTCCATCTTGTATGAGCAGTTTACTTTAAAAAGTAATCCAATCCAGGGGGTTAATACGCCTCTGTAGCAGTTCCAATCACCCTAGCCTCGAGGGGTATTTGTTTATTACTGTCTGCGCTACGTCGAACAGCAGTGCCCCGCAGGGAATAGGGGTAGGAAGGGAGACGAAAGGGATATCAGACCGTGGGAAGATGCGGGGGGGCATGAAAGGAGTCCGTCGATTGGAGAGAGGCTGAGGGGAAGGGTCGGGGAACACTCAAATGGATCCTGGATTGATTAATCGAGTAATTACCGATCAGATTTCCACGCTAATTACATCCCACAGGACGGAACAACAATGGTCCCTCACCTCCTCTCCCTCTTCCTTCCTCCCTGGCCCTTTTCTTTTCGAAACTCCTACCCTGTCCTCCCGTCCTATTCTCCCTTCTCAGCCCTTTCCGGGTCTAATTCCTTCCCTCACGTCGCTTGCGCTGTCCCACATGTGCACTCCTCTCCAAAACCAACCCCCTCCCCAACAGTGTCCCCTGGACCGATCTCACACAAATGAGATTATTCGGAAGGACTAGGCGGGCGGAGGGTGAGTTTTGTCGGGGACGAGAGGACACCTTAAACACCGCTTGGACCGTCTTCTTGCGTCCGGAGAAGAGAGATCCTCGGTAATTGCGCGTGGGTTAGGGTGACTGATCTTCCTTTACCCGCTGGCCGTGGAGGGTTCAGCGACCATCCCCCATTCCGATGAAAGTCATCTCATCTGGAGGCGGGTGGGTGGGGTCAGGAAAGGGGAGACGAGTGTGCTGTCGCAAAAGTATCAGCGGAAGATGTAAATTAGCGTTTTGTTTGTCGCGCGAGAGAGGAGATGGAAGGGACGGGACCGTGCGGCTTATCAGTTTTTGGGCTCGGCGTGTCCGAAGAGTTCTATTAGTTGTGGGAGGAAGGGTGTGAGTGGGTGGTGAGTCCCTTTTTTTCACCACGAAAGTTTCACCCTGAGGAGCCAAGAGAATGACATCTTGTGGACGCGATGGTCATAGATTCCGTTTCCTGAAGATTAGGGTTGGGGTTTTATTCGTGAGATCTATGTGAAGTTATGTATGTAAGCAGTCAGACATTTTAAGGACGTCTTGCTAAATCACTTCCAAATTTGTTTTTCTTAAGACACTTGGTGAATATTAACTTTGTCTGCGTGTGACTTTGTATTTCCTGAAAGTGATCCTTATTCTTTATTTTCCTGTAAATTAAGAAGCAGTTAAATGTAAAATAAGTTCCAACGCTCATAGCTTTCTTACTGATGCCTTTCTGGTGTCAAGTGTAATATTCTTCCCATATATCTAAGCAAAACATATATCATGAAAAAGCTCTTACTAGCTTTATAATATATCTTTGTGTTGGATTTCCTACAGGTGATGATATTTAGTATTTGATGTGCCCCCTTGTGTAGTACTTCACTCCACGTGATGCATAAGAACTAAAGTTGTCAGGCATGATGAAACCTTACCTCGTACTTAATTAATTTTTTATCGTAATCATAGCTTAAGCCTTACATTTGAATGGGTCGACCAATTTCTTCCTTGTAGGGTGATAGTAATACCAATTCGAGAAATGCCAATCCATTGATACCCAAGGAATGGTCCCTTTTTACCTCAAAGGGCCTAGGGGGCATTTGCTTTCGACTTCTCTGATTCGCCCTCATGGCGGTACCCGAAGATAACCTTTCGCCGTCTCTTGAGTGAAATTATTCCAAACGACGCACGGGAGAATGTTGGGGCGCAGGATAGGAGGCAAAGGGATTGATGGGAGAGATATTTCGACAAAAAGCCCAAGGGGTGAATCTGAGGACGGGGACGAGATTGCTAGGCAAACGGTCCGAAGTGGCCGATCCACGCTCATTTGCTGGAGTACACTCCAACGTAAAAAATGACCATGTAAAACAATAAAAAAAAACAAAGGAAACTTAAATTACTTCGCTTAGCAAAATTATGTCTTCTTTTAATTTTTGTGAACCATTCAGTTTTCTTTACATTGATGGACTAATTACTGTAAGAATATTGATTATGCACAGATAACACTAGTGTGCTTTGTGTGTGACCAAATGGTAATTTTGAAACACTTCCAAAACCATTAGTTAATCGAAGAAATAATGTAAAATATTCTTTCCCTCAGTTTTCTCAGTGCAAAATAAGAATTTTCGCTCTCATGTCGATGGCAATGGACAAGATAAACAATGGATGAGTTATTGATTTCTTACCTCTTCTTAATAATTGTACGTGTAAGCAATTCATAATTTCCCTTCCATGGTTTACGAAAATGTCGTGGAACTCCACTCGCTGGGTTTCTCACTGAAAAAGATAAGAGGACAGGTGTATCCTTGGGACGTCCGGTGTGTGGATTTCAAACTTGTTTTATTAGAAAAAGTCATCTCTGTCTTGGAAAAAAAGTTATCCATGATGCCGCTGGCCTCGTTATCTTCTTCAGGTGCGCCCCAAAAACGCCGGAGGCCGCAAACAGTTGTGCCGTCGAGGGAGGGAAAGTTCAAACTCGGCAGAAGAGCGGTCAGCAAAGGACAGGGAGGAGGAGGAAGGGCCGGAGATGAAGGCAGGAAGGAAGGAAGGAAGGGAAGCTTTGGACGCTGGGTGGGTTGACCGCACGCGTGTGACTCTTCCCCATGATTACACCCGCCATGCACACACATACACACGAGCACCAATCGCTCGCTTTCATGTCCCCTCAAGTCTCCGGGCGCGCGTGTTTTTGCCTCGGCCTTTTGCGCGAGCTCTTTGATCCGTTTTGAGAGCGGTCGCCGCTAGAATTGAAAGGGTAGGCGGGAGAAGGGGTGGGTTGGGTGCGATTAAGGAATCCGGAGGGGGAGGGAAGGGTAGTGCTACGGGTTAGCGGGGAGGAGTCTGCGGGACAGGGTTTCCAGGGGTTTTTACTCACACACAAACACACCCCCGCGTCCAAAGGGTTTGTTTCGGCCACTCCCCACGGGGTGGCGCGCTAGGGAGGGAGGCAAGAGTTTGCCGGACCTTTCTCTCCTCGCCTCTGCCGTTGCTGCAATCTAGTTTTTCCTTGGCTGCCACCCCTTCTTCCTCTCTGTCTCTCTCCCCCGTTCACCGGCCAAAGAAGACAAAGGGAGTGTGCGTGCGTATTCGGGCCGGGCAGGCGTTCGTTGTGCGTGGGAGACCGCCGCGTACGGCTGGGATTAATGGGCGCTCCGAGAGGTGGCCCGCCGCCGTTGGCCGGGAAAGGGGAGAATCGGTTTGCGGGATAGTTGCGACTGGAGGCCTTGTCGGTGACATCCCATGCCCCTTCCCTCCTCCACCTTTTTTGCATCCGTCCCTGTCCGCTTTAAAGAGGGGTGTCTCATCCTCTCTCCGTGGTGATGTCGTCAGGTTCTACTTTTGAGTACCTACTAGTTGTAGAATAAGCTATTCGAGTGGGTGACCGAAATATGAGTTCGGTTGTGCCGCTAAGAAAGGTATAGAGGATCATTTTTTCGAAAAAAGTTAGGTGGGAGAGAAACTTGGTGTTAGGCTGCTCTTAGCAAAAGGCACCAATTGAACACGCACCGTTTAATGTTCCCTCGAAAGGACGGAGTACTGCCCGTCTTCAACCGTTTACTATACTTCAAGAGCTTCATCGTAGGCTTTCATGTCGCAAATGGTTGTTTCTCCTATATAAACTTCATTGGTTCCTCGCATAGACATTCGAATTATTACGTTATAGGTTCTTCTTTGATCAAAATAATTCAAGATACAATTTTGTTTTACTAATGGAATGCTACATACTAATGGAATTCCTCATTAATATTTTCTTTTCCCTTTCCCCATATGGTAATGACCCTTTTTCCTTTTTGCCATATTTTTAATTGCAGAGGCTTATCATCTTCTGTTATGGTTTTCTTGGTTATTTTTTTGTTTTTTTTTGGTCTTATACACTGACCGTTTAAAGATGACTTTTAATAAAACATTTAAGGATATTCAAATGTAGTTGAATGTCTTTCGCTGGACAACTGATCGCGCATTTATAATTTAGGACACACGCAATGAAACTCATTCTGTACTGTGAAAGTCGTCATTAATTACATTGCTTAAGTCACTTAAGCTATTTTTTTTCTTTCTAAATGATGAGATCGGAAACTTTTGGGTATTAAATTGACTCCATAGTTGCATAACTAAAGAGCAAATAATACGAATTTTACTTCAAGGCACTATCGAGCTTATTGTGATCGTGTAAAATAGCTAAGACGAATGTAAATCTAATTATTCTTTACCTTCCATGTCAGGCCGGCTCATTAAGAACTTTTCTCAAGTTTGCTTTTTAATGGCTTCTCCAGTATTGCATTCTATCCGTATGTCTAGAGTATGTGAGCGGCCACCTTAGATCTCATTTAGTGGTGCCATTCACGGAAGTTGAAGGACGTAATTGCTATCAGCAGTGATAACTTCTAAGAGCTGTACTGTAATTGTCTTTCCGTTTTGGTCTTCGTTGCTTCAGCTTCTCTCATTTTAACCGTTTAGTGAGCTGTTTGAGAACGGTTTCATTGGCACGTCAGTAGTTTACAGCATCTCTTTTCCTCTCATAATCGTTTCGCGTCTCTGTTAGACAGGATTTCATGTAAGAACTTTGACTTTAATGATATGGATTCCATTCTGTGCATATAAATGTGCACATGCGATGTGACATTAAAAAAAGATATTGCTATCTGTATGGAAGACAAAAATGCACCTTCATGATTTTTATCTTTTATTTCTGGATTCAAAAAATAAGAAAAAAATTTGATACCTGTAAAATATATTTTATGCCGAGCTTAATTTGTTCGCGATAATTTTTGGCGAGTGAAATGATTAGTTCTTTGGTTGACTTAATATAAAATAAATTTCCCAAAATGTCATTGAAAATGGCTTTAGGAATGAATGGCATAGTTATCATTGATATTTTTATGTGATTAATTAACCTATTTAACGAGCTAGGTATATCAGTATCACTTAAGCATTTACTTTCGTTCAAAATCCGTTTCAGATGCTATACCGTTTCACAACGTTTGCTAAGTCATTCACTATTTTCACACGCGGAAAATCTCGCCGCTTTTGAAGGCTACGCATCTCTTATTGGTTTTAATGCCATGGACGGTGTAGTTTTTTCAAAAGGCTTGATTCAAACAAATCGTTGGGCTTATTCTCATAAGGGATGCTCTTTTAAGTAGACCGTTGTTCTTTAAGTTCGTGTGATCGACTTGCTTGATTTGTTCTAGTAACGATCTATTCTGATAAACCTCCCGCAGCTTCTTGGGTTCCGATAATCTTGTGAAAGATTTGCAATCTACGTCTCCTCAGCTATCGAAGGTTTGTTGGGTGACGGAGGGGGCGTGGATTGGCGGAGAGGGAGTGGTTGCTGGTGGCGGGTGGGTGATTTGGTCGGGGGTCATATGGCTCTGCGACCGCAATGTCGTAGGATTGCAGTGGGGAGTGGTGGATAATGGCGGGGGTGACAAAGATGCACCCCCGAATGATTCGGCCTACGGGAAAGGGGGGAAGGATGCCCCCTGGGGGAGGAAGCAGAGAGAAGGGAGGGAGCGCATGAGATGAAGGATGACGGTACCCCTGAAACTCAGGCAAGTGAAATGAGGGGTTGGGCGGGAGACGGGAGAAGGCAGAAAATAGAAATACAAATGCACACCTTTTCTACAAAGTTCAAATAAGGATGAGGTATAGGTGAATATAAAGCTGGATGAGTGACACTCCAATGATACGTGGAACATGTGAAGATAAGAATGTGAAAGCATTATTTTAATCAGTAATTTATATCTTCATATATTTTAATGGGTTATAAATAGCACTAGTAGTACCAGTCTTTTCTCAGGTGGTGTTGTACCATGTAAGGTGAGTGGGTGTAGCTTGTAAAGAACCTGGTGATTCGCTAGTTTAAACAACTATTATGTGAGGATAATCGTACTAAACATTAATGCCAAAGGAAGCAAATTTGGAGAAGAATTTCTTAAAAACTTTAGGGATCAGAATATATAATCCACCTTTTTAATGAGCGAATGTATCATATATGATCTTTTGATTTCACCTACTTAACAATTTTGTGGAAAAGTTACCAATATTCAAAGTTATGCGAAAATAATCTTCTCTTTGTGTGTGCTCCATTCTCTCTGCTCTTGATGAAACGGGTTTTGTAAGGACACAGATATTTTTGCCGAACAAGACGGGCTAGCTTTTAAATGCGTTCTTATAACAAACATGATGGTTTTGCGTTGAGGCGAGAAGTTGCACTGCAACACTCGGGCTCAAGGAATCATTATAATCAATCAATAATCTGGTATTGCCTTACATTCGCTGTGCACTCCGAGTCCCGGAGCATTGGTGCTAAACAGTTATGCAACGCTTGAAAGACTCCTTTTTTGGATACTTCAGGATAGAAACTAGACAAAATCGTGGTGGTAGAGGTAAAAATCGATTATGTCGTGAAATGTTCGTATATTTATTTCATCTACATCTACATCTACATCTACATACTACCCCGCAAGCCGCCTCAATAGGCGTGTGGCGGGGGGTGTTAGGACACCAGCCGTTTACATATAAAAAGGAAACGCTCTATGAAATTACGCCTTGCATTTATTAAAGTCCCTTATTGTTCGGGGGAAAAACGAATTCCCATACCTATCCGTTCGGCAAAATATCTCTCTTAATTTATCGTTTCTGTCGGACCTGGAAATATAGTGGGGTTATAATATGATGTTCTCCGTGGCGCTCTGAAAGATATCTATTCTCAATTGCTCAAGTAATCTAAGCCTAGCGCGCAGCCTCCGAGTCTCTAGCGGCTCCCAGCCTAATTCGTTTAACATCTGCGTAACGCTGTCTGTACGCCCGTAGCAGTTTTTGACGAATCGCGCAGCTTTCCTTTGTATTTTATTAAGTTCCCGAATTAATTCTTTCTGCACCGGATCCCATATGCTTGCTGCATATTCAAGGTGTGGCCGGACGAGTGCGAAATAGCACCTCTCTTTTACTTTTTCATCTGAGAATCTTCCCACAATACGCTTGACGAATCCTAGCTTCTTCAGAGCTCTGCCACAAATATTTCTTATATGTGTTCCCCACGATAGGTTTGAGGTTATCGTAACACCCAGATACTTAACTTCATCTGTCGCCGTTATCTTAACACCATCCACAGCATATACACGGGGATAGTTGGACGACCTCCGCAAGAAATGTACCGCCGCACATTTGCTCAGATTAAGTTCGAGTCCCCACTCTTGGCTCCACACATGAACGTTGTTTAAATCCGATGATAGAATTTCAAAGTCAGAGTGATCATTAATTTCGCGATAGATGACAGCGTCGTCAGCAAATAAACGTATTTTACTGCTAATTCGAGAGCATAGATCATTTCCTGGAGCAGTAGTGTATTGCTGGTTGCTGTCAGTCACGGCGAGAATCCTCTTCCTAATAAATTTCCCTCCATGACCACCCCCTTCATAAGAGGCATCGAGAGAGATACACCTCTGTCTCTTATGTCGACGCAAGTCGTACCCTCACGCCCGCTTATCCTGTGATGACTTAAAGTACGGGTGGCGAATAGTGGATGGGATTTATTTAACTCCGCGGGGTGGATAAGGGCGGAGAAATTGCGTATATGGGAAGATAAAGGGGAGGCACGAGGGCAAGGCTACAGTTTGGCCGTGGAGGAGAATCATGCATGTTGACAGTGTGGAACAAGAATGCACTAACCTGGGAGGTCAACACGAGTGCAATAACACTAATTTCCATGTTGATTATAAAGCCTCACTTAGAAATATGTAGGGAAAGAATAGGACGATGCATGTGGGGTAGCAGAGCGTTTGAAGCTGAGGAAGGTAATAATGCCTTACAAGACAAATTTATGATGAATTAAAACAGCTTTGGTCTTACTTCGGAGTAGTTCTTTACAGGATTAGGAATCGGTATAATTTTATGAGGTTTTCCATTCAATAAACTTCATTTCAAGATGATAAACCCTTTATTTTCTTTGAGAACGACGCTCTTAATGCAGAGAAGTGATCTTAAGGCGTCGAGGATATAATCAACGGTAATAGGATACGTTCAAAGCCTATCTCTTATCGTTAGGTTAAGTATGATTGGGGTTAATCTTCGCGATGCCTCACAAATGCAGTTCAACCTGCTTCGTTAGCGGGAGAGCTTGGAGCATTTCGATACAATCGCAATCCTGCTTTCGTCCACGCATCGATGTTTCGCAGCATGCGTAAGGGGGGGGGGGGGTGCGGGGGTTGATGGGGTGGGAAGAGGAGGAGGAGGAGGGGTTAGTTCTGGAGCAGGATCCAGGGTAGGCGAGGGTGAAGGGTGGGGGGAACGCACTCAGCCCTGTTTGGGGTAGGGAGGGCTGGAATGGAAGGGGATGATCAAGAGAAGATTGCTGCTGCCACCAACAGCTGATGGATCTTCTCCTCCTCCCCCCGTCTTCGGTCCACCGGTTCGCTCTCTCCACCCACACTCTATCCTCCCCCTCCGGACGGGGATTTCCCTCTCCTTCCCCCTGATACTTCCACCCCTCTCCTCTTCACCATTCTTTCTCTCCCTTTCATGCTCACCCCCCGCTCCCTTGTCTTCACATCTCCTCCAGCATCCCCTCCACCACCGACTGAAACCTCCCTCCTCCATCCTCTTCCCCCTCCCGCGCTCTCATTTCCCTTTTTTCACCCTCCCACTCCGCTTTTTCCTCCGTTATTTTCCTCCCTCTTGCTTCTCTCCGTAACCCCACCCCTCTCCGCCCCCACCTCTCCCTCCTTCAGGACAACATCGGCTTCCCTTCTCAAAACGTCGCTTCCTCGTTCAAAAACCTCGTGCTGTAGACTTTGCCCGTACACATCTCCGCGCTTTGTTTGATTCTGAAATTGCACCGGCATACCGTGCACTGCGTACTATAATGATTATTATTATTATCATCAAGACCACAGTAACCAATTTCAAGAGACGCACCCTTAAATATTTTCCGTATTACTCAACGCTTGAGGGAGGATACAATGCTGCTTTTTTTCCTCATTTGTAATTTTTTCCTAGCTTTGTTATATATCAGTTTTTGCAACTGTAGGTACCTTATAGATTCATATTAATGTAACAGTTGTTCTAAGTAAAACTTTTAAAGCCTCGCGATAAGCGTAAACATGGCCGTAATTGTTTTTGATTAATCTCGGTATTCAACGTTTGGTGGCTTATTTTACGTTTCGCCTCTCTTCATGGAGGCTTTGTCAGGATGTCAGGCAAAACGCTGTAGAATAAGCAACCATCGATACCGAGAATAATCTAAAGATAATTATAAAAAATCTCGGAAACCTGAAGAATAATGGCCATTATTGAATTGGTCGATCTGACTATTATAGCATCATTTTAAAAGCCGCTTCTCTTCCACTTCTTTACGCTGATATTTTTGATGATTCATGATTAGTTTAAAATCTATTGTTATTTCTAAATGTCAGATTGGTTGTATTAGTAACTTTTGTTCAGTTGACATTTTTCATCTAATTCTGTGTACGAATCGTCAGTAAACGTTTTCATCATCTCCTTGAGGTCAAAATCGACCGTAATAGGGACTTCTAAAAAAAGACCAGTTCGTGCTTGCTTACTCATTCAGGCCGTTAATATTTGATTATTTTGTAATGTTTTTTTATCCCAGCTTAGAAATGATTTCGGCTCTATTTTCCAAGCCATCTCAGTTTCCATCTCCACTATCCTCTACAGCCCTAGCCCCTCCCCCCTGTGTGCGGTTCCCCCTTCTCGTGCAAACCCTTGCATGGCTTCTCTTTCATTCCACACATGATTATCCGACGCCGTCATCCCCAAAGCACTCGTCTATCCCCTCTGACGTCCTCTTCCTCCTCCTCTTCACATTGTCCCCGCCCCCTCTGAAACCTTCCCCCAACAACCGCAAACTCCACAACAAACCTACAACACTATCGCGGTGTGCTGGAAAACAACAACAAATAGAACGCCGCAAGCTGTTCACGCATATTGGAATTGTTTGTGTGTTGGTTGAAGGGTTACCCCTGTACCCTTGACCCTGTAAAAACATACCCTCGTGGAGGAGCGTGTGCCTTCATCTGCTCAGCACAATGCGTACGTACCCTCTGTAGCTTTTTGTGCTCGAGCATTTTTAATTAAGCAATGTTTTATCATGATTTCATCTTAAATTTCACGCGCATGTGCTGAGAGGGTCTTGTAATGAATGTTGGGGTGTCATTGTCTACATTGAAGAGATCCCTAGGTATACACATTTTCCTACTCAGGAAGTATAATTTACTTCAATAGCCTTCACTAACGTATGACTCAGTTTTGTTTTCTTCGCCGTAGTTTTCTACTTGATCTATTTAGATGAAGAGTGTAACACAGTAGAATAGAACTATATAAAGATGGAAACCAACGTAAAATATTCCTGCCAAAACCTATATTTGATTGCTAATTTACCAACTATAAAGTTTGGCAGTTTTCAGAAATGCGACCTTCATTTTAGAGTTAACTTCTTGCCCATTTAGTCAGCATGAAAAACAATCAGTGTTCATCCTCTTAATGTTGAATAAAAATTTTGCGTAAAACAGCTGTGGTTGACATGCTTTAGTTCGAAGAGAAAATTCGATAATTGCCCTTTTTCTCGGGAAGTAAGCCTCTAGCATACCCATTCATTCTATATTTATGTCTAGTGCCTTGTCATTATGGTAACCATGTGCAATTCCCTTCGCAACCTTATTAGCGAAATTTTTAAAGTCTTACCTGTGTAAGTGGACGCTTAAAAAGTCTTCAATGGCATTTTAAAATTATTGAAAAATTTCATGGCCCCATAAAATGGATTCCTCTCCGTAGAATAATATTTTCTCCGTACCCTGCGCTGCCTATATTTGCTCCCCTGGGCTATTGGTCCTCGAGTTGGGTCACTCTCACCAAATCTTAATGCATTTCGGGATGTTTTCCTTTCTCCTCCCAAAAGCCTTTAGGGACACATTAGGAGATCCCCATTTACTCTCCACCTCCTACTCGCATCTCATATTGCACGCGCCTCCAACCCTTTCCCTCCCTTTCGACGCAAATTGGTCAATATTGACGAAATTTACGCTTGCCCAACTTCCCTCTATATCCTCCCCCAGGCGCCCAATCCATCCCTCCTCCCAACACACTGGCACCCACGTACTCTCCCGAACAGTACTTCTCTCTCTTACTCCATTTCAATAACCCCTTGCTCGATCTTTCCGTCTTGAATTTACGCTTTCCAAGTAATCTCTCTGTTGGTCGCTCCCTTCCAACATCCGCTTGGATATCCGTTCTCCGGCCTGTTTGCCCTGCCTCTTATAGACTCTCCTTGTATTGAATGAGGGGCACGAGACGTAAATCGACCTTTATTTATTGTGCATACGATGCCCTCGGATGGAAACTGAAAACGGTGCCATAATCGCGGGTTATTTTCCTGGTCTAGTTTCGAGTCATTCTCTGTGGTATTTTTTACCATAAGGTCTAAACGTAGTAGGAGTATACATATAAGAGGTATTATACATCGATTTGCCAAACAGAGTGTGTCAAATTCATTAGGGGTTGACTTTGAGTTAAGGTGGTCTCATAAATTTATATCGTACCTTCTAACCTGAGGCCATTATGATAAGTCGTAGATATAGACATTTTACCAATTGCATCCTTTCATGTTAAAATATGCTTGGATTTTTATTGTATATTCTCCGCCCTGAAATCAACTCAGCGAGGAAAAGTCCCCTCAGTAAGTCTCTTTTATAATCTAATAACATTCTAATTTTGCTTCGGGATATTTGTATTTTTTACTTTGCTAAAACTGATGTTTACCAAGTGTATTCAGTGCTATTGAAAAATTTACTTGCAGAAAGTTTGAGGTACGTTTTGAGCATTTAACTATCGTAATATCTAACTTTTAAAGTAGAAAATGCTGCGGTAAAAACTCTTAGGAACAGCTCTTACGTATCAATATCTGTGAATCTTGTACCGAGTACCGATCGTTTTTACCTCGTGAATTACTTTATCGACACCAACCTTAGGGCCACTGTGGTTTGTGGCAATGGTTTGCTTCATTCTTCATCACGGCAATGGCATCGGATGAGTGTAGAGACACGTAGTTTACGATTTATTCCTCCATATCCTCGAGCCATCATCCGGCCCCCAAGTTAGATCAGTTCGGTACGAGACCTTGGATCGTCAAGAGAAACGTGTCACGGTCGAGAATGTATTCGGACGTTTTATGTCTCGTAGACACATCTGCTTCGGAGTGCTCCCCGCATGGGAGAGGTCGTGAAAGCAACGACTTTTGCACTTATTTACTTACTTTTGGGAGAGCGCGGTAGGCGGACGGGTTGGAGGGTGGAGCATTTCCGGTCAGGAGCGCCGCTCGCCAATGGGCGGATTGGTTTTTTCTTTCGCTCGTGCTCTCTCCGTCCGAGCCATCGCCCGGCCCCGGTCCATTTGTCCGCCTTTTACACCTCCCGGCCTTTGATTTTTATTCCGCTTCCACGACATCGGAGACGATTCCAATTCACTTTAGCCCTTCCCTCAATCTTCCCCCCTCCTCTTCCTCACCATTTTATCTCCATTCTCCCATTCCCGCTCTCTTTATCTTCCTCTTCCCTTCCCTCACTCGCTCACTTCCTCCTCCCTGATTTTATCGTCTCCCCGCTTCCTCGTGCCATCTCTTCTCTCTCCCCTCGTAATCCTTCCTCCCTCCCGGCCTGGGATGTCCGAATCCTCCCTTTACGACTCTTAAGAGGCCGATTACCGCCGGCCGGAAATGACGCCCAGGGCTGACTGACCTGTGACGTCATTTTAGGCGGTTCTGTCGTCGTCGTCGTCCCCCCCAAACTATCCCCCTCACCACCTCTCCCTCATCGTCCTCCATCCCCTTCCTCCGTCATTCGCGTCCCCCAGAATGGACCACTGCTGTCTCGCCTCTCCACATCGCACCCTCCTCCTCCGTGCCCGAACGTCGTCACTGCTCTCCTCATTTTTACACCCCTCTTTGCTTTATTAAACCTTGGGCGTAGTCCCCTTCGGATGGGTCGGGCGATGGGAAGTGGGAACTTGGGTGTGTTCCCGGGGGTTGAAAACCTCTTATAAAGCGGGGTAATTTAGAAAATAAAAGCCTCTCAGGAGAAACACGGGAGTGTTGTAAGCCCCTGGTGCTCCTTCACTTGAAGGAATCTCTCCCATCCTGACTGTTTTGGGAAGAAGTTTTAGGGTTTTTGTTAGGGACGCTGGTTTTTTTTTACAGCTTCATCTCATTCTCCCGGTAATTATCGTGGCCACGGAGCTCTTTAACTTGTCCAAAGATCACGGAGAAGTCGCGGAACAAATTCTTACTCAAGTAATGAATGTCATGGACACAAACTCTCGTATACACGGGTAGAGAGCTCCATCGCGAGAAAATGTTGGCTGTAATAAATATAAAAGTCTTCAGAACTGAAAATTTTGGTGATAAAAACTTTCCTGTAACTCGCGTCACGGCCCTGATTCCAGCGTTTAATTATCAAGGCAATTCACCGTTGTGTTTGAATAATGAAGCGGTTATTTGTCACATGAGAATGATGAGACTTATTACTCCTCTGTCATTAATTTTTATTAGAATATTTCAAACTTCGGTGAATAAATAACTACTAGCTATTTTTTCCCTGGTCAAAAAGTTACTTCAACGCTTCAAATTTACTTTTGAGGACAAGTGTCATGATATTATTGTTGAAAATAGGATTTTTACTGTTGAAATTACATCCACAGCTAGAAAGAAGGAGATGAATTCGGATTTGCTGTGAAGTTTAAAAAAAGGATGGCGTACCTTATCTAGCGTGAGCTCGCCGAAGTATTGGATAATGCAACGAGAGAAGACGAGAATTCCCGTTTCCCTCAAGCATTTGAAATAAATAATAATGCATGCTATCACTTCTTCATAGAGTCCTTTTCTCATTGTCTCACGAGGTAGCGAGAATGCGGGATCATCACGGCTGCGAGGCTGTTTTGGACCGTTACCGCTTCCCCAATCTCGTAAAGCGTTTCCCCAGCCACAGGAGACCACATCCGCCTTCAACCACAACCACATTGACTCACCCACACACACACAAGTCTCCATAACATTTACGGCCCAAGGTAATCTCTACCTGCTTGCCCCCTGGTGGCGAGATGAAGAGGTGAAATATGACGTTGGCTTATCAACCTTTGCCGCCTCATACCACCCGAAAATTCCCTTCTGGCGGGGAGGCGGTTTCCTGCCCCCGACGGCCCCCGCCCCCCCCCCCCCCCCCGAGGGAGGAGAACCCTCCCCCCTGTAACCTCACTCCTCCGCGTCCATCTGTTCCCATTCCAACCGTCTCCTCCCCTCCCTTAGAATTGTCTTTTGAATATTTTCCATCTCATTCTCTCTTCCTTAACTCATTTTCCACCTCCCTCACTCCACATCCAGGATCCCGTTCCCATCCATTCCGGGGGTTGAAAACTCCTGAACCCCTCCTCTCTTTTCTCCCCTCCCCCTTTCAAGAGTCGATTTCTGCCTCCTCCTCCTCCCCCACCGTGCCCCGCACAGCCCCTCCCCCAACCCCCCGCGGAGCCTCCCTTTCGCGCCTCTATCTCTCGCGGGAATCGTTCGTCTTTTTATTTTCAAGCTTCACCCTATTCCTCTCCTCCGCCCCCATTCTCTCTCTCTTCACCCCTAACCATCCCGTACAGCGTGTTCAAGCCACACGTCCGTGTGTGTGGGAGCAAGAAGTGTCAGTGCCTGCGCTGCGCAATCGTCTCCCGCTTATCGCTCGGCGGTGAGTGTGGAAAAAAATGAACAAGGCGGTGCCCATTTCAATTCACGGAAGTTTTTTTGGTCTCCCATCGTTTCGTTTCGCGCCTCTCTCTCTCTCTCCTTCCAGTCCTTAATGTGTTTACTTAATAAGGCAAAATTTATGTAAAAGTTAATAACAACAGAACTTCCCACATATTTACACCGGAATGTACAATAAAATGCTGGAAAAATGAATGTCCAATACGCCGCATGGATGAAATTCATATACCACAGTATCGAACATGTGCATATGCCAGGTTTATCCATGTCACCTCTTGCGAAGTATGGAATCAACTGTCAAAAGACGTAAAACAATCTGAAAATGCAAATTAATTTTAAAAAAATGTCATGAAATATTACTTCAAGTGAGCTAAATATTGTGCTACACTGTACAAAATCTGATGTATTTTTATAATTCTGCCGTATTGTAAAATATTATGTCGGATACTGTGATATTAATACATCTTGCATATCTTGCTGTAGTAATCTTTTTTTAACGTAAAGATATGCATAATCATATATGTTCCTAAGGGACACACTTGTCTAGGAATAATAAATTTAATTTTATATTTCTATTATGAAATTCCCCGGACAACACGTTATTTTGTTAGAGCGGCGTTTGTTAGCCCCCCCCCCGCGACAAACAAAGAGCGATGTATTAACGGTATTATTACATTAATATGCAATCAGCGGAGTATATTCGGCTTAGGGCCACCTCACCAACCGACGCGACGTGCCTCGATTTGCTTGATAGGGTCGCGCATGCCTTGGCATTTTTTCCAAACGAAGGCAAAATTATTTATGCAGTCGTTTGTAAAGGGTTGTGGTGTTTCTTCCGTTTGCATTTTCAGCAATCTATGAATTTTGATATTTGCTCTTTGTCTGCGAATACCATGTCAGAAAATGTGTAAATGGTGTTGTTTTTAAATGAAATCAATGGATATTTTGGTTCATTTCAATTTTCAGAAATTTATCCAACGCAGGGGCACTTGCAGCATTTACAGAAACGTTGGTGATTTTTTTCTGGATACTAAATTTTGGAATTCTTCTATCTTTGTGATTTTATGCTACGCATATTCTTTTATTCGATAAATATCTACTTTTGAACAAAGTATCACAACGTGTTCTCGATGTACTATCAAGATATTGCTTTCTTCTCATATTTTGAGTACCAATATGAAATTTAAAGAAGGCAGATGTAAATAATTTTGCTCAGTAAATTCCTTCTTCTGGTAATATTGAGAAAATGTTTGCCATTCTGGGGTGACTAACATTTGCTTAACCAGCGCGTTTATCATAATTAACCAGCGAAACCGATAAACATTTATCTTCAGGGGATTCAGGGGTAAAATGTCCATTTGAGGAAATCCCCAACTTTTTTCATCATTTCTGATTATCGTCACTTAAAAGGCATGCTGTATCAGCATTATTATCAAATGGTGGTTTGATGGGAAATTAAAATGTGATTACGAGTCTCTTTTCTCTATTATTTCGATCAAAGGATACTCGAAAAACAAAAGACTGCTTGCTTGCTGAAAATTTAAAATTAAGATTTTTGGTAACGTCTTTCTGTGACTACCATTTTTGCTAGTATGATGTTTGGGGGCCCTTAAAGCCATTAATCTGCGCTGCATAAAGCGTCTGTTCGAGGCCGGCCACCCACCCTCTCCCGACATAGCGGATGGAGTCCAAAGATTTCGTTTCAGCACGCAGCAGAAGTGCCCGGAATCCTCGAATGCGTCTCCCTCCCTCATCCCCCCTCCGTTTCCCTCACCCCACCTCCACCTTTTTTTCCCGAACCACCCCCACTCCTCTCTTCATAAGTCCTTCCTCCCCACCCTCCCCCACCTCACCCCCACCCTCTGATCCTCCCCTTGCTATTATTTTTTCCTCATTTTCCAAAATTCCACCCGCCCTCTTCCCCCCTCCCCCGCTCACCTCGCTTCCCAGAATCATGCATCATTTCTCTTCCCCATCCCCCTTCTTCCTCTAAACCCCCCCTGCCCCCCCCCGCCCTTGTGCCCCCCCTTTATAAACCCCGTGCCCTCGCCCACAACGCTCCCATCCCCCGCTGCTCCCTGAAATTTCTCCCACCGAGTTCTCTATTCCATTTCTTTCGCCCCTTATTTCCTTCTCCCACTATCTTTTTTCTCTTTTCTCTTTCTTTCTCCTTCTTTTTAAACAGATCTAACTCTCTCATTTTTTCCCTAGAGTTTCCCAATCTATTGACTTCGCTATTGACTCACTCCAACCTTTGATATACTTTGGTGTTCGCTACTTTTTTTGGCGTTCAAGACTTCTCTCCCGCAATTATACGCCGTCAATCGCGTTGCCTTTATTTCGCTTTTCAGAATAGGTTTGCGGAGTAATCTTTAGTTTTTAAAGAGATACTCTCTGCTGACACTTTATGCAACACATCTTTTACTTACAATAATTTGGAATACTAAATAAAACTTTAAAGCTTGTTTTTGTAATAGCCTCTAACTCACTGTTGTATTCATTTATTCGTCAACTTAACAATCCTCTTTTAAGGATTGAGGTAGATCGTTCCATCTGTGTAAAAAGGATATTTTAGTAGTATTTTAATAACTAAATGGTTTCATTTACGCCTTAGCTTTAAACTCGTAATTATTTTAAAAAATTTAAGAAGTAAAACTCAATATTTCATTAGCTCTTTAATGAGCTCCATATTTCCTAATAATAATTATTTTTACTTTTGAAAATTAAAATACTGTTTTTTAAAACGCTTATGACGAGTTTAAGATAATTTAAGTAAGTTACCCTTTATGTCAAAGGACTTTAGGTACTTCTAAATGTAAACAGACGGACGCATTACTTGATATGGAGTAATCTTGTAAATATTCTTTTCTCGATTCGATCGAGCTAGTCAGGTACACATAAACATCAAGCCAAGTATGTTTTCCATGCGTGTTTTCACGCACTCAACACCTTCTAGCATTTGTATATGCTCTCATTGCGGAATGATTCGTGATGCAGTGTGTTTTATCCCGGAACCCACAAACCCATCTTGCCCTCTTGCGAATTTTCGTTCCGCCGGTCTTTATCCGGAGGGGGAGCATTTCCATATTCTTTCCCTTATCCCCGTTTCCTCTTTAAAAATTCTTAATGTTGCGTTATGGCGTTATCGTAAACATTCCATCTCGGGCCCGCCTCCATGCATCCAACGTGGACCGTTTTTATATTTCTTCCCCCGACATTCATCTCTTGCTCTCTCCCATGCTCCTCTCTCTCTCTCTCCCTCCCTCCCGGTCGGAGCTGTTCCATCTCACTCGTTCTCCTTTCTCATTTCCACAATTCTCGGGAGGGAAAAAGAATAATACATACCGAACCCCCAAAAGGCATCTCGGTCGCGGGAAAAAGGAGGAAAAAAATACGTATAGAAAGAAGCTGCAAACACACACACACAGTGATGCCGTAGCGAAACCAAACAGCCTTATCTCCGACATAATTTACGGTTTTCGTTTTCATTGTCGCCTCCGTTCCTTGGGGGGGAGGAGGAGGGTGGGGGGGGGAGTGTTGAGGTGGTTTTGGGTGGGAGGGCGTGCCGGCTGGCGCGGAGGGCGTGGTGGAAGATGGAGGGCGAGGCGGCTCCCTCAATCGCAAGCGCCCCTGTACCTGCCTCCTCTTCTCCTCCCACACCACCGTCAGGGGTGGCTACCCGCACTCCCTCCGCGATCTTAATTAGGTCCAATTTTTATTCCAACGGCGCCGAATATATGTGCCAGGGTCTCCTCCTTCGCTTCAGCGCGTGCGAATTGATCGGTGTGGTGGTCGAATGTCAGCTGGGAATGAGACGATTGCCATTGTTCATTGTTCCGAATCTGTTTTTCAGATATCCAGTCCAACATAGCCTTCATGTCGATTTCAATTCATCATATTCCTCCTCATTCGAGGAAAGATTGGCGTTTCAGGATACGGGTAATGCTCATTTGCAATGCCGGTATACTATATAATTGGTAGCTAACGACTTGAAGAGGTAAAAATAAGCAACAGTATTTTCCTACATTCACTACGAAACTTGCATGAAACGAAGTAAAATATGATGGGTTTGGAAAAACCATGTCTTCGTATAAAATCTATCAGGAAAAATTAAGTATTTTAGTCAATTATGGCGGAATCTCTCTTTGACTTTTTATGATTATGATAGCTCTCGCCAAAGTAGGAATTATTATCGATTAAAATATAAAATTTATAAAGCATATTCTTTGACATTTTCCCCTTTAGGGTAGTTTAAAATTTAGAGATGCGATTAGGTAACTCACTTTTTAGTATTTTTTATGTCGGTTAGGTTGGCTTGGTAGTTACTGTGCCTACTCCTGACGGAAACTACCCTTTTGGGAAACCTGTTAACTTCCTCAAGGATCGAACCGAGGACGTTGCCCACGGAGCATGTCCAATCCCCGTGTTTCGCGTCTCGCTGGAGCGATGGAGTTTTCATTTTTTCTCCCTCGTCTTCCCTTCTCCACATCTCTCCGGCGAACAGACGAATCTCGACCACCATAAGAAATGTTTCCCTCTCCCACCCTCCCCTCATTCTCCTCCCCCCTCCCCCCCCCCCCCCCTGGGGCCTACCTTCCATTTATTTCGCACCTCTATCATCCTCCGCCCACCGTCTCACTCCCGCCTCCGCCACCTCACCGCCCCCAGAAGAGAGACCAGCGGCAAAGCCAGCTTTCTCCCTCCGCAGCGTCAGCCGCCACCCCTTAAAAACGCCCCCTCTCACCCGTGGCATCCGCCGGCCCTCGAAACGACCCCCACAGGAGCAATATCTGGGGCCTAATAGCGCACCAAATGGCCTCCCAAACACCTTTTTAATGAACTATTGTAGCAGGAAATGAAAATGGGACGAGGAGGGGGCCTCGCACACGTATATAGGTGGGTACCCAAGGGGGAGACGGGGAAAGGACTCCCTGTCTCCTGTGTGGGTGTGTGTTTTGAGGGTGTTCGGAAGGGGGATTGGTTTTTCGGGGAGTGTTTCCAGGGGGTGGGTGAGTCTGGGAGTGCTGTAGCGAAGGAGGCGGGTAGTGGCTCGCACCCGGATGTATGGTGCACTCTTACTCTGCGTTTAATATGTGGATGGCGGCGGTGGTGGTGTCCCTGGGAGGATTGCGAGCGACGAGACGATCGGTGTGTAGGTTTAAGAAGGTGCGAAGGTAAATGTGGGGCGGGGGAGGGGATCGAATTAGGATCCAGGTCTACGTGGTTGTCCCACGCTCTTCGTAATCCTGTAGTAGTGACGGCCGCGATGATACGAGCATTAGAATATTGGATTGAGTTTTAGCTTTTATCAATTCGGTCCCCTGGAGGATTTCAGTAATGTCGCTTTAGCTTTTCAAAGGAAAAAATAGCGCATAGTAAGAACATACGCCAAGTGTCACTCTTGTCAATTTCTGGCAATATCGTGTTCTCTTCATTTCGTGGAAAGTTTTGCCATCCTTTTTGTCAAAAACAATTGTGGTTCATCGTGCCAGGAGATTGTCTCCGTTTATACGTGTCCTTTGGGTTCAAGATGTTAAAGCTGAAAAAAAACTCACGATTTTGTAACTTATTTAATTGGCGATCAATTGATACCTTATCCTCTAAGAATACGATAAACATGCATGAACTATGTCATTAAGGTGCTTAGGTAAACATCAATATATTTGCATGTATCTGACTTCTTTTCCTGAACGTAGATAAAAATTGTTGCGCTCGTATCTTCGAGTCAGGGAAATAAAAATACGAGGTTTTAACTGGAAATAATCATGTCTGGTCGTGAAGCAGGAGACGTAAATAATTCTTAACCTATTTTTGTCGAATTAATGGGACATTTTCTCCTCGTCAAACTATTCGAAGAGCTCCATTGGGTCTTTCGTTAGGTATTTTTTACTGTCGTGAGACGTAACATATTCACGTAATAGGAACGCACTGAATTGTTTCCCTTGTAACCCTCGCGGGTTTTTGGCATTATACTTGATCCTTCAATCTCCCCCTTAGCCTTGTCTGCATCGGAAAGACTCGCTCAGCCATTCCCTCAAAAAATACGGAGAAAATAGGGTCTAGTAAGGATTGCGAGCTGACCCGGCGCGCCCTGCCTCTTGACAAATAGCCCACTGTACTCCTCTAACACCCGATTCTCCCACTGAACCTCCCCATGCCTCCCTCCTTCCCTCGGCACATCTCCCCCTACGCCCTCCATTTCATCTAGTCTCCCTCATTGCCAAAACACCCCTCCCTCCCTCCCCCCCGCTCCTCTACTATCCCTCCTGCCTCTCCCCCCCCGTCACTATACTCCGGCCCGGAAAAGTCTCCCATGCTACGTCTGCCTAATTTGCCGGAAAGCTCCGGGTGAGCGATTCTCGTGTGCATTGGCACCGGAATAAAGGGGGAAAGAGAGAAGCGTGCAAGGAAGGATGGGATAAAGTAGGGAGAGGAGAAGTAGAGGCTGGGAATTTTTTTCCTTCTCCTCCCAGTTGGCCCGTAATGTGGTGGCCTCTGACGGAATCCCCTGGCATTGATTCCCTTCAGGCCCCGGCAGACTGACTACTGTGCCGCACCGCTAAGGGCTCCGACCCTGCTACATGCACCTCCCACCCTTCCTCACCCCCTCCTCCCTCAGTCTCCACCCCTATTTCGGCTCACAACCCCGTGCCGCCTCCCCTTCTTTTTCTCTTTCTCATTCGAACCCTAGCTCTCCCTCGAATCGTCTCATCGTGTCTCCCGGCGAGAGGAAGTTAAAGGTTTTCCAAGAGGTGATGCGCCAGGATTGCCATGGAGATGAGGTGGCAAGGGCGGGAAGCATAAAGACAGTCGAACAGCGAGCGGAAGCGAGAGGAAGAGGAGCAGGATTGGGGATGTGGGGGGTTGGGAAGGGAGGAGAGTAAGAGGTTTTGAGGTGGTGGCAGAATGGCGCTAAAGGAAGTGGGATACCCAGGAAGAGCTCAAAAGTTTATGCCCCCAAACCCCTTGGAAAACTCCGCGAGGGTAAGGTTGGTTTTGAGTCGGGGTGGGTGGAAATAAACACTGTTTTGGGATCATGCGGGACGCGTACCACGGGGGGGGGGGGAGGGGTCTTTCAAATCTTCGCGGCGTGGATTTAAGCGCCCGGGAAGAGGGTGAAGTGGGAGAGAATCGTTGGAACTCTTTTTACTACTTCGTTGCGAAAGTGTGTTTAGTGCGTCAAGGTTTATCTCAAGTCCTATTGTTGCTTTACGTCTCGTTTGGGGTGGTATCTCATGTAAGATTTTGTCTCCATGCGTTTGAAGAAGCCACAGTTTGGCCATTGCTCCCTGGGCTCTTAGCTTGTAACAGTTTTAAGGCTGCATCCTGTCAAACTTTCGATTTCTTATCTCTTGGCGCTCACAAGAATTTAAGACCATGATAATCTTCATTATAACACGGAATCTTTTAACTGAGGTGGTACTGTGTTAAAATTTGTATAGCTAAGTCTCTAATAATAAGCTTAGTAGAACATTTTATAATCATAATGGCTGTTACATTGAGGACTGCATAGCTGAACGTGCAATTGAAACCACTCGCAATATTTTTTTATTTTAACGAATTTCTTGATTTTTTCCTTAAACTTAACTCTTGTGAATTCCCGATTAATGACGTATCACTTGAATTTATGGTATCTTGAAATGATATGTGGAAATCAAATGAGATTTCTCATTCAAAAATTAATTGTTCATCTCACTTCTGCGATAACTTTACTTGGCGAAAGAATTTCATTCCGAAAGTCCCATTTGCATTAAATGAGATTTTCGGAGTCTCTCTCGATTCGAATGAGAAATGCTCGAATTAACGTTTGAATTTCATATATTTCATATTAAAAGCTTTGACGTTTCGGGCTTTAGGACTTCTTCGGCTCGGTTAGAAACCTCATTTGCTAACCAGGCGAAAATTGATTCAGAAGTTTCATCGTTCTTGAAAGTATTTTCATCGGCGTGCGACCCAATGAAGGATATATCTATGAGATTCGAGCTTCTCAGCGGGTGCGAAAATGATTTTGCATTTAGCTCACTGCCCTGGAAACCCAGAGTTGGAGAGAAAAAACGATGGCTGTCACGATGCTTCGATGAGTAATGGGAATTTTTTCCCCACGTGGCCGTACTGGCGAACGAGATATCGATCGTGCCTTAGATATCGACTTCCATCAGACGCCACTATCTCCTTCGGCTCGCATTCTACGGCACTGCCTTTTGAGATCGCAACAATGGACGACGGTGGTACCGGACACCGACTCTTAACCCTCCCCCTATCCTATTCTTCCGCCGTGGAGTACACCGCGGCTTGCACCTGATTACGCTCTGACAAACGTTTTGATCGAGCTGCCACGCCGCGGCGCTAGCGAAGCGTGAGTCAAAGGCCCGCCCGCCCGTATGACTCCGTGACCCGACCTTTTATTTATAGCCGGGCACCTGAGGGACCCGTCCTGCCCGCCTGCCTGCCTGACTAATGGACATTAGATACCTCTCAGACGTGCACCTCCTGGGACGTAAAATTGCAGACTTTTAAAGATATCCAGTAATGTGGCGATTCTAGCAATCCGCGTGTTTGATTGTTGAAAATGAAATTATCTCGTGGATATACTTGGTGGAATGGAAAATGCTATGCCTTTATTCCTGAGGCAAAATTACTATTCTTCCTATAACTGAATGACGACCTTTTGAGTTCCTGAGATGTTATTTTCGTATTATTCTCTGTTCAGGTCGGTATTCACCTGAGAGGTTTATGGGATAACAAAAGGGAGTAGATAGGTGTAATTGATAACATTAAAAAATAACTTTCCTATAGTATCTGGGTTATAAACTAATCTGAATGCACAGGCCGAAGTTTTAACATGAAAAGCGAATCATTACTCTTTTAATGGAAAACTGTTCATATCTATTTAAATTATGATAATGCACACCTGACCAAATTCTCAATAATTTATCTGATTCAGAGTTGCCATTAATCTTGGATAGGGCTATCCTAGAATTTTACATCGCCTTGAAGACCTGCGATTCCATTCTCTCTAGCTAGCTCTTTTGAGGTCACAAACCTTTGGCTTCCATACCCGGTTGGACGGGTATGCTACGCGCTCGTCACTGAGCTAATGGTCATAGGCTCCTATTCCGTCTTGGCATGAACATCTCGTTGCAGCACCTATGATTTCCCTTCATTACTCTTACGGCGTGATATTACCGCCGTCTTCGGTTCACTTCCCTTTTCCATATACTATTATAGCTATACGGTTTCATAGCCTCCAGCTACACTACTTTATGCAAGGGAAATGATGCATGTGATTTGCCTTTGGATTCTTTAATCAGAAGTGAAAAGTATAAAACTCAACTTCTTTTGCACTTGAAATACTTCCTCTATTCATCTCCAAATCCACATCTAAAATTTTTCATAACTACTCGAATTTTATTTCCGCAAATTTGATACTGCTGAATGGCACAAGGCTACGCTACGGATAAGATTTATAAAAAGCCTTTGTCACGCCATGTCCTTGTCCATTCCCTCGCTCTTTTAAATACAGTATTTGGGGTTTTGATTCATGTCCTCACGTCTTCACTGCTGGACCAGTTTCCATAAAAAATACTTGCCACGAACCGGGACTGCCCCGCTTGCATTCCCATCTAAAAATCATTTCTAGCAGTCGTCATTCTTGAGAATATTTTTCTTGCATCGCGTAGTTTTCATCAGGAAATAAATGCAATAGAAAAGAGAGATACCTATAGCAATAAGTGCTTTGCGTATGGAAGTTGGTTTGTTTCTTCATCGTCGATGGCGTTCTGATCGTGATGTGTAAGGGATACGTGAGGGATGCATTATCCACTGGACATGTTGCCGCGCGTTACAGGTGAAGGTAGTTTGAGTTTATTTCCATTCTCATAATGGAGACCATATTCGAACTTTACCTTTTAAATTTAACGTCTGCAAGAAGCATTAAGTAAGTATTGTTCTATTATTGGAGCAAAAATATCGTCGTATGTGTCAAAAATACTCAGTAACTAAATAAATATGAGTACGTAAGTCTTTAACTTGACTCATTTTTTTACGCCGTGCGGGCAAAAAGCCTTCAAAACAGCAGGTTTTTTTTGCGAATCTGTAAAAATTACGGCGGTGAGTAATATATTAATTTATATTTAAGTGATTTAACATAAAAACTACACTCCGTTAGTTTGTTGACGAAATCTTGTATTTATAAATTCCTAATTTTTTCAATATTCTCTTTCTGGAGCGCACAGCCGTATTCAATCCCATCTAAAAATGCTTGTATTTTTAGGCAAATTGCGCAAAAAGTAGTTCGGAAAGGGGTTAATATTTTAATTTAATATAATAATATTTCGATATCATTGAAAAGATGAGAGATTTTTCTTTAAAATATGGTCAAATTCATTAAATGTGAAGTGATTTTTGCTCTACCTACCTTAAGAGTCCAAGTTCGGAAAGGGGTTAATATTGTCGGCCCCGGTGGCGACGGGGTAAAGCCCTCGCCTGCTAAACTGAGGGTCGCGGGTTCGAGTCCCGCCTGAGTGGATTTCTCACCACTCAGGACAAAGGTGTTTGTGTTCGTCCATTGTTACATGTTAATACACCCGATGTAAAAGGCCGTTCGTGCTGTTTTCGGGGATGTGGAAATAAATAAATTTCGGTATCATTGAAAAGATGAGAGATTTTAATTTAAAATAAGGTCAAATTCAATAAATTATAGGTGAAGTGATTTTTTGCTCCACCTACCTTAAGCGTCCAAGAGAGCAACGGCGGGCGTAACTTTATCCGAGACACGCCTTCGAGGTAAAGGGTGTGTAGAGGGCGTGAGGAAGAGGAGCCGAGGGATGCTGTTGCGTGGGTGTTGAGGGGTTGACTATGGAGACCTAGGGGGAGGCTAATTGCCCGGACATTCCGCAGGGGGGCGTCGACGGTTAGGTCGGCCGGCGTGGGCCAAAACAAAGGCCAATGCCGACATGCAGATAGTGCACTCGGAGGCTGGAGTGATCCGAGGTAAGTGTTTTAGGATGTGGGTGTGGTAGAGATGGTCCTTGCAATGCATCGCTGAGTGTATCAAAGAGCGGGCAACAGTTCGGAGATTGATGTGTGGACAGCGATATCGATCAAAATTAATCGTTCGAAGAATTACTTCGTCGTTGTAGTACTTCATTAGTTCTATCTACTTCTTCACTACTTTTACCAGACAAAGGAAACACTTGTTTAGCGTTGTGAGAAAAAATATAGCATACATACTTCACCATTAAATATTTGCTGGGATTCTCTTTACCGTTTTTACAATAAAAACTCAGCCTCCTTATATTTCATGTTTCAACCTAGATCAGTCTCTGTCTTTCGACCCTCTGGGATTAAACCCCTCTTATCTCATGCGCCGTATACCCCGGACAAATATTTTCCTTCAATCATTTCTTACCTCTGGCTCAAACCTTTGGAATTCGCTGTCGTTGTTTATGAAAATTCTGCCCCTGTATATTTTTAAGTAGAAACTAATAAACTATTGTTATAGTGAGCAATTAAAAGTGTCTGCAACCTTGCTTTGTAAGCATGTGTACCTTTAAGTCATTATGTTGACTGCAACAGTTTTACTTCGACTTTGTTTTTCTGTTTTCTCCTCTAATGTTGTATCTCATTTTATAGTATTTTTCTTTACCTACATATTGGTTATTTTATATTTGATTTTTTTCTCCTTCTCTCACTGTAAATGACCATTTCCTTTTGTCTTAGGTGTGTTGCATATTTGTTGATGCTATCCTTCTGTAAATTGATAACTTGTTTGCGAGCTAAGATCTTTTTGAAAGCAGAACTATTTATGTAATTTTTTATTGCTCTAATGCAGGGGTCTCCAAACTACGGCCCGCGGGCCGGATGTGGCCCGCGAGGCCTTTTCATCCGGCCCTTGGAGACCATTTTGTCTACGGAAAAAATACGGAAATTTACGTGTAACCTGCCAAGATCAGCCGCCGCTTACGTGTACGTTATGTTTTTACCGAATTAAAATAGAGGCGAGCAGTAGTGCGTTATGTTTTCCAACCAATCACTACATTGCAAAACCTTATTCGCTACTTATTATGAATAAAATACTATAAAATAAATAATTAAAAGCAACATCCATATTTTGATTCTTTTTTATTTGGACCCCGAGCGTGTAGTTGGCCCCCGAACTGCTGTTTGATGGTTAATGCGACCCTCGGGCTGAAAGGTTTGGAGACCCCTGCTCTAATGGGAAACCTAGAGCATGATAAATATTCATTCGTTCGTCAATTATCGTTTATAATGGAGCGTGGATGAATTCTGGGGATGAAAGATTTTGCGGTGAGGAACCTATGCGCGTTTAGGCTCGGCTTGTTAATACAAGGGGCTATTTTGTCACTTCTCCATTCCGTGACGAAGATTCGAGCATAAAAAATTGAAAATAATCGAAAGAAAGTTGCGCAATACGTAAATGAGACGTAGATATCGATATACTTATAACATGGAAACAATCGGTACGCAGGTTACGCTAAAACCCCGAGGGGTGCGTCACATGATCCGCGAACTCCCCGATGCGTATCGTAGAGATGACGCGAAGGACTCGATGAAAGATGCGTCACTTTTCGCGGAGGAAAATCGAAGAGGTCTGAGGAAAGGTATGGACGAAAGGAAATCATAGAAGAAGAGGGAGATAATTAGGCGTTGGCAGCCTAATTATCTATAGCAGCCTATTCTGCGTGTGGGGTTTGAAAACATTTTATAAGAGAGAGGAAGAGGAGTGTTGGCGTGGCGGTGCAGGGGGAAGGGCTGGAGAGAGGAGTGGTGGTGACGAAAGGGCGGGGCGAGAGCAAGATGGCGTCTCGTCTGGGAAAAAGGGAGTGGCGAGGAGGAGAGGCGAGAGGAGACTTGATTCCTCTCTCCACTTAAGCGGAGGGAGAGAATGGAGAAGCTGAGGAGGAAGATAAGGGAGAGTGGAAAGAGGGAGGGCGGGAGGTGATGGGCAGGGGATGAGAGGGGGTGGGTGTGTCTGTGTGTGTGGCTCGAGGGATAACGGAATAACAATGGAAGAGCGGCGAGCACTGGGAAGACGGTGCGGAAGGAATATGATGGAAGAGCTCAGAATGCTGGAAAGGCTCATGACATTATAATAAGTCTCCTTAATGCCTCCATGACTTTATATTCTTTCACTCTACGTACACTTCACCTCCCCCCGGCCCGCCTCTCATCTCTCGTCTTTTTTTCTTCTTCTTCCTTCCTTTTAAAAAGTTATTTCTTTTCCTCCTCTGTACACGCCAAGGAGGCCGGCCTCCCACGGATCGATGCTCAGTGAGGAGAATCGTTTTTCCTTTTTTTCGCTCCCGCTCCCTCTCGCTCTTCTATTCTCTCTCACCACTTTTTCCCTTGCAACACCAACCCCTCCCCTTTACCCTCCAGCACCAAGAAAGCCCTCGTGTGGGAGCGAGGTTCGAGGGGGACATTGTCTTCTTCATCGTCCTCGTCCGGAACCAAAAATGAGTTGGGAAGGCCTTCAACTTCTCACATTTGTACCCATTATTATATTCTTCTCCTTTCTCTCCTTCTTGGACCTTACCTACGCAAGAGAGCATGCGGGAAGCGAAAGCGGTTCCCGCTCTCATTGTTCGCGCAACAATGGTCTTCTCTCGGATGTGAGCCGGGTTCGCACCCCCGCGGGTCTCCCGGGACGACGGCTACAGCTTTTCCTCCCCCTCCCTTCCTCTCGTTTCCTCTCATTTGGTCCCATTCCCTCGACGTGACCATAAATGGGAAGGTGCACTCATCCACCGTATCTTATTGGCCGTCACGATTTTGTTTAGTGCAACCTGCCGCCTCCCGTCCCTTTCTCCTCTTTCCCTGCCTCGCGCCGGCAAATAGCCGGAGTGGATGATGGCCACGGGGGGAGAGAAATCGCTGGGGGAGGGTGGAGGGAGGAGGGTAAGAGACCGCGCGAGATTCCACATAATGGGTTTCTGCGCTCGGGCGTCTCGGATTTATTGGCGTAGAGTGGCAGGAGGAAGATATTGGCATTGATACTTTCCTGGGAAATGGTTAATGAAGCCTAAAGAGTAAAGAGAAAGAGTTCGTTAAAATAGTTTCCGATGAATGGAATGCATGTTGTTTGCCTCTTCCCCCCCCCCCCCCCACTCCCGCGGGAGCTACCTGCCTTTCGTGTCGTGATGGTATTTCATTTCATGCTCCCTTTCATTATGCAAGCTGCCAATTAGTGTCGACGGAGGGATCTGGGAGTCCGTTGTACTTTTGGAGAATGGAGGATGGGAGCGGTCTCTTTTTTCATTGGCAGTGAGCCACCAAGCGTTTGCTACTTCCCCGCTTATCGGAGAGAAGAGAGTCGGATGTATGAGGTTTGCCGTGATTTTGCCATCAATGAAGACGTATCGACCGCTTTTGCGCTCCGCCCAAATCGTGGTCGTGTCTGCTTGGCGTTATCACCGTGCCTTTCTTCGTGCAATTCTATCATCGGAAAATTCCATTATAGGCACACGCCAAAGAAATTCTGCATTTAACGAAGCGGAATGCATTACGTGCCGGCTTGGATCTTCTTTCAACGTTTTATGTATTAAATGTTCTTGGTTTCCACCATATTCTGTTCAGATTACTTTTTGAGAAACTGTTCATATGTATTTTACTTAGGTAGTACGTAGTAATCGTGTGTAGGCACACCAGTATATTAATTCATTTTTATGTTCTTCTCAGAGAACTTTACGCACTATCCTGGGAAATGGATAATGACGCCTAAACAGTTATACGCGTTCGTTAGAATATTTTATGATTAATAGAATGAATGTTGTTTGTCTCTTTCCCTCCTCCCACGGGAGCAACTAAGTATGAAAATAATCAACATGCACCTAGTGCTGCACTTAAAATGAAGTATTTTTTAATGAAGTATTTTCTGTTTCCAAGTCATTACCACTTTTGCTCTGGAAATGAGAAAATATCGGAACTATTAGCATTCACTCCAATCCAGTGTTTAAGGAGTCATTCATGATCTATTTTTAAAATAAGTCTTTTGGTCATACTGATGGATTTACGAACGGAAGATGTCCATCAATCTTAAGAGAGCATTTTAAATGTATGTACATACAATGCAATAAATGACGCCATATCAGGGCGAATTGCGACCGGTTTTCATCCGCGATACGAGCACGAGCTACTTACATAACCACCCGCTCGATGGCCGAAGGAGCGAAGAAATCATTTGTCAGATCACTCTTTGAAAAAAACAATTGGCATTGATGGACAGGAAAACAAGAGAAATATCTATCGGTTTGTGGCATAATACGTCATCTGTCTCGACGGAAACCATTTCGCATTCGTGATATCTATACTCGAGGTCTTCAATGATACCTTTAAGGCCGACCAGAGTCGCGAAAACTTCAGGTATGAAATGGCGATCATAAAATACAACCAACACTTGTCTCCCGGGGAGGACATTGAAAAAGTCGGATACCCGTCGCTATCTCCGCATGTTATATTTTCGAGGAGGAATCGGCATTGACGTGAGCCTGATATATGAATAGTGATGAGTGGCAGTTATTGCTGCATATTTTACCGGAATGCGCCTACAAGCGTTAGTATTGGTGCGCGAGCCAAAACCTTTTTCACTGTGACCCGTTTAGTCGAAGCTAAACTTACATTCCTTTACTTAAATGAATCATAAATTGGCCTAGTTACATTCACTCCTGTACGAATGAATGAAAGATAAATGGTATTATTCTCTTCAATGCACTAAGGTTTACCGATAATATTGGCTGATAAATGCAATTTGCAAGTGTTTTCTTGTTATTCTCTTGCTGAGGACTACCCTCATAATGAGACATTGCCATGTGAAAGCTCAGGTATTCATGGCTTACGCTGGTGCATTGAGTGAATTCCTGAAGCAGTATCATTTGCATACGTTAGTGGTTTGCAGATTTTTGTGGACGTACATTATCTATTCAATTACAGGACGTGCCAAGTAGAAATGTCGTTCCGACGTTGAATGATAAATTGTTGCTCGTTTTAATGAACTCAACTGCTCGTTAACTTTCTGTCTAAGTAAACTCTAATAGTCGCTTCTCGACGAAGTGATTTTTTCTCTTTCATTTATTTTTTTCTCTTTTTACTTCAATGGAATTGTTTCTCATTCTGGCATATCCTAGGTAGAAAATTTTAAAAGTAGTACTTGAGTCTTTCTACCTCCATAAAATCATTTGCTATATCCTTTCTTTACATTAGCAAAAAAAAACTTTCCTCTACCACTCGGCTCGGACCGCTTGGGTCCTCGTGTCTTCTATCATATACCATTCAAGAAATCCTCTTATTCCCAAACCGTTCTGCCGAATCAGATTCGAGGTAGGAGATAAGTTAAATGGAATGTCGAGTTAAATCATTGTTTCATTCCGGTGACCGAGTAGGGATCATCAAATTTAAGAATAGACTGGGGATAAGAGGAAAGGCTCTGAATGGAATTTTCCAGTTTGATGGAATATTTAAGGAGGGGAAAAGTCCCTGCACCTATGATTGATGGGCCCTTTTGCCTTATTCCATTCAATTTTTTTCCAAAATAATTTTCGCAATGGTGCCTAAAATAGCATTCACATTCAATTTAGACGTTTTTGCATAGCCGATGCCTACTTATTCAGTTACGAAGTGATATGCAAAGTTATTTAATCGCATTTACGTGCTGTAAAAATTGCATTATACCTGAGGCCAAATACTTGATCGTTCTATGAACGAATAGTGACTTAGTGCAATTTAAAAGTCTAAGTGTAATTTTGTAACAACGCTTTGAGATTTCTCTCGAGGTGCATGAATTTAATATGGGTACCTGTAAAACTAATCTAGCGATCTGGTGCTATAATTCTGTCGTCTCGGTTTTGAACTGCAACGGGAGACAGGCGATTCCTTTTTCTGCCTTCCTTTTTCAGCGGTGGCAATACCAATTCGAGGCCGCAGGAACATTTCAAGGAAACAGACCCGTACGATATAAATTTATGTTGGCCACTTTCTTAAAATGAACTCGGGACGGACGCGGGAGGGGTAGCAGCGGAAGAGAAATAAGTTCGCCCGTATCTCTGTCGACCGATCTGCGGAATCCAATCGCTTCGAATGAGCGCCTAATGAACTCGACGGGAATTCATTTTACTTCCCCGGAGGCGGAGGGAGGAAAAAAAAAGATACACGGCTTCATTACGGGCAAATGTTGAACTGATCAGAATATCGTCGCTCAAACCCTTCCTTCAGGCGGCGCACGAGGCAGGGAGGAGAGCGCCACCGGCGGTGGACAAGAGAGCAGCGCGCGGCGATCCGCCGATTTCTTCCGTCCCAGTCAAGCAATAAACTAAGGCGCCGCGGAGAAAAATGGAGTGTATGGAGAGGGAGGAAAAAAGGAGGAAGGCGATAAGATATCCCGCGGGAGAGAATGGAAGGAAATTCGTGCTTATGCCCCGACGCACACCGCATATGCAAGACCTCAAAGCGCTTCCACCTCTCGCACTTCCCACCGTACACCTATATGCGTCCAACCCTTGCTGCTCTCCGATGTGTATTCTCCTCCCTCCAGTGTGTTTTTCTTCTTCCCCTCCCGCCTTCATTCTTTCTCCCGGGATAGTCCGGGGGCCGTTGTGGGAGCTGGGGGCGGAAGGAGAGGAGGTGGGAGCGGCGAGGGGTCTGGGGGGGCTCAAGGGGGAGTAGGTGGGTAGTTTTGCAGAGAATGGCGATCGCAAAATAAATTTTCTCCCAGCATTCCCAATGATTTCCTTCGAGACCGGAATTGAAATTGCCAACGTCGGAGAGGGTTTGAGGAGTAGGAGGAGGAGGTTTGGGTTGGAGGAGAGGGGGTGGGTGGAGTAGGGAGGCGAATAGGGGGAGGGAGAAATATCCCCAAGATGAAAGGGGAGCGTGGGTGAGCTGAAAGCAGGAGCTCACGCGGAAAGATGATTGTTTTCTCTTAGTTGAATGGAAAAATGTATTTCCCTGCATTCTGTTGCAAGAGAGTGGGGGAGGAAATGGTGAATCTCGTAATTTAAAACTCCTTGGTCGGACCAATCGTGTGTAAAATGAAGGCATTAAGTTTTATTCGGGACAAGGCCTACTTTTGCTCGTGCTCAAGCATATATTTTTCAGCTCCTTTGGAGATCGCAATTTTTTGTCGAGTTATCTGTCGAGAAAATACTTGATTCGTAATAATTTTAAGAGATTATATATTTAGATAATCATTCTGAACCAAAAAAATATTTTAATACTCAGTTTACCAAGACTTAATTTTTCTGTATCATCGTATGCATACTCAACTTTTGTTGAAACAAATGCATTTTGAAATTTAATGAAGTAAATTGAAGTCAAGGCTGAGTGGCATCACTGTTACTTGTGTTGGAATTGTTCTTTGTAAGATATATTTACAATCACATAATTTTCTTTTCTAATCGATGCCGATATAATATGCTTTTGAATCTAAATAAATAAATCCTTCGGTCTTCATTTTTAGCGTTTAGTTCACAGAGAGAACTGGAATGGAAAATGGCATGCTCGTTTAAGTCTACAATTTTCGATCAAGCAATGATTTCAAGGAGCGGAGTCGAGCACATGACGTCCGGACAAGGATGCTCGGAAATATTCTTTTTTTAACGAAGTATTGAGCAATAACAATTGAAGACCATGATACGTCCCCAAACTTTCTTGGAGTAACGGATCTCGGTGTACGAATTCTTTGACGTCTCGGAATGGATTTTTCACATTCGTCTCGGTGGGACAGTGGGGGAAATGAGGCGATCCAGTCGACCTATCCCCTATCCTCTTACACCCCGACGTCCTGATATCAACACTCGGGCATATTAAAATAAATCGTCTTTTGTTATATTACTTAAGGAAACGGGTATGGGGGAAGGATTTTGAGAGAAGGGTCGGCGGAGGGGGAGGCTTCTAGGTAGGTGGGGGTTGAGCCCCGATCCGCCATTTCGACCTCACTCAATTTCAATTAAATTTGCTCGTCTCGGGAATATCTCAGAAGGACAGC
This sequence comes from Pyrrhosoma nymphula, assembly GCA_963573305.1. Taxonomy (NCBI): domain Eukaryota; kingdom Metazoa; phylum Arthropoda; class Insecta; order Odonata; family Coenagrionidae; genus Pyrrhosoma; species Pyrrhosoma nymphula. The sequence goes on from OY754338.1 coordinate 86,713,636, forward strand.
GCAGGCAGGCAGGAGGAAAGGAGGGGGAGGAAGTCTCCGGAGGAAGGGTGGCGAAGAGAGGGAAGGGAGGGGGTGGTGTATTCGTTAGAAACCCCTTTATACGGCACTTCCAACAGCCTCTCCAATTGGGAAAGTGGGCGGTGGCGATGAGGTGGGAGGTTTGTGCTGAGGGAAAGGCGCGAGGTGGAGTGAGTGGGGTGAGAGAGAAAACCGTCATATCCCAAGGTTTTTAGTCCCGGTGTAATTCAAGGGAGAGGGTGAGATGGTTGGGTGAGGGTTGGAAAAGGGTGCTAGAGTGTGAGGGGAGATGGGGGGTGAGGGACTGAGGGTACGAAGAAGAAGGCCAAGAAGGAGGTGAGATGCAAAGGGTAAGGGAAGGAGTCGACCACAGGCACTCAGTAATTATATCAGAGTGGGAGAATTAACCATTAAGGATTATCTTGGCCCCGGCTCCTGTTCCTTGCCCCCCCTTCACTGGCATCCCTCCACCTCTCTCCCCCCCTCATTCCGCACTCATTTGGGTAATTGCACGGTAGAGGGCAGTGGCGTCTGAGGGGGAGGGATGGAGGGGGAGTGATGGTAAGGGAGAGAGCTTGTAAGGAAACGGAGAACAAGGGAGAAATGTTTGAGGGAGACGGAGTAGGTGAGATTACGGGCGATCTCACGGCGGAGAACGAGTCGGAGATGTGAGGATTCTGGGGGCGGTGTGCCCAAGAGGAGGGCCGAAATTTGAGGCGGTGGGAATTATTAATAATTTTAAGGGAAAAGCTAGGATTCGCTAGAGCGCTGGATCAAAACGAAACCTCGATGCCGATTCTCCCGGTTCGAGAAATTTTACTCCGTCTCAGTTTTTGTTTGTTCCACAGGTAATGCGCTCATTCCTCTCGGTAATTCGCCACTTTAAACTCTCTCGGCGAGTAGAATTTGAATTAGAGCTGTCTCTTTATTCTCTTAATTTTGTTCATGCGGCGTGGAAAGGTCGCAGAAACGTAATTAAAATTATTGAATCATGCCTACCTTCTGCAGACTTGAATCCATTTATCTATGTATTCTATGAAGAGCAGTGGCATGTGATTATTTCTTTGTTTACTGAATACCCTGCGAGCATTCTTTACATTGAAGGCAAGAACAAAACCGAAATTATCAACTAAAATCGTCAATGAAACATTTTGGCACAGCATTTCCAAGTAGTATTTTCTTCGAACAGGTCGCAAGAGCAGGTCGAGCAGTTTACGTATCTGGGTAGTATTTTAGAGGAGAATGGGTTCAGTGGTAGGGACATCAGATGCAGAATTGCCGTGGCTAAAGAAGCATTTTCGAAGAGAAGGGAATTGATGAGGGGGTCTGAGAAGAGACGAAAAGAAAAGGCTGGTGAAAACTCTGATATGGAGCGTGGCGCTATATGGGTCAGAAACTTGGCCATTGCGAAGGGAGGATATGCGTAGACTTGAGGCGTTTGAGATGTGGGTTTGGAGAATGATGGAGAAGGTGAGCTGGGTGGCGAGGAAGACGAACGAGGAGGTATTGGATATGGTTGGAGAGGAGAGGAAGTTTGTGGCAGAGGTGCGGAGAAGGCAGAAGAGATGGATGGAGGAGGTTTTGAGAGGCGAGGGCATGTTGAAGAGAGTGATAAAGGGGAGAACACTGGGAAGCGTGGGAGAGGAAGGAAGAGGATAGGAATTCTGGACGAAATAAGAGGAAGTAGAAGATATGAAGAATTGAAGAGGGAACTAATGGCGGGACATCCTTAGAAGGGAAAGTGAGACAATGTGTTTGAAATTGGGATGCAGAATGGGGACTCTCCAAGAACCTACCAATCAGCTGGCAGAATACTTAAATGAAAATTAAATGGGTACTCTTAACTTCTGGTTGAAATTAGTTCGAAATACTCTGTTACATCTTGTGCCACCGATGTTGCATGCTATTGGCGTAATTTATTTGTGCTAACTTAAATCAGCGTGAATGTCGATCGGATGGCTTTTTAAACATTGGAACTACCTTATCACTCTTAATTGCCTTAATTTGGCTATTGTCTTCCAACTTAGATCGCTCTCGTTTTGCCACTATCTTATGTATTTTCCTCTTATGGCTTACAGAATCCAGGTCTTATCCTTTGCTTTGGCAAGCGTGTAACTGTGTAGCATCTACTTCCGAGTAGGTGTAACAGCTGAGGGAAGAATAGTCACGAAGGTGTAAGGAAGGAATCTCACCTAGCGGTGTAACGTTCAAGTTAGACCCAAGTGGTGTGGAGGAGGGTTCGAGACGTGAAAGTGGAGGAGAGGGAGGTTAGCCTGTGGGGGGGAGGAGGCGTGGTAAGACGGTGAAGGGGGGCGGAGGCAGTCCGTAATTACCCTCTGCCCCCTCACCGCCCCCCGGACCACCGTTTAGTTCGCACACCTCCCCGCTTCTTACGCCACTGGCTTAACCGCACGGCCCCGGCACCTCTCTCTCCCGAGGCGCCACCCCTTAATTTCCATCTCCCTTTCTCCCTTTTATGAGCTAGCCTCACACCCAGGGCCCCCACCACCCACCCCTGCTTAATATTCAAAGACTCTCACTCGTTCCATTCCCCCTTTCTTTACACCGCACATGCACACCTCCTCCTCAACGAAATCTCTTCCTTCCTTTTTCACTCAAACCCGAGAGCTTGGCAACACTGCTTCTCTCCCACCACCACCACATCCCCAGCTATGACCTTTTTAGCGTAAGAACGTTCTTTTTTTTCCTTTCCTCCGTCTCCCTCTCGCCAAAACCACACTTAACCTCCCTCCCCCTCTATCTCTCTCCCCCCTTTTCTGTATTTTCCCTTAAATTCTCCAATCCGCTTACGTCTTCAAATTGCCAATGAGGGAGATCTTCTTTCTATTCTCCATCCTCGGCGGATTCCCGTCTCTCCTCCTCCTCCCCGCTCTTACCCCCGCCCCCCACAATTCCCTCTACAAGTCTCCCTCTACCACGCTGCGTTCCGGTCCATCCCTTGTGTTTTTAGATGGAGATAGGTGGGTTTGCGGTTTCTAGGGGACGAGGCTGATGGGAGCACGGGGGATTCTGAGCCTCCCCACCCGCCGGGTTCTCAGTTCCCTTCCCCGTCAGGAGTAGTATCCCCGCCTCGGTTCGCAGCTTTGTTTGAGATGGCCCCAGAATGGCCATGTCTGAGCATGCGAGTGAATATAAATTTAAATTAATTACCGAGGAATCATGCAGCCGAAACTGATTACTAGCGTTACGTTATATTCCAGTGCTGTTCATCTATGCATGTATTATAAGTAATCTTCTTCTGATGAAGGAGAGATATTCTTTTGGTGTCTTGATGAAGAGTCGTCACGCCTTCCTTCGTCCCCAAATGTATGGGTTTTATAATGATCTCGTAATGTATTTAATCCATTCGCGGCCATTTTTATTTGAATTGTTTCCACAGGCCCATTTCTTGGTCGTCCGAAGACGATTTGCTCTCTTCCTCTGATGCACTCTCGTCAGCCCTTTGCAAAGCTCATAAAGTCTGCACCAAAAGACTCTATTTTCCTCTCTCCCTATCCAAATTCCCCTCTTAATTGCCTGCAAAGTGGCATGAAACCAAATTACGGCGGCTTTTTTTTCGATTCGCTTTTGTCTTTCTCTTTCCCCCTGACACTCGTGTTACGATCTAGTTCTTTACAGAGTCAGAGCGAATATTTTCCTCCCGTGCTTTCAAATGTTTTTCAACGCGCAACCCCCTTCGAACGATTGAGAAATACGTGGTATTTATTTTGAAAAACGTTATATCCCCTCGCAGTTTTGTCCAATCCGTCTAATCGTCGATTTACTTCCATATTCAGGGTCCTCCGTTGGGTTGTAATCAAGTCGAATGGGGTGCTTCATCTCCCCCAAATGTTTTATATGAGTACCAGTAGTAAGAAAAAAAAAATTTCCTCTCTCGTACTGGGTGCGTTTTCAAAAATAAAAGCATGAGTCTATTATGCCGTGAATGAACAGGGAAACGGGCAAATCTACGGTAGCGCTTGATCACTGGAGCGAAAATGGATCGCTAAATGACCAAAGATTTAAATATTATGACTTTTAATAGTGAAGTCATTGAATTGGGAATCGGACAGAATGTGTTTGCCCGAATATTTTCGTAATCAAACTTCATTTGAAAAATAAACGAGTGTAATATTCGACCGAGGTCAAAGTAGTGGAAATAATGCGTCGAACAGTTGAGTTTTGATATCATTTTCAAATTAAATTTTGAAAGCGTTCCGATTCCAGCTTCTCATGCATTAATGATTTAATCAGGCATGTACTCAAATTCAGACCCGGCGTAGTTTTTTTCTGAAGTGCGTTATTTTTAAATACCATTCACGCTGAAATGATCACCAAATAAAATAACAGAGTCATTTATATGCTGAAATCAAATATTGGGGGACATAATATGTGATATTGTACTCAAATTCAGACCCGGCGTAGTTTTTTTCTGAAGTGCGTTATTTTTAAACACCATTCACGCTAAAATGATCACCAAATAAAATAACAGAGTCATTTATATGCTGAAATCAAATATTGGGGGATATAATATGTGATATTGCTGAATGTCGGTGTGAAGCATTTTAGGTGTATGCTTCTCTCTAATGTAGGTGATACTTATATTTTTTTATTTTCTCTTTGTCATGCCAGACCCAAAGCATTGTCAAGAAAAATATGGCTTGATTCTAAAACATGCTTGTCGGTCTGGCGTATTAATTTCCTTGACTTCTCTGAACAGATATTTTATCCGGAGGTAGGTAGTGTATGCGAATTAAAATAGGTTAACCTTCACGGTAAAAGAGATGCGTTTTAACTCCTATGAGGTATTTCATAAATACAATTTAATAATTTTAATACATTATCAACATAATTTTAATTTAATATTTAATGAATGAATTTTGTGTAATAACCACCAATGAGGAGTAAAATCTTAGTGCTACCACTGTTATCCACAAAAATCTTCCGAAATTATCGAGTGAGTAGATAGAAAATTCACTTATAATTCTCTTTATCTTATCCAAGGATGAGTGTTCGTCCAATATAGTGAGTTCCTTTCTATTATTACCTAGGCTCTGCGGCCATTCTCAGGAGCCCGGCTCCTCGGCATTCCTGAGTGGTACCTACTTTCATCCCCACTCAGTGATCCCCTCCGAACCCCTTAGCCTTACAGCCTCCGTTGCCATGGGAACCCGTCGTAAATAACTTCCATCTCTTCGGACGTCAGTTCAGGGCATCTCCTTGGAGGACTGCGAGGAATATCTCGCGCCGGCAAAAGGGAAAGAAAAGGGGGTTGGGGCGGGGAGGGGGGTTGGAGGGTGGGGGCAGGGAGGTGAGGGAGGGAGGGAGGGAGAGAATAGAAGAGAGGAGGCCGTTGTCTGAAGGGGCGAGGGTGGTCAAAGAGGTGATAAATTTGGGGAGAGGACATAGGTGGTGAAAGAAGGATCCTCGTAGGGAATTGAGAGAGGGGGGCACGGAGGTGGGTGGTTGGGGGAGGGTGATGCATGTGTCACACGGATAGGATCCTTGGAATAGGACGCTTGGGAGCGACTGGATGAATAATCGCCTATTCTGTTCCGAGAGAAGGGACTCTTTCCCGAGAGGAGGAGATCGAAAGGAGGAGGCACACGGTTGGAACAAAATCTGGTTTCCATTTCGGATTCTTTTTGTTCTTTTTGTATTCCGAACTGCGTTATTTCTCCCCACCCTCCGCCTTCGGCCCTTTTCCCTCCCACCCTCCTCTCCTTGCATACGCAAACCTCGCTTACTTTGGCGCCTCGTCTCCGATCGGAATGGTTTAGCTCACCTCTTCCCTTCTCCTCGTTCATTACTTCCTTCCTTTGAGACCCGTCCCCCCATTCCATCTCTCCCCATCTTCTCGTTCTGCGCGCTCACCGTTCCCTCCGCGCTGTCAGTCTTCCCACGTCTAGGAGCACGTACGAGGCAGCGAGGATTATTTTATTGGAAATTACGAAAAATAATATCTCAGTGCTGAAGTTTCCCGTGAGTGCACTCTCCCCGACGTGAATACGAAATTCATTTAGAGAAGTAATTTATGTTCCCCCCTGTAATGAAGTTCTAAATAATAATTTCAATGAACTTCTATATTAATATAAGCAATATTTGGGAACGTAATGCATCATGCCTGCCGCAGTAGCCAGGTCTATAATTCATCGTCCTGGCCACCCACCCAAAGGACACGATTTCATTTTCCAAAAAATTAATTCCGTGTTTTTGACGGTGTGATATAAACCAAGCTGCTCATGTATCTATAACACAATTATACGACTTCCAGCGGATTAAAAATAATGATAAGACTGCGTAATGGGTCTGGGGAGAAAAATAAGAGATTAATTTTATCTGCAAAGGTTCTTATGAGGATTGGTAGCGGCCTAAATTCCGGATTGTATCTCCCGTTTTAATGTGCGTCGTCTTTCTTTCATATATCCTCCGCAACCATTTTTTTCCCAGATCTAATATCCGTAATCCCGCGCCCCAATACGAAAAGGCACAAGAAAAGGCATTCTGACCATCCTGCTTATGGAGGAGAAGTTTTCAAAATATGAGATATGGTATGTTTCCCTGTTCCAAAACTGTTTTTACCCCAGATCCACTCTCACTTATGCTTATTCGGGATTGAAGAAATGAATATAGTCTGCAGATCTTGAAATGCAAGCGTAAAGTGTCTGACGATATCGAAATTGTCTACAGGCTTAGGGATCATAATGGATGAATAATATAAGTCTCTCTGCGTCTCAATCCTTGGTGTATCTGCTGACACGAACGGAGGGAATATCTAGTGTCACGGTACGCGATGGTTTCCTCGTAATATTTAGGCAGGAAAAAATCAGGTTACCTTATTATGAATCATGCAGAGGAAGTTTGGACACCATAGCAGTCTACTCATAACAAAATAGGACTTCGTCATGAAAGGAATCCCAATCTGTTTCTTTAAAAAGAGCCCATCAATCCCTTTTTTCATTGTTGTTTGGAGAATTTTTAGTGTCCCTCCGTCAATATATTGAAGCCATGCTAACGAAACAGCTAATTGCAAGGGGTATTTATAATATCAAGTGAGATGTTTTAGGTATACATTCCCTCTGAGTTCTTGATGCATTTAGGGCCTTTTTTACAAAGATAATGTGCAAGAAGCGTCATAAAATTGAGCATTGAGTCCAATGATAGTGGGTGTCGTGACTTTGGTATAGATTATTCAGTTGGCTTTTTGTTTATTAATTTGACATAGACATCAGCTTAGAGCGTTAAACTTCAATCTTTCTTTAATTTTTTATTAAACTCTTAATTTTAACTCTTTGCAACGAGCAATGGCTGTGGTTTCTTTGTCAGGGCGTGATCACTAACTATTCGGCGAAATCCTTCGGTATTTTTTGTCTAAAATCTTAATTTTAACTGTTTGCTACGAGGAATGGCTGTGGTTTCTTTGCCTGGTCGTGATCACTAACAATTCGGCGAATACATTTTGTTCAGTATTCATACCAGTTTGTGACCACAGTGTTTATTTGGCAAGGAATGTTTCCTGTTTGCATCTCTTGACTCGTGGACAATGCATAAAGAAGTTTCCCTCTGCTGTGAGTGAAAACCAGGAGATCCGTTCGTGGCATATCTCCCCCGCCCCCCACCCATTCCTCCCCAAATCTCCCTAATCCACCCTTCCCTCTTGCGACCTTATCCCGTCCATTGTGACGCACGGGCCCACTACTCCTCTCTCCTCCCTCCACCCCCCTGCTATCGCCTTCCCACCCCCTCATCGCATTGGAAGAGGTGGAAAGGGGAGATTTGAGGAGGTGGGTGGATGGGTGGGGGTGGAGGGTGAGATACGCTGCCCATTGTTGTGCTTATCCATCATTACGCGGGGACCCAGTGTTTACAGACCCCTCCCTCTCCCGATATAAACCCCTTGCATCTCCCTACCCTTCTATAGATTCGGGTTTCACCTCCATTGTTGTCCTGATTCTCCGCCAGCCTCAGCCGCCCACAAAAACCCCTCCCCCTTGCACTTGCCAATTTTCGTCTGCAATATTCTTTATTCCCACGCTTCCGGATGGGGTTCGGCCCAAGGAAATCGGCTCATCCGGATTTTTGGGGAGGGATTGCAGCCGCACTGTTTTGTGTTAAGGGTTTACATCCCCAGAGGGCATTGATTGCTTGCCTGTCTGCCGTCCTTAGGCCCTGCCCGTGGGGGCGGGGAGGGGAGTAGGGGGACTAGCTGCGATATCTCCATTAGCCGCCGTGTAAATCAATCGGCAAGTCGTGTTTCTTACATCTCCGGCTTAGGGATTCGTTGGCACGTTAATTGAACGCTTGGCTTCCGCGTCGTTTGATCTGCACTCGCGCATGATCATCGGAAAGTTGCAGCAGACTTCCAGTTTCACGTTGGGAAATATTTCTCTCTCCAGCGAAACGGCCTGATTTTAATGGCGTGTCACTGGGAGGAATGCTTTGTGAATGTCGATATTTCATCATCCTTTTACCTCGGTGCTTGGTATATGAGATCATAAGTTCCCTAACGCGTTTATCCAGGCTATTATGATGGTCATTTCCTTTACATAATATTTGGTGAGAGTTACACCTGTTCCCAGTTGACACCCCAAAATTTTCATTTATCACTAGTCTCGAAGTGTCCTTGTGCTTTAGATGGCAACTAGCCGTATCTCCATAGGTGGTTGTCAATGCATCAAATTGCAAGATTCATCGGTCCATTCTTCATGTAGAACTATATAATTCATGTGAACATTTTGGGGTCAAAGATACCTCTCCCATAATTTGGTTTACTTTTTCCTTTGTAAAAATAAATTAATCAATCCAGCTTCTCTGAAAGAGAGCTATAATTTCAATGGATTGTGAAGACAGTCCTCAAGCCTCGACTAAACTTAGCCTTGTTTATTCGTCTTCGGCATCGCGAGATTAACAAATGGTGCTTGTGGACATTGCTTCCGTCACAATGTGCCTGAACTTACTTGGATGGAATATATATATATATATATATATATAATAATTTGGACAGAATATATATATATATATATATATATATATATATATATATATATATGTGTGGACATTGCTTCCGTCACAATGTGCCTGAACTTACCTTGGATGGAATATATATATATATATATATATTCCAAGGTAAGTTCAGGCACATTGTGACGGAAGCAATGTCCACAAGCACCATTTGTTAATCTCGCGATGCCGATCTATATATATATATATATATATAGATTTACCGAGCCCTGAGATTTACTCTGAAATGAAATCGATATTGTACTTTCTTCCTTTTTGTACCGACTTCAGAAACTGCAAAAACAGCCCTTGATGCTGAGGGACCAATCCTAGAAACAATAGTCTTCCCAAATTCAGCTGCAGGAGAGGTTTTTGAGTAGACTACAAAGAGGAGAATCAATCGGGGCATAGAATTATCGAATGCTCGCCGAATATCCTTTTTCCCCACGTCCGAATATGAAGTACATATCCCCTAGGAAATTAGGCCGCGGTCTATCGGCGGATTCCTTTCTCTCGCACCACTTTGCCGAACATGATTGCCGACAGGCGCGGGACACGTCCACGCCCTCTTCATTCGTCGCTCCGCTTCAGTCAGCTCCGATCCAACTCGGCTCATCACAGTCGTGGTGCCACAATGCTCCGACCATTGTGTACGCAATTAGGATCGAAAGCATAACACTTTTGCAAAGGGGAAGGGATTGGCAGTAGCAACAGAATCTCGCCGCTGTAGAAAGGCTCCGACGGTGGAGAGGGGTTCGTGAGGACTTTTATCCACGTATCCACGGGCGGGGAGTTACTACGGAGGGAATCGGGCTAAAATGCGATCTGCATAGCAAAACCTGTGGGATACGTACACTCCGACCGCCCCTGCCTTGCTCCCTCCGGGCTATTAAGGGCCACTCTCTCTCTCCCCCTCCCTCCCTCACCCCTCCCCCTCGACTCGCACACCACCTCTTGCCCCGCTGCAAAATCTAATTACGCTCCCCGGCGTTTCGTGTGGGCCTTCTCCTCCGTATACATAACACAGAGAGGACGCGCGAATCGTCTTTCTTCTTTTTTCTCCACCCGCCCGCCCCACCCTCTCCCGCCACGCAACCCACCTGACTCCCTCGTCCGGATTTCAATTCCGTTCATTCTCTATTCCTAACCATTGTCTGCTCGCCCGTTAACGAACTCAACTCATTTTCGGTGAAGGAGGCGGCTCGACGGGTTGAAATTGAGAGGGTGGGTGAAGTCTTTCTTGTCCCTACCCTCTCCCATACTCCCCCCTGGTGTTTGAGGGTGGGGTGTGGGTGGATTAGATTGGCTTCAACGGCGGCGGCAGCGTCTTTCTCTCTTTCGAGGGGGAGGTAGGGGGTTGAAACCGCCGCGGGATATGATCTGCATTTGTTCCGAGTGTTCCTTTCCGCGGCCGTGCCCTCTCTTCCACTCTCCCTCTATCGCGGATTTGTTTACGGCGTTGCCGACGGAGTGATTGGAAGCTATTTCGGCGGTGCGTTACCGGAGGTTTTATTCGGCGAGCCTGCTGGAATTAAGGCTTTAGAAATTTCCTGATCGTGTTGGGTTTCATTGAAGGTAATCGATCGCGCCGATTGGAGGTAACCGATGGCTGGTGCGAATGCCCGCTCGGGATGGTGAAAAATGGAAATCCTCTCTCTTTCCGATGGTAATCCTTCGTGTTAAATTTCTGTTGAACCTATAACAACCTGTTAGTGCACGTTCCTGAAGCCGCAAAAACAGGCAGTTGCTCAGATGATCCCTTATGTTTGAATAGTTGCTGCATTGATATGCAACTAACGAGTGTTCTTATCTTGTGATAATTTGATACCATGCCAGATTGCTTTGGTCCCCTAATTTTAGGCACTAATGGACCACGCCAGTCTCCTCCAACTTTGTAATGATGTATTTGAAACGTTAAAAAAATCTATTGATATTTATCATCTGAACAGTATTCTGCTACAACTTTCATGCAATTGAATACGCACTTAAATCTCAACCTTGGAGTCATGAAAAATATCTCATTAGTTCTTAGATTATCAAAACAATACTTTTGATGCCACCGCCACGCTATTCAGAGAGCTTCGGAAAACTTTTTTTCGGGCTGACGAAGTGTTATGGCTCTTACATAATATTTCTATGCTCCGCATGAGTCCCTCCTGAAAGCATGGGATAACTCAGTTTTAGGGCGCGTTTTGGTTTTTAACTATTTAATCTTTTAGAAAATTGTCTTTTCTTCCATCTCGATAACTTGTGCCGCTTGCGTCGAGCGAACTTGGCAAAGCCGTCGAAGGGATTAATGTTGCATTTCGAGAGAAGAGCTGGAGGAGACGCTTGACTATTTGTAGCAGCCTTTTGTTCCGACGGTCAATATCTGGGCTCATAGGCAGATGGGGAGCTTCATATCACCCATTTGTCAAACTCCTGCCTTCGAACGCTCGCCAAGGTATTGTGTAGCCGTTTCACATTCTCTCCATCGGCTCCGTGGGATGCCTCCCTTTGATCGCCGGAGCCTTAGTTGCGAGGCCAAGTCGCGAGGATGCCTCGCTCGCGATCCATGGCTCCCGTCGACGTTCCCATTGGTTCTCTCCCGCGGTGATTTTTTCCTCTCGTCATTGGCAAGTGAGTCTCAGCCCGCGTGCCTTCTCCGCTCATGCCTCGTCTCCCCCCGGAAGAGATTCAGAAGGGAGTCCCAGCGAGCGAGAGACGCTTGCTTGCCGCCAAATCTTCCGTGCCCTCAAAAGCACCCGCGCCCTCCCCCCCTTGTTTCGGGATCCCTTCCCGTCGGCGTATGTGGAGCGGTGCTTCTCAGGATTTGTGGCGCCGGGTGCTAAACGGACCATTCAGGGCCGCCGTTTTGCGCGTAATAGAGCGTCAAGGGGTTGGGGGATTAATGGTGGAAGATGGAGGATAGGGTTTGGTCTCCTTCATCCGCCTTCAGGAGATGAATCCGTGGCTAACGAGCGAGGAAATATGGAATCCGAAGGAATGGAATGGAGGAAGTGGCGGGTCCAGTGAGCTTACAGTCGGAAGAAACGGGATGGCTCACTTGATAGCCTCCGCAGAAATTTTCCCTCTTGAAGTACACCTCGGAGAGAAAATGTATATTTTCTTATTTGGCTGATCAGTTTCTTTAACTACTCCCCAATCCCACGCAGTTTTATTTTTTTTTCATGGTAATGTTCAAGCTCCCTCGGCGATTACTACTGCGTGTATTTTTTCTGGTAATTTTACTGTCGAAGGTGTTCGCGAACCTACCTAGCCTAAACTTCTCCTCCATGCTTCATTAAGTGAACTAAAAACTACGTTTATATAACCGTGCCAGAATTTTCTCCCAGTTAGCGGTACCTCTGGACTAAAAATGTTAGCTATACTATCACACCAACTGTTCTATCCAATCAAAATCCTATCCACTGCTCCACTCATCCAAATGGATTTGAACTATGGTGGTAAGACATTTTAATTGCAGTAAATTAATATACTGATTTTCTAAATGAATGTATCAGAGAAAGGAACACACATGATTTTTGAGGCAGGATATCTTGCATGTACATACAATAGGTACTTGCCCCTTTTAAACCTATTTACATGCACTAGAGCAAGTTACATAGAATTACAGTTATTGCAGGGGGGAAATCTGACGAAAAGATGCGCAGTCAGGATATGTGAAAACTCTGGGATGTGTGAAAACGATAAAAAACGCCTGTCCCAGCAGGGTTAATGTCTTTTCAAATGCCACATTGGAAAAATTTCCCTGCTGATAGCCTCTGGGTAAGTCCTTCAACTCATAGGGCTCATTTATCCTACATATTTAGGGTGCAATTTTATGTGACAGATTCATGCTTAGTTTAACCAACAGTCGCTACTTAAATACAAGTGCGTTACATACCGAAAATTCGACCCCTTAGGACCCACTGGGCCCAGGGGGTGGTGAGGAAGGAGGGGTGGGTTACAAAAAAATGAAAGGTTTCTGTTTTCAGATTTCAATCACTGTCTGTCCGCGCCGGTATCTCGGGTCCTTTGTGAGCCTTCAACCCGGCGTCCCATCCAGCAATGCGGGAATGCCTTGTCATTCTTCCCTCCCGTGTGGTTCTTGAGTGCGTGTGTGATGCCTATATGTAATGCCCGCTCGCCCGTCCTCTTCATTCGGCATTCCGACGGTGGACGGTGGGCTGGCAGGCGAGGCGCACGCCCCCTGGGAACGTAAAAGGGGTTTCGATGGAAGGGGAGTGGGTGGGGGGGGGGAGGATAGCGAGGGATGGAAGGGTCACGACACTTGGGAGAGATGCGAACCGGGAGATAAGGAGATGTTGGGGAAAAGAAGTAACTCAGGAATGCTCTATGAGGTGATCTCCTCCGCTTGATGGGGTGAAGGTCACCTGAGGGAGGAGTGGGGAGAATGTTTGGAGGGGAGGGGGATGGGGAAATATAAAAAATAAACAGCGCGGCTTTTTCCTTTGAGGTTCAACTGTATGCGCGTCACTCTCGTGTTGGTGTGAGTGTACTCTTGGTCGAGAGACGGGAGAGTGGAGTAGAATATCGTTCATCTTGCTATTTATTCCATCTACTCTCGGCGAGGTAGAAGGGTGAAGTCTCGCTACTCCGGCTCCTTCCTTCCCTTGAGCGGTGAACTGTGGGATTCCGCGACCACTGCCGCCGCGATACATCTCGTAGGCGTTACGCGTTGGGTGCTCTCTGCTCTCGAGCGATCGCATGTGAATCTTAAAAAGAATTCCCCTCCCTCCCGCCTCCTCCGCTGTTGTTATTATTATCAATGGATGATGCTTCACGATGGCGACGAGCCCCTCGTCTCTTTGGATTCGTCCGTCCGATACGCCGGCGGTTTTCAAGCGACGTTCCGGCCTCCTAGATCCACCCGCGAGATTTGCGGGCCGCTGAAATTTTCTTCCCGCTCTCAAAACGCCGTCCGAGAGATGCAACACGGTCGCCCTTCCTCGTCCGCTTTTCCTCCTCCTCTCCTTCGGGGCTACCTCATGCGAGATGGCCATCAATTCTTCCACCTCTTACCTCTCCTCTTACTTACGAGGGGAAAAAGTTCTTGGAGGCATTTAACTATGAATTTAATGGCCTTACATAGCCTGCCACTGTAGGTATAAAATACTCATTGAGTAGTTTATTGTTTCTTTGATGAATTCTGTATAAAACAACAAGCTTTTGTTACCATCGATTCCTACTATACCTATTTGTGGCCTCCCCATTAGTGAGCCTTGCAGCACTGTGCATCGATTGATTTCAAACTATTTCTCATCAGCAAGGAAATCATTTGTCGAGTGGAAAAAATAAATCAACAATTCCCATGTAATACACGTTATGTACAAGGTGCGTGCTTATCACAACGTCTGGAGTGATGAATAAAATATACTGTGGTCTTGGCATCAGGCTTCAGATACTGACAATGAGTGGAATATCTAGAGACGCGTCTTCAAAGAATTGACAACTCTCGGGAAAGCTTAAAACTTTGAAGTCGCACATTGTTTAGTTCTATTCGTTGATCTTATGAGGTAGGAGTTGAATTTTAATCACGCATATTAAACGATGCTAGTAATCAGGGATATGGTTATCTGGATCGTTAAAAGTCAGAAAATGGACGAAATTGCCGTTTATTTTGCCTGATAAGTTTTGGATCTTTTTAGTCTTATAGAGCTTATATTAAGATCTGCTGAATTTTTGTCATTTTGACCAGAATATCTTTAAGTCAAGGAGAATTCCATTTTACCATTTGTAGCTTTTGTATGTTATACCAATTGTAGTATTTTGAACCTGCCTCGCCAAATGATGACCATGGTTTATTTTATTGCAGAGTTATTATAGCAATATGAACTGTTGTGTTATATAATGTTTAATTTACTGTGTGTTTGATGTACTAATTTTGGTTGTGAATGCTAATATATTTTCTTTTCGTCTTTTCAGGTAAGTTGACTGTCCCGGAAACTACCCCAAGCTTAAGGAAGAGGCCACTGGGTATGAAGTGAAACTTTTATTCCGTTTCCGAGCGTTCAAATCCCTTCGATTTGTCGCAAATGCTTTTTTTAGGATCCCAGGATTAATAAATCACGTTCACACGTGATTTGGCCTTGGTTGTTCACGGAAACTCACGACCCTTTGACACCCTGGGTGGACTTGAAGATGGAGCAATTTTCATTTCTTTCCGGGGCAGCACCCAGCACCATTGTGTCTTCGTAAGCCGGATAAAGCTGCGGGAAGTGCACCTAAGCGGCTAGCAATACGGGGAACTGTGATGGTTGAGCGAGAGTGATCGATTCGGAGCCGTGGGTCGTGGGAGGAATAAGGCGGATCTAATTTAATTAAGTCCGCAATGAGCATATCGTCTTCCTGCGACGTTGAAAAATGTCCCTCCTCCAGATGGCGATAGTGATCGCCGATCCTTTTTAATACTTTCGTTTGTCGGCTCGACTCGGCCTTCGGAGTCGATTAGCGTTGTTTTTTTTACACCCGAGACGAGATGGCGCGACAATGGCCTTCGGTCCATGCTTCTCTCCCTTTTTTTTAGTCATTTTTTTACGTCCCTAATGCCAATCCTACACCACGAGCCTTTAAGGGACGGCTTGGGGGATTTTTATAATTAGTCACGAGGCCAAACAATCGGATGTTGTCGGCGTTGTTGGAGAGGCATGCGTGTAGATGGCGTGGTCGGTAGTTGTGGGATTAAAATTGCACTCCGACTCTCTCAATCTATGCTGTAGCTGGAGACTTTTGCCTGCTTCGTTCGTTCGCTGGTGAAAACGTGTAAGTATGAGGTGTCAACGCAACGATGCTAAAATCATTTCTTTCTACTTTGGCCAGATATTTGGCGTAATCTAAAAGACTACGTCGCGAATCAGCCATCGGGCTCAAAATTCATTGTAAACTTTTGTGAAAAAATATAATGCTCTAGTATTTTCTGTTCCGCCTTGGTCTTCGTATGTTGCGGATTCTCGCACTCGCGTAATGGAGATCTTTTTTGCTTTTTGCCGATGTAAGTTTGTATGAGTACATTTTAAAAGAGATAAGCAATGTTTTCCGTTAGGCTATAATAAATATTTCATCTTAAATTGTGTTTAAACTTGATAATCTTGGGATATGGTGTAAATGGATTGGACAATAGTGGCATGTGAACATAATACTGAGCTTTAGAATATTCATGAGGTGCTTAAACCGATTTGAAAATAAAGTTTGATAGTTGGTTATGCGCATGTGAGTAACAATTTAGTAAACGTTGAATTGTAGAAATAAAAAAGCTGTGGCTTTTCAAATTAAATGCAGCTAACTCTTTGGTATGCACACTTTGTTTAGTGCCTCCATACCACTTCGGTGCCAAGATTGATATCGTAAGCTATCGCATGCGATAGGTATGAGTTGACATCGAGCGAACAAAATGTACAAAGGGAAGTCTGGAATATAGAAATACACGCGCAACAAATTCTGATGTGAACGCAGTCATCCGCAAAATTGACCTTTAAATTCTAAAATCGGAAAGTTCCGAGAAAAACGCTTTCAGGGAATCTCTCTTCCTCCGGCACGGAGACCGCCTACGCCATCTCATTAGTTCATCTCGTCTGTGATCTGAGTGAGCGAGGAGAATGCTAAGTGATGAGGAAAATTGACGGAGGGAGATAGAGAGAAACCGGGGCAGGAAAATATGCATAGATCACGAATTAGTGCCATGTTAAAAGAGCGAAGTGAAGTGGAACAGAAATAAATGAGAAGGATCTCCTTTCACTTAAGTTCTTGAATTTAAAGCGAACAACTTCAAGGTCTGATTGAGGTAGAAAGGACGGGAAGATAAAGAGAGCTGGGAGACGGATAATTTGTGCCTCCGTTTGTTATGTTGTCGATTCAACGAGCGAACCTGGGTTCTCGGAGGCAGTAGCCGTGATCAGCGGGAATGACTAAGAATTCAGGCTTGAATGGTGTATCGGATGGTAGAAATGATACTCAAAAGTAGGCGTTTCTGCTGCTAGGGGAACACGTTATCTTGATGTTCTCGAATGGTCCACATATAGCATACTTTATAAGGTGCTCGATTTTACATTATTTTTCAAATTTTTTAAAAGTAAACGAGTCGAATTATATTTTAAATTGCCTCACCGTGAGCTTAGTAAGTTTTTCTACGCAAATATTTAGCACCTTTCTGCCTTCCGTGAGTTTTAATTACTCTTGATGATCATTAATTTGATTTGAAATTAGTTCTTTATATTTATTGCTAGCCTATAATATTTATAACTGTGAAAATGCGTCCATTGAACATGGTTTTAAAGAGTAGAAGGCCAGTTAAATGTTTATGGTGATGTTATGAGTGCAATAGCCTTTCCCAATTCTCCATCATGGCGAATGCTTGGAATGAAATGCCTGGACGGTGAGCGTATGACATTTCAATGGCGTGCATTGGAGCATATTCGAGTTGATAAATACTCGCCGTCCCAGAGGATTCATTCCCGTAGCCGTAAAATCATTGCCTAACACACATGTCCCACGGCACGCAATACAGGCGAACCGTACCAAGCTACGCGTAAACCTGTTACCTTCCTAACGGGTACGCGTTCGTATGATAGCGAACGTAACGCCCAGTTGATTGCAACCACTTTTCGCGTTCGGGAAAAAAGAATGACCACTCTTCTAGGAGAGGCCTTTGGTTCATTCTCCCTCAGTTTTGCCCCTCTGTTTTTTTATCATTATCCATTGAAGAGAATGTGTTATCTGAGTGGCCAAAAATATCGGAGGTATAAATTCTTTTCGTCTTTATTCTACCGTTTTGTCTGCGAGTCAGCTATAAGTTAGGACGAACGAGATCTCAATACTCCTCCTACTTCATCATAGACTGACTCTTAGGATGAATTCCACGGAGTCAGTGTGCCTACAATCAAATTGTCGCTCATTGACTGGCTCTATCATGAATAAACTCGTTAACTTAGCTATCGCTTTCTGCCTATATGAGCTCGCAACTATGGAGGGACCGACAGTGGCGCGGGCCGGGGCTAATTTTGAGTAATGGCCCGATGCGGCCTGTGTCCTGCAGGTAATCGTGTTTCATTCGGCAGTGCAGTCACGGCTTTCGATCGGGGCGCCGCGACGGACGGACTCGCTTTTGGACGCGCCGCCAAGTGCTCGTTTCGCCGGGCTGACGTTAATAGCTTGCGGCGAAGTGTCGTAAGTGGGTTTTGAGCCGCATTAAGCCCGCGTTTAGTCCGCGCCGCGAAAAGAGATGTGACACGCGGACGCGTTGCGTTATGAGCGGCGGGGGGGACGCCAATTTGGCGCCGGCCTTCACCCCCTCGGACGCCGATCTCTCCCGCGAAGCCCGAAAAAGGAAAGAACTTTTTACGTTTTCTTCCCTCCCTCCCCGCTGCCCCCCCATTCCTTCATTTCCCTCTCTCCATGTCCCTCGCGCTTGCCTTTGTTGCCAAAGTGGTGGCCCTCAATTATGCCGACGTGTTCGCGGACCGCGGGGTCGTGCGCGGGAAATCCACGCGTCCGATTTCATTAATCTCCGCTTTTCCGCCGTGGCACGATTATAGGAATCGCATCAAACCGGCGACATCGTCGGAAATGACCGCGCTGTTCCCACGCAAGGGAGTCGGATGGCCCTTTTTTAATTCGTGGCTAATGTCGCGTGTCGTGCGGGTTTATTATTAATAGCGGTTGCTTTATTCACTCCTCTGAAAGCCGACTGCGAAAGCAAAATGAGTCGTTTGCGCTGCTCCGTTCATTTATCCGTCGATAAGCCCATTACGGATACTTAAAACTTCGGTGGAAACTCCATAAGTAAGCCTCGCGTGTGCCCACAAAGGACGCGACTACTACCTGACGCAATTATGACTGGAATGCGTCATATCGTAATGGACGGGTTGTGTGATGGTCCGAGCTCTCAGACAGTTATATTTTAAGGTACCTATTTTTAGACGGTCATAAGTTTTAGTAATCTTACCGCTATCAGCTATAGTTGCAACCGGCATATCTTATAATTTATTGTAATGGTTTGAATTTAAATCTTTGATCTCTTAAGGACTTCATATTTAATATTATTTTTTGCCATTTCAACCAAAATACGTAGTGGAGGGTTGTGTTTAGCTGTGAAAATAAGGGAGTTTACCTTACGAAAATAAAATACAACATAAAGTGATGTTGAAAGGTGGTATAATTGAGGTTTTGATGCTTCCGTATTGGAACAATACCCCTCCTCTCAACTTCATCCATTCCCACAACAGTAATAACTCTCAGGCTCTATTAGTCGACATAATCTTTAATGGATGACGTGGTAAATATTCAGAGATTCCAAGTTACCATCGAAATTTGTTTTTCTTTAATACCAAATCTTGTCTTAGATACTAATACAGTTATTCGTCAAAAGTATGAAAATGCGTCCTACGGTGAAGTAAGGTGTCCAAACGTAATCTCCTCAAGTCGTAGTTTTCCAGGCAGGAATCCGCTCAAGTAGTACGCTCTCGAATTGAGGTCCTCGCCTGTAGTGCCTGGCGTGGTGTCCTTTTCATAGTGCCTAATTCCAAAGTGAGGCAAGAAAGCGAACAAAGGGAAAGCGATGGTTTCTGCAAAATAAACCAGCCTCCGGATAGGAATCGAGCTGTGGGGGCGGAAGAGACGGGGGAAAAAAACAACGCACGCCTCGGTCCCAAAACCCCGTTCTCCCTCATTTCATTTTTTTCCCCTCCGAAACAGCGTCCATTCATTCTGTTTAAGAAGGCAGCGTTTTCAACCCCCCGCAGCATCCGTCTTTCCCTCATATAACCGTGGAGAAGCTTCTTTATGAAATTGGAATGAGACACATCCTTTCGTGCTTCGCAAAAAGGTCTTCAGATTGAGAAACTCTGCGAGGAGCGAGCGATCCCCTTTCCCCTCCTTTCCTTTCTCTCCTGTAGTATATGATCTTCTCGCATCTCCCCCCACCCTACTCCAGTCCCTATCCTTTCCTCCAAACCCGTCCTGCAAACACCCCTGTTTTTCTCGCCCTTGCACCCTCTGCTCTCCTCCTGGCCCCGTTTCTTCAACCCCGTTCCCCTTCCGCGCCGCGAAAACGCCAAACGAGTTTTTAAAACTTATGAACTCGAGACTTTCCGCGTCTCCGGCGTTGACGTATTATTTATCCGTCTTCGGGAATTTTTTAAAAGGGAGGCTGGCGCGCTACTATTTATGCTCCCTCTTCTCCAATCTCTCCCATATCCCCCGCTCTCCGACCAACGCTGTGTTATCCAAAAATGAAAACAGCCCCATTTTTGTCGGTTCAATTTCGGCGCCTAGAAACATCTCCCTCGGCTTCCGTTTTTTCTCTCAGGTCACCCTGTTTATGACTCTAAACTTTCTTCTGGTAGAAATTGCGAGTATTATGCTTTTGCTCTCTTGAAGCCTGGTCAATTGGGAGGTTTTATTGGTCATAGTTGTCCAAGGGCTGATGTTTACGTTTTGCCCTGACCTCATCATAGCTACATTTTAGTCCAAAAAGTTTGGTTTTGGAATGTTTGTTTGGAGCGAAATATTTGGCCCATCATTATCAATTCATTCTTGAGTTATTCGATTTAGGATTTATTTTTGTCCTTAAGGCATTTGAACTATATTACTCTTTCTGCGGGCGTGGTGTTTTCCAATCCTATTCACACTTTTTTTACTTCTTGTTACGCTGGCGCTTGTGAATGCCTTATCAAAACTGCGAATTTCGTTTCATATGCTTCCTCATGCCATCGACTTATTCTTTGGATTATCACTTTCATGATTTCCTAACAACTTGTTCTACGTAAAATGAGTTTTTTTTCTTATTTCATCTCTATTTAGCCCTCTCAGTTTTACAAAGCTTTTTAAGGGTCGTTCGCATATGCTACTACCCTATTTTTTATCTCAATTTCTATGTTGATCGTGATGCATTGTTTATTTTCTTCTCCTTAATTTTAGAGCTCATTCCGTTGGCATGTAACTTGCTCCGTGAAGGAGCTTAAAATTTTCTCCGTCAATTTTTCATATTATCATGATTTTCGTTCATGAAAATTCAGAATATAAGAAAGTTAAGTTTCGCGCCCAGAAAGAAACACGAGCAAACGACCTTGGGCACAGTGGGAGCATGACCGCGCAACCTTCGCACCGCAGGAGGGAGCCGATCTCACTTCAAGCGAAGTAATGACAAATGCCCGGACGATCCCCTTACTCTTGGGTACATGTGGCCTCGAATAAAAGCTTGGTGAAGAAAAATTTTTTGGTCAAGTCGTCATCATTCCGTGCCGTTCCTTCCTCATTTTTGCCACTCGCTACTTTAATGCTTTCATTCTTTCCTCGTCGAGCGATTATTCTGTTCCATCGCCTTCTCGCCAGCCTCCTACAATCGCCCCCCTGTCCCCTGCAACCCCCCCCCCTCCCCCTGGAGCCCGGGTAGTCCGTCCGCCCAGCTCCTCGCCGTTTTAATTCCGGACGAACTCTCCATTTTTCATCTCAGCCGCTCCGAGGCGTGCATGTAAACGCGTGCATTTCTCGCCACGCCATCCGGCAGCCACCCCCGCCACCACACCCTCTTTTCCTCGCCACACTGCCTCCCCCCCTCCATCCACTGCCACCTCATCGCGCCAACCCCCCTCCCCACCCTAGTCTTCTTCCAATTTCGGTCCCGAAAAAGAGCAGTTTCGAGATGGCCACCGTGCCAGTCCGACACGCCAGTCCGCGCGCCGCCTCTCCCTTCCCCGCCCCAGAGGGACCTCGCGCCGGGGACCGTATTAATGCCCGCAAGACACGGCGAGAATTGGATGTGAAAGAGCGAAATAAAAGAAGATCGAATGCGCTCTCTTTTAGGAAGCGAGAGGGAAAAAAGAAAACTTTTTTATTCCTCTTCCTCGTTGCTATTTCCCTCCCAGCCTTGGCAGTTTTTTTCTCTGGGCCGCTCTTAGCTCATTTTCTTTGCAATTTCTAGTTCACGCATGCAATTCAAGCGCGTTTACACGCACATACTGCTCATGCAAGTTTACAGTAGAATCTCGGAAATATCGGCAACGGTTTAAATTTTAATATATGTTTATTTCTCTCGCCATATTTTTTAAGCCTACGTGTTTAGTTCTCAGTTATCTTCTTCATTATCTGTACAAGTTGGTTTTTCGATATTTCCGTTGGGAATTGAGCGTTAATTTTATTATAATGAATGACGCGGATGAATTTTAACTCTTTCTTCGGCCCTGATGCTAATTTGTAAAATATTTAGCCATATTCAATATTCTAACTTTCTTTTATTTCTCTGCAAAAAATAATATGGGACGAAAATATTCGTGTACTGAATATGGGTCAAATAGCAATTTTCTCGGTAGATCATGACTCACAGTGTGCGCCAAGTATGCAATATGTAATATATTCAATCGTTGTAATTCATGGAATTTCAAAATCATTGTTCGTCGCTTAAATTTTATTGCTAAGGTTTGCATTACCGGTGAACTGGAATTGAGTAAAAATACCTTCAAATATTAACAGTGAGAGTTTTGAATTATTCCTCTATTTATAATTTGAGTTAAAAATTGTTTAGGGGTGCAATATGCGCATTTTTATTCGCCAAAAGTCTCCGTTGTTTTGCTTGGGCTTTAAATCATCTGCAACTTATTCTCCTTGCATCTCATCTGGTCCACGAGAGCACAAAAGTTTTCCTACTCCCCCTCATGGAGAAAGAGATGATAATTTAAAATGTTTTTCTCCATCTCCCGCTTGCCAACCATTTCCTCATAAGAATTTCCACGTTTTTTCCCCATATTCCATCGCAGCCCATAGTATCCACCACGTTTTCCGCCCCTCTAGAGCAGAGAGAGATCTGCACACCCTCGTCTCGCAGAGAGAAAAACCATTCCATTCATTTCAATCCCTCCCCTCCACCAGCCCCGCCACACCCACCCCGCCCTTCCACCCCCCTCCCCCCCCCAGCCCCCTTCCATTCTCCCAACTTTGGAGAAATAACCCACCCTGCTCCTCCCTGTTTCAATTTTAACAGCTCATTCTTCACGTCTGGGAACTCCGCGAGAAAAGATTTATAAGCGTCGCCTTTGGGAGTCTCTCTTCTTGAACTGTTCTTCGGGAGAGCGGGAGAGACGAGGCAAGTCTGGGGGGGAGGACATTTTGGGAGGGGGGAGGATTTTGATGCGGGAGGAGAATGGGATTGGGAGGACGGGAGGTGGGATCGGGCTCGAATATTTTGTCTTATTTTTTCTTTTCCTTTCCCTCTCCTTCCTCCCTCTTGGATGGGGTGGGTGTTGAGGGGGGTTGGAATCGCCCACCCGCGGTGCGGAGTGTGGCGTGGGATAGGCGCGGGAGGAAGGCACGATTGGGAGGGAGGAGTGAGGTGTTGTGGGAGTCCGGAGGAGGAGCAGGAGGTGGTGAATTCCATGGGGTGGCTGGAGGTTCGCAGGTTTCCACGGGCGAGGGGGGGGTCACGGCTCAGTTGAAGCGGCCCACGATGATAGAGACATCTCTCACCACTTGCCCCCACACCACTCATGCAGACGAAGACAGCCCCGAGAACTCGAACCGCATGATATCTCTCTTTTCCCTCGGACCAAAACCGTTTCTCATGATTCTCCAAACCCCCTTCCTCCTCTCCCCGTGGTAATATTGTTTGGCGCGTCAATGGCCCCAGTCGTTCATTCTCTCATCTCTTCATCACGCGCAGATGAAAGCTTCTATCTTTTTTTTTGTATTCACCCTCATTGTTTACAGCGGTTTTCTCTCTTATACTCTCTCTCATTGCCGATCGCCCGAAAGGACGTTCTCCCCGCCAGAAGGTGACGCTGCAAGCAATACACAAGACTCGCTAAACTTGGTCCGGTCGACGGCGCCACGAGTTGCACGACTCAACCTGTGACGATAGAAATAGTTGTAGGCATGTCAAGCTGCGCTAAAACCATAGGCTTGCGCTGAAATAGAAAAAAATATACTTTATTAGCCCTGAGTTGCAATTTCTTCATGTAATATCTCTTTTTCATTTACTTTTCTTCATCAGTTTTTGGTTATAATTCTAGTAAAAATTTGCTGACAATTTTTGGGCATATCCTCAATCCTATGCCGAAGGGCTCACTTTTCGTGTATTTTTCGCATGCTCACTGAAACAATTATAGGATAGTAAATTATGATAGATTTGGAATAAATTTTGCCATCGCTGTTGTGAGTTTGTAACACATTTTGTGTTAAACTAAACATTTATAAGTTCCTCTGCAAAATCTCAAGTTGAACTGATATCCAAAGATGGCTTGTGTCACTTGGATTTTTTTGCGCAAAGTCAGAACTTTAATAGTAAAATCTTTATATCACTTAATTTTTAACAATCCTATATTTTCCTCGCGAATTTCATTCCCTAATGCATTAGAGACTATCAATATTTCATGCAAAAATCTCCCGTCATTTACCTAAAACAGTACCTTTTGATCGCAGCCCTATCCTAGCGCCTACTTTCTTCTGTATCAGTCCCTCACAGAATATCTTTCCGGCCCTGGCTCGTATACATCATTCCTCTGTCATTGTTTTTTTTTCTCATTCGTCATCCATTATGTAGGTATTACTTATTTGTTTCCTTTTTATAAATATTGTTTTGAAAACTCATTCTCTCAACTGTTTTTCTGTTTATCCTCCATTAGATGCCATGTACTATGCATTCCGTTAAACCCCTTCGAGTGTCCAACTACTTTTAATTTGTGATTCCTTCGTTCCATGATGGTACATCTTAGAATTCGTGTGATATAAAAATTGCTGTGCTGATATTTCCAAAGGAATGAGAGTTTATAGTTAGTTTGGGATCAGTTTCTGCGGATAATTTCTTCCATGCGTTGATACTCATTCATATTTTTGCTTCGAGTTATCCTGGCTAGTTAACCTTCTGGGGCGTGATAATATTTCTTAGAACATTTCTGCATTTGCCCTGTGGAATTTCGAAGCAAACGCGGCAATATTACTATACACTTCGTTCCTCTTCGGAAACACCCCGTACTCACTTTTGTTTCTCGTCGTCTCTTCATTCCGCCACCCCAGCGACTTCTCCCTCCGCGTTAATCGCCTGTTTCTCCTTCCTCCGTTGCAATTCGGGATTCTCTCGCCCCAGCTCATTTGGATTTTCCCACCCACCACCTCCCACCCACCACCACCTCCGCCCCTATCTCACGGATCCAGGCGTTCCCTCCCCCGTTTCCAGACGAGCCACCCTCCCTCGAGCACACCCCTACTGACAAACACCGACCTCCCTCAATCCCATGCGCCCTTAACTCCCAAGTCCCCTCACAGACACACACACGCACACCGCGCCAGATAAGGGAATTGCTCTGTCAAACGCCGATGATGTATTTGTGCGACATTTACATTGCATCCGAGCACCCCGAAGGATCCTTTTGCTGGTTTAGTCCCCTCGTGTGCTGGCTTGCCTCGTGTGTGTGTGTACATATTCGGGAGGAGGTGTTCTTTCTCGGTGTTTGGCCGGGAGGATGTGGTGTGCAAGTGGCGCTCGTGGCTGGAGGGATGAGGAGACTCTCCGCTATCGGGTGTGCGCCGTTCCGCGCCCGCCGTCCGTGTTTGCGCCGTCGTCTGCGTGGTATGGAGCCCTCTTCTCGAGGTCCCACCTGGCTGAAAGATAGATGACGCTCTCCGTCGGGAGAGTTAGTGGGGGTGGAGGGGGAAGGATTTCGGGTCCCTTGTTCCCGAGCGATAAAGCGATGGAGTCTTAGCTCGATTTAGTCTCGGATTAGGGTTGTTTTAGGCGCGGGGTTTGCCGGCGGAGGGCCGACCAAGGGTTCAGATGTGACGTTGATCCTCCATGGGCTCGCCTAATCCGAAGATAGCTAGAACCCCCGCGATCCATGGATGAAATGGCCGTGCCTAATAGGTGTGGTGCATATATTATTTCCCTGGTAATTTCGGAATGTTCGTCTTCTAAAAAAACCCCTAACTAAGTTGCAAATTAATTGACCGTTAGTAATTTTGTTGAACCATTTTATGCACTCTATGCTAATTTTCCTGAATTCACCACCGCACTGTGTTTTTATAACTTTGTTTAAGAAAATTATCTCAAGTTCTTTGTTGTATTATGAGTAGATTAGGAACAGGTGATTATTTCTTTATTTGTGAAAAACATAGTCACCGCGCACTTTATCATGATAAAATTTATGTTTTAGTGTATTCAGTTTGCTAGGATCCAGCATACAATTAGTATGATTTAGGATCCAGCATGCGGTTGAGTTTTTGTAAAAACAGACTTCCTTAGTGATTCGACAGACGCTAGTTAGGATAGCAAATTATCGAAAAAAAAACCTGATTGCGTAATAACTTGCTTGAACCAGATTGCTTATCTCTGCTCACTCGATGTACTTGTTTATGTCTCATAACCCCTAATGCAATTTTTGTGCCGTTGAGTGCAATCTTCGTCCACTAACCATTGAAATATTTTGTGCGTTGAATTCACGCGTATTCCGCATTGCCAATTTTCCAAAGTCGGGAGAACTTTTTATCGACTCTGGAGATTTAAGTTTTGTCATCCCGCCCGTGTTTCAATGCTCGCTCAATGTGGGTTACAGCCGGTGACGTAAGGAATAAATGAACGCTTTTCGGCGAAACAACAATTTTCGCGCGAGGGGGATGTCTGTGGCGGGGGGGGGGGGAGGGGGGGGTTGGGATGAGGAGGGAGGGGAATGACGATTTGAGGGTCGCTGTGCAGTCACGTTGTCTTCTCCGAACGCACCCCCTGCCACCTCCCTACCCCTTGTTTTCGGCAGTCGACTCCCCACCCTTCCCCGCACGTTCTTATCTCGACTCGAATCCAAATTAACTGCGGCTCCAGTGTGCGAACGGTTCCCGCAGTTCCCGACGGCTCAATATCACGTATCCGCGCCCTCAACTAACGCCACCGATAAACGCTATCGGTTATCTAGTATGACGAAGCGAGCCTTTTTCTTTAACCCCCGGGCCCGAAACTGTTGAAGAGCATAATGTGCCCGTGTGATACTAATTGTTGCTAGCAGTTACTTATTTTTCGTTATCATCTCACTAGAACTCTGAACATGTTCGCTCATATATTTTTTGCTTGCCATTTATTTTACTAAACTACTGTCCAAATAACAGTACTTATATTATTCAATTATATTTCAGTATTTTTGCAAATTTTCCACGAAAATCATCCGTCGCTGCTTCTGTTTTTAGACTCTCGTAATTTGACTTCTTTTTACACTGATGTGGAGATCAAAATGACAAGATTATAACATACTACTAGTAGAACTGCAGTTTACCTTAGGTAATCAATAAAGGAAACGAATGAATGTGTATGTGATAATAGAGGGCAGCACGACATATTATATCAGAATGTAGCACTATACTATGTAACTATATTACTATACTATGGAACTATAACAAAATAGAAATATATCTACGGATGAGCATGATTTCAATCATATTTACGCCTAGCACACTTGAATTTTGATTGGGATCTGTTTATTTATATACCGCAGCATCACAATAATTCACCACGAAATTTCTGTCGCGGAAATATTTAATTTCATTTCCTGTTAGTTTTTTTATACACCGTTCTCATTCTGTGTCAGTTGAAAATTTCCCATTTGCTATTCCTGATAAATGTCTCAATCGTATTCATTTCTTCTATTAATATATCATTTTTATCGGATATGGTTGTATTCGGTTAAAGTTCTTCATAAATCTGCTCCGCTTTTAATATTTTGACGATATTGACTTATTTATCGTGCAAAAATATGAAAGAATATGACGTGCTGACCTCTGTTTCTACAGGTATACATTCATTTATGCCTTGGCATTAAGTTATGTGAAGTGTTGTTACATTAGTATGTCATAAGCTTGTCATTTGATCTCCATATTAGCCCAAAGTAAAGTCAAATTAATCTATCTTTATATGGAAGTTGTTAACTATTCATCGCTCATTTCTGTCTTCTATTTCTCTTGGTAATGACTTGGACGTTATGGAAGGAGCGTCCCAATAGAGTGCCTACACATATATTATGGTGGAGCGAATAAATCGATTATTCAAGAATTGCATTCTAATAGCGATTTAACTTCTTCATTTTCGTTAATTATAAAGTACGCGCAAGGTTTACCCGATCAGATGAGATCTTCTGCTCCAAGTAGCCACGTAATTCAGTTTTTCACAGATGTTTCAGAATTTTTGTTATCTCCAGTTAAAATTTCATATTTTCAAGTAAAAATTCAATATTAGTGGGGCCTCTAAGGATTGATGGTATCAAATAACCGTGTTAGCGAGCACATTCTTGGTATTGTTTAAGCCAGATAAGCTGTAAAAAATTTGAGTATATTTTAAGTTGATTTTTATGCCATTTTTAGCTGTTTTTCGTGTAATTTTGAAATTCCATCAAAAAAAACAATTTGCGCAAAAAATTAAATCGCCCAAGAGATTTTGTTTTCTAGCAACTAGTGCTTTTGATAATAATTTTTTCCTAAGGTGTTTTGCACGTGGAAAGCATTTGGCGGGCCAATGTTCGAAGTGCTTTTTACGACTTTTCGCAATTCTCCAGCCAAATATGTTTTTCGCTTTTATTCTAAAGTTCTTCATGTGTCTCACCGCAGCAAGGGTTATCTTGCTCATGAACATGGATTGCTTGGAAGGCAGTCGAGTTTAGCTGAGTGGTGAGAATGTTTGATGGCTCATCGTATCGTGTTGCAGTGAGAATCTCCAGGAGCGAAGTTTAAAAAAGTACCGGCTGGCGAGCACAAAACTTGTGGCCTAGTGATTGAATTTTGACACTTTCGATTTGATTCGGAAGTGTAATCATATAGTCCGCATCCCGGTCACGCAATACGTACGGACACGTACGGGTGTGCCTAATTTCGATCAACTATTACGGGAAAGTACTGGCATTGTTAAAGACGCGATCTGTAATGTATGTTTTAGATCTCCCATCGTATACTCTTAAATTTCATCATCTTCATCTTGAAGGCGAAAGGAGAGTAGTGAATATGACGAGTGGGTTAGTTGTTATTTTTTTGGTTCTGGGTGACAATGGAATGAGGGACGTTGTACACTTTGCCTCCGTTTTTGGCAGTCGCACGAGTCTCCTTTCTCTGCCGCTGTCAGTTGGAAAATGGGGAATCCCCAGGGTGGGTGGCTGTGGGTGAAGGGAGGGATTAAGGGGAGAGGTTGCGCCGGGGGAAAGGGGGTGTCTTCAGGGGGGGTCGGGCGCAGACGGGACTTGGGGAGATGCGCTTGAGAACGAGTTGGAACGGAGGCTTATTTGAGGGCGACGAGGAGATGTAGGAAGTGGTGCAGGAATATGGTAGTGAGCTCGATATCCTACCGCGTCTTCACTAATGTATAACTCTTAACGATCCTCTGCTCTACTTTTTATGGCAGTGATAATATGGAGCGGTACTATTTCTACCAGAAAAAATTTCTCGTTCAGGATTTTTCAGCTATATTTCATTTATAAATGCGGCGTAGAATCCCAGTTGGTTGAGCGTCAGGACAATGATCTAAGGTTCCAGGTTTGACTCTGGTGAGGCATGTGGGCACCTCAGGTAAACTTAATCGGTGTGATTTTCCGTATTTCATATATATTTCATGTAAACCATGGGTTAGCAAATGTACTGCTCTGGTGCTTGAATCACTAGCGCATTTGAACTCAATTTTTTACCTCTAATCTCCCCTAACAAAACGACCTTCATATTTAAGACTTATATTTAATCAGTGACGCTTTTTGCACTCAACAAATACATTTTTTCGAGTTTAGGGAAAAGAATTATTCCCTATTTTGTATTATATCATCTGTAAGGAAGAATTATGGTGAAATATTAATCATTATTTAGTTGAACATGAAAAGAATCACCGTAGGATAACTAATGTTTATCTATGCTATTCTAGAATTATGGCTGAATTGGGCAAGTGATTTTATAGTAGGGAACCCTACCTCGTGGACAATGGGGGAGATCGTTTGTTGATAAGTAGATTCAACGGAATTAAAACTCTGTGGTATTTCACCATTCAACTTTTGCGAATGTAACGTATACCAACATAGGTTTAAGATCTATGACTGAGCATGGAGCGTATTCCTTCTCGCTCTGTGTGCGTGTATGCTTACCCATGAGCAGTATAAACAGGCGTGGAATTTGAACGAAGTTCCTCGTTACACTTTCCCATACACCCCCACCTTATTTTCTCGGGGTGCGTTAGTGTTCTTTTTTCATCCCGGAAAAGTCTTTCCTTAGTCTCCTCTATCACTAGACAGCCGCACCGAGGCGTCTGGTCGCTTCGACGGGGGACTGTGGGAGTGTTGGGAGGGGTTTTAGGGGGTTGGTGCGGGTGAGGGGGTTCAGGGAATTCCAGGGTTTGGGAGGGGGTGGGAGGAGAGACCCTGTGATTGATGCAGCACTTGATTCAGGACGGCAGGACGGAATAAGGGAAGGGGGGAAGGACCGCGGAGGCAGGCTTGGGGGCGTAGGACGACGCGGTGGGGTTCTGGCTGAGGGAGTGATTCCAGGGAAGTGAGAGAAGGCGGAAGGATACGGAGGGGAGAAAGAAAATAGTGCGGCGGACGAAGAGGACTATCGTGAGAATTACCGAGGCAAAAATATATAGTGTCGCATATAAAGAAGAAATTCGACGATTTGAACTATATTTAAGTGTTTAGTGATGAAGTATTTTATGGATGCGTGCATTCGCATTTGTCGTCTGATGGACGGGTAGTACGTAGTAGTTTGGGTGTATTTTTCTCAGAGGGAACCATTGGCGACTCTGTGCGCTCAGAATATATATTCATGCCAAGTCTCCAAGCCCAATTCGCTTCCCACCACAACGTGAGGTGACAATATTTTGTCAGAAAATCAATGTCATTGCGTTTTATTTCAGTTGTAAGCTTTTGAAGATCGTCGAAATTTCTAACGCACTAAAATACTCCTCTCGTGAATACCAGGTATTTCTTCCTTGGCACCACATTCTTCCGGGCTTCCCGTCGAATTGGTTTGCTTTCCCCCACCTGGCCACGTATTCTGGTTACCTCGAGGTCTCCAGGACGGAAAGAGTAACTGCTGTACACTCATTTTGTAGTATTTATTCCCACTGAACTTTTATATGGCAAGCATGAGTTTCCATAGAGTTACAAGTGTAAATCATCGTTTATTATGTGTTAACAATGGAACGATACCACAAAGTTAAGCCTGAGACTATTTGCTTCAATATGAAAATGGTTTGGTTAGTGAACGTGAACACTTGCCAGTGTAAATAATCTCTATATCCATCGTATTCTCGGTCACATGGCTCTCTATTTGCTTCAAAATGGACGTCATCCATTTAATATACCTCTCAAAGAATTTCGGAATCGCCCTTCAATATAAGATTTCTCGAAACGTTTCCCTCTCTTCAGCTGCCAAATTTAGTTACAAATACGGAATGAGCTGTCAGAAACGATTAAATTGATCGAAATTTCGCCCTTACTTTGCTTGCACGACGTCAATTCTAATCTACCCAATAACGCCGGGTGAATTCATTAACTCCCGCCTTAATGAGTTAATAAAAATCCTACCGAGAATTACGCGGTCCCTCTCCCCGTAGCATCCACCCACCAGAAGGGAATTATTCCCACTGCAACGAGGTTTTCCAGGTCTAAACACGCCTTGATCTCGCCGTCATAATTTAGTTTCACCGCGTTCTCCGGCTGAGGCGCCGGCAACCATTTCCCCGGCACAACTGGAATGACGTTCACATTTCAAGCAGTAGGTGCCTTTTTCTCTCTCACTCTCTCTCTCCGAGGCTGAGGCAAATGCAATTTCCAACGACTGAAAAGGGGTATAACCTTGTTTCGGTGAATATGCATAGGGTGTCAGTCAAAAAGAGGTGCCTTAATATTGTCCCTTGGAAAGTTCTGGAACGCGGAAAGGTTTGCTAAATCAAATCAATCGGACAAGAGATGGCAAGAGGGTTGGTAGGATGGCAGTTCATGCGTGCCGCGAATACGCGCCTGCCCTTCAGGAATGGATATATGAAAATTCCCGAGGCTGCCCCTGACAACGCCCGACTCCTCCAGAGCCATGGTCTTCACGTGGACGACTACATCGACGTCTTGTGACATCGGGAGAGTGGAGCTCTTTTTTTTTAACCTCTGCCCCTGGTCTCAGAACTATTCCACTGTATTTCCTCCTGACTGATTTTCAATGCTACGCACATATAGGAAAAATCAAAAAACTAATGGTAGCTTAGTCTATGGATGGGTCTTCTCTAAAAAATAATTTAGTTGTGGTTATTTAGTTTCTCAACCCTTAGTTTAGAACGGTTTCCTCGTTCTTTTTATGGATTTCCGAAGTTTATTTCCTCAATCGTTTGATTATATCTCAATGCTTTCGTGAAAGTTGGAACTTGGATCGTAACTTCTTTAATGACATCATTATTTGAACGCTGTTGTGAGCTGTAGTTACATTAACGATGTTATTTCACCTTAGGGTGATTTCAATGTTAAGTACTGTAGAATATGCGATACTTTAGCGGTATATAGTTTACTAAAGAATATTAACCGCCCATTTATCTTTTAGCTTACTTCAGTGGTGATCAGCATTAATAGCACCTGTAATACGTACTGAGAGGGTAGTAAGCTACTGTTAACGTGGTGCGCTGAAAGTAATTCACTCGTTTTGGTGAGATCATCCGATTGATTAATGCCGCTATATGCCCTGTGAAATGGCTTAAGTTCTCTCGTTCAGGATAACTATATGTGCCGTTTTGCTCTTGAGATCGCTAAATTCCGTCTCTTTTATTGCTCAATGAGGAACTAAAGGTCTCGAAGGGTTCATAAAGACTTAAGTAGGTGTTTGATTCAACAGCATCAATTTTTCTTTCCGTTAACGCAAGCACTCCTAGATAATTTCACTCGCTGAAAAGGAGACGAATGTATCAGGGCACGCATGCTTTATTGGGATTATGGCGAAGATGGACGTGTCATCGTCGTTAGGATCTATTACTCAATGTGATTTCTTTTGTAAAATGATAGTTGCACAAGATTCGTCGTTTATCATCTGCCTAGTGCTCTTTTATACTCTCTTAAAACACGCCTCGCATTACTCGTTTAATATGCCGTTTAAAACGCTTTTCTCCATTTTCATTTTTTTTCACATCTAAAAAATAGGACTAATGTAAGCTCGGTGTTTTAACAAGATATAATGCTGCCATTATTAGTATTATTTTTTAACATTTGCAAATGGACTTAAAAGTAAGTGTAGCAATAGAAGAAGGAATAATGAAATAAAAAATATATGGGAGATATTGCAGTAAAAGAATGGTGTGTAAACTCATTTAGGGCAAAAAACATTCGTTGTAGAATGTGACCGAATAACATCAAACAAGGTACAAGCAAAGTTGTATTTTTTAACTGCATGTTTGGGAATCAAGAGGTAAAAAATGTGCTATTATTTTATTTTATGCATTTACATTTTTAATGTGTACAAATGACTCTTCCAAACGTGGATGAAGTATTTTTTTTAAAATTTGCCTTATTAGTGAAAATCAGATGGCATTTAAACTTCGAATTTTTGCACATTTCAAATCCATCGTAGTTCCTTCTTCACGGGAACATGTACGGAGGTATGCGTACGCCAACCCGAAATTTAACCCTTAAACTTAACTCACACAGCGACCAAAAACTCGCTCAAATCTCTCGACTCTGCACTGCGGACCCTTTCCTCTTCTTCGGTAGGGTAAGGAAACGGTCGTGGAGTCATTACCGGAGTAATGCCCTCTTCCTCCCCCGCTCTCCTGTCACTCCGGCCCATTGCTTCCCCCCTTCTCCCCACTCACCTCCCTCTTTCCAATCCCACGAGTCCCCTATCTCATTTCGCGACCCCCTGGTAGCCGGGACCGCCTACTCTCCGTGAGCCTCTAGCGGGGTAAAGTCCCCGATGTGCCTTAACGGGCCATTGCGTCGCCGGAGGTGGAGGGCACTGTTTAGGGGGGTGGGGAGATGGTTTTGGAGGAGAGGATAGCTTTTTCGGGAGGTAAAGGTAGATGGGTTGCCGGGAGGAGTTCAGGGGGTCAAGGGAAGCGAGGGGTGGATGTGAGCTGGAAGGCTGGCGGTATTTGCAAAGGATTTAAGACCTCAGGACAAATATTCCCCGAAAATCCTTTTCCAGCCGCTTGAGTGTGACGGGAAGGTAAAGTCAGAGGATCGTCTGTTAAGAATTACTTGAGTGCCAGCGAATGGGAGAGAAGGGGCAAAAGTTTTTTTTTAATAGAGGACGTTTTAACCGTTGACCGTAAATCCATAAGCATGATTTGAAGTATGAGATTCAGTTTTAGAACTTACAATTAGCCATTATTTCTCAGTACGATTATTTATTGAAAGCAGCCGAAAATTGTATACACATCAGAATCATAGTGTATTAAACGAATGGGGAATTTAGAAAACGTTCTTTCAAACCTTTAACCTTACATGTGAGAATTAACCTTAACATTGCATGTGAGAATATTTTGCATAATATTTTCTATATTATTTCTACTCATCAAAGAATATTATCCAGGGCTACAAATATTCCAAGTCTAATTTACCTCTATATCACTCGTATTGAATCAAAACAATGATGTTTCTCGTATTGCGAAGCGCCAAACAGAGAAAAGTACGAATCAATTTGAAAATACATCCTTAAAGGTATGATTAAAGTTTTCGAATGCAGGCAAAGCTGTAAATAAGTACACTTTGGCTAATCTGGAGCCGGATAGTTCATTTGAGGGAAACATTATCGATTTCATCTTTCCAGGAAAGTTATGGGCCGGATTCGTGGGAGCCGGTCTTATGAAACCGAATGGAGCCGGAAGAAAGGGAAAGTGATTGGTTGGATGTGACAGGCGGCGAGGGAGATGGGGGAGAGGTTGCGAGGAGGGGGGGAAGTTGATGCAAAAGAGGGAAATGGGAAGAATTATAGAAAGGGGCCCGCTCGCTCTCGGAGCGGAGAGACACTTGACAAGCGCCTAATATCCGTTGATCATGAAATTCTCTCTCGTGTTCGAATTCCACTCCCCTCGACACTGGCTTGGCCTTAAAGAGACCGTACGAGCGACTTAAGAGAACCTGCGTGAGGAGACGTCCTATAGGCGGATTAAGAATCGCCTGACTGCTGGTAGTTAACATTTTTCAGTTTTATTGTCTTCTTTTATAATTAGGAATGGGGTTTATGGCGAATAATCATAATATCTAAAGTGGAAATTAAAAAAAAAGTTTTATTTGAATATACAGCTATGCAGAAACCACTCACGGAAAAGAGTGCAGTTTGTATTATGGACAAATGATTCGTCATTGGGCGATTTTTTAAATCACTAGGCCAATCATTTCAGTTTCAAGGAACTGATTAATCCTATGGCGATGTAGTCTTGTTAATGCTTATAATGGAAATTTACAATTTGTGTAAACTCCCTCCTCAAATATTAACTGAATTGGAGTGTCTCATGGTACAAAGCAATCCATGCATTAAGATTAGTAGGCAATGAGTGAATAAATGCTGGTGACTTATAATTCGTCAGTTTTTGTGATTCCTCTTTATTTCTGCCTAGTTGGTGTAATTTATAAGCAAAGATTTGATTCCATTGGTCTATAAACATTCTACACTCTCACCCCAGCGTGCATTTACGTAAAAACGTTGTTTTTTAATTAGTATACCGCGGCACTTGACTCGTCGTAACATGCACCGGAGTTATTCGATATCATTGTGCCAATTTGGGAGACGTGAGAGGAGGGGAGGGACATTACCCCACATCCCCCCCTAACCCCTCCGATATCCATCCTGTCTCATCCTCCGCGACCCTTCTCCTCAGAAAAACCCCTTAATCACCTTTTCCTCCCCCAGACACGCTCCCTCCCATTCACAGAGCGAACCCATGAGCAACCTCGCTCCCCCGAATTTTAAACCACCGTTCACACTTCCTTCCCACCCGAAGCGACCGACCCCTTACCCTGCACCCGTTCCTCCTCCTCTCCCCCACCCTGTAACCCCCAAACGCTAAGCGCGCTGCGACCCTGATGGTGTTGGTTGGGCTGGAAATGTATTGAAAAGGGAGGGAGGGGGGGAAGTAGGATATGTTTCCCACCCCTTCCCTCGCTTTGCCTTTGTGAATGGTCACTGGAGCGTCAATCCGAGGGCCTCGTCAAGGGAGCCGTGCCACTCCCCGCAGGAACACCACTCCCGACACCCCCAAAGCCTTCTCCCCAACTACCCTCGCAGCTACCCTTCCTTCCAATCCCTCTCCCCCCCTTTGAACACTATCCAACCGCACATCTCCCATACCACCCTGCCTCCAGTTTATACTTTTTCATCGGAGTGAAATTCCCTTTCACCAAATGCCGACCCTCATGGCTGAAGGCGGTTCGCCCGGGCCCGGGGGATGGCCAATCGGGAACCATTGCATGAGGACGCAAAGAGTACGGTCACTTGGTTACCACGTTGAGGTGGCCGAAGGGAGGAATGAGTAGAGCCGCTGAGAGGCAAGCTTCCGTCCCGGACCGTGTTTGCCTGACAAAACGTATTCTGGGAGCTTGAACAGGAGTTGAAATCAGGGCATAAAGCGCCATTGCCATAAATTTCATCGTCTTTAATGTGCTGCTGCTGTTTTATCTGCGGTCATTTCATTCGACATGCATACAGTCTTTGGAGATTAACACCGTACGGACTTGAGAATTAGAATTGGCAATGAGGAGGTTTAATCGTATGTATGTACCTCTCATTATCGGATTTTTTCTTGCTTTTCTTCAGAGAACTTTTAAGTGTAGCTGTTGGTCTGGTTGCAACACTTAACGGGCTTCTAGGAGTACAACTTCATCTCAGCCTATTTACTATCCCGAGGTGTTTTGCCCTAAGCAGCCTTGTTTATTGTAGAATTTCGACTGCCGTATTCACTCACTCGTCAGAACCAGCAATGCTCTTTCAGTGAGTCTGGTAAATAGACTTTCGCCTTAAACCTTGCTGGTGCTACGGCAAAATATGAACACTGAAGATGTTGGATATACTCGAGTAAATACAAAAGTTAAAGGAATAAGGCTTCACTTAAGATACTCTGCCCTCATTTTATCTTTTCTTTACGACTTTAGTTTCCATTCATTTCTTCTCTCATAGTCTTCTAGTTTTCGAAAATATTTCGGCCCTTCTATCCACCCACTCGTTCGTCTGTATCCCAAGGCTTGTCGTGGATGTATATCCGTATCGAACGTGAGCGTTGCCTTTTCCCCTACTACATAGTCCTACTGATCGCTGAACCCTTTTGGGATTCGCGTCTTCCTCGTCACTTCCGTCCTACCGAGCCTAACCTTCCCCATCGCCGGTCTTCCCCCCTTCTCCACTGAACCACTCCTCCTCGTCCTCTTGCCGTGCTCTCTTGTCGGATATATTTCCGTAGTCGGCGACCGGGAAATGCCATTTGCGCCTCTCAATCCTCGAACGCCCATACCCGTCGAAGCTCACTGTGTCCCCCCCCTGCGGGGCAAGGTTTAGTCCCCATCCCCCCCTGTCCCTAACACTCCGACACCCGTCACCCCACTGCCACCCCCTCCCCCCTTGGGCTCTCGTACAGCCTTTTTCCCTTAATGCGTAGACTAATTCACGTATGACCCCTTTTTCCTCGAGCGCTAGACCCCTCCCATACCACACTTTGCTTCCACCGCATCCCCGCTCGGCCGCTGCTCATTTACGTTCTGATGGTGATCGATGTTTTGGAAACACGTGTATATTCACACAATGGATGCATTAGCGCCGCGCAGCGATGCCCCCCGCCCCCACCTCTATCCACGCCCCACCTCCCCCAACCCACACCCCTCTTTTGCTGCCCCTTCGTTCCGATTCGCTAATTGAAGCCCCCTCCCCCCCCAGGGTGAATTCTTTTCTTTTCCCTTTTTTATCAGTACTCCATGTCGCCCGCTGCCGCCCCCGTACCGAGACCGCGAGAACGGTTTTGAGTTACTCCCGTCGTCGTTCTTTTGTTTTATTTCATTTTTATTTTTTCCCGCGAACTTTACGGAAAATATTGTGCGACATCGGCGAGCTCGTGAGCATGTTCGTGCGGTCTGGACGTGAATTACGGCTTCGTTGTACTCTCTCGTCGTTTTGCTCCCGAATGCATGCGCCACGTGATACGGGCGGGGAAATAAAAAAAGGTTGTTCTCGAAATTGAATCCGGTGATTTCAAGTAGCATTTTTTTTGTCCGTGGAACTAACGAGATAATGAAGAAAAAGACATTGGATCTAGTTCGGTAGGTGTAACAGACAATGCTAATGATGACAGTATATACAATTGTTTTGGCAAGAGTTACTCATAGGATATACATTACGGTTTGTCTCCCCATCGAAGAAATGTGATCAGATTATCAGCTAACGTATATTTGCCTATCAAAAAATGCTGGCCCCTAAACTAGGAGTCACTTATTAAGAAAGGCAGGATGTTGTTTTTATTAGTTATTGTGTTCACATCTTTTTTGGGAGATATTTTCTGCTTCTGCATTGCAGGAATAAGTTTCTGTCATTTTTGACACTAAATAGGCTCCTTTGTCCCAAAAATGACCCACACCTCAGTAGTAGGAAAGTGTTCTGTGGTGTTTGGATCCATTAAGCCTTGTTATCCACATTTGAATTCGTATTTTTTTTGCGAACTCCGAAGTGATTCATCCTCCATTTCTCCAGATTACAACATGGAACGCTAAATCTCCGAAATTTTATGAGCGGCTCCAGTGATCCGCCGTTTCAACGAGATCAATATTTCTCACCCTCACGTTCAGTCATTCACTTCCCTCCCACTGAAAATCACGGCGACTTGCCTAAATACGTGCGCATTCGACAATCCCCACCCACCGTCTCTCCCCTCCCTCGTCATCCACTCCCATCCGCAGTGGGAGACCTAGCCGTGCCTTCGCAGCAACCACCACCTATCCACTCCTTTGCACCTATCCCCTCCCACGCAAAGAACGCACCTATCCCCTCCCCTATCTCACTCCCACCCTACCCACCTCCCCTCTCCTTCCCAACCCCCAACTCTCCCCTCCCCACGCCTTTTACATCAACTGTGCTTTATTACGAAGCTTGTGGGTCCCAATTAAGAGGCGGCAGCTGTGAAAATTAATGGGGCTTGGCTTTTAAGATGTAATTGGGCACATTCATAACTTCGTTCCCTTCCTGTACCACCCCATCCACTGTCCTTTCTCCTACCCCTCCCTTCTCCTCCTCTCCCCCTTCTAAACCCCTCCCTCCCTCCCTCCTCGCACCTCCCTGTAGACCAGCTTTTCCATCCATCCCTCCACACACTTTTCGCGTTTTATTCAACTCCCGCTCATTTTCCCTCCCTCTCCACGGTATCCTCGCCGCTATTCCCCTGACATGCTCGCAACGTGGCTCTCTCTCACTCATTCAACCCCTCCCACACCTTAAATATCGTTCTCCCTCCTCCCTTCGCAACCCCCTTTTTCCTATTTCCCCTCGACGTCTCCCTCCTGGTTCCGTTCCTCCCTCGAACTCCGCACTGGTCCACGACCCATCTTAGTCACTCCCCTCAGACGCTTTACCGTTGTGAAAGAGGTGTTGGACCCTTTTCTCCAACTCGGGCAGAATTGTCAATGGCGAGCTTTATGTCACGGATTAAGTTGTGGATAGCAGCATTATCTTTTGCCATTGTGCCCAAAGCGCACTCTTTACTAAGTTCGATTCACTGCGCGTGCAATTTCGTTTTCTTATAGAACTTCCCCTAAGGCAAATTCATTCATTCTTGCAATGTTGTGTGTCTTTGTGGTATTATTTTTTCTATAAATCTACTGGACATTAGTGCCTTTTATTGTGACTTCTATAGTCTTAGAGTATCTTTAATTTAGCCGTATTTCTGAATTTTGGTTAGTTTGCCAAAAAAATCATCGGGTAAATTGTTCTTGTTATGGATGTTTTTATATTTATCAGATCACAATTTGATGATGTTAATGCTTGGATAACCTATTGCGAGGACATATTTTGTCACTTGAAGGCGTTTACGGCAAAGACAATGCATAAAATCTTCACACGTTTAAAATTTTTTGATTTATTGCCTTTTTCAAGGAAGTGGATCTATTTAATGTCCCAAAGTAGTTTAATTTGTAGTAATTATGTTATTTCAGGTGAGATATCCATTGATATTAGTGTTTTGAATTGTTATTGAGGGCACTGTATGAAAAAATATATAGAAATATATGTGGCTTTTACCATAATGACTGGTGAGTGTCAGAACTGATATTTAAACTCGCGTATCTTTCGTCGAGAGATACTTTTTATGGTGAAGGAAATACTGCTGTACAAAACTGGAAACATGCTGGCTGAAAATAACATGTAATTTTCTCCTATTCTACCGAGATAGTGGCGGCAAACGGAAAAAGTCTTTTGAATTGTTATCGAGGGCACTAAATGAAGAAATATCTAGAAATATATGTGGCTCTTAACATAATGACTGGTGATTGTCAGAACTGATATTTTAACTTGCGTCTCTTTCGTCTAGAGATACTTTTTATAGGGAAGGAAATACTACTGTACAAAACCGGAAACATGCTGACTAAAAATAGCATGTAATTTTCTCCTATTCTACCGAGATAGTGAAGGCAAACGGCGAATGTGGGAAGGCGCGGGATGAAAGCATCTCCGCCGCGGTCGGAGGCCGGTAATGAGAACCAGACGAAGCGGTGGAGCACTTTCACTCCCGGTACCTTCGCCGTCTCGACGCTAGCGTTCCTCTACACGCACCGACGGCGCCTCACAATCCCGCCTCAAATCCACGCCTCGCGGCGGTAAACCCCCCTCCCCCCCCACCCTCCCCCCAAAACCCTCGTTCCTTCCAAAGCTTTCGTGCGAATCGGGCGAATCCGCGAATTGCTCTCCCAACCCCCTCGTCCCACATCCACAATACCCCGCTGTGCTCTCGCCATGGGATGTTGCTAAGCGATGGCGCAGGGGATTGGGTGGGGTGTGAGAGGAGGAAGGGTTTAATGTAATAGGTCGGAAGAGTTGTAGTTTTACGGCTGAGGAGGCTGTGTGGAGGGGCGGGGGGGGGGGAGGGAGGGAGGGTTTATGGCGGGGCGGGAATTCCTCCGCCTGGGCGAAAGCAGATTTTGAAGGGATCTTGTCACGTGAGAAGGGGGAGTTAACTGCTCGTCATATCTGTGTCCCAATATATTCAACGGCTGAGACCCTGGTTCCCTGACGACGCTTCTCATTCCATAAAAGCGACCGCGTATGCTGAAGGTAGTTAGAGCGAGATATTTCCCTAGCCATAATAGATACCATATTCGAATTTTATATTTTTATTTCAGCGTCTGTGTGAATTACCTATGAAGTAAATATAGTATTATTAATGGTGCAAAAATATAGTGTATATGACAAAAATTATCAGTAATTAATTAAATATATCTACATAATCTCTTTGAATTGAATCATTTTTTCACTCCGTACGACTAAAAATCCTTCAAAACAGCAGGTTTTTTTGCGATTCGGTAAACATTATTGCGGTGAATAATTGATTAATTTAAAAAAATGTTGAGGAAACATGCCAACTACACACATTTAATTTTTGACGAAATCTAGGTGTAATGAAGTCCTAATTTTTTCAATATTCTCCCTCTGGAGCGCACAGTCGTAATTACTCCCATGTAAAACAGCTTGTATTTTTAAGCAAAATGCTCGGAATGTAGTTTGGCAAGGGGTTAATATTTTGATATCATTGGAAATATGTGAGTTTTTTCTTTAAAATAAGGTCAAATTCATCAAATTCTAGGTGAAGTGATTTTTCGCTCAAACTACCTTAAGCGAATGGTGAACGTATTCCAGTTCACCACTAAATTACATGGTGGGATAAGATGCATTTTGAGCACTGCATGGCGCAGAAAAAAAAGAAAATCGTCCTCCGGCCAAAGTTAGGGAATCTAAATTCAATAAAGCGGAAACCGTGATGAATGAAATGGGATTCAACGTTATAAAATTATTTAATTAAATTGTTGTTTTCGCCCTGAACTCTTAGGATGGATCACATTGCAAACCACAGTCACTGCTGTATTCGTCAATGATGCATCGTGATGATTTCATGTTCGTCCCTGTTGTTATTCGTACATGTTTCGTTTTTCGAACCAGTTAGTATGTAATGAGCAACGAATTAGGGTTAACCGCTTAAATTTCATCCCTGCAACGCTCGTCTTCTTCAAGTTCAAGCTTTCGCGGACAGAGCTCCACTTCTATAAGTGAGAAGAATAAAGTGTTGGTTGTTAATAATTATTTTAGTAATTGTATTAGTGTCTAATGCTGAGGCGATCAGTCCAAAACCACTTCGCTTTTCAGTTGTCTCGGCGGCGCATTTTCTATTTACGCCCACGAGTCATTCGATCTACCTCGGGCTGATTATTTCCGCAGACTATAATTGATGCGCTAATGACCGATATAAAAAACCTAACCTCTTTCACTCTGCGGATTAATATGGCGAAGCGAGGAGAAACTCGAATTAATGGTTCCCCGCCCGCACCCCGCGAACCGTGGGCAGGTAACTATTTATGCTCCGATGGTAATTAGAGATCAATTAGTAAAACTACGCAAATTAATTTATTCTTCAGCCGCCACCCCTCCGCTTCGGCTGGTGGATTTCTTTCCCATTCACGCGTCCACTCTCTTTTTCGGCTTCTCTCTCTCTCTCTCTCTCTCTCTCCATCTCTCTTTCCCGTCATCCCCCGCGCTAGGCTTGCTCGGCAAAGGTCGCGCGTCAGGAAAGGGAAGAAGCCTCGACACCAAAACTTCCAACAAGTGGTCGTTTTTGGCCGTTTGGTGCAGCAACAAATTGAAATTTACATCCTCCTCTTCCCGCCCTACTCTCCGCCAATAACTACTCATCGCGAGCAGGACCCGCCACCCCTCCTTCCCCTACCTGTCCCCATCCCTCCACCCTCAACCCCGGGAGTGACGTGTCACTCTCGTGGGAATATGACTCGCGGACGTCGCGGAAAGAACACACGATCGCCATTGGTGGGTGAGAGCGGGGATATTCGGACTCGTCACGTCCGGCGCACCACGAGGGGCATTAGAGCAGCAAATCTTGTCTCCCTGCTGAACACTCACGACTCTGACACGTCAGCCGGCCGCGTGGGGGGGGGAATTAACATGGAATAAGTCAGGGGCTGGCGGCCGGAGAACTGTTTCGGGCGTCCCGCGTTCGCAACAGCGCGGGACATGTCGACGCGGCGAAATAAAAGCAAGAAATCGTTCGGGGGTGGAGTGGAAGAGTACACTTCCGTGCGAGAGTAGGGGGGGAAACGAATGGACCGAATGCTGAGGGGGATGCTGAGTGATGTGATGCAGCAAGGGGCAGGAAATGCCTGATGGATTTAGCGGATCTGAGGTTCGATCGGTGGGCGTGGAGGCGGAGGGTAGTGTCAGGAGTTGTAAGCACAAACGAGACCTAAAATGTGCATCCGCATGCTCATGTAGCCTCTAATCCTCCGCGAGGACGTGAAGCAACGGGTTGCAGGTGGCTCAGAAAGAGGGAACTTGGGAAGAAATGAATTGGAACGTTGAAGAATGAAGCTTAGTATTACAGAGAGGTGAATTTCTAGTAGGTTAATCCTTTTCCTAATTTTCCCCTCTTCGAAATCTGAAGTCTGAGAGGAAATAATGTGTGAATGTGAGAATTCATTTGTATGCGATATGTCTAAGCAAGTGCGCAAACATCATAGACATCATTAATTACTTAGTGTCATATTCCTTGTGGATCCAAATCCATTAAAACTTACCCAAACTCCATGTTGATGTTTCTCCCTAACGGGCTTCCGACTCTGATTTTAAATTATGTGAACTATTTTCACGGTTAATATCCCACAAAAAAATGTGTTCCTGGGCAACACTTCCATATGCGAGATGTAGTTGAAGGAATTACGAAATGGTCT
This sequence comes from Pyrrhosoma nymphula, assembly GCA_963573305.1. Taxonomy (NCBI): domain Eukaryota; kingdom Metazoa; phylum Arthropoda; class Insecta; order Odonata; family Coenagrionidae; genus Pyrrhosoma; species Pyrrhosoma nymphula. The sequence goes on from OY754338.1 coordinate 86,757,534, forward strand.
TCCAATGAAAAAAAATCTCATACGTCATTCGTTGGTATTAGTAATGATCCACGGTGATAGCACTCGTAGCATTGTTTCGGTGAAGGCCATAGCAAAAGGGATGTAGCAAGAGTGGCGAATGGAGAAAAGTTTCTGTTGTAACGTTGGTGGGAAGAATGAAGCACAAATTGAACGCTGGAGAGAGTCGTGGTGAAGGGGGAGTGATATGAGGGTAGGGGAATAATAGGAGCGGGAGGGTTCGGGGGGGAATAGGAAACGATTTTGATGGAGCGAAATCGATGTCCTCCGTACTCCATTATTCATTTAACCGAGCAGATATAATAAAGAAACATTGGGAGCCCGTTTAGAATTGGGTCGTGGTAATGCAGTGAGCTCTGTCTCGGAGCTATATGACGCTCGCAGTGTGGTGGCGAGAGCCGTTCTCGTGGGAATATTGGGTGTGCCTAAGCATCAGTCACGAAGCTGTCCACGATTCGTGCCTTCAAATAATTAATGTGGGATCTCAAGTGTTTTACCACAATGCCACTACCGATGTCTGTTTTCTAATATTCTGGTTTATTAATGGGGTGTTCTGGGAAATAAACTGTCGACTTGATAGTGTGACCCATTTGACCTTTTTGATTGAAAACCTTAGTGTAAATGTAATCCATAGTTTTGGCAGTTATGGAATGTATTTTGCGTATGTATACACTCCTGAATTAGAGCCAGTCGCGCCTCCCTTACACTCTCATTGTTTATGAAAGTATTCCTAGTGGGTGCATGATAATGGAGAGGCCTATATGCTGTGGAAAAAATTAACCAACTTCAGAAATAGGAGACAAAATGTTCGATGACATGATAGAGAGTCAACGATACCAAGCCGACTTATTGATAGGTGGAAAATGATGAGTAAGGGTGATAAAGATATCGAAAACTCACGTGTATTGATAATGAAGAAAAAAATATAGTAATGGTGTTTAATTGAACTCCTCATTTGTAGCTCCGATAGACTATATTGATTTTATTAAAATCTTCTATATTCCCTTATCTCCATTTATTCATTTATTTCTCGCCTTTAGTTACCTTCTTACTTCCTCTGGTATAGTCCACTTATTTTCCTCCGGAGAACTCTAATATTTCTCCTTTATGGTCCTCGTCGCTGAAAATCTAACTAATCCGGGTCAAACTAGTGTTGCGTGGCTCTACTAGCTCCCGAAATGTTGGGAGTGATTTCAGTCAATGCAGAGCATTGGATTTCTTTCACGAGTGCCTGCAAAGTGGACGAAGGAGAGGAAAGCGAAGGCGTGGGACGAACGCGGGGAGATGGGAAGGGAAAAAACGCGTGAAGAGAGAAACACGAGGGAGGAAGGGATGCTGGCTGCCCTGTTGGGGGGGGGCGGAATCGGGAGAATTAGGGAAGGGGCTTGGGAATTAGGGGGGTGAGGAGGATATCGACAAGGGGGAGTAGGGGGTAATTTGCCTGTTCTCTGTGGATCCTGTCGCTGCAGAAGGGAGAGGGATTGGCCGCCGAGGAATCGCATGTGGAGTATTGTGTTTTGTTGTGCGCGGGGGCGGTTTGTTTGTGCGGGAATTGGGGTTGGTGTGGACCGAGGGCCGTAAGTGGTGAGTCCGGACGGCGTGTGGAGGGGGGTGTGTGTCGGCGATATTGGTCCGGGAAGGGAGGGCTCGGAGGGAGGAGGTGAAAGGGTTGTCGAAGGGGGAGAGAGATTTGGCGTTGGACTGGGGGAGGTAATAGGAGTAGTGGAGGCACTCTGCTAGGGCCGTGCGATTGTGTGTTCGTGTGTGTGGAAGTGGCTGAAGAGGGGCAAATCCATCAAAGAATGGCACAATATTGCGGCCGTCTCGACTCGCCCTCTCTCTCTCTCTTTCCGCCTGGAAATGTTTTGCGAGGAACAATATTTAGCCATCAGTCTCACCGACCCCCCTCTTGCCGCCTCCCTCTGTCCTCCGGAATCTCCTTTTAATCCTTTCCTTTCCCTCTTCATCTTTTTGCCCTTTACTGCCGTCAATCTCATCCCTCTTCTGTTTGAGCCCTAAAAAAAACTTCATTGCATTCCGTTATATCTTACGTCTGAAAACATTTAGGCGTTTGCCGTTAAATTGTTATATCAATTTGGTATTGCTTGAAGATTAAAAGATTTATGCGTCTATGGAATTCATGCAGTCGAGGAAGGAATTAAAATGAACAGGATGAAGAATTGTCTATTCCTGATTGTGAAACATATTTAAAAGCTTTAAGCACACGTGATTCTCCTATGTGGAGGCATGTAAATGAACGTCTTTGCTCCATGGCCTCTCGCTTCCATTCAGTTTTACTAAATAGTCTGTTACAATTTAAACACCCATAATATTAACCTTTAATAATTTTATCAATTTCTATTGTAAGAACTATATTAGTTTTGTGTCCCTGTGTTTGTCATTTGAAGCAGGGTTTATTATGTTGGATGATTGATCATATTAGTGAAAATAAGTGAAATATATGACGAAATAATATTTTTTGCTGGTATATGAAATATTTTGACGGTATAAGTAAAGAAATCATATATTTATCCGAGTTCGGGTGAACTGTACGAATCCTAATATTCAAGTTAAACTATAATGAGTGGCTGTCAAATATTGTTTATTTTTTCCTTAAGCTATATCTATATCTCATTTATAACTCCCGTCCACATCCCGCACTGTACCCAGGTTTTTCCTAGTACAATCGTTTGTAGCCGTGCGGGCTTATCAGCTGAGCGCTTATTCCTCTCCTCTACGAAACCACACCTATTGCCTAGAACGCTCCTCGGTGTGCACTAGAACTCTCGCATTCCTCGGAGGGCATTGAACACAGGAGAAAATTTGTACAGTGAAATGCACTCAAGCCAGTGTGCCCGCGCTCATGTCCCGGCCGCTCACTTAGGCCGTGATGGAGTTGACTAAATTGCGTTGCATGTTTTTTCGAAGCGGGCTGGATAAATTCCCCTAAATGTAAACTTGGCGGTGGCGATGAAAACCTTGATAAAATATTACCGAGTGGATTACGAGGCATCTAACCGAGAATACGCGTTTCAGCGTAGGTAACTGCGCGTACTCCCGAGGAATAAAATGTTGCTTCAAGTTTTTGTTGTGCTTAGTTGTCTGTATGTTGGCATTGTTCGTTTATTTTACTAAACTGTAGTGCTTTTACTTGCATTATCGGTAGCAATTTCGAGATAATGTTGCAATCAAACAACTGCTTGTGAGTCTGCATTATTTCACAGGTATGCACCCATAAGCAAAAATCTTGAGTTAAACTTACAACTACTCGAGTATTAAAAAAATGAGAGATATGCGAAAAATGCGAATATATATATATCTTAATAAGTAAATGAAATACTAACTTTGTTTCCTTCCACAGATTTATTTTCTTGGTACAACATGTTTCGACATATCGGTGTCATCATCAGGTACCTGATGATGACACCGATGTGTCGAAACATGTTGTACCGAGAAAATAAATCTGTGGAAGGAAACAAAGTTAGTATTTCATTTACGAAATTCAACTTCCACCTAGTTGAGCCTGAAACAATGGAACATATATCTTAATGTTTATTCTATCGTACATATAATCAATATTATTCAATCCATTCATAATCGGCTTGGGCCTTGTCAAATATTTTTTAAACTTGATTTCACATTCTAGTTCCTATCTCTTTCAGTATAAATATAGTAAAATATGAGTGGTACTATGGGGAATATTTCAGTTCTTGAACCAGTTTCATGTGATGATGTAATTGAATACGAGCTATAATCATGCAACCTAAAAATCTGTGGAATGACGACTAGAAACCATCGCTGTGACAATTCAAATGTTTGCTTTAAAAATGAGGAGATGGGTAATTAGTTTTTCAAACCCACGCTGACATGTTATTGACTCCCTCAGCTCGGCGCATTAAGCCTGAGCGTGCGTAGACAGTTTAGGAATCAGCAGTCGGAGGACTAGATCGACGCCAGTGTGTGATGTAGTTTCCCTCTGCCCAGTCACATATTCCCGTACCCTTCCTTTACCCTTCCCAGCGTCCCTCGGGACCGAAAGAGACACACATACACATCCACGCATTCTACGCCCTCCTCCACCCCTCATTCCAGCCAAACTCACTCCACTCCGCCCTTTCCTCTTCACTCAGTCCTTTCAGACTTCCATTACTCCGGCGATGGATAATCCCTGCTAATGATCGCCAGCTCTGGCAATTTGCTCCCAGCCTCTCTCTCTCTCGCACCCCCGCTCCCTCCATTTCACCCCTTTGCCTCCCCCCTCAGTCCCTATAGCTCTCTCCTATTCCCTCGCCAGTTCCCTAAACTCACCCCCTTTTCAACCCCCCCCCCCTTTCCCCGAAAGCGACCATTCCCACTCCCGTCGTCATGGAACTCTTCCCCAACCTCGCATGCTTCGTAGTATTGGGTTGCAAACACTCTGCAGAGCTTTCACCCTTCTGCAAGAGTTTGTCAGCTGGCGTTGGGAGGGGGTTTGCCATCCTTTCTACCCCCGCGCACAATTTCGTGTGTGGACCCCTGCGTGTGGTATTGTGTTCTGTGGCGAGAGGCGGAGGTTGAGAGAAATTCCGCGCTGCGTTGACACGGCATGCCGCGGTGGAAAGAATAGGAAAAAGGGTTGATGGTGGCGAATACTTTGGGGAAGTGCGAAAAAGTTTATATTTTTTCCTAAGCAAAATTCGTATCATGCTTTCATAGCTACTCTTGTTATTTCATTATGTAGACCCTTTTAATGCGAAACGAGAAATTTGCCTTCTTTTCATGGCTGATTTTTAAAGGGGCAACGGCTACTAAAGTGAAATTTTGTAGTAAGAATGAGTAGAGGAATTTTGCGAAAAAAAATGAATTGAAAGGTAACACTATTACCCAATATTGATTTATTTTAAGGTTGAAACTTTATTGAAATTAAATGACAATCGTTTAAGCTCTAGGAAACTTTTGAACTACGTATTCAATCCACCCGAGTGGAATTAATGGTGATCGGTATAATACTGTCGAGACAGTCATCTGATTCCCGGTATCGGCCGAAGGATATGAGCGTGGGACGTTAGTTTGCATAATTAGTTTCTCCTTTTTGTGACGGCTATGTTGCCCGTCGCATAGTCGGGGGAGCTCTTTGCACTCTGTTTAAGAATAAAGAAACCGAGCCCTTTGTGCGAGACCACGCGGTAATCGGATATAGATGGGGTGAATGCGAGATGGTGTCACCCTCTCGTTCTGCTCTAACTGGATCTTCTCTCGGATGGAGGGCGGAGGGGAATATAATGCATACGGTGAGAGAGAGAGAGTGCAATGGAGTTAATTGGCCAAGTACCGGCGGGGAAAAAAGAAAGGGAGGGATTGAGGATCTTCTGGCACAATGGACACTTTGAGAAAGCAATTACGCATTCAGTCCGATGTGGAAGGAGTGAGTGGAGAGGAGGGCCCGGCACTCAAGCCACCTTCTCCTCGAGGATATCGGAAACTTATTTAGCATTGGCCTCAGGGGGCGGCGGAGGGTTTTCTGGAGGATATTTCGAGAAGGCAGGGATCTGGGACTGCGGGGAAAGGGTACCGTAACACCTCCGGTTGAGTGAGCAGAGGGAACGTCGGATAAGGCGCCAGATGGGTAGAGGAGAGGAGTGTACCATTGTTGTAGGTCAAATCTTGACGAGTTAGGACGTGAAAGCCAGATTATAGAGGATGCTGGAATCCTTTCCACAAGATCAACTCTTTCCTGAAATAATTTTCGTTGAATCTCGAGAAAGTGAGAAAATATTAAAGGCATTTGCAGGGTCTCATGGTGGGAAACTCTCATGGAAAGCTTACTATTCGGAGGTTTTGAAACCATCCTTAGGGAGTAGTGGGTCAATATGCCTAATGTTCTTATGTTTTTTTCAATTCTTCGCGCATAGAAGCAAGTCTTGAATTCAGTTATTTACAATTATTTTACAAATCCATGATAATTTATCATTATGGTAATGGGAAAGAGTTATCTTACTAATAACTCATATATTTTCACCTTCTCTCGTATATAATTTATGCGCTACCTCCTCAAACAATCCTTTATTGTGCAATCCTTTAATGGTTTCCTCTCTGCTATCGCTTTACTTTTTATATGTTTATTGCTCGCTCTATCATTTATAGGTATCACAAACGATGTACCCCACCACCCTTCAGATGTCTTGTCCCTTGGACCATGGTGCCGACATCAAGCTGTTGCTATAGCTGATTCATGTATGACAGCTGACGAAGGCCCATGAAGAAGCGTGAAGAAGCATGTTCGAGGCTGAAATGCATTTGTCACATTATTCAGTGGCTTTCTGTTACGTTCATGAAATATCTCCTTGTCCTCAACCCTTTCATAAAGTCATTTTGAAAACTTTTCGCCACTAATTTGAATTATCCGCGCGTTATTGCTCCACTGCAGCACTTGCCGTGCTCACATCCCGTGGCATCAGCTTGCAATGCTTGCGTTGATGTAAAAGGAGCGGAAGGGGTGCGTCGCGATTAGGAGGGGGTTGGGGTAGAGAGTGAGGCAAAAGGTTGTCTGTGGAGGGGAAGAGGGATGAGGTATAAAAAGATTAACAAGTTTACAATGTTTAACCGACGGAGGGGCGAGGTGGCTCCCGTCGCTCGGGGGCGAGGAAGGGGGTGTGGGGGGGGGGGGATGTGTTGGGGGGATGAACGGGGTGGACCGATTTGGCGGGGGATGATTGAGAAGGGTGCGGGGGTGAGACTTCGGGAGGCTTTTGAGGAGGGTGGGCGAGAGAAAGACCGGGGGTGAGAAAATCGTATTACGGCTCTTCCCCAACCCCCAGTCCGCCCTTAATCACTCCTTTACTGCCCAATGACTTTGAGGCGGGGGGAAGGAGGAGGCTCAGAGGGTAGCTGGGCCCGGGGAAATGCATTATTAAACCACCCCCCTCCCCCCTGCCTCTCCCTCCAACGGCGGTGGTGCAGTCCCACTCCCTCTTAACCCTCGTGGGCCCGTCCTATAAAGGGCTTCGGTCCTTGCGAAGTTTCCACCCTCCCCGCCGCCAATCCACGCCTCTGCCCTCCCACGGCAGCGGCCCTTCGGACGGGTCTCAGGGACCCAATGAAGTTTCGGGCTCAATTAGATCCGGCACAAAACACCGGGGCCGTGTTTTTGAGTTCGTGTGGGGAGGGTGGGAGGGTTGGTAATGCGTGGGGAATGCTTTAAGAGGGGGTGGTGGGAGAGAAGGGGTGGAATTTTCACTCGGTGGAATGGGTTCAGTTCCGAGAGAGAGAGAGAGATGTGAGGGTGGGGGAAGGGATAGGGTGTATACAGCGTCCGGGGTGTATACGAAATTAGCGGAAGTTTCTTTTTTCTCTCGCCCAAGTCTTGTAAGCTGACTCCCGCTTTTGCATCCTCTCTCTCTCTCGTCTCCAGTTTTTGCACCGCACGCCTTTCCCTTGGTCGTTTTTCTTTCTTCCTCGTGGGAATTTTAAACAATTTTCCTCCCCGGGAACTCCAGCTCACGCGTCCCCGTTCCCGCCCCGTCAGCTTTTCACCCCTCATCTCCCGCTTGGGAGATACACGTACATATAACCCATTCCTCGGCCTGCCTCCTTACTTATTCATTTCTCGGGGAGACAATTATCCAATGTTTTCAATTGCAAACCCCCTCTCCCCCCCCCAATCCCCCCCATGAGGTGCGGAGAACGGGAGGCTGAGGGAACACAACCCTTCCTTCATGACTGCCTCTCTACTTCCTCTCTTTCTCTCTCCCTCCAGAGATGTGTATATATATCTGAGATCGCGGTGCGTGTTTCACGCGTTTTGAAGGAGGGGTCTTAAACCCTTCAACCCTCCCTCCGTTCTAATTATTCCCCCGTTATTAAATAATCTCGTTGCGTGGGGCAAGAGCGTTTTTAGGGGAATGATGCTATGTTTAAATGTTTAACGAAGCGGCTGTTCTCACGCCCCAGGAAACGTTAATCCTGGTGCCCCGCTTTCGCAAGGTTTTCGCTGGAATGAATTTTCCGGGGAATCGAGCGAATGATTACGGGGGAAGTGGATGAATGGGCCGTCGAGTCGGGGAAAGTCTCTTGTCCCCAGAGTCGCATAATTGCCATTTTTGCGCTGCGGATGCTGCCTAAATCTTGCCGGGGGCTTGAGTGCAAAACCGTAAGCTTCTTCGCGCGATCAAAACTCTGACCTAAACCACTCGGTGAAAGTTATGATGGCGATTGAATTAATACAATCAGTCGAGTTGACTCTTCTGAACGCAGTGTAAAGGTAGATCGGGGTCGTAATCAGGTGCTGTACGCGATAGGTTTGTGTGTTCCGGGGACCTGCATTTCGTTCTGAATACGAATGGCTGGAGTTTCTTCGTCGCAGAGCGAACTATAGACTGGAAACTTAATTCCATTAAACGAATTGCTTCATTCAGTTCGCCTCCCGCGGAGTTCCCATTGTTTGATATTCCCCCGTATTAAGCTGGATAGGTGTACGTGAGTATTTCAGCCGCGCTAAAAAAATGCGCTTCACATTCAGTCATACAAACTCAATTTGAGGCCGAATTTCCGCGTGACCTGAATGCCTCCGCATGGGTTGAAACGCGGAGCGCTCCTGTTTTTTTGCAGCTAATCTTTTTCCGTAGGCAATTTATACATTTTTTCTACCGACCCGCAGCAGCAAACCCAATTTATCCTTCCGGAGTTTCTGTCCATTTGAAAAAAAAAACCTTTTCGTTCGGCTCTCCTCTGTTTGTATAGCACTCCCTTCCGCTGTTTTTCCACAGCGTCATCGATATGCCTCCATTCTCTTGGTCCTCCAACTCCATTGCTCCCCTCTTTCCCAAAATTCCTCTCTTCCCTATTGATAGAGACCATTGTCTTCTGTTTGATGGAAATTTCATAAAACTCTACCCCTTTGGCTCCCCAACACATTACCAATGGTGCTCATTTCTCTACCCACCTTTTATCAAAATATACACAACTACGAATCATTTTACTAATTTTTTCGAACGCTTTCGCTTATCGTTTTTGCATTCTCCTTATGTGTTCTCTCAACCTACGCTATAGTTCTCCCTGTTTTGAATCTCTTTGCTCAAAAACAAAGACGCTAGGAGTTATCAATATCTCCTAACCCAGTGCCATCGATGAAGAAGTAAAAGTTTTGATATTTTTTAAGGCAGAGCGCTGAGATTGAGTAACTTATTAGTGGAGTTATTGCATTAATGATTTAGTTATTGCCGTAATAGCTGTCATAAACATACATTATTATTTCTCATTATTATCAGAATTTTTTTTCATATATAGCTAGCTATCCCTGCTTTCTTTCTCTCGTCCTTCTGTATAGTTTATAATGAAAACTTTCGCATGCTTTTCCTCATTACCAACGCAACATTAGCAACGGGGAACTGTGTCAAGTTTAATCAAGTTGAAGGTGTCACAAAGATATACGTTGGTTCAAAGTAGCTATAATAAAATGGGGAATAAACGGCCTAATACGATATCGTATTATGTTCTTTTGACTGGTGTGAATATGCTCGCTCTCCACGGCACATCCCCATCTTCTATCGTATCTTGACTGTGTAAAATTATTTTACCCATCGTGGCGATCTCTTCCTGCCTCCCACCGTGGACCCTCCCGCCTCACTTCTCTCCCCCCACCCCGCACACTTCCCATTTCGCCCATCACTTGAGCTTCCCAATTTTCCCAGGAGAGGGAGTTAGAGCTCCAGTGCTAGGAATCGCGCCACCACAATTTCATCTCCGCAAAACTGCTCCGCCCCCCGCCGCACTTCAGATGCGGACCCCGTGCCACCCCGCAAAGTACCCCGCCCCTAGGACCGTAAACCGCGTCAGCCCCTGCCCCACGCCTTCCCAACCCCCCCACCCCCTTCCCCCCGCATAACCACTCGATGTATCCCCAGCCTTTTACCGTATCCTCCCGGAATTGACCCGGAATCGGTGCTAGCCGGAGGAGGAGGGTATGGAGTGGACGATGTCTGAGAGGGCTTGGATGGGATATAAGAATTTCCGGGTTGCAAGGGAGAGGGCGTCGGCGAAGGGGGTCTTTTGAGTGCAACTCATCCTGCGGATTCCTTCCCGAGTCGTGGTCTTTATCGACTATTCCCATGCGCGTCACAGTGTAGCAGGGTGGGCCCTAAGGGCCGGCCTATCGCCTCGTGTGCCCCTCGACCAATATATCGGCCTCGCCGTGCCGTTGGGGTGGCGTGGGGTGGTGAGGATAATGCCGTCCGTGTATTAGTACCGTGGTCAGGGGCGTGGGGGATGGCGGAAACGGACGAAAAATAAGGTCTTGGCGACGTCCGAGCCTTTGATATATTATATTACCAGTTTTGCAGCGGGGGAGAGATTTTGTGCGTTCCTTCTCGTGATACCGTTGACACCCGTCCCCCCTCTACTTGCCTCCCTTGCTTTCAATGCCGCTCGCCGTCTTTCGCGAGGGTGGTGGATATGTGCCCGGAATCGCGCAATGGATAGGCAGAGGGCGATGCTTGGAACACCGCGTGAGGTGATTCCGGAATTTTTTCTCCGATGAAGTTTTTCGATGAAAGTACGTAGATACACCTATCCCTTGCCATCGAGCCTTTAGCTTCGTTGGAAAAGAGTCTCCTCGGTTTTGGTTAATCTGCTTCCGTTTTTATTCGGATGTGCAGTGAAATTGGTCCATCTACGGTATTGTGACATAACCCGAGCGTTCCTTCGTGAATTGCCGACTTCGTGCGCCTTTTCTGTATCTTCGAGATCCGTGCCTCGTTAATAATTAATACCATCTCTACGTGTTGTCCATTAAACTTAGTGTGGTGTACAGCCTTAGTTTTTTTTCCACTTTTATTAAATTTTTACTCACGGCAGAGAAACAAAGAAATGTGAAATGTCACGTTCATAGATAAATAATTCTCCCTAATAAACTTTTGGAAAATTAATTAATGTTTATAGTTAGGTTTTCCTGAGAATTCTTGAAAATGATCACATGATGTGCGACCAATCTTGATTGTCCAATTTGTTAACAGTCTTCTTTCACTTAATGAGCCGCTCAATGTATCTTTCCTCTGAAAAAAATCCCTCCTTTTGTTTAATTTTCTATTAAAAAGATCATTTAGCATGCATTCAATCACGATGAGTTGGTTTCCAAGCTAAAACCAGTGATTCAATCAGAAGTTCAAAATCAATCATGGTTCCAGTATATTTCCTTCTCACAATCGGATGTGGACGTCAATTTTCCCGCACCGCCACCGGCATTAATCCGCTTCACGTGACCCGTCGAACGCGGCCCTCGAAATTAGTCCGCTAAAAACGGGAAATTTATCGTAAGAAATGTAGTGGGAACCGTCTGGTGCTCCCCGAGGTCCAAGGGGTATTTCAGCGCCTCATCCCGTGGAGCACATCTGTCTAATTGCCGAGTTGGAAGCGGTCGGGACGCGCGGCGCCGCGCTAATTTCTCAAACCTCGTAATAACGGCCCGCCCGAGGGGGCGAGGCGAGAAACATAAGTCATCAAGCACTTCACTTGTCAAGGCGGAAATATCCTCCGCACACTTATTGGACACGATTCGCCGCCATTGCTTTGCTGATTGCCTTCCGGGGGTTATCCCAATCTCTCCTAGATGCGACATTCCCGCTTCCCAACACGTCTCCCGAAACACGAAGCACACAGAGACACACACACAGCCATACACGTTTCAAGCCGCCCACCCACGCTCGATGCATGCCCAGTGCTGCCTCCTGTGTTATCCTAACACATCACGAAACTTGCGGTCCTCAATCTCTCCAGCCTCCAAACCATCGCCTCCCGAAGGGCTCTCCTCCCCCCCCCTACACCTTCCCGTAATAACCCTCCACCTCTCCCATAGCTTTTCCAAAACACGCCCCTCCCTCTTCTCTTCCTGTTTGGATGTTTTGATGCAGCTGTTACATTGCAAGCACACGTACCATGCCGAAGCCCCCCCCCCTGAATAACCCCACCCACCGCCCCTTCCCATCGTGCCCTCCATTTTCCCGCCTTTTAGCCGGGGAGTTCATAAAGAGGGCGGTGGGTGGGGGGCGTTGTAGGCCATGTGTCACGGCGCTGGGGTCAGACTCATCGAGTAAGGGCGGAGGCAATCAAAACCTTCTGTTTCACACCCTCAAAACGCTTCCCCCACGAATCCTAGAACCCCTCCACCACGTTCACTCCCCCCCCCCACTCTCTCCAGTCTGCCCTATCACATCCACCGGTGTGCGCCCTTAACGCCTTCAACTGTTCTTTTTTTCCCTCCCTCGCGCCTCCTCCACACGGGAAAGGAATCGCCAAAGGGTCTCCTTCCTTCGCATCTCAATCTTTTCCACTTTCCTCGCCGCGCGCTCCCCCTTCCAACATTCCCCGGGTCTCCGGATATCGTCAGCTTATAAAGACTTTTTCGTGTGCGTAATGTGTTTTCGGCCAAATGGGATAACTTCTGCCTACTCCCCCCCCTCCCCTGCCACCTCCCCCACTCACCATTCGCCCCCCAAACAATACATTCCGGCCGTTCAAATGTTCCCAAATTAAGTCGAGCTCGGACCTGCCGGTCGGAATAAACTGGAGACCTTAAGGGGAGGGACTTTTGGGTCATTCTTTCCAGTGGACACGTTTCGTACCCTATTACTGGATTAGTACTTCGCTAGCTAAGATTAGGTTCTAGCTGTGCTGCTTATTTATGGTGTGCTCTACGCGAGAGAAAGGACTGGGTTGCAGCTAAAAGGGGAAACTAGCAATCTAAGAAAGACTTTAAGTTTTTTTGCATCCGTCAGAGTAGAGACATCTAAGTAGTTGAAGCACCCTTTCAATCATTTGTAACCACTCTCAAATGATTTTTTTCGCAAGTAATAACTATTAAATTATCTGTGTGGCAATGGAGAGAAAGTATTCTCGTGTTTTACTTGGGTAAGTACTTCAGTCATATGGACAAAAAGATGGCTCAGTGTTAGCTTTATCTCTGTATGCTTAGTTAATAACCCAATTATATTCTTAACAACAATAAGCGATCCGCAGAACGGCTCAACAGGCTGAAAGATAAGTTAAACTTGAGCACTTACTATGGTGTAGAAATATATAATACTGATTCTTAAACCAATTTTACGTTCGAATAAAAACCAAGTGTGTTTGTGTTTATATCGAGGATATTTTGGATGTTCCCAACATTCCCCACGTACTTTCCGTGTTTAATAAATGTTGAAGAGAAATTCTGCCCAATAGAGTGGCAGAAAGGTGATTGATGAATAATAGTTTTTCATTGAATGCGGATGGGAATCGATTCGTCAAATGCTTTACTGGACTCTTTTCCACCGCATTGCAGACGCCGTAAATAAAAGAAATAAAGCTTGAATTCAGCTCCATTGCTAGTTTTCCGTGAAATGTTACGCCACCAAAGAAATTTTCCTGAAACTTCCTAATCCCGTGGCTTTTTCCGCTGCGAGCCTGGCATCACTGCTACCTTTTCCATCCGTTTCGGCAAAACTGTCGCCGAAAACATTCCGCTCCGCACTCGTCCCGTCGTTGTTGTGCCATTCTTGAAATCCTCCCGAATCCCACTAGAGCTCCAGCAAGGCCTTATCGCAGGGAACGTAGTCTCACCCCCTGCCCACCCACTCCCGCTCCATCGCTCCCACTACGCCCCCTCCCCCTACCTCCCCCGAAGCATCCTTCATAACGTCCTCAACCCCCAACCCACCCTCAGTTGCAAGAGTAACACGTCCCCCTGGTCCAACTCTCCCTTCTAATCCTTCTGACACCACCCCCAAAACACCCCTTTCCCCGAGCCCCGCCTCACTCCCCCGAACCCTGGCAAACAACGACAAAACTGGGGTCTCTCTGCTCTCACTCCCTCCAAACCCTGGTCTCTCCACACGTACACAACGAAAACCCTTCGGAACTATTCGCGCGGAGATGAAAACCTCCGCAGATTGCACAGCGCCGGAAACACAACCGATGTCACCGTGTCCCTCCCTTCTTCACTTCCAATACCCTGTACCCTGTCTCTCGCCCTATCCTCCCCCCCAATCTCTTTCTTACCGAACCCTAAACCCCTACCTCCCCCCCCTACAGGGACACGAGACAAGTCTACCCCCACACCCCCTTTCGCTTCGTTTCCCCGTCAACCCTTTCGGCATTCCTAACCATTGTGCTCAGCGCTTGTTGTTCCGCTACGTGTTCCGCCCTCCTCTCTTTCCTCTCCTATAGCAGTTGTGCTTTTTCGATCCGTGAGCGCGTGGATCGTCTCGTATCTCACTGCACTTGTTGTTGTTGCTGTCGGGGAGTCGTCGTTGTTTTGCCGCTGCCTTCCGCCATCTGAGCGACGTATGTTGGGAGTGGGGGAGTAGGGTGGGCGGTGGAGGTTGACCGGGGATCGAGGGTTGTTCGTACATGCTTTCAGCAACCTTGAAGTGGTGATAACAACTGCGGGTGACCCCTCACTCCCTCCCTCTCTTCTCCTCTCTTATTGCGGCGGCTCGTGGCGTAATGATGCATTGCTCCCGCAGCCGGCCGCCGCGTCCGACTGAGCTGCAGCAGATTTAATTATTCATCGCGGGGGTGCACGTGGAGGGCGGGCGCGGATTTTTTCGCGAGTGAGTGACGGAGAGTCTGTGCAGATCGACACTAATCTATTTCGAATGCAGCCACTGTTGCTGTTAAGTTAGACGTTTGCTCATTCAACGTCCGAAGCCAGATCGAAAATGTCAAGCCTAGTTATTTAGAACTATTTGAGAGTTTATACACATTCATTCGCTCAAATCGAAAAGTATCAAAGCCTTTTTTATAACTCCTTTCGTTTGATTTTACACATGGGTAATGATAAGTAGATTTTTGCGGTGACCCTTAGGTTCAGACTCAACTTCTTGTTCAATTTATTCTATAAAAAGTGTGATCTATATCTCCGTCAGATATTTATCCATCTCAATTTTGTCGAAGACTTTTACGCGGCGTAAGACATATTACAAGCTAATCCATGACGCTTACTACTTTTTATATTTCTCAATTGTATCACTTATACATTGTCCTCCTTTTAGATGGTCTTCTAAAGCAAAAGATAATTTCTACTTGGTATAGCTTTGGAGCATAAGTGAATATTAAGAGTCTCATCCTTAAAGGCATTTTTATAAATTGAAATATGGGAATGAAAACCCTTACCACTTGATTACAAGCACATTCCTAAAATTAAATAGTTTGAATTTTTATGTAATCGTATTAGCTTGGAAAAATTAGGCAAACGTGTAGAAATATCAATTCATCGAGTACGTCATCTACATTCTCTCTTCACTTTCATGCTCCTTACGCACCCTATTGGTTAAAAAGTTGTACGACCAATTTTGTAATCGAGCACGCCCCCTGGGCTCATTTCTATTGTTTTTACGTGATGCACATGACGCGTGTACTCCTACATAACATAGTTTCCGCATTCTTTTCTCTCGGGACTTTAATCCTCAACCCTCCCCGCGCGTGATTACACATCGGCGGCGTGATCTCTGCACATCCCATTTCCCACCCCATCTCGTCCGCGGTGCGGCCCACTGGCGCGAGAAAGCGCCCCGCACCATCCAACCCTCCTCAGCCGCTTGCCTGATCTCCCCTCGGCGGTGACAATTTTTTTTCAAGGTTCATAATTTCCACCCTAATCAAAAAAATGAAAACATTTCCATCGCTCCTCCTTTCCAACCGTCTCCCCCGACCCTCTCGACACCACTCCCCCTCTTGCTCACAGTTCTCGTCAAACCGCCTCACCCTACCTCCCGCGACCTCCCCGCTCGGCTTCCCTCCTTATCTCTCCCGCAGACCCGACCTCCCCACTCTCCTTCTTTTGATATTTGCTTCACTGGAGCGTGGCTTTCGATTAATGCTCCCCGGAGCAAATTGTGCGGAAAAACTTTTCATCCTCACTCCACCCTCCTCCCTCACCCACACCCTCTGCGTTCCACCCATCCTCCTCTCCCCCCTCTGCTCCCCTCACCTCCTCCGCGCGACCACGTTACTGTGAGAGTCACGGACCATTCACGTATCCTCTCCGTTCCTCTTCCATCGCTCGTAGCGTTCATTCAAAATAAAAAGAAGGGGCTATCCCTTTAATCGTTAAGAGAGCGAAGGAGGTCTCAACAAGCCGCCGTTTCTCCCCTGATGTTGTCCTTTTGTTTAGTTATAGTTGGAACATCAATGTTTTTTAATTCATCGTGAAAAATTTCTTTTTAATTGATCGGGATTCGAAGATGGATCTTTAAATTTTCATTTAGTTTTTTTATGCCAGTTGTCCATCGTGATTGTCCTCTATGGAGAGTCTTAGGTTCTTTTGACTGCGTTCAAATTTATAGGAAAACATCCTATTCTTTATAAAGTTTCTACCCACGTACTCCTCTTCTGTCCCATTTTCGGAGTTCAAAAAACTACGCGCTGAAAAAAGAACGCTAGAGAACAGCGTGGGATAGTTCAGGAGCTTTCTGTTCACGGTGGTGGTATGAGTCAAATTTGAGGCGTAGTGTGCTGGCGGGAAGATGTGCTCCCTTAATCTTTTTAATATCGGAGGTCCGAGAGGTGGAAATCATCGCTGTTAGTTCTCCCGCAGTCCTCCTTCGTGTGCGTCCTCCCGGCCCCATGTCGCTTTCCCGATCCCACGCCCCCCACCGCCATGCACCGGCCACCCAACCCCTCAGGCTCCCGTCTAGAACGTCACATCCGATCGCTAAGCGACGGCCGCTAATACATTCGGACACCCGATGTGATTGGGTTTTCAACCCAACTCCCTCACGGCTGCACCCACCCCATCCCTACCCTCTACTGCGTCACCTCCCTTGACCTTCTCCTCCCAAAGCGTCCGCGGTCATCCAAAGACCTCCACGATTTCCTTTGTGTGCATCTGCCCCTCGCCTTTTCCCTCTAACCTTCTCCTTCAATCTCCCTCTTTACTCGGCTCATTTTGAGGAGTTTTTTGCTCTCCCCCACTCCCCCAGATATTTTTTCTCTCCAACTCTGTCTTTCGTCGTATACTTTCGCTTTCGTCAAGACTTCTCTCGCCTTTGTTTTTTACCATGACAGTTCGGTGGTTCGTCGCTTTAGTTTTTTTAGTGCGGCCTCGCAAAACATTGGTTTTGGTAGACAGTTTATCAAGGAAATCATGCGTTAACAATTTGGATGTCCATGGATGAAAAGTAAGTTGGAATTTACAGTCGATAAATACGTAATTTCGGTTTGCATCGTATTGAATGGAAGAATATACGTAACTTCACACTAAGACGGTCTGAATGAATATCCTCATATAAGGATCCCGATGGCACTACCCAGTTGCCCGAATGACGTGAGGAATTCATCAAAACGGACTCGTTGTTTCTTAGTTTTTATTTTGACGTTATGACCATTATTCTTTTTTGACTTATATAGCAGTTGGCGATATATTCGTGCTGCATAATCTATATCGACGCTAAGTGTCCGGAACACATTTATTAACTAGAATTCAGCGCTCTATTATCGGTCGAACAACATAAGTCACATTTTGTCCAGTACAACAACATTTTGTCCAGCAACTGTGAGTGCCTTTTGGGTTATTAAATGTTCGTATAAACTAATGCATTTCAGGAGAGTTGGGATGTTGGACTTGGTATACTAACGCAGAAAATGCAGCCGTCCTATATCAATAATAAATATGGATTCCTCTCTGCCATTTCCTCGCATTGATCGCGGAGGATTTCCTGGACCGAAATTCCTTTTATGCCATTGGGTATCGCGATCGTACGTGGAAGAAGACGTTAGGGAAAAATCGGAACATGTTTCCTCGAGGCATCCCTCGTAACTTACTGTCTGAGGCTTCCCTTAAATATAATGTCCCTTACCGCTCGCCTTACCGACCGAAGATATCTCATTTTTATTCCCTTTTGACTTCATCTCCAACGATTCCGTTGTCATAGCATTTGCGTCGGCGAGGATTAATGCGCTTTCCGTCATTCCCTCGTAAAGCATATCAAAGGTTTTTCCAGTCGTGACCACCTTCACCCTGTAGGATTTCACGACCTTTTCTTTGCTTCCCGAATGCGTGTTCCCTCGGTCTCCTGAGGTATTTCCACCCCACCGTCGGGAGACAGGCGAGTCTAATTTCGATCTGTTGGTTTCCTTGCGTGAATAAAATGGAGAAAGGGATTGCCTGCGTCGAGAACCAAGGTTGGCTGCCTTTTGCCAACAGCTGCCAGTACAAAAAAAAGAGCAACTTGCTTCTTCTACGCCATATGTGTTTCGTTTATTTCTTCCATTGAGAAGCTTATATTAGTTAGTGGGTACTGATGTTATAATTAAAGTCATATCGTGGAAGAATAATAAGGGTTTGCGAAAAAAGAGCAGTTATGTTATAAAGGTGTTTATTAAGTCATTTTTAAAATCCAATGCTTAGTATTGTAAAAATAATATTTTATTAACTTCATTCAGTATGATTAATAATATCAATAAATACTTTATTCCTCATCATATTTTACATTCATCAACAACATAAAATCGAGTTATCAGTTAGGAATATAGGTACCCCTTCGGAGAAACTCTGTTTTGGTGTCACCGACTCGTTGATACAAAAACAAAAATAATATGACCTTGTGTTGCCACATAGTTCACATGAACATTGTCATTTTGCTGGAATAGTTTACTCTTTCAAAAAGGAAAAATAAAGAAATAAACTTAGCAAAGTTTTCATGTCAATAACAAATTAACAAAACAAAGATAATTTGCACTGGTGTCATAAATAAAAGTTGGAAGCAAAAAAAAGAGTGATTGACGGTAGCGAATAACCATTTGTTTACACATTTACAATATTTACATTCATTTCTTGTGAATTGATTAAGGCTCTACATGTCACTGGCCCCATCATTGGAGTTAAATGTTTTATTTTGCACTGACAGCAATTCTAAAGTTGTTTAGTTACAAAAATATTACGTCTCACAAATTATTTAAACGATCCACGATACTAACTTCAGGTAGTAATATCCATTAAGGCATGCCATTAAAACTTTGATTTGTCTCGTGTTATAAAGTCAATAGTATCATGGCGCCGGCGGCTGTAAATGGACCGCGTTTCAAAGTCTGATGGACAATTGCTCCCCTACCACTTCTTCTTCGACCTTTTTGGATTCGATCACGAGATCCAAGTGAGTTCACGTCCACCACTCTCCTCCAATCCATCGTTTTCGTACGCCATCCGTTTCCGACTTCCCGTCAAAGGGTTCTCGTTTTCGAGCCACTTCCTGCACTTTGGGGAAATCACATTCAGCTCTGCGTCATTCAGGTGTTCTTCGGCCGTTTTCCGTGGAGATGCAATCTCTTCTTGTTTTCAATCGCTCGATGCTTGTTTTATTCACTCACCCAAACCATAACGTTCCTGTTATGATTTGCGCACTCAATGAATTCAGTAAGTTTATTTATTTATTTGAAAAGTCTCCAAAAACGGCACAAAGGCTTATTACATTGGTCGACAAGCATACAAATAAATAAGTTAAGAAAAATTTGGTATTATTCGAGAGGTGACAGAGATTTTGATTTTATGCTACACCATTTAAATTGTAGGGACTAAATTCTTTTCCAGAAGTCTGACTGGATATCAAAAGAATGCTTTTGGAGAGTTGGTCATCAATAAATAGATCACATGTTTACCTCTATTTATGAGTAAAAAATTGTTAGTTTATTTATGTCATGTTAATACTGTAGCCCTGAGGATGAAATTATGGATTTTCGAAACGTTGGAAAGAGGTACATATGTGATTATTTATTGATGACCAACTCTCCAAAAACATACTTTTATAATTAAGTGGTTAATAACCAGCTCTAATCAAGTTAACTGGATATCTGCTGAAACTATTCGTTACATCTTGGTTTTGAATTTATTGCAGTTAAATTCTTTAAGAATTGGTAATATGACACATACATGATCATGGGTTTAGACAATGTTAAATCTTTGAAAATATTTAACTTGTCAAAGAGTAATCATTCAAATTACTTCACTGAAAAGAGCTGTGGATAATTAATTTTTCTCCAGTAAAAAGTGGTTGTTTTATCAGCCAGCGTGATCCGATTACATCGCAGTATGGCTGTGAGTGCGCAAATGGGCATCAAATTGCTGTATTTGTTTTTCTCCCTTTTGCGATTTCCTAGTGTAGTGAGAATTCTGCCCGTACAAGCTTATTTTTGTGATTATAAAAGAAGTTAGTGCCAGAAAATTCACGCCTTCCGAGTAAATCCATCGCCGCCACCTTCCCTTAGCTGCTGTGGTCATCCACTCTCCCGCATTCGTCTGCACCCGCAACGCTCCTTGCACCCTCCCCTTCTGCTTTCCATCCTGTCCACGCCATTGACTCCCGCCCTTCCCTCTTCGCAGACGCGCCGTGACGTGGAGTGATGACCATGTACCATCCCGCTGCGGAGCTAGTGGGTTGGGTGATGGGGAGTGGGGATGGGGGACGGGATAGTGAGGTGGATAGTGGGATGGGTGACCACTCCGACCGAGTCTGGAACAAACCTTCGATAGATATATTTTTTCTCCCGATTTTTTTTCACGTACACGCCGGACCTACTAAAGACTATGCCTTTGCTTAGTCATGCTTTAGGCTTATCCTTTTTCCCCCCACGTCTGACACAGTCCTGCGTCTTCATAACGTTCTCCCAACCGAAGCCTCTTTTTTATCTATTAGGTTCTTTTTTTCCTAAAAATATCGAAACAAGACTTTTTTTTGGGGTGGTTAGGAGAGTAAATGGGGGGAGGGTTTCTCTACCCTTCCGCCCTTCGTCTTCCCTCACTCTTTCCTTCAGTAAGTCCTGCGTGGCGTCCTCGGGGTGTCAGTGGTTACCGGGAATAGTTTTACACGCCCAAAGACCGGTCAAAATCGATGGCCCGGAGGAAGAAATCGTTCTTCTACGGTGATCAGCGAGGGCTCTCGTCGAATCGGGCGTGCGTGAGTTGTTTTCCGCGAGGACCCGTTGTGGCGGTCCATGCCGGGTGACTCGGAGTTGTTGGGGATCTTGAGTGTGTGGAGCGCGGGGAAGGAATCAGCTGGAGATCCGCTCTGTTTATGCGATCAGTGTAGAGGTGTGTTCACTGCGCGGAGGAATGGGCAGTTATTTCCTCGTGCTCACTTAGCACTCGGTACGTGTTGTGTACATGTATTAAGTAGTTTTATGAATGAATTTTAGCTCCCCTTGTCATGAGGTGTCCTCTTCAGAGGCATTGAGTACCTCATGAAAAGTAAGTTAGGGGTTCCTATGTTCCTAGGGGTTAGGTGGAAGAAGGAACTTTTAAAGTCTCAATTTCGCCCCAAGAAAGACGTTTATCTATCTATCTATGTGAGTAGTGGTGGAATAAAGTGTTGTCGGAGCTAAACGACTGCAGCCGCAACTGTTTCGGCCAGGCAACTGTTTCAATTAACTGTTACAAACAACATGTTAGTTTCGTGTTCGTACCGCAGCCGCGCCGTTGCGCTTTGTGCTGTGAAGCGACAACTGATAGCTGACTGTTTCGTCTTTTATTCAGTTCCAGTTGCACCTCACGTGTGGCTGCGTTGCGGTTATAAGCTACAATTTGTTGGATTTAAATCTTTTGCAGGGGGTTGCAGGTTTATTCAGGCAACATATGTCCACCCATCGTTGCAGATACAATGAGAACTGTGAAGAACCTATCTTTCATGAATCCAAATGAAATTGTTACTTTAAGTGATAGATTTCTTATTGCATAGAATACAGAACTACCAGCCCTGTTGTAAAAGCGCCGATCGATCGCCTGTGTTTTCTGTCCCTCTAGCTGTTGTCAGCAACAGGGTGTTTCGCGGAACTGTTTCGTTTTGAAACTGATTCAGTTGCGAAACAGTTGCTATGAAACTGTCGTGTTCTTTCAATGCCACCACTCAATGTTAGATCGTGTTTCTTTGTTATGTATATCTCTGGCATTGGATTCATGAAAGGGAATTGAAATAGGTGACTAGACTTTACAAATATATGGCCAAAATGTAGAGATGCTTGGGATTTGGAGAGTGAGATTCATAGTTTGCATCAGATCATGTATTTCTACCTCGTCGGTCACCAGTAACTTATGCATATTGGAAAAAAGAAAAGGAAAATTTTGTGGGAAAGTTAAAATCCTGTAGTAGCTGGTTTAAAACTCCCGGTCCATTTCTTGAGATGGGTTCCTCCTTCCCTCAACCCATGTCATCGTCGCTCACGATGCTCGTCCAAAGGCATTGATTAAACCCTTCGACATCCGAGATCACACGAGTCTCTCCTTCTTGGTTTCCTCGGCCGCAACCGTCAACCGTACTCCACATTCCCCTCGGCACTGATATCTCAAACTTCGGACCTTGGACCTCAAACCCCGGCACCCTCTGCCAATCGCTCTTCCCTCCCCTCCCTCTCTTCCTCCGGTTCCTCCCACTTATCTCGCCGCTCGGATCCCCCGGAGAATATAGGCCAGCCCCACATCACACGCCGTCTGACACTTTGGTATCGACCGGAAAACATTCCCACCTCCAATGATGCCCTCCCACCTCCCATCTCCTCGGGGGGTGTGGGTGGGGGTTGTGAGACGTCGTCTGGGGGCCGTCGTGGGGTTGTGACGAGGAGGCGCGGGGGCGGACACGGGGCCTGGGGGAGGGAGGGGGACGTCCATCTTCTTCTTCCCCCTTGGGTCTTCCTCTGTGGAGGCGGCGGACGGCCCCCGGTCTTCGTACTCGGTTCACTCGAGTGTGTCAATGGAACGACCACCGGAACCTCTTCTTTTCCCCCAAAATCTCCTCTTATTTTATTCCCGTGGTGGTCGGGGTTCCTCCACGACTCCCCCCACGCCCCGCCGACCGACACGCCATCTCTCCGTTTCGCTCTCACCGCACACCCCACACTGCTGTTCCTTTTCTTGAGACACTTTCCTTCCTTTACGTGCTTCAAGAAAGGACACTCCTCCAACTGTTTCATCTTCAAGGTAGTTTGAGTGATAAATAAATTCACCGAGAATGTGATAAATTTGACGTAATTTTAAATAAAAAAACTACCATCTTTCCAATTATATCAAAATATCAACCCCTTGCCGAACTGCTTTTCGAACAAATTGCTTAAAAATATAAGCGGTTTTACATGGGATAGATTACGGCCGTGCACTCCAGAGGGAGAATATTGAAAAAATAGGAACTTCTGGCACCTAGATTTCGTCAAAAAACTAACAGTGCGTGGTTTGTATGTTTTCTCAACTATTTATAAAAATAAATCAATTACTCGCCGCTTCACATTTTACCGAATCGAGAAAAAAAACCTTTGTGAAGGCGATTTCATCGTACGGTGTGAAAAAATGAGTCAAGTTAGAGACAAATGTGGTTATATTTATTTCATTACTTATAATTTATGTCATGTATAACTATTTTTACACCATTAGTATTACAATATTTAGTTCATACGTTTACAGGTGCTTAAATTAAAAAATAAAATTTGAATATGGTCTCCATTATGACTAGGGAACTACCTCGCTCAAGCTACCTTAACATGGTTGAAGCGATTAGCTTGTTTATGTACAGATTTGCGTGAAACTTTGCATACGTGTACTTATTAGTAATATCTATTGATTTAAAAAATCTGCATCATACCCATTTGGTTCCTTCGAAATTCAGTGCTATTTTTACGCGTAGCCTTATGGCGCATTACATGTCATTGAGATGAGATTTCTGGATTATTTATTGATGAGGATTCACTTTACTTCTATATGCAACCGATAGGCTGTGATATGGCGCTATGAATGATGGGACAATGCACCTCTTCGGCATACCTATTCCTCGTCTCTTGTTCTTCCAAGCAAGCCTTCCATCTCTTTCTCTTCCTATCCACCTCCACCTCATCCCCGCCCATATTTGACCACCCCTCCTTCGCAGTTCCCTCTTCCATCTCGCCACCTCCGACCAATTCTGAGGGGGAGACCATCTGAATTTCATATCTGCCGCTTGAAGGCATTCCTCCGTCCTTCCCTCTCTTCCCCTCAATATCCCCCCCGCGCCCCCCTTTCCATCTCTTGCACACTTGACCACGTGGAAACCGACGACCGCAACCATCCCATCTCATCCACGTCTAGGTCCTATACTAGACAGGAATTCGTCTTTCCCCCGCCGTACACACTCGGGGTTCAATTGGCTCCAAAACTTATGTTCGCAGATGTGAACTGCTCATGGTTTCAATGCGAAGGTTAATTGTTTCTAGACTTTTTAAAATGGTACGAAAACAACTTACTTTTCTCAGCATGTCTCGTCCTTATTTCTTCGCAAACGATTCTTTTTTAGATATCAATTGATTTCTAATACTCCCTCTATTGTTACACACAGCTTGCGACAGATACATCCTCTCTCTGTCTCTCTCCGGATTTACACTTGGCAGTAAACCGCCAGTTGACTAACCTCTCATCTGAATGCCAGTGGCGGACAATTCCTTCAACTTAGGAGTAATTTATCATCTCCTTTTAAGTTTCATCTTAAACAGACTGTTATATATATTTTATAAGCTATTTGGTAAATATACGGGACATATTCGTATTATTTTTGTCGGCACGGTGTGCACATGTTCACAAAAGAAAACAGGCTATGTATTTTATGTAGTTGTAAGTGCAGTTAAGACGTAAAATATTATATGACAATATTCTTCACTGCTTATGTGCTAGTATCGTGTTGTACATTCTTTCATAAGTTCTCAATGCAACTTTCTGCGATTAGTTATTTGATAATTCGGCCTTAATGTTTCGAAGCAACTCCGTAAGCCTATATGAAAACCTTTGCAAAGTTGATTTCAACGGTAATATCGAAAAAGCACTTAATGATGATCCCCCATTCACTGACATTTATTTCATCGCGCAAAACCATCCCGATCTTTGTCCTCCGCATGCATTCTGCTCTCCGTTCAACCCCCAGTCGCCTCGCGATCTACATCCGACAAATCGAAAAATATGTGTAAGCCTCCCCCCGCTCCACCGTAAGATGGGACACTCCCCCTCACCCTTTTGCGCTTGAGTGGATCGGGCTGTATTTCACCGTCTCACCGCCCTCCGATGGAGTGGTTGGCTGCACCCATCCTCCCCGTCGGCCACGCCTAAGAAGCTCGGGCGGGCATCGAGGCGTGCCCCATCCGTTTTTGTGGCATGGCTGGCATTATCACGCCACAGTTGGGTTGCCTTGTTCAGTGAAGTCTTTTTCATGAAGAATTTAGGTGTTGTGCTATTCCAGTAATTGAGTCCAGTCGAGGAACCAAATGATGTTTCATTAATGTGATTTGCGAAGACAGTGTTTAGCGATAGAAAGTTTCAAGATTTTCGAAACAAAGTTTCTTATTTGTTAGCCAACGACAATTATTCCCATACATAGACCATTTCAAAAGTATCTTAAGTCAGTTGGCACTGGATGACGATTCATGATGAGCGATATTATCGGGTGTAAAATGGTGAATGCTACATTTATGGTGTTTACCCTCGAATTTAATGCGTAGGTACAAATGATATTTGCCATGTGGGAGTATTTTGGACTAAGATTTATTATATTTAGTTTTGCGCTGAATACTTTTTCCTTTTCCTTTTGAATTCTCGCATAGACATAGAAATGACCACAAATCACAATCGAATGGCTTTTCTTAATAGTTTCATTAGGTATTTCAACCTCATTTTTTTAAATGATGCACAAATAACCATGCTTTTCCCCAACCGTGATTCAATATCGCGATCTGCATCAGAGTAGTCTGCAATGGGAATCGCTGCTCTTGCTTTTTATGGTTTGCACGAGTGGAACATATAAGTACAGCGTCCGGCAAGGCCTTGTTCTAGGCCCGCTCCCTTTCCGTTCCAACATTCGACCAAATCCCTCCTTCATCTTTTGCACGCTTCAAATACAGGATTGCGTGGACTCGTAGCGCATGGTTATGGGCCACATTAGACCTTCAATGGATTCGCAGGGCTTTGTCCCCTCCGGCTATGATTAACTTCTTTGCTGTGACAGCGCACTTTCATGCGACGAAATATATCGCCGGACTAGAGTGCCTCTCAGGAGGGGAAAAAATGGTCTTGATGTGCTTTCTGTGTTTCTTCCTTATTCTTCCCTAGACAATGGATCCGCAGGAAGGGAAGATGATTTTACGAGTTTCCGTCTTTTTCTAAAGATACTGGTATCATCCGAGATGGCCGTTAACATTTCGAATCATGAACCAAACTGTATTAAAAACGTAAATACTTGGAGTTACTATATCCAAAATATTAATTACAATATTTTGTAACCATCTAGTTAGCGGGAGAAGCTCGGCATTGCTGTTGAGTTTCTTTTTCGAAATATTTTTCCATTCAAATTTTAATCCCACCGAATGTATATTTTCATAATTTTATAAAAAGGGCATTATATTTTAAGTGCTACATAGTTTTACATAGCCTTAAATCACCCTTTTGCTCTTTTGAGTTTTTTTATCTTGAGGAATTTATTTTACATCCGTGTCACAACTATGATGTGATTATTGGTGTTTTTCAATTACTCTAAATACTAGATCAAGAGAAAACTTTCGTAACTTATAAGCAAATGTGGTTTTTGGACAGCTCAACAGCCTTTTAGGCATTAAACATAATTTATAACGTGCAAAAATGTCTATTAGTGTCCCCAAGAGTGGTTTGTTTAAGATAACTAAGACGAGGCTGCGTCTTTTTGGCGAATCTATCTAATAAATCAGTATGATCTTTGTATACCTTGTTACAATTCGTAATTGCTTATTCCTTTTCCAGTGTTTTTGAGGGGTATGGTGAGTCTGAGAACTTCGACCAATAGCTCTTTTCTTGGGATTGAGTGAGAGCAAAGGATATAGGCGCGGCCCTTGGGGGGAATGTGATGATCCTTTCCTCTCCGTCGAGGTGATATACGGCCGGCCAATCATACCATCCCCCCACGACCCAGGAATTTTTCGGACCTTGGCGTATAAGCGCGACCCATAAAATATGCATTAGCTCCCTCCGATAATGACTTTGAGTTCTCCCCGGGGGATCCCAGGGTACGCCCCGTGGGGGAGGTATTGATGATGTCCGCGCTTGGTCAGGTCCGTCCCCCCTCCCCCGCCTTTTTTTTTAAGCGTAAAGCTAACGGAACGTCCCTGACACCGGGTGGGTGAAAAATTAATCTCTCAAAGCATGCCTCCGGCATCTTTCGTGTTTCATCTAGCATCCATCCTCGTTGCTTTTGTGCCCCTTTTACGGACACCTTGACGAAATGTATAAGGCCAATGTAATTTCGATGGTTTGGAACTTGCTCGTTATGGTTCAGAAAGTTAATACCTGTAGCCGAATTAGGATGATAACACCATCACAAGAAAAGAAAAAATACTTATGTAGTAAATTTCCTCAATTGTTTCATTTAAATCGACCTAGTTTTCGGCAAGTGTTGCTATTATCATCATTTTTCTTTTTTATACTACTTAATAATGTTATCAGTCACTCATTTCCACAAGTTGCCGCCTGATGCGTGTAGCTTAATCCTAATCTGGGCTTCGTTGAAGTTGTCGTAAATGAAGAAATGTAAGACTTTCTGCTCTTTCGTAGGTTTTTAGAGCTCAAAGAATGGCCTGTTGCCTTATTATAAATCTCATAGAGGTATTTTTAACAATGACGGAATGCTTGAAATTATTTCTCCTGAATATCACGTCGCAGGAATGAGAAAAACCAGTCGGGGACAAGTAGGACGATAAGAAATGTTTAACTTGCAGTTTAGTGGCAGTTCCACTCGGAATTAAGAGTTAATTCTGTTGGTCCTCGTGGTCCGCGTGGCTAATGGTCGAAGTTTGACGTTTTATCAGTAAGTATTTAGCCCACGGGTTCCTCCAAGTTTCAAGGCTTTCATGTAGCCTTACATTTATTTTATAATGTCCCAGGTTAGGCGTTATAACTGCAATATAAGTAGGTATCTGTTCTATTCAGAGTAATTGGA
Organism: Pyrrhosoma nymphula; assembly: GCA_963573305.1. Lineage (NCBI taxonomy): Eukaryota > Metazoa > Arthropoda > Insecta > Odonata > Coenagrionidae > Pyrrhosoma > Pyrrhosoma nymphula. Next base: position 86,785,457 of record OY754338.1, read on the forward strand.
TGAATTACAATATCATGAGGCTGACCGAAAGTCTTGAAAAAATGTGGGGGGTTCACTTCGGCTGCACACTTGTCAGTTAGTATTTATTATCTGTGCATGTACCACCACTAGTAAATATTTGCGAGAGTTCTTGCCCCTTCACTGTTATGCTCCCCAGTCCCACATTGTGGTTCATTGTCACCTGATCCCACAATTCCAACCTCTTGTTGGTCAGTGCTTAAGTTTCAGCGTAGTTTTCATTTTCCTCCCGACCAAGTTTAGATTCACGTGTCAGATCTGGCGCGACGGCACGAGCCAAGATGAGCCAAGACGCTCTTCGCTCGCACTGGTCACCTACTCTACATTCCGCTGGCCCATCAAGATCTTATCGCTTGTCTCTCGAACGCTCCGAATTATTGACCCGCGGTCAGCTCTTAATCTCCCGCAACGCCTCGAGTCTTCCACGCGAACGAAGAATGAATAGTTGTCTCGCATCGGGGTTGAGAGGGCAAGCGATTTATTTAAACCCGCCCTTACTCCGGTCTTACTTGTGCTCGACACTCTGCCTAGACGTTTCCCCAACCCTCCCTGTTTGTTTATCTCACGTCGCGGGGAGATTAATGCAACCTTGTTTGACCCACCCCACCATTGCGAACGACCCGCGACGCCCTTCCCCCCCCCTCTGACAGAAACAACGTCCATCCCCCTCCACAACGGCAGTTTACGCCAGAACGGCTCTGTGGAAGTTCCCCCGGTGGCCGCCAGGTACCGCCACTCGGCGGCCGCGCGCAAAGGACGGAGGCGGGCTCACCGGGTCCGCGCCGAGTCGGTTCTCGGCGTCGGGGAGGGGTGAGGTGGGGGTTGGAGGGGGAGTGGAGAGGGAAGAGAGGGGAGGGGAAAGTGGGCGTGGCTTTCGGCGGATCAGCCACGCCCTCCGCGGAGGCGGGAGTTAGGGGAACTAGGGAGGAGAGAGGAATGGAATGGAAGGGTTGTTGAAGACGGCGCGCGCTTCGTTATGTCTTCTTTCGCTGTCTCGCGGGAGCTCATAAAGGAATCGAACGCCTTTATTTCCGATATCGCCGTCGGTTATGGCGCCGTAAGAGTCTCTTGGATCGCGCTAACGAGTTTAAAATTCTCCCCGAAAGAAGTGGGGGTTGACGGGGCGGCCGAATGAGCCGTAAAACATCGAAATTGCCTCCACGTCCGCACTCTGTTAAACAGATATAGGCGTCTGAAACTTCATGAGTCATTTCAGTTCTGATTCCACCGTGCTCATTGTTTTTCCCCACCTCCAGCGAAACCGAGAGTGACTCTAAAAGCCTTGTTTCCTTGTATTTGTTAGTTCTACATGGATGGCGATTGATTGCGTGCATTACCGGCTTGAGATTTACGCACGCTAGAATGCCAGTCCGTACCTCAGGCATTGTTTGTCAATAAATGATTGTGCACTGGAAACTGAAATGGCGATGGTTACATTGTGTTATTTTTTGCCCGCAAAAGTAGTATTTGTCATACAAAGCGACAATCATGGCAAAAACTAGAACATAATGGTTAGGCTGCAATATATAAGGATACTTTAACTTATAAAGGAGTTTTATTAGGGGCTGAATACTTAAAAAATTTCCGATCTTCTGTTATCGTTCCAATAAATGAATATCCTCATCATTAAATCTGAAATGTTTTCCCACTATTCACACAAAATCATGCTGGTAGAGAATAACCCCGTGTTACATTTGATTTCGATCCAGCATTACACAGAAAATCCTGTGATGACCGCTTAAAAGTATACCTGTAAACAGCCCTTTTGTATTAGCATGCAATTTATGAAAATAGCGGAAATTATGCTATGAATCCATTTATTAATTAAAAATCCATTTTACATGCGGTAGCTAAGGTAGGTAATGAAGGAAGATAAAACCGAATAAAGACCTCTCTGGGACAAGCATGAAGAGCATTTAGCCTCGTTTTATCGTTCATTTGTGAAGTACTTCAGTTTCTCCCTCCAACCTCCACAGGGACCGTAATATCCAGGGGGGAAGTGAGGATTTCCAAATGGAAGGGGCGGCAGGGGCTTTCCTTTTGAACTTGGCATTCGTCGCGCGGGCTAATGGGCTCTGGGATGCGCTAACGAGTCGTCGACCGAGGATGCGAGCGAGAAGGAAGGGCTAGGAAGGAAGGGAAAGAAGTAAAGAATGGGGAGATTTGAGAAACGAAGCCTCCCCCCCCCCCCCTTTACGAAGCCATTAAAAAAATAATCACGGAAGGAGATACGAATGTATTATTTTTTTCCCTCCCCGGGATTTTTTTTTCTAATTTCCTCTCTCCCTCGCCCCGAACACTTCTTTTCACGCGGCCCTGACTCCGTAATACCTCTCCGCGGCCGCCCCTAGAAGACCTACTATCTCCCGAACTCACCCCCCCCCCTTACCCTGTGTTCCCACCCCTCGCTACAGCATCCATCCTCCTTCCCTTCCATCTTCATCCGCCACTTCCCGCCCACTCAGACCAGACTTGAATTTTTAGGGAGGCTCAAAATCATCGATTTTGCAATTAATGCTCTAGTGTTGATAAGTGCGAGGTAGTTTTCGGGGTAGTCCTGTGTGTTCGTCTGGGGAGGGAGGAGGGTCGGTGCGTTCGGAGGGTTGCAGGCGAGTCTGCTGGTGATGGGGGCGTGTACCTACTCGGAAAGTTTTGACTGTGAATGGAGGGTGGGATTTTAAAAGCCCTACCCAAAAGGGTGGTTGCAGTGGATAGAATCAGAAAATTGGGAAGCGGAGGAGGGTTGCTCTGGGGGTTTGAAAAGAATGGGGGGGACGGATAGGTTGGTTACGTTTAGTTGCGAGAGTATGAGGGGGGTGGAGATATTCTCCCGAAAGTTTTCGCGCCCCCCACACCATTTCCCCCTCCCCCCCCCCCCCAATTGCCCCGTACGTGTTTACGGGACGAGCATCGCGCGTGCTGGCACGGAACGGCCGCGCGCACGAACTCACGGGGCATCAGCTGGCGCAGTCATGTCAGCCCGGTCGCGCCATTAATCTTTTTTGGCGTTTCTCCTTCTTCTCTCTCTCTGAACTCCAACTCCTTCATCCTCTTTATCGCTTGTTCCCACGATCCCTTCCCCCGCGTGACAATAATGCCAAGGCAAACGACTCGAAGGACGCAATCTTACGTAGTCACGCGCGTGCTTTTAAGCCAGCGGACGCATATGAGGAGCCTAGCAATCGGAAGTGGGTGTGGTCCCAACTATTGAGGATATGCATATTTAAACTGGTGTATTGAGTTTCTAATCGGGTTTTCAGCGGTCAGGTGGACATCGTCTCGAAGGAATATGGTTTGCTGTTGTGGATGTGGAAAAATGGCGTAAAATTATTCTTTCGGAACACGCGTGTTGTTGAAATATTTGTGGGAAAACCAAATTTTGAAGCTTGTGTGAATCGAGTTCGTACATTCCCCTGGCGTTGTGAAGTTTTCCGAAGTAGTTATATATGCGAGTGGCGCTTACGATATTGACGTTTATTCGCGATATTTATGTCCCATAAAGTATGCGTTACATTGTTTTTCATTCCGTAGCTATACACTTCACCACTGCGGTGATCTTTGATGAAACTCTACCGGAATATCAATCAAAATAGCTTCCGCCTAACCGCCCTCAGTCGTTCGAACGTGCATGACAAGATCTCGTAAGCAACCGAAGATGCAAGAAAGAATAAAATGGCCTTTTCCCCCTTTTTTATAACCCTGTTTATATTTTTTCAGTACAGATTCGAGCGCCATTATTTTAAAAAAATTCAACCATGGAATATGCGTATGATATCTCCGTTGTGCCCCTAGTGATTGAAAACTCTCTCTATAGCCTCACTTTTGATTATTGTTCCGCCCTCGAAATCAGTGGGCGTCATAAGGTAATGGCGATATCTTGAATAGCACTGATTCTGTAGATTTTGGGTCCTACGCGCCTCACCCTCACCGCTTTCTATCGTCTTGGAATCTTAATGCAATATCTTTTTATCTATAGTCTTGAGAGTTTATTTTTATATGCCAATTTGCATACAACAACTGTTTCTGTATTAGGCAATACGAAAAGTTATCTCCTTAATGTCCTCAAAAAGTGCGCAAGATTGTAACTGATCGAGTCAACATCATTTTCATTATCTCAGCATACTCGAATGATTAGCAAGTAAATGACATTATGATTCAATTATTATTTACATAATCAGCCGCCTCGCATACTTTTAGAAAAGGTAATAGCTTGTTAACATCATTATTCCTTGTGCAGTCCTCTTATTCATTAACTTAAAACTTATTATTTAGTGGCCTCTTCCCTTATAGTGTTTTGTAATGTATGTGTGATAATTTTAACACTTTATCATGCATTGATGTGATTTTTTAAATTTGAAATTTATTAAAAATATTTGTTTTGCTAATGGTCATAGTCAAATGTAACAAAGCGCACAATTTTAAAAGACTGGAATACTTTTTAAATTGTTATGTTTAATCAAACAAAAATAGGCATTTGCATTGTGCTTTAATTTTCATGAATTCTGTTATCTAGGAGAGCAAAAAAGTAAATTTATTACCTTGATGAAGGAAAGAAGCCTTGCTCTCAAGTTTTTTTTCCATTAAGCCAATCAAACAAGTGCGCGCCTTCCAAGTTAACATCTCAGTGCATTTTGCCTTGCCTGTGTAGTTAATTTGATAGTGGTTATTGATAACGTCTCATGCTCGGATTTGTGCATATCTGTTTGTTCATGTCGCTCAACCCTGCTTGCTTCTGTTTCTTTTTTATCTCCTCCCTCCACTTCCGAACATTCTCCCCCCTTTCCACATTTTCTAGGTTCATCAACGCGAGGCGGAGAATCGTGCAGCCCCTCATAGACCAATCAAACCGAGCGGGCGCGAGCGGTAAGTTGGCGGGACGCTATCCCTCCTCCTCCCTCCCTCATCACCCCTCGACCCCCCTCCCCGAAATGTCCTTCCCACCCGTCACTCTTCACCCAACCCCTCTCGTGGCAAAATAAATGAGAGGATCTTTATCCTTTATTCCTCATCCGAAATCCTTATCAAAACTCTCGAAAAATAATTTCGACTCACGTTACTCGAGGGCCAGCAAAAGCAGCAAATCCGTACTAATGCCTCCTCACAACCTCACGACTCGGCACAAGTTCACCCAGCAAGGCTTTTGAAGCCTTCACTCTTGTCACCGTTGAGCATACACATTTCAGGTACACAGTAAACAATCCGTTAAATCTTCCTGGTGATACCTTCTCAGTCATCTCCCATGTTTGCCGTTCTTTCCAACGCTTCTACTTGCTCCTCACCCGTGTCCCTTGTCGCTTGCTCCCATCTCTATCATATTTTACCACGCTCCTTCCATCATGAGGTATAATTATCATGCTCTTTCAGTGCTTAAAAAGCCTTATTTGATTAATCTCAAAATTTTGACCGTACTGGCGGATCATACTTCTAAAGTCTGTAATTTTAGCGAAGACTTGAGTCTAAAATTTTTAAAACCATTTAATAATTCGTTTACCCCAATTGTATCATTTACTTTGACCTGTGGAAATCCTCTACGTATTCAAAACTATTAATATTAAAACATTCTAAAGAAATCCCAAACGTCAGCTTAAATTTGGAAGTATAACATTTTTTCATTATTATTTGTTTATTCGGAGATGTTTTTTTCTCGCGAGTCACAAAGATAATCTCGCTGGACTTAGAAGTTTTCAGATATGATGTTTGCTCTTAGGTAACTTTTACATTTGGTACTCTCATCTGGGGACTTCACATGAGGCTGACCGTGGGACGAAAAGTTTTTTTCGTCTTACAGTCGTGCCCTCTCATTATAGTAGCAACACGGGACAGCATCCTTCGTCCAGGAAGGAAGAGCATCTGTTAAAATGGGCGTGGTTTTTAGACTTAGCTTTCCTCCCAATATTTCTTGCACTCAACGACTACCCTGCTGCTCTGCTTTTAAAAGCCCTGTATCCTTTTTTTTCCTCTCCCACGCTAATACCGCTTGCAAAGCCTTTCTGCCTCTCAGCCTTTCCATCTCCTCTGCCCACTCCTCCTAACCATACTAGTCTCGCGCCCTCGCTGATATAGAAAGAGAATGATACAGGTGTTCTCTCTCTCGTCTATCAGGGGCTAGGTTCGATGTCCGCCGAGCTGTTGATGACCTCCATTCATGGACTTTGTTTTTTGTTTTAAGTGATTTTTTTTATAGTTCTTTACCTGCTGTCTTCTCCTCTGTGATCAATCCTTAATCCAGTGGTGGCGAATTCGGTGAATTGCATTCGATGGAATAAAATAGATGACGCTTCAGTTTAACACAAATGATGTTGTTTTTAAACTCTCTAGATAACTGTTTTCTTTTAAGTGATACAATTTGTTTGCTAGTTCCGTTTTATTCCCTGATATAAGCTTGGGAGTGATTTCGGCCTAGTAGAAATTGTATTCTGCATATGGAATCAGAGAGAATTATAATCTCAAATTTTCTTTTCGTTTGATTGAACCTTTCCTAACATATCAGATGTATACATTTCAAGTATTAAAATTTGCATTTAAGTATTTGAATTTTTATCGGTCTTTTATCTTTTATATCTACATTTTTATAGTAGCTATGTTTTATCTTAAGTGTGGTTAGAGAGCGAATCAAACTGTCCTTGGATATTATTTTATAATTGCCTGGATTTATTCTGTTGTGCTTAATATGTGAGAATATTATCATGTATTATTCAGCGGGTTCGCCATCGCTAATATCCTTTCCTTCTATCCAGCCCACAATATGCTATTTCTCTCTGTCCCGCCTCTATGAAAAACAACCAGTCCCTATTCTGTCTATCATATCTTCTTTTCTTTTCTCTTCCGCAAAGGTTCATCAACGCTCGACGCCGAATCGTGCAGCCAATGATAGACCAATCGAATCGTGCGGGTAAGTCCGCCTTGGAATGGTATTAAGGAGAGCGACCTGGATATTATATACCCAGTAACATCCTATTCTCTCCTCGCCTCCTGATTCCCTACCCATGTCCAATCCACCACAATCAAACCAGAAATTATACTTATTTCTGCGGTGTAATTCCATACATGACTGCACCCAATATGAACAAAATACCTTCACCCAAATGACATGGTTTTTCGGAATGCAAGGATTTAATTACTTCTGAAATAGATGAGACTTTTGAATTCGATTTGAAGCAGCTGACTTGGTCTCTTGAGTATTGCCTCAAAAATCGTGTCATTCGATATTTTTGGTATGAATTGTGTCAATGTGTTTATCTGTTCTCCATGTAAATTCATCCCCTTGGCTTTAAAACAGCCATTGAGTGCATTGTGGCTCTGAGAGAAAACTAGTTTTTAACTCCCCACTTAAATAGCAACTCGGGGCGGAATAATGAATGGGATATGTATTCTTTCATTTTTCAATAAATTAGAAAATATAAAAAGTTATTCGTGTGTCCATAAAATTTTGATTCCTATTTGCATTCCCAGTCAACCTTGCTCGTGATGCATTATCTAAATGAATGATAATTTAAGACTACGGCAACGTAAACATTTCTAAGTCGATATAGTCATATTCCTTGCTAAACAATGGGATTCATGCTATGTGGATCACCTCTGAATCACAGAAAATTAATGGTTATACTTTTATCTCTTAGTGTGACCCTGATTTTACCAATTTTGGGTCCTCTTTCACTTTAATGGTGTGTTTACTTTGAAAATCGTTATCGTAGCAGGGTTATTAACCGAAAATCATCGTATCACAGCCATTCAAGAATCTTTCTTGGTCGAAGAAAAGCGAACGGTCTTGTGACCCTGGAAACAAGGTGGAAACTCAATATCCTCCATCAAGCGGGGAAGGGATTTTGCAAGGACGGGGACCGGGTGGGATAGGGTGGGATATCTTTGCACCCGAGGAGCCGGAAGGAAAAAGAGAAACACGCGTGATGCGTGCCTTTTTCTCCTTCCTTTCCCGGCTTGGATTTTTCTTCGCCGTGGGGGAAGAGGATCTCAAGTTTTAAAGTCCACCTGATACCAATTATTCTAGATCTTATCTGGCCGCGCCTGCCTATTAGCCCGCTAGAAGTTGCGGGGAGCGGTTGAGAGCGACGCCTTGGGGAGATTTAAAAACGCCCGCACCCCCAGTCTGCTCCTCACATACTCTCTCTCGCGTATGCATGCCCCAAGTCCCTCCCCCGTCGTCTTCTCTCGGCGTCTCACACCTTTGCGTCTCCCCTAACATCATCCCCCCCGCCTCCCCGCCCACGAGGTAAGAGGCCTATCCGGGGAAAAATGAGGGCGTAGCGGGGGAAGAAATCTCACCCTCCTCTCAGCCCCCCCAAAAAAATATCCCCCCGTTCCACGTCTGTATGTCTCCAGCACCGTCCCCCTACCCCTAACCCCTTAAGCACGCCCCCCCCCCCACCTCCCCATTCCCTCACCCGCGTCCACGAAATTCGCATCCAAGTGCACATTTGGGCCGCTCCTTTATGGGACTGCAAGGAATAGGGTTTTCTGTCGTGGGGGGAGGGAAAATGCCTTCGGAGTTTTTCGTAACGGCGTGGCGGGCGGGGGGATAAGAGGGGGGGGGGGAGTGGTGGCTGATGCGCCCGGAATGGTGATGCCCGGGCGCGGCGGCTTTGGCGTGTCGGTAGGAAAGGGGGGGGGGGTGTGGCATGGGGGCGTCGCGGATTTCATCCCATTTGCTTTTTTTCGCTCCTCTCTCTCTCTCGGTAGTGGTGAAGGACTTTTATTTTCACTTCCATCCTCGTTCTCTGCCATTGCATCGTCAAAAGGAGGCAATGGCTCCTCCCCTCCACTCTTGCCTTCCCTCCGGGGTTTACAGCTTGCCACCTCCTCATCCCCGCTTCCTTCAACCCCTGCCTTACACCCAACCCCCCCTCCCACCCACCCGTTACAGGCATTCCCAGCCTTCCCCAACGCCCCGGAAAAGGAGACTTGGCATAAAATAAAACTGTTGCTCTTCTCGCCTCGTCCTTGCCAGAGAGTGGGAGAGAGAAAACTTTGCAGCATCCCTATTGCTGTCCCTCTCCCTTGTTCGTCTGCTGGAGCCTTATTAAAATAAAATAAATAAATGAATATATATATACATAAATAATATATATTATTTATTATCATTTAAGGAAGCAAGAGCGGTTTCCGGGCCATTCCTTCGGGACAAGTTTTATGTTTTTTGTTATTATTGCAATATTTTCGCAATACGGTTGTGTAGGAATATCAGAGGTTGGGGTTCATGTGTGCGTGAGTCTGAAGAAGAAGTGCCCAAGGATCGTGGTTGCGAAGGACCCAATCCAAGCGGAGACGACGCACGTCCCTCTCGTGCTAACGACGGAAGGATGCCCCAGTTCTCTCGGGTGCTCGGCGAATTTCTCGTCATGGGAATGGGTTTTAAAAAAATGTCGATTCCGTTGTTCCTTCCACAGAGAGGTTATTGAATATTAAATCTTTGGTATTAAAGGTGATAAAAGTTAAGCTTTGGTTATAGTAAACCGTAGTTGCTCGGGTATGCTAATAATCGTTTTTTTTTAATATTCCTTAATGGAAGTTTTCTGAAATCTGTTTCGAAGGACTTTTTGTGGCCAGGGTTGAAGAATTCAGAGAAACGCGATTGTTCAATAAAGAAACCGCCCTTACCATCTGGAATCGTGGAATTCCCAGGCACTAAGTGGGGTAGTTTTAGGACGCGCTAAGTTTTACATTTATCAACCAGTGGCAGTGTAACTTGATAAATTTGAAGCTATTTATCTTAGTGACAGGAATAAATATCAGATCAAAAACAAATGTTTGAACATCCAAAAAGGATTTCAGTTTTGAATATTGCGTAATAATAGAAGTTCTTTTAGCAGAAGTTGATTTTGTAAGCTTGCTTTGCATTTCAGAATAAGAGTCAATGAGGTAAACTTGACCATGATCTCAATTAATTTCACGAATGAATATAAGGACTTGGTTTTAGTGGCCAGGCGACTTATTGTTGGGGCAGAAGCCATCACCATAGGTACTTGTCACATTGTAATGTGTAGATCGAAATGACGATGGGTAAAGCGCGGGATAATTCGTTCAGGCAATGCGTTAAACACATTTCTTCAATTATAAAAATATGCAATTCCTCCTACTATCGCTGACTGACCTGACCAACTCCAAGGAAATCCATTTCCTTCTCAGACCACTGTAGTTTTCTTTTTCTTCGCAACGTTTCCGGTCGTTCCGTGGGGACTGCAGGCTGCAGCGCTCGGTCGGAACCCACGTCGTCGTCGTCCTGCAGGGGAGCGGACGAAGAGATGTCTGCAGATGTAGGAGGCGGCGGGTTTAGGGTGGGCGGGGTTGCAGGCGGAAGGGAGCGGGGGGGGGTCCGTAAGGGGTGGGGGAGAGACGCTATATATATTGAAGGAGGGGATGAGAGGGGAGGAATGGAAGGCCCACAAGGATAAGGGAGGCTAGCGTCCACCCAAACCCGGCAGCCCCAGCCGTAATAAATTTTCCTCTCCGTGGTATCTTTTGAGTACGGCCGGACCCTGCACTCTCTGCCTCGAGGACACCCCCCCCCCTCCGCGTCTCCCACCCATCCCCTCCCGCCCACGCCCTCTCTCTCTCTTCACTCTCGGCCGTTCCCGGTTACCATAGCAACGGCCAATATCTCGCCACCAAACCCTATGTCCTGATTGTGCTCGGAAGGGCCACGCCAAGTCCGGCCTTATATCCTCCCCTCTCCTCTTCCACCTCCCCCTCTCCGTCCGACTGCCTGCTCCTATACTTACCTAAGCGGCCCACCCTCCCTCTTACCTCCCAACCCCACCCTCCTCCGCCCACCCTCCGCCCCTCAATCCCGCACAAACTGGACTGGAGATATCCTTAGCCGTCCATTTCCTCTCCGGGAATCTTGCTTTCGATATCCTCACAGGACCTCTCCAACCCTTACCATCCCCCCCGCTAATTCCTCGTACCCTTCGCTTCATATATCTGCATGGTTTTGCTGCGTTAAGTTGGGGAAGGTATCAGTTGGTCTCTTTTTTTCCCTTCACTGCGTCGTGCAAAGCCTTCGAAAAAGGCTCGTACTTGTCATGCTAGGGGAGAGTAAAAGGGCGACTAAATCTTATCTTAGAGTTTCTATTATTCCTCTTTTGAAGTTAGCTTTCCCGTCACCATTTTCATCGCCTTGAGTGGGTATTTAATCTTCACCCAATGATGAATCAGGGATGGGTGTTTCCGTATGCGTCTAAATGTAATCGTTATAAATGACTTACATCATGTTAAGCAGGTAATATTGAGGTGAATACTATCTGAGGAGGAACACTCTAGCGCTTCGTATGCTTTAAATATCTACGGGGGTAACTGAAGTTTGTTACGTGTTCCTTGATTGCGTTCGTTGAAATTGTCGTTGGGGATTTTTTTTATATTTATTATTAGAATCTTGCAATTGGAAGCCAAGATCACCTACATGTCATATTCGTAATCAATGCAATGTTTAATTTTATAAGTCAAGACGAAAAGTCCTTCGGCAATATAGCATTTCAGGCTTTCAAGCATTTCAAAACGTCGGTAGTAAAAGTCACAACCCAGTTCACTGTGCATAATTATAAGTATCCCTGTGATGCTATACCTAAATAGAATCTTTTTCTTTCCAAAATGTTGCCTGCAACCCAAATATATTCACGTAAAATACAATGAAGCCGTTGGCAATGCGATCCTGTCAACGTAAACACAACTACACTGTGAGTGCATCTCTGATCGTAGTTTTTGCAGGGTTTTGGTGCAAGTTTCCTTTTTTTCTTAGCTGTTTGCAAATCTGCCCCTAGAGGAAAATACGCTTTTAGGTGTAGGTATATTGGTTCGCTATCTCCTCCCAAGAATCGGGGATCACCTGGAGGTGTTCCCGTGAATGCGGTAGCGAAGGAACTCCCTCGTGTATTGCCGGCTGAACCTCGCGAGTTCGTGCGGGGAAATTCTCCTTCACGATCCGACCTTGCGCTTCCGAGACGTCCCCCGAACCCGAAACCCCGAAGTGTCCCATCAATCATCATCAAGTCTCCGGTAATGAATGGAGGGAGGGGAAAATGAAATGGGATGAACGGCTGCTATTCGCCCGCCCGCCAACCCACCCACCTACCCAACCACCCATCCACCACTTCTTGGCTTCACTTGCTCATAATGCTACTTCATATTGCCTTCCTCTCGCCCACCCCTGAACAGCCCCCCCTCACATCCCGAAGACCGCCTCAAAGCGCCCTCCCTCATCGACCCCAAAAATGTTTATTACTCCTCTCGAGTCGGTTCCCTTAACACATTACGACGTTTTTTTCGTCGCTTTTTTGTTTTGTCGTATCTACTCGTTCGTTTGCGAGATCGACCGTCATCAACGCCGGGCGATTTTTTTCCTCTTCTCTTCTTCCACGGAGATTATTTCGAGCCCATAATGGCCGTAGAGTTCGAATTCGTCTCGGGCTCTTTTTGGTTGGCCGCCGTAATTAGGGCGATATTGCTTCGTGCGTTTTTTTTATTTCACAGAAGGTGGTGGGTGTAGTGAGGAGGAGAGGGGGTTGGATGGGGAAGGCAGACCATCAGAATGAGAGTTACTCGGTGCAGGCAAATGAACTTGGAAGTGACTGAGCTCGAGGGGTTGGCGACACTAATTGCACCGAGCGGACTTTTATCGCTCGCTCCGTTACCATTATGTCCGAAACGATGGTTGCGTTTGCGATAGAATATGTAGAATACCTTATACTTTTGGAATCAGTCTTCGTTCACGAACATTATCGATGAACAGAAAAATACATTCACCATCTTGTGGGATTTGCTTGACGGCAGGTCGCAGCTAGACATGCAAATTATGAGTAGGTAGCTTTCGATGCTAATCCTATACTTGGAATTTTGGTCGAATTTATGTAGGATAATAATTTTTAGAAATAAAAATGCCAGTGATGACTGATTCTGGAAAAAAATCACTCCAAGATGTCGTAGATAGCGAATGCTTTATTTCCCTGTGATCAAGATACAAATCGTGGGATATAAATTCATCTCCCACCTCTATGAGAGGTTCTGGTTGTCGGTTGGGAGTTTGTTCGGCGTAATCGGGTGAACGTTTCCCATCTTGAATCGCCTTGCTACGTTTAAGAGTGGTCCATGTATCCCTTCAAGAGTGGAGAGCGGCCGTCGCCCCATTTGACTGCATATCGGGTGCCGCATTCGGTCATCGAAGACCCCCTGCCCCGCTCCGTCTCCGACTCGCGCGATCGGGGCTGAGGTGGTGCATAAATTCAAAACGCGAAGTCGCTTCTGAGGGCACTCCTGACCGCCTCCTGCATCTGAGCGTCTCTCCCGATCGCTTATGCCGCCTGCATCAAGTAAAAAGATTACCGGGGCAAACAGACCGTATATATGCATCCACCGACCTTTTCCCATTTAACCCCACTCTCCTCGGCATCCTCTCCCCACGGAGTAACCAGAAGCAACCCTGCACCCCCGCGAGGATATATCCCGTTCCTCCTTATCTCAACGCCGGCAAAACCCCCCAACCCTCTCCCCCCCCCCGCACCATCTCCGAAAACCCCAATCCAGAAAATGAGAGACTGTGAGAGAGAGGGAAGGACACGTTGCCCCAAACCCCTGCTCGCTTTCGGTCAGTCCGAAGAGATAGCTTCAACGCTCCCGTATCCCTTGGCGCTAGGATCGGGGAGATATCTCCAATAGCGCTCGCTAGTAGATACGGGTTTGGGACGAAAGAGTGGGAGGTGGGTTTTTCGTGGGAGGGTTTTCCCCCAATCCGAACTGAACCCCTCCCCCACCCGCGCCCCCATTTCCTGAATCCACCTCTGTCAAACCCTGCCACGCTCCCAGAACGGACCCTAACCCCCTCTCACTATTTCCCCACCGCTTCTTCCCCCATCCTCCCGCCCAGGCCATCCATCAGCCGTGTCAATTTGTAATAGCCCCTGGTCACCCAGATGACCATTCTGCTCCCTCCCTCCCACCACCTCCTCCTCTTCCAGTCCTTTTTTCCCCCCTTCCCCCCTCTCTCCACCCCCCTTATATCTTTGAACGTCCTTTTCTCTCCAACAGACCCCTCCCCCTCCCAAACCTCCGCTTCATATAGTTTCCCTCTCGCCCCCGTCTCTCCCTTTGTAGCACGCTCGTCCTCCTTCGCTTGTTTTTTTCCCGCACTCACCCCCTCGCGGAGACTCGTCGTAATGCGCGCAGCCTCCATGTTTGGGAGTATCGCACTGAGAAAGCGAAGTGACAGCCCCGACTGCCCCTTTCGGGTTTTTTCAAATGGAACGCCCTTGTTTTGCCCTTTCTTTTTTATTCGTTGGGCGGACGAAATTTCTTTTGTTTTTCATACCTTTTGGGGTGGGGTTTAAGGGTACGCCCCTTCTTGCCCCCGCGGGTGGGCAGGTGAGCAGTTTTAGGAGGAGGATTCGCTAATTCGGAATTCCTAAAATGTTTCAAGCGGTTGAGACCGGCGACATCTTTTACCCTCCCGGCGGCTTTTGTCGAAAAATGTTTAACCCTCTCCGGAACGGAGCAAATCCTTTTGAATCAAATGTTTGCGTGGGTGAAAGAGGTATTTTAGAGTAATTTTAACTAGCATTATTTCACTTATCAATCAATGGTTTCCCTGAGTATGCCTAAGGTGAAATAAAAATGATTATTGAGTATTATTGTGAATTTTATGCGCGTTGGTGTTTAGGAAGTTCGAGATAACGTATACACTCGCCTATCGAAATTAGCTTTCGGGTCTCGATCAGATTGATGATTGTGAGTGAAGTAGGAAATAAAGGATTCAATCGCTTGAAAATACGGCTCAGGGTTTGTGATATACGAGAAATTCGCTATTCATTGCTGCAAATTTGAACGCAATTTACAGTTGGATGAATGCCTGTTTGTAAATCTGAAGCGTATCTTACGGTCAAGGCTGATTCCTCAGTATTGGCGAAATGTGGCAGGGCTTCCCATTTCTTAAGGTGAAATTTTATATCTAGCGCTTATTTCCATCCATTTAGAGGATTATTTGACATTTAGCTGGTATTCGTAGAAAATTTTCAAACATTTTACTGTGAACGAGCTTGTTCGGCCAACGGTCTACCTCGATGGAAAAACTGATTCCCGATCAGCCACCGAAGTTAAGCATCGTTGGGCTCCGCGCAAGTTTGGAGGGGTGATCCTCCGATTCGTCCGAGTGCTGTTGCCCCTGTCTGCACGTGTCAGACAGTATGTGCGAAATGACCTTAGCCGTCGAAGCACGATAAAAATACTACTACTACTACGAGCATGTTCTACTTTGTGAATTTAATGACGCTAAGTCAGGTTGATTTAACTTAATCTATGGTCCCAGCATAAGATTACCAATACCATCATTTAACCATTCGTGCAGTTCGAGCATAAGTCGAAGGAAATCGGCTTTATTGCGTAATAACCAATAGTAATTTGTTTAACCGTGATTTAGCTCCAGTGATCCATTTTATCCTAATAACATTGCTTGAGATTTCAGAGCTTGTGCATTTCTGGTGCACGAAGTTCGATTTAAGATAAGGCAGAAATCGAATCCACTTTGGTATGCAGAGGAGCGTCGTCGTTCTAATTGAAACAGCAGTTGAAGGTATTTCTTTGATGAGGCTGCACAAAACGGACTGGCTTATTCCTCGCTCCACTTACGTCCATATCTGAGGATTCGACATAAATCCCGAAATTTTCCAGGAGAAGAAAAAAAAAGAGAATTCACCCAAAAGCATACCACGTAGTATATCCTCTTTCCAGGCGGCTGTAATTGGCTCTCACATCTTTGCCAGGAGCGGGCAGAACGACTATCTAGGCATATCCCCATCACCCTCGCCTCGGACCATCAATTGTTCGGAAGTACCCCTGGTCTGCCACCCTCCCCTCTCCGTGCGACACGAAAACCACCTCTGACGCTGCCTCGACCAAACAGGGCCAAAGCCCACACGGCAAAACCCTTAAACTACGAGACATCCCGAACCATGCCACCCAGGATCGCTTTATCTCATATTTCGGTCCCTGCCAGGGTCGGCCGACTCAGCAAAGGATATTGCAAAGATTTCAGATAATCCCCCCACATATTTCGTTCTTCCTCTTTTCCTCCAAAACGTTAAGAGGACCATTCCTCACGTTTCCAGACTTTTGGATTCTCCCGGTAGATGTCTCATCATTCCTGCCTCCCTTTCCCCTCACCCCGAGGCGCCTCTCCATCTATCGGCCTCTTTCCTCCCAACCCCATCTAGTATCCGTTCCAAGAAGTTTTGCTGACTCTAGAAACGACTTTCACTCTACAAGCTTATATGTATTATTTTTTTGTAGACTCACCCATCCCACGACCCCCCGTCATTTTCCTCATCCATGTACGAAAAAAATGGAGGACCGATTATTTATTTTTTGTGTCTTTGCGGATGTTCCATGCTTTATTGGGGCGGTTTAAATTTTTTTCTCTTTTCCTGGATACTCGGTCGCTATTTGTTTTTTGAAAGCGAAGATTGATGGCTCCGTGGGAAGGTCTCTCTGGTTATTTTCGATGGGAAGACTGCGGCAATTTCTCTTCTCTTGTTTACGGTGGGAATTCGGAAGTAGACCACCATTGCACTGCAAATTGCACTAAATTGGCCAAGGCATCACGCTTTATAATCTTAATTTTTTACGATGTTAAATACGTGGTTTATGGATTTTTCTTACAAATTTTACCTTGGCAGTAGTTTCATATCTCGCCATAAGTAAAATAAACCAACGGAGTGAGGCAGTCATAAATGTTTTGAAGCAAATCCTGATTCTTGTAAAACTAGAAAATTAGAAAAAAAATTAAATAATTATGAATGAATGGAATGATTAATTAAAGGTACGTTATTATCCTTTAAATGTAAATCATAGTAGTACTGGGTAAGATAACATTTTTCTGGCAATTGATAGACTGAAGAAAAATGAGTAACAACATCACTATTTTTTTCCTTGTAATTTTCCTTAGGTCCTGGGCTATTTTTACTCTTGCTTTTGCAACTTTAGAGAAAATCGTTTTAACTATATCGTACCTGCTTGTATTGTTCCATCTATATGACATCATGAAACCTTACATTTATGTTTATAAGTGGAAAGAGGTCTTAAATTAGAAGACAGAAAGGGTGTTTTAGGCAGATATTCATGTGAGCCGAAAGCCTGAGTTTAAAAAAATCTTTCACGTTGTCGACTTCCACCCCTGCCGACGTCACACTCCAGATGACGTAATGCCACAATCCCGTCCTCCACTTCCCACCATCCTTTTTATAATATATATATTTTAAAAAAGTTTCGGAAGGAGCAGTTAAGCCGTTTCAACGTCAAATACCTCCCCGGATATATGGGAGGAAGCACGTGCTTTTAATGCTCCAGGAAAACCTCTCCTCCGCCAACCCACATAGAATTCTCCCGAATCCCACATCCACCCTCTTCGTTCCCTCCCAGCCTTTCCGCACCCCGCTGAATTTTCCGCCTACCTCTCAATTCTCACCCAACCGCCGAAATCCTACTCCATCCCAACTTCTAGCCCCCGGAATAGTACTTATAAAAACCTTCCCAGCTCGTCCCCCGCTTCCCCCGTAATCCACCCCTTCAATAGCCTAGCCCACCAGGCGCTGACGTCGGGGTGCGGCCTTCCATATTCCCTCTTTTCGACATATTACTTGTATTCTCTCTTCCCCTCCCCTTGCAGGTCACAAGCGCGCCATCCTCACGCCCCCTTTGAAACCCCTTCCTTCTCCATTTCGCGCCACCTGCCCCATTCAACACCTGCCCCAATCTTTCCCATTTGACACTCCGCGCCAAGGTTTTCTCTTTTATTTTTTTCCACGGGGAGGGGGCTGGAAATAATTATGTGCCAGGGCGAAGAGAGCTGATATATATTTAGGTCTCTTTTCATCTCTTTCCGAATGCCTTTATTTTTAGTTTACTGCGGAGCCTTCTTTATCTCTCTCGGCGCGTCCAAGGTGTGTTTGAGTGTTGTGAGTGCCCGACCAAACATTGCGAACGAGGTCAGGAAACTCTTTATGTATTTAAAAAAAAGTAGCTAGCCATTCCATCCGCGAACTTATATAAAGGAATATATTTCCTTCAATCTAAATGGGAAAATCTTGCTCTGAATCGTGAGGAAGTTAAATTGTCTTGGGTTGGAAGTTGTGGTTTCTTGTCTATATTCCGTGGCAAGCACCCGTTTCTCGTTTACTCATACTTATAAGTAGTGCATTAGCTCCTCGGTTATCCGGCGTCTGACATCTTTTTCTTTGTCAAGAATTTCAATCTAAGTATACTTTCTCTCGGAAATGATTCGTGCCGATAATCACGCAGTTATCGCACGGCTTGTTTGCCCAATATCTTGACTCATCGCTTACGATCTCACCCCAAGCCTAGAGTTGTGAAAAATCTAGTCGTGCTCGAGGAGGCCTTCGTAGCTGAAATCACGGCGATCGAGAAAAGATCTCTGATTTCCGGTGTTTTGATCCATTCGTAACGCGATGTGCGTTTACGGCCATGGACGGAGTTGAATCCTCGGCTTTCAGAGATAGAGTTGTAGGTCTTATAGAGGAAGAGTAGAATCGGCAAATATTGATATAGATTTTTTAAATCATGGGTGCCATCTCTGAAATTTAATTCCTCGTGATTAAACGTGTTTCAACATGTTCTGGATCTTGGAGCTAGAAGGGTCGCCCATTAGACACTTTGACACTTGAACGTCAGTGCACGCTATTCTTGATTCTTATTGAGCATTTTCTAAGGATATGTGAGTCATTATTAATTATGCTTTAACCTTAAAAATAAAAATTAAAAAAAGCTTAATGCGTAACCCAATTATAAATTGCTATTTCATGCGAAAAATCAGTAATATCTGCGACTGCTCATGACGTGAAGAAATACTATCTATATGTACACGAAAAGTAAACCGAGCAGTGATATTAACGTTTGATCAAGATTACATGCAAGTGAAATCAAATGCTCTTCCGGGTTAAAATGTTCGAGGAAGGCCTTCATTTCCATTCTAGCTATCGTGATAACAACAACATTTTCCCATAAATTGTTTAAATTGTTAGTTTACCGCGGCATTTCAACTTATTTAAATAGAAAACCAAACGAATAATGACTATCAAATATTATTTATTTTGAAATACATAGTCTTGATCTTACTATAATTGTCTATTTATTAGCATTTGTAAACCATCGGATTGACGATTTTCTTTTGCAATCGACATTCACTTACTTTGGCGAATGTGAAGCTATCTTGCTTGTAACTGTTTTATTAATGAGAGGGTTGATGATCATTTAACGAAACTATATGGGTTACGTTATTAATGGTTTGCTTTATTTCTACATAACGTAAATATGAGTGCTCCCTTCCGTTACTTTTGAACGCATACCCGAGATGTCTATGATCTTGACAATTAGAGAAGCATTAACTGGTTAAGATTAACTATGATCTTGAAACTAGACGTGGAACGAAACCTATACCTCTCCGCAAATGTAGTTATATTCCGTTGAAACTGAAATACTCAGACAGGAAACCCATCTCTACAAACGTTCCAGTCCTCTCCTTTCGGTTTCTCATGGATTATTATGTAAAAGGCTGTGTCCCCTCCCTCACAAAGCTTTCAGAGCGAGCAACGGCATCCACAAATTGCAGGTGTGCCCGAGACGGGGCACCGTGAAGCGGTGACGGGGTGAAATAAGAAAAAAAAAGAAAAGCGAATGAAACGTCGGCGGATGCATTCGGCGCTCTTCATTACGTTCAGTATCAAGACACATGTGGCGCTGTCTGCGCCGGCAGGGGGGCGGGTAGATCGTGGAGGAGGGAGGTTGGCGTTGAAAAAGGGTTGTCGCTGGGAATGAGGGGCGGCATTTGTGTGTTTGTGCAAGGGAAAGCTTGGAGCGCCACGGAGGAGAACACCCACTCGGGCGGAGTCCAGCTCCCATTCCCACTCTCTCGCGAGTTGGAAATGGTTTACGATGAAGACACCAGATGGCAATGGGTTGGGAGGGTGGGGATTTTTTTGGCCAATGCTTGCAGGGTACGGAGAGAGAGGAAGGTAGAGATTTAGTAATGGTTTGGTGTTCGAAGGGAGGGGCATATGGAGTACAAGGGTGTGGAAGGAGTAAGATAGGTGTGGAAGTGGGTTTAGAGAAGGGGCGTAGCGTCTCGTTGAAGCAGGAAGCAGGATGTGCAAGGAGGGCGTCGTGGAATTTCTATTTAAAAGGCAAAAACGTCGGATTTATCGCAGGCGCAGACGTTGGCATATGCCATAACGGCTGGAGAAAAATTATACGAGAGAAATGTCATCCATTTTTCTGCTCATTATTTTTCACCGAATGTCACAAAAGATGAGAGAAAATGGGAGTGGAAGCATATTGCATCTTACCGTATAACGGTATCAAATAATGCACAAAAGAGTAAACCCATGAAGACTCCGTGTAAAACCTTTTACCTCGGACACTTTTTCTTTTTTATAATTTGAATTATTCGCGTCAGCGTAGGCTAAAATCGTCAGGAATTATTTTACTTCCTCCTGCGTAACACCTGCAATCTGTACCCAGTATGTTTTAGAATTCCCTTCGAAATTTATCTTGTGGTTGCAATTTCATTAAGATTTCACAGAATATGTTTTAATTGGATCGGATATAAATCCTTTAATATTCCTCAGTAGTCTGCGCCTTAGGCGAGTTCTATTTGACATGTCATGGGTAGGTATACATATTTTTGCCTGTGAAAATTACAGAAATATGATGCCTTTGATAAATAGGACAAATTTAAAGAATTTGGTTTTTAATTGAAGACTTCGACATTTTTCTTTGAAGTCTTGTGTGCACTCAAGTATTTTTGAACTATTAGAGCATTTAATGGAAAACCGCCGAACGCCGCTACGATTATCTTGGCGATAGGAACTATTAGAAGGGTTTATTCTTACGAGTGAACGAATGCCAATGCCTTTGGGAAGAAAGTGTAAAATGTCGGGTGTATAGGCCTGAAAATTTCCCCAAGGCCTGAAAATGGATGCACTTGAGCCTATAGAAATTATCAGACAATCCAATAATCTTTGTAATGAATTATTATTTCCGCATCCCTCCCAGTCCTTAGTGATAAAATTAACTTATCCTGCCTCACCAGCCCTTAATCAACGTGTTTTTCTCAACCCTGCCCGAATATTTGTTTTTTTTTTCACCTCCTCCCCCGTAGCTACAACAAAAATTAACGCATGAAACAAACTATGTACCTGAAGATGCTGTACATCGGTGAAACGCTTAGCATAATAAAATATTTGTAGACTTGTAATAAGTATTTTCATTAATCATGAGTTCTAATAACGGGCTTCAACGAAGTGAAGCCCGCCACCGTCATTTAAATTGTGTATTCACTTCACCATAATCATAATGGGGAAATTGTGTGGGGGATATCTAATGATTTTTATAGTTCATGCACCATTGATTGGAAATTTCTTTAGAACGATGAGATGCCTGTTCATAAACTGTGTGGTTTAAACCTTCAAATGGTAACCCTCCTCACGCTCTTAGCGCTTGGGAGTGGGATGGACCTTCGCGGGGCGTGGGCGGACGACTGCTTTGGAGCGCGGGGTGCAGGGGTGGCGAGGGAAATGGGTGGAGGGAGAGCTTTTTAACGCTTGGACGCGGATAATTGAAATCCACCGCAACACAGTTTTGCACTAGCCAATACTGCCGGCTTCGGATAGAGGGGATGGGTTGCTCCTATAAACAAGACAACACTCAACCGCCCCGTGGCTTTTCTGCGCGTGCCCTTTCTCCTTTCACTTCCCCTTTCTTCCTTCCTTTACTATCGTCTTCCTCCCGCCCACGATTCCCCCCGTCCTCCCAGCATTCTTTTCCTCTCTCCTCGACACGGAGCTTTCTTCTTATATACACTTCCACTTTGCCGTACTCCAATTTTCGATTTCCACGCTCAAGTTTTTTTTTTAATGATCGTCATCATTCAACAAGACATCGATTGCACGAGTGCCCCAAAGGAATGGAATTTCATTAATTTATCTACTTCTTGGGTTATTGATTGGATTTTGACTATAATGGAGGAAATACTTTGTAAGGAGTTTCTCAAGTTCCCTATTTTCAATTCTTATCGCTGAATCCATTTCGCCGCTTTTGAAATGTGACGAGAACCACGCAGATGGAACGCGTAATGCATTGAACCGAATATATCACCCAAGTTCATGCGTGGTTTTATGATCCTTAAAAGAGTTATCAACATCGTAGTTTGCCCACGTATTACATTTTTATTTCAGTCACCGTTTTCTTAGAAACCACCTTCTCTTTTTTATTCCGAGAAGCGCAAGCTGAGATTATGCCAGAGAGTGGTGAAACGCGTAGTGCCGTTCAATATAACTGTAATAAGTGTTCATTCACTATGAAGAGCGCAAGCTCTTCTACAACCGCGGAAATTACCGGAGGGCAGCTCGCATTCTTCATGATTTAGCAAATGTTGAATAATTTCTCTGGCGGATCACCAGGCCACAATTTATATCATTCTGCCGAAGGGATATTTTGGTACTCTGTTAGAACGCTCGTGATCGGATTGTGGAAAGGTAGCTTTTTGAGTTTTGCATACTATGTTGTGTTCAAGAGGGTACCTCTGGGGCGGGAGTTCATTACTTTTTTCAGACTCATAAATGGTTAATGGCTGGGAAACATATTAGAAAAACTTGTTTTGGTAACGACCTAGAGCTGAACTAGCTCTGCGATGGAAGATATGACACAAAAGACCATTGAGTACACATTCAATGGTCTCGCAGAAGGGTTTTAGGTTTCCTGATTGCGCTAGACAGTTTTTTGTAGAGTCCAACCTATAGGAGCCACAAATATTTTCGTTAATTGTGGGCAGGAACTGTTCCATTGCCCTATCGCATTGATCGTCACAAAGTTTGAATCGCGTGGAGTATCCTTGGATGTTCTGATTTCCAATCCTAGGGTTTAAAGTTTCCCTCCCCAAACATCCCTCCTTCCCTCTTCAGGACACAAAGGGTCCCAAGGCAGAGCTCTCCTGAATCCTCCGATCCTTTATTTTTTTACGAAAAAAGGGTGCGGGTAAGGGGCCAAAAGAAACCCTCCCCCTGTGGTCGAAGATGGCATCTGAGAAGGACCGTATACCCCGGGGATCCCTCCTGCTCTGGCATACCCTGCCATGCACCCAGTGCCATGCCCCTCCTCCCTTTTCCACCTTGATGGATAACCTCGCGTCCTCTTGCGGTCAGTGCTTTTCGCCATTTCCCCTCTCCACCCATTTCCTTCAACCTTCCCCAAGTCCTACCCTTTTCAAGGATTGTCTGCGGAGAACCCAGGCAGAGGAGGGAATGCCGCTCGTACTAGCCGGAGGGATTGGTTGGAGCACCACTCGTCCACCTCCCCTTTCTATTCTCTGGGCTGAATAGGTCTTCTGCGGGGATAGCGGAGGGCTTTTAGGGGTCCTAGCGTCCTTGTGTGTGCTGCGTCCCCTTCTCCCGCGATAGTCTCTCCTGCATCCTCCTCCTCCAGATCGTCGCCGCCACCCCAGCCTCCGTTCCGTCCACTTAAAGCCATAAAGCTTTCATTGACCCCGCTTGTGATTACCGATTTCTTGGGATATATAGGCTTTAGAGTGCTCCGGGACGGCGGCACTATTTCGGGGCTTAGATCGTTTTATCGTGCGCGGAATGTTTCAGCGGGCCTCAATTCATAAGGTGATTAGTCGTGAATATTGCATTGGAGATCCCTCCTCAGGCTGGCGTACGACCTGTTACGGTATCTGCCGCTCAGTAAAGGGACATGCAACATCCGGGAATGGCGAATAAATTGAATTGCAGCGTAATCAACGTGTGAAAGTGAATTTTTGTTCGAATGACCTGCGCCTTGCGTTTAGCACCAATTTTTTTATGCTTAAAGCCTTTCTCTAAAGCTATACATTGTATTAATTACCGGTTGTTTTGATGAATTTGACAGATTCTGTACTCTAAAAGTACTAATCATTTTCAACGCAGACTTTTTAGGCTTACTTAGACATTACATTAAAGGTTTGACGTCTGTGATTCTTGCGTCGATTGGACATTTCAATGGTTCACGCAGCAGTGAGGGAAAAATTGTATATTTATTTCATAGCATGAAGTGTGCCTCATTCCCTAGTAAAGAAGTTAACGCCGACTTTCATTGTAGTTATTGGATCACCCTGACCCTTTCGGAGGCTTCAAACGGAAATAATTGTAGTCGATCTTTTGTGTTTTGGTATTTTACTAGTTGGGGTAGAGGAGACATCATGTGTCATTGATACCTAATCCAGAGGTGCACTGTTTCAATACACGATTTTCTAAGCATGTTCTCATCCACTATCTTCGGAGCCCTTGACTTCTTCGTATTATGTTACACCAAGCGAGTCATCATACTTACTTTTCTCAGTTTTACGCAGAATTCCTGTTGTCGATTCTCTCAAGTTGGTTACCGGTTGATTAGATGCCCTCCGAAAATTTGCCCCAATTTTGATTTCGTCTAAGTGCCTTTAGTCATACCCATTACTGCACGATGAAGTGGCATACTCACTTAAGCGCTGGCTATACAGTCTTTTTTTGATCATTTTTTTCGTACAGCATTTGCGATCGGTCGTCAGTACGCTCGCTGCACTTGCACGCTTCGGCAATATGCGTCGTGCCATATTGCCGCGTTAATCAAAGACTAACACTGATTGATGCGAATACTATCTTCCGCTGACACATCCTTAAGCCTCACCCGCTATAGGGAAATATTCGATCCGTTAGGACCGAATTTCCTTTCTTTCTCAATCTCCTTCGATTTACGCATTCACACGGCTGTAAATATTAGATTAAAACTCGTCCCAGATTTAACGGGAACTTGGTCGCGTCCCCTCCACCTGGGGAAAGCTTCTTTTTAGGCGCGTATTTCAGGCTCAACGCCACCGGCTAATCGAATCTCATCCGGATCAGCGTATATCAGACTTTTTCCGTCCTCTCTCGGCGGCGATGGCTCGCGTGGAGGAGCCGCGGAGAAGTTTTTCGGCCTTTCATCAACATTTGCGGGTTGGCATAACTCACGCGCGCCTACTTTCGCCCATCGAGGATTAAAGCGGTGATGGCCGACTTTTCCCGTGGGTTAATTCACGCGCGCCGTGCGAAGTTATTCCCGGCCTCCCCCCCCCCCCCCCCCCCCCCCCCCCCCGAGTTGGATTTTCCTCTGGCGAAGGCGTCGACGGGAGGAAGCTTGGAAAAATTCATATTAACGGTGCGGCTTCGGATAGATAGACATCAATATGGGTTCGTCATGAATTAAGTCCGGGGGAAAGGGAAATTTTTCCCGACCATTCGCGCTCCGAAAAACTTGGACGAAATATTAGCTTTTATCCCGTCGCATGCATCTTTAACACAAAGAACCTCATTAGCCTGCCATCCATTAACCATCCACAGGCACACAACTCGCCCCCGACAACACATTCTCCCTCATTCCCACTACTTCCAATTTATGTGAATCTGACAACCAGGCTGCTCTCTCGCAACACCCTCCACGTTCTCCCGACCTTATCCCTAAACCACTCCCTTCTCTGGTATCTACTTTGTATGATAAATTTGATAAAAAATTATCTTGGAATGTTTTTAGTTCAAACACGTTTCAATTTTTAATTCAACTTGATAATTATTCTCTATTTGAAATTGTGTAGAAAAAATGTTTTTTGACCATGAACTCTCTAAGATTTGTTTTTGACGTTATACTGTACTTGTAATTGATTATTTTCGATGATGCAAGATTATAAAATATGCCTTATATATTATTTAAATTACTTATTACACCATTGAAAAATCTTTAGAAGTCCTAGCCAGAGAAAAATCAATCACTTTTCATTAAAAAAAAATATTTCTTGAATATAAGATGGATCAATTTTGTTCTTATTATTTCGCCAGTGAACTACTAGTAGTGTTGTTTTGTGATGCGTTTTGCTCAAAAATATTGTCATAAAATTCCAAGCTTGCCAACCTGAGCATTATTTTTATTATTAATAATTTTATTTACGTCTGAATTTTTTATGCCGTGGTATTAACATTCAAAACAATTTAAGCTGTTACACATAGTCAATTATCATATTCCATTTTAACGATAAGTAATACGAAGTTTATTTCTTACTGATCAAATATTTATGAGTTAAACTTACTAAAGTAAATAAATATTTATGGGTCATAAAATTTGAAGCCCTATGAGAATATATCTCTGAAATGGAATCGAACGATCTATTCATAATTTTTCAATTCAATCAATGTAGCAGTGTACGCTTTTATTGAAATATAAAGGCCTTAGATTAATCCACAGAAAGTGCTTGGGCATAAGGCCATACATATGTCCAAGCACCTTCTGTGCGCTTAAATTTAAATTATTTTTTCCCGTAATTCATGAATTATTTACAGAATTGACTCTGTGAATTTATTCTACAGTTTTCTTGATGAAATTTTACGACTGTAGCCTCTTTTTTCGGTTAGATTTTTGTCAACCATTTAGATCATCCGAATTCACTGGCGAAATGATAGCTTAATTTTCCGTATTTTTATGTCATGTGTGTGAAATTCCCAAACAGTCTCCCTTGGATATCATTTTGCTTCTGGCCCCATTTCTCATTGTAAATCCCTAAAGGCCGTCTGACGCAGTGCAATATCGCGTTATGAAATGTTAAAATGTGTTTCCTTGCGTGTAACTTTCGGGAGAGTATTAGAACATATCATTCTCTTTTCTCAACGATTCGCTGGCAAGGTGTGTCGACTTCGAATTGGGATAGGAGAACACGTTATGGCTTTATCGTTTTACTTGCGTTGCGGCAAGTGTCTACAGGGTAGGCAAGGCAGGGGAGGCGACTTTAGAGCTCCGATGAAACGCGTGGTGAAAGTTTACCCAGTCCGGGCTCCTCTTGAAGCCTGACTCGAAGGCGTCGTGGAATTGGCGTAAATCCTAATCGACAAAAATAAAAAAATTCTTGCTCGTCATACCCAGCATAACGATTTTTTCATTGCAATGCGTGTGATATTGTGCATTTTAAGCCCAGTAAAATGCTCATTTATAAATGATTTTAATCATTTTAAAATCAAGGAAATTGTGATGGGTGTACCCTGACACACCTACATTTTTGGCTAGCTGGACTAATATTTTTTAATTCAACTTGTTTTTATTAGTGTACATATGATTTCCGTTCTCGACCTCTTTATTTATTAATACTATCTTCTCCGGACCTATATTTGGAGAAAAGATAGTTTTACTAACATGTTCAAGGTTTTTTAAATCAACGGAATATGCTACGAATTAATTTTTTTTTCAATTTTCCAGTAAAATGTTAAATCCATGTTAAAAGCCGGTATGGGAAAGCGCAAAAATTTATCGTCTTTGGCACTCCGAGCAAAAGTAGCGTACAACGTTACATCTTTTAGATGGCTCCACCCTGACTGTTTGAGTCAAAACAAACTTTTGGATTATTTGGTTTAAAAAATGCTAATCTCGCTGATACCTTGCGTTAGCTATTGAGAACCAGAATTAAGTTACAAAATTTGCAGTTTATATGTAGAATATACACATTTTTAAAGAAAACTTTACTAAAGCCATTAAAATCAACTGCAGCTCCATTTCAATGGAATCACCACGTTTTGACTTAAATTATCGCAGACATTAGCTAATAACTCGAAAAATAAGGTGGCAAGATGCATCCATTTTATTTTTAATTAGTTTTCGCTTCTTATATAGAGTTTTCCGTAAAAATGGCATTTATATTAGACACAAAAATAGTCCCATTTTCTCCAATTTCACACCATTTAATTTCAAGTCGTTTGCAGGAAAAATGGCGTGGAAAGGTAGCATTTTGTTTTTCATATCAGTTAGAGGACTTGTGTTTTTAAAATAAGCGTTCAGAATATGAATGAAATGATATAAATGTCCTTTTACGGCGGAACCACCCTAAGGGGTTGTGCGCATTTTCGAGTCGCGTCACATTGTGCCGGTTTCGATGCCTGTTGAAAAATGCACTGCGGTCCTCTCGACGGCCTCTCGTGTGCACCCACCACGTGACCCTCCACCCCTTCCCCTCCCCCTCCCCTCGCTCGCCCCACCGTCCCCCCTCCCCCCCGCCGTGAGGGGGGGAGGGGAGGGCGGTGGGGCGGGCCCCCCGTCGGATGGCGAACGGGGCGACGACAACGTTGACATTTAGTTTTCTCTCCGCACCACCCCCACCACCTCCCGCCCCCACACCACCCGCACCACCCGCATCACCCGCACCACCTGAACGCAGGGCCTTCGGGAGCGTACAGCCCCGTGGACGGCGCCTCCATGGGCTACATGATGGACGGCGTGCAGGGCGGAGGCGGCGGCGCGGGGGGCGGTCCTCCCATGATGCACCACCGCCCCCCGCCCCCAGGGGACCCGGCAGCGGCGGCGGCGGCCGCGGCCGCGGCGGCGGCCTTCCACAACGAGTACCACTACCCGCCTCAGTACTACGGACACCACCTGTAGTGTGCGGAGGCCGGAGGCGGACACTGGGACTCGCCCGGCACCAGCCCCCGCCACCCTTAGAGCAAATCAGGTGAGAAAAAAAGATAAAAATAAACAACGCGTTAATGTATGCGTTGGGGTATGCGTGATATCGTCACCCAAATCTAAAATCCTCAGTGGCTTAAGTTATTTAGAGCGTTGTATTCGCTATTATTTTAGTATTATATTAATATTTGTATTGTATATAGTTCTCTAATCATAATGGAGACAATATTCGAATTTTATTATTTTACTTCATCACCTGTAAGAAGTAGTTCATATTGTAATATTATTGGCGCCAAAATATAGCTTTATATGACAAAAATTTACAGTAAATAAATAAATATGTCTACATAAGTCTAACACAGTTTTTTGATGAAATCTAGGTTTTAGAATTTTTTTTTCAATATTCTCCCCCTGGAGCGCACAGCCGTAATCTGTCCCTTGTAAAACAGCTGTTTTTAGGCAATTTGCTTGAAAAGTAGTTCGGCAAGGGGTTGATATATTGATATCATTGGAAAGATGGGAATTTTATCTTTAAATGAAGTGAAGTTCATCAAATTCTAGGTGAAGTGATGTTTCGCTCAAACTACCCAAATATCTATAGGTGTACTTAAACTTGGTGGCGCTTGCTAGTGAAGAATAAGACTTCAGGAAGGCCTTTGCAAGCGAGATAGTTGGGTCATACAAATTTCCCTCCAGAGGTTCCCGCAGGAGTCCTTTGATATCTCTGTACGATCATCTACACTCCCAAACCTTTAACTCTCCGTTAGCAAATGCCACCAAGTTTTGCTATGCCTATTCTTGTGGCCACTACAAAGGCTTTGAAAGGTAACCGTACGTTGAATAATGGCACGTACAAGCAGAGGCCCTATTTGGTTTTCTTGTCTCTTACTTCCGTCCAATGAATGCAGTTTGGGAATTTGAAAGCCCTTGTTGATGATTTTGTCCTAAACATTGCCTTGGAGTAAAATCAATAATTTTCAGCATGGGTAAAAAGTTGTTGCCACATAAGCGGCAGTAAAAAGCTTTTTTTTCCTTATGTATTTTTAGAGACATTCATTCATAGATTCCCTTATCTCGTGCTTTCACTGACAGTTAATTTCGTCTTACTTTATCCCTAATTATCCAATAAGTATTGCTAATCTTTCTCGGTAGACATGATTCTAAAAGTTTAAAAATACTGTTCATAACTCACTTTGTGACCACTAGGATTAATAATTCTTAATAATTACTCCTCTACATAAAAATTATCAGTTGCGTTTATGGCATTGGCACTTTTAGTTTCTTTTCCTTTGACTCATTGTAGAACATTTTGAATCGGATGTTGATGTTTTATGTCTTTAGGAATCCACTGTTGCTGAATCACTATTTTTCAGAAAATTGTAACAACGATGCAAGTTTGCCAGTAACTGGTGAATTTTATTGATTGTTGTTTAAAATATACCATAGAAAGACGCGTTCATTTTCATTTTTACAATGGTTGAGATATAAATGTACTCGCTCGAATCCGATCTCGACAATTGTGCTAATGTGTTTGATATTCTTTTCTTTTCAGCCGTACTCCCTGGTTCTTCAGCCCGCCGCCATGTTTTGACGGCGCTAGTCCCATTTGCAACCCCCCAGCAACTTCCGTCGCGAGTGAGGCGCACGACGACCAGTTGAGCCGAGTTCGTGCCCCGGCCACGATCCCTCGCGTCAGACGGAGTAGGGGAGTGTGAGCCATGGACACCGGGGAACGGTTTACCTTTACAATGTATACGGGAAACTTAATAAGAAATTGATTTGTCTTGTGTGTGTCGTCTCGCCGCAGTATCACTTCGCTCCAGCTCCACTGGCGCCACCGCTGTAAAAGGGTGAATCGACGCCTAACCATCAACTACTTGAGAAGACCCATTAAAAACCCTGCCCCTCAAAATGTAGATCAACGGAGTTTTTGTCCCTAAAGAGTAATTAGTCTACATCGTTAGGGGAAGATGGAAGCTTTTACTGAAAGCCGTGCTTGGTTTGAATCGGAGGAGAGCATCCGAAGAAGAAAAACCTACTGTGTCGCTTGAAGAAGTCTCCTTAGTGGTTGAATTACTACGACAAGAACTTATGTCGTTTTTTCCGATGTCTTTAGGCTTGACAACCCTTTTTTTATAGTTAAAATTTTTTCCAGTGAGCCCGGGTGAAGTGATGACAAACTCTAAAGACACATCAGCTCATACTCGATATACGTCTTGTCTTTATGCATCCTGGAAGATGTGGAACACTTTCTTAAAACATGAAGAGTATACGAGATATAAGTGAATAATATGTTGTGTTGTGTGTTCAATAAAAAAAACGATACCGTGAAGGCGTGAGTGAGTGTAGGGTTGTGTTCGGCGTTGGTGCGTTTAGGGCCGAGAACTCTCCTCCTGAGTCATACTTCTTTTGTTTTCTCAACGGGAAGTAGAGAAGGAGATGGTGACGTCGCGCGCCGCGTGCTTAGTAGTGTGAAGACTCCTCAGTCGTAAGAAAAAGAACATCCCTGTAAAAGAAAATACTTGTGTGTGTTAGATTTCTTTGTTTGTTTCATTCGTGCAAGTGAGGTTGTGTTGAATGTCGGTAGTGGGCGTGGCCCTGCCTCCTCCGGGAGGCCTCCGGGAGAGTGTGTTCCGGCGACGCGAAAGCTTTTAGGTTGCGGACAATGCGGTGGGCGCTCCACCTTCCGGGCAACTACGAAAGCTGAGCGGACGGAGAGGCATGGGCACGTGAACTGTTTGTTTTCATTTTCTGTGGTAGCATGTGGTAAGACTGATTTCTTGGCCATCACAAAACCTGGCTGTCATGAATTGTTTTTCGCTCAATTTTTAACGGCTGGTTTTCTTTGAGAGAGAGAGAGAGAAAGAGTTGTTTTGAAACATTACTTTTAATTTCTCCGCGAAGACATGGAATAAGAGTAATGGTTGTTTTTCGATGGCCTTGCAAAGGTAAAACTGGGACACTTGAAGAGTAATAAGTGTGTATTTTCCACTCAGTGGATGTGTTTTCTTTTTAAGATGTTAATCTTAAAATGCGTGAGAATTGAAAAAAAAAGAAAGGAGAGGTTGAAGTACGGACATGGTGCAATCCCCGTTTGGAAGAAGTTATGGATTCCGTAGTTACGCTTGTAACGAGGGTGTTATCCTCAAGAAACGTGGAGGTGAAAACAAGGAGACTCTTTGGAAGGTTTTATGAACGCACAGTGATTTATTAAATGGGCGTGACAGCGATAGAATTGTAGGAGTGCACATGAGCGTTGATTATGTTGTGTCCCCTTCCTTACTCTTACCAATACTTCCTATTCCCGCCATCTTATTCACAAGTCCTCGTCGAAGAAAATCGTACTACTTCAAATTTTGTTCGTTTGCTTATTCATCCGTTTCGAGGAGAGCGTAAAAAGATTTCAGAGTACGAGCGCCATATTTTAAGCAGTTGACGAGACGTCAGAGGAAGAAGAAATGATGAGAGTTGTGCCTTCTTTCGTTTCTCCAACCCTCCCCTCCATTTGCGCCTCAAATGGTTGAATATACTCTTCATTTACACTGAACTGATCATCTACCTCCACCATTCCCGGTTATTCGTTTTGCAAATCTGCTGAATGATTTAATTTACACTCACTATGTCTTGCAGCTCTTTGTTGGTATTATTGTGGCGTTCCAATGTGAAAAAACGGTATCGCCTTCTGTCTTTAAAATGCGTGAAAAGAAATGCAATCCAAATTCAAGACAACGACTGACCGCTCGGCGAATTTAAATGCCCAGTATTCAGAGAGATGAATCTACGGCCGGTTTCGGCCGACATAAGAGGGAGCGTGTCTTTGGGGATTTAAACTTCAGAAGGGAAAGGGTTAAACCTCAGTGGTCCTTCTAAGTTCCCAGGGATGCAGACACGGGAGGATAAAAAATATAGACAGTTTGATCTAAAAGAAAAACACTTGTAGTTATAATTATATATATATTGTATGAATATATATTGAAATTGAAAAATAGACTGACCCACCCTGGCTCAATATACGCAGTTCTCTATGTGGCTTGTGGGTTTGAAGCAAGGAAAACTCCTGTGATCTCTCCTCTTCAAGCTAAAACAGACAAAACTGGGTCACTCTCAAGGACCTTATAAAAATTAGATACTGCGAAAGAAGTTGGAGTAACACAGTTTGGCATATATTATGAGCGAAGGTAATTCAAATCATTAAAACCGAAAGAGAACCACTAAAGTAGTGTTTAGTGATCAAACTTGTCCTCCTTCCCCACAAGGAATACCATTATTGAATAAAACTCTTTTATTTAAATATTATTCACTGTTTGTAGTCCTTTTAAGAATCCAACCATTGGAAAATAAATTTTAGGTCGCATTTTGTTTTTCAATAATCAACGAAAAAAATTTTCAAACCCGTCCGATGCACAGAATGAACCCCTATCCGAGTGGTTACCCCCGTTATTTAAATTATTATTAATAACCTCGTCCTATGGCCCGTCTACGCTGCTCCCATGCATCATCTCTCGTCTCCTCTACCTCTCCGTCAATAAATGAAAATTTCGTAATGTTGTGCATAAACATGAGTTTCAAAGGTTGTGCTCTTATGAAGAGAGAAATGCATAGTTGTTATAACTGTTGTGCTTTTTTATATAAAATGAAACCTGAAATATTGTCCGCCTTTGACAACGATCGTCCTGGAAAATACACGCAAGTGACCGGCAAAATCTTCTGCAGAGAACTCATAAGATCAAGAAAAATTAAATCATGGGTTGATAGAAAGTATTTCTCTTTTCTTTGTATTATTTAAAAAAAAGTCTTAATGACCTCGCCTTGATTCGGGGAAAGAGTTGAGCATAAGTATACGATGCAATGTACGTCTTGGGCGATGTCCAATGTATATTTAGTGTACCGCGTGGCAAAGAT
The DNA here is from genome assembly GCA_963573305.1 of Pyrrhosoma nymphula. Classification (NCBI taxonomy): domain Eukaryota; kingdom Metazoa; phylum Arthropoda; class Insecta; order Odonata; family Coenagrionidae; genus Pyrrhosoma; species Pyrrhosoma nymphula. Next base: position 86,818,874 of record OY754338.1, read on the forward strand.
ATTTTGATACGATGTTATCCCTATTAATACTATAAATAATAATAGTTCATAACTTTTTTGATCGCTTGATGGGAAGCGTGTTAAAAATTTTAACAGCATCGCCTGGCGATATATTCTCCAACCACGTCCTTTGTCAATTTTCATATATAACTCTTTCCCCGACGATTGCCGAGAGTTAGCGATCGAATCTATATCAGTGCTGTGTGCTCACTCTCTTTGGAAGAAAAACCTCAAGGAAATGCTAACGATACGTAACCAAAGTATACGACTGAAGAGTGCTAAAACTACTAAAGAGTACTAAAAAGGAACTACACATTTTTTAAAAAGATTCTATACTATTTAAAGAAAGAAGATTATGAAACCTTTTTGGTGTGTAGGACTTATCACAGTGCTTGATTTGTTTCCATCAGTATGCCTGGTTTTTTCCCTATCCCACCTGTTTTGAATATAAATTTTGAAAGGAATGTGCTTAACGTTCTTGAATGAACTACACACTCCTTTAGTTGTCTGGTGAAATTCTTTACATTGTGTCAAAATAATGAAGATGGGAATGGTGCCACTGCATGGCGAATGTAAAAGAAAAACATAGTTAAGTCTGTTTCTCAGAAATTTACTACCTTTCAATCCTATTTCCTGATTATGTTTTCTACGACTTCGAACGGAGGTAAACGAACTTGAATAGAAATGGCGGCAGTTCTTGGAAGATGGTGATTTTTACGAGTTGTCGAAAATCGACATTGTAGTTGGTAAAAAATACAAATGAATACGAGAAAACATTTTTTGTGATTATGTTGTTTTGATTAATGGTGGAAAAAAGTGTCGAGTTGCATGAAAATTTATGAATAAGTATCATGAGAAAAAGCATAAAAAAATTAAAAACGGACTGGGACTTGTATATAATTATACATATATAAAAAACTTTTGCTGTTAAATCACCCGTATTTGTTCTTTTATTTTCTGTATTTCCTTTCTCCAATGCCCAATCAGAGAATCCTTGAAGCTGCACTTCTTTGGTAAGTTCGTGGTCTTTGACAGTACACGCTTGGGCGTTTGGCAATCCACATGGTGTAAAATTATCAAGTACCGGTGTTCTCTTCATCATCCAAATACCTATAGTACTTAATTACCAGTGAACAATTACAGTTAGCTAACTTAATCAATTTTGGCGATTCTGGGGTGCAGATTTAATATCTCAGATGACTGTCTGAAGAGCATTTCAATATTTTAAAGTCAGTGCGTTTGGCTGTTGACTTGAGTTTAGAAAAGTATTCCCGAAGTCAACGAAGCATAAATGTGGGAACAAATCCAAATCGTCCATTAATCATTAACTTTTTATCGAATAATTACTGAAATAACGCTATGTTTACAAATGAATACATTGCAATTATTGCATTTGGATGACATTTGCCCTAGGTCCGAAACGCGCCAAATGCGTACCACAATAATTTGGTCATCACTTCTGAACTTCTCTGTTCACCGAACCAGCTGCGGCACCGGACGATGAAGGTAAGATTTTTAATGTTTTAATGTGGGAAAATAATATCCAAATTTAGTGTCAACATCTTGTTTTAAGCATAAATAATGCATTTATACTTTTAAACCTTCACTGCCTCGGAAAGATATTCCCTTGTAGAGAGGTTTAGATTATAAACACTCGAGAATTGTTACAATAGGTCAGAGCAGTTAATTTTTCTCAAAAATACTTTTTTATATAAATCGTTTTTGTCCAACAACAATCCTTGCATTCGTCTCCATCCTTCACGCATTTAAGTAGTTTCTTTTAGCTAGTGTAAGCCCTGTTTTGTTCTCATTTATCTTTGCAGAAGCGTGACGAAGGGAACTTGGTTTGACATGATTATTGTATCTACTCACTCTTGTGTAACTCTCAGCAGTATCCCTTTGCGTTGAGCAATTCGTTTTTTTTGCCAATAATGATCCAATAAAAACGATATTGCGAGATGGCTATCGTCAGATAAAATACTATGGTTTTCATTTTTCCCCCTATGTTTGAATTATTTAGTATAACATTAAATCAGTTAAGTAATTAGAAAAACACAAATTAACAATGAAGTAAATGTCATAGAACACGATTCTTTTTAGCATGACCACAGCTACCTATCGGCGCATTAGCCAACTGGCTCTCCCAAGATGAACGGAGACTCGGAATTTAATGGTTTCATCGTTTCCAGGAGACATCATGCCGTATAATTTAATTTCCACTCCTATAATTTTTGGTTTTCTACCTATTTTCATCTATTTTATCCTTGCAAGGGTTTTACCTTTTGTTTTAATCAAGGATCAGGGGACAGGTTGGTAAGTAAAGGATTCCGTGGAGAATCTCGAAAGGGTAAATGGACTAGAAGCGGTGTCGGAATTAGTCTGGGGGTCCACTGTTAAATTTTCCGTCCTAAGGACGAAGTACTACACCTGAAGGGCTCTGCAGACAGCACTTATGAAGCGATTGGCATTTAATTGACTAATCTTTGCTATATCCGAGATTCTAAGCCGGGCTCTCGGGTTGGGAAGCAAGTTCACCCACCACCACACCAACCCAATCTTTTCCTGGGGGTTTTGTATGAACCGTTCGAGATAATTCTGATCACGCAACTAAAGCCCCAGATTCACATAGGAGTTGACTCCTATCTGATCGATATATTTCGAGTCGACTATGATGTCCGACTCCACTTGAAAGGCCGATCGTGTCTACACGTACTTGTCACGAATCTTGAAATTTTCGGAAGTTGCGAGTACCCTGGTTTTATCACGTGGAACCCGTAACCATAACAAATAACTCAACAACTAGCAGATGAGGCATTCTTGAAAATATGAATACATAAAAAAAAGCCGTAAGATTATGGTATTGCATTATCATTGGTAAGAACAGTATAAGTACCTATATTTTTGGCACAACATTCCCTTCAGTAAGTGAGCAATACGTAATAATACAATGAAAAAATTACACAACAGACAATCACACTAATATAATTTTTACTTAATTAAATAAAAAAACTCCCATGCTTTTGATGATATCAAAATATCAATCCCTTGCCGTACTACTTTTAGAGCAATTTGCCTGAAAATGTAAGCTGTTTTACATGCGACATATTACGGCTGAGCGCTTCAATGGGAGAATATTGAAATAATTAGGAATTTCTATATCCTGGACTTCGTCAAAAAATTAATGGCCGGTAGTTTGTATGTTTTCTAAAATGTGTAAATAAATTAATCTATTGCTCACCGCCGAAATTTTAACGGAATCGCAAAAAACCTATTTTGAAAGCTTTTTAGCGGTGTCAAGGTGACTTACGAAGTTATATTCATTTAATTATTGAGAATTTTTGTCGCACAATACTATATGTTTGCGCCACTAATATTAAAATTTTTACTCCACTTTTCTTACCGACGGTGAAATCAAAATACAAAATTCGAATATTACCTTCATTATGACTAGGGAAATATCTCGCTCAAACTAAAAGCATTTGCCTGCGAGTCTTACAATTAGGAATGGAGAGTGCAGATATCAGTGGCCATGTTGCGAAAAAGAGGAGCTCTGTATACATTTTTCAGATGAGTATTAAGAGTCAGAAATCTAGATGATGAAGAAGGTGGACCATTTGGGATAGCAATATATAGCAAGTGGGAGGATAATAGTTGAAAAATAATGTGTAATTCTCGGGGATCTGTGATTTCTGTGAAGCGGTGGAGGAGGATGCCTCGGAACATAGGTTAACTTCTCCCGTAACAACGGTACCACGCAACGTTGACTCGTTGGGCTCTTTGAGGAGTCGACCGACGCGACGCTGGCATTCATATTTGCGCCATTAGGATTGTGAGTAGGAGGATAAGGGAATTGGAAGAGTTGAGGCGAGAAACCTCGAGTCGTTATTAGCTCTGGCAGAAGGGCGCAGAAGGCGTCTAATGTCCCATTCAACGAATCGGTTACTACTCTTATACACCGGATTCGTTGGGTAACCTTGAAGTGTCCCCCACATGGCATCCAAGTAGGATAGCAACAGCCTAGGTATGTTATCAGAGGGAGGACGCCAGTAGTCCGCGGCGAGGGGAGCAGAAGTGACAGCGCGCGTCAAAAGCAGCTCGCCTGGGTGCAGCCTGGTGGCACTCGTGCGGTGCAATACGACCGCTCGCCGAATGTCGGGAGTCCAGCAAGTGTGGACGGATTCTCTGAGTGAGTGTGCAGTTCTCCCGAGGTGGCCGTCGGTGTTGGAGGCTTGACTGCAGTGCGTGGCCAGACGACGCGGCCGCGGCGCGCCGGTTCCTCGATCACTCTGGTTGCAGGTGTTTATCGTTCGTCATTGACACCAGTGTTGGTGCTACGGAAGAAACTTGTTGCTTCTCTTCGGAATACCCGTGTGTTGGCTTGTGGCAGTGCAGGGATGGACGTCTGTTCCTCGGTCGCTCGGATAATCAGTGATTACCGTTCCGCATTAGCATCGATGTTGATTCCTCGAGTCAAATCCCGGCCTGAAGAAGTTCGCTGCTAAATCTCGGAATTCCATCCTCGGTGAGCCTATTGACTATAATGCATTACATTTATTTCGCTACAAGGTTATATGAACATTCCAAAAAATGAGCCACCGTGGTGATAAAGTTGTATTATCTACATTGATGTACAGTATGTAAGATATTTTCGTGAAGGCTTCCGCGGAGTTTTGTTGACGGACCTGAGGAAGCTAGCTGGAACGCTGGCGAAAAAATGTCCACCAAAAAATGGATAGACGCGGTTGGAAACCCGAAAAACCATTCTCTTTATCAGTATCTAAGATATGCCTCTTTGAGCTCAAACTCCCGGCAGAGGAGTACTTTTTATTTACGATTCTATTTTTCCTCTTGCGAACATTTCATTATTTGTAGAATATTTCATTCTTCGTTTTTTTCACTCAAATTTTCTCTATTTTTTGCATTGAAACACTCAGTTTATTTTGAGTAGCTATACTTCCGTTTCAACTTTTCTGGTTCCGATTTCTCCTGAAAGTGTTTATATGCCCTTCCCGATCACATTTAGAAAGCCATTACTCCCATCAGTGAAGTAAAACTATGTTCTCTGAAATTTTGTGTCCTATCGGAGATATCGCTCTTTTCTTGATCTACAAGCACATATGAGTACCACTTTGCGAGCTGCCGCAAGGGGCGGGTGGCAGGGGGTGTTCGGACACAAGCCACGGGAAAGGAAGGGAATAGCATTGGTGTATGGAAAGGACAAAAAACGAAATGAGTATTAAAGTTTTGTCTTAGTGCTTGTCTGTGTTTGCTGTAGTCATTAGTTGGGAAGAAAGAAGTTATGTCCCAATCAGTTTGGCAGTGTATCTTACCTATTCTCTCGCTTCTGTTAGTTCAAAAGATGCAACAAGAGATGAAATTAATGTCCTCCATATCATCTTGAAATTTGCGAGATCTGAATTTTACGAATTATATTACTCTTTTGTTTAGTTTTCACGAGTACAGAGGCTCCCAACCTAGTCCTTCCATCAGATATATTTCGTTCTTTATTCGCTCATAGCAGTTTTTAACCAAGTCCTACAAACCTTTATTAGGTGCAGAACATAGTTATAATAGGCTGTTGACAGCCTTAATAGTATTTTTCTCGAGTGACGGCTGATTAGATTCTACCTTTTAGGCATATTACGTTGAATGAGTGCGGTTCTGAAAGTCCCTCGTTCCTGTTTATCCTTGGAGGAGTTAAAAATGTTTACCAATCCCCTCCCCCCGGTTGTTTTGTTCAGCATAAGCCTCAATTCCTTCCATTTACCCTCCCTTCTGCTCAACTCTGATATCTGTTCTCATTGAATGCCCGAGACTTTTCACGCCATTGACCGTTACGGTGGTTGTGAGCGGCGGAGTGACGGCGACTTGACTACTCTGGCCGCACGTCTCTTAGGCCGAGTGCGCCAGTTCGGTTGTAAAATCTCCAACGAATTGGCCACCCGCCGCTCTTAAGGTAGTTTGAGCGAAATAGTTCCCCATTCATAATGGAGACCATAATCGAATATTATTTTTTTATGTCAGCGATTCTGTATTAATTACTTCGGTGCGTGATAGATTAATTTTTATGAATTGTTGAGAAAACATAAAAACTACACAGCGTTAGTTTCTTAATGACATCTAGGTGTTGTAAATTCCTTATTTTTCAATATATCTTCTCAGAAGCGCACAGCCGTAATCCATCCCATGCAAAACAGTTTACCTTTTTAGGCAAATTGCTCTAAAAGTAGTTCTGAAAGGGTTAATATTTAGAGATCATTGGAAAGATGAGAGTTTTTTCTTTGAAATGGGGCCAAGTTCATCAGATTCTAGGTGAAGTGATATTTCGCTCAATTCAAAACATTTTCGATCGCTAGGTGAAGTTAGTTATCAATCATTTCACCTAGAATTTGAGGAATATGACATTATTTTACAGAAAAAACTCCCATGTTTTTAATTATATCAAAAAATCAACTCCTTACCAAACTACTTATCGAGAAATTTGCCTAAAAATATAAGCTGTTTTACATGGGATAGATACGGCTTTGTGCTCCAGAGGGAGAATATTGAAAACATTAGGAAATTCTAACAAATGTTTTTTGTCAAAAAACAAACGGTTTGTATTTTGTATATTTTCTCAACTATTTATAAAATTAACCAATTACTCGCCGCAGTACTTTTTACAAAATCGCAAAAAAACCTTCTGTTGTGAAGGCGATTTCATCATGCGACGTGAAAAAATGAGTCAAGTTAGAGACGTATGTAGCAATATATATTTAATTACTGAGAATTTTTGTCATATATAACTATATTTATGTGTCATTAATATGAAAATATTTACTTTATACTTCTTACAGGCGCTTAAATAAAAAAAAATTAAATTCGAATATAGTTTCCATTATGACTTGGGAAATATCTCGCACAAACTACCATAAGGCCATACTTGACTGTTGCAGGCTTCACTTCGTAGATGTTACTAGTACTCATGATTAACACAGCTTAGTACTTTTCTACAGTATTAATACTGTGGAAAAGTACTAAGCTGTGTTAATCATGAGTACCTTAAGGCCGTTTTACACGAGGCACTTCATTGCACAATCTGATGTATGTGTTGATGTGTATTGAAAATTGCGTCGTGTAAAGCGGTGAGTTGCGAGAATGCATGCGCAAATGCACGAATGACAGATGGGAAAATGGCCCCTTCTGTAATTCCGTGCTCGCGTTCTCGCAATTTCTGTTGGTACATCAAATTGTGCAATAAAGTGTCTCGTGTAAAACGGCCTTTACAAACCGTGGACAATCGCGCATTTCTTGCGTTATCCAATCCCTTTATTTTACTTTCGAGTTTGCATATGCACGCGCGGATTTATGCGTATAAGCATACCCATTAAAAATTGCTCGTGAGAACACAACTACTAGCGCGAGTGCTCGAGCACACGCCCAGAAATTTTTCCGATCTTATTCCGTGAATGTGTTCTCGCAATTGTTTACGCAGGAACATGCATGGGTACATTTATCATGTAATTTATGTGTGCGTTCGATGACTCGCCATCTGGCCCTGCCATATCCGGTCTCAGAAATCGAGTTGGTTAGAAACCAGAGCACTGGTTTCCCATCTCGATGGCCGGGGTTCGAAACCCAGCGGTTCAGCATATTTTTTAACGGGTTCCTAGTTTTTTTCACATTTAAAAGAATTGATAGCATATGGTCATTGCTTCTGACGATATTTGAATGAAAGGCAAAAGTTCAACTGACTGCTATTTACCTACGCTATTCACGCCATTTCATTGGGAATCCGAGACGAAGGTGTTACCGGTAAGGTTCTTAGGACGGTAGGTGGAACGGGAAAAGAGGACATGCGCTATCGTAATAGATTGTGGCAGACCGAACTCGCAAAAGGTCACTTAACGTTGGGGTTTATCGTTGCGGAAGGCGAAGAGATAAGGGACCGGAGGGCACCTAAGGTATACAGGGGAAGAAAATGGTTGCATGCTTGGGTAGTGAAAAGTGGCCGGTTTTTTTATGAAATAGACCCTTCCGGTGCCCAAATCTTTCCTCTGCTAATCTGTCACGAGCTTTTGCGATGGCTGTAAATGTATGGTGATTCTTGCGTGTTAATCTTTACCTTGCTCGGCTAATCCGACCTGTCCCTACTAGGGTGAAAGAAATACGGATAGAAAAAGATTGGAAAAGTACAATATCTGTATCACCAATAGCGTATCACTCTGTCCGCCAACTGCAGCCAATGCTATCAAGAGAACTCATTCCGCTGAGCTGGACATCGAAGTCAAGGAATTCGAATCTGAAACAAGAGATTACGGAAGTAGCCCTCCCATTCCAGCCCTTGTTTTATGCAGAGGGATATTCATTGAATTTACGAGAGCGGTTGCCCGCGGAGCTGCGTGTTGGCGACATTCAAGCCTACTCGCTCAGTTTCTGCCACTCTGGCTAGCGCTGTTTCGTGCAAATCTCCATGACTCACTCGCGAAGATTACCGGAGGTGGGTCGGGTTATGACGGAGGAATTCCATCCATTTATCCATAAATGTAAGTGATTTACAACTTAATTACAGTGGTAGCGAACATGGTGGCAGTAGCCAGCGCAAAGCGTGGCGTCAAGGATGGGAAGGTGCCCGTGGAAGGAGTCGGCAAAGGAGCAGGGGAGGGGAGATCACGTGGTGGGAAATGCTTCCAACATAATGGCATTGAATCTGAATGGAAGGGAAAGTGTCATCAACGCGTTACATGGCAATGTTTACTATCCAAGGAAGGCTAAATCGAAATGGGGTGAAAGCGTTCGCAATCCACCGAAGAAGCCAATCAAAAATTTGGACTGGGTGCCACAGATAGCATTATAGTTGATTTGAATAACAGATTGAGCGTTTTAAAGTTGGCAACGAAGGTCTGCGAACTTAAAAACATTATTAATCAAACGTGAATATCGCCTTCCTCCAGTTGCGGAGCTTGCTCGTTGGGAATAGGCCCTCCCTCAACTGAAAAGGGTCATCTATATCTGTTACTACGTTTCGTTTCCACTGTACCGAGGCACCCTAGGGTACCTCAGGGGTTCCGCGGTAAATTTTGGTAATTCAAACCGTGACCATTTCCACGTGTCATTGTCAGCAGCCGTCCATTCGTTGATTGGTATACTTCAGTTCCCCATTCCACTCTCTCAGCCAACTCCTTCATAATTCTTCATTTCAGCGTCCCTCTTGATTCGCTACATTTTCCCCATTCCTGGCTACCCTCAGTGACACTTATTATTTATATCTCCTCCCAGAGCTCTTATTTATAGGCTATTGTGTAGGAGAAGGTGTCTAAACTTTTTTAAATCAATGAAAATTACACTGAATTGTGTAGAGATTCATTATTTTTTCTTCTTACATTTGGCGATATCTTGATATTGAACGCGTTTCGATGTCTCTGTCAAAGTTTAAAACAAGCCACCGCAGCAGCAAGTAATAACTTTATTTTGTGCAATTGCAATCAAGGAAAAAAATAACTGCGCACCATTAGCTCAACTTTTATAACCAACGTCCTGATTTTTTCCTGGTTTTAGTATCATCAAAAATTGTTTTACCAGCTTTGGGGAATCTAAAGATGGTAACCAATACCAATTGTTATTAGAAATAATTCAAGGGAGTCTGTCGAATAGATTGGTTTGAACATGCGTCTGCCCCACGCACCATTCGAGGCCACAACAGGAAGTGAAGGGTTTACTAAAATGCCAAAACATCCTTCTGCTTCCATTTCCGGATGTTTTTTTTTCAAATTTCCACCTCTGTCACGACTGATTGACGATCACCCCTCGCCATACGCTCACAAAGTGGTTTCCATGGCAATATGAAAATGGGGTCAATGATATGGATGTAATAAGTCGCACATGATTTTTACTTTTTAGTGGTGACGTACGAATCGTTTTGATACTACTCGGTAGGGTTTGATTTATTTTTGCTGGTGCGTCGTTTTTGTCGAGTAATGAAAATTAAGCGCGCGTGTCTCGGGAAAAAAATGCTCTCTGGCGGGTGTAACTCATGAAAAGTATATTAGAAATCACTGATGTCGAGGAAGTACGGTTTTCCCGTGCGGCATTCGAAGATTCTCCACCTTCAGAAAGCGCTAGGAGGGCAATGTTTGTTCCAATCGGATTTCGTGATATGTGTCGCAAATGATGATGGCTGACGGATGCGCAGAAGGCTACGTCAAGGTTGGAGTTAGTCAATTGGAAGGTCTAGTGAGTAGAGGCGGAAGGGAAATTTAGAGTGGAAGTGAAAAAGTGTCTACATCAATAAGTTTGATTTTCCATAGATTAAGGGTGCTAGGTGCATTTCACGGAGGGTAGTCAATAGTGAATAAAAAGTACCCAGCTATATCTTAAACACTTGTAGTACCTCACTTCTAGGAAGCAGAACATTTCAGTCTCAAATTTGTTCTATGCCCACCTGCCACGAGCTTTTAATCTATCAATCGTAATAATCATTACCAATGGATTAATGAATTATTGAGTATGGTGTAGTATGTCTATATGTAAAAATTGTTCCGATAGCGAATTCTTATACTAGATTAGATTTTTGGAATGCTCTATGGATTGCATAGTCCATTTAAATCCAGTATGTTTATAAGAGCGTACACGAGGAGTATAAATAGATATACTGGTGCTATTACAGGACCAGATTTTCGAAAAAAAACGTTATTACTTTTTCATTTCATGCGTTTGATTTTAGTATAATTATTATTAGATATAAAATATCTCATGTTATTTTCTGTCCATGTTGTTGAATTTCACCTAAATTAGTTTTAATGATCACTCAAGTTAATTGCTTAGGGCTCTCGACGTCGTTTGACAGACTAGTTGGGATTATATTTCTTCCGCATATGCTTTTAGTGCTTGCGTAGCTTTGTCCGTACTCCCTGCATTTACTGCTTTTTCTAGTCTGAAAAGTTGGGATGTTGGCAGTGGATCGAAAAGTCCTTGGTTCAAATTCGGGGCAAGTTGGTTTCGCTTCTTAGCAATCTTTGAGCTGCACTCAAGTAGTGTGATTTTTTGAGTTCCAGAATTAAACTGGCATCAATAAAGGAACATTCTACTCTATCCTATGGATTTATCGCATCTGGCGCCTCCTCATTTCAATATCATTCACGTATCAAAGCGACTTTTGTGCTGATGTAGAGTCTGTGTCAGAATTTAATTTTACAAAGAGTTTTGATTTAAATCAATCTAATCTATCGTTTGAAATGTCGTTTTGTGAATATAAAATCTCGTCAACTTTTGTAGAAATCCCTCAGATGGTATAAAATTTTGTTTGTGGTTTCTTACGTTGCTTAATCAAGAAATGAAGATTTAAGTGACAAAAAGATGAATAAATAAAACGAAAAATGCTTCAACTGCAATTGTTAAGAGACTATGAAAAAGACGCCGTAAATCGAATGATGTATTCACGGGTGATTGAATCAGGTCTTTCTTTTGTTGGTAAAATAACTTTGGACGAAGAAAAATTGTTGTACTCCACTCCTCATTTGATTTAATTTTAGAAAAATTCCATAGTTTAGCAATTTGACCAAGGAAGCAACGATCTTATAAACATCTAATACGCAGCCAATTTAGATAGTTTGAGCGCAGTATCAGTTCACCTAGAGTTTGATGAATTAGACGTCTTTATAAAGAGAAAACAACTCGTTTTTTTTTTAATGGTTTCAAAATATTAACCCTTGCTGAACTACTTTTCGAGCAATTTGCCTAAAAACATAAGCTGTTTTACATGGGAAGGATTACGGCTGTGCGCTCCAGAGGGAGAATATTGAAGGAAAGAAAGGAATTTAGAGCACTTAGATTTTGTCCAAGAAACTAACGGTGTGTAGTTTGTATGTATTCTCAACTATTTATAATAACTAACCAATTACCCACTGCAGTATATTTTACAAAATCGCAAAAATCCTGGTATTTTGAAGGCTTTACAACCGTACGGCGTGAAAAATGAATCAAGTTACAGAGATATGTAGATAGATATATTTTTTAACTACTGAAAATTTTGGTTATGTATAACTATATTAATGATTACAATATTTACTTAATAGTTCTTACAGACGCTTAAACTTAAAAATTAAATTCAAATATGGTCTCCATTATGACTCGGGAAATATCTCACTCAAACGACTTAAATAGAATAAAAACAAAGCGTTTTTCCCAATAATTATTAAGGGAGTGAAAGGAGAGACTATACTAAGAATGCTTTAATCTTCTTCTGCATAAGACTGCTGCGAGCCACACCAAAGAGCGAGTGGCAGGAAGTATTATGCCACCAACTAATGATAGACGAGGAAAGAGGGACAAGGAATAGGAAGAGTGAATGTAAAAAGAACGCATCTACTGCCAAATAAGTGATGGAAAAAGAAACATCACCAAGGCTGTAATGTTAATAGGGCACATGAAATGGGGAAGGCAGGTAAACTAGAAGGTGCAAAAATAGAACAGGCAATAGTGGTGGTATTAAAAGAGCACAGCAGTTTCACTGCAGCTGTTTCCAACCGAAACAGTTTCAAAACGAAACAGTTCCGCGAAACACCCTGTTGTGGACAACAGCTAGAGGCACACCAATCAACCGGCGATCGGTCGGCACTGCTGGAAAATAGCTGGTAGTTATGATTTTTATGAAATATTAAATCTTTCACAAAAAAAACAATTTCATATGGATTCATGAAAGATAGGTACTTCACAGTTCTAATTCTATCTGCAACGATGAGCGGACATGTGTCGGCTGAATAAACCAGCAACCGCCTGCAACAGATTCAAATCAAACAAATTGGAGCTTATAACCGCAACGAAGCCTCACGTGCAGTGCAACTGGAACAGAAGAGAAGACAAAAAAGCTTCAGCTATCAGTTGCCGCTGCACAAAACTGAGCGCAACGGCTGAAATTCAAAATACAAAAAAATAGAAAAAAAAACATACAATCACGCCCTCACCGACGAATCACACTAATGCAGGATAAAAAAGGGTCGAACAGTAAAATACACACTCAGTCACTCGGGTGTGTGGGGAAGCAGTGACCCTCGTGAATATTACTCTCGCGCACACTCAGGGTGTAGAGCAGAGATTCTAAACCCTTTTATGTTGGCGGCACCCTTAACACTGAGGTTCCAATGTTGGGGCACCCTTGTTAGATTTATTTTAAATTTAAAAAATATTAATTAAAGTGGAATATGCATCAAGAAAATTTTAGCTTCACCTTTAAGTAAATACTTTCTCAATTTTATTTTATTTATTTAAGTAAGGCTATAGTAAAATCAGTAACCAACATATAATATGGTATAGTATAGGTACTACTGGAGTGAGGTTGTATGAAATTCTTCGATTTCTGTCACCATCTGTCGGGCGTGAAAGTAATCAAATATAAATACGTTGGTCATACTGAACTTTTTTCGTTTTCCGACAAACTCGCGGCACCCCTAGCTGTTTTCCCGGCACTCCGGTTGGAAACCACTGGTTTAGAGGGATTTCTCTCTTACCAGTGACCTATCGCACACACTCACACACAGGAAAAGGTATGTACCTACTAGGGGAGCGGGTAGGTGAAGCGTAACAGTGCCAAAGATAAAAAATATCTACCTGACGCCAGGTGTTTCGCCTGCCAAGAAGGCTTCTTGAGAGAAGAATGAGTGAGATGACGAAAGTGAATTGCTTGTTAACGGAGTGCCTTTGAGAGCAGCTCTTTTTCTGTTGTTGCGTGAAGAGAAGGAATTTTTGTACCCATCCATTCGGCAGTGTATATCTCTTATTTATGGCTTCTATCAGTTCCAGAGATAGAGCTTTGGGTCAAAAAAATTTCCCCCGTGTCATTCAGAGGGATGGGAACTTTTACAGTAAGCTAAGCACAGCGTGGAGTAGGCCTGTGCGATTATAGAAAAAAATCGATATCGATCAATTATAAGAATAATTGGAAATGTGGTCGATTCAACTGTCGGGAATTGGAGAAATGACAATTAATTGAAATCATTCAATTAATTGACAAAGGCCAAATAATTGACATCGAAATGGGTGTCAATTAATTTTCATTGTTCAATTAATTGACATCAACCAATTAATTGACAGGACACAATTGGATTGTGCATTTCAATGGCTTTCCTTTGGCAATGAGAAGAATGGAAGAACTAATTTGAAAAACAACAGAATAATTCAATCAGTTAGCTTTTATTAATTAATTAAAAGAATAGATCGCTATTTGAAGACAGGCACATGAGATCCTCAGCGTGTTCATACGGCAGACACTGGCATGTGTCGATGACAATGTTCCCACCAAGACTGAACAACCTCTCGGACGCGGTGCTGGTTGCTGCGATAGCTAGATATATTCTTGCTACCTTCTGGAGGGAGGGGTAGGTGGTGGCCCTCTCCCGCCACCACGGCGACTTCCATACTCACATTTGGAATGCCCCTGAACCTAGCCATTTCCTCCCTGAAGATCTCCTGTGAGGTTGCAGTAGGGCCTAGCGAGAGCGACATCAGCAACGTTGGCCATCGGCCGGCGTCGAGCGAAAGCAAACAAGTTCAAACGTACAATTTGCAATCCATAACGAATTAATAATCATTAATTAATCGATTACAGGATAATAATTGTGAATAAAATAACAATTGAACAACAATTGACACTTGAAAAAAATTTACAATCGAGCCAATCACCGTAATCGACTTCGATGTGCTGAAATAATCGATCAATTGTAAAAATAATTGAATCGACGATTCAATGAATCGAATAATCACACAGGCCTAGCGTGGACCCTCCCGAGTCTCTAGCGGCTTAAAACCTAAACATTCTGTATTCATGACCTAAACCTTCCATCTGCTGTGTTGCACTCTCTGTTCCCTCGTGTCAGTTCTTAAAGAAGCGTGCGGCTTGAATTTGTATTTTGTTTATTCCGCGAATCAAATCTTTCTGCGTAAGGTTCAAAATTCTCGCGGTGTGTTCGAGGTTTGCCCTTTCAAGAGCGGAATAGCATCTCTCTTTCACTTTTTCATGAAATGCCTTCCTAATATTTGCATGATAAATCTTAGTTTCTTTGACGCAGCTCCGCAAATGCCTTGTATGTTTTTCCCCTATGCCAAGTCTGAAGTTACATTAATTCACAGGTACTTCATCTGACACATTTATATTTACTCTCCCCCTTCATAAATGTAGTGTTGCTGTGATGTCTTTCATAAGATGTGTACTAGTTTACTGCAGTTCATTTACTAAGATTTAAGTTCTAACCTAAGCTCAAGGCACCACGAGTAAACGTGACAATGAGCCGATAATAGATCTTCTAAATTTGCTTTTAGGTAGATGATTGCATTCAGCAAACAAACTAATTTTCCTGTTAAATCTAGAGCTAATTAGTAGTTATATAATTAACGACTTCCTTTTTATAGAGCTATAATTTAGGTTAGTCGGATAATGATGCTTATGGTGATTTGTCAAATATGGCCCCCAATGGGTGATTGTCAAGTTCTGGTGGTTCGGCCCTTGAGAAACCAGAAGACAAGCGAGTGGCTTATCGGGAATTCAGGGGCATACAGACCACCAGAATCGTCGGGGAGCAAAAAAATTGCATTTCGTCGTGAAACGTAGTGTGTTTTCTTTTGGGAGTCAGAATAATTATTTTAACGTAAATTTTTGGTCTCCCTCTAACTGTTAAAAAGTTTCTTGCATAATAATGGAACTCAATTCATGTTAAAGTAAGCAGTCGAATATATTTTTTGGATGGCAGAGGTGCATGCTTTAAAGTAGGTACTCCTCGTCCCTTGAAATAGGAAAAAGTTAACTCGCAGGCGTTTCATCACTGTCAGAAAGTTTTCCTATCACGATGCGACGAACTCCAGTAATATAAAAAAGACAAGAAAAAACAGAGAGCCAAGAGACGCTCCCCGAGTAATAAATATGAAAAATCCTCACGCTAGGTTGAATCCGTTCAGAAAATTTCCACCCCTTTTGCGGGACGAAATTTCCACCCCCGAGCCGGAGGGGGCAGAAATATACGAGACAGGCCTCTATGCGGTTCAATGCATTGCTTATGAAACTCGGGAGGGCGGAGACGGGGGTGGGAGAAAGCTGGGAGATGCGAAGGCGGAATAAACTGGAAGATAGGAAGGGAAGGTCCCGCGGAATAAAATGAGGCAACGAGAAAAAAAGAAAACATCATCGATATGGTCGACGTCGGGGAGGTATAAAAATACGAAGGGAAAAAATTTATGGAAAAAAAGGCCCGGGATTTGTTGAGATTATGTTGGGACGCTGGGTGGGGAAGGGGTTTTCGAGGGGGATTGGGTAAGGTTAAGGCATGGTGGAGTTGAGTTGGAGGAACGGAAGAGCCGCCTCATGTCCCCCAACGGTCGCTTTTCGGAAAGGAGGCGTAGATGCATGATTTTGTCTCGGGGGCGGCGTTGTGTTTGTGGGGGGCACGGATAAGAGAGCGGGGGGGGGGCATGGAACAGGGTTAGCGGGCAGAGAGGGGGTGGCGGGAGGTCGCATATCGCTATCTCTCTGCGGCGGTATAAATAAGCGAGTCTATAAACAGATGTTGCCATAGGGAGCCGTTGCAGCGGATGGCGCTGGCGTCGGGGCCCCGCCTCCCCATTCGACCACAGAGCGCCACGCGAGACAGTCCATTTGGATCGTAACTTTCGCCGGCAATCTTGTTCCCTTCACCTTCCAGTCTAGATTCTGACCAATTTCTTGGTCCCCAAAACCTCCATACCCTCCCTCCTCCCTCAAAGATCCCTTCTCACCCCCTCCAGCGTACACAGCCACCCCTTAACCCGACCGTCTCCCCTATTTTCTGGCCCTGCGGGCCCGCAAGGCCAGAGTGGCCTCCATCAATCTCAGTGCGAAAACGTCCGACAACTTTTCCCTTTTATTTCATTTGCTTTTTCTCCTTTAAAATGCTTCCATTTCACATTCTGCTTATTAAACGGTGATCTCGGCAAGAGAAAGAGATTTTGGGATGTAAGATACCCGGGAGAAATGAGAGAAAATTCTTTGTTCGTCTACGCTACTTCGATGGATTGAGCACTAGATATGTTAGACTAATGTTATTTATTTGATTTCATATTAGATATTAATGTAAATCTAGGTCTCCTGCTTTTCTGAAAGATCTTCGGGGGAAATTTCGTTTGTGACTCCGCATGGCAGTTAACATTAGGTAGGTACTTCATAGGTAGGTACTTGCGTTAAGATTTTTTCAAAAGATTTTTGAAGTCCTAAGTAGATAGGAACATTTTTTGCTTTCAAGAACTGTCTTCTACAAGAATATTGAGTAATTTATATATGAATAAAGTAATAAATACAAGAAGAGAAGAAAAGGACCCAAAAGATGAAACGAACTCCGGCTAAATGGTTCCATCAATTTTTTTCTGAAACAAAAAATTAGGGATTCGTAGAAGAATAAATGTTCACCATGGCTTAAGTAACATTTATGAAGAATCAATTGAGGTAGAACTGTAAATTGACAGTTCCACTATGCTATTCCACTAATTTACAGTTCCACCTTCGATGCTATGTCAACTTTTTGTCTTCGATTCTATGCCAATAATAATTTCCCTCAATCGTATTTCTAAAGAATGAGCTAAAAAGCTATTTGAGAAAAGCAAAAAAAAATTCAAGTAAGCTATGACAATTTAAACTTATCACAGAATATCCCGGGTAAACTTGAATATTTTAATAATATTTTCTGGAGATATAGCTCCTTTTATGCCAACGTTTTGTATATTTATCATACTCAGAACTGTTACAGGGTTAATTACATATTTTATACTGCATAAAAAATGTTAAAGATTTAAGTATTAAGGTTTATAATGCTTGATAACATCAGTTAATTAAAAAGAAATTGTATGCATGTTTAAAAAATTACTTCACTGTTCCTTTTTATTTAATTTTATTTAAACCTTTAATAATGTTGAATGTTGCATAAAATATGAAATTAATCCTGATGAATTATAGTAAATACACCAAACGATGGCAAAACAGGAGTGTTAACCATTGATTATTCATAGTAGACCTATATCTCCAGAACAGAAAATATTAATAAATAGAGATGTCGAGGAGAGAAATAATCTGGGCATTTGAATACTTTAGTAACATTAACAGTTAAAAATATTTTTTACACCATTAACAATGCAATAAAACAGAGTAGAGGCTCAACGTTCTTTCACGAAGCAGCCCGTGGTTTTCTAGCAAGGTCATAGCTTCGCCTACCGGGCTACTACGCTCACAATGAGGTCTCTTCTAGTGTCTTGGTTGGGATTTACATATTTTGCTCGTTAGAAATAAAGATTTTAATTTTTACTTATTTTATTGTTGATTTAATAAACATAAATGATAAGCCATACAACTTAGCACCCATAAAGAAATCGTAGATAGAACAACATTCTGTAGTTCACACTATTGTTCACATCACTTTGGTTAATTTAATTTATTTTGAGCAGTAACGTAAAAATCCTGCAATTCCGGATTTGCATTTTTTCTGTTTTAAATATTTGAATTTACAAATTTATTTTATAAGTATGTTTACCGCAACTAGAAAAGGCCATAGTAATATCACTGTTTAAATTAACTCAGTTGTAGTTTCAGGAGGGTGTAAGCTACAAATGTAAGTGTAAAAAATGTTACTAAACGTAATTAATTGGTTTTCATAAGAATTTTGACCAATCAGAAAATCTGGAATATGGTGTATGACTTTGGAAATGTTGCAATTATCTCCAAATGAAGCATGTAAAATGAACACAAATACATTGGTGCTGCCATTTTTGGTACAATAATTGTATAACAATGAAATGAAACCTAATACTGATGGGCCATGTCTATTCCTACGTAATTGCACATTTTTCTGCACCCGAATGTAGTGTGGCATAAAATGCTACGGGATGCAGTCTTTAAATGCCAAACATTAGAGCCCCTACATTTAAGATACACTTGATGCACTTTTAATATCTTTTGAGCACCCAAAAGTGAAATCCATACTGCTTAACAGATTTATCTTTCCGACAGCCACTCAAAAGTTGATGCGTTTATAAACTCCACGTTTAAAACCCTCTTGGCGAAAATTATAGTGATCCGGTGTCCAAGTCTCCGCCCACATTTTACGGGCGCAAGGGAGGAAATATTCCGGGCGAAGGGTATCCATCCTCGTAATGGCTCCGTTCGTTCGACAGGTGAGAAAGGATCTCGGAATTCCAGAAATGTCGACGGGCAGCTCCAAAGTGGGCGGAGGGGAGCAAAAAAAAGATGACGTGCGGTCGGAGCGCGATTAAAAAAAATGCCGAACGCATTGCGAGGGAGTGGTCCGGAGAGCCTACCTGAACCCGTGGTCGAAGAGTGGGCAAATTTATAAATAAGCTTTTAACGTCTTTTAAATTGTACCCCCCTCCTCGTTTTTTTTAAATACGGTGGGGATTCACCAGGAAGACCTTTCGCAGAGGGACCTAATTTTTTTCGAAAGCATTTTGGGGGCTGCGCGGAAAAAAAAAAATAAAAATAACTCCCCTCTGTGCAGAAAAAGTGCACTTTTTCGAGGGGAAAAAAGGAAAATACATGCGGGCATGTGTGGAGGGTTGACCGATGAGTTTGTTATGTTGTGGGTGCGAAGAATGGGATAAAATAATAACACGGCGGCCGTGAAAGCGCGTGCAGGTGAATTATGTGAGCGTGAGGCTGATCGGAGAGTGAGTCAGTGCATCGAAAGGGGATTGTTTTTAACCCTGGAATTTTGCGGGAGGGCGGGCGAGAATGGTTTGGGGAGGGTCTGGCTCGGACGTGAAAGTGGATGGACCCCCCCCCTCCCAACCCACTCCTCACCCCCCGGATTTTCGAAGCGTGGCTCGTTGGTTTCGGCTTTCGGGGGCCTTTCGCGAGGGACTGCACACTAACTAACACACCTGCAATTTCAGTCAGAGGGTTCGAGGGTTTTCGGGGACATGGGGAGAGAGAGAGATCGGTGGTAGTTTGGGGAGGAACTCGTGAAAAACTGACTGCGTGGCCATAACTCAGCGGGTGTTTTGCTGCCTCGTCAATGACCTCCCGTAAGTAACAATCTGGCGATATGGCTTTTGGCGTCCATTACAGGCACTGATGGCCGTAAACCGCCTGAATGGATTGTAGAATGAAAGGTGCATATAAATTTTTTTAAATATTTATTTTCGCGAATGAACCGAAGTGATGGATATTTGCTTCAATAAGGTCGCGGCGCGAACCCTATAAATCTTTCCATTATGGAGCTTATCGGGGTTGAAAAAAAAATGCCATTCGCGGCGGGGACAGAGGCTGTTGATTCGCTTCTCCCTCGTTCTCCGTAGTTCGAATTAATAACTATTGCGCTTCGCTTTTCATTTGCTCTCGCGAATTCGCGTTTGGAATACAGTCATTAGTATCCACACGTGCACGTTTTGAGTGCTTAATTTTCGAATTCAGGAGGGTTTAAAAATGTCGTATCTTTGCGACGGAGGTGCTTCGCTTTATATTTTTTTCTCGGGAGCCATCAACAGGCTTCGTGCCCTGGACTGAAATTAGCATGACTAAAATGATCGGTAGCTATTATATAAATATTTCTGTGCCTTTTTAAAAGAATAAAACAACAATGATGATTATGTTATAGCAATTCGCTTCCACGATTAATCTTTTTTCAATTTCGTTACAGTTTTTTGATTCCTCTGTTTAATAAAACACTCGTTTGTGAATGTGTATTGATCAATCAAATGTTATGAAGTGATAACTCTGGATTTACATGAGTGATTAAAACATGAAATGGTGAATCTTTGTGAGAAGTTAAATCTATATATATTAATTTTGTAGCGTGTCAGTCAATCATTATGCATCCATTTTGTTTATTTCTCTCTCAAGTTTTGAGGTAGAGAAATGAGGTTTGGTGTATTAAATGTGGATTCTCTGTCTGTATGATTTGGTAGTAGTCTTGGATTTTTAGCAGTTGGTGGTGCAAAGAAAAATACAAAAAACCGTGGTTTTTGAGAGTTTAAATTTAGTTAGATCCCGGGGACTAAAGTTTTTCGGTACTCCCGTGTTCACTTTTTCAGAGCGAGTCTATCTTTCTCAGGACTCCCCGGGTTCACTTAAATAGGTTAGCATATGAAATGCATGTATTATATGAAGAATTAAATGGTTAGCTATTAAGCTCATAATCCGTAAAAAATGGCGATAGAAAGCGTAATTTTTGACCTCATCTTTTTAGCTATGACTAATCAATCGTCGGAGTGACTGTATCTCAAAAATTGTTTACTCCTCAGTCAACTACAGTGAGAGTTGCACAGAAAAATGAATATTATGACTTTTTTACTCCAAAATATTTACTTATGTTTCAAAAACTTCTGAATGTTTTTTCATTTTTAGGAAACATATACACTCATTTAGCCACATTTCCCACTGCTTCCACTTGATTAGTGCAAAATGGAAAAAGAAACACCAAGTTCACCTCAAGAACACACCAGACAGCCTGCCTGCCTGCCTGAGACTGCCTGCAAAGCAGGCAGCAGGTATGCTAGTCCATATTAATTAATTTACCAGAAATAACGTCATCAGAGAGACAAATGAAAAAAACTCATGCGAATGCAAAGTTAAGAGTTTTTATATTTTGATTGGAATTACCATTACCTCCGTGAAATTTAAAATCACACCTAATGCATGTCTTTTAATTTGTCAAGGTTTAAATTTTAATTATATAGGTAATTCAAAAGTGTGGAGGAAGGTGTTGGGAGGCTTATGATAAAAAGGTTATGCACCAGAGTGGATTTTTGAAGAACTACTATCAAAAGAATCACTTCAGACCCTCCACAGTGGCCTTCCTGTATGTCCTACTTTTTGCCATTAAAACGCCTCTTACTTCAAGGACATGGCAACTTCACCCTTGTGAACAGACAACAGCATTCTAGAACCATGCAATATTTCCCCCACTTAATTATTTATTATAAATTCAATTATCTCCCCTTCTTTGGCATCTATCATTAAATGCTCGATACGCTATTTTTCAGGTCTCTTTGGATCAACATTCCTCAACTACTAACTTGTAAGTGCCCCCCATGGGCAAAAATATGTTTTCAGTAGGTACTTCACAATGATTCTGGTGATTCTATCATCTTTTGCCATTATAATACTTCTCACTTCCAACCCCTTTACGAATAATTGTAGCGCAAATGAACCATATAATTCTTTTCTCATAATTATGCCCTGCTTTTAAAGGTTCCTTTATAGCTTCTGCTAATTACATTACAACTTAGATATTACTGAGTGGTTATGTCTGCGGGCAGTGTATATTGGTGGTATAGATAGCGCTATTACTCTAGATAGCCTTGTTTTTTGTTTGTTTTATGTATTTGTTGTTACAATAAATGGATATATATTTATCGAATTCAAAATGCTATTCTACCCTGCGGATGAATGGACTGAGGCTTAATTATAATCCATAACTTTTTAAAAATTCTTAGCTTGGAGTTTTTCATCCAAAAGTAATTTTCGTAGCTTGATGAAATAGAGTGATTTCCTAAGAAAGATTTTAATTCTAAAAAAATATAATTCAAAATAAAGGAGCAGAACCTTCATAAATTGCAAATTGGAGTTAGAATAAAAAATCATGTTACTTTCAGTCATTGAAATTATAAACTTGTCATTTTATGCTTTTTATATTTCCTAATGCTCGATGTAATAAGTAAATGATCCCCAGGACCGTATTTTAAAACTTGGGCGTGTGAAGTGTGTAATCTAATTGGGTGCCCCACGCCGTGGGTGCCCAAAATGTAATTTAATACAATCGACTGCCGTTCTCTACTACGGAAACGGCTATTGACGAGCACCCTATCAGTCTAGCTCAGGATGCTTATCTTCTCACCTCGTACTTACCCCTTTTCCTATCACCGGAGTCCGTTGAGGGATGCTGATCCGATTTTATTTCATTAATTTTATACTACGCAGGCACATTAGGTTAGCATGCGGGTTACCTATTATTGAGTTCTTCTCAAATTTAACAAAATTTAATTAATTATTTCGCTTCACTGCACATAAATGCTTTCGAATTATTGATTTGGTGTCCAATTTACAAATCTCAAATTCAATTTACAAATATGAGTGATTTCAACTTATAAAAATGTATAAATTTACATCAGTTATGAAATATTAAGTCCAGACACTGGACAAAGTTAAGACACGTAAGTATAATTGGCAGTAAAACAATTAGATTTTATCAATTTGTTGGGGTCTTCCCCAAATACCTTGCATTCAATTCTAAACCAGATCAAATTAGAAGTAATGAGTGAGCAATACAAAATTTTAAAATTGGAAATCAAAGATTAGAAATAAAAGGTGGGTATCTACGAGAAAAGATCTGATGATTTCCCGGCGTATGCTGGTAGTGAAGGCTGCTCGGGTGCTCCACCGGGTAATCTCCTCCATGGCTGCCGACGTTTCGGGGTACGAGTCGTACTCCATCCTCAGGTCTGAATGTCGTGTTCAGCCCTGAGGATGCCCTGAACGACATTCTGCCCTGAGAATTGAGTACGACTCGTACCCCGAAACGTCGGCAGCCATGGAGGAGATTACCCGGTGAAGCACCCGAGCAGCCTTCACTACGTGGATATTTACGATTCATCGATGATGTTTCCCCGGCGAGATCCCCTTTGGCTTCCCTTTCCGGGCTGCGTGGTCCAAGTTGTCACCACCGACTCTCGGATGTCACGATGCTGCGATGCACCATACGATGACTGCCAGGCACTAATATTCACTGATCAAACAAAACCTTGGAATATACCACGGAGCAGCTTAACTCAGCGTCTGTCCCCGTCATAAGTTTCATTAGCAGTCCCCCATTCACATTGTTAGAACATAGTTCCCCAAACTTCTCCCCCTTCCTCAAGCGTGGCTTATATTATATTACCCGCGTCAGATCCTTAGTACACGTGATCAATAATATTCAGGTTTGTTTATGTAATAGTATTAAAACTATTGTTGTCTGCTG
Organism: Pyrrhosoma nymphula; assembly: GCA_963573305.1. Taxonomy (NCBI): domain Eukaryota; kingdom Metazoa; phylum Arthropoda; class Insecta; order Odonata; family Coenagrionidae; genus Pyrrhosoma; species Pyrrhosoma nymphula. The sequence goes on from OY754338.1 coordinate 86,842,834, forward strand.
CCCGTATGTAGATAATATTCAAGGTTAACATTAAAGGTTATTTCTAGGTAGTACAACTTTGCCTATCAAAATTACGTATACCAACTATGGCATATAAAAACTGGGACAAGTACTAGGAGTGAATACATTGCATTTATAAAGTAAAGCGACATCGCATTTTTCGCCTTTCATTTTATGAAGAGCTATGTGTCAGAAATAATTTTTTAAAGATTAAATCTATTTAAATATCATCGAACTCTAATGGTCGTTAACTTAGTGTGTTGGTATATAGATTCCAATGTTAGTGATTGTTTCTTTTTTTATTATTAAATCGTTTAATTGAGTTGATATTTACATTGTCTTAGTATAAGTAACTTATAAACTCTGCGGTGATGCATATAATTTATTCCGACTCGAAGTAACCATCGCGCAACAGCTACATGTTACCACTTATCTCTTGTTCATCTGGTAATGTCATGTCAATTATATCTGGTTATGACTAATAACGAGCAACGACGTTTTTTATATAGAAGGTTTCAGGGAAAGCGAAATAGAAATTATCCAGAATGAATGACAAGGGCCTGCAGTAATAACAAGACTTCGTATCTGGTAATGACGTCGAGCAAGAGCCATCGTATTAATACAATACATGTGAAAATACTATATAATTAGTTATTTATTATTAAATATGGTTAATATTGATATTGGCGATAGGTTGCTTGAATCATTACTAATGTCAACGTATGTCCACGCGAGGGAAGAGTAAACCATTAAAAATGTCTGCGCGGGGGAAGCGAGGAGGAATAATACCATTTTGAGCTGAGACCTTTCTTTGGAAGGATGGGGAAGGAGCATGAAGGTGGACGAGGATCAAGAAGAGAAGAAGGGTCTCAGCTCTGGAGTAAAGGAGCGTCTCTCAACAGTCCTAGGGCAATTCTCTCTTTCTCTCTCTATCTCTCTCTCCCGTCGCAAATAAGAGCTGTGAGACCTTCCTTTAGCGCGCCAAGAGATCCTTTCCTTTCTCCGTTAACCCAACCCGTGCACTTTTTCGCCCTCCTTTCCTTTCCCCATAGCTTCTGCACAGGATCCGACACTGCTCTCAATTCTTGGAAAACCCCACCCTACTCGTTTCCTCATCCTTTCCCCCGCTAACCCTCACTCGAACTCGCAACCCTTTCACCATTCCTGTTGTGGCTGTCCGCGGTCCTTACCAAATCCCATTTTCTCTTCTTCAGCAATCACTCTGGACTTTCTCGTCTTGAGGCCATTCTTATATCGAACAGTCACTTGACAAAGTGCTGTAACAAAGCACACTAGCGGTTCGTACACATCGGCGCTCGAGGTTCGAAATATGTTCCCTCTCCATAGCGGTCTTTCTAGGCCGTGATAATAGTTGGGTACACTTCTTAATAGTCAATGGTCACTGTTTAGTGGAGTGAGGTGAGTGCTTGAAGAATTAGTTTTGACTTCTGGCTGCATAAGTTCAAGTTCAAAAATTGTTTATTCCAACATATGCAAGGTACAGGAAATAGAAGAGGTAGGTACAACGTAACATAACAAATATAACAAAGCAAGAAATAGCATCGCAAATGTGGACCCTGGTGTAGGCTTTTACCTCTTCAGGGCAGGAATACCCTTTCACTAGAATTGCGTCACTGGAAAATGTGCAGGGAAGGATTTGACCTGGCGCTTGAACAGTGCTTTTATATGTGGAAGGCACAGAGTTCTGTTGCCAAGGCTTCTGTTGTCCACCGGCCTTACCTGTCGCAGTTTATTAAGAGATCTAGTCCCAATACGGTTGAAATCTAGACCACTGCATATGAATTATCCAACTTGACTGAGCTAGACGGTCTACGGAGTATTAAGAAGTATACCCAATCATTTCCATAATCGTCACAGACGGTAAGAGCTTTCACCGCCTCCCTGTACCTACGTGAACCCTAGTTTATTTCTTCGTCATAATTTAATAATGTAACTTTATGTACCGTCCTCAAGATTCTTACTGCTAGCAATTACATTCCCATCTGAAGGTTATATTTAAGTCATATTTTGTGCCCTCGGACATTCTGCTGGAAGTTTCTTACCGTAGATACTCCCCTTTACCATAAAATGGATTTAGTGGCTCCATTACATGATCGTAACGATGCTCTTGTCCTATTGAGTGGTGGCTAGAACCTAAGCTTATATGCACGGAAATAAAATACACGCATTAAACATGCACGGCAATAAATTCATTGTTAAAGAAATTACATTACGCCATATCTAAAAGTTGAAAGAGTAGAGATTACGGCCACGACAGAAATAAAATTAATTGGCATGAAGATAACTGCAAGTCTCTCGTGGGATTCGAAGAATCAGCGGCTCTGAATGAACGAGACTGGCATTAATGAATGGATGAAAAAGTGAAAGATAGAAGCTCCTTCGACCAAACCTTGAGAACACGTAATTAATTAGAATCCACCATAGAAAGATTTACTCAACAAACTTACTACTTACCTACTCAACAAAATGAAAAACTCGAACATTTTTATTTCCATTTTTAGTGATAGAGTCCCCACGTAACTCACATCAGATTTTCGTAAAGGAAAGATCCATCGCTAGTCTATTATGACAAGAACTAGTACCAAACGGAGTAACGTGGCTATTGTATTCTCGAAGTCGGAAGCCCCAAGAGACGCGATGGCTAGGCGAAAGTTTACATTTACTCGAAAAATTCGTATCGCATGAGTCTCAGGTTGACGCGGTAGATACCTGTTACATATTTAAACCCAAGACTTAATGCGGAGAACTAATAACACCGAATAAGTAAGAGTGACACACTGTCAAATAAACATAAAGGTACTAAAATTACTTCACCCCACCCACCATTCACGTTTTATTTTACAAAAACAGAAGAGACACTAGTCGACTAAAATGCTCATCGCTTTCCGTCCATTTCCTTCCCGATTCCTTTTTCCTCTTGTCCTCCTTCTTCATGACTGGTGCCCTCAAATGTCCTGCCCAACACAGACATAGCAGCTCGCAGACGGTTCTGAGATTTAGGTTTAGTTTAGCTTACCGTCCTGTTATGGATGAATAACGCGATTTAATTGCGTGCCCCAATTGCGGACAAAAGTTATTTGGAGTATTCTTCCGTTTAAGGTCATTAGGGTGCACATATTTTTTTTACTCTGTCAAATGCAGAACTAATAAAGCATTGGATAAACGGAGCTCAATACTCAGGGTTTTATTTAAAAAAGGATAATCTCTAAAAATAAATATCTTAAAATGTAATCTAAAAAAAATAGCATCAAGTAAGTAGTGTGTGCCTATCATGAAAGGTATGTCTCCTCCATTCAGCACCTTTGCCTCCTTTTAACTTCTCCTGTCTGCTCCTTTCCTCCACGACCAAGACATGTTCTTCTTCGTTTATTTAGCTTTCTTTCGATCGAAAGCTATTTATCATGCCCCATGATCATATGCTCGCTACTTCACACGACTCTATCTCCTTTTATGCTCTCCGTACCGACCATGAAAGGGGCAATGTTTAAATGCTCTTTATGTGATAAATACCTGAGTTTGGTTGATATTTTGAGATTTTTCACCCTCCTTTGCAAAATAATCTTCGTGGAAGATGCAAGCTTTACACCGTTTACCTCTTACTAAAAAAGAAGGCATTAGAAAAAAACTGAAGGACAGAAAGAGGAGAGATCCATTAGGGTGATTACAAAATTGGCAATGTTCGAAATTTTGACCAGCTTAATCGGTTCTTGGTTCCAATCCGGTAAAAAAGAAAGGGAAAAAAATTTGGGCTCGATTGGACAACGTTTAGGGGTCGCGCAACGGCTTCAAATTCTGGAAAATAGCAATTTTCCTGGTAATAAATACATATTTCCCTATTTTCCAGGGGCATTGCTGCCGCTTGGGTGGGTGTTTCACACGGGAGATGCTTCCACAGTGTTCCAGTAGTGGTATGACACTAATTACGTCTTCGCCCAATGTGGGGGTGTGGCAAAGGGAGGGATAATAGTGACTTTCCGGTCTTCTTGGGCGTGGGTAGTGACGCTGTACATTGGGAGCATGGGAACGGCAATAAAAAACTTCGTGTTGAAAAATATTTTATTTTTATTTTTGCTAACAATGATCAAACAAACCATATGTCACTCGGAATTCTCTACAGCATTTTTATCATCATAACTTTTCCTATGCTCAGCTACAATTGCTAACAAATATGGCCTTTGCTGTTCATCTTGTGTTAGGTTATAACCCGTAAGGAACTTCGTTAACAAAGCAACCCCTCTTTCAGCCGTGCTTTTTACTACTCTAATGTTCAGAACTATTTGCCGTCTTGCGGAATAATTTTCATTTTTCATCCACAAATCTGGATCCAGCATTAAAAACGATTTGTCAATGCCATGGAAATCGAAGAATTTGCTAGTGTGTTTTTTGTTCACTAGATCAGAAGCCACTTTTGCACTATAGATATAGCATACACGCCTTAGCCTGGGGACTCTCCTGCCCCCTTCCCTCTCTCGTTACTTTTGTTCCCCCATTTCTTATTTTTTTTAAATGCTATGTAATATTTGGATCAATAAAGCGAGCCCCAAAATAACTTCAGAAAAGTACCAAAAATGTGCTGCAAATATTTCATAGAATATCTTCCAGTGATTGCCACTTTTTTCTTCTGAGCTAACACATGTAATGAAGGTCATTGCGTGGTGCCTCCACTGCAAAAGGTGCTTCGTACCAGACCGGCGAATAGTACGTAATGAAAACGCATACACGGAAGAAGGCGCTCTCGAGCTTAGCAGTTAAATTAAATTGTTTTCTGAACATCCAAATCTTAATGCAATACAATTCCTTTGCCATCCACCGAGCTTTATGGATTGCACTTGGCTTTTTGAACAAAGAGACAGCTTTCCCAGGAACGCCAAGGAACATGATGGTCAGATCGAACAATAAACAATAGACGAAATGAAAATTCAATAAACTGGTTACGTAAATAAGAACGGAAGTGCGAACTTTACGCGAAGTTGTAACGGTACCTGAACCTCCTGGATGCAGAATGTAAGAACTTCGTCGGGGTTGGGAATATTCCTCAGGCAGCGTTAAGACACTGATGTGTCGTAGATTTAAATAAAATTTCAGAAAAAAATGAATGAAAGAAATTTAAAATAATGTACTTCAATTAATGTCTCATTGACGTATAAAAGGTATCTTGACGTTTCTCTTTACGATGTTTGCGCACTGAAATGCGCCTTCGAAAATTTCAAGAACGTTTTTATCAATTCCAAGAGTGTGTGCAGTTGCTATTGATGCGGCAGTTATGGCATGGACAGCGTTCCAATAAATTGTGTGGGTCCTTTCTAATGAGGACGCTCTCTGTCTAAAACAGTCTTATTCGGTACCTAACAGCACCTTGGGTTATGCTTAAACTGTACGCATGACATATTAAGTTAAACATTCAAGAGGAATTTTACTAAATAACAATATCTGCTTTAATTTACTAACCCTTATCCTTGGAATCGTCGTTGGTAAACGATTTTCAGGACTCGCGGTGTGTATACGTTTCACCTCCACTTTTCCCCTTTTTTTACCGGATTGGAACCAAGAACCGATTAAGCCGGTCAACATTTCGAACATTGCCAATTTTGTAATCACTCTAGAGATCCATATCCAGCAGGAAAACCTCAGTGAGAGCGGGGCGAGAAAAATTGATAGAAATCGTTTCCCACCGAGTTAGTCTTTTTTAGCGCAATATAATAATAATAATACGTTTATTGTCCTGTGGCAAGCCACCTAAGAAAAATACATAGTACATCATTGTCACATCACAGTCGAACAGGATAACAAAAGCAAAAATTGAAATAAAATACAAAAATTTAAAATAATATTTTGGTTCAAATAAATATTAGCAGTATTATAATAAGTATTTATTATCATTATTATTAGCAGTATAATAATAAGTATTTGAAATAATCTCCAATTTTAATCAGAAACAATAATTGAAAGAGTAGATTACAGGTTTTACAGGTAAAAAAAAGAAAATTAGAACCCTATATTACAGGAAACATTTAATGGCATGATTGTTTTCATTACATATTCTTGATATTATATTTTAAAAATTGATACGATACGGATACAATTTATAATCTGGGCAGTGAGTTCCAAAATTTTATGGTATTGACAAGAAAAGACTTTCCGTAAACATTACTTTTATGAGAGAGAAAATAATCGTTGATTATTTAATAAATCAATAATTGATCATTGTGTCTGGTTTTTAAGGCGAATTCACCTTGTGGTCTATCGGAAAACATACTCACTAGGTAGTTAGGCTTTTTGTTGAGAAAAATTTTGAATAGAAACACGCCCAGAAAGTATGTCCTCCTGAGAGTGACTGGAAGCCATCCAAGTTCACAGAGGTAGGTACTGATATGCTGATATTTTCTCAAATCAAATATGAATCTGGCACATGAATTCATTAGCCGTTGGAGTTTTAAGTTAAGCTCTTCAGTTATATTATAATAAACTAAGTTGCAATAGTCTATAAGAGGAAAGATGAGTGAGCAAACAAGTTTCTTTATGGTATATATAGGAAGTAAATTTTTATAAAATTTCAACTGATACAGAGTTGAATTTACCCATTTTTTAATTTGTAATAGAGGATACGTGCAATGTAGGCGACGAATTTGTCAAAAAATTATTCGAAAAATGCTGGGGATAATTTCAAGTGATACCCTAGTTTCGCACCACACTGTAAGTTCACTTGAAACAACATCGTATCGTTTTATTTGTCGTAATTTAGCTAACCGTTCCTTGCTGTAGTGTAAGTCACGCCCCCAATTCATTCATGACGGCTTCAAGAAGTCCTTATCCCTCTCTGGGATCGGTTTCACTTGCATGTTTATTCCCTCTGTGCTTCACTCCACCAATCACATGTTCTCCCTATTCCCTACGAGGGATTTTATGGCTACCGAGGATATAGGGATTAGAAGTTTCGTGTATCGGCCTCGCAGGATTTGAGTCATAGGGATGCGACAATAATTCTCTTATGTTTCAAATGCTGCATACTCCACCATCGACCTCGAATAACTAGTAACCACGGACCTTACCTTTGCGTGTACCTCACATTTCATGAAGTTTTGATTGTCAAGTAACTTAGAGATAGAAAAGATGTTGTGCATTAATACATTCATATTTGACATGAGTTACAGTATAGTTATCATAAAAATGTTCTTCAATTATTTATAACTGTCTAAAATTCTTGCATCTCACGCCAACGTGGATACCCGATTTTTTGCTTAAAAATCACACGATTTAAAACTGATACGAGCGAACAAAGTGTTTCACTGCTTTTAGAGGGACTAGGCTGGGAACCACTAGAGAATCGGAGGATACACACTTGGCTTAAACTCCTTGAGAACTTCAGAACAAGTGTGATTCAGTGAGACACAGTTAACATCATTTGACGCCGCACTACATCTCTAGTTCCAAGAGGAAAGATAAAATAAGAGATATAAAATTGCCGTACAGATAGGTGCAAAAATCTGTTCTTCCCACGCACAATAAGTGACCATAATAAAAACAAATATCCACTGAAAACACTCACGGAATACACTTCACGTTTTCACCTACCTATAACATTCTCCTTTACACCTTTAGGCGGCTGGTGTCCTAAAACCCTCTGCCACACGCCCATGCGGCGGCGGCTCGCAAGGTAGTATGTAGATGATTCTAGGATAGTAATCGGTTGCAAAAACTCAATGCAAAATGTTGTCAGGTGTTTCATTCTTCGATTATGCTCAAACGGAAAAAAAATATTTATTAAAATGCATCAATGGTACCTACAATTGACAGTTTCGGCAGTTCGCGTGAATGTTGTTAACTCTCTACATATCGCTCTGGCCAGCCATTAACAAATAAAATACATTCTCCTGGACCTTATGTGCCATGAGGCTGTCCTACTGCAATTCTCTACCTCTCTTCCAAAATTCTTATTTTTTTTTAGCCTTTCCACTTTTTCCATGACACCTTGTCATGCATCCAATCAATCCTTATCTCGTTGTCATCTGGACTGCTCCTCTCCCTTACTTGAAGGTAATCTCTGATTTGCGCTCGTTGCTACATCACTTAAGTTCGTAAGAGCGTCATCACCGTCGAATTAGATCCACACCAGTCTCGCTAGACCTCGACGTCTTGTCCGCGATGCATATCGGTCGAGTCGAAGGCGAGCCTCCCGTTCCCTTCTGCTCGTGATGTCGTCCGCGTCCCAGCGCAGATAGCTGTCGCTTCGACATTCCAGTTGCGAACAACCTTCAGGGCAGGGATATTGTATTCGATACTTTAAAGGCGTGAGGCATCCAATGGCGAGTGATCAAACTACAGCGAAATGGAGAGGTCACGGCAACTAATCAAAATTCCAAATAATTGGATTTGATTTGATATATTTTAAACATTCATAAACAACCGATGTCGGCCTTTACATTGAACATTTACAACTTAGAATCTGCAGCATTAACAAAATAAAATATGGAGCAATAAACATGTGTTGGTAAATAGTATCCAAATAAAAACAAATAGACAATAACATAAATCAATAAACTACAACAACATGGAAAACTAGGGAATCAGGAGGAAAGCGCTTTTCTAAGCTGGCGCTTGAATGATCCAAAGGGAGAAGAGAGATCGAGGGAAGGGCAGGCAGATGAAATGGTGTTGTACAAGGCAGGAAGCCTGTAAAAAAGGGTCCTAACTTGTGTGTCTTGAATTTGTAATTATATTTAGCCGAATTTGTGATTTTATATTTCGCCGTTATGCACCGTTGCTACGCAATTGTTTTGTTTAGGATAAAGAATCAATACGCTCTGAAAGAGAGGACAATAAAACATCTCTCGCTGACTGAGTCAATAAAATTGAGTTTTAATTCAAGTAGTACGTTTTAATCTTCCACGAGGTTTTATCCTACCTTATAATTGGTGACCCCGACGTGATCATGGTCGTTACGCGAAGGACGCGGAAGGAAAGACGCGGCGTCGATCTTGTTCAACGGCAAACCCAACCACACGTCGTTGATCCGCCGCCAGCCGCTCAGCTTCCACAACCGGGCGCTGCCAACGAAATTGCACAGCTTCGGGATGCCCTGCAGGGCCTACTTAAGCAGATGCATCAACAGCAAGCCGCCATTGCCGAGCTGCAGCAAGTACGCATTCCATCGCAGCATCCCAGCCGCGTTGCACTCAAAATTCCCACTTTTTCGAGGAACAACCCACAACTCTGGTTCTCACAAGTCGAGGCCCAGTTCCGGCTTTGCAATATCATCGACGAGGAGTCCAGGTATTTTCATGTCGTTGGACAGCTTGATGAATACGGAGCTCAGGAGATTGAAGATCTTATTCTCACGCCGCCGGCGAATGCACCATACTCAACCCTCAAGGACGAGCTCATCAGGCGCATCTCAATGTCCAATCAGCAACGCATTCGACGACTCTTAACTGGAGAAGAACTCGGAGACCGCACACCATCGCAGTTCCTCCGCTACCTACGCTCTTTGTCCGGCGTCGTACCTGACCAGCTACTGCGTACGATTTGGATGCAGCGCCTGCCATCCCACGTCCAAGCGATCATTCAGCCACACGCAGTTGACCCGACCGTCACTATAAACCGACTCGCCGCCATCGCTGACAGCATTTTGGAGGTATCACCCGCAATTCCTGCTCATATTGCGCCTGTTATATCCTCAAGCTCTGTTGCTGCCATCAATCCACCAGCAGCCCTCGTCACTACTTCCACACCGGCCACAGCCGCTGCTGTCACTTCTGATGATTTAACATCCGCACGCCTGGACGACCTATCTCGCCAGTTTGCCTCCATACATTCAATGCTTCAGGACCTCTCCCGTCGTCCACAACGCCGGAGCGCCACACCACCCCCTCGCCGAAACTCATCCACCGACTCCACGAGATCCAACGATTCCGGCGAGTGCTGGTACCACCGAAAATTTGGTAGTAGAGCCAAGAAGTGCTTGGCTCCCTGCACTTTTCCATCAAACTTCAACGGCAACCGACGCTAGCGGCGGTCGGTTGTCAATTTATGTGGAATCGCCGTGTTTTCGCGACAGACAGAGTCAGCAGAAAACTATTCCTTGCTGACACCGGATCCGACGTAAGCTGTTATCCTCGCAGGATGCTTCCAGGTCGTCACTTCGACGCTCATTATGATCTGCAAGTGGCCAATACTTCCCGCATTAAGACCTATGGACCCGTGCGTTTCACTGTAGATTTTGGTCTTGGCCTCAAGCACACCTGGATTTTCACCATTGCCGACGTCTCCGTCCCGATCATTGGATCTGATTTTTTGGCTCACTATAAGCTCCTAGTGGACTGCGCCAACAACCGCTTACTTGACTCCGCGACTGGCCTCTCCACAAGCTGCATACGCTGCACTTCCGATCACCACAGCGTTAGAGTCGTCCAGCCAGCCGTGAGTTCTGCCTTCGCCAGCATATTAGCCGAGTTTCCTAGCCTCACTCGACCACGAGGAATAGAACATCAGGCTAAACATAATACAGTGCACTACATCAGGACTACACCAGGGCCACCAGTATCGTGTTCCCCACGTCGCTTAGCTCCCGACCGCTTGCGCATCGCCAAAGCAGTATTCGAAACCATGTTGCAAGAAGGCATTGCACGTCGCTCTGATGGGCCCTGGTCATCACCTCTCCATATGGCACCCAAGAAACCGGACAGCTGGCGTCCCTGTGGAGATTACCGCGCACTCAATGCAAGGACCATCCCCGACAAGTACCCAGTGCGCCACATCCATGACTTCGGAAACCATCTTCATGGCTCAATCATTTTCTCCACCATCGATCTCGTCAAGGCGTACAACCAAATACCTGTCAGCAAGGCAGACATCGAAAAGACAGCCATAACCACTCCATTCGGTCTTTTCGAATTCCCCTTCATGTCCTTCGGCCTCCGCAATGCTGGGCAAACCTTCCAGCGCTTCATAGACGAAGTACTGGCTGGTTTCGATTTTTGTTTTGCTTATATCGACGATATTTTGATATTCTCAAAAACTCAAGATGATCATTGCCAACACCTCCGCCTTCTATTCAAACGACTTGACGAATACGGACTTTTGGTGAATGTGAGCAAAAGCACCTTTGGAGCCGACAAGGTCTCATTCCTGGGCTACGATGTCTCTTCACAAGGCATTCAGCCTCCTCAAGACCGCATCGCCGACCTTCGTGCATATCCCAGACCATCAACCGTAAAAGGCATATCTCGCTTCCTCGGCATGATCAACTTCTATCGTCGTTTCATACCTCATGCCGCTGAACACCAAGCAACCCTAAACACTGCGCGATCCGGCCTACGAGGAAATCAACCCTTTCCCTGGACACCCGAGTTAGAGCTGGAGTTTCAGGCATGCAAAGATAGTTTCGCGGATGCTACAATGCTGGCCCATCCGGATCCCTCTGCCACCCTCGGTCTCTTCACGGGTGCCAGTGCACACTCGGTTGGCGCGTGCTTACAGCAATTCACCAACAATGCTTGGCAACCCCTGGCATTTTTCTCCAGGAAACTCACTCCCCGTGAAATCGGTTGGCCAGCTTACTACAGGGAGCTACACGCCATCTACCTCGCCGTTCAAAATTTCCGGCACATACTCGAGGCACAACATTGTCTCATCTTCACCGATCACAAGCCTCTCACATTTGCGTTCCAGCAGACTCGTGAGAAGCTGCCTCCAGTTCAGCTGAATCAACTGTCCTTTATTGCGCAGTTCACCACGGACATCCGCCATATCAGCGGCTCCAACAACATCGTCGCCGACGCCATGAGCCGGGTTGACTCCGTGACCGCAGCCAACTCCGTGAATTACTCGGTCAACTTGGCTGACCTCGCTAGAGCTCAGGAAAACGACAATGAGCTCGGCGACCTACTAGAACGAAAATCGGCTCTCCACTTAGAATCCGTTCAGATTCCTGACAGTAACGTGACACTCTACTGCGACACGAGCACTGGCCGCCCACGCCCGTACGTGCCTGCCTCCATGCGTCGACTGGTGTTCAACGCCCTGCATAGCCTCAGCCACCCTGGCTCCCGTACCACCGCCAAGCTCGTGTCACAACGTTTCGTTTGGCCTCGAGTTCAACAAGACTGCCGTGCTTGGACGCGAACCTGTTTAGACTGCCAACGGAACAAAGTTTCCCGTCATGTCCACACCCCGACTGGCACCTTCATCACGCCTTCCGCACGTTTCCAACATATTCACATCGACCTGATCGGACCATTGGACTGTGCTAAAGGTTATCGATATTGCCTCACTGCCGTCGACAGATTCACTAGATGGCCAGAAGTTTGGCCATTACAATCCATAAGCGCAGAGGAAGTCGCCGACGCGCTAATACGCTGCTGGATTTCGCGTTTTGGCTCTCCTGTCTGCATCACGACCGACCAGGGCAAACAATTCGAGTCCCAGCTTTTCCGGTGTCTGAGCAACATATTTGGTATTGCACGATGTCGCACCTGTGGGTACCACCCATGCGCCAACGGGATGGTAGAAAATTTCCATCGCCACCTGAAGAGCTCCCTCCGATGCCACCCTCATATGACCTGGCTGGACGCTTTGCCTCTCGTTCTTCTTGGTCTGCGTAGTGCCGTTAAAGAAGACCTTAAAGCCTCCCCAGCTGAACTTGTCTATGGGGAGCCCTTACGACTACCAGCAGAATTCATCGTTCCAGCTGCTAAACCTGATCGCCAAGAAGACAACAATAACTTCGTCGTGCGGCTTCGTCAGCAAATGTCGCGCCTCCGTCCGGTTCCAGCGACGCGTCATTCTTCCCCGACACCGTTTGTGTTTCAAGAGTTATCGACATGTGGACACGTATTTCTTCGGGATGACAAGATTAGACGTTCCCTACAGTCGCCGTATTCCGGTCCACATCCAGTGATCAGCAGAGACGACAAGACTATCACCATCCTCATCAACGGTCAAGAAAGACGCGTTAGCCTTGATCGTGTGAAACCTGCCTTCATTGCTTCAAACCACCCCGCTTGCAATTCATGTCGCCGCGTGCGTTTCCGTTTGCCGGACCTCCGGTCTCCGCGGGGGGCTGATACGGCGTCCTAACTTGTGTGTCTTGAATTTGTAATTATATTTAGCCGAATTTGTGATTTTATATTTCGCCGTTATGCACCGTTGCTACGCAATTGTTTTGTTTAGGATAAAGAATCAATACGCTCTGAAAGAGAGGACAATAAAACATCTCTCGCTGACTGAGTCAATAAAATTGAGTTTTAATTCAAGTAGTACGTTTTAATCTTCCACGAGGTTTTATCCTACCTTATGTATAAGGTGATTGTTGCGCAAGGCACGGCCGGGGATGTGAAGTGAAAAGTATGGGAGTATTTCAGTGGATCGGTGCTGAGCATTTAACGCAAATTTACTCTTAACTTCTTCTCATTCAGCGTAATCGTTGCTTTCCTCCCCAAACTCATTCTTCCAGTACCCTTCCTTTAGTGGCTGGTGCTCCAGCACACCCTCCTGGACGCCCTTGCGGCGACTTGCAGAATAATACGCATATGCATTCCCTGAGTCACTAGTTGCACGGGCGTGAACTAGTGATAAGTGACGCTGCCAATGAAATCATTAATGCATTGAAGGTCTACTTCTCATACCCTAAGATCGTTACTAAAGTGAGAAAAAACAAAACCTCAAATAAGGAAATTAATATATAGTTTAATAGAGGACATTTGTAGAAAGATTTTCCAGATAATCTAGCTGGTTGCATTGCCTCACAATATGAGTATTTATAAAAAGCTATTTCTCTTTATCCACTTCGGAAGCCTAACTCAGGCGTCTTAAGTGACATTTATAGATCCAAAATTTGGAAATAAAAGGTAAAAATTGATCTGGAGAGATGGCAGGACTGATTAAGGTGAGCTTTAAAGGTGTCCTTGAGTCACTATCACAATTTTGTCCACGGCATCTATTCATTTAAGCCAATAATTCATTTCATCCATACCACCAGGGATGAATTTTTGTGATAAACCGTTATAAATTAATGGAGATATTTTTGATATATGGATAGCTGCCTCCCACGATGGGAATATAGGTTCTCACCCGATTACCGTAGATAAGTATCATTGAGCACGGCTCGACTTCGGATTGGTGATCTTCCTGGTGGTGAAGAGGCAGGCAGTATATGTGAAATGTGCTTCGCTGGAGAAGTGTGTTTAACTGAAATTCTTCTCCTCTTTTTTATAATTCTTAATGTTAAGGATACAAATAATCCCTGCACAGGTATTCATTTGAGGATGAAATTTAAAGACGCTGAACCTTGGGGCAAACAACTTCCAATGAATACTATTTAGAGTTACTGGTATACGGCAATGAAAGTAATTCTTAAAAAAGGCTATAAAGCTTCGGAAGAATCCTCATTGAGCACGAATTCATTTGAAAACCAATAAAATTTAAACTTAAACACAATTTATCACTATTTGATGTGCAGTATTATTGCTGAAATTTACCTGAGGGAAATTCGAGCATTAAGATATGGATATCTAAAAGTCGTTTTCATATGATTCGTCCCAACGCTAGTTCTCTTATTTGAAGAGCAGAAAATTGAAATTTTCACTGCAATGAAGAGTACGTACCTTTTTTCAGCTTCATTTTCTTAATGATGTCTTAAGATACTTAACAACGTAAGGTTTTCTTGCAAGAAAAAGAAAATAAACCTTTGTTTGAGACAGTGTACCCTCTTCCGCATCTGTATACATAAAGGATGGCGTCACACCGTTCATACGGCCGATGTAGATACCAATGTAAATGAAACTTATTTCCCTTTCCTCCTCTTGTTCAGCTCAGACACACCCCTCCTCCCCTCTCTCCCCTCTTTTCCCCAACACCCCTCTTGCCACGTAATTCCCTGCCCCACCCTCTCCTTCCCCCCCCTCCCTCCTCTCCTCCCCTCACGCACCCTTCCTTTTTATTTCTCATCCAAATTCCTTTTCCGTTTTTCCCGCTCTAGTCTCATTTCCCCACCTTTATTCACCCCTCGAGTAATTTACCTCTCTCCCAAAGTCCCCTCTCACTGCCTCCCTCCCTTCAAATCCTCCTCCCCCTCCCCCACCACCCCCCACACCCCCGCACCCCTTGCAACGTTTCCTAACTGCATCAGGCTTTTTTAATCACCCTGGAAGCAAGTCTTTGTTATCTTATTTTTTTCACCACCCCTTCCTTCCCCCGTCACACGCTTCCCTTTTTTTATGTCCTCCCACGACACCCTCCCCACCCCTGCCCGCCAACCTCCTTCCTTCCTCTCCCTCCCCCCCCCTCTCTTCTCTCTCTCCTTTAATTTCCTTCGTCGTAGCCAATAACTACTTTTCCTCTCTACCCCACGCGACTATACCATTTTTTCCCACATCCGCGTCGCCTTCTTTCTCCTCCTCGCTTTTTCGCTCGTCATCTTTTCCTCTTTCTCTCCACCCCTTCCCGTCACCGTCCCAACCGTGTCTTTTTGTCAAAGGATTTCGGGCTGTTTTTTCACGTCCATCCCTTTTGTTTGTTGTGTTCATTACCTGTGCGCTTTTCTGGCTCGTTGTTCAGATCTCCCTCCCTCTTCCTCCCGGCCCTGCTTCCCGTCGGTTTTTGCATTATCTCGCCCGTTCATCGGAGTACCCCATCCCCCTGCACTTCTTTTTACCTGTACCTTGCGAGGAGAGAGGTTTTCACCGTGTAAATTTCTGTTTAAACTCGCGAGGCTTCTTTTTGTGCACGTTCGCGCTGGTGGGTGGCGTACAAATGAGAGGACAACCTCTCATACTTTGAGCTTTTACGACTGATGAACAAAGAAATGAATGAATACAAAACTACATTTACCTACCGACACAAGGAGTCCTTTCTGAAAATATTTTCTTCCGGAAGTGCGCACAGTTACCTCTCGGGAGAGTTCAATGCCAAAATGTAATTACACGTGGACTATAGAGAGGAAAGCAGTTCATTGGATATATAATCTCCTGTTTCATTCGCATGCAGAGATTAAGTTATTCCTTGGCTTTGTAACAAATTTTGAATCTTCATAAAGTATCTTACCCTGTCTCTTTGCTACGCATGGAGTAACAAATGTCAAGTGACAAACTCTTTAATGATAGATAAAACATAATTATGCTTGTACAGCAAATTTATAGCTTTTAAATGTAGGACTGAAAATGTACGGAATGATCTGTCGATTGCTAATATTCTTAAGAGTTTTCTAGATATGTCCTAAAACCAGGAAAACATTTTAGCATATAATTGATCTGATTTTAATAATAATCATTATATCTTACACACAGTACAAGCGTTATATTTTACATACACAAGCTGTAAGACATATTTAATAACAGTTTATTAGGCATTTATTGCCTGCTTAGTTGAGAAATCATCGATTTTATTTCACGTCAAAGAAATGAAATCTTATGTTAATGGAAAACTTTGTCTTTATTTTAGTTTATTGCCTGATGATGATTCATATTCTAGGTCTTCTATTCTATCTTCCTCTTTAGGTCACTATTCTAAATTTAGAAAGTGTATGAGGGTGAGTAACTATATTATCTATGTCATAATTTAATCTCTTTAGAGGATATACCTACAAACTACTGAAAACAGTTTCAGAAATATTACCAATTATAATCAAGACATATGAAGCAACATCTCAATGGATATGAGATTGCTATTAAGATGTTAGCATAGGCAGGAAAATGTAATACTCCAGGTAAACATGAGTTTGACATGGTCTGACAGAGTGAAACTAATGCGGAGCTGATAAGTGTAATGTAAATTATGGAAGTATTCTATGCTAACCATTACTCCTCTAACTATGCTAAATGTTTCAAGAATGCATTAAATAGAAAACGACTACCACCTCTGCGCAAAAAGAGGATCATACTTTAATGTATGAATTATATCTATCATTATATCGTCAGTGTAATTTCTTTTTCAAGCTTAGAGCGCCAATACTACTTCTTAAAAGTTTCACCTACCTATTTCAAGCCGTAGTAGCATCAAGCGCACTTGCCTAAGGGGTTAACGGTGGACGCATGAGAAATGATGCGGATTCTTGGCGATGTTAAAACATTAAAAGGAAACGTGATGAATCAGGTGGGGAAGAGAGGACGAAGATTACTCCACCCAAGTTATTCCGGGCCGTGCAAGGCGAGGAGATGAGGACGGCGAAATTTTAACCGGGAGGTGGGGTGAGCCAGAGAGCAAGAGCGAAGACAGTCAGCAACCATTCGGTCCACCCTCGCGGGGACGAGAGATGCAGCGCGCTGCTCGCCCGTGATTAGAAGGTCCTCGGAAAGGGGTTGAGGGAAACGCGGGAGGAAATAATTACGGCATCGCAAAAAGGGTTCGTCTTCAAGGTCCTGGTTTGCCCCACGACCCCTAAGGGGTTTACGAGGAGGAGAGATGTTTGGGAGTGCTGGCAGCAACGGCTTCAGAAACTCCTTTGCGCTATAACTGCAAAAAAAAGATTTCTTCCTCTCTCAGGGCACACAGCGGTCTTGGGAGCCCGTTTTTTCCGGTCGGGTTTCCCTTTTATTGAGGTGTAAGTTCATGCCTTTGATTTGGAAATTATTACCTTGGTTACACGTAGGTACATGCCGAAAGGGTATTTGTGTTACCTTATTTGCTATGAGTGGATTGTAACTTTTTTTATTGTCATCATGGGCTACAATTCATTCATTCATGTTTCTCTGCTCTAGATGGCAGGCTTCCTCATGGGCTCCTCCTCCACTCCACTGTTCTCTCAGCCAGACACTTTGAGTCCGTGTACCACCCACCTATTTTGATTTCGTCTAACATTTGCTTCCTTTTACTTCCCCTTCCCGCTTTCCTTCCACCATTCTTTCTATTCCCGTCGTCAGCAGACTATGTATTCTCTGGGAACTTCCAATCCAATATCTCTTTCTTCTTCTAATCTTTTTCATCAGAGTCCTTTCCTCGCCCACTCTCCTCTTTACCACCTCGTTTCTCACTTTATCCTTCCAACTCGATATGGGCTACCGAAATCAAGAAAATAAGCGCCTGATATCTGTGCTCCCGTGAGCAGCATTGGTATGAATTTATTGGTTAATATGGCATTTAAATGCCTCCTCAAAACACGAATTGAGTTTTTGTATATTTTTCTTTTAACTGACTTAACTATGAACTATGACTAACTTATGAACGACAGATTATCGAAAAGTCCAAAATTTTACGTCCCAAATATCGGACAGGATAAATCATTCCTTTAACCTTTGTCCACTTCGTTGAAGAAGGACAGGAAAGGCCCTAATTCACGCTATATATATCATGTTCACCAAGGGCAAGAAATAATTAGCGGAAAAGTGTTATGCAGGTATTAGTTGCTAAACCATAACTTTTTTCTTAACTTTTAAAGGAGCTTATGTATTTTAAATGTATTCTTGGGATGACGTTCAAAGATGTTTATTTGCCTAACTCAATATTCTCAGGCGTTAATTTGTAAAATTACATATTGACAGAATCAAAAAAAACCTTGTAAATTTTACAATGGATTTTATTCAATACGACCAGTTTCATCGCATGAGCGACATCTTCAGGTGATTTCGCTTATGCGATTCATCTTCACCTGAAGATGTCGCTTATGCGATGAAACCGCTCGTATTGAATAAAATCCATTGTAAAATTTACAACGCATGTTTTGATTCTGTCAAGGTTTATTAGCGTTTACATTCCAAAGTATTCTAAGCATTGTCCTCAACTAAAGTTTCATGAATTAGTCTAAGTACAATTACATATGAGGGCCTGAGAATCAAAGTTATACAAGTAACATAAACACGAAAAACGATTTAAGTGCATATGTTCTAAGTAGGGTGAGACTCGCACTCACCGGAACGGTATAATCTACGCGCCTTCGGCGCGATCAGGACTGTTGTACATAAGTTGGTACCGTCAGGTAGCTACAGGAAAAGGAATACAAGTTTTCGAACGTATGGTGGTGCGATCTAGCCGCCGAACACTTAAGCTACTTTGCTTTTTGTCATTTCTTACCGGAATATAATGATACAGGTGATACTGGACGATGTTTGTTACTTGTATTACTTTGACTCTCAGGCCCTCATATAGAAAAATAACTACTAGAAAAAGTTACTTAAAAAATTCAATGGTTTCAATTGAAAAAAAAACCTGAATTTTAAAGAAAATACATATACGGGAAGACTGGACGAAAGAATTCGTAATTGCAGCGAAAAGTAGAAGGTATACGAGTAAAGAATGAGATAACATGTACTTGTATTTTTCTCGGGCTGAGAAAGGATGAAGGCGAAGGTAAATATTGCGAAGGAGTTTCAAGCAGGAGGGAGGAATTGGACATCGGTCCCAGACCCAATTGTTTGTTCCTTTGAACGCCACGGGGCAACAGCAGCGGGAAGACTGCTTTTGTAAGGGTGGTGGAATTAGGAGCCCGATAGCTGTTACGTCGCTACACGATTGCTTTGAATGGAGAGAAATCCTGGCGAAGATAAGAAAGAGTGCGTATTCAAATGAAAAGGGGTTGGCAAAATTTTGATGGAAGAACGGCTGGCGTGCTAAAGGAGGAGGGAAAGGTGAAGGGCAGAGAACCGAGATTGCCCGGAGGGAAAACTTGGGGCAAGGGTCAGAGATGAACGCGAAAAAGGACCAGGGGAAAGTAAATTTTCAGTAGTCGAAGGAAGCTCCTAACGTGAATGAGTGAAAAATGAAAGAGTAGAATGGAGTGAATTGGGGAAAAAATAACGGATTTAAGGTTGAGGGAGGTAAGCGAATGCCCTGGAGTTTTCATGCCCGAGGCTAAATTGACAATTACTTTGCTCTTCTCTATTTCACTAAGTTTTGAGGATGGATTCTCAGCATAAAACTTCAATTCACGCATCAACCACAAAAATGCTGCTCAAGAGCTGCCGATTTGGTGACGACGCTGTCATCTATCGCAAAATTAGTGATCACTCTGACTTTGAAATTCTATCATCGGATTTGAACAACGTTCATGTGTGGAGCCAAGAGTGGGGACTCGAACTTAATCTGAGCAATTGCACGGCGGTACATTTCTTTCGGAGGTCGTCCAACTATCCCCGTATATATGCTATGGAACGGCATTAAGATAAAGGCGATATATGAAGTTAAGTATCTGGGAGTTACGATTACCTCGAACCTATCGTGGGGAACACATATAAGAAATATTTGTGGCAGAGCTCTGAAGAAGCTAGGATTCGTCAAGCGTATTGTGGGAAGATTTTCAGATGAAAAAGTTAAAGAGAGGTGCTATTTCGCACTCGTCCGGCCACACCTTGAATATGCAGCGAGCATATGGGATCCGGTGCAGAAAGACTTAGTCCGGGAACTTAATAAAATACAAAGGAAAGCTGCGCGATTCGTCAAAAACAGCTACGGGCGTACAGACAGCGTTACGCAGATGTTAAACGAATTAGGCTGGGAGCCGCTAGAGACTCGGAGGCTGCGCGCTAGGCTTAGATTACTTGAGCAATTGAGAATAGATATCTTTCAGAGCGACACGGAGAACATCATATTAGAACCCCACTATATTTCCAGGTCCGACAGAAACGATAAATTAAGAGAGATATTTGCCGAACGGATAGGTATGGGAATTCGTTTTTCCCCCAAACAATAAGGGACTTTAATAAATGCAAGGCGTAATTTCATTAGAGCGTTTCCTTTTTATATGTAAACGGCTGGTGTCCTAACACCCCCCGCCACACGCCTATTGAGGCGGCTTGCGGGGTAGTATGTAGATGAAGAGAAAACACGATCCAAACAAATTTCCCTCATATTTCCCTTGACATGCTAGAAAAACGCAATTACAATACTACTCTATACTCATCACGGCATGATATCACGACAGAGACCCGAAGTCAATACTCAAATGCGTTCATTGAATCAAGATATGTATCTACGATCGTCTTCATTGAAATTTATTAAGCAGCATTATAATTGAAATTAGACTTTATTTTTCGCTTGCAAAAAGAAATAATAGTAAGTTATGGGAAAGCTGGCGAATTAGATTTTGATTTTATATTAGAAAAATATATCCCATCTATCCTGTTACACTAGTTACAAGGGTCATAAAATGCTTTAAAAAACTTATGGTTGAAATAATAATGAATCCGACCACATCTTAACCACCGAAAAGATCTTATGTTTTCTGATACAATATAATATGCCTCAAATATAAAAAGAAAAAAAAATGCTGATTGTCAAACTCTTATTTTCAGTGCCTCGTAGAGTGCCTCCACAGAGAAAAATTATACTTTTTTCTCTATTGTAGGTTGCATACGCACTTCAGACTTCTATCAAATAAAAGCAAATATAGCAAACGCATTTGCCAGTCAAAGATGACTCGTTCCCATTTTAAAGTCTCAACCTTTTTAATGAAACGGTCACTCACTCAATGAGCGTGGAGTAGCCAAGTAGTTGAGACTCGGAAAATCGTCGATCACCGTAAGATCATTCACAATTTCATGTATATGATCGCATTAAAGCCATTAATCGTCCAAGCGATCACTAAAAGCACACATATTATGAAATTAAATGCTCATGGATGTGGCCCATCATGCCCTCTTGCACTTATGGATAAAAACAAAAAATAATTAAATCCTTCAAACTTGTCTCAAGTCAGTAAATTGATCCGCCATTTATAATATGCCGTTTCTTCGAATAGACTTATTGATCTAGTCCAGTCAATGAAGATTTTAACCCGGATTCAACACGTAACTTGCTGAAAATTAGCATGTATATAGTTTAGGGCGTATAAAATTTAGAAAAAAATTGTTTCGCGGATTTCGGTTATCAGAACCCAATAAATATTTGAATTTAAACAGAAAAATGTGGTTTTCCCCATTTTTCTCGAAGAGTATGAAATATTTTCAAAATTGAATTTGACAAGAAAAAGAAGTGAAATTATCGACTAAAAATGTAGGCATGCAATTTTCAACAAGTACATTATTTCGTCAGGAAATGGCATTGATTATATTCATGACGCGCGGGGCTCCTAGGTTTCACGCCATTGAAAAATACATGAATTACCATCGTGCCAGCCCACGGAATCTGTGATGATTCGGCAAAAAAAACATCGGATTTTCAAAAACCAAAGTGCGTGATGTTCATTAAGCCTTAGGCTTTCATATTCCTGAAAACATTCCTAATTTGGTAACGCTGAGCATGTGTTTCACTTTTTTTCAGGGTAGTTTTACTGGAGACTTTAGTTGAGCTTATAAAATACAGTATATATTCCAAATTCCCGAATGATATCATGAATCATTGTGTACATAGCTTCCAGGTACCATACGTTTTAGATTGCGATGATTAAAATTTTTGTCAGTTCAACTGGACAAAAATTGAGTTTCTTTTACTTTCTTGGTATTTTATGAGGTCACGGGTACACGCCAAGTTTCTAATCACGAGGGAAATATCGGGTCAATGAGAACGTTATCGAAAAATAAAGATAAGGAAATTGATCCTCGAAACCTCGTCTTGACGATTCTGTTTCTCAAATTTCGTTAGGGATCGATAAATTTATTGAGATTTCAAAAATGCGCAAAGACACGAATTCTTCAATTTTTTTTAGATAAAATTAGAATATTATCGAACTACAGGACTCGGGATAATATGTTATGCGTGGAAACGCAAGATGACGAGTTCCCCGATACGGTCCATATAGTGAGCATATGCTTGGATTATCGGGACATAAGAACTCATCACAACAAAAGTCCCCTTCTCGACGGCATGAGGCGAGAGTTTCTTCATGCACCGTGCTGAGCGAGTGCCGCGCTGCGGAAGACGACAGAAGCCGGTTGTTTGTTGTTGTCACTCGACGTGTGTTTACATACCGGCATTTCGGAGTTTTCCAAATTAACTAGTAAAAGTGAAGCATTGGTGAAGATTTTTCAGTTTTGGAGATTGAGAACATTCATCAGCAAAGTTATTACATGCTATTCGAACCTGTAAAATGAACGTGAGCCATGATTGTACTGCCCTACAAATGAAGAAGAACATAACTACATTCGAGAATTTCGGTCGAATTTTGTAGCTTATTCATAATAATCTAGGAAACTGATCAACTTACAACTTTATAATTTAAGGATCATAAAATAAAATAGTTCCTGGAACCAGAATATATATGTACATTCATTTAAATAAAATATTGGATTTTGTCATAACAATATTTTTCAGGTTAGAAATCGTCAGTTTTAAATTGTAGTTACGTCCTACTTCATTTGTAGGGCAGAGTAGCTAGGTGCAAGGCGTAGTTAACAAGTTTAGGAGCCTCAGTATAATCAAGTTTCTGCAGATTGTTGTGTAATTCCCTGGAGAATTGATCATTTTCAGTGAAAAATAATGTGAGGTTTTTTATTTCTCTGAAGAGAATTATCCAAGTAACGCAATGGTGAAGATTTAATTAACAAGGACTCTCCGCTCCACTTTGAAGTGTAAAATTTACGTAGATTTCCAAATGTCTTCTAAATTTATAATACTTAGCCAGTGTCTGTTATGTTACCAGTATGTCTCAAGCAGGGAGTTGCTGCATTTTTAAAAAAGGAGCAGATGTTTCGGAATTGTCCGTCAGATGTTTGGAAGTATTAAATATGTTTGTATAATCAACCGTTTATTCATTCTCAAAAATCCTAACCCCTTCCATCGATGCTGTAGTCATAATCATTCAGCCTGGGGAACTCTTTCCTCAATAATGTTTAAGAAACAAAAGTTCACTATATTTTCATAGATGAATGTCATTAAACAATGTTCTTAATATGTTTTACATGCTTTATAATTGTTAAATGCTAATTTCTTGGTTTCCTTCCGTATTTTTTACATGGGACAAATTTTCGCGATTTTTTTTATCGGGCAAATCTTGGAAAAAACTTCAAATATGCTTTTTTATTCGGAATCGCGTGCTTTTTCACCCTGTTAGAACCGTTTTTGAATAGCGGCCATACTATTCGAGAAAATTGAATAAGAAACTGAATTTTTTGGTTAAGATACATAGTGTTTTTAGTTCTGATAACCTAATTCCGCGAAACAAATTTTTTCCCCAATACTATACGCCCTAAACTACTTACATGTCAATTTACAGAGAGTCAGGAATTATGTCCGGATTTTGGCGAAAATATGACTCTGCGTACTGTACTAATCAGAGCAACTTGCAATGCACATGTCATACCCACTGCGTAATCACTGCCTTGTAATTATTCCATTGTGTCTTGCGTTGATGCTTTCTCCGTTCACGGCAGAAGACAAAAAGGCATTCTTTTGTGTTTATTATTAATTCTTTCATAAATATATAATTATGTTTCGATCTGGGGTGTTTTGCAGTGAAAAATTGCTCTCTAAAATTATTTCATGGATAATATGCATTTATGTCCATAGCATTTTCTACCATTCTATTTATTCGGCTTGGTATCCCTCGATTTTTATTTTCTGTGAGTACCTTTTCATAAAATACATTTTCTTTTCCTCGTTCTTACCTGCTCGCTCACCACTGATTCATTGCCTTTTTACTTCTGGTGGCTTCTAATGGCATACATTCTCCATTTACTTTCTCCGCCTCTCTCCATTTTCCGAAATATGTAGTAATAATCTTTTATTATTGAATGGAGAGCCATTCCTCACATTCACGGTTATTAATTCACAACTCCGCACCTTTCAAGCGAACGATGTAACTAATGCGTCAAAATACATATTTCTCTTATGCATAGTGTATAATTTGTCACCAACTTGGCGAGATTTTTTCACCAACTTTGAGAAATCTATTCTTGCCAAATTTCGTAGCCATAAACGGTAAAGTCGTCATAGTGATCAATTTTGTCACCTCGGGCGCTCTTACCCACTTTCATGACAGCTCGTCTATTTCTGTATGATTATCAGTCGTTATCACTTCAAAGATTGGTTTGCAGCAGCTCTCCAGTCCATTCTCTTTTCGGCCAACCAAGTAATTTATTTATGATCCCTCATTTTGAAACGCTTAATAATGTGCTTCATGCATATTCCATCCTTGGAATTCCTCGACAATTCATTCCCTTCGTTGCGCCCTCCGTTATTGATTTTAGAAGGCTGTTATGTCTCAGTTTGTGCCCAACAAGTGTCGCCGGTTTTTCATAACTACAGTTATTTCTCTCCAACCGTACATAGAACTTCTTCAATGGTGATCTTTTCTGTCCATTTAATCTTCATCATCCGTCTAAAACACCACATATACATTGCTTCCAATCTTCTCTCTTCGGCTGCTGTTATCGTCCTCGCTCCTTTCTTTCAAAACTTCATGCTTAATTTATTCTGTTTCAATGAAATGATTCCTTGATTCCATACTTTTGCAGCAATACGATAATAGATTCTTCATCCCATTGAGTGCCTGCGTATGTTGCTTAGGATCACAGTTTTGCCAGCTATCCTGCTGGTGTCCTCAGGTGAAAGGAAGCGAGAATTTTTTTGTTCAATTCTTATAGAGGCTAAGTTGGCTAGATTTGGCACAAAATTCGGCCGATTCGCCCAGTCATGGAGCAGCATCGTGATTGCGCGATAGACTGATTACTCTTTTCCATACGCTGTGTAGGGGGTGTTCATCATCTCTATTGAAGTTCATATGCGTTTTTACGATGTCGATGGCTTGTCTAATGATTCTCGAGAGTAACTATTCTCCTTGGCTAGTATTTTTGCGTCTTTGGATTTTATGGTATTCTCCGGTTCACTCTATGCGTGCTATGAGCTGGCTGATCCATTAAACTGCTCTTTTTTTGTCGCCCTCCGGTTGGTGTTCTTTCAGCCGTGTACTCAAAGCTCTGCATGTTTTGCCAATATAGTACCTGCCACAAGATCACGGTACTTGGTATACGCCTTCCGAGAGTGTCGATGGAATTCTGTCCTTGGACCCGGGTAGAATGTCGACTGTCTTGGTTAAACCTCGTGACCAAGTCCCGTAATGCCCTGGCAATTTTCTCCGAAGTCCCCGCGATGAAAGGGATGGTTAAATATGCCTTGGAGTCAGACTTTCTTGCTTCTTTCACGTTGAAGTGGACTTTAACGTTGTTTGTTCTCCTTCGTAGTGGCATTCAATAATTCACTACGTGGGTGGAATTAGTAAAATCTAGAAAATAGGGAAGGTGATGTTTTGTGTGGGGGAGAGGGATTCCAAAATATCGTGTTTTCCTCGCGGAATGACGTAAAGAGTCCCCTCATGGTTTTGACTCAATGAAAATCGGAGCCTTCGCTTCAGTTCTTCCCTACCCTCCGTATAAGGTGATCGGCCAAGTTAACGCAAATCATCTGTGCTGGCACTCAGAGAGATGGGTCTGAATTATTTTGTCTGAGAGCTGTTACCAAGACTTGATATCGGAGAAGGAATACCATAGCTCAATATGGAGGTAAACCCAATTTTTTTTTACTATCTCAATCAGAAGACTAAAATGAGATAATAGCGATGGCACTTTTGAAACTCTCATACTACATATTTTAGCCCCTCAAATGATGAGGGAAAATTTCTCCGAAACTGCTCATATTTCGGAACGTTTGATCCGACAGCGAGCGTCGGATCAAACGTTCCTAAGGCAGACGAAGATTTCCAAAGGCGTGACGACGCCACGTACTGTAAACTCCGCTCGGTAGCGGGCCTGGGAAAAGTTACTTCGGGTGATAGTGAGTTATGCAGCTCCCTGTTCTGGCTGAAAATGAGTTTCGAGGGGCAAAGAGCGCATATATTTAAATACTGTGCTACGGGGTGGGATGTGATAAGCAAGATATCGGAGTATTTTGGTTGATATTTCCTCTGGGCCGAAGGTTTACTTGAAGGTTTTGGTGGTACTCAAATATTGCTTCTTGGGATAATGCAAAGTTAGTATTTTAATTCTTTTTCTCTATCGCGATTAGCCTTAAAACCTGGCTTTCATACCGTGGATACTTTGGAAAAATAGGTTTTATATGCTGGCCCTGCATTATGCACTACGTCGCAACTTTCCTTTTTTCCCCTACATAGATCCAACAATTGGCCGTTTACCTTGTATTTTAATAACGCGAGACTAAAAGGGATTTCGGGTATTTGTTGAAATTATTCCACAGTGCTTTGTATTTGAATGAAATCTAAGCTTTGAACAAAACTTTTATATTCTTCATCGGTATTCGGAAAGTTTCTCTCTCGAAAAAATTCAAACAATCTCTTCATAACCTTTACGAATCTCTTTCCGCTCAGCTTTTGTATTATTTGCCGTCCCAGCGTCGTTCTAACCTATCAATTTAACCTCCTCAGTTTCTAACCTCATATATTTGCTTACAAATAGTGTAATTAACTGTTTTCCCGCGTTTTATAATTTAAAATACCTCCTAGGTATGTGCTTTCTCTACAAATGTTTGAGGTATCGTCGTAAACCCTGTAAATTCCTATTTTATATCTCCACAACACCTTCAAATTCCGATGCATATTTCACGCATTCCCTTGATTGATCTAGCGCATTTTGTTCCAATTTTTGCGAAAATAAATTTATGTTCACTAATACCCTCAGTGAACTCTTTTAGCTTGTAACTATTTTCGACGAATAGGTGGAAAATAAATCTAGCATAGTTTTACCTTAGCGAAGAAGGCGAATTCAATTAAATACACATAATAAATTACTTACTAGCGTGTGTACAACTAAATACGATTGCCGTCAATCATAACCTACAATTGGTTTCTATAACATATTAATGGAATAATGACAAAATGTTAAAAACTAATTAACATTGATTATCATAAGAGAAAGATTTGTTCCTATATTCTCGCTGCTCATATGCATAATTATTTTGGGAATGACAAGAGTAATTATGTTGGAATATCTTGCATGACATTTTTAAGCGATATTACTCAGATTGGTTGGATTTTTTGATTGAGTGCACCTATCATAGTCATCTGTTAAAGTCGTGTCTTCTTCTTCAACGCAGCTTCTCGTCATACTTCTACCCAAAGATGCTGAATTTTTATTGTCATTACTAATTTTACAAAACACACGCATTGGCTAGGGCAACTGTGGAGGTAGGGGATTACAGGTTAGGCATGTACCCTCAGAAAGGAATCGTGGGGTCCCTCATGAAAAGACTCGTGGTCCCAGGCCATTAGGGTAAAAGTTACTTAGCGTTATTTTGAATCTTTGAGCTTGATAAATGCTGAAGTAAATTGCTCACGGGTTTCCGTCCCGGTTAGTGACTTCATCTGCTCCTCTGCCGACGTCTCGAAGGATGACTTATCCTTCATCATCAGTGCCGGTTGATACCGGGTGTCGAGGTGTCGTTTTTATATAGGAAGTCCATTTACCTTGGGTCTCAGGCCACTTTTTCCGCCATTTTCAGGATTGGGTTCCAGGTCCTGCTCAAGTGTAACCCTTCGTTTCTGTTGAAGTTAGAACTCTCAAGTCGGATTTCTATTGCCTCCTTGGTAAGGCGGTCCCAATATCCTTTTGAGTGTCCGAGCAATGCCGTCTCTTTCCACTAGATGGCATGGTCGAGGTTAATGACGTGATCTGCGACTGCCGACTCCACAGGTTGACACAGCCGGAGGTGCCGTTGGTGTTCCTTAATTCTGGTTTCGATGGTTCAACCAATCTCGCCAATGTAAACCTGTCCGCACTCACAGGGTAACCGGTAAACACCAGGCACCTTCGGACCGGGTGGGTCCTTTACCCGTACCAGTTGATTCCTCAGTTTTTGGGCGGTAAATGTACAGTCCGCATGTTGTATTTATGTAATATCCGGGATATCTTGCCGGATATCCCTGCACTGCGCGGACACTCAAAAGTATATTGGGACCGCCTTACCAAGGAGGCAATAGGAATCCGACTTGAGAGTCATAACTTCAACAGAGACGAAGGGTTCCACTTGAGCAGGACCCTGGAACCCAATCTTGAAAATGGCTGGAAAAGTGACTTCCTATATACTTCATTGATAAAGATAAATGATAATAATAAGAGGATGATGAAGGATAAGTCATCCTTCGAAACGTCGGCAGAGGAGCAGATGAAGTCACTAACCGGGACGGAAACCCGTGAGCAATTTACTTCAGCTATTCGCCGGGAGAAAATCAAACCCTACATATTGATAAATGCTATTTGATTTTTCATGTTTGCGCTTTGTGATGGTTGCGCCGCCCAAGGAGGTTAAAATAAATCGGAGGAGGCATGACCGTGAACGCTCATGGACGAAAGTGAAGCAAGAATAGGGGTGCTTGGGAAGGCTTTGTGCCGAGTAGGTGTTGCCAAACCAGTCACAATACATCGCCTTGTCGTTGGTTTTTAACTGAGATTTGACGAAAATCGAACTCAACCGCTGGACACGTAAGCCAGAGGAAGGTCTAAACTGTGCCGACTGCAATGGCGGAATTGGCTTCAAAAATCAAGTGGTATGTCGCCTCCATATCTTTCTAACCTCCTTGGCGCCGCCCTACTCTCTGCTGCCTGGCTACCGACTTCTGCACAATCACAGTTCTCAACAGGATCCTCATTCCAAATTTTCGGCCTTTTTAGTGAGTTCAGTAGTCTTCTATTCATTCTATTTTAACCTTCCCCCCAGTTCCTTACTCACCCCTATAGTGCACGTCGTATCACGTTGTTTTACAGATTACGAAGGTTATTAACCGACTCCTGAGTGGATAAAAGTAAACTCATACAGCTGTCGTGTTTCTAACATTTTTGAATCTCACGATTCTCGTCACAAAGTAATATCATAAGGCAGATAGATCCCTAGATGCCTATTTTGGAGTCTAATCCCTCGCATGTCTTTTCTAAGGAGCTATGACTTTCTGGCGTAACTAAAGACGCTCACTGCAATGACGCTCTGGCATCGACTGACCACCGTCATTCAATTAAGACCGTTTTACGCGAGTCACGTAAAGTGGTTTGAGCGAAGAATTACTTCACCTAGAATTTTACTTAATTTTTATGAAAAAAAACTCCCATCTTTCCAATGATATCAGAATACCAACCCCTTGCCGAACTGCATTTCGAGAAATTTGCCTAAAAATAGATACTGTTTTACATGGGATAAATTACGGCTTTGCGCTCCATAGGGAGAATATTAACAAAATAGTAATTTCAAAAGACTAGATTTCGTAAAAAACTGTTTATTTATAAAATATAATCAATTACTCACCGCAGTAATTTTTACAGAATCATAAAAAATCCTGTTGTGAAGGCATGTTTACTGTATGGCGTGGAAAAAGTGTTCAAGTTAGAGACTCATGTAATTACATTTAGTTAATTAATAAGAAAATTTGTCCTGTATAACTATATTTGTGCGCCATTTATATTACAAATTTATATTATTCTCCGAACAGACGCTGAAATAAAAAAAACATTCGAATATGCTCTCCATTATGACTGGGGAAATATCTCGCTCAAACCACCTTAATTGCACAGTCTGATGTACGAATCGTTGTGCATTGAAAATTACGTCGTGTAAATCTTGCTAGAATGCATGCACAGGTGCTTTGACGAGAGATGGGCAGATATCCCCTGCTTTGATTCCGAGCTTGCATTCTCGCATTGCGAAGACAAATGCTACTTTAAATTGTGCAATAAAGTGCCTCGCGTAAAACGGCCATTGGAGTGAGCACTGTGCGTCGGAGGTGCCTCTCACGCGGCCCAGCCTCGGGCTCTCATTGTTTCGTGCCTCTTTCACCGCCTCCATCGCGCGCCTCACTCACCGTTATCAACTTCCCTTTTCATACCTTTCCCTCCTCACCCATTCCTATCTCCTCTTTTTCGCCCGCTTCCCCCCCTGAGAGGGAGCAGGTGGGGGAGGGGGGCTGGCGGACTCCACTCTGACGAGAGTCGTCGCCCTTATCTCACTCTGCCGAGAGGGAGAGAGGGAGGGAGGTGTCTGTGCACCACCGGAGTTGTGGGGGGTGGAGTAGGGGTGTGCACTGTGAGGGGAAGAGGGGTAGAGAGAGGACTGTAGCCTGGGTGTGGGGTGTACCGTGTGACCGCTCTCCCGGTCCCACCTTATCTCCCCGCAGCATCATTAAGGGTTCCTCGAATGCTTTTCGTTGCCCTGAGAGCTCTCTGCCCTCGCCCACCCGGAGAGATTGATGTTGGAAGCCTTCCCCTGAGACAGAGAGAGGGCGGAGGGACTGACGGAGGGGGGGGGTAGGGAAGGGGGTGGTTTGAATCCGGGGGGGGGGGGGGGGGGGTAGGTGGGCCCCCGCGTTCGGCTGAAGGGAGAAATGTGGAGGCGGTTTGAGAGAAGGGTGGCAAATGGAAAGAGAGTATAAAAGGTTTTGATAATGAATGGGATTGTGCCACTGTGACGTCATCAAGATGGGAGATGATACAGTTCTCCCTTTTGGTTTGGCAACCCCCTCCACCCTCCCACGAACAGCAAGAGAACGCCCTCTCGCTTGTGTTTTTTCTCCACCCCTCTCTCTCCTTGATTTGTAGTTTCGTCAGCTCTTTCCTCGGGTGTGGTGGTATATCGGAGCGGGGCATAAGCTACACGCTGGCGATTCGGAAGTACAAGTGTTGAGTGGGGTGTTGTTGTTGTCGTAGCAAGTGCAAACTCTCCCTCTCCACTTGGAGGCACCCCATCCCACCCATCCCACCATCAGCACTGTCCATCTTCCGTCACTGGGAAAGGGTACGGGTCACCACGAAGGAATGCGCTCCCGGGGTATTCGAAAGGGTTGGCGACTACTAGCAGGCAGATTGAGAATGCCGATGGCTTCTTTGGCTCTTCGTTGTAGACCGGAATGTTTTCGGTTTGTGGGTCCCTTCCCCGTAGATACGTTCTGGGAATGATTCGAGGAGGCACTTATCCAGCAGTATTTTCTCATCACTTCGTTATGTTGGAAGGAGGTGAAGGCTCGTATGATAACGATGTGAGTATGCTGGCCTCAAAGGTTTTGCTTCGTGTTATATTACGAGCGTATTATACAGTTATCAAGGGAATTCACCAGGTGATGTATATGAGTAGACCAGAGACAAGAGAAGTGCGTTAATTTTATTTTTAATGACTTATTTTAACTTCATTGTGGATAATTACCTACTCCACAATTTGCTATTGTTTCAGTTTCAATTGCGCCATATATTAGCTAAACATAATAGAAATATTTTCATTTTATGCTCATTTTAAAGTTTCAGCGGAAGGCATTTTATGGTTTTTCGAAGATTCCACTTCATAATTTGTCACTTAAATTGCTTTTAAGGTCTTCAATTACTGCAATTATTGCTCAGTGTATGGTAGCTTAATAGATGGAGTATTCAATTTCCTCTTTTTAAAACTTCACCGGAATCCTGAGTTGCATGCTTTTCCGGGCATCCCTTTGCAAAACAAAAATCAGTGAAGGGAAAGAAACAGACACTCTGCAATCAATGTGTAAATTTTCTAAAGTCTACTATCGTTGATTGAAATGTACTGTCATTTGTCAAAACAACCATCGAGCTGAATAGCGTGTATATCTTTTGGATTTTCCTTTCTTAAAAAGTGCCTTTAATTATCATTTAATGCGCCAGTCAATACTAACATCCATGGAAGAATATACAAAGCCCCTTCAAATGAGGCCCTATTTGGCCATTTTGCTATAATTTTCGAAGTATATAACTACTCATATCCAGAGTAGTTTTTCCATGAGAAAAATAAGGTCATCTGATTTTCTAATTCCCGCAGTATATTGAACGAAAGTATTAAAGATATTTTAAGTTTTTTTTTACAGAATAAACTGCCTTGATTGTTTACGCCATCTCTAAGTGTTCATGTCAAATAATTTAATAGATAGCGGGTGAAACTTCAAGAAGAGCTCTTTGCTTAAATAGCGTAATCGGTTTTACCATGCCCACTTAAAGTTTATTAGGCCAGCTTGCCGACGACAAATAATTGATTACGTCATCTAGGGAACAAAACGAAGTAGATGGTAGCAAAATAAAATAAAAGACTGTGATTTCAGTGAATTTTTCCATGCATGCCAGCAATCAGCCAAAAAATGTGGAATGTCTTGTTTGTTAATTTATAATATACCTTTCTGGTTTCCATTTCATTAGGAGACATAATATTAAACATAACTCTTTTGTCTGTATTAGTAGTTGAAAATGATATCCTCCAGCTTTCGCTCGAAGAGCATGTAAGAGAAAGGCATGAAATACTGCTACCGTGGGGTCTAAATATATAGAAGTTGGCTGAGAGACCAAAGCAATTACTTCCTATAGAACTAGATGAGAGTTGTTATTGACCACTCTTTTATATTAAATGTTTCATGGAGAATTGGTCATTTAAAAAATTCACTGTTCTTCTCTTGCCAACGTTTCAAAACCTTATTGTTTCATCTTCAGGGGTTGAGGTGGAACACTTAATGTCAATATAGTTCACATAAAAACTGTCTGAATTGGTTATCTATGTGTTCCACCTCAAGCCCTGAAGATGAAACAAAGTTTTTAAACGTTGGCAAGAGAAGTAAAGTGAATTTTTTAAATGACCAATTCTACAGAAAACATTTAATATTTCTGTAGAATCAACCAAGGAGTTAGGTTCCTTTTAAAACATATAGATGAAATGAATATACATAAAATACTCAAATATAACTAAAATAGATTCTATAGCAATAAAATGTTTAAACAGTTTGTAATGAAAACAATAAAAATAAGAATACTACAATATAAGTATATTTTATATAAAAGATGGATTCAGAAGCTAAATAAGATTTGTGTTTATGGAGCCATTTCTATATAAAACATATAATTTTAAATAAGCATGTAAGATAAACGATTAATGCCCCACACTTTGGATGGAAAATGTAAAATAAAAGTTTTATAATTACTCTCTTGTACCCTATGCAATTACCTTATGCCCTAGCTGCTCAGTGGGTAAATAAATGATTATTGCACATACATTTAGTTTAAACAGAACATTTAACCACTAATCAAAATAAGCTTTATCAAAATTTATCACAAGAGACTTTGTGACTTTAGCATTTATATCACAGTTTTTAATAAGTTTACCTGCTTCTCCTTTGTGCCGTTCTTACTTCAATTCAAAATTCACAAACTGTCCCTTAGGACCAATTATGACCGCACATTATATTCACGGGAGATTCGTAGCGCTGAGTAGTCCGGGGATGATTCCGTCTCAATCTTGCCCAGGTCTATTCTCATGCAGTCCTCCGGTTTCCCAGCCCCCTGCGTCTAGCTACCACTCTCTCCGCGGATGGACCACTGCTTTCTTGATCACCGCTCCCCATCAACGCGGGCAGCCCAACTCCCGATACTCCGTGCCGTCTCCTCAATGCCTCGTACCACTCCTTTTCTGTTCACTTCCGCCTCTGTTCACTCCTCACTCAAGACTCTCAAACTCAATACTCGTATCCAATGACGCCTCAACTAACGAAAAATTCCCCTCTCACGCCACTTTAGTTTGTTGCCGGCCTCTCCTCCTCCTAGTAATATGTTCACGAGAGTCTCATGCTATATCACGGTTCCACCCTGACCATGTCCTTCCCCTCTTGCCAACGTGTTCGCATTAAAATTAACCTAGTGGTACGCCTGTACCACCAAAAGCAGTAAGTAAATTTAATTCACATGATTCAATGTGAGAATTAAATTCTTCTTCTAGGTTAGAACATCCTGTAGCGTTTTCATAAGAACTACTCCAAGAGGTGGCCGATGAAGCCCTTTATGAACCAAGTTTGAAACCAGAATAGTAAAAATGGTAATAGTTTAAGTGCGAAAGAAAAATTATGTTATTACAATAAAAGCTCACGTAGTATATTTAAACAGATATTTAAAAAATTACAACTAGAAAAGGCTAAGCTTTAAAGTATCAGCAGGAATCCTTCAACAGAGACATGGATTCTTACAATCTCTATCATAAATTGTAAGACTTTCGTGAAGTTCAAAACCACACAAAACTTACTCTCCTGCCGTAAACCTTCTTAATCCCACTTCAGACCAAGACTTCATTGCGCCTAGCTCATCCTACTCTGATCTCATCTCGAGATCACAAAAATTTTTTCTTACAAATAATGGGCAATTTAATTAAAATTTTTTTTCAAAATGCCTACATTAATTCTCTCCATTCACGATTTCCAGGCTGCCTCCATTTGCGATAAATGTAAATGGCTGCCGGGACATCTGCCTAAACTTGAAACTCGTAAAGTTATGCTCCATGCATTTTTGAAGGTGAATCAGGCATATATTTCCCCAGTTTTATAAAATCTATTGTTTTTCGCTTTTTAACATGAATAGAACATTTTTTTGTAGATTTTCGCAGCTCATACTTAGCAGCCGGCAGCATAGCACGGCGAAACTGTTGTGCAAAATATATTTAATAATTACTCGCAGAACCAAAAGCCTAATAGCAAGTATGAAGCATATATATTATTACAGAAAGGTCTTTTTCTGTCATTCCGTATATGCTCCGTTAATACTGCACCTACAGTGATAAATGAGGAATCATTTTAAACGTTGAATCACCGGCTTCTGACAAAAAATACAATCTCAATCTCAAATTTCACAATTTACACATTAATTTGACTTAAAATTTTCGATAAACTCTCTTTCCTGTATTGTATTCACATTTTTTGTATATTTTTGCAAGAAAACAAGTATAAAGAAAGTACTTTATGATACACCTTCTTCTCTATTTAAAACCCAATTTCACCGTTTCCTTAACATACTTATTCCCTGATAGCGTGAAAGTGCGAAATTTTCGCACGGGTTACCTAGTAAAATATATTTGGTCATTTTCGGTATCACTAACATGAGTACGATCCATGGTACACGCCCCCCTGGCTCAGTGATTCATCCCCCTTTCCTTATACATTATTTTTTAATCTCATCTCCCCCTAGAAATTCATTTAATAACCCACTTTGCGCCTTGACCCCTCTTTATATGCATCACGGAGTAGGGCAATATAATAAACAAGTAAACTTATTAAAAATTTGGAAAATATGAACGGAATGAAAACCAGGCATGAATACGCTGAAAGCATAATCGACCCACACATTTTAGGATTTCACAGAAATTGTATTTCAGAAGACTACGGAATGGAATAAAATCCTAGATTTTGGGATTTGTACAAAATACGCAGTTATTCTCACAATCAGTTTCACATGTTTTATAAATCGTACGATTTCTCAAGAAACGTCAATTTCAAGGAATTACTATGCAAGGAGGAACAATGATAACGTTTCACGTTTAGTGATATCTTCAGGCTTCACTATGTGGAACCTCTCCATATCGGAAATAAAAATTACACTTCTTAATGGTCCACAAAATTGATTTATTTCTTACGACCCGGGTTTCATAGTGACATCTTCAGGTGAAGATGTCACTATGTGATGAAACCCGGGTTGCAAGAAATCAATCAATTTAGTGGACCATGACGAAGCGTAATTTTTATTTTCGTTTCACGTTAAGGGAAACATTATGTAGAAATTTTGACAAAATATGACCATTACGCATTCTTTTTAATAAGAGTTATCTAAACTTACCTCGTGTGCAGAAAATAGACTCGGCAAGTTCTCATTCGGAATTCAGTGATGCCAGCGACTCTGCTTAGCGATTGTCGCATATATTAAATCAAATTTCTATTCGCTGATTCACAATTCTATTGGCTTGAGGCATTGGCGCTATGGGCGCAAATCAGAACACCAAAACGGCCCTTGTCGGAGATGTTTGCTTCAATTATGGAGTGGTGCATTTCTCTTCATTTAGAGTTCTGCCCAAGCACAGACCCTGGAGGAGGAGGAGGCCGTGCCTGCCCAATCCCGCGAACTGTTTTTGCACATCTGATTTGGCAAATTGTTTCGTCATCCAGAGGACTAATACAGGTGCCTTGCACTAGGGACAAAGTTGAGGAATCTGCAAATTGTTTTTAATCTACTTAAATCACCAAATTTCGTGGATTTTATTCAGCTACAAGTATGGTATCCGAGTGCTGAGTGAAAAGGTTGTGCTGTCGTACTTTTGATATTGCTCATTCTCTGCATTTCTTCAAACCAAGTCTAATAATAGCACTGTGTCATCATTAGAATGTATCACATGCGAGATGTGGGGCAAATAAATTTTGTTTTTTTCACAGCACCTCATAACTAGGTCATGCTGACCTTCTGACTTGAACCATATTCAGAAGAATCACCAGTTAAGGCAGGCAAGTGATGTGAGCGTGAATCTTTACGGGAATGGAATACCCTTCGACTCGCATGCCCAATCCATTTCTACCGAGAATAGAGGAGCGTTAATGAGCAGTGGTTAAGGAACGATGGACAATCATGTTTATGCGTAAACTGGTTCCTCGCCCTACATGCTGTGCGTCTTATCCCTGGGAG
Organism: Pyrrhosoma nymphula; assembly: GCA_963573305.1. NCBI lineage: Eukaryota > Metazoa > Arthropoda > Insecta > Odonata > Coenagrionidae > Pyrrhosoma > Pyrrhosoma nymphula. The sequence continues at coordinate 86,880,120 of OY754338.1, forward strand.
AAAGGTCTTTTATAATTATTATTGCTCAAAATGGTTGCCTCCAGCTCGCCCACGTTGCGTCCGTCGACGCCGGCGACACTCAAGGACCCATGAAAAAAATTATCGAGCATTTTCCATGCGACAAACCCTTCGCTAACAGTTCTGCTCAACTCTCTCTTCTCCCTATGACACTAACTCGGCTTTGATAGCATGTTGACTCCGCTACGCCGATAAAACACGCCGGCCGCCCCTCATTTTTTATTTCCACTATCCCTTCACCCCTCCCCCTCGGCCTTTCAACCCCCCTCCGGAGCCGACACGACCCCTCCCTCCCTCGCAACCCCCCCTCCCTAACCCCCTTCCCACGCTAAAGCCCCCACCCCCCCTGACTAAATATAAGGAGGTCCCCTATTGATGACAAGGGCGCGGCAGTGGGCGATAACACGGGAAGGAAAAATAAAACAAAAGAAGTGGGAGGAGCGGCCCCTTTTGTCTCTTTTCCTTCTTCTCCTCCGCATCGCCCTCTTCTTCATCCTTACCCCCGCAACCAATCTTCTGCCAGCATCCACAAGCCAACGCTCTCCACCGAGTAATGCCTCGTTTACATCAATAGGGTTGGCCAGTGGTTAAAATGCTGTCTTGTTGTAAATTTATTTGCAAGATTTCTCACCTATTGTAGTCCTATGTGCCATCCAGAAGCTCTTGATCACTGGTAAAGAGTACACGGATCAGAACAAGACTGACCAGACCAATGCTCGACTTGAAATTAGAAAACTTCGAGTGTACGTTAATGGAGTTCTTAAATCAATTGTTAATATTATAAGTGGTGGTGTAGGGAATAATCAAAGTGTTTTCAGCTTCTTCAAATATTTGTGCTTAGTTTACTGGCCTCCTGTCCTCAGCGTTAATTTTTTTGCTTGTCAAAAAATGTCGTACGCATGCTCTTCAAAAGATGATGACCGGTGCCGAAGGCAGGTCTTCAATGCTGAGCGGAAACTTTTCCGCGAGTCGTTTGAAATGCAACTGGTAAGCCTTCCGTCGGCACGCATTGGACGCAGCGTCGAAAGCTAGCGAACAAGGTGCGGTCACGCTTTGCAGTTTATTGTATTGACTTGAGAGAAAAACGCAAATGACAACTACAAAAGGCAGGCTTCCCTTCTGAAGAGTCTAGTATTGAAAATGATTCATGGAAGTATAAACCTGAGCCAGGGATATTGAATTTTAGTGTACTAATTATTTAAAAAACTTTTCTTTGTTAATATTTGCCATATATGCCTAACAAAATTAACTGGAGATCCATGTATTTTGGTTTCTGTGTTTGATAAGAGCAAACAGCATGCGTAACACGGTTATCATATGGACTGGTTGGGAGTCTTTACGGACTAGTATATACGGAGGAGGTTACAACCACAAATAAGATTACTAGAAAAATTCAGATAGCACAAGTTTCAGGATGACGCAGAAAATATTATTTTAGCTCCATGCAGCATCTATTGGGCAGACTTATCTGAAAAATATAAGAGATACACTGTCAAATAGATAGGTTGGTACAAGAATTCAATATCCCCAAGCATCTTTCACGACTAGGAACTGAGCAAGTCACTAATCTAAAAAAACACACCTAATATTTTTCTTTTTCATTTTCCCATCCTCTCCTCTCTTACATGACTGGATTCTTGAAACCACATACGAATGTGGTGGCGGCTTGCACAGTGACATGTAAATGTCATTTCTTGATAATTTCTCACGAAATGCTGGGATTTAAAAGTGGTCCATGGAATAAATGATCTGTTCGAGGCATGCGCCACTTCAGTATGCCAGAGCAGGAATTCAGGAAGCCTGTGGTCTAATTAGTTAACCAAGTTGGTGATTTTTATGGCCCAAAAATGTCGCGTAGGCAATAGATAAGATTGACATGTGTGGAAACGGTCTCTTGACATGAAGGTCCCTTCTGACGCGTGGAGGGCAACGGCCAGACGCAATGGAAACACCGGTTCTCGCTCAGTCACCGAATCTAAGCATCGTACGGGCTCGGCTCAATTTCCGAGGGGTGATTTTCGTATTCGCTGGCGTACTGCTGTTTCATTGCAAGTGGTGGAGTGGCACAAGTACGAAATGACCTCAGCGAACGCGGCACGTTCAAATAAAGTACAAGCTACTCTGCGATGCGTGGAGTGAGCCTGCCTAGGTTCATGAAATCAATCTATTGCGTCTTCTCACATAACTATTTTCTCAGCATGGCGGACAAAATCTTGAAAACTATCGAGGCTACCGTTACTATCTAAAATGACAAGGAAGTCACGTTTCTCAGCTTTTTGACGGAAAATCTTGTATGAATTCTTGTACAAAGTTTCTACTTTCGGCTGGGAAGCTAGTGTTTTAAACGACGTGAGAGTGGGATCGGTAGGGGGGAGAGGGGGGGGGGATGGATGTGGTATCCTTCGGTTAACGAGGGTGTTGTGTGACGCCGTGGGTTCGAGAGCAGCGAGGGAGAATGGTAATGCAAAAGTGCTGGATGGGTTCGGGGGATGAATTTGAGGCGGGGGTTGCAGGCGTAGCATTAACAGCGTAAGGAGGGTGGAGGCTTTGGAATAAGGAGGTGGGGCAGAGAACACTCACTGGGGGACACGGAGGCACGGGGGGGTGGGTCCCCACGTGAAGGTGGAATCGGTTGGAAGAAGACTAAGGAAGCAGGGAGGAGGGGCGAAGTGAGGAAGTAGGGTGGGGGTGGGATGCGAGAGAGAAGAAGGAAAGGGGGGGGAGGAGGTACGGAGTTCAGAATGGGGAGAAGGGAGGGAGGGATGCTGGACTGCTAGACAAATGACTGTCGTTGCATATGTAAAACGAGGGCCGGAGCCGACCCCCGTCCACCATTTGTCAATGTCTCTGGATGTGGGAGTGAGGGGCTGGAACCTTTTATTTTATTTTTTTTTTGGTTGAAGGAGCCTGTCGTCATGGTTACGGAGGGATGCTGGACTCCCTCCCAACCCTCTCCCCTCCCTCCCCTTTGTACTTTACTTTCCTTTTTTTCGCCCCGGCTGATTTTTTTCCTCCGTCTCCGTGCGAAGGGGAGTGCGTCGCTGCTCCCCCCCCTTTTGGGGTGGTGATGGGGGGGGGGGGGTAATGGGCGAATGGGGCCACGGGCCGTGGGTGGGAGGGCTCTCTCCTCTCTCTGCTCGTTCGCTGATCGCGCGTCAACTGTTTTGCGTTCGGCGAGGGAGTGGCGCTAGGGAGATGATCGGGTGGCCGTGGCGTGAGATAAGGCTTCGCTTCCCTGACTCCGGGCTGTTCATCAAATGTCGATTTCAGGACACTCCCAGCGAAGGATCCTTCGGAAAATTTTCGGTGGATTTTGCGTTTCTCTGGGTGTGTGCTTTTTTTTGCGTGAGGATCCGGGGTAGGGGGGATTTGGGGCGGGCGGTGAAAGAAATGGCAGGCCTTAAGCGTGGGATTGGCCGCGAAGCTCTTGCCGGGCGATTTGTTATTCCCCCTCCTGGTGCCAGTTTAAACAATAAACGGTTAAATGTCCTCGGGAGGCAATTTTTCCTACTCTTGACTCGCGAAAAGCTAATCCTGGATCTGTTTGCTTTCGAGGAATGATCTAACCTGAATGATGGTCTAATAAGGGGCACGGATATTGTACGCGCTATGAGAAATCGGAGCCATTTGTTTGAATAATTTTCCAGGTTAGCATGCTAAATTTCGTTTTTCTCTTATCTAAAACGCATGTACGAAGTATGTTGATAGTCGATAATTTTTGATTAAGTATGTCTTCACATGCTGACAATGGCTAGCGTTAGGTCTAAATCTTAGAACTTGAAAAATGTTCAGATTTCTTTGTTGCAATAACGCGTGTGCGTTAAATATGCGAGTCGCTGTGCAGAGAGTAAGTGCTTTGGGAAACATGGTATTGCATTCTTCAAATCACCATATGCTTCTGAAAATCAGAAAATACTTAGATTTGAATATGTACCGATTGAAAATTCAAATCATATTCTGTAAACATTTTCCATGAGTATTGCACATGGTGGTGGAGTATAACCTCTGGTTTTGTCTTAAACAAGTATATAATTTCTCAAGGTGCTGTTATCGCCGTTTGCGACAGGATATTTCGGTGCTTCCCTCCCTTTACCGTTTCTCTGGGCATTTTATTCAAGCATTCAATCTATTGGGGCTGAAATACATATAATATGCTGGCGATAGTCCCAATATTATGGGAGTGATCCACGATTAGAAAAGTGTTGTAATGAAAATTATGCCCAAATGGCCAAATAATTACGGCCAAATGTCATTACGAAGAATGATTTATTAACGCATATGATTGAACGGAGATGATGTGCTGGGGTTAAGCAAGTGGAGATGGATATAAATAAACCATGCTCGCCTCTCGAGTCTACGCAGGAATATAATCCACCTTGACACACATAATAATTTCTAGATTCTAAGTTATTATGACTATCAAATTAATCGATTGTGGCGGTACTTTGTGGAAATTGAAGATATAACTCATTGTAACAAAAACACAGTACCAATTACACTAATTATTTTAATGCTGTCGACCGGTTTCGACGCATAAAGCGTCATTTACAAGACGAAACAGTTTTTTCTTGTAAATGACTCTTTAGACGTCGAAACCAGTCGACAGCATTAAAATAATAAGTGGAATTTGTACTGTGTTTTTGTAACAATGAATTATTTTGTGGCTGTCATTAGAATAAAAAAAGTGTGCAGAAATAGGCAGCAGTATGCACGTGGAGCTTTGACTTGAATTTAGATGGCTTGATAATGCAGCAGGCAAACACACCTGACCGGCAGTGGGGTGAATCCTGGTCAAGCAAAATGATTCCTCCTAGTGAATTTTACCCCTGTGGAGTTTAAAAGAATTGCTAGTCGACTTTTTATATGTTTTTAACTGCGTTGAAGAGTAAACTATCGAAATTTTGTTGCCATCAATCATAAATTATGCTATGACAATAATTTACACCATAGGATAATAATAATAATTGAATCTCCTGTCATTGAGCTGTAAATTCGTTGTGTTTTTTGGTGAGTATGTTTCACAGTGCCAATGATTCAGGCTAATCAGCAGCCTCGATAGGCGTATCCTTAGAACTATAAGCCTCTGCATGAAAATACTACAGTGATCAGCAAGTTTTTGCAGTGCAAATACTGGAATAGTATGTTTACAAATACGCAGTTTTTCCAGTTTATCCCACCTTCTCTTAATTACAAAGCAGTTATTTTTTCTAATAAATCCGGCATCAAATTTAATTTTCTCCATAAATGGAATATGATGGTGACAACGTTATACATTGTATTCATTGTTTGGCCCCGTAGTTCAGTATTGGCATTGGAGTCAAGTTCATAACCATTTCATTAAGACTCGCCAATTCACAGTTCTGGATAGGTATTCAAACTTCTAGGATCACCTGCTTATCATCTGGTTGACCAATCAATTTTTGCCATGAGAGGTAACACCCTGACTTGTAAAAATGATGACGGTGTATTTTTGTTAGTATCTCCTCGCAGAGGTTTCAAAACCCGAATTTCTTGAGAAAGAAGGTCTCTCGCACCAGTGGGATTGAAGAATGTGATAACTTGGTGATTTAAAGTTCGCCGTCCGAAAGTGAATACTCGATTAGTTCATGGTATTTAGAATGTATTTGAAATTAAGACACTTATAATGGAAATCATATATCGTTCAGGTATGAATTTTAAGTTAGCACACACAGATACATACACCTCTTTACTCATCACTTAGTCGGTTGGACGATTTCCAGAAAAAGAAATTAAATGACAAGACAGTATGAACTTGCCAAAACCCTTCGCGAATATATCCCAGGCTCTTCGAACGCTTCATCCACCTTTTGAGGACAAAATGTATTATTCAGATCTGGAGAAAAATATACACAGGATTGCAAGCTTGGAAGTAAGAAAGCACTTCATTGAAACTTATTTTTAGCATGCTCTCATATGGCAGTGAAGACTGAGTGATAACAGATAACTGAGAGCGAACAAGGCTGGAAGCAATCGAAATATGTAGTAATAGATGAGTGATGAAGATCAAATGAACGAAGAGAAACTGCAATGAAGCAGCTCAACTAAGAATTATGGAGAAAATACATCAAATGAAGCCTTCCTAAAATCCTCAGGGCTTATCAGCAGATAGTCAACAGTCCTGAGGATGATAGGATAGTCACCCATCGAAACGTCAGCCATTATGGAGAACATATTCCGGCGAGAAACCCGAGAAGAGATATCGATAGTTGGAAAAGTAAAAATTTTTTATCATAGGTAATGAGAACACCGGGAGAAAGAAACGCAATACATTTTTTGTCATGAAAGCCCCTTAAAGGCAATTGTTGAAGGTGAACTCCATGGGAAAAAATTACCGAGGAAGACCAGGGCATGGAATACATCAAGGCAAGTTATGAGGGGCTTCAAAGGAAAAGCATACGGAGGGGTGGAACGGTTGACTGATAGGAGAGAGAAGTGCCGCAATAACCCAATCTTCAGATTGATTACTGTTGATGGTGAGAGATGGAGAGACGGGAAAAAAACTGAACTATAATTTCGGTGTATAGCGCGATAGGCTGCTACTTTTTCAGTGGATTTAGCTACTATAATCTACATATGAAGTTGCATAGTGTTATCTGTGATGACAAGACAGTATGAACAATCAATCGACAACGAAAAACAAACTAAAAATAAAATTGATTTTTTATAACTCACGAGCATGCCCCTTTCTTTCCTCAAAAGAGACTAGACGAAAATAAGGAACGTGGGTTTTGGTAGTATTTGTGTGTACGTTTCTTGCAATTTCAAATATAAAGAAATAAAAGTTTATCTGCGTATTAGTGTATCTTGTCAAAAAATGTCATCTATGATAACAGAAAATTCTCCGAAACCATTTACTTGCCTCCTCAAGCATAAAAAAAATAAAAACACAACACTTGGTGACCCTAAAGTTAATTTTATAAAATAGCAATTTCTACCAAATATGCATAATCTATTCCCCTTTTTTTTAAACGATTGAGTTATCGAATGGAAAGTGCTTCTCCTAATTTTTTACGTTGTTGCACTGAAACTTGTCAGCGCTTCGTAAAGGACAGTCACTTTTATCTTTGATAGCATTATCTCTTCCGACGCACCTACAATTACTGACCACACCGAAGCAAAATGAAGCAGAGATAGGATCCCTATCTCTGCTTCATTTTGCTTTGCTTCATTTTGCTTCGGTTCGGTTGGTTCGGTTGCTTCGGTTTGCTTGAGATTGCAGATATGTACCATACGGTCCAAGACATATAATCAATCATAGAGTCCATGAATAATACTGGAAAACTTGCAAGAATTTTTCATGGAGGATGTTAGTCCCAAGTTAAAGCAACTTATTTCGCAAAATTTTGATTACGATTCTTTATATTAGTCAAAATCATAATTTCCTCGATAGTTTTTATAGAATACCACATTCCTTCTTCGGAAAAGTATGTCTTTGGCCATTACTACAATGCATCACAGCCGTTTGCTGTGAGTAGATAAAAAAAATGAGAAATTATTCATTTAAAATCCCTCCTCCGGAAATTTGTATCATAGAGTTTTACTTAGGGTTTTTCTGGTTCAGTAAGTGTTTTCTGTGGGACTATCGTTTTAAAGATGCTTTAAGAAAGCAATTATTCACGTAATAGTCTATAGAGAACGTGAAATAAATTGGATTTTATGAAAATGCACTCATCAAGACGACGCGATTAACACTGTCCCTAAACACCATCATCATAATAATCATACACGTGGTTCCACCTGAAAAAGTAGCATTTGATATATAGTGATCTGAAATCCTCACGCCGACTTCCTGCCACCCTATTACTTACCTTACCTCCTTGGCCATTCAAACCTCAGGTTTTTGGCCTCGTCAACAATGTGCCTCCATTCTTGTCTGTTTTTCGCTTCCTGTGGTGTCCTCCCCATTCTCGCTAGGTCCTTCCTAAGCTGGTCTTGAAATCTCAACCTTGGTCTCCCAAGTGGACGTCCTCCATGCGGCTGCCCCTCACACACAGTTTTTATAAGAGACTCTTGGCTTCTTTACACGTGCCCTACCCACCTTAGCCTTCTACTTTTTATTAGAGGCACTACATCTGGGAATTTATACAGAATTCTCAGTTCTCTATTTTTTCTAATCCTCCACAGTCCACACCCCACTGTCGTTCATTGGGCCGCAGATTTTCCTAAGGACTCTATTTTCGAACACTATCAGCTTCCTTTCCATATCTTTACTCAGGGCCCATGTCTCAGCTCCATACAGTAAAACAGGTATGATTATAGTATGGTATATTCATATATTCGTGTCCCTTGATAGAATTCTTGACTTTAGCAGTTTTTCAAGAGCCCAGTAGCTTGATGCTGACACAATCCTACTTATTATCTCATACTCTTCTCGATTGATGGCTGTTATTTTCACTCCTAGATACTGAAATTCTCTTAACATTTTAAATTCCATTTCCCCAACCATAAAGATTTCTTCCCTCACAGGGTTTCTTGATACAACTAAATATTTGGTTTTGTTATGGTTTACAGAAAGGCCTACTTCCTTTGATTTCGTTGCTATAATTTTTGATAATTTTATTTAATCATCCTTATTCTCTGCCACCAGTGCCACATCATCCGCAAGGGCTAAAATATTTTGATTCAATTTTTAATCCAAATACTGACTGCTTAGCATCTGCTGCCATCCTATTCAATTCCAAAATCAAAACACTATTAGGTCCCGCAAAATCTTATTAAAAAAACTGTTCGCTACAACTTCCTTCCCTCATAACGTTCAAAATTTCAATTTATTCCTCATTCCCTCACTGTAAATAATGATCTCCATCGTTTTGCAGCCTTCTAAAGCCTGTTACCTTCCTTTCATATTTTTTAAAACATTCTTCGAAATAGTTTTGCCCGATTCCTTATCTCATCTAAAATATTAAAAAGTTTCGTATTTGTGCCTGTTCACATTACCTTCACCGTCCTCCAATCGCACAATTCAAAAGCGTCAGCTATACACTCATTTGCTTTCACAAGCACTAAGTTCTGGAGTGATATAATCGTACTCGGCGCATTTAAGTTTTAACCATGTCTTTTTAACATTTCATCGCATTGATATTATCATGTAATTACTTCACTTTAATGCATTTTTGGCCACTATCATCCTCCTAATTATTTTACAATCCACATGGAAAACTGAAGGTTACTTGTTCCTCGCAGCACGTTGAATTTCTCACAAAAATTCGTCAATCATGAGGAGCGCTCATCTACGATCAATTATTGAGGCAACTTAGATAGTATTTTGTGACTTATTTGCCTTCAATATAAGATATAATTAGAACGGACCACAGTTTCAGCGTGGCATGTCCTTGTAAAATGAATAATAATTCCAGACTACTTTTATTCTAGCTTCTTAAGATGGTGGAATGCAACACGTTCATTCATTTAACTATATCTATGTTCCACCACACTGATTACTATACTGCTCAAGTTAAAACATGCCATGTTACGCCATAAGAGCCGTCGGTGTTGCTTAACTCTTTGGAACATAGCACGTCGAAACCATAATATGGTCCTATTTGGTCAGGTATGCAAAGTTAAAAAACAATTTCATTTCTTTTCATGCTTTATCTTTTCAGTGTGTTACATAATTAACGTTCTTTCTTTCCGTAACACTGATTTTATTTTTTTATATTTTTATTATATTTTTTGAAATAAAAAAAATACTTTTGACCGTAATTATTGCCTTACGAAGCAAGCGGAAGGTTCGACGAAAGCTCGCGCTTTATACAATCAATGTTAGCAAAAGGAAGACCGTGAAATTTCATTCCTAACCATGCCAGACAACTTACACAAAATAGCATCTTAAAACCTATCCCCGATTACAAGGTCATAAGTTCTTCTTTGGCATTGGGGATGATGAGCGAAATACGGCACGTTTGCCTTCCGTCTATATGGCGTGGTAAGAGTTGGAGAGGGTGCCCTTAGGGCTCGAGAGCAAGGAGTGATCCCTAGGTGGATTGTGTTGGGCGGGAGGCACTGGTTATATTCCGAGAGGGTAAAGGTTGGATGTAGAGACAGATTGATAGGAGTGACACGAGGCGCGGCGTTGTATGATGGTAAGTGGTTATGGATGCCAGGGGTTTTTGGGTTTGAGTGTGGGGGGGGGGGGGTTGTCTGGGAATCCTTCTTTCAAAGAGGGTTGGAGAGAGGGTGGAGGGGGAGGGAGATAGGAGCCTCTGCGGGAACGTTGAAGTAAATAAATAAGGCATTGCACGGGGGTGAGAGGGAGTTGAGTATTAGGGTGAAGGGAGCAGATAGTGGGATACATCCGAGAGAGGCTTCTTATTCCATCTCCTGAACGCTGCGTTATGAAATAGGAATGAGGAGCGATTTTCTTCATAGATCCACCGGTGAGACTCATATCCCGGGGTCCCTGCAGGGGAATTCTCTAGGGGTGGGGTACGTCAGAGGGGTGGAATTGAAGGGGTGTGGAGGGGTGAGAGTATGGGCGGGTTTTCTCTGGTGGGGGGAAGGGGTGGAGACTGGAAAGGGGGTGGGGAGGGTTGTTCTTGCTCAACGGCAATTGTGCTAAGTGTTGCGCCGGCAGTGGGGAGTTGGGGCGTGACGTCACCAATTACATGGTTACACGGGTCGCGGTTTCTCTCCCTCCCCCCGGATTATGTTCAAATATTCACGAATATCCCGCCTCTGTGTAATAAGATTTCGGAGGCTGTCGTTTAGTGGATGCGTATCCCAGACAAAATAATTCCCGCATGGGAAGCGACGGGACTCGGCGAAAAATTCTCGCCGCGCCTGTCTGGGAGAGTTACCACAGCCAAAAAGATAAAAATTCTTAAAGCGGTATTAAGTATGCTAAATTACTAGTCACCAGCCAGCCACCGGGCTTAAACACAAGTTATAACTGAAATATTCTTCGAATACTTCACACTTATGAATGATAGCATATATTTATATATACTCGATATTCTCAGGCGTAACTTTGTGAAAATTCATATTGACAGAATCAATACAAACTTTGTCAATTTCACAAGGAGTTTTATTTAATACTTCCAGTTTCATCGTATAGGCCACCTAAAAATGTCACCTATGTGATGAAACAGGTCGTATTAAATAAAACTCATCGTTAAGTTAACAAAGTTTGTATTGACTCTGCCGATCACATTTTTTATTGGGAATATAAGTAAGATCAGTTTTATCCGGTTGATCTAATAAATATTGATATCACACTTTGATATCTAAGTTAGGTGTATCATATTCATCAGTCAACTATCCGAAGATAATGTTGATGAAAACTCTACTTTTTAATCTTTTTAGCTACTTGCATAGTTCCTACGTAATTACTTATTTTAGCAAAATTTACAATTTGCTTGATGTATTTCTTCCTTGGTCTTCCAAGGTAACTCTTCCCATTAATTTCTCTGAGCATAATTTTTAGGAGAATATTCTGTTCTAAAATGTTCCCAAAATATTTACTTCGTTTACTTCGCGGTGCTCGCGGTAAAACTTATTGCTCCCTGGCACTTGGCGGGATTGGACTTATTATTGAGTATTTACTTCCCATTAATTTCTGTCATTTAACTTCAAGAATTTAATTTTTATTGCAATTTATCTTATCGATTCTTTGAATTTCCGTTTCAAATTCATTTTAGTTTAAGAGACTGTTCCATTCAAATGATTTAATAAAGTGCTGTCTTACTTCCTAGCGTGCGCTGTTGTCACTTGAAAAACCAACGTATCAGGAGAGCATTGTTGTCATTGGAGTTAAAAATGCACCCTCAGAATATTTTTTAGTTGAATGGCATATCATTGAATGAAAGTTTTACTGCAGCGCCTTTCTCGATGTTATTAGAATATTTATGTGTTTTAAACAGAGAAATAACTATTTTCTAAGGATATTCACTTCTATAAGGTGACAAGCTACGATGTTATTATTTATATAAAATAATTTGATTCAATATTTATTTGTCTTTGGTAATATTTTAGTAACTTATTTTATTTATTCTACCTTATTTATGCTTTAACTCAGAAACGAAGTGACTTGCATTGAATAAAAGAATCAAGTATTTTTTTTCATTCCCGTTCCCGTAAGGCGTTCAATTTGCGCTGCAAACATTTCGATTTTATGAGTTAAGATTCCTCCGCTCCCATTCGGGACGAGTTATTTCTTTTTCACGCTCTTGGGATGGCAATGAGATTGCGCCGACACGGAGAATAAAACTTCCTGGGCGAATATCTGCCGAGCCAACCGTGCGCCACCAGCCGGCAAGCTCTTTCGAAATGCAACGCAGAACTTCCGGGAACCCTCGTAGAAATAAAAAAAGGAAGAATAAAAAAAAGTGGAGAGCCCATTCAATATACGTTTTTGGAAATTATGTGAGAATGGGTCGGAGGGACTTTGTGACAAAAGTACGAGAATAGGAAAAACGAAGGAGGTGGAGGAAAGTAAATAGAACAGAAACGGAGGTTGAAGGGGATACGAGTAAATGAATGTTTGAGGTAAGGGAAAAAATCACGTATTGCATTACGAATAGTCGATGCGCGTAAATAACTTCGAAGAAACTTTCATGCACAAAGACATGCGATAGTAGAGTAAAAACAACTTTATTAAAATTAAAGATCGTACTACCATAGGGTATTTAGACGCATAAATCAAATCTCGTTTTTTTATATGATCCAGTTTACTAACACGGTGAAAGAATTCTTACACTTTCTTTGTGATTTTTCACGGCATGAGGATTTTATAATGAATTGTTTAAATAAAAATCTTTCCGATAACCACTGAGTCATTTTTTGAGAAATTCCCCTTGTATTCTCAATTTTACGACATTATTCCAATCCACTTTCAGTCTTTCAACTCCGTGTGAGTGATATGCGGATCTCAACTCCTTTCTTTTTGTTGTTTTTCCTCTCTGCCTCCAAGATTGGAAAAAATTGATTTTATAGTTTATCTCAACCGTGTATTTACTGCTTTACACAGATGTCACAATTATCCTCACCGATTCATTTGACAAATTCTAAAATCTCTTACTTTTTACAATTATTTCTGTCCTTTCTGCATTATTGTTAAAATGCCATGAGAAGTACGTTTGTTTTGTACATGCTTTTAGGGATAAAATCCGGCTGCAATGACGGGAACCTAATCGTTCATCTAATAACTAATGGAAGCAATTCTACAAAATTGTTGCCAATTATTTAATTTCTGATCTGGGAAAAGTCGATGATGTTTCATTCCCAAGAAATATATTACTTATTTATTTTCCATTAATTGAGGTTCACCAAAATAAATACCTTCATCTAAATAATTGTGATAAACATGGAAGTTACCTCTGAAAGAAGAGAATATAATCCATCTCATAGTTATTGTTACCCCAGTAGCATAAGAAAATCCAAAATCCAGTGAAGGTTACCCTAAACCACATACAGCAAGCTCCAGATGAAACAAAACTGCACGATAGTTTTGGGTGGAGGAATTCGCATGTGCTTTCAACCGGGGAGCCTATCCATACTCTTTACCGATTCACCGACCTTGACTAAGCTCTTCAATGTGGTGCATAGGTAAAAATTGATACTGTCCACCATGACTCGACTCCACTCGATTCCATCGAGAGTTTCATCCATCACTCTGCAATGATCATTTATCACATCGCTAGTGGTTAGTCGAAGCTCCGCTCAGCTTAAAATTCTTTCTGCCATCATGTAAAAGTACTTTGCTAACTTATTTTCACTCCCTACCCGCCCCTCTGTCTGTATAAGGGATTTTCAGTAATGCGTACATATGGTATTGTCGAGAAACACTTTGAACTTGTGACATGAGGTGACCATGTGTAGCTTTTCATGAAGAATTGAGAGCATAGAATGAAAAGGATAATGGTTGGCAGGCGTGAAGATAGAGGGTAAAGTTTTATATAACCAAGGTTTTAAGCTCTGAATTTAAATTATTTGTATTTTGCTGGTGTACCAAACCTCATTTTCATAAGAAAATTATACGAATCAATGAGAATAATGGAAATGAAATGAATGAGAAAAGATGAGAATGAGAAAATCTAGAATAGGTATACTTTAATTCTGTTAATTTCTTTTTTAATGAATAGAATAGGAGCAATTTACATGTTTTTGGAATAGGCATGTGCACAAACTTAATTACATATACATACATAAGTTTGTCTTTTTCATATTTTTACGTTCTTGTAATTCTAGAGCCCTGATATTAAATGATAGTATTCATGATAGTTTCATAACTGCCTATTGTTAACTTTTCGTGTATATCAGTGGAAAAATATTTTCACTTCGCTTCATTTTGTAGCAAAGGCGACTTTTTCATCTCAAAAGATTTTACGGATATATCCATACTATTATCTATGGTACACCCTTAAGAGTGTAGTGCTCATAGGATGATCCGATGGGAGAGAAGAGTTGAAGTTGCATTCTTAGGAGCGAAAAATAAGACTAGGAACGCGGTGAACTGTTACGTAGAAGTGTGGCAGGGGGGGCCGAATTGGTGTTTGGAAACGGGGGAGGGTTGGTGCTCACGGGGTGGGGTCGTAGTGGGATAGGGAGGTATGACAAAGTGCGCTGCCAAAACTTCCACTTCCCTTTCTCCATTCCACTTCAGTCCCTCTGGTCGAGATGCGAATGCCAATGGAGGCGGGTGTGGGAATGGGGAACTGTGGGCAGAGGGGGAGGGAGGTGGAGAATGGGGGGCTGGGGATAAGAGGGGGGCGGTCGGTTGAGCGGGTGGCAGGCCAAGTGTAAACTTGAAGGGGAGAGAGGAGACGGGAGGAGGGGGCGGGTGGGAAACAAAAGAGGATCACTCGGTGAGGAGATATCTTGAGATGGCGTTCCATTTAGGGGATTGGCGATAATTTCGCATCAACTCATCCTTTTTTCAGGATAGTGAGCTCATAGGTTGAACAAAATGTTTTAAGAGCCTCAACGTTTTGTACAACCTCTCAACATTTGAGTCATAGGTTGTCAAATAACGATATAAGGAATTTCGATCGCAGGTTGGGAGACGATTGTAATATTATTCCGGGAAAAATTGTAACATTAAGCTCTTTATCAAACTACATCACTTTTTTATTTAAATTTGATTATTTATACTCGATATGTTAATACTTATGGCAAAATCGGCAATTAAACACAATGTATCGCGAGAGTTATAAAGTGAAAAAGGATAAGCATACACAAACTTGTACTGGGTGGTGAAAAATCCACGTTGGCGGGACTCGAACCCACGATCTTGAGGTAGCAAGCGAAGACTTCTCTCTGCCACCTCTCGAGTCAACAATTTTCAGCTCAAGCAATAAATTACATCTTAGCAATAGAACTCAAGTTCTACTTTTATGCGTTGGAAAGCTAATTCTTTCGTAAAGAAATCATTGATAAATTTATTCGTCACATTAAAAATGAGATGAAAACAGAAATGTTAAGCCTATCAAAATGTCTTAGTAGCTCTTAATTTTTAGTCCATGCCAAAGCAAATAAAAAACTAACATCTAAAACCTCATCCATTAGCATGGCCTTTCCTCCGAGACCAAGTGTCGGCTGAGGGAGGGGTGTTTAAACAACATGGTATGATGTATATCAGGAAAATATTAAGTAATAATACGTGACAAAATTATGAATGGTTTGAGATTTTGATGTTATTGGATCACTTACGACAGAATCGTGCGCTCTTCGCTGTCGAAAGTTTCTCGTCCGCAAAAAGCTGGTAACATATCGACCACTTCCCGGCAAAATGTCGCGTTCCGCTTAAAATCGTAGGGCAAGAGTTCAGTTCTGTTTACTCTGCATGGGCGCTGCGCATTCTTTCCATCAACCCGTCTCATCTTGGATGACAGATGATTTAATATTAAAAGTGAATAAAAATTAAAGGATTCAGCTTAATGCACATTTACTGCGGTTCATACGTTTGGAGACCAATGAAAATAATTACTGGATACTAATATTACCTATGTTTTTATTTAATTTTTATATATGTATTTATATGTTATTTAATACATATTTTTTAATACATAGTTTGATAAAAGCCTTCAAATTCTCGACATCTACAGCGAATCAGTTGTATCCACATTGTGAACATATTTATAAGGCAACGCTTACGAGCACTAATCATTATACATTTTTATTTTATTTAAAATGATCTTTTGATGTTGATCCCATTTTTAAAATCTTATTTTAATTCATATAAATCCTTCATTATATTATAACTGGTCGCTAAAATTCGTATAGTAACTAAAACAAATAAAACAAACTAGACGGGTAGAACGTATCAATTCAAAAGTCCATCATCTTAAGATATCTCATATATATGGCATCTCACACCATACTGCGATTATGAAACTAGTGATGCCTGCGTGGCCGAGTACTTTTAATATGACATTCGGGGCCAATTAAAAAAATCGTCATTCATTCTGCTTAAGCTGTCGCATTACTTCTTTCATCGTAACATGTATTACTCATTGACCCCAAAGACTGCATCTTATCTTACATTTAGTATGCTGATGTTATCATGATCCTCGAGCTAATGTTATAAAAAAATATTTTTCACATCAGCCACTATGCCATTTTTTTTACAATTATCATAGACAGGTATACTTTTTTGATGATACCATCAGAAGTGCTTGTGATTTCAATTTAAAAAAATGTCATTGTTTCAGCATAAGCTTTGAACTATTGGATCGTTTCTGGACACTAGTCCGGGGAAAGTAGAATATTAGTTGAGTTTATTAATGGAAAATGAAATACGGAAATCTGGATTTGGCTCCAATTAGAGGGCTTTGGAGCGTAACGTACCAAAATCTCAAGCCATGTCACAGACTTCACTGATCACGTGACTGAAAGATTACATCAAAATAGATGTAGACCTTAGTAAATGTTTTCACTCCAATTGAAGAAAATGGAGTGTAATGTAATTCTACATACAAAGTAGTGAAAGAGCTTGGATTCGAGGTTGGCCCGGTAAAAATACTAAACTAAAATATCTTTAAATATCCCAATGCTTTTGTGCTTCGAAATATAGTTCTTTAAAGTATATCTTTCCATTGTAGGATGCTGATTGGGTAATTAGTATTGTGGATATTTGCTGGAGCATTAATGCCTCTTATGACATTCACGATTACTCATTTGCTTAATTTCTGAGAATAAAACGTCTTTATTAATTTTTGAAGATACATTATCCTTGTTTAACAGGCTGTAATTTCAAAAAAAGGCTGCTGTGATGTAAATTTCCTCACGGGCTTCCAACCGGGTGATGTCTTCCGTCCCAGTGTGAAGACCTAGAGCAACTTGCATCAGCCATTCGCCGAGAATTCCTCAAACCCTTCAAAGTCTGCTTTATTTAAAGACAAATGGATATAAAGTAGGATACTAAGTATAACGAACTCCTTCATTGACTCTCGACGCATACCTTCTAATATATGCCGTAAATTTAGTGAAAATACTTATATTTTCTGAATTTGAAATTGGATCTCGTCTAGAAAGGCGTTAAATATTTATTATCTAGCTAAAAGATCAGTGAGTGAAAATTTACCTGTCATTTAATGCTAGTAAAATTTTCTCTTGTTCCTCTGCTCGTACTCTCACATTCTCAAATATCCACGTGAAATCATCAGCCATTACCATTCATTTAATTCAGCCACGCTTAACCGAAACTACATATTTAACGAAAGCATTAACAGGCTCTTTTCCCTTCTATATAAACGACGCAAAGCGTATTTGGAGCCGAGCGGTGGACCACAAACTAATTAAGGTGCCCTCACCTGAATTAAGATTATCAGCTTTTTTTAAATCTTTTGTTTCGCGCCCAACTCCACAGAAACTTTCATCTTGCGATCTCGTTCAAGATATACTAAGGCTTTCTTCCTCCCCCATCGCGCCACCAATTTCCCCCACTCCTTTTTTTCCACCCCCATTCCCCGAGGCCCTCGTCTAAAACCGGAGAGCCCTCTAAATTATGAAAATCCCTTTCCATTCCAAATTCCTTTCAGCCCTTAATTTCCCTGGCGGTCATCCTAATCTCCGGCTCATCAGCGAGATAAGACAGCGGCTCGGGACAAAAGGAGTCGGGAAAGGAGTTGGGGTGGGGAGCAATCAGCCATTTTCGTTACCCTTTTTCAGAGGGAAGGGCAACGCTCTATATCCTCTTTTTTCCCCCCAACCCTTTCCGCTCTTTTCTTTTAATAAGAAAATATTTTTTACTCCCTCTCGGCGCCAGCTCACAAACGGAGCCAGCACGCTCCGTGCTCACATGTAGGGCCGACGGGAAGGGTTGCGAGATCGTGGATAAATTCAATGGGGGTGGGATGTTGAATGGGGGTTTGAATGGGGGAGGATGTTCTAATGGCGCTCTGTGTGTCGGGCGGACCTGTCCGGTCGCCGAAAGTGAGGCTGGCTCTTCACGGCGCGTCGCCAGTGGCAACGCGGGGACAGGGCATCCGGAGAACGGCGTGGAGGCACTGCTGCACCACCGTCATCACGGGGGCATTTTTGCCACTGCGGGAATGGTCTGGGTCACGTGACTGGCTCTTTCATTCGCTCACCCCCTCCCACCCCCAATCCTCCGTCCTTTCTCTCTTTCCTTACTCCTCGTGTGACGTCCGGTTGGGGGTGTAGTCGGGTTGGGAGGGCAGTTTCCCTCATTGTCCGCCGCCCCTGGAGCGCCATCGGTGGCGCTGCCCTCGTCGTCGGCGTCTGAGACAGCGCCTAAGTGCGGTGCCGACGGTGTGTTTAATGAGCGTCCGCGTTCATAGAGGGCAGGGAGTGTGGGGGGGTACGGAGGGAGGGGGGGATGTGACCTGGATTGCAATGAGAGGGAAGGAGATGAAGCGTGGGAGTCTGATGACGATGGGGGGAATGTCGGGAATGGGAGGGTGAAAAAAAGGGGGGAGAAAAAGGTTCGCAGTGGGTGGAGAGTGAGGATTCTGTGGCAAAGGGGTGACGGTGTCACGAAGTGGTCTCTAACGGAGGGAGACAAAAGGAATTTTTACAAATATTCCCTCCTCTTCCATTTGCCTCCCCTCCCCATCCACCCTGGTCTCATTTTCTGCTCGCTTATTTCCTTCCTTTTCATCTCTTTCTAGCACTCTCTCACCCGCTTCGCGAACATTTGAGTTCCATTTGAAATCCTCGCACAAATCCTATGTCATCTTTTAAGATTTGAGTAAAAGCATTCATATAATCTCTCTCTGTCACAATCCTAGGATCGGTTTACAGCAGTCCTCCATTTTTTCGGTCCCGTGCCAGCCTCTTCAACTCTGCATAGGAATGACAACCTAGCTCTTCCACGATCTTCTCCACATAGGACAGCTTAGGCCTTCCTCTGCAGTTTTTCCCCTCAATGGAGCCCTCCAAGATGTTCTTTACAAGGCCTTCGTGCCTCAAAACATTTCCGATAAGAGTATGTGTTCATATAGTATGAGTTAATATATGTATATGCTTGAAATCGACGGCACTTACAGGAGTTTCGTAAAAATTACTCCCGAGAAAATTTTCGATAGTAATAATAACTGAAAGCTACAGTTTATAAGGTTTATTTTTGCAATTATTGCATTGCTATTTTAAAAATAAATTACAGAGTTGAGTTATTTATGTAAGTATATACATTTGTCAGCTCTGCTCTTAAATGGATTGCAAATTATGTCAGTTAATCATTTTTTAAATTAGGGTGAAGTAATCTTTATATTTATTTGCATAAACATTGAAAATTGTTCAGAGCAGGTGAATGCATAAAAAATTAATTTATGGACACGGGCTTAAAATTGTGAATATCTTCATTTTGTTGAATTGAGCGCATTGACGTAGAATAAGTTTTGAGTTGGAGTAATGGATAAAGATGAATAATATACCCGACTCATTGTTCCAGCACTATATGATTCCCATTTATCTACTCCTTTTGAGTATCTTTTCTTTCTTGAAAGTATATATACTGGAAAAAACAGCAAAACATTAAAAAATTAACTCACTATTAAATAAATAGTATAGGATTGAAAGTAGCCCAGTTGGGGAGTTGAAGACTTAGGAAACTGCTTTCAAAGATAACGACAGTCCATCAAAACGTACCTAATGAACGAACTTTGTTTTGTTTCAAACTCCTATGGGTGGTAGAGGAAGACCACATTCGACTAAGTCACGCATTTGTATGCACATGTTTTTGAGCGTTATTGAGACATTGGTGAGCCGTCGTGAGTTATCTGAGGCTATTACTTTTAATAAATATTTGACTATATTCAATTTTTAATTTATTAGGAGCTAAAGACCATTTGAAGTAGATTCCAGAGGAAGGAAAAGGAATCCTTTTTATATTTAATTCCTGCTGTTCTTACCCTCAGCATTAGGTTTTGATTTCGCGGAGAGGTACAAAAAAATCATATCGCAATTTTTTCCATTTAATCAGATGAAGTATGTCTTCATGATTTTACTTCATTAAAATGTTCTTCATGACTCAGTACTAAAAAATGAAACCGAAAACTATTAACATTAATTCCTCTATAGTTTCATTAACTTAGTTTATCACAGAGTAGTCCTACGGAGAGTAGAGAAAATGGAACTGGGGGAGCTGAGGTGAATTAGCTCCGTATTTTTTAATGTCGTGTAATTAGAGAGGTTCCATTTCATAGGAACCTGGGTTAATGGCGGGGTTTCAATGAGGGAGTTTCTGAGTCGTCGCTCTGCAGATAATATGTGAAATGAATCTGGAGGAATGTGGGATATTTTTTTGGGGGTGAGTGTATGTCCTCTTTTGCACCCAAGGAAACGCAGGTATACTCTTCAAATATAAAAGTGTCCCTCTTGTAACCTTAAAATAAATTTTATTATCAAAAACCATTGCTAACTAAGTCTTATGCATTTTAATGACTTTATTTGTGGAGCATGGTTGGAACTTGTTAAATAATAATAATATATATTACTTTTTTCAATGTCTTAAAAGGTATTCTATCCAAGAGATAAGTTCAAGAGCTAATAAGGAAAATATTTAGAACTTGCTGGCTGTTATCTTCATCATTAAAACTGAATGTCATGGAAAAACAACGCAGTTTAAGTGTAATGACAATAACATACAATTCACACAGGAGACTTTAGGGGATTGTCCAATCATTTCCCGGTGTCGCAACGAGTTTCAACGCATTTACAGCTCGTTTAAATATTGATGGAGCCCATTCTACTTCCTAAGAATTTAACAGGTACCGGATTGCCTAGTAATGTAGTTTATTCCCGATATTCTGAATTTCGATTAATAATTAATGCACACTTTCCCCATTTCTCTTCGGGATGGGCTGAGTTAATAATGTTTACTAAGAGCTTTCAATTATAGGAAACTGGCTTTGCCCTTCACATATTTTTCTCACTGTCCTATCCTGTGATACATCTCACACTTTTATCGTGTCTTTGTGAATCATTATACATATCATCTCTTTCAAAAAAAATGTCAAAGTATTTGACTGTCTTTTGTGACAAGCACCATGACCTTCACCGTTTATCACATTCTTTAACACCATTTACTCTCCTTTTACATGTGTGCTCGTAAGTTCAACTTATTTGCAAATTCCACAATCAGTGGAGTAATCAACTTTCTTCAGCTAATACTTTCATTCCTTCAAAACTTTTCACTTTGACCTCCTTCATAACTTCCTTCATGCATTCCATCCTTCGCCTTCCTTGGAAAATCTTCCCATTACTTATTTCATTATTACTTTCAAGAGGCTATTGTTTAGCAGAATGTATTTAAGTTGTCTAAGAAAGTATATGTAGGAATAGTGTGTCTCTCCTTCTCAGAGTTTTCAGTGCACATCTTTGATCTCCAACTTACCATAGTACTTAATGACTGTTAATTTTAATTATCACGACTTCACAGTCTTTAAATATTACCTCACCGATAAAGTGATGATGAAGAATATATCTCTGCATTTGTGTTGCAAGCGTGAGAGGTGGATGAAGAGAACGTACTTGCAGTTAACGCAGTGGTGAATAGGATGGCAGTAGTGAATAGGGTGTCAGAGGGGAGAGGATGAACAGGTGCGGAAAAGGAAAAGGGTGAGGAACAACGAAAAACAGGAATGTTGGGCGAAAATAGGTAGTGCATGGAGCGGGAAGAGTTGATGAGTGATTTAATGCGGGGAAAATAGTGTTTGAGGGAATGTCGGTGCCTTACACCGCACGGTAATATTTTATCAGAGACAGTCAATCTGTAAGCAGATGAGGACGACGGAAAACAGAACGAAGATCACCCAGTTAATTATTTCCCGGAAGCATGAATAGAAACTGTTGGTGGTTCCAGAGTAAAACGAAAAATGTGTCCACTGGAGTGGGCTAAAAAATTCAAGTTGAAAAATAAAGGTTGTGTCGTATTCCCGGTGGATTTCCGGGACATTCATCCCTGAGAGTGCACTATACCTATGCCGTACTACCTAAGTAGACCTGAGCGTATGGGACTCTGGTGAGCATGATTGGAGAGAGGAAGTAATTGAGGTGACACCGTTTTTGTGGGGGAGGGCGAGAGGGGGAGGGAGGGAGGAAGGGAGGGTAGGGATGAGGGATGAAATGATCGCGGGGGAGGAAGGGGGTGGGTTTTTTTTGTATTTGGCGTGGGAGGGAGGGTGGATTTGGGTTGCAAGTGAGGAGAAGACGGTTGGAGAGCAAGTGGGGAGTGGACTTGTGGAGGTGGGGAAGGATGTGAGTGGGTGGTGATGGGGGGGAAGAGAAAATGGACGCTTGGGTCCCTCCCGGACAGTTACAAATGACGCCGATGCAGCGACGGGGGAGTTTTAGGAAAGCTGTGGGGCAAAATGGCAAACAAGAGATTGCACACACAAAAGCATTCGGATCGAGGAGAAGAGATGGTGTGGAGGGTAGGGTATGGGGCTGGGGGATGGGTTGGGAAGGGGAATATTTTGGGTAGGAAGGGGTCGCGGGATAGGGGATGGTGACGAATTTCTAGTGGTTTGGGGGGGAGGGTGGCTTTATGCGGCCAATGTAACCATACCGTTTTTTTATGAAGGAAAATCACGATAGCATGAGTGAACACGACAAGTGTTAAAAATACTTTCGTATAAAATATGAATATTTAGGAAAGTAAATAAACTATTTTTGACTCGAAGTTATTTTTAAAAATATGAAAAAGGAAAACATCTTCTGAAGTGAATTAAATAATTCGAGTTATGTGCAATATATACACGGTCTCAGAGGAATGTGAATACTATGACTCACTCAGAGGTGGGGATGGAAAAGGAAACAAAACACATTGAAATGAGACAGAACATCAGTTATAGTCGAGCAAATCAGGATACAAGAAAGCCTATTCAGAGTACCAATGTGTGGAAACTCACCGAGAAAAATCTTTTGACAAGACCGAGACTGGGATAACTACATATAGTCAGTTATACGATGGATTAAATACTATCGGCTGCAACATAAAGCCATTTTTATTCCATGACTGAGTTCCCGATCTTTTGTATGCGAACGTTGTGTTCCTGCCTTCCATCCACATTGTACCACGTGCGGCGAGGTACCTACTTATAAAGTCAAAGGTGAAGGAGGATAAACCCTCTACATTAATTACCCTTCACATTACTCTAATTTAGACAATGATTTAGTTGTGAATAGTAATAAAGAACATCTTAACGATATAATAAAGAACATTGTATCATTGAAAGTTTTAAGGTACTTTACAAAATTTAACACAAAGGTTTAGAGAGCCTATTTACTTTACCGGTACATACGGAACGCGCACCTTAATAGTCACATTGACAGGTGAATGAACCTTAGAATCGCGCATGCGCACGGTATTCGACCCATTCCGCTGGGCCAAATAGTTCGGTGCAACCGCTGTATCATTCCGCCACCGCCTCATTAGGCACTGAATTCCATACAGCCCCGATAAACGTTTTATTACAAATTTACCCGAAATATATCCTTTTATTATTTCGTAGGGGAATGATTTGACGTTAATCAGTCATGTACCTATTACCAAACAAACCGGAGAGTTGGTACTGTTCAGTTCAATTCTCAATATCATGGCAAAACTATTTTGGACCCAAGAAGATAATGTTAAGATTTGGTAAAAAATATTTGTCACATAATTTGATGATGTATTGCAACAGAAATCAGTCATCGTAGTTGGTCTCTAGGAGAATATTTCCAAGTTGATATAAGATATTGCCTCGTTTATCCATGAACGGAGTAATTTGGATTCGATTATTTTTTGGTGTTCAATCACTATAAGATGTGATTCAATCAATGTGTATTCGGATGAACTTAAAAGAAGCTATCCCTCTACGAACTGTTTTTACCTCATTAAATCATTGCCTTACACTATTAAATCTTTACTTTGGCATATTTTATCCTCCATTTTTTAATTAAAATTTTTTATACATTTCCACATTTTAAAGTGTGAAAAATCACAAAGTTTGTTTTTATTGAAAAATGGATATCTTTCACTTCCATCAAGTCAAGCCTGAAACAATCAAATATATATTTTTTCCTCTTTTCACGATACATTAAATTCACACCTTTTTCATTCTTTTTCATTTCAAACCATACATACTTGCTTTTTCCACGACCTTTGAGATTTGATTGCCTCTTTTCACCTCTTCTGTCCGCTAACGATCATTGTCCACCTAGTTTCTCCATCTGCTTCTCATACTCGCTGGTTCGATGTCTTTCATGGGGCTTCAAGTAGCTCTATGTTCTATCCCCGATGAGTTCTCCTTAATTTTTCAATGCCCACCTCAGCTTCTCCTATTCTTCACCGACACACGCCATCTCCAAGCTCACCAAGTAAAAACATGTAATCTAATTAATTCAAAACCATTTTGATACATGTTCTGTTTACTGCTTAGGTGGAACAGATCTGCGTTCCATTCATGAAGTCAATCTAATATCTACCTATTAATTTCCTTATTATATTCTCTTATTTTCTGTTGAAGATTCCTTGAGCTAGTCTATCAGCCAGTTCAATGAAGCTTATTGTATTATAGTCCACAATTTCTATTATCAGTAAGGTAGTAGCTAGTGCATACGGATTCTCCTTATCTACCCAGTCTCTGCTGAAATGCTTCATCCCTTCAGTCCAGCGTCTCTTTGCAAGCCACACCAATGCCATTTTCATTCTACATATATTTAGCTCCTACCTTTTTATTTGATCTGCACTCACCTAACCTTTTTTCTGCATTGGCTCTGTTTGTTTTCCTTAGCACAAAATCGTCCTTGGAAAGCATTGACTGCGGCCTCAACTATCTCTCAATTTCCGTGTTTGCACCTCCATCACAAGTTGAAGCAAGCTGGGAATGTGAACTGATCTTCGGAAAGTCATACTTCCACCGGGAATTAAGATTCTTTGAAGATTTCCATTTGAAGGGAACTATGGCTTCATAGTTGATGGATCATGGCTTCATAGTTGATGGATGGCTTCATAGTTCACTTAGTAACTATAGAAAACGGACGATGCACTAAATTCACGAAGCAGGGTTGGAAGTCCCATTACTTTGCCTGCGCAACACATGACCTGTTTGAGAGGAAGTTGGTGGTCGTCGAAGAGAGAAAGCGAAAGAGAGAGAGGGAGAGGAGCAGCTGCGGGCCAAATAAGAAATACAATCTTCAGCGATATCGTTTGCTTGATACTGCTATTATAATGAGTTTGTGGCACCATGGGCTATTTTGAAATACTTAGCCTCGTATAAGCTCATACATATAAAGGTTAAGATATTACAAAAATTCAAAATGAGGGATATAGGTTCCCCTTAGGATAACATCTTGCTTGGGGTAAACCGACTCTTTCTGTCTAACAGAATTAAATAAATGTATAAAACAACAAAAAACAGTCGCTATGCCTCAAAGTACAAATCGCTGTACAAATATTATCAGTGGATACAAAATATATAAAAATAAGAAAATGAAAATGGAAAAAAACATTGATGATTCCGGAACACACAACAGAGTCTGATTAGGATCACTAAGACTTCTGTGATTAAAAGTTCAGCAAGATAAGTACGATACGTACGATTCTGAATCCTCCTCCGATTCTGAATTCCCCTGAATTAATCCCGATCACCGTTCAAATGTCATCTCTCATCACAAAAAATGGTCACTGTAAAAAGGCCTTTTTAGAACTTGGTACCTACTCCATACACTAGCGGCTGAATCTTTCCTCGGGATCCCAGCTGGCATTGTTTTTCATGAAATAGCGGTCATAATTGAGCAATCGTTTTGAGTCACTCTCCAAACTACGAATTGATATACGAATTCAATAAAAAGTAAACTTTTTAACGATTTGCAAATGGTTCTTTTTTCGTGAATCGCTGTCAATCAGTTGGTCGTTCTTTTGGCTGCAATGGACATCGTTATAAATCGAGGTTACACCTGGTATTTTCAATGATATTCCATGCTAGCCCATATCTAAAGCAAACGAGGCATATGAAAGTTGGCCATGAAGGTTCCGTTTGAGCACAGCGCATGAATCTTCGCAATTTGCTGTACATGTTTACAGAGTTGTGTCGTCAGGAGGCCGTACCATAAATTGAAGTGTCAGCTGCACTTCACTTTATGGTACTTAGCACTACCACTAGACTACACATAAACTGATGTAGGAAAAAAGAAGAGTTTGAAACATCGGTTTATTTCCGAATATCGGGAAAATATGTGAAAAACTCCCAAAAAGGACGCTTTCTGCCCCATCGGACGGACGTTTTGACTTCACCATCCAAGCACTCGTTTCATTTTTTTCTATATCTGCTCTGTTTGATCCATCTGAAGAGCTTCAGGTATTTTTTTTCACCCGGGACAATACTCCAGAAGTTCCTGCGCGAGGCAGGTGAGATTACAATTAAGCTGGGTGGGTACTTCAAACACAAGGCATTCCTTCATCGTATTATAGAAAAAAAATAAAATGGCTTCGCGGAATTTTTTTTAAATAGACGGCTGTACATCTCTTATCCGACCCAAATCCGACGTGAGAGGTTCAGCATAGAGAGGGAGAAAAAGAGAGAGAGAGAGCGGTAAATAAACATGTATATATTTTTTCTCTGGCTGTACCGTCCGCACAGTTTACGCCCACGTCGGCCTGTTAGAGGGCAAGGAATTCCGCCCGGCTTCGGTGCCGTGGCTGGAACAAAAGAGGAGTTGAGGGATTGAGTGGGAACGGGCATGTGTGGGCGAAGGGGGAATTGGGGGAGAGAGAGTTTTGGAGAGGGAGGGAATCGAAAACAAAAGAATCAAGCAGAGCGATAACCAGAGGTGCGGCGAAAGAACGCCAAGATAGGTGTGTGAAGAGGGGCGTTGCCCATTGGTGCATTCGTACCAGTCCGTTCCAGTGGATTTATTCCCTTTCTCGTTGATGCTTTTGAGATGGCATTGCTGCCTCCTTACGTGCATAATCCTTGTCCGTAATTTGCGTGCAATAGTTCCGCTCTAGAAAGACATTCGTGCTTCTAGGCTCTAACCTGAGACAAATTTTCCAATCATTTCGATTGCACTAATTATGTGGAACGCAGTCACGCGCTTGGGTGTAAGGGTATATCAAAGATGGTGAAATTTGCGATGAATAAATCATTTTACTTGACCGGGATTCGAACCTTGACTCCCAATTACCGGGCAGGTGTGCTAGCCAGATACACCACCTAACCATCTCAAAGAGGCTTAAGATAGTAATAGGCTCTTTGGTCTAACTGGGGATTTAGACTCCATGCTCTGGTATACTTATACTGATCATGATGCATGAACACATCGATTGTTTCGTGTAGTGTTACATCAGTTGCGTGAAAGAATACACAAATTGTTCATTTCAATATTTGCGATAATGCATGAAGGAGAAATTACTCAATTCCATGTGTTTTGATATTGCTTGCATCACTTGTCGTAAGATCAATTAGAGAGTGGATTTCACAGACGAGAGCGTAACACATCTTGAACGCAGGGGAATGAGGAATCGAAAACAAAAGAACCGAGAAGAGCGATAGCCAAGAGTTGCACTGGGAGCGGAGTGTGAAGATGGGCGTTCCCCATTGGCGTTTTCGTAGCTGTCCAGCGGATTCATTTCCTTTAACATAGTTTTCCCGGCCGCGTCGCTACCGCCTTACGTGTGTAATCCCCTTTCGTAATTCACGCGTAATAGCTCCGCTGCTTAAATACTTCAGCGCAAACGTTTTTCAACGCTGACCCGAGTTTGAAACATCTGCTGTTGAAAAATGCACTGCTCCTGAACCTTCAGAAATATTTTTCCCGCGTACCATCTCTAGCCCGAAGAAGTAGGCCAAAATTATTGGTCACATTAGCATCGGAATAGAAATTGTATGAAGTAAATTATGAAGTAATTTGAGATCATATGGTGCAATGATAATTTCTTAGTGATCAGCCTTAAGAACAGTTTAATAGTCGAAGGTGTATTGTATTTTTTCACGAAGGCCATTGCTGTACACGTACAGTTCACTCATCGGCTAGTTGGCAGTTCCTTTCTCGTGTCACCTGGAATTCACTCTAGATCCGCTTGTAAAGAACTCTCCTTGCTTTATCCATGCAGTTGCTAATATTATACTGAAATATAATTCATGTGCAATTAAAAATTGCCCAGTTAATAAAATTATCCATTCCGTGAAAAACATCACCGTTCAACTCTGTTACTAGCCAATTCCTTTCGTAAAATCTCAAGTACATATCTTTTGCCTTTCTCTGTTCTGTTTACACGACGGTTCTACCAATGCCTTCAGTACACAACGAAATAGTGATAATCATTAGAAAAAAACACGGGTTAGCCATATAATTTCCAAATAATTTCTTAGCGTAGATATTTCCATGGGAAAATATCAAGACTAAAAAACTATGTCTAATCAAAGTATTAGCTACACTATACTAATATTCAGTTTAGCAATTAATTCCAATTTCAATCCTAAAAAAATTAGCCAGTCGTTTCTAAGCATTGCATCACAATTCAACGCGTTGTTATCCACTGATATCCATCTCATTCCATCATCAAAACGTTGTTTTAAAACACAGTGTATTGAAAGTAGCTGGATACGAAGTTAGTATTCTTTTGGATTGGCATTGGAATCAGAATAGCTAATAATTTTTCTCAATTTTGGATAAGTTTCATCCTAAATGTATCTTATGTACTTATGGCAGAGGTGAAATTGAAATTCTATTCTATAGTCAATGTATGACAATTGGTCATGTGGAATTACTTAGGTAATTAAAATCTCCTAAATGTAGTAAAATGATGAATGTGAATGATAAGATGTGCAATAATGGAAGAAAAACCGCATGTGAGTGGGGCAGGATCATTTTTATTCAATAGCTGGTGAAGATGACAGTAATATTGGCGAGAGACGTTTTCAAGGTTCTCAAATCACGAATAATTTTAATTTCAAAAGTCAAATTTTAAGAGCTACTATAACCCTGGATTCTGCACAGCCTTATTTTCCCAGACTTCTAGTAAAATGTATTTTGCAACTGCTGTGTAATTTGTGGCTGGTATCAAAAATGTTTTATTCTTTCCTTTGAACATAAATTCTAATATAAATTTGGCCCATTTAAATCAATAAGGTTGCTGTGTTCGTGACGCATCTTCGCGTAAACGTTCCAATTATCATTCAAATCACACTTTACGATAAAAAGCCTTTGTCTCAAATGATTAAGCCGGAAAAATTGAAAAACGAGAACCTAACCCAATTCCTATTTTGTTTAGCAATTTTTTCTGACAAGTAGTATTTATTTTATTTAGATCCAACCAATCTCTTACGAAATATGTATGAGGAACGGGGAATATTAGAACCACTAAAATTTTAAAATATGCAAATGTTATGTAACTAAAGACAAGCGAAATTTGTAACTTTTCCAACATTAAATTTTGTTTGCTTTTTCAGCCTTTCTCACAGGTTTCTGAATGGTTTAATTTTGATGTGAGTGTGAAGGCTTAAAAATACAGTCGTAACATTTTTTAATTCAAATAATGTTACACTCCTTAACTATTCCCAACGCATGTTAAAGTAAATTGGATGGCTTCTCGCTTTCTTCATGATTCCATTGCTTCAAGACTCCCTTCAAGTCGATAAAAAAACAGAAATCCTACTGAATCGTCGTTGAATATTTGGTGCTGTAAATGTTAAGCGTAGTTCATTTTTTATACAATTACCACTGGTGCAGATATTTGATATCAACCGAGCAATGATCAATTTAACTTGGCAGGAAATGATTCCATCAACTTTTACAATGATTTAATATAAAAAAGTTTATACTTCAAATATGGCCTTTCAAATGGAATGCACCTTAGGATATATGGCTGTTTTCGACAATTGATAAGCTTTTGAATGAAAAATTGTATTTTATGTGAAGCATCAAAACAAATAAAACATCCATGTAAGGTAGGTATAAATCAATCGTAACCTTTAAAAAATTGTGGCTTCATCTCCAAATTCATGGAGAATATCTTATAATACATATCTCAAAAAATAATGCACAGCTGTTTTAAGGGGTTTCAAGGAAGGTAAGGATCAGCTAACTTCTCAAAGCTAATATTTAGATCTTATAGGTATTTCTTCAATTCTTAGAGTTTGAAGCATGCAATACAAATCTTGGCTTTGCAAAAAATATTAAATTAATTTAACGTTCCCATCTACAAATTTGGTTAAAAAGGTACTTAAGAGATTAATGGGATGGAAATATCGTTACTCGAATCATCACAGCGAACTTATCAACAATGAAACATTGCGCACAATGTTTCCCAAGTATGATATCTATTGAGCCATTTCTAGTTTTGAAACACATGAATGAGGAGTTGACTACCTATATTTAAGCATAAAAATTTATGTTATCAATGAATATTTGATGCGTTAGTGGAGAGAGAGCCAGAGTTTTTATTGAAATGGACTAATTTATTTATAAAGCTAATGAGGCAGTTTTTTTGTAATTGAATAGGCAGTCACTCATTTGAAGGAAATCGGAGACGGACTAAATTATTTTTTTGATCTCTATATTCTGGTGCATGAAACAATTAAGTTCTAAATTAAATTTATTTCGAGATTTATTTCACCATAAATAATGACAATTACATTATTTTAATTTTCATTGATTATTAATAATCCATCTGGATAAAGTAGCAGAGATGGATCTTTACATCAAAATTGGGACCAAAATAAACCTTTTAACCTTTGCAGACGACGTAGCGACATTCGCAGAAAGTTTAGAAGATTTAACAATGTTAACAAATGTATTTAGGAATGAAACGGAAAAAATAGGACTGAAAATAAATAATACAAAAACTAAATACATGCAGTTTTCAAGACGCTAAAATAGAAATACAGTTCCTCTTCAAATAGATGGTCTTGCATTTGAAAAAGTAGACCATTTTAAATATTTAGGAGTAATTTGAACAAAAGAGAACACGGTAGGTCTGCACACATGCAACCAAATTCTATCTTCTAAAGCCCTGTCGCACAAAACCAAAATTAGACTTTATAAAACAATAATATCCCCAGTACTACTCTACGGATCCGAAACGTGGAGGCTGTCGAAGAAGGATGAGAAAAAACTAATAGTGTTCGAGAATAAGATATTGCGAAAAATCTATGGGCCCACACACGAAGAAGGACAATGGAGAAAAAACACAACAGAGAAAACAGGAATCTATGTAAACATCCAGAGATAACAAGTGAAATAAAGACGAGAAGAATCTGGTGGGCTGGACATGTTCTAAGGAAAGAGGAGGGATGTCTGCTGAAGGAGGTACTAAATGGGATTTCTGTAGGAAGAAGACCCCGGGGAAGACCACGGCTAAGATGGTGGGACCAAGTGAGAACGGATATGCAAAAAATTGGAGCAACAGAAAGAGAGGCATAAGATCGATCCAGGTGGAGGGGATTTGTCGATGCGGCTATATACCTCCTAAGATATAGATGGCCCTGGGAGTAAGTAAGTAAGCATTAATAATCCATCTCCTCGTAGAAAACTCGTTTCTATGACCAATTACTACTCACTCATTGCCAGTAGTCTTCCTGTTAGGTTAGGTTTGAACCTTTCGATTCGTTCTTCTGCTTTCCGATCGTCTTTTTTCCTTACACCTTGTATCTTTCTTTTTTAATAACTTCTGGTCTCCATTTCAAAATGCTCTCCATTCCCCTTTAACTTATCGCTCAACCCTAGATAACGGATTAGTACATCGCCTCTAATTACTTGCGCTATTCACTGACTCACCCATCCCCAAAATTCCCATTGTATTCTTTTTCTTCCACTCATAAATTTTGTATCCATTTATGGACAAAACTCACTCGCAAACATATATTTTTATTATCCCTCCCCAGGAATCAGGTTTCGGAACCGTAAAATGCCGAAATATAAAATAGAATGTTCTTATAAATTGTAGTAATTATGATGAGCTCTATCGTATACAACAAATTTCTCTATCCTGCATGCCGCATCCATTGAGTGGGAGATTGGGCGTTGCGGCAGTAACCGTTGGAGGGAACAGGGGAAGAGCAAATGGGATAGAAAAGGGATGAAGAGAGGGGAGGAGAGGTGAGATTTGTTTGGCTATGCTTTTTGTGGTCATGAATGGCTCGTGGGAAGGAAAAATACTCTCTCATACCTATGTGCTCGACAGTCTCTCTTACTTAGTCAATTTTCCTGTCCAACGGAGGTAAAATGGGGCTGAAATAATATTAAGCGTGGAAAACTGAAACCCAAGCGGTGTTGTTCTTTTCAGCAGCAACAAGTTGAAATTGATATAAATGTCATGAAGCATAGAAATGAATGAATTGCCAATTGAAATGTACCTCCCCGTGGCCATTCAACCAAGAAACATGGGAGTGGATTAGATACATCTCATACTTTATCACTTTTGAATGTTCTACAGGTTTAGCGCAGGGGAAATAAAATATTCCCCGAGTCAACCTGAACAGCAGAAAAACGTGAAGACGGATTATATTTTCGTGCGGCGGGAAATTTTTCGAAACATTTAAGTTGAAAGGCATGCGCCTATGAATTAACAATCACTCGAAATATACTGGCGACGATACAAAATTCTGGCGGTGAGCAAGGATGTGGACAGAGATGTGGGCGTTGAAAGAGGATGGACTCCGGGAGTTAAGGGGTGGTCGCGGGTGACTTGGGCCGGTCGGTCTGCGTGGGAGAGTCACGGGAGGGGGAGGGGGTGGCGGGGTGGGCGTGTCGGATTGGCGAGGAGGAGGGAGAGGGGAGGTGGGGTCGGCAAAGGAGGCGTTCCTCTCAAAAAGTCGATTGTTCGTCGTGGAGGGAGGCGTGGTGCGGTGCGGTTGGGCATGGCAGACCGTGGTGTCTTTATCAGGTCGCATTCCCCCATCCCTCTCCATCCCCCCGTATCCCCACCCTAACTCAGTGAAGGGGAAGGGGGGGTGGAGTGAGGTTACCAGTGGGTGACAATGGGGGTTTGTGCATGATCTTGCGTTGCCGTTTGTCCGGCCCAAGGTGTGGGAGAGGAATGAGACGAGGAGTAGGCACGGGCGTTTTAAGGCTTTTACGCAGCCCCCTTCCGCTGACAATACCGCGTTTCGGAGCGGGCGCAAGTTGGTGGCGCTTGGTGGACGGTGGAGAGAGGGTTTTTGGGATAAAGAGTTGAGAGGAGGTCGAATGAGGGTCTTTCTCTTTGAGCGCGGGGGTTTTGGAGCTAGGGGAAATCGGATGAAAGAATGGAGTGGGCTGAAAAAATTGTCAAGCGAGGGATTTTATTAATGGTTTTAAATGCTCGGACTAGGAGGCGAACGAGTGTTGGATGGAAGTTTTCCCCTTTTTTCCCCTCTTTGCCTCCTACCTCTCTCTTTTCTTCTCTTTTAGCCCATTTATTTTTTCCCTTACCCTCTCTCTCTCTCTCGCTGTGGAACACGGGGTTTTGGAAGGTGTTTGACATTGCGAGAGTGCGGCTGGACCCGCCCACGTCGTTCTTCTATTCTCCGAGCCATTCACTCTTCTCTCCCCCGTCTCCCGTTTAGAGAGTATTGGCGGTCCCTCGCTTGTTAATATTCCCGATCGCATTTATTTTTTCCTTTTTTTCGCATTTCGGGAACTCTGTTTGACAGCGGCGGAAAAAAATCCGATCCCTTGTATTTCATCCTCGTGGGAGTGCCCTAACGTACTCTTCGCCTCCCTGGGCAAAAATTCGATCGCAAAAATTCCCACCACAATTCAGCCCAAAAGGGCGTTTTACACCATGTTTATTTGAATTCTGAGTTCGGAATACTTGAAAGCGTTTTGTGTAAAAGGTGGTCTCGTATTTCACTGCGAGGATATATTTGAATTTCATCGTTGAAAACTGGAACAAGTGAGAGACTTCTTTTTCGGATACTGCTTATTAATACGAGTCCTCAGGAGCACTTTATTTCCGATTATTTCACCCACCTTCCAATCATCAAAAGAGTTTCCCGGCGTCACCTATGATGGTAAAGAAACCTTCCATATTTCTGGAGCAAAACATCTACTGCCATCGTTAGTAGCATTACACTCTCGAGGAATGTAGAGGTAATTAGAAGTGAAAACGGATTTTCCACGAGCTGGAACTTGTTTATGGACCCGTGTAAACAGCAACATTAGGTGCTTCGTAGATGACAATACCCGGTAAAGGAAAATAGTGCCTGGGGCATGTGGTATCAGCCCGAATATATATCAGTCCGAAGTCGTGCAAAGACTGTGAATTTGAGTCAATACCGTAAATTCATAGATGTTAGCTCCTGGATAAAAAGGCAACGAAAAGATCTGCTTAGCGAGAAGAATGCTCCCTCATTTTATTGGCAGATTTGACTACTCAGATAAAACGAGAAAGGTCAACCATAGGACTTAGACGTTATATTTATGCTCTTTGCCACGCTCAATTCATGATCAAACAATCCTATTTTTCCCTATTTTAAAAATAAAAAATAATTTTTCTGGATAAGGTTGGAAAAGTGTGATCAGCACTGGCAGTGATGGTATGCACACAAGAATGGTAACGGGAGATAGATATTGGAATGAAGTTGCGAACGAGACATTATTTGGTTAAACCCGGGACCATCCGTCAAATAGTTCGAGCTGATACTGTAGTACCCAATTGTGATTGATATCTCTACATAAACTATTTCCAGCGAATAGCTTAATTGAACTATTACTGATGACTACGCTAATACCAACTTAAATTATCCTTAATTATAGGTGTATTTCTTTCAGACGGATATTTTCTGTCATCAGAAAGTGGATACAAAAAGCTTTACATTCGCCGCGGGGTTATACCACAGGGTTATACCGCATGGTTATGCCGGATGGAAGCGGTGCAATATCCATTTCCCTTATCGATTTTAAACATAGCACAGCAGTAATTGTAATCATGGTGTGAACATGCATCTTACTTAGATTAAGGCGAAGAGTATATACTACGTCTCGATACTGCAAATCATGACAAAATTTGACCAAAATTGTTTACCGCAACCGATTGGCACCCATTGGCTCTCGCGCTGCCTATTTTTTTTAACAATCTTTGTTGGAAGTGAAGAGATCCAAGTTATCAAAGAAGAGTTATCGCTGTAACATAATGTGCATCCGCTTTGTATGTATATATAGTAGGAATTGGAAAATTTATTCACCGTGAGGTGTCAAAGCGAGTGGTGAAAGGAAGATAGAGAACAATAAACTGGCAGATAGCTCTTCACGAGCATATGAAAAAGGAATACCATGTCACATTTTGAAAAAAATGAGCACAATCAGAGGCACGCTAGGCTTCTAGATGTCACCGTGAGAAAATCTCCGAGTATGAAGGAATATTACATTACAGGAGTAAATATATTTTTAACTTGAATTTGCTGGAATTATTTGGGGAAAGGACCGACTGCTGAGGCCATTTATATTATAAAAGAAAGGTGGGTGTTCAGTAGGGGAAGGATTAGTACTGGTGAATGCAAAAGAAGTAGATCGAAATCGGAAGTCAGATCAATTAGCCTAATATTAACCTGAGGGTGACCACAAATCTTCATCTAATCCCAGATCCAAACTGCTTCACCCAAACAGCTCTCCGCATGATTACTCAGTTACGATCGGATTACTACTGAAAATCTATGTCACCGACCGTAGTTCAACCATAGTTACTACCCCTATAATTGAAAGACAGTACTCAATCCACCTCACCACCCATTCCCTACACTTTGAGAAAACCATGGACAACACCAAATCAGTATGTCATAGCTATATCAACAATACGATTCGATTAGTGCGATATTTCACCGAGGAAAATTCATTCACCTTGACCGGAATTCGAACCCGAATTCCTCGATTTGTCGCCGAGTGCTTTAGCCAGTTAAGCTACCGAGGCGTCCTCCTCCTCCGCTGTGGATTTTGAGGGCTTTATAGGATCAAGTTGTTTTGGACTGTTCAAGTTGTATGATGTTACTGAAAGTCCGAGGCGTGTGCTGAGCGCCACAGTCCACGTAGATAAAGCCAAAGAGAACACAGTGAAGTGTTCGCTCTTTTTGACAAATGTTGAGGATACCGGGACTAGCCACGGTATAACCTTATACGTAGTCACCCGCAACGACACATTAGTGCGATATCAACAGAGGGAAATCTCGGCCCGAAATCGAGGGATCCGGGTTCAAATCCCGACTAAGGCGAATGATTTTTCCTCAATGGAATATCGCACTAATGTGCACTTGCGGGTGACTCCGGATAAGGTAATACCGTGGCTAGTCCCGGTATCCGGCTAGTCTCGGAGCAGACAGTTTTTTGCCGGACGTTCAACATATACTGCTAGAGTCAACGTACTATGGTAGAAGTGATCACAGGAATAAAATAAAGGAAATTGACTGCAGAACCGATAGATTTAAAATGTCATTTTTCCCACGTACAATAAGGGATCATAATAGTTGCAATAGATCAATCACATGAAACTCCCACCCTCAATAGGTAGAGTAGAATTTTCACTTGTGCTTATTAACACTACATCGTTACAAACTCTTCACACCGGTCGATTACTCCGGCATTATTTTATTATGTTCTTTGCATGAAGTAGCATCTCGTAGTATTCATAAATTAACAGTTTCAGTAATATTAACCACTAGATGTGTCTATAGCATTTATCTGCATGTTTGCATGTTCATTTACGTATCACTCTCCCAGTTTCTGGTTTGACTGCGCACTGTTCTCGTGACAGCTTTTTGGCCTGCGCCTAGCGGCATGGGGAGCGTGCGAGGTTCTGATTTGTTCTGGGACGAGTGCCTGGTGTGGAATCACCCCGTGCCACACACCCTAGTGGTGGCTTGGACGGTACATCGTAGATGTAGATGTAGATGTATCCTCAAAATTTGTCATTAATTTGATTATTTGGTCTCAATAAGAAATATCTTCTAGAGATGTAGAAATGTATTGGTGGAGTGAAATGCGTCGTTGTTGCAAAATATGGCTTGTGGACGCTACAAAATTATCTGCGAAAGTGCTTGCAAGAGCTGCCTCGGGAAGGCCGTGCTGGGAGACGCTTGCGATTCTGGGACAAGCAGGAGAGAAAAGCGTGGTTGTGAGGGCGTGGGTGAATTGGCGACCAGCATGGCTTCCCACTAGACCACGCCACATTCGCCCATTCCTCTCCACTTCAACCTTCTTTCTCTCCCTCTCTCTTTCTTCCTCTCCGCTCCTCACATTCCTTTCTATCTCTACCTCCCTATCTCCTCCTTTCCCTGCTTCCTCGTCTTCGTCGCAATCATCCCCTTCCCCCCTAATATACTGTCACCTTCCTTTCCTGACCGACACCATCCCTGTCTCCCGTCCTTTCTCCCTTACCCTTCACCGTCTGCCTCCTCTCCCTCTCTCCACCCCACCACCCCCGAGCCAGGACTCCTTTTTTCTTTCATTGCCTCCCCCAACGCCGCCAGACTTTATTGGGTTGCGACCCAGCGCTGGGACTTCTGCTAGTGACGTCCATTGTTCCACCGGGTTCATGAGATCAGGAGAGGGGGGTTGAGTGGTGGGAGGGGTGGTTTGGGGAGGAGAGGGAGGGAGTGGAAGTGGAGGAGGGGAGAAGACTGAGTGTAGAGGAGATGGAGGTGTGAGGAGGAAGGGGAAGGGGGAAAAATAACGTGTGTACTCTAGTGCCTGTACATGCATATACATATATGTAGGTATACATGGAAAAGGTGGGAGGGAAGGGGTGCCTTTGATGGGTGAGTGGAGATGGAGGGTGGGAAGGATCGGAAACAGTGAGGCCAATTTAACGATTTTTTCAGTTGTCTAGGGGAGATTTTCCACATTTTCCTTGGCATTGCTTTGGTGTGATAATGGAGAGGTTCGAGAAGGATGTGGTTTTTCTCAAAATGTTAAAGACGCTAATAGCTTTTTTACTATAATCTTGGCTGAGCAAGCATTCTGCAGTAATTTTTATAATCTTCATTTTCTATGTAATCCGCGTGGAGGCTTCTGCGGCTTAATATATTTTAATATGTAAGTTTTCCGGGTTTCTTTCCGCGAATACCCATTTTTCTGGGACTACAGTTTCGCCGGCGTTGCAGTCGGCTTCAGTGAAGTGAAGTGGCAATGCAGTTTGACCGTTTTATAAAAATCATTGTGATGGTCTTGGTGGTTTTGGGGCCGGTTCGACGAGGATTTTCTGTTCTTCCAGAGTAATGGATGATTGGTAGAGAATACCTTTCGTTAGCCGTTGTACCCTTGATGTAGGGTCCGACTTCAACTCCCGGTACGCATTTGAATTTAAGAGGCTGGATATTTTGTTTTGGTAGACACCTTTATCCATTACTACCGTTGTGTTTCCTTTGTCCTCTGGAAGCGTCAGCAGGCAGTCGTTTTCTTTGAGCTCTCTGATTATCTCTCTCATTTTCGACGTGTTAATTATCAAATTCCAATGGAGCAATAAATATAATTGTTTATTTAAAAATAATTTATATCTACGCTCATTTAAACGGTGAGTGACCGTTATCAAACTATAATTTAATCAAATGTCAAAATGATAAATGACCTCGTTTTAAGACTATTTATCACTATGTATTTGACATAAGAACTAGAAATAAGAATGCATCTAGAACGGCAGTTTGCTTTTCTAAAACAAATAAGCTGCTGATGTTAAGGCTTACCCTGAAAAGAGGAATACTAAAATTGATTTCAAAGATGTAATTAATAGGAAATATGGTAACGTTTCTTTGTTATTTTGCGTTTTTTGTAGGCCCTTTCCGTATATCATGAAATGAAAAAAAAATAAAACGAAAAGATTCTGGGAATTTTTAAATGACTGTTTTAATTTCTCAGGAAAACAGTGACATCAAGTAACGCTACAGAGATATCATTCATCAAAAAAATGAAAATTTGAAATTCTCCGATTGGATATTTTGCCTCAGTATGTAAACATTTGACCTGCCTCCCCTGGTCGATTGCTCTGTGGTGTGTGCATACTCTCCGCTGGAAAAGCCGAAGGTCGTAGGTTTGAATCTTGCCTTAAGCATTGGCATTGTTGGAAAATATTGGATTTTTTGGGGAGGAATTCGCGGTGCAGAGCAGTAGGTATTAGCCGTTTCAAAATTCCGATTCGTAGCGCTACGCAAGAGTTCTAGTTGATCTGAGCAAGTTAATAGGTGAAAGACATAGATGAGCCTCTACATATCGAATCGCTTTACAGGTATCTGTAGTTGGTATATTCCATTTTTACTCACCTAATTTTAAAATTTGATTTTAAAAATTCCGAAATATTGTTTAGGGCATTACATTTTTTAAATAATATATTGTAGCTGTCTCAGAAGAATCTAATGCCACATGGGTTCTCCTTTCATCACTGTTTACTCAACCACTCACTGGTTAATTTTGTTGGTGATTTTCGGATCAAATCAGCCACTTAGTTTCGGCAGTTCGTGAATAAATACTGAAAGACTGCATAATGCTTCTTTATTATGAGTATGCATACTCTTGCAAGTTATGGAGAGACTATTAGATGTGGATTTTTAACCTAAATTTCAGCTATGAATTGGCGATTTACATGGTTTAGGTATTATATTTACGCGCAAATATTTATGTGCATATACTTTCTACGATATTTATCAACCTATTGTAACTTTTTAAAGATCGGTGGGAATTAAATGTTGATATTATGTGCAAACTCCAAAAGATTTCCGTGGTAATTTTAAAGCTCTTGCTATCTCCCAATTTATCAAATTCATGTATTATTGCCGCAAGGGTGTATTTCACAATAATAGCCATGAAAATGTGGGAAATATGAAAAAGAACTTGACAGTGGGAAGGGAAACAATGGAAGACGTGTGTTGTAGTGCATTCATTTCTCATTCTTTTTTTTTCGCTGTTCTTAAGGGTATGTGAAATGATAGAATTCTGAATTAAATCTGTTTTCCTGACTTTTATTGCGTCGCTTTCTCTTGTTCTAGATGCGGTGCGTGGTTGAAATAATATACTATGAGCAAAATTGAGACTTACGTGATCTAAATTTTATTGAAAAGATGAGGTAGGAAGGCAGAAATTTCTATACGTAAATTAATCATCACTTGAAATACGCATATAATTAGGTACTTTTTTTAAAAAGTAAATTATGTAAAAATGCAGCAAAGAGATGACGAAACATCTTTGTTAATTCGTCGCTTTTGCCTGTTCCAGAGATGTGGTGCCGGGCTGAAAAAAAATCCTTCGTCAAATCAAAACCAATATTA
Source organism: Pyrrhosoma nymphula (assembly GCA_963573305.1). NCBI lineage: Eukaryota > Metazoa > Arthropoda > Insecta > Odonata > Coenagrionidae > Pyrrhosoma > Pyrrhosoma nymphula. The sequence goes on from OY754338.1 coordinate 86,920,769, forward strand.
TATATGTTCTCCCAGTGATATCCGAATCGTCATCGCAAGAGGGTCTCCAAATTTAATGTATAATTAGTTATTAAGGGGTACTTACAGTTTATAACAAAATAAATCTTGGACCAATTTGGTCACGGGTTCCCCCAGATGAGGCTGACACCAAATCAACCCAAGGCTAAGTCACTTCTCTTTTTCAATTTTTCGTCATAGGGCTTTTCTCCATATTGATTGAAAAATCCCAGTGTTTGCCTGAGTTGTAAGAATAGTTACGAATTCGATTTTCCCACGATTGGCCCAACGTCACGGAGATTCTCAGGAAGGCCATCTTTTTGACCCATCCCATTTGATTACATCAACTTGTCATCTTTCGCTACTCTATCATCATCTTTAGCTTTGTAGATGTGACGTCGATGTCATTCCTAGTGAAGGACGAGTAATGCCGAGCAGTTTTTAAAACAAGTACAAGTTTAGAGAGTGGACCGATCACAATTCGAACGCCGGATGTCACTTTAATGAAATTGGGACCTCTTTCTCTCTATTGCTACTCAAGATTTGAGATCAGTTATTAAGTCGTCGATTCAACTGCGTATTTTGCTGCGCATGCCACACCAGTGCAGTTTGAACATGGGTTTGTTTAGTACCAATTTAGTCAAAGGAAAAGTAATGCAATGAATGTAAATATATCGCGAAAGTTACCCAGTGACGCCCAGTTTTTTGCTGTGTATATTCTTGAATTACTTTAGCTAAATGTGAGCTTGAATAAATTATCATGTTACTGCGTCAATTCGTTTAATAAATACCTATTTTTCCGGCGTGTTAGCGGAATAATGGTTCTAAATTGGCATGTCCAATTTGAACCATTATCGCATCACAACCCATACGATTACCCTTATGCTACCTTGGTGTACTGTTTTATCAACTCTCTTTTTCAATATATTTTTTAGTAGAATATATTACTGAACTAGCGTGGGATATTGCAGAAAAAATGTGAGATAGGGAATTGCAAAATTCGGAAGAGGTTAATGCAAGGAGAAAGACGGGTTAGTGTGGATAGAGAATGGCGACAGATGAGGGGTTAGAAGAATGGGATTAGGGGATGGGTTAAGGGGTAGCGAAGAGGGGTGGAAGGGGGAGATGAGGCTTACGGGGAGGGTGTGAAGGAAGGAGCCACCAGAGTGAGCATGAGTAGTTGCACCCAGGACGCCAAGGAAGCGGCGTATCTTAAGACTGCTGGCGTGTAGGGAAGGGGGGAATGGGTCTGTGGGCTGGCCCATCATGGGCTGAATTGGGGAAGGGGAGGGCATTCCTAAGGGCCGGAGGTCAGGCTCTGAGGGTTTTGCGCTTCCAAGGTGTGCGGAATCGGAAAAGGAAACGTTCCGAATCGAATAGTTCTGCACCATGCTCCACAGAGGGCACTGAGGGTCACGGTGTTTTAAGAAAACGACTCTCGAGGTTTAGGACTGGGGTTTCGCGCTCTGCACGGAAGAATGAATGGTAGGATAGTTCTCCCTTTGCTCTCGTTAGTTTACCTCCAACTGACAAACAAAGCGACTGGCAGGACGATTCCGGAGGGAAATGGGTGGTCGAGTTGATACTGGTGACTATTATCAGTTTCATTTTCTTTACCTTCTCCATCAAATCTTTAGGCTGGAGTAGAAATGTTTCTTTATCCTTGTATGGTCTGGTGCTTTCCCGGCGTAGCTGATGAATGAATTCTTCTCGTGTTTCCAACCGGGTTAGAATCTCCAGGCCATAATGGATGTTCTAACCCGGTTGGAAACCCGAGAAGAATTCTTTCTATATCCTTATTCTGACGATGTTTATTTCATTGTAAAATGATCACTGACATATAAATCCATCTATCTATCTATCTTATTTACCTTGATTTATTATTTCAGTTTTGAAGATAATTAAAAAAAAATGTTTTAGCACCACTTTTTCCCAAGGGATATGAATTATCCTTTTCCATCATCATCAACAGTCATGAATCAAAATACTCGTTATTTCTCCACTTGATTCTCATTTCAACTAACCGCTTAATATTTAAAGAAAGAAAAAACTTCAAATCGTATTTATCCACACTGTTTTATTGACACTACCGACCCAGGTTTCAACGGATAAGCGTCATTTTCAAGGTATCCTTTGAAACCTGGGTTGGTAGTTGTTGGTAATGTCAATAAAACATTGTGGATAAATACGATTTTAAGTTTTTGCTTTCTTTAATCATGAAAGAGTTCCACAAAGTCAAGCATGAAACTATTTGCTTAAACCGCTTAATATCTTTATATCACTTCATTTTAGTATCTTTGATAATTCATTTAACGTATTCCATCATTGCCCGTCCACGGTAATTCTTCCAATTCCTTGCTCCTTTCACTAAGGTATCAGTAGGATGTTATGTCTAAGGATGGTCCAATATTTGCATCCTCAATTCCTTAGCTTTTTCAACAAGCATATTTTCCGCCAGTTCATCTTACATCTCCTTCATTGGTGATCGATCCTCTCCTTCTATTTTATCTTCATCATTCTTCAATAGAACCACGTAGCAATCACTTCAATATTCTGTGATCTCATTGTGCAATAGTCTAAGCTTCAATTAGAGGTTTCAGCAAATATATTTTAATTAAGTGAATTCTTACTCGTGGGCGGCTCTGTTCGCTCTGATTTCAATGTTATTTTCAAAATTATTATAACCGAAAAGTTGTCGATAAATATTTTTTCAATGTTATTATTAAATTGAGTAGGTGAGTGACAGCCGGTTACACATGCACTTAGCCATGAGATTGATAGCCGTGAGATATATAAAGAGATGAACCTCCTTACCAAATTCGGGTTTCAGGAAATAAAGCTTTCATTACTTATCTCCCAACAGACATTGCTTAGAAAGTTTGGTCTACCATCCTTACACCACATAATTTATGATTATCTTGTGTATATAAATTACTTTGCAACGCTTTATTGAAAGCTACCATTATTTTAGCCAGTAAATTTGTCATTTGTCACATTAATCTTTAATCAAGTAATAAAGCCTCCAGGTGGTTAATTGCGCCATGGTACTTGCAAGGGAAATGGAATAATTGCAATGGACCTAGCGAATGGAATAATGTCAATGGAACTGAAAGTTTTAAACTCCTTTTCGTCACGCCTAATAAGTAATGAGACCATTTATAAAACCGGTACATTTATGGAATATTTCTGCAACATAATTTGAACGGATGCTTTAAATTATAGATTTTTAAAAACACTTTTGGAGTTATATTCGTCGTGTCTGCAACCGGCCATGAGATAAGCTATTATCCGAGGCTTCAGATAGGGGTAATAATTAATAAAGATCAGCTTTATCGACCTCGAAATTTAATTCATTGCCCTGGAGCAATTTGACGATGTGGATTGGAACAGAATGTGCAGTAGGTGCATCAAAATGCATTCGAGCATGGCGGATGCATGAAGAAAAACTGGAAGTGATGAAATATGATGACAATGCGAACGAAGTAAAAGAAGTCATGCGGTGAGGGAGTACTTTTATACCTGCTATCTTCTATGTTTGCATTGAAAAAAGCTATAGATGATACACAGAAATTATTAAATAAATTAAAACTCTTGGATAGAGAATAAGCCGGCATTGTACGAATTGCTGATGACATAGAATTTATAGCTGTTAAAGATATATGTTGATAATGCTGAACTGCAGTGACAAAGTAAGAGGGAAAACTAATTAAGATTATTATAAAGAAAGCCAACACAATAGTTTGTGTAAGAAAATAGCGACCAAGTCACAATGAGGCTGGTGCCGCAAAAAGGGCAAGTTTAAAAAACCTACCTAATGGGAAGTAGGATCACCACCGACAGAAAAGACAAGACAGATATGGTGAGCTAAATAGACCAAGCAATGAAGGCATTCCATTAAAAGGAGAGTATTTCAATGGCAACCAACATAAGCATGGATTCAAGTAAGAACAAGATATACAGATTGTTCTAATTTCTCAGTGAAGCATCGAAGGTGACAGCTGTAGTAAAAGAGAGGTTAGGAATCAATGGTAATATGGTGTAATGATGAATTTAGATGGACTTAAAGAGAGTCACCAAAGACAAATTCCTTTAGAGAGTTGAGAAAAGACGTTAAATAAAAACCCTAAGGAGGAGATAGAAAATTATTGGACAAAATTTAAAACAAAGCATCATATAGGGAAAAACAATTGAAAGAGAAAGTGATGGGAAGAATACTGAGTAAGACCAAGGATGCAGTACATGGAGCCAATTATGAGAAAAATTAAAGTGAAGACTTATGAAAGAATTAAATCGTTCGAGATTATATGATTGGAGAGCGGAAAGGAAAACCGCAACAAACCAATAATCGGGCTGATGACTGCTAATTAAAAACGTACTGGTACGATAGTGGCCGCAAAGTATCTGGTTTTCAGCTTCTCACAAATGCATTACGTGAGACGCAGCAAATTACGAGAATGCTGAACTTATGGCAGCCAACGTGAGAATAATTGTTCCATATTATTCTCATGTTAATATCGGTGGAATCGAACCACGGAACTTTGGCTTGCCGGGTCAATGCGCAGACCACTACGCTACCCAAGCTTCCTAATTTTCGTAGCAATTTAGGATTTTTTCACGTGGCAATTTCTCCGTTATTTCATCGCCATATTTGCGGCAGGCATGAATATCTTCATTCGTGGTCTAGCACGGCATAAGTGCTGATACAGGATACAACCGCATGGGTTGTGGCTTCCTTGAAGTCCGTTGCTCCCTTATGTTGACTTCTTTGATGGACCGCAAGGCCTTAACATCTAGTTCCTTTGCATCCTCCTAAATTGCCACGGGAATTAGGAAACCTGGGTATTCGTAGTAGTGCTCTGCGCATTGGCCCGGAAAGACAAAGGTCCGTGGTTTGATTCTTGGTCCAAGCCGATTTTTTCCTATGGCGTTAATTTCTACGTTATGCCGTATTTGCCGAAGGCATGCATACCTTTGTACTTAGCTGTCTAGTAGCACTATTATATGAAATTCACAGTGAAAATATTATTCGTCTGGACAGGGATTCGAACCCAGACCCCTCGATATCGCGCCGCGGCGACCAGTTAAGCTACACAGTCACAGTGAGAGAGGATGCCTGGGTAGCTTAACTGGTTAGAGAACTTGGCACGAAATCGAGGGGTATGGGTTCGAATCCCAGTCTAGGAGAATGATTTTTTCACTGTGAATTTCACACAATTGTGTGTTCATCAGCGGGTGACTCCGTTAAAGTTACTACGCGGACAGTTCCGCAGTACTTTGAATCTGTATTATAGCCTCCGATTTTCTATCTGCTCCATCTCTAGGATCACATAGTGTAAGGAATGGTACACACGAGGATGCAATGTCCCAACGGATTGAAGCGGAGACAGAGGTGGCGAAACTGCAGTGGTGAGAAGGGGAGAGTGGAGGTGTAGGCGGAGAAGAGGGAAGGAAATGACAAAGAATGGTGGTTTAAGGGGTGGTGGGCGCCGATGGGTCAGGTGAGCAGGCACCAAATGGCTCGCCATCGCAAGGCCCCTGCCGTATAAAGTGCGGGAGAGGTGGGCGGAGGTGGTCGTGAACAAACCCTCCCTCCTCTCTTTCACCCCCATCCCCGGGCGTGGGAGGGTGGTTGTGAGGGTGGTCGAGCACATCCTTCCCACAGTGCACCTCGTCGTCTCCCGGATGAGGGAAAAGATTGAGAGAGGGGGTTGTTGGAGGGATGGTTGGGGGGGGTGGGTGGGTGGTTTTTCGGGAGGGCGCAGATGTTTCTGGCAGGTCATATCCCCGCGCCGCCGCCGCCACCCCAATTTCATCCGGAGGCACCGCGACCCCCCTTTCCCTACCTTCTATCCAGGACCCCTCGTGTGAGTGTAGGGGTGGGGGGGTTGAGCTTTCCACACCCCCGTGTACGTACCCCCGCCTAGCCATTCCACGGACCGGCCCTCATTCGCTTCCACTCGCTCCGATCCCACCCTCTAACCCTCCTCCCCGTGTTCTTCTCCTCTCCAAGCACGTTTATCCACCCACTCCTGCTTTTCATTCCCGCGTCCTTTAACTCGTCGCCACCGTGCCCTCGTGCATTGAAACGCACCATCCTCCCCTTAACGCCACCCGGATGTTCATTTACTCATGGACAGGCACATGAGTTTTACCCTTTTCTTAAAAAAGTTGTATTCTGTTACCAAACATACAGTTGTAGGCATTAATTAAGCACTTCTTTACTATAAAAAAGGTTGGCTGAGGCATTCAATTATTGTTGAATAGCAATAAGTTTAATCCGAGCATCGGCTCTATTCGATGTAACTCTAGGACGCTTGGATGTATCATCCACTTTAAACAGAAATTCGCTATGGTCTTCAACATCACTGCAGTGATATTTACAGCACACCCAAAGAGGATAGGGACATCTAGTTGGATCAGGCAGCCAACTCCTGGTTCGTCGGAGAGCTTTTCAGTAAGATGGCTGAAAGCGGAAAGCCCTCCTAAGAGGTTGTAAATTTTTGACGCATCAAGCACCGGAAGTTTTTCAATTTAATTTTAATTGAAAGAATTGGAAAATTTTATAAATAAATATCACCAAAAAATATAGACATACGCTACAATAAAAAGTCTTAAAACTGGAGTGGTTTAGTTGGATTATTAACAACACTGAGAGAAGAAACTTCTTCACTTTTACCATATTATAATGATTCTAATTTAATTCTCTTAGTTTTTTTATTCTATATTTTGATAATAATTTAATGGATAAGAGTTCGTGTTGGCATCATAGGATCAGCTTATGTAGATGTTACGTTACATTACACATATTACATGTTACTAACATTTTTCAAACCCTTTGATTGGTAAAAGCTCAATTTTTCTCTTCATAATTCATTTTGCTCTCGAGGCAGTTGGATGCACCTTAGTCCCAAATAATTTCAAAAGCTTTTTCACTTCATTCATACATGAAGTTTGACGTAGCTTGCGACCCTTAAATATATAAAATTTAATCTACTCATTTACACTGTACAACATAAAATTGAAAATTTGTTACGAGAAAATGAAGAGTCAGGGCATGAAGAAAGTATCACTCAGGGGAGAACAAGCTTGCAAAATTGTCTTTCATGGGTCGATGATCACCTAGTGAAATAATTCAATAAGATCCATTTCAATGCTTCTGCGAAATTTCACGCAAACTTGTCAATGAATATTCAACTAGAATATTGCAGCAAAATATGATCCGTATCAGTGGAGTCACATACTTTGTTGCGTAATGATTTTCACAAATTATTTTAAAAACTTTTCATATGGTCATGGGAATGATTAACGAGAGTCTGTACATGTTCCTATCTTTAGGATAGATATCTTTCAAAAATCAGAATAAAGATATGAATTTCTACCATCAGTTATAAATAATTAGTGGAAATTTCAGGAAATCACAATCTATTTGCATTTTGCAGCATATCCACATTGCCAATCAAATAAAATATACCATCTTGTAAACAGATTTTCACAACCAAAGCACTATGAAGAAATAACAAAAATGATAGTTAAACAGCTGTTCTCAGCTATAGTAAACATATATATAGAATTGTGCATTGAAAACGAAATAGTAAATGTTCTAAATAGGGAGTACTTAGGTAAAATCTGATCAACGTAAAAAAACTATTTCTAGGTTCGTGCTTTTGGTAGTAGTAATTACTTTTCATTGGAAAGAAGTAATTTTGATTTATTTAGAAACACACAGATGTAAAACCGGGCCTCATTTGAAATGATGTTAAAATGTTTGCGTCTTCGACAAATTATTCCCACAAATTATTAAAAGAGAGAAAAGAATATTGTTCACGAGGCAGTGGGTAAACACTAACTTATTTGGGAAAAAATAGCAACAAATGCACCTTGGCATTGCATGGTTTTGTATTCTTTGCTCACTAAGTCGTGAGGGACTTGTTAACTTCACCACATTAAGCAAAAGTTCACGTAAATCACTCACTAACAAACCAAACACGATAATTCCGTAACCCGGCATAAATGGTATGTTTCCTTGTTTCTGAAATCCCCGACTCCTCGTGTCGTATATCCGTATTTTGTGACAATTGACAGCCACTTGATTTAAACTCATATAGAAGCCGGCACATCTAGCATACTATATGAAAATGCATGAATTATTTACAATTATGATATTAGGTTATGGAACAATTGGTAGTTCCCATCATGATCGCTTCGTGTTGATAATATTCCACTCATTTCACATACATTCCAGTAGTATATTGCAGTATATTTTCATTAAATGTTCAATAAATAATCATGGCCGTTTAAGTGATTCATTAGCAATTTTCCTCACAAAAATTTTACATACTATTTATGATTTAATATTAGCATGGGAAAAATAACTTAAGGTAGTTTGAGCGAACAATCCCTGCACATAGAATTTGATGAATTTGGCCTCATTTTAAAGAAAAAAACTTATCTTTCCAATAATATCAAAATTTAAACTCCTTGCCGAGCTAATTTTACAGCAATTTGCCTACAAATATAAGCTGTTATACATGGGGTGAATTACGGCTGTGCTCCAGAGGGAGAATATTTAAAAAAAATTAGGAACTTCTAGCTCCTAGATTTCGTAAAAAAACTAACGGTGTGTAGATTGCATGTTTTCTCAACTATTTATAAAAAACAATCTATTACTCACCACTGTAATTTTTACAGCATCGCAAAAAAACTGCTGTTTTGTAGGATTTTCAGCCGTACGGCGGGAAAAAATTAGTCAAGTTAGAGACTTATGTAGCTATATTTATTTAATTACTAACAATTTTGGTCACATATAAATATATTTTTGCGCCATTAATATTACAATATTTATTTCATTCTTCTCACAGACACTGAAATAGAAAAATAAAATTTTAATATGGTCTCCATTATGACTAGGGAACTATATCGCTCAAACCACCTTAAAAGGAATGAAAGGTAATAGGTAGCGCAAGATATTTATGCAAGAATATACATATTCCTGTTTTGTTCAGGAAAATTCCTATAGCTATTAGCTTTGAATTTATATAGAAAATCTCTCATACTTGCAGAAACTAATACTTTTGAAATATTCTTTCAATTATAAAGCAAGCCCAGAAAGTGTTGGAAGCCTATCTACTAGATCAGTAATAAAAATTGGCTGATTTGAGTAGCACAAAATATTCTCTTCCGTAGATGATTGTATCACCCTGTTTCCCAGGTTAAAAATATAGTCACTGGTTAATGTTTGGCCTTAGTGAATATGAAGGCAATACAACGAAGTAGCAAGCAGCTTTAGAATGCTGAGAAAAACAGCTGGAATAGAATGATAAATTCTATTTCAGTCCTCCACAAATCACGCTCCTTCGGAATATCACTTTAGTTACTCCATGAGGGAGCGCTATATTTATCTCGGTATACCTTTCAGTAGGTTATTTCGGGACAAGTAATTTATTTAGTCAACGTTCGTTATTTTATTGTAGATGATTTCGCTCAGTAAAATTGAGGGATCAATTAAAATTAACTAATGGAAGGACCAATCATGACCAACTGCAATTCTCCCTCTACCACCTTCCATCATCTGATTCATAAATATTTGGTTCACTTGCCAGTTTATCTTTTCGTTATGTGCTTTACGCGTTACACTGCGTCTCTTTTTTCATCTGTTTCTCTCCATCTTCATTCCCTACCCTTCTCCCTCCACCATGCACCCACAGAATCCTTTTGCCTCAAAGTCCCGCTAAAACCTCTCATACCGTATCCCTCATTCTCTCCATAAAAAGGCATTGTGCTTCTCTAAATTAAAATCTCTGGACCTCTTTCATCATCTGCCTCTCTCCATTCCGTCTGTTCCCTCACAGCCTCGTCATCCTACAACACATTTCATCGTCCCTCCGCCAAACCCTCTCCCCCTTCTCAATAAGGCATTGTTTAAGTTAATTTTTTCACCATCGTGATTCAAGTGCTGTCTCTGTAGATAGCCTCTCACATTAAGCCCTTCTACCCGCGCCGCGATTAGAGAGAGATCCGTTTCCTGATGGACGGGTGAACTTATTATTTTATGTCATTCTTTATTATCTTCTCTCTCTGGCCGAATATTGCCGAGTTTTTTTCCCCCAATCTCTTCCGAACTAGTTAGATAATAGAACGTCAACTCTTTGAGTTTATGATGGATGCCGCGGATGATTTTAGGATTATTTTTTCGGCGTATATGGTAGATATTGGCAGTTAGTGCTTTTATCCGACGGCTAATGCAGAACAATACATGTCTAACCGAAAGATCAAAATCTATGCTATTCCTGTTTCGTGTTCGGATGATGATTTGAGTGACACTCTACGTTGCTTAAAAGCCCTTGGGAAAATACACAACAAAATTAAGTTTAGTATTTTTCACGCTTTTGTGTACACATTATTCTCTTATGAAGGTTTTTTACTTTGAAAATGCCGATTTATGCATTCGAAGCTCATTCAGTAAAAAAATAGAGAAAGTTTTCTCAGAAAATACTTGAGAAATGTCAATTCTGCAATCTCCACCCTGCACCCTGCTCCGCACTCCATTCTCGTCAGGTCTGCACTCCGTTGAGTCAGGACCCGAGAAAGTTTGCATTAACTTGGAAGCGTATGCCCTTTTTTAAATGAGTAGCCGAGCATTTCGATGATATTGGTTCTTGAACAACGCCCGGACAACGCCACTGCGTAATGAAATCAGCATCGTGCAGGCTCAGATGCATCGAATTCGATTTAAGTCCCGAATTTGGTTCCGAGTTTTCGGCACTGATTTCAGCACTGAATTCAATGTTTACCTTAGCATCGTGTATATGGCTTTTAGTTCCGTCATTTAAATAATCTAGAGCGTGTCTGACATAACACCCCTGGTGTGTCAGAGCACCTATACTTTGTAGTGGTGGGTTGCGGGCTACGGCAAATAGGCTCTCAAGGTAGCTCTTTCCGAAGAGATCCCAGGTCGAGTAGAATAGAAAAAATGGGCGTAGAGCATTGCAAGGCTTTGGTTTCTCTTGTGGCATGCCGGCCAAAATGTGGTTGATCGCCGTAAACGTTGGCTTGTGGTGCGGGTACAGCAAAGGCCTCTTACAGCCTTGCATACTCGGCTTCAAATGACTGAGAAGAGTCATCGTAGCCTCTTACCCTCTTGCAGAAATTCCCGGGTGCTTTTTCTTTAATCAGGAACTACTCGGTATGATATGCGGCAGGATGAAAAGAAATGACTATCTAGGTCACATTGGTGGACTTCACTGAAATAACGCTCCGAAATAGCCCTTGGGGAGGGGGGGTATCGGGGAGGAAGATTTCAAACGGAAGCACGGGATTGAAAAAGGTATCCAATGGAGAGAACGTGCTTTATTTCTATTCCAAGAGAGAATAAGGAACGTCCGACTTTGTGCCAAAGAACAGGGGGGAGTACAAATGAGTCTACGGTCAGATTCGGGGATGGAGGGCGGGGGGGCAAAGGGATAATGCTGTCCTTGAGTATTTTTCCTCGAGACGATAGGGAAGGTAAGGGGAGGGAAGATGTTGTGGTGGCTTAGTCATACTTATGTGCGCGACCGATAAAAGCGGCTTGCTTGGTGGTTATGCTCGAGGGGAAGAGGATTAGTTAGAGGAGGTTTGTGGTTGGAAGTTTGGTTTTACCTACACTCTTTTCAGCCCCAGTTATCGCCTTGGGGGTTCCCCAGCCCACTGTCGTCCTCCACCCCCTCTCTCTCTTTCTTTTAACAGACAGACAGAGGAGGAGAAAAGATGAAAAGGGATATGGTTTTCGTGGAGTTACAGAGAGAGAGAGAGAGGAAGTGGAAGAGAGGGAGAAATGGAAGACTAAAATATAAGGTGAGCGCAGGCTTTTGTTTCCTCGGCCATTTGTCCGCGGGGTGATGGCGTGCGGCGTTTGTTTTCCTTTCCAGAGATAGGGGCGTGGTGACAGGTGCAGCCAGGGTCTGTCTGAAGATTAAAAGAGTTGGAGGGCAAATCGTGGGTCAGCGGATGAGAATTCGCCTCCTTCTTCGCGCGGGCGGTGGTGGTGGGGGTTTTGTAACCACGGCTCTAAAAGGGACGTGGCATTATTTTCGCTCTTCCTCCGTCTTTTGTTTGTTATTGTGTGTGCGCGCGCGCGGGAAAGGGGAAGCAATGAGTGGAGAGGGGAGGGAGGGAATGAGAGGAGGAGGGAAGAGAGATGGCGCCCTCACTACCGCACGAGGAGGAACTCGGGAGAGGAGGCGGCTGTCGACTGCCCCCCGGGGGCAGTCTCCTCGTCTTCCTTCCCTGCCTCTCTCACTTTTTTTTCCGCTGATAGCTTAATGAGGGGAGACGGGAGCTATATTAGAGCGTAATTTATGAAGCTACCGCACCTTCTTATTCGGGTAAGGCCGATAATCAGCGCTGGGAAAGGTAGAAAGAGGAGAGGGAAGGATTTTCCTCGTTTCAAAAACTCGGGTTATCCCATTATTAAGGCAGCTTTCTTTGTCTCAAGCGACGACCCCCCTCCCCCCAAGAGGGGGACGGGAAAGGTTGGGGGCGGAAAGCAAGGAACACGAGGGAAACATCATGCGCCCTTAATCATTCTACTTTTTTTCGGGTCTTGCGATAACGGACGAAGCCCTCTCAGAGTCGCCATTGTACTCCCACCTTGATGATGACTTATCTCGTACCTGCATCTCACTGTGGAGTTTGCCTTCTCGGTCCCATTTTATGCTCTCGACTATTGCATATTCGACCGATTTTGCGTGGTTAGCAAATCTTGCTGGTTCCGGCTTGAGAGGAGCATGACCTCGGGTAGAGGAAATCACACAATAGGAGTGGGGCTCAGTCCCTTCAAAGTTTTCTGCAAGATTATTTCGGTACATCTGTCCGCTCAGCAAACCCCATTTCATCCTCATTGATCTCATGTTCTCCGCTGGCGATTACCGCAAAGTTTCCCTATGTCTGTTAGCTCAATGCAATCGTGTTTCGATAGAAAAAATATTACACTTTTCCGATGAGTGAAATCGTAGGTTGTGATTTGTAAATGTAATTCGCTCTTTTTGTCATGAGTCTACGAATCAAATAAGGGTACATAATTGCTCCACATTAGTGATGGGTCGGTCGTGAGAGATCGAATTCCGAGAGCAAGTTCTCTTAAAAGAAAGATCGATGAACGACTTCTCTCCAATGACCGAGGCGATCTTCACCGATCGCGACAGGAATGATTGCATGACATCAAATATCGATCACGAGACTTGAGACCGACCAAAAAAATCTTGAGTGAGTTTTATAACGAGAGATTCCAGAGTTACTCGCTCTTTCGTGAGATGTAGGCAGTTATTCGATTCTCCGCTCGGTTGCGCTAACAAAGACGCAGCGTAATAACAGTCAACAATTTACATCACGACATAAATATCTTGCATCGAGAGAGTTTTACCAGTTTTGCTGGCTCGCTTTTTAGTAGAATAATAACATCATTAAAAATGAAGACCGAATCCGTTACACTGTCGGCAAAGAGACAGCTGGGTTAAGATTCAAAAGGAATGCAATGGAAATTAAACATGATCCAGGTACTTATCCGTTTGTTAATTCGCCAAGCAATGCATTATTTGTTACTGCGTTGGCTATGTAGTGCCGTTATTTATTACGTGCAATAGGTTAATCGTCACTTGTAAGTAGTATAGTACAATACTATATCCCTATGAATTGTTTTCCTTTGCCGCGACGAGTCGTAAATTGTGTGATAATTAAATATCTGAGTCTATGACGTGGTCGCTTAGAAATCAAACCTGATACCCATGCCGCTGTATTATTTATATACCGGCCGTTTATATAAACAACTGTGATTCATATTGCCAATGCATTTTAAAAATTCAACTCCGCTCCTCTCTCTTCAATCACTTTTTCTAGACTTTGATGGTGTTGCTGTCAATCAAGAATGTTTCCAGTGCTTCATTGGATGTCCGTTGGCTTTCCCTTCGTCTGAATTTTCTTCCCATATGTCTTCCGAAGTATTGGCGTGTTAAAATCACCGGTGAATTCATACAGAATTGTTTGTTTTTGGAATGCAGTTTGCTTTTGGTGTTATTTCAAATATTTTTAACTGCAATCTCATCAGCGAATTCTTTTTTCGGAGAATAAAATTTCGTATGTGCCAATAACTCTCCTTTTCATTTAGAGGAATGGTATTTGAAGAACTTGATTCAGGGAATAATAGCGTGATTCCAGTTAATATAGGTTAGATCCAAACACCGTTCGAGACATGATAACTGCAAATTATGATTACCCACAGGTAATTTGATTCATACTTTCATCATTATACTTTTGTAGTGAATAGTAAGTTAAAAAAATGTACATAGGCTTGATCAGTAAATATCAGTATGAGTTTCCGGAATTTCATTTGCATTTGCGCTGAGTGTAGCTTCAATAAACGGTACAATGTAAATATCGTAATACTGTAATTGGTTGTAAGCAAAAATGAATTACATGAGTGGGCCATTACATCAGCCTTAGGCATCCCATTGAAATCGGCAAGGAGATATTTCAATCAAAATGTACTAACATGTTTAGTAAGGCAATATATGACTTCATACCACCGATACTGTGTCACTTTAAATTGGCAGAAATGCTGTATGTGAGCAATTAAATAAATAAAGACTGTATTTCTGCGTGCAATAGAGCATCATATACTGTAAAATAGTGCTGGAAATTTGTAATCATCGTATCATCCATCAAAGTGTGTATTCGAACATGGCTTGTACACAGGAGCTTACAATTAGACCATATTCATTTAAAATTTAATTCCTTGGAAAGGACAAATTAAAATTTCTGATAGTACTAATTACTCATTGTACATCCAAAATCCCTGGTAAATATTTAGCAGGAAAATTTAGAAGGAACCTGCAGGAAGTTAGCAGAACATTCATGAGGATAATCAGAAACCTATAGTGGCAAAGAAAATCTTATTTTGGTTTAAAAACTGATGCCTATCTTAAACATTGGTGGAGTAATGCAATTATAGCATTGGACTGTTATCAACGTCTATTCATTCCACATTCACTTTAATTCTTATATTTGCCTGACCATGACATTTTACCACCATTATAATGGTATACAGATAGCTTAAAAGACATATATATTTCAGTGGTCATGACCAGCAGGAAGGGTGGAGTGGTAACTGCAGTTGCCACTCCACCCTTCCTGCTTCAAAAATTTCTTTCCTTAAAATGTTTCAATTTAGTTCTGCGCATCACATCCATTCATTTCAATTGCCTATATTTTTCCTACCTCTCCCAATGAAGCAAACCTTTCCCTTCAAAAGTGCCTTTCAGGACCTCATTTCCTCTTAATTACCTACTATCTGACATAAAGTGGACTCCTAAATTTCCTTCACTGTTATATGTAACTTCAATGCCTAGTCAAGTATCTCTTAACTTCTCTTCTATCTTACTTTCATTATCCTTCTCGAGAGCCACTCCTCATATAACTTTAGTCTAATCTCACCCTCTCAACATTAGCCAATGGTTTAGATCCACCGAAGTCCACAACCCTTTATAAAACCTTCCAAACCAACCTTTTGTTTACATCCTATATCAGGACTTGAGGCATTACATATCCCCCATAATTCTTGAATATTGCTGATACAAAACATTTAATATCTTGAGTAGGACACCTCGTTCCACTAAAATTCTGCCCCAGTTACAACTTCATTCCACTATTTGTTTTTTGCTATTTGTCTTAAGCCTCTAATGGTTTCTACTCAATGACCATTCTCAATCTATACTCTGGAGTGAGATGGCAAGCCACTTACCATGAGGAAAAATATCCACAGATGCTGAGTGGACTATGTTCCCTTCGTTCCTGCTCTTCGTCCAATCTGGCATGTGTGAGCCTAACAGCTATAATTACCCTTGTTAATTTCTACTACAGGTAAACAATACATCATAGCATGTCCTTTGATAACAGTTGATTAATATTCATAAATTTACCAAAGATCATGACAATAGGAGTCGACTTAAGACTAAATCATATTGGGGTTTCAAGGAACATATTCAAAATAAGCCAAGTAGTAATTGTAAAAAACCTACACCAACATTTATTTCACTTATTGATTATTAAAAATAAATGGATCTATGAATGGTTGCACAACCCTTAGTTTTCATCACCCCTGATGACAATGACTGAGTCAGACATCGAAACGTCAGCCTACATGGAGACCATCACCCTGTTGGAAACCCGAGAAAGCTTCTTAGGTTCCTCATATCAGTGAAATAAATAATATTACTAATATGTAACAGCATTCATTAAGCATGAAGCATTATAGACCAAATCCATTTTACACTAAAATTTTGTTATAAGTGAAAAATCATTGAATACCTACCATTGCTTTATTATCCATTCATGACCCTCTTCTCCATTAACTTCTTCAATTTATAAAAGGGTGTTACCAAAACTATGAGTGCATACTTGACTTAAATTATGACAGACATTTAATTTAAATGAGGGCATAAAAAATAATTTTATTCTGATCAAGTTGACTTTAAGTCACACAGGAACGACATCTGTACACTTAAGTTGACTTGCTAAGTAATTGAGTACCTGGATAACTTGAGGCACACAACTTATCACATGATATTGTTTGCTCTCTGCTGTTAGTGATGTCTGTTTGGATTTGGAAACTGGCTCTCTTATAATAATTTACTCCATAATACCCTATATTGGCATATATCCTTTGCCTCTATTGCATTCATACATTACTTCATTCACACTCTCTCCTATTCTTAAGACTCCTAATCTTCCTCCTTTAATGTCTCTTCCACCACATCATGAACCCACAATTTTTTCCATCTTCCTCTTACGCTATTCACTCCTCAATCACAATCCTGTTCCAATACTCAACTCTAATCTATTATTTAAACATTGCCAAACCCACAGAGAATAATCCTTTCATAAAGTCCATTACGGTAGCATGAAGGAAGAGATATTTTCAAAATGTCAAAAGAAAATTAATAAAAAGATATTATCTTTAGTTCCCATAAGTATTCAGTAAGTATATCAAGCAAAAATCAACATGAAATACACTCAGAATCTTTACTCTTAATAATCCAAGATGGTATGTATGTTGTTCTAGCAAATTCAATGATTGCATGGGGGAAATAAACATTTGTCACAGTATGCACAGCTGATTTTTCTTCTTTGAATCAAAGCTAGGTATGACATACAACTGTTATCACTCATATGATATGTAAACACTACTGTTTTCTGATTACAGTTCTATAATATAGAGAGAACTGGCAGAGTGGATATTGGTCTGAAGTTATTGATGGCTATAACCATTGATAAGCACTAAACCATTGTGTAAATTAATAATTGATCAGAGGCTATTCCTTGCAAAGATAATAAACATATATATTGAGGTCAGATATTTAGTAAACATTCTTATAACCTGATTGTTCCATGTATTTCATAAAATCTACAGAGTAAACTAGTTATAATTTTGCCTAGATATAGTATTCCCTACCTGTTACATGATATAGTCTAGTAAATGGCAACTAGAGTAGCAATCAGATAGCAGAGAAACTCACTGACGCTTACATATTTTATTGCATTGCATTGGTGCTTCTTAATGATAGCAGAAATATAATCTAGAGGAAGAACGAATGTAGTGGGTTTAAAATTAGCACTGTCAGTGCCAAACAATTTAAGAAGATTCATCACATCCTGCAATCAGTTTTTAAATCCCTACTCATACACATCATAATAACAAATATTTTGTGTGTATTAGGCATTTCTTATAGGTAGCTTAGAAGCAATATATGTTAACTGATAAGAATTAAGATATGTATAACTGTTGAATACCCTGTAAGACATAACTATAATAATCAAATCGTTTTCGTAACCAATTAACATCTCCAATGTACGGGCAAAAGCATTTTGTGAGGGGGAATTAATATAGCACTAAAGATTCAATACTATAACAAAGTGTATTTTTACTGAATATACATTTTATTGAAAGGTACGCAGGTACATATACAAACCATCATTTAATAATATGCTTTTTAAACATTTAGAATCTATGTGGCATTGCGAAAAACATATTTACTGAACATCAATATAATTGACTAGTTTGATTAGTTATCTAAGTGACGAAGTGCATGGTGAAACCCCAACGATTTTAATCGATGGCAACAAACGAAGCATGTTTTGTAAGGAGCGTTTTACATTAGATATAAATCACTCAAGTGGCTGAAAAAATTCATATATTTCAACAAATATTGAGAATAGTAAACGTGAAGTCCTATTCAGTTCACTTTGGCACAAGAAGTGCTTCACGAGAAGAAAACAACATCACGACAGAAGCAACTTCACAAAAAAGTATTCATCGTAGGACTGATTGTTATTATTAGAATCACAGATATATGCACAGCGAATGTCTTGGACTCCTGTATTTGCACTAATACTCTGAATTTATGCTTTATATTTACGATGTAAACAATAAACGACGAATATTACGTTAACCTATGAACAAATCTTCGATTTTGGCATTTATTAACATTGTAAGCACTCGACGATCACGAGACAGTATTTCAGAAGCACAGTAACTAAGTTATAGATATATAGTACGATGTAAACAAACCTTTACCAAAGTTGAACGTTCGCTTTTTTACATGCAATTCACTCTTAGACAAACACAGCAGCAAACTATGAGATTATTTCAGGGGGGACTGTAACTTAAAAATCTACGACGTAAACAAACAAAAACCCACCATTAAAGGCTATTTTTGAAGCACTAACTCTTGGTAAATCTACGACATAAACTATAACTTTAGCATAAGTTGAACATACACTTTCTTCGTGTAACTCACGTCCAGAAACACAACGCAATATTATGCCATTTCAGAAGCACAGAAACTTTTATAACCTCCATGGTGTATTTCCTGTCATAACACATCCATTAGGAGCGTAAGTCTACCTAACACAAATAACCTTTAAATATCAAAATATCACCACAAGAACACACGCAATACATCACAGCACATATAACATTTGTAATCACTGAATTTCCATTATTGCATTGTCACTTAAATACACGATAAACCATCGTTTCAATATTCTCGACAAATATTACGTCTCGTGAACAAGTGAAACAGACTGTAATTGAAAATTGAATTTTAGTGCTACAGTCGGATAATTTGCTTTAAATTCTTACAGCCAAAAGAAAACGTTGATCGTTTCGAACTACATACCAAAATAAAATTTCGCTACTAAATTACTATTAATCATTGGTTTCTATAATGAGTTGTTAATAATTTGTGGTCCATAAAATGTCACTCTTCAATAGTTTTGTAATCAAGTGGGATATTCCTAATATTCTTCGTATAACTATACTTAAAATCACAAACCAAGAGCATTGTGTAAAAACAAAACAAACCTTCGCACGATTGCACAATTGTGCCTTCAATTGTTTTCAAAGAATTACCCACAACTCCACGGAAACCGGCACTGAACGAGGTAGCTGCACTGAAACTCTGTGCCTGCTCTGTGCTATCAAGAGCAAAGCTGTACACCTCGGTCATGCTTACAGTATGAAACTCACGAACGACCAGATTTTTTATCTATCACGATTTTCCTGAGAGATCATTGATCGTAGGCAACTTGGACTGCTCACTAGCTGGAAAATCGGTCTCTCTGATCGACGATCGAAGATCGAATCACAAGCGGGAGTGACCGACGCGACCGAAATCTCTCAAAAGACCGACTTTTCCCATCACTACTCCACATGCGATGACGCAAAACTCAATTAATCTTATTTATTAATACTGAATGGGATCTCAAATCTCTATGGAGCGTCACTCGATAAGCATTGGATGACTCAACCTGGTAATGTTAAGCTTACAAAAATGGAATATAACTCATTGCCTCATCAGTTCACATTTTGCCTTGAACCATGATAAACCTTCAAGTAAAGACCGGTTTCTCATTAAATAACACTAATTTAGAATTCCCATTCCAAAAATATTAAAAAATTAAAAATATATATGGAATACGACTGCATGTATATGCTAGGTATGCTTTTTTGGTGAATCAAACTCATTTGAAACTCACGAGATAGCTATTCGAGGTGAGTTATTTCCCTAAATAGAAAATGGATGACTTGATGAAAGACTGTCTTCGTTTTTCCTTCTTGCTTCGCCAGCCAAGCCACTCTTGTCTGTAGTTCTCTGCATATTAGATCTGCATATTCTTAATTAGGTCTCTGCAGAATAGATGATACAGATTGTATTATGATTTGAGCCCGGATAAGCCATTTGATGTTATATAACCGGTCGATAATATTATTACGACTAAGGGGTGATTGATGAAAGGTTTGCATGATCACATTGGGCGTGCCTAAAAATTACCTTACGTAGGATAGTGCTTAAGATACGCATTTTATACACCCTTCTTCTCTACTAATCCAAAAATTGTGTTGCTGCAGCACTCTAGAAAATACAATCTACTTAACGTAAGTTAAGTCAATATTGCTAGCAAAACATTTAAGCAAAATTCTAAATGAGATTCTTTGTATGGGCCATGGCATTCCATTACCTAGAGACTTATCAATGGTAGGATCGTCTAAGCTACCAGCAAACTAATGAAGACATCAGTCCGCGGGTGGGTGATACAGAATACCTGCTTCATGAGAATGAGGACATGTATTCTTCAGATACAAATTGTATAAGTTTAGAAATAATCGTATCGACTCTTCACTAGGTAGTCTCATCATAGTTTCAATCTGGTCGTAATGATTAGCATCAAATAGAACTATTGATCTTCAGGTGAATAGTGGAGTGATATTCTATCCTAGTATGGTTTGAAAGAACATTGTACTCATATTTCCGTTATTTATGTCATCATTGGCGGGAATGCTTAGCAAGGGTTTAACGGTTCCAACTTCGGAATTATGCTTAACGTGGTAGCACGACCTGGAATCAGGGAGCGAAAGGGAGATGACTTGCGGAGTAGATATATGTTTGCTTACAGTATTAATTGTGAATTACTTTCCCTGAATATAGTATTCTGTTCTTTTTTCTCTGTTTCACATGTCCCTCAAAGTTCTTTGTGTGAAGTTATTTTCTATTTTAAAAAACCCTCTAATTTATTGAAAGTAAAATTCCTGCTGGATAGAAATAAGTATACAGTTTAACGAAAGGTAAGCAAATATCTTCTTTGAAATGCCAAAAATGGTTTATAATTTTTATTCATGTGCAGAGTTTTGGCCATTATTACTTTACATATACAGGCAGGTACTTTCATTTCTGGGAAATCAGTGACGTCACCCCTCTGTTATTCCATCGTTATTTTGTTATCCGCCTTCACTTTGTCTTCGATAAAATATTCCGGGCAGATATTTACGTTTCCTGGAGGAGGGTGAAGCAAAAATACTCGGACTTTGGCGTAGAGCTACTATCTGCATTGTTCTCTGACAGCGAAATTCATATGAAATTGGCGTTTTTAAATTTATTCGAACGTGTATGTTTTCCCATAAGAATATTATCTGATGAATTAAAATTCAAAATCTAATCTCCAAGGCCTTCCGTTCATTTTCTCTCTTACGCTTCATTTTAATTTAAATGCATTTACCAGATTAATTCAAGCCATGTACCTATGTTTTTATTTTGGCTTACATAGGAAGCCCGAAAAGTATCTTTTATAAATGACCGGAGGATTTTCATGTTCTCCTTCTATTAATGGCGCAATTGTCATAATAACTGAAGACTATGTAATTTTGGCACTTTACCAGTTTTTTAATGATTTAATGGAGCAAATTACATCAATATTTGAGTGCACATGTGGTTTTCATTCAAATTTAACTACGGAATATACCTGACCACCACGTTGTTCCCACTAAAGGCCTAGGAAACGTTGCTCTAGCACTCCTATTTTAATTTTTATACCAACCAATTTTATGCGATTTGTTCGAAACGAAGACAAATTTTTGTATCTATTAATACAAGCATTTTCTTTTATAAGCCTTTTCTTTCAAATGAAATAATTTTGAATTCACATAATTTTAAATGTAAATTGGAGAAACCGTCATTTTATTAGCGCTGTTATGAGCATAATTTTAATGTTATCTATGGGAAAGTTAAATTTGCTTTTACCTCATTAAGTTTGCATCAAAATTAAAGTCAATTTGAAACATCTGAATCATAACTGCCTAATATTCAAGGTTATAACATCTCACATAGCCAGGAAATTTATTGTAATATCTTCACTTAGTTTGTTTTGCGTTGCTTTCCAACACATTCCTGTTTCATGTAAAGAGCCCCCACGGAATTCCTCTGGAACCTGTAATTAAAAACTAAATGAAGCTTAATGATTTGAATAAATTATAGTCATCGACTAAATTATTATAGTATCGGAAAATTCACACGTGCTCAAGTCTTTTATGCTGACAAAAGACCGTAGGCTTTCCCGGGGGATGATATGAAAGAAGTATTCTCGGGTTTGGCACCATGTTAGTCTTTCCGTAGTCGACGTTTCGACGAGCAACTCACTCATCTTCCTCAGGGCACAAACTTCCATTCAATTTTTTCCCTGAGGAAGATGGGAGAGTTGTTCGTTGGAACGTTGGCTCTGGAAAGCATAAAATGATGCCATACCTGAGAAGACTTAATTATTTAATGCTACCTTCTGGAGTAATAAGTCCCTATCCCGTCCACATGGGAAGAAATTCTCTCAATGAGCTCTCAGGCCCCAACTCGTCAAACGACCTCGAGAAGTCTGGCCTCTCGTTTCACTTGCCTGTTCGTGGCGCGATTCTTCGCGTGCTGTAATCGCAACACGCAAGCACGATCACAGAAAGCGAGAAAAAAATCATTTTCAGGAATCGTAACGGAATCTTCACTGTGTCCGGAAAACCAAACTCCGGCGCACTACGCCCAAACAAGCCGTCTGTCTGTCTGTTGCTACATAATTGATGTAATCTATTGCATTGCAGGCGGTTGGCAAGAAAAGCGTTCATCCTGATCTCATCAAAACGTTGGAGCACAGGAGTGCCGTGACATTTATAAGGCGAAGATGGGAGGATAGCGTGGGCGGTCGGGTTGGAGAGATGGTGAGTCGCATTTTCAAACCTCCTGGGTGGCACGAAGGAGAAACCCCATGTCAAGCAAGATTAAATATATATTATCTCGACGCTTAACGCTGAGTTACCAATTATAATACCTATGTTTAAAAAATGAAAATGTTGGAGTGTCAACGTAGACCTTATTAATGTAAATCTCCTGCATGCTGCGAAACAAAGTTTATATCACCTCTCTCTTCCCTTTTTACTTTTATTAAGAGAGTAGTGGGGTAAATGTATGAAGAAAATCGATTCATTTTGGCTAAGCTTATATCTGCCGGTTGAATAATGCATTCCATTTTAAATCTGGATTTTGACTGAAAACTATTTGTTACCCCATTATTTTCACTAGCGGTACCTACTGCTAATTACAATCTAAAATTAATCTAACTGAATTAAATTTCTTACGTAGTGCTTTTTGACCTTTCCTTATTTTGACCTGTGTGTTATTAACGTAAATATAAATTTCTAATGAGCACATGATAGTAATATTTGTGTCACTTAAACAAAAGCCAACAAAGCTACTACCATAACGACATTTTGGAGTAATTTGTAGAAAGAACGTTTCACCTCACCCTTCATTATATTTGCGAGAAATAGAATTTTCAAACATTTCATTTCTTCAATTCAGGGACCACAAAATTTATTTTTCCTAAATTCTCCAAGTTCGACGTATATTTAGACGCATCTCAACCACATATATCAAATCTGCCACCCATACTGTGAACTGTGTGAAATAAACTCTGTAATAAATGTATCGAAAACGGTTTTTACGATAATAATTCATCAGGTCAGTTCTAGCGTAAAAACACCGTCGTATGAGGAAGATCAATGAAAGGAATATTGAGAGATTTCGATGAAATAATCTAAAGTGCATATTGCATTAGTTAACTGCATGATTTTCTCAAAAGATATATCTTTGTTTATATATGATTTAAGTTTTTCCCGGTGAATAATATTTAGTAATTCTTCTCGGGCTCTGCACCAGGTAATTGGCTTCATATTGGCCGACGTTAATGATTTAAAAATACTGCACCATCTTTGGTGCAGTATTTTTATCGAAAGGTGAAATATATAATTTTTGGGAAAACCGATATTCTTCAATTGAATTTTTGAAGTTAAATTAACACCCTTAAAAATTCATCCACAGAAAAATTTAAAGGCAAGGGAGATTCATTTGTTACGGATAACGGTTTAGTATGTTTTCTCACGTGGGTTTAAAATTTGAAAAAAAGAAATATCACAATATTGGGTGGTAAATTTTATACTGAGAGGGTAATACTCATTACATTTATAATATCTTATTACTGCCCTCTTTGGGTCAGATGATGAATTATGTTAAAATGAATCTAATTTTTCAGCTAGACAACAGCTAGCTAGACCATAATGCAGTATTTTTTACCAAACTATGAACATAAGTTCCGCAGAGAAACATTTTGGAGACGTCATAGGCCAGTTATGCATCGCCTCATCTTCTCCGTTGATTACAAGATCAGGAAATAGCATTTGATGCAAAGTTACCCCTTCCAGGGATGATTTGCATCACTCTAAAAATTACAAAGTGATCATTAAATTTATAACATATTTTAGACAAACAAGAGCTAATAAATATTTTTAAATCACTTATAACTAATGCTGCCAATACATTTTATTCCAAAATGATGACTCGAGGTTCATTGCGTCCATTTCATTAAAGAACACAATGGGCATGCGATACAAAGTATTCCAGTTCAATCTTAAACCACGCCTCTGTCATAGGATCATATTCCATGCGTCATATAGCATGTTCAAATGATTCAGAGCCCAGTGAGTTCTTTTCCTCATTGATGTAAAAGTAGATGCTGTCTTTTAAATGTATTCTCATCTGTCAACATTCAATAATGCTGCGTTTTCTTGACTGCCGATTTGATAGTCATTCAGCTGTTTTGCCGGTTATGCCTCAATCGCCCTTTATTATCATATTTCGCCTGCAGGAATTTTAAGAGAGTTTTATATTCAAGATCTATGAAGAAACTGTGTAGGAGATGTGTGTATATACTAGAGGAGCAACTGCTCGATCGCTGCGCCACGTACAGTGGATAAGAGGAAACGGCATTATTTCACAAGATGGCGGAGAGGAAAAATCGCACTTCTCAGGTTTGAAAGTTTCCCATTTCTAAAGTAGTTGATGCATTGTTGTGTTGAAAGTGTTAAACAAATTTGCAAAGTTTGCATAATAAGTGAGGTGAATTTAGTTTCGATATCTCTGTTTAAAGTGGGTGAAAATCGCGAAAAAATGTGCGAGACGAAAGCTCACCTTCGCGATGAGCGGAACATCTCATTGGTTGTTGCATAAAACGGTTTTATGGAAATAGAACCTGTCCTAATCCGTAAAACGTTTTATAAAACTCGGTTTTATAAAACGGTTTTATCGTTAGCAAGCTCATTTTTATAAAATTAGTCGGTTTTATAAAACGTTTTACCGAAAATTTTACCGTGAGCAACAGGCATAAGAGATTTTTGCTGTGCTGGGAACTTGCTGGTGAAATACTGCTTTTACAATCATGGCTGGCATGGTGACCCATAATGTCCGAAAAAACCAATTTACTTACAACTCGTTTATTACGACGTTGCTTTCTCTTCGGAACTCATCCTAAAAAAATTGTTTGAACTTTTGAAGCTCGGTAGTCGTATTTCATTCATATAACGTCATGTTTAGTAAAAACGGATTTTTGGTGTTAAAGACTGCAATATCACAAAAAATTAGGAAACTGCATTTTTCAATTAGCTTTGCAACAATGCCCTGACTCAGAAGCACTGGGGAATTTTTTCCCGTCTTATTTGAATGGAGCCTTCTCAGTATTAATGTATGCATTAATATTCATATTGATTAAAGTTATCACTTATCTGAGGTCAGTATTTACAGTTATTTTGTAAAAGCAGATTTTTTTCATTCTTGAGTTGTAAGTTATGAGGGTTTCATGCATCCAAAGCAATGCATTAAAAGTAATAAAATAATGAGTAGAAAGACCATACTCGGCAGTACTTACCCATATTATTGTTTTCTTGCCGTATAAGCGGTCTTAATGTTGTTTTATAATCATTTTAGTTTATTATTTCTTCGTGTTGCAGGTGTTATTGTCATTATGATTGATAGTTGAATACTTAGAATTGGATCCTAGAATATAAATATTGCTGCGAAATACCAGAGCACTAGGTTTTCTAGCATTGTATCACTATGGTAACTCTTTTCTCGATGGTTTTATTGTAAAAATACCAAAATTTGGCCATAGCATTTGAAAATTAAATAGTGAATTAAATTAACATACACTGCCTTTGAGTGTTTGAAAAATATTTTCGCCAATCACTTGAATAAAAAAACAATAGTTTTGAAACCTGTAATTTGTAATTATAAAATTTTGTGTTTATTTAAAATGATAAAATGTGGATTAGACTTTGGAAAAAGTTTTTCTATATGAAATAAGTCCCTGGCAGTCAGTGCTTAAAAGAAATATCTTAATTAAGGTAACTCGGCTGTCTGAATGATGCAACCCAATGGAAACCGATGTGGGAAACGAGTGGAACTGACAAACTGCTCGCTCTAAAGAAATAATGTGTAATTATCAATAACAATTATTCAATTAAATATTATGCAATAAATAATTAGCAAAAAAAATAAATGCTATAAAGAAATAATATGTAATTAACATTAAAAATTGTATTTGGAGCTCAGCCACTAAATCTATACATAGATGTAGTTAAATATGTAACTGGGAAGCATATAAAAAAACCAAGTTATGATATTTTTGTCATTTAACTGTTTAGTTAATAGCTATTAGTGATAAAGGGTCATTTATATGTCGACTTCAAAGTGTCTTGATTAACATATCATCAAATTTTCCAATTTATGAACCCAGCAGCCTAATACTTCTTACAGTGGGCTCCAGTTTGTTGATTGATTGGATATTACACAAAAAGCGACGATATTCATAAGCTTGCCTATTTCTTAAAAATAAAAGGAACTACCAATCTTCACTGGTTCGAGCCCTCTCGTAAAGAGGCTGGGATCTGTGACAGCCACCACGACGGAGGTGTTTTAGCGCTGCAACCATGAGAAATAATAAATTATTATTATTTTACAGTTACACATAATGAAACATTTTATAGTGTATTTATTACCATCAAAGCTAGAATCATGATCGAAAAATTACATTTTTCAGGTGTGGTTTCCTGGTTTACTTTCAAATAACAATGCCAATTTTCACATCGAATTCCAATAGAGACAAGAGTATGATGAGAGATGGTAGATGTTATAACAGTGATGGTAGATGGGATAACACTGGAGAGATGTTAGAGAGTATTGAGTGTATAAATTGGACTTGGTATGCATTGTTATCTAAGAACTAACAAATTCGTTCTCGGCCACAAATAATCCCGGATAAATGGCATCCTTTCTTCTAAAACGCGTAATATTTCCCATTTTCAGCGCATCCCAGACCTCTCGTACGTGAGCCAAGTACGTGGACCCACGTTCCGAATATCCGGAAAAGAAGTGCGAGACATGAATACCAGCTAGATTCATTCTCGTTGCGTCCCTGGATTCGAGCCTCCCCCGCCCCCTCGAACTCCCCTGTTTCCCCCACCCGTCCACCCCCAGCCAAATCCACCCCCTACCAACCTCTCCCCGTCTTAAATCTCCCTCTCTAAATCCACAATTGCGTCACACAACCATCCGCTGCAGTTCGTTTCATCTTCGTCCCTAGTCACTCACTTGGTCAAACGCCCTCTGGCTGAGAAAACTTAAGAATATAACGTAAATTAAGGTAGTTTGAGTGAAAAAACATCTCACCTTGAATTTTATTAACTTGACCTCATTTTATAGAAAAATCTATCATTTTTTCAATGATGTGTAATATATATGACCGCAATATAACAAAAAATTAGGAAACTGCATTTTTCGATTAGCTTTGCAACAATGCCCTGACTCAGAAGCACTGGGGAATTTTTTCCCGTCTTATATGAATGGACCCTTTTCAGTATTAATGTATGCCTTAATATTCATATAGATTAAAGTTATCACTTATCTGAGGTCAGTATTTACAGTTAATTTGTAAAAGCAGATTTTTTTCATTCTTGAATTTTATGTTATGAGGGTTTCATGCATTCAAAGCAATGCATTAAAAGTAATAAAATAATGAGTGGAAAGACCATACTCGGCAGTAATTACCCATATTATTGTTTTCTTGCCGTATAAGCGGTCTTAATGTTGTTTTATAATAATTTTAGTTTATTCTTTCTTCATGTTGCAGGTGTTATTGTCATTATGATTGATAGTAGAATACTTAGAATGGGATCCTAGAATATAAATATTGCTGCGAAATACCAGAGCACTAGGTTTTTTTTAGGAATATTAACCCCTTCCTGAAAAACATTTAGAGCAATTTGCCTGAGAATATAAACTGTTTTGCATGGGATTGATTAAGCCTGTGCACTTCAGAGGGAGAATACTGAAAAAATTCAGAATTTATAACATCTAGATTTAGTCAAAACCTAACGATATGTATCTCGAATGTTTTGTCAACAATTTATAAACATTAATATATTACTCAACGCAGTTATTTTTACAGAATCGCTAAAAAAACCTTGCTGTTTTTAATGATTATTAGCTGTACGTCGTGAAAAAATGAGTCAAGTAAGAGAATTATGGGAATAAATTTATTTAATTACTGTGAATTTTGGACGTGTATTTTTTACTATATTTTTGCGTCATTAGTACTACAATATTTACTTCACACTTCTAAATGACGCTGAAGTTAAATATTAAATTCGAATGTGGTCTCGATTATGACTAGGGAAATATTTTGCTCAAACTATCTTAAGGCAGGCTAATTCTGAACATTGCATTCTGGGTATTGCCTGATATTTACTCGGGCCGAAATCGCCCGTGACTTAAAACCCATGATAGTACTTATTTGTTGCCTAAATTAGCCAACTGGATTTTTTTATACGAACACCAATGTCCAAGAATGTTTATAATTCCAAGCAATGAGCTTTAATTTTTGCTTCTTGAACATCCATTATACTGAGAAAATGTGGAAACGCGTACTCCATATTTAATCCATCTTTAGTAGGTTATTAATTTTAATTTCTGTAGCTGGCTGCACAGGTTTATTTGTCAAGGAATCTTGTAATTGTTCATCTTAAGAATTCAATCAACTATGTCCAACATAACGTCACAAATATGAGTGAGAACTTTTCTCCTTCCTTCGCTCGGTCGAGTAGTGTATGAACAAAAATCGTTAATATTACTTTTACAAAGCCGTTTCTCGGAATGTATGAGCAGTGAAATTCAACACTCTACGTGCACTTGCTCAAGGTATCAGTCCTATCACGTGAGATAATCTCAGGCAGCTGTTTAATCACCAACATATCCTTCAAATAAAAGATTGATCCAAAGTGTAAAAAAAAGCTGAGGAAATAGACTGCTATGCATGCATTTCGGTTATCCAGGTGACCACCCACTGGGAGAGGTTTCTGTTATCGTAAACACATGCGTGTTGCCCGAGGCTTAAAGTCCAAGTGTCATAACATATCCTTCATTTACCACCTCAGTTAGCACTGCATTTAATTTTGCACCTGAAATTATTCTAATTCTAAGTAAATTAGAATTGTTTGTTATTTGCAGATTGTTCTTATTCAAAATTAAAATTGCGCATGAACTGGATGAGTTCACCAGTTCATTTCCAGTGGCGATTGATAGTCTCCTTGAGAAAATATTGTCTTTGCGTAATTTCTCGGGAATTAGTGACTTTATATACCTTTCCTGCCAATAAAGTTACCGTGTCATAGTTTTTTTTGCATGCACTAAAAATGATGAGTCAGTAATATATATCTAACTAATACTAAATAATAAGTTTTATGAATTAAAGTTGTTTGAAAACAATTTTGATATTTATAATGACTTTTCGAAATTGTTCCTGTTTAAAATGTCCATTCATAAACACTTTACACATACAAATGTGCGCTAAAGACCACCCATTTAAAAATTTTGAGATAATACTTTGGAAATGGAATCAGTTGGAATTAAATCTCATTCAAAGGAGAACTTGTAATTGAGTATCTTTTTGTTAAATGGAATGAATTGCTACTTGTTTAATTATACATATAGTGCCACCCATCGTTAAGTAATATATAATTTATCTACATAATTTCGCTCTAATCCAAGGAAACACGCCTGCCAAACATGCGTGTTGCACCCCAACGTGAGAATCTTCCGGTGGTAGGCTATTTAATATTTTAAGTGGTACACGTCTGTTAGCACATTGGAATCTATCTATCAATCTCTGAGATCACTTTTGTGAGGTCTTCAATGCGTCAATATACTTTAACAACAAATAATGTTCTCTTGGCGATATATTAAATTAAAATATGCAAATTTTTATAGCAAAACCTTAAGCTTTCTATGATTTTTTTGT
Source organism: Pyrrhosoma nymphula (assembly GCA_963573305.1). Taxonomy (NCBI): domain Eukaryota; kingdom Metazoa; phylum Arthropoda; class Insecta; order Odonata; family Coenagrionidae; genus Pyrrhosoma; species Pyrrhosoma nymphula. The sequence goes on from OY754338.1 coordinate 86,951,291, forward strand.
CGAATAACCGAATTTCTTGCATTCATTTTCATTGTATTTACGCCATCTTTTACTTTCTTTCGCTTGATTTGATATTTTGCGGTACCTATGATTAGATGATAGTCTTTTCTAGCTTTCGCAGTGGCAGTTTTTGCGTCTCCTTTCACCCTGCGACTGTCTTTCTCACCCATTTTTCCTTTTTTCTCTCTCTCTTTCTCTCCCTCTCTTCCACTCACCCTTATCACTCCATCTCCGCCTCCCCTTTTCGAAGAGGAGGTAGGAAAGGAGAGTGAAGTGTATGTGGCCTTTGGGTCATCACATTCCTACGTCGACATTCCATGTAAAATTCATGGAATGGTAGACAAGACCGCGAAAGCGTTTCCAACCGCCTCACCCCCCCACCACCTTTCCCCTCCCTGCTCCTCCTACACCTCCCCCTTCTTCCCCCCTCGCCATTCTCCCGCTGTCTCTTACCCTTCATCCCTTCATTCTTTAAAATTCTCTCGCTCTCTACCTTCTCTCCCTTTTTGTATTTTCCTCCGCGTTCCCTTCCTCACCCGTTCTCTTCTCTCTCTTTTTCCCTTTCGTTGTCTCTTTGTCCTTTCTTTCGTTCTCTCTATTCTTAATAAAAATAAAGAGAACTTAGTAATTTTCCCACACTTTTTTATTGATCACTCAACCAGTTTCCACGTACTGATCACGTCATTTTCAAGAGCTGAGTACATGATTTTTATTAAGATTAACTTCCACAAAGTCTACCATTGATCTAACTCTCTATTCTTTCCTAGGGTGACCCGCAATGCCCATTGAACGCGGCCGAAGCCGTTTTATAGTTCAACCTAGAGGAGTCATCCCTTGTCTTGTCAGTCAGCCTTGAACTCACGGCCTTTGGCTCTGCGTTATTTCGTTTTATTTGGACTACCCTACTAATCAAGTTGCTGAGAGTGAATATGGTATTTAATTTTGGGCCTGTTGCCCTCAGAATATGCAAATTCAAATAGGAAATTTCGGGAAGTGTCATATACGTTCTGTTGCATTGACCATGCAACAGAATGTACATGGCCTCATAGGCAATGCGTAAATTGGTATGATGGATTAAATCCAAGGTATCGGAGCTAAGGTCACTTATTCATAGAGAGTAATATTATATTGTGTTTAAATGCACAACAGCATGGTGATCAATAAAAAACAGCCCTTTGTCCTCCCTAGTCCAATGCTAGTTCTCTTACATTATGATTGTTCTTTGAACCAAATTACCTATTTAATTGTTCTGCACCATTCTCTCGATGCATCCCTAATGCGACCTTTCCTCCCATTTTCCCTTTTAATAGGTTTCTAACAGTAGCGTATCTTAGAGAATGTTCAGCCAAAAATGTTTTGCTTTTACCCCTGGGACACCCTGTGGACTTTCCTTAATTTGGAGGTTTCATTTTTTCACTTCTCATATAACCTTCTTGTGAAATTCGTATACAGATTTATTGAGCTTCAGCATTAGTATACACATAAATTACGGTATTTATCGCAATACCATTGTGTTTCAATGATTTACACTTCCAACGTTTCCCAGAAATAGAGGATAAGGAAAATATCAACTGCAAATGGACAGCGTAAAGGTGGCTTTAATTCCACTTTTCATGCGTTTTTAATGTCTGGAGAATGTGCAGGAATGTATTACTGAGCAATTGGCCACAAAGTTAGTTATTCATTTCATTCATCATGCGTACCATATCAGATGGTTCACAAAGCAGTGCGACATTATTCAGAAGTTATTTGAAACTGATTTTACTTCGTAAAAATTCCACAGTACGTGAAAGAAATTGATAAGTACAGTAAGTGAGATTATTTTCAAATCGCTATTAGATTCTATCAAGTGAAGCCTGATAATAATTTGATGTCTATTTTGGAGGTCAGTTGGCTGAGTATTCTCAAAAATCTATCCCAATACACGGAATTAGGAAGAAAGAGGGAGAATTAATATTGATGATAAATAATATTTTCTAGCATTAAAATGAAGTGATACCTCCATTATGTGGACTTCATGTTTTACTCGCAACCCATTTGATTTATTTCAATCTCCAATATCACTTATTCTGTGCATATCTGTATACCCATACAATGTTTACCTGGTCACTAATTTTTATTTTACCTGATCCAGGTGCTTCCATTACAACGTCATTGTCTCGACATAAATACGTCAAATTTTCGACAATATCTTGAAAATAACATTTAAGCGTCAAAACTTGAGTAGGCCTAATAATAGATTGTGGACACCGACAAAGTACATATATCCATTCTGACCACATTATCGCATCATGAGAGAGACCTCGAGGCAACATTGAACTTTGCGGAGCTCCGAGGCCATTACCTTTCTCCGCATGGATCCCTCGATCGCTATTAAGTGCCGCTTCGCCCTAACCCATTTCCCGTGTTTTCTCGGGGGCCCCTCTGCCCCCTCCCCGCCGACAGCGCTTCGCCCTCAACCGTGCGCGAAGGGGTGCTTCCCTCACGGGGTTCATCCCGTCTCCCTTCCCCAAATGGCGAGCTATTCCCACGCCCTCCCCCTGCGACCTCGCACGCAAGCGGCCACGCCGGACCCAGCCAGGGTGAGACGGGAGAGGAGAAGCCCTTCTCGCGTAAATTATCCCGAAAATGAAACTGTCACTCAAGGATGCGAAAGTGGACGTCGCGGACGCTGGATTGTTACGGGGTGAGCGAGGGGTTCTGCAGCGGGGGTGGCGCGCGTATGCAGGGGCAGGGAATGGGTTGGACGGTGGCGAAATGGGATTTATAGGTGAGGGACCGAGGGGGTACTTTTTTTCCGAGCCGCGGAGGTGTGGGTGGCAGAGGAGGGCGGGGTGAAATTTGAAGGGCGCTCGCAGTGAGGCTGTCGTCGTCTGGCCGTTCTGCCGGAGAAGGCCTCTGGATATGCGCGCTCACCGTCCGCCTAAACACATCACAAACACCGGCTCAACGAATCGGTGAGTCGGTGTTTGTGATGGGTCTAAGATTTTTAAGTGGGCGGCTCGCTGAGCGGTTGAAGGTCCGTGGCCGGCGCTCGGCGGGGAGGCTCATGGGGAAGTGGGAGGCGTTGGTCGGGAAAGAGGGAAATTGCAAGACTAACCGGTGTTACACGGAGAGGGAAGGTCGTGGAAATTTATCCGCTCCATTCACCAGGGACTTCCCAGAAAAATTATGAAGCAACATCTATCTAAATTGCGTATTATTCACACAGAGATAAGAATTTCTCCGATAGGCCAATAAGGGAGTAGGGAAGTCTCCCATCCTGATTTTATAGCGAGGTATTTTCTAATTACTACTCTAGCGATAAGTAACAATAATACTAAAGACTTTATTCCTCAACATCTTTTTCATTTATCAGCAAGAAAAATCTTATCAAAAGGGAATATAGGTACCCCTACGGAGACACTTCATTTTGGGCTTACCGACTCGTTTTTCTTCGATAACACAAATAATATGATATTGCGGCGTAGGTTTCCGCGGGACTTGAATGAAGGCTTGTCCATTTTTCGGGTTCCCACCACGTTTATTGTTGAAATTGGACAACAGTTTTGACAGGTTTCCTCTGAGCCTCTTCAGGTCGAAGAGGCTCTTATTTTTCTGATCTATATTTATCATTTGGATTTTGTTTTTAAATCAATAATTACATTAAAGTAGACATCGACATCTTATTCTCCCATGTCACGGCCATTTGTATTCGCCTCAACGTATTGGCAGTCCATTTCTACTACAACTGCAATTTTTATTGAACTTTGTCACTTGCAATATGCTTCAAGAAGTTAGAATATAAATCTCAGACATTGAACTCATACATTACTCATAATTAATTCCTGGGTGAAATTTATTTTATGACGTAGGTGATGGCCTTTGCTATGGAATGGACACATAAACAGTCAATTACATTATGCTGCACTATGAGACTTAAATGTTTCATTACTACAGTTACAAAGACTTCTGATGTTATTCACTTATTTATGTCATTAATTATATAAAATACTCTACCCATGTTATCCTTGACAAGATTTGTTTCCCATTATCCTAATAACCCCACTTTCTCACTACCTAAAAATCAATAGAAAATTAGTGAACGATCAACTAAGGAATAGTTCTCGCAGAGGTTAATGAATTATGTTAGAAATCTTTCATAAAACTGCCATTGTATTCTCGAAATCCACCCGGCAGATGAAAATATCCAGCGTCGGTATCTCTGCCTCGAGTAATATATCCTGTCGTGTATGCATTCCACATATCAGAAAGTCCCCGGGAAACCCAAGTTGAGACTAATTTCCATTTTCTTCGGCGGAATCTTTTTGATGCAATGCCATGAAGATGCAAGATATGATTATGCTACCTAAAAGTGATGATTTGTAAGTTATTTATAGGAAATAATTACTCTAAATACTTAGATTCAACGAAATTCATGAGATTGAAGTTTGGTTATAGTTAATTATTATAATACGCAGGTTTTCCAACAGAATTTACCTTTTGTATTTGTTGTAGCAGTGTTCTATTATTTAATGATACCCTCGCTTGCTATTTTCAACCCAATACTTTTCATGTATTTCCATAAATTTTTCTCACTCTACGGCTATGAACAGATTTCACCATATATTATACTACTTAGTATCTAATAATGCGTGCGTTAAGTTTTGCTAACAAATTTTAATTGAGTTAATCTCTTAAGCATGTACTGGAAGGATTTAATATTATCAGTTATTTTCCATAATACCTAGATATGTAGGCTGTTTTTTTATACACAAAATGCAATTCCCATTTCATTAGTCAAGTATCTTAACCACACAATAGATGAGACCCATTTAGCACATTTAGGCTGTTTTCGATTTTATTGAATGAAGCAAATTAAAAATGTTAATATTATTATATTAATTAAATGTAATTACTTATAATAGCATTATTTTGTAGAGAGAGCATATCACTTATTATTTTGATGGCCCTATAAAACTCCTTAATTTAAGGTTTGAAATGCGGAGGAATGTTGAGCTATAAATATTTTTCTCTTTTGAAATAAAATTGATAGCATTCAAAATTATCTTAAGCTCTCTTGAATCGTTAAGATGTCCTAGAGGTGCTCCATTCAGGTTTAGAAAATGTTTCGCAAACTATCATTTCAACGATTATTCCGGAAAATGAAATGGAAACTTAACTTTTTAACTTCTCATATTTGAAATTGCGATGTAATTATTTAATCTGAAGTCTTCCCCTGTCTGCACGTGGCAGACAGTGTGTGCGAAATGACCTTATGAACGCTTGTCAAACCATCTCCACTTACTTTTATCCTAATTTCCTAATGCTATTTCATTCTTTCATTTGATTTGGCTTGATGATTTTATATCACCTGAGCAAAGAGTTGACGTTATTGCATATTTATTCCTTTTATGTTTCCTACCTTTATATCTCGCAACTGGAATTTCACACCCATCAGATTCAATGATCTTTAATACTTATCAAAAATTGTAGTTATGAAAATATAATATGTATCATTGCAACAAAGCTGCACAAAACCCACCACACTCAAATCCTTGGAGGCAGTTATTCAACGTTCTTATATAGTGAATTACGATAACCTATATTATTATAGAGGAATCCTTTCAACCACGCAAAAGGAGGGGGGATTTAACATTGATGTTGTTGTCTTTGTCTTGCAGACAAAGACACACCTTGAATATTTACCCTCTCATTACGGGAGAGGAGTTTGGAAAGCCTATGGCCGTAGAAAAGAATGCAAGGACTTTTGTGCATAAAGCATTTTGGAGTTTGAAGCAGCATTATTCGTTCAGTCAAATTGAATTAACCTGCGTGAAAAAGGCATACTGCTTTGCACTCGTTGGTTCAGAAATCCATTTTTCAAGCAAGCATTTGCCCTAGGTTATTTAGTTTAGTTAAGTTCCTAGAAAATATCCAATTTTTATGCTATTCGTGTAAATTTCTATATTAGTACTTACGTCTAGTAGTGGTGTTTCCTATTTATCAACTTTTTGCACTGTACTACGTAGCAATGGGGTTAATACAAATCGGTGGGGTTCTGTTGACAAGATAGGAATGTGGATATTTGGCTAAACAATACAAATATCGGAGAAGAGAATTCATATTTTTTGCTGAATATGTAAGGTGGGGACTTTGAAAAGCCTATACCATTGAAGAGAATGTAAAAAAGAAAGTGAGGTATGGGAGCAAGAAAACTGACCGAGGATATTGGTGGAAGATCCGTTTGCAGCGCTATTATTGTTTTTCATCTTTTATTCCTCATACTTTGAAGGATCTCTTCACCGGTGTGGGCATGATGAACGGTTGATATCCGCTGACGTGAAATCACCACCGATTAATTTGAGCAGAGACAAATTCTTGGAACATCAATTTTTACGATAAAGTTTAACATTTTTTGGTGAAATAGGGGGGTTGAGGACTCTAGGAAAGACTTAAGACACTGAGGATAGTTTAAGAAGGAAAGTTATTTGAAGAGAGAGGCAAGAGAACCGAAAGAGAAGAAAGGAGGACATTTGACGTAATTTTTTTGCAGGATCGCAATGTTTTCTTAAAAATTCCTTTCTCCAAAAATCTTCGGGAAACTTCTTCATTGGTCGTAAATGAAAAGGAAAACTTTGTTATATTACACCAATTTATTTTCAGGTATTACTAGTTTCGAGCTACCCTGGATGGTATATAAAGATCATATTTTTGCTTTTACTCTTCGTACCTGAAAATGACGCCGCTGCGTCGAAACTAGTAGTACCTGAAAATAAATTGGTGGAATATAACAAAGTTTTCCTTTTCATTTACGATAAAATGAACTCCCACAAGGTTGAGCCTGAGACGTTGGAGATAATTCTTCATTGGTATTGATATTGGCAACCCAGTACTTTTTTGTGGCTACTTCTCTAAGCCAGCAGAAGGAACCACAGTCAAAGCCTTTGTTCATTAGTAATATATTGTTGGATGAAAATATTTACATTTTTAAATACATAATTATTTACCGAAAAATTAAATATTGTTACGCTTAGTGATTTCTTTTTTCCATGTAGGTAATAACCACTTTAACGATTATGGGAAAGATTTTTGTAATATTCGATAAAAATTAGTTGGGAATAATAGAGAAATTTATGTGCACGAAGAGAAGATATAGCGTAAGGTATCAATGCATAAAATTTAAATTTCGTGACGAAACCAGTGGGTGGTAGACTTTTAGAAACCCTAGGTCCATTTAAGAGATCGTAAATAGGGAATAGAGGTAAGAAAGTGAGGTAAGCAACATGTTTTTTTTAAATATTTGGTGACATTAGTTGGGAATTATAGAGATTAATTGACGTACACAAAGAAAATACACTTTCAGCGTATCGTATCAATGTATAAAACTAACATTTCCTGGCGAAACCAGGGTGTTGTGGACTTGAAGAAACCCTAGGTCCAGTAAAGAGAACGTGAGGAGGGAAGTGAGGTAAGAAGGAAGGTTGGGAGGCAGGGAAACGGAGCGAGGAGATGGAAGTTTTCGTGGAGGGTAACAAGAACATGCTCTCGAGTTGGGGGGTAGGGAAGGGGTGGATGAGAGGGAGTGGAAGGGAGGGAGGGAGAGGGAGTGAAGAAGCAAGAGGGGAAGAAGATGTGCCTCTTCCGAGAAATTGAGAAAGAGGTGTGCGCCGGCCGAGAGGGGTGAAGTTGGGGGGGTGGTGGAGGAGGGGTAAGCACCACGTGCGCCCAGGGGGTGGAATGGGGAAGCATGGAAGAGGAGGAGGAGGAGAAGTGAGGGGCGGGAGGAGTATATAGAGAGACAGAGGATAGAGCCATGGAGGCGAGCGAACGAACGTACGTGTGAGAGAACTGTGGAGGGAACGGGAGGGCAGGGCAGGGTATAGTAATGAGATGGTCTCACACTGATGGGAATAAATGGTCCTCCAGAGTGGGTTGGAAGCGAGAGGTCTTGCGGAAGGGATGGTGCTGCCGCTCTGGCGGAGACGAGAGCAGGAGGAGGAAAAAAAAGGATGCCAAAAATGCCTTGCGGCGGGAAATGGAACTAGTGAGACAGAAGGGAACGCCTCCTACTCCCTGTTTCCGTCCACCACCTTCTCCCCCCCCTCTCCCGCATCTCCCCCTAACCACCACCCACCCTTATCCCCCCCCAACCTCACCTCCACCTCTCTCTCACCTATGCGAACAGGGAATGGAAGGATTCTTTAAGTTCGAGGAGAAATCCTCAAGGAATTCGCAAGATAATGGGAAATCTCTTGCCCTTCCCCCTCTTTATCCCGTTCCGATTGGCGGAGACTTCTCATGCGGTTACTGATCCGCATTAATTTTGACAATTGCAATTCCAAGGAACGAACCTCTCGGGTGATATCAACGGAAAGCGATGTCATGTCCCCTGAATTGGAATCGGCATTTATCCCATCTTCGTTTATCTTTATTTAAAAAAATATTTATATTAATATTACTGATCGACCCCGCCGATATTATTACGCAAATTGGAATCTGAGGGACGGAGGGCCATAATTAAATAGATCTAGGTACATATTGTGCAAAAATACGTCGGGAAAAATATAAATCATCAAATTCATCGGCCCTTATTTAGCATATGCTGCTTCAACGCGAATTCAGACGATTTCAGAAAATCAAATCGTGGGTACGAAGAGGTAAATTTTACAATTAAGTTGAAACGGATTAACTAAGTAGATACTATGGAATCAAGTTGGCAAATGGATGACTCTCTTCTTTCATCTACATTATCCCGTTATTACATCGTTCCATATACTTTGTTTTTATCTTACGTTGCTCTCTATAATACAATTGATTCAGTCTATCTTCAAGTATTCGAGAACACTGAAAAATTGGCGCATAACCTGTGATCACAATGTGCATCTGCTTAGCAAATGGGTGCGCCAAGCACAGGAGTTAGTAAATTTTAACATTAAATATGTTGTTACAATTATATTTAACCTGATTAAAATTATGAAATGAAGAAACTTTCATTTCCACACACAGTATTAATCCACACTTTTATTCACACTATCGACCAAGGTTTCAACGGATTTCCTTGAAAATGAACCTGGGTCGGTATTGTAAATTAAAGTGTGGATTAATACTATTGGAAGTTTCTTCTTTCTTTCATAACGAAAGAGTTCCACAAAGTTAAGCCTGAAACTATAAGTCTAAGTTAAATTAAAAACAGAATTCTCTTGGACTAGCCACGGCAGTAACTTGAGCGGAGTCATCCGTTGATAAACATTCAATTCCAATGTACGAAGTTCACAATGGGAAAATCATTCACTAGGACTTAGAGAGGTGAAGGATCTTATGACAGTATAACTGATTTTAGGGCTCATCGTGAACTATGGCAAATCTGGTTTCGAATCTCTGTCCGAACGAATTTGCACTATGCATTTCACGCATTTGTGCAGAAATAAATGTATTCGTGTTTCATTGTGCGCCACTGGATTCCTTTTTGTTCACCTTGCACAGGGTCTAATTAACCATTTGCCCGCGAAACGAAGCGCTTTGTCTCGAGGTGGCAATATGGCGCTGGAAAGGAAGGTTTAATTAGCGTCGAGCTCGGGATGGAGAGCCAGTTTAGACGCCGACCGACTTTGTGGCACGCCATTCGGAATGCCTCGACAACATACGCCGCCCCTCCCTCCCAACCGCTGTAAATCTACTGTACCACGCGGCCCCTTGATGTGAAAACAAGCGAGAAATCGGAACGTACGAATTCCCTTCGCTCTGAAAATAATTCCGAGGAGGAAAAGAGAAGAGGAATTATTGTTTGCTCGCCAGCCTCGCGACTGACGTTCCGTGGGAATATTCCGGTCTCTCGACCATCGGCTCTCTCTCTCTCTCCATCTTAGAATCCACTCCTCTCTCTCTCCTCAAACACTCTCCTCCCTTCCTGCTTGCTTTCCTTCCCTTATTCGAGCGGAAGATCTGTTCGCACGCCCGGCTCCTCCGCGTCGCCACCGCCCTATAAAGACGCAAACGTGAACTTATTTCCTTTCCCTGCCAGTCTTGTTTCCACCCCCCTCCCTTCCTCCTCCTTATTTACCCCTCCCTAATTGGTTCGTTGGGACCGCAAAGATTTAACGGGAGCGAATACGCGGGGAGCTGGGACGGAGTCCGGAAAAGAGCGAGACCTGCCAACCAGTCGCCCGCTCTGCCGATGGAGTCCCGGGTCTGACGATCTGAAGGGAAATCGGTGAATAGCGAGGTATTTCTGTTCCTTATAAAAATTGCTTCATTACTGCTCACAACTGCTTCGTAAATGCACTCGCAACTTGCACTTTAAGTCTGAGAAAATAAATTTCACTCATTTGTAAAAATGCAAGAGTATCTAAATTAAAACCGTCTAGAAATATTTAAAAGTTATTTCGAAAATGCATAATTGAAACAGAAAAGGAATGATATATTAGGGTTTGATTTTCTCCCGGCGAATATCTGAGGTGAATTCTTCACGGGTTTCTGTCCGGGTTAATTGCTCCATCTTCTCCTCTGCCGATGTTTCGAAGGAAGACATGTCCTTCATCATCAGGGCCGTTGATGATCAACTGAGCCACTATCATGGACGATCAAATCATGAGCCACTAACCCGGACGGAAACCCACGAAGAATTTACCTACTATTTTTTATTTATACGTTTCACACTCCTTGCCTATTAACCTTAGACACGGTTTGGTGGCCTATTGTACTGGGATATTGACCGGAAGCCTGAGTTCAAAACCTAGAGAAGCCCTTGGGAAAACGTTGAAATAAACAAGGTTTTGATGAATTTGCGGGTCCCCGATACTTATTTTTCGGAAGGCACAACCGACTCTAGGGTAATCAATAGACCCTCGTGAATATGGGCCACTGGCCGTTGGTCATATACATTGTTGGTTCTTTTCTAACCATAAAAACTATTGTTGGACCATTTTAGGCATGGGTAGAGTCAAAAAAAGTACCGGTATCTCACCGACGAGTATTTTAAAGTAGTACTTGTACCGACTCGGTAGTGCCGACGTAATGAGCCCGGTACATCGATATATTTCGCTAATTATTAGTATTAACTACCTGCAAATGAACATAATCCTGACCAAATAGGTCCAATATTTCCGTGAATTGGTTTGCGATATTTCCATTGCCGTAGATAGTTTTATCACCAATTACACAGAGGAACAAAATTTAACTTTTTTTTTTAGCAAAAAGCTGTTGAAGTTTTTTAATACATGATTAAATAACCTAAATGGTGATTAATGATTAAGGTTTACTATGGATAAATTTTATGATTAGCTGTACAACGTTTTACTTAATAAGTTTTTTGGATGTACTTGTTGAAGGAAAAGTGACTTACATTAATGTAAATATAATTCAATGAGATAATACCCTATGACATGCATGCACACATACTTACCCATGACACTATTCCATTCTTTCTGCAGCACACACCCAAATTGAACGACTGCCCCTCACCCACACCAAAAACCAGTGCTGCGGGAGTGACTTCCTCTTAATCAACGACCAAAAATACGCTCTCAGCTCTGCTATGGCAACCATGAGTGTCACTGTTGAGGGTAACTTGATTGCTGAAGTGCACCTCTTCAGCTTTTTTCGTCCAAGCGGTGGAGGTGGTGTAATGGGACTAAGTTTACGACATTGATAGGCAAAGTTTTAAGAATCACTCGTGCTTGTTCCTTCAATGGTGATGTTACTGGTTTTCTAAATTTTTTCATTAAAGTTGATACCAAATATATTCCTCGTGATTTCTCTATGAATTTGATACCAATCAACACATAAATTAGTTAATATTGAACGCTACTTAAGTCAATAAAGCCTTGAAGTTAGAGAGTACGGACAAAAATGTTTAGTAAAAAAGGTGTCTTAAACTCTGGATGAAGAAAAGACTCCTTAAAAATGAAAGTTGGTTGAACCTTTTAGGAGGAATAAGTGAAGGTGACCCTTCTCAAGAAATTGGATTCAGAATTTTTAATCTTCTGTGCATTTTTTCGTTCATAAATGCGGGTAAGAGGCTTGGAAGGACAGGCCAGGTTGATGTAACCTAGAAGGAAATGCTCAACTCCAGAATTCTTCTTCAATGCGTAGATATCAAGTTCTATGCTGATCAAGGGTTAGAAACTTTTCTTAACTTATAGGAAACAGAATGATACAAATGGTACCCGACCGTTTTCCCGAATCGTTTTTCCCGATGATCTTTTTCCCAAATTTCTTCTTTCCCGAATCATGACGTGTCTTTTTTCCCGAATTACTGTTTCCCGAAGACCTTTTCCCCGAATCACTCTTTTCGGAGCCAATTTTTATTTATATTTCCATGCAACATAATATACATTCAAAAGTAAAAAAATATTTTTAAAAACAATGTTGTGCGCGAGAGCACGGAGAAACTCCAGTACGTTTCTCTCGCTTTTATATTCTTCGTATTCGGTGACAATATTTCTGAGCCTATTCTGGCGTTCACCCTGTTGAGCGAAGTTTCTTGCAAGTCCAATACGTGGTACCTCCTTTTAACTTCTATCTTTGATATACAAATCCGTCGAATGTCATCTTTGTTTCGCAAATAATTATCGGAGTCTCTGACATTTTACAAAACTTTTTACTATTAAACTACACTAATAAACAAAGTATAGTCTCATAGCAACGCATTCGGTACAAGCAAAAACCAATCCGGAAAAAAAGCCGTTCGGTATAGAATTAGTTTGGGAAACAGGTAATCCGGGAAAAGGGAATTCGGAAAAACTGTTCGGGAAAAAGGTCATCGGGAAAAACGGTTCGGGAAAAAGCTAGGGAATCGCCACAAATATCTGCGTCTCAAAAGGTAAACACCCAAAGCAAATGATGGATATCGTGATTTCCTGGGTAATTACTTTAGTTAATTCATCAAGGGTGTACTATGACGTTTCGATGACTAACTCCTCCATTATCTTCAGGGGTCAACGCCGTGAAGACGAAGGTGGAGTTAGTCATCTAAACTTGGGTCCCGAACTCCTGGTCCGATGGAAAACCCATGAACAATTCCCCATAGAAAATATCGTTTTTATGACTTCTGTTTTGCTACAGTAACCACGCTGGGCATTCAGAGATATTAGAGCAATGAAGGAAGTAATCTGAGGACAAATGTTACTCTGCTATCTCTGAACCCCTTTGCACTGTAATCGTAGGCCTAATTGTTTTCTTAGTGGTTTGATTTTGTGCAATATGGAATTACCGAAAACGTTAGTAAAAGAGAGAGGAAGTTTCTCCATGAAATACGGGCACCTAGAGTTGCTTGGTGCATCAATTGAGCCATTTCACCGAGTGACACAGCTTAAGAAATATCCGCGAGATCAAAATTTCAGGGAAGATAGTCAGCTTGAGTTTGGAAGAAAAAGTGCAAGTGATAGAGTAATGACAAATAAAGATTGAAGAGCTATTCAAATGTCTAAACGGATTTTCAACATCTTCCATGGGGGTGACGTTGTGAAGGAATGACAGAATAGCAACTTGAATGGTGGAGTGAAAAGATAGGCATCAGGTTCAGCCTGACACTGTTGGAGAAAAGAAGTCACCTCTGGTGATAATTAATTTCGTGAAAAATGAAGTCCTGAAGTAAAACATATTTGTTCGTGACAACTCAATTTAAAATATTTCCTGCTTAAAATAAACAATTGAGAGTAACTCGAAACATTTGAAGCTGATATCAATCATTTAATGGTTACTTTTCCCATTTTTGAAGCAATTGGACATGGTCCATCCAGGATCATGTCCCCATGTTCAACGACCACCCCTCTCAACGACCACTTCTCAGCGGAACGGTCGGTGGTCGCTTTATAGTGGTTTAAGTGTGTCTGTTTCGTTATTTATCTCTCATCCATTCTATTGCCATTGTCAAGCCAAGGAAGCACGTTCCTTTCATCAGCATCCATTACCGGAGCATCTATAATCAACTACTTTTTATGACCCATTCATTCATAACGCTCTACCTTTTGCAGCAAACACTTCTCAGGTACTTCATACCCACTGAATTTAGCCAACAATTATATTTTTCATGGAATTCCCTTTCACTACCACACAATAAATTATGGACAAGAACACTTGTGTTCTGTAACTGTCCCTTCATTAAACAAACACCCATTCATTCATAAGCTCTACGTATTACCAACGACTTTCCTTCCAGCATCTGCACGACTCTTTATATCCTCATCTGCCCTTCCATCTCTCGCAATCATTCGACTAAGGTACACAAAATCCCTCACTTGTTCAATTAGTTCACCATGCACCATTATCATACTATTGCTATTATCATTTCCTATTCGAAAGCAACCACTTTGGTTTTTGAAAGATACACAAGAAAGAAGAAAGTTACAATTAGTTGAACAGCGATATATTTTTGCCACTTGCGGAAATGAAAACAGCTGATCATCCTATTCACCCCAGATTCTGTCAACTGTTATTATCATCACTCTTTCTATCAATATTTTACCCAGCACTTTTACTATACTACTCAATAGACTAATGTGCTGCTGTATACTTTTTACAATAGTTCTTCCCACCTTCTGTTTTCTCTGGGAGCAACGGAAACTTTTAAGCATATGTTAATGAAATAATACGTAAATAAAAAAATAAATGACTAATGACAAATCAGTAGAGGACTAATAAGTAAACTACACCCACACTTTAACATTTAGCTTCACCCACAACGTCGAAGTTATAACTATTTATGCTGATTTCAGGCCTAGAAACAACAACAAAAGGATTCAAAAGAGTTTTGACTAGAATAAGTTGAGTCATAATTACCAGTTTTTCGATCCTCAACTAACTCGGCCACTTGAGCTTCAAGAGAACAACGTTATCGAGCATCATCTAGGCAACTCTGACAAAATTTAGAATCGCTGTGAATGATTCTTTGGGGTCAAACGCTAGAAAATGAAGTGCATTCCACCTTATTTTATATGCAATTTCATATTTAAAAGTGAGAAATATTGGCACAATGTTGAAACATTCAGCTGTTTTAGGTTTCATTTCACGCAGAGAAGTAGGTATTTTCATGAACTTACAAGCTGGTAACTACTACCGAGTCAGAAGGTTAATTTTCGTTCAACTAAGAAGATAGTAACGATTATCATCTCACTTGGTTACCTTGCGTGGGTTACCGTCACCGCGTCGTGCTGGTAACCAGAACCAAATGGCGGTTTATGCCAACCAGACTCATAGTTATGATAGACATCTCTCATTGTCTGAGTTATTTAGTAAAATGGTCTCGTTACTAAGCTCTAGTACAAGAATCTGTGTTGAAACCATCTTGAAATGGCTGCCTTGAATCTCTCTTGAGGTTGTGTTGAAAATTGAAACATGAATCCAACAGTCTCCGTTGAGCCTCTTAAAATTCTCTGTTAAGACTCCCTTACCCTCTCAAAATAAAAAAATGAAAAAACATTTAAAATATTATGAATGTATTAATAACACTGTGGCATACATTATTATAACACATTACCCTATCCTACCTAATGACATACTCTCTAACTCGCACGATCATCTTCCCTAAGACTCAACGCGCACATTCCTGCACCCGATATTAATAAATCAACGTTAAGAAAGTCGTATACATGTGGCCACTTCCGAGGATTAATGTAACTTCGAGAACTCAATTTTTAAATGGCAATTCCGTGATAGTCTGAAGAAATACCATTACATCACGATGACAGTTATTTGGCATTAATTAATTGAAACCTATAATGCCACATAGTATGAATATAAATGCAATATTGCTGAGAGTAAACAAGATGTTTTCCAATTCCCGCTCCAAGCGCATGCGCATCATCACTCCTACCATCTTGCTCCTCCTCCCACTCTAGCGGGTTCCTTGAGCTTCGACTGACTTGGTTGCGTGTGTCGGCAACTGGCTGCCTGCCGCACCAACTATGAAAAGATGGTTCCCGTTACCAGCCGCATAGCCATTGTAACCGTGGGCGAGTCGACCAGTCGTGCTAGTACTGATTACCAAGCTCTGATAGTTACAGTGACCGATAGATAATTAGGGTGACCAACTGCAGTTGTTTCATCAACTTACCACCACGTTACCACCAATTTTACAGGTTACCGAAACCACCCGTTTTTCTTCGTGTTCAATTGAAATTATATTTGAAAGATGTAATATTTTATTTATTCTTTCTGGCATTCAATATTTTCTATTGCTAGTCTTTAAAATTGTGTAATTCATAATAGATAGACTATCACTCGCATTCACGGCTCCTCTCCCATCATCATGTCATCGCAGTTGCCTGCTCTCAGTCAAATGGCGCCGAGTGAACTAATAATAAATGGAGAATAATATAAATAAAGAATAGGTACATTTACGAAACTCAATAGAGCATTAAACAACCTTTAAACGTACTTCAGACAATTTAACCGAGATATAGTCGTGGGTGAGTCGAGTCCAACGTAAGCCAAATATTTAGCAGCTAATATGTCTTCTAGTTTTCCAAAACACTGCTTTAAAAGGAAAAGTTGAAAATTTCTTTGCGAAAAAATATTTTAACCCTCCCTTCCTGTCATTATATGTACCTCTCATATATTTCAAAGACTATATAGGACTATAGGTACTATACAATCGCACCGCTGCAACACCGATAAGGGGAAAAGGCAGGTGGAGCACCTTTATCAGCTATATATGACCATGTGTGGATTCTTTGAATGTTACCATGTTGTAGACAATTTGCAGGATGGAATTCAGTACAACATTATTGCTTCAGCAGATTTCATGGCGATAGAAGAGAGAAATAGAAAAAAATGCAACGTGTTACGTTAGGAATATTTATCACAGCCTCAACTTCAAGGGGTAATTGTTTGTATTTATTGATTTATTTTCAGTTTACGGTAACCATGTTTATTTTATTATATAGCATAAATAAATAGAACAGTTTGTGAGTGAAATTGCTTACTTCTTGTAGCACATAATAAAGATGATTTACTATTAAAAAGATATTATCGTTGAAATATAATATGATGAGGGTGGAAAATTTGTTCTTACCGTAGAAAACATTACAATACAAAATGGCTGGTTTCCAATAAATCTTAAATCAATCGGATCCATACTTTAGTATCTGAAGTTAGTTATGAATTTAGAATATAATAGTTGTAAGATTTCAAATTTGTATAATGAACTAATTGTAAAACGGCATCCAAGATGAAATAAGAGACATAGGACTACATGTGGAATTAAAGAAATACTTAACTATTGTAGATATCATTACCTATTGTATATATACCCATGCTAAGTGAGGATGCCATTCCATGGCATCAATTTAAATAGAATACCATAAATTATAAGATGAGGGTGGTAATATCAGGAATAATGGTAAAGGTTGGGGATGAAGTTCTCGAGCCAAAATGCTGTGTTGCAAGACTCAAAATTTGAGGCACCGTGGAATCATGAGGTTGGCTGGAGGAAGTGCAAAAACCCATTCCTTTTGGGGCTGATAACTTGACGATGAAGCGACGGAGATGGGAGAAGGAACGGGTTGAAGGACGGGAGGAGGAGGAGGTGGGATGCTGGGTGGAAGGAGTGGATCGAGGCGTGGGATTGGAAGAGAGAGGAGGGGAGAGGGGGTGGGAAGGGAATGTCCTTTGGCTTCGCCGGAATAGGATGGGAAAGTGGCAGGGTGTGCGAGGGGTCATCTATATAGGGTTTTGGTGGTGCTGTTTCCTCCTTAATTCTCA
Organism: Pyrrhosoma nymphula; assembly: GCA_963573305.1. Lineage (NCBI taxonomy): Eukaryota > Metazoa > Arthropoda > Insecta > Odonata > Coenagrionidae > Pyrrhosoma > Pyrrhosoma nymphula. The sequence continues at coordinate 86,968,973 of OY754338.1, forward strand.
CACGAATGGACCCAATCTTCAGACGAGTAATTAAACTCTTCGTTCTTCCTACGAGCCCCAATTATCCTCCTTTGCGAAGGCTATTCTTGCCCCTATCCCCCTGCCACCTCCCCCCGTCCGCCCCCCTTGTTCTCCTCCCAACCGATTCCTGCCACTCCACCCTCAACGGAGGCTCACCCTCCCAATCCTTCCGAAACACGTAACTACCTTTCTTTCTGTCCTCGCTCCCCCCCCCTGCATCTCTCGTTCCGCTCCCCCTATTCTCTCCTTCACATCTCCTCTGCAGCCATTCTTGGCGCCGAACTTTACACGGCGAGAATCCCTGGCAACCTCACACGCTCTGCCCATTCCCCTCCCCACCTCTCTCTCTTGTCTCCTCCCTCTCCTCTCTCAACCCTCCCCTGACCAGCGTGCCGGGGATAGCGCCCGTGACGGAGTCGTGAACGTGTTTAGTGTGGTTCACAGGAAAAAAATTGTTTATCGGGTTTTATTCTTCATGCTTCATCAACTTATGCTAAAAAGAGTGTATCACAGCGTTAATACACGCTGTCAACGTTTCCTTATTGTAAACCGAGGCTGGAAATTTATCCTGGGTTTAAATTCTTAATTTTACAAAAATTAAACCGGTTCGTCGGACTTAAGGTGTAAATCCTCTAATCCTGGTCTTAATTTCTACCAAGATCGAAAGAACTTTAAAAAATAAGTCATTTCAAATGAGATTGTAATGTGTAAATGTAGGTAATGTATTAAGGTCAGCTTTGACTAATTTATATTGTATTTGTTTGCTTGATTATTATTCCCCATGAAATTATTTTCATATGGTGGATGACCATTGAAAACAATTAAAAAAATGAAAATCTTAATGCATTCATCCTAGTTGGAATTCGAACTCGAGATATTTGAGCTTCTGGGCCGGTGCGTTACCAGTCTGGATACACTGCCTCGTCTGATGTGTGTGGATGCACTTGGCGACAATGTTCCAACATGGCTCAGGGTAAGCATGATCAGGCACTTTCTTTAATTGTTGTGCTGTGTATTGCTTACTGATTAGGCTGCGTTCACTCTCCTCTTAACTCCATTCTCCGTTAATCTATGTTCTCCTAATAACGCGGGTATCCCTGCTTATACTCTCTGTTGGATATCTAGAATACCATGATAAATGGCGAAGTGCGTATCTATGCTCATAGGCTAGTACCATATAATGAGGTTTCTTAATTTGCTTCTACATCAAGATGCGTAAAAAAACAAATATTTCGTCTAAATTTGTTAAAATTAAATATTTTATTTCCATAGAGTGGTAGATATTACAGAGAGGGCTCCATTGAAGAAATAAAAGTCGTAATGTAGACTATTAAGCTTTCAAAAAATGTAAAAACTTCAAGCCGTGAGTTGTTTTCATCGGCAAGTATTGAGCACGCTATGCAAGTAGCCTAATGGTGCGTGATAATCGCCGTTGGTAGGGCGACTATTTATCATCCACATATCTTCTAACGAACACCGAAAGAATCCAATTCCCAGGAAATCAGCGAACTTAAGTTTAGGTAGACGAGCTCGAAACATTCCTCTCTAGGATTTGAACCTGGTACGGAGCGTTAGGTTATTTGTTCAAGGCTCTTTCTATTTGGCTACTGATAAATAATTTATGGAATACCTACCATCAAACAATTTAGAAGGAGAACTGGCCGTTATGAATCAGGAAATACATGATATCCGGCACCATAGGACAAACCTCGTATCTTTGCCACCGCATTTATTTTTATAGCCGTATATTTTTTTGCCCAATTTGGGAATATAATTGTTGATTAGCAAACGTTCCCGCTATATTTTTATCTGAGTTGCTAGACCAACCTAATAGCGCAGTCCCAATCATGTACAAATCCCGAGAAATCAATCCAAATGTGCCCAACAGAATTGTAAAATTTTAATATTAGTTAAATTGCTAATCATTTTGCCTAAATCATTTGCATTGTTGAGTGACGTTTTTGAATCTCTCTTTCCATCAAAGAAGCTCAAGCAATTGTAATCAAATTTGAACGTAGGTTCCATTCTTTTAAAACGCTTACCCAATTGGGCACAGTTCTTCGAACTTAGAATGTGGATTCATCGCTATTCTCCGTGCGCTTCACTGACCTCATTTTGCAGACACAAGATGGATAAGTTGTGAAATGAGGAGATCCCGGGATAAAAATAGCGTCATTTTAATGGACCACTCGTTCGAATCAAGAATCCTTTTGTTGGATAAACCCATCGGATCTCACGTACTAGTTACCGCTCTTGCATTGCTTTCTTCTTCCTCGTGCTTCCTTCTCTCCATCTCCGCGCTCCTGAAGTGTTCTGGAACCATTTCCTCCGAGCGACCTCTATGCTGTGGGCGGAGTGGAGAGGAAGCTTTGGGAGGTGGGAGACAGTGCGGTGAGGAGGGATTATAGGGGGTCGGAGGGAGGAAGGGGGTGAATTTGGGTGGGGGAAGGGGGGGCAGAGGGTAGGACACACCACCCCGACATCCAAGAAACGTCTCCCGCATTCGGAAAATCTTAAAAATAAAAGCATTTCGAATTCCGAGTTGGAAGAAAAAAAAACCCTTTACCGTTTCCTCTCCTTCTTTTCTATCTCCCCTCTCTCTCTCCTGCCGCACCCCCCGCACCCACTCATAACTCCCCGAATCCCCCTTCGACTCGACTCCCGCACCACGGAGTCCCCCCTTGAAATATGCATCCGCGAAACCCAGAAAACCCAACATAAAATTATTTCCCCCTTGGTGGTGCACGGTCGGAATTTCTGCTTCGCTTGCAACGCACGTCGGGCCCAAAGGCGTACAGAGGAGGAGGGGTTGGGGGAGGCGGCAAAGGGAAGGACCGAAGTCCCTACTCTCTCCCCAGGGATAAGGGCGGGTTGGAAGGGAGGATAAGGGAATAGGGGGAGAGGGTATCCAAGCGACCGCAGCGCTCGCGGTGGCCGTAATGGGAACCAAAGCTGGCGAGGTATATAGAAGGGGCTACGACACTGTTGCATTTTGCACAATCAATCTCACACGGTACGGGCAACGAACATGTTTCCAGTTGGGCCTTTTTCGACGCGGAGTGAATTTTTCATAACGTTAGAGGTCGGAGCCGCCGGAGCTATAAGGGGTGGAGAGGTTTCTTTGGAAAAATATAAGGGGGAGGTAAGAGGGTGAGAGGTGCGGTGAGGTGGTTGCGGAACGGAGGAGGATAAGGTGGAAGGAGACATGGGGCCAGTCCACCCCTGGCTTTTCCCACGGAACCACCTATCGGAAATAAGGAGTGCGATGCCGCAATAAAATGGGCCACGGAGACGTGGCACGGAGACTTCGAAATTCGTCCGTATCGGAGAATCCTAAGGTGGCCTCCCGAGTTTCTTTTTTTTTTCCTTCGGTCCCCTCCTTGCCTTCCCCGGAGGCCTCTCACTCCTCCCGGCATTCCACCCTCCCCATCGCCGTGTCCACATAACCTTCCAGTTCTACGCTCCACCGGCCCTCATTCACTCCTTAAAACTCGTATCTTATCCCACCCTCTTTCCCTCTACTCCCCCTTCTGGACCAAAAAAAAACCTCCGCACGCATCCTTCCCCAAATTTCTCTCCAATTCCGTTACAAATTCCTGTTTACTTCCCAAAACCACCCTTTTCCCTCTCCCCCCCCCCCATTCCAGCCCTTCCTTTCTTCGGTCTTGGTTGGTTATTCTCTTAGTACTACTACGACCTTTTCTATCTCGGCTTGCCTGGACCCCCCGGAGTGGAGCGGACTTTTCAATGCGTTCGTAAATTGATCCATGCAAGGGTGGGAGAGGGTGAAGGGGTGCTATTGGGGGGGGGGCAGCTTGCAGGCGTATATTTTTTATGTGACCCCTCCCAAATTGTGTTTATTGTTTCATTTCCTACTTGTGTCGTTCGGATCCCTCGCAGTACGTCTCAAAACCATCCCCTCTCTAAGCTCACCCCTCAATTCTCCCTCCTACTCAAGGTTTCTCGGTTTTAAGCGAAAATTTTCTCGTCGTTGCACTTCTTAGAGTGGTCCACCCACAAGTTGATGTGTTCCCCTGAACGAGGTTTGTTCACTTTTGAAATAGACTTTTCATGTAGTGTCTCCCCTTTCAACAAGATATTCTGTCACTAGGGTTTCACTTCAAAGCTGGTCTTTCGCTTGCATTTAATGAAAAATGGATCTATTTGTTGAGGCCATAAAAATTCTTAATTTTCTCCTGTGGTAGCATTCACGGCAAAGTAGGGTTTTGTGTGTGCAGATTACATTATTTCCCTGAGGATAGTAGTCAATATTTACTGAAAAATGTTTTTATGTAAAAATTGCATGTAACTTTCAACTTGCAGTATTTGAGTCCTTCCGGCAATTCCTTCTCGAATTATGTCTCTTTCACTGATTTCGCCTTTTGCATTAGACCCTAATTTTTATATTGCTATGAAAAGTACACACACTGCAATTTTAAATAAATAAGAAGGCTTATATTTTTGCTCCCGACTCCAGGAAGATTTAAAAAAAGTTTCATCCTAGACCAGTATTTCATTTACTCTACAGGGAAATACCGCTTATTTTGAAGTCACAGTCTGTACCTTCATCCTTCCATGTGCGTGAATCTTTCTTGCCTCATTGGACTGGATGGAATTTATTCACAATACCAGCTTGCAGCACGCGTAAATGAGTCCTCAAACAAAATTTTGTGGCGTTTTAATTATTGTATTATCAAGATTTTCGGTACATAGAGTTAAGAGACCATGAAAATCATATGCTAACAGTATAATTAGAATATTGGCGGCGCTCTGCAGAAAAGCCGACCACGGTGAGAAGGTTTGTGTTGGCTTAGCGACCTACATCGCTGGTTTACGTTTTGCTTTAGGTATGATTGTTTTGTTTGTCTTAGGAAATAACTTCGACGAAACTCCTTATCAGTTGGAGAATTTAAAACCCTAGAATATGATTTTTAATCTCCTAAATGGAGTTCATTAGATGGGTTCTTGCATAAAACTCTACAGTGACAGAATCAGTAGTTAACCGTTTTTACTTCAACCATTTTATCGCTTATATTTGATTTTACTGACACGAACGTACCTGAAAGCAGAAAACAAATAATCTAGTTTTGCATACTTATTTGTTATAATAGTTGTAATTTGCGGAGTTACTGGACTTAAAATTTCTCATGTTAAGAAGCCCATTTAAGTAACTGTTTATTTTTGCAGAGAATACAGTATTAGTCGCTCGATCATTTTGAAGGAGAGTGTATTAGTCTATGGTTTGATTTTTTTCATGGCTCTTTGCCAAACGCAACAGCTAATGCGTTTTCCACAATGCCATCAAATAATTATGTTTTGAATAGCGCATCGAGGTCCTATTTAGTATCACTCGCTCCCTTTGTACTTCACTTCTCTCCGTGCAAAGATATCTTCCCCTTATTATGCCCAAGTTAGTATATATTGAATGGTCACGTTTGACTTGGCGTAACCTCATTACGAAGGGAAACTAGTAAACATTTGCTAAAATTCCACTAGATTCAATTTTAATCTTACCAAGTCGTCTAGTTTCCTATCACAATGAATAGTCACCCACTAAACACTTTCAGTGTTAGATGGCCAGATGATAGTTTCATGATAACGCCAGCAATAAGACATGTTTTAAAATAATTTAATGCCTTTATTGCAAATATACATTCTAGGTCCTTCTAAACCACATGGCTTGTCAGGAGGTTCCGTTATTTTTATACAAAGTGGCATTGTACCAAAATGGTCTCAGATGACCTATTGACCTAAGGAAGTAGAATAATTACATTGCAGTTAACATATTTTATTTCGTTGAATGATCTGTAAATCCATTAATTTTATCATTATCGTTCAACATCATAGCCACATTTGCATCTATTCCAAGCATGAATTTTCTGCTCTGGGCCCTACCAATATCGTCTTATTCCCTTTGCATGTGATGTGAAAAATTTTAAATTTTTTCTTGTTTCAAAGTATGACCGGAGATGGTAATTTTGATTGAAGTAAATTATAGGAAGAGTGAAACGGGGGTAGAATGGTGTCTGGATGGATGAGTGGGAAGTAGTCCCCTCGCTCCATGAGGTTTGCGTAATGTGGTCGGGACGTGCGGCAGCGGAATTTGACATGTCCGGGCCGAGCGTAGATCGGGATTCAGGGTGGGGAGAGGGAGGGTGGGGTAGCAGGGTGTGGGGGTTTGGTCGGGGTGCGCAGGGTAGCAGGGGGAGGTGAGTTAAGGGCAAGAGAGGAGAGATCCGCTGGCCTTAAAAAAGAAGGAAAGATTTGAAAGGTAAGCGGTTGAGATGGGCGCACTCCTCGGGGGTATATGCATGTTCCATAAGGAGGGTTCCACGTTTCCCCTCCCCCAATCCATTGCTCTTTCCATCGTCATTCGTGATGCGAGCAAGAGGTCTCTCCGCAAGGCAGGAAGGGGGAAAGGGTGGGGGAGGGGTGAAGGAAAGGACGAGAGAAGGGCTGGGAGGAGAAGTGAGGGGAGAAAAAGGTGTCCTTTTGAAAGATTGATACGGGCCCAAAGTGCGAAACTCAGGGTTTCTTGCTTGCGCCACCCACAGCTTCCTTCACGTCTCCGCGGGAATAGGTATCGTTCGCGGCGTGGCGTAAGGGGAAGAGGTCGCTCTGTAAAAGTGTTCTGGGGGGGGGGGGGTGGCGGGGGGCTTGCCGGAAAAAGGCTCCTCTCTCCACATGGCGTGGTGGGGTGGGAGGTTGAGAGGTGCGGGCAGAAAGGTTTCCGAGGCGTTATGGGCGAGGTGGGAACGCGGTTTCTGGGGTTGTGTGCGATATAAACTCAAAGTATATGCGCTCTCCACTCCCGAGGTGTCGTGACCCGCTCGCAAGTAAGAGGAAGGAGGGGAAAGATACGAGGCCGAGAGACGTGAGTGAATGAAAGGAACATGAGGGAGTGGAGTGTGTGACGCACGGGTATGCGGAGCACCTCCAAGGATAAGGTGCAAGATTGGTACCGTCGGTGCTAGAAACATTGGTAATTTTTGGTCAAGGGCACCTGTTGCGAGTTTTCGGGTTAAATTCCCCTACTGATGCAACCATCATGCATGCATTACATTGCGAATACATAATTTTATATCCAGCGCTTGCCTCATGTGAGTTTATTTTACGGTAAACTGAGGTACTTGAAGTGCCTCGAGGATGTCCACTGTATCTCAGATGCAATTCAACTTAGGAAAAATGTATACAAGAGCTTAATAACTACCTACAGGTTTTCGGATTTCCTTCTTTAACGTTTCTTAATGTATAAAATTTGTCATCGTTACAGGTGGAAGGTATCTATTTAACATTCAGTTTTAATTTGAAAGTGGCTTGACATAATTTATGCACCGAATTGAAATGGCTATTTAATGATAAATTTATTCTTTCTCGAGATAGGGTTCTGAATGAAGTATTATTTGGGATGATTTGAAATTACGCCAATAGATAGTTAAAAATTTCAATTTTCCCGCGGAGGCTATTTTCATATTTGAATGCTCAAGCAGTATATTTTCCTATCATTTGTATCTCACCGAATCCTGATAGATTTGAAAAAATACTTTATTTAAAACTATTTTTATTTCATCTCTGACTTAATTTGCTACCAATAATTCCTATTTTTCAGAAGGCAGTTTCATTCATTATGTAACCCTAAAGGGTTAACCTAACCCTAAACCCTAAACTAAAATGAATTATTTTAGTTTTTTTTACTTTCATTTGATAGAAAAAATTTACATTTTATGTTCTTTATTCATAAAATGTTATCTCACGCTCTTCTGCACTTGACTCTGGCAGGTTTTTTTTATATGTTAAGGTAAACCTCATCAAATATCTAAATACTGGGCGTGATTGAGTTGGCGTATTTTGAAATGCCTTACTTGGTTGATATGTATTTGCCAAATCCATATGTCATGGTCCATAGTCTTTACAAATGGAGCCAATGACTCAAAAAAGTCTTTTTGTACTTACTTAGTGCTAGAGCAAAGTTTAGAGGTTACCGATAGTTGCTCGCCGTAAAAAAGTGTTAACCACGTTCCAAATGTATCATGCTTGGCTATTTTTGATTGGTACTCTACCAATGACATATAGGTTTCCTTTGTAATTATAGGTTAATATGACATATATTTATGTAGAAATCCTAATGTAAGTACATCGTTCCCTACACTTTTTCATTTTCGAGTCCATCTTATTTTCCTCCTCTTCATCTGCTTCCTTCCTGATGTCTCTTACTTCATGAGCCCTTATACTATCACGCCATGCAACATATTTTGCCTCATTACCACATCCGACAAATCCGCTGCCTACCCTTGAATTCACTCCACGGTGTTACTGCTACGGCAACCAAAGCTCTACTTCGCATTTCTTTATTCTTTATGGTATATCATGACGTAAAATAATTTTAATAGCAGACCAATGTTCTTCTGTAGTGAATTCTCAAATATGTATATGTTTACACCTGCTTAACTTCACTCCCTCTTCCTTTGGCAATTTAATTGCGGAGGAAACCTTTTTCTTATCCAAAGAGAGGAACAATATGTCTTTCCGAAAGGAAATTACAATTGTTGTAATAAAAAAATACAAGGCAAATAAATTTTTCATTCATTTTCTAGATGTTCTTTTCTTTCAGATAAATTATTTTTAGGAAATAAAATAGGCAGTATCCTAATGTTAGTAATAATACATTATTCGGCTGATCTAGTCTCGCATGAATTTTTCAATTGCTAGCCTAGCCACGGCTGAGCAAGAAATAATTCTTTATGAATAAATTTAGTGCTCCAACTATCAGATGAGATGTGAAACCTTGTATTATTTGGCGCCTTTTATTAAGAATACGTCAAATGCGATGCCGAGTTTCCTGCAACTCCTCTCCCTTTCACAATGAAATTTATCTCCTACGAACTTGCCCACTAACATATTGTTAGTGGTTTGGCGGTCACTCGCATTGCCAAATAACTATCTGTCACTCAGAAAAATTTGTTTTTTATGATCTGGAAGTTTGCTTGAAATAGTTAAAGTATACTTTGGGAAGGATCTACATCTTTGGACGCTATTGGAATGTGCATTAGTGCGAAAAAGAATAGAAAAGGCGCTTAAATTTAACGATTTAGATGGAAGTTGCCGTACTCCTCGCATTGTGGCCGGAAGTAGCAAACACCACTTATCGGCTGCAGCTCCCTTCATTAAGGATATCATTTCTCTGAATACTGTCCATAAGTTATCATCACTGTAATAAATATCCGCCTCACCGTATGGAGAGTTGCAATATCATCTCTATTTAAAAAAAGAGTAAACTAAGTGAAATCGTGAGACTGTGTTTCAAGTAGTTGGTTTTCAGGTATGACTCACCGATGCTTACCTCACGAGGATAAAAGGAAGCGTTTCCACCAACTTCTCTTACATCCATCCAACCGTTTGCACATTGCCTTCCTCCACCAATTCCTCCTCCTCGTGTATGTATATATATATCTCCTCTTACTCATCCACACTCTTCTCCAGGTCTCTCAAAACCCTCCAACCTCTCCCCTCCCCCCAACCACTACGCCTCCCACCAAGGCATGAATCCTTCATAACGTGGTTGACGCTCACGGTTTTAAGGGGCCGGAAAGGTTGAAAAATACAGGAGAGGCGGCGGCTAGGATGTAGGGGACGAAAAAGGCAGGGCCCTTACTGGGAAAGGAGGAGAGAAGAAGATATAAGCGCTAGGCGTATGCATGAGGGCTGTGGAAGTCGCATGGGGTGGGGAATGCTATGCATAATAGAGGAGAAATGGGGAGGGGGATGCTGTGCGGGGATGGGGGGGGGAGGGGAGCGGGAGGGGGTTAGGAGTGTCCCCGGTGCGTGTTGAGTGAGAAAGTAGAGGCGGTGGGTAAGTGGGGGGGAAGGGGGGCGTGCGATGAGGAGGTACGGGCGTTGGGAGGGAGAAAGGGGGGAGTGAGGGGGGGGCAGTGAGAAAGGATGGGTGAGTGGAAGGGGGATGGGTGGACATGATGGTATGCCCAGGACGAAGTAGGAACCGCATGGAATCGGTCATAGGGACAGCCGTGGAGGTGAATTAAGGAGTCCCTTGCAATGTAAAGGTCGTCTTAAAATTGTGTTGATGTACAACACTTACGAATGATGAGGAGAGAGAGAGGAAAAAAAGGGGAGACGACATCCAAGTTTTGTCAATTTGCCGGAAAGAAATTGGGAAATGCGTGTAATGTTGATGGAGAATGTTGGCGTTATCCTCCCATCTTCTGATTTTTGTCTCACCATAATGTACAGGCGAATTAACATGATAAAACTCAGAGCTAAACCAGTATTTATACAGATATATAATTCGTATGATTAAACAAAAAATTACTGATGATTCAAAAAATTTTAAGGGGTTGCTTATGTGGGAAATGGTATAATGAGTTTTTACTTCACGGGTATAGAGCGTAGCTATTTGCGATACAGACATCTCTGGACGTTGAAGTAATAGAGAATCGATTGGAGGCGTTCGGGAAATTGTCAAAGAGGGGTGCGATGAAGGTGTGATGGGCAGAGTGGAGGATAATTGACGAAGATGAAGAAATAAACCGTGCAATTTTCCGCATAAAATATAATTTACTTTCGACCCGGGTTTCAATGCTTACACATCATCTTCAGGTGCACCACCTGAAGATGATGTGTAAGCATTGAAACTCTGGTCGAAAGAAAATAATATTTTTTTCTGGAAAATTGCACGGTATATTTCTTCACCATGTACAAATTTCACTCAATTTCGCAGGAGTCTTCTGATTTTATACAAATAACGAAGTGCTCGATGCGGAGGGTAAAGTGACGAAACTGCTGGTTGAGGACGAGACTGAGTAAATGGATGGAGCAGGTAGGGGACAAGGGGCGATGGCAGACTGAAGGCAGTGGTAGAGCGGAGGATGTTGGGTGAATGGGAGGGGGCGAGAAAAGGAATATGTATTAATACGAAAAGAAAAGGGGCAGGGAATATGTCGAGTCGGAAAGGCAGGTACGTGTAATATAAAAATTCGGGTGCCTACGGCTACAGAAGGTGAAATGGCAGCATTCCTAAATTTATCCAAATATGCCTAGATCGTTAAAGTACCCCTCATAACAATTTTTCATTGTACCGTAGCATTTTGAGGTCAACTGGCCTCAACCATATCGTTTTCTTGTTTTCAGTATATTGAAATGAGTTAAATATAAGTAAATTCCTCTCTACCAAGAATTCTATGCATCTAATTCTATGCATCTAATTCTATGCATCTAATTCTATGCATCTAATTCTATGCATCTAATTCTATGCATCTAATTCTATGCGTCTAATTCTATGCATCTAATTCTATGCATCTAATTCTATGCATCCCTATTCAGCATGGTTTTCAACTAAGTCTTGGCTACATATGTAACAAATTTGGGAGTATAAGTGAAAATAACTCACTTAGTACTCTTCTAATTTTTTTTACTGACAAGATTTTTAATACCGATCGATTTCAACGTCATTATTAAGGTAATATGTGAGGGTGGTAACAAAAATGTCACCTTGAAAATGACTCAGACCTTGAAATCAATCGGTAATAAACAACTTAAGTGGAAGCATACATAGTGATTTCCTTTCACCATGCTAAATGAAGCAAAATTCCAGACTCTTTATCTGTTTGGGAGTATAATACCGACCACAAAATTTCTCCAGTGTATCTGGCAGTATTCCAAGGCAAAATGGATAGATCATCAACAATAAACATTCATTGTTTTTTCCCACACATCTCTCAGGGCCACGATATAAACTGGTCGAAAAATTTAAGTGTTCAACCCTTTTATTTCCGGCTTACGCCATTATTACGCTTCTTTGTGGTAATTTCCTATCTTTTCTTGCGGTATGTGACCTACCACATCCAACCAATGATTCTCTAAGGTTGATCGCGAGTCAATTTTTAAATGTTAGAGTAATTTCAGAAGGCCCCGTTGGAGGTACCCTAGGAAGCCAGTGCTAAGCAGAAATTTTTTGCACTATGTTACGAGAATTGCAGCCATTATAGGTGTTCCACCAACATTAGTAGGTTCAAAGACTGTTCCTACCTGACTCCTGCCCTTTGTCCATTCAAAACCAATTGCTTTAAGAATCACTGCATGTCCTGCACTATCCTAAACTCTTCATACCTAACTAGCCTCCTTCGCTGCGTCCGAAAGTTTACAATCCTCTCCGACCCATTCCCCCTTGTCGAACCTTTATAACACCCCCACATCGCTTTCTTCAGCATCACATCACACCCGTCATTAGACCCTCAAACCGCCTCTTCTACCTCCTTGGGATTGTGCCCAACTCAAACTTCATTCCCAGTCAGAAAACCTTCATGCTGGCATATGTTGGCACATGTACTAAGTTTGTCCTGCTTAGAATATGCTAGGAGAACATTCTCAGGATATCCTCAGCACGTGCTCCCGAGATGTGAAGAGACAGAAACGTATTTAAAGTCCAAAATTGTCTTAACAATGGACCGAAAATAGCTTCCACCAGGAAGAGTTTAATCAATTCCAAAGTACATGAATCGCGTTCTAAACCAAATGTTTGGTAGTAAATTCATACTCACCACCCCACGTGACAATTTAATTCTGAAATGGGTGCAGTAATTTTTTTAAGTCCGAAATAATCTAAAATATAGGCCGAAAATATCTTCCACTAGGCAGAGGTTAATCACTTCCAAAGTACATGAATCGCGTTCTAAACGACATGTTTGGATGTAAATTCAATTTGGTAGAATTTCGATAAAACATTTGGTAGAACATTTTCAGGGTATCCTCAGCACATGCTCCCGTGATGTGAGGGGACGGAAACTTTTTTAAAGTCCAAAATTGTCTAAACAATGGACCAAAAATAGCTTACACCAGGAAGGATTTAATCAATTCCAAAGTACATGAATAGCGTTTTAAACCACATTTTTCGTAGTATTTTTATACTCACCATCCCATTTGACTTAGAATTTTGATGCGGGTAATATAAGAAAGCTTAATTACAAGAAAACTCATTCCCAACGAATTTCCCATCCTAGTTTCAAATATTTTCATTTGACCGCACGGTAAACTTAAACAATCGCTGTAAGTCAGAATTTATGAAAATAAAAACGCATATAACCCCTGTGAACTGCATATTTATCTGAGGCGGTGGTAGACCAGTGGTAAGGTAGTGGATTGTATGGTGTAAGGTCAGTAGTTCGATTCTCTGTAGCTGAATTTTTTTTTCATTTATATCTTTAGAAATTGGGTTTTCATGATCGTATGTACATCTTATAAAAAATATTTTCACGCAATTTCTTACTTGCTTAAGTGTTAAACTTTCATTAATTATACCCAAAATATATGCTATGCACCTGTTCCCAGCTTATACTTAACACCTGTCCCCTGCACATGCATAGCATCTGTTCCCAGCATGTACTTAGCATTTACTGTTCCCAGCATGTACTGTTCCCAGCATGTTCCCATTTGTCATATTTCTAGCATGTACTTAGAGGATATTCTAAGCATATAAATTTGTCTCGAAAGCATATTCTGAGCATATTCTAGACACATGATATTGCTGACTATGATTTCCACCTCCTCTGCATTCGGCAACTTGTTCATCTTCCTCTCCACCCAGGCTATCCTCTCCATCATCCTCCAAACCCGCAGCTCGAAAGTTTCACTCCACGCTTATCTATTTCCCTAATAGATCAAGTTCCGTACTAACACAAAGCCACACACAATTCAAAAATATTCAGAGGGCGACAGTTCAGGAGACATAATTGTTGCTGGATGCTGCCTGCCCAATCTCCTTCTCCAAGCCTTTCTATCCTCGACTCTTTCTGCTGCAGGTTTTTACTGGTCTTATATTAACTTGCTTCGTGAGTTTAATCGCAAATCTATTACCCAATTTTTGATCCCCTTCCCGTTGTTCAATATTTCCAAAATTTTGATACATGTTTAATCTCAATGACAGTATATAAATCAATCATTATATTCACTAATTACCAAGTTAATCTACTAAAATTAAATGGTTTCAATTTTATTTTTATTTATCCTAACGTCACACAACCCGCATTACGTTATCTACTCGCCGTCAGCGCTGTTGCATTGCAACCATCATTTTAGCATTTATATTGAGAAGAAATGCTTTTAATTTTAATTTCAAAGAACCGTTGCACAATTAATATGAAGACGAATTTTCAACTTGCTTCGTGAGTTTAATCGCATATCTATTACCCAATTTTTGAACCCCTTCCCATGGAACCATTAGAAATTTTACATAATGTGCTAAATTAATAATAGTGTGAAGACTAAAAAGTAGAAAATAAAATTTTTTTAAGAAACACTTTTTTAAAACTGGTATTATTTCAAATTGTACTAAAAAGTAAAAAATAAAAATGCAATAAAAAGTAGAAAATAAATTTTAGATTGAAATTTACAAAGTTAAGAGATCTTCTATTCCAAATTTATAGATATATTAAATTTGAAAGTGAAAATGAATATTTGTTTACTTTATCTGTGCAATTCGTCGATGATCATGAGGCAAGAACGTATAATTGTACGTCTAATTGATCATCTAATTGATCATCATGATAATAAGACCAGGGTGCAAAGTAATTTACTAAGTTGATCATCAACACAATTGTAGTACGCAGAACAACGCAGTAATCGCAAAAATTTAACTGGGGAAATTTTTTCATATTTGGTTAGCTAAGAATCGTATTTCATACATGCGATACTAATTTGATGCATTTGCACTCTGAGAACTTTTATATTCTGTTACCCTCCGTCAAATTTGTGCCCACTGGACCACTATGAATTAGATAACCTTGTTATCTTCGGGCATTTCCGACGGCCGATGATCCAGCAGACTTAACATAATCGATTATTCACTATTCTTTCAAACATTTCAAGCCTTTATCCATTCATAAATTTGGATCTAAAATGCTGCCAGTCGACATTCATACAAAAGTAAATGCTCATGCGTTAGAGCACTATTTTTTGTTTTTGTAATAAATAAGAGTGGTGTGTCTAGGTTTAGATGAGTTGGTATATTGCTTATCCCTCCGTATAATCAGGGCATCTTCTTGCCCGATAGATCACGCATTTGAAGCTCATGATCGCGGCCTTCCGCTGCTCCTGCCCGCCAAAACTGCAAAAACGGATGACGACGTTAAACTGTAGTAGCCAACGAACCTCTTTAACAGTCTGGAAGTTTACTTTGGGATAAATCACTGACAAAGGAGCAGGGAAGAATGTGGTCTACAGGAACGCACGGCCCTACATCTCCCAGGAGGCGCCCCTAGCATTTCTACCGGACCCCGAAAACAATGGAAGCATGTTAATCAGCGTCTCTAGCGGTGGGGAGAGAAAAGTTTACCCTCCAGTTCGCGCTTACGCCTAGCTCTTCGCGTGAACGAGAATCGCAAAGTAAGTTTAACTTCCGAGCAATCCGAGGGAAGGGAGGGGGAAGGAATTAGGCGAGTGGAGGGGGAGCGCGGAGTTGGTTAGAGATGCGTGAGAGGAGTCGTCGGCCAAGTTGGCGGTGAGAGTTAGTTGAAGGGATAAGAGAAGAGGAGAAAGGTCTGCGAGCGGTGAGTGGGCGATGGGAAGTATTATTATGGCGACTGCCCGAGGGAGGTTTCTTCGGGAAGTTGTGGGAGATTTCGTCGCCTTCAAAATGAATGCGTAATGAAAGATGGGAAGCTCTGTTATTTCCAGTAGGCGTGGTGGCCATAGCAATTTACTCCAGGAGACACGAGTTCAAATCCCGGAGTTGAAGCAGCTATTTCGGTGGAACCCGAAAACATATTTGAGCACAATGAGGAGGGCACTTCAAGTGTAGGACTTTGGATGGGACGTTAAATTATGGATACATTTGTGGCATTAGTTAATAGTGGGCCAATGCCAATGTCGGGTCTCTCTCAACCATTCCTCAATTCCCTCGCAAATCCTTGTCTTGCCAACCAACTCTCCTAACGTTGATCTAAGGCTTTTACGGCGATTCGTGACTATTAGGGAAGCTTCCGAGGTGAGCGTCTTTAGGAGCGAAGTCGAAGATAGTAGAGGAATCTATAGCACGGGGAAAAAAGTTGACCCACCGAATGCTCTCCGTGCAGATAAAACTCGCATGCGTCCCTCACAACTCTCCTGTACTCCATGGCATTTAAAGTAGTTTGTGTGAGATATTTCCGTAGTCGTAATAGAGACCATATTCTAATTAAGTTTTTTTATTTCAACGTCTGTAAAAAGTATGAAGTAAATATTGTAATATTAATGGCGCAAAATTATATTTATAAACGACCTAAATTCTCAATAATAAAATTA
The DNA here is from genome assembly GCA_963573305.1 of Pyrrhosoma nymphula. Taxonomy (NCBI): domain Eukaryota; kingdom Metazoa; phylum Arthropoda; class Insecta; order Odonata; family Coenagrionidae; genus Pyrrhosoma; species Pyrrhosoma nymphula. Next base: position 86,985,284 of record OY754338.1, read on the forward strand.
ATATATCTACATAAGTCTCTAGCTTGATTCACATTTTTCACGCCGTACGGTGAAGACCCCTTTTAAACATGTTTTTTGCAATTCTGTAAAAAATACTGCAGTGAGGAATTGATTTATTTTAATAGTCAGTTGAGAAAGCATACTAACTACATACCTTTAGTTTTTTTTTACGAAAATAAGTGATAGAAATTCTTATTTTTTCAATATTCTCCCTCCGGAGCGCACAGCCGTTATCTATCCCATACAAAACGGCTTAAATGTTTAGGTAAATCGTTCGAAAAGTAGTTCATCAAGGTTAATTTTTTGATATCATTGGAAAGATGTTAGTTTTGTCTTTAATATGAAGTCAAATTCTTGGTGAGGTGATATTTTGCTCAAACCACCTAAAAGACCTCAGCTGCCTGTTGTCTCCCCCTGATAACCAAGCAATCAAGCTCTTGTTCTCATCCCCACAACCATGTACTATATATGACTAATGCCGTCATCGAAATAAGTATTCTATCAATTGAATACAAGATATATATTCAAAGAACTACAACATGACCGGTCCGTGACAGTAGCTTAGTGGAGTCACCCACAAAGAGGAGATACCCACAAATGTGCGAAATTCATTTTGAAAAATGTCAAAGCTTAAGCTTAATTTCAAACATTTGGATGAGTTGCTTTCCTTGCGCTGTTCCTGCCTGGTGCTTTCACCATCAAAGGTATTTCTCAAAAGTAACCTCGGCAAAGCGTTTCAGTTTCCCACGGGTAAATTTTATCTTCATTTCTTCAGACTGTCTACCCTTATGCCATTTAAAATTCCAATTCATTCTATTACAAGTCCTCTCACACCTTAAATTGCCCTCTATAAAATTCTGCTTCTTCTTAATATATCTTCCTCCTACGCTACCTCTTGCGAATTGTTGTTAACATTCTTAAATCCCATTCCATTCTGTTTAATACTTTCTTACTTGCCTTTCTCGGCACCCAACCTGCCCTTTCCAGAATGATATTTAGTCAGCGAGAGCTGGAGCTGTGACGTAAAACTTGAGGCAGTAACTCGCAAGGGAATCCGGAATGTAAAAAAAAACTTATGAGATCAAATGATGGAAATTACAAATTAATGAGAGATTGTATTGACGAGTTCATGGCGTGAAAAATTAAATATATGAGAATCTAACAGCCTACGTTTAGTGGGAAGAGTTTTTCCTTGCTGAGGAATTATTTTCGCCAATTACATTCTGGATACAGGCACAACGTGAGCTGGGATACAGTGACCGCAAAAGTTTTCAACGAAGGAGGGTAGATCTTGCAAAAATGTACGTTTATTGTTATGCATTAAACTTCATATTACCTTGGCTTCAATTTTGAGTGCCAGTAACTATTTTCAGGATTGTTTGGGTCATACAAAAATATACGAGCTTGAAGAATGATCAAACCACAGTTTTAAAGATTTTACTTAAGAGTCTAAAAACCATACAACCACTTGTAATTTATTGAGTTTCAGTGGACACAGTTAATGACATATACAGTCAAATGAGAGAACACTATAAGAATGAAAGCGTTTCATAGTGGATGCACACAGCTATAAGGTGAATGATGAAATTCAACTTTAACACGATATAATTTCACATGTGTGATTTCCTTTGGGTGATACGTTTTATTCATATAAATGTAGAAATCTTATTTGATGCTTTTTCGAAATATATGTTTACACGCAAAATTATAGCCTTGGGGTCAAAACCAAACCCTATACCGAAACATTATCCGATCCGTCCAACTTTTTATAGAAAAATATTGAAAGAGTAGAAAGGCGTCTGCGTGCGGGAGAGAAAAATGAAGGACAACCATATACTAAAAAGAGTGGATCGAAAAACTACCTCACATCCCATGAAACATAGCGTAAAATGAAAGCATATTATAATGGAGTTACTTAAAGTCATAGGCGTATCCAGGGGAAAGGGGGTCTTAATTCCCCCAATCCTTGCGAAGATTTTTTTTATTTTTCATTCAAGTATTCTTACCAGATGATTAGTAGGTTCTTGGACAGTCCCCATTCTGTATCCTAACCTCATAGACATTGCCTCGCTTTCCCTCCTAATGATGGCCCGTTATTAGATCCCTCTTCAAAAAAACGTAAAAATGATGTGTTTAACCATAGAGTAAATATATTACTGTTTACTCTATGGTTTAACACATGCTAATAATGCACCTATAGATCACCTTCCATAGCATAATAGAATACCTTCAAAACGTCGTTAAAGATGTATATATGTATGTCCGTCTTTAGAGCGCTTGCTTGCGCTTTACGGCATCCAATTTCCAGGCCTCTCTGTTTTCCCAATCTCCTTCTTGCAGGTTTCTCTCCGCCATGGCTTTGGTTATTCCGCTCCTCCATGAGTTAGGTGGCCTTCCTCTCTTTCTCCTTTCATAGGGTTTCCACTCCATGATGGTGCGGGGGCAGTCTTTCTTTGAGCATCCTCTGAACATGTCCGTACCACAGCAGTTGTTTTGACTTGATTTCGTCCAGAATGGTTGTTGTCATTTTCATAATTTCTCGAATTCTCTCATTTCTTACTCTATCAAGCCTGGATTTTCCGGCTGCCCTTCTGAGGAAGTCCATTTCTGTAGCTAAAAGTTTCTTTTCGTCACTCACATTCATTTGCCATATTTCACTCCCATATGTAAGTATGCTTTTAAATATGGTGTTGTATATGTATCTTTTATTTCTATTTGATATATCTTTGCTCCATAGTATTGAATTTAACATATTAATGGTTGTTCTACCTTTATTAATCCTATCTTTAATCGTTTCTGCGCTCTTTCCACTGCTGTGTATTTTTATGCTTAAATAGTCATATGAATCACAGGCCTCTACTATTTCATTGCTATCCTCTAGCACAATGTCTTCATTTTTTCCTCCAATACACATATACTTAGTTTTGCGCATGTTGATATCCAATCCCCATGCACTATACGCTTCATTTAGCTTTCTAAACATAAAGTTAATATCATCTCTGTCTTGCGCTAGAATTACCTGGTCATCTGCATAATGTAGTGTGTATATGGTATTGTCTCCTACAGGCAAGCCCATGTTTGCGCATTGTCTTTTCCATTGTTTAAGGGCACCATCGAGATATATTCTGAATAGGCTAGGTGAAAGACAGCATCCTTGTCTTAGCCCTTTATTTGTTTTAAATGGTTTTCTTAAATTGTTTCCCACTTTCACTTGAGCTGTAGATTCTGTATAAAGTTTCTGTATTGCCCTTATGATAGATTTATTTATGTTTGTTGCCTCGAGTACCTCCCATAGGTTTTTCAAAGGTACGCTGTCATAAGCTTTTGTGATATCAATGAATATGAAGTGCACTTCTCGGTCAGTAGCTCTCTTTTTTTCTATTATTTGCGTCAAACAAAAAGCGTTATCTATTGTTGAGCGTCCTGCCCTGAATCCGGATTGTTCTTCACTTTCAAATTGCCTATACACCTCATCAATGAGCTGCGTCAATATTCGATGCGATGCATTCAATACGATGTTAAAGATGTAAATGTTTCGAAATTCCCGGACCCCCTGTTTTACATGGGGGGTATTTCATACCCCCATAGCCCCCCTTCTGGTGGTGACCCCCACTTCATACGCTTCTAGATACGTCTATGCTTAAAGTATTACAGATGATCGAATTGAGGATTAGCTCATATGATTCTTTGATCATTTCATTCATCAAACGGCACTTGGGTATGGAACCCCAAAGTTTGATTTAATTTTGTTTTTCTGTTGATATTTTTTATTTCATTCTACGTGTTTTTCGTTATTGTTGTTCTATGTTTATTTATTTTGTTGCATCGACCAATTTAATTATCCATTGTGCCGCTTTGGGTTGTGTGAGATAAATAAATAAATTAATTAATTAAATGAACAGAGTTTCAACCTTTGGAAGGAGTTCTTCATTTGAATACTTTAATTAGAGTTACTAATGCAGTCGTAAGGATTCGACCGTTATGTCCACCCATTGACGCACTAGGTCTGATCCCACCTCTCCCAAATCTATAGTCCGATTCGTGGACACCCTGAAGGACATCCATAAGCGGTGAAAAAAGGATGGAAAAATGGCTTTTGTCAAACTTGTACCAAATCAGTTGATTCCAGTCACCGAATCATTGGCTGATCGCGAAATACACACCTGGATCTGGACGATTTTTTGATAAAGAAATTCTTGTTTAAAAACCATGCAAAAACAACCGTTTAAGGCTGTTCACTGGCAAAGCTTAATAGCTAGCTTCAATAAATATATTGTACCGATTTTCTGTTATCAAAGTTCAGACCAACAAGTTCTGGAAAATTTGTTTCAACCTCACTACCAGCAGCGTCAGTTTTTTTTCCTATCGAATCACCACGTTTGAGTGATGCCTCAATCTCTCGAGTCGATATCTATCCCCGAGGTTCTCTCAGTTGAATATCTTTCCTCACTTACTCGTCGTGAAACGGTAAGCAGCACCTCAAGTGTCTCTGTCGGTACGCACACCATCGGTCGAAAAATATCTCGAAGACATTTTTTTCAATTAAACTACAGGAAAATCATTTAAATTGCAACACGGTAATCTACCATTTAAAGAGTTCCCATATAATTTCGGTGCGTCGATACTTAAGATCTTTATATCCGTTTTCACTTCACGTTTCATAGTTCACAAAATACCTTACCCATGAATAATGACGTGGTTGTATCATTTCATAAAATCAGGAAAATTCGTATGATGGATGATAATTACCTGGACATTGGGTCTCTTGTTTCCTCATGCATATTTTTGTGTCTCTATTCCTTCACTGCATTTTCATCAGTCCTCGTAGCACATTTCATCTAATATCTTTCCTGTCTCTGTTATAACCAACCACTGAGCAGCTTCTTATTTATAACTTTTGGTATTTATGCTATGGAATATTTTTATCACAGGTTGAAAAAGTCGTCTTTAACATTAGATGAATTTCCTCAATGAAAATACACGCTCTATTTATGTGTAATTAGAAGTAAGTTGCTTTAAGAGTTCTCTCATAATATTCGTGCCTCAATACCGGTACTGAATTTCTACCCTTTCTCGATACTTGTGCATAGTTGACTCACCGTAACGGCCTCCCATGTCTCGGCAATGGATTCATCAATCTCCCACCGCACTCCCCCTCAATGTCCCTCAGCTTCCACAACACCCCCATCTCCAGTCCACTTGCACCAATTTTTACCCTCCCATCCAACCCACCCCCTGTTCCTCCCCTGCCCGAAACAGCAGGAACTCCTCTACAACTACATACTCCCCCGAACCGTACCTTATTTCCACCTTGAACCTAACCAGCTGTCAAGATCCACGCGCTGGAAGTGCGTTTGGGAAGGCCTTACTCCCACACCCACCCCTTGTTTCTTCCCCATTTTCCATCGCCCCCCACCCCCCCTACCAACACTCCCATCGGCCGTTCTGCATCCGCACTCCCGCGCCTCATGCACACTCTCTTTCTCGTCTCAAACCACCTCAAGACACCACCCGCTCGCCCACCCACCCACGTGGGCCTCCTCCTGTTCCCCCAAGTCACCTTAATTCAATTATCCGTCGCCTTATTCCCAGACACCCCTAAGAAGGGAGCGAGAGAGAGAGAGGAAGAAACTTCTCTCGTCCGGGTTCCTCTGGAGTCTTCCTCCCCCCCCACGGCCGGGAAGCAGAAGAACAAGAAAGCTCCCCCGCAAACAGTAGACCCCTAAGAAACTCCGTGGAGTTCTCCTACTGCCTCGCCCCCCCGGCAACCACCTCCTTCAGCAGCGTTCACCTGACACATTTCACCTCTTCTTCTTCCTTCCCCTGCCTTCTATCTCTCTCCCTCACGCCTCCATCCCCCTCTGCATCCCCATCTATCTTTAGCATCCAAGATGCTCATTCTCTCCGACCTCCCCCCCCCTCCCTCGCTCTCCAGCCTCCTTATCTCAACTCTCCTTAATTCAACCCGCTCGTCCTTTCTCTTGCCCTCCCACCTGTTCATACACCCTCCTCTCCTTCCCTCTGCCTAACCCCCCGCCACCAGCCTCTCGCTATCTTCTCTGCTGTCTCATTTCCTCCGCATCAACCCCGTAAAGGCGCCCCCCACCCGAAAGTTAAGCTTAACCCGCGAATCGCGAGCACTTTGTATTCCACTTGGTGCGCTCTATTTTTTCGGAAAACGCAAAATGGGAGAGAGTACATCTTTCGCGGAATGTAGTTTCGGAGACGAGATGAGAGGAACGGCGGAAGTAACGCGAATAGAATAAGATGTGCATTTTCTTTTCAAGAGCTTTTGAAACCGTCCCCTTAATAGGCAATGAATGTATGAATAAAACTGATGATATGAGGCCTGACCTCGTGGAAATTATGGATATCCATGATGAGAAAACCACCTTTGTTATTTCGTGTTTTTCTCATCATGAATGAATGTATGCTTAATTTTGACTTCGTTGCACGTGTTGATCCAACCTACCTTACCCATGTTATTTAATTTTTAAATCTAATTTGTCTCTTTCTTAAATTAAATCCGTTATTTTTAGAATGCTTTGTGATTGGTTCCAACTTAGGAATGTAAAATATGTAATGACCACTTTTAAGCCCATTAGTGAATAGTTTTCACCCATGTATTTGTAAAAACTTATTATGTCCCTGGCGTATTTTACAAATATGCGAATAAATATACCTATGCTCAAAGCTTAGGTAATGAGTAGAAAAATATTATGCTTGAACTCCAAGGTGTTCTATTTCAAGCGGCTTATGAAGAAGACGTTCTATGACTCTTACGGTGCAATGCCTGTTTAGAAGATAATAAAGAATGACGGGCGCTGGTTCAGGGTTGACCTGCTCTGGGCCTAAGACGCCAAAATGGCCGCGTCTCAAGAGAAGGGTGAAACGCAAAATGTGCGCTGAACGTTCTATAGATTGCGGACCTTGATACTTTCGATTCTAATTTAATCATCTAGAGCAGAGTGAAACATTTTTAACATAGGAAAATAGAATAAATCAACCAAATCTCAAAGGTTACAGCATAGCATATAAAAACTATGTATGACTATACTACTACTATATGAGACTATGTATGCGAAGGGTAAATTTAATCCACTAATCGGTTTTTTAAGTTCATGCAAATACAAAACTCACAAAAGGAAGAGTAGGTACAACTCAAGTTTGAAAGTTCCCCGCAAATACACCAATATGGCACCCGCATCTACATAAAATCAGAGTCCTCTGGATTGCCATATAATAACTACGAAGTGGTTAACTACGAATGGTTTTACTACCAGTTGGTGAGGAAGTAGTGTTGAGAATGCAATCTAGAGGACGCAGGATCAAAAGGCAAACTGATATGCACCGCTGAATTGGGGCTATGCGGTTATGACGAGTTACGGTTAGTCAGATAGTCCTTAGCTCTCCCGGCCTATAAGGCTTGTGATTTTATATCTCCTTTCGGAGAAAATCAGATCCACTCGCGACTTATCTGATCAATCAATTATAATAAACAGTAATTTTGATGCCAAGCTGTCCACATAACAGGACGCACGAACACTCAAATAAAGTAGCATAGGAAGGTAAAAGTTTAAGGAGAAAACGATTTCGAAAAGCACGTATATATACGTGAATTTATAAAGATGTTTATTCTCTATTTTTTGTGTCCATCCTAATTAAATTTTATTATCAGTCCTTCCCCTGATGGAGAAGAGTGGCTGATACTGGAATTCCTGCTGTATTCTTCGCGGTGTTACGTGCCATGTTTCGTGTAGAAAGCTCATTTTTTAATAGCAATTCCCTCCTTGCCCGTTTGTGTCAAATGCGTTATTTACAGAGTTAATTCATCGAACAACCGTAAGTGAGAAGAATTTGAAATATGGATCACATAAATGCATCATGTATATCCATGTCAAATATGCATAAAAATATGAGTCCATTTTCCTCTGTATTGTTGATAAATTACGGAAAGTATTTTTGCTCTGAGAGTACAAGTATATTATGGTTTTTCCTTTCAAGACTTGTCATGGAAAGTGTTTGTCTGTCACTCGAATAGCGCGTTAACTGCGTATCATTCACTCTCCTGCTCCTCCATGCTCTTAGTGTTTCCAATTTCCTAAGCTCCGTTCGTGCGACGCGACACCACAGCTTCAGAGAAGCACATTTCAGCTTTGCATGTTGACGTAGAGTTTCCCCATATCAATGCCACAATTATTCCCAGTTTCTTTGATTTAGTCCTAAGTCTTCTTGACTGCTGCTCAGCTGCAGTACATTCTTCCAACATTTTCTCACCCCTGGCGATTCTGCCGGCTGAATACTGTCCCAGTGATTCTGAATTACGCAAACAGATTCATGCATTTATGTTCCTTTTTTCTTTATCTATTTACTACCCTCAGTTTCTACCTTGATTTAAAATGCTTTCATGATCATTTCCAAATTGGCTAGCAACATCATCTTTTTACTAACTCCTTTCATTAACTCTAAAGCTTAATCCTTCCAAAATGATACTGGTGATAACTACCCACTGAACCATACATAATTTATTTTTATTCCATCCATTACAAACGAATATTGCCTTCATTTCTTCTTGGTGATTTATAGCAAAATTAGGTAAAAATAGGGTCATTGGGGGTAAATATAAGCTATTAGTTAGACTATTTTCATTAACCTAAGTTGTCTAGACACGCTCAACCTGATGCATTTAAAGTTTAAATTTAATACATTCAGTAAAATCCATTCAAACCTAACCATTTTATTACCCGTTACTTTGATGACTTATTTTATTTTGAAGTGGTGAAAAGGTAATTGCTCCATTACGTTTCTTCACTGATGAGCAGTGATTTAAATACTGATAATACAACTAAAAAAAACATCTTTTTGAAATAAAATTAGCATTAAATTTGAATCGCATGGTACTTGGTAGCATAACTGAAGGAACTTTATGCTGTTTAAGTTTTCCACAACGATTGCAATTGCGCAGTACAATTCCGTCTCAATTTTATTATTGATCGTATTCCGGGAGATAAGGGTGTGGCCACAGGTCTCATCTGCCCGTTTTTGCTAGTCAAAATTAAGGACACAAAAAAAGAGAAAATAAAAAAGACTAGTGTATATATGAATTTGATTTTTTATCCAATAATGACTTTATCATTAATGATAGAGCCAATTTCTTAAACAGTACCCGCAAGGCAACCTCTGATCTTAATCAGAGTTTCGATATCATCTCGATTATTCTTTGTCGCTCGTACAATGGTGACAAAAAATCTAAAAGACCGTATTCTCTTAGGTGTGGAATGTATTTGTTTATTAGGTTATCCTTATCGGAGACAGATTTGTCATCTGTGCATGTTTTGACCGCTGATTTCAAACGTTGTATTCATTATAGTACATTTCACTTAGAAATTATCCACCACTCAGGACAGACAAGCGCGGCAATCTGTGAAACGGGTGAATAGTCTTTAAACGACTAAAGTCTCCTCTTTCGCGTGCCTATAGCCTAGGTGGTAGGGTTGAGCAGGGCAATACTTAATACTTCGCCTGTACTTTAGGGAGAATGTGGGCACTTACTCCCGAAGGGGTGAAGGGCACATTTTGTGGTTTCGGAATCCGCCGGGGTCCTCTCTCTTCGCGAGGAAGAGTTGAGATTAGGGCGGGGTGAGTGCGAGAGGGACAGTGTTGTAGGGGAGGGAGGGGAGGAGAGGAAGAGGGGAGAGAGGTCACGGCGAAAGAGGGGAAGTGGAAGAAGAGATTGAAGTTCCCGAATGAGCCGTGGAAGAGGGGAGGAGGGGTGGGGTCCTCCGAGGACATTAAGGTCCCGGAAGGAGCAGGATGTCCATTGGTCATTGGTCATCCCCCATTCCCGTCTACTTCTCATTTCCTCTTTCGACCTCCGCAGCTTCCCTGCTGCCTCCTCCCAGTCTCTCACACACACATCTACGACCAACGCACGCTCACCCCATCTCCTGTCTTTCCTCTCCCCGTTCCTTCCTCCCGCCCTCTCAACCCCCAACGACGCTCCTCCTCCAGTTATCTCACTCTTCGCCCCCTCACCCTCTCCGCCCTTCCGAATTCGAATCTTTCCCGGGAGGACTGGACTTCACCGCAGCTTCCCACCGGACCTCCACCTTCCGGAAATTGTGTTCCCCTTTGGCCAAAAACCTTCGCCTATTCTGCGCCTCCCCCACCTCTCGCACAGTCTTCCTCCTTTCCAACAACCTTCCCACTAAATCCCCCCCTCAACCTCCCCAACGTTGCTCCAGAATCCCCAGCTCTCTCTTCCCTCTTCGTCCCTCCAACCTTTCCTCTTCGTCCCTCGCGCATCCACGCTATCCAATCCTCCGTGTCTTGCTTTGTGAAGTGAACTGCGAGTCGTTCCATTTGTACAGCATCATCCGCGTCTTTATGTGACGACAACCTATTCTGTTACGGAGTCGTAGAGAATTAGAGAGAAAAGGCGTCGATTGGTAGAAATGCTCCGCGTTCAACATGTTGAGTAAGTAATGAGATAAGGTTTTTTCACCCAAGAATACACATGAAAGTGTGGAAGTATGCAAGTATTTTCTTACTCAATATGTAATTATGTTATGGATTTACGTTTCTTATTGAGGTGAGATAAGTTTCATTCAACTAAACAGCCCCAAAAATTAGAACCACTATCGAATTGCGTATGAATAATGAGAACCAGGACATGGAATATTAGCCCTTGTGCGCATTAGACCTAATATGATAAAAATATAAAAAAATATTTACACTTATCCTACAACTTATAACGTGAATATGTTGTAGATGTGGGCCCATTGGGTAGGAATGCAAGAGTGATTAGCGTAACTTAGTCTCTGCGACGAAGTACGCAGTTTCAAATATTTTTGCATTGTGCTGTTTTGGACTTTTAAATTTAGAACTTTAAGCACGCTTGAATTATATTTCTGAAATAAAGTAGAATATCTATGTATATTGTTTATATTGTGCTGTCGTTTCACCGTTTTAGAGGAAATACAATTTTGTTTGTAAATAATCGTTTACTTTTATCACCATTTGCCGTGCATTAATGCTACATGATCCACTTATTCTCTAAGCTCTCAAATTTGACAAGACCTGTATTGGCAAATTCTTTCCTGCTGCATATTCTCTTTTGATCCACTTATCTCCGGTTTTTCACTCTCCAATTCGGTTCGGGTGCCGTATCTTCCCACTCGAAGCAATGTGCAGCTAATTTTTGACTCACACAATTCCCTTGCGGTGAAACACTTATTTTTCTACAATTTAAGTTTGTTCAATATTTTTCTATCAATTCCTTTTCATACATCGCCTGCAATATTTCCGAAAAATTTTTGCAAACTTTAATTTTTAAAATTTTTAAATTTTCATGCATTTATGCATAAATATGAATCAGGTAAATCGAATGCATGCTAAATCAATCATCATTACTTAATGTTATATGTATGGTTTATTCATACGCTCCCTTAATCGCTTTTAGTTTTTTTAATGTAGATGCATGATAATAGTTCATTGTGACAGCTAGAATTAGCATAAAATTTCATTACAGGCTATGATTATGCTCGGTACCCCGAAAATAATCTCGCTCTGAAACAAGACACGTCCTGTTAGGAAGTTAAATATTGGTTTAAAGTTATCGCTGAACTAGTTCTGCTTCGTTTAATGGAAGTACTGTTGCTACCCGTATTTAAATTTTATTTTGGAAAGGAGTGCCTAAAGATATTCTACCATAGCAATGGTTTTGATTTAGACTCTGAAATGGTCACAACGCCGCTTGCAGATCACGTCATAAGGTAACGGAGAATATTTAGGTGTGACATTTTTAGTCTTTGAACAATATTCCTACTGACACAGATGCAAGGACTTCCTACTTATTTACCTTCTTAGAAATTGTGAGTAGGCTAAAATATAAAGTAAAGATTAGGAATGAATCCGTAATCTTCAAGTTACTCTGTTTCCCTAAGGATATTCATTCAAACTCTTATCCCAAGATGCCACTTCCATTCTCGTTCCGTTCTCCCTCTATTCTCACATCTCCTTCCCCTTCTTCTCTGCGTATTCCCCTTTCTACTCGTTCCTCTTTTCTCTCTCGCCCTCCCCTTGTCCTCCCTAGACTGCCGGGACTTCGAGCCGACCTTTACTCACTCTTTAACTCCCGAAATAGTCGTTCCACTCCTCTGGACCCAAACTGCTTCCTTGTGGTACGCGTTCATCCGTTCCGGGCAGTTTGAGAACGAACGCTTTTTCCTGCCGATTCCGTTTGTCACCATTGTGCCATAACGTCTTACGTCGAAAACTTACGCTTTCGAAGGAGGGCGTGGGGAATGAGATGGGGAGTGGAATTTAGGGGGGGGGGGATTGGGAGGGGGGACGAAGAAGATGGAGGGGAGGGGGGAGAGTGAGAGAGTAACGGCAGAGGAGTGGCAAAATTATTCTGAGTTTAGAACTTTTGGGGCAAGGGATTCACGTTCTAGTCGTGCGGGCGCCTAAAATAATTATGGTTCCACAGAGAGTGAGAGAGGAACAGAGTAGGAAACCTTCATGCAGAGAAGGTTTTAGTGAGCGGCTTCATTAATTATTGACTCTTCTTCTTCAATGACTTCAGCGCATTCGCGCTAACGATGAAACTCACAAAAAATCTTGTAATATTAAAAAAAAGTCATAGGCTAGCAAATCACTATTGCAGAAGATGACATCATTCCAAATCCTTCAGAACTCTTCAAGTAGCAGTCTGCAATTATTATTTCCTGAAGACATTGTTTTCTGAACCATAAATATCATTTTATCACTATGCGAATATTTTCGGAGCAAGTTATATTTATACAGAGACAGCCGTTAAAAAAGTTTAGCTTGTTCAATTTGAATTGAATGAAGAACGAAAATATATTTCAATATTTTAGTGAATAGTGAGTTCCTGGATATGTGCAAAGACCCATTTAGTATAGCAAAAGCCACAACACATAATCATGCTAATATTTACACAGGAGTATACTCGGGTTAAATAAAGGATTAGCTGTTGTTTACATCTGCGCCCCAATTTGAACACATCATGTCTTATACTTGATTGAATCAGCGAATCAAAGTTTTTTCAGCATACTAATTGATATTAACGATGTAAAATCCTAGCTATCATGATTCCACGGACACCAGTCGGTGAGCAAACATGGCCCATTATGTGATCATTCAGAAATAAATTCTTCCATAGCAAAATGCGATAAACTTGGAGATTTTAACCATCCATAAGTACTTTTACTACCTTCTCTTTCTGGAAACTATGCATTATGAGACTTATCGACTGCGAAATAAGAACCAGAGGTCATAACACAAATGCGTCGAACGTTTCAGGGCTATTTGGCCATCGTCACTGCCAGGTTCAGGGGAAAACATCATGTTTAACAAGCGTGGTCCCTCCCCCATCCATTCCTCTCCGACTGACTCTCCCCTCTTCGCTGCAACTTCTCTTATCTCTGGACGGCCGGCCACTGCCCATAGCCCTCTCCTCACCCCCAAAGCACCCCCTGCCCATTTCCATTCCAGCCACCTCCGCTTCCTTCCTCCTGCAGTGGAGATTCCTTCACCCAACCCATCCCACACCCATCCCTCTTCGTTTTTTCATCCCCAATAGCCATCAAAGTCTTCCAGCAGTGCCATCCAGAAGAACGATATCCAGCACACGACGTCCGCTCCGACCGCCGAACTTCCGGTTTCCGGTCAAATCTTCGTCCCCGAGCGTCCAACCCCCAACCCTCATGGCACTCCCCCTGAAAATACCCCACCCTGAAAACCATGTTACTCTGCGTCTTCATCACATTCCATGCGAATTTGGGGAATTTCAAGGAGACTTCTCACTCCCACCTTCCTTCCCTATGTCCGTTTGCGCCAGTTATAAGCAAATATTCCTGCGTTGTAGTCATTCCTCGAGCCAATGGAGGTAATATGCTTCCTGCCCTGCACAGACGTTATGTTTCCCACAGAATAAAGAGTCATCAAAAACATCGGTGAAGTGGCCTGGTATCGCAATTGGGATATGCGTTTGAAATTGTATTGAATCGCAAGACTTACTTCAAAGCATGCGTAGATTTCAGGTCCCAATTTGCTTGGCTCCAAAATAATTGTTCTCTTTATTGGAAAAAATATCGAGGCTCCATGCGTTGGAAGTACGTTATCCCGGAGGATATACCAAAAAATATATATCGTTATTTAATATTTTTAATCAAACTTTGCCTCTTAAATTTTTCAAATTCATGTCATCCAGCATATTTTATTACTAGCTAGGTACCCTAAATAAAGATAAATACCATGTTTCCACCACTTCATCGGGATGAATATTTGCCGCTCATCCGTTTTGGACTATATTTGTTTCTCGAATATAGTTATGATGGAATCGGAGGTGAACGAGGTGAACGTTTATGTAAAAATGTAGGCTGAGGTGAAGTGCTTAAATTAAATCTTCATTTGATCAATCATTCGATGCAATCATCGTAAAAATAACGTAATAGATGCTAGCATGAGAAATGTCACCCGAAGTCTGCACCTAGATTTTACGTGTTGCCCTGAGGTCCTAACCCTGTGAACTGAAGTAAACGGGGTAAGCTAAAATCTTTACCCAAGTTAAGGACGGATAAAAATATTGGTTTCAATATTGGTGCTTATACTTGTTTAACATTAGTGCTTGAGTTATTAAAATTATCTCTCTAGATTACATTATGAGATATAATGATCCTCTGATTCCTAATTAATCATGAAAAAGAATCATTTACCAACATATTTTTGTGTATTTGTTCACCTTTGTGTAATTAGTGGCGTCTATAAATGGCAATTATTTTAGCAGTACACATGATAAAAATTATCAATTGACTGTTTAAGTTTTCATGATGATATGCTTATTTATACGTATTTTGAGCCCCTTTTCCCTTCTTTTTATGCAACTTTCTGCAATTTTTTGTACGGATTATTCCTCAAATTTAACCACCTTCTCCACGCGTCATTTTTCCCGAGCATAAAATCGAATCGAATCTTATTCGAGGAAAATAGGTTTCGTTATGAGGATATCCAAAGAGGTTCGTCGGAGGTGTTTATGGAGACAATTTATTAAGAACGATGCTGCGATATTTCTCCTGGTTTGTGGAATCCACCCGCGACCTACCCCCCTCGGAAAGGTCTTAGATTTCCTCGTTCGGTGCTCTTGCTATTCTTCGTGCGAAGGGCCAAGTAGGTACGTGCAGCAAGATTCCTTCGCGAGCGAGCAAGAGGCACGGGAGGAGTCTTTCCTCACCACGCGGCGTGCGACACTCCCTTTCCCGACCTTTGAACTCTCGCGATTCCCTTCCCCTGCACCGCTCCATCCCTTTTGCCAAACCTCCACCTCCGTCCAACTCCCACCCCAACCTCCTCCCCTTCACCACTCCCCGGAAACGTAGCCGAGTCCGGCTGATCCCAGTCCTAACCTTCTCAACTGATTTATGAGGTCATTCTCACGGTGTCCCAGCCTCCTATGCCCGCCTCCGTCGACCCCAACCCTCTTAAACCCCTTCTCTTCCACCACCCTCCCCCACACTCACCCCCGTTGGACCCCCTCGTCCGCCTTTCCCATCCCCGAAGAGCACTCCTCCCATATATATACACTGCCTCCCCACCAAGGCTCCAAACTCCCCCATCGGCCTCTCTACACACGGCTGACTCCATCTCAATCCGACCTCAAAATGCCCTTTCTTTATGTCCTGCCTCTCACCTCTTCAAGATACGCCCACTCCCGCCCAACTACGTTCCGCCCACGCTCCTCTCATTCACCCCTTGCTCCGTCCCTCCTCGATTCCACCAACCACCGTCTCTTTTTAAGCCTCCCTCCCCCCCTTTCCACCCACTCCCCTCCCGCACACCACCCCACGACTCGAACAATAAGCCGGCGCTCCATGGCTCATGGCACGGACCTCTCGAATCCTTCGCCAACTCGCCTTCCAGATCAAAACCACGGATTCAAGTGGATACCTCTCCGAAGTAGTCAGGGTTTTCGAGTTTCGTGCAGCCTTCGTGGGATCCAGGGCTTCGTTCTGCGGGAAAATTTCAAATCTTCAGGGATCTAAGGGGTTAGTGTGTCCAGCAGTGGCATAGTCAAGTGACATAAGAAGTCATTTCTGTCACTATATAATTTAAGAGTGGTTTGAGGTAAAATCTACTGCTGAATTGGTTTTCTTGACAGGTTTATTACGACATCCTTTTAATTTTCGGCGCAAAAATTTTTCTTTTTACAGCATAACCTTTCTTTCTTTTGCCTTTCTTATGCATCCTTTTTATTTTCAATGCAAAAAAATATCACGCGTATTTATAATTAATGTGAGGTAGCATCTTGCGAAAATGCTGAGGTGCCTCCCTCTCTGGATTAGCAGCTGCTAAGTCACTTAACTTGGCAGGATTTTTGAGTCGTGATTAACTACACTTGGAGGGCAGTTCAATGAAGTATGGAAGGTTTGATTGGCTTTATGTGATTTTAGCTTCTGCAATCTGTGTTTTGAGTCCCGATTATAAAAAGCGACTCGTGAAAGCTTAAAGATTACAAATTGCAAATTAATTGTTATTTCCAATTGGGCAATTCGATATCGTTTGAGTTGCGTACAAATATTATTATGCATTAATTTTCTGACACTTTGGGTCTAGGTATAGATTTTCCAGCTTATTTTCCAATTCCATTGTGACTTATTGCCTCTCCAAAATATTGTCGTTTAATCGTGATAATTTGAAAAAAGATATTTCATTTTTATCAAAAGCAGTATTGCTTGCCTACTTATGACTGTTTTGTTGTTTCTCTTCATACGATGATATGTAATTTAGACCAGTCACCTCGTTGCATTAAATATTTTTACACACTCTGTCTCTCATGCGTCATTTTTAAACTTCTGCACCCAATTATTTCAGGTATAGCCCCCATCAACCTTCAATTAATATAAATTCTCATAGCAGTGACCGAAATAAATAACCATGATCTGGCTGGTGAATTAACTACGCATGCGGGATTCGATCCCGAGATCCTCGGGATGACAGTCAAGGACTCAACCCCGTCACCACCATATAGACCGGTATTATTGTTTCGCAACATTTGCGTAATTTCCATTGTTTTTTTCTTCCGTCGCTTTTAATGAACATTACACTTGAGTGTTATACCTTTCCTTTAACGCTTCTTTATTCCACATCCTTAGTTATATTTGGTATATAATTCTTTAGTAAGGATGTCTATACGTAAAAATACCATAGAGTGAGTATCTGTATATAATATACTTACTCTATGAAAATACTCACCATTCATTCGTTATCTATTACTGTCAACCTTTTTCCTTGGAAATGTTTTAGGTAATAATGCGTGTAATTTTTCTTTGCTGATATTTAATTTAGGATTTAGGATAGCTGACATCAATTTATGTGCTTGTAATTGATTTTTCTGTTGTTAATGATTTTCTAATAGCAAAAGGCACTATTTATTATACGAGATATATTAGGGTTTATCTATTGCTGGAAAAAGAATTTCAAATGATAGTATAATTTAATGTGAAATAATATCCATAGTTTATTAATGTGACTTAGTCAATTATTGTGCAAGTATTTTTGTTATTTTAGTTGCTTTGTTATCTTTCTATACTCTTTGGACAATTTTGAAGGTGATTTTTTGTAGCACAATATTTGTGAATGGTACAGCTAATATTTCATCAACAAAGTATATAATATTTTTTTTGTTTAATCCGTGTACATTGAAAGGTATTTCTGCTATGTTTCCACCAAGCAGCATATTTTACCATTCTATCTTCTCTAACACTCCCTGAGTTTCTTTCTAGAACGGTCGATGTATTTTTCTACGAACGCGGTTCAGTGGCATTCAACGTAATTTCTTGTTCCACACACGAGACAAAAATGACAACGATTTTCGATAAAGATCTTGTTTTTTTAGAATGATTTTGGAAAAGTTTTTCATTTCCATTTCAAAATTAGATTCTTTTTTTCGGTTTTTCTCATTATTTTGGCCTGTGTATTACTTAGAAATAGAATCTTAAGTTTTTCTACGACAACTAAGTTCCTCATTTAAAATATACTCATATCCCTTTTGGAGTCCAAAGTGGAAAAGTTATAAAAGAAAAGGAAAACTTTGTTATATTCCACCAATTTATTTTCCGGAACAACTAGTTTCGACGCAGCGGCGTCATCTTCAGGTACGTACTACAGGTACGTTCTAACGTACCTGAAGATGACGCCGCTGCGTCGAAACTAGTTGCACCGGAAAATAAATTGGTGGAATATAACAAAGTTTTCCTTTTCATTTATAAAATGAACTTCCACAAGATTGAGCCTGAGACGATGGAGATGATGGAAAAGTTATGCTTGTCTATGTGACCTACATATTCAAACACGTGAATGAACTCAAATTTATGTATCTACTAAAAGTCATAAAAGTTTGTCTCTAACATTTTTATACAGACCAAAGAGTTTCATAAAGCATAAGGAGAAGAAACGTTTATACATTGGCTAATAGTTGTATTTTTACGTCAGCATCTTTATTCGATTTCATGCATATATGCAAACCTATTGGTTTTTAGCCGTATGTGCGAGTATGAAACAGAAATAAAATGAGTAAAAAAATATATTAACTTTTGTGTGTACCTGTGCAGAATCAAACAATGAGTGTCATCTGTAATGTTATTTAGAGAATTCTTTGATAGATATTGAAAACAAATTAGTGTAGTAATTGTGGATTACCCTTAATCTATAGCATTGAAACAGCAATTTCATACCTCATCCTTTGTAAGTTTTATTCATTCAATTAATGAAAAAAAACAGTCTTTTGAAAGTTATTGCATAATGTAGGTAGTCTTCGAAATATTTTAATTTATGGCTGAAACAGTTTCGTCTGCGTGATGTATCTTAATAAAACTGTCATATTGGCTACTCAGTATCAATGAAATTGGTTTATCAGTGACATATGAATTCTTAAATCCTGTTTTATGTGCGGGTTGAAAAGATTCATATCCAGTTAGTACTATTGGTATTATTGCCTCGAAACATGTTTGAAAATCCATTACTACTGAAAAAGTAGAGCGGCCTATCTTGCAGTGATGTTTTTTTCTAGTATT
The DNA here is from genome assembly GCA_963573305.1 of Pyrrhosoma nymphula. Taxonomy (NCBI): domain Eukaryota; kingdom Metazoa; phylum Arthropoda; class Insecta; order Odonata; family Coenagrionidae; genus Pyrrhosoma; species Pyrrhosoma nymphula. The sequence goes on from OY754338.1 coordinate 87,004,378, forward strand.
TAGCTTGCTAGATACGGGCTCCTTGTATTTTATCGTTGAAGCAGAAGAAAAAAAACTGAACTTATCGGGCCGCCTCCCATTCAGGAAGAGGAAATTATATCTCCAAATAAAACTCCCTTTTAATGCGATGAAATTCCACGTCCGCATTAAATAATCTGGCTCTCGTCCACAGATAAACCTCACCTCCTTAACTATACAGTTTCCGCTGTACATTATTCCATTTATCTGCACATCTATAACTCTTTTTTTCCCCTCCCTCGGCTCACCTGACTCTTCCACCATCCCCGAAACCCTTTCCCTCCATCTTAAATACGACTCGGGGATTCGAAACCACATCTAATCTCGCCGGATCTCCGCAGATTGATGTCTCCAACCTTATTGCTTCAGACGGTCGGGGCCGCCGCTATCTCTCTCTCCTGCGTTTTTCCTCTCACACATCTCCGACTGGTCCTCTGCTCCTCCGACCCCCTCCTCCACCCTCTCCACCCGACCGAGCTTCCCATCCCTACCCTCTCTCACCTCAACCCCCCCTTTCCCATCCCCACAAACACACATGCACACATAGCGTCCACTATCCGCAACTTCAATGCTATTTCTCCGTCCTCCTTAAGCCTCCGTCTCCTTTTTTCTTTCCCACATATCTCTCTCTCTCTCTCTTTTTCCCTCTCTCCCCTTTCCCCTCTTTTCCCCCCGCACGGCTTGGTACGGACAAAATTTCTCCTTTTTGCACTTTGTCTCCCTCATGCGAGTTCGGAAATACTCTCCGCAGTGATTTTTGCCGCATCTCTTTGTGTGCGAACCCAAACTTAAAATCTCAGTCTCTCTCTCTCCGTTACTTATCATGAGCTAAAGGATGCTCTGCAGGAATCTAGAATTCATGGCAATTCGATTGTTTCACTCAAATTTAATGTTATCTGATTGTCAAAATCTTTCCGAATAAATTCGACAGTGTCGGGCGATATATGGTGAAACAGCATTTTAAATAAAACTACAGTAATTGTACTGTCCTCTTAAATTTTAATGTAAAATACACAACACGTGTTTCAACGTTCCTTAGGGCGTCATCATCAAGAGAAAGAAGAAGAAAATGAAACTTCTTAATTATGTAGCATATGATGTTCACTTCCCCATTCTATCCTTGTCCACCTGACATTCCAAGCCTGTTCTCCCTTTCCCCCCCTTCCTCCTCTTTCCTCTGCTTATCTCCACAAGAAACCCCCCTTCCCCTCCCCCCAATAGGCCACACTCCCGAATCCTCGGGAAGGTCACATGTCATTTGACAACACCCCCCTCCCCTGTTATTCACCTTCAACCGCCTCCCCTTCCTTATGACTACCTCCTTGTTTTGTCAAGAATTTCCCCCCCTCTTTCCTTTGCTCCTTTGTATAAATATTGCTATTGGAGGTATAACGTTTGCAGACCTGATGATGACGCCCTAAGGAACGTTGAAACACGTGTTGTGTATTTTACATTAAAATTTAAGTGGACAGTACAATTACTGTAGTTTTATATAGTAAAAATCTTGCCGTTTAATCGTGATAATTTGAAAAGAGTATCATTTTTTTTCGTCGACAGCAGTATTGATTGCCTGGTTGTGACTGTTTTGTTGTTGCTCTTCATACGATGATAATTAAGACCAGTCACCGCGTTATATAAAATATTTTTACATACGTTTAGGTCTCTCATGCGACATTTTTCATCTTCTGCCCTCGATTTTTCCAGGAATAGCCCCAACTACGTTCTATTTAATAAATTACCACAAAAATAACCAATAAATAACCATGCTCTGGCTGGTGAATATTCTACGCAGGCGGGATTTGACCCTCAGGATGGCAGGCAAATTTGTTTAATAATTGTAACGCCATATTTGTGTAATTTCTAATATTTTAATGCTCTCGCCATTGTTTTTTCTTCTGTCTATTTTAATAAACAGTTTACTTGATTGTTATAACGTTCCATTAATGCTCCTTAACTCCATATCTTCAATTATTTTTGGTATATAACTCTTCAGGTAGGATGTTTATACATAAAAAATACTCATCAAAATACCATTGGATATACATAAAAAATATACATAAAAATACATAAATATACATAAAATACCGTTGGATGTACTTCAATAGGTAACAATAAATACCTTAAATAATAAAATAAAAGATTCAACTGAAATATATAACAAATTTCATAATTATGATGAGAAATTGAATGGCGGCTCTGCCAAAAAATTGCGACGGCAAGTATCCTTGCAATCATCTATCTAAACGTCATCATATCTCAACAAATTTCTGGCTCTCTTCTTAGTTATTACCCATAAACTATAGGTTAACTATGCTCACTTATATCATAATCGCTCGCTTATAATCGCTGCGAGAAAGCATTGTGGTAGGAAAGACAACCCTTCAGTACCTAGTGGACATTTTTTCTGACATTATAAATTTCTACAGTGAATTTTCCGATAGCAAAAGTTTTACAGCAATAATCCTGAAAAAGGAGAAATTTAGTTTTCTTAAGCTTACAATTTGCCACGACAAATTTTCCCGTGGCAATACTTCGTATAGAGGTTCAATTTTTTCTAAAAGTTTCTGTTACAGTGGTTATATTTTAAAAGATTTTTGGTTGGGACCCTGGGTCTTAAACGGATCTACGTGGAAATTTTCATCGTAATAAATTCAGTAGTTTCATAGATATTACATTCAGTCATTGAGTTATTCAGAGGTATTTGCATTGTAACTTTGTAGAAGAAGGAGTGCTTTTTTCCAAGCCTCCTATTCTGGAATTGTTTAAAAATCGGAGGTAATTCAGAACACGAGGCGGTGTAATAGCGGAGAAGACGGGTGTTACCGGACAATGAAACTTTGGAGGCATTGGAAAGGTCAAGGAAGCTTTAAATGAGTGCACAAATCACGTGAATTGTCCAGAGAGTACTTCAAGAATTCAAAAGAGGTGTCGATGGAGAGTAATTAACTATTTTTCATGGCATTGCTATAATACTTTACTTTCATTCAAAACCCTCTTAAAATGTACGCTAGTGCGTTAATAATACTTTCCACTTCAATGCTGACTTTATTAAATTAAACATATTCAACATAGTCAACAGTTGCCATCTGCATTTGTTTTGCTGAGATTTCAGGAAATCTCTATGTAAACTCTCTCTCTCAGAAAGATCTCTATTGCATGAAAAATATCGGTCAAAAGCCATTACCTAATGGTTTCCGCCTCATTGCAGCCGATCCTTGTATCATTTCATCTGCGATCCTCTGTGCTAGACATAACAAAAGGAGGTCACAACTATTCTATTCTCACGCTATTATAGCGAGGAGTCCATGCTCCAGCCAGAGTTAGAATTACCTGCGTATGTAAAGTAAGGCTTCAGCATGATTAACGAGCTGATACTAAGGTTTTTACTGAGTAGCGTTTTCCGGCATTCATTTTATTTTTTATGCATTTCATATTTTTATAATTTTTGCGGCACTTATTAATATTTAAGTATTTTATGACGCTTTATTTCCATTCGCATCCATTCAGCTTCTTAATTCTGTTTCGCTTTATCATGGATAGCGCTGGTTAAGTAATTGTAATAACGTACCATACTCTTCACGGTATTATTTTTATTTTTTATTCCCATCGCAAGTCTTTACTGATTATAACAATGTTATTTCTTACGGTAATCTGAGATATTTTTTCTCAAAAAAATATTGAACATTTATTTTGATGATATTTTCATTGGAACTATACTTAGGTATGTAACAGTTTCTGCATTTATTTTAATGGAATGCAATTTTTGTAATTTGCTGGTGGCTTAGTTCTGGTCTTATGACCTTGGAGACCACCTAAAGTTCCCTCTCTTTTGTTTGTTACCAGTTTGTACCAATTATGTGGGAGTAGATAAAATATTATTATTATGATTATATATTATTCTTTTCTCCATCATTGTCGCATTAATTATCCTTTCTGCTAAACTCGAACGCAGGAACGGTATGCGTGTACTTACTTATATCTCCATCCATACTTTTTTTTAAATTTATTGTTCTAGGACGTTTGTCCTATGGAACATGTATTCCATACATACATTCAATGGTCTCTGTGGTTTTACAATGGAGAACATACTTAACCGAACTGAATAGGTACAGCGGAGAATGAATAGCCAAAACAATTTGATAAATATAAAACAATAATATGCAAGAGACGTTATTCCAAATGATATAAAAAGAAAATTTTGCAGGAATTCTAAGTTTAACACGTGCAACATCTAGCATAACAATAATGTCTATCATATATTTATGAATAATTAGATCAGTATAATAGTTTGACAGCATTTTGTATTGGACACTAAGACATGACACTGTAGTATTGGTCGCTAAGACAAGACACAATTAATTGTAATAACAACAAAGAAATGAAAATTTAACAAAATATTGAAAAGTTGCAATAGTAGTTAACAGAGATAATTGAGGAACGGAGGTAACCGAAAATAAGTATTGGAACTTATAAATATATGTATTCAAAAATAGTTCTGTAGTACAATATTTACAACAAAAAATATGAATAGCATAATGATTGACAGGCATACATACAGAAACAGGAACATGGTAATGCATATCCAAGTGGTTTATAAGGAGATACAATAATATTTTTCATATATAAATGATAACATTTTAAATTTAAATTGGTGTATATTGATAGAGTTAACTACATTATCACGAATACTGTTCCATATTCTTAGGCCAGAATTTATAGTTGACAAGTGATATACGTTTGTCCTACACTTTGGAATATTGAATCGTCTTCTGGCTCTAACAGATCTGCCCGAATCAGTCAGGTTTCTAATGATGTAGTCATACAGATATTCTCGGGTTTTAGATGATAATATTTTATAGATGAAAATAGACAGTTGGAATATTTTTCTATGTTCCAGTTTCATCCACTTTAACTTAATATAAAATAACTTCAATACTTTGAGGGTCGCGCTAGTACACCAGTATGACGCGGCCGCCCCACTGCTTGCAAACTTGTCGCTCTAGTAGAGGAATCTCTCGTGAGTAAGACACCTGGAGGATCTCCATAGACTCCCTCTAGTGGAGGCACGAGGGGGAAGGAAGGAGTGTGGTGAAAAAGAACGCTGCATGGCGTGTATCGTACATGGGTGAATCATGTGAATTCATTCGAACACGCTGCGACGGAAACATGAAAAAAAGGACGAGAGCGCCTCGCGGCCATCTTGGTGCGCCGGGGGAGTAGGATGCCGCGGTCCCTTTGAAAAGGGAACGACCTTGAGGCAGCGATCGCGGAGACACCTACGTACAAGAGCGGCGACTTGACGGCTTACACGTCGCGACTCCTCTGCCGCAAACGATGAAATAAGGGACTGGAAATCCCTTCTCGTCATTTTCCATTTTTTGCTCCTTTTTCAATTCTCACCGCGCCAGAGAAAAGGCTTAGGGCAGTTTGCACTTCTCGTAGCTCATTGCTTTTTGAACTGAGCCGGTATAAACCAGTCGGTGGAAAGTTGCTTCGCATGTTAATTCTGATGATGTGAGTTTGCCTGAATTTTTGTAGATTAATAGATTTTAAAAGATGAGCTTGAAGTGCCGTCACTGCTAAAAGTTCTGTAGGTATGCGTGTTCATTATGCCACGGAAAGCAAGTGAATATCATTTCACTTGGAAATTGAAAATAGCAGTTCCTCATCACAGTCAAGAAAAACCTCTCACATCTGCGGATGAATATTAAGATACTGCAATACTGTCACTTATGCGCCTGAATTGTTCCCATTGGCCATAATTTATTCACTGAAAATACTATTAATTCGGTCGGTAATTTCTCAGGTATTTAAGAGTAAAAAGCTCTCTTCGTGGTTATTTGGCTTCAAAACACTTCAAAAGAGAATTAGCGCTAACAATTATGTCTTTGTATTGAATTCAAGTCGATGTAGTCAGCAGCCATTCTTAATAATGTATATTTGAGTTTAAAATAATGTAATTAGTTTAAGTGATTGCGCTATTTTTATTTCTGAAGAATATATATTGTGTAAAATGTAAAATTATAACATTATTATGGTGCTTCAACAAGCTTCAGATAGTTTTCTTTGGTTAAGCCTACTCTAATATGGGCTCTAACTCTGGAATAACCAGGATTTTTTCGAAAGGCAAGTTGGTCGAAGCGGTGTAAACTTTGGTAATGACATTTCAAATTAAATAGATTAGTGCTACCTTCATAAGTCACAGTCATTATATTATTAGAAATTAACATGTGAGAAACTTCATAATAATTTCAAATCAATATCACTGCACGAAAACTACGAAGAAGAAACAATGTGTAAGTGGTTTTCTTGTGACTTTCTTCCTTCCTTATTCTCTTTAAAGGTCCCCAATAAATAATGATAAGTCAAAAAATTGCTCAGTGGAATCCAAGAGAATCGAGGAGTAAACATTCCAGTTGATTTGAAAGTATGATTCGACCCAAGATTCCTTAATGCGGAGTCTCTCTCTCTAGGAAGTATACAAAGCTCTCCGAGTCATCAAGAATTCGCATGTAACGCCCCCCCCCCCATTTTAAGAAGGAATAGTTAATATTGGGGAGTAAAAGGCGAGGAAAACAACTCGACTCCAGCCTGGTGTGAAAGATCACGGTGCGGGAGATTCAGTGAAGCGAGAGCGGGAGGCTGGGGAGGGGCGGTGAGGGTGGGGGGGCGTTCCCTCCGGCTCCACTAGAGCCTGCGCTCATTCGCAATGCAGAGGAGGAAATTATTCGATCACATTTTAATGAGGAAAGTCCTTGGAGCGAGACGATTTCAGTCTTCTGCTCCTTCCCTCATCCGTCCCCACTTCTTGGTGCCCTCGGAACCCCCTCCTCCCCCACCCAGGCCCCCTCATCCCCCCTTCTTTAAATCCCTCCCACTAGCGATCCTCCCTCGATTTCTTCTTCCAATCCCTCTTCTGCGAGCTTCACCAGGGCTCCCTGGTCCAGGCGAGTCGCGGGAGTCTCACTTTATGCCTCTTCCGTGCTGAATCACTCGTTTCGTAGAACCCCTTCCGTCGGATTGGACTAAAATTTAATCAGAAAAAAGGAATTCATGATATTATTTCACACTAGAAGTACCGGACTTTGAAGAATACCTATTAGAAACGTCAGGGGTCAATCTGATCCCTTAGGAATACTATGTTTTCTAAATGTAAAGTTGAGATTTTTAATCAAAATAATATACCAATTGTTTTGAAAATGTCTTTTATTTTTGTTTATTTTTTCTTGTAAGAATTGTGGGTTACAGTAACCTACTACAATTTGCCATTACCACTTTGCCTTATCCCGATTTCCATCGATAATTGCTTAAAAATAGTACAAAGTGTATTGAACAAAAGTATTTTTTACAACGTTTTTATAGGCTTCCTTTGATACCTGAGGAAATCAAAGGCTATGGGACTATATTTACCATCATTTTCAAGTAAAAACTACGCGTATACCATCAAAGATTTTTCAGGCCTATTATAATGATTTTATTATAGCTATGTGTACCTGTAAAAATATTTGTTTTATAAACGATTCACATATAGACCTAAAAAAAACATATATAAAAATATTTTTTTAAAGACATTAAAAGTCTTAAGCTTAATTATCTTGAAGTATCGCTTACGGGGGCTGAGTAAAGTCGGTATGTGTCGAGAGCACGCCGCCTACTGATCATCTCTTCGGGTGCATTAACGTCTTTTGGCGAGTAAATACGCTGAGAATAACCTGCTACGCCATCCATTTATCGAAACGGAGGATCGAATGAACCCATTTCCTTAAGGGAGGGGAAGGGTGGAGAACGATAAAACATCTCCCGCTGCAATTAAGAGCCGCGAAGGTAGCGTAGCGCGAGTGAAGTAAGCAAGACGAACGGCCGGCACCAGTGTGTGTTTCGGGGCTTCAAGGAAAAGATGGGGAAGCGACGTGGTTGGGGGAAGGGTGGGAGTTTGAGAGGAGACGAGAAAGGGAACCAATAATAACCTCGTGCCTTAAGCTGGCCGAAAATGAATATAAAGTCTGGAAGTGGGCAAGTGAGATCTTGGCAGGACGGGAGGGGAGGAAGAATGGTTGCTTGATCGGTGGTGGGGGCTGAAATAAGGAACTTCTGAGAAATGGATTGAAAAGAGTGGTTTTCCTTTTTTAGAGAGTTGAATGGATGGAGAAGAAAAAATGCAGCGTTTCACACCCTCCCCTCCCAGTCTCCAGCTGGAATCGCTAAAACCAACCCCCGAACCACTAAGTTCGCCCTCACCGCGGCTTAACCTCGCGCCAGCAACCAATCAGCGGGGATAACAATAACTTAGAAGATCTTTTTTCTCCCCCCCTCCACTCACCCCTTCGCTTTCCTCCCGTCCCTCCAGAGGACCGTAACTTTCACCCCCTCCAATCTTCCCCAATCCCTCTCCCACCCCCAAACCCTACACCATTTTATTTTCGGATTGGAGAGCGCTCGTGAGGGTATCTTGAAATTTTTTTTTTTTGAGGGATCGGTCACATTTATTTTTTTTAACTTTACCGCGCACCGAATTTTTCATCATTTTTTCCTCTCTCTTTATAGAGTATAAGGGGTGAAAGACGGGTTCGCGGTGAGACGTCCCCACTGCACGGGCAAGTATGGGCCGAGTTCGACCGAGTGGAGGGCTGAGACGGTGGCGGCGACGGGAAGTTGTGGTAAGTCTTTGGGAGAGGGAGGAGGGCGAGAAAATCCAGTGGATGATTGGAAAAATAGAATTCGGAAAATTCCGGCCTGAAGTGGGATGGGGGCTGAGGGAGGGGTTGGGAGGGTTGGGAAGGAAGGAAATTAAGAAGGTTTATGGACGCTTTGGGTGCGGATTTTTGGGGGAAAAGTAGATCTTACCCTCGCGAGGTGCTCCCGAAATAATTTCGAAAGTTATGGTCGAAGTGGTGGGGCACCACCGGGCGGAGCATGATCAGGAGCGTATGAGGAACCGGATGGAGAGGGGTACAATTTTTCGCACTTTGGGAATTTCGCTTCGTTTATAATTCTTCATTTTTTTAAACTCCACTCTATAAATTGGCCGTCCTCTCTAGTTCAGTGGTGATTTTTTTCGCTTCTAATCATTCTGTCCTTTAGCAAGGACCTGCAATCGTAGCTATGGTCCACCTATGAACCTGGCATATGTAGTCAAGGATGAAACACCAATATGTGTGGGATGTCGGTTATGAAACACCAATATGTGTGGGATAATGAATTTGCTCCTGAGAGCTCTTTTTTCAGCACTTTCCCTATCTTAAATTTTCAGCGGCCGTGAAATGTAAAAAATTAAAGATTTTTTAAAATTCTAAATCGTTTTTAATTAAATGCTTTCCTAGGATTCTCCTGGGAATTACAGGCAAGTGTCAAACGAATATCGTTAAATTCGCGGTGAGTGAATATATGTCGAGACCAAAAACATCTCTACCTAATGCTATTGTTTTTTAATATTTCATATGTTATTCAACCTTTGCAACAGAATAATTAACATTTTTTCATCTTTTTCATGTGAATTATTAAAAAAAAAATAGAATGCGTGGGGATATCTACTAACCACCCTGAGCATGAAACTAATAATTAATTCGGACCTATGAGTTATGCTAGGCTTATTAAGCCTGGTGTGATTTGTGCTCGGAGGAAAGTGACCGCCCACTCATTAATTACGCTGCTTTGATCTGTCCGGTATGGTTGCCATGAAATTATTTAACCCGCGTCTTCACTTTAACGATTCATTAAAAATTCCGAGTTCCCATAAACATATCTGGAGTAGAAATATGTGGTGATTGACCAGAATTTATTGATAGTAGAAAAATAAACAAGGTAGTCTTAAAGGCCATAGAAATTCGGCACCAAAGGATTCTCATATTGAAATTATACCTACAATACAATCCATAAATATTTATTCACCCAGAGAAAAACACCCATCCGTGAAAGCCGGCGTCGAGTATAAATAAATACGGCCTTTCCGATGAAATGTAAATACTCTTCGGGAAACCTTGTTTTATTTTCCTTTTCTCCATTCGAGAAGAGCATTGTGTCTTAGAAGGAAATGGAAAAAATTCTCGAAATAAAATCCGTTCGACCTATTCTTAGCCGATCTGCCCAGTAGACCCCAACAACGGCGAACTTACTTCTGATCCCAATAAATATTCCCGGTTGAACGCACAATACCCATGCAAAACTTGTCCCCCCAACCCCACCTCATCCCACGGGCACACAAAATCCCCCATCCACTCAACTCATTCTCATACCTTCAATGCCCCACCCTATTCCACATGAAAAATATTTTATTCTTCCAATAGGAACTCTTTCGCCGGGGTTTGTAAAAAAAATACTTGGCGAAAAGTTATTTACGCCCCCTCGCCCTTATTGTGCCACCATTCTTCAATTCCTGTGCGAGACGATTTATGCGTCTAGCTATGCAGCAGTCCCCGAATGTTTCCTACGTTCTCCTCGATATTTTTCCCTCTCAACATATTTTCCCTCGTGGCGAGCCAAAGTTCCGCGCCTATTATGGGATTTAGCATTTCCGTGGAGATACTAATGACCGCATCGCATGCTAATTGTTGTTGGGAAGGCTCGGAAATTTTTACGGTCTGTGGTTCATAACAGGGGCATTCATCAGGGGGTAAGTTTTTGATCGGGGGATGAGAGATTGGTCGGACCTAAAGTGAGGGTTTTTACTGCTTTCCTCCAATGTCATATCTCTCCCAAAGACTTGCATGTGGGCTTGCGGCGGGAGATTTAGCGGCAAGTGTGCTCATGAAGTTTATTATATTCTTTTATTACAAGTATATGATTACTGCAAAAATTTATCGCTGTAGCGTGGAGTATTTATATCGTTCCGAAAGTTCCGCTAATTTCCATGAATTATTCCACTCTGCGATGTTTAAGGAGCACTTCGTAAATCATGCGGGAGGATTCGGACATCGGTTTCAAAACTTTGGGCCAAGAAAATGTTATTCATTCATTTGAAGTTCGTCCTGCACAAATAACAGGAAAAAATTCGCAGTGCATCGCTTTCAAAGAACAATATTTCATAGAAGCACTGATTTATAGTTACTAGAAAAGCTGCATCGTGCATTATAAAATGTACATAGCATATTCATCGATTATCGGAGAAAGTAGCCATATTTAACGGTATAAAAATAGTTTTTTTAGGAAGAGAATTCCCTAAGATGGGTCTAAAAATTATTCGTAACTTTCACATAGCCTGGAGACGCATTATCTCTGCGAAAAAGTCAAAACTTTTCGTTTGAGCTATTTTTCTACGTAATTGGGAAACATTATTTTAAAAATAGCTTTATAAATATCTCAAATTTATGTGAAAATTATTTCCTAAATATTAATAAGTTATAAATAAATAGTTCAAATAAATAAATAGCTCTAAATACTATCCTACCCTGAATTTCAATTATCAGGCATGAATTCCATGCCTTTGTGAACTGATATACTCAAGTTCCCCTCAGAAAAGACCTTCTTCGTGCATGGGAATATCTTTGCTCACTCACTGTCACGCCATGCTTTGGTGCTTCATTCCTCTTAAGGAAGATGAGAAACCTCTCCTTCGAAGACCGCTCGAGATTGCAAATCCCGAGGACACAATTGCTTCGCCCTTCACCCATTCAGATCTCCGCCGTTTAAAAGTGGCCCTTTAGCGTTCTGCGCCGTCTCCCATTACGTACCTACCTCCAACGAAGCGCTCTAAACACTAACGCTAACATTCGTATCACGTACTCGCATTCCGGAGCTTATTTCATTGTATTCTCCTTGCCTTCCTCATTATCATTTCTGACGTCCGGCCGCTGGGTCTCGGAAGATCATTTCCATCGGACCCTGCAAAGGGACCGGAGACACCCTGAGTGATGGTTAGGTGCCTCACCCTGAAGGGGACGCTGAAAGACGGAGAGAGATGAGGAAAGGGGGATGTGGGCGAAATTGAGCCCGTTGAAACGAACGGGTCAGCTCGCGCAACTCCTTAAGAAGATACGCGGGGAGAATTTTGTCCTCACTCTCTACTTTATTTTTTTCGCCGCAGGGTAATCGGAGAGATTCGAACGGATGGAAAGACTTTAAAACCTCGAGTGCGCCAAATCCCATGTTTCGGTTCCGAAAGAGACTTTGAACCGGTGAGACGGAGGGAAGGGCGGTGGGAGAGATGGAGAGGCGGGTGGTGTGCATAAAAAGGGTGGGTTGCGATGAAGAAAGGGCGGGTGGAGGAAAATAAAAAAATAAACAAGCATGCTCAGGGGTGGGTTTTTACGTTTCCCAGCATCGCTAAAGCGACCAAAAACCCTTCACCCATCCCTTCGTGCGATTCCTGAGCAGCAAAGGAGAAGACGACAAGCGAAATAAGAACGGGAAAGGGCGAACCGGGTGGAATATATTTGCCCTCACGAGCGAGTGCGTGTGTAAGAGTTTGTGTTTGGTTTTTCCCCCATTCCTCCCTCCCACCCTCCCCACCTCCTCCTCCTCTTTCGCCCGTAAGCAAACCGATCGCTTCGACTTAAGGAATATGAATGTCGGCGGTTCGTCCCTTAGCGATGGACCCGGGAGATGGCGGTCGGTCCGGGGCGAGCGGATTTCATGAGTTTTTCGGCTTTGCCATAGCGTGGGCGACCGGGGAGGCGGTTTCGCCGCAGCGTGGGAGGAAAGGGGGAAAGAAGGGGGGGTGGCGGTTTGGTCTCTCCCCTCCCCCCCCACCGCCACCCCCCCACCCCTCTCCACCCTCTTGCCGCCGAGTTCTTTTTCAGCCAAGAGGGTGGAGAAGAAAGGGGTGGTGGGTTGGTTGGAGCCGGGGGTAGGACCTAAGATTTATGCCGGGGCTAGTCAGCAGATCTATTCCTCCTTCAGCAAGCCCCCTTCTTGGGTCTCCGAATCCCCCCCCGCCCCGCACTCCCTCCTCCACAGCCGAAAAACCTCCTAACTCTCCCTCATCCTCCCTCACGAATCTACCGCGATAACAATCAGCACAATGCTCTCGCCCCCCTTCCCCCCACCGGTCTCTCCCATTGGCCCATCACTCAAACCCCCTCATCCCACCCCCTTTTCCATCTTCCCGTTTTCCTTAAGTCTTTTCCATTTAATTCCTTCTCTAGACCCACTTCCCTCCCCCCTCCCAGCCTCCTCCCATCAAGTGGAGCCCAGTTCTTTCCGTTCCCATCCCACCACCACCTACTTGCAGATACCTCTCTCTCTCCTTTCTTCGCCCGCACATGGGCAAGAATCTCCTCAAGGAGTTTGCCCAAATCCTTCCTTCCCTCGCTATCCCGTTCCGATTCTCCTTCAGTTTCTTTTTTTCCAGCTCCTCTACTCCCGCCGTCCGTGTCTCCACCCACATCACCGTCTTCGTCTGAAATTCCCGTCAACCCTTCTGGCCTCGGAGATCGTCCGAGTCTCCCGCCTCCCTTGCCGCATCGCGTATCCTGCACTGCACCCACTGGTCAACTCTGTTTTCCGCATCAACGCCATTTTTCTCCGCCTTCCTACCTTGCTTTCGGCTCTTATCTTCTGATGAGCTACGGAATTAACAAATGGCTTTCTGATGAATTTTTTTGTTCAAGTCTGTTGAAAATACGGCGATGAAATACGTAGAAACCTTTTTATACTCCTAAATTGCGATGGGAATTAGGAAGCTAGAATAGCGAGTAGTCTGCGTATTGGCCCTGTAAGTCAAAGATCCTTGGTTTGATTCCCGGTCCAGACCTTTTTTTTCTCATGCCAATTTCTTTTTAATAGATTTCTGAGTTGTAAAGCAATAATGGATGGCTTAGCAGTGCCTGACATAGGGGAGATTGAAAATTCGTGTAACATCGTTTCCAAATATTAGCCCAAGGCCATTACTGACGTATTTTAATTTAAAGTTGAAGCGCACAGTGAGGGAGGAGAAGGAGATAAGAAAAAGTTTAAACATCTTGAGCGAGAGAAAACAGTCTTTAAGATGTATAATGATACAGTGCTTGTGGCTGACGAAAATATTTCCCTTATATTTTGTAATAAAGGAAATGTTTGATAAAGGGGATATTTCAGAAAACTTATCACTCTATTTCGACGTGGTTATATTAGATATAACATTTCCCTTAAGTGAAATGAAACTAGATTCCGACATCATCTAAGCAAAGTAGTTTTCGGCTTGAATTGCTTATGAGTGCCCTCGATACTTTTTGTCTAACTAATGTGGACTTCGCACTAACCTAAAACGTTTTCAATGTGTTTCCAGTTCACTCGATCATTTTTACCACTACTCAACAATTAGCGACGTAAGACGTCGGGTATGCATAATCAGAGTCAGAAATGAATTAAAATATATGAAATCGCCTCCAGTCCAATTCTCTATTCGTTGGCTAGATTTTCCTTAGGGTTAGAAGTTGCCTCCTATTACAGATAACTCAATACCTCCATTTAAACTTCGTTGTCTCAGGCGTAACTTTATGGAATTTTCTTAGCATTGTGAATGAGAAGCAGTAACTGTGTAATTCTAATTTCTAATACATACATGTGGAATTACAAAGTTACTGCTTCTCATTCATCTCCATTTAACTTATCTCACCCTACCTTATGAGTCACATGAGACAGAGGGTATAATGGTATTCCTATCAGTACTTTCGGCGTTGAGTGATACTTGTCTTTTTAGACGTAGATTATCCTTTAAAATCAAACCAAAAATGGAGTACCATTACGCAAACTGCGATTTAACGTTCGCGGGGTGATCTAATCCGAGACCATAACTTCGTGACTTATCATAGGATTTATATAAATGTAGTCTTATTCGATCTGGTATACGACTATAATGTGAGCATGACCATGGGCGAGATAAAGACGGGTGTGTAGACGCGCGGCAGCTGAAGACCATGCTGGGCAATGACATCCAATTCTGCGCCGTACATCTCGCGACTTCGATGTGCTAGCGCGTTGACTTTGGGTCCATAAGGAGATAGTTCGTATAAATCTATTTATCTGATCAAAAGTCTGAGTCTGAATTACATTTATTTTGTCAAGTCTAAAATATGTTCTGAAATCCAAAGTAGCATTTCATTAATTGCCCTAGAGCCCCTTAAAACCCCATATGAAATTCAAGAAACTCATCTAATCGGAACTATCGATTACTGACTTTACGTTCGTTGCGGAATGAGTTAGTCGGCTTCGAGAACGTAAGATAGTCGACGCAGGGCGCACCGCAAACGATGACACAAGCACCTCGACTGCCGCTTAATATTACCCAACAACTAACGAAGATATATTCACGAAAAATCCAGTCGTGTCCTCGACCTAGCCACCCGACTATTTTCAATCAGTTTTTTTACAATCTGTTTTTGTGAAGAGCGCTTGCCTTAAAATGTAGAATTCATTGCATATATTATCAAACCGGGGAAACTCTTCTTAGTATTCGGTTAGTTAAAGTATCTGATTTTACTCCACAATTTAATGCTGACTTCTACAATGCTGAATGCGATATTTCTTAATTCCAATGCAGTACACAAAAGCAAGCCCTTTCATTATTTTTGACACATTTATACATTTCTGTAACATTAGATACCTTGAGAAATCATCCAGAAGACTTCCTGAAAATATTTTGTTAAAATTTGCAATCGTTGTAAAAGTTCTTGTGAAAATATTTTAAAATAATAGCACCTTCCAATATCCATATACGCCATTCATCTTGAGCTTTGTTCAATGCATTCTAAGCAAATGCAAGAGAGTTTATATTTTTTCCGGTGATTTGTACATTCGTTCCTTCTTTTTTTTCTCCCGTAAAGTCCCAGTCATCGCAGGGTCAGTTTGTCCCCTCTCCGCCCCCTCCTAGTATTCCACAGTCTTCTCCTTCTCCAGGGCCCCACTCTCCATCTAGACTCTCCCAAAGGCACCCACATCCCTTTCAGCCTTTCATCTGACTGTCTCCGCCCCCCTTCCCTTGCTAGAACGCCCACCGACTCAATGCGCCTGCCTCTTGCTATCTGGCCCCGACCGGCCGTATTTAAGGCGTGTTCCTGCTTGCTCTCCATCGCCGTTTCGTAACACACGCTTCCCCGCCTTCAACTTTTTTTTCCAACTCCCCGCATCCACCTCAAAAATAGTGTTTGTCCGTGGATTTATGCGGACAATTTTTTCTTAGATCAAAGCCGAGTCTTTCCCCGTTATTTTCTTTCCCCTCAAAATTCTTTTCTTTGTGGACGTATTATTTTTTCCTGCTCCGCCAGTGATTGTTCGACTGTTGTGACGACGAAGAAGTTTTGTTGATTTAAACCGAGCCCGTTCTCTCACCCTTCCCACCCCTTACGTGCCACCCCTTACGAATCGCTCATACCCCAACCCCTTTCGTGGGTCATTTTGAGGTATCTCACGGTGGCATCCACATTCCATTGTGTTTATTTGTGCTCCGGGGCAAATATGAGTTTGATCTTTATGTTCTGCTGCGACAAACGGGCTGTGCTAACCGAAGCAGATAGACCTTTACGAACTCCAGGACGCTATTTTATGCTGGTTGCTTCGGCAGCGCGATAAGAAGTGTATAAACTTAGATGGCGTCTTCCTGTAGCATTCGTGAACTGCAAAAGGAAAATGTAATTTCTTTCGAGTAGGAGTCATTACTCAAATTTGGTTTCGATTGCATAGCTTTATTGATAGAGGAGGTATGTTTTTGTAGAATTTTTCAGCTAGAAAAGCATTCAATTCTTTAAAAATTTGATTTAAAATCGCCATATTTAAATCTATTATACTGAAAAGGTTAAAAATAAATACAACAGATGTCACAAATAATAAAAACAGGATCATGGAGAAAAATTGCTCATTATAGGTGAACCTTTTGTGGGTAGTGATTGGTTATACTGAAATTGGAACGTTTACGAAATATTCCTTATTAAATAAAGTAGCCATGTATGTACTTGGCGTAACAAATACCTATCACATAAGACATTAAGTCCTTCAAAGATCAAGCAACATTTGCAGAAAAAAGTGGAACACGATGATATGGTGACTGCAGTAATCTGACTGGCTCCTCTAGCTAAGGTCTCGGGTTTGAAACCCCGCATTGGTTGCGATTTTTCAGAGGATGTTGAATCTTTACCATAGTGAAAAAGATCTCTTCTTGCGGAAAGTGCTTCAAAATGGCTCAATTGCCGCACCTTTCGGTTTCCAAGCCAAAATCTTCTACTACTAGTTTTGTTTAACTTTATAACTTAACTCTATCACTCACATAATCAACTTCATACCACTTACCGACCCTTACGTATTTCCTCAATGTTTGCCTTTAGTCAGAATTTTATTTTATCAGTGACTGCGTTAAGGATTGGTACTAATTTGAAAGCCTTTATCATTGACCATATCCAAAAATTCTTGCTTAACTGAAGCTTACAGATTGATTCACGCTGTCCACTGATTCCTTCTCTCGAGATGAACTCACAACATGGGCAGCTGTTCCCTCTCACGAGTATCAAACACCTACTCTGGCTTCTTCCTCAGGCCTTTTCTTAATTTTTTGTAATCCAATCAGCCATTTCCAAAGAGCAAAGCATGTTCCTGCCACGTACTGTAATTGTCTGGATTCTTCTTGGAATTATACTTCCTTGCAGAACTGCGGCAAGTTGCCGATCAAGGGTACCTCCTTCCTCTGCATAAAATATTCCCAAAACCTTCTGCAAATCAATATTCTGATACCAGGAACATGATCTGTCTAATCAATTACGCATTAGATATCTGCTTTATTATACCGGAAGGATGACCTTGAGTGCCCACTAGACCCAAATTAGGAAATGTTGAATTGATTAATTATCGGTCACATTATGTCGAGTTACAATATACCGCGGAATGTTTACGGCTCGATTTTTTCCCCAGATCAAAAGGAAGCATAATTTCCTCGCAACGAAAATCTCATCAGTATTATCCAAACATGTGAGCTCAATCGGACACTACATCCCAACATGAGTTTACGCTGCGATCATTTTTTTTCCTTGATTAAAATGTAGTAATTTGAAATTTTGAATGAATGGATGATTGTGTGAAGAAAAAACGTGCAACATTACCAAGTATGATTTTAATATTTCAGAATATGCATGAAGGTAGCTAAAATTGCCAAAAGAATTGTTTTGGTGCATTAATGAAAAAGAATCACGAGAACATTCAGGAGAAAGTAAACCATTTTGAATATAATGCCAATCAACAATTCAATTAATAAATAAAGAGTTATATATCGAGATATCCCTGGCTCTTGTTCTTCTCAAGCTTCATGTTTTGTTTTCACAAGCGAATAAGTCTCTTCTATGGCATTTATCTCGTGGCATAGATTTATCCGAGCTTCATGGGAAATGTTTTTTCATCTTTCCAGGAAAACTGACGGATCCTCAGACCATTTTCAGCATTAGTAGTAAAATTATCAAACCCGTAGGTAAAATAAAAGCCTTCATGACGATTTTGCACTTAATGAATATAAAATAAATTGACTAAAATTTAAGCTTTGAGACGTAGTCTACCGAAAACTTGATGTATTTACATCAAAAGAAGACTAAGATATTGTGTAAATGTTAATGCAAGGCCCTCCAGTATTAAGGGGAATCAAACCAATTCAATAACGGTTTTCCATTTTCGCTGCTCAATAAACTCTAGTTTTAAGCAAAGAAAACGGTTGCAGGCTTGACTTTGTGGAAGTCATCCATTACGGAAGAATTATAACTAAGGTATTTTAATTCTTCCGTTTAGCTTTAAAATTATGTATACAGAAATGTTTATTCTATATCCATAAAATAACGATAAATTCTTTCAGTGAGGAGCTGTTTACTCAGTTTGTGTACTATGCATATCACTTTTAAAGAAGTGCCTCGAATCATATAGTTTTGATGTTCAGCTATGAGCAATAGTAATTATCACAACGAAGGTCAAGTCAACTGAGCTTTTTACCGGAAAGGGAATGTATTTTTCTTTACATGTAAATGATTGATTAGGATTTCTAAGCACTACCTTTTGCTTCTTTGACCATTTGGGCTGTTCAGTTAGGTTTCTAACGGATGTCCTTTAAAGAATTGACGGCTTAGTTAATAGAATATTGATTTCTGGATTTAATTAATTTTTATTATGAGATAAAAGAGATGTTTAAGTAATTTACTTCCGTAAAAGCTCAAATAAATATTTATAATATGAGTTAAGTAGCATACAATTAAGCAAGCACAAATAAGAATTACGAAAAAGATTACGAAGTCACACTTCATTAAGCCAATAATCATGACTATTATTCCAGTTTAACTATTAGCATTTACATTCCGGCTTAGCATCGAAGAAAGATATTGTAATCACGCAATTTACTAATGAAAACTCTTTAAATTTATGCTTTGCAATTATATTCTGCAGTGAAGATTTGAACTGAAAATTTTCTCCGCAACTGCGATGGTCCTTACATCTAAAAAAAGCAGAAAATCAAGGTAAACATATATTTACGGCACTTGGATCCTATTTCAACCGCGTTTTCCGAGCTAACGAACCCGGTTGAGAAATCATGGGGGTTAAATTGTAAATTTGGGCTTCCACTTCTTAGTCGGGTCATTTCAGACATGCGATGGGGGAAGCGGAGGGGTTGGGCTGACGGGAAGAGGAAAGCAAGGCTTGGAGAGGGGGGTGGGGGAGAAGGGGGAGCACTCCGGACGGCGGGTGGTTGCCCGGGACACTGAATCTCCCGTGAGATGTTATCTTGTTTTGAAAAATGTTACGACAATTGACTCGGCTTCTTTTCCATGCATCTCGCACTCTTCGAGATCAGGACCCGAGCCAAGAGTAAATAAGACGAAGCGTTCTTTTTTCTTCTTTTACTCCTATTCCGCTTCCTCTAACTTTGATCCTCGAATGTTTTCTGCCGCAGTCCGGTTAAAAAATTAATTCTCAATAAAAATACTGGGCGTATATTGCTGGAAATGCGCTCAGGGCATTAAATTGCCATAATATCTCCCTCAACTCCGTCGATACGTTAACGTGTTCAAGGCATTTCACTAGCGTCCCGTTATAACAAGAACGTATTTAGTGTGGACTTTTGAACGAATTAATTTAGTTACTATTCTGAGTGTGGGAAAACTAGAGAATTCCTATTGGATTTAAATAAAAGCTACTTTCTACTATTGCAAAGCAATAAAATTAGACACTGAATCAAGGCAATTCAGTGTCTCATTTTTACGTAACATCAGAGGGGATTAATGAAGTTAAGCATCGCAGATGCATTTTATTTTTTTATTAATTACGAATTTTCTCAATATTTGGCCGAATATCAAAGCAAAACTGTAGAGATAAATTGAAGAATAAAGAAAAATTCAACACTTTTAGACAAGCTCCAGTAAGAATATTCATAAATAACCACCTATAAGTATGTGTTTTTAAGCTATATCTATAAGATTTATAGGATCTTATTGATACAGAGATCTCATTCCACCAGATGAGTATGTAGGCAGCACCACACTTTGATTCCAATTATTTATTTAAAATATGCTATTATTTTAAACGGAAATATTATAGACAACCGAGAAATTATTTTTATAATGGGAATTTTTTATGTCAGGACTCTACGATTTGAGACTTCTAAAATGGAGGAAACTTTGAAGCACGATGAAATTTTGTTGAAAACATAGGCAAGTATTTTTAAAACCTTTAGATTAAAATTTGATTTAATCTCCTACAGAGACTTCATTCAATTTATTTCTTGTTCTGTGTATGCGTCGCAGGTGGTCTCGGGCGTAAATCTACACCGCACGGTGGGACGAAGAGGAAAAAGAGAAGCGTAAAAGGAAAACTCACGGTCGTTTTTAGTGCCCCCTCGTCCTCACGAGACGATGCAGTTAAAATCAGTCGTGTCTGCATGGCCATTCTGTGGACAAGGCTGTTAATTCCTCTTCCCACCATCGCATGTCCCCTCGGGCAAACCAATAGTAAAGCTCTAGAGAAGAGCTGGGAATGGGTGCCTTGACCAAAGTTTCTGCGGTGTCAAGTTACGCGCTTCTTATTTTGATTTGAATGCCTTCCACAAAAGGTCTAGGGAAGTGAAAGATTATATTTCACTTGCATTCTATCTCGGACGGAGGAGGAAAGCCGTAGGTAGAGATCTTTGATGCCTAACGTTTGTTAACCCAAAAGTATGTTGGTGAAGTTGAAAAAAACAAACAAGTTATTCAAAAGCCTTTCTTTGGTAACATCGTATTTAATTATAGCCAACATTAGACTACCGCTAAGAAATATATCAGTATGCTTCCCCACAGTCCTTTTAACAAGAAAGTAATTAGCTTGTAAAGGCAATATGTTATTTATTTGACAGTGTTCTTCACATTATTTTTAATGCTCCCTCTTTTAAGCCAATTCCAACAAGAGAGTCACACAACTGTGCGAAATTCACATTGAAAAAATCATTCGCCTGGACTGAGATTCGAACCCAGACCCCTCGATTTCGCGCCAAGTGCTCTACCTCTCAGAGCACTCGGCGCGAAATCGGGGGGTCTGGGTTCTAATCCCAGTCCAGGCGAATGATTTTTTCAATGTGAATTTCACACAGTTGTGTGTCCATCAGTGGGTGACTCCGTAAAAGTTTCTGCGCGGCCACTTCCGCAGTTCTTTGAGCCTACAAGAGAGGAAAAATTGTAACCTTTTCAATCGAGTGCCTTATCATCTAGAGCAGGAAGTAAAAGTTTCTTGATACGATAGAAATATTTTGCACCGATTAATATAGGATTCATAGAGCGAGACAGGGGCGGGAATATTTGAAGCAGTAGTTAAAGTAATGCTTCTCACTTTTGAATAGGAATAGTAATGTTAATTCTAGTGGGCGCTAGCGGCCTTAAAGAACATTACACATCATAGATGATATGATGCAAAATTGCCTATTTCATATGCAAAATGATAATAGAATATGAAAAAATACAAAATTACAAATAAATACATTAAAAAAACATCTATAATTAAAATAGTCATAAACTCAAGGCAAGGCTCAATACTTACTTACTTACTCCAGAGTCCTCTGGATGGCCGTTCTCAACACTACTTTCTCATAGTATATCATACCATGAGGGAGTGCTATTAGTACTATAGTAATAGATGTAGTGTATTATCGGAAATCCAGAGGACTCTTACTTACCCTTACTCCCAGCGCCATCTATATCTTAGGCGGTATTTATCCGCATCAACAAATCCCCTCCACCTGGATCGATCTTCTGCCTCTCTTTCTGTTGCTCCAATTTTTTGCATATCCGTTCTCACTTGGTCCCACCATCTTAGCCGTGGTCTTCCCCGGGGTCTTCTTCCTTCAGGAATCCCATATAGTACCTCCGTCAGCAGACATCCCTCCTCTTTCCTTAGTATATGTCCAGCCCACCTGATTCTTCTGGACTTTTTTCACTTGTTATGCCTGGATGTTTATATAGATTCCTGATTTCTCTGTTGTGTTTTTTCTCCATTGTCCTTATTCGTATGTGGTCCCATAGATTTTTCGCAATATCTTATTCTCGAACACTATTAGTTTTTTGCCATCCTTCTTCGACAGCCTCCACATTTCGGATCCGTAGAGTAGTACTGGGGATATTATTGTTTTATAAAGTCTAATTTTGGTTTTGTGCGACAGGGCTTTAGAAGATATAGAATTTGGTTGAATGTATGCATACCTACCGTGTTGTCATTTGTTAAAATTACTCCTAAATATTTAAAATGGTCTACTTTTTCAAATGCAAGACCATCTATTTGAAGAGGACCTGTATTTCTATTTTAGCGTCTTGATAACTGCATGTATTTAGTTTTTGTATAATTTATTTTTAGTCCTATTTTTCCGTTTCATTCCTAAATACTGTTCCGTTCCATTCCTAAATATTGTTTTTTTTCTCCCTTGTCCTTATTCGTATGTGGGCCCATAGATATTCCGCAATATCTTATTCTCGAACACTATTAGTTTTTTCTCATCGTTCTTTGACAACCTCCATGTTTCGGATCCGTAGAGTAGTACCTACTGGGGATATTATTGTTTTATAAAGTCTAATTCTTGTTTTGTGTGACAGGGCTTTAGGACAGGACAAGATTCAATATAAAACATAATACACTAGCAAATAATTCATTTTTTTAAACAAAATAATAATAGAAAGGAAAAGAGGACATCCTGAGGACATGATTAGGCACAATGTAAATGACTGGATCATTGGAGCAACTTAATGTAATACAGTACGATTTCATCAAGGATTCAGGGGAAAAAGAAAAAAAAATATTACCCTGTGCCACGAAGCACAGATATGTAAATACAAATACAAGTGAAAGAATTCACAATGGCACGGCTCACAACATGGTTAGGCTTGTGAGTTCAAGAGATCTGGGATCCGTACCTTATCAAAAATAGCAGTGAGTAGCGCTATTTTAAACACATTTTGTGGTTAATGTTCTAAGATTTTCCCAGTGAATCTGATGGATAAATTTTTCATGGGTGTGAAAATGACTTGTTCGTCATCATCAGAGATTCTGAGTGCCACATGAGTCCAAATTGTCCGTTATTTATATCCAACAATCCGGATCAGGTGACTCCTGATTGACCGATTCTCTCGCCTTTCCTTCTCTTTCATTTTTAATGCAATTGATTATAGAATTCCAGGCACTATGTAATTGAAAATCAGTGTCTCGGTTCAAATAATTTTTGTTTTCTAAGTGGATATCCCGTTACCTGATGGAAATATCCGTGAAATATTTATATAAAATTTCGTGGTGTTGATGATTTAAGTTGTAATGGGAGAGAATTTCAAGCACGGGTTGATATGATAAGAAATGATCTATTGCATGCGGTGGTGGTGCGATGGAGGGGAGGCTGAGGATCAAAGAGACGGAATCAAGTTGTTTGGAATGTATATACGTAGTATTTAAGGCGATATTGTTGGTAAGTAAAGCTATTACGGACATCGTGAATTAATGATTTTCAATTTCCTGAATCAATGACTGAATAGGACTCTCGTCTCATGCGGTTCTCGAATGCATAGAAAGATGACCGGGGGTATTTCCAACTTAATCGACTTTGCTCTATTTCTTATTTCCATTTATTGAGGAAATTAAACTGTGCATTAATATGAGTGATGTTATCTCCCCTCTCTGTCCAGTGGCCGGCCTTTTGCTTTTCATTTAAAAAATTCGCTTAAGATTATTTTATAATAATGTAATTTCTTTTAGCGGGGTGCACATATATCTTTCAATTTTAACTGAAGATACATGAATTTGAATATGAGATACTATTAATCAAACATTACCTAAGGCACATTGTATATTGCAGTGTGATGGGTTATAGTAAAATATCTACCAGCTTGCGCGAGGATATTTTACATTCTATACTGATAAAGGCAAATTGCATAAATTGTTAATTAAGACGAAAGTAAAAGCAATGATCAATCAACGGGCAAGAAAAGAAGGTAATCCCGATTTAAAGAGATGACTAGAAAGTTTGCAAACCCAACAATATTTAAAGGCCACTCATAATTTTATTTTTGGTAAGCGGAAAATATTTCGGAAGCATTGAAAAGCTATTTCATAATCGTATTAATCTGGCACCGGGCGTATTTTCCCCCACTGAACTTGTGTTGGAGTCCTTAATTTTTAGACTAGACGAAAATAATCAATATGAGGTATGATTAGGAAAAATTTACTTAGCAGTTTTCCACTTTTTTGTATTAAATATAGGTTTATGCATAATCCTATCTTCTTATAAATAAAAATGGATTGCGCATTTTGTTGGTAAGCGGTTAACTTGGATAATGGCTGGACCGATTTCGCTGAAATCTTCACAATTTGTTCATCTCCGTTCCGGGACGGTAAACGGGTTATAATATATAGTGTAGGAATAATACATGAATTATAATTACATTACAATTTTTCCCATAAGATTACACGGAGTTTTACATTTTTCATGGTGCAGTGCTTTCATATTTCGTTCATTAAAATACTTGCAATTGTACCGATCGCTTTTATTTTTCCTTCATCGGAATGTCGAAATTCTGAGCTATCTTATTCTTTCGATGTTTTCTTGATAAATCATCCAGTTAACGATTAACTACGCAATTTAAACGATTTTTGTAGCTCTTTAAATGGGTCTTTCATTGTTGTCCCCGATCCATTTCTGATGTAAACAAACACCGCATTTCGTGCTAGAGGGCTATAAATAATGATTCTTTTATTATTGTTGTAGCAAACAAGAATTTGGAGATTTCAAAATGTGCACGGGACGAGAAGACGTTTTGATGCCACGCATCCCAATGATTCCAACCGACATGCCATTCGACTTCAAACGCTTGCAGTTTCCAGTGCGGCTTGCATTCGCAATGACAATAAACAAATCGCAAGGGCAGTCAGTGAGTGTTTGCGGCATTAACCTTGAAAATCCATGCTCCTCGCATGGTCAATTGTATGTCGCCTGTTCCCGTGTCGGAAAATCCAAGGAGGTTAGAAAAGAAATGGAGGCGACAATACCCACTTGATTTTTGAAGCCAATTCCGCCATTGCAGTCGGCACAGTTCAGACCTTCCTCTGGCTTACGTGTCCAGCGGTTGCGTTCGATTTTCGTTAAATCTCAGTTAAAAACCACCGACAAGGCAATGTTTTGTGACTGGTTTGGCAACACCTACTCGGCACAAAGCCTTCCCAAGCACCCCTATTCTTGCTTCACTTTCGTCCATGAGCGTCCACGGTCATGCCTTCTCCATTTTATTTTAACCTCCTTGGGAAAATCATCAGCTTCGTTTGTTTACGCGCCAAACAACAAAACTAAAAAAGTCGTGTATCATACAGCGTTGCATTAACAAAAAATGTTGATGCCACAGCAAATAAATAGGAACAAGGCATTTCTTTTCTTTGATTATACTTAAACATCGATCTTGCAATCGAAATCGAAATGCACATATAACAGCTTGAGATTCGTGTGATTTCAAATTTAATGGGAGAAAATAAGTCATTTGTTTGACATTCAATTCTGACTTTTTTATATGTATATCTATCTTAACATATTAAAAACGAGTGATTTCCCTTTTCTTTATTTTCCATTTAATCAGACTGTGCCTCCGGAACGCGTGGACAAGTACAGCTATTAAAAATATATATCAATTTGCAATGGGAAATTTAAAAATAGGGCATTGAAAATGAAGAAAAACTTCAATTTAAACATTTAACCATGATAAATAACTATGCATAACTGTTATTATTATGCTGATTGCGTAACTATCCACGTCAAGTGTATATATTTTGAAATGACCTCGAGCGAAGCTGGGGGCATTTCAAGTACAGTACACCGTCTGTCGGATGATACGTTTAACTGTGGAACCCTTGGCGCCGTTCGCAAGAGTAGGCTAATGCCGACGCCAGGTGTCCCTCCATCCTTCTCTGTACAGTTTCCCTTGGCGCAAATGACCTTAGTTGTCGGTCGCCGGCTTTAAAATACTACTACTAGCGAAGCCTGGCATTTTCGCTAGATTTATATAGAATCCACCCACGTCGCGTCGGAAGAGAATGTTGAGCGATTGAGAAAGTCATGTATACGAAGTCCTAAGATGTCCATTTCTCGACGCAGTTTGGAACTTGGCATTGCTAAAATAACTATTCAAAATTATATATGAAATCTTAAATTGCATGCTTACAATATTCAACTGAGGCATGAAATCAAACCAACGGATAGGCCTACATTTGTTGAATTTTCTGTAAAGATGCTGGCTGACATGCTGAAGTGACTTCAACATCAACACTGACATCAAATCTCGGACAGGTGCTGCTCAATCACGCATTCATTTCATATTGATGCCTCGATAATAATTATTTCTCGAGTAATTGACAAATGAAATCACCAACAACGTTTTCGATGACTCTGCATAAAGATGAAATAAATATACACTGGCAGGACAAAGTCTGCCGGGTTCAGCTAGTATTTAATATAAAAAGTGGAAAACTGCGAAGTAATTTTATTCTTATAATCGATTCCACCACATCTGCCCGAAGACAACTCTATTTATGAGATATGGTGCTCACGTTGGACATTACTTCCGAGTAATGTTTTCTCCTAATGCAGCCATTTTCTCTCACTATTCACCGCTACTTAATCAACTTGCCGAAATGGAACTGGTCAATAACATGTCGGATTGCGCAAAAGTATATTACAGATATTGTCGCTTTTGGAATCTCTGTATGAAATATCTGTATGCATCACTGCATGCATATGGGTTGATCATTGAGGAAAGGGGTGGAGAATTGGCTGCAGGAGTGTGAGATGTGGGTTTGGAGAAGGATGGAGCACCTAAGTACGACTTACGGAATGAGAGACGGACAAGGAAGTGCTTAGTATTGTGGGTAAGGAGAGGAAACTGTGGCAGGAGATTAGAGCGAAGTAGAGTTGGTGGTTGGCGCAGTTGATCGGGGCCGAGGGGATTTTAAAGTCCGTGATAGAGGGGAGGATACTGAGTAAGAAGGGGAAGGAAAATAATGGGCTTTATGGGTGTTATGAAGAGGGGTAGGGGTGTGGAATTTGATTATTTATTGGTGCATACTTTCTCACCAAGACTGCATTATGGCACATACATTTTACACCTCCTCTTTCTTTATTTTCAAGGTAAGCCTGGCAAAATAGTTACTGCATATGCAACATTCTTTTCGTGTAGCTAACGATGTTACTAACATCGGAGTTTATTTTCCGGTTAAAATTTTGATATTTTTGTAATATTTTCTTTGAGAGTGTGACTATTTGATTCCAGCTTTCCATTCCTTGATTATGAGCCTAAAATTGGAACAAAGTCTTATTATTCCTCTATTAATTAATACATATTATGATTCTTGCTGTGTTTCCAAGCATACAGTAGTAGCATCTATCTTGCCTGATGTTACTGGAATCATTGCTGTAGTTCCATTGATTTTTCGTATCGTTATTTTCTTACTGAGTGGTTTTTCAGGCCTAGACTATTTTCTAAGCACATAACCACATAGTACTCTTACTTCGGGGTGCACGCAGTATAAATTGTCCTGAGTTTCAGATAAAAGTTGGTGTTGCCAAAGCTATTTGCTGCTTGTGCACTGAAATGTAGGAGTTATTAATCATTTATACGTTATTCACATCAATGTTCATTTATTTTTATCATTTTTAGTAAGAGCAAAAGATCTTACTGTTAAGTCTTGCTAGATACACAGCTCAAATAGCGGTTCACATCATGCATATGTCTATCCAAGACCAAATTAATAAACTATCTTGACATCCAGACCCTCTTTAGCAAACGAAATCTCTGTCCTTATAAGCTAATACTATTTTAATGAGTATCATTGTCCAACCGATGTTTCTTCTAACCTTTATGACATGAGGGGCAAGTTCTACCTATAGTGAAGTATATCCTTTGGCCTCGTTGGTATTTAACAATGATCGCTAGCGGAATCTTTCAAATAATAATCATCGCTCCTGCATCTCCATCAATATTGTATCTGGTGTCAATAATCCTGTTCCGGTCTCGGAGGCCTACTCCTTGGGAACGTTTTAGTGTTAGTTATTTCAAAATGCTTTATAAGATTAATAGCATGTTTATCCTACATTGTAAATACTAATAATGTGTTATTTGCCTCACTTTCTGATGTATTCTGTAGGACGATTTCCACCATTAAAATGTAATGTGTAATTCAACCTCCCAATCATTCTACAAAATGTAAATATGTCGCGCATGATCAAAAGTCTCTCAAATGAATAGTAATATGATTTCTGTTATTTTTGCTATGCTCTACATCCCTAAGTACAGTGAAGAAGTTCAAGTAACAAGAGTCTATAGTGATTTCTGGGGATGCAATTTTCTTTGGCTCCGTCTTATATATCCCACACTTATCATGCACTTCTTTTAGCAATTACTACAGAAAAATTCACCGTTTACGCAGACTAGGCTTCGTTAAGGCTGATCATCAGGAAACTTGATTTAAAGAGATTACTCCCAATGCGTGATTTCAAAATCGTTTTTCTTCGAGTGCCAGTACGCCTTGAGCCTTTGTATGGGGCGAAAACCTTTTACTCACTCCCTTATCCCGAAGATCCCTCTCGGCTTCGTCGCTCCCTGAGAACTAGCACCCTATCCGTCTCAAGCTTCAGCCTCAATCCAACCCCTAACCTCCCCTCGCCACCCCACCCCCAAACCCAGGAACCTACCCCCACCCTTTTAATTTAAAAGATGAATTTTTCATTCCGAGCGACGGACGCACAATTTCAAATGACTTCTTTTTCTCTTGCTCCCCCCCCCTCTTCCCATCTCCTTCCTTCCTTTCCGTCTGCCCCCAACCCCCGCCACCCCTTCTCATCCCCCCTCCACCTCCACTCGCCCCCAACAGCACCGCCAACCCCCGCTTACCAGTTCTGGGCCTTATCTGGCCCACCCCCTCCGCCTCTCGCTCCTAATTCCTTTTATTTTTCCATTTCTCGTCTCACTTGCTCGCTCCTTCTCATCTCCTTCTCCCTGGTTCGTCTCTCCTCTCTGCTCTCCCTTCACAATAATCCTGTGGGAACGTTTTTAATCCAGACCCAACCCGTCCCCACCACCAGCCTCCGCGCCTGTATCCCTTCCTTGGGTTTTTCACAAATGGGATGATCGTGGGAGTCGCATGGGGTGACTTTAAGGGGATGATGACCTCTGGGGTGTTTAAGGGGGGGGTCTCATAATGACGGCCCATGCCCCTTGATCCTTCCATACAGCGTGTAAGTTATTCATCCAAATGATTGATTCAAGTCGGGTCATTCGTCTCACGTTTTAAACCGGGTATCGCTCTCCGCTCTGGGACAAAGAGCATTAGACTCCACTAATGGTTTGCTTTACTCGTCATCCTCCTGACATAGGTGAGTGCAACATGAAATCCATGTCTTGAAATTGAAAAACTCACGGGCATCAGCAAAAAATCGTTGACTTGAAATCACTCCCTTATTGGTCTAACGTTGTTTCAGGGTTTTATATATGCTTAAAAGAGAGAGAGGGCATAAAGATGGGTGGTGATGAATCGCAATGGAAGTGTAAATACCCACATCTCTAAAAATGACTCTTGGAATAGCTTGTTATTCAGGTGATGACTGGCACTTTAGTGCTCTTTATAGTGGAAAAGGTTCCAGTCCACCAGTATTCCGCCAACATATAGCCGACCAAAAGGAGTGCCAATTATCATTCTATGAATGGGTGAGGAGAGTACATGCAAAAACAAAATTAAATATCTGAATGCCAAATTCCGAATGTCTCAACATTCACTAATTCTTTTCCTTCAATTTTAAGCGCCTGCTATTGGGAAGGATATAGCAATTAGTCGGTTCGAAATACAACAGTCTTCTCTAAATACATGATGTTGCAATTTTAAAATGGGTTTCGGAGACCCTGATAAATTACTGGGAATGAGTATCAGCTTTTATTTTATGTCATCATTCTCCTCCTCGTTCGTTGCCCGCTCATTTCCGTATATATGCTGCCTTCAACCTTATAATCCCCGGTGACAGTGAGAGTCACAGTCATTTTCAACTCAAATTTGACATTATTACACTATAGTGAGCAAGTTTATGGCGATAAAGATGCATTAATTGGCTATTGTCGATACAAGCTGGAAATATTTAGAGGTATAACATTGTGAAGAAAAAGTGAACGACAGATGAATGATTAAAATTGAATTTTATTTAGACTGCATCGAAAGATGCAGTAGAATAGTTGGCTCTGCTAATAGATACTTCAATTGTTCTCTGCGTTGTTCCTCAGTGCCGGAAATTTTGTGGAAGGGTTGGGCATGCTGTAATTCCATCACGAATACCGTGGGCGTTTTCTAGCCTTAAAAGGGGCGGCGGAGTCCGGCGGAGGGAACTGCCAATCATCCAGTGTATAGCGAAACAATAGAAGTAACATCCGGCGGACAGACGAGCTTAATGGGGGCATTCCCGGAAAAAACAATTGAAATTGCTGAACTACAATAACATTTAGCCCATTCCATTAGAAGTCATGATATGAATTTGATAGGATCAAACGGAAGTCATTAATTTTGAGTTTGAGGAAAGAGAATGCGACATATATGCCAATTATTTTAATGAACGGAAGCACTAGTTCATGAAACTTGCATGGCTTGCATTCCTTGCACTCGTACGTGACGGAATAGGGAATAAAGCTTGGGAACACTGGGGTAAACGGTGACTCTGTAACCATGAATTGCTTAACAATACTCCATCAATTTTCTAGTTAACTTGATGGTTCTTGCAACTATTTTCTGTATTTTTTTCAACACTGGGCTTGTAACTTTCCTTTGGTATGCTTCATAAGGCGCTTCATTCTTTCTGTAGACGTATTTGCAGTTCACAAAGTTATGTAATGTTTCTTTCACGGAGACCTATCTTGAGCAAGAAGAATTTAGTCGATCTACAAAATTACATGTTAAGGTCCTTGATCTTTCGAAGGAGCGATTAAATTATCGCCTTTCTGAACCGTTACTTTGAAGCAATAGCATTTGTGAAATTTATAACCCAAGAGAGACTTATTTAAACTTTTATTTCCTAAACTATTTATACCATCAAATGGGAGAAACTATGCTTAATCGTCTTCATTATGAATATGATGACTCATGATGAAATGATGATTTCTACTATCTTTTTCATTAATTAAACATATATCATTTATATTTCACCCGAGAGTGTGCTTATGAAAAATGTTAAGACAACCATTCTAAAGGTGTAACGTTGAAGTAGGTCATTAACAAACCACATTAAACTCTTTTATTGAAATATAATTATCCATGTATCTACTTTTTATTACTTAGTAGCATGTCTTCGGTTCATTATCGTACTTCTTTTTATGCTTGTGCTTGAAAATAACTCTAGATATCTATAACCGTCCTACTCGACCTTGTCCACTTCCAGCCCTTTGTAAAATATTGCATTGGCTTCCTTTGCGGAAGGTCTGCGGGGATAACGTACCTCCTAGCTTCCTATTAACCCGCTAGTTGCCACCAGATGGCCCAAAAGCCTGTGCAAAAGTTCCTCGCCCTTGGTTACATTTTCCTTAGGATCACGCTCTCACATCATTGACCGAGAGCATTTATTTTCGTGGAGAGTGAGAGTTGGTAGAGGTTATGTATTTCAAGTCTGTCTCAACCGCAGATCCATGCCTGAGACCGATGGAAAAGGCTTTAAAATAAAAGTGAATAATGGTGGTATGGATGAGAAGAGATGGGTTTGGGCCTTAAGGACATGGGAAACACTGTACCATTCAACTTGACGTTCTCTCCTCATTACGCCCAAGTAAATTGACATTCAAAGATTGGCATTCAAAAACTTAACACTCCGCTGAAATTTGAATACCGACCCTTCGCATGAAATGTCATTTTAGCCTCGCGCTTATACAAACTCATTGTTGAACTCATTGTTGTCACAACCCTGGATAATTGTAGTCCTGTCTTCTTTGCTCGTAGCTAATTTTATCATAATTCCCCTTTCTCATATCTCTTTATTAGGGTTCATCTCTATACTTACCCCTTGTTCTTTCTCTAAGAATCTTCCCTTTTCCTCCCTCTTCAATAATATTCCTCACAAATGCCTCATGGCCTGTCCAAAATAATAATAATAAGTTTTATTCCACGACACCATATGCATTAACATTTATCCTTAACAAAGGGAATATAGGTACCCTTATGAAGAAACTCCGTTTTGGGGTTACCAACTCGTTGTTACTTTAAAAAAATATTTCGAATGTGTTGCAACATAATAAATAATAATAAATTTGTATTAACGCTGGTATAGTTACATACCGAACTAAGAAAATTACCTCTGCTGTGAGGTCTACTATTTCACATAATTTTACAATAAAATTGATATATCATCAATAGAAAATTACCATTTTTTCACACTTCTACAAAATTTACATTCATTTTATATATTTGCAATAAATTCCTGTAATGCACAAAATGTTTTAGGTCCTAGGAATAGGTACCTGTGCTTAAATGTTTCTGTTCTAGGCCTACGTATGGGTAAATTGTAATAGCTACGCAGCTCATGTACTCTTGGTGTTTTACTTTCACCACCACAAATAAATATTACCTAGTTCTTCGCCGTACAGCATTCCGAATGTTCTCTTCCTCTCCTGAGTTTCCGTGCACTTAATTTTTCACGTCGTTTACCTGTTGGGTATTCGGCATCCTCCTCCAGCAATACGTCTCGGTGTCTATTCTTTTCAGGTCAGCTTTTCCGCTGGTTCAAATATCTTACCTATAAATTGTCATGCTCCAAACGAAGGTTTTGACGAATAAGGGGTACAATTTTAAAATGCTGGATGATGAAATCACTACAGAACCGCAGCGAGAGGCAAAGAACTGTGGGGATCCATTTTTTTTCTCCCCATCCCGACATCGCTGGCCGTCACGTTAGCAATGGCGGAGGCAATTTGAAGCATTAAATCGTTTGGGGGGTTGAGCCTCCCTTATCTTACTCTCGGGAGAGAGAAACGGGGGAGGGGTACGGGTGGTTTAGGGGGGGGGGTGGAGGGGAATTAAAGGGGAGAGGGTGAAGAGGGGAGGCTGGGTTCAGAGATCGGTGACAGCGTCTGAGTGACGTGAAAAGGAACCCCGTCCGTCCGGAGATGAGCCTCTGGAGCGACGCGCCGCGACGCCACCCCCCCCCCCCCCCTCCGCCGTGCCTCTCCCTCCCCTCTCTCAGCTGACGTCGCTAAGCGATGCGCCGTTGTCTGTAACCAGCGCGCCAACGTGCCGCGATGGAAATGACGGAATCGCCACACATCATACCATCCCGCTTTTGTAGAATGCGGAAATTTTCCAATAAAACACTACGTCATCGCAGTCAAAGTTCTAGCTTTAGGTCTTTGAAATCTTAATTCTCAATTTAAATTAACATTAAAAAGGGAGGGTCTATAAGGAGGGAAATCCTTATTCTAAAATTCTGAAACTTAATTAAATGCATGCTGAAAAGCAATTCGGGGCCACAAACTATTGCCCATGTTTTAACAAGCAGTTTGTATGTTCACCGGTTTTTTTAGAACCTGTTAAATTTCTTAGCTTATTTTGGGACGAAAACAATTAAAATTATTTGATATTTTTCTTTGTGAGAGAGAGAGACTCTTGGTGAGAGAGGGACACGATAGCGTGTGTCTATGCTTCTATTATCGGAAGAAGAAGTGAGTGCTGTTTGTCACCTTATTTGGCCTTTGTCCATTAAAACAATCAAGTTCAAAGTTAGCTCGAGTTTCCTCGGCAAAAACCCTGACCAAATGAATAATAATGCTTTTTCAGGTTTGGATGTGCTTTTGAATTACCAACGCGACTCTTCAGCCCTTAACATATCTCTATCCACTCATATTTCTTTTAAGCTCAACTTACCCAATAACTGTAATCGTTCCATTTACATCACTATATTATTTATCTCCTTTCCCCGCTTGCCAAGCATTCAGACAGCAATAACGGCCCCTAAACATCCTTCCCAGCTTCCGCCGAATCTCCTTCGTTAAACTTACTTTCCACTTTCTGAACAAAGCAGGTTCATCTCTGTTTGCCGGCCTTTCAGCCGATCAAACTTTCTCCCATCATCTCCGCCCAGCATCTCTTTCGCCTGCAAGCTATTCTTATATTCTCTGGTCTGAGCCCACATCTTGCCTTAATAAAATGTCAACCTCCATCCAACACTTATCACTAACCTTTTTTACACACTTTTCTATGAGTTAGTGGGTTCATCAATGTTCTGTTGGCCAGCGAGCGTTTTTTATGCGATTATGCTCTTAATATCACAAGAACTAGGCCGCTCACGCCCACTTTACTACTCAGGTCACCAAAATGCTCAGGTGGCTCTATAAAATACCCCTCTATTTCTGTATTTTAAAAAGCCATCTTTTTCCTCAATAATCACATAGCTTAAAGTTTTCTTTATCTTTTTACTGATTTTTTCAGATCGATCTTCATCTTGGCAGATAGCGATACGAAACGAAAGTCATATCTTAGATGAGATTATTTGCTTGGTATCGATTGATGTTCAAGGACTTTTCACATGCATCACATGCTTTCAAAGATTGCTTTAATTTCCTATGTTAATGCGTCACCATTGGAATAGCACTACTCCCAAGCATAAGAGCAGAATTGTTCAAGTAAAAACACTGTGGATTGATGTTTTAGACTCTAATTTTCATGCCAGATAAATCTACCAGTTAATAGATTTATTTTGCTTACTGCTTGGGCAAAAACCCTTTGGAAAATATCCCAATCCAAAGAACAAGATTTAAGTTTGACATTTGCTCGTTTGAAATATATCCAAGAATTATTATTTTCCTAACTGAAGTCCCCTGAATAGAGAACGTATAAATACTTCACTATATTCAATTTTTTCAAGCCTGTAATTTGTTTCTTAGCGTCTAAACTAGCCTTTATTAATTTATGCTGGCTTGTTTTCGCAATATAAAGTGACATTTCTTATAGTTTTCGAGAAGTGTTTTTTTCATGTGATATATAAGGTTGTATTTTAATATTGGAGTGAATTCCTGCAGAACTAATTAGGAGTAAGCTGCCTGTTTGCAATATATTTCGCCAACTTATATTTATTTTGGGAAATTTAAATCCCATATTTAAGAAAATATTATATGAAAATAATGATTTTCTCATAATTTTGGTAAATCTTTGTGCATTACTTTATAGAATGACTTTTCCCAGTATTTTTCTGATTGATGCTGAATGACTATCGGTATACCGCTTTCTTTTCCGTGGTGAAGACTATTTTGTTCCCATTACATCTCGAGCCGAAGATGTCTCATCGAATGGATACGTCGATAATGTTACCACAAGAGTGCAAAGAACGTGGTGGATATCCAAAAACCTTAATGCATCAGTATGCATATTCTTTTTGAAATGCAAGTGATTGCAAAACGATTATCTGCTGTTTACTTAAGTACTGAAATTTATGCATATTTAGTTAGCGCTTTAGGCCGTTCACCGCGTACTTGGAAACTGCGCACTAATGGCTGAGAGGCTTAATTTTACCAATTTTCCTTAATTCTCGACCACTTACATCGGTGATCATTCCTATTAGCTTAATTGAAACATTCTGCACTAGTCGTTACTTTGGCCGCTAAAACATTATTTAATCAACCTTGTAAAATCTATTTGGGAATTATGTTGCTGGGTGTTAACTAGACAATGTGATCACCGTGTCCATCATCTTTGATATGTAAAATATAAACCACTGTGACTTCTCAAAATTGTGCCCAATG
The DNA here is from genome assembly GCA_963573305.1 of Pyrrhosoma nymphula. Classification (NCBI taxonomy): domain Eukaryota; kingdom Metazoa; phylum Arthropoda; class Insecta; order Odonata; family Coenagrionidae; genus Pyrrhosoma; species Pyrrhosoma nymphula. The sequence continues at coordinate 87,040,563 of OY754338.1, forward strand.
TTTAGTGTGACCCGCAGAGGGGAATTTCCCCCCCTCTGTATCGCCAGAACTCCTTCAACGTTGGGCTGGTTAGTGAGGAAGGCGTACGTTTTGTGGTTGAGTGCGTTGGGAAGGAGGGCGAAGAACACGATGGTACAGTAGGAGCAGAGGATGCTGTAAAGAGGAAGAGGTATTTGCAAGGGGAGGAAGAGCTGGGGAGAATAAACGGTGAGGTTGTTTTGGATTGGAAGAGAGGGAGGGGATATTCTTGAGATAGAGAGAGAGGAGAGAAGAATCCTTTATCCTTTTTTTTATTTGCCCATTCATTTTTTTACGGGGAGTTAAAAGTGAGATAAGGCCTCCCCCAATGGGATGGGATAGGAAATTAAGAAACGGTGTCCGCGTTCTCCAACGGGGGAAAACTACCTCCCCCCCTTGGGGGGCCACCCCCGTAATGACGAGGAGGGGCAGGGCCGGGAGGAATAAGGGAAGGGGGTCGCGGTGTGTGTGGGGGTGGAGCCGGGGGCGGAGAAGGGGGGGGAAGGCGTAATGTCAGATAGGGCTTCTTTCCCCTCTCGCCCACCCCCTCTCCTTAAACGCCGTCCCACGAGAGGGTGAAGAGGGAGGCGGGTGGGGGGGGGCACATTTGCATTCGGCAGTTCTTCGATCGCCCGCCCCCCACAGACGATCGTCTCTTGGGGGGGGGAAGAAAAATGTAAAAAATGAAAAAAAATTAAAAAAACTCCTCCCCCTAGTTCTTTCATTATTTTTTCTCATCATATCACCCTCCCAACCTACACCCACCCCCTATCCGGAGTCATTCTTAAGGGGGTGATAATGCCCTTCTTTAAGATGAGCACGGTGCGGGGGTTAAGGCTTTCCAAGGGGGAAGGGAATGGAGGGAGTAGCCCCATCCTATTATTCTCTCCTCCACTTCTTTTTCCCGCCTTCGAGGTGCTGCTGGGGGGGTTATCTGCCACGGGGGGTGGTTGGCGGGAGAGTGGAATGGGCGAGGAGACTTTGGAACTGTTTGCTTTTGAGGCCAAATTGTTTTGTTATTTCCCCCCTGGGTGGTTATATCCCCAACTCCCACTCTCTCATTCTATCCCAGACCGCACCCAAAAGTGAGTGCTTAATAAAAGGAGGATGCCTTATCTTTTTACCGTAAAGTAGCAAATTGTCCTCCAGTTGGCAGTAATATGGCTAAATCGTGTGGTATCAATTTTGCGCCCAAGTAATACAGCATTATCACTCTATTGAGCGGTTTAAAAATTTGTCACGGGAAAATTTATCGCTGTATTCGGGTCCCGCGAAAGGTCAGCGATGGATATGTTTGAAATATAAGCTTGAGAGTAGCTTGATACCGCGATTAAGCAATTAGGGTGATTTGTGTGCGGGCAAAAAGCGCATGAGTAAAATATGTCACAGTTGGTGCTCCTTAAAGATGCATTGGAGTTAATCATTTTGTAAACAACCATTAATCTGAACGTATACTTTTGCATGTAAATCAGCGATTCCTTTCAGCTGATTTAAAAAAATATTCCCATGTCCTTTTTTTATGTACAACCTTTTAAAATGCATCGTTGCGTTGTAAATACTACTTCTCTGTCAATATAACCAATGTAGAAGATGTGAGCATGCAGTAGATTGTCTTGTTTTCTGGGATTGCAATTAAAATATTTTTATGCCTTAATAGGCTTGGTTTCCATTCCCTTACTAAGCTTGCTTCAGTCATACGTCTTGAAGAAAAAACTTATTATGATTCATAGATGACCTTTGTAGGTACATATAGTCTTTAACTTTCGAACAGCAAATCAAATATGGCCGGTAATTTATTTATTTACCTTATTTGGAACAAAAGCTTAGCAGGTATGGTTTGACTAACAGAAACTGAGATCCCTTAATTTAATTTTTTATTCCACTGCATGCTTATAATCATATGGAATCCTTGGTCATTACAGGAAGCTTTCAACAATATTCCTCCCATAATCTATTGATACTCGCACATTTTGTTAACATATGTGCCCATGATTGTCCCTCATTATCTTTATATTTGACGACAAATGATGACAGAATATATCATGTCATCGAGAGACGTATCAGAATCGTTTTGGATGTAGGCTAAGAGAAAAAAACGAGTTGCTAAATAATTTATTGGAAAACTCAAGCCACCTAGTATAAAACTGCGAGTAAATTATGATGAAGGGGTTTATCCAAAGGCGTCGGAGGTTTTTTTTCTGGAACTCTACTTCTATAATGTGTTTTGACTTTTGGAAATAGCTCGGTTCTTTTTTTTTGGTCGAAATATTGGTCGACTGGATTCCAAGGAACAAAATATCAGAGAAAAATATTCCCATTTAAAAACATGAACCGGTGCGATCTTGACGTTTCCCTTTCGGTCTCGGCATAATGCACAGCTGGACGTGGGCTACGGACGCTGCCTCCTTATAAGGGCTGTGGCACTCACGCCCAGCGTCAGTCCGCAGAGTTTAAATAATGGCTTTGTCGCTCGAATTAACTAAAAACCCTGCCCCTTCCCACTGCCATTGGCCGGCTGGGTATCACGCAGCCTGCCGTTCAATGCCCCTCTCCTCAAAGACAGGACGCTGGGGAAAATAAATGCTGCCGATCATTCCCCTGAGAAAAACATAGTGCTGAAGTAAAAGTTTTCTATGGCCACAGAAAACAGACATTACTCGGCTCGATTTGAAATGGATCGAGTTTGTATCGCTGACTAGAGGATTTCCAGCTTCTTTTGCTGCGGTCTCCGCGGAAACTCAACATTAATGAACCCCTGGACTTCCTAATTAAAAATATATCTTTTCTGCATATACGCACTAGCTGGTTAGCCACGCACTATTTAGTGAGAAACGACGTATGACACGGGGTATAAGGAAACCAATTTGGATAAATAGTGTAATTAGGGAAAAGAATTTGGCAGAAATGAAACAAAATTAGGTGTAATTCGTTGGATTACCCTCTTTGTTTTTATTGAGGTCAAGAATCATGCATGGAACGAAGTAATCGAATGTATATTTTTCCAAAGGTTTCTAATTTTTACAATTTCACTTTTTTATATTCTGAGGAAGTAGTTCGGGGTTAACGTAGTATCCTCTTTGACACGCCGTGATCTGGAATTTCCTCATCCTTGTATGTGATCCTGCAAGACTTCAGCGGCTCCTATCCCCGTCCTTCGTATACGTATTATCCCCTCCATTCGAGGCTTAGGAGAAAGCATTCAGCTTTCCTTAGCGTTTGACTCGATTCTGGAATTAAATTACTTTGCACTGCATCCCAAATAATTGGGGCGTACTCAAGATGAGGCTTAACTAGAGCGAAGGTTAGGTATGCAAGGTATGTAATAAATACATTTTCTCAATGGCCTAAAGTGTATTCACATATATTTACTTATTGTCCATCGTTAAATCTGGTTAAATTTTGTAAAATATTAATGATGAAGAAAACATAAAAATGCTATTTAAGACTTGAAAAATGCACAAGGCAGCAAGTATCAAAGTGAAAATGATCACATAATCACAAAGCGAAATCCATACAATTGAATGCTTGGAGGAATCAAAAATATTTTTTACTGCTTGCTACATGCAAACCTCTTTTTAGTGTTAAGTACTGTGTTTTTCTTAACATCATGAATTCTATCTATAATTTCCACGAAGTATCGCCAAAATCGATTACTTTGATCTTTTTAATAGTCTATATTATGCTGAATCACATTTTTTTTTAGTATTCGAGATTCTTATCAACTAAAATATTTGTCTTTGAGCCCAATTCCGTCGCGTTACTTTCGAGTTCAGGAAAAGAGGAGGAGCATTTAACTGCGAAGTTCCAGCAGAATCCGTCAGCCGTGGGACTGGCTCTTCCCTATTGAGACCTCGAAGGAATCGGAGATGGCAAAAGAAAATAAAAATGGATTATGGGTTGAGTTCCCCGCCGTGAATTTCTCTGGGGGGAGGACGAGGGAGGAGTCATAGTTTGGGTCCCCTGGTAACCTTCCTCCCCTTCTTCATTCGGGTTCATTCCTTGGCCCGGGGTCTTTGAATCAGTCCAAAAGCTATCGATCATGTGCGCTCTTGGTTTGTCTCTCATTGCAGGAGGAGGGAGTGGAGGCGATGGGGGAGTTTTTTAATGGAGGGATGGGGTGTTGGGGGGAGGGGGGGCGATGCGGCGGCAGAGGGAGGGAAATGTGATTAAAGTTGGATCCATTATACGGATATTGTGATCTTATCAGATGATATACTTTTAATGGAAAGTCTGAATTTTGGCGTCGATCTAAGCCACCACCTCTCTGGGTCACGGGCTTGATGTTCCAAAAAAATAATAATAAATAATTTTGAGCCATTCAGGCATTTAAGGTGGATAATCGATAGAAATAAGATAATAGAATTTTTTGAATAACGGAAAATTATCACGTAAAATATTAGGAATTGAGAAAAATTCCAAGATACCTAATTACGCTCTTTGTCTGAGATTTATTGCATCCACCCAAATTCTGTTTCGTAAGACACAATCAAATAGCAGGATGTTGGTGCGTCTATGAAACAGTCTGTTCAGCCTCATTCTGCCCATGCATCTATCGTCTCGGGCACATCCCTACCCTGCTTGTTTCTGAGACTCCTGACAACCCTTAGCTTGATGAGTTCTCTCCAAATGACTTTCTTAGTCTATCCCTATCTCATAATCCTCCCTTTCTCTGTGTTTCAACTTGTGCTACTTTACATTTATTACCTCTACTACTTCTACTTAATACCTTCAACTGCTATTTATAGACTACGTCTTTCTATCCATTTTCATTGATTCAGTTTTATCTAATATCTGTTCAACTCACGCCCCTGCTCACCACAAGTATTTCCGTCCATTGTCTAAACAAATCTCCGTAGCTGACTTTTATTCGTTAATTGATTTCTTATTTGACTGTGATTATTGGTTTAGGCTAATTTTACTGTTGATGTAAATAATTAAATACCAAATAAAATTAGCATTTTATCTAGGCTACAAGTCAGGGTATGCTACCATTTCATAGTATCCACCCAAGGATATTTTTTCCAACTGCCAGTAATGTGCTGATCAGTCATGCCAAAGACAACGGGTTTGAATCCAGGCCCTGGCATGGACAATGCATATGTATAAATATAGTATTCTGAGGTCAGACGATTCCATGTAACGAAAGACTTTGGAGCACTGGAGTCACTTGTCTACTAAATGAGACATTATCAAAAAGTATTATCAATGGCATTTTCAATATATTATGTACAGAATTCCTAAAGTTTTCAAAACTTTATGAGTTGTTTTTTCTTCTGCAATATTTCTTTATTTGACTTCATAGCTTTAGGGGACACAAAAACAACTGCTGTACTAATGATATTTAAAAAAATATGAATGTTGGTATGATCATTCCTAAAGATCATTCAGTTAGTCTTTGATGGTTAAATCTATCTATCTTATATGCACCTAGGTTAGAATGTCACTTAACAATTATTTTTGATATTTTTTCAAGCACCACTTTTTATTTTTTTCCTTTTGTCAGAAGCACCCGTAGTGCAAAATATAAGCGTGATCAGAGAAATTCTTCGCATGCTACAATGGGTCTAAAGGTTTGCGGTTTTCTCTAAAAAATGTAAAAATGATCATTAGAGATGAATGAGGCCGTCCAAATGATTCACAACACTGCCCACTCAGAAGTTTCACCTTCAGAGGTTTGAAAGGCTCCGAGTGTGCGTATTTGGCCCCTGCTATTGAAAACAGACTTTATTGTTCTGGGACTTTATGTCCCCTGGAACATTTAAATATTATTACATGCCACAGCAAATGGGGCCAATGGTGACAGCAATACATACAAATTTCATTAAGGAACACCACATATAAACCAACAATAATCAATGATAAGAAAATTAATAACATGTGAAAATTAGGGTGCACAAATTTAAGATCACACATTAAGGATTGAGATTTAAAACAGGCAACATAGACTATCAATCACATTGCTTACACATTTTGCATAAAGAATAATGGAATATAAAGTAATAGACACAGCATCAAACAGTATGATAACAAAAGAGCATGACGAATCTCAATCAACATTGCAATGCACAGATATGAAATCACATTTCAAGAATTGATCATATTGATTAGATATATGAGAAGATTAAGCAAAGTTACATAACTGATCAGACATATTTCTCTTGAACATCGAAATTGTAGAAGAGGTTCTAACATTTTCAGGTAAACAATTCCATAGCTTGCAGGAAGAAATGAGGAAGGAGTGCTCAAATATTAAAGTATTTAGGAACATAAAATATCTCAGTGATTCGAGTTGATCTCTTCCCAGTATTTGCATTGCATATAAAGTTTTCATACAAATAAGACGGATTTTTTTATTTCAGTACCTTAAACAAACATAAAGCCTTTTGAAGTATACGTCGTTTAGCAATTTCAGCCATTTTATTTTTTTTGTAATAAGGCGTAACATGTTCATCGTAACGGATGTTAAAAATAAAACGCAAACAGGAGTTTTGAAGTCGTGCTACGCACTGACGAGCAAAATAACTCGTGCTGCTAATACTTTGCATAGGGCGCCGCGGGCGCCTTATCCTTGTCTACGAAGTTCTGCCTACAAAGTGTGCCTTTTCTACACGTCGGTCCGTGATGGCAAATTGGTAGTGATAAGTAAGGACCAGTGACAGTAGCACCTAGCCTCAGCTGCACAACAGTACGTGTGCTGAGTGGTGCATCATCAAGCCACGTGCTAACCCGAAGAAGGCCCTTCGGAGGAAAATATTTCTTATAGGGAATTCTTTGGATGAGATAACTGGTTCCAAGTTGCCTTCACGCTTACAAGTCATGTGCTTCTTGTTTTAATGTATTCAAAAATCTTCGCTTGCCATAGCATGCAATATAACTGCAGTTGAGGTGATACGCCTTTAGGAAAAAGCCCACGTACCAACATAACACCAACCACGCGTTGTGAAGCTAATGAAGGATTTATATTTAGAATGGAGATCACTCCAGAAAACCAGCACTCGACACGACAGGACCCAAATTGCAAGAGAGAACCTTTGAAAAACGTTTTGATATCACAACGGTTATTGCATTGCAGGAAATGAGAAATGAGGAATATAAAGCTTTCTTCATAAACCAACGAAAGAAAGGGCGAGTTGGCTGCATGCTGAGTAAGGACATAAAGTTTCAGTGGACATGAAACTGAAGGTTGGAAAGAGAGAAGAAAATGAGGAGAGAGGCCCGTTACCATCAACAAAAGTCAAGAGAAAGTAAGTTGGCGAAAACTTTTTGCTGGCGACGGTATTGGCGAAAAACAAAATTAATCCTTATTTTTAAATAGGACGACGGACGAAAGAATATACGAAGATAGAAAAGTTCTACCTTGGAATACGCCCCTTGGAGTAAATGGTAAGAAGGATACAATTTTTTCATAATGTGGTATTAATTCCATATTTTATTTACTCTGAATAATTCAGTGATATTTCATCAGTCCAGAGTTAGAAAGTACATGCTATCGGAATCTGTGAGGAACTCAATTACTGCCTCCGCCTTTTTCGCGACTTCAACTGTAATATTCATTGAAAGTTCGTTGGTTATTCTAAGTCATGACACAACTTTTTTGTTTTTCGCAGAAATTCTAGTTATCAATTTTTGTTTTGTATTGCACAAGTGTGTATATTCTTAAATCTGAAGAATAGTTATCAAGTGAGCCATTTACCCAGGTTGCTTCCCCAAGAGGAGAAATATAGCATTGCATTCCCGCTCCTCGGATAAAAACGTAAAATAATTCGTTTTGGCCGGGTTTTGTATTCGAAAATAGCCCACTGTGCAGTGGCCTCACAAGCAGTTCAAGACCAGTTTCTTAGTTAACGTCATATGATATTTAGCATAAGAGTGTACCCATATATAAATTTTCCCAGTCAAACATATTTCGAACTGTATTCTAATATTCATCAAAACGCGTATACTCAAACTGACTTCAAACACACATCTAATTGGGGAAAATGTGAAACACTGACATCACAATACGAAGCGTGTTTGAATACAGTTTCAATCCGCTTTGAAGGCACATCCGTTCTCCGCGGCTCAGATGTTTAATTCAAACAGTATTCCACCCTCTCGTGGCAGGCCTACAAACTATAATGAATATACTGGACCAGTAAATAATAGAAAATTTCAGTTTTTCATAATTTATATAAGAGAAAATAGCAAATCCAAACAACAATATATAAATGTATTGACGTTCACAAACATTCAAATGATACGGAAAAGGATGCACTAGAGCACAGACACAAGTGAGGATTAACACTTTAACATATTTATAAAATGAAAACAGAATCTCATTAATTTTCACATTATCCTCAAACATTGCATTCGTAATTATAACTCATGAAAATTGGCACAAACAACAGTATTAATTCTTTATAAAGAAGTAGTAACTATGAATTAAATTTTAATGTTGAACCGCTCGCCTCATAATATTAAATTCTACTTGTGGTTATATGAGTGAAGTCACCTGTTAACGATTACTGAAAAAACCATTGTCTCCCAAATAGCTTCGATATACTCATCACAGAGAAATGGACAGGTAGATTATTCGATGATAAACGTAAATGTTCCGCCTTAGATTGAATTCTCAGATAGTTGCCAATGACGACTACACTCACACAATATTTGGGTTTATATGTTCACATATTTGGTCCTTCTTTCAGCAAACACTCCTACAAAAAAAAAAGAAAAAAAACTACAACATCAGAATGCTCTCAATCAGTCAGTATGGACTTAAATAGGTTAGGGTTTAGTACTGTGCCTACCTTGATTTGACCTTTCCACCGCTCATGACCAATTGCCAATCATAAATGATGGCCAAAACAATTTACAACAGTTGGCCATTCTTCGCTCTCACAATATTTGGCTTTATGTATTCACATATTTGGTCCTTCTTTCAGTAAACACTCCTACAAAAAATATAAAAAAAAACTACAGCATCAGAATGCCCTCGATCAGTCATTATGGACTTCAATAGGTTAGAGTTTAGTACTGTACCTACCTTGATTGGACCTTTCCACCGCAATTGACCAATTGCCAATCATAAACGATGGCCGAAACAATTAAAAACAGTTGGCCATTCTCAACATCAACAAATTAACAACTCCTAGAAGTAAGAAAAGGATGAACTCATTTAATTATCAAAACACTAGCACAATCCAGCTCCACAAATGCCGCTGTTATGCAGGTGCACGAAGAATTATTTTCTACGGCTTACCTTACCTGAATTTTCCCCGGCTGCGGCCCATACTGGATACCACTTCTTATTACGGCAATAAATGAACTGATAGTAACCCTTGCAAGATGTTTTGCATCACTGAGAAGATCCCTCATCTCCTAACATTAAAGAGCAACAACACATAATACGGCCATTACCGCCATTACCCTTTCACATGCGCAAACTAGAAAACAAATTAAGAGCAATAGGCACGGCGAGCAGCGTAATTGGTGAGATTCTGAAGAGGATGTTAATATCAACTATTAAGTGACCATGAAGGTCAATTCACGAGCTATGCGTCGACACATATTAACCACAACAATTAATAAAACACGAGGAAAGCATATTATGCGCTTGGGACCCAGATAATTGTAATAACTGCACGTTTCAAGGGTTGACGTGTTCTTCCTGCGAGTCGTACAGAGAAGTTTAATTTATGTATTACCAAAATACGCAAAACCTGTATCCTTATAGACTAATATTCTGAACTACTCGGGTAATAACAATTACCACTGTCAACAGCCTAACACACTGAATATAAAGCCATTTTTTTAGATAATTCTACAAGGAGCGTTCAAAGAAAGGGTCAACCACTGATGTTGAGTTGAGCTCAACGGGCCTTGGCATCGAGTATCTCTCTAGAATTGACGTTCACTAAAACGGATCCAACTGTGCCGGCTAGGAACTGACAATTTTGTTAAACTTAGTGCATAACTGTTGGGAATAGTAATGCAGACGAGACTAAAATACATTTTATTCAGTTTGAATGAATGTGCATTACCATATTTCCACTCATCGAGTTAATATTAACGTAAAACAAGAAAATTTAATTGGTATACAGTACTGATTAACTTTAGACGGAAAAAAATATTTTTAGCAATAATGTTGCCATTGATATCCATTTGAAGTCAGTTAAAATGCTTTTGTGGTGTATAGGTCAGTTTGAAGTTTGTTTTAGAATACAGTTCGAATAGCCTAGACATGGGAATTCAGTTTGAATACACTGCTTCAATACACATTGAAGTTACTTTGAAGTAGAAGTCATTTTGAATGTAGTAGTGGACACGAGTTTGAATACAGATATGGCATATCTATTTTCTATTTGAATACAGTCGAATTCAATTTGAATTCTGTTTTAATGCATATTTTGGCGAAAAACACCTTTTTGAACACAGTTTGAAATGTAGTTGACTGGGAAACTTTTTATTTGGGTAATGATGCTAGGAACTGTATTAAATTTTACTGAAGGAGGTATTAAAAGATATTTGGAAGAGATGATCCAACGCTACTTCATTATTAAAAACAGTCGAGAAAACAGATAGAAATAAAGGATGAGAGGAATTTATACAAATATTTGACCGATTTCGAGAAAAATGTCGTTTATATTTCAAAATCAGTCAAAGATGGCGTTAAGGATAAATAAAACTGGCATAATGATTTGCTGCAGAAGATTTTTAGACAGGCTATCCGGGTAATATTTGTGATATAAGGCGATATATATCCTAGGGTATCTTTTAGTTATCTTAATGTGTGTTTAAAGAATATCTTTGCGGCGAGTCGAAATCGATTACCGTAGTTAGAAATTGTATATGTTGCATTTGACATATTGTGTCATTGATTTCCACGAATCTTTATTCGTTTAGTATGTTCATTGTTCATCTCACTAGTTTTCTCAAGTAGTTTTACTAAAAGTTTTACTAATACTCTCATGATCAAAGGCCATGGAGCGATGGAAGACCAGCGACGGTTTGAAACACGACAGCTCCGTATATCCCGACTCGGGATTTCCGAGTGCCCGCGCTTTCATTTTCGTACAGGCAGAGTCATCCAGCGTCTCTTGGCTGAACTAGTTGCGAAGAACCGAAATCCCCGCTGTACGCGTTATCTTTGAAGAGGAGGAGCCCAGTACGAGAAAACCCATTTTCCTTTTATTGTTGTGAAATGGTTGGCAGTATTTTCAGGATATTATGTTTCTCTTTGCTTGGATTTTCAATGGGGGATACTGATTTCGCATAACTTTGCATAGTAACTAGGCACTCGGAATAAACTGTTTTTCGCAGTATGCCATGTTGTTTGTGGCGGTTGAACGATAGAACAAAATTATTAATTCTTGATTTTTTTACACCAATGAATTATCATTCATTTGAAATGTTTTTCTTTCAATAGAAATATTTTTCTGTGACTGCTGTTGAGTATTTATATTTCTAAGGAGATCAGTCGAAGTATTTTACGGATAACGGTCAAAATCATTCCAGATTGCCATTTTTCATCCAGGCGCACCCTTTTTTTAGTTTATTTATCCATTTAATGTATAACATCGAACTCTAAAATTTGACGCTATCACTTTTACTTTTGTTAATTCTGAAAATACATGTAGTGGAAATGAACCTAATATAACGGGAATGTCTCACATTACTGCAAAGTAATCAGGTGGTTAAAGGGACATCAGCGCGTATGTATGTTAGAAATGTAGATGGGACTTCACTTTAAAGACCCCTTAGCAGCAAATGCATAGTCTAGGTAAGCATTTTTTTAATTTCCTATGTTTGTAAGTACATGATGAGTAAAACGACAGTAATGCGAAAAGAGCCGCCAAGGTTACAAGCTTGTTTCCCAATATCGCTTGTATGTAATCTTTTCTGTGACCTTTCAGCCCTCACAAATACAATGTATCTGTGGAATATAGCCCTTGCTCTGATTCGGTGCATTCATCCTAGCAATTACGAACCTGCAATTCTACTCCTGGCTCTTTTCGTAACATGTCAACCCCTTAAGAGATTTGCTTCTTTTGCTATGATGGTAACATTAGCGACTGCATTATCTATTCCTATCCCTCCTTCGAAATGGAATCGTTTGTTTTACGATTGAAAAGCGTATCGCACGAGTATCCTGGAGTACCCAAACAAATGGCTCGCTTTTTTCACAACCTGATTGTTCTGCAAGTTTTCTTGATCACAAGCACCATTTCTAGTGGTTTAGTTCATATCACGCAATAGGTACTGCATTTCACCCGTCGTTACGCGAATAGTAGATGTTTCAATCTGTCCAGAGGAACTCCTGTTGATAAATGGCGTTATAAAAAATGCCACCTCTCATAAAACTTTCTAGTTGAGCAGATAATTATGACATTTTTACGACCGCTGGCACAATGTCTGGTTACGTCCTTAGTTACGGCTAGTGACGCGCTTATTACGTAAGAAAAGATACGTGTGACCGTGAGTCTAGCCGTTACTAGGGCCGAAGAGTCTACCCATGAACACAAGGCATTCTTCAAAATTATTTTTCTAATGCATGGGGTAGTCAATAATTAACTCGTTCATTGATTTTGCTGCATTTCTCAACCTAATTTAATCACGTACATATTTTATTTAATAAGGTTTTTGGCAGCCTTTTCAAATCTTCCTGTTAACTTTGAGGTGGCTGGGGTTATGCAAAAGAAATTTCTTAGTGAGAGATTTCCATGTCTAACTTTCTTTTTCCTAAATTGTACATAATTTATCTTTTCCATTTTTTTTTCAAATTATAAGTCCGCGTATTCTCTAAAATAATACTTGCTCTACCTGTTAATTACTTTTCTCTCGCCATATATATTAAATGTAATTGACCTTTATATTTCTCCGTTTATTATTTTAGTTGACAATGAACAACTCATCAGCTTTATTTTTCCACAAATATAGCTCTCTCCCTTTATGCAGCTCATTTATTTTTTATATACTCTTTTTCCAAGAACGTTTGCACCGTTTGTATAAGCAATCTTTTCTCTTCCCACCGGAGATGATTTCCTGATGGCGTATGGTACCCTTTTTACTTCATTTAAAGTTTCGTTTTCCCCTGTCCCCATACGTTCCATAAAGGAATAGTTTACTTTTCAATAATTTCTCATTTCCAACCAAAAATGATAGTAAATACATCAGGGAAAAAATACGAACATAAAATCTGTAAAACCAATTTCTAAGTATATAAAAATGGCTAATGAGCTATTCTTCAGAGGTCTCTTTATAATACCGACTGGTATTCCTTTACTTTCTGCAGCGTTTAGAAACGTAGATGAGTTTAAAATTGACCTGAGCCGCGAAATATGAAGGTCTCATACCCATAAAAGATGAAGTGCATGACGAAATGGCTAAATTGATCGTTTCTCTCATAAAAACAAATGTGAATGAGAGATATAAATCTTGAGGTGACCCAGCAGTAAATATGCGATCCTTCCTTCCAGGAAAGCAGGCCTAGTCTTTGCCCTCTTTCCTAGGAAAGAATGATTCAATTATCTTTCTTCCAGGTACACCGTGAGTCCCTCAGTTACTCACTCATTTGTAAATCAATAATGTTACTTGCGTTTTTCTTAGATACATAAAGGCTATTAGCTTTTTTAAAGATCATAAGACGTTTGTCAAAGTTGTGCCTTATAACAAATAATTCTTAATTCACGCCTTAGTTATTTTCGTCATTTGGAAATATTTACTCGCAACAACTCCACGGTCATCAATGATGTATTTTCGGAGAGTTGATTTTTTCTCCGGTGTGACACAACATTTTTCCAAAACCATTTCAAATTGTGAATTCCAGTTATGATTTTCGGATAATCGAACGCCTAAAGGTACCCATGTAAAAAAGTGGGCTGATATTTTTTCTTATATAAAAATGTCTTTTTTTCAAATAGTGTATTTTTTCATACCTTCATACACATGAATTATCCAAATTCTAAGTACTGACGGATTATCTGTTTTTACTGTGAATAAATTATGAATTCAAACATTTAGCTGATTGAAATTCAGTAGTATCAGCAATTAATTGTGGTATTAATCAGTGGTAATAGCAATTAAAAATTAAGTTTTTGATTTTAAATTGTTATTACTTCTATTTTTTGGCATTATTAGTTCTTCATTTATTATTATTATTTAAGTCTTCCACATGTGTAGATTATGAGCAGTTGGAGAGTGTAAATCTATACGATATCTTACTCCTAAATGGCTTGTTATATAGCTTGATATACATCAACTATGATAATGCAAATGCAAAGAAAATTAGATTAGTTTGGCACACGGTTGAAATACGCGTATATGCGCCGTTACTTTTTATTGTTCTGAAGTCTCGACCGGAGAGAGACAGCCTGCATTTCGCCATCGAATGATATACACCTGGTCACTCATTAGTTTTCGAAAACCCCTCAAACTGCCTTTTTTATTGTCTTCGTGACATTTTATCGCTCATTGGACTGACTTCTCAAAAGGAAAGTCCTACCTCAGCTCCTGACCTGACCTCACCTTTCCGTCTTGGCCAGAGATTATCCCTCACATTCTCAGTTTCATCGTCCTCTCCATTTTATGGCCCATTTACTTTGAAGCCTATACTTTCCATAAGGAAGAAACTTAAAATACATTTAAGTATCTCAAAAGTATCACAACATCCCCTACATCATCCACTTCGTATGCGTTTCCATAATTTTTGCTATGCTAGTAACTTGTCAGCAATTGAAACATTTACAGTCTGAGTTATTCTGTGGTTCTGTGGTATTGAAAGTCATCGTCAAAAATTTCAGATTTCGGTGAAAACGTTTTAATCGGATATACTCTTCTTTAGGCATTGAGTTCGTGCCTACAAGTACCGTTGGAAATAACAAAGCTTCTAAAAAAAACTAAGAAAATTTAGAAATGCCTTTACTCTTGATCGATGAGAAAGGGAAATTTGTAAGCAAATTAATTAAAGACAAGGAAAAAACAGGAAAGAGGTAGAAATAAGGAAAAAATCAAATTTGGTTTTGGGAATACCTGGAAAACTCTATGAAGTGGATTGCTTAAGCTTTCTTTAGGATTCTCCTCATACCTATGTGTAAGCTTATTACTAGGTTACAAGAAAACAAGAAAAAGTACAGGAAATGAGGGCTAGGAAAATAGCTTTTTATTAGTATTTATATATCCAATACCTATCTTCAAACCAACAATCGAGGGAAGCATATTAAAAATGATTACGCGTACGATGCATGGTTTATATTCATACAAACGTTTTATATAATTGAAAGTTTTGAATAAGACAAAAAGAAATTAAACTTAAAAATTTGCAATAAGTCTGAGACTAGTAAAATCAATTCTTCACGGTGAGTGAGGTACTCGCGTCGTTGGGAGGCTGGCTGGTTGGTTACTCGGAGAGGAGATTGATGGCGGTGGTCATTTGTGCCAGCGAAGACATGTGGGTGGGCGGGTCAGGGGTGAACTATGGGACAAGGAGGAAGGGTGGAGAGAAATCCAACGTTGGCGTTCGCCTACTGTTAGCGGAAGGCGACGAGTGGCCCACAGTTTAGCGTTCCATATGACGACCACTGTACTGTACCTGAAGCGTTCCCCATGCATTCAGGTAGCGATCGGAATTCCAATGAAAAATCTCCGTCAATGCCGGGATTTGAAACAGGTCCCACGGGAAGGGTACCAAATTGAATGACTGTGTCAACTTATGTATCACATGACTTATGTCACCCACTTCATATGCAATATTATTTAAGTAGATAATATTGAGCCATTAATACATTTATATATTTATTTAAAGAATAGACCATATACAACATGATGTCATTTTATAGAGATACAAATAACAAGAAAAATGGACACAATGACGCAAAAACATTAACAAGAAGAAGATTAACAAATGATATAACAACATAGCAAGACAGAAAAGATAATATAACTTGGGAATGAGATATGGCTTAGTTATCGAAGGCGTTGGAAGATAAAGAGAAAGGGTCAATGTTGTCAGGAAGGGAATTCAGAAGAGAAGAAAGGCGAAAAATAAGGGAGCGCTTTGTCAGTGATAATCTGGGAGTAGGGATATGGAGCAATGAGTGGGTCCTTGTTGTTCTGGTAGGTATTCTGATATGAATGTAGGTAATAAGGTCAGGACAGTCAATGGTCGAGTTCAGAGTGCTGTATGAGTTAAAAACCAGTTTAAGTTTTTATTATTAAGATTAGAAACAGAAAGTGAACGCAAGACAGCATCGGAGGATACGTTGAGGAGATGAGGGACTCTGTTTGTAACAATATTTGTGAAGAAGTGAGTAATGTGTTCCAGAGATGTGAGATTTGTTGGGGCAGACATCGACCATATAGGGGAGCAATAGGAGATAATGGGAAGGACAATAGATGTGACGTAAGATTGTAATGCTCTTGGATCTTTAATTTAAGTGAATATTATTATATAAATTATCATCCGAGTCAACGCAACTCATTAAGTTAATCATAAGAATACCAAATTTTTTCTGGGGCATAGGATGAGGTAGAATTTATCGGACAATTTTTTGTTTTAGTTAGGTAAATATGCAAATCCCTTTTATCTTTTGTGAAAATATAGTCGGCATGAAGCAGTGATTAATTCACAAATATCTCACGGTATGTATTCTCGGTTACTTAGGATATTACAAGAACTTCTCAATGACATCAAAAGGTTATGAAATGGCGCGAGTGTATTGATATTGACCCCCCAATTTTTGTTAAAAAGTTTTTCCCTCGTCTTAAAACGGAACTATTTCCGGTGGGAGGGCATAGTTATGTTTTTAATTTGATAAACCAAAATTTGCGCTCGGCGACACGTTGGCACGCTCTTTGAACCCGCATGCTCTGATCGGAGAAATCTCCGAGGGAAACCGAAACCCCATTCTGCCCATCTCGATCCTTCCACATTCACGCCCTTTCGTTATCTTTCCCCATTCCTGCGTTAAATCTGCAAGGGCGTTCGAATCTCAGCATCCATATTTATGCAAAGCTTTGGCGAGCGCTTTCTCGAAGTTAAAGCTCGAGTTATCGACTACCACCGCATAAAGTTCAGATAAACCCATCACCGATCGGGGCAAATATTTCCGTAGGTGAAAAGGTGATTGGTTTCATTTCGCGATTGCAACGCCTCCCCGGGGAAAAGGTGGAGGTTGTTCCCTCGGGGGGGGGGGGGGGGGGGGGATTGGGGAGGGGCGGGTTGAGGGAGCGGTCGGTGGACGTGAAGAGAGGCTTCCGTGGCGAGGGTTCGTTTGGTGGTTATTGCTTTATGCTAATGCACTCCGGCCATCTTCCCTCCCACCTCCGGCTTATCTCCCTCGCATGAAGCCGGAATCAATTTCTCGACACGCGAATCGCGGCCCGACGAAGTTTGGTTCAAGCCCAAAGTGATTGAATGTCACCTCATGCAATCTCGAATATTGGAGGGGATCGCAGTAGCCGTAGCCATAGAGGGCACGGCGAAAGTGGATTGAAGTAGCGAGCAAACAGCTAACTGAGGCCTCAAACTTAGCTCATTTGCCTGGCTATGGAGAAATTTGTCGTAGCCATGCTTTTTTAAAAACTTATTTTAATTTATTTATTTCCAGAAACGTGGTCTCTGAGAGAGGAAGACAAAAATAGGCTATAAACGTGTGGAGGAGGATGGAGAAGGTGCGTAGCACGGAAAGGAAGAGAAGTGAGGAAGTGCTTGACCTAGTTGGTGAGGAGAGGAAACATGTGGATGAGATTAGGGGAAGACAGGGTAGGTGGCTGGAAGCGGTAATGAGGGGCGATGGTTTGCTGAAGGCCGTGATAGAGGGAATGATGTTGGACAAGTGGGGAATCGGAAGAAAGAGAATAGATTTTCTGGACTGGATGAAGAAAGGTAGGACTTACGCTGAGGTGAAGAAAGAAATACTAGAGGTAGATAGGGCACTGCACGTGTAAGAGTTTGTTGGATATTGTCCGACTTTCATCATAACCTACCTTTAACCAGTAGATTACTCAGATGATGATGGTTTATTTCCAAATTCCCGGAAACAATTCCACCGGCCTTTTTAATGGGGTGTTTTAACAAGTAACAACGGATGAACACAAAAACCCATGTCCTGAGTGGTGAAAGATTCACTCAGGTGGGCCTCGAACCCTCGACCCTCGGTTTAGCAGGCGAGAACTTTACCCCGTCGCCACCGGGGCCGACGATGCTGTGAAGACGATTAAAAAACTGAGAAAATAAGATACAACTTTGAATCCATTCTGGAGAACATTTCGCTTAAATGGTTTACCTTTTGAGCGGAAGAAAGCTCTCTCCCTTAATGAAAAAAATGTATGTCATTTGTTTGGATGAGATTCCATTGATAATTTGTGCCTCTATTGAATGGGTGATGAGCAGCTAAAGAAACCTTCACTTGTGAGGTATCCATCAGGTTTTGGACTCAAGAGACATTGTTTCCAGCAATAACGTAAGGAACTTCGGACGGGAGAGTAACTTCTAAATAATAGTTGTGAATATCTTTGGACTACTCAGTACTTATTTTAGTAGTGCTTTACTATGCTTTACAGAATTACCTTTAGAATAATGACGAAATTTTAAATTAAAAGTGAGTAAAATAAAAAAATAAAAACAAATTTTATTCAACATGTTCAAACATTCTTTTCTTCGATCCAAATTTTGCTTTTATTTGAGTGACGACTCTAGTGTGTTTAAAATAACTTTTTATGTTATTTTCGGATTATTGAGGATCTAATTTGGCAGAAATTGTGGCGAACGGACGTTGAAATCCATTTCATGCAAAACCTTTTCCTCTTTGGCCGAGAGTACAGCTGAAATTTCACAGCGTCCATTCGCCTCTCCGTATAAGGTCGCGTTTCGTTCTGCTGGATGTGTCAGCGCATGTTGATGCCAAATTCGTTTCCATTAGTTCACTCTCCTCGGTGTCCTCACGAAGCTGCGGTTTCCCCCGTCAACACTCCCATCTATCTAACTCCGGTGTTCGCCTGACGACCTTTCGCGTACTTTGCGCGGTTAAGGTTGGATGTCAATGACACGATCACCGTCTACCTCAAGAAAAACAATAGACTGCACTTGCGCCAGGTCAATAAACGAGGAACATATATTATACTCTTACGCACACACTTGGAGATAGTTAGGCATATGTGCCATGGAAGGTGCTATCGCGTATTCAAATTTGCATCGGGAAACTTCAGACTTGAGTATGTTATGATAGCGTGCCGGTATATATCAACAAATATATATAAATAAATATATACATATATAAATTCATTAAAAAGTGTTCACCAATTGGCTTCAAGTATAAAATAAAACTTACCGGAGATGAGTGAAAATGAAGATAAAAAAATTTGTTCTTACTGAACATTTCGGACCGGTTGGTCCTCCTTCTTGTCTTCTAACTCTGAGGAAGAAAAAAGCGGTCCGAAACGTTTAGTAAGGAGAAATTTTTTTAATAATAATCTTTCCCTCACCTCCTTTAAGTGCCCAACAAAGCCTCCAATAGGAAAATGTTCAGCTTGATTCATGCAATGAATGGCTATTCTACGGCATTAATAGCAATAAAGAACAACACCATAAAAATATGTTTTTGGGTTTGCCTCACTCCTTAAAATTAATTCATGTTTACCAAATCTGAGTGAAATTAATTACTTATTGTTTTACTTTATTTATCCCAGCTTAAATGAAATTGAAATTGTATCTATTACCCTGTGAATACAAGTGGGATTTAGAAAACAATTCAGTGACCGCCATGTATTGATTAGTAATGTAGTGGCAAGTCCGCACCAAAAAGATAATTTATTAAAGATAAAAGTAAATAAGCCTTATTGAGTGGTCCTGGTGGTTACGTAACAGCCAAAACCTGTAATGCTCATTTTTTAAAAAATGGTGTATGTCATAAAGTATATCGGCCCACCACGAGTTGAAGCTTCGAGTTTACAATCAGGATAGTATACATTTTGCTTGTAATGTGCAGAAGCTCTTAATTCCACATAAAACATTTGTAATGTCTATATATAAACAATTACGTCAGTAATTCAATAATATTAATTGAGGAATGCAAGAGTAATCATAAAATAATGGTATCCCTACCAAAACTAAAGCTTCAAGACTGAAAGGCTTAAAAAGCATCCCTCTCATTTCTAATTCATTCAAAACATATGGTGTTTGAAAATTGACTAATTTCCCTCGTGCCATTTGTTCAAACGATTAAATGCAATTGACAGATGCCACTCTTACCGGATATGAGCGCTGACGGAACTGTCGTTCTCATTCTTTGTGGTGACAGAAGACTGGCAGAATTCTAGAATGAATGTACAACACATCAATCAATCAATGTTTATGATAAGTCTCAGTTTCAGCCATTGGAAAGCTGGGATATCGAGAATTTTATCTTTATTTTGAAGTGAGTTGGTTATTCCCTGGGAATATCTATGCAATCTGCCCTGAGGCATTATTTTTTTAGTTCGATAAAGACATCTGGAATTGGAATGTTCGTTTTAACTTCCTTCAAACCAAATTATATGACCCCATTTGTCAGTCGTCTCCCTTAAAACTGCCTACTACACTAAATTTGAACGTTTTAAGGCAGCCTTTATCATAATAATTGCTGCCTTTGTTTTTTTAATGCTATTTTTCGGCCATGTGTGCGATAACTTAAAAAGCATTTGTCCGATAAACGCAAAATTTTGTAAATAGCAGTCTCATTATATTATATTAGTCAACGAGCATTTAGAAGTACCTTTGTATTGAAGAATCATTCTCTTACTCATCAATTTTCTAGGGGCCTGACTTCAAAGTTATTAATGAAATTTGTCACTACAATTTAAAATACAATGGTTTCCAAAAATTTATGTGGCATATACTTCTCAAACCCTCATCACTAATGAGCGATTTCCATTCCATAAATATCCAATGGTGGAATATATTTCATCTATGAATTGGTGTCTATAGTAAAGGCATTGTTGTTTACTCATAACTATTTACTCATACCATACTGAGAAATGCTATCTTTTTTAGTTCATTCAAGTGTTTATAAATGTGTTAAGGCCGGTTGATGTTTCATGCGGCGTCGCATTCACGTTGTTGGGGACTTGTCTTAATTCTTCAAATTCTTCTTCCTTAATTTCATTCACGAAACAATATTAAATTTCCAAAAACTGAGAATCGAGTGATGTAGATTTCTCGGGTGATATTGGTGAGTTACACCAATGTTTCGACGGCGTAGTCTGCCACCGTCCTCAGGATGAATGAAAATTTTCACCGGGAAGGCCTCAAATCTTACACTGAGAATCGAATTTAAAAGAGGTCGCAGTTGGGCCAAAAAGTGGAAAAGAAACTTCTGAAAACTTGATTGAAGAGCAAGGGGACGAGTAATGAAAAAGATTGAAGTAACTCTAGATTTGTTAGAATGAAGAAGAGGATCTGTGATTTTTAGAAACTGAAAAACTGCTTTTACGAGATGAATTAATAGTGTACGGAGAAAAATCTGCGGGCATAACAAATGTTTTTAACTTCCCAGTTATAAACTACTCAGATTTGAAAGGTTCTTTATTAGACATTAACTTTCTAGCGAAATTAATCACCAACCTCCCCATTTTTTGTGATTGATGCACACACTATTTAGTACTGCACCGAGTATTAGTGAACGAAGTGCGAAGACTAAGGGAGGAAGAGTTTGAAGGGTTAGGTGGGCGGTGGAGGTGCCTTGGCTTTTCCTCCTCTCACGAATGGTACCTTCCAATCGGCCCCTTCACACTCCCCTTCTACCTCCCCTTCCCCCTTCAGCCCCCCTCCCTCCCTCCACTGTGGAGGGAGAGGGCGCCCATGCTTAATTTATGTGATGTTCGCCTCTGCCTTTCACATTTGCATGCTAATTGATAATGCTTCGGTCCTCCCAGTCTTCCCTACCCACATATACACACACGCCGAATACCAACCTCCCTTAAACACACCACCTCACTCCCTCCCACCTCCCCCTCTCCTCTCCTAACTTCACCTCACCCCACCTCACCTCCTCCGCTCATGCTAGAGCTCTTTCCCATTTCCACCACCTTCCTTCCCTTCCTCTTATCCTCTCTCTTCAGCACACTCACCGCCAGCCTTTGGTCTTCACTGTGATGATGTTTGGCTAAGGAGGAGGGCTCCATTTCCCCCCAGGGGCCGGACGAGCGATCGCCAGCTAGCTTGCAATCCGCGCCCTGGCAAAAGATACCTATGTATGGAATCCCTTTACGGTTTTCCCGAGTGAGTCCTCTCACTCACGCTGTACTAGGGCACTATACGAAAAACTTCTCCGAGAACAACAACGAGACACATAAAACACCATGGGAACAGTAGGAAAGATTCAACACTAATCTCCTCCTGCCTCATCTAATATTCTTTTTCTTTCCAGGTACTGGGTGATATTTTCTTGTATTTGTATACATCCATGTTTACATTAGCTCTTTCTCAGTAGGTTTTCGCAGGTTTTTCACGCCCCCCTTCTTGTGTGGGCGTTTTCCTGCAGTGGGTTTTTTTTCCAATAAGGACGACAGTCAATATCCTTAGGTTTTTCCCACGTTTGCTCACATCTTTTTACACTTTGCTAACTTATAATTTTGTTTGTTGAATGTAATTCCAAGAGCAACTTGACAATGTATTTAACTGCAATAATTTTATGTTTGACGAGGGGTTAGATGGAAGATGGGACTTTCTAGTCCCAATCTCGCCCAATAAAGACGTTTTATTATTATTATTATTACTACGGAGAAGAAATTTCACCCGAGTACCAATTCTTCATTCCCCAAGCTATGAAACCCGTGGATGCTTTGTCGGCCGTTAAGTATTTATATAATTGGTTTGAACATATTGTTAGAGTAGAGGAGAGTCATGTAGCCACACTCGCAATATCCATTTCAATAATGTTTTGTACTTTTCTACACTTTTTATTTTTTTTAAACAATTTTTTCCCATGAACCTCAAGTATTCTCCCAGAAGACCGATACATAATGCCCCAACCCGCCGTGGGATTGGTGCAACATTTAGTGAAACTCAGAAGCAGTTCAGCAACCTGAAAACCGGTATTGTAATGATTGCAATTTAGTCTGAAGAACTAAGCATAGTAATGATATATTCGCGGATACGTAACTGTACAGAATGCGCTGTCTTGATGGTTACCTCGACCGCTGTGGATAGAACCACTGTGCAGAATAAGGTTTTAGACAGCCTTTGAAACTTAACATTCGTATTGGGAATGAAAGAACGCAATATGAAAAATCGAATCAATTTTTGTTTCGATTAAGATCTTATCCGGTATACGACTAGCAAATTTCAAACCCTGCTCCATGATGCTAAAAATATTTGTTTCTTATTAAATTAATGCGTAATTCACTCATCACCGTCAGTAGTCATCAATCCAAAGATTGTTTAGCAGCAGATCTCCATTCTACTTGCCTCTCTGCCAACTGTTTCTTACAAAATTATTTACTTTGACGTCATTCATGATTTTCTTAATGTATTCAATTCTTGGTCATCCTCCATAACTCATCCCATTTATTTCTTCTACAAATATTGTGTTCTTTAGGCTGCTGTGTCGCAAAATGTTTCCAATAAGTTTGTCTCTCCTTCTTCGTAGAGTATTCATTATACTTATTTTCTCTCCAGCTCTTTGTAGGACTTCTTCGTTAGTGATTCTCTCCGTCCATTTTATCTTCATCATTCTTCGGTGATACCTTATCTCCATTGCTTCCAATCTTTTCTGTTCTGCAGCAGTTACTGTCCACGCTTCACTGTCATATAACAGCATGCTACAAGTATATCTAAATAAAGTTCTTCCTAACGTCCAGGCTTTTGTTGCCAACAGTTGGCAGAAAGTATGCAGACATTTGAAACACAAATGCTTACCTTAACTTGTAGCTATTGTAAAAAGATACGGGCTGTCGTCCCATTATTTACATTCGTTTCGCCATTTTGGTTGACATGTTAGATGGTGTCACGTGCCGCGAGGCCTGCTCTTCTGTTGGCTATTATTCTCAGTGCTGGACTTCCAACAGGAAAACTAGATATACTACACTTGCACTCTCAAAGCGTCTCTACTTATGAACATAGAACAAACGTTTTCACTGTTTTTTAAAGTAAGGAAGGGCATGAGATAAAATATGGCAACGGAGTTAAAACAAGCGCATTCGAAAATATAGGAAAGTACTCTTAACTCAAAAATGACCAAAAGTGGAGTTGGAACACTTGCATTCTGAACCAACGAATTGTCAGCAGACTCCTCTTCTGCTCGAATGCCTTCTTTGCTTGGGATATTCTTCTCTCAATTTCTTTCTTGCTTCTTCCAATGCTGGTGATCCTACTTCCCAGATAACAAAATTCTTCACCTTGCCCGAGTTTTTGCTGCCCCAGTTAAACGGTGATTATGCCTTCTTGATTGCTTCCACAAACCATAACCTTGGTTTTTTTAACACTAATCTTCAGGTTGTATTTCTTCAGAATTTGGCAATAAAGTTCAGCGCTCTCGTCAGATCTTCTTTCTACTCAGCAAGAATTGCTATGTAATGAGTGAAGCGTAGTATGCCAATATTTTCCGCCGCACCCTTGTCGTACTCCTTTACTCGCTTCTGCTTCCTCTGCATATCCACGATATTTAAGCACTGCCACCTGTTCCTCATACAAGTCTAACGACAGGTACCGGCTGTAGTTGTATATCCATTTTAAATAAAACAAAGATAGTAAATTTCCACACAGTATATTATCAACCACAGTATATTAACAAACACCGACCAAGGTTTCGGCACGTAATGCCATTCTCAAGGTACATATTTCTCAAATGCTCCACATTATATACCCCGGGATGGAGGCCAGGGGGGGGGGTGGTGGGAGGTATTAAGTCACAGAGGGGGGGGGGGGGGTGGTTTAAAACAGAAAAGCCGTTGGTGGTGAAGGTCAGGAGGCATGGTCATCATATTGTCGGACGGGAGGGAGAACAAAGTTTAACAAAGGCGATCGATCATTAAAAACAACATCATTACATAACTTAGCCGGGCTATGAGTGATTTCATATTGTTCAAAGAAATCCAGCTTAGCCCCTTTGTCAAAATGGTGTAAAACTTCCGTGTCAAAATTACTAAAATGATTAAAATCACACAAGTGTTTAGCAAGACAGGATTTATCGTCACAATTAATAAAACAAGATCTATGCTCCTTCACTCTGTCCTTAAATCTTCTGCCTGTTTGGCCAATATAACAAATATCACAGTCATTACACTTTAATTTATAAACACCACTTCTGTCTACAGGGTCATACCGGTCTTTTGAGTTGAATAAAATTCTTCCTATTGTCACAGGGTTATAAAATGATACATTAGAACATTCATTAAGCACAGTTTTCTGCAATCTGTACGATAATTTTCCCACAAATGGAAGTTTTACCCAGCGATTTGGGAGGGAGCTATTACCAGGTAGTGATGTAAGTAACTGTATAGCTTTTCTTTGGCTACAACGGTGTAGTAACCTGTATATACATTTTTCTTCAAACCCATTCAGACATGCCAATTTACACCATTTTGACAAAGGGGCTAAGCTGGATTTCTTTGAACAATATGAAATCACTCATAGCCCGGCTAAGTTATGTAATGATGTTGTTTTTAATGATCGATCGCCTTTGTTAAACCTTGTTCTCCCTCCCGTCCGACAATATGATGACCATGCCTCCTGACCTTCACCACCAACGGCTTTTCTGTTTTAAACCACCCCCCCCCCCCCCTCTGTGACTTACTAACCTCCCCCCCCCCCCCTGGCCTCCATCCCGGGGTATATAATGTGGAGCATTTGAGAAATATGTACCTTGAGAATGGCATTACGTGCCGAAACCTTGGTCGGTGTTTGTTAATATACTGTGGTTGATAATATACTGTGTGGAAATTTACTATCTTTGTTTTATTTAAAATGGACATTTCATATTTCCACAATGTCAAGCCTGATACGCTTCTATATGTGGTTGTATACCCCCCAGCTTAAAAGCTGCAAGTACGATGTTCCTCATACAGCCTGAATAATGCTCTTCTCTCATTAAATGACACTCCTATGAACTTCAGTGTAGTCAGAACTCTCTTCCAATTCATATTGTCAAATGCTTTCTCTAAGTCGATCAAGCAAGTACCTATTTTGGGTGGTCCTCTTGAACCCTCTTCTCTATGATAAGTCTCAGGGCTAAAATAGCTTTCCTCGTTCCCCTACTTTGCCTGAATCGGAATAGGTCTTCGTCCAGGAATTCTTCTATCTTCTGTTCCATCCTCCTGTATATGATTCTGGTCAGAATTTTTGATTTTTTTCCTGTAAGGCTTACTGTTTTAAAGTCTTTGTATCTCTCGGATCTTTTCTTCTTAGGGATAGGGATTCACAAAATTCTCGAGCACATAGCATTTTCTTCCTATTTTAGTTACTGCAATTCACCTTAGGCCAGGGTTTCACAACCAGGGGTACTCGCAACCCTAGAGGATGCGATTGAATTCCAGGGAGTACGAGATGAAAGTTCAGTTTTTTTTTCATCAAAGTTTTAATAACGCCGCTCATCCCATTCAAGACGACGTACTTATACAAGTCTATATTTGGTGCTCTTTTGTCAATCAAGACACATTCTACAAATCACAGGAATACATGTGGATTGTTGTCGGCCACAAAGTGCCACGTTTTGAAAATAAAATCCTAAACAATAAACAGGAAGAAGTTAGTTATAAACTTTAAATTGGGAAATGGAAATTTAAATATTAGTTATATTAAAAGCAAAATTTCATGCATAGATGAACATTTAACTTTTTTGTGGGGTTTATGTAACTTTTAATTTGCTGTAATATTTTTTCTTTTCCGTTTCATTTTTGCATAGGTATATATTAATAAAAATCGAATAGACAAATTGTTTTTGGTCGCCTGCACTTCTAAATAAATTATTAAATAAATTAGTTTTTTAAGGGGTGCGAGAACATAATAATTTTTTTTTTGAGGCGTGGGCCATAAAATAGGTTGGGAACCACTGGCTTAAGTAGTACGGAAACTATTTTTATCCCGATTGTAGTTGTATTATGGAGAGAATGTCACTTATTTCTCTCTTCCTAGCAAATTAGGAGATGTACTTACAAATTTCATTTGTTTTGATATTTGGGCCAAGCAATTAAAAAGATTTAAACATTTGTCGGTCGCTTTGTTAGAAATATTTATTTAGAATACAAATGGCAACCTAACCCAATTGGTTGTTGGGTTGTCATGGTGAGATAACCATGGTTACAGAAAAAAGCTGGGGAGAAACTCGGCGTCGGTAGGAGCGTAGTCATAACGAAAAGTAAGATGGCATAAAAGAAGCAAGCGGTGCATAAAAATGAAGAAATGGTTTTTTATTTTGCGGATAATGTTGTTCGCAAAATGTATTCTCATATTATTCACTCGAATATTGCAACTGTAGGTAGAAGGTCACCAAATAGGTGACCTTCTACCAAAATCTAAGGACAAAATCCCTGACCTGCAATACGAAGGAGTATATGAGATTCCCTGCAGCTGCGGCCAGAAGTATGTGGGCCAAACGAAGAGGGCGATCTCCGTTCGTTTGAGCGAGCACCGCAGGGCTCTCAAAAACAAGCACTGCGTGCAGTCAGCAGTTGCAGAGCATGCCTTCTCGAACCCGGGACATCAACTTAACATCAATGACGCACGAGTCTTAGCCAAGGAAAAGTTTTATTTTCCTCGACTCATCAGGGAGGCTATTGAAATAGAGAAGGTAGAGGCTAATTTCAATCGGGATGACTCCACAACACCTGGAAGAGACTCCTGTGAAGGAACGCGCCAAAAGAAGGGTGCTCAACGCTGATTGGCTGCGCTAACGGAAGGCCCCCTTGAGGACGGTATATATACAGGCCAACTTTCACCGTTTGGCATTCGGACTTGATCTGAAGATGTGGCCTGCATTGGCTACGAAACGTCATCGTAAAGATACACCGACGCAGCTTTGCCCGAAAAACATGGAGAAACCATTGCAACTGTAATTTTTTGATCATCATTATGCAATATTGTTTTGAAGCATCTCATGCCGCAGTAAATGAGCCTCCTTATCTGTTATTTACGTACTTGACCACAACTAATTGTTCCCAACATTTATCAAGTAATGTAATTTTTTCATTTCATTTGGTAAGGTGTGACTTTTCTATTCCTTCAGTAGCTATTCAATTGCTTGTGAATTAAGAATAATTTAACGATGATGCTAAAACAAAATTACTTCTACTTTAGAATCGCTCTTCTTAATGGAAACTTATTCCGTGATTATAAAGATTGGATCAATAACGTAGCGGCCGTGAAAACCCAAGAAAAACCTACAAGGTCAACGTTTTGCTAATATTTTTTTTCATACTAGCAGACTTGTCGAAGCATTTTGAACTTTTTTACTCGCGAAAAACTCTGGTTGATTAAATTCTGGTGGACACAACTATGTAATGTGCCTTAAACTATCACTCTAATGCACACTCACTTGATGCCGAGATGAATAGCAGCGTTCAAGTATAAACGTTGGTTTGAAATGCAAGTAGCTCACCAAGAAACTACTTATTGTGACGCTTCTCTCTGCAACGGTAGTGGTTACGTATTCCCAGGGAAAAAAGTAGCAGAAGAAGAGACGTTATTGAACCAATAAAACGGTAAGAAGATTTCGAAAATTCGGATTCATGTAAATTCTGGTGAAGATCCAAAGCTTCAATTAACACAATCATATGGTCTCTGTTTCACCCCTTTGCTAACCTTTTTTGGGATAACCTGATAGCCTTCTCCGTCAGTTACCGAAACAGTTAAAAAAATGCTCCAGCGTATTCTTAGCCGCAATGTATACCAATGAGAATGGAGAACCGTATGTTCAAATTTAATTTCCTTCCAATTCTGCCTGCAACACAGTTATCAAGCCCGTTTGATCAATTTTTTTATCGTGAGTTTTGATCGCGGGATATCGGTATCGCTCGTTTCATTTACGTAGGAAGAATCATGTAGGTAAAATTAATCTTCCTAGGGGGAATACAAATCGCAATTTGGTTGGGTATTTACGGAGCTACCCAAGTGGCTGCATTGCATATACATTTTCTGCCGTCTTGAGTTTCGGTAACAAATACGAGGGATGTATATTAGTATAGGAGAATTCTACCTCAGAAAATATGCTTTCCACACGCACAAAATTTCAAGCGGCTTGAATGGAAAAACCGCTTGGCTATGGTGATAACTCAGTCCTCTTCCTCGCAAGGAATGGTATCCAGCAAGTTCAGCGGTATTATCTCGGCCAGTGCACCTGCTCTTTTCTTTGTTCCTCCTCCATTGCATTAGATATAAACGAGTAGGGAAAAAAGTTCTCTTAAGAATCTCAACTCACAATTTATTCCGTCTTGCAGTGTAGGAACGTCTCGTGGAATTTAAACATTAGTTGGTTTCAAAACGAAGATATTTTTATAAATTAACTCTTCTCGGGTTTCCAATCAGGTTAGACTCTCCATGATGACCGACTTTTCGATGTCCGATTCGTGCATCGTCATCAGGGCTGTTGAGTGCTCAGGGCAACGCCGGAAAAGCACCAGACCATGCATATTTTTTATAAGTTTTTGCTGGGCAAGTAAAAGGACCTAATTATAAGCTACAGTTATAATAACTAAGAATAAGGCTGTAAAACTATTTTGCACGTTTAATATGTTAGCTGATAGTCTACGGCCAGGAAAATCCTAAGTTTTAGTTTGCTTTCGTTCAAAGGATTAATTTTATTGCGACGTAGGTTTCCACGGGGCTTGAATGAAGGCTTGTCCATCATTCGAATTCCCACCGCGTTCATTGTTGACTAAAGGTGGTTCCCCCGTAAAATGACTTAAATATCATTTTACTCATAATCTGGCTGCTTTAGAAAAACGCCATCCTCTATCTGTTATGAACCACAAAATGTCACCTTTCCATGCTATTTTTTTCACAAATAGAACTTGAAATTACATGGTGTTAAACGGGGGAATGGGATAAACACGGGGGAAAATAGTATTAGTCCACATAATATAAAGGACATTTTCGTGGTCAACTGTTTAAAGGAAGGATATAATCCCGAGAAATTTAATAAAAATAAAATATAGGCATCTTACCGCCTTATTTTGTGAGTTATTAGCCAATAGTTGCGATAATTGAAATCATGAAGCGGTAATTCCGTAGAAATGGCGCTGCAATCGGCACCTATGTCTTGAAAAAAGGGCTCATTAAAAATATATTCGCGTAATAATCTGCATATTTTGCATCTTAACTTTGTTTCTCGATAGGTAAAGCATGTATTCACCAAAAGTAGAGCTTTTAAAACAAATAAACAAAACGGTGGAATTTAGTATATGTTTTGACTCACAAAGTCGTGGTAGAACCACCTTCAGAACAGTTTCGCCCGGTATCCTCCGAACGTCTTCAGGTTGAAGTTAAGTGAACTTCGACCTGAAGACGCTCGGAGGATACCGGGCGAAACTGTTGTCTTAAGTTAAAAATGAACGTGGTGGGATCCCGAATAATGGACAAGCATTCGATTAATTTTATTAATAATGGCCTAACTAAAACGGGCTGAAACTGGAGTTTTGTGCTCATTACTTTGGCAACGCTAAATTTACTCCAGGGCACTGCACTAATAATTCGCATATATCTTTAACATGCCCAACTCGAAATAAAATACAAATTGCTCCATTTGATTTGAGCCATACAGTTTTAAGGTAATGCATATGCATACATCATTCCCGCACACTGAAATAAAAATCAAACTATGTGCTTAGAAACATTAGCGAATCGACTATTATCAAGAGAAACAGCTCGGAAGCGATGGCGATACGCCGTCACTTCCGAGCTGTTACTCTTGAACGTAAAGGTCTTTATTTTCAACGGAAGAAACAAGGCATTAATTTCCTGTTATGATTCAGTAGCAACAAACATTAAGGTTTAGAGATAAGTTTTTGACTCAAAGCTGAGTTTCTAGTTGTTACAAGTCCCTGAAATGCTGTTACCATAGCAAGTATATTTCAAAACGCTGCAACTTTCTATATGATTTATTTGTTAATACTTGTTTTTGAAAACCAATAGTCGTCTGGAAATAAAGTCTCTTGATAATTTCGGGTTAACACCTTATTTTCATAAACTTTTATTTTTGGCATTAGAGGTTTCTTATTTTCAATCGAACTATAACACCCATTTCTCTCATCAAGTATGTTAACCATTTATCGCTGAAAGTGACCACATCCTCCATCCATGATCTTTCCTTACTAATCTCCTTGATTGCCAGGGCCTGTATGTGCAATAAATTCAAGCAAGATACCTTTTTTACCAGAAGAGTATGTGAGGAATATTGGAACGCTATTTGGGAAATTAAGATAAGCACATTTGAAAAGTAACGAAAATAGTGATGATATCTTACGTTATGATTTTTCAATAATGTCAACCAAATCCCGTGCAAAAGTTTTCACTCGAGAGAATTAAAAATCAGGCATTAAAAACTTAGTGAGCCAAAAATAATCTAAGCTTTACAGTTCATCACCTGTAGACATCAATACAGAGATTGATTGGTTTGTTGTATCTCTAAATCCCATTCTCATCTGAACTAACCGTTTTATTCCTTCAGAAGTCTTCATTAAAACTTCCCACGGATTTGCTTCGTGAATTCCATCCTTGATCTACTTCTATTATTCATCCCGTTTATCGTCCCATCCAATACTAATTTTAAGAGACGCTTTTATTTTAGAGAATTTAATTTTAAGTATCATAGAAGGTGCTCAATAATTTGGCATCGTCTACAATACATTAAACGTCTTTCCTCTCCAACCCTTCGTCGTACTTTGGAGGGAACTCTTAGACTCTCAATCTAGCCCCAAGTAACAAACCCATTAATTTATGTATTTTATCATTGTTGATTCTCTCCACGCGTTTCATCCTGATCATAGTTCAGCTGCACAACATTCCATTGCTTCCAACTTTCTTTGTACTCCTGCATTTATCCTCCAAGCTTCACTGCCACATAAGAACACGCTCCCTGCAAATGCAGTTCAGTTAGAAGTAAATACATCTGATTAAAATGAGATTTCTAAATTATTTTTAGTCAGTAATGTGAACCCTCCGGTGTAAGACGGAGCCTTAAGGAAGTTTTCAAAGTGTTTTTTGGCACGACAATTTCTGTTTCACATGGGTGAATTTTCCATAATTTCCACCGTTCTGCAGCACAACTTCTCCTGCTTGTCGCTTCCCCATCCATTCTTTTCCTGCCCTCTCACACAGTAGGTACTCTCGTGCATACCACATGCATGCAACACCCCCCCCCTCCCCCCAACCCGCATCTGCTTATCCCTTCCTCCCCCTCCCTCGTCATCGCCACCCCCTCCTCTCCCTTGACTTCCATCCTTGACGTCAGCCTGTCGCAATTATGCTGCACTCTAGCGGGCATTCATTCGGGTCTATCCGTCTCCGCTGCTCTCTTGCGGCGCGGGCAGGCTGGGTGGTTCGTACGGGGGGGATAGGGGTCGGGGGGTGGGGATGGAGCGAAGATTCCAGCCCCGCAAACGCCGGAACATCAGTGTCACGCGTGCTTCGGATTCTGAGCACGTATGCCGGTGATTACGGGCGCGGAGAATAAAAGTCCCCCTTTCATCCCCTCCGGTCCATCATGCACACCTTTCCTCCTTTAAGCTCCCTCCTACCCCCTCCCTCCCTCCTGCACCTCCCTCTCTCCGACCCAACACGATCTTGGCTCCCTCCGTGAACCTTCTCCGGAGCTCTGAAGACCTTCCAACCTCTCTCTCTCTCTCTTTCTTCTCCCGTTAAATCGAAACCCATTACTTGTCCGCATCAATAATTTCAGTTATTATTACGAGGTGCCGATTAACATCTCCATCGTTTTGCTGGATTCATAAAACCTCCTCATCTCACTCACTGACCTCATGGCCTTTCATTTACTCGAACGGCTATTAAAAAAACCTGGTTCCATTTGTAGCGTCTGAGCTTAATGTTGTGGAGCTTTTTCTGCGCAGTTTCGTCTTTCTATAATTGAACTATATGGATATAAAGAAGAGGAGTTGAAACTGAGTCATAGTGTAAAATATTGTGAAAATATTTCAGTAACAGTTAGACCGATGTTGAATGTCTATTTCTTTAGGTACGAACATCATTTCGTAATCATTCAGAGGTAAGTGTTACCAGGAAAGGTCAATTAATATAATTTATGGAGTTCATTCGTAACAATGAATGTATTTCTTAACCACACATAAATAATGTCTATATTCTATATTTAGGTCACGAAAACCGAGCAATATCTTTCATATGTAAGATTGTTTGCAGTTCATTAATGATGGTAGGCTATTCTAATTATAATTTTATAGCATGTATTTGCTAGAACCTGGAAGAAACTCATTTACCATGAGATTGTTATCCAAGGTACCTAGGAAATCTTAGAGAAATAATAGGTAAAAAACATTTTCCTCCTGGACTGACCCATCCTAGCTAATATTAATCTGAAGGTAAAACGTATTGCCTTTACCTATTTGGAGATTAAAATTAATACCCTATTTGGATTAAACAAAGTGCTAATATTAGGTAAATATTTACAAACCGCATAATAACATAAACTTCAATTATCTTCAACCTAGATTCTCGTCCCAAGATAACGGTCATATAATTGAAAAATAATATTTAATTTTGTTCTTTTTTAACGAATCGTAATTCAGAAGCTTGCATGAAAATGTATCAATTTACTTGTCCCAAATAATTATATAATGTAAACGAACTTTGCTTTTATTGTATCTTCCTCTCTTTTATTAATTTTACTTGTCAGTGTGCTCTCATTACCTCGTCTGTGTGCTGTGACGACTGTACTCATTACGAGTGTTTATATCTTATTTACAAGTAGAAAGTGGTTGAAACAATTTATTCATGGGTGCACATCTAATGCATCGCATTTTCATAATACTGTTTGCAATCCGAGGTGAAATCTTAAGATTTTAGGTGCTTGAGGGATGTACTCAAGAATGTGTTCTTTTTAATAGTTACAATGAGAATAGTGTTCCTTGAGGCTGTAACTTCGTTTATTTTTTACGATTCTCCTAGACTCACCAAACTCTTCGTTTCTCCCCCTATTCCTCTGTAGACTGTTCATCTCTCAGCTCTTGCCAATGGCCAAAGATCGAGGTGGGCACTCAATTCCTTTGATGTTGGCGAGAGGGGGTTACATTAGCCTCTTGGTTGACCTCTGGTACTATTCCGGCCACGCGATATAAGGCTCTCCTCTCTCCCGAAGTTCATGCGTTCAAACCCTGATGAGGTCACGATGGATATCAATTTACGCCCGGTCAAAATTTGCGGCCTCAGGATTCATTGCTTGGAAAGACTTGTATGGGAGATCGATTCCGATGGGAAGAGTATGTATCGAGGAAGCCATCAATATCAAGAATTGGGGTGAGCAAGGGTCAGCTCCCATTGCCTCTTCTCCAAGCGTGACCACTCGGATGTGAAAACATGATTCCAGGTTGGAGAAATATAATCGCTTGACAGAAAATTGGCCCAATATCGTAGGCATTTTGTTTGAAATGGGATCATCGGGATTCACCAGAAGTTTATTATTATGATCTGTCAAAATAAATAATCATGTGGGAAAGTCTGAAGGAATTTCATGGATTGAAGAATTCGTGGTTATTATATATTTCCCGAGGTAGATTTTTGCTTCTCGCAGTTTTTGAAAAATAAAGAAGGATCGGCCTCTATTGAAAGTTGACGTAAGAAAAAAAAACCTGGAAAAATAACGTTAGGTAACGTAGCGACTGTGTATGATATATCATGGGCTTCTGATAGTGAGCTGAAACATTAGCGCAAGAGAATGCACTCTTAAGAATAAAAAGGAAGTGTATATTTCCAATGCATTGTTTTTTGCTTCATAGTCAATTTCATATCGGAATGTGTTGACGTTGAATCCTTATATGCTTACTAACTTAGCATGTATGGGTGTATGCTGCTATGAACTCGGAGGTTACACGCAAAACTTATATTACAAGTAAAAATCTGACAGCATGAGTTTTCAGTTGACAATATTATTTCAATACCCCAATCTACATCAGACAGAAGGGAAAAATAAGGGAGATACAGTTGAAAATAGAGAACTATGTGGAATATTTCTAGCCACTTTCCTTTCACGACTGCAACAATAAAAGAGCTGGCCAATCGACACCGACACAATCTCACTTTTCATCCTCTTTTGATCTCCGCAATCGTTTTTCCTATTTCTCCCCTTTTTCATGGCTGTTGTCATAACATGCCCTGCCACGCGACCTTGCGGCGGCTCAGAAGGTAGCATACAGATGTAGATCATTGGCACTCCAAATGACTTCGCAGCAAAGCAGTTCATCTTAGATATAATATGAGCCCAACGGCTGGAAACTTGGAAAGTTCCGTAAGATAAAATCACCACGGCAGTAAATGTTGACCAAAACAGTTAAATGAATTTGCGAGGTGACGCGCTACTAGCAATCTATTTGGTAAGCTTGTTTTAGCACTTGCGGTGAAGCTGAACAGAGGCAAATTTGCCTGATGCGTGCGCTCTTGTAAAGTGATCAAAGCACCTCATGAGTCAATGACCTCTTCTTGATTGTATTTTCATGATTAGAGTTAGACATACCCCTTAGTGATCGTGAAACACGTAGGAATAAACATTCCATTTTCTCATGCTTTCTTTGTCCACGATATCAGCCGTGTACCGATTCTCACACGAGTGATAAATTCCGCAGTCGAAGGCGGAAACAATGGCGGAGCCACACACGGCGCAAAACTAGTAAATCCACGGCGGATCGAAGCCCACCTTGGTCCGGACGAGGCTTTCCTCAGCATAGGTGGTCCCGGGAGAGCCTGCCCGCCTGGTCCTGTGTGTCCTTGCTCTGGGTGTTGGGGCGTTACCTCCCAATAAAGTATCCCGATAATATATCCGAAGGCAGTGAGCTTACATCACGTGAAACGTGGACGCGTCGCTTTTCTTCGGAGATGTCGAGTCATTTGTAGGTTTCCATGGTCTCGGTGGGACGGGGTCCACTTGCATACAAGCTTCCCATGTTATTTTATTCAAGTTATGAGGAGAAATAATATTATTAGATCCATTCCAAAGACGACTTTTCAGTGCCATTCTTCTTTAAAGGTTAATAAGACGAGCAATCTGTGCGAGGAAGGCATTGTCACATTATGCCTGATGAGATTCCAATATCCGTAAATATATTTATACTAAATTTTGAGCTATTCACAGTTATAAACAGCGGCACTGCGATAGTAGGTATAATAACAGTATTACTTTTTTTTACATTTAGTACTAAATGATGCATTGTATTCGAAATGAACTCTTATAATAATGCCTACGGATACCAGCAATTTGATTTTTCTCATCAATTAGCTGTGTCTAGATTTTATGAATTCCTAGTTCCTCAATGCAAGAGAGAGGAAAACATATTACTTATTTTTTACATTCAACACCTAAAATTCGAACAAAAACTTTACTTACTTATGAATAAAAACCTACAATTATTAGAGATGGGGCTTTCTTAATTTGATGCTTAATTGCGATTGTCCTTTCGTCAAATGCATGCATATGATTATTAGATTATCAACTAAATCTGAAAACTGTCCATGTAGAAGACGAAAATATCGCAAATTAGGCCAGGTATAAATTCGAATAAGAATAATGTTTTCTCCGTGATTGCAGAAAATTAATGTCAAAAAGTCGTGGTTTATAATACGGTTATAGGGTGAGATGTCTGATATTTGAAATAAAAAGGATTAAAAATTTGTTTTTGTGACTAAAAATACCATTTTGCGGTGAATATATCGAATTTAAAATTGACAGTGGCAGGTTTCACTTGTACGAAGTTATTTATGTTTGTATTCATGATCAAGTAAAAAACTTAGTTCTACAAAAGTTTATTCGTACGACGCGTTTCACCAACTTACAGCATCGTCAGGTCCAGAAAGTTTGTTTTTGAAAAATATACTTTCCATACCTGACGATGCCGTAAATCGTTGAAACACGTCGTACTCATTAAATGTTGTAAAAAGGTTATATGTATTTTACTTGTTCATAAATACAAATATCGAATTTGATTAAACCTTTTCACTTGTATTGCGTACGAATTAATAGCACAAGGAAAATTTGCAATTAAAGTGCAATGTAAAATTTGTTGCTGCTATATTAAGAGGAATTTTGCCGTGGCATATTTTCTGGAGCAATGGAGGAGTTTGCATATGTCTTTAGACACTCCGTGGTGTTTAGTTATTAGCCATGAAACGATTAAATATTACGATTTACGTAAACACTCTTCTAATTTGTTATTTTATATTTATGGATGTTATTAGCTAGCTTTTTTCTGCAAGCTAGAGGGAGAATTACGACTTGAACACTGCCTAATACTCAGTAATGTGTAGTGGTGTAATATAGTGTTGTTGGAGCAGAATTACCGCAGCCGCAACTGATTCGGTCAGACAAATGTTTCAAACAACAGGTTAGTTTCGTGATCGTGGCGTAGACACGCCGTTGCGCTCTGTTCTATGCAGCGCCAACTGATAGCTGAAGCTGACTGTTTCGTCTTCTATTCTGTTCCAGTTTCACTACAAGTGTGGCTGCGTTGCAGTTATTAGCTATAATTTGATGGATTTGAGTCTGTTGCAGGCGGTTGCTGGTTTATTCAGCCAACAAATGTCCACCCATCCTCTCTGATAGAATTAGAAGTTTGAATTATCTTTCATGAATCCAAATGAAATTGTTAATTTATTTAAGTGAAATATTTCTTATTGCATAGAATACAGAACTACTAACCATGCTATAAAAGCACCGATGGATTGCCTGTTGTTTACTTTGTCTCTAACTGTGGTCCGGAACTGGGTGTTTCGCGGAACTGTTTCGTTTTGAAACATTTTCGGTTACGAAACAGTTGCAATGAAATTGTTGCGTTCTTTTAGTGCCACCACTATTGATGTATCTGATCATGTGCTGCCTGAATCGGCTACACTTGTCCATCCTTTACTGTATGATATAATCCTGGAAAACCTACGTTGCATAACCTTGGTCAGCGCGGAATCAAAATCTTCTCTCTCTCCTCGCTCCAACTAGTTTCGAGAATCAGGGATAGAAGAATTAACATTGCAATTCCACATGGTAATGCGATTTTTGATGAAGAATTTCCAGTATAAATTGTCCTTATTTGCATTTATTTCGCTCTTAATGTAGATGGTCGTTTCGGACCTTACTTGGTGGAATTCCTTGATATCAGGGTTATCCAATTAGCAATGTTATTTCTTCTATCCCTGATATCAAGGAATTCCACCAAGTGAGGTCCGAAACTATCATCTGGTTTCGTGAATTTCTGCGTTCCGAGGTTATGGGTCTCCGTTTAATTTTCACCAATGATTCCACTGAAGCAGACTCCCAGAGTGGGGCGGAGCGACAGGACAGTAGCAGGCGACCGACAAGCGAGCCCTCCCTCTTACCCCGGAAACAATTTGTGCTCCATCACACCGAAAGCACATCGGAGAGGCGAGGCGTGGGATAAAAGGGAAGGAGGGACGACGCGTATGAAGAGCAAGAAGAAATGGACACCGAATGAGTAATGGAGAATGGCAATGAGAAAGTTCTCAGGAGAGGGAGGGTAGGCGAAGAAAAAAGTTCGGACGACAAATTCCGCGAAGCGTTTAATTTATTTGATTCAAATTAAATGCTACAGAGTTTTGGCGTGTGTGTTTTCCTTGTCCCTTACGGAGGTCCGAACATGGTTTCCAAGGACGGTTTCTGGAGAGTCAGAGAGAGAAACTCTTTTTCTCGCCGTGGACGTCTTCGTAACCACAAATTAGGCGATACAGATCTGCGCATAATTTATTCCATTCGTAAGTCATTTGTTTTTTTTTGCCCCAACGATTACCATTCCAAACTCCTTCTCCTCTTTTCCCTTTTCCCCGAATTGCTTCCACGTCTTCTGGAGATCCTCCTCCTCCCCCCCCTCCACATCCGTATTTGAATACGCCTCCCCGATCCTATTTTGTTTTATTCCGGCCCAAACGATGCAGAGGGGATGGACAAGAGGGGGGGGGGGAGTAATTTTTTTAATTGTCTCGATTTACATTTCCATCCCTTTGCTTCCATCAGAGTCTTCTCCCCTTCGCTTTCACTTCGCTCTAATCGTCAATTATGTTGTTATTATTCGGAGCGAAGTATCTGCAATTTAAATTTATTTGCGCGCATCGAATCTGTAACTGGATCTCGTAATGGGAACTCGTTGAAGGTGAGGGAGTCGCTTATTGCCGTCCGAAGAGCGTAGTCTGCTTTCCGACGCTATCCATTTACATTTCACAATCGTGGATACGAGTCTAATATCTGTTCCCACGATTATTATGTATAGATGTTCATTTGTTCCCAGAGATAAGGAGGAACTACAACCCCGCTGACGTAGGTCTTTAGATGCCTGACGACTAGATTCCATTAGATGCCTGACGACTAGATTTCGCGTGAGGATTCAACTCTATTACTTCCACATTAATCACGCCAAGTTTTCCCATTATCACCCAGAGCGTGTAGATGCCCCGACGGTTTTTCGTGGCATTCACCATTCCTGAGTCAACAGCTAGTGAAAAGTAAACTAAACAGATGCTGTATCTATGATTGCTGCTGATTTATCACCCTAAATATTCTAAGTTCCCACTTTTTTGCTTGATGGATGGGATGTCTTATTTGAGGCAAGATATTAAAAGAAACGTTTTTTTACGTGATGGCAGCGAAAACGGAATAATATTTAAACTAATGGCAGAATCCGTCTTTGATACGTAAATTCTAAAAAAACTTAATTTTTATTTTTCTGTACAGCTGATGAAAACAAAAATACGTAATTAAAAACGTTGAAATTGCCTTCTACATGCAAGTAACTCGTATTGCCAGTAGTTAATAGCCACTTTTCTTAGACTCACTAAAATATATCCGTATGATATTGATGTGTATGTGCATACCAATACTAAAACATTATATCTGGATCTAAAATATGTATTTTCTAATTTCCATATAACATGTCGGAAACTAGAATCAACATATCTGAAACAATGATATTGAGATTACCTTTAGATGGCCACAATCTATTAAGGTGGCTAGATTGGTAATTGTGGGTCATTTAATGCACATTTTAATATTTTTTAAGTCGAAAAGCAATTCTTTGAACACATTTCATTTAAGTTCATCTGTTTCTGCGTTGGAACTCACGATACAGGCAGTAATAGAAATGTTACAAGAATTATATTTTTAATTGTTTCCTTAATTAAAGCACGTCTTGCGTTTAGAGTTTTTGACAGTTTAATAGAGTTATCTTTAATTTTTAATCGAGTTAATCGTTTAATTGAGACAGTTGCAATCTTAACTACATATAATTTAGTCGAAATTATTTTGAAATATATTTCTTTCAAGAACTGGACTCAGCGTGACTCCTTGATATTTGTTAGCAAAAATTATAAAAATATGAAATGTTTTATTTCGCGTTTAGGAGAACATCTCAACAAAATTAATCGTAATATTACGTAATATACCTATGTCATTTTCCATAAGGCTACGGGTTAAAATAGCGTTTAGTTTCCAAAAACTAATCGGTATGGTTTATTTTTTCTGTTATCTATTGATGTCGTTAATAAAATATGCATGCAAAGTTTCATGAAAAACTGTTCGTAAACTAAAATCACTCCAACCACCTTAACAGCCAATCAATGTTCACGAAAGTTAAATGTTGCCACCTGCCTAGATTTTAAAAGGAAAAATTCTCCATGAGATAGACTATTTATGAAAGAAAATATTTGTTGTAGCTCAAAGATGTTGCGGCATGTTGTTTTTTTATTCAAGCTAGAGCACATAGAAATAATTTCATCTCGTTCATCCTGCTAAAATAAATCAATTGTAATACTTTTATCACATTATCAGTCAAATTTACCATACCCTGAGTAAATATGGTTTCAAGTTGCTCGAGTCTACCATGGTCGTGTAAGAATGTACTAAACTTACTTTTTCACGATAATTTATCAACTTTTTATGGCATAAAGAGTCAGTACTCAGAGTAAGGTGTATTTTCAGTTATTTTCCCCAAAAAATTATGAATGCAGGAATTAAATGCGGTTGTGACTCTCAAGTAACTAAAATCAAATGTTTCGGAGGTCCCAAACTCCACGAAGTCGAAATCACGGGACATGAATGGGCGCAGTAATACCTTTCCATCATTTTACACGAGGTTATTGTCGCTCAGCTTGGCATTTGATATTCGGAGCGCAATGCATAATGCAAGGCACTTTCCTCCCTCGCCACTTCCTCTTTGAAAAGTCGAACACCATGCACCTTCTGCGGCTCGCCTTCATTGGGTGACGAAGAGGAGGCGGGGCCAGGGGCTGCCCCGGGCCCCAAATTGCCCCCGCGCGAATTACGGCTCTCCTTCCGCAAGTTTATGGCCCTTCTCCCCTTCCATCAAACACCTCCCACTTGGCTCCTCCGCGGTCCTCCGGGCGAGACACCGCCCTCCGAACCTCCCCTCCCCTCTATCTCCCCCTACCTCCCGCCTCCATCCGCAGCCTACGTCACGTTAAGTCCGCATGACGTATAGAGCGGAGAAAGTGCGAAGAGCACCGGTATTGGGGGCCCTGTGCGTGTGCCCCTCATGACCAACACATACCCCTCGTTCATCGTTGAATAAAGGCGCTCTGGTGAGAGTGATGTGATTGTAATTCTTTTCAAAAATTGAATAAGTATTATGCAAGTAACATGTATAACCATTCATTCTTCCACAGAGGATATGACCTTGATTTATAGTCCAATCAGTGCAAAAAAGCTTCCAACGAAGTCTCTTATCCATAATATTTAAAAGAAACAATTGGGAACGCAAAAAATAGCCTGAAATGACGCAAAAGATTTCTTTTTCCTGGCAAAACATACTTGAATCATCATTTGAACTCGTTCCATTTTTAAAATTTGGGAAAAATTTAACAGCCCTTGCTCAGCCTTTATATAAAAAACAACATGTCAATCAATTTAAATCGTTTCGCATTCAAATTTACTCCAGCTAAATACAGGTATTACGTGAAAAAACGAAAGTGATGCCATGCAAAGGTATCTTACCTGTGTGTTCTAAAATTGTATCTGGCTATAGGACAATAGGAAAATCGTCGAACTTAAGGCAGTGATGTGAGTTATGAAAATAATAATGACATGACTGTTAAAACAAATAATTTGAAGATTGTGGGGGACCATTTCGAGATTTCTATGAAAGAAGAGGCCCAAAAAGAGACAATTAAGACTGCATATGATTATGGCAGTGCCCTCATGGTTCCGAATGTTGGGAACCCAGATCCAGACCTAAGAACCTTTGCCGACGGCTGAGATGAATATCCTAGAGAATGTTAGAGGGTGTGTGAGACTAGATAGAAGAAGAAATGACGATCTTCATTGGAGATCGGACAGTTTACAATAAATGCTGATCAGATTAAGACAAACTGGAAAGAGGAGACAAGGGAAAATAACTTTACGCCCACTAAGGCTTACTGTTTAACAGCGATTCGGAAGAGGCAGAAATATCAAAACCTGCCAAGGCAGACGACGAAGACTTTTATTAAAATTTCCGCAATCTTATGACGCATGTACCTTAAAGGAGCTCTTCTGCTAGGGTCTCCCATTATATTCAGCTGTCTTCAAGGAATGTAGATAATGTGTTATAAACATCACAGAACTACACCGATGAATATGTTAAACTTCACCTTAAGTAATTTAACTCTCAAAATTGTAAATAAATTATCTATGGTATTCCTGGTGAATATGATGTATAAAGTCTTCACGGGTATTACACCAGGTAATATGCATCATATCTGCCCAAAAGAATCTCAAAATTGTTTTTACATTGTTAATTTAACTCTTAGTAGAAAAATAAATTATTTCTTCATTTGTCCCACTACGAAAGTGTTTTTTCAATGTATTATCAAGCATGATCGAATAAAACAATATATTTTTTTACATAGATTATAAAAATGAGTGTAAGGAAAGCATTAGGACGGTCTATGTGCCACTGAATTTATTCAGAAATCTTCCCTGGATTGAATGAGCCCCTTTCGTTTCTTTTTTTCCATTTTATTTATTTATGTAACTATTAATTCTGGCCACATTCTCATTTCATGGTGCTCATAACTTTAAATGCTCAAGTTATCGCAGGGAACTTTAATTAACGAGTGTATTCCGACCAAAACATATACTTAATCTAATTTTAATGTATGTGGCGTTACTTAGTGTAATTTGAGACAACAATTGCTTCCAGTTAGCATATCTGATTATTTAAGCACCAAATTAAACAAGTGGGAATAGGATTGTTAAAATATTATGCATACCTCGTCGTGCAGACAGTGGAGTCACTTGCTTACCTTCATCAAAATCTTATCCCTCTCTATTTCCTGTAACATGTCTCGAGACGATAGGGCATCAGACACCCACTAATAAAAGGACAGCGCTTTGGAGAGGCCTGTTGTCTAGCGACATACACTCCCTTGTCGTCTGACCCCAACCCGGCGCAGAACCTTTGGAGGTACTACAACGCTGTGTTTGGAGATAGCACCGTCAGTCTCCCTTACCTTTCGGGGTTTTGCGAGTCTCATAAATTCCATTATCGGTGCGGTTATCCGTTAATAAGGGTGAAAGAACTCCTTTCCTATTCCCCTCCGACCATGAAACACGGACGAACCCCTCCGCCCTTCATCGCGTGACCACCGTAGGTACGGTATGAGAGGGGGAGGGGAAGGGCTATCCTTCGAGAGTACGCAGCTTGAAATTAAACTCGGTTTTCCACATGTGCCGGAAAGGAAAACGTCCCATCACGAAGTTTTAAATGTGATCTTAGTACATACATAGATCAAGTTGCATATTCGTACAAAATACCTTAGGCGTGCAGGATGAAAAAGTGAAAGGACGGGTTACCACTTCCGCATTATTCTAATGGTATTCAATAGTAACAATTGCCATTATTAGTGTGAAAGTATTTCACAAAGCTTGAAATCTTGAAATCCAATGACAATTAAGATAACATCTACATGATACCCTACAAGCCACCTCAAGGTTGTGTGGCAGGGGGAGCAATAAGTAACCAGAGTGTTTGTGGGTTTTTGACTTATGAAGGTCATAACTTTGAGCAAAGGCTAGCACCCTTCATAAGTATCATAGCAAGTAATCCTTGATTCTTCACGTCACCGAAAATCTCGAAACACTCTTGGGTTTTCTTTTATCTTTAAAATCAGGAATTAGTAGCATTTAACCTGCTATGGGAATTCTCTAACCTCTCCATATATTCCCATATTAGATAAATGAGATGAAACTGTCGCAAAACACTAAAAACTTTAGGATTAAAATAAGCACTCTTGTTTCTCACTATGAGACTTGTGATCACGGTAAAGATAAGAGGAAGCAAGGCGACACGCTGAGCAAATCCTATGAAGCCTCACACGGAGATTATCTGAGTAATACTTTGTATCATTCATCATAAATAGGGAATGTTGGTGATTTTTTTATTTTTTAATCAACTTCAATGCTTGTTGATAATATTCGGCCACCTCAGCTATTGGAGGTGATTATCTAGTGGAATGTAAAAATTATGACCAACTCTACTTGTAACTGTGGATTTATCCCAAAGCGCAATTCGGCACGAACTGCAATAATTGTATAAAAGTTGGATTGGGTCTACGCAGTGGCACGAGTTTCGGATACTTTGTGTAATGACCA
Source organism: Pyrrhosoma nymphula (assembly GCA_963573305.1). Lineage (NCBI taxonomy): Eukaryota > Metazoa > Arthropoda > Insecta > Odonata > Coenagrionidae > Pyrrhosoma > Pyrrhosoma nymphula. The sequence goes on from OY754338.1 coordinate 87,085,349, forward strand.
GTGTCCTTTATTCTGCATATTTTCTGTACTCTGATTAAATCTTGAGAATAGGAATGAATTTGAATGAGATTCATTTCCACTTACATAATTTGTCTGTGTAAATGGACTAATGTTTAATAGGAGAGATTCATGGAATGAACAAGCTGATAGCTGAATTTTCAACGCTTTTATCTTGGCTTTCACCATTGAAAAAAGAATAAAATACCGATTAGTATTTCCGAATCAAAGCAAAACCTAGAGTATATTTTGGCCAGAGATTGGTCTAGCCGAACTACAAAACCTTACGTCCACTGCTAGATAAATTTCTCCGACAGAAATATACAGCAGGTTTTATGCGTATGGTGTTTTGACGCCATTATTATCTACTATATGAAATGAATACTTTCAATCGGTGTAGGCATTAAAAAAGTTTTGTCTTTTCGCTGAAACTCAAGTCTGAGCGTCGAATTCCAGTCGGATAAGGAACAAAAGTGGTTTCGCGGCGAGGACGATGTTTTTACATGCTTTTCTTTAACTCGCTTTTCCATGGATCCATTGACTCATGGTTTCCTTTTCATTTATAACTAAATAATAATAATTTAGTGAAATACCCTGCATATATTGTGATTCGAGGTGGGATAGTGGTATGGCATCCGACTCTCGTCCCGAGGAACAGTTGGAGAGTTGTCGAAACAATTCCACAACCAGGCGAATTTTTTTTCTAGTAAGCAGTCCTAGTATTTTTTAGTCCTAGCTGTTTCAATAGTTGCTAGGACTAGAAAATAAAAAAATAAAAAAGTGAAAAAAAATTAATGTTAACATCGTACTAAAAAAGAAAAAATAATATTTTCTCAAGTGAATGAAAGTTTAGTACCGAAAATAATTCAATTAAATTCTAGGAAATTATCCACACAATGGATAACCTATGAACATAAGTAGAAAAAATGTTTTCTACAATATAACATGTTTCAAGTTGTCTACTTATGCAAGACCACAGCAAAAAGCATGGGGCGTGGCCTCATTTATATTTCGCATCTTAACTTTAGTTCATTTTAATATTTTGCTAGAAATTGTATATTGAAGCTCTCTATTACATTGAAAACCAAAATATTCATATTAATGAATTTATATTGATATCTAATATGAAAGGACGCTCCATGCTTTTTGTTGTGGTCTCACATAAATAGATAACTTTAAACATGTTATATTGTTGAAAACATAATTTTTTCTATTTATGTTCATAGGTAATACATTGTGACTAATTTCCTTGAATTGAATTTAATTATTTCCAGTACTAAACTAAACTTTCATTCACTTGAGAAAATATTATTTTTGCTTTTTCAGTACGTCAAGATATTTCTTTTTTTATATTTTTTAATAAAATTTTATTCTTTTATAAATGGCTTAAAATATTTTTCGCTTTTTATTAGTAATCTAGAAGATTGAAACTGTGTCTTAATCATTTTCCCTTCTCAAAAGTTGGAGACTGAAAGTTACAATATGCTAATATTCATGATCCTATTATTATCAATATGCTAATATCCATTATTAAAGCTCTTTAGTTCGAGGAAATTGAAGGTATCGAAGGGGCCACCCGCGATCGCAAGATTAACAGCGGCAGGTGCCTTGATGAATGTATTTGTTTGGGTTGCGGCACAGAAGGACGAACAGAGTGGGGTTAAAACAATGTGTTTTTTCAAGAAAATCGAATGAAAAACCGCCTTATCCCTTAGTATATTTTCCCTTTCGTTTTCATGGAAATCTCGATGGGGCTTAATCGAAAGCGCCTATAGCATGGTAATAGCGAGCATGGCCGCATAACTGCATGATTAATTAAAGCGGCACGCTATGGTAAACCAATTGAATCACGATACGAGACTTGTTTCGAATTACCTCTGGTTGGTATACATAGCGTTCGCGGTGATAAATGTGTATTAACTGTAAAAGCCATCTGACACATAATTAAGGCGCCACAAACATTGGATTGGGAGCATGCCTGATTGCGCACATCGATTTTACTATACGCTTGGAGTTAGACCCGTGGTATCAAATGAAAAATGCCATGAAAACTTAGTGAATGCATGAGAAATAACGTCTGAAACAGTGAAATAATGGCACAATGAATTAATAAGAACGTATTCATGTTCATCAGCCATAGATGTAACTTCACAGTTCTAATATCCTCCAATCCAAGCGCAATACGTATATGCAAAAACTAAACAACTGTTTTCGGGAGCATAAAAACATTCTAGACCCAATAAATATTGTGATGTAATCTAAGTACCGTGGAGAATACCTTGGCAGTCTCAATGATGCAATGTCAATGCTTCATTGCCATTGATGAAGAGGCATAATGGCAGAAACGAATTTATAGCATGTAAGCTATCTCCAAAACCCCCACACTCGGGTCACCAGAGATCATGTTACCTCCTGCCGGAAAGCTTGAGCCGATGAATCTCTTGTATCACATTCATGCTGAAGGAATTGAGAAAAATAGTCAGATGGATGACACGAGATAGTGTGAGGGTATAAAAAACTTCCTTGCGTCATCATTGATCATATCACCCTGTCCGAACCTTTCGATTGCTCGAATTCAGTGGGTCTCTGTTATATCCATGGTTTCAATGGTAAATAAATTGCTTTTTAGCTGAGCGGCACATTTATAGATGTAAAAAGTAAATGACATTCGCATTTAATTCCTACACGTCAAATTAAGTTGGAACGTAGATATATGTTAGGGAATGAAAAGCTTCCTCCTATCTTATTCGTTAAGCGCCAAAGTATAAAAGTTTAGTGTAGCCGGCATGTCAAGCTAAACGCTGTGCCACACGAAAGATGGAATTTTTCTCCATTTCATCTTCCGATTCTAAATGTAGTCAAGAGAACTTTCCAAAATGGTACCCGAAGTGAAGTCTATTCCTCCATTTAATTTCATGAAGAGCACTCAGATAAATTATTTTTAAAGAAACTCTACAAACTAAATTACCGTAGACAAAGTAAGCAATCGAGAAATATGCTAGAAATTTATCTTGAAGGGGAATCTCATTAGTGAACGCTGCTGAAATGGGGCATTTTCTGGGGATATAAATTACCTACTATGTATAGCTAGCCGATTACAATTTTATTCGAGGATGTGACGTGTTAACGTGAAATTCAGTTCCCAAATGGCTGACCGATATCATGTTAGTTCCGTTTTAATGTTGTTATTTCCAAACTTTCTTTATCATGCTTAACCGTTTTCTCGTTGCTTCTAAAATATTAGCTGCAATAAATTAGCCGAAGAAGTTGCATTCTCCGAGACAAATGGTTCCTGGGTCTAAGAATGGCTCAAACCCACACGAGTTTTCTAGATTTTTAGTATTTTTCTCCGAAATAGTTTAATTTTTTCATTCTGGAGAGAAGCTGCTCGTTGAGTGGCACACTTAATCCATCTTAACTTAGGGTCTGCTGTAGATGGAAGAAAACAAAGAGAGAATATGATGTGATATACAAGGAAACTCTAAGGAAGCTAAATTATGAGAAAAAGTTAGCTCGAGATAAATTCCTGGAAAACCTCCTAGCGGACTCGAAACATTTTTATAAATAAGTAAGGAAACAGAAGAATGGTATGAAAGAAATTCAAATTATACTATGCAAAGATGGATCGGAATTAACAGCAAATGTGGATAAAGCCAACGAGTTTTGAAAGTACCCACTTCGCTGAGGTCTACGTCAAGACTGAAAACATCTGTTTGTGTTTTTTTTTCTAAACACGAATCGGGTGTACCAAATAACAGTAAGGCATTTCCATTCGAGATACGTTTTAATAATATTCATGAAAGAATTAAAAATCTCAAAGTCAATAAATCGTGTGGGCCGGATGGAATGAGAGGGGAGATGCTAAAGATTGGTGATGCGGAAATTGTACCCAATGTCAAGCGTATTATCACCGTTACATTCAATAACAAAGAGATACCTATAGACCTCTCTGGAGTTGTTGACTGTAAAGTTCATTTATTTGCTGATGATTGTGTAATATACAGTGTGGTTAAAAGTCGAGAGTTGTGTATCCTTGCAAAATGATCTGGGCAGAGTGTATGCATAGTCGAAAGACAATGAAATGGAAATAAACGGTGCCGGAAGTAAATTAATTAACTTTAATAAAAATGGGCTTAATTATATTTTAAAATTAGGTCAGATCTTTGTCTAAAGAATGAAAGTACTTGGGATCATGTTTTTAAAATGATCTTAAATGGAGTAACCATATAGAGGCAATGGTAACAAAGGCCCAACGGAGGATTGACGTTGTTGAAAGAAACCTAAAACACTGTTATAAAGCTACAAAGGATAAAGCATACTTTACTTTAGTTAGACCAATTTTGGAATATGGTGTTGCCTTGTGGGACCCCCATAGTAAAAGTTCACAATCAATGATATAAAAAATATGGGTGTAAGGACAGCGTCACGGAGCTGATCAATGCACTGGAATGGGAAAGTTTACAGGAGAGAAGAAAAATAATTAGAATGTGCAAACTCTCCGAGATGTACACAGGAAAGGTTGCATATTTGGATTTAAAAATGAAAATTCAATGCGGATATCTCAATGATAGAAGTGATCATAAATGGAAGATGAAGTTGTTAGGTCATAAATGTGACACAGCGAAATATTCTTGCTTAAATAGAGGTATAAAAGAATGGAATGAACAGCCTGGTGAAGTTTTTGAGCCTTCCCTCTTCACTGTCAAATGTTTCAGGAAAAGGTTATATAAGATGCCAAATTGAATACAATTTGTGTCAATACTTGTGTAGTAACATAATCTTCTATAGTTCTCATGTTATATTTGGACATACTATTGATACTTATATATTTTTTAATTTCTGTGTATGCGGTTATATTAACTATACGTCTACATAATTACCTAGACACCTAGCTACTAGCTCAATTGCATTGTAATAAATAATTAAAAAATCAAAGCAGACGGCCACAAAATGACATCCGAGATGGGCTCACCAATCGGCAATTCCCAAGGAGGCACTCGCCAGCGAACGAACCGTGGGAATCACGAGGTACGGGGGTGGGTATGGGGAGTGTGGCAGCCATGATTTCGGCGCAGTTGGTACGCCTGAGGGGTGGTGCGTGCCTAGAGGGACAGCTTTTTATTACTTTCCCGAAGATAACTCTTTCTCCCTCTTTTCCAATCTCTTCATATATTTTAGCAGGAAACTACCCAATATATATTCCAGCCTCGTGATATTATATCCCACTGCTTGATTTTTTCACGTTCCACGAACGAACTCCGAATCTTTCCCAGATCCCTTTCGTGGGTGGCAGACATATTTTAGAACGTCGAAGGGCTAGGTTTCCAAACGGTAAATAAGGAAATGTGAGGGAAAGAGAGGGGAATTGTTGAAAAATATCCTTCGCAGGGCCCAATGTAATGGCCCGTCCCATGCTGAAATTAAGTTTTACCTTTTATATAAATTTTTTGATGCGTTTACCACTAAACACAATCAATCAAGTAAAACTTGTAATAAAAATATAAATAAAATGACCTTATTTATGCATTAAAAGTAAAGCTCATGCACTGCATGAAATGAAAATAATTGTGCTGTATAGTAAGATTAGAATGGGCCAGTATGCACAAATATTTATGCATACTTTCTTATACCGCCAGAAATCACTAAAACGCTATACTAAATCACTCTTGTTTTACCACGTTGCTTCGTTACTAATTCAATGTCTTTAAGCTTTTTTACTAATTTCTTTTTATATTTAGACTGAACAATATTGTTGCTGTGGCTTACTCATTAGAACTTACGCCTAAGACGCACCAATGGTATTGTGTTCCCTTTTCAAATTTTAGTCATCGTATCAGCAGCCCAAAATATTAACGTTAATTTGTACTAATCTCAATGTAGTACACACTTCTCTATTAGTTTTTGTACGTTAGATAATTCATTACCATGCTCCCGCAATGAGTGCAATGCATTGCTTAAGGAATTTAAACAATAAAGTGTTTTAATCGTCGTTTAAGAAGATATTGACAAATTTATCCCCAGAGTGCAGGATTAGTTTAAAGATATAAGATTGTTTACTCTATTATATTTCTCACTCCGCACAACATGCTTAGGTCGTCATGAATAAAATACTCTTCCCAAGTTTCTTATAGCCAGCAAGGCTCCCTACTGCCAGTAATTGCTCCTGGCAGGGAATCAGGCAAGTGCTGGCACGTTGTCATTCCACAGTGCGGGGGAGAAAAATCCGAGCACGGACAAAAATTCTTAGCGTTGGATGCCCAGTCCCACTGGACAATGCTTTTAACCTCTTCTGCGTGCTTCTGAAAGACTGGCAATTTATCCACTGTCATCGGGAGAATGGAAGCATATAAAACGCCATAGGAAACAGCACTGACGCCATAGGAGACAAGCGTGAGTTTTGGAATGCGGCGTATGAACGAAGCCTATGGGATCAGATCCCAAGGCTCTGTTCTCAAGACTGTGGAATCTGTAAGCGCTCGCTTCCATCCAGGGGAGGCAGTAATTTGAAAGTATTTTACGAGCAGCAAAAAGCCGAGCCCAAATGGGGCATTGAGAGAGGGAAAACTAACAAGACGCAGAAATTAATGAGTTCACTATCTTGCAAAGATTTTTTGTCGCACGCATTTCCTTGAGAATGGAAACCCACGTGGTTAACGAGCCCAGCATCTCGAGTTGGGCTTCCACGTTAAAGAATTAGGCTTTAATTGTATCGCTTTTTTTAAACCCTCGTCTCATGTTGCAGTCACTTTGTCCCTCTTTATCCTTTTTCCTTTCCCTTTTTACATTAGATAATGCGATTTATGGGGAGACGAACTTTTATAAGGCCTTTGCGTGCATTTATTGCAGTTATAGAAGGTGTCAGAGGTCAAAACCCTTACCGGTCCACTTTAACCAATAAAAAATAGGTAATATTAAATAACTTAAACGCGTATCCTTATTTTTGTGTACAGATAAACAATATTTTAGGTAAATCTAACAATTGAACCCAATGCTCTGAAATTTTTTTCTGTTACTTCTTTAATTTGTCTCAATGAAGTCATTGGAGAACTTTTTTTATTCAAAGAGGCAATTATTGAAACTAAAATTTTGTGATCACCGTTTTTCAAACCTCGATTACACATGCATTTATATGGAATAATTTTCCCTGGGCTGTAAATAGTCAAAGTCACAAATTCCTCCAAAATGTGTTCAAGTTTAGGACTTCAGAATTATCTTTTTCTAAAGGCATTTTTCAAGTAATAGGGGATTGAGCATCGTTTAGATAGAAGTTATTTTGTGAGAGTACATAAAGAAAAAGTGGGAAGGATCTTGTACCTTTTGCAAAGCGATAAATTTAAAAAAGTGTTTTAAGAAACAATATTAGTCTAATATTTTTCAATAACAAGTTAATTCAGTGAAATTATGCATTGAGTTCATGTTCAATAATTATTTTTTTTACATTAGCCAGGTCTATAGGCATATAAGCAGGCATTTTCATATGTTCAGTGATGTAAACAATATAGTTAGATCAGCTCTGTACTATTTTGTACCGACAGAAACGATAAATTAAGAGAGATATTTTGCCGAACGGATAGGTATGGGAATTCGTTTTTCCCCCGAACAATAAGGGACTTTAATAAATGCAAGGCGTAATTTCATAGAGCGTTTCCTTTTTATATGTAAACGGCTGGTGTCCTAACACCCCCCGCCACACGCCTATTGAGGCGGCTTGCGGGGTAGTATGTAGATGTAGATGTAGATGTATTTTGCAGGCATGAATAACTGAGCTATTAAAGGCTTGCCAAGACTCGTGAATTTCGTAGTTCATCCAATAGCCCAGGTATCTTCTGCCTGCCTCTGAATAAACTTGCAACAGTCCAAAAAGAAACTTTCAAAGATGTGGCATGTGTGGGCGGCTTTTCGACTAAATGATGTATATTAGTTTAGCTACACCATGCGCCATGCGCATGGCACTGGAGTAATGATTGAGTAGACCTTCACTTCCACAATTGCCTTCTTACTAATACTGTCAACACGGTTGTGATGTATAATATTCCCAATAGGTACAGACACAAATATTCTATAGTTGGCAAGTCTACTTAACCGTCCATTTAGTCCTTAGAAAGGCATATGTTATCATTTCATCTGGGCTTATAAAATTTGTTTTTCTCGGGATATGCGTTTGCATATTTCCTATTAAGATCTGATTCCAAACTCTTTCCAAAAGTCTTTACAAAAACCTCTTCAAAAGTCTTTCCAAAAACCTTTCCTTTCTATACCTATTATTTTTTTCTTAGCCCTTCAGTGAGCGTGTTGGCCACAGGGGTGCCCCATAGTTTTTTTTGCCTGCCATTTTTCATATGATGATTTTAAATACTCGTGATTTTCCGTAGCTTACCATTATTCTGTTCTTAAACACCTCACTTGCCTGTTTGCGACAAGTTGTTGCAGGATACGGCCCGCAAATGGAAGTCGGTCTGTGCGGGCCACAGCCGCGGTTAAATGAACTACCCTTTTCTGTCAGTGATACTTTAGTTGAGCTAGAACTTTTTTCAACTCTGACGTGTCGAACAACATTTGGAACATTTCCCTTACATTTTCGGGTACCGAAGCCTTCTCCCTTGACTGCACCGCTGAGAGGGGGGTGGGGTTGCAAGCTATGCCGTGGCCAGTAACAAATGTGCCTCCCTCCTAACCCCTAAGTAGTGAGTAATTCCCGGTGATTCCGTTCCTCAGGAGCAGAGTAACATCTCATCAGGGTACCTCTGCCCTCACCGTGAGTGTAGAGATGGGTTAATAACCGTAATTTTCATTTGAGGTAAATTACGACGGTATATTACGGTAATTTTTGAAAATTACCGAAATTTTCCAGTGACTTTAAGTTATAAGCAATTAATAGATAATGTAGGATTAAATAAGAAATACAAGCATAATAGGAAGGGAATAACGACGTTTAAACCATACCTTCTACAACACTAATGTATTAGAAATTCAAACATTGTAATAAAAATATGGCAGCAACACGCAATCTCGCTTTCTTTTGTTATGGTATGAGAAATTTTCAAGAGAATATTCTCATAAATTACTGCTATAATTTGAGTATAATATAATGCTATATTAATGCTATAATTTGAGTATAATATTCCCAAAATGAGTTGTACATGCCTCAATTTGTAACTAAACGCTTCGAAAATGTGTATGGACTTGGCTTTAAAGAATTTGTTTGGAATTTATCAGCATGAAAAATTGTATCAAACATTTGAATTTTCCTGAAAATTATTAAATATTATGTTAATTTTCAGGGGTTGCAGTAAATTAAAAAATATACCACTGTGGTGAACAAAAACATCCTGCGGTAATGTTCAGAGTGGCCTATGCGTGTGCCGTGCGATTCGCCCTCGTCCTGGTATCGCGAAATAAACCGCGGAGCGGGGACGCGTGCTCTTATTCATTTTTCACTATTTATCATAATCAAGACTAAGTACGTACAAACGATGTTTTGGTATTTCTAGGTTAGCTTTCCTTCCCCGGAAATAATATATTCTACGTTTATTCGTAATCCACAAACTTTATTTATGACTTTTCTAGGATAATAGTATTTTTCCTTGTGCTTAGTCAAGCCTTTAAGTATATTTCAAATATCTCCACAACTTTTTTTAATGGTTTTCTTTTTTATCGTTAAAAGTTTATTCCTCAATATGACAAGGACTGCTATAAAAAGACTAAGACTAGGTCACAGACATAATGAAGGCATAAGAAGATAGAATAATCGGCTGATTTGGAAATGGAATGAGGAGAGTAAGAAGATCCAGGCGAGGTGGAAGAATACGTTATTCAAGATAGAGAACGAGATTCTTCCTCTGAGCACCAAGTGAGTGAACATGAAGTCGTTTTAGAAAAAGATCATGTGAGCGATACAGAATTAGATACTTAGATACTGAGGACTCCGGTGGTGAAATTAGTGTAAGATATCTTAGGAAGAATACGATTACCAAATTGAAAAAAATGGACCAAATGTAAATGCTATGCGTCGCAAACATCGCATAATCACTTAACTCCTTGGGTCTATAAGGATTGGTCTTGAAGCAAAATCAGAGCTAGATTCTTTTCAACTTTTTTATGAGAAATTGATAGGCTATTATCGCAAATAATGACACCTCTATCGGGAAAGTAAAGCATCTATTTGAACGAGACAGGTTGCGCGACCTTCTGATGCAATACAAATGAAAGCTTTGATAGGTATGCTTCGCGTATTTGGGTCTTGAAGAGCTCGAGGCGAAATGATTCCCAGTTATGGAAAAATTTCAAAGGTAGTGCAATCCAAGATTGTAATCTCGCCTTGAGTGATACGATATTTCGGTTTCTTTTAAGATGCTTGCTATTCGATTATGTCAAGGGCAAGGATCAGAAGAAAAAAATGATAAACTGGCTGCCATACGGAAGTATTTGAATTATTTGTAGCCAACCTCCTGAGGTTCTATTTTGGTACGAGTTAGTAGGTACCTCACAATTCATGAGTGACTGCTAGCATTTCGTGAATTTTATAGCTTCAGACAGTCTCTCTCTCTCGGACACAATCCTAGGATTGGTTTGCAGCAGTCCTCCATTTTTTCCGGTCCTGAGTCAACCTCTTCAGCTCTGCATAGGAACGACAGCCTAGCTCCTCCACGTAGGACAGCCTAGGCCCTCCTCTGCAGTTTTTCCCCTCAACTGATCCCTACAAGATGTTCTTTACAAAGCTGTCTTGCTTCAAAATATGTCCGATTAGAGTTGCTTTCCGTTTCTTTATCATGACATTTTTTCTCTCCCACTCTCTGAAACACCTATTCATTTCTTACTCGGTCCACCCAGGGTATTTTTAACATCCTGTGGTAGCACCTCAATTCAAATGCTTCAACTCTTCTCCTCTCATCTACCCCGAGAGTCCAGGTCTCACTTCCATGCAACATTATTTCAGACAGTATCTGCCAAGTAAGTCAGCAACAATGGCGTAACGATGTTTTATTTTAGTTCACATTGAAAATGCCTCTACATTCAATGTAGAATTATATGCTGGAATACAGCAACCCATATGACCATACTGAAATAGTAATTTTTCCTAGAATATTGTAGTTCAGTTACTTGAATACATTTCGGGGTCTAAAATAAATATACCAAATCAATGATAACTGGTTTACAAGTGCTCCATTTTCCAACAATTATTAAGAGAAAATTTTTAAAATATGTTGGCAAACTAAGAAAAAGTTATGGATGAATCCCGAAAGCATTTCTACCAAGGAAAAGTAGAACGGTAAATTCTTCATTGTCTGGATGCACTTGGATTGTACACTTAGTGTCTTACTGCCCTAAAATATGTTTTGAATCTCTGTAAAAAATATAATGTGGCACGCAATTTCAGATGGTGGCCATTGGTCGTTTTTTATGACTGAGTGGATAATGCCGGTGGCAATGTCCTTACCGAGTTTAAGCCAAATGTAAAAGCCTTCCCAAGTTGTGCGACATGATTTTCTGCAAAGTGTAGCTTGGGAAATAAAGACAGCACAAATAATATAGTGGAATTATAACACTCCTAACGCAAATAAGACCACGTGCACTTCTGGGCTTCACTTGGAATTTCTAGCCCACTATCAAACCAATCAATGAAAGCGGTTCCTATGCCTGAGACAGGAGTATTGATAACTCAAAAATGGTAATACATCATATGCGGGAAATTGGAAAGTAAAGACTGCCTAAGAGACATTTGTATGAAGGGTACTCAAAAATGTGAACTCCTTTACATTAAATATTACCTACATGATTTTTCAATGACTTAGCATTGTCTAGCGTTCTAATAACGTTACATATGGGAATTAAGTTAATTATATTATGATTAAATGTTAATATTTAATGTTTTTAAAGATTTCAGCTGAAAATTTGAAAATTGTGGCCAGTTACAAACAATTAAATCTGGGCCACAAGTGTGGCCTGCGAGCCTAAAAGAGTGACCAAATTTCGCGCGCCTACTTAAGGGTGAAGAAATTTAAAAATATCCGTGCCCAATGTCAAATTAAATGTGCCAAAATATTTGCTATGAATTCACTAAAAAGCATAAGAATATTTACTGCTGTGTCAAGACTTGTGTACATAATATGCTTTGGGAAATAGTTTAAGCTGCGAAAGCAATAATGGCGGGAAAAAACAGCTGCTGTAAAAATAATGTGACTGTCATTTGGGAAGCAGGGTATAAAAGCTTTCGCTCTTTACGGATCAGAGGCAATAGCATCGGGAAAGCGGTAACGGGAGAAGCTTTGGGAGAAGCAAGTCTGCCTACCTATTGGAAGATAAAACCATAGGGCGCATACTAAGGAAAAGGGGATTGATTGGCTGCACCCAGAGCCTCGATATGAACTTTAAAAAAGGATATAGCGTAAAACGGAAGAAAAGGTCCCGCGAGGAAGACCGCGGGATGAATACGCAAGACCGAGGGATAACCAGATAAAACGGGACACAAAGAAGAGAAACTCAGAGTATTAAAGAATGAGTAGAGACAGGGAAGATTTGAGGCCAGCAGTCAACTAATCTTAGTGCTGAATGACTTATGATGATTATGAGGCATTGGTATTTGGACAGCATTATAAGGGAATATTTTTTGGAAATACGTTGTTCTGTGACCCTCATCCTACAAATATCGTTAAACTGTTGAAAAAGAAAATCCCTAGTAAAAAATGATTAATCAAAGATGACACTCGGGAATTAAGGTTGTCGGTAATCTTTTAGATGTACTTCAAATAAAAAGAAAAAACGGAGGAATATCATATGGCCTCAAAGTAGATGAGGTTTTTAGGTGATAAAAGAAATACTATTTGTTGTTAGGGTTTTTCACAACGGCGAAAGGGGTCAGAATGAAAATTGCTAGGGTTCAAAATTTTAACTAAATTTTTTTGTAAGGCGGAATGCAAAAGGTACAGAAAGAGCTACTGTTACATTTTACAGCAATCATTGTTTTCTGAGATATTTGGTGACAGAAATACAATGGGAAAATATCGGATTTTTGAGAAACCGCTAATCTACCGAGTACTGACGTAATGTGTGTGGAGGTTTTGATAGAACTTCAAATAGCTTTTATCTTTTAACGTCTGAGACTTTGCCTTCCAAAATCTGACTCTCTTTCATGTTGCTGTTTGAATAAAAATTAATGACTGCTTAAATTGAGAATATGTATTAATGCATCCAAAGAAAAAGAGGTAACAAATAATTAAGATTCAACAAAATATGTAAATATTTATATTCTAATTGTTATTTTTTGGATGAATTGCAAAAAAATAGTTATACACAGCTGTTATTATATTTTCCCGTACCCGTTTATTATTTACTCTTGGAATAAATAATGATATAAAACAATATCCGCCTTAAAAATTACGTGAAGAGTTAGCCTTAATGAATCAGTATTAATAAATTTCATGCACGTTAATTTTTCTGAGCCCTCGTGCATTAAAATATTCATCAAGGACAGGACACAATTAGAACAAGGAAGTCGAATTCATTAGCGCTCTGGAGTTTCCGTTTGCGTTTTCTCATTCCTTGGCACACTGCAATTAGCGGTTCAGTGAAGGCTCACAGTTAATAATGCACTTGGTGAACTAACCACGGCTCTCCTACATCAAATACCACTAATTAGGAGTACTGAGAAAATTTAGGAGACTCCAAGTAAGAAAAATGAATTTTCATTGGGATAAATGTCAAAATATTTTCTGAGGCACTTTCATTTCCTCGTATCTACCAATGCCCAAAAATGCATTTTTTTTTCGTCTATCGGTATTCAGGATTTTGTCTACTATGCTACCAAATTGCTCATAAAGCTAATACATTTTTCATTTTTGTGAGATCCATTTAATAATAACTCGTTTCAGTGGATTGTAGGTAAGATTTAACCCTTCTCAAGAGAAAGTGTTACTTCTGGAAAACCTAGATATTTGGTTTTCTCCACGGCTGTTTATTTAGAATATAAATATAAAATAAATTTAGAATAACTTTTCGAGTTACTGTGGAAAGTCTAGCCCTTACCAACTCTCTGGTAATAAAGTTACACTAAACTACTCGTCAACGGTATCAAACACCATGCACGAATTTCGTTCGCTGTCACCAATTGTTCTTATTCCTTCTCTTTCGTGTTTTACAGTCTCCAGCCGAGCGAATCACAATTAGAAAAACGGAAATAGAATGTATTCATTCGACGTTGAAGACCCCATTACGTTAAACGCAATTCCACTCGCCAAGAGTCTAATATTAATCATCGCATGGAGCATTTCTCTTCATGTGAACCGGCAACAGGTTTATTAATTTTTTTCTCACCGCCGCCTCATGCCGTTCCGAGCCAGCTTACGCTCACGAATCACGTTTCGTTCAGAGGAAAACTCTCTCGGAACATTAAGTTCGGTGCTCGACGGTGAACTAAGATGAGCTGAGGACGGAGATGATGCGCGTAAAAAAGCGCGCTAAACAAAAACAAAAGCGAATCGGAATGGGATAAAAAAAATGTAAAGTAACATTTCCGCTTCTTTTCTATTTTCATCTCGAGGGGAGGGAGGTTATGACTCGCTCCTTATAGTCATCAGTGGCCATTCTCATTTTCTTTTACCCCCTCTGCCCCCCCCACCCACAGCCCCCCTCCATTTCATCCCCCCTCCCACAGCCAGAACTTCCACCCACCCAGAACTCCCTCCTCCGTGTCTTGGACGCGGCGGCACCGTTTCACTCAAGCCCGTCCACACCGCCCTTGCTTTTTTTTCCGCCCGCTCCTTTATTTTTCCCATCAGCCACTCCGTTCCCTTCCACCGGAGGCTCTCCTCCTCCCCACCCTCTCCATACTCCCCCGTCATACTCGTCCCCCGGCGATTTTAATGATGTTTTCAGCCCCATCCTATCTCATTGCTCGAGATGGGCATTCTGGAGCTTTCCCTCAACCCCCCTCCATACCCTTTCTATCTCTCTCGTTCTCTCTTCCTTTCACTTTCAGACCCTCCAGGGATTTTGTATTTCACTTGTTTTCTTGCCTTCTTCGCACAGACACGTTGGTTTGTGATTTCTGCTTTTATCTCCCCTGGAATTTTATCGGTCGGTTGTTTACTCAGGAAGGCGACGGCTTAGGGGTCATTCAAGTTTTACGTAAGACGTTTTGGGGGAAGAGGGGGGTTGAGTTTTCCTTACGTTGTGTTACGTACGGGAGTTACGTGGTCCGAGTAAATCTTACGTAAGGTTATCGTCCCTTCTGAGATCGATCGATCATATTTCTAAATTTTTCATAGTTGTCGGATAAAAAATTCTCTTTGTTGGATTACGGTAGCGGTACGCTTGAATTGACGCTAAATTACAGAAAAATCGTAGGATCATTTCTTTGCGATCGCAGTTGCTGTGAACCGAAAAATCTCAAAAACTGATATCGATATCCGGGTAAATATAATATTTCTAAATTGATCTATTATTATGTAAAAAATAAAGGCACCGGAGGGGGTGAGTTGAGTTTTTGCACACTTGGACAGGGAATCGCTCATAAGTATATCGTTATATTTGTGCATGGTTCTAAAAATATATGACAACTTACGCAAGATGGGGAGAGGATGTGTTCGTGATATCTTACGTTGTGTTACATGAGGGAGGGGAAGGATTAAAAAGTGACCAAAGTTGTCTTACGTAATACTTGAATTTAACCTTAGGTCATTTACGCCGTGAAGGATAGGTGGGAAGACTGCTAAGGAAAGGATATTTCGGGGAATGGAAGACGGGTGGAGCGAAACTTCATCTACATCTACATCTAGATGTAGATGAAGTTTTGCTCCACCCTTAGATGTAGATGTAGATGTTGGCATTATAAAACTTGATGTTGGCATTAGCCTCCTCTTAACAATAGGCTCCAAGGTGACTAAACGTACCATCCGAAGAACGGAGTGCCTAATATTCTTTAAGCGTTTTCCACAAGACACCCGAGTAAGGATTTCCTTGCCTTAAGCCTTGAATCGGTCTGTTCAACTGTCCCTCTCACTTTTTCCAATGTAAGCAGCCTTTGCTTAGAATAACGACAAGCATATTATAATTGGTATGCCATAAGTTTGATACTTATGGCATCGAGAGGTCATAAAAGAATTGTTTGGCCACTCACAAGTGATATCATACAAGATTCTCTGACACATTTGAGGAAACGTCTTCATATTAATTTATTTTACCTATTTGCACTCCACTACTTTACACAGCTTGCTTTTGTTCTGGGACAGGATTCTGTAGATTTCTCTCAGCCTAAAAATGGTTTAATTAAGACTGGAGTCTGAGATTTAACTCAAGAGCAGCACTGAAGTGCAGATCGGTGGAAATTTCGCAAGCTTCGGACATTTCAGCGAAGCATTTCTTGGAAGGTATTTATCGCTTGGACAAAATATTTCAGTTTGTTTTCTTGTACCGAGATATGTAATATGTGGCAGGCATATTGATTTTAAGGGAGGCTTACAAATTCCACTTTAAAATCTCCAACTGACAGAATTCGAACCCGGGTAATAGGTATGAGAAGCTAGTTCTCCAGTCAACACATCTAACCCATACCTTTGAAATGTTATCGAAGTTATTAACCTGGTAAGTCATTGCATCTCCGATTCCATGGAGTAGAGACTGCATCACACTTATGATATAATTGTTTTTCTCGCGTCCTTCACTTTTCACTTTTCTCAATAACCGTTGGTTCATCCGACAGTATTCTCAAACATAACTGCTTTTAATAGTTGGGTGATGAGCAAGGCTTTGGGGATCTTCTATTTTCCATGTGTGTGAGTCTATGTGAAATTAATTTCAATAAAGCTTCTTCGAAGGTCAAATATCATATTGCGAAGCTTTAGTATGCGTTGTTATGTATAAAAAAATTCTGTCGTAAAAAAGTAAACATTAAAAGAATAGTAATTTTTTAATTCTTTAGTGTTTCAAAACCTTTAATGTTGATTGGGTGCTATGAGATCCCCGAAAAGAGAATGATTGTGTCTGATCATATTCTGTTTGATACCTCGTTACTGTTAAATATTTCAGATTTTTCTCATATTCTAAATCATTTTCTAAATTAATTTAAAAAATGTTCAAATCCACCAATTCGACCATAAGAAGCATCTAATTCCCAGGGTTTAGGTCAAATGCTTCACTTAACTAAGTCAAATATCAATCGGTAACAGAAATTAATGCTCTCCGCCTAAACTAGCAGATTGTTACTATTTTCAATCAAATACTGAAAATAATAAAAATAGGCTAATAGATCTAAGAATAAGATACACTTACTTCTTTCAGCGGCATTGGTGAGATAATTTTTAGGCTTATCCGATGTCCCTGGAATCAGAATTAGTAACTCAAGCCATCTGCTACGCGTTATATAGTTATAAAGCACCTTAGTGATTGTTCTGTATGGAAACTGGAAATAGAATTTCATTATGCATTGCCACTACATACCGATTTTGCAAAAAAAATCGGCATACCAATAGTTGAAACAACCGTTTTACAGCAAATAAATTCACCACATGAGCTTCATTAGTGACATGTTTACGTAAAAAGAAATACTAAGCGCAGCAGAATTTAGATACATGGTTATGTGCTTACAAAATTGGACCGAAAGAAAAAAGAACTTTAATTTAACATATAATATGATTCTTTTTTATAATCATGCCATTTTAAGTTTATTTTTGACACGTCTACCAATTATTGTTCATATAACCTCAAATTAAATTTATAGAGCAGCTATCGGCTTAATTGGCCAAGATTCAATAACGTCCAGAGAGGAAACTGTATTAAAACGGGAATTTGTGTATCATTTGTGTTTTGAAGTATCTTTAGCAAACACTTTACAGGTTTCTTATCAATTCATTAAAAAGCGTATCTGTTACAGTCAATTAGAATCACATGTATACCTACATTCAGTTGCCAATTGTAAGAGCTAGATGGCCAAAGTTTTAAAATGTATTTCCTAGCGTGGGCTTTTAACTGAATGAGAATATACTACGTACTTAGATCTTGTCAGAGGAAATAAGACCATCAATCTGATACAAAAAAATGCCAAATTTAAGACTGGTATAAGGATAGAAATTGCTATAGGTTGATCTGATAAGTATGCATTTTGATCGAGCTACATATCATTCGACTAATTCATTGGTTCATTGGAAAATCGACTATTGATTTTTTCAATTATTGCGATTGCACAAATAATGTGGTACGCAGTTACGCTCACAGGTGTAAAGGTGAACACCGTAGAGAGTGAAATTCGTCATGAAAAAATCATTTACACCACTAAGACATCTTAATTCAAGGCGAATTCCAGTGGGGATTTATATACAAAAAAGTTGTTCTCGTCCCCGGTCTACATTGTAGCGCCGGAGATGTTGTCGTTGGATGTTGTTGCATGATATGCCATAGTTGACGGGAGTAAACCCAACATTGCCGCTTTAGAACGACAAACGTTTAGTAATTTTTCCAATAATTGCAATTGCACAAATGATGTGGTACGCAGACATGCCCACGGGTGCAAATATAAACACCAGAGCGGGTAAAATTCACCATGACAAAATCATTAGACTAGCCCGGGATTCGAAACTCGATCTCCCAATTGCCAGTAAGGTGTGTTAGCCAGTTACGCCAACAAGCCATCTTAATTCAAGGCGAATTACAGCGAGGATTTATGCGAACAAGTTGTTCTCTGAAATTCGCCTTGCATTAATATGGGGTAGCTGGCTAACACACCTGACCGGAAATTGGGAGGTCCCTGTTCGCATCCCGGTTAAGTCAAATGATTTTTCTCAAGTTGAATTTCACCCTCTCTTGTGTTTATAATATTTATATATCCCACGATATGGATTTTTTGCCAACGGTGTGAGTCAAGCGAACAGCGGATGAAATGGCTACAAACCAATGCATAAACGTGGTGTTACCAATTTTCTAGCGTCCTGCTTTTCGGCCGCAATGCGGAGTGTGCAGCCATTGCCTAATTTCCTCATTTCCCGCAGGTTGTTACTTGGCTGCCCACTCGTTGTCTCCATCTGCTTCACCCACAGCCACACTCGCCCATTTGTTTGGTATCACTCTATTAATGGCCACGAGTTCCAAACATTTCTCCCCACCCACACTCAATTCCAACTTCTTAATTCCATCGGCTCCGGCCCTTCCCTTATTTTTTCCCTCTCTCTCTCTCTTCCTCTTAACGTCTCACCTTGTAACTTCTCTCTCTTCTTTTCTCGAATCTCCGCTCTCTTATCTCCAAACCCAACTCTCCTCCTCGCTTTCACGTGTTCGTCTTGTTTCATTCCACGCTACTAATTAGCTTTAGTCCTCTTTCTCCTCCCTCCTCCCCCCGTTTATTCGCCGTGAATATTTCGCGTTTCTTTTTTTTTCTTCGTGTTTTTCGCCTCTTCCTTTTTTTCTCTCCTCCTTTCTATCTTGCCTTTCCCACCTTTCGTCCAATCACCCCTCTCTCCCCACATCTTCTCCCTCCACCTCACCTCACCTCCCCTCTGCTCCTTATCCGTCTCGGCAAGCCTTTCCCGCCACCCCTTCCTGCCAACCCACCCCTCGAAAGAGTTCCACACCGTGCCCAGTAATCAGGTAATTTCCAATCTCTTAAATCTCGTTCGTTCATCCGTTGGTAATGAAATTCTGAAGTTCTAATTATCTTTGGAGTGGGTCCCGGAAGATGCAAGGGGAGGCAAGGGTTGGATGAGGGGTTTTTTTGGGGGGGGAGGAGGCTGGAGGACTAGGGTGGGGTGGGACGGCGACCAGTTGAGAGAGCTCTCGGCTTTTGGATGGGTGAGTGAAGCAAGCTGAACGCTTCCCCAATAATGCTTGGAAGGCAGTGGTCCATCCTACCTCTCCAGTCTGGGAGCTGAGGTTGAAGGAAGATGGATAAATAAAAGAAAAATATCAAATAAAATAAAAGCCCGAATGGGGATCAAGGTTTGGTGAAACACGAGTTTCTGGGATGGAAAGATGAGTGATGCCATTTTTACGCCGTTCCGAATGGCCGGGTGGCTGTCAGTGATTGGACGATACGAGGTCACGTGCATGAGGCAGTTTGGGTGTAATTGGTTGTTTAAGGCTCAGCTCACGGAAACCCCGACCTCGAGCCACTCCTCTGTATTTTTTTAACCATCTCAGCATCGAAGAAACTCTTCGATAATCATTTAATTCGTCTAAAACACAGGGGCGATGTTCCGTAGACTTTATTACCCCGAAGCTATCATCATTTCAAAATATAGGACGGTATAAGATTCCGATTATCTCGTTCTTTAGGACGAGGAACCCAGCGTCATTTTTAACTTTATCCAAGTAAATTTTTAGAAGGTCGGTTATTTGAATTGATATCATTCTAGTGTACCAAATAGCACTACTGTTTCCAGTATGATGCGAGACATATAATGTTTTGGGAATTTCAATTAAGTAAAAATTACCAACAATTTCAAATTGCAACTATTTTTTTATTTTATCTCAGTTGATCGCTTTCTTATACACGACTTTTTAGATTCAAATTGCAAGGTATTGGCGCGCATGCCTCGTTATCTCAATAAATAACAGCAGTGTAAACACTGATACTATACATTCACTTAGAATGAACAATAAAAATATGAAGTGGGCTATCATATACAAAATATTCTCACAGCAAATGTATAATGCATGAACCTCGTCATAAACACCTGAATATGTTAACCTTAAGAAATCATGTATATGCGAAATGTATAATAAATTACCAGTAATTTCTTAGCCTTAAATGAGTACATCCTAAAAAGACATTAAAGAGGGGGCAGTTAACAGTTGATGTTACCTATAACTTCTGTCGCTATTACGCGTGAGCTCAATTCATGCCATGTGAATCGTGAAGCTGTCCTAATTTTATTCAACATACATCAAAGGTTCCTGAAATATGTCACGCGACTCAAAATATATTCGAGGAGTTCATTCAATTAGGGAAGCCACCAAAATGTGAAAACATTTAGTAGATTAAAAGCATTGAAATTCTACCTTTCATGTATGGATTATAGGAAACGCTGCATTTCGAGAGATAAGCTTCTACTTAGTTTTAAATAAGTCTTGGTTTTGGTTATCTTAAATAAGTGTCCAAGGTTTTCATTATTTTTCCCCCTATACTATTTCCACTTAATTCATTGGGAGTAATTAGCTTTCATAATGCGAATATATCCACGGTCACCTTTTTCTCTGATGGCGTCTAAGAAGAAAATTTCAATGCCAATGATTGTATTTACACTAGCTTTTATTTCATAATTTCATATTTAGTACCTTTTGTTGATCCATTGCTCTCCTTAAAGGGGACTTTCGTGAGAAGCAGAGTCGTTTCTCGTTCAGAAAGATAAGCGCCATTTAAAAAGATGCGGGCTACTGCTCATTTAGGTAAAGTAATTAATAATGAATATGTATGGGATGATATACCCACATATTTACCAATTTTAGCCCTTCAATGTCCTAAGCAAGTCAAGCGAAAACTTTTCCGAAGGAACACATTTGAGAAAAAATCGTTGTTGTATGACGAGGTCGAATCACTATCTGTTCAGAACCAAGCCACCCTCCGATATAACGTTCTAGAAAGGCCTTCGGTCGCCTATCGGCCTGTCATCGGAGGCGTAATCACTTGACACAACACTCGACCATCCCTCTCCCCTTGTCATCAAACCAGCATCCCTTCCCCTCCCCTCACCCCAATACCATCCCTCCCTCTCCCGTGATCTGAATCGCTGTTATGACGGAGTACTTCCAGCGCGAAGGCCTCATTATTAGCCGCCCCACCTTCCGCATGACAGATAAGGCTCTTCACGACGGACATCGGTACTCAAGCGCTAAACCATTCTATGTCATCTTGTGAACATATGTAATCCATTCAATTCTGCAGAACAATCAAATTTTAATGGCCATTGATGGCCATTTCCCTATAAGAATTCCCTGGAACTTGGGGAAAAGTAAGGAAAACATTGAAATTCCTTAGAAAAATTTCTTTCCTGAGGAAATACCCTAAAACCCTAGGGATTGTTTTTAGTAATGATAGACTCCGGTCAGTAATTTCCCTAGAACAAAACGCTACTTTAGGGAAAACCTTCGAGCATAGGAAAAAATACACCAGCAATTGCATAGAGTGTAGTATGATAGAGTGCAGTGTGGAGTCCATAGAGTAAATTACTACAGAGGAAAAAATATATATAAAATAAAAGCAAAAAGTTTTTTCAGCATGGTTTGATTTATACAACTATAGAGTTATCACAATTAACTATAATGAGACTGACAAAATATTTCTAAAAAAAAGATGTGCTACTATTACAAAAAATCACCTCTTACTGTCTACTACACTTGGTGTAAAATAAAAATATTCTAAGCCACTGCAACCCACTGTCAAAAACATTTCCGAGGGAAAATTCATTCTAGGAAAATTATTCCCTGAAGCTTTATTTTATAGGGAAAACGGAGGTTCAATTTTCTAGGGAATTTGCCGACAGGGGCCCTCCTTAGAAAAATATTTAAAATAGTTTAAACCGAGTGAATTAATTTAATATTTTTCCCCGTAAACAAATTTTGTAACTCCTTGCAGTTAGTTCATCATTGCAGCAACAGCCATCTAGATAGCATAAAAGAAGGCGTATTTCCTTTTTTACTCTCCTCTGAATTACTCGAAGGAAATTAATTGGTGCACTCGAAAGAATCATAATGAAAATACCCTATCAAGCCACACACGCGACGTCCTGAATGCTAATCCGTGTGTTTTTATGGATGTGACCACTGCTGGCTGCATTTAAATTCCCATTCTGGGGCTCAGTTATCTTTGTGAGTGCATAGGAATGGCACGGAACGTAAAACGCTGAATGAAAGATTAGTGCTTACTGTAAAAGTATCTTCATTAAACTGTGTGAGAGCTGAAATGAATGAAAAAAACACTTTTGAAACGCTTACTCATCTCGTTATAAAATGAATATGTTAAACGCTGACGTCTTCCAAAGCAGAGAGTAAATATTCATGTTTTCAGGGGCCTGGAATCATGATGAGTTGTCACAATAACGGGCTATCGACGAGTTTCGGTAAGTCGCGATGATTCTTTGACCGACTATCCGTGCAATCTAAAGAGTTAATAAAAAATGTAGCGCCCTAATTGCATGAAAATTACTTATATCCGTCAGTCCGTATCTTAATTAGTGTCTGAATTACTTTTTTTCAGTGGGACTTAATTCTTCCTGCCCATCGCGAGCCATCGCGTATTTTTAATAAATGGAAACTTTTGAATTGATTTTGTATGTTCTCCTTTCAATTATAAAAATTGAATTCAAACTGATGATAATCAGTAAAAATCAAACTATGTTATGGGAAATAACACTGATTGCTTAAAAGATTTTTGACCTTAAATGAAGATAAAACAAGTGATTCCTCTGGTCTGACCTAGTGATGGAAAAATCGATTTCGATTAAAATCGAAAATCGAGTTTTAATAGTCAAAGATCGAGGAAATCGAGATCGAGTCATGATCTTCGAGTTTCGATCCAAACTCTATTTTTCAACTTCGATCTTGACCATTTCGTACCGTTTCGCAATCAGAGAGCTGAGTATGATAACGCCATCCGTCCCATGTGAAAGACTTTTCTCTAAGGCCGGTAAAATTGGAAATGCACGCCCTAGACCATCAAGAAAGCATCTCAATCAGTTGATCTTTCTTAAAATTTTAGTGAAGCTGAATGGTTCGAAGCGGTGATCCCCAAAGTTTAATGTGCGTGCATTTGTAAACTTTTACTACTAATAATTCAAGAATTTATTCTAAGTACATTTTTAGGGATTTTTTATACTATTCAAATATGTATTATGAGCGTTTTTCAAATGAATAATAAACATGTTTTTGTACCAACTGTATTTTTTTCTAATAGACCCGTCGATTTTTTCGATTAATCGATCTTTTGGTTCAAATTTCGATTTGTGTTGAAAAGTCGACCTTTTCATTTCGATTAAAAATCGATTGCTCGAAAAATCGATTTTGACCGAAATTTTTCCATCACTAGTCTGACCTTTCAAACGATGTAGGAATTATGAGGAATTTGAAAACAAATTTACAATTTAGGCAACGTGATGACTTTGGCTCAAGAATGAAGGGCGGTTTAATTTACCCTATTTTTGTTCCTTAATATTTTCGGTTTCCGCATTCACTAATTATGAGGCAATATTTGAATGACAGACATTGAACGGCTAGATGCTGATTTATGACTTAAAGCGTGTCTCTGCGAGCTGTGAGCATGGTTAGACAAAGACAATTCCATGATGGCATCATTTGCGAGTGTAGGTGTATGAATTATTTGATGGAATGGTATTCAGCCAAAAGATAATCGGAGATAGTAATTAGAAACATTAATAGCAAATTTGGCGTGCGGAGGTGAATCAGATTTGGAAGATAAGTGGCAAAAACTTCCTTCTCTTCTCCGAAGCATTCTTCCGAAGGCCTAAAATTTTATTTTTTTAACAAATATTTAATAGACTTTTCTATCCTATAAGACATAAAGTCAACGCATTGACCCTAGTACTGTAACATGGTTTTCAGGTTCGAATCTATGAACTGAAGACTTTTGATTCAAGTACTGGCCGCATCGGATTGCGGATTCAAAAATCGTCCGAATAGCTTTGCCAGGAATCGTCCGCAACCTCAGGTCAGTTGGCACTTACGCTTCTTACCCAAAGCTCTAAATTGTGTGCCTACCCTTTTGCATGGTCATTCATAATATGAGCCTCAATGTGCATCGCATGAACAGATTAGAGAAAAGAGGCTTTCTCCTCACTCGCGAATGCAGAGGAGCTGGGACGAATTGCGCATGCGCCGTCCGAATACGAAAATAACAATTCCAAACTAGAACAAAATGGACCCCTTTACCATGTTGAGTTCTGATTTATTCAGAACATGTTTTCCGACTTCTAGTGCTTGCAGAGACGAGCAGCCAACAGCCGAGTTGTTCCCTTTCGTAGGAGAGCTGCTTGGGCAAGCTATTTTTTTACAGTAGCACGATTGAATATCTTTCCCAATGGACTCCTTTGTAGTGGCGCAAGGACTTGCGTGTTCCATTGACCTCTTACAACTGAAATGGAGGGAGCAATGATATTTGCTCCTGATACGGCCAACCTGGCCGGTGTCAATGTTGAAAGGTCGGTGGAAGACAAAAAACGGTCCCCACAGCGTCTGTTTCTCACGGAGGTGGCTGCAAAAAGACGTCTAACCTCAGTGGGAGGATCTCGTGAGTGATGGCATCATGTTAAAAACACTTCTTGGAGAAGAGTGTGGAAAACAATTTCAATGCAACCATTATGGCTTCAATTATTTATTGAATATGGACATATAGGAATGAGATGAACAAGTTCTGTGACGATTGATGAGTGTATCAATAACTAGTGGGTTAATATTGCCGAAACGCTCTGTTCACATTTTTGAATGATTCAGGTGGTGGAATGTGATGGATGACGCCATCTTACAGACACCTTTGGCGTATTTGCACTGCCTTTCTACAGTTTCAGAGTTGAGGAACCTTCTTATCCAATCTTCTTGGGCAAAGTTTTCTATCCTGCTCCTCCAGGGTGTCAACAACATCCTCCATCGATTTCACTGTTTTCTTGTACTCTACGAATGCTTGTAAACACCGTGAAAGCAATTAGCTCAAGATACACATCTCCATACTATTGGACTTATTTCTACTCGTCGCTTCTATTATTTCATTTATTCCCTCATAATTAAGGTAAGGAGTTCCATAGAGAAAAAGTGAATTTCCTGGAGTGAGATATGATCCGAAATCTCACGGCAACGCACCAAGGGCTTTTAAGGATTATTATGCTGTAGCGATTTTCATACTTGTTCCCACATTTGGATAGTTCCACTGTGGTCATATTCTCAATATTACCCTGAAACATTGAATCCTACCAATAATACTTATGAAGTCATTAATTTATTTTTGATTTCTCCATAATCGTCATATTTTAAGTATCCAGTCGCTTCAAATATCGTAAATCGTTTTGAGGGAGTGATTTGAAAGTGATAAATGGTCTGGTATTAGTATTGAACGCACCCATTTACTCAAAAAACTATGAATCACTCTCAAAATTAATAAGGGCATAAGATATTCAACAAATATTTCATCCTTTTAAGATTTATCCATGTAAAATTGATAACTTTAGAATCGTACTTATCTCAATGGCACGTGTGCCTCCTGAGAATACGAAAAACATAAGTATGGTCGATTATAATGACGATTCTACGAGGTTAAAGGCACTTTTTCAATACTTTCGGCCATCGTGTCAGCTTAACGACTCGTCCGAGGTGGAGAAGTGGTTAAGTTCAGTATTCTCTCGCGTGCAAGCTCAATTGTTTATGCCCACCCGGAAGGATTTGACGGCCAATTCTTTCCTTCGCCCCATCATTTCGAGCGATGGAAAATTACGATGCTTGCTCGCATGCCGTTACCCGATTACCTAGCCAATATCCAAGGGGCCGTGAAGAGGGTGATGAGGAAGGGACCGTTGCATCTCAAAATGCCCTCCGATGGACCCCCCCAACCAACTCTAAAACTCTCTCTGACTGGTTTTTTTTCACGTCATTCGTGGTTCGTCTGCATCATGGAAACCCCACTCCCTGAAGATGAAGTGAGATGATTCTTACCTCACTGTGACGCTCATACGGCCAACAGAAAAAAATCAAAGAGATTACGTTAGGCATAATCAAGTTAGGTTGCGGTAAGTCCACAATAGCCTTTTTTAAATGGCACCTCAGGCTACCACAGGAATCGTTATTTCTCTATCAAAAATAGACATTCCACCTCCAAGCCAGCAAACGGATGGGATGATCCGAATAGCGCATTGGTACATGTATGGAAATGTGCCATTGTTACAGAATTTAATGTTGTAAATATGTTGTAAATTAATTACTATCAGAAAGAAGCACAACCTTCGTTGCGATTTGGCTTTCCAGAAACTGAGTAACTGCATTTCTTTTTGCATCCAATTGAGTCCACCTAAGAACAGAGAAAACTGTAATGATGTCCAAGAGTCAAAAATAATTTTTTACTCTTTTTTTTTTAAATCTTAATAATATGTATTTACTCAGTTCTCATTTTCAAGTTTTAATGCTCTAAATGCGTAACTTATCCCGGCAATATGCGCTACTTTCATCATTTATGCATTGCTTTAAAGTGCCTTTGTTTCACATGAACCTCCTTAAAATATAATAGTATTATGTTTCTGGACGAACGTCCAATTTTCGAAACATGTTTATTTACGATTTTTTTAGGAAATCAGTCAAAGAAGAACTACTGCTTTTCCTCGGCAATAATTTATGAATATTCTGTATGTTACTTCGAGATTAAATACGTCGATATTTTCTATTTCTGTAAGTTATAGAGCCTAATATGGAGCGTATGTCCAGCGTATCATTTATCCGCGAAAATTAATTGTACTTCTTCCTAAACAGTTTTTAAGAAAGTATTTTTTTAACTGGTGATTTCAATTTGTGATTCCAAATTAAATACTCACTTTTAAATACTTAGTATTTAAAAGTGAATGTGGTGTCACTCTTTCGAGAATACTATGTCTGTATGATAGTGTGCCACAGTGTAAATGATTGACTTTTTGTGGTGACCGCCACAGAAACGTAATTGTCTGATAAATATTTATCCGAAACGTCAGCAAGCAACTGAACTGATGGCATTTAAAAAAAAGCTAATTCATAGATGCAGCATTTGATGCATATTTTTCAGCTATTCTTTTTTTAAGTTTAATGAAAGTATATGGCTTTAAGTGTAATGAAAGTATGGCTTTATAAACATTAAAACCATTGACTTTCTTTAAGCTTCAAAACTGACTTCAGCAGAAAAACATCGTAATTTATAGCGGGAGTACACATTTTTAGAAAACCTGTAATATGTATTACACCGTGATAAGATGCACGCATCAGAGGTTTTGATTGACCTGATAATGACATGTTACATATTTACACACGTCGTATAATAAAGTTCTTCCAACTGTTTATCAAAAGACTTATGGGAAAGGGAATATTTAAATGCTTAATTGCTATTACTTTTACGCATATCATGCTTTTACTTGCTTTATGTGCATAAAAGAACTGCTACAAATCGATTATCGCAAATCAGTGATGGGGTTGCTCTGGTTGAAGTTCGACTGCAGATTTAATCCTCATCATTAATTAGAGAGCTCGTAGAGATTCGGATGGCACTTTTATATTGTTTACATTTTTATCAGGTAAAAAATAGTATTTCATTGGAATAATCAGTTTAGAGAGAGGCAATGTGTAGCCCACATGAGATTTAATTTTCTTTCGCAAGCGGCGGGCGGGCGGGGGTGGAAAAGTCGTGTGAGGCCGCGATCGCTAATCTCACGAGAGGAAGCGATACGGAGGCCACCCCCTTTTCATCCCCTCATCCCGATCCTCCCCTGTCCACCCTCACTGCTGCAGTCTCCCGTTTCCTACGCCCCTACCCCGCCCCCTTCCCTCCCTCCCCCCTCCCAAAGCGCCAAGCCGTGATTGCGGCCGAGATTGGATCCACCACCGCGGGGATTTCCTCTCCCTCTCTCCTGCTTCATTTTCGCGATCCTGTGGTTCCCTTCCTTTAACTCACCCTCTGAAGAAGAAAGTGGTGTGGTGGTTGAGGGGGCGGAGGTGGAAGGGATGCTGGCCCCCCAAGGGAGTTGACCGCGTGTTTTTAAGGAGCTGTAAGGGTGTTTGCACTGAGAGCGAGGAAAGGATAAGACGACGTGTATATGTCTCCGTCTACTCGTATATATTCCGCTCCCTTTTGCAGTTCGGATCGCTTGGCCGCTCCTCAAAGCGTCCTCCTCCTCCTCCTCTTCCTTCCCCCAGAGGTCTGCATTGCCCTCCGCCTCCCCGACCGACGGCTGCGAAGTTTCAGTTTTCCCTTCTCCAGTTGCATCCCGCCGCTATGGGGTTGAGTGCGGAGCGTTCTCATGAATTTCCAACGACGCCGTCGCCGTCACATGTGAAACTGCTGCCGCGGGGAAGTGCCGAGAGCCAGGATGGGAATGAGCCAATTGAAGAGGGGGAGAGGGTGGAGTATCGGCAAGGCGGGAGAGAGTGCCTTTTTGGCTCGCGGACGTTTCTCCCGACTTGGGAATTACTGAAGCTGCGGGAATATTTCCTCAGCATGTCTTCCTTTTCTGTTACCGCCCCGTTCTGGAACTCACTGTTTCTAAGGAAGAAAATTGTGCATAGAAGGTGAACTAGACATGATATCGAATTTTTTAATGTCCTAATGCGGCTACTTCCTACAAGAGAAAGAATCAAAACATGTCATTAAGTTTACATGTTCGCACTATTAATCAAGAAATAGAATCCTAAAAAGCTTTACATTCAATGATCTCTCGGTTTGCAATTAACGGGCCCTGCAGGGCTAGTAGCTTTAACGGGCGCACTCATTGGGTTAACACATTAATGTGCGTAATATACTGAGAAAAAATCATTTCCATCGACTGTTATTCGAACCCAAGTCCCCGGATTACGAAAACTCACGGGAGAAGATCATGCCTGGCTAGCTCAACTATTTAAAGCACTCAGCGCTAAATCACGGGGCCTGGATTCGAATGCCAGTCTATACTTTTGGACCATATTTTTCAGGGTCAATTTCTAAATTTCGTATTTTGGTTTCTAAATATTGTTTTCAAAAGGAAGTCATTCGATATCTGCAAAAAGTCTGGTGTAATTTCAAAGCTAACATCTGGTCATCTGAATTTAATATTCATTAATAGGTTTTGACGTTTAAGGTAGGTAGGGTCATTAAGTAGGTATTAGTCATGCATAAAAGACTTTAAAGTTTTGCCATAAAATGGTACCTTTACTAAATAGTATCTACTATTAATGAGCAGATCTACTTATTAATTATTTTTTTTTAATTTGAGTAACATCGGGGGAAGTGAGAAATATTTTCTCGTTAATACTCAATTACGGCCAAAACTACATTGTAATTTTAATTGCAGTGTTAATAACCACCAAAGCTTAGTTAGATAAGCATTTTTCACTTGATAAATTTAACTGAAGACCTACGTATTAAACAAGAACATTATGATGCAATTCCACGCTATTAATTCTACTTCCATTATTCATGGAAGTACTATTTCCTCGAATAATATGCACTCATTTGATTATTATGGCAGAATTAAAAATTTTGACCAGAATTGTTAATTTTAGAGGAGAAATTTTCCAGGCATACGTCTACCCCCCACCCTCCTTTGGACTTCAACCTTGACGAGGCGGAAGGACTTTCGCGTTCCAATGACAGCTAGAACTGGTCTGGTGAGAACAATAATTAATTGCTCCTGTTAGGGCCACCCATGCTAGTTAGATCGAAGGGTAGAAGCCAGACAAAAGGTAGCTTAAGTGATAGGTAGAGTCACGTTATAATACCGTTGGGCATACCCAAAACTATCAATATCCCTGAAAGTATCATTTCCTGGGGATATCAAGGACTATTGTCTGCTATTGAAAAGCACTCCCCGTCCAATCAAGGGTCACTCCGATTCTTCATCGACTACCCTAACCTGTGCCGTCTGGTTCTTGTAGAGATTCCAAATTATACATCTCTCCGTTCAATCTACCCTTAATTTCTTCGGCTCTTCCATCAAATTTATGAAAAAACACTATCAAAAGCCTACTCGCAATCTATGGTGCAAAACTTAGGCATCTTGGTCATACTTTAGGTTTCTTTCTGCTTGCGTCCTTATCACTCCATTAACGTCCCTCGTTCCCGTCCCTCTACAGAACCCAAACTGGACGTCACCTAGGTATTTGTCAGGTATCTATCCTACTGTTTATGACCGTGAGAACTGCTTTTTCCGCGAGCGATATTACTTATTGTTCTATAGCATTTGCTAGTTTTTCCCTTGCTCTTCTTTGCTATATGAATTTTATAGCCGTCACGAATTCCTCCGGCCGAAGTCCATCGTCATAAATCCTATGATCTTTTGATTTCACTGTCAACGATAAGTGGCCCGATGCAACATGCCTACCGTTGCTTTTGCTTCTTCCACAATTCTTATTTGCATACTTTCCCATTCATTTTTTGCTGATCTAACGCCATGATCCCCGCACAGGATTTTATCAACCTGCTCTTGATTCTTCTTTATGCCCCCAGCTAATGTTTCCGTATTTCTCTGCCCGACTCTCCTTCACCTTGTTATCTTTTTGAATTTAAAGAAGCATTTCACGACTAATAAGTTGAGGTCTTATTGTGAGATTATCAGCCCCTGGATAAGCGAGTTTTAACGCTATTTCTGAACCTGTCTAATAATTATAATTTAATCTGAGAAATATTGGCATTTATCAGCTTCTTCCAAGTGTACCAACACCTAGGATGGTGACGAGCAAATATATGTAATAACTAGGTTCTTTCTCCTATGAAAATATACAGCTATTTAACCTTGGCCATCGTAGTCATTTCTTCTTCCTAGCCCGAACGCCTACCGTCTTTTTCTTCGCCCACCATCGCGTCCCAATCCCCCTTTACTACCAAGTGCTACCTATTTTTTCATCCAGCTGACCGTATATACCATCTACATCTTCCTCTCTATGATTAGAGGTTGGCAGGTACACCTGGAACATAACAAAATTCGTTTAATATAGCCCCAGTTCAACTATTATTATCCTATAACTCACCTTCTCAGCATTGATTTCTCTTCCAACTGGTTGCCAGGTCATTACTAAAGCAACTTCACGCTGACTTTCATTCACTCCAAAAACTATGGCTCCAGTAGTCCCCGGTATCTTTCCAACTTACTTAAACTCACCCTAAAAGTCGATACTCACCTTCTCCATTTCTTGTTTTATGTTTTTTAACTTCCCCTTCCTTAGCATTGTCCTCGTATTACATGGACTTATTCTGATTGTTGCGTTGTTATTCTGTATTTTCTTTCTTTATGCTGCATTTTCCCTTGCTTCCATGCAACGAATTCGCGTGATGATGACCTCGAGGGCCTTGCTCCCACCGTTGCCGGACACTACTCCTGGCACAGAGGGCAGAGTCCCATGGATACCAGGATTCATATTCATATGAGAACTATAGCTACCATTCATTAATGTAAATGATCTAATAAAAATACCTCCATTCTGTGCAAAAGATGCTCATGCAGCAAAAGATATATACACGCCTAAATTTCTATTCCTTATCATTTAGTACACTACCAGGTAATTGTTATGTTATTGATCAGTACCTACGCTACTTTCCTCCTTTCTGGTTCATCTTTTTTACTTTCCTACGCATTACTTACCCGCCACATTTCTATTAAGGTGGTTAGATCGTCACTTTATGTGTCAAAACAAATACTAAATTCCAACTTTTTGTTTAATAGGTTTAAAAAATCCTGCTTTAGCTGATGACATGCGTTAACTATTGAAAACCAACATTAAAATACAAAATATTTAATTTAATTTTTAATATTTTTAATTAACTCTTTTTTCTGGCCATTAACCCCAAAATCAGCGCTATTTCTATGGAATTACCACGTTTTGATTTCAATTAACGCAGTAATTAGCTAATTACTCGATAGCTAATGCGGTAAGAAGCATATATTTTATTTTTAATGTTTCCGTTATTTTTCGCTTCTGTTAAACAGTTTTTCGAGAATAACATGTATATTTGATAGATAAATGCTATTTTCCCCCGTTTATCTCTCATTGTTGCATTTAAGACCATGTAATTTCAAGTTCAATGTGCGAGAAAAATAGTGTGGAAAGCTAACATTTTGTTGTTCATATCAGATAGATGACATGTGTTTCTATAAGTATCCAGAATATGAATGAAATGACACTTAATTTCTTTCATGATTGAACCATATTAATACATAAACATTGAAATTAGACTCATTTTTAAACAGTGTAAGTGAAAAAGTGTAAAAGAATTTCAAAGGATAATAATTACATTACATTACAATGCTACAATGGAGAATCTACAATTTTTTAAGCTCTAGCATCCCGAATTTTTTCTAGAATTTGGAAGAAGTTTAATGTATTTAGTTTGTATGCTTCTGTTAAGATAACTCACAACGCCACCAGTCAATACGTCGGCACAGACTAGAACAGGGAAATTTCTGAGCTTCACTGTACTTATAACCCTGCTCAAGGACTAGAAGAAATTAATTTGTTTTCACAAGATGTGATAACGTAATATGTTGAAAAGAACGACTTGAGCACATCCTTTTTCCCCTGTGGATACATTTTATTCCCGAAAAAACACTTTAATTATTTAATTTGCCCATTGTTTACGTTCGTGGCAGAAGGTTGAAGAGTGAGCGCACTTTCAGCTTATTGTTGCAAGCATTTAAAGTACGATTATTTCTTTTCAATGCATTCTCTGGCGCTTTTTACAGCAATACCTAGATTAATTTAAACATAATTACTATCTTCACCCATTTTTACTCTCTATTTACGTTTTATTTTTTAGTCGACAATTTCTAAGAGAAAAAAAATCATTAATTTTACATTTCATTCCATTACTTGTGGGGCCCAGGCCTGTTTTTTGCGTCGTAATCTAATGTCACTTCTGAGTTTTAATTTTCGAGATTCAGATTGGAGATGGAAATAACTTGTATATCCTCTCGTTCCTCGTTTTTGATATCTTCTTTTTTAATCGATCTGTGTTTTTTCCCCTTCGCTTCCGTGATATCTTGTGCTTTTGTTTCGCGTGCTTCTGTCGGATGGAATGTGTTCCCCAGCCCTCCCTCTATCTCTCTTTCGAAACCTCCTCTTTTACCCTCCTCCCTACACCGAACCTCCTCCTCTAACCCCCCAAACCCTCTCCCCTTCCCCCAACTTCGTGTTTTCCACTCGCAGAAACCTTTTCCAGAATGCCTGGACGTCAATCATTTGTGTTTGTGGCGTGAAAGGCTAAAATTCACGGAATTCCCTTTCCCTGCTTATTTGATGCGCCCTCTTCACCGTTCCTCCCCCTCCCCCTTCCTACCTAACCCCACTCTCCCCCTAGTCCTCGGATGGTTGGGGGTTTTTGGATTCCTTCGGGGTGAGTTATGGGCGGCGTGAGGGAGAGGAATATTTTTCCACCCCCGCGCGCAAGTGTGTTTATTTTTTTCCCCCTTCATTTGAATTTTTTTCTATAGCACTTGGATGGGCGCGGAAGAAGCGGGACAATTTTTATCCACCGATTCGAATTTAACGATTCAATTGCTAAATTGGAAAATTTGATCGATTTAATGGAGCCGAAAACAGTGAGTGATTGGCCGACGCGGGCATGGAAGCGATTGCAATCGTTTCCCGCCCCGAGGAGCAATTAACGAGAGGTGCCGCGGCGTTTATCTTTCTCGCCGAAGAGGATAAACCGATTGCCTTAAGTGTTTTTCGGGAGTTTTAGATTAACATTCCTCCTGTTCGTGATACCGCTGGTTCTTAATTAGCGTCCATTAAATTAAACTCTGGAAAAATGGATTTTTTTCTGAACGTCCGCAAAGCATTCCGAAAGCCAGCGTCCATTTTGTTACTTTTGAATGCCTGCGAAAGGCATACAATTCATTGCACGGTAACAATCATCTGTATACTCTCAACTTTTTTTTTAAATTTTCTGAAAATAATGGGAATAATCCAGCGAAATCATGATTACCATATCATTCTATTAACAAATGCTTGTTCGCCAGACTAAATCTACTAAACGCAAATATCATCCAGGTGAAGATTAGCTTTCGTGAATATTATGTACTAATGGATACATGAGTTTGTTTGAATTGGCTGTCCGTGGACGGAATCTTTTTAATGCCAAATAAATGTGACATAATTTAACTTTCCACCATGGTATTGTTTAAAGAAGACAATCAGTTTGAAGAAAGTTCAATTTATTTTATAAAAAAAAACACGGTTGGAAATACGTGTTTTTTCAATAGTATTTTTGTGAATTTAAAATTTTTAATTGAATAGTTAGTTTTCTGCACCCCAAGTCCTTGGGGTGAGGATTTGAATTGTGGTTTCCAGATGCTTTAGCTGGACTCACTACTAGTGTTTAATGATTTTTCTGTCTATTGTAGAATATGTGAGGTAGACAAGCGAGTAGAAAATGTTAGAAATACGGTTTGTGGCACATGGATAGTATCAATTTATGCTTGCGAGTCAAGGTAATAAAAATAACGGTATGACATCGTGCTCCTTTCAGTGTTTTGCATGGTACATTTATAAAGGCATACTGAGATAAATATAATATTTAGCTCGATGCAGATAAACCTGTAGCATTAAACACCTGAGATGTGCGTGCGATAGAAGTATGAAAAGATGAAAGAGAAATAATTAAAAGAGTAGGGACAGAAAATTCCAGCTAACGATCTTTGATATAAATGAGTCCTTTAGTTCCTCACCTTTAGTAAGTGGACCTTTAAAACGATATATACCTAATAGTTTCATAGATCGCCAATTATCGCTTTGAGTCAAAATGTTTTCTTCGTAATTTTATACTAAACGATATCTTTATTTTCCCATTTATGTCTTTCTCGTTTCTATTTTTTTTTCTTATTATATTTTTTGTTATATTCAAATCTCGGAGCTATCAAAATGTTTTGGGATAAGTCATCTTACAAATTTGATTTTAGAAAATAACTTAAGAATTCAATAATAATAATTTTGCCTACATGTAACTTGCCCTAGTGACGTTTTTACTCAACGTATGTTACTCCGTTATCCTTCAACTTTTGCATATTCTGTCGATTTAAAAGATTAATAAAAAGAGGAACACTGCGTAGAATCTTCCTCTTCTAGAATGTAGAGAAGCAACTTATGGTTAAAACAGTGAAATAACCTCAAATCAACTGCATGTCTTGATCAAATGTGCTTAAAAGGAAGTCACTAACGGCCTTTCTTACAATTAGAAGACGAAATCTTGTGTGTCTGCAATTCATGTTAGCCAACGATTGATGGATTAATGAGGCTGTAAGTGAAGCTTTTTTTACTGAAGGATATGTCATCCGCCACTGTACGTTTTCGTAAATCTGCGTTGTCGTAAATATTAATCTGTGGAAAAATATATCATATCTTATTGACGAACTAGAGCCTATAAGCTACTGTTAGCCGTTGAAGTATGTTTTAGGAATTTTTAAGTCATATAAACCCTCTAGAAATATAATACATGGAACCGCAATTTTTCGTGAGTCAGCTATTTTTTGTAATCAGATAAGACTCAGTTTCCTAAATTTGAGCAGAGCGTTTCATAGGAAGAATATTAGTAATTTATCTCGTTCCACGTACACGTGTAAGGAGAAAAATGCATTATGTGGAAAACTGTTATAGTTGAGCGACTCGGATGTAAAACTTAAACCCATACTCCGTTAAAATTGAGTTACGGCTGCAGGAGGTCCTGTAGGTGTGCACGCCTCTCTCTTGCTGCCTATCCGTGAAAGAAGTCCATTGGATTGTTCGGTATAAATATAGTAGAAGCTTAAATAACCATGGATGAAATAAAAAATATCATTCACCTAGAAGTTGATAAGCCATTTTTTTATTGCATTTTTCTTTGATTGATACTAAACACTCTTCATGAGGTTTACCGAGTCAAATCTACTCCCTCATTTCCACTTTCCCAACACTTAACTTTCTAAAATGGTCTTAACTAACCCTCTCCTTAAATAAAGTCATCCATCTGCTTTGCCTACCAATGATTTTCTTTCAACGTCCTTTCCTCTCGTAACAATATTTTTGCAACAATTTCTTCTTCGTTTGTCTTCCTCTCCATCCATCGAACTCTCTTCATCCTTCTTCACACCCGCTTCTCGAACACCTGCAATCTAATCATATGACCCGTTCCCTGGGTTCAAGTTTCACCTCCACGTTCTATATCCAACTGGAAAACTACGTTTGACTGAGGTAAACACGTCACTGAATGCAATATTCCACAGGAGAAAAATCATTCGCCTTGACCGGGATTCGAACCCGGATCCCTCGATTTCGCGCCGTGCTTTAACCAGTTTAGCTACCGAGGCGTCCTCCTCCCCTGTGGATTATTTGGTGGCTTTATAGGAGCATCGTGGTCAGGAATGCTAGACATATGATGTCATTAGCTGTCCAAGTCGTGCGCTAAGCGCCACAGTCCGCTAGGTCTCCTCAAAATTGGTCAAGAGCGAATACCTCCTTGTGTTCTATGTATGACTTTATCCTCGCGGACTGTGGCGCTTAGCGCACGACTTGGACAGCTAATAACATCATATGTCTAGCATTACTGACCACCATGCTCCTATAAAGCCGCCAAATAATCCACAGGGGAGGAGGACGCCTCGGTAGCTTAACTGGTTAAAGCATGGCGCGAAATGGAGGGATCCGGGTTCGAATCCCGGTCAAGGCGAATGATTTTTCTCCTGTGGAATATTGCACAAATGTGCACTTGCGGGTGTCTCCGTAAAGGTTACTACCGTGGCTAGTCCCGGTTTCCTCAAAATACGTCACTGAATGCAGAAAGGACAGTTGATCCAATATATCATACTAGTGAAAGTGCCCAGAGATATCAACGGGAAGGATACTATAATTTACATTGATTGTAATAAACCATTCATATCTTATTTAGTGCAAAGAATCATTGAGTTAATGGATATACACGGAATCTCGACTTAAACAATGAGTATGGTTATGGAGTTATAGATGACTCTAAAACGCTAAAATATTGCGAAAAATCGTAGCGTTTTAGCAAACATTTCGGAATATCGACCGAAATACAATATTCAATTGAAGGAATATGAATCTTTATTTTATTTTTTTCTATTGGTACGTTTCCCAATAACAGAAAACAGCTATTTTAAATATTATTTTGCAAATAAAAAAAGGTCTGCTGCCAATTGAAGATTCAGCTTCACTTGTATTTCATGTGTGAAAGTTACTCACATATATACAACGTTTCACCTTACTGTGGCATAATCATGTTGTATACACATCGGTTATTACTATAGTAGATAAATAAATAAAGAACCACAACTCAGGTTGCAACAAAAACAATCACTTTCTTCTGCGCAGGCATGTTTTCTCACTCCCCCTTTCGAAAAATGGCGAGGGGGTGGAAATGTCGTTCGGAATGTTGAGAAGTGGCAATTTTTAGATTTGTAAGGTGGACGATGCGCCATGATGCGGGGTTGGTTGCAGAGGAATGAAGTATCAGACGCCGGGGAGATTTCCCGGCGTGCAATGTATTTGTTGCGGGTGGGGGGCTGGTCGGACGGTGGCACGGAAAGGGTAAGTACGTCAAAGGAGACAGTGCCGGTATAGTGAGGAGAGTGGGAGGTAGGGATAACGGGGGTGGCGTTGGATGGCTCGGACGACGCCACAGAGGTGGATGGAATGTGACTGTCACGTGTCACTCTGTCCGAAATCGTCCTGACTGACAGGCGAAGCAGAAGGGCGCAAAAATAAAAAAAAATAACGAAAAGAATCTTTTCGCCATCCGACTGACGACTTATCGGACTGACATCGTTTTAGACTGCCATGCGTAACTTTAATGATAAATCTTACCCGTGGCTTCGAGTGAAAAAAAAACAAGATTTAAAAAACTTTCCTTTTTCAATCTGTGAATCCACCGCCTTCCTTTCATTCGTGCGATATCCTGCCTCCCATCTGATACTATTCCCTGCTTCCTTCATGATTTTTTTTTCAAAGTCGGAAATCATTAAAAGGAGGCACGTTTTCATGATAATTCGTTTTTTTCGCTCGCGGTGCCGAGCTGAGATCATATACGCGTTTCAAATGTCCTATCACAATGATGAGCGTTTTCCATCAACGGTAGAAAAATCATGTGTATTATATTCATTCATAAATATATTTTCCTGGCAGTTAAGCATATGGACTGAAAGCATAAAATCGGTTGTCACTGCTAAAGCAGAGAAATATCAGTAAACAATCATTGAAGCTTCTAATAAATCTACTCTCAATATCGTGAAGAACTCGTCAAAGATTCCACTACATCATTGAAAGTAAAATTGTTGCTTAGGAAGTTAGTGCATTGTTTCATATAAAACTATTAATTCCTTCGATTACTTGAAAATATATATTCCTATATAAATTTTTTCTCCGCCATGCCAAGTTCCCAAAACATTCTATTTTCTTTCAGGCTTTTTTATAATGTCATGGGTGTTATTTTTCTTTTTTTACGGAATTGTCTATTCCAATAGTCTCAAAATCCCTTCGGCATTCACTACAAGTACCTACTCCGAATCGAGCACTGAGTGAACCGTATTTTATTCATGTTTAACTGATAAAACTCTGCTAACTTGTGGAAGATTTTTTGAACAGTTCACCGCCAATCTATCACCCACAGCCATTAGATAAACAATGGTTTCATTGTCCTTAGAAGTTGTACATTGTCCTCTTAGTTTTATCCTCATTTTCTATCTATAAACCTTAGCATTGTCCTCGTAGTTTCATCCTCATTTTCTATCTATAAACCTTAGCTATCTGTTTGTCTATATACTGGGACTTTAGTCTATCTGTATACCTGAGCAATCAGGTGGGGGTAATTTCCTGACTAGAATGCCCGGCCGGTTTCGGAAAACGTCAAGAGAATGTCGGCAAGCGGGTGGGGGAACGGACAGAAGGTGCGGGGGGGAGCGGTAGGTGGGTGGGATGGGAAGAAGAGGGAGAGGATTTGGCGAAGGGGAACGGGGGACCGAAATGGACCGGAACCTCAGGCATTCGCGCGCTCCGGAGAGCGTTTAAAATCGTTTTCGCAAACAATCGATTATGCGGCAATTGGTGGTCTCTTCCAACCCCCGCTAAGCCTCCTGCCTTCCCCCATTGCTATTCCTCGCTTGTAGCGCGCGGGCGAAACTGCCCCCCACCCCCTCCCCCCACCCACGCCCCGCTCGCCGTCCATTGCCCGCGTTCACAATCGCCAATTCCGAATTCCCTTGGCCATCCTTCGTGTCTCCGGCCGCCACGAAAGCATCCG
This sequence comes from Pyrrhosoma nymphula, assembly GCA_963573305.1. Classification (NCBI taxonomy): domain Eukaryota; kingdom Metazoa; phylum Arthropoda; class Insecta; order Odonata; family Coenagrionidae; genus Pyrrhosoma; species Pyrrhosoma nymphula. Next base: position 87,125,253 of record OY754338.1, read on the forward strand.
TTTTCCCCAAATTGTGTCCGTCCGCCCTCCCCCCTCCTGCTCAAACCCCCTCCCCAATACCTCCCCCCTCCCTTTCTGCCCTCCCTTCCCTCTCCTCCTCCTCCCTTCTCTTACAATTCTGCTTCGTTCTTATTCCTACCGTCCTCTCCTCCATTACATGCACTAAAATGACGCCGTTTGGTGCGTTAATCACTCAATCCATCATTGATATCAGAGTTGATATGTATATTATTCAAAAATAAAATTGTTCCAGCTGTTACGTGGAAGTGAACATGATTAATGTATCACTCTTCCCATTTTTGTGCAAAAAGGCAGGTCTCTGGGAATTCGGAAATTATTTTCAGCTATCTTTTGATGCTGGATTTTTAAAAATGGAATACCGTAATAACAGAGTCTTATATTTGATGCCCATGTCAGTTATATTTGGATGTAAATTTCAATGGATTTGGATTTCCCGCGTCATCGCTAATTACTCTTTCCAATTCCTTACTTGCTTTATTGGCAATCACTTCCTCGAATTTAGTAACTGCTGCTCTGAGCGTTAAAGTAATTGAAACATGTACTACTGCGTGTACACGCTAAGATATTTAGTGTTCATGGTTTGATTCCTTTCCCATGAAGACACACCTCCCTTTCCCTTATGCAATGCTACTTTTTTCTTTAATATCCATTTCTTTTGTCAACAATTTCTTTAAAACCACATTAATTTATATACGTATTTTTGTTTTCTGTTAAATAAGTTCGCTTGTTTCCACATTGTTCGTAGAATATGAGATAAGGTGTTCTCAGTATTGTGTGGACATTTATCTTTTTCTGTTTATCATCTCCTATTCTTTCCTCCTCTTCGTCTTCCCTCATATCGTTGTAGCCCCTTTCCGATTCCTTCCATCCCTCCCCCCCCGCGCCCACCCACCCATGTTTCCTCTTCCACATCCCAACCCCAATCCCTTTTTCCCGAAAGCAAGAGAAAGAGAGAAGAAAAAAATAAAGGACTCGCATATCTGTCCTGTTCTGTTTCTCCCTCCTCCCACGATCCCGCCGCCACCTCGAACCGACGCCGGATGCTGAGAAGAACCGGATTCTTTTGCAGCAGGGGGGGGATGGGAGGGTGGTGGAAGGAAGGGTGAATGTTTGTGTGTGGGAGAGCAGGAGGAGGTTGTCTGGATGTTGTAATGGCGGGGCGGGGCGGAGGGCGTGGAGGTTTTGGTGTCCGCGGCGAGGAGGCGAAGGCCGGCCTGGGTGAATTTTAATCGAAATCCGTTTTTATGCGAGGAGGAGGATGTCGGCGTTCCGAGGAGATTTTCGAATCTATTCCTTCATTTTTCTCCGCTTTTATTGTCTGCGGGATCCCTCGGTCCTAATTTGCATTTTAATTCCGGCCGCGGGGAGTGATTTCCGATGCTAATACCGTGTGTGACGACGCGACATATTGGGACTGCTGTGAGCCGGAGAAGGGTGTATTTGAGTCGTCCGTAAACAGAATTTTACTTGATGAGCACCTCTCTCAGTAGTTAATGCACTTAGACATTTTGTAATCAATTTATAAAATAAGTTTAGTTTGCATTACAAAAAATCGCTCTCTTCCCTCATATCAGCAAAACGTTTTCAAGCTATAGAGGAGGCATTTCATAAAACCAATTAGGAAAAAAACGAGTAAAATGCGGCAATCAATTGAAATTACAGAGAGTTACATACTTACTAAGGAAAAAACCCCGATATTTTCCATTAGTGGTCAAGATTATGCAAACCAAATATAATCTTAAAAATGTCATCCGGGTATTTTCTCATTTTTAAACCCATATGGCAAACAACTTTATCCAATTGTTAATTCTTTATATTTTAATAAACCAAGTTTTTCCAAACCCGTGAAAAAAGCGTAGGCTTTTTAATTGGGTGCACAACCAGGGTTTTAAATAGAGAAAGCGGGAGACTTCGTTTTGTTTTGTTTAATTACTATTATATTAGGTTTACTGCGTAAAAGGTTAAATATCACCTTCCTAGTTATTTCACTTCAATATTATCGGAGTATTTGTTATGGTAAATAATATTATAATGGTTTCAAAAATTACTTATATGAGGGAAAATATCGCCCACTTTTGTTCGTGTACTTTTCATTAGAATTTTTGAGGAAACGCAAAGGATAATGGAAAGCCCGTGTGTAATGCCGCAAAAATAACAGACTAAACGCTCATGATTTATCATGGTTTAGAGACCACCATTAAATTAATCAATTTTCACCAATTTAGTTAGCACATATTGTCTCAAAAACCAATCTCATAAACAGATGATCGACGAATGAAATAAATCTTTGTAGTTCTTAAAATGACAGCAAAATCTTTTGGAATGTGATTCATTTTCACCTGATTGATTCATCCACAAAGATGCTGATCATTCAAATGGGTATGACATCATAATCACGAAAATATACCAAAGTATTGTGATATCTAATTTTCAAATACATTATTTCGATGCAATCTATGCAACACTTTAAGAGAAACCTCCATATAGATAGGATATTACAACGAGGGTTGCGAAACATAGGGGAAGCGGTTTGCAGAGCAACAGCACTAGGTTTGAGTGATGTTGGCGATCAGTTTTGGAAGTTTCACTTGGATATGTTTTTGAAAATGTATAAATAGCTATTTGACTTACAAATTCGTAGTAAGTAATTGTATTGAGATATCAGAAACGTTTTTGTCAAAATAGAATCACCAATTCAAATTGCCTTCTGCACATGTTATGAATTTCTTGTCAATTAAGAGCAATAAATCAATATCCGCGCTTGAATATAAATAAGAATAACAGAGCATTTGCTGCTGGATATAAATCATTGGATGTCTTACGGCAAAGCTTTATGGTATATATTAATAAGTACTTCTAAGCGACATTATCCGTGGGCAGACCCTTCGCAGAACGCTGTCCATTTGCAAAACGAGAATTCTCCATTCAAAAAAGAAAAGAATATCATCCCCCATTCGATGGATCTTAAAAGACTTGCTACAAATATTAGGAACAATGCCATCAACGTTCAAATTTCACTCTCGTTTTTTTTTGGCAGGTGGAAGAAATATTTTTTTTCCATAAACTCATACCTACGCGCAGGAATCCTACCTTTTCGGTTGTGGGCTGGTTTCGAGTTGAGGAAGTGTCCCGAGATGCTCACGTATTGGCAAGGAATGTCCGGGATGTATTGGGAGATATAAATGGGGTCGAACGACACTGAGGATTCAGGAAGGTGAGACTTTTCAGAAAGGAGTGGAAGGGTCGAGGAAGGACTGTGGGAATCCAGAATTCGGATGGAGGGTTCTGGGCGGAAGTCTCGTTGACAAATGACGGCCAGCTTGCTGTGCGAAATGAAGCCGTCGCTCCGCTAGCAGTTAAAGCGATGGTCGTGCTGTTGGCCGATCCCCTTCTGGGACGGGCAATCCCTCGGATCTGAATCCGTTTGAAGAGCTCCGTGGTGGGTGATCTCTTCCTACCAAATTCGAAGATCCAGCGGAAGAAGCGAGCTGTCTTTGACTTTATTTGCTAAAAAAAGGCACCTCAAGTGGCCCCGGGCCTCATTCGGGTTGTAGTAAAATTGACACTGTACCATTTAAAAATCTGGGAGACGTGAATCACAGTGCTTTTGCATGAGCAGATTTTCCACCCGAGTTTTTCCCGTCCCAGTTCTCTTCGCGCACAGTTTTACGACTCGGAGTGAACCTGTTTTTGGGAACGTATAGCTACTCTCTCTAGAAATCTGAAATGATAGTCTATTTTACATTATTGAGTTTATTTTCCTCTTACCTGTCATTATTAACACACGAGGAGAATTTTTCCAAGAACTAACTAGAAATAATTTTTACGCCGACTTTTGAAGATTCATAACCTTTTTGCCTCGTATAACTGTCCACAGTTCCTAGCAAATTAGCAAAACGAGATAACTGTTTAAGATTTTGACCCAAGGAAATTCATATCTGCGTAGAAATTAGAAACAAACTCATTTCATTTCCCTGGCAATGGCCACCAAACAGCCTCAGTTACCACGGAAGAGGGCACTTAAAGCCGGACGATCGCCCTAATTAGGAATTCACAGCTGGTAAGGACCTCTTGACATTGATTGCCATGCTTGTGTTTTTTCCTCGAATCGCCGTTAGAATATATTACCCGTTCTCGGGCACAGCTGTGGAATTTTATTGGGCAGCGAGTCCGATGACGTGGAGGCGTCCGCCGTCCTTCGTCTCGTGGGACCGTTTGGTGGCAGCACAAGACGGGGAACGGCTCGGAGGAGACAAAATCGGGAATAAAAAACTAGTGAATGGAATTCGTCCTCTTGGGAGATAAAGAACCCAGAATCCGCTTCTATCGGGCGGAATGCATCGGAGATGTCGTGGGAGACAGTGAGGTGGGGTGGGACGTGGGTAAGGATTGAGGGGTGGGGGGGAATAGGACAAGGGGGGTTGGGGAATGAAACGAGTCCAGCTGATGGGAGGAGATTAGGCTCTGTCAAAGGATTACGCAGTGCTACCAACCGTGAAGATATTTTAACCCTTGTAATCCCCTTAATATATGTACAGTGGACATTACAACTCGTAATTCTTAGTCGCTCGAAACGACCTTTGAAATTTATCAGAAATTTTATATATAAGTTTTACCGGTACGATGAATAAAATATTTAGTACTCTTTGGCCAATTTATGTAATTGGCGCGGCAGTTTTCAACAAACTGTGGCGTAATTTAGAGCACGTGATTATACAACAGCGTGATGAAATTCGTCGGGCCTCTTACATAAAATTGGGGAACGGTAATAAGCTGTTTATTATTTATGAATATCAACAACTTCCACTTCGTCCTGATTAGAGAAGTAGTATTTATTTAAGATTTAGTATTTTTCTATACCACGAAATTTCCACTTCTCGAAGCCTTCTTTACGTACTGGAGTAGTTTGACTCAACGAAATTCGTCTGTAGATCATTGGTTGCAAAAGCTGCCTTCTCGTGAAAGAAGACGAATATTGGCAGGATGAATTTGCAATGAGAGGTAGGAGGGTGATATAAGTATGATGATTAGAGAAGAGGTTGAAGGGACATGTTATCAGCTTGGTAGGATTTAAGGGAGTAGTTTAGTGAAATACTGAGTCAATAAACGTGTATGGAGGAAGGAATAAATGGTATATATTGAAGGCCATTATAGAGGGCAGTGTGCAATCTAAGGGTAGAGGGAAATAAAGAATGGACGCATTACATGTAATAAATAGTATTAGGAAATTTGTGGGCCCAAGACATGAAAACATTAACAATAGCGATTAAATTGTGAATAGTTTAACAATAGTGATTTAATTGTGAAAATTCAGTGAATAAATGCATAAAATCAAAGCCAGCCATTGGTCGGTGAAATTGAATAAACATGGTAACTCTTTTGAAAATGTTTCTTAATAATAATAAATAAGGTGGGATTCGGTTTCCCAGAAAATAATAAGAAAATCTAAAAGACATAATATTACGCCTTACACAAGCAACTTCTCTGATATATACGTATCATGGAAAAATTTCACAGAGCTTCTTGGTTATTTGATTCAGTCATTAAAATCAATTTGAAGTTCAAGAGAGGCTGGCAGTTCTGCCTACAACTACAGTAAACGTATTTCATGAAGCCCATCGGTATTAAGATTACGGAACAAATGACGGATCTGAGTTTATCGTAAAAAACTCAACCTTCATTTCAAAATCCGGATAGAGATCTCTCGTTTACTGGATGACTTTTGCTTTCACTGATGAAGTATATCTCCATATTTGTGTTCAAGTGCCTAAACTCCTGCATACTTCTTTGTTGGATGCTCGCAAATCTAAACGATAGTCAGAAAAAAATTATAGCACCAATACCCATTTTCCTGAAACCTAATGGCTACTTAAGAAACTTGGTTTTCTGAGAGCGATTTTTATCGGCATACATTCTTTAACAACGTCATTAAGGATTTTTTTTCGTTCCCAAAACTGGTGACAGTAGAATAAACGTTATGTCAAGGAAGATTATGGATATTTCTGGTTTTTAAACTTTTTTCCTCACTTTCAATAAAATTTATTGAATCATGCAATCACATTTGTGTTGAGGTTGGAAAAAACGTTTTCTCTCTCTTTGGAGGAAATGTTGCTAGCCTAAATGAATTTTTTTCCTACCAAGGCCAATTAATCATGCTAATTGCCACTGTAACCGTTGAAGGTTTTAGTTTAAATAGAGTTGAATGTAATTATCGGAAAATAGCTTTTAGAGGACCGTGGAGTGGTATAAAATTACTCCTTGTCGTCTTGGTAAAAATATATGGATGCAAGTAACGAAAAATCTATTCAAGGAAGTACTGCATAAATAACCAATTTAGCCTAGGGAAGAAACTTAGGGATGACTTAGGGATGAAATTCTGGATTCCCAGTGATAAGTTCACGTAACGTTTACTTTATTTTCCAGGAGAATTAAAGAATTGAAAAAAAAACATTTTAAGCTGGGCTTTTATATTTGAGTGATCTTGTTCAGTTCAAATCATCACATTTAGGCATAATGAATCCCTGAGAAATATTGCTCCCCAAGAAAATTAACTTCATTCACATTTTAGACAATTTGGTGATTCATCTGGATATTTCAGCACATACATCCACTCCAAAAACTTCTATTTTACATTAAACAGGATACATACTATCTCTTTTAAGTTTCCGTAGGTTCACAAAGTATTGCATATTATTTGCTGAAATGAGTAGCTGTTCGCAAGGCTGCTTGTGAGTTCTTGCCCCACTTTCGAAGAAAATCATCCGTTGTCCACCAACAAATATTGATGATAAATTTAATTGGGTACCTATAATGATGCATCTTAATCCCCACAAGTCTTTGGTGGTCTATTGATTAATCTCTCATTTAAAAAAATATTTATCCTGATATTTTACGTCAAGTGCATCTGCGAACTGTTTCTCGAAGCTATAAATTAATTTATTTAATAATAAGCCAGTTAAAAATGCCTCCTAATTCCTGAGAACCTGCTATGTAAAGCTTTGAAATTTATTTATCTTGTACTTAAAACAATTGACACTAATGTGAATCAAGAGGCGTCCAAGGGTCCAAGTAATCCACGATTGCTGTACATACCTTGTTATATTATCAGCAGACTGCAAGAGTGTGAATCACTGGGACTCATATTTAAAATGGACGATGTGGTGATAGACAAATCCTGGCTTCATTTCCCGCTAGATAGGTGCTTGCTTTAGTGCAAATTGTCCGGAAAACATGGCTTTGAGACGTTTACCCGCGCTATTAAGCTATGTTACTGAAGTACTTACAGGACAGAATTTAGGGTTTGAGTTTGTGACTACCAAATGCCTGTGACTCAGCAACGCTAGGGATTCTGGCACAATGGATTTAATAGTTCTCAAAATTCTTTACGCCAGAGGATTACCTCTAGTTACTGCTAGGCACATGCGTATAAGAGGCCTGATCTGATGAGTAGTCGGTTAGAGGCGGTTGACCGATGATTTGCCCTTCGCTGCTCCTTAAGGGTAGCTCCCTTTTCCACCCCTGCCTATTCTTCTCTCCTACCCATCACTCTGAGGTTCGAAAGCCTTCTCCACTGAAGCTAACGAACAAGGCCATCGAACGGATATTCTCGTAACGATGGCGGTGCCGAGTTAAAAAAAAGAACCTCCTCCTTCTCCTCTTGATCCAAAGCCCACGTTGGTCACCTCCCACAAACCCCCGAAAAACTCCCATTCCTTCTCTACCTCCTCCTTCCACACGCTCATACTCCCTTCAATTTTTTTTCTCCCGAGCCTCTCATCCACGTCTTGCCTCCACTCTAAAATCCCACTTCTCTCAAAATCCTTCCGTCGGTTGGCACGAATTTCGCCAGTCTCCTTTTTCTTCCCTCCCCACTTCTTATTCCAATCCTTCCCACCCTCCGTAAAGCCACTCTGCCCACCCGGTCCGCCCCCCTATTCGCCATTCTTTTGTTATTTCTCCCCCCCCACTGTAGTTCCACTCCTCCCTCACCTTCCCAAAAATCCCGCCCCGGGAAACAGATTCGTGCCATTCCCCTCGTTTTGTTTTCCCGAGTGAGGAACACCGGGATCCATAACTCTTTGTATTTGATGCCTTCGCCCGTTTACCTTTCCCTCCTCTCCTCGTTCCTGAGTCTTTCTTGGGGCTTTTTTGACTTTATATGGATGCGTGGGTGTCCTCCAGGACGAAGGGGCCTGTCGGGTGAGGAGAAGAACGTTGTGGAAGGAAACGAGAGAGGATAGAAACTCACGGAAGGATGATTGGAATGAGGAGAGAGAGATGGAGGAAGGACGGGAGGGGAACGGGATGGAAAGGCGGCTGTTTCGGGAGTTGGAGGAATTTCCAGTCTCCTTTTAAGTGGTCCTCGCCGGGAGATTCCCTTCGAGGTGAACACCGGGCAACTTTTTGGGAGAATATCTTTTCGGGGGAGTCTTCTCGACGACGCGCCGAGCTAAGGGATGAGTGAGAAAGAGAGACTTTGACTCTCAAAGGAAGAGGACAAGTGTCTTGGATCCACGAACCCACACACTCACACACACGTATACATTCGACTGTTGAATGACGATATTTAACCTCTCTTTTACTGCTTCCAAAACGCTCCTTTTTATCGCAGCGGACGACACCCACAAAGTGCTTTCTCGCGATACGACCGAGTGGCTCTCTTTAGGGCAGTAAAAGTTGGAAAAACGGGACAATGTGACAAAGTTATTATGCGTTTTGTCGAAAGGCAAATTCAGGCGGAATTCATGCCACTTTCCTGTCACGTAGAATGAGCCGTTGATTATGCCCGTATGGTCTTTTGAAGTGCTCTTTCCGGGAGAACGATCCGATGTTATACTTACTCTCATTGGCTCTTCAAATTAAATAAGCTACTTAAAGTCGTTTCTGATAAATATATGCACCTATATACATTTTGCGCACTTCGTATTTTCCTCGCAGGTTTCAAGCAAATGAGACTTTCATTCGATGTAACTGATGCCGCTGTAAACTCGTGGTTTGAAGAAACAAAAGTGCAGCCAAAATTATATTTGGCTATAAGAGTTGCAGTAATAGATGACACTTTAACAGAATTTTTAAGTATGGATTTCATTAAATCATACCCAAAACTGTGACCTCGAGTTAAAAAAAAATATTTATGATGTTTTTGACATAATTTTCTCGCATTTATTTGATGCCAGAAGTAACGAAAACGATAACTAACCATAACGAATGAAAAACGAACTATTTTTCGCAGTTTTTTGGGCAACGCGCGTTTTTTAATGCCTGGGCTAAGTCACTTAAGGCAAAATGTGTTCTTTTCAAATTGGCTAGCTTTATAGAGTTCAGACATGTATTTTTAATCCATTGCATGAAAATGTTACTTGTTCATTTGTTCTGTTTCTCCTTCGCAGGTTTCCGCAGCATGGAAGATAGAGAAGTTGACACAACGGATTCAGGTGAAAAAAGGCTCCTCTGACTGTCGGGTAAGTGTCGAGTCTTTTTCAAAGTTTTTTTCTCGAGCAAGATTTATTGAAATTTCCGGTTTCACATAGGATGCTAAAATTTACATTTCCAAATTTAAATGTAGTCAGATTTTCTTCTGCATTATCTCTCTGTATTTTACTTGATGTAATCTGAATTAGTCTCAAATTTTCACACTTCTACGCGGTGGTAGTCACTTGCAAGGAATTGAAACTGGTTGATGATAGAAATTTATAGTTCTATTTACATTTGAAAGTTGAACATACTTGATAGAAAACCAGTATAGTGTAGGGACAGTGCACGCAAGAGTTACCCGCACATTTATAGTAAAATATTAGCATATTTTTCTTATCTTTAAGTGGCATCTTTCTGTGGAAACAAAGTTATATCTTGCATCTTTCTGTGGAAACATTTAATTCACCCTGTAAGTCGTTTTGCGTGATGATTAGGAAGTAAGTGACTGCATTGAAGTGAAAGGTAACAATTTCGGAAGAAATGAATTATGCCAGATAAAACTACTCCATAAGTACATGTGATAATAATTATATGACTACACATATAGTATGCTACATTACCTCCAACCAATCCATTTTTCCTCTTCACTCTTGAATTTCCTTTACTATTTTCGTGTAGGTAATGAATTCACAACAGCGAAAATCTTCCAACCATTTCAAATAAGACGATAATCATCTTCAAATTTCTGGTCATTACCTCAGCAAATTTGCAATTTCAAGCGACTGGCTTTGATGCCAGGGCTATACTCTACGCTTGATATTTTATTAGTTTCTTGAATTACATTTATCACCGTGTTCACTCGCTGCGAAGAAACGTTTCCCCTTTTGTATGATCAAGCTTCAATTGAAGACTCTAATCAAGATGTAGTCAGAGTATGTCGGGAAAGAACTTTTGCAATTGTGCCACCGAAATGTCCCCAAGTTTATTGCATGACTCAATCCTTCAACACACCTAAGAAAGGGTTCTTACATGACTACGACTCTTTGAGGTGAAATAACAGGAATTCCAATCTAATAGGTGTTTCCTTGATGTCGAGCCAATATTTTATCCCACTTTGAAGTTGGCTAGTTGTGTCACTCTTAAATATATAAATCTCGATAAAGCTGTGCCAATAAATATTTTTTGTACATTTCCGGTCCGGACGATCACCATGTGATGATACCACTCCCGTCGACACGGAAAAAGCCGGGTTATCTCCGCTGTGAGAGTCCGAGACAGTCCTCGTTAAGACAAAACCTTTTAGCACGCCCAGTCTCACTTGTTTGGAAATTAATAAAACAAGGCCTGGCGCATGCTTTATGACACGGGATCGCCTTCCGCGGACAATATTTACGGTTGGGGAGGAAATAACTCAAGTGGGATTAATTTCCACGATCCCGCCGCGTTAAAAAAACTAGAAGGAAGCAGAATGTTATAAAGGAATTCCGGAAAAATATTTCCTCCCTCCACACCCCGGGAACCGCCTCCTTCTCACTCGTATGTGACACGGAAGCATTAAGGCGGCCGGTTCCTGAACCCCTCCCCGACTACTAAGCGTGGTAGGCGGCGCAGATGTCATTTTCGTCACTCGTAAACATGGGGAAGGTGTCTCGGTCGATTCAACGGATAAGAGACGGGGCTCCTCATGTTGGAAGGGCTCAAGGGAGATCGTACAAGGTGCCTTTTTTCATTTATTTATATATATAAAAGGATCTTTTCACCTGTGCCCCCCCGCTCTGCCCGGCTCCTATTTCCAACCCACCCTCCGACCCTCGCCCTCTCGTCTGAGCCCCCGTCTCCCCTCTCTCAACCTCCCTCTGGACTTGCACCCTGACCCCGGCCTCCTTGAAATTATTACACTCGCGCCTACCTAGTGGGGGAGGGGTGTTTTCCAAGATGGTGCCTCGTCTTTCGTCTGGTCCTCCTTCGACGACACCCCACCCAATCCCTCCCCCAAATACCGTCTCCACACCCGGAGTCTTGACTTGTACCCAGCATCGGTCAGCTGTGGCTGTTAAGGTTCTGCCCGTAAAGAAGGCATCCACGGCCGCTGCAGAGAGGAGAGACATCCCCGAGTATCTCGCTAGTCCTCTTATTCTCCAGCTTATTTTTCGGCGCTGTCAAGATGGTCTAGTCCGCTCACGGTTCTTGAGGCTGTGGACAGCCAACCAGTTTCCACCTGTAATCTGACTAAATGCTTAGGTGAATCTGTTTGTTTGATTAATTTTTTGATAAGCAACCTTTGTTCCCCATATTTTGTTAACCTTTGTCCACCTAAGCCTTCTTTCCCCACCTCCTCGTCCTAGGCAAACTTGACCATGGTCAAGAGGTACATAGCTATACCTACCACGATGTTACGCGTACCTTGAGAGTGACTGAAAATATTGAGAAAAAATACTGAAAAAAATAATACTGATAGAGAATGAATCGAAAACTGAGGCGGATACTTTTCATAATAAATCAGTATGAAAAATTGCAATACTTATCTTTTACTATGGAGTGTATGCTCTGTGTAAATCCTCCCACGGTGCAAACCATAATTGATTGGTTAGCTCATTTTGGTGCCTTCAGTACAGAAGCATCAGGGTTAGACCACAGTTTTTCAGACTATTGGCTGGTTTTGATCAGAAAGTCTAGTGATCAATGCTAACTAGAGCTCGAAGAGTAAAGCTCTCGGTTATGACCCATAAGGTATCGGGTTCAAATTTAAATGAAGCCCCACTGCAATCCTCGCAATGCAATGTTTTACTGAGAATTTCCAAACTAACCGTCGGTTGTCAAGTTAAAGGAGTTACCTCCCCCAACCATTGCTGTATGGATTTCAACAGCTAATTGGCTGGCTATACGGTAAAAACTATCCCGTTTTTCTTTAAATTTAGTTAACGATCGCAGTCTATCTTCTCCTTAACTGCAAACGCCGTAATTCCATCTTTATGGAAAAGCGAGGGAATGTGCAGTGGTTGAAGGCTGAGGGCATACTTTTCTGAGAGTTAAAAGTAACGGTCAGAAGGATATTCACCGTTGTTTTAGGATATGTGATATAGGTAGTTTTGATGATTATTAACAGAAGGCACTCCGGAACTTAAGAAATACTAATTTCCCTTGTACAATGGTTGCTATAGCTTTGGATAAGGGAGAGAGTTGCTTAAGAGTGGATCAGTATCTACCTCAGAGATTCAATTATTATCTTCAGATACTACCACGAACTATAGTAATTCCTCCGCAGATTATATATTTCTACCACCTGTCACAGCTATATGTAATCCACGGTAAAATCTCAATGAGCCGTGGGAGATACGAGCGTACATACCCATCACGCAGTTCCCTTTCGGGATAGGGACCAGTCAATAGAGCTTAAATCTCGGTGTTGGGTCTGTAAAATTGGCTCTGTTTGCCCTATCTTAGCATATTGCCCTATGGGTGTGATAATTAAACAGAAGAAAAATCATTCGCTTTGACTCGAAGCCGGATCCGTCAGACCAGACAAACATTTCGTTGGCTTTGTAAGAGGAATGAAATCCCTCAAACGTAAATCCTGGACGAAGCGAGCGTTCGAACGATGATAATTACTGGTCCTTCGCCGGATAACCAAATATTTGCCCAATAAATTGTACCTGATGTTTAATAGCCATAAGGAATTGGAAGTGGTAGTTGTGGGATACAGATAAAAATACAGCAATTTTGGTGCATTCCCTACAGCTTTTTTAAATTTCCACCGACGTCTTAAGTTTTGTATAAACTAATAAAAGTGAATAAAATCAGATGAAAAAACGTTTTACGCATCGAAATATGATGATATGTATTTCTTTAAGGTCTAATTCCCGCGTCATTGCGATGGAAATTCACGGCAGCCTGCACGAAATTTCTCTGCAATTAGGTAGCGACTCACCTTCATGGCATTGGGGCCTAGTTAAACGCACATTAGCATTGCCATAGCCTTAGGTTTGGCTCCACTTTTGTTATTCTTGTTGAAACATGATAAGAATGAATATTATCTCAAAAGGGGGCTATTAATATCCAAGCACGGACGTAAAGGCTTCTCAAGAGGAAGCGTCTTCGCTTCTACCTGGAACTCAGTGTATCTTTAATTTCCTCTTCGGGTTGTTTTTTGTTCAAGATGGGAGATGCAGGAAATTTGGTGCTCTTAGAGGAGGGGTGGCTGTTCAGTTGGAGGAGGGGGAATTGGGGAGGGGGAAGGGGTGGTGGGCGGGTCAGCCCCTGTAGAGGAGGGGGGGGACGAAGGGGAGGCGGGTAGGAAAGGGAAAGAGGAGGGGAGCAGCTGATGGCTGAGCCAGTGATGGCAGAACAGGCCATTTGGAAACGATCAGCAGGAGATAGGCGCGAAAGAATCAAGGAATATTCGGTTTGCGATGTCATCTGTTGCTGAGAATATACATTAATTCCGTAAATGATCACGTTTAACTGAGAATTATCAAAGAGAATCCTCATTCCGGTTGGTTGGTCATTTGGGGAAGACAACCAACAACTGAAGCCAACTGCGCCATTGAGTACGGTTGGATTGGCGGTTTAGGTGAGGTTTATATGAGGAATTGAGGAAGGATGGATAAAAACCAGGTGCTGGCAGTAACATTCCTCTAGCGAAAGACGCCATGTAGTCAATAGGAGTCCAAGGAGACCAATACCCATTCTGGGGACGGAGAACTACTATTAAAAGGCTCTCCACATATCACCAAAATAGATAATTGAATTCTGCTGAAAAGTTATGGGTGCCGGATTTGGAAATCTGAAAATATGGATGCATAACCAGTACTTCAACTACCACGCCAACACAAGTTCCCTCTCATTCATGATTTTCAGCAACTCCAAGAAAATTATATGATTTATTTTCATTTTTCTCAGTTATCAACCAGATAACGATGTGAGGCGAACGACGACGATAGCATGTGAGTACGACCGACATGTTGCAACATCGGTTAGTTTGTCACGTGACAAAAATCAACGGGATTACTACAATAACAAAGGAAAAGAGAAATGAAATTTAAGTTTAAATAAAAGGTATTTTGCTTATTTTTAAAGGGAATATGATAACTTTAAAATAGTTTGGCAAGTAAGCTTAAAATTAAAGGTACAGGCGTTTCACGGGACCAAGGATATCCGTAGCTGGTCAAGAAGGCTGAAACGGACGGCTAGAGAAGGCCATTTGGAGAACGCCTAGCAACGCCAGCAGTGACTCAAAACGGTTTTCCGTAGAGCTTACAGGAGGAAAACCGGGATAAAAGAAAATAATTATAAAATGCTTTGGGGCAGAATTATTTGATTTGGAGACAAACAAACGGAAACTGTGGAAAGGATAATGTAATATCTGTGAGCTTGCATGAACGACCTCTATGTGCGATTATTTTGTATTTCCAAAGTTATTATCTATATTTTGATAAGTGCTGGAATTATTTTCCTTTTCATTATTTGCAGGCTGTAAATTTTATTGATTTTAACTCACTTGTGATGATAACTCTGCATAACACATTGTACCAACGGCAGCCGGGCAAGATGAACCGAAGGTAAGGTCGTTTAAACAAAGTAATGCAAAGAGGAGTGTCAAAACCTCTTAACTAGGTTATTACGCTAAACATTAAAGCAAATAAATGCAGAAGCCCCTTCACCCAACAATGGACTCATCTATGACTCACTTATCTGAACAGCACAGTTTAGAGGCGACCTCATGAATTATTATTACACGGGCGGCTTAATTTTATCACACGCGCATTTGTTTTTCCATTCATTATAGTGAAAAATTCACAATCATTTTAAAATGGGCCAAGAGTATCCTCAATTCTCCTGCTTATAACGTGAACAAGTTTTTAACCAATTTTGGCGAAGGGTTTCAATGTCAGAACTTTAAAACCCCATCAACTCGAAGATTGAGATTTTATTAGTTTTTAGAATCAATTTTGTCTTTGTGTAGCTTCTCTCCAAAGAGACCTTCTTCTACTTATCTGATCAAGATCCGACGGTAAACTATATTTACCTTTTTCAGGCGAAGTGTTACTCGTAAAATTTTGAAATTAAAGAATATACCTATGCTTATCATAATATCTGCAATCGTAACCATATTTCGTTTCAAAGAATATTCCGTACGTTAATATGTAACCTTGAGGGTGAGGAAAACTTGATGTTTTTAAGCGATCCATTTTCGTTCCATATTTTTTTTATCATTCCCATCATACAAATATATTCGCACTTTTCACCCCCGATATCTGGGAATCAGACGTGCTTGCGACGGTTGTTGGTGTCGGGAAACCTCTGTGGGAGAAGGGTGAAAGGGGAGGGATTTGGAATTGGAGAAGACGGTGAGATGAAAGCGAATGTGTGACGTCACAGTGACTGCGCTTGAGGGAAAGGAGCGGAAACTGAGTTGACTCGAAAAAATCATCATCGTCCACCTTTGTCGGGAAGAGATGTTGGCATTCCTCGAACTGATATTTTTCAGACTCACGGAAGAGTAAAATTATTACTTTATTTGATTTCAAGTTTTTTTGAGCGGTTATTTAATTGTATTTCATGCGCTATTCACCGACTTAAACCCACATTTTACTTCAATTTCACCCACCGGTTTGCTTCGTTTCAGAAGCATAGTTACTGATTCTTCCGATACTGAATTTTATCGTCAAAACTATGTGTCTTATTTCTTTCAATCAAAGGAAACATTAATCTCTGAATCCCAAAATCCACGATCGGCCTGACTCCCTTGGTCACGTCTATCACTTACATGGGATAAAAAAAGCAGCTTGCGGAAGGGAAAAAAGTGGCAGAAATCAAAATGAGAAGTTAGCTGTCTAAATCAACGTCTGCATTACGCCTTGCACTCGGCCAAAAGAGGGTATCAGGATATCTTCCTCTCGCTGAGAATTAATTGATGAAATGTAAATTGAATACACTTGTGGGTCGTGATGAGTATTGATTTTTGAGATTAGGGTTTTTCATTGATCGACAGTAAGTACTTTTTCGGTCATTTGAGCATTTCTTCCTCTCTGGGGATTTTGCACCGGCTTTAAAAATACTCTTTTTTAGTCATAATTACGAATTATTCTTGAAGTATTTTTAATTTTTTCATGTTCAAATCGTAATGTTTTGTCGTTTTCAATATCATTCGCCGTCATTGTGCTACGCACCACTTTCAGAGCAATAGGTAAGTCTCCATGGTGTACTACCGTAGCACTACTACTCCCACTTTTATTTAGCCGTACTCCGAAAAGCGCGGGAAATGTGCTTGCTGACGAAAATCTACTTATGACGATGTTCCAAAAGATTAGACAATTACTTCGAACCATTTAATATATGTTACCGAAATATGCTACATTTTAATAGTCACTTTATCTTTATAAGGAAAATATATATGCATTTTGGAAATCTTATACATAATTTTAGTGAGGCGTTTTGGGCAATTATTTGGAAAACTTTACATAAATTAGTAACCCTATGTCCATCACTTTCTTTATCGATATGCACGTCCTGTCACCCGATTGGATGTAATAAAAAGACGATTTGACTCAAAGTTCTGAAAGATATGACTTACATTGGCTTCTCATTTTCATGTGATATACGAGTTCTAAAGGAGGTAAAGTCTCTGGTTGAAAAAAGTGCTAGTCAATTCCTAAATATAGGATATTAAGTTTTATACCTGTTTAAGCAATTACCTCCGCCGCGCAACCAACTGCCGCTAACATGATACACAAGGTGCTATTTATTTCAGAAGCATGTGATCCAGTTAAGACGCAAATAAATATTTTCACCTGGAATAGGCGTCCTCAGTTTTCGCGACCTTATACTTTTATAACAGCGCATTCCGGCGGTTTAAGAATATTTGTGGTTATGAGTGACGATTCATTAACTTATTTATAGAAAATATACGGGACTAACCAAGTCTTACATGACCTAATAACCTACTACATTTTTTCCCTTTTCTATGGGCATTGAAGAAGTTAGCACTGCTATTTACAAACAGATGACGATCGAAATTCGGGAGTACAAGCCTGTACATCTCGGAGGCTACGGATAAGTGAAAAGACCTGATGGCGTCGCCGCTGGTTGTAAAGCCAGGGACAGCATTTGACTGGGAGGCCCTGGAAGGTGAAGAGTGAAATGGAGCTCTGGGGAGACGGTGGCGGAATCCGGGCAGTTGGCTCCTCACAACAGGGAGTGGGTAGGTGGGAGTAGAGACCATGTATACTGTTGAAAGTGTCCAAGGAGGCGGGGAGGGAAAGGCTTAGCCAGGTACTACAACAACCGGTCTTTCTATCCTCTCTCTCTCCCTCCCATCTCTGCCTTCTCGGCCATTCCGAGCCTTCTTTGTCGGTCCACTGCTTCTTCTGCCCCCTCCTTCCCTTCCCCCGACCACTGTTCGCAGCATCCACCGCCCCTTCTACCAGAGAGCATCCACGTATTCCGCTTGGGTATGCCTGGAAACAAAAATGAAAAGAAGACGGAGGGGAAGAAACCTCTCCCTCCCCCCTTCCGCACCTCCCCCTTTCTTCCCATTCCCTCCCCACCCTCCGCCTCCCACTCCTTCGAGGGAAGGACGCATTGGACCAAATGGACATTACTCCCAGATATGCGGAGGGTAATAAAATTCGATTGGTAATTGGGATGTAAACGAATTCCTTGCGGAGGTCTAATCACCGGTGTGGTATTGAGGGTTAGGTGGGGGGTGGGGTGGAATCGGGAGGGGAAAGGGGTGGGTGGAGAGGCAGCATTATCAATGAGACTGAACCCTCCCCTACCACGCGCTGGAGCCTCTTCAAGGGTTGGGGCAAGAGCATGCAGGAGAGGATGTGGAGGGAGAAACGGCAAAAGGTTTGCATCGCAACCTACGCCTCTTCTTGCGATCTGACCATTCCTAGCTCTCCTCATTCCGGGACGCGGAGAGCAGAGATTATTCGTTCGAGAAATATTCCTCGCAACTCGCTCCGATGTTCTGCGAATGTTTCCAGTGATCTTCCAGTTTGGTCTTAAGTCGCGCGCCCTTTAAATCTTTCACGATTGCGGCGTTAACTGCGGCAGCGAATATTTCAGTGCCCGAGTGAGCAAAAACATCGTGTCGTGATTACACCCATCAATTCCATTCGCACAAATAGGTCAAAGTGTGTAACATGGTCCTTCACCGACGAATTGCTAGTTTACGTGTTTTCCATGCAAGCTAATGGAGTAGGTACTGAGAAAGGTAAAATGTTGTTTTCAGTGTTCATAAGTTGCAATGTCGACCACTTCCACCTTGGCGATGTTTTACGTCGATGACGAAATATATCATTTTTAATGCGCATTTAATATCTGAAGACATAGGTATAAATCCATTGTAAATTAGCATTTATGCAATAGTATCATCTAATAAAGCGTGTCATGGATGATGATTTAATCCTTTTTTTGCTATCCTGAAAGTATCCTAATTATTAATTTTTCCTAATAAATTTTATGACCATTTTACGGTTTAGATATATATTATACCGAGAAAATTTAACAATGATTTATGATCTAATGGCACCTAGAGAATGCTCCCATACACATGCTCTTAGTCATGGAAGAGCGTTTCTAATAATCCTCATTTATGTTACAATACCTCGATATTTCTTAACTTAATTTGTTGATTCGGTGAGTCTACACGCATTATTATTGAATTATTTGCTGGAGAAGGAAATCTGAGAAGTTTTCGTGAGTAAAATATAGTACATTTTTACATGATGACCAAGGATGGAGTTTGAACCAATGATGGCAGTTTATAAAGATATATTTCTTCATTTTCTTGTCCGGGCGTGCATATTTCTGCAAATAGGGACACTCACTCTCTCTTCCTCCGAGTTGCCCGTCTCCGCACGCCTCGAATGCAAATCTATCCCGCCTCTATACGGAGTCTCACCTTATTGGGCGATTCCTATCTCCCTCCAAGGATCCGGTGGAGCCCACCAATTAGGATTTGCTCGCGATCTTCTTTTTCGCCAGGTGGCTCGGGGTCCCGCCGCCTCACAGCGCCGCCTCATCTCTCCACGCAACGCCGTCTCGCTGAATTGGTCGCATAATTGTCTGCGTCGTGGAGTGGGAGGGAGGGTAGGTGGGGGGAGAGGGTTGGAAGAAGAAGAAAAAGGAAGCCAAAGACGGCCACCCCGTTGGGTGCTGAGTTGTTCCCACCCGACTATCGAGATATGGCCATCACTTGTCGAAGCGGGGGAGGTTAGTTACTTGATAAGACGCACGTAAAAAAAACACCAACTATCGCCGCGAAATAATGCCGCGTGTTTGTTTTGAGGGCCGCTTGTTGAGTGTGGGAACGCGCACAGAGTCACGTACCTTTATCGCACCTTATTAAATCCCCTGTCGTTACGATTCATGGATATTTTATCGAATGTAAACGAAGAGGTTCAAGCGTTTCATAGACTTAAAAGAGGTGCGAAAAGTATTATCACGCCATGCGTGAGCACATCATTGGAAATGTATATTCTACCCTTGTACTTTCCGGCTTCGTATAATTTTATTTATTTTATTTTTATTTATTCACCTTAAAAACTGTACACTCCATATCAGGTGTTGTCACATAATATACTCATACAAACATACATATAGCATTAGCATACATATATACATACATACATGCATGCATATTCCCCTCCTACATTTCACGAAGATTACATTCACAATACTATTCAATGGAAAACGAACCTTATCAGCCAATCTCTTAACCTCCTCCTAAATTGAATAGTATCTTCTGCTTTCATCTAGGCTGGTGACATGTTATTCATTCTGACATGTACCTTGTGAAAGGATTTATAATTTAATGACAATCTACAATAATCAACGCTCAAATTATCTCTACACCTCGTGTTATGATTATGTATAGTAGATCTGCAGGCAATAGTCTCCAGATTCTCCTTCATATAGAGAAGTACTCCAAATACATATAAGCTATGTACAGCCATAATTCCAAGTTGGGTAAAAAGAGTCAGTGGTTAATTATGTGAGCATTAGCAATAATTCTGATAGCTCTCTTTTGTAACAAGAAATTTTGCTTAACCAAAGTAGCATGCCCCCAAAGTTTAACCCCATACTTTATATGGTTAAAAAAGATGCAAAGTAGAGTGACCTGAGATACTGAGTAGAAATCAGTGATTTTAGCTTTCATAGCATGTATATAGCCTTGCTTAACTTGTTGCAGAATATATTAATCCGTACTTTCATATTCTGCTGACAACCCAACTTGACTAAGACCTTCTCCTTTGCTTTTTTCCCACTTCTTTTTACGTAGCTTCGGATGAAATCTGTAAATGTTTAAATTAAGAATTACCGAAATATGACAGTCGTACTTTAGTATATAATGTGGTTATCTTCCCTCCGCTTCCGAATTTTGACGGACGCTAGATCAACTTATCTACTTCCTCGACGGTTTGAGTAATGTGTGTGTGGTACTGTTTGATATCACTCACTCAGTGATTCAACCCGAAGGTTGGTTCGGATAGTTGAGGGTAGAGCTCACCCTGGACAAAGCCACAGGCGTGTGAATTTCACAAATTCAGGGTAGGAGGGCCAGTTCCTTTCCCTGATCCACCTCGCACTCCGAGGATTTTTTTTGTTCGGGGGCTTCGAAAGGATTCACCCGGATTTTATTTGAACCCGGGATCCTTCGATCGGTAGCCAAGAACTCTACCCACAAGGCCGCCACGCTCCTCACTGTTTGATATAGGGTACTTATATTGCAAGAAAATAAACAACTTTAACTGAGCTGAAAACATTTATACCGACTAAATGTTGAAACTCACAAGCATAATTTTCAGTGACCTCTGATACCATTTTTGCAATGGAAATTCTAATTGAAACAGCTCTACGTGTGAATGAATAAATTACTATGTTACACCGAGTGCTCCTGGTAAGTGAGTAGTTTACCATAAACTCTAATGGACTTAATTAATTGAGAGTGAAACTTAAAATGTACATTATCATGCATACATATAGAAAGAGAAAACAGAGCAACAGAGATGTCTTTGAAGTTCTAAAACAAATTAACACCTTCACTAAGATCACTAATTGGCAGAGAATTTTGTTGTCGAGCAGTAATTCAAATTACTCCGTCATATCCGTCATTACTCCGTCATCTCCATCTATACTCCGTCATCTTTGAAAATCATATCGTGTTCGACTTAAATGTACCATGAAATTACTCCTTTTAATTACTCCTTTTTGTTAATAATATAACAATTTTAGTTTCTGTGGAGCCTAAAGATACAAATTTTGCTGACATATTGAAATTCATCGGAGTCTCACACTGTAACTTACAATTAGTCAAATAAACCGAAAGAGAGGCTTTTAAATGCTATACAATTCCCTGCAAATGTTTTCTTTGGATAAATTTCTTACGTGTCTCAAAGTGATTGGTAATGACATTTGAAGTCAATTCCAAATACTCGGGCGATAAGGCGTGGAATTTATACATGATACGGTTGGAGAGTTTAAAGCAATTTTCCACAGTTAAAAGTTTTTAAAAGACTTTATTATGTCCTAGGTTTCAATGTTATTAACATTATCTTTAGGTGATGTTAATAACATTGAAGATGGTGTTAATGGCATTGATGTTAATGATGGGCCTGAAAATAATGCTAATAACATTAAAATCTATGTCGTAATAAAGTCTTTTTAAAGCCTTTAACTGTGGAAAATAGCTTTAAACTCTCCGACCGTAACATTCGAAGTAGATTCATTGACACTACGTATCTACCCAATAGGATGTTGACACAAGCCCTAGTAGAGTGATATATTCACCGAGGATATCTGATGTCGAGACAAAATGCTTTCAAATCTGCCGTCGTCCAGGTGTGCTTCTCTCAATTTTATGCTTCACCTTAAGGTCTTCCCTTAACATCTCAAATAGACCCGTCATCACTACCAGAGCCTTCCATCCAAGACCCCATAACTCACCTCAAGTGCTACTTAATAATCTCTTTAGTGAAATATAAGGCACCACCCCAGTGTTTTTAAGGACGAAAAGGGACCTTTTTCCTAACTGAATATCTACTCGAGAGCACTTAACTGGCAGCAGGACAATTTCGTCCGGGAAAGGAGCGCCCCTTCAGCTTGTGGCCTCACCTAAGGCGGTCGCGTGCCCCTTATTGCAAGAATCGCCTCGAAATCTCCGAGAAAAAGAGCCTATATAAAAGGTCCCCCAGTCCTCGTCCGTAATGCACCCTTAATGCAAAAGGCAGCGCTCTCGAACCCTCGGGGCCGGCCTCGCAGTTTTACTGGTAGCACAATTTAATCCCTGGTTATTTCCTATCCCTCTGAGGCAATTGCAACAGCTCCTCACGCGACCCAAGAGCGGCCGTGAGTCAGTTTTAAGGGGGAGGGGTTTTCCTTCCCTTGAAACTATGACTCCCCCCCCCCGCCCCCCAAACTGCCTTACGGAAAATATAGGCAGGTAGTTCCCACGTTACCAAAAGTCCTTAAAAACATTCCGCCCAACCCAGCCTCCCGCTCTCACACCCCCCCCCCCCCCCCCTGCCCCCAACCCCACCTTAGCACAACAACCGCACCACCACACGGGTCGTTACCGGAACAGCCAATTTTCCGAATTATAGCAACGAGGCGGGCATCTGAATGGTGGGAGGGGTGGCGACTCTCTGCGCCGTGTTTTGTGGGCCGGGAAGCATTGAAAATGACTATCATCAGGAGGCGGGAGGTAGCGGTGTGGCCGGGAAACTGGGCGGGCGGTGGAGGGAGGAGGGTTATGGGAGCGGGGTGTGGCGGGAGGGAATTTAAGTCTTGAAGTAGGGGGGAGTAGGGTAGCATTAAGTCCTCTCCCCTCGGGGCACGGAGGGAAGACGGGAGAATGGGGTGGAAATAAAAAGATTTGAGGAAGGGAGAGAGAAACGGGGAGGAATCGTCATTATGGCTCGTTACCGAGGTAGTCGGAGCGATCTCCCGTTTTTGGGGGTTTTCTAGAAGTCCAAAGGGCTCTCTCCCTTCTCGGCACGGAGTTTCCTCGCGTGTCATTAAGTTCCCTCCTTCCTCGGCTCCCACTCCTCTCCTCCTCCTCCCAATGCCCTGAACCCTTTCCTCTCTGCCTCGCAACGGCCGATACTCGCCACCAATCCGAGCGTCCCTTCAATCCTCTCCTCCATCTCCACGAAGCCTCTCGAACTTGACTCAGCCCTCCCCTTTCGGGAGGAGATAGCGTCAAAGTTGCTACGAAAATTAAAGGGTTGCGCATCTCTCTTGCGGGTTGCGATCGAGGTTGATACACTCCTAAAAACATGAAGGGGTTCATCTTCTGATTCGAGCGTTCGTTTTTTTTCCCCTCTCATGCCTGCCCAGGGAAAATCCCTGTTGTCCGACCAATCAAGAAGGGGGAGGTGGCAATTGGATCGCCCTCTCGATTCCCGGACCATCCTCTTGATACTTATTATCCCCCACGCCGAATAACATCCTTCTCGTTTCGTTCTTCAAATGTCGACCACACAGCTTCCTCTTCTGTTTCACGAACGGCCTTCCTATAATCCACGCTCGTCATATTTTTTTTTCTTTTCGTTTCTCGTTTCCTTCGGCCCTCTGCCGAGACGAGAGCGCCACGTATAGGAAATGAGTCGAAGCGCTTTCCGTTGCTCTTTTTTTTCTTTCGGCGCGCTTCCCATTCCCTCCCTTTTTTCACTTTTTTTTCGTTCCGTTTCCACAGACGGCAGAGGGCGAGAGAGAGAATTTTATGATTTCGAAGAACGTTCAAAGTACTTACCTTAGTCTCGGATTTTTTTTCCTTTTTTTCATCTCCGTTTCAACCTTTCCCTCGTCTACGGTATGGCGGAGAAGTCCATTTTGTGGGCTCACTGGTTTTTAAAATGGCTTCCCCGATTCGATGATTGCAGCTTTAGCTTTTTCACAAGGTTGTAAGCAGCAAAGGTTATATTCTCATGGGGGAAAGAGGTGATTTGGAAAGAATCGGATAGTCGTATGGGTGAAATCGTTTGCCCAACGATGAACTTGGGTGAGATACAATTAAGAAATGCTTGTTTGCAGTTTCCGACGTCGGATGAATTTTAGCAAACGTCGAGTTTAATTAACCATTATAATATTATAGTCTTTCATAGCTCTAAGGCTGTCTCCTCTTTTTATTTGTGATGGAGAGCTATATCCTCTTTATTTTTGTACTGACATTGCAATTAGTAAAGTATTAGGTGGAAACCTCTGAACTCTTCGAACTAGTATGCAACGGCAAAATTTTAGGCAACGGTGTAGATGAATATCAATGAAAATAAATTTATTAATACTGAAAATTTAAGTACTATAGGAATATAAATTTACAATTTCAATTAAGACTTGAGTTATTACTGAGTATAAAATACATTTCTGAAGCATTTAAAAAAATAAATTAAGTGAGACATTGACCCAATTACTTACAAATATCTTTAAATGGAAGAAAGGTGATAAGTCTGCTGGTGTGATCTGGCAATATTTCTTCTATAAGTAGACATCAACATTTCTTGTCGAAGCTTGGACAGAACAGTATTTTCTTACTTATTGACAGCATGTGAAGGTGGAATCTACCTCTAGGCATAAAGCTATGGACTCGCATAGACCAGCATTAACAGAACTGGTAAATCTAATGTGGATAATTCATAAATAAATGATAGTGCTCGCTAATTGTAGTTGAGCATTTTATGCTAATGTAAATGAAAATGTTTTGCAATAATTGCTAAGCTTTTATTGTTTTTTTTCTAAAATCTGTTTTGGCAACAATTGTAACATTTTAATGAAAACAATTCGCTGTTGTTTTGGTCGTAAACTAGTTATGAGATACAAAATGCTCTTCCACAGAAAAATACGCGAACTTGGGTACAAAACATGGAATTTTTGGATGGATGCATGGTTCTCGGTACCATGGGAGAAACCAAAAGTTTTTCTTTTCATTTTTACTTATTAATGCGCGCAGGAATAAAAGTAAAAATTTAAGCACGATGCCCAGCTGATTTCAGCATTAGTTTTGGATTTCATTTATATTCTTGAAAGTACAAGGCGTTCAGCGTGAATGGTGCGTTTATAGCGTATAGAGGTCACGTTCGAGATTCTCTGGTTTTGACTTGCGTGGTATAGCTGGTAAGAAAAACTCAACGGTTACCGAAAACGTCAACTCGCCGTGCCGTGGCATCTTATGTATGTACCGATAAAGATTCTTTACATGCTCAGCTTTAATTCTCCACAAAATGTGAAAGGTTCCCTACCTTTAACAAGCTTAATGGGCCCAATGCAATTGGAGGTGAATGCTATTGCAAAAAAAACCAACACGGACATTATTGAGCGTATCTACGCCTGAGAAAAAATCCAGCGTCCTTTATTCGAACAGCTGAGTACGAAGCAGATTGAAGTCCCCACAGTAAAGATCCTCAGAAATTAGTATTGGATAGTATGTTATATTTAAAGTTAATGGAAATGATGTGTAATTGCAAACATAAGGTGCAACATACAGAACTAGAAATAACTCTTCCCCCTGGTCAGACTGCTATTGCAGCCGGCATCTGTGAAGCTCACCAGATCCATTTACATATATCTTTAGAATTAGCGCATAACGGATTGGAAATATTTATGAAATGGCTTCATTAGAACTCTACCCCAGAGCCACGACAGAACCAATGTACTGACGAGAGAACGCGAGAGCGGATGGGAGGAGTTTGAGATGAGGGAGGAGTGGAGAATGTTAAGGATACGAGTCACAAGGTGCGTGGATAGCAAACGGTGGAGTGCTGATTGGGTAAGAAGGGGAAGCAGCTACAGCTTATTTGGAAGAGGCAGAGAAAAAGAATACAATTTGTACTAAGAATAAGATTAGGTAGCATAATCAAGGCAGTGAGAGAAGGGAGGATGTTTGATCGGTGGAGGATGGAGAAAAAATGAATGAAAAACTTTATA
Organism: Pyrrhosoma nymphula; assembly: GCA_963573305.1. NCBI lineage: Eukaryota > Metazoa > Arthropoda > Insecta > Odonata > Coenagrionidae > Pyrrhosoma > Pyrrhosoma nymphula. The sequence continues at coordinate 87,151,614 of OY754338.1, forward strand.
GACAAAATGAGGACAAGTAGAAAACATACTAACCTGACGAAGATATAAAGATGTGTCTGTGGCTACAGAAGAACAGACAGCAGTTCTTATACGTCCATCGGAATATTCCTAAAGCAAAAAACTATATCTACTAATATCTAGTAATGATAAAAATACCACATGCATATTCGATGGAAATCACCCACGGGTAGAGATGGGCCACCCTTAAAATTACCGTGGTAATTTTCGTGAATTACTATGGTATTTTTCGTAATTTACCGCAAGCCTTGAAATTCACCTTAATAGTTGGTAATTTTCTAGATATTTCACCTATTTTTGATATAATTTTTCATACAGATGAAGGCCCAACATGTTCTTTTAAGCAAAGTCCACAATTCCTACGTATTTAATTATAAATTGAGTCTTGTACAACTCATTTTTTGAATAATTTAATTAAATTATAGCATTATAGAGTAATGTAATAAAATATTCTTCTTGAAAATTTCTCATACTTTGATAAAACAAGCCAGATTGCGTGTTGCTGATGTATTTATTTTTACAATTTTTAAAATTTATAATAGATTAATGTTTTATTATGTATGGTATAAACAATTATTTCCTTCCTATTGCTATTAGTTTTCTTATTTAACCATAAATTTGCTGTTAAATACTTAAAACTAAAAAATACTGGAAAATTACGTTAATTTTCTAAAATTACCGTAATTTACTGCGGTAATATACCTCAGATGAAAATTAAGGTAATTTTCCCATCCCTACCCACGGGCCACTGGTTAAAGCGCAGTTAAATAGTTCTGCGCCAGTTTCAAGGTGATGTACGTTTCGATTTTACTACAAACGTGTGGCGAACTCCATCATACTGTTGTGAGTTAGAGAATAAAAGTGAAAGAGCGACAGAAATATCGTAGGACCTCAGAGGCTTAAAATATCTTCCTTTCCATACAATGGGAAGGACCAAAATACTTGTCAACAATATTGCCTAATAGGCCGGGCATTAGTAAGGTAACCTAATTCATAGAATCTACACACATCGCTCTTTTTTGTAACTAGAACTAACACAGCATCTGGCATTCCCATAATGGTTGAAATAACTGACACGTTGGAATGCGTCGGTCTAGCCACAATTATTCATTTATTGCAAGTTTATTATTTTATTTTATTTATTTATTTATTTATTATTGCTGATGATTTTTCGACTGAAACATGAATTTATTTAATTACAATTGATTGATAGTATCTATAGCGATCAGAGCAACTTAAACTTGAACTTATTTAATTACAATTTATCAGTATCTATAGAGATCGAAACTCTCAAATTATACCATTTTTACCTGAATTAGAGTCATTTATAGTTTAAAAAGTTATATAATTTCTATTGGTGATCTTAATATAAATATGATGGTATCCACGAATTACTGTTTTTATAATTTAGACTTGATGAATTCCTTAGGGTTATCGTGCTTAACTGATTCGCCAATTAGGGTAACATCAAAATTTGCTACTTGTACTGATCATTTGTTTATTAGGTTAAATGAAATGTGCATGTTGACCTTAGATTTGATTCGTGAAGAAATAACTGACCAATCAATGATACACTTCTATATCTGCATTAAGGTGACATTAAGCAAAGAAAGAATAGCCCCAGCTCCGGCCAAAACTAAGTCGGCGTCGGCTTAAGTCTATTATTTTTGTGAAAGGCATTACAACTACAGGCACATGAAGATCTCCATAGTTCAGAGCTACATTCGATTGAAGTAGTGTTGTGCCTAATTTACTCTCCATACAGCTTCCAAATAGGGATCGAGATTGCTTGAAAGAATGTCCACTATCCTCAGGACTCGAACCCGGCCCACCAGGATGGGACGTGGGCACTCGATCCAACTCTTCTGCCAAATCCCCGTCCCCGTTATCATTTCCGCGGGTGAGGAATGTGGGTGGGGTGGTTCTCGCGGGAGGTGTCGCTCGTGCCGGAGGGAATTGTGGGCTGGCTGGAGCAGAATGGCATCCATCACGAGAGAGGGCGCGCTAATGCGGGGGCGTGGGCCGGGAGATCAAGGGGCGCCAAGAGGTAGAAACAAAAGAACCGCGGACGAAACGGAGACGCCGTAATTACAGCGCGTAGCACCGAAGGTCGAGTGAGCGTTCCCAAGTCACGTGGTTCGAGGGCCCAGAGCGAGGAGATAGAACAACAGGAAGTATGTTCATCTACAGACTGCCCTGGGAGCCTCGGTAAGGACAGAGGAGAGGGAGGGGAGAGTACACGAGCCACGGAAAAGGAGAGAATAGGAAAATGGAGCAACACAAGGTTTTTGTACTTTGTAAAAATAGATGTATAAAGTGTACTCTTACATGGCCTATAAGGATGGATTATAGTGGCAGCAAAACAATGGGAATTGGAAGGGAATGAAGATGTGGTGTTAAAAAATAATGATGAAAATCAATTGGACAGTGAAAATTACACATGAATGCGTCCTGCGAATATATATAAAAATATGTCAATACAAACTCAGAAGTAGAATAGAAAAACTTACACATGAATGCGTCCTGCGAATATATATAAAAATATGTCAATAAAAACTCAGAAGTAGAATAGAAAAACTTACTAGACACCAACTGCGACTAAAAAGCATCCTGGAAACAATAAAGGGAGGAGAAATGATAAAAGAGTATTGAGGAAGACTTCAAATGGCATGAAGCAAATTATAAGTAGCTTTAACTGAAGATAGGAGCGTGTGTGCTTCTAACAATAAGTGCTTACGCCGTCATTTTTGGTGCGTGCCTCGTCGATATACTTGCCGTCATTCCTGAAGCCGTCTCTATGAAAATCGCTAGATCGGTGGATATCATTTGCTAATTCGACGCTCTTTCCGATTATGTGCATTTTATTGTATTCATTCTGGGCTTTTTGTGAGAATGGGCTATAATCTGATTTTTTTTAATTTTCAATACATTCTTATTTGTTTTTCATCATAAAAATGTGCACAGAATTATATTACTTGCTTAACGAGACGGATATGAACAAGATCTTTCGTTTATCTCCAAAATCATCTCGCTAGCACGTAGTCACTAGATGTACTGCGAGGAAATTTTCGCTAACGCCCCAAAAAAGGCCACCAGGCACCGCAGACCCACCACCCGTACCTCACGATAACACGGCACCACCTCAAGATCATGCTCGCATTGTAATAGCATACCCGATCGAACGAGACCACGCTCATTTCAATTGTTTCATTATTCACGAAGATATATTACCGGGATGGGTCACCCTGCAAACGTTTCATCGCCGTTTCGGTCCGGGTCGAGCAGATTTTAAAGACGCATCCACGTCGTAAAGATAATTGAGTGGAGAGTAGTGTAGAGCCAATCCTCAGGTTAATGTGTGCTGATGATAAGGAGTATAACTTTGAACCTGAACCTTACCTAAGTATTTGTTTTAATTTGTTATAATTTGGTATAATTTTTGTTTAAATCTTTAATTTATTTGAATATGTAAATGTTGGATTGTTAAAATGTTTTGGGTTGTTAAGGCTTTGTTTTGAAGAGGAGGATGGGTTGTTGAGTAAGAAAGAGAGCACGACTGGAAGCTGCTCTGTACGAGTGAAAAGAATTACAGAATAAAGAAAGTAGAAAATAAGTGTTTCTAATTTGTAAACACCGTCCGACGCTACATGATGGATAAATTATTGTGATATTCTTTAAGTCTAAGTAATTAGAGAGTGTGGAAGTCTTTTGGAAGACTTTTGCCGTTCCTTTTTCGTTGCAGTGGTGAATGGTTCATGGGAGGAAAGATTTCTTACCTGACAGTTTACCTCTGTTATTCTGTCGCTAATTGCCATTTTTATGGATTGTGTTGTGAAAAATAAATATCCTTTCCATAGGAGAATCCTATAGTAGAAAAACAAAAAGAAATAATAAATATGACCGCGAAGGCTATGAAGGTGTTAAGAAGGTTGCATTATATTGATGTACGGTGAAATGACCGTAAAAGTGGATGCCGGAGAGGGTGCAGGATACCGAATTCTTTTGCCTGATATTATTCTGGGGAGATTGGTGTGACCTAGAGCCTCTGGGAATGACCTCAATGTGTCCCTCTCGCATTTAATGTGAGTTCTAGTGAGAGTGATTAAGGGAGATAGCGTAGGGAAGACGCCTCCTCTCCTTAGTGATGACAGTTTCCCCGCCGCGCCATAAATCAGGCATGCCTGATGAGTGCTTGACAATGGTTTTAAACCACTTCAGTGCAGCCGCAGAGCTATCCCTTTTATTGTATTGCCTTATTGCTTTAGATATGCTGTTTCTTCTTTCAGGTTTTGTAGCGCTGTTATGGCATAAATTCACTAACATTTTTCATTAAAAATTAACAACCGTTAAAAATGAATTTCAACTCGTGTTAACAGCCAAAAACTGTTGAACAATTCGTGTGAGTATAAAAAACCTTTTAGGGATACCTAAAAAAAGGTCCCGAATTTGTAAGCTGTGGTACGCAACCACCATTTTAATAATTAGCTAAAGACGATGCTCGGTCCTGGCCCAGAACAGCCCTTTGAAGGTGCAGAACTGGGTCTATATCTACATTCTATTCCACAATAGCACGTAGAAGAATGTGTTAGGATACCAATAATTTTTTTAAGCATAATTATTCGTCGTATTGAGTATTACGGTTATTTCTATGTGACATGAACCATTGGCGGACTGGAACAGAAGATAACACAGAATGTTTCGAAACTTGGCGCAGGAGGCGAATGCTGAAGATAAAATGTACGAATGGTATTAGAACTCAGGAAGTGTTCAGAAGAATAGAGGGGAACCATATTTGACACTCGCAGGAATAGATGGTCGAGATGTATAGGCTAAAGTCCGGGGAACAGTGAATTTTTCAGGAGCATAATAGAAGAGAGGAGAATACAAGAGATAGCACCACGAAGAAGACCGAGGGACAAATCCACAAGCTACTAAAACGGGATGAGAAACGGATGAACTACATGGACATGAAGGAGTTAATAACAATAATAACAGCCATTATTCATCATAAGAGTAACACATGGTACTATAGATGTCGTAAAAAAATACAAAATACAAATATTACACACATAAAAAATTACCTTACACACAAACTATAGATTCACCCTTCAAAATTCAAGATCAAAAAAGTCCTCCAGTGAGTACAAGGAGTTTGAAATTTGCCAATCCTCAATTGCACTTTGAAACCTACCTAAGATAGTTACTACAGCTGTATGGGGTAGCTTATTAAAAAACTTGATCGAAGGGTTGTTCGACTGATTGAAGGTTTTTTTCAGTCTGCACTGAATAAAATTTATATTATTTTTTGTCCTGGAATTATCATGAAAATGAGATCTTATGTTAGTGAAAATATTTAAATTATTTCTAACGTAAATTATACACTGAAAATTTTACAGATTAAATACTGTCATCAATTTTAGCATGCAAAAGAGTGGACGGCAGTGATCTCGGGAGCCAGAGCTGGATATCAACCTCACTGCTTTCGGTTAATTGACTTTGAAAGAAATCAAAGTTGGCAAGCTTCCAATATCCCTCAGGAACACATTTTTTAAGTCTCCTGATAGATAAAAATGACTTCGAAAGTTATTTACCATTAGTAGTAACATGAACATTCCAGATGAGCTTACAATAAATATTAAAAAGTTAGTTTTCGGAGAAATTGCCACAGGAAAAAATCGGCCTGGATCGGGAATCAAACCAACGCATTGCCGGGCCAATACCTAGGAAGCCTGGGTAGCGAAGTGGTCTGCGTATCGGGCAGATTTTTTCCTTTGACAATTTCTCCGTTATTTCATCACCGTATTTGCCCAGGCATGTATATCTTCATTCAAAAAGTTAGTTAGCTGAGGTGAGCTGATTTAAGTAGAGTTAGCTGAGGACGGGGTAGAATTGTGGGCAGTGGTCAACCTATCATAGGATTTATTGACTTATAATGAAGCATTTGTATTAAGTTCTTGACCGTGGTCCTGCTGTGGTCTCAAATTGTGCGCCGGAGTATTTTGACCTATCAGTCCTGGTGTCGTTTCTTCCTTATCTTATCTCCGTGATCTAGCCAGACAGTATGGGGAGGGAGGTAATCTTTTCGTTGTCCTAAGTTAACTTGGGCCACCTGTGCCTTTCTGTAAGTCATCTAGATAGCCGGTGCATGTTTGGAGAGACTCCCATCCCATTTTATCCAAAAGCCAAGTAACTCTGCTTTATCCATTTGGAGGTTTTGTAAATCCAGCGGGTCTCGCTTTAAACTTGCCTTGTTCCCCAAATCATCATATTCTACGATGGGCTCTAATTCGTGTATGTTCGTAGCTGGAATTATGGAAGCTGGAAATACTTAATGTAAAATATCATCTTTATCTGACTTTGTCATTATCTTATATCCATCAAAACGTTTACCAATGATTCTTACGTGTTCTTCTCATGATTACGCCCCAGGAGAGGTTTGCTGCAATTGTGACTACTTTGGTACTTGTTCATAATCTCTAAAGTTAATTTCGTATTTTTATACCCTGCGTTATGCAGTTGCTTCACGAAGCTCATAAAACCGGGAAAACTATCATATTTTGCCCAGATATGTTCACCATTTTGAAAAATTTTCTCAGTCGTTAGTTGGTAAAACTCCATCTGCTATAGATTTAACTTTTTTTGTACGGCATTGCTTCATTAGCCACTGGTAAAATGCAAACAATTGGGCAATTTCTAATTTCCTCCATGTAAATTTAGAACGAAAGTGGCCCGATCACTCTTCCTTGAGTCACATCCTATGTTTTCTGTCTTAGAATTGCCGTTTGCCTCCATATATGTTGCCATTTATTTCGGAAATGCGTTTAGTTGTCCCTCACATCAGAACTTTCTACAGGATCAAGAGTTTATCCCTTCGCCTGTCCACCTCCTGGCTTCTCCTTTGGCCACAGGACTGCTCGCGGTAGAAGGGAGCTGAATGGGCGGGCGCAGATGAGCCAACCTCACGATAGGAGAGCCTTGCCCATCCTCAAAGTTCTCACCATGCAGCCACTCACGGATCACCCTCGCCGTGACGCGTGCTCTAATGGCAGCGTGTAATCTTCAAGCTGCTCGGGACGTTGTCAAGCAACCGGCGCGGAGAAAGGGTGGGGTTGGGAAGCTTTTGAGAGGATGGATATTCGGGGGGAGTGACGGCGAGGAGGTAATAGCAGGGTACGAGGAAACAGGGCGGATGTGGGGTGGTTCTCCATTTGCAGGGGAGGAAGAAGGGGTGGGGAAGGGAGAGGAGGTGGAAGAAAGGGCGAGGGTGATCGAATAGAGGTGAGACGAAGCCGTGCCTCCGGTGAAACCCTAGTGGGCATGGCGGTCCGGAGCTGAATGCAAGCGATGATTGCGATGTTACATCAGTAAGAATTTGACTTCTCTCACCCACTAATGTGATGAACCAGGAGGTTTGCAGGAAAGGTGGAGATGACCCACTGCTGAGACGAAAAATTCACATTTTGCGGAGAGGCAGCTACTTTCCTAAATATCCCTTTCCTAACGGAGATTGCAACCTAAACGAGGAATTGAACCACGGACCTTTGGCTTGTCGGACCAATGCGCAGACCACTACGCTACCCAGGCTTCCTAATTCCGGTGGTAATGTTTGAGGATAGGTACAAGTGGACTGGATGTTAAACCCTTACGGACCATCAAAGATGGCAACGCAAGGGAACATTTCTCCCTTTCCTAATTGAAAGTGAGAGAGAGAGGCCTGAATCGACTCTTTTTAGAAAGAGGGATGTAATGCGCATTTAAATGTATGGAGGAGGTAAGCTTGGTGGGAAGGACGGCAGACCTCAAGATGAATTTGTGACGAGGAAATTCGAAACAGGCAATGATAGAAGGCATATGATGCCTTGAAGGGCATTAGTGACTTTTAAAGGCTGGCATTGGAGGGACATAAAAGGGTAAAAGATGGATAGGGAGAATGGGCCTGATTGAATGAAGAGCACTAGTGGTGATCAACTGTCGTCCTGATCTATTTTTGTAGCAGTGCATTGTTTTCGCTATTTCGCTGGTGGGAGAAGAGCTAAAAAAGTTTTTTATTATGTTTTCGACCTTTTTTTAACATGCTTAGTATAGTTCTTATCAATATGGATTACACTCCGAGAACTGCTTGTTCGGCGACAGGAAAGATTTTTTGGAACACTGCAGGATAAAGATCTTCTTCTTCCACAGCTCTACAGCCCGGTGTGGGCCTTGGTTTCCTCAGTTATATGCCCCCATTCGGCTCTCCTTTTTGCTTTCTCTCTCCATCTTCCAATCCCCATTATCTTCAGGTCCTCTTCAACGTTTTGCAGCCATGTTTTTCGTGGTCTTCCTCTCATCCTTCTCCCTTCCATATTGCTATTTATTAACAATTTGGGCATTCTATACTCTTCCATCCTTTCAAGATGGCCCAACCATGACAGTCGCAATGACTTTGAGAACCTAACTATATCGTTCTCTTCAAATATTTCAGTTACTTCATAGTTCATTCTTATTCTCCACGTTTCTCCTTCTTTTACTGGGCCATACATTCTCCTTATTATTTTCCTTTCAAATCTTCTTAATGTTTCTTCATCTTGTTTGAATAGGACCCATATCTCAGATCCATATGTAATTACTGGTGTTATCAATGTTTTATAAATTTTCAACTTAGTTTTCTTGGACAGAAGAGTTGATTTGAGGAGGGGTAAATTTGCAAAATAGGCCTTGTTACCTTGCATTATCCTATATCTCCTCAGAGATCGTATTTTCATTATTTACTATTACTCCAAGGTAGGTAAATTTTCTGACGCCCTCAAAATCGTAATTCCCAATAATTAGGTTTTGTAGCTCTCGTTTTTCCTGTGAAGAAAACATTTTCAAGTATTTGGTCGTATCTTCATTTACATTGAGGCACATTCTTTTCCCAATATCTTCAACGATAGCAAACATTTCTTTAAGATCCTTCACACTTCTTACTATTAGAGTTATGTCATCAGAATATGCAAAACCTTGTTTGGATTTATAAACAATAGTTCTCCTTAATTTCAATTCTTTCATTGCCTTGTGCAAAACCAAGTTAAATAGCACAGCTGAGAGAGCATCTCCTTGTCTAACCCCTGAGGTCACTTCAAAAGCGCTGCTTGTTCTACCCAAAACAAAGGCTTTACATTGGGATTCCTTCTGTGTTATCTCAACCAAATTAACCAGCTTTTGTGGAATACCATAACCTTTCAGAGCATGGATCATTTATCTTCCATTCACACTGTCGAAAGCTTGACGAAAGTCAATGAAGAGTATATGTAAATCAACGTTGTATTCGTAGCACTTTTCCATTGTTTGTCTCAATGCGAATATCTGATCAATGGTGCTTCTTCCACATCTAAGCCACACTGATATTCTTCTAGAATGTCTTCGGCATAGATACTTATTCGTTTCATGAGAATGCTAGTGAAGATTTTATATGCTACATTCAGTAACATAATGCATCTACAGTTATTGCAATTTAACTTATCACCTTTATTAAATATTGGGCAAATCAATCCAGTTCACTATTCTGGAAGCTCCTCTGATTTCCAAACACTACAGACCAGTTGGTGTAGTGCTCCCATTAGTTCTGGGCCTCCATTTTTTATCAATTCTGCTGATATACCATCTTCTCCTGGCGCCCTGTCATTTCTTTGCATTTTCACACTTTCAGTTACCTCCTCTATAGATGGGTTGGGTACATTCTGCTCTACACTATGAAGTAGTGGGTGCTCTTCGATCTCTGAGGATACTTCCTTATTAAGCAGTTCGTTGAAGTATTCTGCCCATCTTTCTATTATCTGATACTCATCCCCTATGACTTGGCCATTTTTGTTCTTACATGAGTTTAGTTTTGGGTGATATCCTTTGCTCATGTGTTTTACTGCTTGATAGAACTTCTTCCTTAAATTTTCATTGCTGAGCTGCTCTACAGTTTCTACCATATTTTTCAAATACTCTTTTTTCTTTCTTTTCAGTAATTTATCAGATTTTTTCCTGCTCTGTCGATATTTTTCTCTCGTTAATCTAGTCTTCCTTTGAAGCATAATGAATATGTTCTTATTTTTCTCGTCTATTGCAGCTTTACATTCACCATCGAACCATTCTGCATTCCTTTCTAGTTTAACTTTGCCAATTGTATCATTTGCTGTTGTTAAGAGAGTTTTTTTAAAATTCTTATCCATTGCTTTTCAACAGAATATTCCTCTCTCTCTCTCCCTCCACATTCCCAGCTAACTTTCTACTTAAATTTTCTTTGTATTTAGCGGCTTGTACAGGATCCCTTAAAATTTTGAAGTTCCATTTCTGTCTTTTAGGGCCATTGGCTTTCTCCAAGGCATCCAGTCGTTCTCTAAAATTTACTTTCATTAAGTGATGATCAGAGTCGCAGTTTGGTCCTCGTGCTGATCTTACATCTAATATGGAGGTTGAATGTCTCCTAGAAACAAGCACATGATCTATTTGGTTCACAATTCCAGTTCCTGGCATTTTCCAGGTACCTTTATGAATACGTTTATGTTCAAAACATGTGCTTTTAATAATTAGGTTGGGTGACAAAGCTAATTGGCAGAGTAGTCTTCCGTTTTCACTTGTTTCATCATGCAGGGAGTACTTTCCACCTATGTTGTGCAAAACGTCTTCCTTGTCAATTTTTGCATTGAAGTCTCCAAGAATGTGAAGGGCATGATATTTTGATATTTTCTTGCATTCCTTTTCCAAGTTATTATAGAATGCTTGCTTCTCTTGTTCTGAACTGTCCTCTATTGGGGCAAGTGCTGATATGATGTCAATATTTCGAAATTTTCTTTTTAATGTTAGCTTGCATAGTCTCTCCCCTAATGGATCAAATTTTATCACTCTATTCATTACACTACAGTTGATCATGAAGCCAGTTTCATATAACCCAGTTCTATGGCTGGGACCACTTTACACCTCTTTAAAATATTTTGTTGTCAATTCTGCTAGATCCTACCCATCTCACTTCTTGGAGAGCTATTACATCCAAACAGTATTTAAACATTTCATTGGAAATTTTATTCATCTTCCCTGGTTTTACCATGGTTCTTACATTCCAAGTCACTAGTTTCCGTATACTCATTGTTCGTGTCTGTTTGCCAGGTCGACATCTTAATGATCCATCATTATCCATCCGAGGCATAATTAGAGGTTTCATAGCATATATAGTTTTTACAGGGTATAGTTGCTAGCCCCATGCCTTACCCCCATCCTGGAGGACCGGGATTTGTGTACAGGGTTTACTCCCCTAGAGAGGTTTGCTTCTCAGCGGATAAGAGCCCCCTCTGCCCTATTGTTGTGAGGCACACTTTGTCTGGCGGTTCAGTTAAGACCTGTCCGGCAAGGGAGGCCCTACCAGTAGTTAAACTACCACCGGCATAGCTCTTGACATCATAACCACACGCAATCCTCACATAAAGTTTCTTCGAAAAGGCGGTGCCTCAAGGGGAGGCAGGATAAAGATCATTATACAAAATATGTGCCTTTGACTTGACTCTGTCTACAGACTAGAGCTCTCGACAGTTTGAACCACTAATTGTGACCTCGTTGCTCGAACATTAACTGAAAAAACTAGCATAAGTAACCATGCAAAAAGGATCAATCGCAAGAAATAAACCTTTCGGAAGGGAAGTTGCCATTTAACATTGAGGGTTCTCTTCAATCGAAGAAATGGTCTGTACTTGACGCAGCGTAAGCATTGCTTGAATTCGGTCAAAGTAAAATGGTCTCTTTGAGATATATTCACGTATTCACGTAATTGGTCCAAAAGGAGGAAAAAGTTTTTACTGCGATTGTAAATCGTAATTTGCGATTCGCAAGTTTCGGGAACAGTTTCATCAAGAAATTGCTCAAAATATTACTTAATAATCACCTAGGATTTTTGGTTGTCACATCATGAGATTATGTTGCAAACTTTGATCCTACCATACGCTAAATACCATTTAGATAACAGAAGTGTTTGTCACTCCTGATACAGTGAAATGAGGCACAGGAAACAAAGAGTGGTAATTTTTTCAGTATGATATTAATGCATTTTTACAGGAAGTGTCTTTTAGCATCATAGTGCTAAAAAAAAACTTAATGCAGAAATTCTTCAAGCTGATTTATTTTTCGATATAAATATGTTCACATATATTGATCAGAGCTGTATGTGTTTTATCGTGCGTGGAATATAAGACACCTTCTTAAGAGTCTTAAATCAACTATTAATTCTTATATAGCTCTATTCTAATAAGTATATTATAAGTGCTTTTTCACATTCAAGTAGGATCTTGATCTTATTTGGTGGCCTAACTTGCCTTTTAGGGATGCCTAACATCACTTCCTATATATTCATTGGCCAGAAAAGAAGGTTTCTCTTGTCTTGATTTTTGGGAATTAATTATAGTTTGCTTCAGTTTCTCACAACAATAGAATTACCTCCGGACACCTGACGTATGATTAAGCAATGGAACAATATTTCTGTAAGCTCATTCTTTCCAGTAAATTAGTAACTTTATTTAAAAGGAAAACCTTACTCTAACTATTAAGAAACCATTTTTCTGGAACGTTTGCTTAAGTGATATCATGTTTAAGTAATGAAAAAAATTGACCAATATCGCGCGATATGGTTAAAAAAGATATCATTATACCGAACCTTTTTCTCTCGCACTTTCATCATTGTTGAGAGAGTCGTCGTAAAAATGGAATCACGCTCTTCTTGGCCCATGTTCTCATCGCATGCAAAATGTCATCAACATCAATGTAGCAGACAAAATTTCTTTAAAAAATTATAAAGATGAGGAATAGTCCAAACGAGCATAAAGGTTTCAAAGCAGCAAATGAGGTAATTTCATCCAAAGTTGGGTCAACGTTTTCCATGAAAAAATATTAATCACTCATCAGGTTTTGATGTTAACTACTGTGAATAACTATAAGATATAATGTGTCAATTTCCAATGCTTAAATGATTTCAAAGTAAAGTAAAAATTCCCTACTACCTGATAACACGAATTTACAATATGTGGTGAGATTAGAGATAATAAATTTTTATGAAGGCGATAATTCAAGATGCGTAATTAAGGCAAAGACCATTGAAGACTAACGTTATTTTTTGTTTGCACGCCAGAAACTTAACTATTAAACATTTTTTCACACGGCTTTGATTTGGTATAACTATTAGTTTCCCCGTAAATTTGCCTCGAAAATATATTCAAGGGAACAAAACAGATTTTACGTGAGTTGGTAATTTGTCAATAACCAATCTTAGACTCGTTTTTGTTATTGCAAGTGCCACATGAGGTATCAAAGTAACCGCGGGTGTGTAAAAAAAGGCATTTGCGTCCTAAAGATAGATTCCGGATTATTTTTAATTTTTATTCCAATCAGTGACATTTCACAAAATAAAACCCATAAACGTATTACGATTTTAATTTTAATTTCGGTGAAATGAGCATCTTCACAATTTCCTAATTTGTTGAGAAGCTCAATTCGGACGGTCCACTGTGTAAGTGAATCTATTGCTGCCAACGTTTCGATGGCCGAGTCGTCCATCGTCTTCAGGGCTGAATGAAACGTCGGCACCAATGGATTCACTCACCCGGTGGACCGCCCGAACGGAGCTTTTCAACATCTCACGCCGAGAAAACCTCAGATCTTACTTCAATTTCCTAATATTTTTACAAGGTGGAACTATCGGATATTAATCGTAGCGTAATTGAATAAGGCAATACTTCAAAAGGTTGTTATGTTTAATGTTGTAGCGTAAAAAACTTTGCTTCAGAAATTGTGTAAGATGGCCACTCTACTTTCTTCGTAATTGATACATGAAACATTGGTGCATTAAATTGCAGTGCACACAGTAATTCCAAGCAAAAGTTTTAAATTGAACGACTGATTCTTACGACGTGATTAAGACTAAGTTATAATATGATGGAGATGTTATTCCATGGGAAGGATAGCACGGCTGACGGACATTAATTCCTGATGACCTTATCTCATAAGACGCTAAAATCCTCCCTCAGGCGATACTCAACTTGGTGACGGCGCCTTGAATGAAATGATCATTAGCGTGCAAATAATTGAAAAGTTTTCATTGTAATCATCATTTCTTAAGGAATCGCTGGTATTGTACACCATTAGGAATATTAGGGGAAAATAATTAAAAAGGCTGTTCGTAGGTATATTTCACTTTAATCCGCAAATGCAAAATGTTTTCTCAACAGACATTTATTTTCCATCCTTCCTTTGCCATTCTCCGTCTTATCACGCACTCATCTGAGTATACGCCATTTTATTTGTCATATGCATGACCCTCGGCGAAGATAGAACTTAGATAAAATGCTATTCACCACAGCCACTACTGATTCGCGAAAAATAAATGAAGGTAAATCACTTTCGCCCTAAAATACTTTGTCCATGGCTTTGCGCGGTCATACAATTTGACCAGTATCATTATAGGTTTATAAAAACCATACCTTTGTCAATCTCAGTTTGTCTTATTATTTCAATCAAAAAGATTGGTTTCAAAATTAAGTAAATTATTACAGGGGAAATCTATTCAGTGTGAAATAGGTATTTTACCCTTTAGGGTGCTTTTACTTGGATTGAAATGCAGTTCACGAATCCACGACAATCTGCACTCGAAATCGCACTTTAAACTCCTGACGAAGCTATTTTTCCAATGAATGATACGCATGCCGGTTAACCGGAAGGGGTGAACTCTAATCCCATATTGAAAATGATATTGCTTGCTAGGATTAGGTTACAGTATAGCGTAACTTCATTATGTGGAGTGTACATAAGGCGCCATCAAATACTTGGTTATTTTGACCAAATTTGCATTATGAATAGTGGTGGTAGGTGTATAATACATCGTTCCGGCAATGATGATGGTGGAGTTGTAACGATCAGGGAGTAGAGAGGGCGAATTTTAAGAATGCCTTTGAGAAAACCGCCTTCAAATAATGCAGCCTGGGTGAACGTCTTTCAGGCCATTCAAACAGGAAGGCGAGAAGTTTGGCAAAAAACCTATGGCGCCATTTCCGATACAGAACCAGAAACAGAGCGAAATGATATTTTGGATCAAAGGGAACTTGTGTTTTGGTAAATTAAACCTTCTCAGGAAGCTGGAATGATGGAATGCATTCGTGAAAACACCATGATTGCGGGCTTATGAGAGTGGAGACGAAACTGCTAAGAGGAAAGGGCTTCGTAGAAAAAAAACTAAATGTCATGAACATTTTTGAGGCGTATTAAAGGAAAAGATAGGCTGTGAGTGGTGGACGCGTAAGGAGAGAGGAAAAAAGACGATATTCCGGCCACGAGAGAGGGAGGGGGGTAATGATGTGACTGCTAGTTGGGAGAGACTTAGAGACCTTAAGATGGAACAAATGACGTCGGGAAGAAAAGTGGAGACTTAGGTGGTCACTTTAAATAGGCGACCTCTTGTGTTCACTACGGAACTGGGGATAATAGCGCGGTCGTAATGCCGTTTGAATGGGGAGATAAACACGGAACCGTGAGCCCATCAGACCGGGCGGTTGCATGTGCAGCAAGATTGGGGAGAAATTTCCTTGCTCAAGAGGAATGGCATTACGGAAATTACAAGACTTGGGTCATTGCAAATTCCCTCTCGACTATGCGGTGATCTTTTACGTGGAGTTTGGATGCGTGCTCAGTTTTTCTACGCCGAGATTTATGGTTTGCTCTTCGCGTGATTGTAGAAAAAACTTTAATTCCATGCAGTAAGGGTAAATTAATAACATATTCCCGCAATTTTTAAAGATATAACATAAAATTGTCCAATTTTGTACGATTTTGTATAATAACGTGCCTTTCTTTGGCTTAAATACAAATATACAGCATAGAATTGTACGTGAGCACGGATGCAAGAGATCATTCATTAGATCACTTAGGATTGAATTGTTTGGTCACTGACTTAAACATTACTGAGCCATTTAATTGCCGTAGTGCATGTTGTAGGCAGTGATTTCAATATTAAATATACGAGATGATTACGAAAATACAATCATTTGCAATGAGCTCCATTTTGTCGCCTTGAAAGCTAGAAGCGACCGTCCGTTCGTTAAATATTTTCCATTTATTAGCATTCTTTTTGCATTATTTACCATCAGAATTCATCGAGTCGGTCTCTTTACTATGAAAATACTCTAATGATAACACATGCCAGTAAGGATCATAGCATTATTACAGCAGGTATACCTAAATAACCTGCAATAAATCCCCCCTGGGTATTGATTTGATACCCACAGGGCGTTTTTTATGAATATTTGAAATACCAAAAAAGCAGATGTTATTTTATAATGATAACATTGTCAGTCCTCACATTTTTCAAAACAATTTGCATTACGATAAGGGTAACTTAAATGCACCCTTCATGAGCCTCATGAGTTTATTTCTTTGGTCAAAACTCCTAGTATTGCTTTTGAACATTTGAAACTCCTGATGATATTTATTTATATTTCGTGCTTCTATTGTTTGAAGTGTAAAAGAATTATCTGCCAAGAAATATTTCAAAATTACTTGAAGGAATGAGTCAGAATTCGTATTCAGCCAGGGACCTGTCGTAAGGGGTGTAGGTGCATCGGCTAGGTACCTAAAATGACTTGTATCTTCTATTCAATTTTCTCCATTATTTGGGTTGTGTGAGGTTTAAGCAGGAAACAGCGTAATTCTTTAAAGAGAAATGGCTTTACTATTCATAGGTAATGAAATTACAGCATCGTTAGCGTTAGATCTCCAAGAGAATGGAACTATTGTCTCCTCCCCTCTTCAATTTACTCCCCATTCTTCGTCAGTGAGAAAATATAAACATTACCGAGAAAAGCTCTCCTCGGTTTTTTGTTAAATATTTTTTTTATTTATGGCTAAAATATATTTGGCAAGATTTTTAAGGAAGTTCAGTAACTTACGAATAATAAAGTGCGTGGATTTTTAAATTGCGTAATTCTTTCTTCATGGTGGTTTTTTGATCAACAAGCGAAGACGGGAGACCATTATGACCGCTCGAATAATCACTGCGCCCAACTCGAGTGAATAATTATTTATCGGTTCAACCCACCGCTTCATTGTGTTTGAATGGAGAACACTTGGGCGTTCGTTAAAATATTTCCCTGCTGCTCGGCAAAGTTATGGTCGGCAGAGGGAGGCAACAGAAGGATAGGAACACGACGTTATGGGAGCAGTGAACACCGTTCCAGGAACATCGGTGCGTGATGAACTAGCAGTGGCAATGCGGGTGATGTATTGGCGCGCAATTTTATCGCCGCGACTAAATTGATACCTTCGAGACCCGTATTAACACTTATCCCTTCCGCGTGCTGCTCAAAAATGAGTAAAGACGGACTTGTGGGAAAAAAATTGAGAAATGGCCGTGCGCCGTTGACGCGGGTGGCCGGAGGCGAGGGAAGAGATATACTACGGGTGATGGAAGAGGGACTCTCCGGGGAAAGCCTCTTGCGAGTAGGTACACGTGAAGGGCGGGTAGCGTAAGGGTGCCGCCGAGTTATGGAATTAATGTGCGTAGTTGAGCGAGGAGTACGCCCACTCGACGAGATAGGGACAGTCGGAGAGGGTGAAGGGAATAACTCGCGAAAACGGCAATAGTTTTGGAAATGAATAAAGACGGAATGAGCTACAGCCACTATGATCGTTCACAGTATTCCACCGGTTACTTCAGGTTTCAAGAAACCGTTTTCAATCGGTATTTCCATCTTAAAATTAGGTACTCTTTCCTTAGACTACTGTCTTTGGCTCAGCATTATTCCTACCTTACTTCTCTTAGTTTTATATTCCTTTACACTTGTTATTGTTTTATATTCCTTAAAATTCTTCTCTTTCAAAGAACTGCGGAACTGGCCGCGCAGTAATTTTAACTAATTGTAAGTCACCCGCTAATGGTCACAATTTTACACTATTCTTCTCTTTTTTCTTCCAAGCTTTCATATTATTCTACTCAAAATAAGCTCATCAACTCTATCCCTCTTCTTTTGATTCTTATCCCATCCAGCTGCTCTGCCTCCGCTTAAACTCAAACCAGCCACTTCCATTAATCGGTCTACCATGCCAGTAACCTCTTCTTTTGCATTTCCTTCCTTATCCAGGCATCTCAAACTCCTGTAAATCTCTTCTCTCGTATTTTATAACAAGCTTAATAAACCGCTTCCATGTAATAATGCCACGCTAAATTAAAAAACTCTTCATGGGCCTCTTCCTAATATATATTCCAATGGTTTTCGTCAATAATTCTCTCCTGTTGGTTATTACTGAAAATAAAGCTTTGTGCTATTTTGCACTAAGATATCGGCAACTAATCAGTTTTACAGTTTCTCGGCGGTATTTGCAAGGTAATATTATCCCAATAGCGTTAGATTATTTTATTATACCAACGCGATAATGACACTGATAATGAACAAATATGTTGATAATTAAATCAATGTATTTTTCAGTGTATTGCAAATATTTTTGTAAGTATCAAAGCGGGTAACCCTAATGCGAGAAGTAGCTCCTGGGCAAATCAAGATGAAACCAATTGATGGCGATTAAGATAGTTAATTATTCAACTGAGTAACCCAATGTTATCAAATGTGGACTTAATTTGCGGTTTAATCAGAGGAAAGTATAGTTACCTATTCTTTGGGAGCAGGGTTGGGGAGGAATTCCTCAACTAATTTTCATTTTAAGTACCATGAAATATAATACAGAAAATTTCATCCCACCAAGGAAAAACCTTAAACAGTAAAGTTTTGTGAACTAGTAGGAAGATACTGCTGAAATCGATTCAACTGAAGCCAACCATGGGCATTTGAGTATTCATGGTTGTTTCGGCATCCTTTAAGCCTGCCCCTACGTGATTTTTACTAATTAATTTTCTATTTCTGTAAGCATGCTATGCTGAGTTTCTGAAAGTACGCTATGAGCAATGATCGAATTGAACTTTGGAATGGCGGTACAAAACGATACTTTCAACGAAATCGTTATGGCAAGCTAAGATTACGAGGATCTAATGTGATTTACCAAAAATAATTACTCAAAATATACCGCGAGGTAGGCATCTCCATCTACTACTTAACGAACACCGCAGCAGCGAATCATATTTTGCTACTTACATTTTCCTGCATGCCCAGTAATACTTGAAAATAACGAATCAAATAGTATTACACTGACAGGAAAACCTTCATGAGTAATGGCAAGTGCTTTATAACTATTGAATAAAATTCATTTCAGTGAATGATATCGAGATAAGGCCATAATATCTTATTTAGTATCGCAAATGTGTACACCTCTATGTCAACCGGTAACAGAACGGAGATAAAAATATCTACGTGCCTAGGGTGTAATGTTCATTCTCAGGTGATCTTCTATCTAACGACGTTAAAACATTAGCCTATCCCTATCTGATTATATTAGATTTGATCGTATGAACACAATTAGAGAAATTAACAGACGAACGGGACAATTTCTTTCCTCTTATGATGAGAAGCCTGAATAGCTGTCATCAACATTTCTCGAAACCGTGATGTAGGAAGCCTAGCAGTCAGCATATGGCTTCTTTTTTAGATAACCAGATATCCATCACGTCTCACAAGCTTAGACCATTATCATAATTTAAATACCTTGGTGCACCTGTAATGCGCTCTATCCCATTTATATTCGTAGCTTCTCCACCAAATATATTATGTAAACTTCCATCCTATTGAGAATACACTCTCCAAATGTATATAAATGAAGTATTCGATAAGAATCGACGTTAGCAATAAATATATATTTAAAATTTCACGATAAATTTTAGCTGGTGTGATGAGTCTATACATGGACCGCTGGAAACACTGGTGATAAGTGATTGGTAATGAAGTGAAACGATAAGTGATTGGTAATGGGTACTGAAGGAAAATGATGTGAGGCAAATTACACGATAAAAGAGGAAACAAATGAATAGTCGAAGGAAATGTGCATATAGAACTATACTAAAATAATAACTAGGTGACATTAGGTCACACACTAGGAGGGAATGTAGGACAAACTAAATGGGAAAAGAGTAAATAATTGAATAGTTGTAGGAAATCTACATGGAGAACTACACTCAAATAAAAACTTGGTGAATTTAGGCCACTCCCTGGGAAATAATTTTGTTTCCCTGTTAACGCATTTTGATGAAAAATAAAGGGAAATATATCAATTACGGCTCTACCGGTCAGGGTAGGTTTCGATGAATCATTGCTTCTCTCCCATTGCTATATCCTGGGTCACACTGTATTTCTTCATGCAATTTTCCTCTATTTAGTTCGCTCCTCTATTCAGCTCATCATTCGCTCTGAACCACTCATAGTTATATCAAAAATTCTTCTCCTCCATATTACCTCTACTCCAACATTCTTTCTCGTAAAGCAATCTTTAACATCCCATCTTGTTTCAATATTTGCTTCATCCACTTACTCTGGATCCTCTTGATATCCTCAAGCAAATTTCTTTCCTCCTTAACCAATGGTAGAACATATCCATTGGCCTTCCCTTCGGTACGTCACACTTCCTTCATCCATGTCCTCAGCCACACTTCGAAGCCTCCTGTCTATACACATCCGTGCTTCCATGGTTGCCTGATTACGCAACCATATATTCTACGCTCCATATCAGACTACCCAGTAGCATGTTCATGATATCGGCAGTGAAGGCTTTTCGGGCTTTCATCCTCGTGTTTCCACTGTCATAGATGACAGTTTCGATAGCATTTCAGCTATCTTCTTCAGGTCAGAAGATAGCTGCATTGCCATGAAAAGCCTTCATTGCCGTCTCAACGACTCCGCGGAAGCCTTCGAGTTCATCTTAATGACATTTTTACCCAGGATCCCAGCCATTAATTATCTTTACATCCGTCCATTTGTCATCCTTAGTCTACTCCTAAATTCCTACTGAGAATCAATGGAGAGGGATTTCTAGATGGAGAAATGGCTCGAGATAGAAGAATCAGCGTTGGCTAGGTGAAGTGCAGTGGTCTGCAGTTTATCACTCCTAAGATTCATCCATTAATGACTATGGTGGTGTTATTTTATCGTTTGGAATTGCTATATAAGCTAGGATTTTGTTTTGCTGACGTGCTAGAAATGTATTTGATGCAGTAGTGGACTTGGATAATTTGGTCTTCGAATTACTGACGTAACATATCTCTGCCAAACCTTAGATCTCAGTCCTAAGGCATGAAATTCATGCCCGGAACGGGATTGGACCAAGAGACCTTTGGGTTTCCAGCCAGGCGTGTTGCCACTGGACTATCGCGGTTGCCTGCAGTAAAAGGATCAAGTTAATTCAAATTTTATAAGGCACTTCTGAAGAAAATATGTTCATATTAATTTTCCATTTTCCTGTTTTAATTGCCTTAAAACATGTTTTAGAGCTTCATATCTCATAATTGAATCAGAAAATACATTCAAGATAGTACATGTCTGTTCAGGAGAACCAGAAAGACATTCGTTATGGTATTGCCTCTGCCATTACACTTCAATAGTGGCTTGTAGGTACACTATGTCGACCAGGGGTTCTCATATGAGGCCCAACCCCTCAAAGGATTTAGAGTTTTATAGGCCTAGTATGAACTGGGAAAGGTTCTGAATAATAAGAGTTACTACAATTACAAGTTTAAACACAGGATGTGTCATTGAAAGCTAATTCATTTTATATAAGAATTGCCTCAGTGATATCGATTGCCTAAATTATGTGTACATGTTGGCTACATAATTTATTAATCTCATTTCATGATAATAAAGTGTATAGTTTCTTAACTTATTTTTTTAAACAAAGGGTACGATTTTTTTACATGGGTTTGAGAGGCACTGATGAAGATGAAATTTCGAGGGCGATGCAGCAGTGGCGGCGAATGCGGAAGGGAAACTTGGTGGTGGCTCCCTGTGGTGGGTGAGGGGATTGGTGTTTGGAGGCCGCTGTTTGAGGGGAAGGCTGCTCTCGGTGCATGCACCCGGCTTCCTCAAATGAAAGCGGGTGGGCAGGGGGAATGGGGGAGGGAGAGAGATGGAAATGGGACGGGCAGAAGAAGAGGCAGCCGCTGCGGGAGTTGTGAATTTCGAAGGAATTCTGCCCGAGGGAGGGACTGAGTAAGAGGGGGGAGCGGGGGGAGGTGGCGAGGGAGGGAGGGAGAAAGATGGGAGGGAGAGGGTGTGGGGCAGGGGGGGGAGGAGTGGGAGGACAACCTGACCTCCCCGCCAGCCGGCCAATCACGAATGCGATTAAGCCCCGCACTGCCCTGGCCCCGCCTATCTGCCTCCACCTTCCCACCGACTTCACTCTCCTCCCCTCCCACCCACCCCCTCCCTCTCCTGCCCGTCCCTGCGGCTTGCACAACCGACGGTTAACTCCCACCCCCCACTCTCCTCCCCCCCCCCCCGCGCTCTCCACCCCCGTCCTACTCCTCCCCCCTGCCTCAAGTTCACCCCTTTTTGCTTTTGAGATATTCCGTGCACACCATTCTTGGGCCTCACCCACGCCGTCTCCTCCGAAGCCTTTTTACAATTCCCTTTCGTCTGAGAACGGTGGAAGGGGGGCGGGGCGGGTGGAAACTCTTACTTTCATTCCAGTCTAGTTCTCTACCTCTCCCTACTCTCTCTCTCTCTCTCTCACACACACACAAGCTCTTCTCTAAACTCGCTCTCACTCCTTTTTATTATAAGATGGTCTTTTTTAAAAGGAGTCCGGGACCCCTAATCCCCCCTCCTTCCCCCCCGCCATCTTCGAGGCGATTTCTTCTCCTCCCGACCGACCCCCTTGGTCCGCTCGACCGTTCTTCGCATTTCCCTTCAACATTCTCGCTCTCGAGGCTTCCCCGACCGCTACGCAGTGCCTGCCCTTTTCAGTATCATCGATTTTATTCCATCTGTTTCGAGCACTTTTTAACTCAATGGGATCTTAATTTCGTTTCCATTGCATCTTCTTATCCCCTACACCTGAGTCACGGCGGCCAATGGAAGCTATGGTGATGAGGGGCCATTCACACATACGATCGGAATCACTCCAGGGCATGAGCAGTTAATGAAAACGTAATTTTACATATTTTCCCCCAAGCGAATTTAAAAAATTACATTTGTTCGTAAAAAAATATACAGTAGCGTCTCTTTTCAATATCATCATCATGAGATATCATCAGTTTGAATGTTGATTTGTTGCAGCTCTACACTCCATTTATGTAACCGTTTCATTTCCACGTAAGTCTTCGCTTTTATGTCCTTCATAATTTGCTTTATGATCACTATCCTTGGAACACCTCTGTAACTCTTCCCGTACATTTCTCCTCCCTCCCATTAATGTTGTCAAGATATCTTTATGCTGCGAATTGTGTCCATGAAGCTTCATTTTACTGTTTACATTACACATATTTACTCTTCAATTCTTCGTAGGGGCGACTTCATAGGTAAGTCTATCCTCTCATATGAATGCAAAGGAAAATAATCATGGAGGAAAACTAACATTGAGATTTTTTCCATCTTAATCTCCCCAAATCCTCCTTAATTTACCTTTCATCGTTTCCAAAACACATAATATTTCTCTTTGCAACCTCCCCTTCCATATGGTGAAAATTATTTGTTTTCAGTCACCTCTCCAAATAGCAAGGGCAAATTAATAGTTTTGGAGGTGAAAGAAAATTTATTTTGAAGATTCTTATAAAACAGTAAACGAATCCTCTTCTTGGAAATAGCCTTTAAAAGGAAAGGAGAAGCAGCTTTATTGCAACAGCTGTTCCATAAATTTGGAATGCTATAATTTTATGTCTGCCAAACTTTATAGCTAAACAAATAGAAAAACGTCAGTTTTCAACGTTCATTGAGCGGATAATAGAAATGAAATCACTTCCAAACAAAGTTGGTAGTAGCGACAATACTCTCCACAGCTAGCAATATTTGTTGTATTTATTTTTTAGTTAGTGTTTGTTGAATTTTAAGGGGCACACTTGTCCTGTTATTTCTGTGGAGGAACTTTTGAAAAAGAGAGACAGTGCGAGAGACGAAGAAAGTGAACGTGGCAAACAACCTCTTTATTAATTTGTGGACAGACTGATGTATAGACTTCGTATTCGGTGAGTGGCCAAATGGATGACGTAGGGCTCCTGTCTCGAAGCGCTCAGCTCGCATACCGAGGGGAGGGGTGGTGCCCTGCGCGGTGGACCCGCTTATCCACTGTCTTGAAGCGCTCCTTTATGTTTGGATGAATAATTAAAGGGAAAGAAATAATCCCGCCTAGCTC
Organism: Pyrrhosoma nymphula; assembly: GCA_963573305.1. Taxonomy (NCBI): domain Eukaryota; kingdom Metazoa; phylum Arthropoda; class Insecta; order Odonata; family Coenagrionidae; genus Pyrrhosoma; species Pyrrhosoma nymphula. The sequence continues at coordinate 87,175,890 of OY754338.1, forward strand.
CGCCCTCTCATTAATCCATTCCCCTCCCGTGCGAGAGCACATCCACTCGTGCTCCAATGATCCCGAACGCGGGAGTTCTTGAGTCATTCGCGTGGATTCTGTTCAAACAGTCGTCCTGATTCCGTTATCCCTGTTACGGCCGAGTCATCGATTACATAAATCCTTTGCCAGTCTTTATCGGGAAATGTGATGGCTGACGTGAGGATCCAAAGCAATCCTATTGTATCGAAGTAATCCCTGGAAAAACGTGATGGAGGCATTGCTAATGTGGTCGTGGCGCTTTTTCCACGCATTATGCAAAGATAATTGCCATTGCGTGTCGTGCTGATCTACCTTATTACCTGAAGCCGACGATTAATTTATAAATTAACTTCCTACGGATTCACTACAACTCATTTTTAATTGTTTTCTGCGTGTCCTTTTCGTGGAAAAGTATATCATATTTGAATTTAGAGCTGATTTTGATATGATTTACGTGGAAGCGAATTGGTGTCATCATGTTCATTCAATTCATGCTTCAATTTTTAAGTCATTCTACAAACCTGTATTTCATTCGGATCTCCTTTTGGTGCGAACGCAGAAATCATCCCGTGCTACCCAGTATAGGAGCTGTGTTTTTGCCCGTCTACTATAATCGAATTCATGTTAAGGTTAGCTTCTTTGAATTATTTTTTTAGAATTGTACCTACGTGGAATCTAGATCCTAATTGGCCAGGTTGTTGATCCTATTTGGTTGGCATATTACTAATAAATTTTCTCTGGGCATATTCTGCATTCCTATCTACTCAAATTTATATCCGCGCTAATACATTTTCCCTACAGGGCCCACAGTATATACTGGCAGGGTTAAAAACATGCATTTTTTGTGTCAAATCCCGACAGACTCGACGAATTGGAGTATATTACGGTTGCTGCCGTCGTAAACGACTTATCTCCTTCGTCCATTCCAAATCTTTGCCCTCACCGGCGTAATAATGTCCAAGAGTTCTACGTTCTTACTCCTGTCGCAGGCAACAAAGATTGTACGCATTCCGAAAAGTCTCCATTCTTTTCTCATTGTCGGCAGCGGAGGAGAGTGGCACACCCAACCCATAAACGCAACTCTCCGTATGTTACTGCGCGGAGAGTGTCTCGCTGTCTGAAACAGCAGAATGGAGGAAAAATATATGCAGGGAGGGAAAAATACCTCTCGAGTACAACGAAAGGATTGGGAAAAGGAGAGAGAGGCGATTGAGTGCGCTTTGAAGGCAGGGATCAATAAAAGTCAAGTCGCAGAGTATGTACAACTCCCCAGAGTGTGTCTCACGTGTTGTATAACCTCTCCTTGTGAAAGGTCAGAGATCCCCTCGCGCGGTTACAGATGCCTTTGGCGAAGGCGCTCTTTTCGGGCGCCCAGAAGCGGTCGACCGACAGCTAGTCCCGGACCCCGCGGGAGTCACGACTCACCTGCCCCACCGACTGCATCGACCCCTCACCGGGCCCTCTCCTGCCTGCGCCCGGGTAACGCCATTTCTCTTAACTCCTCCTCCGGCACCTCCCCTTCCTTCACTTATCCCCTTCCCCACCCCCCCTCCACCAAATACTCGGCCCATCCCCACCCATGACAGTTTGGTCACCCATTTCCCTTCCCTCTCCCCCCCCCCCCTCACTCATCCTCCCCGCAGTTTCTGTTCCCATTTAACTCATTGCCATTATCTGTTATCAGCCACCTGTTGTGCATGTGTTGTTGCCCTCCCCTTCCCCCTCCTTTTGCAGACGCCCACCCCCCCTCTCCTCGGGATCTTCCTCACCCCTTTCCGAACCAGCAACTCCTCCCCGCCCTCATCTGGGTCGAGTGAGTGCTCCCCGTAGCCCCCGCCGACTGCCTCTTTTGTCTCAGGGGGGAGTCCTGAGCGGCCGGCCCTCCTTTTGCAACCCTCCGCCGGATCACCAGCCGAGGGAACGGGGGAAGACGATGAATCCTCATCCCCGCACGCTGGTGACAGGACCAAACGCGGACGTCTTCTCATTTGCATGCCGAGAACCCGTGTAACCGTTGCCTTTCGTGCGCTCGGCAAATGTAGCATGTCGGCGAGCAGGTAGAGCAGAGGATCCATCTGGTTTCGTGGACCATTACCTGCGACTTACAACGCGCCCACCATGCTTCTGCAGGAGTTATCAACCTTATATAATAAGAGCAATAGGTAGCAGTTAATATAGGTAATACACATAACGATTAAGGTCGGTTTGGATGGATCTAATATTATCTACTACCTATTAGTCCATAAGCGTTACGATCATAGTCGCCTTTCTTCTCATATGATTGCTTTATTCAGCTAGGCGTGCTTCTTTGTCTCTTCATGCAACCCACGAAGCCTTTATCTTTCGTCCCACGTTGATATCGCATAATCCTCTCTATCCCTCAGCACCATCTCGCCCATTACTGCCGCCACCTAATTTCCAGCGGCAGCCTCCTATTCTCTCCCATCTAATGCCAGCAACTTCATCCTTTCTTCCCCTAACCGTCCATTGCACCTTCTTCTTCCTCCCTCCTCTCTTAAGAATTACTCTCTTCTTCCCCTATTTCCTTAGTGCACCCAGGTTTCTGCACTGTACGACGTCAACTCTACAACAGACTTTTATTAACACTCTTGCATAAGGTTCCTCTCGTTGGTTCTCTCCTATTAGTGCACATCTCTAATGCGAACAATAAGATAGTGAAAACTTCAAAATACATGAGAATTTTGAATGGTATAGTCTATTACAAACACGAAAATTTCCACAACATCTGGACGGAAAATCATTTGTGAGTCGAAAAATCCTCGAAAATACATCAAGGAAATTAAAATTCGAACTGCACTCTTGGCCGGTACACTCAGTCTGCATACAAAATGGACCAAATTCCTTAAGTTTGCCCCGAGGTCACCACTTAAACGATTCCTGTTCCTGCTCAACCACCGCCGATCGGTGGCAGAGCTTCGGAAACGGAAACGTCGAGCTTTCGAAAGAGGAGCACTTTCAAGAGTTGCTTTACGTCACGTGAAACGGTTCCAGGCGATCACTCAATTGTTTTCAGGGATTTTGAATAACACAAGTTCTTTAATCAGTATTGAAGACAGCAATACTACCGTTTTAGGTCATTCATAATCTTATGTTCATGCAAATAATTCAACAGAGATGTGGCTTAAAAATTGAAACAGCAGTGACATATCAATATTTTAAGAGTCGAAAATGTATCAAAATAGTTGTATATTGCCATTTTCTCAATCCTTGCACATTAACATATACGTCAAGCTCGTATCGTCCATTACATATCCTTTAGTGAATTTCGTGAAAATATGTGAACGCCGTGTCAAATGATACATAGTTCTTTTAATCTTTACTTACCATATGAAACGATGAAGCAGGGTTGAGAAATCACAAAAATGGGGAAATTTTCCATTTTTAGTGATTTCTTAGAATTGTTTCGTTTCCACGCAATATCGCCCGAATCTTCAGATTTTGTAAGCAGCAGGAGTATAATAAAACAAGACTTCGGCAATAAATATGCGAAAAAATTTTATTTGCATCGAGAGAATAATTTCTCATTATGTAAAATGTTTAACCCACTATATAACCAACTCAGAATAGCCTAATTAAGGAATTTCAAGTAAAATATCTTGGATTTAAGTTTATACCAACTCCTGTTTTCGTGGAATTTCCTGGATAGAGCACAAGGAATCACTTAATTGCACTTAATATTAGGCATGCAGGCGGTAAAGAAAATGTGAAACTTGGAGAATTCACCAAGAATCCATGTTTGTTACTTTGCAATGGTTTCGTAAATTTTAACGATGTATTTGTTGCCGATCTCTAACGTCAACTCATTTTGGTTACCGTGTTTTCATCAAAGTCTGATCTGAAAAAAATGTTGTAGTATGATATGCGAAAGCTAGGCATTATGGAGTAGGTACAACTACGTTGGAAATAGGTTAATGATAAATATGACCCTCAGGTGGGCAATGGCCTCGGACACAACTATCGCCCACAATTGTATTCTGGCCGTTCTATCAGTTCTGCCGGTAAAATTTATAAATTAATCAATGATCATGTCCTTTTAAGAGATTTTAGCGCTTTCGAGAAATCGGCAGACAATTTTATTTCATTTCCATACTTATACTCTACAACTTTGTTTTGAGAACTATGTACCCCATGCTATATTTTTAACGTTGAATTAAATTACTAAAAGTCTCTAATAGTCAGACCGTGACAACAGCTACAACTGTAAGCAAAGAAAAACATTAAAACGGAATCATTGGACACAGGTAGAAACGCTGGTATTTACCATCATTGTCTTAACGTGAGTACCCAATTCTTATTTTTTTGTTCCACATACTCTTAAATCTATTCGGTTAGATTTTCGTGTTGAACCAACGTTGCTTTTCGCTGTGTAATATTTCATCGGCAGATAACCGTAGGTATTTATTCGTGAAGCATTCATTTAGGTATCACTGATTGTCTGCGCTGGTTATGAGGCCTAAATGACTGGCACTAGCTGCTATCTTTTGTGTTATGGAAAGGATTTCATTTAGATGATTGAGAAGCACGAAGAAATATGATTTTGCGCGATTTTCACAAGGTTAAATCCATGATTATCTCACTGATCTCTCATAGCTTATCATAATGACTACGATAAATTTCTGAATAAACCTTTCAACATCTTGTTTTTCAGTCATTCTTCGGTGTATAACTTTCAACATCGTTTAGTTCGTTCAGTACTTTATTATTTTCGTAATTTATCACGTAATTTTTCTTTAAGCGCATGTGGTGTTAGAGAAATCCATACCACCAGGTAGAAGCAGTAGATTAGAATTGGCGTACACCGATGGAAAGTAGCTTTATTTGCTCGGTTACTAATTCTAGATCCACAATCAACGAATGCCATAATCGGTAAGCCATATTTCCTGCAGTTCATTTCCGGCTTCTTGTCCTTCCTTTCGGCCTGATAAGTATATTTTTCATAGATGACCTGAAATAAAACCATTATTAGTAAAGTCGCTTCCATTGATTTTTTCATCATGCCACAACAGACATTGTAACAGTCGGAATTTTAAGTATCAGGTGATAATTTGTGAAAATGTGTGACAGACGGCATTGTCATAGAAACACTATAAAAATGTCCTCAAGTTTTATTTTACCAACCTAGATTTCAGCAAACATTTCCATTACCAAGGTGATATCCTTGGTATCCAATGGTATCCTTGATAATGGCAATGTTTGCTGGAACCTAGGTCAGTAAATTAAAACTTGTTGTGGAAATTTTTACAAAGTGTTTCTGTGATAATGCTGATTGTAACAATCTTCAAACCTTTTAGTTTGCTGAGAAATATTTTTAAAAACATGCGTCCATTGTATGAAGTGCAAAAATTTAAATTAAAAACCAAAAATACTTCACATTTACGATACCCTTAATGCGAGTGGACTTTACGTTTCTTCAAGCATAGATGCTCCTACAATTTACAAAGAAAATTAAATTTTGGAAAATTGACGATTATGTATCAGTTGAATATTGTTAATAATCACCTTTTTTAAGTTATTGCAAGACATGTTTTATTTCTGTAAAGATGAAATGCAACCTCAGAAATCTTCCATTTCTTGATAAATTCCTTTCCAATTAATTGATATTTAAAGGAGGAAATTTGACAATTTTCAAGAAACTCATCCTAAATGAAAGCCTTTCTTAAGCCTCCAAATGAATGATTCAATCTTTTATTGCAGTAAAAGGGTTTTATTGAACTGTATAGCTGTCAAAATGCAGCACTATTAGTTATGTAAGACTGTTCAGAGTGATAAACCTGTTTATGGGAGAGACACCAAACGAGAGAAAGTAGTGGGCAGATTCCACGCCGCGCCGTGACGAAGTACTCCCATCTCCATTAATTAGCTACCAACACCACTAATCACACCAAAGCGACGGCAACAACTCCTGTTGAGAAACCAACGACTTGTACGGAGGAAAAAAAGTACTTAGTTTCGTATTTGATGGGGCTCATTGTTACTGCATCTTCTAACTGTCGGATTCTCTCCACATTGCTCTTGCACACTGAACACTTTTCGTTCAGACATAATTGATTGCACCCGTCCTATTTTTGCATGTGCGGAATTGATTGTTTTTTTTCAAAGGGTTATAATCGTGTGAGTTTCAGTACTCTCACCCTAGTAGGTAAGCTAGTTTTGAATTTGAATTTTACTGGTGATATTGGTTATCAAGAGGTTTGGGAAACATGAAGTGCGTTTGTAAAGTTCCATAAACCGTTATGGAGTAAATAGCAGTGTCGTACATTTCAAAACTAGTAAAATATGGTCAAGAGGCGTCTTTGTACGATAATGACGTGACGTATACAAATCAGGCTCAGCCCTCAAGTGTGATGCACGTTATGTATTCGGTGCATTTAATATTACGGCCCTTATAATGATCAAGTGCCCACTAGCCCACCAATCCATTAGTTTTAAATACCAAACCTGTTCAAAATGTGGAGAAATCTTTTCTATTTCTCATCTGTAGACCTCAACGCCAAAATTCTTGATTGTATCAAATTGGGTACCGCTGGAAAAGTTTTAGTTCGAAATTTTCCACATTTGGTAACTCTTCTCTCATTACATGATGCTCATAACATGCGCTACTGAAGGTAAAGCGTTACCATTTCTTTCCATTTTTATATTAAACAAAATGAAGTATAGTAATTTAACCCCAGATACCGGCAGTCAATGCACTTGGGCATATCATCACTCCGCACTTTGTTACAATGCCATAAAACTCGTCCATTGTTAAAGCGATCAAGACACCAACGTCTGAATATATTCACTGATATAAATTGAAGCAATAAATAGACAAACGGAATAAAATATTCAAAGTAAAATTCATTAAAATTCGAGTACGCAAATATTTACAAAATCAAGCATATTCCTCATATGGCTTACATGGCGTCACGTATAATCACGGGTTATTTCGTTTTTTGCAGGTAACTGTACCACTAATTTCCGTTAATGTCATTCTTTTTCTCACTACATTTGCGCTTTGGCAGTAGCTCCAAGTTACATAAATCATTTTCTGCCTCATCATGGGTCGTCCACTGCTGCAACAAGTTGGAATTAGTTACTCTCCACCCGTATTTGTCCTTCGCCCTATTTCATGTTATCATTTCCTTTTTCTCCACTACAATAATTTGCACACTCTGTTTTCATCGCTTTCCTTCAAGCAAGGCTAGAAATTTCATTTTGTTAGCATTTATTTCATCATTTCATCATCAACTACCCATCCACTTTGCTATTCTGAGTTTCGTCATAATTATTGTAGCAGATTTTAATTCCTCTTACACTCTTCCTCTCATTCAGTGTACAGTCTCTCACCTTCAAATTCTTTCCTGCGATCCCATTCCTTCCAATCTTCAGTAAAGTTCCTCACTTCCACTCCAGTGCAAACAAGTACAACGTCAGATATTACCTTCTTATCTACAATTCCGTATTTTCCCCGAGCAATTATAATTTTGTCAGTTCTGGTTTTTGTGTTTTTAACTATTGAATCACTCAGCAAATAATCAAAGACTTACAAGAATACTCCATTTAAAAATTCCTGCCCTTATTATTTAGTAACAGAGGGAAACTTTAAACCAAAGACGTTCTGAGATTCCTTTTATAAGTGCCATTTTCAGCCCATAGTTTTTAATGTTGTTTTTGTGATGAAATCAAATAAAAAATAATCCAAAAAAACGAAGTGAGGCATGCGTTCGGAGATCATTCCATTTTAAGATTAGAATCCCCACTTACATGACATAACCGTGGATTCTTGAATTTTTTGCACTCGGGAGGATAAAAAATAAACCAGTCGGACGCGGAATAAAAAATGATATACGTGGAAAACATACGCTTACCTATATTTCTCGGAGTGGAAACAAGCTGGGACAAGAGTTCTCGGGTGCCTATCTTGGCGGAAGAGGAATGCTTTTTGCCGGGCGGCCGAAATGATATAGCATTCCGATTGACGATCCCTCACGAGATATTACCCCGATATCTGTTTCGGAGACCGCTGTTCGGCGGAGGGTGAGGAAACGGCCCTGGGGGGTGGAGAGGGGAGAGGAGAGCGTTTCGTCGGCGGCGAGCGTGGGGGGGACAGGCCGGGGAAGTGAGGCCGGCGCTCCCCCGCTCGGCTGTCTCTCTCTCACCAGCCGGTGGAAGGGAAGAACTGTAGGAAACAATGTACACATCTCTTCCCCGCCGGGCTGTATACCTAACGTATACACGACCGTTCTCGCCCCCTCACACCCTTGAAGCAGGAATAATCCCCGACGTTTTCCATGCTGCGCGGTGCGTCCCTGCACCTAATACCAGATTGAAGAGGTATGTTTTACGATGAGGACGTGACTATAAGGAGGACCAAGGCGACCAACCCGGTCCTCCCTCGTGCCTTCCCGGGTTTAAACTCTCGTCGAGTCCTCACGATGGTTCTCCTTCCTTCGAAGCCTTCAGCTCCGACTGTGCCCCACTCAATGACAGCAGAAGGAAAGCCTCGATGGAAGAATGGCCAGCAAAGGCACCCACGTTCGCGCCGCGGCTATTATGAGTGGCTTCTGCCTACGAGAATGGCCTCCCGGTGAAGTTTTCATCCCACCCGGATGGAATGACAACAATTCACTGTTTTCGGGCAGTTCCCCTGTGAGAATAGAAATGCGGAAAACAGAAGTAGTCTCTTTCTACGGAAACAAATATTTTTCAAAATAAGACAAAAGGGTGTCTGCATTATTGAGAGGAGGCATGAGGATAAATGAGTGAGAGATTGTAACGCCGGCGACTTCCATAAGTACAGGGGAGATCATTTGAAAACTGGTCAAAATACAATAAGGTTTACATAAGTAATCAACAATATTTCTTGCATCCTGAGAGCCAGAGAGGTGAACAAATTGATGTTTTGGAATCATTTTGCGAATATGAAAAGTAACTTGGCTTGAAAAGAATTATTTCTCCCAGTAATACTGCTATTAGTATTGATTTGAAATTTCCAGGGATGATTGTTTTTAAGCCCAAGAGCATGGAATTTAAGAGTTAGGTGAGTGTTACGAAGAGAGAAATTTGGAATACAGTCGCTCAGCTCGTTTAAAATTAATGGGAAGCACTTGGTTACTGGAGTGAATACAATCATTACGTGCATATTCACTTCACGGTTTCAAAGAAATATGAATGATTTTGTGTAAGAATATTTCAGGTGATAGATACAATGGTAGGATGAAAAGTTAAAACTATTTGATATGATACCATTTAATATAATCAAGATACCAGGAGAATGAACAAAGCCAGGATCTCCACCTGGTATATTAAAAAAACGAGGTTGAAACCATTTCGATAGGTTTTTGGACTCTTTGGCGTGAAAAAACAATGTAAACACATTCTCAGTAAGTAATATGACTCAAAAATGGTGTGGGACGGGACCCGAATACGTTTTTTGGAACTGGTATGGAGGAACTTGAAAGGCGCTCGGCGAATGTCAAGGTGGGTGGTGGGGGAGGGTGGGGGAGGGTAGGGGGAGGGTAGGGGGGAGGGAGGTTTTTAAAAGGTTTCGGTGAGGGGCGCACCTGGTCGGAGGGAGACGGTTCCCTTTCTTCCTCTTGAGACCCATTATGTTTGATTGATAAATGCCTCCATGATGCATTCTTTTTACCGGCCCTCTCCATATCATCTCCATTCAATGTTTTCGGACGTCCAGGTCGTCTTCCGCTGATCGATGCCCCTCTCTCGGCGTCCGTTTCCCATCCTCTCCCTTTATCTCGAGTGCCGAGAGTCACCTGCGGCAGCGAATATCGCGACCCCTGCCCCGTTCCCCCTCGCCACCCCTGGCCGGGCCCGTTCCTCGCGTCGTGGTCAACCTCCATTCCACATCTCGTCCTTCCTCCAACTCTCGGACCTCCTGCCCGATTTATGAAATTCTTCGTCGGATTCCGGAAATGTGCGACAGGATATGCGTGGTAGCTATCCCGCCTCGAACGACATTTATAAGACAGGGAGACGGTGAAGACTTCACCTTCCGGGGCCTCATGACTGAGAGACGGGACTCGGATAGGAGAAAGGGGTGGGACCGCTTGGAAGTTTTATGCAAATTGAAGTTACGGCAGCAGAGTTCTGTTTAGTTTTCGCACATCATTGGAAGTTTGAAATTTTATTGTTCCATAGTGTAATTCATAATACACATACATAATTGATTCTCAGTATTTATTCCACACCAATAACCATTTTGCATCCACAGTTCGGTGATTAATACATTCTATAACTTGCGTCTATGCATACTGTTAACCTTGTTTGGCGGTGAGAAACAGTACTCCTCAATTTTAACTAAGAGTTCTGTTAACATAATGCGATGGACTCCGAAAGAAATTGAAACAACCTCGTTTTAGCTCCACCGCGAAAACTCTCAAGAAGCAAAATTTCTGCGAGCACCTTCTATGACAAACGGAGTCTATAAACTATAAAAAGATAGGAAAGCGTAGAACTTAAATCCTAAATCATTGAAAATTGCTAACAAGTCATGGTCAAATAAATCGATTCAAGCCTTTGAAATAAAATTTACGCAAGGTATTTGTTTTTACGTCTAATCAATCCATAAACACTCCATTTTTTTTAAACTTGACACGTGCTCTGGGATATAAATTGGTTCAAATGGCTTCGTATCTTTTTTCGCAACTAAACAATAACAGAACAAATCGATATCCTTTATGATCATATCATATGCTGCATGTCTAAGAGAATCTCGAATAGTTATGATAAAAAATCAATGCTCTTGTTACTTTTTTACTTTACCAGATACAATTATTGCTATGGTTTATGGAACCAAGGCGTAGTTTTACATAGTTTTTATAATTTATTAATTATTTCTGAAAGCTATTATAATTTGGTTCCCTAAGATACCCATCTCTGGGAGGAAAATGACGATAATGGAATGAGATGGATCATTTGTGAAGTCGGCAATCATTTTGATCTTAAGTGCTCGTTGATGAAAGTACCTATGTATTGCAGGGGCAATTCGAAAAGGAATGAATCCAACTCAATTCATAACTCTGAGAATTTATTTAAATCAAATTTTATTCTAATTCCATCGCATAGCTAAAAGTGGAGAATATTTCTTTTCCTCCTTTCCACGGAGATATTTTCCTCCCTTTTCAAATTTTCTCTGTTTTCATATCGACGGGTTAATCATCAGTTTTATGATCTTAAATTTTAGTTACCGATACAGGCGGTAGAATGTGTATGAAAGTTTTTTTCTTCTTGTCGAATAATAGGGTAACAGGGCACAAATAGCTCTTGTATGATAATTTGCAGTTGAATTACATTTAATTATTAGTATTTGACAAAAAAATTGACCTCACTTCCTCTTTACTGTATAAATCCTCATATGGTAATGTGATAACATGTGATATCTCACTCGTTAATTTCATCGAGCCGAAAACATTTTCCGAAAAATGACCTTAGTTCGGCCTGTAACCGCCTTAATAAATATTTTAGTGTCAGCAACATAGACGAAATATATCTCTTCACGGACAAAAGAACGGTTTCACCATTCTTTATGTACCTAATATATTAAACTAAGGCAGAAAAGTTCACAAAAGTAAAATGCACAAATGCTTAAGCATTTTAACTTTAACTTTGTCTACATTGAATCAGGAAGACCATTTATCAATCAAACATTAAATCGTAAGCAGCCGTGTTTAAAATACTTATTTATCTTGTGTGGTAAATGCTCTTTGAAGCATGTCAACATCTCTATCGGCTCGAGTTGTTCCCTCCTACTATAAAAATCAATTACGTCAATAGAGACACTTACTAAGTGAATGGCCGTCATCAGATAGTTGTATTTCTCGGCTATAAAAGTTTCAGTAACTATCTCCTGATGGTCTCTACATTACTTTACCCAAGAATGTGAATCTGCGCAAAGTTACCTTGCGCAAATATCATGTTATTATACCTTCCGTGACCTCAATGTTTTACCTTTTCACTTACTTTTTCATGGCTGGTGTACCAACCCCCCCTAGATATATAATACAACATAAAAATAAAATTTCTCAAAAATGGAGCGAAGGGTTTACATGAAGTGACTCAGTTGTGAGACACCGGAAAAGCAAGGTCCTCATTTTATTCCAGATGACTTGAAGAGAACTGAAATCGCCTATACTAAGCTACTAAGGTATATACGAATATCAATTTAAGAAGTTACATTGAAAAATAGTTCTTAGCAAATTTCTCATAGGAAACTAGATCGCTGAATAAGATATTGCTAAGCTATTATAACTTACATATTAATCTTATAAGAAATATGCATTAATTATAATATAATTATTGATATTTCGTAAACTGTTCTCCTATTTTTCGCAGCTTGTCTTAGTTTTAGTTCCCACAAATCTTTGTTTCTTCGAAATTTGCTGTTTCTCGTCGTATTGCATGAGAACATCATAAGTAAGCTTTTTAAAACGTTATTTACCTTGCGTCTAATTTTACTTATGTTCTTTTCTCTGCCAATGTTAAGTGGTTGACTCCCAGATTGGCTGGAATCATGGGCTTGATTTGGTAATGTATCTGCAATAGTGCTGTGACTCCAGGGTCAAAAAAAAAACTCAGCCGTTTATGACATGAATTATTATAATTCTTGGCTTGTCATGTTATTTTCCTATCGCACTTAGCTTAATAAAGTGAGACCATATGCCTGTATAAAATCTGGGCTCTCGGTCTAATTTAGCTGTCTCATGGCATTTCATAAAGAAAACGACTGATGCTTAATTTCCTGAAGTTAATTACTTCTCAATAAAATTGCTTTATAGAACGCAACTGGACATTCAGCATTTATTGCGGAATTCATTGGTGAAGAATTGGCCAAGGACTTAGGAGGAGTGGCCACAATTATTCTGCTGAATGTCATGCAGCTAATACACATTACGAGGTAGGGTTCAATAAAAAAAACTTCGAAGGCTTGACTGCCCTGTTGGAACAGTTGTGTGCTTCGCGTATTTAAAAGTGGTAGATAGCAATATTTTACTTTCATGTTTTTCCATAGCGTGTTCACCGTATACGTACTGTCCACCTTAGGAATATTCATGTGGCTGAGACGCATGAGGAAATATCTTTCACTGGGAAATGTGCTGCGGAACCTCTCCAAATCGGTTTCATTGTTTCCGGTCGGAGTGGATAGAGTAAAGATAAATGTTTGGCGGGACTACTTCACTTTTTGTCTCGTCTGTGCACTTCTTTGAGTGACCGAACATTAAATGCAGTATTAAATTCAATTTTCCAGGGTTAAAAATGGTAATAAAATCCAATTGCAATTTCGCAAGAAATGTTTTACTTGAAAACAAACGAGCATAGTTATTTTTAAAAAGAACTTAATGAGAATATTCGATTTTTATTTTGTCATTTGGTTTTTTGATGCCTAGTGAGAGGGAAAAATCATTTGCCAATTGTCATGTGATTTCTTACGGGAGGTAAGGTTACACTGGAATTTAGTAATTTTGCGTTGAGAAAATTCATGAAGCTAATTGCTTCCTGGTAATGAACGAGCCAGTAAAGGTGGGGCGGACGGTGAGAAGTCATGCTTGGCAGTTATAATAGTGGATATTCCCTGATTTCCTCAGTAGGCATTTATCAGTTTGCTTGGCAGAGTAATAAAAACAATGGTTTATAAATTTTTTGTTTTAACTTTTCAATATGTTAATTGGTTAATTTTTCATGGTTTATTCATCTGTTTTAAGATGAGGGAGCAATGTAGGTGCTGAAGTACGGCCCAATAATTATATTTTTTTGCTGCTAAATTCATAGTTTAGAGTCGGCAAATTTAAATTCTTCATACCCGGTCTTAGACACTTTCGAGTGATCTACTTATATTTATTTCCATAGGAATTATAACATTCCCAAAAACAAAATACCAATGTTAATTTTTATTAGTCAATTAATTTATGAAAATATTCACTTGTTTACAGCCAGCTTTCTTTTGGGTGAATGAGTAAGCTATTAGTTGAGGAAAATTTAACCGAGTGAATGTCATCATGCTAAGATCAATTGTAAATAACCTATTTCAGCGCTATTTAACCTTTTTTCTATGTGAAAATTAAGTCCTATATAATAGTAGCTAAAATAAATACGCACATAATTCATAATGTGCTGGTGATAAATTTTGTAAAATAGGTCGAAACCAAAAGTCATTCAATTGTGACTTCACTCTGGATTAGCGTTGACCGAATATCTTCACTCTACCATGGAAGGGTTTAGATGGAAGAAGGGACTTTTAAAGTCTCAATCTCGCCCCAATAAAAACATTTATCTATCTCTCTATCTACCTACAATAATAAACGGTTGCGTGTATACTATAGGAAAATAGAGGATGACCTTATAAACCATCTTTTAATACTATGTTTATGTGCTGTCTTTCAAAAGGAAATTATATTTTTAGTAGAGTATCCGCCTATAATAAGAGAATGGTTGATGTGATGGTTGAGGCCAAGTGTTGTTGGAATTATATTGCGAATTCGAAAGAACTTCAAATAACAACTTTGTGATTCGAATAGTTGATGGCTAGGATTCTAGGTACTCCAATTCAGTTTAAATGCTAATTTAGCACTTTTAAGATTGTCACTGTGTGCTGATGACAGATTCCGTTTACCTATGCAATGGTTTGAAAGCTCAGGAAGATGTAGGCTATTGTCCAAAAATTTTATTATAAGACCAACTGCCTGTGTAAAAGTCTGATGCAACGTGCAAATTGACTAGCCGATAAATATACGGCGCAAATATCCCAATTCTGTCGAACTTGGTAACGAACCTCGGGGAAAAAATATCTCGTTCCACACACAATATGGAACTTCTATTTGAGAGAATCGGACACTACCAACAAACCACACCAATACTGGCAACAACTCATTCAGAGGTCATCAAATATCACTGTTGATATGGACCTTGCCCTTCTTCGAATGAAAGGGGCGAAATTTTTTCATTCGAATGAAAGGGCTTTGGTAGGGACGCTTTGAGATAATAAGTATATTGGTGCTTAAAACAGTGATATAAATTCTTTTTTACATTCCTCAAGAACTATTTTTCAAAGAGGATACAATTATTTACTTTAAAAACTTGTAAACGGACGTTATTTGCATAAAGCCACTGTATTAACTTAGGTTATTCAGGTACTCCTCCGGTTCAAAGCCGCCATCGCTGCCAACGTTTCAATGAACGAGTCGTCGTGCTATTTAGATTTAGTAATTATTAATAGAATGTAGCAATTGAAGTAAATAACTCTATGCAACTGCATAGGATGGAACGATTCCTCATTGAAAATTATAAATCATCTTACAGCACGATATTATTCCTAGGAAAAATGTTGTTATTTAAAAAAAAACTATGCAACGATCCACCATTGGAACTATTCTCACGCCCCAGATCTCAACTCATCAAGGTGAGCTATGGCTCAGCTTCATACGAAACTTCAGAAAAAACACAATTGCTTAGGGTAATGAAGGCTTTCGTGCTATTTATTTTCATAAAGCGTCTTCAGGGAGAACATTTGAGTGTTGATGCATCCGTCCATGAAAAAGTAGGCAATCAAATAAAATCAACATGAAAAATCTTTTCCCATTAAAGCTTATATATTATTCTTGGGGAAGGAACCTCACACAGCCCGAGATTGAATTCGTTAAACATAATTTCCTAATAATAATACAATAAATATATTTTGCTTAGAAGTAAATTTTGGCATTTTTATGTGGAATTCTTTAGTTGGTGATTATTTATAATTCCAGCAAGTAATAAATAGTTTTCACTTGTCACGAAAATTCCTAAATAATGTTGGCGAAAGTGTTAAATGAAATATTTCCAATCGACCAAGAATAGGCAACTTCCCTTCTAGTCTATGTTAAATAGATGACTAGAAGCATTACCTCTCGAATATGTGATTTAAAATTCATGATAAGCTAAAACTTAAACACTAGAAAGCACAACAATCACATTAAAAACTAATGGTTTATCTCAGTACATTTACTGTCATATTTTTAAGCATGATCTGAAAGATGATTTTGAAAGTATAACGACATCAATTGTCAGAAAATTGTATTCGAATTATTTAATCGCAGAGTTAATAATAAGAATAAATTGTAATGGACTGGGGACCTGTCCTTGATGGAAATCTCCTCGCCATGAACATTTTCTCCTGCCGCAGGACTATTCCGTTATCCCGTTTATCCCGTAAGCTAAACATTGGAATTACGGGGAAGTTTAGGAGAATGAAATGAAGAAGGTAGTGTGCCACGTTTCGGAATCCGCTTTATATTGTTTCATTTGAGTGGAGTATGAGGCGAGATATTTAATTGGTGAGAGTACTTCGGGCTTTTATAAGCGGACAGTTTTTTTCAGAATTTACTGTTTTTTGTCTTTCAAATCTTCAAAAATATAAAAATTCACTTGGTGAGAGATGAAAAGCTATACTATTCCCCTGCAGGTATAGAGATCGGTCATCACTGTAGCTTTCATGAATACAGTCTAACAGCATTAATCTCCCTGAATAGGATTATTTTCATATGATCATAAGTATAGAACCAGATCAATTCTTATGAATAAGGTAAGGTACATGAATTAGACGTTGGGAAATATGTGTACACGTTTTTCTTAGTTCGCTCTTACAATAATTAAAAAAACAAAATAATACTCTTTTAAAATGTCATCAACGGAGATTTTATGACGCATCCTCCATTGGAAGTTGTCTGAACTAATAAGCCAACTTGTAATTTCCTGAGTCAATCATTTTATTCCAGTTGGTTGAACCTGTTTACAGATTATAAAGTAAATACAATTTCAGGTATTGCTCTCGGGCTCTGCACCAGGTAATTGGCTTCATATTGGCCAATGTGAAGCCAATTACTTGGTGCAGATCCCGAGAATAATACCTGAATATTATTCACCGGGAAAAACTTAAATCGTATAAATATAATTTACTAAATGTCAGAATGAAATCGGAGGTCGTTTTATCATAACGAACATATTAATCTGGCTTGTTTTCTTGATCGGACATATTCCCTTACCCATTTGCAGAAAATTCTGCAGAGAAATACAAGTAATATCAAACCACTCGCGAATAAGGTAGGGATATACCAGTTATTATATTCTTCCCGGAATAAAAATGTTTGGGTGGAATTTCACGCACTCACTATACTTACGATTTCGTACCAGTGTCAATTAACATCTAACCTCACTTTACTTTGGCTCTGCTAATGCTACGGATCATCGAGGAATTTTGTCCACTCCGTCACACGCATTGCATTTAGTTTACTGCTTCCGCCATGTTTTTAATTCCCTTCCATAATCCTTCGAGCATACTTAAATGGCTTCGATTGAGGCAGGTCTTCTAAAAGACATATAAAATTTACTTTCATACTCGCCTTGTAGGCGTATGACAGGGGTTTCTAGGTCACCAGCCATTGTATAAGAAGCGAATGGGAAAATACAATAAGAGATGGGATGAGAGGCGCCTTTTGAAAGAGAACTACTCGCTTCATTACCAATGTGGTCGAGTGCATCAGTAAACAGGATATTTGAACCTATCAGTTCGATGGTTTCTTATTTTATGACTAGTCTAATCTACGTATATAGTCTTGGACTAGAGTAATACCATAATTATCTATAGCTTATCTGCTACATCTATCTCAATGCCTCTCGAATTTCCGCCTCAAACCCTTATTGATGTAAAACTGGCTATTTACCTTCTATTATTAAGCGATTCCTAGTCCATTACCTCAAATACCAATTCATAGTAGTTTTTGGCGATGTGATAGGTATTTTTTTCGTTTAACGAGTGGCATATTTAAGACATGGATTCAAAGTACTTGCTACGCACTTGTAATGGTGGCCTATATTCGAGATTAATGAAATATTTCACGTTTGAATACAACCTTTCCTACTATAGTATACCTGTATAAGTTTCTCAGGGTGAACTGCACGCCAAAAACATTTTGAATATACAGGACTGGCGCCGATGTAGACAAGGTGAAACCCCCGCAACGACGGTTTGCATGAATCCGTTGGTTTCATCCATCCAATGCCTTCGAGGAGCCGTTACAGAGAATTCGGGCGGCGGCCTGGCTCCGTCGCCGGCGAGTTGGCCGTCCCGCGATCCAACGGGCGCTCATGCCGCAGGCCGGTCTCGCTAGCCGCCGCGGCCGCCCGCGCCACCGAGACCGCCCGGCCGGCGACGGCGGGCTCCGCGGCATCGGAAGACCCCATCGACTCCACTCTCGCAAGCGTAAAACCCGTCCTCCCATTGTGAATCATTCGCCATCAGGCAGCAGTATCACCATCGCGCTCGTGAAAGCTGGGATTCCTTTTCATTGCTGAGAATCGTAATTGCCATTGCACGGCGGATTGAAAGAAAGACCACGGTTTTTTGCGGCATTGACCGCGCGCCTATCTCCATAAACCTAGATATGTTTCTCCTACTCTCCGAGTTTTTGGTTTAAAAAAATTATTTCATTTACCCCATCACAGAGCCCGCATGTACAGTACATCATCATTATGTTGATCTGATGCTATGTACCACTGTTTTTATAATTTCACTTTTTTGAGCGAGTGATAAAGAAAAATTTATTGCATGGAGACCTAGATGCAAATAAATTTTCCACCACTTTATCTGTAAAACATGTGGTTCTTCCCCTCTTTTTGTCAATTGATACTTGAGCATAGTTACATCGCCTAACAAATTTGGTCGGGGTAAACATTCGTTCAATTAATTATCTTTCGTAAACAGAAGCTCATATAGTCAACATTGACGGCCTATCTAAGAAGAGAAGTACCTCGTAATGAAAATCTCGGGTAAAGTCATAAAAAAAACATACTGGCCACGAAGTTCATTACGCTTACTACCTAATTCCAGTGAATCACGAGCCATTTCCACTTGTATTTTCGTCATACGAGGTTAATAGTTAAGTATCTTCATTTTTTTTAACATCCGTTAAATAAATTGTTTATCATCAAGTGCAATGGTTTATTCCTCCCACAAATCCGCCTGCGTAAAAATTATCCGTATCGGAAAGAAGCGACTCACGGCCGGCTATTAATTTTCGCCGACACTCGGCAGCGTTCTCGGCGAAATGAATTGCTCAACACTTCGAGAATGAATGGATAGGTTTTCCCTGAGGTTCCCCAGCCTGCAGAGAACGTCAAAATTAAATCTTTAGATACTTTTTTTAAGCTTTATATCCTGAAAGTTTCAAGAATTCATATTGTAACGGGAGGCGATTCATACTTTTGAGCCGATTTGTTTGGTGGGACTGATTTGCAAGATCTCAACCCAGCATCGGATGATTCCGTATTGATGGTAAATCGTCAATCCTCAAATAAATATATGGAAAAGTACTACTGCCCTGTAATTAGAAATGTGAATAAATTTCGACGCTCAAATTCTTGCGTAACTGTTTTTTCTTTTCAGCAGAGTGAATGAAGAAAGTTTCCCCATAGTTTTACTTTCACATGCAGAATATTCTGAACTATGTCCTCAGTAAATGTCGACATTTTTTTGGCATTTGGCATATTTCCTGTGATTCTTTAATCATGTTCCATGACCACCGAAAACAGCATTTTATGGACTTTGCATCAGGGTATTTAACAATCA
This sequence comes from Pyrrhosoma nymphula, assembly GCA_963573305.1. NCBI lineage: Eukaryota > Metazoa > Arthropoda > Insecta > Odonata > Coenagrionidae > Pyrrhosoma > Pyrrhosoma nymphula. The sequence continues at coordinate 87,195,523 of OY754338.1, forward strand.
ACAACGGACAAGCACATAACCATGCCTTGGGAGGTGAAAAATCCACCCAGGCAGGACTCGAACCCGTGACCTTACAGTTAGAAGACGAGCACTTTACCACACCACCACCGTGGCTGGAAAATTTATCGTTGAAGTAAACGTAAATTACATTCAACAATACAAAACAATAAGGAACCTGTGCTGCAAGCTATGAGTAATCAGGTGTTGTTTGCGGTCGCTGGTTGAAATAAAAAACAGGGAATACGACACCTAAAAAGAACGTTAGATGACATTATTATTCTCCTCGCATAATTCTCCAGCATAATGATGTATTGATTTGGTTAAAATCAATATAACCTGATATTTATTAGCCAATTAGTTTGTATGTTGCTTGCTCTTGCAATTTTCTTGAAATTATGCAGTATATGGGGAGAAATGCAGCATTAAAAGTCATAGTGAAAGTATGGAGGCACCCAACTTGGTGCTAAATAACTTTAATGTTCAGTTCGCATTCATTAAAATTTAGCTAACTCAGTGAAATTGAATCATATGTAGCATCTCACAAACCTTAAGTAAATGTGGATTCTAGAAAATAATTATTGTCCTGATAAATATTTTAATCTAATAGCTGCGCAATGTGCGTTTATTTTCAGATTTTTTTAGTATAGTATGGCAAAATAATATGTACATCATTTCCATAGATAAACATGAAAGGACTTACATTTAAAACCTGATTCTTCGTACCAATCACAAGTATAAGTAAATATTTCAATAATGACAATTTGTTTGGGACTTTCACCATCTTAACTTAAACTTTTCAAGGTTACTTCAACTGAAGTGATTTCAAAAGTTTTCTACCAATTTTAAAATTACTTCTACAGAAGTAATTTTGAAATTGGTAGAAATGAAAGCGTCAAAAATTAACATCCACTTCAAAATTCACAGTGAAATGAGAGAGAACTAATTAACCAGTTTCCGATAAAAGGAAATTCTCATTTATATCGTAACCATGTATAAAAAAACCTTAATTTTGAAAGAATGGGTTTAAATTTTGTTTGGCGAGCTGAACTTGATAAGTAATCAAAATATACTCAAGGCAATTGAATTTTCTGGATCAATTCTTCTGATTGGATTAGGGCTATTTTTTCAACTCAGAAATAATTCCTAATAAACCAACGACAGGGTAAAACAAAACGTGTGGCCAACCTGAGATATTCCATTCGTTTCACTCTGGATGCCCGATAAAATTGACGGATAAGATTCTAACGTATTGCTCCCAATAAATTACAGCGTCGTGGGGCGGGCTATCAGTGGCTGGCAGCGTTAAACCCAGCGAATTTTCAGATAACTCGGAGCGGAAATGAAACAAAATTCTGCCTAAAATTGCTCCATCGATTTCATCAAAGTGATCGAGATAACAGCCGTACACGCAATGACATTTTTGGGGAAATATATTTTAACGCGGTCGAAATGGCTATTGCACACAGGTGTACACCAATTGGGTTTCTACAGTCGCACGTTACGGTTGGCTTAAAATTTAGCTGGAGGCTTGGGGGAGGCAATGTTTGTTCTAAATGTTCCGAGAAATTTCTTCAACCGGGAATGGCGTAGTGACACGCCACCTAATAAAACCCATGCAGGCCTCAAAGCGTAACGTACGCAACGGGACACGTAACTCCGAGAAATGGATCAGATATATTACTGTTGGTCACTGTAATTGCGCATTTGAATCCAAAGGTTGTCTATACTATATTATATAAGAAGAAATATAATGGCTACACTCCAAACTATAGAGAGGGCAGCTAAATAATGCAATGCAGAGGGTTTGCCTGGCATAGATGAATTAAAAAAAAACACATCTGGAGAGAGTGTTGTTTTAGTTCACCTATGAGAAAACTTCCTTGAAAAATCAACTCATACAACTGAATTAATGAGATCAGTTTCGCAATTTAAACTATTTTGAATTATTATGAGTATACAACCAGTACCGTTTAGATTGAGATAGCATTAATTTTTTTTAAACAATTCTTTGAAATAATGGCATCGTGGTGATACGGAGGAGATTATATTGGGTGTTATCAAAGTTGTTTTATCCTAGTTCAATCGATTTCAGAATCATCAGTTTAAGCACTGATAGAACATGTCGATCAATAACGTGCTTATGAGTGCCCTTCTTAGAATAATACTGCACGTAGAAGCAGGGTTTGTAAATTGCAAAACTTTCTCCAACAGACCAGGTGCTGGACTAATAATATAAATAAAAACAGCTTTGAGTCTGTGTGCCTTTCCATATTGGTCAAAGATTATTTCGCATCTTAAATAACGGTAGAGATACGCATTAAAATATTAATACTTCTTAGAAATAACAATTTATCATGGATTCTCACCCATTGTAAAGAACACTTTGTAGCCTTAATAGTATCAACAATCATTTCCCCGTGTTTTAGGTATATTTTATTAGTTTTTGGAGTACATTTTCGACAGATAAATTAAAGATAAAAAATTGGTTAAAATACCAGTGGCTTGTTATAATGATGAATACTTTCCTAAGTATGCCAAAATTTTACATCTACTATCTCAGAGAAATACTTTTACGTCAATGCAGGGTAAATTAAACTCATTTTAAGCGGCCTGTATCCTCACATCTATGAATTGGTTGTTCTTACAAAGGCTGACGTTAATTTCCCAAAGAGTAATTACGGCTGACCGCAGACGGGCTAATTTGACGATGATGTCTTAACAAGCCTCAGGATTCCTGAACCGACGCCTTAATGACTTCGTGAGGGACGTTGAAAAATGTTGCTATGGGTTAATGTCGTCTCTCGAATATCAATTTTACTGCTCCAGACAAATAACCACACTTGGTGACAAACACAAAATGATGTTTTCGGCATGATAGTCACAAGGCATTCTATTGAAAACTATTTGTTTCGAGTGGTTGGCCGAGTACTCAACTATTTATTAAAATACAACGGAATTTACGTTCGTCCTGATAATCCAGATTTGATCCAAATAAATATTTTTCATTAAGTCGGATTTTTATTACATTCTTAGCAAATGCTCAGCTATACCTGACTTAAAAACTGATACCAACTGGCATAAGCTGGGTCTCATAAATTAGCCACATAACTAGTATAATCATTTAAATGCAAATTCTGCTCGTGGTGAGGAAATTAAAGATAAAACGGTCCACATACTTGACCAAGCGCTTCAACAAGGCTTCGAAGATTAATTTTCAGATGTGTACACCAAGATATTCGATCCGAGAATACTTCGTTCTTATCGGTTCTTTTTTATCAATTCAACGGTTTGAAATAGCTCATTAATTGTTTCCTCTCCAACAATTTTTCATTTCTGCAACAGTATTGTGATGTTCAATTTACTCTACTACTTGATTCGTATATTTAAAAGCTGGTGGGGTTGCATATGTAGAAACATGGAAAATTTACCGTGGTCAGAGTCTAAAAATAGTATGGAAAATCTTGGCTATAAGTTCAATAAGAATGTGCGCTAGTTTTCTTTCTTCTTTGCTGATCCAAGTCCTTTGATGCAGTAGCTCTCATTATACAGAGAGTTAAATTCTTTAATATAAGTAAAGTGAGGAATGGAACTTTTAAAAATTACTTTTTTTCTTTTTCTCGCCTTAGATTAATCCAAACGTCTGTCTAGTCTCATTTCAATCGGCTTTTCTGCTCCCTTTTTCATAAAGTTATTTCAAATGCTATGTTTATTATTATGACATATTATGCAAAAGGCAATTAGGCAGTAGGTTCATTCGCTGCTACTTGCTAAACGAGAATTTGGAATGTATGTACATAGGTATTGTTCATTAACATATGTTTGCAATAAATTTGAGAAAAAATTTAACCAAATAAATTTAAGAAATATGATCACATATAATAAAACCTAGGGATCACATTTGCAATATGTTAATTATTCATAGTTAAAATCGAAGTAAAATGCCTGCTACTCAAATATATCTTTTCTTTCTTAAATAGAAGCTTAAATATTCGTCCTTCTTCACTTGTATCTAAAAAAATTTGAAGTAGTCTTTAAAAAGGGAGTAATTTGTAACTCGGTACATTAAAATTTAATCAGGGCGTAGATATATATATAGATGCTGGCATATTCATATATTCGTCTCATTATGACAGTCGGGAAGAATACAATTATATGGGACCAGCAACATATTTCAATTTAAAAATACGCTGTTTTTTACGAGTTTACTTGCTCACCGAATTAGTTTGATGGACCCAAAGTTTCCAGTAATCACAACTACAACGTAAGGTGTTTGCAAACTAATAGCGTTTAGACAGTATCATGCAATTATATCTGGCTGATGGTCCTTTAATAAATGCTGCATTAAGCTATTCCGGATTGATCAATCCAACATAAAAAGAATGAATGTACTTCGTTGATTCCTAGCAGTCATACTCACCATTGAATGCATTATGGAGTTCCTTAACTCTGTGTCAATTGCGCTTTCAAGAGCTTGCTTTTACGTTATTAAGGTACAGTGCAGTGTTTATAATAAAAAGTTCTCTCTAGCAATAGGTTATGGGCTGAAGAAATAAAGAATACGAGACGTAATGGGGTTGTCTTCTGATATTTTTTAATCATTGCAGTCGAAAGTTCATGCAAAAAAATAAATACTGATGAGGACCATTATCAATATTTAAAATGTTAGGTTAGCTATGAAACGCTTAAGGAGGACAAATATTAACAATTAGCTGAAAAAACACACGGCTCGTATTTGCTTTAATCGAGAAACCAATTTTCTGTTATAATTGTGGTATATACATCGGTACTTCGTATCCTTCAATCTATCGCCTTGATTTTGGAACTCCGATACCACGTAGCTAATGTCGGAATTCCATAACAATTTTCCTTTTCCCAACTGCAGTTCGCTTTTCTTGAAGCTATTTCTTAAAAGTCTTGTGAATTCATATGCCTTTCGTGTTTATGTGCAGATCCCGGCAGATTGTTAATGTAAATAAACACCTATGAAACATTGTATAATAAAAAAATATGCTATTCATAGGGCTTTGTTGTTTAGAGGATAATATCAAAACCATGATTGGTGAAGTCTTCTTGGGTTTCTCTGTGCAGGAAGAATGTTTCAGCTCCCCAACTTTTAGAAGGCTGAATAGAAGCGCTCTCTCGGCGGGAATCCCGAAAATATTTCCCCTGAATCGTTCGCGTGAAAAGAGCAAATGTCAAATGAAAATATTGGCTACTTTGAGAGCAGCATTACATCCGAGAATGGTGCGCCATAGTTTTCTAAAAATTGTCAAAATTATATGTAACCATACTTTTGGCTGTTTTAAACTGTCATAAATTCTTGTAATCGGTATGACTGTGTAAATGTTGACTATTGATTGAGTGGAAAATTGAAAAACATGAGTTAAGACGAGGGAATTTCTGATCTTGAGAAAATACTGACTTCGCTAATGTGTCAAAGGCGAAGCCACACACTGGTCATATCATTTAGTCCAGCAGCGATGTCTAGAGCCTTCGCTTATGCACAAAAGCAGACGCAGATATTCAGTCTGTGGCTGAGCATCAAGGATGATGATATACCAAGTAATCCTTCGGATGAAGGCCGCATCACCCTATCTCGTATTCACGTGGGTGGACAAATGCTTTCTGCGGCGATAAAGGTGAAGGAGGGGCAATTCGAGATGGGCTAAGGAGGGGAGGCTTATCTGCATATCAGGTAATCGTATTGTAATGAGATCCGCTAGCCCTTCCTTCTCACTTGAGTTCTTGGTATGATGAGGTGTGGAAGTTCAAATGCAATAGGTATCAAACTAGTACTTGACTGTCTATCAATCTCCACTGAATGCTAGTGACAATTTGATAAGATAGCCTGCCTTGCATATCCAAAGTAATAAAGCCATGCTGTTTTACATGGAGGATAAGAGATGAAGACACCTTTTGGAAATGAAGGCATTGATTAGTTTGCGCGCGATTTGTCGGATTTAAATCTCAGGCCATGTTACAAATATGTATTAGATTAGGATGACAGCATTCCTAGTCGTCTGCGGATACGTGTGAATTAAAATTTTATTCATATTACATTTAATTTTTTAAAGATTTCATTCCTTAGCGAAAACTTTTCAGAGTAGATTTTTTGCAAGTATACAGGATGCATTTTCACATTTGTGCACAGAATGGAATTTTTGTTTTCCTTCTTACACATCATATAAGTCATGGATAATCAAGTCTCCATTTCCACATGTATTAACTAATTCGCTTTGTATACAAATTATTGTTAAGAGTTTCATGCACATTTAAAACATTTTGTACTCTACCACACTTTTTATTACATTCCAATTCTTACTGTATCGATGTTCTACGTCATTTTCAAGTATTGCACAGGGTATTTTGGAGGTGGCCGGGTTGGATAGTCTGTGAGGAAGCAGGTTAGGAGTTGGGAGGTGGAATAGGAAAGTAGGGTATGGGGACGTGGATGAGTGTACAAGTTGAAGGTAATTGTGATAAAGATCTAAAGGGGAGAGTGGGGAGGTCAACGTTGAGGAGGGGTGACAGGTGAGTGGACAAAATCTTATTTAGCAAGTTCTGGCCGAATGACTAAGAATATGACACTATTTAGACGTCTTTCATAAAATTCAGTTTATGGCCCTTGTCAATTACTTGTTAAATCTTAGGTTCAAAATCTGCCACACGGGACTTAAGCCACATGCCACTGCCACATGAGAATAATGAAAACTTCGATTGCCCCGAGAGGTTCAGTGGAATGTTAAAACTGCGGGATTATTCAAGAAAAGATCGACTAGTCTGAGAGATACATATTTTACATTTAAGAAGAAGGTCTCTCGAGCACGCACAGTTTTCCAGTGATACCAGCACCTGCCTATTTGCACATTAATTTTTAATATCCTGTGAGATCCACTACCTCGATTCAGGCTCATTGCGAAAACTCAGGCGAAGTAAAATTATAGTACATAAAGTGTAATAGACTTAAGTAGTAGAATAGCTTTCTCAAAATATCATAAATGGATAAATGCGTAAAAAATATAGTTGCATAAAATAGCAACCTAGAATTTCTTAAGTTGTCAAACAAAAATCACATTAATTTAACAAAAATGAAAAGTAATCGATATAGTATTAGTTTTTTACTTAGCCATCTTCAGGTACAATATCTGAACTGAAGATGGCAAAGTAAAAAAGCCGAAACACGTGTTGTCAATTTAATACAACGAGAATAGTTCAATATCGATTACTTTTCATTTTTGACAGTGTAGTTCTACCATATCTCACCAGAAAATGTTGACCTCATTTAACAACCTTAATACATCTGATAGATACTAAAATCAATCCTAAGATTGGATCACTGCAACCCTTCTCCCCTTGCCAACATTTTCCAGTTTTAGACTGGCGGTTTTCATTTGGTCTTTTTTTGCATTACACGGCTGAAAATCCAGAAGGATGAATATTTCTTGGTATCGAAACTGAATTTTATATGAGTGGAACCGACAATGGGTCAGAGATCATAACTTTACGTAAACTCAAAGGGTCTGCTTGACTCTGCCATCTGTATCCAGAGGCAGGTCCTTCTATATTTTGTAAATCGTCTGGAGTGAAAAAAGTAAACTCCTGTCTGATGCTTATAAAAACACACTCGCTTAAATTGTAAAAGAAGGATACTTTCATCTTTCCCTTCTTGAAGCTGAAATGAGTTTAGGAGCATTTATTTCCTTCCTGAAGTGATTGGAGCAACGAATATCACACGAATACCATTAAGATTTATGCGAAGTAATCAAAGGAGACTTTGGTGCTTCGTATCATTTTCATGCATCTAAAAGCATTCTGGAAAATTTCAAGTGTTTCACTTTTTAATCCAATCCTCAGTCGATAGAGGAGCGAGATGGGAACTTGAACATGAAAAAAATAACACTCGCGGTGTATTTACGACCACGTCAAAAAGGTTTGCGTTTTAAAATTCGTGCGTTAGGAATTATCTCACGGATTCTTTGTTCCGAGGCGTTCTGCGGCATGTTACAGAACTCTCCGGGATTCTAATCTAATTTATGTCGTTGGCGAGAGAACGATCTTTGTCTGTACACAGAATCTGGCCGTATATACTTCCGTTGGAATAATACTAAAACGGGTGCATTTAATCAGGCCATAAACCTCCCTCCAGATAATTCCTCGAAATGTGCCTATCGTAACAGTCCGGGAAAAATTTTGGTGTGACGAGGTCCATTAACCCAAGGGCTCTTAATTAGCGTAGTTTAACGGCATGAATGCTGCTTATATACTGCTGGCCATTATCGTTTTTTTCTTTGTTAACGACACGCGTTGATAGTTATTTTCATTTCTCCTTTTATTGTTGTTATATCTCTAGTTCCATTGGCATTTTATCATCTCGTCGCATTAAATTATTAAAGAAACCTAAATTACTTGGAATCAGAGTAGGTGCCGAGTGCGCTCATTTGAGCGTACGCTCATGAGCACGCTCAATACTTATGAGTTTTGCACTTGGGCGCACTCACTTTTAAAGGAATTGAGTTTTAGCGTGAGCGCACTCCAAATTTTCTTGAGTTGAAGTTTGAAATGGGGCTCACCCATCCGCTCACTTCGAGAATTCCCAAAAGCAAAGGCAAAGGAATGGACAAAGGCGGCAGTCGGACAAACGAACCTTCAGTCAACAGAGAGTGACATGAATAATGTAGATGATAAGTTAGGAACTTTTTTTAGCTTACATTCCCTTGAAAACAAAGGATATAATTGAGGAATGCTGGTTGTTGGAACCAACAAACGGCACTTTTGTATTTCCATAGGATAAAATAAAGAAAACATTCGTAACATTCAACACTTCGCTACCTTCAAGTGGTGCTCCAGAGAGGTTGTTCAGTGTGGCAAAAAATGTATTGACTAAAAAAAGGACTAAAATGACAGATAATAATTTGAAAAGTAATTACTTTTGAATGTTAAGAAAATTATTTGAAGTATGAATTTGTTGATAGTACAATTTCTTAAATTTTAGTGACAATAACATTTAAAGTTAGCCGATCATCTTTGCGTGTTATTAAACAAAAAGAAAAATTTCAAATACAAACCTTAATATAACTTCTTCTATTTATAAATATAACGTCTACATTTAAACATTATTAAAGATCTACTTTTTCCATATACATACATACATATACTCTTACAAAAACATAATAATATCATTTGTCATTTAACTTTGTTAGGAATTGTGCTAGTTTTGAGCTTTGAGTTGAGCTGAGCTCAATTTTTGAAATGCGAGTATGAGTTGAGCTGAGCTCTTATTTTGATGAATGAGTTGAGTTGAGCTCATTTTAAAACTGAGTTTCCCCAACTCTGCTTGGAATACAGCGCTTGAGTTGCCCGTGCAGTGACCGGCAAGGTATAACGAACCCTCTCTTCACTCCTACAATTTCATGCTACTAACAACCATCCAACCCGCCATTAACGCCGCAATGAGCCGTAATTGTTGAGCGACTATGATGTGGTATTCTAAACAAGTATATCTTGTCTAATATGCTGAGTTCATGCATTGGCCAATGTTTGTTGAATCGGAAGAAGCCGCCATTAGATCGTAAATTCCCCGATTGAAAATCATTTTCTCCGTTCCGATTCCATTCAGAGTGGTTAGTTATTAATTCTGAACGGCATATAAAATTAAAGTCGTAATTTAATCGCGTTTTTTCTATTAGCAGATGCTTGGGTTTTTCAATTTTTTCCACGAAGAAGATCTTACTTGATTGTCCTCCCTAATCCATCACCTCACTTTTTCCGTCTCTACTGGCAGGAATTTGCATTCATTCGGGATACATTCAATGTGCTTGTATGATTGTTTCGAATAACGTACCCTCATGTTTAATGGAAAAGTTTACGAATCCTATTCAACAGTAATAAATGTTCAAATCAGATATTCTGCGTTGAATAATTCACAAAAGTTTGCAAGTAACAAACGGAACGCTATAGGTTCCTTATCACCATTAGCTTAGGAGACCGGTGATTTCTGAGAAAGATTAACTCAATGAAGTGCTAAAAATGTATAGGGAGGACTGTATAGCTGATAAATCTAATAAAAAGTGACCGGAACTATGGAAGATTCTGATACTTGTTTTCTCTCGATCAAGTTGCGACCTCAGTAAGAACGCGGCTGGACATGCTTGATTGCCGAGATGTTTCAACAACTACGAGTGTTACCTATCTCAATGTAGAGTCCTCCTCAGTTATTTTTTATATCCTGGCCAAATCAATCATGTAATATATTCAGAGATAATGTACATGGCATCCAGCCTATACATTACAGGTCCGACTACTATCGATCTCTTGACTAACTGGATCCAGTAAACCTGGGGGAAAACCTAACCAAGATTAGCTTGTAAATACCTGACGGGTGCATAGATCACTTAAGGTAGTTTGAGCGAAAAATCACTTCACCTAGAAGTTAACGAATTTGGCCTCATTTTATAGAAAAAACTCTCATCTTTCCAATGATATCAAAATATCAACCCCTTGCCGAACTACTTTTCAAGTAATTTGCCTCAAAATATAAGCTGTTTTACATTGGATAGATTATGGCTATGCACTCCAGAGGGAGAGTATTAATCAAATTAGGAACTTCTAGCACCTTGATTTCGTCAAAAAACTAACAGTGTGTAGATTGCATGTTTTTTCAACTATTTATAAAATATAATCTTTTACTCACCACAGTAATTTTGACAGAAACGCAAAAAATATCTGCCGTTTTGAAGGGTTTTCAGCCGTACGGTGGGAAAAAATGAGTCATGTTAGATACTTATATAGCTTTATTTATTTAATTACTGAGAATTATGGTCATATATAACTATGTTTTTGCGCCATTAATATTACAATATTTATTTCATACTTCTTACAGATGCTGAAATTAAAAAATAAAATTTTAATATAGTCTCCATTATGACTAGGGAACTATCTCGCTCAAACCACCTTAAGCTAATATACACATCTCATTGATATCCTACCAAGTGGATAACGCATTGAGTATCTTAAAAAGACAACATTCAAACACTACTTAATGCTTTTACTCAAATTGTTGATACCAAATATTAAATAAGAGATAGATTAAGGAATGCATTGGCTTCTCACTTACACAAAATACCTGTAAAGCTTGGCGCAAACCAAGCAAATGCTTGGAGGTGTGTCGAACTACTTTGGAGTTCCCCTTTTTTCCTTCTAACTTCCCACAGTGGGTGATTCTGTGCGAAGCGTAAGATTGTCATTCCGTACCCGTCGTCTTAAATGCTTGAGGTTTCTCCCATGTGTCCTCCTCACAGGCCCCGCAGTTCATCAACATCAATGTCGTTTATTCCAATAAAATGAAACGAGATATATGAGACAGGTACCCCAAACTCAGCCCGCCCGTGGTCGGAATGTTCCATTACTGACTCCCGAAGACGTGAACCAAGCATGATTGAAAGGCTTATTGACGAATTTCTGTCGCCTGGGAAATCAATCAGAAAGTTATTGCGGGAATACAAGGGGAGGAGGGAAAACCTTGGCCAAAGGGAGGTGGCATTGAAAATACTCAGTATATAATCCTTGAAGATGAAATGAAGTCACATCAATTCGTTCAATTCAATTCTTATATGCATGTTATAAAAATTTTATATGTTTTAAAAATTTACGAAACCCTCAGAAAGCAAAAAATATTTTTAATCAGCTGCTCAGAATGAAAAAATGCAATAATAATTGTAAATATTGGATAAGTTTCTCATTGGTGAGCGTAAAATCAATTGGTCTCTGATTTACACTGTCTACTCAGTATTTTTCATGTAATTGTGATTTTTCAAAGTAAAATAACGTAAAATGAGAAAAATTATAATTATTAAGTCAGAAAGTATGCATTCAGTAGAAATTTAACTTGAGAATTTTCTTGTTACCACCAATATTCTTTCGCAAAATTTTCATGTCACTGAAACTGAATTAAATTGCGTCAGAATGTCGTCGAAGAACTAAAATCTGAAAATGAAAATATCCTTTTTTTCCTTGAGCACAGTTTAAGATATACATGAAATGCAACGAATTATTCTAATATTTTTTCATGTTCGTCAAAAAACGCGATTGCAATAGCAATCTGCGTTATGTAAATTATACCAAATAATCTTTCCCAACTGCCGCATCAGTAGAAGCCGTAGATTTAACACCTTCTGGCAACATGACTTTATTGTGAGTGACAATTTCGAAAGATACCTACCGAATCCACTCTCATATTTATGAAGCCTCGCTACGCGGGACTCCATTCACACACTGCTGACAGCCTTCGATGGCCTTGAAAGCGTGTCAAGGATCACTTCCTCGGATTCCAAAAATATGTCAAAACACTTACCAGCATTTCAACAAAGCGCACTTCCTTCTCAGATTTAGCCCTCGTTATCTCCGGACAATCGGCAAAACGTTCGTGTGAATGGGAAGACATCCAAAAATGCTGCAGCTACGTCGTCCAGCCGGAGAAATGACCGGCGTCTCGATCTCTGGCGTGAAGATTGAGCGCCGGGTGACACCACGGCGATGAAGGGACTTTCAATTCTCCCTCCCCATGCCCCGCCCCGATCAAGTCCTCGAGGCGGGCAGGAATTATAATGGGGAAGTCGGATTCCAAAGGGTGTGGGTGGACCTCGAAACCGATGGTGTGAGAAGCAGAGAGGAGTGGCAGTTACACGTCCACTTTTTTACGCACCGCATTCGTAGTAGATGCCTATCGGAACAAGAATAGACTCGTTGAGGGGGGGCAGAGAGGGGGGTCAGAGAAAGGGATTTAGCGCGGGCGGGTCGGGAGATGACTTTTTCCTTCCCCTCCGCCGTCGCACGGTGCCTTCCTCTGACGCGTGATGATGGAGGTTGGAGGCGAAGATTATTTCTTTTTCCCTCCTCTCTCGAGTCAATTGTTACGAGAAAATTCCTTATTTTACAGTTTCTCTCATCTGTATAACTCACGGACTTTATACTTTCATTTCGACTTCTCGCCCGTATTTCATTCTCTTTCTTTCTCAAAAGGGCGAAGACGTTTTTGCGGTGGGATGCATTTATGTGAGGAAGGTGTCACGTAGTTCTCGAGGTCGCGGCATCACGTGGAATCCGTGGGCATTGTGCATTTCACTCCATTTGCATCTGGCGGTCGACTTGCTGCCGTGTGACGTGCACGCGGGCCGCCACATTCCATGTGGGTGGGATAAACTTTCCGGAACTCCCTGACTTCAGCGTTCTCCTTAGGAGTGGTGGATTTCTCAACATGATGAATCACTATTTCTGCTCCCGTTTCTCTAGCATTGTCTTAGTGATGGATGCGCATCGGAGATACGATGTAGGTTCAATTTCAGACCTTGAGGATTCAACTACGTATTTAAAAGCATGAAATCCAACATATTTGTGGAAGTAGCAGCACATTTTGGTGCAGAACCACGAAAAATGTTTCTTCATCGTAATCAACAGTCACTTGTCCGATGATTATTTTACGGCAGTTCTCCAATCTATTCATTTATAAGCTCTATGCTCAGGTTCCTAACTGCAACATCCCTCATAATTTGCTATATGTGCACTGCTCTTGTAACTCTGTACCATGGGATACTTAATTTGATAAATTGTCATTCCTAGCCTTATTACTCCAGCCAAGCCAACGTATTCAGATATAAAACATTAGTTCAAATTACTTTTACAAATGTTCAAATGCGCATTTTATATCTTGACACCTGATAAGAGTAAAATAAATTTTGATGAAATTGTGATCTTACATTTGGATGTGACCTAGAAGCATCGACTTGTGTTGAAATGTAGATTTTGGTTATTCCGTTGACCACTTCATTTTCTTTTGTTCAGTCAATAACAATTTTCTCACACTAAGCAGTGGTTTCCAAGCGAAAGTCAGTTGCCCACGAGCATATTTCTCCGTCCTTCGACTTAGGAGCTTAGGAGATCTAGTCATAGGATCTATTAAGAGCTATTCGTACTCCAGGCGGCGTCCGGATCGTATTCATAGCGCATAAGGCCTCCCCGCCTATTCCTCTCCAGTCCCGCGAGAGTATGTGCGCGTTCGTATGTCGTCTTTTTTCCCATCGTCCCTTTGTGTGAGCGGACGCACCCTCCTATTCCTCCCCCCCCCTTTCCCCGCCCTCTCCAACTCCCCTCCCCCCGTCACCCCATCACTCAGTATTCCCGGCCACAAGTCGGTGCCGTATCTCCGCACATGCTTCTCCCAGCCCATCCTACTTTACTTACTTGTGTTTTATCCTTTTCGAAAACATATTTATATTCTTACGCAGGGAGAGGAGGAGGAACAGGCCTCTTTCTTAATTCCTCATGTGTGGGGGAGTATTCTCGTGGAATTTGAATTTTCACAAGGCCGCGAGCGCTCCTGGAGTTCGATATGGCGCTGTCGGAAATGAATCTCTCGGATGGGAACGGCTGCCTCTGCCCGAAATTTCCACGCAACCTGTAGGGTTTCTGCCTCGTGTTTGAGGTGAATATAACCTTAGGGTCATCAATCGGTGCGTACGCACATTCCCTTATTCACCAATTGGAATGAAAGGTTAGGGAACCATTAGATAAATCTTTGACGCGTTTACTTGGCGGAAAATCATATTAATAAAATATAACACTTTGTATTTTCTACACTACTTTTAATGCACCTCGACCGGCATTAAAAGTAGTCTGGAAAATACAAAGTGTTATCTTTTATTAGAAAACCTGTTGCTAAGTAGGCGCCACGCTTTATACATTGGCGCATTGGCAGATTCGAAACTTATGGCTGTTTCTATCTAATAATAACAATAATTATTTTTATTCCAGATTAGATAAATACAACTATTATTTATACAATGATTTGTCTGGAATATAGGTGCCCCATTGGACAGTATTTCCGTTTTGGGGTCACCGACTCGACCATCACAGATGAAATACAAAAATAAGAACATAGAATAAGTGTGTTGCAACTACAAATCGCCGTGGTGGAAATTTCTTTCAAGTGGATTGTCAATTCTTGATTGAGTGCTATGTGGTGAACACTTCAAATGTAGTCCTCCGCCCATCGGATTGGGCGTTATTTGAAGACACTTTGGCACCTTCGCTAATGTCGAAGCCAAGTCTGTCCTCCCCCTTCCTCTGCTCCTCAAATTGTCCGTTCTAAACTGTACCACTATTCCATCCCCAAATGCACAATTGACGGCGTATTGTCGGTTGCCTATGGATACTATTTTTGTTATTTGGCTCACATTATAGAGGTGTAAAGTTCTACTACTTGAAATTTAGACCCTTGTGGTTCTGGTATAGTGTACGGGTCTTAGGGTATGGCAAAATTCTAACGGACTTGTATCCCAGTTGCGATGGATTATAAATGTTCCGAATTAGTATAATTGTTACAATTTGTCGC
The DNA here is from genome assembly GCA_963573305.1 of Pyrrhosoma nymphula. NCBI lineage: Eukaryota > Metazoa > Arthropoda > Insecta > Odonata > Coenagrionidae > Pyrrhosoma > Pyrrhosoma nymphula. The sequence continues at coordinate 87,210,908 of OY754338.1, forward strand.
AACTCTATTCTCAAAGGGTCTCTCAACTTGCCATATGACTCTTAATCTTTTCACTCCGAGATATGAATGAAAAATCTTTCATTTAGCACAAGTTTGAAATTCACCTTGACTGGGACTCGAACCCGGATGCTTTGATATCGTATATTAGCTTTAGCATTTGAGGCGTCCTTCTCCCCTGTTGATTTCATCTTTGAAATTTCGCTCTTAACCCATTAATGCCCAGGGAAATTTTTTTTTACAATTTTCATCAAATTTTAGTGCACTTGTGGGAGTTTCAGTAAAGGTAACATCGTCGCTAGACCCGGTTACCACAAAATTTGACAACTTTGAAATATAATGAGTTTAAAGCAACTTAAGTGATCTCAGCAATCTCGTAGAAATACTATCATTAACGATCCTCTCGGAAATTTCCCTAGAAAATTGGACCCCCGTTCTCCCTAGAAAATATACCTCTAGGGAACAATTTTCCTAGAATGCATTGTCTATGTGAAATGATTTTGAAAGTGGGTTGTAGTTGCTTAAAATATAGTTATTTTGCACAAAATGTAGTTGACTGTGAAAGGTGATTTTTTATAATGGTTGCACATCTTTCTTTAATACGAAATATTTCGTCAGTTTCATTGTAATTAATTGTGATACCTACATGACTGTAAAAATGAAACAATGCAGAATAATTTTTATTGTTTTTATGAATATATATTTTTTCCTCCATAGTCTTTCCCTCAATGCACTGCACGCTGCACTCTATGTAATTACTGGTGTAATTTTTCCTATGCCTGAAGCTTTTCCTTAAATGAGCGTTTTGTTCTAGGGAAATTACTGACCGACTTCTATCATTTCTAAGAAAAAATGTATTAGAAAAAATATTCCCTAGAGATTTAAGGCATTTCCTCAGAAAATACATTTTTATAAGGAATTTTTCCTTTGCTTTTCTCTATGTTCTAGGGAATTCATTCTGGGAAATTTCCATCAGTGAACCATTAGTCTCACTTTACGTTCATTCACGTTTAAATAATTGTTTATAGTACGATTACAGAGATGATATTACTTTGTTACAGATTTCATGTACCAGCTGACACTACAATTAGCCCGAAGTGGAATAATATACCGTTGTATTTATGGTGCGAGTGAATATTGTTGCGGAGTTTTTTTCCGGAATTTCCGACCAAGAAGATCGATTCGCAGCGCAGAGCGTCGACAAATCGGTGGAGGGTCATTGACGTCCGTGCTTGGCCGCGGTAAAGTGGGTGTGGGGAGAAATGGGGGGAGTTGACGAGGAGCTGAGGAAGAGGAGTTAGCACGAGACGCCGGCGCTTGGCTTCACCTACGTGCTCTTGCCGTGGAGCCGTCCTCTCCTTTCGAAAAGGCGATCCCGTCAACGAATTTATTTGCAGGCAGGATTTCGTGTAGAGATTCACAGGAAGGAAAACCGACCGTCCGTTTAATGAAACGGAAAGGTGTGCCTAGAGAATTCCAACTTACCGATGGTTTTTTTCATTGAATGCAGCAGTGAGAAATTATATCGAAAGACACGGTTTCAACGAGCTGATAGCGTGAGGTGCGCGGAAATGATTCGCAAATTAAACTGAACAATTTCTTTCGTATTCATGATGAATTTAATTACTTTGTATTTTTCTACAACATTTTGTAGAAAAGGGCTACTCAAACTGAACTAAAGTACTAAGCATGAATACAAACGTAATAAACTTCTACTAAATAATGCCTGCTACTGTCTAGTTTATCTGACCAATTTATACCTATAATAACTGATGAAAATTAAAACTACTCCTTGTTTCAGGGACCTGGTAACGTGCTATTGAAACTTTTTTAGATTGTTCCACCATAAAAGGAGATGTGTCATTTCATTCATATTCTGAATACTTACAGAAAAACAAGTTCTCTATCTGATATAAAAAACAAAATGTTACCTTTTCACGCAAAATGTTATTTTTTTAGCAAATGGGAGACAATGTGAGTATTTTTACTCCCTTTATATTAGCTCACACTGTCTGTCTGCTTGTCTGTGTAAGTACAAACCCATTGGAGCGGAAGGTTTGGTGTTCCATTCCCTGCTGGGGAAATTATTTTTCTTCTTTTTTCATAGCCGTTTTCACTTACATCTTTTGAAATTTTTTTTTCATCATCGCATTAACCTCTAAAACCTTTTTTTGCAATATTTTACTCGGTAATTATTCATTAATGAGGGCGATCAAAGCAAGCTTTTAGTCCTTGGACGTTGTGGGAGATAGACCGCGGTGAGCCAACAACTGTGATTATCGGTATTGAATGTTCAACAATGAATATAAATGTCATATCGAATTACTATTCTTCCTAATATCTGAATTCTGTAATTCTTCTTCGAATGTCTGAATTATTCGACATATCAGTGAAGTTAGAAAGATTTCCTTTCACCAATTAAATGTATTAGCAATGTGATAGCACAATATTTAATGGCGAAGATACCTTAAAACAATGAAAAAAAATATAACGAAATGAACTGAGAATATGAGACATTAAAACGTGACGTAATGCATATGAAAATAAAGGGTGTATAATAAAAACTTTGTTTTTATGAAGTTATATTATTATATCTAATATAAATGCCATTTTCACGAAAAACTATGTAAAAGAAGCAAAAACTCCCTGGAAATAGATTAATAATAAAATGGATGCATCTTACCTCCTTATTTTTCGAGTAATTAGCTAATTTATGCAATGATTGAAGTCAAAATGTGGTCATTCCATAGAAATGCAGCTATAGTCGGCGTCTATGGCTATCATTAAGTGTTCTTTAAAAATATATTTGTTGAATAATCGGCTAATTTTGTACCTTAATTATGGTTTTCAATAACTAATGCAAGTCATCAGAGAAAGTTGCATTTTTAAAACAAATAAAGAAAAAGTTGGAATTGAATATTTGTTTTGACTGAAAAAGTTGCGGTGGAACCACCTAAAGTCATTTTTAGAAGCCGAGTGAGAATTCTAAATCATGACCCATCATAAAAAATCTACTCTTTCCTTTCTACTCTTTCCTTCCCTCTCCGCTTTCCTACTCAAAAATCTACTCTTTCCTTCGCTACTGTATCCAAAACTAGATTTGAAGCAAATGAAAAAATTAACTTGCAAGTTTATAAATTGCAAATTAATGCTTATTCTTTATCTTTACTCGCAGAAATGCTGCCACCCCATGACCAAGCAACCCGATGGCAACAAGGGTAAGTACATTTTTACGTTATTTTCGCATAAGGATTTGATTCCATATTTTTATAACCCTAGCAAAACTTATTGTCCAGGAGCGTCAATGGAACTTTTTGGGATAAATCCGCTTTGTAAGAAACTTATTTGGTGAATTAATATCATATATCTCGAAGGATTTCTTTGGTCTCAAATTTATCCCTCACCATTCTCTACTCAGAGGTCAAGTTTTTTAAATATTTTTTTCAGAGGTTCAGATCTAACTTTATTGCGTCAATAATTGAAATTGGTCGGTGACTGGTCGGTGATTGGTCGGTTGGTGACCTCTGAATCATCTGCAGTATAATAAATATATTGCAGTGATGATTTTGATTGCATTACCTACACCTAAAATGTACGTTCGAGTATCATGCAGTGAAAAATGCCATTGTTGACAGGGTATTATAGCCACGAGCATTAAGTAATTCCCGAGACAAACTGATTGTGAGAGTGAACTTACCCCAAATTTATAGTTGTTTTGAAAGGATTGATTCAATTTATTTCAATCGTGAAAAAACATCGCTAGTGAACGACAAACTTCTTATTAACCTTTTCAAACAGATGTTTAAGGGATTTAACGTCTTTTGATTCTTAATTGTCCATCGCAAAAGGGCATGCAATATTAATATTCACAGCTGTTCCGATGAAATTCGTATTTTTCATGCCAGTGACCACTCCGTTAACATCATAGCGCGAGATTTGAGCATTGTCGTTTAGATGTAACCATTCGATGAGCATTTCGATGTAACCATGGGGCCAAAAATACATTTCAGTATAATAGTACATAGTTAGAATACAGAGATGGCGATATGTTTTTCAAATAGGTACGTTTTTAAAGCAAAATTTTTCGTACTATTCAAGTATTTTTAGTTCAAAAGTTAATTATATCATCTTTCAGGAGATTAAGTAAAAAAAGCACGCTAGTATTTTTCACAAGTCTCCTAAAGAGCGCAATGAAAACTCTGATGAATCGTGGTGCTCGGGATTTCTCCGCACGAACGGGTTTTATTCTGCTCCCTTGCCATGAAGGTTGCGCTGTGTTATTCGAGGCCTAGCACAGCCTGGTTAGCGTGCTCCAGGAACATGGCTGTATTGGTGATTAATGCCTCTGCTCCGCCTTCCTGCTAACCATCATATCTTCATCTCGAGAAGCAAACACCCGCCCTTTCACTCACAATGCGGAAAATGGTCAAATGCGGGCCAAAGCGGGTGCTTTGCTACGACATGAAGTCGCCGTCTCTTCCATTTTGGGAAATGTTTTAAGAGATTAAATGGTAAGAGTGACAGAAATTTTAAAATCAAACCATAACAGTTGCAGTTCATATGCTGACTTAGTTTCTGTTGAAATTTAATTCTACCGCAACGCAGATGAAGTCATAAGATAGATGTTAAACTTTTACTTTTAAATATGAATCTCTACTGCTTTCTTGAATTTATCATGCGTAGTAACAACATAGTTACACCACTCACCCATTTGAAAATATAACATAACAGGTATTCAGATACAGGTCAAGCTTATATCTAATGATACAAGCCTCTGTATAAGAAGAGCTAGCCTATATATAAAGCCATTTTTGTCAATGTTTTGAATTTGTACAACTGTGATTTTTATTCACAGGAAACGCGATATGTCACTTCATTAAGGCGCGTGAACAAAAACAACTATAGTCGACCCTATTTATATTAGACTTTACCTGGAAGAAATACTGTAATCAAATTCAACTAAACAGGGTATTTCAAAATAACAACTTTAGTGCCTTGTACTTACATTGTACGGGAGTCTTAGTGCTGCAACAGCACATCATTTTTCCAAATTTCTGGACGATGGCCATTATTCTCTGTTTGACCATGTAGCCCTATGGCCATTATTCTCTGTTTGCGCCTTCGTAGCCCTATGCACTCCTGATTTCCTATCAAATCTGGAAATTCTTGGATCTCTATATTGGACTCTAGCAAAAGGTTATTTTCGGTAATCTCTTTTCTACTTAATTTGTCTACTTGTTTCATATCTGGCGTGTTCGTTCTGGACACCCAATTTTATCTTGGAGCAAATCCTTTTCTACCTCTTTAGCCATATTTTATTTATGGGTATAACTCCCCATCAATCTTGACCATTCCCACTCTTGGCTTATTAATAGATTTTTTCATCATTCTTTTTAGTTTCAAAGATATATATATATACTCCGTGAAATGTTCCATACTTTATGATAGCAGATTCTGGCTTTTTGTCGAAACTGGCATCATCATTATAGGTGTTCTGCCAATTTTTATAGGTTATATAATATTCCCTACCTAGTTCCTCTCTCACAAATTATTGGTACACGCTAATTCAACCCTGTCAGTACAAATGTCTGTAAATATAACATTATAATATTATTTTTAAACGCTTCAAAAATTTAAACTTTTCAAAAGATGACCAACTGCAATAAATTTTTCCCACTCCATTGATATTTTTCTCTAATTCCTCATGCATCATCGAGTTATTTTAATAAACCAACTGCTGATCACCGTTGGCACAACTTTTCTCTAGAGTATGAACTTTAATAATGGGTACGAAGAGCTTACGGATGGCGGTGACGATTGGTCCAAGCCTGTTAATATGCGTATGTCTTGCATTACGCTAATGGTCTAATACCTATTACGACGTAAAAATGATATATCCGTGTTCCAAACCAAACAATATTTAATACTCGATATGGTAACCGGGGGAAAAAGTAATATGGGGTAATTCACCTTCAAAATTTCTCCCGTCCACTAAGGGATCCGTAAGAAATGATAACTCTGAACTTAACTCAGGTCACGATGATCTAATGGAAACTATGGTTGCGGGAAAGAATTCCTACCGAGGAAATTGCTGAGTTATCCTTATTCTTAAGGTAGTTTAACCGAGGTATTTCCGAAGTCATAATGGATACCTTATTCCAATTTTATTTTTTTATTTCAACGTTAGTACGAAGTATGAAGTAAATTTTGTAATATTAAAGGCGCAGGAATATATTTATACCTACATGACAAAAACTCGCAGCAATTTAATAAATATAACTACAAAAGTCTCTAGCTTGACTACTTTTTTCACGCCGCATGGTGAAAACGGCTTTATAATAGTTTTTTGCGATTATGAAAACATTACTGCGGTGAGTAATGGATTAATTTTTATAAATAGTTGAGAAAACATAAAAACAACAAACCGTTATTTTTTAACGAAATATAGGTGTTAGAAAGCTCTAATTTTTTCAATATTCTCCCTCTGGAGCGCACAGCCGTAATCTATCCCATATAGAAAAGCTTTTATTTTCAGGCAAATTGCTCGAAAAGTAGTTCGGCAAGAAGTTAATACTTTGATGTCATTGGAAGGATGGGAGTTTTATCTTTAAAATTAAGTCAAATTCATCAAATTCTAGTTGAAGTGATATTTCGCTCAAACTACCTTAAGTCCTTTCTTATGAAGGATTTCCATGGGGTTACGCCAAAGACTGAATCCTACCCTTTCCTTAATGTTCCCCGTTTCCAGTCGCGGAGGACGTAAGTGTAGAGGCCGGCCTGCCCTCGTTATTTGTGGCAAGAGGAGAGAGGCAGGTATCGTCTCCGAGAGGGATCGTCCTGTAAGGGGCGGACTTTGCTGGCGTACCCGAGGAGGCCCATGATACGAGCGAGCCTCCAATTAAATCGAATGCGACACCTCAAACACTGAAATCCCACGCCAAATGGGAGCGGATGGCACAGACCAGGCGCCCAATGGAATCGCTCCCACTCACTCAATGGGTTTTCTGTAAGGTGTGGGTGTTGGGAGGAAGTGGGAGAAGGCTCGGGTTTTAAAAGGGGAGGATTAAGCGGGGAACCCTCTGCCGGCCACTTTTAACATGCACACCTCTCCTGGCCACCAACCCCACTCCGCAAGACGTTGCCAGTGTCCTTCCCGCCATGCGTGACAACCCTTATAGGAAAAAAACAAGAGAAATAGTAGGGTGGGAGTGTTCTTTTCGTTACTCTCTTGTTTCTTTTTTTTAATTAAATTCCCCCTTTCGTTTCCCGTTCTCCCTCTCTCCCCCATCCTCCTCCCCCTTTGCTCTCCGTGTATATCTGAAATCTCGGCCCGTAGTCACCTCCCACGGCATTAATTTGAATTCCGCGCGTGTTTCTTATTTTTTTAATCATCATTATTCGTTCGATCGAGAGAGGAGAATGGGGAAAGCTTTGGGTGCTGATGTGGGCAAACGAAAGGGGGAGTCGAGGTTCTTCATTGCCTGGCCACCCGAAGGACGTGGCCCGGGACAAATGAGCGTCCGATTGGTCATTTTGTTCGTTGGAGAGCTTCCCATGTTCTCTGCGGAGGGGGTGAGATAACCTTTACCATTCAGTCATTGCCATTTCCAACTTTTTTCACGAATTTACAAATTCTTTAACAATTTTAGCTAGTTACAGGTAGCAATTTCGACGATTTTTCTATCCTTATTTGTTTTCATAACACATTAGCGTTGAAATAATATATTTTTGAACAGGTATAATATGATAATAAGCGAGCTAAACAAGTCATATGTATGCAAATAATATCATACTATTTTATAATTTATTAAATATATACTTAAGTAATAAATAAATAATAATAAACAGTAAATTAATTAATTTATATATATTAATAATATTTTTATATTATTAAATAATATTATAATATACACGTTTTTCAATATTTTTCTGTCCAATAAAGGATAATTTCTCAAGGTTAAGCCCAAGAGCGAGTTTTTCGTCATTGCTCTAATTTATCAGCGTTCCTGCAGCTCCTATTTATGTTGACTCCCTATATGATTTTATGAAATAGGGGTGATTATTGGTGCTTGAATGGAAAATTCCAGCTTATGCTGTCAACAATATTGATAAAATTCTCACCATACGATGTTAGATATAATATTACTTGAGCTAGAGCTACACTATTACTTGGCCCTTCCGGTGAAGTTGATTCAATATTTACCACCTCGATCCATATAGTTCCTTTCCAGAAAAAAGGTCGTTTCACTGTCTAGTGTGTAAAATATGCCTTAGTTTTGAGTCACGTGGCAGTAGCAGTTACAGAATATGGAACAGAACGGTAAGTACAATCTAAAAACACTACCGGACGGGTCGTATCCGAGTAGCAACTGCTGAATATTCATCAATAGGTATATTTTCTTCCAATATACAATCACCATTTTTAATAGTGAAACGGACATAGAAATACAGCGTCAAGCCGCTCATGAATTATGTCCACCAATGAATAGGAAAGTTTCTCATCACGCAGGAGATACGATTGGTATAACATTTGGTGATGTCCTAAACGGATTCATTGATTTGTCTTGGGCCTGAGGCCGGTTATAAATCAGTTTGATGATCTAAGGCAGGCCCTTTACAAGAGTGGTTGGCAGGAGAATCTTTAAACCAATAGTTGGTGTATACCTGGTGGGAGATATGATTCGATATTTTTTTGCCATGCATTCATTGTCAGCGGTGCTCAAAATTTATGGTCGACTGATATGTATCTTTTAATTTCTCTCTTCTGAAATCCCTTTATATCTGGCTAAATTTTCAAAATAATAATTGGTAATGTTATTTTTGTTTTCACTATAATTGGATCCAATATTTTCTTATCGTACTCCTCAAGAAATAGCTTCGCGAAAATATTATCGTGAAGAATGCAAGTTATATGTTTTTTTTACCATTATTAATTCATAGGCAAGCGGAAAAAAGATGAATGTGTCCGTAGAGGAGAAAATATCGCTAAAGAAATACCGGAAAAGGAAATTGTGAAAGCGGATGGAGCAGGTATTAATGGTGACGACGTCAGTGATAGAGGGGGGTGCTTGGCTAGCAAGGAAGTGGGGAGCATCAGAAATATTTTGGAATAGATTAAGAGAGGAGGGATATCTATCGAGCTGAATAAGGAGATAATATGAAGGAATTGGTGCTTACGAATACAAGTATCCAATCAAAAAAATGAAACAAATTTTAACAGTCAGTGTCTGTCACAAGGTATACTTGGATAATACTAATCAGAATATTAATAAATAAACTCAAAACGGTTTAATCCTGTTTTATAAAGTACTAACGCAAAGCTTTTAACGTCCAGCGATGTTTCCTCTCCCCTTCTCTTGTTCTAAGACTAAATCCAGCTATAAACACAAACTGTTTTCTATGGTGATATATGTATGCTCTCGCCGTGAGACTATTTTTTGTTATTCGTTAGCGTATGGAGCTTCCTAGAAGTTTCACACGGTCATGGAGCCTCCTAGTCGTAAAAATTGCCCCGCGCCAGTGGAATACGAGCGTGGGGAAGTCCCTCATTCTCGTGGGCAAGCGTTTGCACGACTGTTGAGCCTCCTGTGAGTTTGCAGCTTGTGCGCCTAATCTCCTTTTCTGATCTCGTGTGTTAGCGGCGTTTATGTTGATGGATGGCCACGAGGCCGGTCACCAGATGGATGTTCCTCTTACTCGTGTAACGCGGCTTCAATGTAATCGGAGCCAAGGTTTAAAATTAACTCCTGTTCTTTATTGCTCATAAAATCGCTGCCCCGGAAATAAATTACCCGATCCGCATTTAAGAAGGCTGGGATCGAAGCGAGGGCTTTGAGGAGAGAGGGTAGAGATTGTGGAGGAAACGGTTGGGGCCCTCGTTTCTACAGTGCGTGTATCGGGCCTTAATTGCCCTGGTGCGCAATGGTTTTTGCTCCTCGTGCGAACGGACTGCGCGGTCTTAGCGAAATTGAAAGGATATTAGCGCTCACATTAACGTCCTTTGTAATATTTGTGTTGCTGCACTGGATTGGTTTGGCTTACAAAACAAATGATTCTCCATGGCTACATAAAAGGTTCTTCATAATTTAAATCATGTCTGACGATGCCTACAATATTGAGGCTTTCTTATCTCGCTAGCAGTATTCCTCGCGAGTGTATTTTTTAAAGCATTATGGAGCACAACAGGGAGTTGTTAAGAGCTAGTGACTGCGCATGTACTCTAACTTTTTTATCCTTGTTTTTGTTAATATAGGATGAGAATAGGAGTATTTCGTATGTTTCGGTTTCTTAGAAAGCGTTAGCGTTCATACATATAAAATAACTTAATTTCTTAGAAGAAGAAATATTTAAAAATGATGCATCTTACATGAGGGAGTAACATATTTCAATGATGCAACGTGAAATATCTTTTATATATTTGCACCATCTTCATTTGCTTGAAATCAGTACACATACTTCTCCATAGTAAAATTTTGGTGACTTAAGTATCCGTTGTATCCGAACTTAGAACTGCGCCGCCAGCATAATTAAAAAAAGAAGCAAAAACAGTAATTCTAGATTTCGATAGAATGTTGGATTTTTATGTGAATGAAAGCTATGTGATTAAATATTACCCAAGTGCATTCATGAAACTCCAATTTAGTTGAATCTATGTTAATTGCATTTTGAAATGATGTTCGATCAGCTCTTAATTGACACTCTTGCACTTGACAACTTGACTGCTCTTACACTCGATATTTAGTAAGCGAATATATGTGGTCGGCTAATTTAATACCCATTTCCTCCTGTTACTACACGTCATACTGTTGTAAAGCTTAGATCTATGGAGTAATGTAGCGGCCAATATTGGAATAGAACCATTTTTAGCGTTTTCTAAGTTTGACAATAGTTTTGGTACATTGGGTGCCGTGTATTTCTACAGGTATCAAAAGTGGAAATGAAAATAAGACGAAAGCCACCATTCCTTAATAAATGGTGGTATTTATGAGTAAAACGGAAAGATAACGTGAACATCATCGTGTTTTAATTTTATATTTGAGTGCAGTAATGAGGTAAATGCACAAAATATATCCAAACAGGATATTGATTTCCAAAGCAACTATGAATATTCAATTTTAGAAAATTCGCTACAAAAGCCACAGGTGAACATGCTAAGAAAAAAAGGGTTACAACTATTTTTCAATTATTCTGTCAAAATTTCCTGGATGGTGATTTTATAATAGAATATGACACAGGCTGAAAACATGACGTTAAGACTGAATGAAATTAAGCACAAATTCCTCCACTCATATAGTTTTTCAAGTCATCTCTCACTCTGTCTCACTTGGCCAGCTCGAATATAGGTAAATTAAAATTTGACTATCAGTCTATCTGTTAGTTTTTTCTATTAACTAGGAAGAGACAAGAAAACCATTATTAATTGCGTGAAATGTAGTTTATTAAGGAAAAGATTTATAAAAATAAAAGTAATCTTAAAATTAAATGATGAATAGCAACACCTATAATTTGAAAATAATAAGTAATATTTAACATTTTGTTATGCTTGCAACAATTTTTGGGAGGAATCAGCAGACACAGATTTCAATTTTTTTTTTACAGGTGAAGGATACACTTTGGTTAAGGGTAACTTTGCCCGTTAAAGGAGGAACCTGGAGCATTATGAAAGGTATTTAATTTTTTTTATCCGTCACATTTGAATTTCTCACTGGAGGAAAATACACAGGCACGTGATAAGAAAACCATTACTAATTTGCATGAAATGGAGTTCATAAAGGCAAATTAGAATCGAGATCTCCTGAATGCGAATGAGAACGCGAAGGCAGGGTTCCTAAATGCTTTTGCCGTATAAGTTGTCGCCACTCGAGCGACGGGAAACCCCGCTCGCCTATGCATTTTGAGTAGTAAGGATATAATTGCCACATTTCTCAGTGCAAAGGACGTCGCGAGGAGGAATAATTGCCTGTTATAAAAAGCTCCCCGGATGATGTATCTCGATTCGTCTCTCCGGTCGCGGAACGTGAGTGGGGCGTCTAGGCGACACGGAGGGAATTTTCAGGTAAACACTCCCTTAAACCCTTCTCCACAGTCCTTGGGCCCCACCCACATTCCCCTATCGGCCCTGAAATCTCCCCAATAGCAATGCTCCCCATTGGCCAACATCCTTTGAAGCAGGCGGGGGTTGGGAGGAAGGAAAGTTTTCGCCCGTACTTTTTTCTCTCCCTCTGCTTCTCTTTTAACGACCGCTCATTACCGACAACAGGAGTCCGCGAAGCAGACGCTTGTTTCTGAAGCGCGCTACCCACACACACGGCCCCGCAGAGGAGGAATAAGCCTCTCCGAGAAGCCCCCGGGGGCCTGTGGGGCCCCTCCCTCCCCGAAGATTACCATAGCCGGGGCCCTGCCCACCTCAAACCCCCCCTATCCATGGCCAAGTTTCTCCTCCCTCTCATACCCTCAACAACCCCTGCCACACTCCTCCTCCCCGACCCTCACCCTGCATTTTGCCTCTGGTTAGGGCAATGGCAAAAAGGCGGGCGGTCACTCATTACAGAAAGTTTTATCTTGACACGGCGTCAGGACTACATATGAATGAGAGGACGCCTGGGGCTGGGCAAAAGTTATCTCCTGCTCCCCCCACAACCTACGCGGTGTGTATATATATTTTTTTCCTCCCCAACCCCCTCCCCCACCTACTCTTACCTTCCCCACCGAATTATTTTTTCTTTTTTTTTAAATCTCCTGTTTATTTTTTCCACAGAGACTTCCCTCCCCCTCCTCTCACCTTCCTCCCAAACTTCCCCACCCATTCTCACGAGATCGCTCGCTTTCCTGCTATATTCCATCCCGTGCTTATAATTACGTGTGGCCTGCTTTTATGCTTTTTTCCGAGGTGACCAGAGGGATGGAATTGAAAGGGGTTTGAGAGTGAGAAGGAAAAGAAGGGAGAGTGTGGGGGGAGAGGGGGTGGTGGGTGGGAAGAGGTCCAGATGAGCAACGCCTTGGACCGGGAATGGGCGGCGGCATTGGCTCAAAACCCCCATGAGCGAAGGTTGACGGTTGGCTCGACCCGGAGTCTATAATTTCTCTCCGTGAGAGATAAGTGCCACAGGGAGGTTTTTCCAATAAGCGGGCGGTCTTGGGAGACCATTTTATCCTCTCTCGCCTGCATCACCGATCCCTCTCCCTCCCTCCCTCCTTTCATTCGTTCGAGAACCGCGTCTCTCTCCCTCTCTTTCTCCCCCTCTCACCTCAAAAGACAGCCATGTCTCGAAACTCCACCTCTCGGACCCACCACCGCCGTCTTCGCCTTTTTAGTTTTTTCTTCGCTCTCTTCAAGTGCGTCGCCGGTGCGAGCTCGGTGCAATCCCTGGCCGAGCGTAAACGGAGTCTAATTGCAGCGCTGGGAAAGGATTTGAGCTGATAATTTCGAGGGGGGCTGACGCCCGTGAAGCACTTGGCGTTCGAATAAAGAAGGGTAACACGACATCAGAATGCACGGACGGTACAACAAAATGAAGGCGCTGTGGAAGTCTTTTGTAGATGAATTCCGTTGAATGTGGAGAACAACCACTTGCGAACAGAAGTTTCTATTCGCTGAAGTCTTTCATGCCACCAGTAAATGTGACCAGTGATTGCAGAGGAAGAGCGCTAAAATGATTGTATTGATCAAAAGAAGTGTCATAAAAACAGGACCGAATTATTCTTCTTCTAAGCACATCATTGAAAACATACCACCACTTAATCTTTTCAATTTTTCTTAGCTTTTTGCCACATTTTCAAGTTTCTTGGGAACATTGGATACATTATGTGAGGAATCTTGCTGGAATTTCTTCATATAAAAAGCTATTCTACTAATTTTATTTATTCGCATGCCGACTTGCCTACTTTTTGTGGATGAATTCTGTTAAATGTGAGGTATATCTACTTGCCAGAATTTTCTGTTCGCTGAAGTGTTTTATGCCACCAGCTACATACATTTCACGGAGTGAGAATATTGTTGAAATCCATAGCTATGAAACTAAAGCTAAGAGTCCATTGATTCTAGTGTGGTATCTCATACAGACACACTTTAGGCATATTAATTAGATCAAACATTTTTCTTTGTTTCTTCCGTCTCGTGAATCACAATATGCGATGCTAACTTTGTAGCTGTAATTCTTATTGAAATTGGTAAGTGGATTCTTAGAGATAGGCAAATGGTTGTCAAAAAATAAATCAATAATGTTTGTAATTATTTCAAGACGATACCTTAAATCTCTTTACTCAGCAGAAGGAATGCATGCGCCCCGCGTTTACAGATGACTTTTGTCCCCTCTTCTGTGAACTTCAGCCTCTCATAAATGAAGGATCCTTCAATTCCAATTCAATATTCTTCAATTGAGTTCTTGGCTTCTTTCAATAAGATGTTCATGATGATTTACAGTGATAAGTAAGCTAAAAATTTATCATTGCGGGGTAAGTATACCCCGTGGAATCCTTCGAAAAAAATATTATCCTTCTCAATAGTGAGTACATACTCATAAATCACGCTTCGAAAAAAATATCCGTTGAAAAAATGGAGCACCAAGGGCGTTGGCGATTTGAGTGGAGCGTGGGTTTTGCCCTTGAAGCCTCGTGGAAAAATATCTTGGAAATTGGATCTCACTCCCTATCTCTCCTAGTTTAGAACACAATTTTGTTAATATCTTTTTCCAATCTCCCCGTCACCCGTATATGATATCAATTCATCCCATTGAGTTGTAAAAGATGTAATCCATGGCTTAAGAGAAAACTAGTACGAATGAACCAATTAAACTGCAATATAAACCCTGCTTTCAATAGTTACTTCAGCAAATTCTATTTAAATTAACAAATAAGAAACTTACTTCATAGGATTCAACGAAAAACTTAATTTTATGACCGAAAATTTGGCAATTTATACTTGTTTTTAAGGTGAAAATGACACTTTAGTAAAATCACTTGACAGAAAAAACTAATGAATTTAATTAAGCTTTCAAATAATTTTATTATCTTACTTGAAATCGAATAAATCTGCAAAAATTTGTAGATTGCGCAGGAACCCATCGGTTACACCATAGAATAATTCGTTCTTTGCTCTATGGTAATATCCATTTTTACATTTCCGAACATGAAAGATAATATCAGAAAGGCGATATCAGAATTAACATATTCCAATTTAAAGTTTAAAATTCTCGAAAAAAAATGTTCTGCCAATGTAATTCGTTATCATTAGCTATCAGTACCTTAGATCTTATGTTAAAAAGATAAGTCAATGAAAGATTTCATATAAATACATAAAATACCAATCACACCAATTCAAATCCTAGTTAAAGTATAGTCTGACAATTCATAATGTATCAGTAGTGATATTCCAATTGAATCTTTTCATCCATCTGAGAAGTATCATTATTCGTAATTAGCATATCATCGCCAATGGAAAGAAAAATTTAATCAGAAAATTCTCTAGACAAGATTTCTGGAAGAGTTATTGTTTATTAATTAATTTAAGTTCGAGCATGTTATAATATATTATTCTTTCATTGCAACACAGATTTAATTCTGTGAAAAATCTTCTGCACGCAATGTGTTACTTAAGTTCTGGCGTAGGCTTCCGCGGTGTTTCATGATGAAGTAATGTGGATGGTTTTCGGTAAGCCACCGCGTTGTTTGTCTTTAAATGACGGCAGTTTCGTCCTCGTTCCAGAGGACATCTTTAGGTTTTCGACTTTAGGTTCTGGAACGAAGACGATACTATCGTCATTTGAAGCCAAACAACGCGGTGGCACACTGGAAGCCATCCAAAGATTTACCTAAGTCTTTAGTAGTCTCTCTTTGTGCACTATTCAAGTTTCGATGAGTAAAAACTTTTTATCGCTTTATGTGATGCCTATTAACTACCCTTCAACCTGGATACTGCAAGTATCGGAGATAATTCCACATATTTTGCATGACAACTGTATTTTTACTCCACCGGAACCCTCAGTACTAAGATCCCCGCACAATAGGATGCTGCTGAGGCAATTATCGCTTGATGATTCACCTGTATCGCGCCTCATACAATAATCCAACTGTTTCAATTGTATCTATTTTGTGGAATTCGACTTTCATCTTCAGTTACCAGGCTGGAGTTGACCTTGAGCATTAATGAGAGCAAAGGAATATTTAACGGAAAACATTTAAAAAAAGCCAACTTAATCAGGTTTTGATGTTGAGGGAAACCCAGCGATTCCCGTCCCGCACAGTTGTCTCTCTCGACCGAGAGTAGCAACACGTTAGTCCACCCACCCAGTGTTCCTCCGAGCGCTTGACTCCACTTCTTTTGTTCTCGACCCCGTATCGGCTGACGGGAGCGCTCAAAAGAAGAGCGGTGCTCGCATCAGAGAGGGAACGAAACAAAAGGCCTTTCTACACTTCTATCTCGCTCGAACATCTTTTGGCTCATTGAAAACCATCGTGGAGGAGACTCCGTTCGTTTCCCCAGACTCGGCTTCACCCTTCCGTGTCCTCTTCCACATCCCCCTCCATTGTCATTCGTTCCGTCGCATTGCTCTGCCCTCTCATGTTGCCCACGGTCCTCTTCATTCCTCACCGGAACGCAAACAATCGCTCGACTCGTTTAATTTCGGTGGTTATAGGTGCATTTCCTCTAAAAAAAAAGTAACCACCTCTAAAGTATTTACCGACGGATGCTTTAAAAATTTCACTCATTCTCTAAAGGAATACTTCAGATGATACTCCCCTGATTTATTGGTATTCAGATTAAAATTTCTTGCATGAAAAAGCTTATGTAAGAAACGAAACTATCGTGAATAAGTGCTATTAAGAATCTCCATCCACAACTGGAATATTGACCATATTATACGTTTCTGAAAAAAATAATTAATCCCATAAGAGCATAAATAGACTCACTTATGCCATGCTTTGTATTTATAGTCCAGTATATCGATTGTTAACCTATGGTATATCGAATAAATGTATAATAACATATTACTGTCCGAGTCAGCAATTAAGTCCAATCAAGTTCATTTTTAAAGGAAAAATGTCGAATTCCAATTCATTAAATACTTTAAAAGGTAATGGCATATGTTTTACTCTTAATATTTTAAAACTTGTTTCAATAATAGTTGACATGAATAAAATTTCCGCTTAAAGTATTTGTGTCACTCAACACATGATAAGTGAGGCATCAATTTTAACTCTGCGTTAAAAAAAACAAGGTTTAATAAGTGTAAAAAAAATTTGCTTGTTAATTAAAGTTTGATCCCTGAAGGATAATATAATATATTATAAAAAAGGGCGAAAAAAATTGGACACCCTTTTATCCAAGAAATATAAGATGCATTTAATAATAGCGCGTTCCCAGTGAATTAATTTGTTTGCTCTGGAATTTTTCGGGAAAGCTGTTCATATTACATTACCAACCACTCAACGCGAAGGATTCCGCGGCATGATGAATAGTATCGCAGATTCATCTCACGCCATGAATTTAGTCGCCAACCGAATTCACCCAAACGTATAGCTGAGAGAGGGAGTTGCTTAACTTACGCACATCCTGCCTTTCCCGCAGCTGTGAAGTAAAAGCGCCATTTTTTAGCGAGATGACCGCTTCGCTCCGTGAACGCTTTTACACGCGAGAGGTGTCTCTTCACATAAGTGTGCCGGCGCATAAAAAATAATGAAAAACAAAAAAGAAAAAAAACCAGCACCCTCGACACGAAGGGAAGAAAAATTAAGAAAAATAAATAAAGGAAGGACATTTCAAAGCCACCTACCGGAACATACTAAAAACACGCGCGCGCGCGCGCTTCGCCGCCGTCGTTTTGTTTTTCTCGTTCGTGCGCGCCCTCTCGACAGGGAACCGCGGGAAGCTTTTGATATTTTCTTGTCCGAATTCGATAGCGGTCAGGAAAAATTGACCGGTGGTCCTTTGGAAAGGCGACGTATCTCAGCTGTCCGTGGTGATCATTTAGGACGCCACTCTCTGAAAGGGAGAATCAATATAAGGGGAAAGGGATGAGGGACACGGAGGAGGTGGGGGAAGATGAAAAAGGAACTTTGAAAAAAAATTATAAAATGAGCGGTGGATGAGAGCGATGGAAACGCCTTAAAACCTTTTTCGGATGACATCCCAATCCCTTCGATTTGCGGGTCCATTGTTTTCGGAGGGTTGGGGGGACATTCCAACCACCAGTCGCGTTAGAATTCCACGCACGTGAGAGTTTAAGGAGAGTAGTGTCTATCTTGGAATCCCATGAAACAACCGTCGAATCACCATTGTGTGGGATCAAGTTATTTTTTTTAAAACTCGCGATATTCTAAAAAAAATAAGGTTTTAAAATTATTTTCATAAAAACTAGCGAGCAGGATGCCCACTCTCGCATCGCTAAACTTTGTTCCTCTCCATGTTTACCCTATTAGTAAGTATGACTTGATGATGACATATGTTTGCGACCCAAGGGTTATGTACCTCGATTGTCTGTTCGAGCTCAATAGGCCCTTCTCTGTTTACGTTCTTGATAATATCAATTGGAATCCATTACTTTTTAGCAATTCCTGATATGTTCCCTGTTTTAGGATACGTTTACACAGCTAATGCATTACTCACTACCTATGACGCTAATAACATCAGATGGTCGGAGCCAAAAAGATTTAAAGAGCCGAATCAACCAGGCTAAGGTAGCGTTTTACAAGAAATCCAAACTACTCACATCCGGCACCATCAATATAGAATTAAAAAAAACCACTAGTAAAGACCTTTGTCGGGAACATTATGTTGTATGGAAGCAAGACCTGGACGCTCGGCATAGAGAAGAAGAGAAGATTAGAAGCGTTCGAATTACGGTGCTACCGTAGGATGTTAAAATTACCCTGGGTAGACCGAGTAAAAAATGAAGAGGAGAAGACAGAGAGTGGGAGAGAAAAAGTGCCTGCTCAATATGGAGAAGAATCAGAAAGCATCTTTCATCGAAGATATTTTGAGGCGCGAAAGCCTTGTAAAGAACATCTTGGAGGACTCATTTGAGGGAAAAAACTGCAGAGGAAGACCTAGGCTGTCCTATGTGGAGCAGATCGTGGAGGAGATATGTTGTCATTCCTATGCAGAGTTGAAGAGGCTGGCTCAGGGCCGAAAAAAATGGAGGACAAAGGCAAACCAATCCTAGGATTGTGACCGAGTGAAAGATAGAATCCCTGACTATATTATTTTACCTCACTTACTACCAAACTATGTCTTTTAAGTATTCTCAATATTTCTTTGTTGCCTGCCAGCTATCATAAATCCACTGTCTCCAGTTTACCGCTTCGTTTATTCCATTAATACTTTCACATTCCTACATCCTTTTTTCACTTATCTTTAATGACAGCTCTTCTTGTATTTTCCATTTCCCAAGTCCCTTTTTCCCATTTACACTTTCTCAATGAAAATAGGCAAACGGCCTGCCATGATTAAAGCACCGATTTCCGCTCTGCCATGTTATATAAGCATCGTTAGACTCAGCTCGTTCCTGTTCGTACCGAGTTCTATTGCTCCTATCTTCAAGTGAATGAGTGTACTCTATAAGTGGGAAATGTCCTTAGCCGTCGAGGGTTGAATCCTCTAAACATAGATGGCTACAGGTATACTTTTCCCAAGTTCTCTTTCGGCTACCTCTTAAAAGATTGGCTTATAAGTGTCACTAAAGTGAAAGCCTCCACTGGATATAGACTGGAATAGCAAAGTGATGACCGATCCCTCGAAGAAGATCGATAGGTCTTCCCTCCAGCAGTAAAATGGAATAACTGCATCACGTCCCGAGTTTTAATGAGCTGTGGTATGCCAATCTATGGATTCAGTATGAAATACCTTCCGAAAGGCTTCTCTGAACTCTGAAGTTGAAGGCAGTTAAATCGCCCACTTGCATGATCGCCCACTTGCATTCCGTAAATATTTTTTCTAGCTCTAATTCTTCTTTTTACTAAAGCGAAATGTATTTTTTAAAAGATCATTATTTGAGTAATTAATTCAGAGCACAGTTAAATGTGAGGCTAAATTACTTTCTATTAATCCATGAAATTCTGATTTACCGATATTTTTGATCTGGGTTGTGCTTCCTGCAAAAATTATCAGCGCCCTATAAAACTTGACATCCAATTGTTTCTCTGCGTAAATGATAGAAAAATAATTCGAATGCATTCTGTCAGCGCGCTATAAATCTATTGCAGTCATCTTTGAAAATAGATTTGGCTTGATAGCGTTTGTTAGAGACTTCTATGCTTGTATGCTACAAAACAATTATATACTACTAACTAATTGCTAAATCGCTCAAATGCAGTAAAATGCCAATGCATACATTTTTAAATCAGGTACGCCAATGATGCTTTCTCTACACGTAAAACGTAAAGAAGCAATGTCAACTGAATGATGGAATTTATTTTCCTTAGTTTTTTTCCGTGTCCTAGGCATGTCAATGGAAATTTCACCAATTATCTGACAGATTGCTGATGAATTGTGACGCACGTTCATTATTTTTTTACCCAGATACACCGATCTCTCCTTTTACATTCATTGGAAATGATATCCTCTTGCTTTTCATATCCTTCCAAAAGACCAGTATTTTTTTATTTAATTCCATTTTTATTTAAAATAAATCTTGTTTTCGAGTTTGTCCTGAATATTGGTCACATCATTGACACCAGTGTGGTTGTTTCAATGAAAAACCCCTATTTTCTTATATCCTGAAATGATGAATCAGAATGAATTCTCTCTTGAATTATTCAATTACACGGCTTTTAAAACTAAAAGGCTGTCGGATGTTTTGCCCTCTTTGTTGTCTAGCAATCAAGATTCGAAATTAGAAATTTATACACTGCCGTGAACCACCACCACCCTTAGTAGTATCCTCCCAACTTATTTCATGCACTGGCTGATAGCTATTTGAGTGCATTTATAACGAACGGTACGATGCAATAATTTGTACGGCTCGATTATCGGCGGCAAAGTGCCACTTTATCAAATGCATGGCAAGTACTAATTCAGCGCAATATAATCGGATTAATTACCCATTCCCGATCGAGGACGGAAGACTCATTGCTCACACCGCGGAATGAGTTCGTCGATCCTCTGTGTTAATGAAAGGAAAGAGTAGGTACTTACCCCTTAGGGTTGGACTTTTTTAAACAGTCCAAAAAACGGTCTTTTTTGTTGTCACTTTGCCATTTCCTGCCCTTTTGACTCTAACCTTCCGATCACTTGAGCGCTCGATGCCAAAAGCGATTACGGCCAATCACGAAGAGGTTCTCAATTGATTGTGAGTCGAGGATTGAGTGTGGGCTGGGGAGATTGTCTACAGAGGTGAAGAAAACGGCTGGCTATCCTTTCTGAAGCCAACTTCCTTTGTCTCCGGCCACGTGCCAATCTGAGGTTGGGTCACGGCCCTTTAATCAAGCATTACCCATTATTGCACTCTACAGATCTGCTCGTACCTGTACCCTTCAACCTCTAAATCCCTTACTTGCCCTCTCCGTTACTCTCGGCCTCGTGTTGCACTAAGAATCGAAAGACATCTACAGTTAGGTGGAGCGGTAAACTAGATGGTGCTCGGCAGCAGAGCTGAGATTTCTGGACCGTGTTCCAATATCCTTACTCTGTATGAAAGAATCAAACTCGCATATAGGTTCAATGTATATGAAGAATTCGATTTCGGGTCTACTACCGCAATAATGTATTTTTGTGGACGATATCTTGCAGGCGTTATCTAGTCCTTATTTCAAAGTGTCGATGCATTATTTCCCACATTACATAACGTATTGTTTTGTAGATATGCTATGATTGGCAGCATATATTTCTTATTTAAATGCAAAAAAATCTTTATCCAAGTATTTGTTTGCGTATAGACGTCGTCCGTAATTATGCCATCAGGTGTTTATATAATTTCTACCATCTCCCTTTTAATCCTGAGAAAATACCACTTTTATTTTGTTGTTAACTTAGCATCATCAGAATTTTCGTTAAACGTGGATCAAGTCCAGTGGTGTCCTAAAATTGTAGATCGGCAGAATTGTTTATTTTTGATAAATGCATCGACTATTTGGCCTAAATAACTCGGCTGCAACGTCGGTGAAATATTGCCTGCAAAAAAGAATTATCGTGGTAGTAAGACAACCAGAATTTTGAAGTATTCATAATCAAACCGCGTAAGCCTTCACTTTAACTAGTCGCAGTCCCTATGAACTACACTATCCCGTATTATACTTATCCCCGGTTTTAACTCTGTTATTGAATTATCTCACCAGGCAAACTGACAAAAAATGTATTGGGTGAATTTAATGGCAACAATTCTGGGACCAGTTCCAATATCGGCAGTATTTACAAGTTAGTATGGACGTGGACACATTGTCGATAAATTCCGAATCGAAAAATGAAGAGTACTCATTTGGTATGTCACTGAATACGAGAACTGGTACCTTCCACGCATGGGTGATATGTTCCCCTAGTCCACACATCGTGAACTCAATCTTTTTATATTCTATTAACGGTTCAGCCTGCTCTTGCTTTTCACACCTAGCTCACAATGTAGATCTTGCATGCAAAATCGTGGTAATAGGTTAATAGAAATTTAAAAAAGAAGAGAAGATGAAGGAATCAAAATGGAAAATAGATGTGTGCTTTGGTATATGCGTTTCCATCTGCATTGTGTTTGTGAATGGTGCGTGGGAAACTATCACCATTGAATTTATTTGTTCTAGAGTTTATCCCTCAAAATTCGCATTAACTATCACAGTTACATTTATAGTATGAGGTTTAAATATCAGTCCTCATTTCTGTAAGTAAAAGTTACCGGTGACCATTTCTTTACAATTAAGTAACCTAAAATAGCATTGAGTAATTGCATTAACAGAGGCAAACTTTCAAAGGATATTGTGACCGTGTATTTTAGTTCACCCAGCTGTAACCGGTGTATCAATGATTTTTTAAGCTCATGAATAAAATTTCTGAGTTGATCTGAAAGGTTCGTGTGGAAATGTTGAATTGGAAGTAATGATTTGGAATTTGACGATGGATAACATGTTTCCAACATTTCTTCTCTGTATCTTCCCCTTAATATTGTTAAAAACAATTGTAAAAGAAACCTTGTCTAAAGATGAATTTTCTGTTTATGCTCAGAAATAGTACACTGCAGAGCCTGCAGAATTAAGTATGAAATGGCAAAATTAGGTTGAGAAATGATAAGCTATACAAAGTCAAAATTGCGCTGAGAATTTCCATTCTTCATGTATCGACTTCATTTCAGTTTTAAATTGCCTGCCCGTATCTTGCAGTGCGTGAATTAAGATTATTCCAAGACATTTTATTTTCAAGAGGTGCTGCTTACAGTTCATTTTGAGTATTATTTTTTTAAAGATGTATTTACAGTTCATTTTTGTAATCTTATTATTGTATTGTAAACATTACTATTGTACTGTGTTCGTTTTTTCTGCTCACAGGGAGGGAAACTCCTAGAGCAATAAAGATTATTATTATTATATTTCCTTCATTTTTTCATCTTATTTTTTTCAGTTTCATTTTATGATTGAGCTTAAGGTATAAAAAAAAAGCTTTAAAAGAAACTTGCAACTTATGAATTGAATTTTGGATACCACTTTTGTTTCACGCGTGGTTTCTTCGTAAAATTATCGTTTTTGCACCAGCTGCACCAGAACACTGGTGAGTGTTAACCACTCCAAGAAATATGAATTAGCCAGAAAAAGTGAATTTGTGTCAAGCTGATGAGTATTCCGTCTTCGTATAAATTCACACCATTTGGTAAACTGCTTTCGTTGGTTGGTAATTTCCCGAACAAAACTTTTTTTATTATTCTGAGGAATCTGCTGCAGGTCAGGTACGCAACGCTCTTCCGTTCATGCTCTTGAAAAACTTTGATTTCACATTAATATATTTTTTTAGAGAATGCATGTCAGGAGAACGCCCAAAATGTGCTTATGTATTTCTTCCTTTCGGCCTTTCAAATTTCGACTGCTGAAGACGTAGACAATCTGAGCCATGGGCAAGCTAGGTACGGTTAGGTCCGATGAGGTCTGGTACGTAATTCAGGGTTCATACCTGGCTTCCTGTGTCCACTCATCTTTAAAATAAAAATTCACTTGAATGAGCTTCCCAATGTCAATTTGGACACGGATAGTACAAGCTGTGGCTTACTCATTAATCATTTTCTCTTCTCCAATTCCTCTCATTCTTTCGCGCCTACTTTTCAATTGTTCCTCTGAAACTCAAAGCGTTCCAATCCTCGTTGCTTTTCTGCCAGTCTAATTCTCACATCAGTGGCCAACATTTTTCGATTGGTATATAGAATCTTATGCGCTCTATCTTACTGGTCTGTTCTAATGTGGCTGAGCATTTACCTCGCTTCGGTTGATACTCAGTCCACCTCCTTTTGCAGTTTCATCTTTATCAAGGGATCCCTAAATACACACCTTATACCTACTTGTTATTATGTTGAGCAGTGCAAAATGAAAGGGTCATTGGTAATATACTTTATTTGTAGACCGTGGCTCCCAAATTTCTTTCTTGTGAATGGAAATACGTTTTTCATCGGTTCGACACTATAACGTCGGAAATTCTACTCCAGTGATTTGATTTGCTCATTATTGTATTGTATTTCGCTCATTTCAGTTTCATTGTCACTTAATAGGGAAGTAAATATTTAACTCCGAGCACACTTTCATATCTTCATCCCTATTATTTTTTCCTCGCTGCCGAATCTTAGACTTGGCTCTTAACATTCTAACTCGATTTCTGAGTGTTAAGCTAATCATATCGGTGATAAAAAAAGAAAATAGAAAATAAAAGCTTTCCGTGAATCTTCTAACGCATTTCTCTGTTTCTGTGTGCTTTCTTATTGGATTTTAGTTACATCTTTGGCTGTATTCAAAGAGTAACCTAGCTCAAGAAATTTCATTATTAATATTTATATAAACATGTGGTATCTAGAATTTTCATTAATGGCCATTCGAGGTGTTAATCCTGTCATATTTGCCTTTTGTTCCCGCCTGACGGAAGTTTCTCCAGTAAGCCACAGATGTCGTGCTGTCATGAGTTTTAACGTTAAAACCTGGAGCAATTGGCGAATAATTTGTATGATATACCAAGCGGTGAAAATTTATTATTTCACTGAAATAATTCCCATTTTCTGAGACAGGCTAAAACTTAGGTGTGTAGCTATTTGATATGAGAAACATGGACGCATGGAAATTTCTTGGGATATGTATGCCAGTGGGCCATAGCCGTTTCAAGTGGGTGGGACCACCTACAAGGCCAACCACCTGGCAGCCATGGCGCTAATGCGAGTGTGAAAAGCATATGACGCTAAAACGTTGTCAAATGAATAACATTTTTCAACCTCTTTTGCTTCCTTGAAATATTGTTTCATTATCCCCAGCGACGTGAAATTATTAAATATTTTAGCAATAGCCCTTAACATCCTGGCTCGATTTCTGGGTATTAAGATAATCATATCGGGATGAAAAACGTATCTGTCATTCATTGACTCACCAGATAATCTCGATGCTTATGATCTTAAGTATATACTCAAGGCAGAAGAGCGAACACCTCCAGTGTTCCATGTATGGCTTTATCCTCGCGGACTGTGGCGTTAGGGCAAGCGTTGGACTGCTAATGACATCATATGACTAGCAGTCCTGACCATCGTGTTTCTATAAAGCCACCAAATAATCCTCAGGGGAGGACGTCTCTGTAGCTTAACTGGTTAAAGCACTCTTCGTGAAATCGAGGGATCCGGGTTCGAATCCCAGTCAAGGCGAATGATTTTTCCTCTGTGGAATATTGCACTTATGTGCACTTACGGGTGACTCCGTAAAGGTTACCACCGTGGCTATTCCCGGTATCATCACAATCAGTAGAGATTTGCTACACCTAAGGTAATGTTTACCGGGTAGAATATGCCCCAGGGTGTACTCACGTATTAAGATGGTATAATCATAATACTTAATGCCGGTGAATTTAATTATATTCCGCTGTTCTGAAAGCACGTATATTTGATATTCAGAAATGGTAATTTTACTAATTTATAATTTTCTACGCAGACCTAATTTCCCTTTGTGAAGATAAATGTATTTCATGCTGATTTTAAAATCTCTTAGCACTTCATAATTAGTCGCTCCATTCTAAGGCTGGTTGAACTGTAGCCCTATATTTTTCATAATTCACTACTTACTTTATTAGATCCATGCAAATTTTCCTTCTTATATCTCGCTGTATTTGATTAACCCTTAATTTTGTCGAGATATCCTTTAGTTTTTCCGTATTCAATATTTTTTTTAATCGTTGACATTATGAAGTATTTCTTTATGATTTAGATTTCTGGATGTTTCACTCGTTTTTTCTCGGTCACTCATAATTCTCATCAATTAAAGTTTTATTTTTAAGCGTGCCTTACATGAATTAGAGGCATCAATATGTTGTTTTGTAAAATATCACCACTTCATGCTTTATTCCACCTCTTAACCCCATCGCTGCTAAGGAAGAAATTAAAAGTTAATTCGAGGGTTTTATGTGTTCAAATGTTAAGGATAGCCTTTACCAGTTTCCTAATCAAAATTATGAAGATCTATATTTTACGAAACAAAGAGAGTTTCTCGATTTTAGCTCATATATTTCACAGTGTTACCCAATTAAATATTAAATTAACATTTATATCTCATGGGGAAGTCCATTTCGCGCTTCAGACGTCGAGCGATTGCGTTCAATTCATGTGATAGTCTCGCCTTCTGGGATTTAGTTAACGGTCGAGTGCAGATTTACTGTCTGTGAAGTGAAAAAAATCTCCTCGGCGATGAAATGTTCATGGCCATCTGAACCACACGCGACTCAAGTTTTCCCTTTTTAAGTATGCCCTCGTGAGAGAATTTTTTATTCGAAACGACTACATGACCCGGTGAAGGAAATACAACTTTGAAGTGCTAATAATATTCATCTTAATGTCCATCTTATTTATTTAGCTTCTTATGTGTGGAAAGAGGACATGTTACGTCGTTTTATTGGTAGTATCAAGGTTAGCAACCGTAAAAAAAGTAGAAAATCAGGAAAAATAATCAAAATCGTGAGAAAAGAATGTTTAACTGCCATAAAAGCCGCCAAATATCTGACATCGACTTTAAATAAAGTATGATGAATGAATTGACGAACGAATAACTCTAAATGTCGTAGCTGCTACATTTAATTACTCCATACTCTGATTTTTGTGTGCATGTACGCAGGAACGGAGTGAAGCCATGGAAACGTTTCGTGCATGCTTACATTTATCATTACGTCCATCAACGTTATAATGGGAACATAAATTAAAAATTAGTCTTTTAATAAATCATAGATGTTATCACATATGACTTTGTGTCGTTTCCTCAACAATATGGAACAATTAACGTGAATTTATGCTGAAAGCATGAGCTGAGTATCCTTTTTTCTTCAAATTTTTACTGCCACGTATGTCTTGGTTTCAACTGCCATTTTATCTAACATGGTTGTATGGATTCTATATTCTTTGTTGGTTTTATCTTTGATTGGTTACAATCTTTGTAGGTAGCGTCGAGAATGAATAATAATAAAAGTTAACGATTTGACACCTGCCTTTGAAATTACCACAATCTTTTATGACCAAGTGAAATCGGAGCTATTTAATCGCAAATAAGGATAAACTTAACTATCATAACAATGATTTCATACTACTTTGATGCTCGGTGTCCCAATAGGGATAAACACTTGCTTCATTCACGTTGGTAGAGGAAAACAATTACTTTGATTGAGAAATGTAGTTCAAAGTAAACTTCCACGACACAAGGTCGCATTTCAAATGGAATATGAAATAAAATATTAGTTAGTACCCTCCGCTAGTTCGAAAACGCTTAGCCATTTTTCCCGCTGCAGCGCGCTGTTTGGTTTATACCAACTGGGTATTATTTTTTTCTGCAAAGTGATTTTTGTATGTCTTATTCAAGGGGTAGTGTTCGGGTCATCTATTATTTCCGAACCCCTCCTGTTTCGACCCCTGCCTTTGCACAAGTCCTCTCTCCTGCCATTTCTGCTTCTTAACCCCCCACCCACGCCCGCCTCTCGTCCCCCCCCCCTTAAACAACCCCCGCGTCTCAATCATCCACTCCACCCACCCCTTTCCGACTTACCCCGCCCCGCCCGGAGAATCGCTCGCCCGCCGCACCCCACTCTCCCTGGACGGCGAAAAACTAACAGCGCCACCTAGAGGCGCCTCGACTAAGCTTTGCCGTCACCACCCTCGAAACTCCCCCTCCCCACCGTCCCCCGTATCCTCGCCCTCCCTCTCTTCGGCCCTCTCCCCTACCCCAACCCCCGAAGCCTTTTGATAGATGTTGTCCCGTCGGAGGATTGATGATGGGACGGCCGGCTAACGCAACCCGCCGACCCGCCTGCATAACGGTCTTCGGCCCAGTCCGAGGGGTTTGTTCGAGGGGATGTGTGTAGGTCTCCCCGGCCGCCCTTTTCACCGACTGCTCCACGCTTTCTCCCCCTCGTCCCTTTCCCCCTCTCTCTCTCCTCCTTCGGCCACTCTTCCTTTCTATCATCCACTGTTACTTTTATATCCGCTTTTTCATCCTCTCTTCCCTGAAATCCTTATCTTTCCCCATCCGTCCGTCTCATTAATTTGAGGCCATATTGCCTCGGAAGAGGCAATATGGCCTCAAATACGCCTCTTACTCCCGTTTATTTTTTTCATCTATTTTATGTACAAATATATATTTATTTATATATAGTATTCTACCGCCGACGATGACAGCTTGACCGTCGATAAGTGATTAATTTATTTGTGTCCTTTTTATATGTTTCTTTGTTTTTAAGAATATCAGTGTGTGTGTATATATTTATTTATTTGAAAAGCACATAAACAGGTAAAAAGGACCGACTCACCCGTAATTGCCGACCTGACGAGTTGTGGTAAATATACTGATAGGTATGCAATGAAAAATGGAGTAGAGGAGAGGAAAACCTAGAATCTCCCACGAGACTGATGTAGAGGGTGGATAAGGATGGGTCTAGTATGTTGAGCCAACGGCTCTCCACTTTCCATGAATAAATGTCAACTTTCAAATCGGTGTGCTGTCAGCAGGATCGTCTTTACAGCATCCTAAACAGGTGCATCTTGGCAAAGTAATGCGCTACAGTTCACACATTAATGTCGGCGGGCTCATTGACCCCTCCTTATCACCAACCAAAAGCAATCTTGTTTAGCATTAATGCAATCACAATCGTTTACAGAATTTTTATTGGCACTTTACGCCTGCGAGGATGTGTTTCTTAAATATTGTTAAGCATAAGCATTGTTAAAGACTCCTGAGACACGTTTTTTCATATTAGTTATGAACTCTGCGACTTACGCTCACATCTGGGAAGATGTAGATATGAGATTCAATATAATTTTTAAAATACGGCAATTATAAATACCTCGAGGTTTATCTGAAAGGACAGAATAATGATGATGCTAGATATTCACTTAAAACTCATGTAAACGAAAATTAAGGACTGAATTAGGGGTGCAGGTATAAACTGAAATGCTGTGCATGCGATAAGAAGAAACAAATATCTTATTTTTATGAAGTCTTGATGTACTTATATGCGAGAACAGCGTCATTACTCTTCCTTCACCATGATGCTGCATCAGTTAAATTGAAAACTATAAATAATAATCTTGAATTTAAACCAGACAGAGTGATTACGCAGGTAAGAAATTTGTATTAATTCCTAAAGAGACTTATTTACGCAACGTTACATGCCAGTTATTAATGAACTACCGAAGAAAACATGTATTGGATTTAATCATGATCACTACAACGGCGACAGTTGAACTACTACATTGAAAAAAATCTCGACGGGAATTACTTGATCATAATCAAGTATAATAGTAGGTACCTTTAGTAGGTATTTGTGTGATGAATAAAATGTACTCTTTTAGATTTTACTCTTTCATATTAATTTTCGAATTCTGGTACTCAACCCTCCTTACGTTCCGACCTCTCTCATAATGAGTTCAGAAGCCACTAAATTAGTTTCCATAAATAAAAGTATTTTGTATTTAGAATTTTTCCTTATTCAAGTAACAGTTATGTGTATACATGTAGTTTAAAAAATCATTGTGTACTTAAAGGGTACTCACCGATTTTACAGAAATAAATGGCCACGTATTTTACTTTTCCCATCCCTCTTTCCCATACTTATGTGAGTCGAATGAGTTATTACTTATCCAAGGCCATCTCTTCTTTACGCGTTCACGATATATTTTCAAGTCCCATTTTGTAACTATTTTGACGCTATGAAATTTATAAATTTTCTAAGTTGGGTTCTTGCGGAAATCGATTTCTTGCACTAAGTATAATATAGTACATACGTTCATTAGATGACTCTCTGATCTCAATGCCAAAGTTAACGGCAACTCGACGTCCAGACTTCCATCTATGTGAAACATCTGCTGCTCAACAAATTGCTTAAATGCCTGCGGTAGATAATCGCGCCAACAAAGGGAGTCGAGTGTTAACGGGCAGTGAAACTCATCTAAAAGCAAAGCCGGTCTGTATATCATCTAGTTTTCTCACTATTCACTCTCTTATGCCTTCCATTTTTATTGAATATTCATGAATTTGATAGAAGAACGAATTTTATGCGTCATCAGTATTTTTTCTCCGCCAGCGGTGTTTTACTGTGCAATTGTTTTCTTCTGCAGTGACACATTGCCCGTGTTTCTCGGTGGATCATAAGGCTAAGTTTTGAGCAGCGTCATGGTATATAGAGCGTCAGGGTCATAGATCTTAATAGCGATAACTATCGCATTACTCCGGAATGATTCAAGAAATAAGTTTAAAGTTTCCTAAAAACCGGGACGTTTTTTGCACTTTATAAGGTTCAGTAAAAATATATTTTTTTTGTAGAATAACAATTCCTACTCAAGAAAATTCTACCACTAAAATACCAAAGATAGTGGACAACACTGGTCATAGATGAGAAAAATTATTTTCACTTTTTAATGCTAATATCCCTCAGAAATATCATTAATTATTATCAGCGAAGAGAAGTATCATCAGTTTAGTGGAAACAATAACCCCACAATGTTAGGGCGCTCTGCTTCGGCGACTGCAGAAAGGAAGTCAATGTTGGCACTAAAATAACACAACAGTCTCATAGCAACTGTTTGGCAACCGTAACAGTTTCAAAACGAAACAGTTCTGTGAAACACCCTATAACGTACACCAGCTAGAAGTACACCTAACAACGGGCGATCGATCGGCGCTCTTAGAAGATTGCTGGTAGTTCTGTATTCTATGTAATAAGAAATCGTTCACTTAAAAAAGTAGCATTTTTATTTGGATTCATTGAAGGTATTTCACAGTTATAGATCTATCTGCAACGACGGGCGGACATGTGTTGGCTGAATAAACCGGCAACCGCCTACAACAGACTCGAATGCAACAATGTGTAGCTTATGACCGCTACGCAGCCACACGTGTTGTGCAACTGGAACGGAATAGAAGACGAAACAGCTTCTGCTTCATCAGTTGCCACTGCACAGCACACAGCGCAACGTCACAGCTGCGGCACGATCACTAAACTAACATGTTGTTTGCAACAGTTATTTGAAACAGTTGTCTGACCGAAACAATTGCGGCTGCAACCGTTTAGTTCCGACAACTCTCTATTCCACCAATACAATCATTTGATAGAATGCAGGATGCTTCACACATTGAAATATTTGCTGGCAAGCTTATACCACTTGAACTCGAATTTTTGATGATTCGAGAGAATTTTAATTCATGATCTTTGCAATTTACTACCTACTTGTTACTTTCCAGTAAAACGAAATTTCTTCAACTTAATTCTTTGTTATGTTCCGGAGGTATTTCAATGTAACAAATTTCAACCATTCATATATTGGCAGGAAAATACTCCCGAGTTAACAATCGTAATCCTGTTATTGGCGTTTTTTTAACGTTTTTTTCCCAAATTCGTACGGGATAAAAAAACGAATGGAAACGATTTATGGTGATAGAATAGCCGGGCATTAGTAAACTACCTTTTTTATATTCCGTCGCCCAACAGCTTCAACTTTCAGCGCCCTAAACGCGTTGAAAGACATATTTTTAAAAAATAATTCAGTTCTTATCTCAAACTTTTCGATCCGAACGGCAGTTTTGTCCGCAGTGGCAGCATTAGTGACTAACCTTGGCTCTTATCTCTCCCATTTAAATTCAAGAGGAAGAAATTAGTTTTGCCACGATATGATCGGAATTATAATTTTAGCCTATTTCTGAAAGTGCCACTAATCCCCTTAATTAATCCCTCCACTACTCTTGGTTGTCCTTCATTTGTGTATTTAATATCAGTTCCAAAAAAGTTAACATTTAATCGTTTATAAATTGACCTCAGCGTTCGGAAATACTTCGACTTCTCCCTTTCCTTTGCATTAAATATACAAATGCACATCAATCAGTATAATTGGAGGAATTTTCATTTAAACCATGATTTTTTCATAAGTCACGATTCAAAGTGGAATATTTAATTAAAAAGACTTACAAAAACTATACACAAGCATCGCATTCCATCACGTTAGTTGTAGATGCGAATGACATTATGATATTCTTCAATGAAAATTGGACGCGAGTCTCTAGATAAAAATACATATTGAATTACATGCAAATTATGAGTTCTCAATTCTTGCTTAGCGAGAAAAATGGCTATGGTATGCACGATTTAGTATTAGAGAATCACTGCCAATTTTTCTGTTCATAATATCTTTCAATAAATAAATTTAATTTATCATACCGACAACTGGCTATATCAGGTTGGTGCTTTAGAGAAGAAATTCAAGGCTTCGTTGAATATGGCTGAGCATGTATCACGGTTTTGGTTATGACACGTTGGTAAAACTTATAAGACCTCGTAAACAGTTTATAGCTTTCCTATTTAGATTGATACGTTCACGACAATGGGCATCGACTCGGCAGCAGTTGAGGATGTTAAATATTAACGTGGAAAGGTGATCAATTACTTCCTCTCAGAAGGCGTGAACTGTCGCCATGCATTGCACTGCATAAATTTAGCTCTGCGCAATGACGAAAGTGTTCGAGTCAGTCTCTTCGTAGAGAGTGCAGCAGCCGTAATCCAACAAAGTACACAATTCAAACGAGCCATCGATCACGGGCCGGCGATGAATGTTAACTTCCCCGGGACGCTGAGACCGGTGCTCTCGTCCAAGCCGGAGGGCATCGTGGCCAGCCTATCTTTCCACCTTCAAAGGGCTGATCGCATGATTCCCTCGTGCTACGATTGCGTTGGCTGAAGGGACGAGGGGACTATCGGCTCGTCCAACAATAGGTCCATTGTTGGCCGTTTTATCTCGCGCGTCTCAATCCCTATCTTTTTGTCTTATGTCCTCCCCCACACAAGAGTAAAACCCCTTTGAACCTGCGCGCTAAGGGACTATTGCGGTCCGTCTTCCTCCTCGGTGCTCAGTCGAAGTGGGCGCCGATAAAAGGTTGTCATGGTTTGCTCGCGTTCGCATGAGGTCTGATCTTTCGTCGTCGGATTTTTTCCGCGAGCAACCGTAAAACGCACGGTAAAGCGATTTCTGGATCTGCGTCTATATGTTACCCAGTTAGGGCATTTGGCAGTGATTCTTTTAATGAGCCACTAACATGTGTAGGAAAATGGAGACGAGTCAATTTTGTTCTAAGCTAATGTTTAATTCCAATTAGGTAATATAATATTTATTTTGTCCTAATAGCACTCTATACTTGCATCTTGGATGGTGCATAAAAAAGAAGAATTACTGAGCCTTCTTGTTTGACAGATGTCTCATTTGGTCGCTAGCTTCATACATGCAGACCAGAGTGGGTCTAAAATAATTTCCGTGACAGCCTGAAATTCGAGGTATTCGTATTTATCTAAGAACTTCTGGTATTTAACCTTCAATTCACGATTGGCTCTCACCCAAGTCCTTTCACTGACGCTTTTTTGCACTCAGGGGTTTTTAACGAAACTCACGTATTCCATCGTATTTGTTTCAGTTTACCCATTAATAATTAATATTTCTTTCCCAGGTCCCAAGCTCTAGTGGCAAGGAGTGGATTAACTCGAATGAAATAACATCTCTCCTTTCTTTTTTTCAACTGAGGACCTTCCCAAGATTCGATTAATGAATCCTATTCTTTTTAATCTGGTGAACCACCCTGATGACAGTTTCAGAGAAGGATTTTAATGCAAGATCAAACAAAATTTGCTAGGAAACAAAAACTTTGTTTGCTTAAAAACGCAACTTATGAACATAAAAAATGACATTATTGTTTTGACTGTGGTGGGAGCCGCTAAAGATCCTTAGGTAAAACACAAGGTTAATCTCGGTGTTAAACAATGAGATCAATTGAGTTACAGGGTCACTCTGGGGGCATTACTTCACCACCACACTACATCTGTACAACAGGCAAAAGTGATAAAATGAGACACCACGGGACAGGTAGGTACAGCCATTCCTTCTTCCCGCGCACTATACACGACTGCCATAGAAACACATGGGAACACTAAACCACATCACTACACTTAACCTTCCTTCTCTTCTCTCACCCAATTACTGGCATTTCAGTATTAGTCAGAATACCTTTATTTCTTTTATTTGACGAAACAGATACGGACTTGGAAATAGCATGAGAGGAGTGAGTTCTCACAATGCTGAGAAATAAAATGAAAAGGCAAGATTAATAGTGTTTGAACGATTGTTGAAATTGATGAGAGTTTTCTTACTAAATGTAAAAGCTATACCGGACGAGTTTTGCCGCAACCATGGGTCGTTAATGGCCGATGAAGCGAAATCAACGGCCACTTCTTTGAAAAGAAGCATGAAAAGAGTGCAAAGACGCTCAAGAACGAATAAGAAGCTTATAGAGTCAGATGTCACTATTTATCGCAACCCTGGGAGGGCTACAAGTCAGCTGAACTTGGAAATATCGGGTTTTCCCAACAACAGTGAAGGAGCTACTCTACATTTTTTAAAATGGATTTCTTTCCAATAAAGAATATGCAATGTAACTAGATATGAAAATATCCATTTTTTCCTTTGGCAATTTCTCCGTTAAACTAAATATGCATTAATTTATGTGGTAGGAGAAGTAATAACTTATTTTTAATAAGCATGTAGTCCGTTTAATACTAAAGCAACCTAGGTTATTCCTTTTTCTATTATCTCATTTCTTCATGGCTGATAACCCCTTTCCAAACTCCCTCGTTTATGATGCTGATCATAGGAGGCGAGTGGAGAGGGAAGAGAAGGCCTGGAAGAGTCGGGTAGCTGCCGGGGAGGCTTCGCCCTTCCGCGTGGGCCGGCCTCCTTCCCAATCGGCGGACGCCCGCCCGCCCGCGCCGTCCGCCGTCGTCTCCCGCCACGGCACGGCCGACTCGCCCGGGTTCCATCCCCGCCCGCGGCCGGCTAAACGGGCGTGCGCCCACGACCGCGTCGCGCGCACGCTGCCTTGCCATGGGTGAAATTAGCCCGGTAAACAACTGTGCGTTAGCATCACTAGCTTCGTTCTCTCATTTCTACCTGACGATGTGAATGTGAACACCTAATAAGTGAATGACAATCCAAAAAATTAATAGTTGATAGCATTAAATAATATCAACAGCGTCCATCAGATTCAGCCTGAATCAGTTTATATTTGTTAAAAGTTAGCATAAAATAAAAACATTTTTCTAGTAGATAATTATTTATTCTCTTGGTAGTCGTGCTGATTCCACAATAAATCTGTTTCAAGTGGTGTCCTGCAAATGGAGTTGTATTCACAAATTGTTGAATGGAATCGTGAACATTGCTTTAATCTATTGCTATCCATGGTTTTTATGCACCGATTATATGTTTGTATGCAAAGGTCAATTTGTTTTCAAATGATGCTATCACTTCTTTCGAATATCATCGTACTATAATAGAATATATGATAAGCATGAGCTTAGAAAGATATATAGTAGAACAGTCTGTTTTCACATAATTTGCTCTCCAAGCATAACAACATGCAGGAATAGCTTGTATCAGTATTCTCCGTAGCATAGTCCGGATACTAGTGATTCTAAAAAAAAGTCGTTCTAATGCCATGAATCGCCTACTAGGAGAAGGTACAATCCACTCAAAATTTAAATACGTTAATGATGCATGCATTCAACTAATTATGTGTATATTGATGTGCAGAACGCATAAAGCATTTTTTAATGGAAAATTTGGTCACCCCTTTGACCTCTGCTATACAGTTCTTTGGAATCAATTACAGTAAAAAATTTCTAAGCGATTTAATTGTTTAAATATCCAGCAAACAATTTACTGTGGTGTCGATTGAAGAAATTTTAAGATAGAAAAAGGAATTGAGGATTACTTTTTTTGGAGGAAAAAAGATAAAGCCGTGAATGAAATGGGAAAATAATTAGTCAAATATAATAATAATAAATGAGGAACGAGAATTTAGACCCATCGGAAATTCATTTACTTAAGAGCAGCAAAAACTATCGCAGAGAGAAGATGCCCGTTCCCTAAATGTCTGTCATATTGAAACGAATTAGGTCGCAATTACAAAACTGAAATCAGAAGAGGATGAATCGAGAAGGGATGAAAAACATTCGTCAATTTTTCCAACAGATAGGCTCGTCAGTCAATTAATCTCATTTCAAAGATGTCAACTGTTCAACCTTGTATTACTGGTTACATTAAGTTACTAAGCTAATATCCCTAGAAGCTGTAGTTTATTAACATCACATAAGTAGCTGTTTATTTCTAAAGGTTCGGTAACTCATTCAAAGTTCATTGCCGAAAGTTAATGTCCCCTGGCTTAAACTAATGTAACTATTTTCTTGGTCAATTAAAGCGCAGAAGTTATCATCATTTGCTAAGGTTACCATGGCTTTTTAAAAATGTTAGGATTTCATGTCGTGACTTCTTAGACCTTCCTCAAGAAACCTAGAGGAAATTAGTTGATACACTATTTCAGTTAGCGAGTCGCAAGATAATTTTGATGTATATGTGTTATGCATAAACTATAATTGTCGGATGAATGAGCGAGGACTCTCTTAATATTCCAATAAGTTTCATCAACAGCAGAAATAAAGCAAAAGGTTGTTTCCTCAGATGAAGACATACAGCCTGTCAGTAAGCTACACGTGCTTATGCTCTTCCGTAAATCAGTGTTGTCGAGTCATCGTTGAGGCTGAGTACTGTACCTTTTTGCTTTCGAGATTGGAACTTGATGTCTTTATTGTGGTCTAATGTTTGTGAAATTCACCATAATTTTCCGGTTACAAGGCGAGGTACTTCACTTGAATAGCCTCCATTTTCCCAAAATATGGCAAAATATATGTGTATGGAACGAACAGATCTTCGGTCATGAAGAGGTATGCCTCTGCTCAACCTCCCTACGCTATAACCACTTACTTGCCGCGCAGTATAGTTACCCTTGAGAAAACCACGAAGTAAACTTAAAAGAAACCTTCATTAGCATCCTCCTTCAAAGAAAACCACTTGTGATGGCTGGAGTCAGTTGGTGGTTGCCTGACGACGAGGTGGAGATGAGCAAGAAGATATATCTTGGGAGGATTCCGCAAAAGCTCTCCGACTGCCAACTCAAGTAGATACCTATTGAGTTTCAGTTTTATTCAATTTTACAAGTCCATTTCATCCGTTTTAACTCATTTTCATCCCCGACAGCGATTTGTAAACATTTAGCAAGCTAGCTAAGTTTTAATAAATTAACTGTAAATAAAATATCCAACTATAATACCTCGAAATCATAGAGAAATTATGTGCTAATAACGGTATCTTCTGGTCCTGACTTTATATTCACTCTTTAAGGCTACAAAAAATATAGCATAGAAATTGTCGACCGAATTTTCATTTCTCGACTCGACTGAAATCTCCAACTTTTTACAGAGTAGATTTCCAGAGTTGTGAGCCAATATATTTGAGTGTCTTAACACAAAAAGGATCCTGCTTAGATATTATCCCATTCCTTGAGATTTTTTCTAGCTTTTGCTGCAGACGGAAAAAATTATTTGTCACAAATGATTTCCCTTTCTCATGTACATAGCTGTAAATAATTGCTCATAGTTTTACGCCCTAAATTACGGGTGGCATTCGTCCCTCATCGGGCCGTTATCTATTCTCCATCAAAGATCTATCCCAATCAAATGCATATCTATCACGTGCAGAGAAAATTGGCAAATAATCAAGAGCGATGCTTCTTAAAATCAAGCTCCATGCACTTGCTAGCATGTATGGATTTTTCTGTGGAATTCTCATAAGGATGTATAAATGTCACATCATTGAAAACTATAAGCAATAATATTGCCCAAAAGAAGTTTTTTGCTGCTTAAGAATTGCACCAACATACGTTGTCAACAATCGTGGAAATCTAAAGTCTATATGGTTACATATTTATAATATTTTTATTGGTTTTAATTTGCTAATATTTTATTCATTTCATGAATCATCACCTCTGGTTTAAATTTAATAGGCATTAATGGTTATTTTTTTAAACATAATGATGTATAATTCATTTCAGGTATTGTATTGAAATGTAATGAATTGGAAGGCGATGTGCGTGTTGTTTGTCCCTATCAATGAAGTAAATAAAGCATACGAAGTCGAGCTGTTTCATTTGTAAGTATCAATTTATTAACAATAAGATGGCATTTGCTATTTGTGATTCTGATACTTCAATACAAAGTGTTGAAAATTTAACTTAACTCTATGGAAATAATATACGATATCTTATAGGCTCCCGGAAACATTGGTTTCAATCCTCCTGCGATTGTGCACCAGTGTGAACATGGAAGAACACGTTTTAGAGTGGTACTTTCGTTTTTACTGCTCTCTGGAAGCCTCTCCACGCTTTCTTACGTGTACCCATGCACTAGCGTGCACAGCTCACAAGGTCCACCAATTTGTCCGATCGCGGCGCATAACCCAGTATTTACAGGCCGATGTAACATGGAAATCAGGCACTTAATAGCATTGGCCTTATGTTTATTTCTTAAAGACCCAATGAAAATACAAACTCAGCTCGACGTTTTGGTGGAAGTTTTTGAAAGGTGTCGTTTACGACCCATCTCGGAGCAAATTCCAGTTTTACGACGAAAAACAAAATATAATCTAGGAGTTTTATCGCGTTGAGGGGGACATTACCAGACCTCCAGGAGTGGGGAAATATAATTTGGAACGGGAAAGTAGCAGAAAATGAGGATAAAACATCATATCCTTGCGGTGAAGTGGTGTTGAGCAAAAGAAGTTATCCCATAAGAAATCTGGTGGACACGTGAGTTACTAGGGAAGTATTTTCCGCCAGTACTTGAGTACTGCGTCCTCTCGAGCAGACAAAAAGCTTGAGTGCGTTTGCATAAATAACCGGACCAATCAAAGCTGCCATCTCGGGCATGAGGACGTCGAAGAATTTTACGGTTCTTCGTCGGAGGACGAGAAGGTTATTTAAGTCTGAATGTTTTCCAGCTTTGGGGCCGGGAGAATTGTCCCTGTGGTACCTCCGAAAAACCGCTATCGCATTCGCCACCAAGCAGGGGCCTGGGTGACCGTGACCTTTGGACCCCACTACATCAAGGAAGCTTGGGACACGTACACACAGCGAACGTTTATGTAGTTGCGCGTGGGCAAGATATGAGTATTTCGAAGGGGTGCCCGGAGGAAAAAAAACGGGATACGAAAAGAAATGCCACGAGCCTTTTCGGAGACATTTCGGATTCCCTCAAGCAATCTGTCCCGTATCCGGACACATACCATCGTCGCAGAGACATCTCGCGGGAAACTCCTCGAAACTCTGCTTCCGCTCCCGCCCGTTTAATTGGCTGCGGCGCCACGGGGCGGGCCGACTAATTCTTTACGCGCAGTGGCGTTCATTTTTATCGCGACTGTTGGGTGGGGAACAGGTATAGGCTCATTTTTTTTCGCGTTTTTAAGGTTTCGTCCAATTATTTCGGGCTGGGCCGAGATGTTAGTTTTTTGTATTTCGAAAAATACTGCCTTGTTTCATCGACCGAGCGTTTAAACCCGTGTAAATTCCGTGCCGTTAATTATTCAGCGTGACGCAGAGAGACTTAACCGAGGTGGGAGAACGTGTCAACTGCGTACATTTGCCGTGTCCCGACCTTAGTGTTCACTTTATTTTATATTTCAATTTTATCGCGCAGGAATGTAATGGTTCAGGTTTTCCTGACTAAACGAAGTCATTAAATATCATTCCCTGTGAAAACATCGAAATAATTTAAATGTTATTTATAGTGAGTTAAATTAGCATTTAAATGCCAGCTGGAAATGATAGTCACAGCTTGGTTAAATAGCTTCAAGTGTGGTTTTTGAGAAAGATATCTGGACCCAATGCCTCCCTCCCATTACAAATATTACAAATCAAAATTTGTAATATTTGTAATGTTCTAGTAAATTATAAAATTTTATTCATAAGGGAAAGGGTGAAATTTGGACGGTAATCTGGCGACTTTTTCCCTTCATATATTTTTGTGACGGCATACTTTTCCTTTTTTAAGAATTGACGTAGCTATCATTCATTTCAGCATCTCAGAAGTGATGGAATCTATAAAAAGAGGCATAAATTGACAGGATACCTAAATTTACCCAGCTAAAACCTTTTTATGCTTTATGGTTAGGTCGTAGGTAGTTAATCCTTAGTATCCCCCTCAGTTTATATTTTATCAATTACCTTAAATTAATGATTGCTGTTTAAAATTAATTTTTGTTTGCCCGTGCTATTAAGTAATTAGTCAGCACCTACCTGTCCTGTTGAATTTCACCCAATGTCAATTATTGGAGAATATTATTCTTTTAAGCGAGGTAGCATGTGCATTATCTTATGAAATAATAGACTTGGGTTTTCAAGTGATCCTAATGCTAAATCTGTAACGCATGATCTGACCATAATCCTCAAGACAAGTACAATGTCCAAATCCAAGGTGTAATTCGAGTCCGTGGCACTTGGGGTAAGTCAGTATGAGAGATTTTTGTTTTTTATCTTGCCCTCTAGGAAAATATGGAAGAAAAACATTTTATTTAGTGGTTACTCTCTGCTCTGTTGCCATCGTGGTAGAGGGTCACCTTTCCGTGAACATGGTGTAATAGACAGGAAAAAAATTAATCGAATTTCGGCATTTAAATATCCGTATTCAGCGGCGCTGTTTTTTATTCCCGTCTCATGGCTCGTCCTTCCCTCATACACCGCTCAATGCCCGAAACCTTCCGACCTCCTCCACCCATTCTCCATCTACTCCTCCCCTCCCTCCTTTCAGCCATCCCCCCCTTTCATCCAATGGGCGAGCCCTCTTTTCTTTTCCCTTATAATACAGCGCCCCCCCCCCCCACCTCCCTCCCTCCCGAACCAACAATCCAGTGACGTCAAGGCCTCCGCTCCAACTTCCGCCCTCCGCCATCTTGTCAATACTCGCGTGCACCCGCCTTATTTGCTCTCGGGCCACTAATTGCTCGCGTGCCTGGCTACAACTGGGGGCCCTTTGCGTGACACCGTGATGTGGCCAAGGGTGGGGTGGACGGGGAGGGGGGGGGGAAGGAGTCGCGTTCGCTGCTAGGCAACAGAAGAAAATGGGGAGCGGGTGGTGGCGGGGTGGGAGGAAAGAATGGCTGGCAAGTATTCGGAGGAGTGAGGTGTGATGGCGGGATTTTGAGACGGTTAAACAACGGATACTAAACTTGTCGGTCCGTGTGCCCGTATTATTTGAAAGGAGTGGAGCGTTTTCAAGCTAATGTACACAACGGACTCATCGTCCCATGAAACGGTGCTAACGTAAATGGTGCTAAAGATGAGGCCCATGAACCGTCGCAACCCCATTTACGTCAGAAATAATCGAATAATGCTCGTTCCAGATTACCAACCTGCTTATCCAACTGTTTATTTTTAAGTCGCTCATTAATTTTTCAATTCTGGCGTCACCTTACCCATCATTGCTTCAAATGCTCTGATCGCCACTTTCTCATTGCTCATGCTGAATATTTTGTGGCGAAAGGCGAGAACAGTCGCAATTCTGTTGACTTCGGTACTTCAGGGTTCATGAAAACACGGTATTGGTACTCCATGCAATTCCCCAAATGAGAGCGTGAAAAATTAATTTTCCTATTGTATGTATTCGCTTTTGAGCTCGTAACC
The DNA here is from genome assembly GCA_963573305.1 of Pyrrhosoma nymphula. Classification (NCBI taxonomy): domain Eukaryota; kingdom Metazoa; phylum Arthropoda; class Insecta; order Odonata; family Coenagrionidae; genus Pyrrhosoma; species Pyrrhosoma nymphula. Next base: position 87,253,118 of record OY754338.1, read on the forward strand.
GTATCATTATCGTTTGATAGCTCCTACGATTTTTCTTTTAGTTCAGTTGAGTAGATACTCATTTGCCACATTGGTAAAAAATATAGGGAACTACCGGGAGGTACCCGTTGAAATTCACCGGGTGTTAAAAAAATTTAATTTATTTTATAAGATAACTACAATGCTTGAAGAATACTGTCAGCGCGGTCATTTGAGGACTTCGTAACCTATCCTGTATGCTGGGTTCGTTGTAGTAGACACGATGACCGTTTTCGAGTTGCACGGAGAGATGAGTGACTGCTGGACCGCTTCCATGGACGGGAGACCCAAAAATGGACCACGCTGACTCATTCATTACTACTTAAATAGCACCCAGGTTGATAGATGGTCACCTCGTCCCTCCGGTTCTCTTGAGGCATCTTCTGAGTGATTAACAGCTTGATCACTTCTCTTATGTACAAACATTTATTTTCATTCAATGACTTAATTCAGTTGCACTATTCAACGTTTATATGAGTGTCGAGTATCTTAATTTGGATCGAAGAGTATGGAAAAATCCAGCGCTTTACAACGTCAAAAGGAGCATTTTCAGCAGCAGTCATGTTTATTTGACCTACGAATCCTCCATCACCCGGACTGCGCCTTCGGCATAAAGGGTAGCCATAATCATTGGTTTTGGTTTGCTAAATAAAAAATCTATAGAGATTCTTAGTGCACTTACCGATTTTCGCGCACCGATAACGTTCGTTGCGCAGAATTGCCGTTCGTCTTTCGGGTAAAAAGCATGTAGTGAATTCATTACAATATCCATCATCTTAAAACAGATTTAAATTTTGGAAAAGATGGGTCTATATTTGAACCAGATTTATAGTTGGTTACTCGTCCGTAGGTTGGGTTGGGATGAAATTTGTGCGGTTCTTAGCGTAACCCGATAAACACCACGGGGAAATGCTCATGAGATCGCTGGTGAGCATGTCTTTGAGCATCAAAGTCTAACCTTTGTCTTTTATTTGCAAAGGCTCATTTTCTCGCAAAGAACACATTCCTCTTGCTTTAGAAAATTTATTCGAAAGGTTACTCCTTTTTTTAATTAGGCATGTTGATGGATATATTTTTAAGTCCAAGGAGGGGAATCACAGCGGCGAGTGAGAGTATTGAATAGATTCTCAATAATTGAGTGAATGTAAGTTAACTGCCCTGTTACACTTTCAAGCATATATAAATAACTCGTAACGTTTATGATGTGAGAATTGCTCTAAAAAAGTGTTCGAAATCATTACTAAATTCAACGGGTGTGAAAAAAATAGATCGTATTTCATAAGAAAACCACAAATCCTGAAGACTACTGTCAGCGTAGTCATTTGAGGAGTTCGTAACCTATCGTGTATGGTGTGTTCGTTGATGTTCGTTTGATGTTCGTTGACGTTCGTCATTCGTTCGTATGATGTGGGCATTGGTCTAAAAACCAGTTTGCAATCGAAATGAGAGGTAGACTTTGAGAATAAACATTGAAGAGTATACTTGTTGTAAATATACATTGAATTTATCGATTACCCCACGGAGCAAGGCCCTTGGGACTCTGGGCCCTTCGTATACAGATTTTCTATCTACGTGCTATCATGGGCGTGCAGTAAAACTTAAATGCTTGAGGCGTGAATATCCTTTGAAAATCAAATCTCTGGTTGTCAAGGAAATATGCTATTGTTGATTTTAGAGAAAAATTGTAGATTTTCAGCAAAAAATATGATTTTCTGACAATTTCTAAGCACAAAAGAAAATCGATCGAACGAATTTGAAACTTCACTTATTCAACCATCCGATATAAAATATCGCAGCCCTCTATCTTGAGCGATAGTACAAAATAAAAAAATGAAATCACTGCACCGAACCCAATGCTTAGCATGGACCACCAGGAGGCCCTTTTTGGGCCCTGAGGGATTTTTAATATAGCCTATGTTACATCCAGGTACATTTTCTTACTACATGCCAAATTTCAGCTCAAACGGTTCAGTAGTTTTTGCGTGATTAAGCAACAGACAGACACAGACACCATTCAATTTTTATATATTAGTATGATAGAAGAAAAAACTTAACGAAAAGAACAGTAATTTATATATTAGAATAACTACAAATGTGGCCCCGTTTTAGACTCTCGCCTCTTCAAGGTCTGGAGAAAATTTGATATTAGTAGAATGATGATTTCAGCAGATTTTCATGTCCACGATCGAGGCTTCATTGGACTTCGTCATGTAAATATCTGCATGAAACGCGTTCGTTACATTTTCTCCTCTTCAAGTAACATGATTCGAGGTGCCCAAAATGAGGAAATTAGCATGGGGAAACCAGTGCCTTTTATATTACGTTCATTTGCTCTTCTATCCTGTACCAGGTCTCCATAGTCTTTATGAGAAATTTTCTATCAAATTGAATATAGTTCTCTCATAGATAGAAATACGTGAATCTTTCGCATGTCATGAAATCATCTATATACAATCGACAAGGACGTTATTTCTGTTTATCCTCACATATTTTTCTTCTTAATTTAAAACCAAAGCAAAAAATCTAATACCTTCAAATACCAGTTTTGAATGTGAAATTCGTGAAAAATCTTGACTATTACCTTTTGAATATAATTTTCTCTGTTCAGAAAATGCTCTAGAAAGGCTTTTGAGTGAATTTCATTTATGTATTACCATAGGATTTTTCATGGAGTGATAGTAAATAATTATTATAAATTTCGGCTTGATCTTACGGGTCTTTCAAACTCACTCAATCGTTAGAAAAATAGGAAGAAGACAGACCGTATCATTTAAAACTGAATAAATATACCCATATGCATTAACTCGCCATCAGAGGTGTTCCAGTGAGTGGATGATTTTCGAGGTGAAAGAATACTACTACAAAACTATGTTAATGCATGGTTCCAATTTAATGAATTATTTGGTTTAAAATGTTCATGTTTTCAACTTTAACCCGAACAAAGCCTATGGCTATGCTGATACAGTATCGCTCATGAGTACTTTTTTCATTTTTACGTATCAAGTATAAGTGATGACCAAAGCATGTGATAATGGCATGGAACATGATAATAGATAGCCTCTCCAAACGATAAAATTAATAAATTTTCAAATTTAGAGGGCGAGAAAAGGATTTGGCCTGAGTTAATTAATTGTAAGTTTCTTTGAGTGGGCTTTTCATGTACCCTTTCACGGACGAAGGGAGGGAAACGTTATTTGAGCTTCTCCGTAGCCGTAAAATAAATAAGGGCGAAATCGATACGCAGTCCTTATGACCTGAATGACATCAGTTGAAACTCGGAGATTTCCTTTTTCCCCTCGAGCACGTGATTGCGTCCAGTTAGCCGGAATCGATGCCTGGCTTTGAAGCTAATGCGCCGAGGAACGAACTTCGGGACCAAGCGCGAGGGAAGGACGCGAAAAGAGGGAAGAAGCTAACTTTTTTCTAACTTGGATCGAATTGGATCACTCTGAATGATGGAAAGACTTTGATGGACCTGAATTTTACTCCTTCACACTCTTTAAATCTCACTCCTTAATGAAAGTGCAGTTTATTTTAATATTTTTCCTCTCGGCAATTCCATGTAAACGCAAAATTTACAATAGCTTTCATCATTTTCGATGGTTTTAGAATGCAAGCCAAGCATTTTCATATTTCTTTGATTGGTAATTACTGCTGAGAGAACTTAAAAATTATCAGCGGTTTAAAAACCTATGTAAGCAAGCCTGAAAACCAATTTACTTCTATTTTCTGCATTTAAGTTTCGAGATCCACCATGTCTGCGTAAATAATTTGTGAAGTGAATTAGCTTCGATCTTACAATGCCAAAAAGTGGATTCTCACTCCTTTCATTCCAATTTTATTTTATTTGATGAGTTTCAAGCATGAAATTATGCATTACTCTTATTTTAAATTCGGTTTGCATCAATCATGTATGACTTCGCTTTGAATGTAACAATGAATATAACCACATAAACTATTGCCAAATGTATGTTCTAACAGCGGCCAAACAGCAGAATGTATTACAATGAAAAGGATAGGTAAAGGTTCTAAGAGATTTTTTCTCTTATAAATCGATTTCAAGTTTTTAACTGAAAATTTTGAACCATTAGATGTCGTTGATACATACGGTTCCCACGAACCTTGGGCCATTTTACCTTGAGTTGGCTGTAGAGGCAATCTGAGAAAATAGATATTAAAGGAGAGACTTGATTTTTTTATGAGCAGATTCTTGAGAGATTCAGAGATGAGAAGAGGACGACTTGTCTCCACTTAATATTTTACACGGGTGTACGAAAGGACAATCCTCCAGAGCAGTCCTCTTCTCAATAACCAAATTGAAGCAGAACTCGAGGGAAGAATGGACGGTGGATGCTTCAAACGTGCCTCATTTATTTTTTCATTCTTTAATCAGTAGTATTCTTTCCTCTCCAACTCTGCCACACCCTTTCTTTAAGTTCCCCTCCACACTTCCCGCCTGAGTTTAGATTTCTCGCCCACGCAATAGACCCCGGCACGCTACTAAAAAAAATCCCCCCTTTCCCTTCCGGAACGCGAGCACCACCCTCATAACGCCAGCCCGTGACCTCCCGACCTTCCGGGTGCTGCACGCAACGGCACCACTCTCACGGGTCGGATGGTCTCTCCCAGACCCCCCTCCCCATGTCACCCATCACCCTCCAGTGAATAATCCCTCATTTTCTCATGGTGCGCACCAAAAGGCCTCGTGCTGGCACGTACTTCTCGTGAGGCGAGGGCGGGAGCAATTGGGCGCTCCGGTAGTGAACAAAACGACCCTCTTGTTCCTCTCGGTGTGTCACTCAGGGGAGCAGCCGAGCGGGTCGGACAGACGCGGCGGGCGGAGGACGCGTTGCTACAAAATGCTGTCGGTGGGGAGGGCAGAGACGGCCTGGGATTAGGGTCGGAATGGGCGGGGGATGAGGTTGCAGGAACAGAGTCACTTGGCGGGTGGCCTCGCAGGTCGGGGTTGGAGGTCAGGGTGGAAGGGGTATGTTCTCATGCACCGTCTTGAGGATGGGCAGTGGTCGCATTGCGTTGCCTCGCGAGGAGTGGTGGAATAAAGTGTTGTCGGATCGAAACGGCTGCAGCCGCAACTGTTTCGGTCAGACTACTGTTTCAAATAACTGTTGCAAACAACAGCTTAGCTTATTGATCGTGCCGCAGCTGTGCGGTTGCGCTCTGTGTTCTGCAACGGCAACTGAAAGCTGAAGCTGACTGATTCTTCTTCTATTCTGTTCCAGTTGCACTGCAAGTGTGGCTGCGTTGCGATTATAAGCTACACTTTGTTGGATTTGAATCTGTTGCAGGCGTTTGCTGGTTTTTTCAGCCAACACATGTCCTCCCGTCATTGTAGATTAAATTAGAAGTGTGAAGTATCTATCTATCATGAATCCAAATAAAATTGTTTTTTTTAAGTGAAAGATTTCTTATTACATAGAATACAGAACTACCAGTCATGTTGTAACAGCGCCAATCGATCGCCTGTTGTTTGGTCTGCCTCTAGTTGTTGTCCGCAACAGGGTGTTTCGCGGAACTGCTGTGTTTTTAAACTGTTTCTGATACGAAACAGTTGCAATGAAACTCTTGTCTTCTTTTAGTACCACCGCTACTCGCGAGACGTTTGGCTTCCGAAAGGTTCGATCCATCACGGAGGTAAGGAAATAAGTCCAGCCAAGTGGGTCGAGATTGGTTGGGCGAGCAATGCGCTCTGAGGGAATGATAAAACTCAGCACTTTAAGCATTTCACGTATCAAACAAGTATCTTTCTTCGTGTTCTGGCAGCCCTGAACGGATTCGCAGAGGAAGAGAGGCGGTTTTCAACCAAGGGTACGAGTATTCTTGAAGGGATGTGCTCAGGAGTTCATTCGCCTGCGAAAAAGTCTTATATAGTCGCTGATGTGTGGTAAGCAATTTAACTGACTGTTCTGCGTCAAAATATTTTCGATGAAAGTTCAAGAAATGTACTGCCAAAGAATCAAAAGATTTTGGGAGCTGCTAATTTACTGCATCCCCAGAGGCATGCGCGTTTCATTTGTAGTGCCAAGAGGTTTCCCAGGCTGTGGAAATATCATTTAAGCGAGTCCACTGGAATGGCACAATAGAAACTCGTGTAATCGGTGTGATGAGCTTAATTCGTGTTCACAAAATCTGTTTAGAGGTTTCATCATTTAACCAAGCTAATCGTCGATCGTAGCTCAACTCCCGGGTAAAGTGTATGTTTTCCACGGTCATCCTATGTTCAATTTCATACACATTGGTAATATCACTCTCTTCTTTCACAGCATTTAAGCTGATGTTTTGCGAAACAAATTTCTACAAAACTCTCCAAAGCGTATTGATGTTAGATGATGTGCCTCGTTATAAATTATTAGTATCTATAAATAAAGTAGGCTATAGTAAAAGTGCTTGCAAATGTAATAAGATTTTTATTCGTCACAATTACGTTGCCAACTTGACTTGCATAAAGATGTACAACTGACCAAATTCGTTGTGTCTGACTGTAAAAATAACGATAGAATTGCGCGCATATTTACTGATTTGCACAATAAGGTACAAGATGATTTGTAGTGGAGTTTTTTCATTTTGTTCGAGAAGTCATTAAAGCGTAACCGCAGGACAATCGCTTTCGATTAAACGATATACTTCCGGCGAACCTCATTAATCCAGATAGTTGATTACCTACTAGGTTAAGCCATAGAGTAAATGTAACTATTTGAATGTAACATATGGTTACTCTATGGTTCAACTCATAACATGATCCAGTGAAATATCTCACATCCGGGTTTAGATGCCGGTAAGTTCAACATTAAGTTGGTTTATGCGCATACAAATAATTAAGCGGATTTTTGCTATCAATGTTTTTCAGCGTTGGTTTTGGACATTTTTTCATCTCATTCATTTTCATGTTTTCCATCTCGAGAAATGATTCTCAATTTTTCCAGTGTATTTTTAGACACCCTCTCCCAATCCATTAAAAATCTAGGGATATCACGTCGCAGTCATAAGAAATTTTCGTCACTAATTTGAGATGCCTTGGCGCCGCATAAATTTCCTCCAATGAAGGTTTTAAATGTCAATGATTTGTTATTTTGACCGTTTACACATCCCTTTTTTTCACCCCCACGCATTCGCCCCACTTTAAGATTGAGATTTCCATTAAGGTTAATAGCATATGCGTCAATTATTGTGTGGTCAACTACCATCCTAGCAGAAGTAGAATAATTGTACGAAAAAAAACAATAAAATACTAATGCAACATCTGCAAATTTTTTATAACCTAAAATACTTGATTTGACATCACTTGTTTAAATTGATAGCTAAAACAAGAAAGCATTTGAAAATAAGATAATCATGATACCAATCACATGAAATAGTCAGCAATAAAACGAATTTTTGTTAACAATTATTTCATACCAATTATTGTGAGTCTATTTGTGTATGTGGTGTAGCCCTCCTTCCTAAAATGAACGATTGCGGTACAGAAAATATATTCTCAGCAGCTTATTTCAAAGCAGATTATGAATAAACTTGTCCGTCATCACTTTGGGGTGCAGCTACATTATTTGAGATAAATAGCTTATTTTACTTCAGTATACAATTTTATATTGTTATTTATGAACTGCACTAAGTTATTTTTTATTGGTCGTATTATGGACAATATACCGTTTTGCACGTTTCCTCATATAGACGAGAATTTTTGTCTTCATTTGTCCGATGATATACGTTGACCTATCGCATTAAAAGACTCTGTAGAGCCTATACCATTTTATTAACCTAGTTTTTGACCAATTATTTGTCATTTTCAAGGTGAGACTCTAGGATCTGGTGTGTAAATATTTTATGAGAACTCCAATGAAGGAGAACTTAAGAAGGAGATGTGTGAAAGATAATAAAATATAGGAGATAATTCACGGTGAAAAGCTTGAGTATTTTTTTAAACTAAGAATAAAATATCTTCTCTCAATTATGCATTTTTATTATTTTTAGCGCAGTATTAGCAACATTAAGAGTTAATCCTTGATATTATTTGTATTTATTTTATTCTGAAAAATCATTTACTTTCATTATGATATAGTGTATATTCTTAGCCAAAGTAAGTCAGGTGTTTACATTTTTGTAAGAGCTCTCACTTCCTCATTTCAAGTACACAATTACATTTCGTCTATCAATTTTTCCCGTTCCACGGATTGTTAATTACTAGCCATAAAAGAGGTTATATTAACAGTTTTGAAGTAGTACTGCCTACTTGATCTTGCAGCTAAACCACTTGACTTCAAAGAGCAAAATGCAAGTAACGACATGACATTCAAATGCAGATAAGTAACTGGAATAAACAACATAAACTTCGCCGATAATTCAATTAGTTTCAGTGATAAGAGATAATAGGTCATTTATCCTCTGCGTTCCTTTGAATGTAAAATACACCGCTATTGACATGCCCCGAGCGGTAGTTGGTTAATCACTTAAAGGGTGCAATTAAAGATCGAAGTTTCTATAATGGCTTAGCTATAATGCATTCCTTGTCCTTTCAGATACCTTCATATTTCTTTGGTATTAATTAATTTTCCTTCATTCTTGAACTTCACTCGACACTTGACTTCCGTTTGCATTTTTCTTCATATTTATGCCCATTGGAACCATTTTTCACTCCAATTAGTGGCCAATGCCATTGCGGTGTCTCATATAGACATGGGTTAAACCTCAAAACTCAACGGTAATCCTTTCCATTGGCGGCCTTTGGAACATTATTCAACGCTACTTTTTTAATCATAGGCTGCAAAACCGCCTCGTAACTCAAAATGAGATATCTCTTGGCGGATTATTTATGCCTTTTCGCACGAATTTATGAATGCACCCCAGACACCTATGTGGAAATAAAATTAAAAGAAAAACAGTGAGCGAACTCATTTCTTCGGTTTCCAGACAATCTCGTTATGAAGTCATTTCACTCTCTCTCCCTCTCCCTTTCGATTGGAACAATCGGAGACAACCCGATAACTCGAAGGAAATCGCTATTTCGAGATAGCACGTCAGTCCCACGTGATGGCAGCGGGTCAAAGCGTATTGGCATAAATTGATGGAGGTCGCAGCCGCGCGCAAGACACCGAGGAAGGGCAGGGAGTTCCCATCGGACCGCGGCGGCGCGCGCGAGCGGCTGGGCAGTTCGAGAAAGAGCGGTTGGCTTGGGCAAGAGGGGTGTGGAGTGGGATTGAAGAGGGGGGAGGGAATATATGCCAGCATGAATATGAACCCACCCACCGTGCATAAATCCACCCGCCTCCATGTCGTTAGGATCATACATCAGCTGTGCTGAAGGTGGGGAAGCGGTTACAGCAGCTTTTACGGCTTCATCCGCAGCATGGGAGGGCTCCAAACACTTTCTTTAAGGAGGTGTCAATTAATCCATTGGCCTTCCCGAAGGAGGAAAGGGAAGAGTAGGAGGGAGGTTTGAGAGGAAAGCTAGAGAGATGAGGGAGTGGGGGAAGGAATCCACGCGATATCTTTTAGTCGAGGAAAAAAGAAACATCGATCTTTTCCACCCGTTACAAGTTGGAGGTGAGGTTCGATGGAGAGGTGCTTTTTATAAAATGCTGACTCGAGATGTCTCATCGCTTTTTCTTCCAAACTCTCGTCGGCGGTATTCCTCTGGATCTTCCCCACTCTCCCCCAATAGTTCTGACACCTTCGGAGACGCTTCTATCAAAGGATGAGTGTTTGGTTCCTCGGGAGTGCCATTGTTAAGTGATAGCCCTCCTTTTCCATTCCGATTCAGTCGTTGAAGTCTCCCGTGTCGGTCGATACCGTGCTCGGCTCTTCGTTGCTCAGTGTCGGGGGAAAAGCGTTTCCAAGGGAGCGCTATGGTAACCTCTTTGTTTGTATCAATGGAGAGGCATTCTTTGTTGGATTAAGAATTTTTTTCACCGTATTTGTGACAAAAAAAGTGGCTCCCTCTATTTGAAGAAAACAAATGCTCTGAATGTTGATTTAATTCCCTCAGACTAGTTGCTTGGGTAATTTCGAATACTTGCGGTCAATTAATTACAAAATGGTCCAAATCAAGAGCAGCAATTTGGGAGGTTTTGAAAACATTTCAAGCGTAATTAAAGCCACAGACTTCATGAATATATTGTGCATTGAGCTCACCAAATGAAGTTAGGAGAGTTGACTAAATCCTATTCAATATCGTTTGAAATCCAACATCTTTGGAACTGATTTTAACTAATGATTTATCGCAAAGTAGTCAAATATTTAGTCATGTTTGCGCATTTTTCTTCAAATTGGAATCCGATGACATTCATGACGTGCATGAGTTACCCTCTCTTTTCCTGCACCACTGTACTCGTCAATTGCGTTTGGACGCGTACAGCGGGGAACGTGTAACCTAAGGAATGAGTTTCTCTTTACGATGGTATCCACACCAAAGTCTTGTGGCAACCTCAAAAGTGTGCCCACCCCCATGTTGCCCTTTTAGCCCTTCTCCGCCTCGAACCAACCCCTCAGTCTTGGCATTCTCCGAGACCAAAACCCCTTCCCAGCCCCCTGAAGAAAAGGCCTCCTCCTCATGAGAGGGCCTCTACCAGCCCCCACCCTTTTAACATCTTAGCCTTCACCCACCCCACATCATAATCCCTACGCCCCCTTCCCACTGTATCCCCCGCGTTTCTTTTGTCTTAGCTAGTCACGATCGGTGGATCTGACCAGTCACGATTATTCTCGAAGCTAGCTCCGAATCCGCTGCTCCTCTCCCATCGTTCATCCGCCGCGTCCTCAAATTAAGCCCGCCCTCCCTACCAACCCTTTTCGCCCTGGCCGAGTTCACTACACTCTCTCTCTCTCCCTCTCTCTCTCTCTCTTACTCCCCATCCTCGTCCTTCTCCCTTACACACACATACGTCTTCTTCTTCCTCCTCCACTCCCGCCTTCACATCCCCCCCTTGGACTCCGTCCCCTTGAAATGCGTCCGGCCCTGCTCCCTTCCTGCGCTACGCACACACCCGCCGTTTTTCGTCCGACTCCATTCGCTACACTCCATTAACCTCCCTCCTCGTGTCACTCTTCCTTTTCTGCTTTCCTCCTCCTTCCCCCCCCCCCCAACAACCCCCCTCTTTCTCTCCGTTCGGTGGTAATATCTTCCTCTCTTTCTCCTCTCTCTCTCTTTCGCTAGCTCCCAACTTCAATCGCCGTTTCCACCGCGTTTGCACGCACTTCCTCCACCTTGGAGACGTTTTGTAATCAACGTTACCTTGAGAACTATTGCTTATCGTAGAAATGTTAACGTGCCTCCCAAAAATTTCCTTTTTCCTAGCTCTTGGAATACTTCTTATTTTTTTATCTTTGTATGTACTTCTCCCGATACATTTCTATTAATCATTCCCTCAGTAAAAATAATTCTTTCAAAGCTTCATTATGAAATGTTACTCTCAGTGTGATGAATGCGTGAGATCTTATACTTAGAATTTGCCACACTCTAAAATACTGAACTATCCTTTTCGTGTCAATTAATGGTTAACTAGTTTTTCGCCAAGAAAGAGATTGCATTTTTACTATATTCTACAACCTATGGAAATCATCACTTTTTACAAGGCGATGGTAATCCTTTGCCTTAATAGGTGCCTTCATAATTGAAAGTATACGTTACCACTCCTTGCTTCATTCTAAGGTAATAAATGAATCAGTGCAGATTATACTGGATTCCCTAAATACGGTACTAAGATTCGTGGTTGCTACCTCAAGAACTAAGTAGATAGAAAGTGCAATTGTCTCCTTACCTATGGCAAATACTTTGAACACATTCTCAAATATGGGAATTGCTCATCATGTTAGGTACAATTGCGTGACATTAATTCTTATGCAATGTACATGATGGTTTTGATGGAAAATCATTTTGTCCGTGATATGATTTTATGAATTTAACGGTTCACATAGCTCACCTAAATTACGTTGATTGTGAACGAGTGTATTCATTTTGTAAAATTTACTTTGATCACTTTATTCCTCGTAACTGAGATCAGAGGGATCTAAATTTGTTCCCGCAGGCGATCATCTTGTTCGTAAGCTAGGCTCATCCTACTTAGATTCATTATATGTCAACCAGAAGCAAATATGTTTTTCTGAGCAGTGGAATCATTTGGGTTACTAGTTTCGCCATTCTCCTCAAATCGTCAACGATCTTGGCTCTGAGGGGCATTTTAGAAGCGTTGCTAATCGTCAAGTTCATTTTAGGTGAGCTTCTATTGGCTCATAATTGTTGTTATGCTGTAGTAGCTATCATCTTTCGAACTTTAGTAGATACTTAAGGTACATACACGTTTCTTTGCTTAACGATGTATCAGATGGATTTTTTCTGACTAAGGCATTGAAAAATTTCACCTCGAATAACCTTATTATTAAGATTGAACTTGTATATAAGACTAATGAAAACGATCTCATGCCTGAAAATTTCGGTGAGTGACATTCTGACTAAGAGTAGTAGTATAGATAGAATAAATTTTGAATCAAAATAAATGCATTCAAACGATTCAAATTAAATGCATAGTCATTGGGCTTTGTAATGGAAGTATCAAAGCATTTTCTATCACATATATCTTTTGAATTGAGTGGTAAGAGTTCTCACAACCAAGCGTCACTGCGCTGAAATCTCTTCATTAGTCACTTTTCAAAGATCTCATAATAGATAAACAAAATGCACATGCCAGGGTATTAAGAAGCTTTCAAAGCCCGTGTCTGAATTTCCCATTGGGGCTCAAAACATCTGCTAGCAGTTTTATTACTTTATTATACGACGTTTGATGATTACGTTTCTTTCGATTCCCTGATATGCGTCCAACGTATTGGAAGCTGTTCTATATTAGGCATTTTGGCTTACATGTGATCTTGTTTCCACTATTTTCCCCCTCAATAAAGTGATTAGTCATGCGGTGTCGACTTCTGTGAGGTTACCTAATTTCATAATTTTCCTGACGTAAACAGTGGATAATCTCTCCTTCTGCTCCTCATAGTTTCCGTCTTGCATACGTTTCATTACTTATGTCCGTGGCTCACTACCAGCTAATTCAACCGACTATAATTTTATTAGTCCCTTTTAATGTTAACCTCTGGATACTATCCCATAGTATAAAAACGCCGCAGTATTTTACTTTTGATTTTTGAAAAAAAAGGCATACGGCAAAGAATGCTATATTTCATCTACGGTATCAGTAAATATGAAAACAAATCTGTCATATATATGGAGCGTTGTGATTCCATACCATTTACAATCCACTAGTACAAATCTTGAATCATGAGTTGATAAGAAATTATGGATTTATGAAATTGAATAATCTTTTTTATGCTCTGTTATTCTTATAGTTACACGAAATTAAATTTTAATGACAATAGTAAAGTAATATACAATGCACGAGGATTTCCTCCTGGTAGTTAAGAAGGACTTATGCTTCTGGAAAGTTGCATGTTTAAACAGGAAAATAAAAAGAAATTTCGCAACTGCTAAAATATCCTTAAAATACTTATGTATACCGTTCACGTAAGCCAATTGTAGGTAATATGAACCCCAATTCTCAATATTTTGACCAAAAAATGGTCAAAAATGAAACAACGGAGGAACAAATTATTCAACGCCCAAGTTACCGCTGCAACCTTTCATGCCTTCTGCTACATCACGGCGGATTTTATGAGAAAGGTGTTTTTAAGTCAGTCGAACCACTTTGGGAAAAAACGGAAAGTTTTGGGGTAAAGGGTGGGGTGGAAAGGTACGGCGAGAAGGAAAAAAAACCGGCGGTTTAAAACTGTAGAAGACGTTTCGAATGTCTTTTCTCTGACGTGTCTCAAACATTCTTCCCACCGCAGTGAATCACTTAAATTTTATTTCCATTCCTCCACAAAATGGTTTCAAATCTCGAAATGACTTGCCGGGGACCTCCCAGCCCTTCTCACCGCCATACGGTCCCTCTCCATCACCCGTCTCGAGGGAAATGGGAACTCATCAACTTGCCACGAACAAAGGCCGGGACACATACGGAGGGATTTGAAAAACTGCCCACAGCAGGTACAAAGGTGGGCGGGTGACTGCATTAGTAGTATGCAAGGGGTCTCTAGAGCACCTGTTCTTTACCAGAAAGTTTTTGAAGGGCAAGCGGTCTGCGCGGAAAAATAATCCATATTCTTGAGTGAGTAATCACATATTCTGTGACGAGTATCCAATTTTCGGTATTTTTAGGGAAACTTGTATCATGACTAGATGCTCTCAATGTTAGAATAAGGCACATAGCATTAAAATTTCAATGTGCTCATTATGATAATTTACATATTAAATACTCTAAATTTTATTTTTAACGTACTACATGACATCAATGCGATTATTTTACCGGGACTGATGTTGAAAGATTTTGTACTCCTTCATGAAATAATGTGTGCTATTTCTAAAACGGGATAACCCAGCTGTTCTGTTCACATACACGATCTATTTGTCGGGAAATTCAGCAATATATCCTCACTGTTGACTATATTCAAGCATATAAATTGGAGTAGTTACATCACATTTACAATCCAATGTTTGAAAAGCTTTGACTAAGGTTTACCGCAGTATTCATGTTTGTAGCGCACCGGACTGGCAATCCAAAGGTCTCGGATTCGAATACCACCTTGGAAGTACATGCCGTGTCACGCTTGAAGTCGAGGATTTTGGCTATATGGCGCCAAGAAACCCAAGGCCACTAATACCCATTTGAAAAAGATAGCCTGGTCACTTGTTTTTACAAACGTTTGAATTTTACCAAACCATGTTGTTGTACTACACCGCTCCGCGTCGCTAAAGTTCCAAATCATTCTTAAAGCAAGGCAGGCACGTGGAACGAAGTCACGCACTTCTACCGACCGCTTCATTTGTATGCTAAACAATACCATGGTCGACTATAATTCTTCCAGAATTTCCATCCACTTCTCAATTAGATTTCGATATACATAAGGTGCTTCTGGATATTAAGTTCCATCCCCTTTCTCCCTCCCCCTTTCCCCTCCCCCTCCCGTCCTCCCCGCCTGGTGATCGAAGTGTCAGCCATCAGCCCATGTCCCGGCGGAGACTCGACCGGCCACTCGTTTCATTTCGGGAGCGGCCCCCGTGCCTCGACCTACCCGAGACTTCTCCTTTGCCACCAAATCCACGACCGCCGTCCGACCCAGAGAGGACTCTGCCCATCTCCGGCCCTGAAAAAGAAATACAGAAAGCGGGTCTTGTCCGCATCGGCCCATGCTACTGCCCACCTCTCGGGACTAACGTCGGGATAGGGAGGGAAGGAGAAAAAGAATCCAGCTTTTTTAATTCGTTATTAAAAACTTCCTTGCCCTTATGTTTCATCATCGGCCCTTTCTTGAGACAGGAAAAAAAACATGCGTACCTGTGAAACGAAAAAAAACATTTTTTTTTCCTTCTTCGGTCACGAGGAAGAAAAAATAAATTAAAAAGGGCCACTTCTTAATGGGGTCGGGGAGTTAAGAGCCGAGAGAGGCCTTAGGATCTGGAAAGGGGCCATCAAGGTTAGGCTAAGCCCTCACGGAAATAGGGGGGAGGAGGGAGGAAAAACAAAAGAGACTCCATCGCCGGAGTGCGTAAAATCGCCGCACCGAGCGGCTTTGGCCCGCGGGGCTTCCCGCGTCTGCGTTTGCCGGAGAGAAATTGGGGGGGGGGGGGGGTTCGGCCCGTGGGGGCGTGGGTAAGTCAGCTGGACCGCCGGCCCCGCGGGGGAGAGGTCCCCGCGGAAGGGAGAGACGGGATACTGGGCAATAAGTCACGCGGGACGCGAGGAATCGCGCGAGCGGCCCACTCTCCAGTGCCACGGTGTCGTGCGAGCTCGAGTTTTGAGAGAGCATGAGTTATTTTTTTGTTCCCGGGAGGGGAGCCACTTCTTCTGACTGAGAGTGAGGTGTGGCTGAGGGGGGGAGGGGACGTGTGATAATGCAGGAAAGCAGTTTTGTGAGACCGGACGGGTGGGGGAGGTGGTCCTTGTCTCAGATCATGGCTTCTCCAAGTGTGACTGCGCCGAGTAATTAGAGAAACTCCAAATTCAGAGGATGAGCACATTTTCTAAGCCCCGCACCTCACTATTAAAACTATCGGCAATAATTTGAAATGGGCCGAAATTCAAGGGTTTTTGAATGCTTGAATCATTTTCAGCCATTCCAGTTTTTAAGTTTCAATGCGTTTCTTTTATAACCTGTACTTCCTCTTATATCATCAGCAGTAATCAATATGAAATTGGTTTTGCTACAGCTCTCCACTGTATCGATCTATAAGCTGAATTAAAGTATGTCAGAATTATGAATTCTTTCATAATCTCTCCTTTTGACATACTTCGAAATTTGGCTTATGTATTCTTCTCTTGGTCTTCATGGTATAAGGTCCATCTTCTCTCCATTCATTGCTTTTTTCATCATAGTTTCAGGATACTCCTACGTATCACCATGATTCCTATATATGATAGCGTGTTGTATTAAAAATTGAATTGGATAAACAAAATGTAAAGTGATGATAAAGATAAAAACGAAAACATTTTACAGCATTTAATTTTCAAATATTATTTCTGGTACAGATCTATTTTATGGGTGATACGCTTCACGCATAATACCTTGAATGCCTTAAAAGCCATGGAGACGTAAATATCTGCGATATTTAGTCCAGAGATGACTTATGACTGGAGAGAAGGTAATCGCAATCGTTGCGTCAGAATGACTTAGATTAATATTTGCTAACTAATTATCGTATCATGTGGAGTTGATACAATTAATGAATTTGCATTGTAACATTATAGGTTATTTTTCATATATGTGCTAGGCACTTGTGTTATATTGCTAGGCAAACATATTTACCTTAAGGAAATATGTTTATTATATTAGAGTTTAACTATTGTGGGTCAGTCTTACTACTTCAGTTAAATTTAGAACTATGTACACATTATGGTCTAAATTGCAATCTTAAAAGGAGAGTTATTTTTGGTGCCTATTATTTTTTAATACTGTCCAAAAAACTGTAGAAAATGCTTATTCCGCAAAAAAATGTTTGTTGTAACCAGACTGTATTTGTTTTTTAGAAACACCTATCCTCCTTTGTATAAGAGGAACTTCAGAAAATGGTCCTCCAACTCATTTTTGCCAATATTGAAATTTTTAGGCATTTACTACGGTTATTGATAGAAGTAATTTACAATAGAATAATACTTACAATACCTAAAAGTCTGTGACCCACTGTTGGGCCGTGACAAATCTTCGTAACTGAGTTAAGGAAAGGGCTAGCTGGATCTGAATAATATGCCGATCATGGGGGCAGTAATACATGTATACGGGTGCAGTGACCGTTACTGAAATCCGACCAGCAGCGTAAATGGTAATTCACAAGATTAACCAACCGTATTTCCAGACCTTGATCAAGAATTGCTTCAAATATCTCTTCGCTTCGCAGTTGTAGCCTACCCCAACAATTTTAGGACTAAATTGTTCGTGTTTCCATTGTCGGTATAAAATGAGAGAATTTTTTCTTTAGTTACTCAGCAAGTCCCCGAAATTTGTAACTGATACAGAGAGTAGACATTCATAAGCTCGTGGCTTTGTAAGGCAACGAAAAAATGTGTATGTCACATTAATTTCATTGGATACAAGGCGTAAAACGAATCTCAGCCATTAAAATGGCAAAATGACACAAAAAAAGTGGTGAGCGTCAAAATTTTTCTGTATTATGTTCCTATTAAACTTTAATTATAGGGCATATCGCAACTATTTTACTGCAAAAAAAGTTGTTTTTTTTACCTTAGAAGTTTTCAGACGTTTCGGCTCTCCACTAAGCACTTACGTTATGTAATATCATCCAGTACAACATGGTGTCAATGTGACCCATAAATTGTTACTCACTTATTGTTCACCAAGAAGCTTAAACCACTGCGAATATGAGTTCCAGTGGCCTCAATTGTTCTCTCCTTTTCATCCCTTACTCTCCACGTAGCCCGTTGCGAAGGGAAGTTAACGAAGTTCACCCCAATGCCCAGCCGACGAAATAAGAAATGCGCTTCCGTCAGTGACCCATAGATCAATTATTATTCGAGGCCGAGTCAGTTATCTGGGAGCAGCGTTTAGGGCTTTTGATTGCCAAACAAATACGCGTAATTACTGCACGCGCGCCCAAATACGGTGCTGGAGATGAACGATACTCCCCCTTTCTGACCCAATCGCCTCCTTCAAAATCTCGACGGTCATTTGTCAACGCCCCCGCACGCCGAAGCAGGTAGCGTGACTGAGCCCACGGATGAGGGTCACAGGTTTGAGTCACGGCGGGGTCATTGGCGCTCGACTATTTATAAAGTAATTATTCATGGCCAACCGGTGCAAGTGTGACTGCGTTTCCCTATGGGCCTACGCGTAATTCGATTCGTGTCTTGCCTTGCATCGTTTGATGGATATGAAAACCTTGTAATTGGACTTTACTTCCTTAATAACGTCGTGGGTATAAGATGCTGCGTCAATCAAAAATGCACGCACCTAGATTCCTGGCTGAATACAAGGGTTTATCTTTCCAAAGCTTAAGTTTCGCATTATCATATTTGGACGCGTGTGAATCGGTGGTTATAATAGTATTACATAAGTTTATAAAAAACGAAAATACGATCTCTTCTAAGCCTTATGATTAAGCTTCAATAAAAGAAAAATATTAAGTTTCTCGAAGCAAAGAAACATGAAGAAATTAGCAGTGCAGTCGAATTTGACATTTTCCATTTAAAAAGTTGATTTTTGAAGTCGATTGATAAAAGTCGTTTCTGTTCAATAGACTGCCGATGAAATCCATGGTAGGTATAGTGAAATACTTTCACTATCGAAGGAGTAGAAATTACAAGTAGAGATAACGTGAACTCCAAATGGTGAGTGCCTTGTAAGATCCCTCCTCAATCGGTAGTTAATTAGAAAAATAATAAAAAATATAATTCATCGCAGATTTCCAATAATCAGTCTTGAGTTCTATGTTTTTATAAATATAAAGTGCGTATGAATTGGCACGAGCAGACATCCATCTGTACCGAGAATTAAACCACAAATTTATGGTTGGCTGGGCCAATGTGCAGGTTTCTAAATTTCATGGTAATATTGAGGATATAAGGGTCCTGAAGTTTATAAATTAACTGCAATTTAATTTTGGCCTGTATAACTTCCTATTACATAAAAATCGAAACATAACTATACAGCCATAGCTGATGCGTAAGTCAAATCCATCTGCATCATAACCTAGACAATAAGAATGTGAGAATTCTTTTAGCTCAACTCGTAATTACATATTCCAAAAAGTTGCAAAAACGGTTTACGCAGATGAAAATATCGGTTAGCAGATCCAAAGACAGATCATCACTGGTCAAAGAAATGGGAAAAATAAAAAAAAGCCGGCAATTATTGCATACTCCGCGCGGTATAATCCACAGCCACAGATAATACAATACATGGAGGTCAGTTTCCGCGGAAATGCATGGACATGAAAAGAGGTTGATATAGAACCAAGCATCAAGTTGGACTCGAGCTAATTGAGGCCCAAACCAATAACCCATTCCCACGTAGAGCTGTTGGCATGTGTTCTCTTCATCCTGCCGACAATGGCGTTTCTTCATTCTCTAATTCGGCTGAGTTATGTCCTATTCCATTCCTAATGGGCCCTAGGATAACACGTCGTTCTTGTTCTCTGGCTGGTAGGTCGGATTGAGTAACCAGTTTAAGGGCCACTTCTAATATGCATGTATGTATATTTTGTATTCTCACTGTGCACTGCAGCTGACTTCTTGATTTCACAAAAAGAGGGAAAGATGTCTTGTCTTCACGGAACACTTTTCACTATTCTCCTTACATCGCATGTACGTGGGATTAGCACTTGATTGATGCTAGATTGAAAAAAATGTCAAAAAAAATGATAATGAGAGATAGAAATTTGGGAAATGGGAGTTTTGCGAATACATGTTGCCGATGCATTCATAATGAGTAAACAATGTGTAGTAGGGAAGGCGACAGACCGAACGGAGCCGGCAGTAGTAGAAAGAAGCCCGAGGAAAACGTTAGGTAAAGGGCTCCAAGTTGTATTACCCCATCCGACGATCTACACTTAAAGTGACATCCACATGGTAAGCAAGCAAAGATCAGGGTTCCACGGAAAAAGCAACCGAGAGTTTTCACTGAATTCGAACCCGTGGATTCAGCGTTAGAAGACAATACTCCAGCCACAATAAGAACTCCATCCCTATAACCTATAGGACTCATCGATCAAAGTTTGCTGTCCTCATGGATTAAAGCCAACAAATCGCCTACCACGTGAAATATTCGTCCCAACGTCAATTCAAATCACATTGTGGAGTGTTGGGGTGGGATGGGGGTACAACAATGAGTAAAAGTTTCGTCACATTGTTTCATGAATGGCCCACCTTTTAAAGCACAAAGCGTTTTCTTACCCTCTCGCTTCCTGGATGAAGAGTAAGTCCAGACGACACCCTTTCCCTCCCACATGTCACTTTCAACTTCAACTTTGAAACGGAAGAGCCGGGGAAGGCGCCTCGGGGGAGGTGGGGTACGACACCCGTTGGGGGCAGGGGAGCGGGGCGAGAAACGAGGCGCCCCCGACTACCACGTCTCGCTCCCCCCCCGCACTTCATCCCCCACCCTCTCCCATTCTCTATTCTCTAAAAGAGTTCTCGGTTGCGATGCTTTGATTGATATTTCCTGCTCCGTGATTCGTTGCCCATGAGAAAGAAAACCCTGATGGGAAGATCTCGAACCGTCCGGGGGAGATCTTTTTAAGCATGTGCGCGGTGATTATCGAAATGCTCTTTCTCTTCCTCGGAGGAGAGTTTTACGGTCGGTTAGCCGCGCGGCCAATCATCCCGGCATGTGCCGAAACATTGGAGACTGTTTTCCACGCGGAGGAAAGATTATTCCCTCTCCCATTCCCACTCGCCATACTTTTCCTCTCTTCGCTAGAGTTACCCTTTCAGGTTTAATGATGGCCAACGGGGTCGGGGGGAGAAGGGCATGGATGAGGTGGCCTTTGAACCTGATTCGCTTCGAAGGGAAATGAGAGGACTTTTCTGGGTCGGAAACGAGACCCATAATGCCGTCGCATAAAAATGTAGGAGGCTAATTTACTGCCAAATTGCTTTTTGAAATTGCTATAATGCGAAGCACACTTTCACATGATGGTATCGCCTATTGAACTCGTGCCTTGCGTCATCTTTTCATACTCGTGGTCCTTACCGCTTTGATAAGTGTTACAAGAACTTAACAACTGCGCTTAGTTTTTTTTTGGCCGAGAAATTTCATACTTTCAACCTATGTGAATGGTGACTTCATATCGGTGGATTTTACTTTGGCTGATTATGGATCAAAATATGCCCTATCGATTTAGAAATTTAAATTCATTTCTCATCAATAAAAATGTAGTCATAATATTATTATCGCAATGTTCCCATATAAATGATGATACAATAAAATCAATAGCTTCTCAGTTATCAATGCTAATATTTGTTCCCGTTATGGTTATCAGTTACTATATTCCATTGTCACCTTTAAAATAGCAACTATTAGCAGAAACCAGAGTTGGAAATAAATTAGAGCGGCATATTAAGTGGCAAATGTTCGAAAATATTCGTGAAAAATGTCAATTCATAAATTGCATAGTGTGTAGAGATGTCTATTTTGAAAAAAAAAATTAATAAGAAAGTATAAGTAATGATGCATCAAATCAATAAATAACTGCACTATTTTTAGCAGCTAAGACTGACTGCACGCCTATGAGCACTAATAATATACACGCCACTAAAAGTTTCTCCTGACACCACAGACATGAATATGAGCCCTGAATGCAAATCAACGGGATCAAATGTAAAAAGTAGTTTCCAATACATTGACAGATATAGGTGCTCGGTCTTCTCTGCCATGTCCTGCAGTTGGCTTTAAACAAAGGCTAAGCACACAAACAATGATTATGGAAAGAGCTCCTCATCTTCCATTCATTCATTTTACGACCCCCTCATGTAACCCCATAAAAAGACGAGTACCCACCTATTTATTCTCTCACAGGGAAGCGTAACAAGAAAGCCTAATTATTGGTGATGCACCTAAAACACAGGCTCCTTTCCAGTGATTTTCTCCCTAGTTCTCCCTCCCGGTATGCATCGTCTGCGTTCGTTTCACCCATGAATTATATGATGTACCTATTGTCATGTATCTATTTACTCTACTTACTTTTCTCCTAGTTTCCTACAATATCGGGCCCTCAAAGTCTATAAACGATCACATTCAACCTACGTTTACTTCCACCTCATCCACCAAATTTCTCAGAACTTTCTTTGCTCTATCACATATTAGTTTTATTACCCGACTGCCGTACCTTCTTTTAGCATGACAGAGGCTGCATAAAGATCATTCTCCTCAAATTTTTACATTATCGGAAAATCCAACCCACATTCTTTAAAAACGCATTCCTGCCTCTCCCAGTCCCCTTATTTATTCCAAAGACACGTGTTGTGTACTCTCTATCAATCCCATTCTGCCAACATATCATTTGCTGTAGGTCCTTCACATTTATTATCACTTGCACGTGACCTACTTCCCTTTGTCTATACCGCTCCTTTCCACAAAATGTACGGTAGCAATATTTTTCACTTTTGTATTCCAATAGCCTATCCTATGCCACATTTCCACAAGTTGGATTGTGGATTTAACGCCAATGTACTTTTTTATTGATAAGAAAATGAGAATGTAAACGTTAATTACTTTGGAATTATATATGAACATCCATAGGCACCCACAGTATTTTTACCAAAGTTTCACGAAACAGCGTGAAAATAAACTAAAAGCAGTATCACTTTTAAAATCTGGTTTTCCAAAGTTATAACAGCCTCAGGTTATTTATGTCGGCATGTAAATTTGTTTTTAAAACAAGGTTCCGAGAATTTGGATCAAACCTATCTCTCATATCTTTGGAAACCTTCGTTCTCCATACATTTTTGCAACCATTAAATTTGGCCAAATTTCAAAAGGTAATTCACGGAATGAGACCGGGAAATAAACTCTGTGCTATTAAAGAAAAATTGGAACCATTTTAATTTATTATTTATTCCTTACCATTTTCTTGAAGACTGCTTTCATTGTCTGTACTCACGAGAGGAATCTTCCCCCTTAGTCCACCTCTCACTGCGCAACGGTTAGAAAGGGTAGGCTTTAACAATAAATTCGTCTAACGAGCGGAAAACTACGGGACCATTTGGCCGTAAGGATTGTTGATGGCTTGGATGAGCGCCCTCACAAAGGAGAACGCGACCTCCGGAGTCACTGTCGTGCAGATAACCGCAAGCGGAAGAGTCCGTCCCTTTTATAAAGTTTTTAAGGAGTGCACCCACCTGTCGTTTCACGTTGAGGCGCTGTGTACCGGAGCGTTGCGTCTTTAAGTGACCCTTCCAGTGCGCAAAGCCAATCTCAAGCCTTTGCCCTCATCCCCTGCCCCTTAATATCCCCTCCCTCCCCGCTCTGACGTGCGTTGAAATCTCCCCTCGCACGCGAATCCACGGCGAAGCACCCTTCTGAACTTAAAAAAAGAGCCCTTCCGTACTTAAGGCAGCCCTTCGGAACATATGAAAGATCCCTCCCCGGCCTTTTGATCTGCGGTTTTTGCACGACCGCCGACGATAATTCATTTGCGCTGGCATCTTTTTCTGATACTTCAAACCGTTTATTGCGATCGTTACGTCGATTTGGTGTTGGTGTGGTGGGGGTAGCAAAAGAAATACGCTGGCCGCGATAAAAAAAACAAAAGAGAAGCGCCTCCCGTGGTGGGTGGAATCAATGCAGTTCCGTTACTTTTTTACTTAAGTCCTCTCAACGGAATGAGAACGAAATGGGAAATTGTATTCATTTTAGCAGGCGATTTATCCTCCCCCGTGTTTTACTGGATGCAGTGGTCGGATGCACGCAAGGAAGCAGAATTATACATTTTGAAAAAAAAAAACTTTTGGAATTTTCGATGAAGCTCGTTGACAATCAATATAAATGTTTAACTACTACACAAGTTAGCGTGTCTTTAAAAGTTTTGGAGAAAAAAACGTCTTCATCGATCAAATGACGGTATTTAAGCCTAGTGTCTACACCGCTCGGCTACTGACCGGGGTTCCCGCATTAAAATTCGGCTGTAGCATCTTATCGCACATTTAAATTTTATAAAAACAGCTGAAATGGACAGCAAACTTGAGAATACCAGGATAAGCATTAGTGTTGCAAATGCAGTGAGTATGAGATGTCTTAGAAATATTTACGGTAAAATGCAGATGGAGTACGGTGAGGAATGAATGGGTCATGAAAGAATATGGCTTGGATGCTCATAATAATGGACATATAGGAATGGACCGTGCTTCGTTGCTCTGGCAATATCCAGAGAATGAGTCAGAGCCGAATAACGAAACTGATCTATGATATAGGAGTGAATGGCTTCAGAGGAGGTGGTAAACTGAGAGTCATGGGTGAATGTGGTGGAATAGAGCCTTAGCGGAGGAATATTATATTAGAAGTGTTAGGAATAGGAGAGCGTGTATGAAGCAATATTATAGAAGCGAAAGGGGCATGCAAGGATTGGGCAGAAATATAATGAGGAAGTGCTTGACCTAGTTGGTGAGACCTAGAAACTTGTGAATGAGATTAGGGGAAGGCAGGGTAGGAGGCTGGAAGCGGTAATGAGGGGCGATGGTTTCCTGAAGGCCGTGATAGAGGGAAGGATGTTTGACAAGCAGGGAAGGGGGAGAAAGGGAATAGGTTTTATGGACGGGATGAAGAAAAGTAGGACTTACGCTGAGATGAAGAAAGAAATATTAGAGGTAGATAAAGCACTGAAAGTGTTAAGAGTCTGTTAGATCATCTCTGACTTTCATCATAACCTACAGTTAACCGGTATATTACTCAGATGATGTTTTTACCCCACCATTGCTAGCTTTTACTTCCATAAGAAAACATTTAATTCGGTGCAGACGTTTCTCCCTTTGCTTTTTGAAACTAATTACGCTCAAGATATTGGATAAAAATTTCATCGTTGGACGAATAAAGAGTGCAGTATTTACTCTTTTCATTTAACTTTCTTTTACGTTTTGTTTTAACTATAAAATTGCATTTTCAGCACAAAAATCATTTGTTTTCTCTCATTTCAACAACAGAAACTTTCCAAGCAATTTGAGCACTGAATTTAAGTGGATGTTTACGCCTATAGCATTTTGAGCTCAGGGAAATGGGTCAATTGAGACTAGCAGTAAGGGTTTCAGTGAGATAATTTTCATATTAACCTCTCCATTTGTGGTAGAGTTCGAAGATAACCATGCTCTTACAATGAAATTAAATCAAAAGTTTTGCAATCTAATTGAATATTTAACACAACAGGGTGATAGGTACTGAGTAATGATGGGTAGATTAAGGAATAATGATAATACATAAAGCTTTAGGGACATTTAAGACAGTTAGTTGTTTTATGTACATTTTAGCAACGAATTTTCATATGATATGATGGGTCGTAATTTAAACCATTCGCCGATGATGACCGGGAGTTTGATCGAAAACGAACAAACTATTTCCACTTAATAGTTCACAAAATGTTTTATAGAAAATGCTATTTTCGTTGATTCAGTTTTACTTAAATTTAAATCAATGACAAGTCATTGGTTCCGGCTGGAGGTGTCTTCCATGCTCAAAACTTAGTACCACCTGCAAAGCATGGAGGCTGATGGAAAAATCTTTTTCATTACGTTGGGCTGAGTTACGTCCCTGTTGAACTCTACGCAGTTTGAACTAGCTTTGTCAAATGTAAGGGGTCCAATTGCTCAGGTATCACCAGGTATTAACAGAGTGAATGCAATGTCCGATATAGTTGTCGGTGAAATGATAGGGGTGTTTCCAAGAACTTGCGCTCGAATGAATATTGAAAAGAATTTAAAAAATAGTTTATACTCCCCTAAAATAGACAAATTGTAATTATATCCTGCTTTATACACTGCGGTTATTTTATTAACCGTTCCTAATCTTCCGAGTTTCATGATATCTACAGCATTCGTTTTCAACAGCAGACTGGCATAATTTTCTTGTATTCAATCATGTTCCATTCCAATCATTACCATTCTTTCATTATGCTCTCATCATGTAATTTACCAGCTTAATCAACTCTGTGGTAACATGTTCTAATTCGTCTGGTTTTATTTTTATGAGCAACCGCTCGAGGATTGAAAATTTTGAAAACGATCTAAAACATTCATTACAAAATAATGAATGAATTCTGAGCTCTAAGTCCATCATATGGTAATTGCTTGACAATCTTTACCCAATGATTCCCAATGGCTCGAGGTAATTGCATCCTCGTCTTCCATCAGCATTAAAATCATACTTTCTCGTCAATGAGCACAGAAGTTTAATGAATTATGTCTTGAATAATTATTCATAGTCGATCGGTTGAACATCAACCATTTTCATTCAGTATCACCATTTTAATTCCGTAGATTCAGGTGATGTTGTTTGGAAACGAAACATCACGTAGAAATCACAAACAATGGGCAAACTCCACAAGTAAAATATTTATTACGACCTACGTTTTGCTTATTACAGCATAATCAGATGCTAATGATGCCTAAATAAGCGAAACCTATGTCGTAATAATTATTTTACTTGTGCATTTTGCCCATTTTTTGTGATTTCTTAGTATCCCCATGCAGTTCACATTCTTTAATTTTTCATTCGTCAATGAAAACAAAATTGTTCGGTCTCGGTTAATAATTTACAGTTACGGCACAGTTAATAATTGATCGATTCATGAATAGGTACATGGTATGAATAAGTCCTAATGCAGCTGGTCACGGTAGTTCATAACATTCCTTACTACAAGTCCAATAGTACTAGGGCCTAATTTCCTCAGCTTCAGACATGTGCAACTACCTGAGAAGCTGACCCTTGGTCCGATCTCTTGTCCTTTGCTTTGGTCCTGATTTTTACACGTTGCTATCATTGCTTCTGATCCATCTCTCCTTAATATGGTTCAGAACTCCTTTTCCTTAGATCCTTCAAGAGGATTGCAGTTACTGTTAGTGGTGAGAACACGCGGCAAGGCCATAGCGGGAAGCCTACTGCGAGCCCGATTACCTCTCGAGTTTAACTTTTTCTCCGTTATGCTGCCGATGGCGCCACGTCACGGAGACTCCACTGTATAGGAGATACGGGAGCTGACTCTGAATCTTAAAATGCTCAAATTTCGACAAAGATTATCCGCTTTGCTTTCATTTTTTTAATTAAAGTATGATATAGTATTTTCTGATGGGTAAAGTGTTTCTCTCCTATATTCATGTAACAGTCCTTCACATTCAAAACCTAGTCAAGATGTCTATTCTTGTCGTGAATTTATCAATGAAACACGATTTAGTTAGTTACGAGTACATTTAGTGTACGTATTCTTACTTAAAGCTCCTTAACTCTTACATTAATTCGACCAGTGTCAAGCAGTACATTTTTTTAAGTTAATTATACTCTTACGCATGGTTGCAATATTGCCTTTATTTGTAAAAGTTTAAGAAAAAATCGCGGAAAGTAAGTATTGGCGAAAACAGTAAAATATTGCCCAGCCTCAATAATTTCGTATTGCATTGTTCTTGTTTTCGTCTTGGGTAATAATTTCATCGGATTCTGTACTTTTTTCACGATATTTTTATTACGATGAATCCAATATCAAAACTCATTTTCATTATTCATAGCGTACATTTCTATTATAATATTACAAAGGACAGTACAGTTTGTCAAATGTGTTTTTATGAAGATTTACGCTAGATATAAAATTTAAGTGTGATAAACATCAACATTGGTGGGTAAAAAATAAAGTAAATGGGCTTTTTCAGAATTTGAGGTCGCTGTCACCAATAAAAGCTCATTTTAAATCGTTGAAATTGATGAAGAAGTCTTTCAGCTATCCACATATTGATCAAAATGTTAAGACTTGCTAAATGTGTATCAATGATTAACGTTATTTTCAAGTTTAAAACCGGCAAGTTATCCATACAATACATGAATAACTAGGTAAATAAATCGTCGAAACACGTTGTGTGAGTATTAGTATTTAAAATAAACAGGTAAGAAAACAGGCTTAAGCTCTCAACGCGAAATCGAGGGATCCGGGTTCGAATCCCGGTAGGGACAAATTATTTTTCCTCGGTGGGATATCGCACTTATGTGCACCTACGGTTGACTCAGTAGAAGGTAAATACCTTGGCTATTTCCGGTATCCTAAAAATTGTTTTAAAATAAACGGTGGAGAATACAGAAAATTCTTCTATGAAAAAACTATGCTGTAACAGCTCCACGACATCTCGTCAAAAACTGTCAATCACCTTCTATATTCATTAAGGATAGACATTTTAACATTTCTTTAACG
Organism: Pyrrhosoma nymphula; assembly: GCA_963573305.1. NCBI lineage: Eukaryota > Metazoa > Arthropoda > Insecta > Odonata > Coenagrionidae > Pyrrhosoma > Pyrrhosoma nymphula. The sequence continues at coordinate 87,281,580 of OY754338.1, forward strand.
TCAAAAACTATAACAATGGGCGGGTTTCCAGCTCATTAACCCTTGGGTTGCCTCGCTGGTACATCACTAACCAGGCCACCGCGGTGGGCATGTTGAAATAAGCTTGTTTCTAGAAATAATCCTTCGTATTACCCTTCCCTCGCTGATCTCGTGACAAAGGCAGGCCAAGCTCATCATCCGGCATTAGTGTTTTCAGCGCATAAAGATAAAAATCCTCGGTATCAAAGCACCGCCTGGAGTTTTGAATGCAAATGGCAAAAAAAATTAAAAAGGCAGCCGTTCCGGAGCCCTTAACGACTCTCCGCTCTTGCAACTCCGTCAACAAACCTTTGCCTCCCATTCCTCCCCACCCGTTCCTCCACTCAATTTTCGTATTATTGCATTTTTGTAATTTCCTTTTCCTCGTCCCCCGCGGCTGTCCCTCTCTCAGACGAGCCCACCGACTCACGAGGGCAAACCCACGGCCCAACCCGACGGAATCACCCACAGAGTGAGCCTATACTTCTTCCGTGACAGGCGCACATATCTGCCCGCTTCTCTCCCTCGCAGTCGAGATCATCTGACCGGGTTTTTCTCTCTTAGGTCGGTGGAGAGGGAGGGGGAGGGGGACAGGGGGGGGCAGAGAAGGCAAGGCAATACCGAAAAAGAGAGACCGGGGTAGGTACCACTCCCCCGAAACCATCTTCACAATCCCCCCTGTTCCCCTCTTGTCACATTACTGCCACGGGCACTAATTCACATCGGGAAATATCGTCCCAAAGCCCCCCTTCCCTTCCTCGTCCCAGCTCACTCAGCCCACGTCCAGAGCGCCCAGAAAGAATGTTCCCGGTGTTCCTTCTCTTCCTCCACCGCCGCTCCGCCCTGCGGTGAATTGGAGAGCCCCTCGCGCGCAGGAGATGGAAATAAAACAGCCGGGAGAGAACTCGATCGACTCGAGAAAGAAAGAGTTCAGGAATCATCCGCTGGACTAATGGCGAGAGCACCGGTGAAGACAATCTGTTCGCGCACCAAATAGGGAGAAAATGTTCGCTACGCCCTCCCTCCACCACCACCGCCATTGCTGATCCTTAAGGGCCGAGCGGGGGCATTACGGAGGTCGTTAAGAGGAGTTGGAAGCGGCGGGGGAGGGGCTGGGAGGCCGGGTGGGTGGTGGTTGGGTAAGGCGGTACAAAATTCTTTGTGTACCGTGCTTGTGTGGGAGTGAGCGACGCGGTTTGTGTACGCTCGTGTGCGTAGCTTTTCTCGTCGAGGTTGGAAAGAGTAAAAAGAAATTCTAAATGGTTCGAGAATGGCCTCGTTTGTCAATTCTCTTCGAGATGTTGTGCTTTTGCGTAGATGTCGTAACGAGGGCCCGAGGTGCAATTACCCTTCCCACCCGTGGCGGCTTCATATCGAAGAGTGGAGTGATTAAGTTCTTAAAATGCCGTGCGCCCGTATTTCTCTTGCGTGATCGTTATCGTTATTTTGAAATAATCACCGTAAACTTAAGACTGTCCCTTATTTTTCTATTCCATTGCTCAAAGCTGCACTAATGGCAAATTGTTGCAATTTCAATTGTACCAGTCGCTGAGGTAATTTTTGTCACCGGATGCGTAGTTTTTGTAATTTCTGCTTTATTTTTAGTGATTTTTGAACCGCTAAATCTTATTTAAAACGTTTTACAATCGCTTGCATTTTAAAAAAATCTCCCGAATTCTATGGCATTCTGATCAAGGTTCTAAAATGAGAGCAGGCCATATTATTAAGGTTCTGAGTCATGCACTCCATGAATTTCTCTGGAGCATGCAGATAAATGATAAAATATTGACATTTATCAATTCAGGTCAATTTTCTTCCTATTTATTAATATGAATTTTATTCGTATTAATAAATATGAAATGTTTACGTTAGGGTTGGTTACTTCTACATCTTAAGTGTTTGAAATTTTTAGGTCCATAGGAACTTATCTCCTTATTTTTATTTACTTTTGATATCCATTTGAATCACTTCAAAAAAAGTCAGTGACAAATATTCTCTGTTTTACATACTGATACGAATACTTCTGCTCACTACGACCTATTTCAAGTTCTAAGTATCTAACCGTAATTCGTCGTTGGCATACATGTTCACCTTCCCGTATAAATGTAGCCACCATTCATTCAAACCCCGTGATTGAATCTCGCTACGGTTATTTCGATTTTTAGTCCATTGCTTCTGATAGCTATTCAGATGGGTTGGGATAATGAACAAAAAACGAGATTAGCATTTCAAAGTAATAGTCGGCGAATCGGGAAACTTTAAAAAAAAATCATCATCATCCGTCGAAAAGCCGAGAGGGGAAAATATTTCCCGGGAAAAAGGTAGGAAGGATTTTGAGTTAATAGGAACGCATGTGGAGTCTAAGGAGGCCGCCACATACGTCCCAACTTATATGAAGCAGTGACCACACATCAGGCGGTATTAATTACAGGTTCCCGAACGAAGGACCCAGTGTGTGTGATTTTCGATGGAAATTAAGGTACGGAGAGCGTAAAAGGGCCCAAACCAGTCCCTTGCGGTACGCCGTAACACAACAGGGGGAGAGGGGAGGGACGGTTGGGATGGGGCGGATAGGGAAAAAATTTTGACACGGGACGAGAGAGAAGATGGAAGTGGGTGAGGAAAGAGGGGGATGGAGAGGAGCAGGGAAAAGAATGAGGAGTAAGAGAGGCGAGGAAGGGTGTTATTAAAAGCGATCTAGGGAGGATGGGGGGGGGGAGGGGGAAAGCCTATGGAGGGAGAGAGGCGATGTGAGGAGTTAAAGAGAGAGAGAGGGAAGCCTTGTGCCGGGGATGGACGAAGGCAAGGAATGACGGAGGTTTTTGATTGAAGAGAGTGGGGAGTGTGGTGTTTTGAAGTAAATGGGTGGGACGAAAGAGAAGTGTTATTCTTTATGGGATGGAGAGGAGAATACAAGGGTGCCCAGTTTCCATCTTTCTCCAAGGATGGACGGTCGGACTGATTTGCATTTTATTTTTTTCCATTTTTTCGTCTCGTCTCAAACACTCTCCCCTCCTCAAATCTCCCTTTTCTTCTTTTTACTCTGCTTTTTAAAATGTATATCTCACCCTTTCTCTGTTCCAGAGACGATCACCATCCATGATTTTACTTTACGCTTGAATAAATCTTTCGGGGTAGTATTTCCTGCTGCAAAGATGGTGAGAATAAAAAATTCTTTCATCGTTCTATGTTCCATCACAAATCATAGGCGTGGTTTTGTTTATGCCAAAGTAGTCAGATCTAAGTCTATTTCTGTTCTGGTAGAATTAATCAGCCACAGAGAATATTACCGACTTGCACAAGAGCATCCGTTTTCTGTGTTATCTTTGTCACATCTTCTCATTGTTATAGCCTTAACCTCAACTTTGCTTCTGATCGTCTACCAGCAACGGAAGGTATCTTCATTTCTGAAATCATACCTTACACTAGCTATCTTCGTACTGTTTCAAAATAAACTTCACCCTTAATAAACTGTAGAAAAGTACAAAGTATCTAATTAAGTGATGAATACAAACTGTCAATACTTCTAAGACGTGAAGCAAAAAACAAAAAAGTTTACCCACTCTAGTGTTTAAACATTTACAACATCTAAATTATGCACCATGAACTCTTTAAGACTGAAATTCATATTTAGCGGACGTTTATTCCCGTAAAATGGCCATATTAGGCACAACATCGTCGGAACACGTCGGAAGACCGTCTTCCAATCACATGAATTTTCTTATAAAATGTCTCTCTAAGTCCTTAATTATTCTTTTATTCAAAATAATTCGCTTGGCCACATATTTTTTCTATGATGCTCGTATTAATGCTATTAACTTGAACGTGATGACTTCTATGGTTAAATTTGTAGTGTACACTCAATTGTATGTTTGAGAGACGACCTTCGCTAAAGTTGTGTTACGCGAAGCCAATATTTACCAATGCTGCTTACATTCCGAAAGTCATTTGGGCTGATCATCAGTAGGTCTGAATTGCTCTCTAGTCTGTATCTGTATCTAAATTAGAGCCTGAAACCGCAGAAATGTCACGTTTAACCTATACCATTCAGGAGCTGTAGTTTGGACTCTTTTATCGGCGGGTTTTAGACTTTTAGAGTAGAATTAAAATGACTTAACGAGAATTTTTCACAGAAATTAATTAAGCCACGAGCATTAGATAACTTCAGGTGTGTATGAGTGACGTGAGTTGTAAACGGCTCATTTCTAACATTTTCATTTGATAGGTGAACACGTTGATATTTTTAGGCCCATAAAAGGCAAAGCTTTTTAATAGCATAAAAGATCACGAACATTGCAAAGGTGGAAAGATAGTTGGTGGTAGATAAAGGTAGAAAGACATTTATTAGAAATAATTGGTTTTGAGTGAGCGGTGAAAGTTGTAAAAAATTGTGCTTGATTATAGATACCTTCAAATCACTCACTATAGGAGACTTGTAAGCCTCCAGTATTTTATGCAATTTGGATATTTGAGTCGAATGCAAACCGGCCTAACCAGCGGCAATGTTTATTGACTGCATCTGGCTCTCATTGGATGGCTTTCAGGTTGGAGCTCAATTGATGCCAAGCGATCGTGGTGTCGGCTGTACATATCACTATAAACAAAATACAGCACCCACGAATTAAAACTAAACTTAACTTATTTCAACGTGAATTTCAAATAAATATGCGCATTATCAGGCTAGTAAGAATAATCACAGTTAAATTCTAAAATAGGCTTATGGGAACGAATTACGCTTGTAGAAACGCATGTTATCCAGCGAGCATTACCCATTCATCCACCAATCCGGCGCCTCTAAAATAATTCTTCATTTTCAAGTTTTATCGGCCTTCAGGAGTAGTCATCAATCTAGCTTAACTTTCTCTCGTGATTCGATCCCGGGTCCTTCAGGAAGAGCGCGAGCGAACCTAGAGAGAGCAGCTCTCCAACAACTCTGGTCCACTTCCACACCGGAATCGAAAACCTTGAAGCTTTATATTCCACACCAAAATAATTCCCGTACCCCGCGACGCATCGGAACGGCCCAACGTAAAAGGAAGAGAGGATTTTGACAGATAGGTTTCGTGGCCAGACTTACAGCTTATATGTATATTTTTTCCATTCTCTCTTGTGCTTTCCGTCTCTCTTCCGCCTCTTCCTTCTTCGCCTCCTTCCCTCATCTCTAAAAACCTCCAATCCCATCCCACCACCCTCTCATCTCCCCGCGCGCAACACATCCCTCCGACATCCGAGAGCCAACCTCCTCCCACCCCACCAACCTCCACGTCCCTCGTGGCTTAGGAAACAACAAAAAAAATGAACATTGGCGCCCGCAACATAAATTGCCTTTTGCTCCTTGTTAATAGCCCCGGACTTTTTTTAAGAAAAAAAATAAGAGAGGGAGGAGGGTTGGTTGGTCGGTCGGTCGGTTGGGGTGAGCCTACCTCCACCTCCCACCTCTTCCTCCCTCCCTCCACTCCATTGCCCATCCCAAGGGGAGTCCTCCTCGGCCTTAACTTTTGCTTCCTTCTCGTTTTGTGGCCGCGGGGGATTGTGGGCAGGCAGTCGGTGGGAATGGGTTGGTGGACGCCGTGGTGTGGGGTGTTGGGAGGCATTGGGGGGACTGCCCACTTCCCAAGAACGCCCTCCGCCGTCATTCCAAGAGAGGCCGTCGGCATCCTCCTCCTATCAAGGAAAGCTTCTCATTCTATAGACTAGCATCCCCACCCTCTCTCTCTCTCTCTTGCGAGAAGACGCTCCGAGGGAAAGGAAGGAAGGGGGTGGCGGGTAGACTATCCTCCTCCCATTCCACATCTACCCCCCTCTTCCACCTTCTTGCACATGTCCTAGGAGCAGGGGCAGAGCAGCTTGCTTTCATACCTGGAGACTCGGGAAGAACCACCGTATATGTCCCGTGGAGCACGGTGTGGCTGTGTTATCCACGTCTACCGCGCGCGAAAACTCCGAATAGATATAACTTCACTCCTTGAAAGCTTCTCCTCTCCCGGAGGAGGTTATGTAGTGAGGATAGTAGCGCGAGTAAAGGAAAAGATCTAGAATGTTCCAACCACCTTGAGAATGTTGTCGGAAGTCTCCCTAGGACAGCGTTTCCTTTGAGAGTTATCATTGTCAGTTATTTTATTAAACCTCGGAAATGTATGCGCTCTGGTTTACGAGTAGTGGCTTTTCATGCAATAATTGTTTTGCATCTACACAGTTTGCACAATTTGCATAATGATAAGCGTGGTTCCGCCTCAATGAGAGAAAAACAAGCCTCAATGAAGGCAGTGAAATACAAATTAAAATAGAGTGATGTATCGTATCGTAGTAATTCGTAATACAATCACAATCTTTTGAAAACAGACTGCATGAAGTAATCTCTTTTTTTCGACTATTAAGACTTTTAAGTATAACAGTAGCATCAATGCTGTTCTAGTTATCATGAAACTATAATAATAAATAAGATTCTCTCTTTCTTTTCTTTTGAACTCCGAAAAAACATTGAAGCAAATGAAACTAGCATAAATATTAAACATGACACATCCGAATCTTGTGAAAAACCTTTTTTTATTCTTTCGCATTGTAATTTAATATAATCTCATTGCTAATGGCATGTGCAAATGGATAAATTTCCTTTTTTCTGTATTTACCTGAAAAGATGAGTACCAGTCCAAATCCTAATGTTAAGAGCAATATGAATCATAGTTATCTACACTTAACAAGTTTAACCGGCGGATTAAATCATAATTGTAACTATTTTGCATTTCCAAAATTAATTATTTTAATTCTATAAAATTGAGCTGATCTTAATGAAGTGGACTTGACATATCTAACAAAATCTGCCCGTGCATCGCATTTGAAGATGCTCATATTAGAGTGATTCAAATTTTCTTTTGATAAGAGGAAATATTTTGAGTTTTGTTAAATTTCAAATTTTGTTCATTGGCATTATAAAATCTCTTCACTTGCGTTTTATGTCCATGTAGAATGGTATGATTTTATTTAATTCCCTTCAAAACAGTATTAATAATATTTTCATGGTTTTTAATTCAGGGCCTGAAAGTTGAAAATAACATACATACATTCATAAATACATACCCATCTGGCCATTCTCATTCGGGGTAGGCATAGTCAAAGAAGGCATGGTTTCAGACTCAACTTTGTGGAAGTTCATTTTAAATAATGAAAAATAAAACTGTTTTAGTCCACCAATGTATTTACGGTAATTCTAGTTTCGACGCAGGTGCGTAATCTTCAGGTATTTAAAGGTTTCCTTCAGATAGTAAAGATAGGTACTTGAAGATGACGCCGCTGCGTTGAAACTAGTAGTACCGTAAAAATTAATTGGTGGAATAAAACAAAGTTTTCTTTTTCATTATTTAAAAAACTTAGTTATTGCTTAAAGCCGTAGCACAAGTGCCTTTCTTATAACAATTTCCTCCATAATGCCCTATCCCTAAAAACCACTTTCACTTATCTTATACTCATGCATTGCTTAAGATACGCTATTCTTAAGATTCCTGCCATCACTCATATTCTGAGTTTCTTCCAACGCACTCATCCATGACTTTCGCGGTCTATCTCTTCCTCTCACACCATTCAATTTACTATCACATATCTGTTTCGTTATTCGACTCTGTTATATTCTATCAAAATGGCTAAATCAATGAAGCACACTCCTTTCATATATGTCCATTAGTGGAGCACGCCACTTAAATTCTTACATCACCTACTCATTCCTAACTCTATCCACCCTACTTTTGCCGCAAATAATTCTCGAGTACTCCATTCCCTCTGCATTTGACCTACTATTATGCTTTATACTTTGACATACCCAGGTTTCGCTGCCAAATAATAACGTCGGGAGGAGAACACTTTTGTACAGTATGATTTTGGCTTCTCTAGACAAACACTCATCCCTAGATAAGTATGCTCCACATGCTACCTACAACTTTCCTGCCGGCATTCGCTCGCCTTATAATCTATTCTTCAGCTATTCTTCGATCTTTCGCAAACATTCGACCAAGATAGACAAAGTCGTCTACTCGATCAATTACTTCATCGTTTACCCTCATTATAGAATCATTATTATTACTCTCCCTATCCCTCCCTACTATTCTAGTTGTATGTAATTTCAATATTGTAATCATCTTGAGAGTTCATTTACTGATTCATTGTATTTTGTTCTCACGGAGCTGTTGTTCCAGGAAAATACATTTTGTACAATATAAATATCAAAAACTGCTGCTTGATGCATTTTTCCTCAAATTTATTCTCTTTGTTGATTCATAGAAGTTCTCAAGGAGCCCCTGTAATTCAAGTGAGCTCTCAGACAGCATCACTGCATCATCTGCGTACAATAGAACTCGTACATTTATGATTCCCACAATTACACCAACATTATCCCTACACGTATCATCTTCACATTATCCATAAAAACATTGATGAACCACAATTAAATTACGCATCCCTAGTTTACGCCCTGTTTTATTTCAAACCAGTCACTCAAGACCCCCATTAACTCCCACACTTGCCCTACTACTATCATACATCGCCTTCATAACATTCAATAACGAATCATTCACTCCAAAGTGCCGCAAAGCATATCACAGCTTATTTAGTTACATTTTGTATCTGGTATCTCTGAATCAAGAAAATTAGCGTTTTATAATTATTCTGGAACTTGCTCTCTCTGTTTAACTGAGATAGTACTTTTTCCTTTTTCGATTGATATCCTTCTGTTTATTGGCTCCAGTGTTGTGGTTCTGATTCCGCAATCGGGTTTTTTTAAATCATAAATTGATACCCATATCATTTTTTCATATTTGACTTAAATGTAGAAAAGGGCTAAAATAAAAGAAAATGCTTGGTATTTCCACACAATTAAAATCGTGTGGAAATATCAAGTGTTTTTTTTCATGAAACCATAAACTTCCACAAAGTAGAACCTGCAACCTTTGATAGAAACAGAGTGCTCCCCATCGAATCATTTATTCCAAATTTCACCGTTACCACATCCTTTATTTCTAAAATTACCTTTAAAATTGCCCACCGTTAGTGGTGAGAATGGACGTGACGCGGGGATACGCTAAGGAGATCGCTTACGCTTTCAAAGAACTCAATGCATTTCATATAGGTAGCGAGGAAGCCGAGGGTGGAAAATGCAACTAAAAATTACGATAGTGTTTTATCTTAATGGTTTTGCACCGTTCATATTAGCTTCACAGTGCAACAATCCATTTTGTACTAAAATTATCTAGCGCTAATAACATGGTATTTGCCTTAAATCATGATTCCGATGAGTCTCCCGAGTATAATCGTGATAAATATATATATATATATATATATATATATATATATATATATATATATATCAATATAAGCAATGTAATGAGAAATTAAGTAACATGTCAAATTAGTTATCATAGTTTAATCAGTTTTAGCGCAACGTTGCCAAAATTTATTAAATTATATTTTTTAAAAGGACAACGCTTTAAAGGAGACTTTTCATGATAATTTCATACCACTAGAGAATTATCACATTTTTTCGTAAGATTTTTGATGGCGCTACTTTCACTATGGTGCGCTGATCCCTCATTCATCGCTTCCACTAGAATTTTTTATGCAGTATTTGAGCTGTTTTATAGTCATTTGTGTACATAAAATTGTCCTTTGTAAGAAAGAGTATCAGGTGTTACTTTATGAAGACTAATTATGTTCATACTGAAGAATGTCACAATTCATTTTCACCCAGAGTTACCTGGGATCGACCAAGATTTCGACAAATCCTGTCATCACGAAGGTCTATTGCCCATCATTTTGTGCCAGAGGCTCCTTGATTGTAAAATCACGGGACAAACGTCGAAGCCAAAGTCTGTTCCAAATAAATCAACTTGATTATTTATTTTTAAACTGACAAAGTGACATCATTTAACAAAACAATTTTCAATGAATGCATTGCAACCCAATATTTGTAAATTTTAATCCATACGGGTATTATTTTGCAACTCTTTTAGTAGCCAAGTCATTCAAAATATTTATACTTTGACGTCTTTCAAATTGCAGTTATTGCCACCTTGATTTTCAACCTTAAAATACACCCTTATTTCTCAATAAAATGTCTTTAAAAAATGTGCAGTATTAAATGCAGGCGTAGAAACTGCATAGGTATTTGTTTTTTATTTGGTGTTTTTTAGTGATATTTCGAGAAAAATTCTGATGAAGAAGATTTTATGATTCTGCCAAAGAGTATTTGCTTTTAAAGATATAAAATAACTATTTGGGAGAAAACAATTTGACGTAAAACCTACGATGACCCAAACATGCTATTCATGATTCGATTAAAGAAGCATAGCAACGAGAGCGAATGTGAAAGTCAGGACGTTCTGGGGTGCCTTTTTGAAAACACGTTCTACCTTCGAAAAACTAAATCAATAAATGTTATTTTTAATAAACAAAGTGTAATTGATGTTTCCAAAGATCTTAACTTTTAATTATTTATCAGTAACTTAGACAAGTCAATGAAGGAGAAAAGTGTTATTTTAAACAGAATCAATAAAATGTATGTATACCTACTCTTTTTTGACTCGCGTATTAGCCAGCCAGGCTCCTTTAAAATGTGAGCGTTTTATCACCATTCAATGCCACCGTCGTCTCACTTTAAATGCCTCTGCTGTTTTCATAATCTACTTCAAAATCGTACTCTCAGAGGGAATTCGACTCACTTTCAATTTGAAAAAATTGAAATAATGGTCTCTCTAAGGATTTTAATTTCCATACATCGTATTTACTTCCAGAATAATCTACTTCATAATTTTTCCCCGTGTCCAAGAATAATAATTAATTGCAGTGGTACCGGACTCTTTCGAGGTAGACCGAAGTCACAGGAGTAGTACTGCGCGTTATTTCCCCCCGTTTCTCGCAAGATTGATCGTAAGGAATTCTGAGTGCCCACTTCCAACGCTGATTACTTCCTTAAACAGCCTTTGATTTCAATCGATTGCTATTCACGTTATTTGCATAAATGATTGCTACCGTTGATGAGGAACTTTCTCACTGGCCACTCCAGTCTCGATTCGATTACTCGATAGAGCGCTCCTGGGGAGTCGGTCCACTTGTCAGCTGCACCGTGACTGCGAAGGTTTTGATTCCGGATTGAGAGGGAGGGTGCATTGACTTGCCGCGCCATTCATTGACTTGGCGCCCGTCTAACATGGACTCGACGATGACTTCGTGGAACCTCGGCTCCTCGGTGCGGAGCTCGGTTCCTCCCTCATCACGGTGACAAGGCGAAAATAACCGAATTCGTAATACTTCCATTTTCTAATCCTCACGGTATCATCATAAGCCGTATTTTCACACAATCAACCTGTCAGTGCCCTCTCGAGTTTGACGACACATTACATCATCATCCATTTCTAGTAGGTGTAGCGTAAAACACAGTCTTGGGCGATCAACTTCAATTTCGCTAGAAAAGCGATGATATTTTCCGATTTTTTGTATACTTAAACGCTTATCGATTACTTTTCAGGAATGAAATAGAATTGAACTGCTTGATCAGGTTATACCACTCATAACTAAAACGTAATTAATTATCAAGTGCAAAAAGGTTTTCTTTTTTTTGTGAAAGAGAGGAAATAAATATAATTGTTTCATGCTGGATATGGTGGAAGTTCTCGATATTCATAATGGATAAAAACACTTGGTAATCTTCCACAGATTTATTTCTTTGGCACGACGCGTTTCACCACACTGTGGCATAATCATGTGCCACAGTGTGGTGAAACGCGTCGTGCCAAAGAAATAAATCTGTGGAAAATTACCAAGTATTTTTATTCATTATAAATAGAGGGAATAAACTTGACCAAGAGCGATGCAGCCCTCTGTGGGTTGATGGGTACCTACCTTCCGTGCATGGAAAACCCCTTCACTATTAGCGACAAAACGCAAATCAGAAGCGATACTGCGCAGCTTATCTCGCGATTACCAAATAATTACACTCCATCGTTTTTCTAACCCGTACTTATGTAATTTTTTCCTTCATGAAACACAGAAATTATGTAGATAAATTTAATTATGATTGATTTCCATGAGTCATTTTCAGTTCTGAACAATTAAATGACTTATAAGCTTATTACTGAAAGTATGAATCTGTCATCAATGAATAATAATGCAAATCCCATCATAAAGTTATGCATTATTTTACCATAAAACGATTAGTTTAAAAAAAGATTATCCTATTTAATGATTTACTTATTGGTCTAGTTCTGCTGTGAAATGAATCTCCCACCGGGTGCTAATGAAAAAAATTAATTACTATTTCCTCTTTAAATTCATAGAGTAATTTCCATGTATTTCAGTCATTTATTTTAGTCATTAAAAATGCCTAAACATTAACAACTTTTTCCTCTTTAAATTCATATTAAAGTTATTATATTTGAGTAATTTCCATGTATTTTAGTCATTAAAATCCCTGAAGTATATATTTGTACTTTTTCATCTAATATTTATATTCCGATATGGTGACATTTTTTAGGTCCATCCTCGGCCATAATTGTGCGTCAATTTTATCCACACACAGACTATTTAGTGTTTTATTCGTTTTTCTTTTTAGGAGATATTAGCTATCAGGCTTTTGTGATAAGCAAATGCCCAAAACATATTATATCTCACCTCTTGTAAGTTTAGTAACTAATAGTATGCTATGTGAAGAGATCTCGCCTCGGTAACGAGGGAGTAAGTATTCCAAGGCCGAGATTGAAAGAATCTGTGGTGAGGACAATAAAGAAAGCGGATCTGAAGCCTCATGCTACTATTTTCTTCTTTCGATTCGAAGGGAAAGATGAGTCGCCAGTGATGGAATCTGGCGGCGCCGGCGACAGTTCGGTAACCGTACGGTTGAAGAGATATCGTCCTTCCATCGCGCTGGACAACCACGGGCAATAATTCACGGTATCTCCAGCTATCTCGAGTTCCAAAGGCTCCACTCCCATTCTCAGACGAGGGGTCGCGGGGGATCAAGACATGCCACGAAAATGTGATGAGGACCCTTTCAGGGCTGTTATTCGAAACACTACGTTATGGGCAGGACTCATCATTTAAGCCGTAGTCCCGTGAGAAAAAAAGTGAGAGAATGTCTCATAAAATATTTTATTCGTGAATATCATTTTATGGCGTTATAACGTTCCACTCCAATCTTCTATGCTTTATTTGATGGAAGCATGTTGCAAATATTAACACTGTCACTCGTGTCTCACATTATTTCGCCGATCGAAGTCAGAAAAGCGTGCTTGGTACTAGAAAAACTGCAGTATTCTCCAAATGGAAGCATCATTTTGTCTCTATTTCAAGTCTTCTGAAAAACTTCTCAAGCTGAAGCAGGATTACATTATCTTCTGCTTCTGCAATACCTTCATTTAGTTTCCCAATCCAATTTTTTTATCATTATTCTCTCTGGTATTTGATTTCTAAATGACTGCCAAAATTGTGATTTTGAAGAATTTGTTCAAGAAATGTTTTTAATTATGAACCCCCTAAAACCCCAAAGATGATCCTTTATGAAAAGTATTTCCATTAACTTTGATTTTCACTACCACTGGAATTCTTTCTAAAACTTTCCCTTCGACCTGTAAACAGGTTATGGGCGCTTTGAAATTTGCAAATTAGAGAGTGATAGCCAGTCCGGTTTTATTATGAACAGTTTAACCTCATTTAATTTGTGCACATTCTTTACGTTATCGAGAGTTCATATTTTGGAAATAAACATTGCAAATCTGAATTAAATTGAACAACTACTTTGCTCTTACTGCAGCAACTGTTCTTCGTTTGATTATTACGTACTTTTATTTTGTTTTTTTTTCTACACTCAGTCTACTAATCTCAATCAAGCGCATATCTATTGACTCAATCCTGTATGTTTCAAATATTATTATTAGTAGCCAAATTGTAACTTCACGGTAGCGTGCAATAGTCATTTTTATTAGTAATGATATAGTGCCACAACTTGATAGAAGTTACAACTTTTTTCAAATTGTTTCCGCTATAAGGTGAAACGCATTTACCTTGCGTGTAAAATCCACTTTTCAGGGGATGGTTTTAATTTCTAAGAAAAATCTATTCGTTTATTCTACATCGGTAAAAATTAATAAATGCTGCTGTTTAGATTTTTGAAGAAATTTACTCTTAAATTCATCTATATTAATGTGGCTTTATTTTGATAAATTATTTGAAAGGTAAACGCATTTTATGGGTTGCAAGAGACTCAAGACAGGATAAAATACAATAAGTCTCAGAAAAAAGAGATTATGTATATATGTATGCATGTGTAAGCAATATGAACATGAATTAGTAATGGTACTTTTGTTTTGCATTCATGGTTGAGACCGGGTAATAAAAGGTACTGTGGTCCCATATTTAATAATACTTAATGAATTTTCCTACGTCGAAAGTATGCAACATAAAATTAATGGTTTTATGTGCATGAATTTCGCATCAGGAAACCAGAAGGAGGCAAATTAGGCGGATGGAGCATTGAAAAGTATATTTGGACTGTGAAGACTGCAACGGAAAGGAGGATAGTGTGTGAGCGAATGTGGGTAAGGAGGCATTTGTGGATGGGCTGAGGAAATATAGGAAATATGGTGAATCAAGGAAAGACATTTTGCAAATTAGTAAAGTGCCAACAACAGTAGAAAATCAGGTAGAGGCATGCGACCTCGCTTCCGGCTTGATGAGGTAAAATTATTCCATATTAAGGAAATAAGTGACAATTTTCCAATTTTTGAAGCCGTAGTCATGACATGTTAGAATGTTTTAAATCGTTATAAGGGCAAAACTCTTGAAAATTATGTAAAATATCCAAATTCATCGTAAATGAAGCATTAAAACTTAGAAAAAATGTATCACTCAATTGAAGTTGAGAAATAGGTAGAAGGAATTGATTTCTCCTTCCTAAACCTACCTCATTCGGTGGACCATCGCTTACTCTGATAATAAAATGCAATTATGACCCTCCTCCTCCTAAACAGTTTAGGAATGCGGCTGCTGCGACTATCGTCTGAACAGCGCAGATGGGTCGGCCGTGGTGGCTTTTGAGTGTGTGAGGGGGGGTGAAGGTTTGAGTGGGGAGGGGGGTGAGATGAGCCGTGGGGAGGGTTTGAATATGGTGTGGTGGGGTGAGGGTGAAAATGAACTCTGGAGGGACGGCAGAGCGTGGGAGGTTGTGTGTGGGATAGGGTCGGGGGGCGGCGAGGGGGCGCTACAACACGGAGAGAAGGTGCGGGAGGGATTTGGAAGAAAAGGCAAGGCTTTGGAGAGATGGAGGCAGGTGGAACGCATGAGTGGGGGGGGTAGTTTGGAAACCCCTCCTCCCCCTGGTCGGAAGGGGTCGGTGGCGGAAAGAAAATGTGTTCCTTTTTCTTCTGCGGGCCCAGCATGGGGCACCCAGCGGGTGGGAAGGTAACTGGGTGACTTTTTGACCTTTTTCGTTGGAATCCTCTTCCCCCAAGAACTTTCTCACTCTCAAATCTCCCCCGTCTCTTTTCCGTACCTTCCTTTCCGTCCCCATCCTCAACATCTTCCCTCTCTGTCTCTTCCCTCACCTCTTCTCTCTCCATTTTTCCGTTTCTTTCTCCTCTCGGCGATCGCTTTTCGTCACGCCCACTCCTCCCCCCCCCCTCCTCCGCCTCCTCCCCTTCTTTGGGTGAAAAAGTCCCCGAACAAGCGTTGGACGGACCCCGCCTCTCATCCCAGGTCTGTTTTGACGAGGCGGCGGCGCGGCGGCAGCGGAATCTGCCCCTCGCTGTGCTTCGAGAGGGGGCAAAGGGATTTCTCGCCCTCGTTCCTATCTCCTCCCCATCCCCTCCCTCTCTGGGAACCTCGACGTATTTTCAGCGAGGAGGTGAAGTGGCATGCGGGATGATCCATTGAAATTACATTTGAATTCTGAGCGTGGGAGGCATTATGTAATTGTGAAAACGCGTATACTGAATTACATCAAAAGTATCGCATCATTTGATCACTCTTGGTGACGTTTCTAAATAAAATTTCATACCGATCCCAAAGTAGTTAGTAACAAAGTAGTAACAGTTCAACCAAAAATCCTTAAATATCCCTATACTATTCCCATAAAAATCCTATTTCTTCTAAAATATTGCTTTCATGCCCAATTAGGTATATAGGTGCCCATTAACCACGAAAAGATTTTTTTACATTATTGGAATTTTATTTATTTATTTTCTTTCGCTTTTTTTATTAACACTGATAGTTATATCTGAGACTCATGATGAAAATGAAATAAACATTATGATCTCCCAAAGCTTCTTTTTTCTTACCTCAGTCAGCACTCTAAATACGATTAACATTTCCTTCAGTGGCAATATCACTTTCGGTTGCCTGGGGATCGGTGCTTTATTTTTCTGCGTTTCTGTTTTTTTCCTGCCCGCCCGTCAGGCCGCTGCTGCCCCCCCTTCCTTCCTTGCGTATCCTCTCGCATTCCTCAGCAGACACCCCCTAAATCTCATAATGCCCACCAAATTCCATTTTGACGCAGTCCTTGAAGGACGGGATGCGAGGTCCGAGAAATGGAGTGGCCCGAGAACGCCTCCCTGTGGCACTCCAACAGCCGGAGGGCGGAGAATGATACCGTCCAAAACGTAACCCACAGACTCTTTGGGTCACCACGGCACACTTCAGAGGCGGATTGGGAAATGGGAAATATTTCCTGGAAAGACTGGATTTTGAAATGAGGAGAAAAAACATGGGAAGGTGGTGGAAACAGTCGTTGTAAAGCCTTAACCAACTCTATATAACCTTTAGGTTTACATCCAACGTAAACGTAATTACCTAATCCTTGAAAAAAAACTGGAAGACAATCTTGCGCGAGAATGATTGTCTGTGCATTAAATAATCTTGTTGCTTTTTTCAACAGGATGCTAAATTAAAAAAAAGGGAAATACGGTAATTTAACTTCAATGTGACTGAACTTGATTCAATAGCTGACAACAGAATTTTTCGCAATCTGTGATAACTCTTCCAAGTCACTTTGTTGTTTTTTACGGCTTACATGCCTCTTTTATGTCATGCATAAATTTAAATTGCAATTTTCCACTGATAAATATTTATTCGACCCGGGTTTCAATGCACTGAAAATCATCAGGTACATACTCACTGTAACTAATACTCATCCCTTCCTCCCACCCCTCTTGAAACTTTCCCCCTCCACACTCCTTCCCTCCACTTTCCTTTCCCCCCACCTTCTCTTGTATATACATACATTTAGCAAACTTTATGTACCTGATGATGATGCAGTGCATCTAAAACTGGATCGAATAAATCTTTATCTGTGGAAATGTTGAAATTCCACAACATCACGTCTCTTTTATGTCATTCTCAAATCTAAGGGTAGTGGAATGCGAGTCAGAAAAAAAAATTGGCAGACGCTTTATATTTGAATAGTAATTTATTTAATACGTGTTATCGCTAAATGTAAGACTAATCATTTAAATGATCGCAAATATTTTTCAAACTATTATTAGCCATAGTCGTAATCTGAGATGGGATTCCTACTGGGGTTGAACGTCGAATTCGCTCCTAATTTCGCTCTTTAACGAAATGTCTAAAGCAAAATTTTTCTACGGTCGTCTCCCTTTTGTGGCTCAGTTGAAGTCCAGTGAAAGGCTTCGCTCCTCCATTAATGTCTCCGGTTGAAAGGAGTTGGTGAGCCGTCGGAGGGCCTTAAACGAAGGCGCTGCTTAGCGCCCCTTTTATGTGCCACTCTGGGACATTGACGTTTAATACGCCAAAAAAATAAAATAACAGGTGAGGTTCAGTCATCCGCACCACACCCGCTGTGAGAAGACTTCTCCACCATCCATCCATCCATCTGGCCGTCCATTCTAGTCCAGTTTTGTCCCTGTCACTCTGCATGAGCACTCCCCTCCCCAATTCCCTCCCTCCCAAACCTACCCCAGTTCTTGTTTGTATTGCCTCCCCTTGTTTGTTGTTGTCCCGTCAAGAGAGAGAGAGCGGAGGGGAGGAGAAAGGTTTCACCGGGGGGGCGCGCGCGCCGCTTGCCCGAGGAGTAATTAATGAACGCGACGGTGACTTCGGAGTTTGGCGGGAATGCAGCGGCGGAGGTATCGGTAGTTGCCCCTAGTGCTCCCCCCCCCCAAACCCCCCCCACTCACGTGTGAGTGATTAATAATATCGTGTGTGAAAGGGTGAAAGGAGACGCGGGAGGGAGGACGGGCAGTCGGATAGTTAAATCGATCATCGGCTCACTGCCCTACAAATCCATTCAGTTTTCGTTAGCCCTCCCACTTTTCTGCTGAATGGAATTTCGCTCCGCGGTTTCTGAATCTCTTTATTAATAGCGGAAGTTACAGGATTATTTTTTTTCGACATTTGGATTTCTCCGCGCATGAGTCCAGGTGATGTTTCACTAGGCCAAAAAGACTTTTCAGATACGTTGACGGGCGCAGTCTCCGTCCGAAAGAATCATTTTTCGCAAGCCCACGATTGATTACCGGAAGGAAAGTATGCCCTTTTTATTTTAAAAAATATGCTAGCCTATAACAATGGCTTTCCAACTGTTTGAAAAAATCCACCATCGCACGCGCTAGTATTATTCTTTTTGATGTCTAAATTTTATACTGAGGCTTTCCAATGACTTACTCTTTATCTTCAGATATAATTTTGTTGCAGCATGAGTTTTCTATTTTTGTTCAAATTAGCGCAAGTAATAAAAAATCGACGCTAAAATCGATTTATTTATCTTAGATCATGTCACATTTAGTAGTTGTTGCAGCTTAATCATTAGCAATTCTCTGCAAACATTCAAAAGTACAGAAAATAAAAAATAAGATGCGTCAATCGTGTATCTTCCTCTTGAAATAAAAGTTACATAATTTTTAACTACATTTAAATCTTCGGAAGGATTTTAAAGTACCTACTATTCCACTAAAAACAAGGTAACTGATATATAGAAACAACAAACTCAGCAGTTATGGGTTCAATCATTCAAAAATAGGGGAACATGCCCATATCGTGGTACTTACTAAGATGACTTGACATTTTATTTCTGAGGCCCGTAAATGTTGAAGATTTTTTCCTTCATAATGTAATAGTTTCATGATTTATATTCTGAAACTATCACCATCACGTCCATTCACATCAGTTAAGTTCGCATGAATTGCAAATATTGGGTTAAAGACACAATAAACTCCTAAATGGTGACGTCCGCCTTTTTATAACTTCAACAAAAAACTGGTTTTCGAAATCAATTTTTTTATAATGACAGACTATTTATTTTTTTAATAACTGAATTCAAATAAATAAGTTTTTAGTTGTTTGTCAGTAGAAGGATGACAAAAAATACGTAGAAATTAAATTAACTACATAACTACCTATATTTTGTGCGGTAAATATTATTTCTGAGATACAGAGCCAAAAAAGCACGTACGTATTGCAATCAACCTTTGAAGTCATAACCTTCCCCTAAACATACTATGATCGCAACAGCAGATTGTTAATTTGATGATAATGCCTATTGCCTAAAAATCAATCTTTAGGTTAAAAAAAACATTGCATTGAGTTAGTGAGGAAGAATAAATTTTATCAGCGACGATTAGGGTAATTTTCAGCGAAGTAAATCCGGCATCTATATTGTTCAGCAAGAATATTTCATTTCAATAGGCAATATTTTTACTGACTATTTTATTTCTCGTTATGTGCTCCCAATGTAGTTTTGTACCAAGGCTTTGCATTTCAAATAAGAAATAAGACGTAACCCGTGGCTATACGACGTAATAAATAACAAAGTAATACGTAACCGTGGCTATATAAGCTAGGTTCACTTCTCATTCGGAGGGGAAACAATATATTCTGCTCAATGGGGGTAAAGTTGTTCTTGCACCATTCCTTCAGACAGAAAATTAAAATTTAATGTTTTCTCCGGCAACATTTCATGGAAGATCTGTCGCATAGATCAACGGGGAACAATCATCCACGAATGCTATACTACGGATCCGAGCAGCTCAGAATCTGCTGCGGGAGACGCGGACATCTCTCGGCACGACAGCCAAATACAAATCAGGGGTGATCGGAAAACAAGAGAACGAATGGTTCCGCGGATATCTTAGGCGTGCGATCGCCCTGAAATATATATTACGACCCCCACGGAAAGGTGCGCGACGTGTTTCAGGCAGGAGGTTGTCCAATCCGTGAGCCCGCTGCACATGCACGCGCGCGTTTGAAAGACACGAACCAATCCCACAAACCAAGTCTCGATCCGCGTCCCCCGCCACCACTTTTATCATGAAGACGTCATGGAGGCGAGCATGCCAACAGTGAAGGGGAGACAGGCGAGTGGAGGGGAGAGAGGTTTTGTTGGGAGGGAGGTCGGGAAAGGGCTGAGGCGTGCATGGATTTGGAGGTCCCGAAGGAGATGTTTAAGGAGAGAGAAAGAGAGGTATGTCTGAGGGCACGGAATAGATGGATGGAAGAGCTGTCAATAGGGACACGGCACCGGAGTTCGCAGCGGGGTGCCTTCATCCGAAAGAACGCCATCTTGTAGTTACTTCTTCAACTTCGTCCGACTCGTTATCAGCTTAACCCCCTCTGGTGAGGGTCTCCTTGAACCAACTTGTGGAGGGCGATCATATTTTTTATCCGCTCGTTTTTGCCTCTCTTAACTCATTCCAACATATTTAACAGCTGCCCCAACCTTTCCGCATCATGTGTGCATACTAAAGCACTGGAACCTTTTCTCTTTTTATGTCATTTTCTGAACTTCGGAGGTGAGGGTTTTTAAATGGTATTTCGCAATGATTGGTAATTTAAGACGGGATTCTCGGAAATGATATACTTCTTTCGCACTCATTATTACTCCCGCTTTGTGCTCTTCGACACAGGAACTAAATGGTTTCTTTGAATACGCCGCACTAAGGCAGAGAATGTTTTCGAAGGGCATGCATGTTTTCTTCTCGGATCCTTAAGAATATTTTGATATGAGGGGCTGGTAAGGGGAAGTAAGAAGTGCAGTCGATTACAAAATGAAGTGATAAATAACTTGACTATAAACCCGAATGCCATTAAGATTTTTTTTCCTAAAGCACGAGGTCATAATTATAGTTCTAAATTCTTAGTAAATCTAAGGTTAAATCTTTAATATCTAATTGTTATGGGAAAGTAAACAGGAATTGATGGGGACGACTTTATACTATCGGGAGACGTTGATATAGTAAGCTTAAGTTTGAAGACATGAAGCTTACGAGGATTCGAAACTGAAATAATAGCACTTGTCCATTTATTTCTTGAATAAAGAGCATGTTGAATCAATGCCTGATTAAAAAAAGTATTCAACGGTCCATTCCCACTGTCAGGAGACGACATAAAGAGAGTCAAGAAAACAAAGCGTTTACTAGCAGGCCATAAAATAGCACTCGGAAAGGGAAACGCTGGACATGGGGAAGTCAGTAAAGGTAGAAGATATTAAAGTGAACGTACTTTGGGTACTGCAGGGTGCATGAGGATCTATACTGACATCAAGGAACAAGGAAAATGTAAAAAAATAGCTCTTGAGAACAGCATTCGTGACTTCGTTTCCTTTAGCGATATCCTTCTGCTCATTTGGTGCGATCCTGCGATCGCACAAAATCAGAACGCAGTAGTGTCGAGACCACATACGTTTTTACTATCGTAAAAGGTAGTAATGTTACAAAAACATTTTTTTTACCCTCGGTTAAGTCGGTATGTGTGTTCTAAACTACTCCGTGCGAGCAAAGGTTTCCAATATCTCCATCAGCAGCCTTCGTGATTGGATCTATATTACTCTGCGAGGGGAGGAATGCGAGCCAGCCTTTATCGGGATGAAAATTTCCCTTATCCTCGGAGGCAGTCACGCAACTATATATAGAAAACTCATTTATTGGCTGCGGCGACTGGACACATGATGGAAGCTCTCCTCCAATCACTCAACCCAATTTTTCTGCCCTAACCCCTGAGTCCCAGCCCCCGGCCTGCGGCTGGCTCCACCCTCCTCTCTCACCCCTTTAACCCGCTGCCCCCCCCCCCTCCCGCAACCCACCACCACCAGCCATTTCCCGGCAACCAACGCCTCCCCCCCAAGACACCACTTCCAATTCCACCGTGAGCAACAGCCACCCCATCCCCGCTCCCTCGTCGAAGCAAGCCTCCCTTCATCTTTTCCTCTAAACATTATGGTTTCCACTCTTTGAGACTCTATTTCACCGTTCAGCTTTATCCTAGAACGCCCCTCAGTAGCGTTCTGACCGTACACGTATCCCGAATCAGAGGCACACATGAGAGTCAACGGGGATCATGAACCCCTATAATCTTGCTGGAGAAATGCTAGACCCATCCTAGATGTTTGAATTGATATCACGACCAAATACAGGGAGTAAGAAATGGTTGAATAAAACGTAAAATGGACGAAGGTGGAAAGGTAGAAAAATGACCGATTCCCTAGCGAAAAAATTAGACTGGAATCACGGTTCGGTGAAAAATTTTAGTTTTGAGTCGGCCATTTTTGTTCTCCTCCAAACCACCGTCGTGTTAGTCCATTTCATGTTTTCACTATCCCCCTATTTTGACCTCTGCTCTAAATTTATATTTCGCCATTGAACGGTTGAGTAATGAATGTGTTGGTATGTGTAAAGTTATCAAAAGTAAAAGGTATAACCCGAAGTGTGTGAGCTTATTTTTGAAACATGAACTATAAATGGGAAATATTTGCTTGAAACATGCTGTGGTTGCTAGATCTTACAATCTTGAACCACAAAGACCAGGTTTTCTAATTGAGAGTTTACATGCGCCCCTGCCCAGATTAATGCTTATTCATGGATGAAAACTAGTCATTTTGTCTTCAGACTTCTATAATGTCTCTCCAAAATCAATTTAAAAACATTTCCTTTGTCATAATGCCTTAGGAATTCAATGTGATTTAAAATAATTCTCTGGCGTTATATTTATCAATAGACTAGCGGGAATTGCTATCGAAAGTTGGCACAATACAAAATAAACCATCAATGGCATAGAACTTCGTTTAAAACACAGAGCTACTGCACGCAGGCTTTGCATTACACTACGCAACTTAGATTCTGTCAATTTTCGTACCTTACTGATAAGATTAACTAAGGTTCTAAGTAAATAATTGAGTATTTTTATCGATAAGACGGTGCCTTAGCCAGGAAAACAATGGCCCTCATTCATTGGCGAGGAAAGCATTCCAATAGTGGTGTGCCTGATGGTTACTGCATAGCAAAGACTATGGATCGTTTCTTTGACGGAAACAATTAAGTGTGGACACCTTAGCGGATTCATTCTCGTTCCTCATTAACGCATGATTGTTAATTTCTAGCTGCACCCTTTGAAAAAACATCATGCCACGCATGCAAACTTTTTATTTGAAAATTTAAATATTTCAAATGTTTTTATCCCCAACTAATTTTAAGTGCTGACTCATTCAAAAGCATGGCATTTCGTGTTAAACAGCAACCATTTGCTTATCAGCGCTTCAGTGATGGCAATTTAGGAAATGAATGTTTCACTGGTAACATTGATTTAGTAGCGATAACAAGGGAAAGAAAATTACTCAACCCCTGAACAACACATGGTCACTAAGCACATCTCAATAAATTTCAACGCATTTTACATGATTCACCTAATGGTGTACTAATTTTGAATGGCATGTTACGTTTTGCTTCGTGTGGTTATTACAACAAACTATTAACCACTTGAACGTTTTAGAGTTTATAAGTTTTTTGAATGACGTTGATAACATTTATAAGCACCTTCCTAATAATGTTTTTGAAAAAAGTGACACAGGTGAGCGATGTTGGTATCTTAAATAAATGCCTTTATTTGATAACTGAATCCCAAAAATGTTAGTGAAATCCAGCTTACATCGTTACTGTTGTCTTATGAAGTAATCGTCTAAAATTTGCGTAATGAGAGCAAGAACCAAGCATTCAATATAGTATCATCCTCTTTGCTTAAAATTATGAATTACGAATGAGTTTATCATAAAACATATTTCTCATTGTGGTTATGCTTTAAAAACTAAAATAGCCTTTAAATAAGCACCTGATGCATTCGCGAGGCGACGAAACCCGGGTCGTGAAGTAGTAAAAGATATGTGGAAAACTAAGCTATTCATCATTTCATTAAAATAGCTTGTTTTTCGAATCTGAAGTCATTAAACGGGTTGATTTATTCGGAAACGCAACATTTTCCAGCGAGTTTGGAGCAGAAGATGTTAGTAACATTAAATTAGAAGTCAGCCTATTTTCCAACGCACTACTTGTCTAAATTGAGTATTTAGATGCGAGATCATATCAAGGATTAATACGGTAAACCTGGCTCAGCATTGTCTACTGCTTTAAAAACAATGGAAAAGCATTGTTTCAAAGTCCTGTAAAAATTTAACGGCCGCAGAATAGTTTTTGAATGCAGGCATGGCCATGAAATGAGTTGATATTTTCTCAATGCAAATTTTACAGCATGCAAACTTTTTTAAATAAAACGTTGGCAGCAAGCATTTTGAAGAGCCTCCGTTGTCCAATGCCCTAACCATCCAAAACTTGCATCGTGAATGCGATCGATTGGGACGTTAGAACATCGCCAATGTGGCTCATAACCTGATGTCGAGAGGAAAACCTACCTACCGCAATGCACCCAGCCCCCCTCCCTCCCTTCCACTTCCTACCCCGCCTTCCACCCCCGCCACACCCACCCACCCCCCTCCACCTCCATTTTCTCATCTCATTACCCCTAACTCAGTCTTATATCTAATCTCTCCAATCCAACGTCAAGCCGGCTGAGTTTTATCGCTCACGATTTTTCGAGTTACATTTACGTCGCCAGCGATGATTATTCCCAGCCGGAAATTGACTCGGGGATTGAAAGTCGTTACTCGTTGGCCGTATCATGGAAAGCGCTTCCCGCCCAATAAAGCGAAGGGCTGGGTCGGGCGCCACGGCGTATCGCGAGTGTTTTTTCCTTTAATAATGGCAATGGCGGAGTCAACATCTTCGGGGTAGGTACCTTCGAGCTGGCCTTGCCTCCTTCTCCCCCAACCGGATCCGCTGGGGAAAATTAGTTTCGAATGATTTGTTTCGAGTGTGAGTGTGTGTATACCTAAACCTGCCTCTGTGGCGCCGTTCATTACCTTAATTCGGTTTCCAAGGCGACCTACCATCTCAAAACTTTATGGCGGAGAGCTCTGGTAAATCTTTTGTTTCATTTTCGACTCCGGTATGATGATGGTCCTCTCTGCTGCGCGGAGGGCAAACAATTCCTCCGTTGCATTTCCGACTCGGGCGGTTCCTCCACTCACCGTAGGCGACTCCATTGTCAAGAAACCCGAAACTAAATGAGAGCTCCTTGGGTCTCAACATGGAGGAACGGAAACCGCCTAATCAGCACGAAGTGGTTAAATGGTGGCGAATTTTCTTAAACAGCAAAGCAAACAGAGTTTTTTCTGCTTTCAAATCCTGAATCGGTGATGGAATTATCATCCAACACATATCCATACTAACAATAAGACTATGAAGCGATTATGCAAGATAAGCCGAAACACATTGGTTTATTCCAAGTTTTCGCTTGATAGTGAACTACATGGGTTTGTTATAGAGGTATACCACTAAAACGGCGTCTCCCCCTTTCGTGGCATCAGTTTAGAAAATTTCATGATATAGTTAAGGCCAGTGTGTCTCAGTTTATTTCTTGACGGTAAAACTATGGAAATTGTTCGTTATGAAAATTATTCTCTATCAGCATTCCATACCTTAGTTAAAATTACTTGATCATTCATTTTCCTATTTTCTTCTTAGTTGCAATGTGTAAAATTACCCCTCCACACAACGATGTCATTATTCAGAAGTGCGATACTGACATATCTTAAATTTTGTGTTAAGGCTTAAAAGGGGTTTTTATCGGGAATTAGGATACAAGAGAGTTCAATCAACTCGTTTATAAAGTATAGATAAGCTCTGATAACTTTCTCTACTCTAGCCCTTAAAATACCTTTCAAGTTATATTTTTAGTTACATGTCAATTTAAAGTTAATAGACAGTTTAAATTCCTGTGCTCCACTGACAATAAACTATCTCACGCTTAAGAAATTAGGCAATGAAAGAGTGAGACATTTCTTTTTGTCACTGGTAATTGTATTACTCAGTATTTTCCGATCGTTCTTGAGGAGTTTTTTTTCCAGTACATTGTAAACACCCTCACATTATTATACTATGTGGCTTCAGCTGTTTTAGCAAACGGTTCTGCATGTAATAAATTAACAAGTACCCACATCATAAATTACATCATCCCAGATTATTTTATAGACTCTTTCACAATTAATATCTCCGCGGTCGTTGATGAGGCTACGAGTACTAGTACCACCTTAGGCATAAATACTACCTAAACAAGTTGATACGAAGATAGATGGCCGAGTGTGGGAAAAGGCATTTTTTAAACCAAAGTTGTACTTGTTTCTTTTGTCCCGTACGATATCTTACTCTGTGTTAAAATAATATTTTAAGTACAACAAATATAATTCTTCTACCAGTGTTCATTCTTAAAGGCCAGCGTAATAGCAGCGATTATCCCAGTCCCCCCCCTCCCCGTTCCTTTTCATTCCTGTAATTTTTTCACGGCTCTCCTCTCTAACCCCTGTCGTTAGCATGGAATAGGTTAGCGGGAGCTGAGTCATTACAAAGCAGCGATTTTCGTCTTCGTTAAAACGGGCATTATTTTTACGAAGGAGTCTTTTTGGGTCGAAAAAACTGATCTCTTTATAATGACAGAGAAAATTAACCTTGAACTCGAAATTCTATCCTCCAACTGCCCGTCAAATATTTTTGTTTTCTATCATTTGGCAATATAGAAGTATGATAATAAGCTGATTACGCGGTTGTTTTCAACTCGAAATTCTGAGTTACATTGTAAGCACCAGCTCCTCCCTTACTCCAAGTAGTGTACGCGTTGAAAGGATTTTATTATTCTAAAAATAGTAAAACAGTTTACTACAAAATGTCCTCAAAAGTTATTATTTTGTCACTATCCGGAATCAAATTAAGATTTGAGTTAAACTGTTGATACTGATTGAAGAAGTTTTTTTAATGCCACTCTTTAAAAATGATATGCTGAAATATTGATGGAATAATCAGGAGAAGAAATCACTTGTATCTTTGCAAATCATAAATTTGCAAACTTTAAATTCTAGTAGTGTACATTAGCCTCTATTTCTTCCAATTGCATATTCAAGGTAGAAATAATTTTATTTCGTGGAATTTTAAGATACCATGGAACTTATTCAGATGAAATTTTAAGGGATGTCTAATAGCACTGAATCTAGGTTTGGTAGGTTTTCGGGTTCCTTACGCGCTGGCATCGTTCTTAGTGGCGACGTTTCACCTACTGTGCTGTAGGCGTCCTTAGGCCACGCTGAAGTGGAGGTTGCTTGGGAAATTCCGGTATTTGCGTGGTTGATCTTCGTCAATCTTTGTCAGAAACCTTCACCAGAATCTAGCCCTGATTCTACTTTTCATACATTTGGATATTTACTTCAGTCCTTAGCACCATGTATTTTCATCGAAAAAGCTGATAAAATAAATCGTGTTAAGGACACGTTAAGGAGAAGGATGCAAGGTTAAGAAGGATAAATGGTATTAAAGGTTTTCTCTCAAAAAAGCTGATAAAACACAGACGTATGAATAACTTACTTAGTACCCATGCGATTTGATTCGATGTTGATTTTTTCAAACCATTGGTAATGGTGCCAATGCTATCAACTGGACAATATCTATGATTAGACTGGAAAACAAATTGACGAAGCAAAGCTCCTTCCTCCTTAGCATCTCCGTATGCAAATGGACTAATAAATTAGTATGAAGTTTCTTTAAAAACACTTCAATAACCTAAAATTAATTCTCACTGTTTCTCTCCTCTGATTTTCATTGACTTTTCATATTAATATGATCCATTTTTCCTGATCCACCTCAGGTTTTCATTAATTATTTCTTTCATGAATGAAAGTTATCACGTAAGGGTCATTGTAAGGCATGCTAGGCGTGCAGTTGTTACATAGAGAGATTAATTTTGTGAATGGTATAAAATTCTCTCTAAGGAAGGAACTTCAACTCTGATGGTTATAGTAAAATAGTTTAAACTGCTTAAATTAAAGTAACTCTGAGGGAAAATAGATCTATTGATATCTCTGAAGATCTGAATGAGTATATTGCTGTTACTCTGTTCTGTTATTTTTAAACTAGGCACTGGATTAATATTCAGTAAAGAATTCTTGCTCTTTTAATGTGTACAGTTTTCCATATTTTTCTTCTTACTGTTAACCAGTGACCACATAACCGGGGCAAGCAATATTTTTCATCTCTACATTAGGAACTACTCGTCAGAATTCAAGAAAAGTGCAAATTCAATAGTTCAGTGCGTTTTTCATTTAAATTTACCGATATTTTAGACTATTTTTTGTGCATTTCTCATTAAATCACTTTTAATACTTACGCTGATTGAGCATGTTCTCGGATGATATTGCTCAAAATGTATAGACCGATGAAAATGACAATGTTAAAGTGAAAACTTTTTTTATCCAGCCCTTGGACTAGAAAATCACGTTATCGCCAGTTTTACAACGAAGCCGAGTCCATTTCTTATGTATTTTCACAATTCGCACAAAAAAACACTCATACCCTCATATGGACCGGAACTTCCATTATTATTTGTTGAGCTGGTGTCACCGGTAATTTTTTAACTTTTATAATCTACATGATCGGTTTCTAACCTGTGGTACGCGTTCCTCTAAATGGTACGAGCTTCTTTGTATAGGGGTACATGAAATAACCTGGATAATTGTTTGTGGCAAGAATATTCCTTCAATGTGAGGCGTCAAACTGATTTTGGTAACAGGGCTGCGCTAATTAAAATGGGCTACCGAAGGGTACACAAGTCGAATAGGCTCAGGAACCACTGATTTACGTTATCCATTACTCCATACGACGTCTTCAACGTCTATTTTGTGATAATTGGACTTTCTCATTACAATTACAAATCTCTACGATACCTTCAACGTAGTTTGAAAGTGTACATTATCAAAATACTCTGGCACTATATTTATTAGGTTGTTTGGTCGAGTAGGTTTATGGTTTTAGGGATAATATTCCTGTATCTACATAAAGAGAGGTCTTTTGCAGTGAATTCTGGTTATCTATGCGTCAAATTCCTATCAAATATCCCTTTCACTTGGCTATAAAAACGTGACAATACTTTCTTAGTAATATATGCTAACATTTTGCTCATTTATTCAACACTATACTTCCCTTCAGGGTAAAATATAACACTGACCGTAATATCTCACTTTTTACCAAATAACAGGGAAAAGAGGATCTATAATTTTTTCTTAATTTTAAGGATTATTGGGTATCAACATTTTAAATAGAAAAAGTATTTATCATCAAAACATTTGGAATCGAGTCATCCATTGATTAGATTTTGGCTGGATTTTTCTTATCATTCAATGCTACAAAAACTTCAGTAGGCACTATTTGTAGAGTGATATGAAAGCGTCTTTCCAGGAGGTTACTGCTGTCGGCCGCACCATTCTGTAGAAATATATTAAAGCTTCAGATTCTACTCAACGGGAGCCCAGCCTTCGCATCATATGTTTTGTTTTTTAGATAAGTTTCGTGTATAGAATTGTTGAAGTCAAACAACTAAATGAAATCCATTTTCAAATGAAAAATATGAATACTTCCCCTCGTTTCCAATGATATTTTAAGCCTCCCTAATGAATCACCATAAAATGGCGCGAAAGACTTCAAACGAAAAATCCTTACACCTAAGGTGCTGGACACAAAGGCATACGAAAACTCAATAGATCATAAATAGCTTTACTTAATCGACGAATTTTACCTGGCTTATGCATTTGCATTTAGACAGCATCATTCAGGCATTAAACAACTCCCCACAACTCTTGGAAAGAAAAAACAAGTCAGGCGAGCTTAAAAATATCGAAGCAATATCATTCCATTTCTTCAGGGCAGCCGACAAAATATGCATCTAATTCGAAACTCCCAATCGTATTCGTCACACCTCACTCACCCCATCTGTGGTCCATCAGAAAAACCATTCGACCATCACAGATCCCGTCCGCTCCTTACGCCGGGTGTGCCCCAAGGCATTATCCTCTCTCCCAAAAGATTTCAACTCCTTCCACCCTTGCCTCAGTCAACTAGCCACTTATCCCACAATGCCATCTCCTACCTCCCCATTCCATAACCAACCATTCCTCCCCCCCACACCCCGAGAAGAGTTTCTTATTCTTTCTTCCATCACCGACACCCATCCCAACGAAATACCTTTCCACCACCGAGGCAAGGAATAAAATGCCAGCGTTTTGTGCGGCCGATTTTTTTCTTTTTGGCCTTACCTGTTCATCTTCTCCTTTTCTCTCTTTTCTCGCGTCCTCTCTCCTCTCTTGTTCATCCTCTTCGACTTCCCTCTCCTTCTCCCCCGTTTTTCGTATTTCTCTCCCTTGCCGCTGTCCTTTGGCTGACCGCCCAAGCTCTCAAATTCCTCCCCCTTTTCTTCCCTGACTCCCCTTCATACCTACTCTTCGCAAATCATTTCCTATCACGGATTCTCTCATGTGCATTACCAAAGTCATTTCTCCTTTTCTATACCGCACTTGCCATTCCTGACGACAAGAACAGGTTTCTTCATCGTCAAGTTTTTACATCAACGCAGAAATACCAACTCGAAAACGTTTTCATGATGCTTTTTCATGCATTTCAATTTTAGCCCTGCTCCTCTAGATGTCTTTCTCATTCCATGACAACATACTAGTTCCTGTTCGAAAAATGCACAGACGCCGCAGTAGCAAAAGATTTCGCTGCTCACCGTGGTCGAGTTCGGACGCGACGAGTTGGGAAATCTAAATTCGTTGGTTCGAATCATGTTTCGTGCATGAATTCTATGGTTTTTTAAAGTAATAAGGCTAGAAGACACAGAAATAAATTATCGGTTGTTGCAGACAAAAATCCCAAGTTGCCATTTGCAAATGACATACCGATTTCAGGCAAAAGTCTCTTTCTGCTTTGAGACTCGAAGAAAAGATAAGGGAAAAAAAGGATAAACTTTGTACTTCCAATATTATGAAAGACAAAATTAAGGGATAAGCAGTTGCTTCAGGATAAAAAGTCATTTTTTTACAATATGAGACCGCTATCACAGTTTATAGAAGCTTACGATTCTATATCTTGTTTTGGGGTAGAGGACACCTACCACAAAATATTTCTCATGCTGAATTGACAAAACACGAAAAATGGGTACAAATATTTGAAATCAAAGGATGAAACCTGAAAATCTCGATTTGAAAGCCTTTCCTTCTGTAAGAAACCTGCATGGAAAATTCTTCACTTGTGCAGGCCTATTCTGCAATTCCATTCTTTGCGTTTTGCCATGTCCCTTCTCCTTTGCTCTCTTCCATTCTCTTTGCCATTCCCTTCTCCTTTGCTCTCTTCTCCCCATTTCCTCACCCTCGTGGTATAATCCCTTCATTTCTCGGTTCCCTTTCCTTCCACCCCAACCCACCTCCCACCCACCCCCTCCCCCTCACCCCACCCCCCTCCACTCTCCAATCTGCCTCGACGATGCCAAGGAAACGGCTCACAGCAGGGGTCCGATACGTCTTTAAGAGAGACTCCTCTCGGCCACATCGCTTACCTCCCTTCATTTCTACCAAACCTCCCCAATCCCTCCCACCTCCCCCCCGACCCTCCCCTCCCACCGCAACGGCTCTCCCTTCCCTCCTTGACCTCGCCGTCTCTTCGTCCGGGAATCACTGAGTCGAGCCTCTCAACCCAGCCGAGGAATTGTGGATAATTTATGCGTATTATCATATCTTTTATTTTCTATCCCATTCGTCGGCTTTGTCCGTCCACTTCGGATAGAAAGTTGTATTCCCTTAGATCTTGGGATTTCATTCGATCTTATACCTACAGCCACAGAACACCGTTAAATGTCTTTAATGATAGTTCACAACCTTCTTCAGGCTAAGGTTTAACATTCGGAAATGATTCATGCATTTTATTCAAATTGTTAAAAAATATATTGTTCTATAATTTGTCAGTACCATGTAAGCAATAAGTATAAGTGCATCAATAAGATCTTTGGAAGTGAAATATATCTTATGATAGTATTGTATAATAGGATATAAAAGATGAATAGGAGTTAAAAACCAATTTTTTGTTCGACTTTGCTTACGTAAATATGTATTCAGCAAGAAATATTATTTCATTTATTTTATTATTTTTAACCAATACCATACATTTTTTATGGTAACAACATGAAAACTCTTTTCACATAAGTTTTTTTAACTTTCCTATATAATAAAATAATTATATTCCATTTCCCTAGCCAGATAATAATTTCAATGAATCATTTTCTCTCAGTATAGATATTCTCTTTCGCCTCATTAAGTTATTTTTTAACCTTGACGCACTGTTTATCCAGATAATTAAATGAAATTTTCCTTATAAACTCCTTCAGTCGTGAATGGTTCCTTTGATTTGAAGGAGCATGAATTTAGGCTGAGAGATAGAAAGAGCATTAGCATCGTAAGAGGCCCGATATGAGCTTTTTAATCTTTTGCCCACGAGTAGGACATTTATTTAAAAATTTGGATCCAATTTGAAACCAGGGTTCGCATAAAAAAGACACTAATGAAACTAGAAGGAAACTAATGAGCAAATGACCCAAGCAAATAATTCCTGAGTAATGACGTTTTCATGGATTTGAACTATAAACTATCTTGCGTGCCTTTCACTACTATATGAGTATAGTGTTTAAGAATTTCTTTACTTTCACCAAAGGATTAGAGTTGTGTTACGCTCTCACATTTAGAAAGTGATTACTAGCTCCTCTCTAACAGTTTCCTAGTAATCAAACTTCTAACCTCCCTGTCAAACCTGTGCCATATTTACAATACATTCGAGACGCCTAAGTGAAGTTATTATTCTCAGAAAACTTAGACTGGGCCAGTGGCAGGATTTATTTTATATTAGTACATGAAAATAAAATTCAAATTATGAACAAAAAAATTAGTTCCGGGTTTTTGTGATATATTTTTCACTGAGAAAATGATTGTCAAAAATTGAATTTTCGCGAGAGATTTCAAATGGGTCATTTCTCCCGCCAACCGGAAGTGACGTGACACCATTCGAAGGCGATTGCGGTGTGTCTCCTGTTGCAGTGATTGTGAGCAACTTGTTTTATTTCGACATTAACAGCGAATATTTTATGTCCCTGGCTGATTTGGCACAATCCAAAAAGTCATATAGATATTGCTTCGTTCCACGCTGTAAAAATACCACTGTTAAAAACCCGGATAAACTATTTTTTAATGGTCCTAAAGATCCGATACTACGGAAGAAATTGTGTACGGCGGCAAGAAGGGAAAAACTTTTAAGCCTTAAAACAACCTTTACTTGTTGTCAAGACCATTTCTCGGTAAGTATACATTTGCGAATATTACTATATCATTTATTACTCAACAAATATTGCTGATTTCCAATGAAATATGCCCAGAAGGGTGAATAAGTAGTTTCTGATTCCTATCATATGCTCACAGCGTTTAAATTCAAATGTTCTCTATTTACGCTGGTTAAGTTTCCCCTTAGCTTGACGAAGATGTGGAAAATATCATGGGTTATAAGATGGGCATGGTGTCTAAACGTTTTTTGAAAAGAGGGTAATACCACACATTTTCCTAGTCTCCTGCAGGAGCTCCAAACTCGATGCTCGGGAGTAACTTTCGCCCTCACCGTGCACATATGTCTTTCCCTTTTAACCTGAACGTATCCAAGGGCATTTTCCCCGTAAGATTCTCTGCCAGCTCTTTAAAGTACGAATAGAACATCGACGTATTATGAAGAATATAATGGAAAAGTAATACAGGGAATTACGCAATCAAAGTACTAACTTCTATTGCTGGAGAAATCATGTTGGTACTTCATTATAAAATTACCAGAACTATAGCCACGCATATAACTTAAATAACGAAATATTGAAAATTATTATTAGAACGGGTGAATCTCCGATTTTCAATGATTACATGAAAGACGCAGATACATTACATAGGTATAATATATAAGGTACCTCGCCGCTTTCATTCCCGGAATTTCAGCTCCGACAAAATGAGTATTTTTACTCATATATTCGGCTACCATAACGGCATCTACTGCCGGAAGGTTGTCAGATTGCCCTTTGGAGTAGCCAGTAATCATTATGTACCAAAATAAGTAAAAGAAATCGAGCCACAAAACGAATTATCACCACAAACCACCAAGCAAGACAACACTTCCCAAGGGACGCAGACGACACTTGTGATGCTTTCGAGTGGTTCTACGTCACGCGGGCTGAGAGCCAATCTAAAACCTTTATTCATTTTCAGAAACTTAAATGCAAATGTTTAAATGTTTACGCTGATTTTTCGGTATTTTCATTCTTATTTTTAAATTCTGCAGTCAAAAATTAGTGGAATCATATTAATTTTAATACTTTTCAAACGTTTTGCAACTACCCATTCTACTGATTGTTCATGAGTAAAATGTGAGTCTGCTCATAAATTATCGATACATTACATTTCTTATTCCCACATGACATTCGTATCAAAAAAAGTTGTCTGACAGAAGAACATAAGAATTCTCAATTATAAAAATTATTAAGGCATCACGACATCACTATTTTCATTGCGTCAATAGAATTGAATCTTCGGTTCTCATTGTTTAAAAAAATGTTTTGCTGGCGTAGTAAACGCATTTTAATCTCAATTATCACATGTCTCAGTTATCTGACCGCTCTCTATTTTGATTCGGAAATAAACTTCTCTTTGCCGTCGTTAAGAGGTAAGACTGTTTTTCCTGTCGAATTTAAATGAGTTGTTGAGTTCAGATGAGTTTCAACCGTAGGAACTCCACACCCCGACTTCGTGTAACACCTTGCGATGTGATGAAGGTTTATTTACGTTTATTTGTACCTGCACGCAATGTAAAGTCAGCAATTTACGAAATGAAACTGATCAGCCCTATCCTTTTCCATGAATAATAAGGGATTTCTTTTTCATTCTTCAATATTCCGTTATCCCACAATCATGCTTGTTTCCTATTTTTGAAAGTCTTTGCTGTTCTTGATTCGAAGAGAGATATCTTACCACAGCCATATTTTTCTCATCGTGTAATGTATTTTATGTGCATTCGAGTAGCTGAAATTTCCGCCCTGCACTAATGCTTAGTCTCTTTAGCAATGCCCCACATAATATTTACCACTGTTAGGCTGGTAATCCAAATCAGGTCTTGCCCCAGTCATGGAGAAAACATTTCCCAACAGGAAGAAGATATGGAGAAAGTACAATGTTGGGAATATAAGTCTATCTTCTCAGTGGTTTTCTGGGAATAAGTGTTTCCAAGATATTTGACACTTCCATCGTTCGTTCGTATTTACGGTTCATGATATTTTCGTCCGCTTGCCGGATGAAAAAAAGAATAAAGAATACAGTCAGTCCTTTGAAGTCTTTTGAGGGGAAGGTCTCGGTAAGAGGTGCCGGAAATTTATGGTCATGTGTCTCTCTCTCCAGTTATAATTGCAGAGCAGAACAATTAGACTCGAAGGGTACGTCGGTAGGTTATCGGGTCGGAGATACCTTGGGCAAGATAATGATTATCATTAGCAGCTCGGGACGGAAGGGATGTTTCCTTTCGTTCTGGGACGGTTCGAGTTCTTTCACGAAATGCCGAAGGGGAAGAATTGGAGAAGAAAAAAGGAACAGAGAGTAGGTTAAATGCGCTCAGGGGATCTTATTATTCGAATTCTAGTTGCAATCATGATAAACCTGCAATTATACTTTTTCACTGGAAAAACACTTTCGCGTATTATGCTATGGGTTACCATGGTAGCTCTCCGTTTTTTTTGTCCTCTCTATAAATTATGTCCTCTCGATAAATTATGGGTGAGGAAATATATTCTTCATTCCTATCTTCCCTTAAGCAGTGACAAAGATCATGAAGATTCCTTCGCAGCAACTTAGCTCGGCAAAAATTGACTTGGCACTGCGCAGCTTCCAAGTTAAGACTTCAGAGCACTGCTGGCTAGTTCACCACGACTTAAGCTGGCGTGACATGTCTTGACGCAGGTAGCCTAGAGTTAATCTCAGCTCAGTTTCTCAAGAGCTGGAAATATGACTGCGTATGTACAAAACTAATGAGTAATTTCAGCTGTGGTTTTTTGTCGTTTTAAGTATCTAGTTTTCACTGAGAGACTGCCTCAGTTCCTGGAAATCAAAAGCAAGATAAGAAATATGGAGACCTTCGGTGAATGTATATTTTTAATGAATAACTTTTTCAGCAAATGAGCCAGCTATGAAAAAATTCTATTGAGCTGACGTATTTTTTTTATTATATATTACCACCGAAAACAGCACGTATTGGCCTTTACATCGGGGTATTTTAACAATCAACAACGGACTAGGACAAACAACCATGTCCTGTTTGATTTTATTTGCTGCAGTTATTTTCTATTAACTGAAAGCAAATATGTTGGGTGCCGTCATTTTATAACCAATTAACTTTCTGGAAATATTTGCTTCCTCCATCATCTTTCCGCCAAAATGTGAACTGAATCTGTTATAAAATACTTCTTTTGCTTCGCTAATTCTCATCGTTAAACACATGCAGCTTATAGTGTAGCTAATCAATGAGAATTCAGTCATTGGAATCAGTACAACTAATTCCTCTTGGTAGCGCTTCTACGAATAAAATGCCAACATTTTTCATTTTTAATTCATGAAGCACGTCATTATCTCAATTGTCTTCAAATAAGCCGCCTGAGCCATATGAGATTTGGTAAAGAGAAAGGAAGATAATTATTGATAATGCATAAAAGAAAGAAGTAAGGAAGATAATTGATGACATTTCATAAAATAATTAGAGATTTTTATGCTACCATATCCTCCTTAGTCTTTTAACTTGCCTCCTATTGATATAGTCTCATAACTGAAAGGATATTAGCCTTTAAAACCCATATTACTATAAAATTAAAACAAAATAATCACAACGAAATTCACATTATCATGATGGCAGTCGTGTCTACATTTTTCAACATGAGAAAATGCATTTTCCACATAGTTCCGAATGATTAACACTTCTCTTTGACATTTTTTACTAAATTAATTCCTTGTAATAAATTTCAATATAATGCATCAATTCGTCGTATTGTACTTTAACCATTATACCAATATCCAAGCCTTTATTTATTCCCGAATTTCTTCCACTAGCTATTTTATTTTATTTGTGCCAATATATCGATGTTATTTTACACCTCCTCATAATTCAAGATGGATCAGTTATAAAGCAAGTTTAGGTAGGTATGTATGTATTCATGTTTTGAGAGGATTGAGAGAAGAAAAAGTAGGCAAACAGCAGTTACTAAGGAATTAAAATTTTGTAGGCAAATAGAGTATAGTAAAAGCAGTAAAACAAATTCAACTGTGGAGACGGGAATTTTCCTGGTCGCGTAGTTGTTCGGGATGTCAGATTAGAGATTATGAGTCCTTGGATGAAGAAATTTTTTAAATAGTAAAGGGTTCAAAAATAGATACTTGATGGAGTCTTAAATCTCGCCTCTGTTCATAAAGAAAAAGCAAAGGAAGCTTTGAGGAAGGGGTGGAGAGAGATAGAGAAGAGAAAGGCTGAGCTGGTCATGCGACCGAGTGAGGAGGGTTTTAAGCATTTGAATGAATTGCCGCGAGGTACGTAACCCGTCCGCCACGTATCTATATACCTATAGGTATGTATATCAATGTATGTGCTGAGTTCTGGGCGTCTCTTGGCCCCCTCTGCTCATTCGGCTTCTTTTTGCCTCCATATATTTATCTCCTTGGACATCTCGACCTTCGCCTTACCTCCATCCCATCCCCTCATCTCCACCCTGCCTGCCGCCACATCCCACCCCACCCCCGTCCCTTCCCTTTGCTCTAGGGCACCCCTACCCCCTTCAATCCACACACCCCCCACCACCACCCAACAAACACCAATCTCCCCCACCCCATCGCCCAACTCGCACCGCAATAGAATTCTTCATCCAGCGTCCTTAACCGATATACGTCCGGTCGAGTGATTAAAAAAAATGATGCCATTGGATGCTCTTGACCGTATACTCATGATATCCCGAAAACCATGATTTCACGGTCGAACTGACCTTCAATGTCATGCGCTTACTCAGCCAATTTAATCCACCATTTGAATCCCCTTAGCTGCTCTGGGAATCAGCATTTCACACAGAATGACAACGCAAAGACAAGTAATCAACATTATATACAGAATGACA
Organism: Pyrrhosoma nymphula; assembly: GCA_963573305.1. Lineage (NCBI taxonomy): Eukaryota > Metazoa > Arthropoda > Insecta > Odonata > Coenagrionidae > Pyrrhosoma > Pyrrhosoma nymphula. The sequence goes on from OY754338.1 coordinate 87,319,986, forward strand.
ATACCGGGACAAGGCATCTTCGTTGATTATAATTGTCTTCGGAGAGGAATTTTAGTATTTGAAAATATATATTACATATACAAGAATTAACTATACCCCTACTGTAGTGAGAATATTTTCTGTAAATGTGGCTCGGTAATAATGTCACGAACTCCGAACTCAGCCAATTTACTCCCATCGTTTGAATCCCCTTAGCTCCTCCAGGAACCATAATTACAGAATGACAATGGCAATAAACGGTATCTTTGTTGATTGTAATTTTCCTCAGAGAGGACTCTTGGTATTTATAAAGATATACTACATATCTAAGCATAGTTAACTAACTATACCCCTATTGTAGTGAGATTATTTTCTGTAAATGTGGCTCTGTAATAATGTCACGAACTCCGAAGAATATAATGCCGTGATGACGATTGCATGCGATGAATTCCGGGAAATGTCTCAATGATTGGCGAAAAAACTGACAACGAAAGCATTTTTTCGGTTTCATCAATGAAAGGAATTGAATAAGGATTTGGCCATTGCAAAAAAACCTTGCCAGTAACTTAGGTACTAGCCAGTAACTCCATTTAGGAATTCAAAACCTTTTGTTTTCATTTGAATGGTCTCAAATTCATTGCTCCCAAATGTTTGCGCTGGCGACTTTATTATTTTGAACTTCACTTTCCATCGTAAAACTACTTGCATGTAAAAAGATTGGATACATTCGATCTTTTACTCGAATTTTGTAATTGCCAACGTAGGCATTTCAATTATGTACTAATTTACTATAGTGTGGAAATGTGTATGAAACTGTTTTATTTTTATTTTTCGTCACTAATACCTTTGAGTTTATGCTAAAGGGAAAGGTAAACAATACCTTTTTTTCAGTATTCCAAACATAAGATAACCCATCTGGTTAGGCCCAGTAAATAAAATTCTATGGTCCTAAACGTAGAAAAGTGGACTTGTCAAAACAAGTAAATGTTTGTCTATATACGTGTACCTAAAGATTTAATTTTTGTGTTAATGAAACTGAATTCCTCAACTCATAATGAGGATTTTTAATGACAAAAATAAGCGTAGTATTGGTCAAGAAAGCCGGGTCAAATGCTTTGCAAATACATCAGAACAACTCATGTGAGTCATTTAAATGTCTTATCTTTAAAAATTGTCTTAACATGGCTATATATTGACTAGTTCAGCGTAACATCGTTGCACGGCTATTGTAGTGACTTCATGCACTCATTAACTATTTTTAGGCATATTTTCATCACCATTTATCTTTATTATTTTTGCTCAATGCCACATTGTGATAACAAAATATTAAGTGGATAAACAATGCATATAAGTATACGAGAAACGGTGGCTTCCTCACTCTTATATTCTCTCGTAGCCAACTACATCTGCCTTGCTTTATTTTGTATTTTGTGTGAGTACTTGATATATTGAGCACTGTCCGTGGTATAATACTTCCTTCGCTTTTGGATGCGCATGGGAAGGAAGTATTATACCACGGACAGGAAAAATTCGTCACAGCTCGCAAACTGTGACCACGCACGCCCCTTTGAATAGGATACGTGTGAGCGGAGTCGTCACAGCATGCCGCCACGGCAGTTATCAAAGTTGTCTGGTGGCGGCACACGAAGATCACTCCACGGGCGACTCCAGACCAGAGGTTCGGGGGGGGGGGGGGGGGGGGGGGGGGGGCTCTTGGGGTATGGATAACCCCCAGGAAAAGGGGGGCTCGTGGGTCTCGTCCCGGAAATTCGTAACAAAACTACTTATGAACAAAATGGCGCGTTATAGTGGTTTGGGAGCAAATTTTCCTTTGTAAAGAAGAGCAAGTTTTTACTAATACATATTTCCCTGTTAGATTATTACCAAGTTTCGACGAATTCCAAAATTAATTTTTAATTGCATTCGGCATTTAACTTGTGGTTTTAAAAACCGTTTTAGTTTATATAAAATCTAACTGGATTTTATGGTAAAATAACCAAAACTTCACTCACAAAAAAGCAACCAAATAATTTAGGCTTTTAATTTAAGGTCTATGAAATAAATACGCCGGTTTTGGGCAACTGCCCCCCCCCCCCCCACCCCTTGGGGCCGCCAATGGATCTCTCAGCGCCGGAGGCGACAGGGACGCACCCCTGGAATGCGTTGGAGGAGGAATTCCGAATCGTCGGGGTGGCAATCGGGAACAATAAGGGCAACGCCGTGGAAGTAATAATGAAAATAAAACATGAAGACGATTCGGTCGCAAGAGCTAATGAGACGGAGAGGAAGGAATAGATTGGAAGACGGAAATGGAGCAATAATGCATTTTCGCCGCGGGGATCAGGGTGGCTGTCTCTTGACGACTGCCGCCATAATCAGGGCGACGACCGAAGGCAGGAAATAACATCGAGGGGGTTTCTAAGAGTCGGAAACCCGCTCCCTCCTCTCACGGGGCCTCCTTCCCGCCCGCCATCTTGATCTCTTCACATCCTTCGAGCCCCGCGAGTATACGCACGATGCGCGCGCCCGCACAAAACGACGACGGAACTGGTTTAATGAGTCCATCTGGTGGCAGGGGGTACGAGGCAGTGAGGGGAGAAGAAGCCCGCGCTCTGATCAAAGGGAGGTCGGGGCGTAGTTAGGTTAGCTCGGGGATCTGTTGGTGGCGGGGAGGAGGGGAATACTTTCATCCAATCTCGCCTCCCTTCTTTTAAAGCGTGAAGCGGGAGAAAAAATACATAATCCTGCCGTCCCATCGCTATGATCCATCGCCCGGCGGGAAATGTGTGCACGGAGAAATGCGTGCATCTTTCCAATCCTCCCTTCCAACCCCCCTTCAACTGCACACTCCCTTTCGATGCATCACCTCCCCCCTAATGGCTCACTCAATCTTGATCCCGTGCTCGATTGGCAACGGTCCAAAGAAGTCGGTGCCGAACTGTGAGCTGTGCACCTTGCGCTTCGCCCCATCTTAATTCGTTTTTGCGAACTTTTTTCCGAGCCCCTTTCTCATTACGAGATGTTCCGATACTAACCGGAAATCCGATAGCCGTGATGGATGAAGTGCATTGAAAAAAACCTGAAAAATTTCTCTCCGGCTATGTTGTAATCATATTGTTGGTGATGGTTTCATGAGGGAAGGGTTTTCCTAAAGAGGTAATAATGCTGAAATCTGAGAAACCAAGAATGAATCACGATAAACAACTGAGTAAGACATTAATCCCAAAATTTTTACGAGAATCAATAAATTATCAGAGAACGGCATAAAATCTTGGGCTGGGCCGGTTAAGATTCTGTATAAATAGTGTTTCCATACTAATAAATGGGGAAAACGGATTAGCATGAAAGATTAATGGTTCCCATATTGTTCTGAAAAGGTGTGTTGCGCGTGATAAATACATCACCATCAACGCTGTGCCCACTAAGCCGCCACAAAGGCGTTTGGCATGGTCTGTTAGGGCACCGGAAAGTTTTGAGCTTCAGTGAATGAAAAAAAATTGGTTTTTACAAGTAATTATGTTGCTCTAAAATCTATGGGTGCCTTGAAAAGGTATTTGCAGTTGCAGATATTGTGATAAAAAACGTAAAAATGAAACTCATCGGTCCTAGTGTCTCATCACCATCAGAAGTCATCAATCCAAAGATTGGTTTGCTGCAGCTCTCCACTCCACTCTTCTATTAGCTTATTTCTCCATTCCTACGTAGTTCGTCACTTTTACCGATCTTATTTATTTTATTTTAATGGTCTAATCTACAAATTTAGGAAGTAAATTTACATAAATAGCCGCAGTCCAAACTCAACTCGGATCCCATAGACCTATCAGTAAGTCTTAAACTTGGTTTTCCTCTTCATGTTCGGAGATTCTCCCATCCCATTTTTACCAATTTGCTCAAACTATAACCCTATTAAAATTTTACTTATTAATAAACATTTTATAAATATAGCGTGTATCATCGCAGCGCATATTCTCATCAGCTCTCTAAATATCACCAGCATTGGAGAGAATTTATTAAGTAGGATCAATGTAAAAAATAGGAAAAAATCGTCGTTCGAAGTGAATCGCACAGGCCCATCTATTTCCCCTGCTAAGTTCTTAATCCACGGGAAATAAATTAAAGACCACGCCTACGCTATGAATCAAAATACAGTCCAACAGCGGCAGTGTCTATCCTGGCCACCTCTCCTCTCATGATAAAGTCAATCCTTCACTTTGCGCCGTCTGGCACTTTTCCCTAGCCGAAGAAAGAAAGGTTAATCTTTAACACCAATTTTTTTTTATTCGGAAGTAGGCATTGAGCTTAGGTGAAACATGTACTATATCGTTAAGCTTCAGCAGATAACGCAAACAGTAGAGAAAGTAAAAAAAGCTGGATTCCAATCATAAATGTGTAAAGCAAAGCAATAATGAAGTAATGCGACTTAATCGATTCGCATCCAACTGATTCACCGAAAAAATAATCATTCATAAATCGATTTCACGTAAATGTATTCGAATCGCGGCATCGGTCAGGAGTCTTGATTAATTTGCAAGTCGCTTTGCAATCAAAACTTGCTAGGAAGGCGATAGTCACTCATCCCTTGTAGACCGATGCAAATTCCAATGTCTCCCATTGAGAATTCGGTATGACATTCAATCGGACTATGTCGAATTCGAATCAGGACGAATCGAATCGGATATAAATGACGAATTCAGTGGAGTGGGGGATCGTATTAGCATAACAAATACCCATTCAAGTGAATCAAATCGAAATATTAAGCTTAATTTGCATGTGCTTACAAAAAATTGTTACAGAGAAATCAGATCTACATTGTCTCGAGGCAACCCGGTTCGTATTTCACTGTTGGTTGTGGTTTATAGAATTTATTTTTGGAGTTCCCTCTTGTGAGGGTCTAATCCTAACTTTTCCTTTCCGTCATTGGGTTTTTTATTTTGTATTTCTGCTAATAAATCTGAAATTTCTTATTTATAGTTAAATTAAGTTTAGTTCTTTCCATATTGTCTTCAATTTGTGTCAGTATTATAATTGTTATGATAACCATTTGCAATCCTTGAGCGTTAATCAGCAATCTTTTTGAATTCTCTTTTCTTTCCTTTAATACTTCTTGAAGCTTTATTATCATCAACAATTTTCTTTTGCTATATTAAATTTTTAATATTAGGATCCAAAATTGTTCGTGGTGTTAATTTTATTCTAGGGCTCTGAATATTTTATTCTAGGTTTGTACTCAATTCGACATATAACTTTTATAACATTGAGTTTAATTTCCTTTTGACCACTTTCCTGAGGATCTAAAGGCCGTTTTACACGGGCCACGTCATTGCGCAGGTTAGAGCTGCATTAATTTCTAATATAGCGGGCAATTGCGCGAATTCATGAACGAAATTAGAACTGGGGCTATTTTGCCATCTCGCATCCATGCATTCTCGCATGCGTTCTCGCAATTCACCGCTTTACACGACGCAATTTTGACTGCGCCTTCGGACATACGTCAGATTGCGCAATGACGTGCCCCGTGTAAAACGGCCTTAATACAAAAAATGCACGCATTAAATATAAGTATACGAGTATGTAATAAGAAAAGTTTGTTAGGTATGTTGTGAATGGGTTAGGTACCTAATACATAATTCAAGAGGACGAATATAAGATAATTAGGGAAGACAAAAGATATCCTAATTTAATTTTAAAATTTGACTGCGGAGACTGATGGGGACAAATATATATTAATGCAAAGTATATACATGAAAACATTGTTAAGTATACTGAGAGAAAGATAGGTACGTGTATTGAAAGGATTGGATAACAGAACGAACACAAGGAAGCTGAGGAAGATTCACCATCAGCAGTTATCAAATCGAAGATAGGTTTGCTGCAGCGCTCCCCACTCCTCTGTCCTAACAGCTGTTAAGTCCTAGGGACGTCTTCACTTTGACGCCCTTCATAACGTTCATAATGTATTCCATCCAAGATCTTCCACGGTGTAATACTTGCCATTCATTTCTTATTGCATTATTGTTTTCACGAGGCTGTTGTGTCTAAAAAATTACCCAATAAGTTGATCTCTACTAGAGTTCTCATTATTCCATCCTAGATTTATTCTTCTTTCTCCAACTCCTTGTAGATAATCGTTATTGGAGATTGTCTTCGTCCATTTGGTCTTGAGAAAGTAGCTGAAAACCACAGAAAAGGATGCCAAAAGCCAAAAGGAAAAAGTTCTACAGAAACACCGATCTATGGCTTTCAGGGCCAGGGCCTGAATGTATTTAGCAATTCCCAATAGTGTGTTGTACTTACAAAGATACATCATATACATGTGTACGTTCACTTCACCCAACTTTTCTCACATCGACGTCCATGGCATGAATGTTAATTTCCTTAAGATTATATATCTTGAGTGAGAGCCATTGTATCCTTAGCTGCTGGATCAATTAAAAATCCTAGTCCCCTCAACTTCTTATGTCAACCTAATCTTCCTCATTCAGGCTAGACCACCTCGGCCAACCCTCAACCTCCCGATTACCCCTCTCCTAAATCCACCCCCTCCCACACCAACCAACTACCCCTCACCCCAAAATCCCCTCACCAACCCCCTGTGGCCGGCATCAACCACCTTTTCCCTCCGGAGCCGCCCGCAACCCATCATCAGGGGGGAGTGTAACGCAATTACCTACCCCGAGGGGCGTTGATATCACCGTGTGGCGAGGAGAGGCGGAGGGCGTGGCGCGGGCCCCCGAGGCCATCTAGCGGAGTCCGCGAGAGTTATTATTGCCATCATGTGTGTTATTAGCGGGGCAGTGGGTTCGGCAGTTGGACGGTCGGAGTCGTCCAATGGTCTGTCAGTGTGCTGGGGATGGGAGGGGAAATTTTCGGAAGGGGGTGGGGGCGAGAAGAGGAAAAACAAAAGACGAGAGCGCTCCGCGATCAATCTCCGATCCGATCATGTGCACGCTTCGAGGTGCGGCTGGAAAATTGCAATACTGACAAATGTATAGCAGTAATGAGTGGAAATCTGCCTTGACAAAAAAAATCATTTAATTTTACCGGGATTCGAACCTGGATCACTCAATTCCCCGTCATTTGTGTTAGCCAGTTTATCCACCATCACCAGTTGAAATCAATCCGAAGATCGTTTTGACTGCAGCTCTTCACAGTTTAATCAGGCCGTTTCATTCCTTCATAAGTCTTCATTTTATGGTCCTTCCTAATTTTCCTCATAAATTCCATTTTTGCCTTTCTTGGTGAATTTCCCCATTCAATATTCCCTCCGTTATTGTGTTCAGAAGGCTGTTGTGTCTCCAATGAGTGACACACTTGGCAGAGGCCAAGACATCGCAGTTCAAGACGAAATTCCGAGGGAGTAATGCGAACTGAATTTTCTCACGCATCTACCGTTCCCAGTTAGGCCGGCGCGATTATCGAAAATAATCGATATCGATCAATTATAAGAATAATTGAAAATGTGGTCGATTAATTGACATCGAAACTGGTGTCAATTAATTGTCATTTCTCAATTAATTGGCATCAACCAATTAATTTACAGGACTCAATTAGATTGTGCATTTCAAATGCTTTCCTTTGCCAATGAGAAGAATGAAAGAATTAATTTGAAAAACAGCAAAATAATTCAATCAGTTTGCTTTTATTCATTAATTAAAGGAATAGATCGCTATTTGAAGACAGGTAGATGAGATCCTCAGCGTGTTCATGCGACAGACACTGGCGTGTGTCGATGACAATGTTCCCGCCGAGACTAAACCTCTCGGACGCAATGCTAGTTGCCGGAATGGCTAGCTAAATTCTGGAGGGAGGGAGGGGTAGATGTGGGCCGTCACCACCGTCAATAATCGTCAATTAATCGATTACCGGACAATAATTATGAATTGAATAACATTTGAACAATAATTGACACTTTAAAAAATTGACAATCGATTCGATTACTGTAATCGACATCGATGTGCTGAAATAAACGATCAATTGTAAAAATAATTGAATCGACGATTTAATTAATCGAATAATCGCACTGGCCTATTCCCTGTGTATCACAGTCGGTGTGGTCGTGCTGACTTAACTACATTCGCGGAGGGAATAAATCCAACTTAGGCGTATTCGAGCAGTTAACTTACTATACGGTAATTCATTGGCTAGTTACGCATAACTGAGGAGAATTTTGTAACAAGTGGGACTGCAGAGAGCACCTTTTGTTCGAATGTATAAGCTTTCGCGGGTGATATCTAGGTAAATATGTTTTCGAGAAACCCCCTGTGTTTTTTTTACTAAAATACCACCTTCCTCCAGCCTTGCTCAAGAAGACTTCATGTCTGAATATATTGTGCCTGCGTATTCCTGGGCCTTGTATAGCTTTGTGCATTCTGAGACACATCAATATCTGGAAAAAAATAATGGCTGGGAAAATGAGTATGAACTATATTTTAATTTATTTTCCTTAATTAAAGCATTTTTATTACCAGAGTTTTCGATATGGTAATCGAAATTAAAACGAAATTATATTGAAACATGTTGTATTCGAATATTGGACTCGGCGTGACCCCTTGGTATTTGTGAGGAACAATTATAATAACTATAAATGTATTATTTCGCGTTAAGAAGAAAATACGTTCATAAATAATCGAATTATTACGAAATATATGCCATATACGCTGTAAGGCTACGTGTTAAAATATCATTGAATTAACAAAAATATCAAATTAGTATGAAGCATTTTTTTAAATCTATAGAATGTATAGATATCACTAATGAGGACACGTATGCAAAGATTCACGCTAATTTGAGCATAAGAAATTGCTCCATGTACCATAAGGTTGGAGCCGTACAAAAGCCAGCAAATAAATTGGTAGAATTCCTAATGAAATAGTTACAGCAACATAAATTATGTGGCTAATATTTGGGACCAGTTAAATAGCTGATCGAAGAATTACGTGAGGATCAAAAAAGGTGCGCCCAATTTACTAATTGGGTACTTCTATGAAAAGGAGAAACAATGAACAAGGATGAAATCCCTTCCAACTGAAAGACAGCGAGCAAGAGGGTAGCGACCTGAGTTGAACGCCTGAAAGGAAAGGAGGAAATTATGTGGCCCTCCCTCCAAAACGGAGAGTTTTACTCCTCATGGTGAAATATTGGAGATGGGCACGAGGACTGCATAAATCCTCCTTATTCTCCCTCGCGCTTTGTGGCCTTCGCAGAGCTCGCCGAGGCACACACAAAGTTCCATTCAAAATATCATTTGATTCACTTAAAACACCTTTTATCCGCAAGAAGGTAAGCAAAACAATTGGCACCTTAACATTCTCCTGCCACAAACCAATGTCTCACTGCGTGCAACTTAACAATTAAAAGTAAATATAGGGGTACTAACCACGCTAAGTTCTTTCCCAACCTTGGTTTTGATGAGTTGTGCCATTTTCAAGGTAAAAATAACGCCCTGATAGTGTTTTTACGTCAAACTTACTGGAAAGAATCACAAAATGTGCCGAAGTGTGACGCCGTCACTGTGAATAGTTATAATGCTATAGCGATTAAATGACCGTCCCATAACGGGCGCACTTTCTGTTAGCTACTTTGAATTTGTTTTCTTGAGCTAATTGAATATCTAATAAGTAAATGGATGGTAGGTAGGATTTAATTTATTGGGTGCGTCGACAGCTACGGTCACACGATCCTATTTTTCAAATACGTTTCATAAAAAAATCGATATGAAACTATATGGTATTATCCGTTCGCCGATATACATAGAAATGTATTCTTATTTCAAACATTTAGAGTCTTATCAATAGATTGATCTGCCGTATTTAATAAAATGGAATATCTAATAAATATTTATTTTGAATTATATAATATCAAGCCAATAAAACAGAACTGCGGTACCGTAATAGGTAACCAAACCATTGTCCTAATGAAGTAATTGTAGACATTTTGTGATGTAAATGATGTCTAAAAAAAATAGCTTGAATGAAAGGGCTCTTTTTCATAAAACATAATTTTCAAAAATAGTTACCTCTTTCGGAGAAAGGTTACAGAACGCGAAATTTTCACTTTCGTGACAACCCTTCCGAGCGTGATCTCTCTTGACTCTGGGCCGAGGTGGACTCACCATTGAAAGGCGGCGAATGAATCTAATAAATACGCCTAACTTCATGTTGCCATTTCACTATTAACGGAGAGGTGGACTCCTTTTCCTTGTTACATGCAATATTACTTAGGAGGTGTCGACCACTGGCGCAGAGTCGACTGATTTACCATTAAACTCTTAAGATAATATATATTTTCAAGTACCTACCCTATCATTTAGAGAAATGTAGACAATTCCTCGTCATGACCTCTTTTTTATTATGTACCTAATTATATTTTTCTTCTTTTAGGAGATATAGATTTACTAATTTGTAAACTATGTATTTTCTTTGCTGACGTTTCGAATTTTTATACATGCCTCTTCAGGGCTACTATGGAAATTATTGAGCGCATTGTACATCAATTGAATATGGTACATTTACAATTTTGGTACATAGTTATGTATACTAAAAATTATATGCACATATGATTTTTAAAGTCACCTAAGAGAGAGAGAGTAACTTTAAAAACCCAACCCAAAAAAACTTATGTAACTTGAAAAATCACACACACATCTATATATATATATATATATATATATATATATATACTTGTTTACATAACTATTTACCAAAATTGTAAACCATATTCAATACGCTCAATAATTTTCATTGTAGCCCTGAATAAGCATGCATAAACATGCGAAACGCCGGCAAAGAGAATAAATAATTTAAAAATTAATAGACCTATATCTCCTGAAAGAAGAAAAAAATACATTTCAAGAGAAACGTATCGAAAAGCTCGGAGATTAGAGGCTTTTCTTGGAAATCCTCACAAATATACTTTTTTAAGAATGCAAGGCAATCTAAACTGATTAATTGCATAAGTGATGATTATTTCTATTGTTATGTCGATATTAAGACCATATTCAAATACAAGATATAGGGTCTCCTTCATCCTCACGTCCATTGATTGCTTTTCAAGCCGACGCGTCACGACGCAAGGGAGCGTGGCAAGGGATGTTGTGTCGCCAGTAACGGAGAAGAGAAGAGGAAGAAGTAGTCGAGAAGGAGAAATTTATGTGGAGATGTGTTTTCTTGGATTAGTGCCCTGCTCTTTTTGTGTTTTGATTTTTATGGGTTCGCCGAAAAAATGTATTCTCGCACCTTTCTACGGCACAGCCTCTTTCCTCATGTGTCACTTATGCTGGACTTTCAGGGGCAGTCATTGTAAAAGAATATACTCCGTATAAGCCGTGATTCCGTGCAATTTTAATTTATCCAGATCCTGAATCCCGAATTCTTAAATTAGATGATGTTATCGTACCAGCTTTAATTGCTAGTTTATACATATTATAGATTTTATTCTCTTTCGAACACAAAAATCCTTTGTCTCACTAATTTTCGAGAATTTTGTATTGGTAGCTTAATGAACAGAAGAATCCTTCAATAGGTACTCTATCTGGAAAGAAAATCCATTAAGAACTTCTAAAACATAACTCCTATTCAGCTCGTAGCCTTTGTCTTACAAACGATAATAACGTCACGTTCTCTCCTCATCTATGTCCTCAAGGATTCTAACCTCTCACCTACCTCCTCAACTGCTTTGTTTGGTTGTCTATTATCTAGCTTCATCATCCCTGCATTAATTATTATATTCTTCACCCACTCTTACATTTTGTTGAATTTCATCAGAATTTTCTCTCTCCTCCAATTATCTCTTACATATGTTCGATTGTATTTTTTTCTGTCATCTCATATCAGCTTTATATGCCATTCTTCTCGACTTATATGCCTTCAGTTTGCGATAAATTTCTTCCTACAAGGACCCAGCATCTGGAACATGCAAATGCATCGTTAAATGATCAATACTTCACAACCCATGCGTTCCTGCAGTATTTCATACTCCTAGCGTTCAGACTATAGTCACCTATGTTTAGGCAACCATAGAAACATCGCGATATTACCACGAATGCAGTTGATATCCACATGAGTGTCTCTATCACCTACTCTAAAGAGCTCTCCCCGTGCTAGCTAGCAGCAAGCTTGGGCATCGATCCATTCGACGTCACTAGGATTTGAAACATTTTCCTACTCTACTTAAACTACTACTACTTAAAATTTAACGTGCGGTCCCTCGCTAATATACCCTTTTTTAGCTTTTTACCCGAGCAGATAATCGGACAATCTCGGCTAAACGAATTTTTCAATTAACTATAATGCAACTTTAATACAAGCTATATATTTTTTTAATATGTTGAATACCATTGGCAATAGATTTTTTCTTAACTGGATGATAAAAATTCACACTAAGTAAATTAAGTTATGCAGCATAAGATTTAGTTGAATAAACTTACTAGTTAAACTTATCTACACACTCGTTAATTTCATATTTCATACTTTTTCCATTTGAACTTTGAAACTTTCATAATTATCTAATTTTTATAATGATAAATCATTTAAAGGACTTCTTTTTAAAAAAGTCTTTGCCAGTGAGTGTTCCGCTTGAAGAGACTAGAAATTATTACGAATGTGCAGTGAACTTGACATGGTATCTACTCCATGCGCACTTTTTCATACTAATATTGCATATTTATTAGTACAGTACTGATAAAATAATGACCATTCGGAAATTTCCGACAGAAAGTCAATTCCTTAATGAGCAAATACTATGGGTGCAGTAATTTCGAAGAAATGAGGAATGGAGCAATCCTTACGATGTCTTTTGAAATAGCCTAGCAACCGCCAGACATCACAAGGCGTAGCTGTAGTACATGTTTTGACCAGTAGAGGCTGTAACGTCCAGTCTCTTCAAAATGGCCAGAGCTCCACGAGCACTCTCCAGCGGAGGAAAAGGAAATCATCACAGTGAATAAGGCGCAAATTTTGAAACTGGATTTGTATCATTCATAGTTCGGCAAAGCAAAGCAGTCCAATATCAAATCAGAGGCGGCTGTGCATCGATGGAAAGTAACATCAATATTTTTTATCGCAATTCTTTTTCGTGTACGCTACAAAGAATATATCTGGTTGCACCAACATTGCCAGAGCTAGTGGAGGATACGGAGGGAGGTATTCAGGTAATTTCTCTAATCTGCCTCAGTTAACATGATATGACGGACCGGTAAAATCTTTCACGCTCTTTCCTCTTTTTGGATAATCAATAAGTTACGGTGTCTCAAAATATTTTGCCACCCGAGGAAGATGTCTCAATTTTATTTTCAAGTACATCTCATTAGTGGAAAGCGTGAAATAGTGAATGTTTCGAAGTAAATACAAATCAACCTATTTACTTTGCAGTTATGTTTTATATGTTTTTCAAATTTCTGAGTCACTACTCGGATAAGGGTATTTCCATTAATCAGACGAGAGATAAAATAACAGCACCGTATGAGACAGTGGTGTTATTCTTTTGTGTGAGATTTAAATGCCACGCAATTTATATGCCTTTTCATTGTTTAGCATTTATATCCTAAATATTTATTTTCAAAAGTGTTTTATCTCATCTATGAAAGAATGAATTACTCTGGTAGGCCTTCCAAATGCGAACAAATGCTACTTTATTCACTTTCTTTGCCCTTGAACTTTAGGCACGAATATATTGTGTAACTTTAAAAGCGACATGGTCATGGGAACATATTTCAATCCTAACTCCGCAATTCCAACCCACCTTCCATCTCCTTTCAGTGTACTTCCCTTGTACGAACAACCTTCTAACAGGTCCCCATAGCACAGGCATTTTCGGGTCAGAAGCCCTTCCCTTTAAAGTCATATTTGGTATGCTATTCTAAGGTTTACACACCATATTTAAAATCTGAAGTTTTCCCGGCGTGTGATATATAGAAGCTATATTCGGGATGAATTCAAAAAAAGATATGGAAAAAAGATGTCACCCGATGATGTCGCCTATGCGAAGAAACCGGTGGACTCGAAATAAAAACCTGTGAAAAAGTACCATATCTTTTTTTAATTCAGAATGTATTTTCACAAAGTAAAGCCTGAAACCATCGAACTTATATTCGGGATATCTACCGGGTTAAAGAATCCATGGTTGCCGACGTTTCGATGGCCGAGTCATCCATCGTCTTTCCCTGCAATCGGGATGTCTTGGTGGGCATCCCGAATATAGCTTCTTGATGATTAAAACTATTTTTAAAATGTTAAAATTGTATTAACGCAATTCTATTTTTTTAATTCGAAATAGTGTCATAAATATGGAAGAAAATTTACTCTTCTGCCATCAATCCAATTGAATTTTCACTGTTAAAAAATATTACTGCAATCAATTCACTGACGAAATAGTTGCATTTTTTATTATATGGAAATACTTCGTATTAGCACAACTTTCACTGCCGCCAAAATCATACTTGACGTGATACGCAGACACACACACGATTTCAAAGATGGAAAATTGCAAAATGAGGGAAATTTCCAGGAAAAAAATAATTTGATTTGAACGCGAATATCCCAATTGCCGGTCAGATTTCTTTAGACTGCACGGGCAATCCAATCAAAATTTGGAGGATTTATGCGAGTTTGATGTTTTAGCTCTCCTTGAGAGCCTATAGCTCTCATGAACTCCCAGTACATTAGTCTTGAATTAAGATGGCCTTGTGTAGTTCGTCTAACACACCTAACCGGTTATTAGGAGGCCTGGGTTCGAATTTCCATCGATTCCAATGATATTTTCATGGTGAATTTCCTCAATCTAGTGTTATACCGTATTAGTGAATATGAGGTGGGATGGAACCCACTATTCGTCGTAATTATGCTCACAGGAAAGAAATTTTCGAAGTAATCAGAAGAGAAACTTTTGGTAGTTAAAATTTTAATACACCTGAATTCCTTTCGTTTATATGTTAGCTTATCTAATCATCTATAAATATTAATTTTGTAGCGTGTCAGTCAGTCAGTCAGTCATTCTGTATCCATTTTGTTTATTTATCTCTTAAGTTTTGAGCTAGAGAAATGAGGTTTGGTGCATTAAATGTGGATTCTCTGCCTTTATGATTTGGTAGTAGTTTTGGATTTTTAGAAGTTGGTGGTGCAAAGAAAAATGCAAAAAACTGCTAAACAACGATAAATTTATTTAGGTTATCAACGGTGAAGTAAACAAACAGTACTCATTAAATTGCAGTCAGTTACAAACCGTATGGGCATATAAACGTTGTTAATTTATCTTTTTCGGGTAAATGTTGATTGCACTACGATATCTGTATTACTTCATTTTCATTTCTTATATTTCCCTTGATATATAGCTACTTTTACGCGAATGAAGGCGAAATTCGGCAATTAGTCGAGTTGACAATGAAAGGTACAGTTAAGTGTGCCAATCGAAGTTATTTAGTGAAGATATTTAGAAATTATTCGGGTGAATGTTTAAATGTATGCAACTCCAAAACAAATAGGTTCATGTCAAATTTCTGTAAACTCAATGTTAATATCTATATATATGTATATAATGAGAGTCGACGTGGGGTAGGTATGGTACTGAACACAAAATTGGGGCTTAGGGTGGTTAACGTTGAGCAGGTGAGCGACAGGATACTAGTGGTAGAAATAAAAGCACGCCCGACGAATTTCGTACTGGTCTAGGTATACATGCCTACAAGCAACCATAGGGAGGAAGAGGTGGAAGAAGTGTACGAGCAAGTAGAAGAAATAATTAGATAAGTGCCGGAAATAAGAAAGAAAAACCTGATAGTGATGGGTGACTGGAATGCAGTGGTGGGGCAAGGGAGGGGCGGATTAGAAGTGGGAGGGTTTGGGCTAGGAAGAAGAAATGACCGCGGTGAAAAGGCAGTTGAATTTGGTAGAAGAAATAAATTAGTAGTGACAAACACTTGGTTTAAACATCACCCCAGGCGTAGGTACACATGGAAAATGCCGGGTGATACTGGGAGATACCAAAATGATTATATAATGGTAAGGCAGGGATTTCGGAATAGTGTAAAAAAACTCGAGTGGGTATCCAGGGGCGGATGCGGACTCCGATCAATACTTGGTGATGATGAACTGTGATGTTAGATTCAAAATGCTTCGTAAAGGTAGGAAGATTAAGAGGTGGAACCTTGAAGCATTGAAAGGTTTGAAAAGGAGGGAATACCAAGAGCTGGTAGAAAAGAACATAGTTGAAGCAAAGCGGATGGGAACAATAGAGAGACGATGGGAGATTATAAAAACAGGCATCGCAGGAGCGGCAGAGAAAACAATAGAAACGGTGGAAAAGAAGAGGGTTAAGAAGCAGTGGATTACAGAAGAAATGATAAAGAAAATGGAGGAGAGAAGGATATGGAAAAAATTGAACACCGATGTAGGCAAGAGGAAGTACAAGAAATTGAATTATAAACTCCGACGAGTGACCAATCGGGCAAAAGAAAACTGGTGGAAGGGACAATGCGAGGAAATGGAAAAGCTGCAGAAGGACGGGGGATGTGGGCGCTTTGTACGCCAAGGTGAAAATGTTATCGGTTGGCAAGAGAGGGAAAACGATACCAAATGTTAAGTACAAAACAGGGAAGATATTAATCGAACAGGAAGATATCCAGGAAAGGTGGAGAGAATACGTAGAGGAGCTATATGACAGCGAGAATAGACCCTTGAGCCTAGATCTAGAGGATGAAGGATCAATAGATAAGGATAACCTCGGACCAGAGTTACTTGACAGCGAAATAGAGAGGGTAAGAGAGATGAGGAGTAGAAAAGCCGTGGGAACTGATAACCTACCTTCGGAGCTACTGAAGAATCTAGGTAGTAAGGGGAGAGAATCTTTTTCGAACTTATTCGCAGGATCTATGAGGGAGGAGTATGGCCAGAAAATTTCGTGAAAACAGTATTAATACCTATCCCGAAGAAGAAGAAAACGTCAGAATTCGAGGAGTATAGAACAATCAGTTTATTTTGGCACGCGGCAAAAGTTTTATTCAGAATAATAAATAGAAGGTTGGAGAGCAGAGCAAACTACTATTTAGGCGATGACAAATTTGGATTCAGGAAGGGAAGGGCCACCAGAGACGCGATTGCGGTAATGAGAACACTTATAGAAAGAAACATAGAGTATAATCAGGATGTTTTCGTTTGCTTTGTGGATTTCGAAAAGGCGTTTGACAGAGTAAACTCGGAGAAACTACTGCAGGTATAGGGAAAAATAGGAATAGATTGGCGTGATAGGAGACTCATCCGAAACTTAAACATATTATATAAACTTATATTAAACTTAGCAGAGGGCTCAGGTGAGAGTAGCTGACGGTGAATCAGGGTGGGCAGTTATAGGTCGCGGTAAGGCAAGGGTGCCCGTTGTCGCCTTTGCTTTTTAACATCTATGCTGAGGAAATGGTAAAAGAGGCATGGGATGAGCTAGATGTGAGAATGAAAGTAGGAGGCCAGCGGATAAAGTTGGTTAGATTCGCGGAGGACCAGGCGTTGGTCAGTCGGTCATCGAAAGGATTGCAAACTTTAGTAGATGCATTGGGAAAGCAGTGTGAGAAATACGGGATGAATATTCATCTACATCTACATACTACCCCGCAAGCCGCCTCAATAGGCGTGTGGCGGGGGGTGTTAGGACACCAGCCGTTTGCATATAAAAAGGATACGCTCTAATGAAATTACGCCTAGCATTTATTGAAGTCCCTTATTGTTCGGGGGAAAAACGAATTCCCATACATATCCGTTCGGCAAAATATCTCTCTTAATTTATCGTTTCTGTGGGACCTGGAAATATAGTGGGGTTCTAATATGATATTTTCCGTGTCGCTCTTAAAGATATCTATTCTCAATTGCTCAAGCAATCTAAGGCTAGCGCGCAGCCTCCGAGTCTCTAGCGGTTCCCAGCCTAATTCGTTTAACATCTGTATAACGCTGTCAGTACGCCCGTAGCTGTTTTTGACGAATCGCGCAGCTTTCCTTTGTATTTTATTAAGTTCCCGGATTAAGTCTTTCTGCATCGGATCCCATATGCTCGCTGTATATTCAAGGTGTGGCCGGACGAGTGCGAAATAGCACCTCTCTTTTACTTTTTCATCAGAAAATCTTCCCACAATACGCTTGACGAATCCTAGCTTCTTCAGAGCTCTGCCACAAATATTTCTTATGTGTGTTCCCCAAGATAGGTTCGAAGTTATCGTAACTTCTAGATACTTCACTTCATCTGTCGCCTTTATGTTAACACCATCCACAGCATGGGGATAGCTGGACGACCTCCGCAAGAAATATACCGCCGTACATTTGCTCAGATTAAGTTCGAGTCCCCACTCTTGGCTCCACACATGAACGTTGTTTAAATCCGATGATAGAATTTCAAAGTCAGAGTGATCACTAATTTCGCGATAGATGACAGCATGGTCAGCAAATAAACGTATTTTCCTGCAAATTCGAGAGCTTAGGTCATTTATGTATAAGTATAATGAACAAAAGGGGGCCGATTACGCTTCCTTGTGGGACACCTGATGTCACTTTAACTACATCAGAGCTAAATCCGTCAAGAACTACTTTTTGCTTACGATCACTCAGAAAGTCGGTTATCCAGTTTACTATTGTTTCGTTTAGCCCGCATGACTGTAATTTGTATAAAATTTTGTTGTGTGGTACCGTGTCGAAAGCTTACTTAAAATCTAGAAGTAAAGCGTCCGTTTGTCTTTTCAATTCACCAGATTTGAGAACATCATGAAGAAAGAGCGCGAGCTGTGTTTCACATGATCTACCTTTCCGGAAGCCGTGCTGACAGCCATGGAGGAAGTTACGACTGTCCATGAACGTCATGATATTGCTAACGACGATATGTTCGAGTATCTTGCCTATAATCGACGTTAATGAAATTGGTCGATAGTTCCCTGGATCGTGTCTGTTTCCCTTTTTAAATATCGGTGTAACGTTTGAAATTTTCCAGTCTATTGGTATCTTTCCTTCAGACAATGATAATAATCATAAGAAAACAAAATTAATGAGATTCTCTTGGACAAAGAAAGCGAGGCTGGTGATAAGAGTAGGAAGCCACAAACTAGAGCAAGTAGAACAATATAATTACTTGGGTAGTACGCTAGAAGAAACAGGACATAGTAGAAAAGACATTAGGAGGAGAATAGCGCGAGTGAAGGAAGCGTTCAATAATAGAAGGGAGATGATGACGGGGACCTTAAGTAAGGATGTAAAAAAGAGGTTGGTGAAGAGCTTGATATGGAGTGTGGCGTTGTATGGGGCAGAAACGTGGACATTGAGAAAGGAAGACGAATATAGGCTGAATGCTTTCAAGATGTGGGCGTGGAGGAGGATGGAGAAGGTGCGTTGGACGGAAAGGAAGACAAATGAGGAAGTGCTAAACATGGTGTGCGAGGAGAGGAAACTTATGGATGAGATTAGGGGAAAGCAGGGTAGGTGGCTGGAAGCGGTAATGAGAGGCGATGGTTTGCTGAAGGCCGTGATCGAGGGAAGATGTTGGGTAAGCGGGGAAGGGGAAGAAAGAGATTAGGTTTTATGGACGGGAAGAAGAAAGGTAGGACTTATGCTGAGATGAAGAAAGTAATACTAGAGGTAGACAGGGCACGGCACGTGTAAGAGTCCGTTGGATATTCTCTGACTTTCATCATAACCTACCTCTAACCGGTAGATTACTCTAATGATGATGATATTAATTTTATAGCGTGTCAGTCAGTCATTATGTATCCATTTTGTTTATTTCTATCTCAATTTTTGAACAAGAGAAATGAGGTTTGGTGCATTAAATGTGGATTCTCTGTCTGTATGATTTGGTAGTAGTCTTGGATTTTTAGCAGTTGGTGGTGCAAAGAAAAATGCAAAAAACCGTGGTTTTTGAGAGTTTAAATTTAGTTAGATTCCGGGGACTAAAGTTTTTCGGGACTCCCGGGTTCACTTAAATAGGTTAGCATATGAAATGCTTGTATTGTATGCAGAATTAAATGGTTAGCTATTAAGCTCATAATCCGTAAAAACTGAATTAAACATTTTTTGCTGTTTTGAGTAAACAATGGCTCTCTGTGTGATAGAAGGCGGAATTTTTGCCCTCATCTTTTTAGCTATGACTAACCAATCTTCGGAGTGACTGTATCTCAAAAATGGTACTCTCCTCAGTCAACTACAGTGAGCATTGCACAGAAAAATGAATATTATGACTTTTTTACTCCAAAATGTTTATTTATGTCTCAAAAACTATTCTCAATGTTTTTTCATTTTTTGGAAACATATACACTCATTTAGCCACATATCCCACTGCTTCCACTTGAGTAGTGCAAAAAAAAAGAAAAAACACCCAAGTTCACCTCAAGTGCACACCAGACAGAGAATGCCTGCAAAGCAGGCAGCAGGTCTGCTAGTACTAATATATAAAAATGGAATGGGATCAGTCTGTCTCTCTGTCTGTTGCTCAATCACGCAAAAAATACAGAATCGATTGAGCTGAAATTTGGCATGTAGAGATAAAACAGGTAAGGGATGAACATAGGCTTTATTAAAAAGCCCTCAGGGCCCCCGAAGACTCCCTTTCCATGCTAAGCATTGGGTTCGGTGAAGTGGTTTCATTTTCTGATTTTTAAAAGTACTATCACTCAAGATAGAGGGCTGCGATGTTTTATATCGGATGGTTGAATAAGTGAAGTTTCCAATTCTTTCAATCGATTTTCTTTTGTGCTTAGAAATTGTCTAAAAATCATGTTTTTTGCTGAAAATCTACAATTTTTCTCTGAAATCAACAATAGCATATTTCCTTGACAACCAGAGATTTAATCTTAAAAGGATATTCGCGCCTCTGGCATTTAAGTTTTCCTGCAGGGCCATGATAGCACGTAGAAATAAAATCTGTATAAGAAGGGCGCAGAGTCCCAAGGGCCCCAGGATTGATTGCTTCAGGGGGTTATCGATAAATTCAATGCATATTTACAACAAGTATACTCTCCAATGCTTATTCTCAAAGTAGCTCTCATAGGGGCACTGCATGTGTATTATAGAACACTTACGTAGTAAAAGATACGCACAAAGGAATTAAACGTACAAGAATATTTACGTGCAGCAAATAGTAATGGTAATAATGCCTCTGTTGCTACAACAAAAAGCGTTGTTTATTATCGTTTAATATTCAGATGTATTACACGTAGTGGAACAATCTGCCTCTCATTACGATTGCAAACTGGTTTTTTGACCAATTCCCAAATCATAAACGTTACGAGTTATTTATAAATGTTTAAAAGTGTTAAAAAGCAGTTAACTTACATTCACTCAATGATCGAGTTGCCAATTCAAGGCTCTCACTCGCCGCTGAGTTTCCCCTCTTTGCACTTAAAAATATATCCATCAACTTGCCTAATAGAAGAAAGAACAACATTTCGAAAAAATCTTCTAAAGCAAGAGGAATGTCTTCTTCGCGAGATAATGAGTCCTTGCAAGAAAAATGACAAATATTAGACTTGGATGCTCAAAGGCATGCCCACCAGCGATCTCATGAGCATCTCAGGTGTTTCTCGGGTTACGCTAAGAACCGCACAAATTTCATCCTAACCCAACGTACGGACAGGAAACCAGCTATAAATCTGGTTAAAATATAGACTCATCTGTTTAAGACTTCAATCTGTTTTAAGATGGCGGAAATTATAGTGATGTCACAACATGCTTCTTACCCGAAAGAAGAACGGATATTATGCGCAATGAACGACATTCGTGCATGAAAATCGACAAGTGCACTAAGAATCACCATAGATATTTTATTTAGCAAGCGAAACAAATGATTATGGCTACCCTTTGAGCCGAAGGCGCAGTTCGGGTGAGGGAGGATTCATAGGACAAATAATCATGGCTGCTGCTGCAAATGCTCCATTGGAAGTTGCTAACCGCTGGATTGTACCCTACTATCCAATCCTGATTAAGATACTCAACGCACATATGAAAGTTGAATTGAATTGAACGTTGAGTTGAACTCAATTAAGTCATTGACAGGAAATATGTTTATGTAATAAGGCAATCGATCAAGCTGTAAAACACTCAGAAAAGGGGTTAAGAGAACCGGAGGGACGAGGTCCGTGGCCCATTTTTGGGTTTCCCGTGCATGAAAGAGGACCAACAGTCACTCATCTCTCCGTGCACCTGGAAAACGGTCACCGTGTCTAATACAACGAACAAAACATACAAGATAGGTTAAAAACTCCTCAAATGATCACGTTGATAGTATTCTTCAGACTTTGTGGTTTTCTTATGTTAGTTCAATGTTTTTCACACCCGATGCGTTTCAACGGGTACCTTCGGCTAGTTATCGATAAAATCGATTATTTCATTGCAAAGTTTGTATAAATGCCATTTAAGACAGTATAAGTCGTTTCGTAACGGTTTTCATCATCCTGCCATAGGCATTACTCAAGCATCCACAAAACTATCGCACTCTGGCGGGGGTTCGAGATAAAATTACCTAAAATAACAATTTCTACCACCTCATCAATGTCTAATACCACTATTCGAACACAATGTGTGAATATGGGTGTTACTTCATGTCTCAACGAACAAGGAACAACTTTGGCGATACGACAGAATTATTTAGAATGAAAGGTGACTTCTATAACTTTGGCATAGGTCTGTAGGTGAACAAAAAGAAGATTCACTGCTGTGGGTGTTAGGAGTGCGACACCCACATATGACGGGAAAATTCTATCGATATTTCGCTTCACATTCTGTTCAGAAAACAAGAAAAATGTTAGTTACTAATAGACGTACACGTTCTTTCCAGCGAGTATATGACCGTTTCCC
Source organism: Pyrrhosoma nymphula (assembly GCA_963573305.1). Lineage (NCBI taxonomy): Eukaryota > Metazoa > Arthropoda > Insecta > Odonata > Coenagrionidae > Pyrrhosoma > Pyrrhosoma nymphula. The sequence continues at coordinate 87,342,773 of OY754338.1, forward strand.
CGGCAGCGTTGATTAAAAGAATATGGGGTCATCTTTGAGAATATGGGAGGGAAATTTCCGATTGATCTTGGTCGTTAAAACTTCGGCTCGCCGACTTAATTTTTCCCTCTCGATGCATTTCGACGCGTTTCTAAGTACTACAATCACACTATATAGGGACGTAAGACTGGATGAATGATTTGCCCCCGCAAACTAATTAGTACCACTTCCATACCACCACAAAACAACACCGCAAACAGCATCGGGTGAATTCCAATCGCTGTAAATCTTGCCGTCTCTCTCTCCCAGAGATTAAATTGCCGCGCCTCTAGTATCTCAGTCACTATCTTTCCATCGACCTTCGAAAGTTTTCGTGTGACGTTTCTGCGTTCGTCTCCCTACGCACAAAAAAACAGCAGCTTGATTCAAACGTCCTTGACCATCGTTTGGTGAAAGAAATACGCCACGAGGCGGATAATTCGGCCCCGGAGCGCTGCTTCTCAATCTTCCTTTCAGGATAGGACGGGAGGAAAGACCAGTGGACAATCCTTGTCGCGAGACGAAGCACTCCTCGCGAAGTCGGCGCGGAAATATGGACGATCCGTGGGAGCACGTCTCTCGCGATGGTTTGATCAAAGCCATCCGAAGACTCACCGGCGGAAAAGAAGTGAACATTTCGAGCGAGCTGGAGGTGAAACAGATAGCTCCCAACTCGCAAGGCGTCACTTCGATCGTCTTACGCATCCGAGTTCCCTATGGGCTTGCGGGCGAAGCAGAGGGCACCCGTATCGCGACCATCTTCGCCAAATGCCCGCCCACGTACAAAATCCAGCTGGACCTCATACGAAACGCAAAAATGTTCTACTTGGAGTGGCTCTTCTTCGAGAAACTCGTGCCTTCCATGCTGAAGGTGGCTTCCGGTAAAGTGGAAATCCCATTGCCCACATGCTATTACACCGATTTCGACGGCGAAAAGGGAAACTTCTACATGGAAGACCTCCTCGAAAGCGGATACAGACCGGCCGACTCCTCGTTCTGCCTCAGCGGTTACGATTACGCCCACTGCAGTGTTGTCGTGAAGCGACTGGGAAGGTTCCATGCTCTGACCATGGCGGCGGAGAGATCTTCGTCGAGGAGCTGGACGCAGATGTACCCAGAGCTCACTAAAGATTACATTTTCTTTGTCCAGAGACCCGAAGCGCCACCAAGCGCGATTCAGGGAATGATCGAAAACTTCGTCGGGAACACGAGGGAGTTCGCGATGGGAATAGAAGGCCTGCCCAGGGATGCCGTAACCTCTGGGGCCCTGGATAAGGTGATCCATGGTTTCTGGACGACTTTCTGCCGCCTGAGAGACACTCCCGTCCATGGATGGTGCGTTCTCTCGCACGGCGACCTCTGGGAGAACAACATCATGTTCAAGTACGAGCGTGGAGATGACGGGGTTGAACGACCCGTCGACGCCAAGTTTTACGACATGCAGATGATAAAGTGCTGCCATCCGGCCGTGGACTTGGTGTACTTCATTTACCAAAGCACAGGGCCATCCTTTCGCGGGAAGCACTTGGTAGACCTCGTTAAAGAGTACTACGCCGCGCTTTCAGAAACTCTCGAGGTACTGGGAAGCGAACCTCCGCCTTCACCTCTGGACGAATTCGTGTCCGAGGTGATAGGCAGATTCAGGCCCCTCGGTGTAATCGGCAAGGCTTTCTTCGCCCCCGTCAGCATGCTGAGAGACGATCCAGTGGTGTCGTCCTGTGGTGAGAACAGGACTGAGCAGGGCCTGGAGGACTTTTTCGAATCCGGAAACACCAGTCTTGTGCGAGATCGCTTCGTGCGTGATCCTGAATACAGGGAGAAGATTCAGGAAGTGGTGAGGGAATTCGTGGAAATGGCACTTCCCGATGGAATAGACTCGACGGATTCCTCTCCGCTTCTAGTACCTCGGCATGTTTGAACTGTGGTTTAAACAGCAAGGAAATTAAACAGTTCACCCAGACCATGATCCCTTCATGTATCTGAATGAGTCTTCAGTTTGAGAGTCGAGCATTCTGAGTGATACCTACGCTTTTGAAACGAGTACATATGAGATTTGTTGAGTATGGAACATTTTTTGACTCAAATTTTCTGTCTGGCAACAATGAGTACCCTCAGGGACAAAGAGAATTGATAGTATCATTCCTCTTTAATGTTACCATTGCATTTTTATAACAGAAAACAAATCACTGACCCACAGTAAGATACCTTCATACACCATACATGCCAAAACTTTCTATTCATCTTCAAATGATATGCTTACACCAATCCAATACTTTTTAATTGAGATCATGTAAATTCAACCTCTAATATATGCCCATGCAAAGTAAAACTTTTACATATTTCCTATTGAAGTCAATAAACAAATTCTTCCAAGGAACTGTAATCATACTCAAGATAATTGGGGGACATTCAAATGTTTTAAACCATTTTCCTGGATGAATACTTAGTACCAATTTTTCTAGGATTTCAGGAAAAATGTGTTTGTTGGACCTTACTTCACAGTGCCTTAACTATGGGCTGCTGCTTCAATCTCAATTAAGTCATGTTCACTTTCTACTAGATAAGCAATAATTATGTTATTGATCATATTTGTTAAATTTGTACTTTCCACTATACAATAAAATTGAGGCAATGGAAGCAGGTTAGTTTAGTAATTTTGAATCTCTTGTTGAATAACATTAAGCTTATATTAGTCAAGATGAGAGAAGAGCTCACCAATAAGTCAAATGGGTGTAGCCTTATAGTGCATAAAAAAAGTTTTTTCGATGTGTAGACTCATTGGCAGTACATTATTCCCAAAGTAGAAATAGTCCAAAGTTTATGGTACAAGCTTCCCATCCTAATGTCCTGAATTTGAATCCCAGAGCAGAAGAAATAATACTTGATTCGAAGTCCAGTACTAACTGGACAGAACTTCAATTTTATGACTCCACCGGTTAAGTGGGTATAAAACCATGGATCCCTTGGAGCTATTTGTTAAAATAGTAGGTAGGCTAATACCAATACCAGGTTTCTCTCCACCCAACTTCCAATAACCAGGTACTGAAGGCATAGGCGTATTGTCAGCTTTTTAACTGGGGTGGCGCAAGACCTACTGTGGGGTATGGAATACCCCCCAGGTAGAAGTGGGGTCCGGGGGGGGCTCCTAAATTAGGCATGATTAAAGAAGAATCAAGAAAGGGCCGTTCATAGTTAATCGTATGTTCCAATTGCTAGTAAATTATTGAGATTTTTACTTCAAAATTCTGGGGTGGCAAAATACTAGGTTGGACAATTCTGATGTGGCAACTGCCACTCCTGAATTACACCACTGACTTAAGGGTAGGTTAACAAGGATTCTGCGTGGCCTACTCAATTTAATGGCATAAATGACCACAGCTGTTGATCGCCTTCACAAGTTACCAATCAATCAGAGAAAAGAACTTGTCTCCCTACCCTGCTGTGAGTACCTTTCATGCAAGTATTAGGCAAGCTTTACCTTTAACAATCATAATGACCTTAATATACAAGACTGATTGGTTCATATTTGAACACTACAATATATTTTTCGCTAATTTGACACAGTTGTAAAAATTAAATAAAATTTCGATTTCTTTAACAAATTAATATTCACGTCTGCTTAGTCAATTATAAGTTTTTGCTGGAATGGGTGAAAGGATTGACAAAATTAAATTTATCATGAACCATATCTTTGTTCCAATATTTGATGTAATTTGTAATTTTGACATATTGGGCTTCTTAGATGGAATATTTATCCTCTGCTTTCTCCTGTCTAAAGCTCTTTCTTAACACTATTTCATTCTTTTACCTCAGCATGCATCCTATCTTTTCAACATGCTAAAAATTCCTAGGTATATGTATTTGTACTCTCTCCTCTTAATCTATCAAGCATCCTCCTCCCATCTATTGAGTAATTCAACACTACATATACTCTATTTGATTTCTCCACAAGTTTAATCTGTCTAGTAAATTAAATATCTTTTCCCATCTAAATATATATAAGACTTATTCATTGTAGATCAAGAACTTCTATACTGAAGAATCTCAAGGTCTATTTGATTTTATTCATCACTTCTTTACAGAAGATCCTCACAGCCCATTTCATTTTCATTGTTTTTATGCCTCAGTCTTATATGAGTGGTCTCAGTATGTTATGTACATAACAGGGACGTATTTATGACGTTAGAAGCCCTCGGCGGAATCTAGAACGAGGCCCCCAATGTTATAGTCTTGCAACCTGGCAGCTTGACGTAGGCTTTTCCTTGCATATAAATAAATACATAATGAGTACAAATATCTATCACTATTAATACTCTGCTTGAAGGTGCCAGGTTAATTACAACTATATTTACATTTTTTTCATTCAGTACACTGCAAATCCTGGTATGCCATAACTCTTGTGAGGTCCCCTGGGCTCGCAAGGCCCCTGGTGGCCACCGGGTATGCCATATGGTAAGTGCAGCCCTGGTACATTCAAATGAAATGCTTCCTTACTTCCATGTCAGTGTTCCTTGCTGTAAGTGGATTTCTCTAATAGAGTACTATCTCTGCTCACTACATACATATAAAATTATCTTTTTTCCTACTCTTTAAAAATGGTGATCCTTGTTTTCTTAGAGCTGTCATCCATTTCTCATAGTGACTGTGTCTTAATTATTTCTTCCACAATCCATTTCTAATTTTACATAAATCTTGGAGTAGCATTCTTCCTAGTTATTATGCAAGTACAGATTTCTTATCAGTAAGCTGAGGACATTGCCTAAAATGCCTATTTTTTCTTTTACTCAGGAAACTAATTTTATGAAGTTATAAGTTCATTTAGGATCATTTATGGCGAAATTAAAGTGATTTGTTACTGCCTAAAAATGCCTATTTTACCTGTTTATGCCTTTTTCTGCTGGTATCGCCTATTTAAGGGCCTGAAAAAGCAATATTCTTTTCAATGTCGCCAAAATTCTCTTTAGTGCCAAGCTTGTCTGTTATTTCAGTTCCTTTTTTAATCTATCAAGGTTGAAATAATGTCATTAAACATGCATAAAGAAAAAAAAACCCAAAGTATTATCATATAAAGAGTAGAAAAACAATTATGGTAATTTTACGTGATGCGTACATGCAATGATTTCAATTGCCAAAAACTTGTTTTTGAAGGAACCACTCAGTATTGCTGAGTGTAAAGGCAGATCAACTTCAGGCAGTATGCCTGAAGTTGATCTGCCTTCACAGTCAGTATTGATATTATGGGGAACATGGCTAAATACTGCATTATACTCTGCAGATAAAATCATTGAAATACGTGAAGTATGTGACAGAAATAATGTGCGCCTCCGATACATCAGTTCGAACATCTTTTTCACCCACTTAAAGGTCATTCCAAGCCAAGTGGTCTGGTCCCCGCTCGACCATCACTGATTTTAATGACATTTTGTAGGGACATTCACACATATCCCCAATAAGCATTTGTAAAGTTTTACATTCGCCGATGGTATACTTGCTGATGTATATTAATTTGTTTGGCCTAGTGCCGTAGCCTTCTTCAGTATGATTATGAGATTTCGGTAACTTTGAGGCATAGTATCTCGGGAGATATTTTGATAAGAGAAACAAAAATTGGCTATCATGTACAAAGTTTTGAGCTCTATTAAACAAAATAATAAAAATAACCATAAAATCGACCTCCTCCTAGAAAATTCAGGGTGAAACTGGCCCGAAAAATTGCGGATCGAAAAAAATTAAAATTTGGCTTTTTATATTTCAGGAAGTAAAGGTATAATCCACGTGAAACTTTGAGCATGTTAACATATCAATACATGGTTTATAAATATACTATTTCATCTTCCTAGTGATTTCCATTATTTTAAAAATAGAGTCAAAATTAGACACTTTTTGTAAAAACGCCAAAAATAGGGTATTTTCTCCCCGCTTTTACAAGAAAAGACACTGGAATTTCTCTTGGATCATTTTCATTATAAAGAGAATGATTTTAACCCTATAAAAAAGTATATAACTGGTTTTTCATCGCGGGCATATAAGGACCTAAAAATAGGGACAACGTTGAGGATGACATTTGTAAAAAAGACAAAAATAGGTTATTTTCTGCCTGCTCTTACAAAAGAAAGACCTTCTGGATACTCTTTAGAATCATTTTCATTTGAAAGAGCATGTTTGGAACCTCTTAAAAATGTAGACTTGGTTTTTCATCGCGAGCACATGCGGCTCTAAAAATATGAACAATGTTGAGAACGTTGCTATGGTGGCGCAAAATGCATTATGTTGTTTGTCGTCCTGTTTGTTTTATGTAGACATTGTTAGTATACTGCATTGGTTCATGGTGACATTGTCACTACCAGTTTAGGCATTTGAACCTGTACCCCCATCGCCGTAGGGATCGCACCCAATTTCCGTGCAATACCAGCCACGGGTGGGTTTCTTGGTTGAGGATCCAAAGCCTACAATTTGGTTTCTTCGACAAGGTTCCAAATCCTTGTGCGGGTATCTGTCTGGTTCCAAAGCCAAAGGTTAAGCCAAAGGTAAAGCCACCTGAAGATGGCGTTATAGTACGTCCAAACCTGGGTCGTGCAAATAAAATTATCATTAAAACTGATGATTTCAGGCCTGACCTCATGGAAATTATGGATATCCATGATGAGAAAACCACCTTTGTTAATTCCACAAACTTTCTTACGCTGGCATGACGCGCGTTTCACCACACTGTGGCATACGTAGGCACATGAGTATGCCACTGTGTGGTGAAACGCGCGGCGTGCCAGCGTAAGAAAGTTTGTGGAAATAACAAAGATGGTTTTCTCATCATGAAAATTATCATTGTGGAACCACAAAGTTTAAGTTTTTCATTTATACTAGGTTCCCAAGCCTAAAATTTCAAAGCCGAAGCTCGTATGGTTTTATTTTAGACTTGGGTAAGGAGACTATACTAGAGCCTTGGGTTAAGTCGTGGCCATGTGGTCGTTCTGTATTGACTTCGAGGTTTTTAACTTGTAAGTGATGCCATGTATTCATTTCTTGGAACATTCAAATTTCATCTTAATGAATCCGTTATTCCACTAGAGGTGCTTCTAGAATAGTGACAGCTGTTACTGGTATCGACAAACTCTTTGAAGCCAAAGTTAATAATTGAAATTTCTTCGATTTATCGGTTTCTTTAATTTTTGTTTTCATATCTTCGATTAAAGAATATTTTAAGCGCCTATTTTAAGTGCCTATTTTGAAATTTTTAGTGCCTATTTAGGCTGCCTATTTCTTCATTTTTAGGGGCCTAAATGTCCTCAGCTTACTTATCAGATATTTTTTCTGCCAAAATTGCTTTGTTTTCATCCAAGTGAAGCAAGGTAATTCATTCACCTTGCACATAAATTCCCATTTTCAATTTTCCTTCCATTGCTTTGGTATTATTCATTGACTACTTTTAAGGTAGCATGATGAGTTTAAAAATGAGATGGAATGTGGAGTAATGAGTTTAGGAGTGAAATGAAGCCCTTACAAATACAAGAAATCCACACCTACCTTCAATCAGAATATTGTACATGTAGGACATGAGCATTCAATAGCCAAATGAAAAAAATAGGTTACGTACCGCAGCATTTCCTGGTATGGAAACCACCAGATTTAATCTTTGGTGAATTAGGTATTAAAAAAAATATACCCACAAGGTTTTCATTTCAGTTGATTATTTACACAAATACTTGAAGGAGCATTCACAAGGATGGCTCAAGTTGTTGATGAAAACATACCAGTGTCTTTAATAAGCTCTCACTATTTACAAATAACAGCAACAACTATAAATACATAAACTGCTATGCACTTTCCTTTTCACTTCTACTTTCAGATGATCCATCTGCTGAGGCACGTTCCTCGTACTTAATTTTGATTTCTCGCATTAGATATGGTATTTTCTCATTGTCAGGTAGTCCATTCCACAAAGAATAAGACAATGGTATGACACTACAATTTAGAGCCTCCAAGGTTTTTATCATAAGAGATGGTGGGCCTTTCAGCCTCTGACAATTAGATGAATAACAAGATGGTGACATTACCAAAATAGCAAGCCTGAAAATAAAATTAAGGGGCATTAGTGAGCACACAGCAACAAACTAAAAATGTAATATTACTTACTGAACTAAATTTCAAACATTATGAGCTTTAAAGTTTAAAAAGCCACTAACACTTTACCGCATAACAAATATACATGACTACCTATGCAATATGTGTTTCAATTAAAAAAATTACATAATTCCCTAAATTAGCAAAAAGCTCTTGTCAGACTTAAGTTTTTATTTGACTAGGAATCAATTGAGAGTGGTATATATATCCTTACTTTTATTAAAAAGAACACTTTTGTGGAGTAGCATATTAAAGGAGGAAACTAAACATGACAAAAGAATCTAGCACGAATTTAAATTAATTTCCAGTTGAATCATTTGAATCCCCAATAAATTGTTCATGACATTCAGCTGCCATCTTTAGTCTCCCAAAATTTTGTATATAGACCCTCCCACATTGAGATGGGTGGATACGGTTTTGATGGATTGATTAGGGGTCAATGGAAAAAAGGTCATTAAAAATCACAAAATATCTAAATTTTATTGCATTATATGTATTTTATATGTCAATGAATTATGTGCCAATGAACATGGACTTTTGATTATTAAATATTTTTCAATTAAAATTTAAAATAAGGCCAGATCGCCAATATGCTCCTTTAGTTTCAGTTTAAAACATGGCATTTCATACACTTTTCGATAAATAATAACCACTAAAATAATCAATCTACAAATTACTTATGCATCTTTTTTGCCAGTCCTATTATAATTACACAACAGTGAAAATGAGGGGTCAATAAAACAGTGAGACATTCTTGGAAGGTGTCAATGGTCAAAGTTAGGGGACCCCTCATCTAGACATTACCTCTTGGGTCAATTTAGTAAAAGCCACAGAAAATGTTTTGACTTTCATAAAGCAATTCATTCCTTAATGGTAAAAAACACCCTACTTTTCACTTAAGAAAGGCATATGCATACAAAATTACTATTATTTTATACACACCAGAAATGAAAGATCATTATTCAAAGAAAGAGAAAAGCCTTATTTTATGAAACACATATTAATTAAGGTAATCACAGTTTCTTACTCAGATCGAAATATAAGGCATACTAACCAACATGGATATATTTTAGTACAAACTTGAATAGAGCGAAGGCTCTAGGGAAAAACTCCTCCTCGCACTAAACACGGCATGACTGCACGTAATTTGAACAGTTGTGGAATATACCATCCTTACAGTTTAATGCTATTTCAAGCTTTGTACGCCATTCAACTAGGAGAATGAATTTCTGAAGTCTTAAGCATTACACTCCAATTCTTTTTAATACTTCTTCCAAAGTCTTCCAAAATCACAATGGACATATAAGTAGAAATCAACGAAATAGGTATTCTTCAACACTTACAGAAAGCTGTCAGATGGTGTATTTAAATCTTCAATGAAGCAATCTTTGGATGGATGCAAATTTAAAGCCACAGGGTATCCTCCTTTGCGCATCACAATTACATGGTCTGAAAAAAAATATGAACTTGTTATTAAACTATAAATGGTGTGCTCACCTGCGTCATGCACAGATAACTTACAAAGATGAGCAAACCTAAGCACAGTCCTCATTCTGAGGCTAATCCTCACTCTGCAACTCTAGCTGATGAGTACAGTCAGCTATGCCAAGGATTTTGACTATGGATCCTTAGAAAAGCTTCATATTCACATCATGTCACAAATTGTAGTTCTCATTAGAAAAAAATGCCTTTTCATCCAAATTTGAGAAGTTTATAGAATGAATTACTGTATTTGCACGAATCTAAGATGAACCCAATTCTAAGAAGACCCCCCTCTTTTGGAAATCCACCATGGGATAAAAGTAAAAGATTTTGCTTCTGATTGTAAGACGAACCCACTTTTCTTCGGAGGCCCAAAAATTTTCTTAGATTCGTGCAACTAAGGTATGTACTATGGCCATCATCATTCATAACAATAGTAATGGAAACTAATTTGTTCTGACATTACTTTGAGTGATCAAGCATTTAAACAAGAACACTCTCCGTGTGAAGACAGTACAATAACAAGCACTGCATTAACTGATACTAAGAGGCTTAGTTAGGATTTTTCTCTTTTCATACACCCACAATGAGTTCTTAACGAGTTCCTAAAAGTATACATTTCCTGAGAATTTTTTAACTATACAGATTTCCTTTCTTCTATTCTTCGAGAGTAGTCATTAAATTGCCATGAACACTCCTGTGTCATCATTAAAGAAATGGTAAACAAAAGAATTAAATGAATTTTACTAAACCAAATAGCAGTTGACTTTAAATGGCATGACTTGTACAGTGTCTTTGTTTTCATCTGGCTCTCCAGTTTTGATGGTGTACAGGGTAGAGCTCAGTAAAAGTGCCAAAAACCTCACTCAAACTCAATTTGCCTCTCCAAGCTAAGCAAGCCAGGCAGATTAGATTCCAGCCTGGACCAAGCAAACAAAGCACAGGGCCGTAGCCAGGGGGGTGGGGCAGGGGGGCATCGCCCCTCCTATCATTTCTTTTGCCCGACCTAGCTTTAAGAGATTTTTTTAAAGAGCCAAACGTCTCCTTTTAGTAATCTGCTTTACAGAGGTGAGCTTCAAGAGTCGAACAATAACCTAAAATACTCCATCTAAAATTAGGACTTCAAATAGTAACCTAGAAAATATCAAATAAATTTACAATGTTAACTTTCCCAAGCCTTTATTATCGAGTGTCGGAGATTTGCGGCACGTTTGCCTCTCCTGAAGACATGACCTGGCTACGGCCCTGGGGAAGCAGGATCCTCCTCTGCCAAATGCATACTCAAAAAACCACCCCATGCGACGACTCATAAGCAAACCCCTCTAGTCTTATACCTTACTCAGTTGCTTTGAAATTCATATCACAAATTACTGTCCTGAACCATAGAGTTTATTAAATGGCATCTTTTGGGTAAGAGTTTTCACTTATTTTAGGAAAAGGCAAAGAAAATCTGATGCTACATTAATTGTAATAGGTCCCACATTTGTTATTTTCTGTTCTGTAACATTAACGAGAAAAAATATTTTTTCTTTGCATGGAAATTCAAAATAAAAAGGATTAAGAATTGGGACTAGAGATAAGATAATCAAAATTAAGGCAAGGAGTTATTCAATTGATTAAAAGGATAAGTTAACTTACCAGTAAGATAATAGCTACATTTTACTAGAAATGTTCAACTGCCTGAGGATTATTCTTACTCTTTGTATTGGTCATTACTCTTCATAAATCGCAACTGAAATTAATGAATCATCAGCGTTTTCATGGAAGACACTCATTCAGTGACTGGAAACTATTATGTCAACCATGTCCGACGATATGTGGTGGAATAGCATTTCGAAAATGAAAATCAATACTGTCCACTTTATTTTACATTAACAACACATGTTTCGGCATAGTACATAATCAGGAACAATGACCAAATTTAAAAATTGTTGAAAGTTGTTTGAAAGAAGAAAGAAATTGTTGAAAGTTTAAAAGTTGAAAAATTTATTTTGAATAACACTCCCCCATCCTAGATCTGTCCTACCATTTGACCAGAACCTGAAAATGTAACATCACCCCACCTCATCCCCGCAACCCTCCTTCCTCTCCCCAGTCCCCAAGACAAACTCCAGTTGAAGGGAGACAACAAATAACCTGAATTACCCTACCATTGTCTTTACCTGCATTCATCCTTCCTTCCCCTCTCAATTTCCCAAACATTCTTCCCCCTTCCATTGAAAAATATGTATAAATACCCATGTCAAACTTGAATTTAGTTATTGTACCTGGTGATGGTTATGCCCTATGCCAAAACAAATGCCGTTAACGTAAAATAAAGTGGACTACTATGCATAGGTATAGCAAAACTTGTTGGCACTCACTATGGTAGAATCAGAGATCACTCAGGGTAAATCGAGCATTGAAGAGTGGGCAAAGGTACCGAAGGACTGCCGGAGTGGCATCTGGAGGAAGACTCGGCCACTTTATCCCACTTCACTTGCATGCTTTCCTCTTCCAAAAGTCATACTCCTAACAAGCGAGTGCCACCAAGTTTCGCAACACCTATACATATATATATATCTATTGATTTTCATTTTAGAAATATTATTCCCACACCACTCTGTGATATCATCCTCTCCTTGTGAGGTCTTCTACTTATTTTCCCTACACTTGTGGAGATGTTAAACAGAATAAACACAGCCGGCCCCAGTGGCGGCGGGGTTAAGTCCTCGCCTGCTAATCTGAGGGTCGCGGGTTCGAATCCCGCCTGGGTCGGTTTTTCACTTGCCCAGGGCATGGATGTTTGTCAAGTTCTGGTGGTTCGGCCCCTGAAAAACCTGATGACAAGCCAATGGCTTATCAGGATTTCAGGGGCATACTGACCACCAGAATCGTCGGGGAGCAAAAAAAAAAAAAAAAAATTACTCCTATATCTAGGGATAGGAAAATTTCGCGATCGCGAATTTCGCGGATTTAGACACAAATTTCCTAGGAGTGGTAGTTAGTTACAACATACTCCATACCTACTGGGGAAATGACTTTTGAACTCGTGCCCCAAAACGCGAATTTTCATTATTTTTGAGAAAATGGTTGAAGTGCATTTCAAACGCAAGAAAAACATTAAAATTGCAAGCAAATGTTCTCAATTCGATTTAAACGAACTCGCGTGAAAATATTCCTGAGGTATGCATAAGTTTGCAGTTCATCGTAGCATAACCAGTGTTACGATAACAATCGCGGGAGGATGACATCGGGTGCTTTCGATTTACGGCGCTAACCGGCAATACACAGCTCGTCACGCCGCGGTGCTTCCTATTTACAATTAGTGGAATAACCATCTATCAGCATCTATGATCGGTGGCTCTCCGCTCCGAGGTGAGTCGAACAAAGGAAAAGCAATATGCGCATTTATTCTAAGTAATCTGCTCCAGCAGGGTTTCTCAAACTTTTCCTGCGATGGAACACTTCGTAAATCCTGAAATTTTAACGGAACACCTTGTGGACTTCCCATATATTAACACGTTCGCGGCGAACGTGAAATTGCCGTTTTTTCCCCTTGGGCGAACGTGAAATTTGCCGTTTTTTTGCCGCGGGCGTCAATTTTCATTTAAATGAAATCGATCCATTAGTGTTTTTCATTAATGTACATTACTTTGGTAAGATTTAAAGTGATGAATTTCAACAAATTTTGGAAAACCGATGCGCCAATATCGAGTAATTAATTAATCCCCTTTGGTGTATGCAACCACTGCTTACGCGTAGAATTTTTTTCGAAAAAATGAAATCGTTCAATTAATGTTTTTCATTAATGTACATTACTTGTGTGCGATTTAAAATGATGAATTTCAACAAATTTTAATAACTGATGCGCCAATATCGAGTAATTAATTAATTCCCTTGGGTGTATGCAACCACTGCTTACGCGTTGAATTTTCTTCGATATATGTTTACGTTCACCTAAAATACCTTAAAAATATACAAATGAGCAGTGTTTTTAGACATGGAAATTGATGCAGCACGAAAGCATTCAGTGTTACATCGTTTTTAGCAACTGCTTCGAATTTTTCTTCCAGAGCCTTCACTAAACCCTTCCTCTTTCGCTACGATGCCTTCTTTGGTTTTATGGCTTTGAGAACAAAATGCAGCGGTAGGACAACTTGGTCTTATCTATGAAAGGACTAAACTGTCCTCCCGCTGCCATTGGTAAAGGGTCTAAAGTGCATACTTGCAGACGCTCGTGAAAACGATTATCTCAAGCACCCACCAGGAAAACCTCTACCCTTGTGACGCTGGTGACCACTGGTGACCGACACGACGGCTCAGTCCAGGGATTATGCCAGGGTTGCCTTTTCTTGGGATTTCCTAGAGGCTGGCGACCAGCCTCTCCGCACGTGTCCCACCCTTAGCGTAGACCTAGTTTTTGGCCATATCCGTCAAATGACTGACTGCTTATTTTCCAGTGACAACTGTTAAGTATCCTAGTTTTATTCCTGGTTTCTGTGTTTTCAAGTAATTTTGACCAGTTATTGAGATGCCGAATGCAAAATTAAGCGCAAGAGACCGGGCTTTCTAGTATCAAAAAGATGGATTTTATTGTATCGATAAAAGTACGGTCATGTACATATTCTACAATTGTCAGGTTGCTTGGGAAAGACTCAATTGGAAAAATTTAAAATCTTCGAAGAATGTAACTGCAGCAAACTTTCACAAGGATGGAAATTTTCTAAAGTTACATGTCAATACACAAAATGTATTAAATTTAATTTTTAATTTAGTGCCACTTTTCCAAGTTCCGCCACCGAGGTGATTGTCTTCAGTCATTACATGGCTAGAAGGGAAAGTGTCGCATAATAGCCCAGATCATATTGGGTATAGTATAAGTGACCCTTTTCTAGACTTAGAAATAATCTGTATTTTATGTGTATATATATATATAAATTTGTGGTCACCGTGAAAACACCGAAATGTCTTGTTGAAAGTACCGAATTCCTAATTTCAAAGTACCGCTTTTCTCCCTCTCAAACCACCAAAAAATTCCTATCCCTACCAATATCTATTTCAACACAATGTTAACTGTGGTGCACGCAACCTCTCCCAAGAGCAAAATCTTTTTCCTGGAGATGCAAATTAGAACAAAGTCAGCCCAGTGGCCACTTCTGCCTTTTCTTGTCGCAGCAGGTACTGTCTTCATTTCAACTTCATTATATCATCCTTGGAAAAAAGCTGATACACTCTTCCACTGAACAAAAGCATTTTACCTAGAAAGGAGCAAGGCTTACATGTAATCTATACACATCTATTTGTATTGTATTCACCTTCACCTCAGCCTGCATTTCTCATCCTTCACTCACATCTTACGTGTTTGAGTTTCCCCTCATCCCAAGACAATAAATTCTCCTGATAGCCATCAGGTTTTCGACCACATGAAAACAGTATGATCATGTCACCTCGAGTATAGCCATGCTCAGCAAGCTCAAAACTGGCAATTTCACTGAAAGGTTCACGGTATCATACCCACACGAATTAACCCATTTCTCAAGCCATGTTTGCCCTGCTGCTGCTATGTCCATAAAACAACTTTGATAGGAATGTTCAGGCTCGAGCTTGAAATGTTCTAGTACACAGTGACAGCTCATTTTAGCATCACAGAGAAAAACACAAAGTTTTGATCCGCAGATGGAAAGAATAAAAATCCAGATTTAGGAGACTCACTACTAACCAATAAAGTGCCCAAGATGAGTGTGCAGACCCTGATGAACATATGCTGCCCCTCCTAAACCCTTCTCCAAAGCACCTTGAAGGACAAACTGCTCCACATTGCTTCCATTGAGTTTAGCTGCAGCAGCAATTATCTTTTCAGGAGCATATGGACCAACATATGATGGATACAAAGTTTTCACTGCCTGATGTAACAGTAACAGCTGCAGCTGGTCTATTAAATTGTAATCTGAAAAGAAAGATAGTCCAACCAAAATTCAAACTTCTGGAAGATATGATAGACATGAAATTTGGTCATCCAATCAGGAGTACCAAATTCAACTAACACTTCTGGCACATCATTCTGTTGAAGTGCTTTAATCTAAAATGTTGTCGCAATAATATGTGAATATACAAGTAAAGCAGACCTATTTTGAAATGAACAACTCAAATCTGTTTTTGTAAATTGATTTGGTTCCTTCATGAACCAAATCCCCTTAAACCAACTAAGTTCCATAAAAGAAGAGAAAGGGGATAGCAAGCAACTTGCAAGAACATAATTCCAGCAAATGTCAACTGATGGGATAAGAAATATAAATATCAAGATTCTTATTGTCCAAATATGAAGTTAAAAGATTAATTACATTAAGTTTGCACTATAAAATATAACATAATATGGTTGCTAACTCTGGCTCAAAATCACTATTTCATCCTCCAAGTCAATACATGGACACTAAAAATTAATTTTCTCCATTTCTTTTCTTTTTTCTAAATCATTCACTTAAAAATAAAAATTAAGGTAACCCAATGTTTCGCCCCAATCCATGGAGTTACCCACATCATTGGAAATTCAATCAACAACTTGACTCAAAGAGAATGGTTAGTTGAATCAGCCAGGTTTTGGGTCTAGGGGGTGCAGAAAATGTTTAGGGGGCACCGACTCATAACTAACCAGTTTACAAAACTTTACCAATTTTGGTGATGCAATAGGCGGATGGGTTTGTAAAAAATATGACAATTGACAACGTATTATACACATTTATGTGTACGTATTTGGGAGTGGAAAAATTCACAGATAGACACAGGGGCACTATAACATGGGGCTCATCATGGGGGAACAGAACATGGGGGGCATTTGCCCCACCTGCCCCTCCCCAATGCAATTCTTAGCAAATATTCTCCATCCCTTATCAGTAATAGAGATAAATATGGTTTTACGCAGATGATATGCAGAAATATTGACCTAAAAAAAGTCACCTTATGTAGTGACTTGACTATAAGTCGAAGTTAGGTTTTCGTTGACCGAAAAAGGAAGAAATGTTTTGACATACTCTAGAGTATATACAGTATGCTAATTTTTGTCATTCGCAGCAGTTTATCCTTTGTCAGAGGACTTGTCGGAGTCTTTTTCTTAAAAATAAAATCACACTGATGATATCAGAGGCCTCAGTTAACACAATGAGAAATCTAATAGTGACCTTATGTTGATTAAAAATAATTTATAACAACCATTTCACTTACCTCTGGACAGGAACTTTTTCAGAAATTCTTCCTGGAATATTCGCTGAAGAAGAGCAGTAGAAAAGCACCCTAATGAAGCCAGCTCCATGGAAAACTTCAACCATGGTAGTTCCAGCTTCCCCTATAAGACATTGTTGCAATAAAAAAAGTCACACAGCAAAAACTCAAGCCTAAGAAACATGCTTTTCCACTGCAATGACCTTGTTGTAGAGTCAAAATATGTTGTGAAACAACTGGGGAGGAATCCATCTCTATCATTGACATACACTGTCAGTAGCCACCAGCACACCCGTCAGGAAGCATAATGATATCATTCATGAGTTTCTGTAAGTCGTCTTTGTACTGTCGGATTCAAAAGTAATGCATAAAATTGAGCGGTGCCACTTTCGCTGCAGTTTTAAAATAAGCTTTCCATCTATTCTACAAATCCCATGACCAATGCCCAATTCATATAGTATAAATAACCAAAATTTATAAGGAGTATACATAGAAATTGCCATGAGAAAAATTTGGCCTTGACCAGGAATCAAACCACGGACCTTTTAGCTTGCCAGGCCAATTTCAAGTCAACTATGATACCCATGCTTCCCAACTCTAGTGGCAATTAGGAAGCCACAGTATCATACTGGTCTGGGCAATGGCCCGCTAAGCCAAAGGTCCATGGTCGATCTCCGGTCCAGGCAGATGTTTTCTTGTGACAATTTCCATTTTAAATTTCACTGATCGATTTACACAATGAATTGAAAAGAATATTCCATGTCTAGCCATGCATATTTCTGGAACAAGTCTTCCTCAGGAAATATTACCCACGTTATATTCACGCATTTCAGAACCATCTTGGCTGTCTTTTGCCCAAGCAATTTTTATTTGTGGAAATATTCTTTCCAATTCAATGCACAAGTCAATAAATTGAATTTAAAATTGTGATTGCTCCATCCACAGAAACATATTCCCTGTGAAGTTTTGTTATTAACATATTAATTGGGAATTGGTCACGGGAATTGTAGAGTAGAGAGAGAGAGCTTATTTTCAAACGGCTGTGAAAATGGCACCGCTTGATTTTATGCAATACTTTTCAGTCTGACTGTACATGTTGTATGAAAAATTATGGGTATTTTGTTGTGGTTCTCTTTTGGTTGTAAATTTTGCAAGGGGAGAAGAAACACTTTAACCACTGTGTCCTAGTGTTTATATCAAATATTTTATCAGTCACCACATCTACAGAATTTAGTTTCAAAAATGTCCTTCATAAGTGAAAACCTGTGAATTCATTTCAGAGTTTATTTTTTTGGGAAAGGCAACATATATTTTTCAAAGCAAATTCACCACCTTGAACAATTTATTGACAGTAGACACAAGCTGCTAGGGAAGACAATGCAATGAAAAGTGAATCTTGCCACTGAACAGTTCCCAAGAAAAGAGTCTGGTGGCCCACTGATTAGAGCACCAATGGGTAAAACTGAGTACATGCAAGACTTTTTCTTTTTTTTCTTGAAATGCTTAATTATCATTGGAAAGTGCTCAATTTGGGGGTGCAGGGAGTTGTTTGGGGATTGGGGAACTTAAGGCCGGAGTGACATATCCTGGGAAAATCCAATGGTGTGAAAGGTTACAAGTTAGGAAGTTAAAATATGAATTCATGAAAAATCAGTCTCTTTGACACTTAAACAATGAAAAAAATGGACCCAACACACAATTCTAATTCTATGCAATACTTTAAACCAATGGTTCACAAAGTGTAATTTTTGCATCCAAGAAGGATTTAAGTCTCTCATTGATTGTGCAGTTACAAACAAAAACAAACAAACATTAGCATAAAAACCATAAGTCACCTAATTTTCACCTCACTCCATCCATACAGACAATCAAGCATATTAAAAGGTTCAATCTTTCTGACTTAAGAACTTACACAGTGAATGTGTTCATTTTTTAGAATGGCCTCTTCAATAATATCCCAGTTCTTTGGTTTGTAATAAGCCTGAGAAAATCCATTAACCAGGCAAATAAGTAATCCAGCTGATGCATTTTCCACTGTTTGGGGAGAAGCCTCCACATTTTTTGCAACATAATCTAATAATCCAATGTTTACATGGCCCTGAAAAAAAAATAAAAAAGTATCTCACAGAAAATATATCCAAGAATTATTCTGACTTCATTATACAGAATATTCTTCACATGCCACAGGGCTCTTAAAGGTCAGACCCATGTAAATACACCAAGGAACTCGTTCCTTTAAATTTATGAATTTACAATTACTGTGAGGCTTATATCAAAGGAATGTAGCATTTTATGTTATGTATTTGAAGAATTCCATTGTGCTTGCTGTATTTTTTGTGTTTGTACAAGAATAGCTGTGACCAAGTAGTCTACATACATGAGTCTCCAGTAGATGGCAGAAATTGCATATTTCTGCTGTCATTTTGCCCATTTATTAATGGTTTCTAAGACTGCCCAAACCATGGCACTGAATAATGGAGCAATCTATTCATTCCTGATTTTTCCATTGTGGCTAATGGAAGAGCCTGTGTGCGATCAGCTTTGCTAATTAGTGGTGGTTTTCAAGGCGGAATTTATATGTTTTCAATATTTTTATGTATGTTCCGTTGCACCCAGGTGCAACGGAGGTTATGATCAGACCAAGAAGGAAAATAAGGAGTTGGGGTTACAGAACCGAAGCCTCTTCAAAACGAAGAAATTGTATCTGGCACTACCATTTGTTCTCAACAAATCATTGTAGCATAATGCAGTTCAGCCTTACTCCTTGGAATTGTTAATTCAAACTTAACTTTCACTCCTGTAATATATTTAGTAGCTGTAGTCGCCTTCCCTCACTACTTAATGTTTCAAATGTTATCACTCCATCGTTATTATTTTGAGTTATCATCTCTTTTAAACTTCTGAATGACATACCTCTGCGCCCAGGAATCTTTGAACAAATACATTTTAGTTTCTCCCTATCCCTTCCGGGGCATTGATGACTGGAATAATAGCACTTGCAAAAATTTGAATAAGATATCGTATCCAAGTTTCTGGTTACCAGTAGAAGAATAGCTTCTGGTTATGTAACAGTCCCTGGATATAGTCATTCAAGCCTTGATTTACTTAAGTGTAATTTTATTAGAGAGTTTATACATAGTGTATGGATAAAAAATTTCATTCATATTGTATAGGCATAAGCCGTATTTTTTTATTATCCACTTTTCTGAACCACCTCCAAAGTTTTGGGTTATCACATTAATGTTATCTGGAGATAATGTAGTTGTGCAAAGCAACTATGGTTTGATATTCGTCTGCCGCTCTATGACAGCCATTAAAACAGTATGCCTTATGTGAAGCTGTATACCTGTCCGTAAAACACCTACATTCTAGGTTTTAAGGTATATGAAATCGATGTAATTACAAGTAGAATGACAACTCTAAGGGCAGGCTTCCGTGTCAAAAGTTACTTGTATGTACAAGATGATTTGAGATGTGGGTTTGAAGGATGGAGAGGGCACGCAGGGTGGCGAGGAAGACAAACGAGGTAATGGGTGTGGCTGGAGAGAAGAGGAAGCCCGAGGTAGGGGTTCAGGGAAGGCAGAAGGGATAGATGGAAAAGAAAGGAAGAGGACAGGATTTCTGGACAAAATAAGAAGAGGTAGACGATATGAGGAATTTAAGAGAGATTTGATGGTGAGCCATCTATACGAGAGAAAGTGAGATGACGTCCCAGATTTTTGGGATGTTAGAGTAAAGACAGTCCAAAATCCTACCTATTAGCTCGTAGAGTACCCAAAGGAAATATTCATGGAAAACTGAGCCAACACACACACATGAATGACTTTTATAAAATTCATTTTTTTGATACTAACCATTCTTGTTAACTTCTTCAGAGCCCATATAGCTTGGACCAATCCAATATCACACCTAATGATATAATTAACATAGGCATCTACAAAATCCTCATTATAGAAGTTAAAGTATCCTTTTGAGCATGCTCGGGATAATCCTGCTGTTATGGCATCCAATTCATATTTTGAACAATGATGAAAAGAATTGGATATAACCTGAAATTTCAAGAAAGAAATAATCATAGTTTCATCGCAATAAAAAGACATACATATATGTATACATATATTGATGATGAAAGTCCAGAAATAAAATACCTGATGACTATCACCAAATGCCACTGTAATTCCTTAATTATACTTGATCAATCTAGGACAATTTATCTTTGACAAATTTCTCATATGTATTAGTTGATCACCATGTTAAGGTCCATTTTAGTAACAAAACAGAAATGTAAAAGGCAAATGTTAAGAATTTTTGGTTTTTCAAATATAAGTACAATAGAGAGAGTTCAGGAAAATAATGGCATCCCAATTACATTGATTGAAATTTTCCCCAAGCCTGGCAAACATGATCATACATCTACATAGTTTCTGACAAAGACTTTTGTGGCATTCAGGTTTGCAGTTTGACAGGTTTTTGGGTTCATTCTCATGAACGAAACACAATTATGTCAACACAGTCAGAACCCAATGATTACATATCTTTCATCAGTTTTCTTAAAGAAACTCAGGGAATAAAACACAAGAACAAACTCTGGAACTAAGATTGCTCAAAAATGTATGCATTCACCAAAGATGGCATTTTATTTCCCATTTTTTTGCTTATAACAAATATAGGAGAAATTTCATATTTAAATATATTTTTACTCTCCATAAATATTAGTTCTTATTAGAATGAGAGTGATTAACTTCTCTTACCTCAAGGCAGCGAGAAATAAGACTGTTCTTGACAGAAAACGAAAGAACTTTGTCAGTACAGAGTGAGCTTATTATGCTCTGAGCTGCCCTCACTTCAATCTCTTCCAGGGTTTTTGGCTTCGTGAGTGCTTGGAGCAGTTTCTGAACACAGTCCTTGGAAAGCTTCCTCTTTGATGCATATGACAGCAAATCAGCTAAATACGCAGGTGATGTGTCTTCATCTCCAATCTTAAGATTATAAGACAAATTTGAAATTATTAACAAAGACAAACAAGGAAAGAGTACTGGAATCTTATGTTATTATTGATCCTTTTGCTGCCAGCTCAAAAGCTGTTACTGGCCAGTATGTAGGTGGGTATTTTTATGCGTACAAAAAACATAAATTTGTATTCACTATCATCGAAATTCAATTAAAATGCACTATTTTTCTCTGTTTAGAGTAAATGAATTTTATGGTCCAGTCAGGAAGAAAATGTTTTGGAGAAATGTAGAAAAGTGAGGTATATGAGAGAAATGGCAAAGGAA
Source organism: Pyrrhosoma nymphula (assembly GCA_963573305.1). Classification (NCBI taxonomy): domain Eukaryota; kingdom Metazoa; phylum Arthropoda; class Insecta; order Odonata; family Coenagrionidae; genus Pyrrhosoma; species Pyrrhosoma nymphula. The sequence goes on from OY754338.1 coordinate 87,364,864, forward strand.
AGTGAAAGGAATGCCCATTAAAGGAATGTAAGAAAGAAAGATGTGAGATACTTATTGTTAGTTTTCAAGAAAATAAAATTTGAAAATTACCAAATTTGCGAATTTTTGGTGATATTTTGACGCCATATTCTGAGATTCTTTAAGTCCAGGTGGAGGGATATGGACTAATATCATGTCTAAAATATGCCCGCCCCCCCCCCCCCCCCCCCCCCCCCCAAACAAGGTTGCGAGCCTTTGGAGAGAAACAGGGGTGCTAGGGTGGGATGGTATGCGGCCTCGAAATGGCCACTTTTGAATGGGAAAAAGGAATTTATCGGTGTAGAGAAGAATAAAATGCAGTTTTAAGTAAAGGGGAGGATGGTGAAATAGATTTATCAGAGATGAAAAATTGGGAAAGTGAGAAAATGGGCATAAGGAGGTTAAAGGAGATGGCCATTTATGAAGAAAATCCCCCAAGTGGGTTTCTAATTGTAGGGTGGTGTAGTTGTAGTGCAGTCAATGTTTTAGCGTCTTGTTTTTAAGAAAAAATCTCCCGAGTGGGTTGGTAATATGAGGGTGGTGTAGTTGTAGTGTGATCAATATTGTAGCATATTTTTTTGAAGAAAAAATTCCCTGAGTTGTTTGGTGATTGGAGGGGGCTGCTGTTGAAGTGTCGTCAATGTTGTAGCGTATTTTTTTAAAGAATAAAATCCCCTGAGCGAGTTGGTGATATGAGAGTGGTGTTGTTGTAGTGTCATCAAAGTTGTAGCATATATTTTGAAAGAAAAAATCCCCCGAAGGTAGTTGGCGATATGAGGGTGTTGTAGTTGTAGTGTCATCAATGTTGTAGCGTATTTTTTTAAAGAATAAAATCCCCCAAGGGGGTTGGTGATTGGAGTTACCCCATCGTAAAGTGGGGATAGTAAAAGTTGAAGGCGGGAAAAGTCATGGGTGATGTGTGTGAAGCAAAGATGAATAACTGCTTGACTGCTGCGTCAACTCGAGGAACTAGGAGGAAAATATCAGGTTTTCGAATATGGCGTCGAGAAATAGATGCACTTCACAGGTTTAAGTGAATGGTTTAAGAAAGGAAAAGGGTTTATGAAGAAAATGAAAGATTGGAATAACTGCGCATATGTAGCATATCAAAATATGTTTAGTATGTGGTTGAAGGTGATAGGAAAGCAGGTGAATTGGAGGAATTCACAGACTGGACGTTTCGATACCAATACCCAAATGCTTATTACTACAACAGCCTAAGAGGTTTCCCCATCCTTCCAAAACCCAAACTGCTTGCTGGATTTTACATACACATGGCACAGCTTTCTAGCCACGATTATTCCTCACTAACTCTACAAATGATTAATAAACATCGTTCACAAGTAACAAAATATTAGGAGAATATTCTGGAAAATTTGACTCTATGTCAGTCCAAGTTTTGGAAAGTAGTAAGGTCTAAATAGCAACATTAGTTCATTAATATCCATTGTTGAAAAGGCGTAAATTGTAAAGAAAACAGCTTTCACCACTCAATAAAGAGAGATCAATAAATGCTGAAAAATCATTCATCAATATCCTACCACAGTATGAAGCTTTGCTTCAAATATTAAAGGCAGAGCTATCCTCAAGGCTTCAAGCAAAGGACTCCGCTGCATCTTCTCCAACAGAGAATCAACAAACACTATTTGTCCAGGAACTAAATCATTCACTCTATGCCTTATAAGCTGAAGCAGAATTTGTACTATTGGGCTAGTAGTTGGCACACCAATTTGAACCATTGCCTGAAGGATAAAATGGTAGTTGTTAACATTTTTATATACAATAATATGACTCAAAACCTAATAAATGTAATTGAACCTTGAGCACTCCGATAGTTTCGTGGAGGGCAAGAGCCCTGGAATGGACCTTAAGTCTCTGACTTAGTTTAACAAATTCTGGGCTGTGAATGATTTCTTGTTTAACCTTCAAGGATCTGAAAGGAAACCATAGAGGATAAAGTTAAAAGTGAAAACGGAATATTTTCATTCTTCAAGGCTAATCTAAGAAATGAAAACTGACGCTTCTCTTTTCTGTAGAGATCCCAAGGATAGAAGGGCTTCTAATACATGGCTTTGATTCATTATCGAATGATGAGAGCCCACCAATTTCAAGATCTGCTCTCCAGATGAAGCTGACCTCAGTTTATCCAGCAGAAGGTCGCGTGCAGGAGTAGGAACAGGCGCTCTAACACCATCTACAAAGTGAAGTATTTTTGCATAAAAAATATGCCTACCGCTATACCCATTTGTGTGAACTGTAGCTTACCTGACGTTCCAGAGTAATTTGAAAGAAACTTTATCCCCCGGTTTGTTAAGCCCGAATCCACCACTGCAATGCATGGTAATTGTTTCCTTAACACAGGCGAAATTAAATAAGAAATAATCCGGTTAGCCGCCATCATGGTTTCGGATATTTTATTTAAACACAACGTATTCCGATGATCATAGTCTTAACTGATGAAAAATATGAAATAATCCGTACCCGGGCGACCCAGACTGAATTACAGTTGACGTATTACGTTCGGTAGTTGTTTTCAAAGTATGAAAGCGCGGTTAATTCGAGAAGGGTATGGATCGAGGGATTTAAAATGTTCATATGAAATTCAACCAAGTGACACTTCGATAGCAATACCAGTTACAGATAGTTAATAAATATATACAATACTTTCGTGTATGTGGTGGTTCCCCTCATTCAAATATATATGCATGGATGCATTTATTATGTTTATCATGGTGCTTGGTGGTGTTTTGGTTCGCATGGTTCGAATCGTTCCTCACTTGTCTCTTTTTTACGACGCATGCATAATACGACCGTGTTTACGATCACAAACATTTTTCTTGGTGGAAAATGAGTTGCGTTTTCAAGACGTAGAGTACCATCTGCGATATACCACTTGTAAAATTAAGTGAGGTGCAATGGATAATATTTGCTTTTGCAAAATACCCTTGGAAAATTCTCCTGGAGAATCTATCCCTGTCTACTCAACTTGGGCTGATAAAAGCTTCTCAGTGAACCTTTATCACAAAGACAGGGCATGGCATAAGTCCGTACGTTGAGCAAATGTAAAGGAACTAATATTCGTTTTGTAAATTGTGATTTTATATCAAGCAATTAATGTTACAGGTATCGGGAGATGACTTAAAATTACTCTCTGGTTTTACGCGGAATTCAGTGGATGAGTACCTCTGTGAAACAAAAAGGGCACTGAGCTCTGACGGCGGCTGCCCGGAATTCACGTATGTTTTCGTTGAGTCTGAATTAATATGGAAAAAAATTGTTGACAGGGACAACGGTATTAAGATCAAGTTTGGCTCGTTGCGGCTCGAGGAGGTAAATTATTGGAGTGCAACATTTAATACTCTCTGTGTTACTTATTGTTAGTTCATTCACAATTAATGTGTATTTTTATCGTAAACAGATGCCAGTTGCATCATTTGCGGAGACTGTTGTCGATTTTTTGTTAAATAGATGCTTAACCTTTGAAGCGACAAACAATGTTATGAAGAAGGAAAACGATGATCTAAGAGCAGGTAGTTATTTATTTTGGGTTAAGACTATAATTTATAACCAGATGCAAATGCTCACTAAGCAATCTCCAAACTTTACAGCGAATACTGCATTACGCACTCATGTGTGTAGTATTTCCAAATTGAAAACAGAAATGGAGGAGAGTTTTTATACTAAAGCTTTAGTAGTATTGAATGCGAAGAAGGAGAAAATATGCGAGCTGCAAGAGTTGATTGAGACTCGCCCTACTACCTCAGGTAATGACTCACGACCATTAAATGAACAAATGTAAGATATTTTTCGATTGTATGAGTTAGGTTTTTCCTTGTTCTTGAATGGGTTGCCATCAAACTCAAAACTTATACTTTTTTCCTATAATTTGGTCGAATTTCCCATTCTTTTCATTTATTCATCAGCCATTACCATTGCATTTCTTCCAGGGACTTCACTTGATTCTGGTCTTAAAACTGAAAATGTTGAAAAAGGTTTTTCCCCGAGTAAACTAAGTGACTTGTATGGAAGTGAGACTGAAATTGACTCTGATAATAGCCGGGACCTTGACTACACTACAAATAGTTCTACCCTCAGTCCTAGAACGATAGCAAAAGTTAAAGAAGAAGAAGAAGATTCAATGCCAACAGCATCAAAATCTTTGAAGTTGGATAATATATCATCGAAATGCTTGGCCAAAAGCCCAGCCGAGAATGAAGTTGATGATGTGGGAGATATTTTTGTACCTGCAAGACGGAAGAAAAACATGTCTCGAACATGTCATTAGGGCATGAGTCATAGTCAGATAATGAAAATTAATCTCTAGCAATTGATGTCACTCATCATTTCTTGTGATTATGATTCTAACTCATCAGAGATGGCCTGCTGTGTGAGCAAGGAGACTTTTAATATTGTTTTGGGCCTTGCTCTTGAGAATATCTGTGATTGTGCTCTCAGTGCGACTCAATTCCATTTTTTTATACTATAATTGTTAGGTAATTTGTATGAGAGTTCTACACTGTGGTGCCTATAACGAAAATTTTTGAGCCATTTTCAAAAAGTCTCACAGTTTAAAATTGTGTGGACAGTATTATGTATTAATTATCCATTGTGCCTGGTGCTAAAGAAAGTACATAAGGATCTTTATTTTTGATTCACATCAATATTTTTATTTTGCCCATTTATTTTTGAGGAATCATTTAAAACCATTTGAAAAAATCATAATTTGATGAACCAGTTTGACAAAATATTGGGAGATATCCTTTTAAATATAACACCTCCTGCATGAAAGTGGGTACTGGATCTCAAGTCAGTAGGGCTACAATTAGTAAAGTATTTAAATAGTTTCTTATTGTCTTTTGATAGTTTCAATTCTGTGATTTGCACTTTGATGCTCTCCAAAAGATGCGCTTGATGTGACAGCATTTACAGCTTTAGTTTTTCAAGTATTTCCTCGTTTGAAGATAATTTGCACCCCATTATGTGACTGTTAGGTCTTATCCTCCAAAGCCCAACCATTTCTCTAGGAAATTTCGGCTTGTCATATTTTGTCCTATCCCATAAATTGACTGGTGGTTTTGGTCTCTTAATTAGGTAACGTACATCCTGTAAAATTGTCGTCCTTTTCTTTCTATCCTGAAGTATTCCAGTTGGCCTTTTATGCATCAGAAACATAGTTTGTGGGTCTCTGGGAGGTAGTGTTATACTTCTTGCAAAATATTCAGGCTCTATTTTAAGTAAATTTCGCACTGCAGAAGTTATTACCTGATTTAATGTAAATTTGGACCATCACTACTACATATATCCTGAGATCATTTTCTTTTCAGAAAGGGCTAAATTAAATATTTATTCATTATTCAAGTCACCTTTATATGTCCAAAATCAGTTATATTCCATTTAGGTAGAGTAGATGCTTCAACCAAGATTAATTTTCTTCCAGTGATGTAGTTATTTTCAAAACAATACTGAATTGAAGATAAAAATTAATAGTTTTTTCATTAGTTGAAATTTGATTTCTTCCTAACTTTTCATCTCTAAATTATACGTTTATTATTTAAATAGATAGATAAAGCCTTCGGATGGCTCAGATCAATGAAAAACCTTCAGACTCTAGAAGTAGCAGAAAAACATGCAAGGAAAGTATGACTGAGGGAGAAAGAAATGTAATAAGGTCATAATGCTAATAATAAAAAAGGCATCAAGAGTTGTTCCAAGGCACTCATCCCCAAAACTTTTAATTGATAAGTGCATTTATAAATCAGTCCAACTCTAAGAAATGCAGTGAAATTAGTTCTATTAACAAGGTACATACCAGTTTAGTTGGGACAATACCGTTTTTTTTTAATTGTCCTGTTGTCCAAAAGGCTGAACACAAATACTAATTTGTACTGGTCTTCGAATTTTCTATTTCCATAAAATGAAAATATCCTTTGAAAGTGGAAATAAATATATGCACCATTTGCTTTAAAATGAAATAATCTATTCCCTTAAAATAAGATTTCTTTTATTCTTATACTGACTAAATAAATACTTGACACCTTTAATCTTTCCTCTATGCACAACATTCAAAGCTCTTCAGGTAGCTGCTCCTACTGAGGCTTAGAAAAACTAAGTCACGTAGGACTCACAAAGTTTTTCAAACTCGTATGGAAAATTGCCTATGCTCCAGGAGAGCTGAAAGTATGACCTGGTTAAGCAGATCAGAAATCTGGTCACCTTACCTATTAAATTAATGGTGAAAGTCTATGTCTAAACATCATTAATGCAACTTAGCGAATAATCACAGTTCTCCTTAATGCATGCACTCACATTATTGTCATTTTTCGATTCCACTCTAGAGAGTGGAAATGTGAACATTCTTCAAATTTTGTCAAGTACTTTAAATCACTAGTTTTAATAGATGGAGTGGGTTCTAAGGAGAGTAACTGTGAATATTGCCCTTCTAGAGAATTTTAGATAGCAACAACAAGAAAGAATGAACTGTGATCCCGACCCTAGGTAGGTAGTCAATGAGAGGACTAAGCAGTACTGATTTGTAGTTCAAACCACTATGGCTCTGATGAAAACATAGATCACATCGAAGTGTGATTGCTATTAACCCTTTCGCTACGAACAATGTGATAGAGTGGCGTAAATTTTTCGACACAAACGAACGAACGACGTGATAGCACGTTGTGCCGCTAAGCTAGCCCTAAGCAAGCCTAAAAGGTGTGTGTTATAAAGGACTTCTTCTCGGGATGCCGTCGGTACCCTTTCTCGGTTCGCGGGAGGGGATTACCTCGACCCTTCCTCGCAGTGCGAGCCCCACTCACAGCAGGGGTCCACGGTCATTTGCTTGCTGGTGTTGTGGAATAACAAACTTAAAGGTTTTTGTGTTATTGGCAAATAGAGCATTATAAATGCATTGCTTATGTTTAGGTCTACAACCACAAATTTAAAACGGAGTTCTACTGTTATTTTTAACGTAGTTTGTCTGTAAAGGAATCTTTACCATTGATACGATTTTTGTTGCTAGAGAGCTTAATATTAACGATAGAATTTTGTTTAAAAGCTGTAAAGTCCTTGTAAAACAAGAATAATTCATTTCTGATTAAATAAATATCGAGGCTGTAGCAACAATGTTTTTAGCAAAACCATCGCATAAAAAATAGTTGACCGCGACCGCATGCCGTAATGGGCACCCCAAGCGGAAAAGGGCGGAGATTATCTCAGCCCAGTGGCCGAGCAAAAGGTTCAACACCCCTTTGGCCCCCGACCCAAGTTAGGGAAATAGGTACCGGTGAAGATCCTAGTGTAGTGAAAGCTCTGTACTGGCAAAGCAAAAAAGTTTTCCACGTCCCCGTCGTGAACGGGTTAACCACTGTCAATATTCAAATACATACAATCTATGGAGCATGCTTGTAATGGGTTTGTAAGCTTGCTTGGGTTTGAATGCAAATCTCAGTTGAAGTTAATGACTTTTTTTAGTGAATTTCTGTCATTCAGGTATTCATACTAAACTGCTAAGAATTCTTCCAGTCATTCATTTCCACGAGAACCTCTGAGTCTGATAATAATTGATACCTTGTATTCATCCATTCCAAGTAGTGCTTTAATCAATTAATTAATAGTTTAATGCTTACTTTTTCTGTAACGTACTACCAGAATTATGTACGTACTGCATAACTCATAAGAGATTTCCAATTGGTACTGCTAAGTACTTTGCTACACAGGTGCATTACTAAAACCGTGCTTTTACTTCTATGTCTTTATAGTTATATCATTGAATAGAGATTTTTAGTGAATCATTCATTTAGGTTGGGCAGGGGTTAGAGCCCATCTGAGATAATGGTGCAGTTGACAGAAATGCAGCCAATCAGCAAGCATGTCCAGTGCCTATTGGGGAAGACAATCACACGACCAAAGAATCCATGATGGTGGCCTTTGTTAAAATCTAACAATCATGAAAAAATTGTTTATTTGTCATTTTTATGTGAGTCAAATCAGAATATTTCAACTGTGCTATTAACTTGGACAGACACTTAAGTGCTAATGTTGTGCCCCCAAATGCTGAAACCCTGTCACATGCCAGGGTATAACACCCAGAAATATCACCAATTGATGCTGCAATCAGATGTTGCACATGAGCTCGTACCCATTCCACAGTCTATATTCCTGAACTCATTAAGTCTCTACCTGGTTCACACTTCAAGTTGTTGCACCCAAGTATTCAACCTGATACCAAACAAAGGTCTCCTACTCCCTTTGTACTCGTGGTCATAATGAATTAAATCCAACATGGAGATAAGTACCAGTTCAAGAATCAGGTTTCCTGCACCTTAGGGTCCTGCAACCATGGTCTCCACTCTTCGGCTCTGCAGTCTCATCCAGTATCCTGGCCCTGGCTCCCAACTTCCCCTCCCTTTGATCCCAAGTGTGTATACCTTACCGGGATATATGTACCATGCTGCATTATTTAAGCCTATTTTGTACCAATATGGGGCCCTAATAGACAAACGTACCAAGTTCTTACAATTTAAATTTTATCTGGATCATTATAATCTTGCCCATCCCTTGGACTACTTGCAGTTTGATTCCTGCACAAGCCCCTCCACCTTTATGCTGGAATATTACTGCAGGGAATGGGCCACTCTATGCCTTTATTGGCTAATGGAATGAAAATGAATATTATTATTACTTATTCCCCATCCCAGTTACAGAGATCTTAGTACAGACAAGATGCACCCCAATTCCCATCCTAGTTACTGTGCAAAACATTTTGATCCAAGTACTTTTAACACTTTTAGTATGTGGAATCCATGGATTTTTTGGGGGATGAAAGTTATAATAGTCAAAGATTTTTCTACTAATATTTTCACTTTATTAAGACTGAGGTGGTCTGTAAGATTGCATTGAAGCATGTCAGAAATACATCCGTGTATAATGACTCTTGTCATGTTAAAAAAATTTATATCCCATTAATCATCAAAGCCAAAATGGATTCTGGGCATGATCAAAGAAATATGTTTTTCTGCTGGTCAAAAACTTCACCCCTGTTCCATGGAATGATAGAATTTAAAAAATCTTTTTATTAATTAGAATTCCCGGTGGTGAAAAGTCCATTTTTTCCTGCATCATATTGATCAGGATATTTGTGGCCCAGCATGCCTGTAGCTTATCGGGAAATCCTAGTGCTTTGGGTTGGTTATGGGACATTTGTAAAAAACAATTGGGCTCATTGAATGTATCTATATTGCAAAGTGGAAGTACCATTAATTGGACGCGTCAGTGGTAGGTCCTAATATGAAACAAAGAATGTACCTACATCTAACACATTTCTCTGTTGCTTTATCAGCAACAGAAATACATTTGGTTTTATGCAGCCGATAGGCAGAAATATTGACCCCTTTGTTTATAAGTATAGTGATTTGAGAAAAACTCAAGGGTAGGTTTTCATCAACCGAAAAAAAGAATATTTTCTCGACTTATGCTGAAGTATGAATGGAAGATACGAGATATCTACGATATATATATATACACTCAAACATTCGAAAACATGACGCTCAAAGGCGCGAATAAATTCATACATTCATAGGAAATGGATAGGAACACATAAAAGGACGAACACAGGGTTTGGTGGGGAAGATGAAAATGAGTCAAATCCAGACAGAAAAAATTTCACCTTAGCCGGGATTCGAACCCGGATCTCCCAATTGCCGGTCAGGTGTGCTCCCAGTTACACCCGAGTGATTCTCCTAGAAGTTTTATATATATATAATAAGTACAGCGGATAGATATGGCACGATAAATAGAAAAAACGTAAAATATATTCCGAATTTTCAGCCTGGTGTCTGGCCTTTTTCAAGAGAAGAAATGAACTACGGGAAGAAAAGCATTGGTAATTGCCCTTAAGGATGAAGAAAATAAGGTTGGGAAGGAGGAGTGTGGTGGCAGAAAAAGAGGAAGGGGGAAAGAAAGAGTTAATGGGCTCGATTAATTCCAGGAAAAGAGAAATCCTGGTACAAATAAATAAGTGCCTGCTCAAGGGTCTTTAGATCAAGTGGAGAAGCAGATGGAGGGAGAGAAGCAAGGATGCCTATGTTGAAACAACAGTCAAACTTAAGGTTGTGGGTGGGGACGGGGAGAGATGCATTTTGGGAGGAAGGACTACAAGATGATCTGTGGCAGTTGATATGGAGGTTGAGAGGATCAGTGGTGAGACCAATATGGAACGCCTCACATATATTTGTACGGGAGAATGTAAACAACATTGCTAGCGATACAAATTGAAGGAGAGGAAAAGTGCGTAATTTTTGGGGGAGAGGTTTGGTAATGAAGATGGGACACGTCTAGGGTGATGACAACCATATAAGGATTCTGTACAAGTTTTTCAAGCACATCCTCCCACATATGGGGGAAAATTCAATGAAATGAATGAAAATCTGAATATTCACAATGCTGGGACAGCAGCGCACATTAACTATGAATGTTGTTATCTCCCCATCCCTCCTTAAATTTCATGAATTCCCGTGGCTTAAGCCTTTAGAAATTCCTTCCCAAAATACTATTTTAATGACGCACTTTGCGTCAAGACCCCTCTGGTGGGTGCCACTGGGTTCGGAAAATGAAGCTCAAGAATAGGAATTACCGTATATATCTATTATTATAAGATATGACTCAATAAAATCTTTTGAATTTTCAAAAATATCATATCTCACCCTGTACTGCGGAAAGCCAAGAACGTGCTCCACCCAATATCCTACTTCTTCAATAGACCAATTCCAGCAGTTTGGTTCGGGTAACTTGTCGACCTCTATACTGCTAATTTCCTCCAAAGTAAGAGCATTGTGAGTGAACAACCATTGGACACTATAACATTGAATTATAATTGTGGTGAATTTGAACGGTCGTCGGAGCGAATCGAATAAAGCGCCTGTAAAATAGATGATACGAGAAATTCGCACGTTTTCTGAGCCGGACGGCAATATCTGAAGTCCAAGTAATATGGTAGTTTCGTCTTGTTCTCGGGCGGTGTATACGGAGCATTTATAGCTTTCTTCTGCATTTTGCCGACATTCATGTGAAATTCATATGAATGGGAAACTGACAAGGATGATATATGTACCATACGTGTATTTATTACCTTTGTTGCGCAGGTAAGTCAACAAATGAATGTGTCAGGTTCAAGAGCAGGATCATGGATGTAGACAAAGATTTTATTCAAGGATAGATACTATCTTGACCTACTTTCATGAACAGAAAGTCTGCATAATATTTTAAGACACGTTATGTGATTGTGTCAATTTTTGCCTTTATTAAACAGATATCTTCTGGAACAATAGGCATCTGGACGGTGCTTCTTCAAGCGAGCCATGAACCTCCAGCCGTTACTTTTATAAAATGAACTCGACGCTTGGCTCAAATGAAAATGAATTTCAGGCAAAGGATCGCCTGGCTCCTCCTCTTCTTTTACTTAATAGGGACCCTTGCAGCTGCATACTACTTGTTTGAGTTGTCGGATCAGTACAGATCTAATGCTTTGGAGCACATAAACAAATACCATCAGCATAAGGACCAAGGGAATTTTTGGCATCATCTCGTAGATGTTCCGTTTTCCATTTGGGTTTTAATTTTTGTGATACCATACTTGCAGGTGATTTTTCAAACTTTTACTTATTTTCATGGTGGTGTTTTTCTTGGCATGTCTATATAGCATGGAATAATTTTCAGGTTTTCTGGGTTCTACTATTATGCACAAAATCAGAACCAGTGGCTCATGTCCGTGCCTGTCTGTTACCAGTAATTGGATGGTACTTCATCTGTGGTGTTAGACCCTCCTTGGCGAAGTCATCTGCTGATAGTTTGCCTCGGATATACTTATCGAAAACTACTACAGATGGAAGTCATGAATATATAAATGAAGACACCATGGTGCTTCTGGGGTAAACCATTCTCTAAACATCTTGTTTTTTTGACATCGTGTCCAGTATCCTTAATTTTTATATGCTGAATGGAAAAGGGTCTAGTTATGCTAAAACTACCTTCAAAATTAACTTTTGTAATAGCAAAAAATGCGTGATATGTTCTCTGTGATGTTCAGGGTTTCAACATTTTCATAAAATAGTATGTACAGTTTTTTGTAGATACATATATGTCAGTTTTTATAGGCTGATGCCTCATTCTGTTAGCATATCAATAGAGTTCAGGTTGAAATGTGTGCCTTTAGCCACCGTGTATTGACCCAATGTTGTACAATTGACGTAGAGGATTTTTTTACAATAGATAATATCATTCATATAAATTCATTCATTGCATGCTGCCAACATAACATCCCCAAACCCACCGACCAGGTAAACCTTTACTCGAAGAAATAACATCCACTGAGTTATTTTTATATGTAGGAAGTCTTGAGTCTTTCTACTGGGAAGGATGTTTTTTCTATGAATCCCTCAATTCATTGTGGAAAATTGAAAATAGTTTACATTGTGTGGAAATGTTTGCACATTTTGAAATGTGCAGTATCTTTTACTTGATTAAGGATCAAATATTAACACAACTGTGTACATAAATTTATTTAATTTATATGAATGTAGCAATGCATGGGTCTTCTGTGATTGCCTGTGGAAAGGATATTGGTTGAAGTAATTCACAAGGTTACAAATACTGATAGCAATGGTAAACTTATGGCTATTTTTTCAATAATAGTTATTTCCTCCTAACAATTGAGGAAAGTTGAATGTAGAACATACTAATTTATTATTTAGCTATAAGTTTTTTGTATTAGGCTAGCTACAGAAGAAGGTGATTGGATTCAAGAGACGTTGAATTTAGTAGTTGTGGCAGGGTAGCTTCTACTTCTGAGTTTTCATTAAAGTCATCAAAACTTGTGGTGAAGGATAAATGGCAGAGATGAAGAGGGCTGTGGGTAGGGTTGTTAAGTTTAAAAATGCTTTGTGCCGGAGGATTTTTGTAAAGGATGCTTTTTCTTCATTTTACCTTTAAGTGACCGAAGGTCACATTATTTCAGACTGCTATCCACAGCACTGTTTGGTCGGCCATTTCCATAATCACTATTAGGAAACATGATGAATGACTGGAAAGCTGAGTGACAATCCCTGTATGCTGCTGCAGAAAAACCATTCACATGCTGAACTTAAATATTTAATTTTTGAGACGGAATGTGAACATCCAAATGCAAAATATTTCACATTTTCTTATGTATTTTCAGTCAACAAACTGTATGTACTGCCATTAGTTTGTGTTAGTGCTGAAGCAGGATAGTCTTCAATTTAACATGGGGAAGGAATGCAAATAGTATTCCTCTAGTTGAATGCGTTGACATCACAATTCACAAGACTAGTCGACTCATGTCTCTTAAAAGGAGAAATACCTTGATTGTGTCCTTTTTTGTAGCTATTACCACCTTTTTCAGCTCAATAGAATACAGAATTTCAGCTCAATAGCTTCTCCTTATATGTATATCAAGTATATTTTGGGGTTAAGTATTTTATTGGTCTATTTAAAAAATACTTTTTGATTGTGGGGTTTTCTGTCAGAGATGTAAGTTGTTTAATAGAACAATATCACTACTTTAGGTGGTAATGGGAGCTCACTGTGGTTTTGCATCTGGGACCATTTTGGCTTTTGTGAAGCAATGTTCCTTATAGACTAACTTATACCCTATGTATTCAATTATTTACTGCTCTATTCTGACATATTTTGGAATCATGTTGGTTGCTTTCTGTTGATATACATACTTCTGATTCATTTATTTTTAAATTCCACAATGTGTGTATTACATCAGCCTCATTTAGTGAAATTTTTTTCATGACGTAGATCCTTAACCATCCTGCTTGAGCTGAAAATTCCTCTTACATTAATAATCTTGTCAAAAATGGCAAATGTTTTTGGTAAAATTTTGTTTGCCACCTCCAAAGTCTGCAATATCTTCTTATAATGAATAAGCCTCGGTTTGGACCTGCATTAATTCATTAAAGTGAGATGAAATACATTTGTTTTTCTGCAGTACTTGGCACTTCTTGCTAATGTGTTTTCATGCTTGCATAGTTTATCTGAAAGCTCAAGGAAGGAAATTGAATTGGTACTGTAGAGGCCAATATATAGTATGTTTGCTCAGCACATTGTCACAATGTAGGGTACAAGTTGGGTTGGTGGCCAAAACTGCCCCATATGCCCTCCCTTCCCCAAGAAGCTGACAACAGCCGCTAAATAGCTTTGAGATTGAGGCCAGAAGAAGTGCAGCAGTTGCAGTGTCTCACTAGAAGAAATTTTAAAATTTCATGATTCTAAATTATCTTTTTGCTTTCCCATGGTTTATGAAGTTAATATTAACTATGAATTTTGTAAATTAACTGTAATCCAAAAGCTCTCAGACAAAATTTTGTTTTTACTATGCTCTTAGCACCGTTTTCATAATTCATGGAACACATCCCTCTTTCCATCATGCTCAGATGTCCTTGTTTCTCACAAATGTTAGTAATTTCCACAATTTGTCAGAATACATTCCTTGCACTAAATAAGGGAAGACTATGAAACCAAAATTGCTATTAGTATGCTAATGCATAATAGCATGTCTTTCCATTATGTACTGGGAGTTAGGGTGCAGTATGAACTGCAGTTTATTGGGTACTTTTAATCTCCTCCAAAACACTTTGTTTTTAAATGAAAAATCAGATGTGTTGTCATACAGCTGCAAATAACATAGTCATATGCAGAAAAATAGCATTGGGTTTTTATGTTACCATACAAAAGTAATACATATCTAGTTTTAGTTGCGGTATTTTCTGGCTTACAAGATGTACAGGCATACAGCAGGGGCGGATTAAGGGGGGGGGGCACAATACAATAGGAAAATGGTGGTCATTAGGTATTCCATACCCCCAGACCTTCGTACTGCCTTAATCTGCCACATCATACAATATACATATTACTATTGGCCACTTAATTTAAAAATAGTGAATAATCTTTCGGTTACCCTTCCATGTTGTTTATGATAAAACTGATAGTGAGAAGGAATGTTTTACTGAAGAGTGTGAACAAATATGGCGTGTCACGATCTGTGATGTCTTCATACTTTCTTTTTTACTTGTGTTCAAGCCATATCAATGCAGATTTCAACGAATGTTCTAGAAAACAATGGAACACTGGTATGTAACATGGATTATCACCAACAATTGTACTCAAGTGATAAAATTAAATATCAACAGAAAATTGTTAAGTAAAATTGAATTTAACCCTTTCGAGACTGCAGAATTCTCTTCTATGGATATCTACTGAACTGAGTGCCAAGAGACCCTTCCTCTCTGTACGGACCATTTTTATAAGGCATCCATGGAGAATGTTCTTGCAGGGCTACACTCACACTAAGCTCCTACCTTTTTCGACCCCTCAAAGCGGGGACCTCTCCATTATCTCGGACTCTGGGGGCAGTTATGCTCCACCCTTCGCAGATTTACAACCTTTCCAGCGGCATGGGTTCGCAGTCAATTAATTGTTTATCTGTTGGTTTTACTAAATGTATATTTGTTGCTTGCTTTCAAATTGTAGACTTTGAAGTGAATTTCTTGTTTTTTACTGTGCATTTACAAATTTTAAATGAAACTCTACCATCAATATTAACATTATCAAACATTGGCATGTTATTTATCTTGATATCATTTCGCTTTAAAGTTGTAAACACTTACCATAAAACAAGAAGTTCAATTCTGATTTTATATTTTTTGCGAAAGCAACAAATATTTATTTAGCAAAATCACTGAATAAACAACCATATGACTGCAAACCCTTGCCGCAAAGAGGGTGCTAATAAGGAGAAGGGTCCAGGTACCTGCTCCTGGATTCCGAGGGAAAGACCTGATCCCCGCGGCATTGTGTCCCGAAACGAATAAGCTGTGTACCTGTGAGTGCCAGAAAGGGGGAAAGCATGGCGTCGGAAATATGCGTTGTTCCTTCGTTGGCGTAGAAAAATCTTCGTCGCATATTTTTGACATTCATCTTCCTGGTCAGAAAATCTACTGTCGCATTTATCCGACATTCGTAGCAAAAGGGTTAAGTGGTAATTTTTAATTGAGGTAAACAGCACTGAAAGCTCGTGGCCTGTAGTCTTCAGGCAAAATCTGACTTTGATGTTGACTGTGTAAGGTACAGGATATTTTTTCATAGATTTCTATGGGGGAAAAAGTGCATCTTGTAAGCTTGAAAGTACAGTATCCCGGTGCATATTGAAAATTGCATGACCTTGGAAGATATAGGAAATAATTTGTTGAATCCTATGTATCATTAATGATTGCTATTACTTATGTTTCTATAAAGTTATGATATGCATCACAAAAATATGCAGGCATGTGGAAATTAACAGGAAAATGATGGTGCCTTGACAGATCATTGCATAATGTGTATATCTAATTATTAGGAGTTTGTGATATGTTTGATCTCTTTTTTCTGAATCTTACTATTAATTCATACCTATGCTATTAAGTACCTGTGTAGATATAAATTTTAAAACATCAAGGCACAATTTTTGATGCTGTGTTATCTGATACAAAATATACTGTGCACAAGGTGAAAAATTGTAAAAAAAAAATCAGCCAAAAAGAGAAGGCTCACGATTAAGTTCCTGAGAAAAATCAGCTCACTGAGCGAATTGACTGTTGCCTTGGCCCAGCTGTATACATACTTGAACTGATCAAAACTTTTGTATAGGTTATTGATTTTTTGTGCATGCCAGTGTAACATGACAAATATTCATTTATTGCTCTAATTTTTAGGTCTTATCGTAACAGCCAGGTTAGTTTAATTCACTTTATTTTTTTTATATTGGTAAAAATGTGCCATATTTTATTTTGTATACTTTTGTTGTTTGCTTCTTTCATGTACTTTTGCTTTGAGGAGCATTCTTTGTTGTAACCAAAGGATTGGTTGTATTCGGTATCCATGTAGTTTAATTTGCTGTTGTAGTTTGCTAATTTTCCAAAGGCATAAGAGCTGCTGCTCCAGGCTTCTGTGATCGATGCCTTAATGTGTCATGACTCAGTGTTTTAGCAATATTATCAGCAGCTTTATTAAGCTAAGAAAAAAATAATTTTACTCAAGTTATATGGGATTTTACCTACTTCTTCACCTCTTGTGTGTTGCCTTATGCATTTCGTTACATTATATATAATTAATGCTCAACCAACTTGTAAGTAATACATGGTATGGGCAAATCAAGCATTTAAGCTCTCCATATCATGAGGAACATTGCCTTCTGATAGCCTAGAATCAAATTTTTTGTTAATGTTTTCCTTTTGGAGTGTGAATTGATAATAATGGTTCAGCTATGTTTAGCCTTCATAGTTGAAACAGAATAGTGGGACAATGATCATGAAAAGTCTCATTTATTTAGACTAAGTTTAATTTTCAATCCATGTGAAGAAACTATTAGCATGAGGTTACTGAAAAACCCATGTTGACTTGTGTATTCCTGACAGTTAATAATTTTGGCAGCTTTAGTTAATTAATACTCAATGAAACATTTTCGTCTCACTGTTAAATAAGAAAATGGTGAAAGAGATATGCAGTGATACTCCAATTGCCCTTGCCCCCATTGTAATGGTTTGGTCTTTTTATTTAGATTAGTGCCTCTTTTTGCATTAAATGATTATTGGGACTTGTAAGGCCGTTTTCACACACACCGGCAAAACCGGTGCCGGTGCCGGCACCAGCGCTGGATGCAATGTAATCAAATGGTAGCTTTCATACGATGTCCGGCCTGGCACTATTGCTGGTGCCGGCACTGGCAATTGCAGCCGGCGATGAACTCGACAAATTTGAAGCCGGAGCCGGTACCGGCTGTCGGTTTCCATGTTTTGAAATGAGCACTTTCACACACATACCAATTTTGCCCATGCCGGTGAGGAGATGGGTTCAAAATTCAGTCTGCTCCTTTGTCCAAAACGAAACTGACTACTTTCCGTTACTGCCGGTGTGTGTGAAAACAATGCTAGGTCGGTGCCGGCACCGACTCCAGCAGCAGTTCATACACACCTGCTTTGGCAGTGTGTGTGAAAACGACCTAATTATTCAGTATGCATCACGCATGACAATCATCCAAAGAGTTTGATTTTGAGTTTAGACAGATTGAGTTAAAATCCTGTCTTAGGCGAAGCTGTCTTCAGATAAGTGTTCAGTTAGATTGTCAGGTTTAACCTTAGCTTATAGCATCAAATGGAGGAAATTCACATAAAAAAATCATTTTAACTGACTCGGAGCTGAGCCTCGATATCCTAATTGCCAGAAAATGCACATAACTTGTTCACAATGACTATGGGGTCATGTATAAACTACGTTAACAACTTAGGGGGGAGAGGGGTGCCTGAAAACCTATAGCGAGTAACGAGAGGGAGGAAGGAGGTGGGTTCACTCAAAGTAACAACAGTTACAATGCACCTGTTTGCGTTTCTTACTTGTCAACATCGCATAGGCAATACTAAAGAGTTGAACATGAGGAAGGGCACGTGGGGTGTTTCTTACACCCCAAGCTTCTACTTTAACTCAATGTAACTAAACCGTTGCCTCTACAATGTTGAAAGTCTTCATACCATCAAATTGCTTACATTTTAACCTTCTCACAGGTCAAATAGCGACCTTGTGACAACACTTTTCAAGGCAGCAGTCAGAAATGTTGGGAGAGGAGAGAACAAATTAGATGAGCACAGCACCTTGCGCCGTGATTCATGGTTGACTTTTGGAATTTAAAAATGAAAATTACTTGTTCCAATTGGGATAAGATTGTTCTATTATATGTAGTTCGGCTACTTTATTTGACTTATTTCAATCTATCCCCAAAAATAAACTCACTCAATAATTGAGATAATATTTTTGAATTGAAATTTTCATTTGGCAACGTTACATTGGGGTTAGGAAAAATATTACGGTTGTCAATGAAGGGGGGGGGGAAATCACTGACAGCAGTAATGTAGTTCATGCACGACACCTTTGGTATAATCTAAGAAGTTGGTGCACCAAACTTTTCATTCAATTTGATACACTACTATCGCCGCAAAAAAGGTAGAACGCTGAACTTTAAGCATTCGTGCGAAATTCCGCCTGGGCTCCAAAGAGCCGTGTAATATATCGTTTTACTCCTTGTGTATTTGACTTCAAAATCCATTCATTGAAAAGTGTTTAAATGTAAACGGTTAGCTCCTACGGTCGAAAGAGTGAAGAAAAACACGAGAAAAACTAGGAGAACGGCAAAACGGTCGTCTTCTTCATCTCGTCACTGCCAAAATATTTAATTGGTTCACTTCATTTAATTGGTTCGTGGCAACAATACAATCCATAGAATCAATAAACTTCTAACACATAAACAAACAGTATTTTGCTGAACTAAAGTGTGTAATTTCGGAGACTGAATTAAATATCTAATTGAGAAATATTCAATATAAATCCATTCACATAAAGTTAAAAGAATATGAAACACCTAGAGCCTTTCCCATTCCTTGTCCAATCAGCGCTGGACAGAGGTCTCACTAGAGGGGTCTTGGCAATGAGATTTGACTCACGCGCGGCTAGGAGCTTAAACAATTGCCAACTGAGCAAAATGGTAATTTGCATTGCCGCGGAGCGATTTTCTTCTTTGTCGTTTATTTTAAGTAAGGGGAAGAATATAAAAATTTCCTTACATGATAAGTTTTGCAATATTTTTTCCATAAAGCATACGTAATTTCGATATTCATATACTTTTCCACACCTCGGAAATTGAAATCTAGCTTTCGGCCATTTAAAAAATCAAAGAATCCGTAAAATAAAATTTTAAAAGAATATTTGTAATAAGGAGATGACGTCCTCTTCGTAAAAAAATAATGAAGTGAACCAATTAAATATTTTGGCCGTGACGAGATGAAGAAGACGACCGTTTCGCCGTTCTCCTAGTTTTTCGCGTGTTTTTCTTCACTCTTTCGACCGTAGGAGCTAACCGTTTACATTTAATCACTTTTCAATGAATGGATTTTGTAGTCAAATACACAAGGAGTAAAACGATATATTACACGGCCCTTTGGAGCCCCGGCGGAATTTCGCACGAATGCTTGAAGTTCAGCGTTCTACCTTTTTTGCGGCGATAGTAGTACATAATTGGTTCTCTCCAAATAATTTGCGATAGTGACAGAACAAATGTTGCAGATGTTTTAACTCTTTTATTACCTGTTTATCATTACACGGACACACATATCTCTTACACTCTACAACTCGTTACTAGGAGCACTATCTCCAAAAAAGCAAATGACCGATAAATATCTACCACTGCTACCAACCCTACCAACACTGCTCACTTCAACACAGGGTGTAGTCCAGTACACGCTCCCAACGCTCCAGAGTGCTCCTGCTCCAAACGCTACAAATTCGTGGTCCACTTGCGCTCCAATCACTCCCAACGCTACCGGTGCTCCGCCTACTGGACCACGGCTGGAGCGATCGTAGCGTTTCGTTGGTCGTTTGTTTTTGTTTACATTTATGTTGACCTGCTTTTTATTTTAATGATGAAGTCCTCTAATTTACACTGCCCAAGTAATCATTGCGCATTCATTAATGTTCCCAGTTGTGCTGAAAACAAGTCAGAATCCTTATTGGATGACGTCGTTTTTTAATTATTACAAAAGCTTAGTTCAGTCTGCAGTTATACCTGACCATTATCCATTCTATTTTGTGCCAACTGTGTGCTGCTTCCTAAATTTGTCACTGCAAGGATGTTTCCCTGATGCGACCATTGCAGATATAATTAACTTACTAATTATTATTTAATTAATAATGGCTTGATGTCCATGCTTCATATGATGTTAGTTAGCGTAAGAGTTAAAATTGCAATACCTACCCAATTCAGTGCTGACATGATACCATCTCCTTTAACTATATACACATAGATACAGAATAGATAAAAATCCTTGTCAATAACACTACTTAAATATCTTATAATAGAAATTTCAATGACAATGGAATCAGCTTAATCCACGACACTTAACTACTTAACTGGTGTTTCTTTGCTACCACTCAATTGCACACGCATGAATATGTATGATACTTCTCAAATGCAGCACTAGGTTTTAACCCATCGTGTTAACAGCAATCCTTAAGCATAATTGCAATCCGTGCCTGCCTGCCCTTAAGCAATTAAATTACTAAAATAAAACCAAGTGTCAACTTGAAGATTAGAGGGAGTACCATATATCCCACATCATTTAACATACGATATAATCTTCATAGAGAAAGGTTGGAAAGATTAAAGAATACATTGCTCTCAAATCAAGAAATTTATTGACAAAACAAAACCACAGACAAAACATTTGTATCACCACAGACAAGACAAGCGTAAGGTGCATGTTGGTAGAAGGACCTTAACCTAACCCTACTATAAGCATTATATGCATCCTTGCACACCTTTATGACGACTTTCTGGGTATGATGCTGCTGATACATATTCATTCACTTCTTATCTAAACTTGCACCGAAGCTGTTCAAGAGATAACCATTAATTATTTGGAAAGCTACACTAGATTGTTAAATAAAATAATTTACAAAACCTAACCGGCGCAAGGCCACAAACGGAACCCTTCGACCGAAAAGTTCACACACCACGTGCCCTTAACTTCGAATCATATTCTATCTCCATTTCACGCAAATTCAAGCTTAAATAATTAATATAAATCATTACAACAACAAATGTAAAAAGATACCTCGTGCTTGCCGCTCAATCTCCTCCTCGAGCAGGAGAATCGGATCTGAAACGTAAAACCATCGAGTTACAGACATTCGCCAAGCCGTAATTTCCCCCGAATAATTCTAAAATCCAATAAATAAACAATTTTTTAAAAACTTACCATCCCTGGCTCTTTGAGCCACTTCTTCCGTCACATCCACATTGTACACCTAATTCCCGGCATAATCTATAAGAGTTGTTGATTCCATAACTTCAGACTTCCTTGAACTTCCTTCCCGTTCAAATTCGCACTAAAAAGTGGCTCGCTCCAACTCGCCCCACCTTTTTCGTTGGAGCGTTTGGAGCGAAGAGAGGCAAATGTAGTGACGTCATCCGTGACGATGTTAAAGGCTGCGGGAGTGCTTGGAGCTTCAAGTGGATCACTCAAGAACTCGCTCTGGAGCGTTGGGAGCGTGTACTGGACTACACCCACAGTGGCACACTAGCTTTTCATTTGTTTCAGGCCCTGAAGCAATAGAAAGCACACATCAAAACAGATGAGGAGGATAGGAAATCCACTTAAGAAGTAAAGAACTTCCATACTGGCATCACTCATGGCTGTGTTGATTTCCATTTAAGATTGGTTCTTTCAATGTAGATCCTTGGTTTAGTTTGTCATGAATATTTTTATGGCACCAAGCATGAACAATTTTTAAATAAGTGTGGTAAAAAAACAGACATTTTTTCATGTTTAAGGTAGTTTGAGGGGAAAATCATTTCACTTAGAATTTGATGAATTTGGCCTCATTTTAAAGAAAAAAACTCCCATATTTTCTCCCATTTTCGAGCAATTTGCCTGAAAATACAAGCTGTTTTACATTGGATATTTTACGGCTGTGCACTCCAGAGGGAGAATATTGAAAAATTAGGAATTTATAACTCATCGATTTCGTCAAAAAACTAATGTCATTTAGTTTGTATGTTTTCTTAACTATTTATAAAAATTAATACATTGCTCACCACAGTAATTTTTACAGAATCACCAAAAAAATTGCTGTTTTGAAGGCTTTTTAGCTGTATGGTGTGAAAAAATGAGTCAAGTTAGATACTTAGTAGATAAATACTATATGTAATTACTGAGAATGTTCATCGTGTATAACTATATTTTTCCACTATTAATGTTACAATATTTACTTCACACTTCTTACAGACACAGAAATTTAAAAATAAAATTCAAATATGGTCTCCATTATGACTAGGGAACTATCTCCCTCAAACTACCTTAATCAGCAAATGTTGTTCCACCATTGTTTGTGTTCCCTGATGTTTTCAAATTAGAACTAATTTTAGTGCCTTGAATGGAAGGCTCCTAATATTTTTGGTACAAGTCTGCCCTTACTGAATTCAGTTTTAATTCTTTGAATTTCATTTTGCATGTGCATTTCTTTGCATCTACATCTACAAAATACCTTGCAAGCCACCTCCAGTGTGTTTGGCATAGAGTGATTCCACAGCAGACATGCAGTGCTGGCAGTGGCGGATACAGAAAAAACTCAAAGGGGGGGCAAGTTATCGCGACGATTGTAGCTTTCAAACTGACTGCCTGGCAGCGACTCTGCTTCCCTTATATATGTAGCTTGGTTGTTTCGAGAACATACGGTGCCAGAATGATCGCTTCCAGACTTTTAAGGAGAGTGAACAAATACAAACAGTAGAATATTCGCGACTTTTCTCGAACAATGCCAGACAGAATAACGTATCGAGATGACTAGAATGGCCTCGACTTTTCTCATAGGTTAGCTATCTATGTGCCAGACAGAAACGTATAAAATACGATGACGTGGACGCGTGCTACATAGGAAAGTACAACTACTCGATAACTCGACTCTGAGTCGACTGACGAAAGATACGAATGAATAGTGTGCAGCTGACTGGCGGGGGCGGCAATGCGGGCGGCCCTGAAAGGGGGGGCGCGTGCCCCCCATATGTATCCGCCACTGTGTGCTGGTCTCAGTTCAAATTTAAACCTCACAAGCTCACCCGGCCACTAGGAGAGGACGGGAAAGCATTCAGGGGGGTTATTTTGTATCTATCTCACTTGAGTGAGAATATGTCATAAAATGTGGAAAATTATGTCATTTTTCGTAGTTCAACTCCGCCACCCAGGCGGCGTGACCATCTTCGGCTCTCAAGTGGTGAACTGCTGGTCTTCTATTTGATTCATCCGCTCTTTCAACTCTTGATCCGTATCATTCAACTCTTGATCCGTATCATTCAACTCTTGATCCGTTCCATTTGGCTCCACATTTCATTAGTTCCATCTCACCTGTCGTTAGGAAAGTGAAATGCAGCCACCATCATACCTTGGCCGATCATGAGTCGATCATTAAGAGATAGAAATGGATCTCCCGCCTTCCTGCAAAGAGTAATTGAAAAAGGAGAGATTACAAAATAACCCCCAGGAGATGCAATTCAAGGCCAAACCAGAAACCAAGGAAGTACTACGTTGACAATCATGCCTCACATGGGTTTACATGCTACTATGGATCAGTATTACTGATGCATTTAATTCATGGATACTACAAGATATTAGTTTGTGCGGAGCATTATATTATGTGAGACTTTTCAAGCAAGATGAGGGGATATTAATAGTGGTAGGTTAATAAACAGGAGTACAAAACCTAATATACCTATTAGAATTCAGTCTTGTCTTCATACCTCGACAGTTATGCTGGCATGCAAAATTATCACAAAATTACAGACACGTTAAGTTACTTTGCATTCTGTACAGACATTGAAAACTAAAAAAATAAATAAAAGTGTCGGTTTCCAAGCATTACTGAGTGCATACCCCGCGTCGCGATTGAAGTTCTTCTCTGCAAGCCGGATCTTGATGGATTCCTTAGTCAATCGTTCCCAGAACTTCACCACGCGGCATAGGATCTTCACCCAATCTCAATGGATGGCATGTTCTGCAACCGTGGTTTTTTCAGGTTGGCTTAGCCTAAAGTTCCTCTGATGCTCCTTCATCCTCATCGCGATGGTTCTTCCAGTTTCGCCTTGGTAAACATGCCCACATTCACAGGCTACCTGGTAGACACCCGGAGTTGCGAGGCCACAGGGATCCTTTACCTGAATAGCCTTTCATGATACTATATGCCGGGAAAACAAGACTTTACCTAGCTTTGTATTTGCTTGACCACATATTTCCTGAATACATATGTTTATTCGAAGATAGATCTTGGGTATTTGTTATGCCTACATTTTTAACGGGCTCATCATTAACTATCTATGATTCACTTATTTTGTATAATCTCTCGGGTGTATTCTTCTTTCTCCAAAATTGTGCTGCTGTAAATTTATTTATGATTAGTTCCAACTGTCATTTTTTGCCCCAGGCACGAATTGAAAGAATATGCATTTTGTTTGATTTATGTCCTAGGTATACAGACGTACATATTTTTATTTTAAATAATGTATCTACATTATTAATTGGAGTATCACTGTTATCTTTCTTTTGTGTCCTTGAGTGCTTGAATGTAATTTTGGCATGATGGCATTTGTTTATGGTTTCATATGCTTATTTATGTGGCAATATAAATTATGTGGGTTTCAGAAATTGCCATTCCAGTGTGCATTTAATTTAGTAAGTGTAGTGAATTATACAATTTTACAGTACAAGGAAGTCATTCCCCAAGATATAAATGTTCTGAATTACATAGTTCCCATATCTCAGTGGATCATTTTCACATTTACATTGCCAGGAAATGCTGTATTCTGAGGGGTGATATCATTCTCATAAGTTGGCCATTTATAGATAGGTCCATCTTTTCTTCTAAGTCTGGAGCTATGCTATGGTGTTTACTGTCTAATAATTTATGCTACGATTTCATTAAAAGTTGAATTCACTTGATGTTAACTCTTTTTACTCCGTTATTGTACAAAACATATGGTACTGGCTCTTAAGCAGTTTCATTGTGTTTGACAGGTGTGTATGTGTTGTATCAGGTTGTGTATTTTACATTTGACGATTATGTATCCCTCATCATATTTATATTCACGTTGATTATCTCTGCAAATTTTGATTTCCAGTAGGTGCAGCTATGTGATATAGCAGTGGTTCCCAAACTATGGGCTGCGACCATTTAGTGGGCTGTGGGTAATGTTTTGGAGGGTCGGGGAATGTTTCGTCAAGTCTAAAAAATATATTTATAGTTTTGTCTCCTTTAAAAATATGTATAATAAACATTTTTTCCTACTTTAAAGAAAAAAATCATTTAGAAATAGGCATTTTATACTACACTAAAATGCAGTGTTTTATTGAACTGTAGGTCGGAAACTAGGTAAGTGCAGAGACATATATGTATATAGAATCTATGCGGGTCGTGAATAAGTTTTCAAACTATGCATAAATTTGGTCCCACTTATGACAATAAAGTTTGGGGACTGCTGTGATATAGCATGTTTTTTTTCATGGTTGGATATTATTTCTTTGGCTGGATTGGTATTTAATTATTGTTTAACTGGAGAATACTTCTTAAACTTCATTGCACTAAGGGATAAATGATCATAATAGCTAAAGGGTTAATATAAATCTCAAGTGCATTGAATAGTAACTTTTAATGGTGGCATAAATGTGAAAGGTGTCAAATACTCAGCCTGGTAATAACTTTAAGTAAGCCTTTTAATAAATACATACATACCAATGAGACCCAGCACTAATACAATTCAGGCTCCTAACATTCCATCCGGTTTTTATTAATAAATGAATGAAACAAGCGTGCAAAGTAAAATAAAGAAATACTGTGCTGAATATTGATTGGTAGAAGTGAATAAATGTTGCTTTTCTTTTTTATTGTCTTTCCAAATATTGTTGATATGGAACAAACAAGCATAATGATCATTTTGTACATTTGTATTTATTCACTAATGTGAATGTAATATGAGTTTTTTACTGAAATTTTTGTGAGATCTTTTATTTTTTATCTATTGAAAACTGCCTCTCATATAGGTATGCATTGGTTAATACATTGATTCATGCAACAAAAATTGTAAATAACCAATGTTAGAGGACTAAAGAGGTCTTCCTAATTTTGTTGAGTAAATGAAGTAAAATATTCTTAAAAACTGCCTCTAGATGTATTAACGACTATAAGTCTTTCTAAAATCTGCATTCAAAGCTATTGCCCAGCCACAGTCCTTGAAAGGGATATTTCAATGCTTATCTGGGTTCTACCTATTATATGTGCAGATAAAAATAGAATACCTACATCTGACATATGTGATGTAATCCCCTTTAAAATTCTGTAAAACATTTTAATGGTACACTAATCTGTAAAGAGATGCATTGTTGATTATACAACATATTGTAAAATAATGACAATATCAGGCAAGTTTTAATTTGGGTTCAAAATTGTTTAAATAATTCTCTTTGTTGCTGTTAATTTTAAATCTGAATGGCAAATATTTCTAAAGACTGTATTGATCCTGTGCCATAAAAGATGTTTTGTACATATGTACTTCGTATTTTGGTATAATATAGATGAAAATTTTTCATAATGAAACATGCTTAAAACATCGCTTACTTCTGTGGCTCTAAAATAAGCTTAATATTATAGTAGTTATTACATCTAACTCAGGTTTTTATAATAAATACTATTCTTATACTGTTGGCATAATGGATATGTCTAGTCAATAAACCTGATTTTTTTCACAATAGTGCCTATTATTGTTTGAAACCTCAATCCTTATTACTATGTTTCCAGTAACAGTCTGTAGGAGACTTCTTTTTGCTGCTTTCGTGCCCTACTCTCTGAAGGAAGAAATTTCATTAACTTTAGCTCGCCCAGATAATTTCATCTCATTGATGTAAAGAGAGTATGTAAAGATTTTAGAACATCTGATTCCTTCATTTTTTCTTTCGGATTCTTTAGCACTTTTGGTGTCAGGGGACTGGTCTTCTTTCTTCAGTAATTATGCAAAAACTACCTCTGGTTGATATTTCTGCCAGCATTTTCTTGCATATAAATATGTATTCATTTTGTTTAACTACCTTCTAAATGGACTGTAGGTAAATGCATTATGTTTTTACATTTCAATTCCAATATATACCTTATCTTTGAAAAATTACACATGTTAATAAGTATAATAAGTAATATAGTTAATAAGCCTGTACATTAGGGTGTATCACAAAAAACTTTTTTTTGAAATTCAAAATTGCAAGTCGATAAAAAGTTGTCACTGTGCTCACATATGCACCAAAAAAAATTTGATTCAAATTGAAAAATGTTTAGGTCTCCCGGAATGGGCCTAAAGTTTGATTTTTTTTTGTCAAAAATGTAGATTTTCAATTTTTTTTTAAACGTAAATAAATTGCAAATTTTTGTTTTCAAGTACAAAAATCTAAAGTTTCGAATGTTATTTAACATTAGAAAAAATATATATCTTTGATGTAACATCTACGTCTCCCGAAGTCTACATGAAAATGAACATTTTTTACCAAATACACATATTTTTCAATTTTAAACCCACCCTTCAGATTAATTTCAATCATTTTTTTATATTGTAGGTATTGTTTTGCAGCATTTTTAAGTAGCGAGAACATTATTGTATGAAATTGTGAATGCTACACTAAGGTGTGGTTTCACTGGTGCGTCTCGTGGCTGCGTCTGAACGCTGCGGCAAGTCGCTGTGGTGTGGTGCTATTTAGAAGGTCGAAAAGATGAAACAATAAGTAAAGAAATTATTAGTGGTAAATGTGTCCGCATAACTATACAAGAAGAACACATATCTTTGTTTGAAGAACGAAATTCAACATATTTTGAACACGTTACTCCAGCCAGTGGCTCTGGGAAAGACATAGTACTGAAATTCATGAAAGAAAACTGCATTGATGAGAAAACTATTTAAGCTCTTGGCTGTGATGGTACTGCATCTAATACTGGAGTCTATAATGGATTAATTTCATTGTTCTAAAAGGCTTTAAAATGCCCAGTACGAGCAGTGGTTTGTTTGCTTCACTTGAACGAATTGCCACTTAGAAAAGTTATGGTCGCCCTTGATGGTCCAACTTCTGAGCACAATTCTTCGAGAGGCCCAATAGGAAAACGTTTAGCATGTTGCCAAGATTTACCAGTTGTTGAGTACAATAAAATAGATAGCGTTTTTCCAGAGGTTGATTTTAAGGATTTGAGCACTGATGAGAAATATGTCTGGCAAATATGTCAAGCTGTGTTTGCAGGCTATGTTCCAAAGAGTTGGCAAGGAAACATCTTCTATGCAAGATGACTGACAATGGCAAACACCTAATTTTACGCTTTTATATTGCATCACTTGATCCAACCCCTCAGTTGAAAAACCTGGCTGAGTTTGTAATAAAAGTTTATGCTCCCTCATGGTTTACAATTAAATGTCATCAAAGGTTTATTTATGCTTCACAAAACGTTTTTAAGATTGTACAACTCATCAAGTGCTTAGAAGGTGATCTGAAGGCTGTTGTTCATTCAATGCTACAGAGAAATGCTTTTATGGTACACCCAGAACATCTTCTTTTGGGAATGTTGTTTGATTCACGAAAAAATATTAGGTGTTTGGCAAGCAAAAGAATACAAGTAGCTCGACAGACAGATTTAAAAGCAAAGAGTGTTTTCAAACCCCCACAAGTTAATTTTGATGCAGAGGACTATGTATATCTTATTGATTGGCAGTCTACAACTGTAACGGAACCACCTCTCCGAACTAACTTAAGCAAGCAAAAGCAAGAGTTGATTGTTGAAACAGGAACTAGCGATAGAAAGGAGTTTAAAACTCCTTCACACAAACAAGCAGTGGAAAGTATTGTGAATTAGGTTACAGAAGTGTCTAAGCACGTTTGTGGCTACAAAGAGAGAGATGGTTTCACTAGATCAAGATTACGAGATCTATTATTACGAGAGAGATTACGAGATATATTATATTACTCGTAGATCTATTGCTGGACAGAAAATTCTTCCAAAGTTTGAAACGAAACATCACATCTGCAACAGCCCAGGAATAAACATCAAGTAAGACTTTATTTTTTATATCAATAAAATGTCTACTTTTTTGGAAACAATCAACTCTATCTAATATTTTTGGTTTTTTTGTAAGCATATAGATGAGTAGCTAGAAATTATTCTTTAAAATCAGCTTAACTAAAAACTTTGGTTACAGGTTGCGAGAGTTGCTGATAACTGAGATGTCACATACATTTAAAATTAACCTATTCCACACAGACAACTATAATATTCTTAAATGTTCATCAATTATCAAGATCTATAGATTATATAATCAAGATTCATTTTTAATTACTTATTCAAGCTTAACGTTTCAATATTTGCAATCATTTTTTCCTTTTGAAACTAAAATCCTTTTTGCATTTCTCTTACTCGAAAAATAGACTTAATTCAAAAAAATACGGATAATTTTGGGCTAGTAAACACACATTAGATTTTAATACTTTTTATTTGTATGGTTAAAAGAAATTTTTAAATAAAATAAGTTGAATATAAGTAAATGAAACTGTCAACAACAGACCTTGATTTTGCACAAATACGACTTTTTAAAACTTATCTGGGAGACATATATGTTACTCGACCGCTATAATTCTTTTTATACTGTTAACTAAGGTTTTAAACTTTATATTTTTGTACTTGAAAACAAAAATTTGTTTTGTATTTATGTTTAAAAAAAAACTGAAAATCTACGTTTTTTGACAAAAAAATCAAACTTTAGGCCCGTTCCGGGAGACCTAAACATCTTACAATTTGTCTCAAATTTTTTTTGGTGCATATGTGAGCACAGTGACAACTTTTTATCCACTTGCAAATTTGAATTTCAAAAAAAACTTTTTCGTGATACACCCTACTGTACATGCTTCTACCCTTCCCTTGAACTACAACCATGAGGTGGGGGAAGCGCTTGTGGATTCCAATTACCCCTATAGCTGGATTGGCAGGAGCAATTAATATTGCTCCTGGTGGGGCCACCCATGCCGGATAGGTCAAAGGGTAGGAGCCAGATGAAAGGTAGTTCCGTGATGGGAATATAAAAAATACCATTGGGAAGTGGGGATGAGAGTCCCTCCCAACTTATCAATTACCCAGAATATGAAAGTCATTCAAAGAGATTTGAATCCTGACAACTATGGGATGCCACCTGCTAAAGCGGGTGTCGTGCCCGGCAGGGGGGGTGGCAAGGCCTTTGCGGTCATCATCACATGGCATCCTTGCACAACAATGTCAGCAGAAGTTACAAGGAATAGGAGGGACAAGAGAAAAAAGAGGAGGAAAGCGGGGGTAAAAATAGGAACTTGAAATGCCAGGAAGCTTGAGAATATTAAATTGGAAAAAGGGGAAGTAGATGCTTGGGGGCTGTGTGAGGTGAGATGGAAGGATTGCTGTAAATTTAAAGATAGCTGTGGCAGATATTGAAGTGATAGTTACAGGCAGTGGCGGATATATATGGGGGGCGCCCTCCCCTTGCGGGGCCGCCCGCATTGCCGCCCCCGCCAATCAGCCCGCACGCTATTCGTTCGTGTCTTTCGTCAGTCGAGTTATTGAGTAGTTGTACTTTCTTATTTAGCATGCGCGCGCGTCCGCGTCATAGTATTTTATACCTACGTTTCTGCCTGGCACATAGATAGCTAACCTACGAGAGAAGTCGCGGCCATTCAAGTGATCTCGATCCGTTATTCTGTCTGGCATTTGTTCGAGAAAAGTCGCGAATATTCTACTGTTAGTATTTGTTCACACTCCTAAAAAGTTTGGAAGCGGACATTCTGGCACCGAATGTTCTCGAAACAACCGAGCTACATACCTATATAAGGGAAGCAGAGTCGCTGCCAGGCAGTCAGTTTGAAAGCAACAATCGTCGCGATAACTTGCGCCAGTTGAGTTTTTTCTGTATCCGCCACTGGTTACAGGATATTCTATTGTGGGGAAATGAGAGTCAACTTAAGTAGCTCTGGTATGAATACAAAATTGGAGATGAGGGAGCAAACTTTGAACAGGTGAGTGACAGGATACTTGTGGTAGAAATAAAGGCACGTCTGACGAATTTTGTACTTGTCCAGGTACACATGCCAACAAGCTATCTTAGGGAGGAAGAGGTTGATGGGATGTGCAAGCAACTAGAGGAAATAATTTGAGAAGTCCCTGGACAGAAAAACCTGATCGTTATGGGCGACTGAAATGCAGTGGTGGGGGAAGGGAGACTCATCTCAAATGCCTTAAGCCTATTTTCGTCTTTATTTCTCAAGGTCCATGTTTCTGCCCCATACAACGCCACTCTCCATTTCAAGCTCTTCACCAGACTTTTTTACATCCTTACTTAAGGTTCCCGTAATCAGCTCCCTTCTATTATTGAACGCTTCCTTCACTAGTGCTATTCTCCTCCTTATGTCTTTGCCACTATGCCAATTTTCTTCTAGCATATCACCCAAGTAGTACATAATTAAATAGTTCTACTTGCTCCAGTTTGTGTCCAACTTTGATGACCAGCCTCATTAAACTCATGTTTTCGGAAAAGCGTCTATTATGCCCCTCTCTTCGAAATATTTGCAACAGAAAATGTTTTAAACCCCTTGAATGATATAACCCTCTGTAAACAGATTTGAATCTTCTGTTTATTCTAATTTGAATGACATTGGAGCAACAGAATAAGTGGCGTGGGGGTAGCGAGCTGATCTGGTTTTATTTTTACCTGGTTTGAACCTTCCCAATGGCGAAATTTTTTTCTCTCCGATTTTTTGTTTTGGCTTTATCATTTTCATAGCTTGGGGCTATAGCTTTCCACTACTCCTACCACTTCCACGAACAGATATCTGTCTAGTTATCCAACTCTCATCCTTTCTCTAAACGCGGCTAAAACAACGATCAACGATGCGCTCCTTTCATGCATGGCCATTACTTGAGCATCCAACCCACTTTCACTGTCATTCTTTATGTCCAACCCATTTTCACTGTCATTCTTTATATTTTGTAGTTTTATTGAGCAAATAATTTGATTATCTACCAAATTGTCTCGCACAGGAGCTGCTGCATCATTTTATCTCCCTTCCATGCGTTCTGGGTAGAATACAAGAACGAAATTTTAACCGCGTCTGCCGAAAGCCGCAGTTTTCGGCTTGCAAGAACCTTGGTCTAAACCGATTGCCACTCCCCATACCTGCTTCTGGGTAGATTTAAACTGCGGCCTCTATTACTTGACGCATTGGGACTGCACAGTCATTTTCCTTAAGTGACGTGAATTTTTACTCTATGCTCTATGCTAGCAGAATTTTTTTGTGGTCACTTCCTTACACGAGAAAAAAATTTCCATGATAAATTAGCTGAAAAGGTTTTAATACTTACAGAAAAAACTGTAAAAGTGTGAGGCAATCACAGTGGTGGCCGTCATGTTGTCGAAAATCCGCGTTCTACGCAGGTACTACCCTCCCAGCCTCCGTAGGGGAGTGTGTAGCAGGGGTGTTACAACAACAGCCATGAAAGGAGAAGGAATTAATGGAGAGGAAAAAATTGAATTGCAACAAATCTCCGTTAAATTGATTTTTGGTTATTTCTCAAGTCGCTTTCATTCGCAAATATAATTGCTTCTCACCTTGTGTCACTTGTGATGTTCTTCACTCCCTCATCATATGATGAAATATTTCATTAACGCTATTATTCTAGTGTGAATTTCCACAAAGGAAAAATCACTCGCCTTGACCGGGACTTTCAACTTGGAGTCCGAGTAAAGAGGAGTAAAGACAGCAGAGAATTGAAATGTGGAGAAAAAATGACATAATGCAATGGACGAGAAACGGCTCGGAATGTTGGATGAGGAGAGGAAAGCCATGAAGGAGATGAGAGGGGGCAGAGTCGATTTTTGGAATGGGAACTGAGGGGTGAAGGGATACTGAAGGCTGTGATAGAGGGGAGGATATTGGGTGAGTGAGGGAGGCAAAGACAGCGTTGAAGAATGAAACACTGTATGGTGACAGGGGCATCCAGGTACGAACGTAAATTTTGAGTATTCGCAACTCCATCTAAACCCTTATTTACCGGCAGATCAGCACTAATTCGTTCTCAAAATCTCCATTTCCCGTAAAAAAATCGCCGTCATGTCAAGGAAACATTTTGTTGCTTGATCATTTAGTTTTATTGTTTATTGTGTATTTTGTGTTATTTTTTCCTTTTCTGCTAGTAACGGATAAACTTTAAAGGTTCATGTTTTGTCACGAGATAGGAGTTTAAAAGGAACTTCAAGCATGGAAAACTGGGTTTTCTTCTTTAGCGGCCTTTTGCTTATTGTGGGATTGCCGGTAAAAATTCGTTCTCCTTTCAGGTTCCCGGGAAATCTCAGGATATATTTAGTTTTATTTAGAACATACTAAATCCGAGTAGACTCTGTTAAGGGTGAAAGAAAAGAATTTTTAATGATAATTTCTGTAGTCATTCAATAAGTTCTGCAATATCTATAATGAGCAAACTTACATAACATAGCATTAACATTATCTATAAAATTTTACGCTCTTGATTTCGGTTACACTGATTGTATTTTAAATAAAGCGCGAGCTGAGAAAATGCATATTTAGGGTAATGCTATTTCATTCTACCAAAAATTATCACAAATTAAAAAAATCCTGAATTACGTTTAAATGTGACGAATATAATGAATAAACGGCTTTGTAATGAATATAAACTTAAGAGAAGAACACAGCAGTTACCTTCAAATGAAGAAAACCAATAAAATTTTACCATACAAATGTTTTCTACGAATTTTTATTGTAGGTACCATTTACAAAAATAATGGTGTTCAATAAATCGATCCCTCAATCTTGTTCTCGCTCTAGTAAAGAAAATATCCTGCAGTTGAGAATGCCCTTACTGATTATTTTCCCCTCTCCAAGAGGAGTTAGATGTCATGAAATTTGTTTCCTAGCTCTGAATATAATTCTTTGTTCATGGCATTCTTTTTAAAGGAGCATTCACTTCATGCTGTATGGCTCGAATGTTTCTAGTTCATCATGTTCGTGGGTTGAACAGGTCGTTTAGCGTAAACCTATTCAATTCGAAGACTTGAGCGAGAACAACATGACCTCAGTCCTCCCGTGCACCTGACTGCCGACCAGTCAAGAAGACACGAGTGTGAGGTGAGGTAGGAAAGCCTGTTGCTAGCGCTGCTAGCACTTAGAAGCAATTCTTATTCTGCCATATTCGTGAGTGGATGTCGCTGAGCGTTTGTTCTTGGCTCGAAGAGAGAATTGACGTTTGTGTTGTTGAGAATTTGCGTTTTAACTGTTACTGAGTGGAATACTGTTTATATTGCCAGTGACGCTGTGATGTGAAATTTAAATAATACGACCATGAGGATTTTTCTAAAGCACGATCTTCGAGAGTAGTGATCCATCCTCTTCCAATATCGTCGTTTCAATCAGTGATAAATACATCAGTCATCAGATTGATATTGAGTATAGTGTCAGTGTATTCGTGAATGCAGATTGAAAGAAAGGCGTCGGAGATCCTTTCTGCTCCTAACGAAGGAAAATTGAGTTGGTGAGTGTAGTGGTAGTCGACACCATACTCGACTTTTATTTTAAATTTTAAGAAGTTTTAAGGAGTATGAAGTAAATACTGTAATATTTATGACACCAAACTTTATCTTCTGTGACTGAACTTCTCAGCAACTAACTGCTGTTACAAATCAAACGTTTTAACTTGATTATTGGTTTCACGCCGTGGCGTGAAATGGAATGGCGCCGTTGATAAAAACGCCTCTACTACGCTAGAGTATTTGGCAAATATAGCGTCTCATCTTCAAAACATTTTTGCAACCCTTAAAATCACTAGCTTTCCACGAAGTTTCACATGCGCTTAGTGCCTATCTTGCATAATATTTACGTGACAGAGGGATAACATTACCTCCAAAATGAATTCCCCAGGGAATATGTTACGTAGAAAGTTTAAAAAAAGAGAGAAAATATGTAATATTTAAAGGTGATAAGTTTTTTATGGTACTATGAGTACGGGCTTATTTTTAAAATATCGGGCAGTCATTTGGTTTTCGGAAGTGGTGTTGGTTATAGATGTGGTAAGATAAGAGTCCAAGACAGAGGAGGTGTCGTGTATGCACTATCGGGCGAACATTTACCGTTTATATGCGATTTTACAGAAGGTATTACGGTAAGAAGTCTTTAAAAATGATTAAGAAATCATCCGCACTGCCCATAGTTACATATCTGACGCGATCTGAACTTTATTTGAACATTTTGTTATTAATTTCCTCGCGAGAGCACAGTCGTACCAAAT
The DNA here is from genome assembly GCA_963573305.1 of Pyrrhosoma nymphula. Lineage (NCBI taxonomy): Eukaryota > Metazoa > Arthropoda > Insecta > Odonata > Coenagrionidae > Pyrrhosoma > Pyrrhosoma nymphula. The sequence goes on from OY754338.1 coordinate 87,400,858, forward strand.
CCCATGGAAACAGTTTTCATACTTTTGGCAAATACCTTATTTTTATGGAAGGCTATTCGGGTTTGCCACCGGGTCACTTCTCTCATTGCTGCCGACGTTTCGGACGTCGGCAGCAATAGGAGAAGTGGCCCGGTGGCAAACCTCAGTAGCCTTCCATGACACTATACGCCGGGAAAACACAAGACTTTACTTCACCTTATTTTTAGAAATAATAGTGTGGTTCGCGATATTTTGGTACAATCAGAAAGTTGAGACTTTTTTATTTATTTCAAGGCCAAATTCATTGAATTTGGTGTAGTGATATTGAGTGGTAGACGCATATAAGAGGCCGTATATTCTTAGCAGTTCACCTAATGATGATTGAACGATTTTTTTATCACAGAACGGCCGCATTGGTAACATTTGCCGACGTGTTTTTGTAGGTTCTCTTTGGTCTACGGCACGGTTCACAAGAGTACAATTCCAAAATTAAGTAATCGAGTGGGCCTTATTCTTCTTGTAGGCTTGCAGCCTGTTCTTTACCGGTCCATTCTCCTCATAAATATTATTTCCATCTTTATTTAGATTGTTCAGCATTTATTTTTTCTTCTGGGAACTAATCCTTCTAAATATCTTCTATCCTGTTGCATTCCATTCTGTTTGAGTGGTCCCTTCACATATTTTTTCGCTCTTCAGTCTGTGTGTTTTTCGTGTTCTTTTGCATACCTCTCTAATAATTTGATTGCTTATTTGATCTTTTATTGTTTTCCGAGTTCCATTATTTCCATTGTTTCTAGTAATCTAAGTGTGTGTGTTGAAATCGCTCTAGCTTAAATTCAATATGTTAATATTTGTCTCATTATAGTTATGTATCATAGCCTTTGTTTCTTGTGTCTTATATTTATTTCTTTATTTAGTATTGCATAGGACACCTGATACTTTATTGGCCATGTTTATTTGTGTTTTCTCATCCTGTTTTGGCATAGATCAGCTGGTAAATTTTACTTATAAGTACGTAATTTCTGTCACTAGTTCAATAATATTTATCTTTTTTTCACTAGTTTCTATCTTACAGGTTTTTTGCTACTTTCTTAAGATTTAGCTTTAAGGTGGTGGTTCTTATTTTTTCAATATTTCCTTGGAGCGCACAATCGTATTCTATCCCATGTAAAACAGCATATCCATTTTTAATAAAAACTTTGTACTTTTCCACACTTTATTTAAAAACTGCGACCGTATTCACCTTAATAAGGCATCTTCTGGCCAGAAGATGCCTTATTAAGGTGAAACCGGTCGCATTAAAAAAAAATAAAGTATGGAAAAGTACAAAGTGTTTTATTAAAAAATGGATATCTACCACTTCCACGAAGTCAAGCCTGAAACAATAAAATTTAAAACAGCATATATATAATTTTCAGGAAAATTGATCGAAAAGTAGTTTGACAAAGGGTTAATATTTTGATATCATTGGAACGATGGGAGTTATTTAAAATTTAAAATGAGGTCAAATTCATCAAATTCTAGATGAATTAATACATCGCTCAAACTACCTTACGTGAATATTATGGGCGCCGCGATCGACGCCTGTAAGACGGCGACGCGCGGATACGCGGTACACTTCGGAGTGGGTCGTTGCCCTTGGTGTCGAGGGAAGAATTCTCGAAGAAAGATTTTGAGAGAAGCGTGAGAGAATTTATTGGATTGACTTATTGAAAGAATGAGCATGTGCGTCTAGAATAGCCAAATAAGAATATTACCACGACTTGGGAAGGAGAGAAGCTAGGAATACGGCACGCATGGATGGCGCTGTGGCTGCTAATACACGGACCGCAGGGCCCGCGCCTCGTCTCCCGTTTCGGCTACATGACTGGCCGTCTGTCAATGTATACCCCGTCGATGAATGACCATTTGCGTATCTTTCGGTGCCATTGTATAGGAGCAGCCGAGACAAGTATGCTTTCGGCAAGGTGACAATAGGTTTAGCGGGGATCGTGGGTAGGAATGTATTGACGTCAGGGAAAGTGAAAGGTCGGAAGTTTGAAATATATATGAAATAAATAGAAACGAATTTGACAAAACACAAACCCTCGCTATTTTTGTTGATATTCCTATTTTATTTCGATATTTTTATTTAAATATAGCAGTTAAATTTAAATTTACCAATTAATAAATACTTAGTAGTTTGTCATTTACGCGAGAATGGCTTGCTTCTCTCCATCCATCACCAATGGGGATTTACTTAACCGGTAGACTGCCTACTCTCAACTCTCTGAAGCATCAAGATATTGAACTATTTCCAATTGCCAAATTTTATTCAATTAGTTCCGGAAATATGTAAATGACACAAAATAATTAACGCCCTCAGTTCTACATAGCAGGTGGGGCTGATCTTTGAAGCACGATAAAATAGCCAAGCGCTGTAAAATTCCATGTTCGGCAAAAGTCAGATATGTGATGCCATAGATTTCCAGGCCTCTATATACACTTGTGACATCGGCACGATTATTTTCTCCATGCACCTTCTTAAACTTAATTTAATTCCTTCATTTCCTTCGAGACAGGGACGAATCTTTGGCTTGCAATCCATATGACCCAGATTTGGAGGTATATTCTCCGAACCTTTTGTCAACATAGGACCAATGAAACACACCCCTTATCCACTTACAACGAAAAACATTTGATTTAGGGTGAAAACTACGGAATATTAACCTTGTCGCTAACATTTTTGGGATTTCCTTTGTTTTCCGCTGAAAGTACATTTTTCTCTTACTTCATCGTGATTTGTATCAATCAAGCAAACATATAGTTGTATTTGTGATCTAGCTACTTTTGCCAAAAATCGGACCTATTTGATATGGAATATCTGTACTTTGAACCAGTATGGCAATTTTTTTAAACGACAGCACACATGCACGGCACTGACTCTTGTCTGATACTGTTTGCTACCGCGACGGATCCCGAATCGTCTGCAGAGGGGTCAATGAGCCTCCAAGGAGGGATATTATGTGTCCACATAGAAATTCGATAAAAGCAAAGAGAGACGAAGGAGAATGCACAAAATCATTTTCTCGATATGACGAAACTGTATTTCCCAATGGGTGTTTTTCGAATGTATACTTATTCCTAATTTAAAGGTACTGCTGTCCTATTTAAGAGGAGAAAACTTGGAAATTCTCCCATTGGCTTCTGTTCTTTGAAATATGCCCAGACTCAACTACTACTCCAAACTACGTAATATTCCGCTCATCGCCTACCCTTCCGATCCACTTCTAATTTCTGCAATAACTTTTAACGTCTTCGCTCATTCTACATTATCAAAAGCCTTCTAGCAGTCTTATAGCGCTGAAATATGAAGCAGTGTACGTTGACAGGGGCCTCAAGCTACGAAAGTAAATTATGGGTATTCCTAATTTACCTTTCTTTACTGGTAGATCACCCGTAAAAATTACTAAAAGTCTAAATTTCCCGTAAAAAAACTCGCCGTCATGCCAAGGAAACACTTTGCCTTTGAACTATTTAATGTTATTGTTCGCGGTATTTTTTAACAGTTCCTTTTTAATAATGCGAAGCAGCAGTGTATTATGAAGAAATTAACTGGAATAAATAATAGTGACCGAAAAATGGATATACTTTTAAGGTTCAAGTTTAAGCACGAGATAAGGATTTAAAAGGAACTTCAAGTATGGGCAGCCTAGAGTTTCTCATTTCCCGGTCTTTTGTTATCGAAGGATTCCCGCAAAAAACTGATTCTCCTCTTAGGATCCCGGGAAAATCCGATATAGATTTAATTGTATTTTGAATAAACTACAACCTGCATACATTAGAGAAGAGTAATAATGGTTACTTTTTATTCATGCATTCAAAAAGTTCTGCAACCTCTGAAATGAGCTAACTTAAATAATATTTCTGTGAAAATACTTTTTCATTCAACAGAAAAATTTCACAAAACAAATTGCTGCATTTAATGAGAATTTGTGATTAATGAAATGAATAAACGTCTGTGTAAATCATAGAAACCTTAAAGTAAAATGTTTAAGTTACCTTCAAATGTAGAAAATCGATAAATTTAACAAAATAACTATACTATTTCGAAAAACCAAGGTGGTCAAGATATCAATCCCTCAATATTGTTCTCACTTCAGTAAAGAGAATATCTTTCTCTTGATAATTTCCTTCTGATTATTTCGATTAATCATGTTTAATCCTTTCAAGACGAGAGAGATGTCATGATTTTAGTATTAGAAATGATTTCCTGTTAAATGCAAAATAACCTAAATAAAATTTAAAGAAAAGGATTCCGGGATTTTTCGGGAAATTGAAATTTGATGAAATTATGACGAGATCCCGGGAGAGAAAACACTAGGTATAGGTTAGACGGTCGCATGAAAGGGGAGCATTTATTGTGCCAGAATTCGTCAGTAATCCTATGACCTGTTAAAGCGCTTTCATGTCATGCTGTGTGGCTCGAGGGTTTCTAGTTTATAATGCTCTTGGGTTGAACAGTTCGTCTAGCGTAAACCTATTCAATTTGAAGACTTGAGCGAGAACATTCTTTGCCCCGGTCCTCCCGTGCACCTGACTGCCGACCGGTGGACGATATGGCAACGTGTGTGAGAGGTGAGGTAGGCAAGCGACGAGTCTATTCCGCTGTGTTGCTAGCGTGAAGAAGCACATTCCGTAATGCCTTCTTCGCGAGTGGTTGCCGAGGATCGTATTTTCTTGGTTCGAAGGGAGAATTGACGTTTGTGTGGTTGAGAATTTGCGTTTTTAGTGTTACTTAGTGACTAAGTGGAATACCGTTTGTATTGCCGAAAAAATATTAGAAAACACGCTAATGAGGATTATTCTTAAGCACCATCTTCGAGGGTAGTGATCCATCCTCTGCCAACATCGCCTTTTCAACCAGTGATGTAACGTCAATCATCAGATTGATATTGAGTGTAGTGTCAGTGTTATCTTGAATGCAGATTGAAAGAAAATCGTCGGAGATCCTTCTGCTCCTAACCAACGGAAATTGAATTGGTGAGTGTAATGATAGTCGACACCATGCTCGAATCTTATTTTTTTAATTTAAGAAGTTTTAAGGAGTGTGAAGTAAATACAAAAATATTAATGACACAAAAACGTTTTATATAACCTAACTTCTCAGAAACTGACTAAAGATTTAAATTTAAGGCTTTAACTTGACTTAATTATTTCACGCCATGCGTTGAAACGCCTTCGCAACTTGAGTTTATTTGGTAAACGTTCATGCGAGCGTCCCGTTTGCAGCATTTGGAATTTCTAGCTTTTCACGAAGTTTAATACCTCCGCCGAGTCATTATTGTAAAATATTTACTTGAGAGAACAATGATTTTACCTCCAAAATCGAAGGTCCCACGACATAACGGGAATATATCGGAAAAATAAAATGTTAAATGGGTAAACAAGGAATTAAATATTTTTCAGGGTACATACTATGAGTACGGGGCAGTCGTTACTTAGATCATTTCAGGCAGTCATTTGGTATTCAGAAGTGTTGTTCGTTATCGTATTTTTTAATTACACGGTATAATTTATGCCCCTCTTGAGTGCACTGCAGTACCAAATCCCTCGGAAACCGCTTTCATTCTTTTGGCAAACGGTTCATTGTTTTTTCATCATTTTGGGCGAAAATAGTGTGATATGTGATATATTGGCATCATCAGAAATATGAAACTTTTTCTAACACGACTCCAATTTAATTGAGTTTTATGCGCAGTGAAATACCACTCAAATTAACCTGAAACTGGTGAAAGGACAGGGACAGATATGACCTTGAGTAGTAGACGCATTTAAGAGGCCGTATATTCGTAACGATTCTGCCAATTAGAAATTGGACACCATGTTTTCTTTATCACTTAATGACCGCATTGGTACCATTTTCCGACGTGTTTTGGCAGGTTCTCTTTGTCCTACGGCGCACATTGGTGACCTTCCAAACTTAATTTTTAGTTGCAGTCTTCTTCTGTACCGATGTATTCTCCCTGCATTTCGTTTTCTTTCTGGGAACTGATCGCTCAAGGTATCTTCTATCCTGCTGTATTCTATTTGCTTCTTCGTTCTATGGCCATGTGTTTATTGTTGTGGTTTTGCATTCCTCTCTTACATTGTAATTGCTTATTCGATCTATTCTTGTTCTCCCGAGTTCTCCCTTCATTGCAGCTGTTCCTAGTAATTTATCTATATGTCTTGATGTCACTCATGTTTCGATTCCATTTTTTTATTGGTCTAATTATAGTTTTATATACTCTAGCATTTGTTTCTCTTGCTGTATATTTGTTTCTTCATATCATACTGTATAGGGCAGCTGGTACTTACGCTATTTATTTTTCCCCTCTTGTTATAGCATGTATCAGCCTTTAACTTATACTAGTAATTTTTTCATTCCTGTAACTTCCTCTTATCTTAATTTCATCCTTAGCTATATTTATTTATTTTTATGCTGTTTGAGTTATAAGATTACAGCCGATGTAGTACGTCATCCTTAGTCTCAGCGATCAACATCGTTTCATCAGCTTAAATAATTGTCCTAGTATGATCATGATGTATTTAATGCCGCTTTTCATTTATCCTCTTTAATTTATTATCTTATTGGGTTTATATTATTTTATCCATTATAAAGTTCAATAATTTGGGGCTGAGGGAGTCCTCTTGTCGCATTTATGTATTGATAGGTAAGTGTTTCTGCTGCGTATCCTCGTCTTGCAATAAATGTTAGGTCGCACATTCACAAGCAATTATTGATTCCAGTTGGCATTATACCTCTCTTTATATTATTTACCTCTCTTTAAATACCTCCCATTTTAATCTCTGTCACGCCATTCGCGGCCATTCAATACATTAAAAGTTTATTTAGGCACTGCATAACCGATAAGGGATGAAGGAATATATGATTTCGTCCCAGTCGAGGGTTCTATAAGAAATACCCACGGACGGGATAGTGTTTTTCCTCACTTCTACTCTTCATATTTCTTCGCTATATGGACGAATTTGATGTATTCTAGCATTTGAGCGAAGAAATTTATTTCACATATTTCTATGGCCCATGTGTTCATTGGTAGAGTTTGTATTCCTCTATTATATTGGTATTGCTTATTCGATTATTTCTAGTTCTTCCGAGTATTTTTTGGGTCCTTCATTTCAGTTGCTTCTAGTACTCATCTACGTGTTTTGATTTCACTCTCGTTTCAATTCCATTTTTAATATTGGTCTAACTTTAGTTTTATGTATTCTAACCTTCGATTCGTTTGCTGTGTATTTATTTCTTCATATATAAGTGCACCTGGTACTTTGATGGCCTTGCGTATTTGTTTCCTTTACTTGTTATAGCATATATCAGCTTGTAATTTTTACTCTCAAGTAGGGACATCATTTATACCACTTGCTCATTTTATCTTAGCTATATATTTTTCAGCTGTTTGATTACATTACATCTCCTCATCCTTAGTCTAATTGTACCTCATCCTTCGTCTCAGTGATCAGCATCGTATCATCAGCTTAATTTGCATTACATAATATTAGGATAATATGTATAAACATCATGCATAAATTACATGATGAATATCATGATGTAATTTGTTGGCCCTTATTGCCTCCCATTATATCCTTTATGCCACCCATTTATAGCCATCATAAGTTTGAATAAGAGTGCGCTGAGGGAGTTCCCTTGTCGAATTTATTTATTGATTGCTGTATGGATGCTCATCTCGTTATTGTTTTTAAAGCATTTTTATTGTCAGCGTAAATTTCTCACACGAGGCTCTCTCTGAGGGAGTCCCCTTGTCATATTTCTTTACTGATCGCTATAGGCTAGCTCAATTCGCAATTATTTTTAAAGCATTTACATCAGGTGTAAATATCTCTCAAAAAGGTGTTAAATTTCCGATGTAGTCACCAAAACCTTTGTCCACGTTGTAACATGCTCTTGCGTCATTGCCATGGATTGCGCAAATTTCGCATTGTGTTTCTTTTATGCGTATAGCATAAAAGAAACACAATGCGAAATTTACTGAAAATTTGCGGTTTCAGGGTGTATTATGTGAAATTTTTCCATGTTAGGAAGGTTAAAAAATTATGCGAATTTCACAAAAGTTTGTTTAATCACGACCATGGTTTCAACACATTATGTCATCTTCAGGTGAAAATACAAACTTTTAAGTCAATATATAAAGAAAGAGTGGAGGAGAATTGGGAGGGGAGGGTGGTTGGGACGGAGAAGGGAGGAGTGATTGGGTAGTGGGAAGTCCCTCCTCCCTTCTCCGTCCCAACCACCCCCTCACCCTCCCCTCCCAATTCTCCTCCACTCTTTCTTTATATATTGACTTAAAACTTTGTATTTTCACCTGAAGATGACATAATGTGTTGAAACCCTGGTCGTGATTAAACAAACTTTTGTGAAATTAGCACATTTTTTTTTTAACCTTCCTAACGCGAAATTTACTGTTTTTGCTACCGTCTTCATAGGCGATTACAATAGGAGTCTCCTGTCGTAGTCGCCGCTGAAGACGGTTGCGAAAACAGAAGTTTCGCTGTTTGTTTCTTTTATGATTCTATCATGCTCGTCTCTATCTATGAATGTTGTGTATCACCGAATAGCTGCCTCCGAACTATATAAAGGGATTGCTCTCACCTTGTTCTCAAACTTTGATAAATGAGCGCCATCCTAATGAAACATTACTCCTCAGTTCATGTTACAAACAGGTATTTCTTCATGTTTGGTACTAACGCGACATCTTTTACAAAAAGAATAATGCAATACTTCGTCAGAATAAATTAAATCTCTTTGAACGTACGTTTTAAACCTGCGAATTAGAGCGCGTATTTGCTGTGTACCTTCTTATGACGGAGAATCAATCAGCTAAAACACTTGTCGAGAGAAAATTGTTTTCTTTTAGTCAGAATTTAAATTTCTCCTGGTTGCAAGTAAAAATTTTTCCGTAGATAAAATGAACGCAGAGTTACCAATCCCAAAAAACTGCGAAAATTGAACACAAAGATACATCACGGAAAATAGACATATGTAAAAAAATGTAAAACTAGGTGGTGAAAATTGGCGCAGGTGGGGATAGAACCTCCGACGTCATGTTAGCAGACGGAGAAAAAAAAACCCAGCCGCCACCGGCGCGGCGTAGGCTATGTAAGGCGGTGGAAAACGTGGTCCTTTGCATATTTTACTCGATACAGCTTGAGGCCAGCAACCTTATTCCTCGTGTGGGCTTCGTATTTAAGCCCGCGAGTGGGACGGGAGGGAGGGTAGAGGTGGCGAGAAGGCGACGAAGGTGGCGAATCTATGATTGCAAGGTGGTTGAATGCAGCTCGAACGAATTAGACCAGTATTATACTCGGCCCGGACAGTCAAAAATTGGTTGCAGTGGCCGTCATCCTTGCTGAAAACATCCGGTTCATATTGTGCTCGATAGAAGCGAACTTATTCTTCATGTGGGCTTCGTGGTCAAGGCCCCCGGGCGGAGACAGGGGGGGGGGGGCGTGGTGGATGTGTGGGGGCGGCTCAAGCCGTTTCACGCCATTGCATCATGCTCTTGGGTTGAACAGGTCGTTGGGCTTAAAATCTATTCAATTCAAAGATTTGAGCGAGAACATCCATTGTCCTCGCGTGCACCTGGCTGCCGACCAGTCGACGAAATATGTTCCCATGAATTGCACATAGGATTTAAATAATATTAATGGTATTTTCTAGACGTTTTTTCAATATTCCCATTCAACTGCGCATAGAATTTAATTATTTAGAGTTTTTCTCGACAGTTTTAGAATATTCCAATTCAATTGTGCATACCATTCATTTGTAATGGGCTTTTTCCGGCAATGTTCAAGTATTCCAATTCCATTACGAATATCATTGAATTGAAACTGATTTTTCTCGGTAGTTTTCAAGAATTTCAATTTTCCTATTCAGTTATATTATATACCTTGTGATTCCTGTAACCTAAGGTAGGCTTTTACAAGTCATCAAGCTCATGCTCTCCTAAGTCCAACCAAATTATAATTCCGAAGTTTTGATAAGATAGGCTTAGTACTACCTTAGTTTTTTATGACTTAACTACTCAGTAACTGACTAAAGATTCAAATTAAGGGCTTTAACTTGATTTACTTGTTTCACGCCGTGCAATGGAAACACCTTCGCTGCCTAAGATTATGTCGTAAATACCAATACCCGAGTCTATTCCCATTTTCAAAATATATTTGCAACAATAGAAATTGCTAGCTTTCCACGAAGTTTCACACCCTAGCATAATCATTATTGTAGAATATTTTCATGACAGAATAATCACATTACTTTCCAAATTTATGTTCGAAGAACATCACGGGAATATATCGGCAAAATAAAAAAAAGTTTAACTGGGTAAACACTAAATTGAAATATCCCTGAGGGTACATACTAAGAGTACGGTGCAGTTGTTACTTATATAATTTCAGACGGTCATTTGGTATTCAGAAGTGCTGTTAATCATCGTATTTTTGGAAACCTATACCACTCTTGAGCGCACAGCCGTACCAAATCCCACGGAAACAGCTTTAATTTTTTTAGGCTTAAACCTCATTTTGGGCGAAAATAGTGTGTTATGCGATATTCTGGCATCATCAGTAAGATGAGAATTATTTTTCTATCATGAGGGCAAAATAATTGACTTTATGTGTAGTGATATCTAACTCAAACTAATCTAACAATAGTGATAGGACAGGGACAGATGTGACATTTAGTGGTAGACGCATTTTAGAGGCCGTATATTCTTAGCGATTCTGCTAATTGAAAATTGGACGCTGTTTTTTTATCACGGAAAGACCGCCTTGGTAACATTTTCCGACGTCTTTTGGCAGGTTATCTTTTATCTATGGCACGGTACGAAAGATTTTCATTCCAATCCTAAATTATAGACTTGGTCTTCTTCTTCTTGTTGGCTTGCAGCCTGTTCTTTACAGATTTTATCTCCCCATAAACATTATTTCCACCTCATACTAGGTTTTCCAGCATTTATTTTTCCGTCTGGTAACTCATCACTCGAATTATCTTCTATCCTGTTGTATTCTATTTGCTTCTTCGTATGTGCCCATGTGTTTTTAGTTGTTACTTTGCATTCCTCTCTAATATTGTTATTTCTTATTCGATCTTTTCTTGTTCTCCCGAGTATTTTTTCGGGGTCCTTCATTTCAGTTGTTAATAGTTATTTTATAAGTGTGTTTTGTTATCGCTCTTGCTTCGATGCCATTTTTATTAATGGTCTAGTTATAGTTTTATATATTCTAGCATTAGTTTCTATTAATATGTATTTATTTCTTCATAGCATGTTGAATAGGGCATGTAGTACTTTGAAATTATAGTTTATTTGTGTTTTCCCTTTTTGACATAGCCTATATCATCCTTTAAATTTACTACTGAATACGTCATTTTCGTAACTTGCTTTAATATTAATTTTACTTTTGCTATAGTTATATATTCTTTGTTTGATTTTATAAAATTAAAGCCGATGTACGCCATCCTTAGTCTCCACGATCAGCATCGTGTCATAGGCTTAACTAATTATCCTAATATGATCATGATGTATTTATAGCCGCTGTTATCTGTTCTCCATTAATTTTCCTCGTGGTTAATAGAAACAATGTTTGAAATAATGCTTCAATCAGGAATTTCATTCGTGAACACTGCCGGAATACTTCCTATGATCACGGTGAAGAAATACATTGAATTGGTTTATAATGCAGGGTCATTGATTTGAGATTGATACTCCCATTAGGATTGCATCCCGGTCAAATCCATCCGTAATAGCGGTCAATCTTGGTGGAATAACACCCGTACTTCGCGAAAATAATTTGAGACAGCATACTCATGGATTTCGTGGGAGATCATTGGCGGCAAAAGGGGCGAGAAACACTTTTCCGTCCTTTAGTATTTCTTGTCGACTCTTCTGATGAGGCGAGATTGGGCCTCCATTCCACCATGGTAATTTGAACTTCCTCTCTTCGTCATTTTGTAGTTAACCTTCCCTATTCATCACATATCCTACCAATTGGCGAAGCTAGGGATTTTTCCTAGGGGGGGCAGTAGGGTGTGGCTTATTTTTCTCGGATTTCCTTTATCAACCTCTCAAACTATGCTATTGGGTAAAGACAGGATATCTTTAAAAAATTAGAGGTCGCTCAAGAGGCATTAATGTAGTGACCTCCTATTTTCCCGATTGGAGGGAAAATCATAGTCCCTCGGTGTAACGAGCCAAGTTACAGCTCTCCAGGATTAAATTCCATTTTTACGTAAGTGCAACCATTTTCCACGAATAAAATATTTCAGCGGGGGATACTGCCGCGCACCCCACACATAACGCCGTCCGTGTGCGGTATAGGGTGAGCGCGGTTGGCGTAATAGGGTGCGCGCGGGAAGCAGTCAGCTGATTCCTCGTCCTGCGCCCTTCGTTCCCTACTCCCCCCCAGCTCCCGCGCCTTCCCGCGATAGGGTCAAGGGAGCCATTTCCCGTACATGACATTTTTACAATCTGATAGTGATACGTACAAGGTTCCCAGAACAATAAGGGAATATATCGTTGAAATTAAAAAAAATGTTGAAATCGGTAAACTTGAAGTGAAAAATCTTAGATGGTACTGTGTGTACGGGGAAGTCGTTACTTCCCCATACACACAGGCAGGCAGTCATTTGGTTTTCAGAAATTCTGTTCTAGTATTATTTTATTATTTCCTTCTTGAGCGCGCAGCCGTTCTAAATCTCATGGGAACGGCGTTCACTTTTTTTGGAAAACACCTTTTTTAGGGTGAAAAAGGCGTGATTTGTGATATTATGGTATAATCAGAAAGTGAAAACTTTTTAAAATGTATTACGAGGCCAAATTTATTGCATTTTGCGTGAGTGAAGTGATATCTCGCTCATACTAACCTAACACTGGTGAAAGGGCAGGGACAGATGTGACATTGAGTGGAAGACGCATTCAAGAGGCCATATGTTATTAGTGGTTCACCATATGGAAATTGGACGCTGTTTTTTTATCACAGCAGTAGCGAATAAACCGACATGTTTTGGCCTGCGGCTAGGTACACAAGGATGGCAGTCCAATCTTAAGATGTGGTCTTATTCTTCTTCTTGTAATCTAGCAGCCTGTTGTTTACCGATTCATCCGCCTAACCTAAATTCTATCCACATTTACCTAGGTCGTACAGCATTTATTTTTCCTTCTGGTCACACATCACTCGAAATATTCTCTATCTTGTTGTATTCCGTTCAGTTTATGTGATCACTTCTCATATTTATTCGCTCTATGGTCAAATTTTATGTATTCTAGCATTTGAGCGAATAAATAGTTTTTTCATATATATCTTCGCTCTATGGCCCATGTGCTCATTGGTATTTTTTTGTGTTCCTCTCTTATATTGGTATTGCTTATTCGACCTTTTCTAGTTCTTCCGAGTATTTTTTGAGGTCCTTCATTTCAGCAGCTTCTAGTAATCTATCTACGTGTTTTGATTTCACTCTCGTTTCAATGCCATTTTACTATTGGTCTAACTATAATTTTATGTATTATAGCATTTGATTATTTTGCTTTGTACTTATTTCGTCATATAGAAGTGCACCTGGTACTTTGATGGCCTTGCCTATTTGTGTTTCCTTTTCATGTTGTAGCATATATCAGCTCGTAATTTTTACTCTCAAATAGGTACTTAATTTCCGGCACTTGCTCATTTTAGCTATAGATTTTTCAGCCGTTTGATAAGATAATATTACATCTCCTCATACTTACTCTAATAGTATCTCATCCTTTGTCTCAGCGATCAGCATCGTATCATTAGCATTACTTATTATCCTATGATGTTGTAATCATCATATTAGGATAATATGTATAAACATCATGTTTAAATTACATGATGAATATCATGAGGTAATTTTTAGCCCTTTATTGCCTCCCCTTATATCCCCATGCCACCCTTTTATAGCCATCGTAAGATTGAATAAGAGTGGGCTGAGGGAGTTCCCTTGTCGTATTTCTTTATTGATCGCTGTATGCATGGTCATCTCGCTATTGTTTTTAAAGCATTTGTATTGTCAGCGTAAATTTCTCACACTAGGCTCTCTATGAGGGATTCCCCTTTTATTTCTTTATGGATCGCTATAGGCAAGCTTAATTCGCAATTATTTTTAAAGGATTTGCATCGTGTGTAAATATATCTCAAGAGGCTGTTAAATTTCAGCTGTAGTCACTAAAACTGTGTCCAGGTTGTCACGTACTCTTGCGTTATAGCCATAAATTGCACAAATTATACGCATAAAAGACACACATTGAGGCATTTACTGTTTTTACCACCGTCTTCAGTGGCGACTACAATATTAGTCGCCTGTCGTAGTCGCCGCTGAAGACAGTTGCGAAAACAAAAGTTTCGCGGTGTGGTTCTTTTATGATTCTATCATGCTCGTCTCTATCTATGAATGTTGTGTATCGCCGAATGGCTGCCTCCGAACTATATATAACTATGTATATAAAGGGATTGTTCTCAAACTTTGATAAATGAGCGCTATCCTACTGAAACATTACAGAGATTGAAAAATGTGATTTCATTTTAAAATAATAATGTGAAATAAAATCAATCTTAATCAAATGTTTCCAGTCAATCAACGTTGAGGGCTATAAGATAAATTTTATGGGAGAGTTTTTTTTAAAACTATTCTGATTTTGAGATATTAGAATTCATACTCAGGTTACACAATTTTGAAACGGAATGTAGATTACAGTAGGACCGGTTTAGGATGGCAGTGACTGTGACGTATAAAAGTTGGCAATTCACTTCTCTCCTTAGCTAGACGTATTTATCAGTTCTGGGGACATTAACGTGCCTAGAATATAATTTTTTAGCTTATGAGATTAAAAGTAGGTGTCAAGTTAATAGTATTAAGGTCTGATCTTTTGAGTTTTGCAAGGGTTTTAATTAAGAAGGTGCGCTACTTATATGCTTCCTCACTTCTGCTCCTGATGATCACAGTAAGGATCACTATTCTCATGCTACTGCAAGAGCAGCCATTCCCACAAACGATCGCTGTCCATTCCTCAAATTTGAGATATTTGACTTCACACTCGAGGTACACAATTTTGAAATCTGTGGGCTGCGAGAATCTCCGTAAAAAGTTACCTTTTACGTAGCCATAGAAAGGGATTTTAACTGCGCTTCGTTACTTGCTTAATCTAATCCCAGATCCGTCCTGCAGATTTGCAGATAAATGCAGTTTCAGTAACAAATTACTGAACAATTTCACTCTACAAGGTTGTAAATGTAAAATCAATATTAAGAAAACATATAGCGCGCTGATGCATTAGGTAGAATCAAAGATTTTCTGAGCGAGCGAAGGATAGCATCTTCCATCCAAATGCTTACATTTAAGATTGATGGCTCTTGACTGTAGAAGTCGATACAATTGAGGCACTCCTGCACTCCGTGATTCACAGAGCTTCCATTTATAAATCACGGAGCCATTGAGAAGTTATATGAAGGTAGAAACTAGTCAACTTATAAATCTTTTTAATCTTTGTAAATGTTACGTTAATTGATTAATAATCTCGAATTAACTGCAAAGCTAATTCTGCGCGATATCTTTTCGAGAAGATATTTCAGGTATCACGTGGATATTGTGTAAAACCTTAAGACGGGTGCTGAGTTAAAATAATTTCCATTGAATTCCAAGGAATAATCGCTTAAATTATCTTATATATGGTTTGATAGGAGGAGGAGGAGGGTATAAAAATTATTTTTTCTAGTGTTACAAACGTTTGCTGTCATTGATAAACACGATTTGTGAAGAAAGTCTCGTATAAAAATTCATTGTTGTTGCTAAGGGAATTAGTTTAGAAGAAATACTTATGGGAGCTCACATCACTTGCATTGGTGAGAAAACCCGACAGTTTGAATGTCCGAAAGTTTAGAAAGGTGGAACTCTATCGTAGTCAAAAATTAAAAACCTGGACGGGTACCCGTTCCCCCGTAGTGACCGGTTCATGGGAAAAATTATTTTTTAAGAAAAGAATAATGCAATGTTCCGTAGGAATAAATGAAATCTCTTAGACCATACGTTCGAAACGTGCGAATCAGTTTGCGTATTTTGCGTGTACTTTCTTTTGACGGAAAAAATCAATCACCTAAAACAGTTGTAGAGAGAGACGTTTTTGCCTTTAATCAGATTTTCTAATTATCACGGTGGCTATTAAGTTGTAATTGGGAATATATTTTGAAACTACTAACGGTAATGTTGTAAAAATGCAAATAAAAACTGCGAAAGTTGTGCGCAAAATTGCCATCACGGATAATCGAAAAATATAGAAAAAAGGTGGTGAAAAATACAAGGCGGCGAAAATTGACTCGAGTGAGGATCGAACCTCCGACCTCAGGTTAGCAGCGGGGAAAAAAAGTCCACCGAAGTCTGAAATTTTAGGCGGTGGAAAACATTGTCCATTTCATATTGTGCTCGATAGAAGCGAGCTTATTCCTCGTGTGGGCTTCGTTGTCAAGGCCCGCGGGCGTGGCCGGGGGGGGGGGGGTGGGGATGGAGGGGTTGGGGCGGCTCAAGCCGATTCACACCATAGCATCATGCTCTTGGGTTGAACAGGTCGTTTAGCGTAAATCTATTCAATTTGAAGATTTTAGCGAGAACATCCATTGCTCTCGCGTGCACCTGACTGCCGACCAGTGGTCGATATGTATTCCAATGAATTGCACATAGGATTTAAATAATATTAATGGGATTTTCTCGACAATTTTTCAATATTCCAATCCAATTGCGCATAGGATTTAATTATTTTGAGTTTTTTTTGATAAGTTTAGAATATTCCATTTCCATTACGCGTATCATTTAATTGCAACTGATTTTTCTAGGCATATTTTAAGTATTTCAACATTCCTGTTCAATTCCGCATAGGATTAAATTATTACGAGTTTTTCTCGACAATATTCCAATTCAATTATCCATATTTGGTTCGATCTTTATTTCGAAAATCATTGTCAAGCTACAATCACATATAAAAGGTATGTGGCGCACCATAGGCTTATCGAAAATGGAAAAACAGCACCAAAATTGGTTACAAGACATGTGTGCTTTTCGCACTAGTTCAAAGAGAGCTCATACTAAGGAATGATCTCCACAACTTCCAGTAGACCTATTAATATTTCATTGATGATGATTCAAGCTGAATGCTCAAGATGCTCAATGATGAATCAAGTTGATATTTGAATATCGACAAATAAAGATATGTATTTCACCTCACATCGGGTCGAGCTGTGGATAATATTCACTCACTCAGGATATATGAATCGGTGCGCGAAGCCGGAGCTGGCCTCATTATAAATTTAACTTGCTCTCTCGTTTCAAAAGACTATTGAGTTATTCTTAACAGTGTTGGTAATATTTTTGTAATTTGTATTTGCTTCACCCAGTAGCACGCATAAGGTCCGACAATTAGGCGTCCCGCTCCGGAGATGGCCTCGTACTGGCTGTCTTTTTTGTTTTTGTCCATTACATTAGATTTCTCGTGCTAAAATCTTATGGAAAATAAGGAATGTTGCTTTTTTCTTTTAAAGTATTACATTTTATTAAGGTTTTACTAACACGTTGATTCTTTTATTTAAATCATACAATGCAATGCAGATGCAGATTAATTACAACTACCTGCGTATTTTATTACAAGTACATGTATCGTTCGGTAATGAGTAAATGGTCTTTATTTTAATAATAAAAAAGCACTTGGTTGATATTCCACACTTTATTAAAAGAAACGACCCGGGTTTCAGCATATCATGCCATCTTCAGGATGAAGGATATCCTGAAGATGGCATGATATGCTGAAACCCGGGTCGTTTCTTCAAATAAAGTGTGGAATAACAACCAAGTGCTTTTTTATTATTAAAATGAAGGAGTTCCACAGAGTAACACCGGAGACAGTGTCTTATATTAAATGGTCTTTAATTTGAGTGTCATGAATTCATCATTTCTTTAACACTGAAAGATCGACACCCTACCATTTAATGTTCACTACAATCACCGTAGACACATCAGTAATTAGAGAAAATGTTGTTTAACGATTTTTTCTGGAAAGTCTAGAAAATAATTTGTCAGTTATTTTTTTAATGCTGATAACTCAGTTCTATCTCTCCGAAAGAATGTAAAACCAATCATCAGACAAACGACTATGGCTTAAATTAATCTGCTTATGTTCGAGTTGGATTGACTGGAGTTTTCAATTATCACCTGTCAAGTCAAAGAATAAATGTATTTTTAGCCAAGTTAATTAGCAAAATTTTACAGGTACTGCCAAATAATTTGACGATTGCCAAATATTTAAAACTTGCTTTTTAAATTTAAAAAATCACTGGTTATCCTGAAGAGTTGATTTGATCATTGTGCATTTTACGAAAAATGGGAAAATAATAAGAAAACATATCAAGGGCAATCAAAAGCCTCAAAATAGGGCCTCAAGCTCTATAATTGTTTTCAATCTGCTAGTTTTTTTGATAATTTATGTGATTTTGGTGCTAACATTTTCTTCTACTTCATACTTCCTCCTCAACTATCCCAATTTTCAAATGGCATCAATGCCTTTAACAAGTGTCCTCCACTCCTTTCTATCTACATACTTGTCCCCCTTTGCTTTCCAGGTTCTTTAAAATAACACTTTACTTCCCTTTTCTAGGGTTCTCTGCCCTACTTGATTCCAACTTTCTGCCAGTCATATGACGTCTATAAATGAAAATGACTGGCAATTTTCCACAAGAATATATTTAAAAAACGACCGGTTTCAGTGTACAACACCATCATCAGGTGTTGTACACTGAAACCGGTCGTTTTTTAAATATATTCTTGTGGAAAATTGCCAGTCATTTTCATTTATGATGTTCTTCCATAAAATTAAGCCTGAAACTACAACTTTTATATGACGTCTATTTCAACTCATTTGCTCATTTAAATGAACCACACTCTATATTTGAATTTGGTTGCATACCGGATTTTGGATGACGCCAGTCACTCGATATTGTAAACGGAAACTAGTAAGTGTTTTCATTTCTAATTGATATGGCAATGGAGAAGAGTAAAAACAAATTAAAATTTCTGGATATCTGGTTCAAATATCAGGAGATTTTAGGTCAAATAATATATATAAGTGCATATAATTCAAAGAAATATTCCATATCTCCAGAAACAAAAAAAGTTGCAAAAAAGGTTAGACATTACTTATCCAAGTAAAGTTTACCATAATTTAATAAATTTCATAACTTTTCAACAAATAAATAATTCGACCGTTAAAGCGAACAAGCGACCATTAAAAATTGTAACCAAAAACTGCAACACACTTGAAGAGTAACAATCTTGAATATGCCCATGTATTTTTCTTTTTAATTACTGTAAATTATTTATTTCAACCATTTTATAATTTAAAAAAGAATTGTAAAAAATATTTTCACTATCATGTATCATTTATTTATAGCCCTGTAGATGGTTCAATAAAGATCCAAAACGTTGGCAGAAGTTTAAAAAAAAATGTATATATTATTTGACCTAAAATCTCCTGATATTTGTACCGCATAGTATAAGAGGTCGAGAAATAAATACCATTTCTGGATATCATAATTCTATTCCACCTGGCGATTTCGTGAATTAGTAAGTGGCTTTAGGCCAGAGTGAGGGACTCTAGGAGGAGTTAAAGACTCTTGGCAAAGTCTTATTATCAGTTTTCAGAAAGATTTTCCGGCGTTAATTTCTAGCTATCCAGGGCGAGGTGTGCAAGCCATGTGGTTCTAAGGTTCAGGCTCAATACCACTTGGTCACAACATATAATATACGTAGTTAAATCAATTTATTGCGCTTTCATTCGCACCAATGCTATTTCCATCTATTCGACTTATCACTCGAGAACTGTAATTTTCACCGCAGAAGGTCTACCTAATGCGCTTTTGATAATATTAATTCAGCATATGTGTTCAGCCATGTTAACGTTTCTGAGAACTTTCAAGCAATGTTGATGAGGCGCTGGGGTTACATTGGGATGGTTTGTTTTAGGTGATAAATTAATGGCCTTCATTACAGGTAAAGGCTTCATGAAGCTTAATTATTACCTATAGGAAACGCTAGTTGACAGAAAATGTTTTGCAAAATGTACAAAATTTAGAAATAGGTTTAAATTTTGCGCATGTTCGCTCGAAAAAAACTTGAGAGAAGCGATAATCTTCAGTTCACCATGCCTAAGTTTACTAAATTTTAAGACATCTTTAGCACCTACTCGGGTAAATTTTCTTATTTTATATTGAATTTTATAAATCAGCGATAATGTTTAATAAAATAATATTATTAGCTTTGCAGGTTTTTTATTTAAAATATTTTACCTATCTAATAGAATTCAATGGTCCTGTTCAAGGATCTTCGACATGGGGTGATTCAAAACCTGAACATAAGTTTTGTCCTAGTTCAAGGTCGAATGCCGCACTGCATCACCACAACCCAGCACGCTGGTCGGGAATCACGCGATGGGAAAAATGACATACCTACTAGCGAGCATTTACGAACTTGTTTTGGAGTAAGATTAATTAGAATAGATTTTACAATCCCCGTATTTTTTTAATATTCAGAGAGTAAGACAGTTAAGGTAAGGTTTGAAAATGTGTATGGTAGGAGAGGAAAGGAGGATGATGAGAGAATTGGAAGGAGGGCAGCAAGTGCCCGGATAACGTACTGAGTAGGCCATCTGGAATCAATATCGCACGTCTTCTAGCAGACTTACCCAGAAAAAAATAAACAGCTCCTAGAAATAGATTAACGAAATAGAAGGCAAAATCAAATCAACAGTAAGGGGCCTTTATCTATGTATTTGAAAAGAACTTCCGGCTTTCCCTATCACAGTTACTTTCCCTACTTATAACAAAATTAGAAATGAGCGTTCACTGCAGCAAAAATATTGGATTATTTTCTTTTAATATGTCTCCTTTTCATTAAGGAAGGCACAAAGTTAGTAATCATTTTACGCAGCTAAAACATCCTTCTTGTATTAATTTTTTCTGTTGGATATCAATTAAATGACGATTCGAAAGTTCTGGCCTAAAATATTTGATTGTTTTTAAAGCAATGATGCAAAAGATTCAAACGACTTTAAAAGCGCATTGATTCATGTTCTCGCATCTTCTCTTTCTCAATATTACTAGAATTTAATCGTTATTTGAGATGAATGAGCCTTGATTCATGAGTTACCTTCCCATAATTATTATTTGCATTGCTGCTCCACCACTGGATGTTATAGGGTGGTTAGTAAGGTGCCAGGTCAAACAAGGATTGGAATAGACACTTAAGAAGCGTAATCGGGATAGGTGTGCATATTTCATTGATAACGAAATATTTGTCATCATGAAACATGTAACTTATTCAATTTTTCCAAATTATCCATTCTCTTCCCTGAGTACAATTTCTGGAGCGAAGTTGTTGTCCTATTTGCTTCCCTCTTCATCTTTCTCTAATGGTCAATCCCCTAAGTTTCCCTAATCCTATCTCGTATTTGAAGCATTTTTTCTTTGATCCTTATTTAAAATATTCTTAATCACAAGAGAATGGTAATCTCATCATATTTCATTAAGCTATGCTACATTAAAGGGACAAAGTCATTGACAAAAAGTTGCTAATGCAATAATAGGCAAAATCAATATCACAAAAGTACAGTAATAATGTATTAACAGTTATGTGACAAATTCGCTTTTAGTGGCTAATTTTTAAAACTATTTCTATTACTATTAGCAGTTTGCCTTTTACAGTAAAAGGTGTCACCAAGCCCTTCCAGAGATTTTGATGCCATTTCAGACCCATGTAACAGTAGGGTGGTCCTAATTTTTCGAATTTCTTTCGGGGTACCCCCCAATTTATGCCAATTGGTGTGAAAACATATGATGTGAAATATAATTGCAATTGGATAACGTGAAGACGTGCCGCATCGCACTAAAAGTTGTGAAATTTTGGAGTTTTTGGCTATTTTTCGGATATGAATGGCGATAAGATGGCGCTGGTATTTTTCAACTGATTTTCTCTGGTAATCAACGACTTATTGAACATTTGGCATGCTGCACCTAAAATATTTTTCAATTCTGACCGGTGGTTCCCGAGATATACGGCCCCAAGAGTGAGCGCGAGCGAGCTCAAGAAGGTCTCGATAGTCCTCCCTGTGGTAATTTTCTTGCAACTGTTGTAGCGCAAACGGTAGAATATTTCCAACTTCCTCTTGCATCACTTCTACCAAACGTCTGTCTTGCATACCTGTTTTGTAATTGTTCTTATCTAATGAAGGCCACATATTCTGAAACATTTTAAACAGAGGAACATTAGGGGCCGAAGACTTCCCAAACTTTGCGTTGAAGACACTTTTTAAAACCAGCTCGTACATGTGTTGCCGGCATGGTAGAAGCAAGATGTCCTTTTTGAGAAGCTGCTCTAATAAGACACATGCGCCTTTGAGTCTCCCAGTGTTTGCCGCAGTTGTATCGCAGCAGAATGCTTGCACAATTTCATGTAGGTTCCACTCCTCCAACATCTGATACACGGCAACGGCTTGACCTTTGCCACTGCCTGATGGTGAAATGGAAACCCCAAGTAGATGCGCAGCTCCCCGAATGGTGGCTATAACAGGGAGTCTATCCACTAGTTCTTAGCCCATCAATGCTGGAAGCAATTTTCCATCTCAGTTTATGGTAACTGCATCTAGCTTCTCTAATGCGAATGTTCTGCGTAGGTTGGCTGCATACTCCGCCCGTAAACGCTCGTGGCAGCGACGGATAGAAGAGTGATTTATGGAAAATTCGTCAACATTTTGGTGAAATGCTTCAGCAGCTGCTATCAAAATGTGAACTACTTCCCTATCGCTTACTTTGCATTTCTCGAAAGCCGCGAAAAGTCTCGTAGTGATAAGGTCTCTTCGAGCCCGCTTTACTGTCGGGCTGTAGGAACCGCTGGTGGCAACTTTCTCTGCTCATCCCCCAAAACATTTGGACCCATTAAATTCGTCATTGCTGTCTTTTGAAGATGTCAGTGGGGATGGTTCAACTATATTTTGGAAAAAGTTGCAAAATATATGAGACAAAGTAACAAATAGCAATTTAGTTCTACATTTGCATGTTATAATTACTATTTTACAGAAACTGCTCAGTAGTGCAAATTAGTGATTGGTTTAGGTCAGGTCAAAGTATTATCTCTCACACCTTCGTCGCCTTTAGACCGCCGCAGTCGTAATTACTCTTGTTCGCGTCGCAGAATAGCCTGCCTTTCTCTCTGTCGTAAAGATATATTCAGTCCAAGCCCGGTTCCCGGTCTGCCCTTTTCTCGTTGACTGAGGAGGAAAAGTCTGTCTTCTTCTTGAGGAATCATCTCGAAAGCATCGACTTGAGCGATGTCGAACAGATCATCGAGGGCTGACAACATATCATCGAGGGCTGACACGAATTTTAACTCTTTTTCCTTCTGCGACTGAGTTCTTCGTCCTGAAGACTTTTGCAATAACCGCCACTCCTGGTAGAGACTTTCCAAGTTTCCGATACTGTGCTGAAATTTTCGCGTTGGTATTCACACTTTCTCCCAAAAAACTTCCACTTCTTTCAATGTAAATTTAGCACTAGATCGCAAATTTAAATTTACCTTATGAGTATTATAGAAAAGAACCCTTAGCACCTGTCCATTACATGGAAAATTAGAACCAACAATTTTATTCTCATAATGACCATTTAGAAATATTTGATCGGCGTTTCTAGTTCCCATTTCCAACTCCTGTCCAGCAGTCGACTCCACTCCAAGCTCCTCCTAGCAGCCGTCTTTAGATCGAAGTAAATCTCTGGCTCCTATGCTGTACACGTACATGAAAACTGTCCAGTTTATATAGGTTAGCCTTGGGCTCGGCCAGCCAGGATTCAAGTCTGTGTGTTGGAGCGACTAATGCGGCCTTTGAAACAATGTTTCATTGTTTCAAAGGCCGCATTTCCTATGAAACAATGAAACATTGTTTCATAGAAAAGTGTTTCATTTAAACATCTCCTTATGTAGATTTTCACGCTTGTCCTATGCCTGCATTGTACTTTATATATAATATATAATTATATATAATGATTATAAAACAATGTAATCAGGTGTTGATCCCTAAGCTTTTGTGTCTTATCTAAATTACAAAGATATCCAACACTTCCTCTACATCAGTTCAAATATGAAGTTAAGTGTAGGTATACTACTGGGTTTATTATTGTGGTCAGAAAACAGCATTCACATTGAATTTTCAATAACTGTGCATTGTTTAATTTAATAAGATTAATATATTAAACATGTGCTAAGAAAATATCGCATAACAATACATTTCGTCTAGAGAATAGGACTAACGCCGAAAGAAAGCGGCGGACTTGGGAGCTTCGAGAAATGGCGCGAGCCAGCGCCACTTGGGGTGACCCGCGCTCACTCTTGGGGCCGTATCTCGGGAACCACCGGTCAGAATTGAAAAATATTTTAGGTGCAGCATGCCAAATATTCAATGAGTCGTTGGTTACCAGAAAAAATCAGTTGAAAAATACCAGCGCCATCTTATCGCCATTCATATCCGAAAAATAGCCAAAAACTCCAAAATTTCACAAATTTGAGTGCGATGCGGCACGTCTTCCCATTATCCAATTGCAATTATATTTTACAGGATATGTTTTCACACCAATTGGCATAAATTGTGGGGGTGTCCCGAAAGAAAATCGAAAAATAAGAACCACCCTGATGTAACAGCAGTACAGTTATGCCTTGCACTTGTGATTCCTGTAACCTCAAGTAGGCTTTCATAAGTGTTCAAGTTCATGTTTTCATTAGTACAACTAAATTATAATTCCGAAGTTTTCATAAGATAGGCTTAGTACTAACATTGAAATGAGAAATCATGATAGTAATCCACCATACCTGATATTTACCTAAAACCTTCAAAAGTGACTTCATTAGTCTTCCTTAAGAAACAAATCATCATTTATCACTTTTGTTAACCAGTATGTAATAATTTGATTTTGCAATAATAAAAAAATAATGTAAAATTACTTAAACCTATGCATTATTAATACATAAATTTAAATTGTCTTTCAACAATGACTATATTTTATTTATGCCTACGTTTTATTACCCGGAAAGTATATTCCCGTGCTTGAGAGGATTTAAAAATGTTTTTTACGCTTCGGTGCTTCATTAGGAGTATTATTTATGATTAGTTAGCAGTAGTTTCTAAAAAAAAACATGGATATGGTTGGTAATTTTAAAACACTTAAATCGTATCATGGTTTCTCAACTGTCCTTTCCAATTTTTTCTAAAGAAATTTTTATCTCTCCTTCAAAGCATGAAAAGTCCCTTTCTAATCGTCCATCCCTTAGGTTACTCCATATTATTTCTTGGATAAAATTTGACGTTTCTCAGTGCCACCTTAGGAAAGCATAGTCACCTAAAGTAAGTAAGTTTAGATGGCGTAGCGTTTGTCTTCCTTTTACCGTTGGTATCGCTAAAGTTGCTATACTTCATTTTTATCTATTCGATAACATTTCCGTATGTTGCACCTCGTTTAACTTCATATTTTTTTAAAAGAATGCAACAAAAATTAAAACAATATGTAATGTGCTGA
This sequence comes from Pyrrhosoma nymphula, assembly GCA_963573305.1. NCBI lineage: Eukaryota > Metazoa > Arthropoda > Insecta > Odonata > Coenagrionidae > Pyrrhosoma > Pyrrhosoma nymphula. The sequence continues at coordinate 87,426,496 of OY754338.1, forward strand.
GATGACATCTGTTCTCCGTTTATTTTCCTCTGCCGTGCAGAAACCTTTCGTGGAAAAACTCGTATAAGTAGTTACGGTCGGAAAAGAGCTTCTGCGCTCGGGCCACGAGATTTCAAGCAAGCTGCAGGAAGGGTTTTCCATGGTTAATTGAAAGAGAGATATTACTTTGCTCTGGCTGAGTCTCATCTCGAATTAGCCGCAAGAAGTTGGGCTCCTGAACAGAAATATTTAATTCGCGAAACATGCGAATTACAAAGGAAAGACGAATGCTTCGTTAGAAACTGTTACGAGTGAATATAATACTGCTACGCAGCTGATGTAAGGACTAGGATTGGAGTCGCTAGAGACTCGAAGGTTACACGCTAGGCTTAGTTTCCTTGAAATATTAGGATCAGTCGAGTTTCAGTACGACACGGAGGATATTACTTTGACCCCGCGCTTTTTCTTTAGGACTGATAGAAGAGACAACATAAGATAGAGATACACTGTCGAACTGAGAGGACTGAGATGTACAAAAATTCATTCTTCCCACACGCCATTAGTGATTATAACATAAACGGTGGGACACTTACTGAAGGCGCATCATTAACATACATTTCGCATCGGACCTCTCCATCTTCCTTTTCCCTTCCCTTCAATGGTTGGTGTCCTAACACAACGCGCGGCGACTCCCAGGATAGCAAACAGACGTGCTAGCTTTATTGTATAGTGCTGAATATTGTCATTCTTGTTTTAAGTGCTATTTTACGCATAATGTATTCTGTTTATTGAGAACTACGTTAATGCTACAGCGCGCAAGCACAATGTTGCTCTTTTCGATGTTTTCAATAAATAAAAATAAACAAATTATTATAAATAAATAAACAAACAAAGCCTTATTAGTGTCTCGGGGAGCTGCCTTAGATGTAGTCTTTTCTTGTGTGGCCTCTGCTACCAGAATTTCCGCCTCTTGGAGTTTGAAGTAGTACAATTGCTTGTCGCAAGTGCGTGGCGTCATCGGAAGTCGTTACTGTTCATACTATTGCGGGCCGCAGTCCCTTCATTAGATTTCTAATCTATTCCAACACCCCTATGTTTCTGTCGAACTCTCTAAAAAGGGACCTATCATCGTAAAAAACATCTTACCTCCGTTTCAAAAGATCCATGTGTGCGGTCGTATGGCCCAGGACACTTCAACTCTTCTCTCACAGTCCCCTTACAGCAGGGTTCTAAATCAGAGGGGAATTTCCCTCCTGGTGGGAATCCAGGAGGGTTTAGTGATGAATCGGGACTACTATTCAGCAAAATGCGATTTTCTCTAGATAATGTAAAATCTATAATATTGTAGTTCGTTTTGATTTAAACTTTGGTGCTCAATAAAGTTTATTGATAGCCACAGATTTAAACCATTCCTTAAACATGCGCATTTTCATAAACGGAATTGCATCATTGTGTAATAATTTATATCTGGACTTCCCATCACGAGGGACCGGGTTTGATTACCGCCAAAGGTGGACATATTTACGAAACCACCGGATTAGTCAACCCTGGATGATTCAGCTTTGCAATTGTGACGTATGGCATTCCTCTCAGTTTCCTCCAAATGTTCCATAGGTAAAATTGTTCCCTAAAATTTATATTGGGGAGGAGAATGTATTCTGAACTATGGTGAATGGGGGGCATTTTGAAAAAAGGTTGGAAACCCGTGCCTGGCTGGTTTAAATCAAGTGGCGGAGGTAAATGACTGCTGGCCAGACTTTTTACCCCTCCCACCGCTTACATTTAGGGGAAACGACCGGCGCGCCACCAATAGGAGCTCTAACTAATCATTCAGTCACATGGCTGTTTTGTGTGGAAGAACAGCGCAGTGTCGAAAATGGGAGAACAAACGTAAGATAATTCTATTATATTTAAAGAAAAATATATTTTAATAGAGTGTAAGAGGTGATATGCATTTGTTTTTTCGCATCAACTCGTGATAGCGATATTTTACATGTGATATCTCGTACATATCGACATTAATTTTCGTTGTTTTCTGTCCTTGTGGGAAGATATTGTTCCGGATGTGGCCTCGGAGGCTGCGTAGAGGAGTAATTTATTTCAACTCAAACGAAATATCATCTCAATCTTAGGTCTCACCTTTTCTTCTCTTTCAAAATTCTCAGGGAGTCCTAGTTGGAGAAGGAAAAGCTGAACTTAGTGCAGCATTACGGCCAGCGGAATGTTCCATGGAAGCCACCAACATTTCAGCATATTGGTGAAGTGTATTCGGGTTCTCCGCCGGGTCACACTCAGCATTTCTGCCGAAGTTTCGATGTACGAGTCGTCCATCGTCCAACATTACAGCATGATTATGGTGAGTCTGATTATGAGTGACAGTAGTGTTTTGTTGATTAGGTAATTATTGGTTTTGCATTTCATTTCAGACTTTTCCTTAATTCGGTCGCGTAATGCGTGTTGATGGCGATGAAATTTGTTCTATATATGAGCTACTCAACTATGCGCTCCAAACAGCTGTACATGAAGTGCGGGTAGTAGTACATAAATGTAGTTCAACCGTGCTTTCTTAACGTCCTTTCTTTGAGCTCTGGCCTAACTTATTGAATCTAATGCTTCTTCAGCTGGAAAATAATTTTTCGTAGTGTGCTTCCTGCATTGTCCTCCAGGGTGACCTCATTTAAGACTCAAATACTGTGCTGCTTGTTATCGTGATACTTTATAAAAAAATAACAGTTTTGTAACTATCCGCACTAAAATTTATTTTAGACCATGGTGTCAGCAACTCGTAGCGATTTTTAGGTTAATCAGTTATCGAAATAATGCTACTAGCGTTATCGTAATTTTTCGGTTCCGCTACTGAGGCCGGAGCGATTTATTTCTATTTATACAGCGTATGAATTGTCATTTTTCGAGAAAAAGGGAAACTAATGTGGAATTTGGCCGATGAATTTTTGCTGTAAAACAAACACATTTGTATTACATTTACGCTTCCACATGTGCCCCACGTGTATTCCCGCGTTTAACATCCAGGGTTTCGAAGATCATGAACCTTTATTCCTTCAATGCTAATTTCGAAACGCTCACTCTGCTATTCGCATCAATTTCCCAGCTCTCTATAATTTAAATCTAATTGTTTTAATGGACCTCTTCGAAGGGCTTGCGAGGAATATCACTGTATTTTAATGCATCTATGCTTTTGATTGTAAACTTAGTCTCGAAATGCGCTAATGACACTTTCCTGCCCTCTCAAGTTAAGGTGGTTGGAGCGATTTTTATTTAAGCACAGATATGCGTGAAATTTTTCATACGTGTTCTTACAAGGGATACGTGGTCTTATAAGGGAAACATTTCATACGTGTTCTTGATTTGAAGTAGCAAACTCAGTTTTCTCTCGCGCGCGCGAGAGCTGACGTCGCGCTACCCCCACCACCGCGGCCGGCCTTGTTTTTCTTCGCCATACTTACACACTTCGCCATACTTCATTCATGTTTTTTAACACTTACAAGTAAATTTTTGTAAATCTGACAATATATATTGAAAATATAAGTTTTTGAGGTCCAAATGCCGTCGGATTTATTTATTAATTGTTATAAACAACGGAGCAGTGACTTTTTGAAAAAATTCTTATTTCGGTTGCTATTGGTCGAAAAATAACTGTTATTTTTAATTATTCGTTTCAACCTCAGCTACTCAAATCTTGAAGAAAAAAATATCTACAGTTTATGGGGGGTGGCCCCAGCTTCATTTATTTATTTAAAAAAAACGCCCTTGTTTTGTAAGCGTTCTTTGAGGGGTTGAAAATAATTTATTTTCAATTTTTCTTTAATATTATTAAATTTAGGACCTTTACAAAGAGAATGAGCCTTTATGCGACCCTGTATGTTAATCCAATAAAAAGTTATAGCATTGAACATTAACATGTCTTTAATAAACAAATGGAATAACTCGGCAACAAATTAACCAAATTGGCTTTATAAATCCTATGTTTTTGTCATAATGGGAGCCTTAATCACAAAGCAAAAAAGTATTAAAAAAGTAATTTTTGCAATAAATAATTGATATGCAAAAAAACGCCATTTTGGGGGGTTTTTCCGAAGTTTTTGCAATAAATAATTATCGAAATTAAACTTACCATAGCTCAAATTATGCGTTTTTTAATTGTCTACAAAAAACATTTGAAACAATTTTTCCTAAAGTGAATACCTTGGCTTGTAGAATTGAAAAACCGTTTTTAGCCAACTTTGAACCCCTGTAATTTGTTTATAACGGTCTAGTTCGAAGTTTAAAAATATATAGGTATATATAACTCTCCCTTCCCTACAACTTTTGATTATTCTCAACCTGTATCAAGACAACGTCATAAATGACACTTTTTCTCTCCACAGACTGGGCTATCATTTAAGGCGATAGCTACGGTAGCCAATGCTTAAAGCTGAAGCCGTCTGCCATCGTTCCCTCAAGATTTTTCTTAACGCTTAGGGGCTGACGCACTAATTTTTAAATGTTACGAGGTTTTCCATCCATTACTCCCTTGAAATCAGCATGCATTTACTTATTGAAAATGCGTTCTTCACTTATCTATAATTTTCATTTATTGAAATTAATAAGAATATGAATTTACTGCGAAAAACCATTGTAAAATCGAGTAGTATCCATATTTCCAAGTAACTTATATATGTTTCAAGAGTTATTTGTCTTATACTTTCAGCAGAAGGTACACTTTCTTTGTATCCGTTAATGCGTCCCCTCCTCCGTTCTATCCAAAGGCAAGCAAGAAAATATGGGTATTTTGGTTGTCAGGATAGTTTGATGACGTTATGCTCTCTACATCTACCTCAATGGGCTTGACCAGGGGTCTCCGAAGTACGGCCCGTGGGCTACATCTAGCCCGCAAGATGATTTTATCCGGCCCAGGCATCAGGCATCCTCTGGCACATTCTGGAGCTTCAACGATTCTATATTAACAAAGAAATTTGGTCCAAAAAATGGTGAGGGCTTGCTTGAGATGAGGGAGGGGAGTAGGCCGGTAAGAGCATGGTTGAATGAGGAAAACGGTGAGAACAATCATTTCTTTACACACACAGCAGGCTTGAGTTCAGGGACTACTGGAATTTGGGTAACGATTTGAAGTACACAAACCGAAGCCTTACGTACAGAATGTGGGGAGGAGTGGTGGAAAATCGGGAGAGGAAAGGAAGGAAAGTGAATCGGGGTGAACAGTTGGAGGTCACTAAGATGTGTTGTCTATTTTTAAAGTAGGAGTATAAGGGAAGAGTGGTGAAAAGCGGCAGCCCAAACGTCTGTGACTGAAGGGCAAGGAAAGTAGGCTAAGATCTCCCGAAACAAAGGTTCAAAAAAGTGTGGAGAAAAGAGCTGTAAAGAAAAAGACCCGTTAGGTTGGATTGGACATCTTAGGTGGGTTTATGAATGGACAACGGGCGGAGGGATGTGAGGGTGGGAGGGGTTTGAAAGGGCTCCTAGCAACAGAAAGTGTGTAGAGGGAGAAGGGAAGTGGAAGGGGTGGAGAGGAGACAGGATGTGGGGGAGTACAGTTACTCTTGCGAGCATGGGAACAGCGACAACAATGGAGAGGCATGGGAAAAGATATGATCATTACATAGATTAACATTTTGATTTTTCACTAGCACACAAATTTCTATATGCTCCAATGCGTCTATTTTTAGCCTTTTCGGCAACACATGTAAAATTATAGTTTTGAAAACACTGCTATGGTTACAGTCTAATAAATGCTTGGCAAATAGGGAATGGCCATCTGCATTTTTGAGGGAGCATTCATGCTCCTTAATAAGAGTTGACGATCCTCTTCCTGTTTAACCTACATAGCACTACATATCATACTGCAGTTAGCACACACCAAATTTCATATAGGTACCTGTCAACCTCACCCTTCTCTCTGTTTAACATTTTCCCCAATGTAAGAGGGAAATAGAATGCTGCCCTCAAATTTTTTGGCAGTAAATTTCTCAATTTATAGGTGAGGTTGCCCACCTCCATTTTTCCCCGGAAACACAAATGGATTGGAGGGAACTATCTTTTAATGACCATCTGTTTATGTTTTGCCCTCATAATTTGTTATGACAATGGAATTCATAGTTTGGAGCTCTGTATTATAACTCTCCGGTGACAGGGGAAGGTGGACGAGGCGGTTTGTCATTGCATGGAATGCGGCATGTTATGGGTGGGGGCTAGGTGGGGTTCTCGTTGTTCATTTAGACTGCCACTGGTCTGCATCGGCTTAAGTGTCCTGTCTTTCAATACATCAAAGGGGATCCCTGGTCTATAAGTCTTATCATTAGCCTGTTTTGCATTCTTTTGATTCGATCAACATGAATGCATGGATACAATTCTACCGTTGATATAAACCAAGTACAAAACTGAACTTAATTTCTCAGCAATATAACCTACAACTAAACTATGGTTGTGACCTTTAGATTCACTAATAATTACTTTCCCCCAGGGGAGTACGATTCTATCACTTTCGATTCACAACCATATGACTCTTTTTTTATCTGATTTACAACAATTTGGTTTAAGCATGAGCAGTTTTGTTTTTGGTTTATGTTAGAAAATTGTTTCAGATGGACACAATCCTGTAGTTGTACATGGAGTGTTGTTACAACTAAACAAAAAATTACACAAGCGATGCTCCATAGTAAGATAATCATTCTCATGAAAATGTTTCTTAAGCATTTCTTTAATTTTTGTACACCTCGTGCCACCAACCCATTTGAAGGAAAGTGATTTACTTGTTTTCATACCATTTCAACACAGAAATTTATAAACGAAATGTAAAAGTGACAATTATCTGATACAATTTCCAAGGGCAGCCCAAATATAGAAAAATGATACCTTAATTTTTCAACAGTGACCTTACAAGTATGTTAGGTGCTTCACAACAAATGCATTAATATACTTGGAGTAACTATCAACTAAAAGTAAAATATTCCAATCATACAGTTTCAGAAAGTCTATATGAACTCTTTCTCAGCATTTTAAAGTTTTGGGCCACCAAACTGTTTCATCTTTCCTAGGAAAGTTTTGATGGAGAGCAACATAAGGCCATTTCTTCAATGTGCCCCTCTAATATGTGCCATCAAAGTGTGCTTCTAGCTAGCATTTTCATACGAACCACACCAGGATGATTCTCATGCAGTAATTAATCTAAGACTCTGCCCCTCAATTTTGACGGAATAATGCCCCTATTGCCCCACATAACACAACCCTCATTAACAATTGATTCCTTCTTTCTCACAAAATATGGCTTGAGACCTACATCATCAATGAATTTAGGCCAACCATTAAAAGTAAGATGATATACTTAGGGTTGCATCATTTTTTGTATGAACTGCTATGCCAAGATTCACGAGTCTCTCTTGGAGGTAACCCGGACAACAAATCTGCAATTTTGACATTTACACTATACTGAATAGAATATTCGTATGATGACAAAATGATTGCCCATCTTTGTAGCCAAGCAACTGCTAGTGCGGGTACGCCTTCTTTTGATCCAAGTAGTTTCATTAATGGCTGAGCATCCAATGCAATAGTAAATTTATGCCCATACACGTATTTGTGTAACTTCCTTACTGTAAATATGATCGCTAATGCCTTCTTTCAATTTGAGAATGGTTTCTTTGAGCTGCCGTTGAAGTAGAGCTTGCAAACAGAACAGGTCTTTCTTCATTCCCTACCACATGACACAAAACTACTCCAATTCAATATGGGGAAGCATCTGCGACCACCACAATGGGAAAATCTGGATTAAATGGCACTAACACATTATTTTCCAAAATTAAACTTTTGCTTAACTCAAAAGCCTCCTGACACGTATTAGTCCAATTCCATAGAGCTCATTTTTCTTGCCATCGATTCCTAAAAAGGTTTCAATGGTGAGGACTTATCAGGCAAAAATTTGGAATAAAAATTCATAAACCTCTGGTAGGATTTCAATTCTGAAATGTTGCTGGGGACTGGAAACTTTTGTATTGCTTTTAATTGATCCATTTTGCCATTTTTGTCAATTCTCTGTCCTAAATACTCTAGGCTTTCCTCGAAAAATTTGCATTTCTCCAAATTAACTTTAAAATTATGCGTATGCAACCTGTCCTGTACTTCTTCCACTTTATTTTCACATTCGGCATAATTTTTCCCAGAAATTAAAATGTTATCAATGTAGCAACATACGCCTGTTAAATTTGATAATATTCTACCCATTATGAATTGAAACATAGTTGGTGCAGAGGCCACTCCTTCCATCAAGCGTTTGAATTTGAACAATACTAAATGCATACGCATTAATTTTTGTGCCTCTTGTGATAACTCTAACTGCCTATAAGCTTGTGACAAATCTAACGTAGTGAAAACCATGCCACCTGAAGGAGAGGCAAATATATCTTCGATTTTAGGTATTGGGAACTGGTCTATCTTTAACATCCTATTTAAAGTATTTTTAAACTCTACACAAGGTCTCAGGCCTTTCTCTTTCTTAGGGTCATCACTAATAGTGAAGTCCAATCAGAGACTGTAATAGGCTCTATAAATCCATTTTCCTGCGTATTCATTAATTCCACTTTAACCTTTTCCCGTAAGGCATATAGGACTTGATTTTTATCGTAAATGAATAGGTTTTTATGTTTTGCGAACTTTTGAAATATTTCAATTCCGATTGCAGAACAGAGATATATGTTTTTAACAGGCAATTCCACTAATATATCACGCCAACCCAGATGTAATGCTTCCAATCAGTCCCTCCCTAGTAAAGGATACTGGGACTTGGTATTACGTACAATCATATAAAGTTTTTCGGCATAACCCTTAAACATTTTTCTCATTATGAAAATGTTTTCCCCCGTCGTTGCCTTTAAACTGAGATTACACGGTGTTAACTTTACATTTGCCAATCGTGAATTGTACTCTGCTTAGAACACACAGTTACCGCTGCTCCCGTGTCCAATTCCGTTTTTATGTTTCGATTTTCAATCAAAAGATTTATATTTACAGACCCTTCACTAACCTGGCAAATGAATAGATACAACGTCACTTTTCCCAAACTTTACGTCACACTATCATTACTGTCATCGTCTGAACTTTCAACCACAGCTTGTACTTTATTATAACTATTTCGAGAGTACATCTCAGCGACATACCCTTTCGTATTATTTTTAAAACACACATTCTTTCACTAAACAAGACGGATCACTGTGACGCCATCCGCATCTCATGCACGTTGACCTTCGCCTGGAGAATCTCCCTTTTTCTTTTTCCGGATGTATGCCACGTTACGTTGAACGACGGATCATCTCTCTTCTTGTCAATCCTGGATACCACTCTCTCCATGGACTGCAGGGACCTCGATTGAGCATTGATAATTGAGCACAAAAATAAAACTTGCCATTTATAAGTATTTATGCATACTATTTTGGAATATTTTTCACAATACCTCCCACAGAAGCACTATGGAATTAACAATATATGATAGCAATATACTCGTATAGAGCTACAATTGTAAATGTAACAAATCAAAATTTGAATAAATTTAAATGCTTATCCCCTTTAAAAAATCGCTGCCAAAAACTTGATCTATCAGTGAAGAGCAGCTGATCAGATTTTTTTAAACACCAGTTAATAGTAAAAAAAATTCTCAGTTACTGGTGGATATTCAAAATTTACTAGCAAGAAAGTTCACCAGCTATTAGTCAGTCTCCAGTTACTGGTAAGAATATCTGATCATGTTTGATGATGAATAGTTCTAATTTGATGATGAATCCTCATACCTTTGGGACTATGTCCACTAGTCAGATAGACTAAGATTACTGGAAATTATCAAATCTTGCAAGTTTCAGGTTGACATAGGGAATATAGTTTTGACCCCACACTTAATCTCAGGAGATTATAGGAGCTAAAAAAATGGGAGTGAGACTCTGTCGAACAGATCGGTATACTGTAATTAATTCTTCCCACACACCATTAAAATATCTTCTAGAAAAAGAGTTTGAGGCACCAGTCAGTGACCTTTCCAGGATTTCACTTAAAGGGTAGAGAGGGGGGTCCATGTTGATTATGTACATAAAGGGGGGGATTTTGAAAATTATGAACAAATTTGTGTTTAGACAATTGAGAGTGCAAATGAAACTATGATGCAATGACCAATATTTAGTAGTGCAAATTTCTGAAAGAAAACTAAACCCATAGTTTTAAATGTTGAAAATTACAAATCTATTTTTTTAATAATGTGATCAGACTGAGTAATAAATAAATAGAACATTAATGGTTAAAAAACAATATCTCTCTGCTTAAATTATTCCCCTTTATATATATATATATATATATATATATATATATGTTCACGCTCGTGAAAGCTTCCAATGATTATATATATATATATATATATATATATATATATATATATACACACGAGTTCGTGGAAAATCACACACGCGATAATTTAAATAAAAATAAAAATAAACTTTGCCACAGGTGGGGTGGAAATAAATATAGAAACACAAAAAAGAAGAACACTCACACACTATACATTCTGATATTTCGACAGCCGAGCTGCCTTTCTCGCAGAAGGAAGGATACAGAATTCTGATTCTGTATCCTTCCTTCTGCGAGAGAGGCAGCTCGGCTGTCGAAATATCAGAACGTATAGTGTGTGAGTGTTCTTCTTTTTTGTGTTTCTATATTTATTTCCGCCCCACCTGTGGCAAAGTTTATTTATATATATATATATATATATATATATATATATATATATTCCAAATTTGAATTGGGGAGGGGGCTCTGCCTCCCCATGGACTCCCCACCCCTGGATACGTCGCTGAACAAATCCATCAAGACACATTTCACTCTTTGAACTTGCCTGCTCGAAATTCCTTTTCACTGTTCCCTTCCTTCTTCATCGCTGATATCCTAACACTTCCTTCTAGATATTCTTGCAGTGACTCTTAGGGTAGTATGTAGATGCAGGAACCAGTTATGACCTAAGTGAGGAGCGAAATCAATGTAGTTAACGGGAATAACATAATGTCTTAATTAACCCCTTTTGTATGCTGAAATAGTGGTGATATATGGGTACATAATGACATAGTTCTTGCAAGTGGATTTAAATAAAGTGCATATTTCCATTCTCTACGACCTTTAATTTTCTCAAACTGGAGTATTTATCCTAATCTCTTTCGATTTTAAAAGGCTGATGATTATTCTTTAGTAATTCTTTACGTAAAAGGTTCAATTAAAATTTGCAGCATCTTTACCCTAAATTGCTTATTGTTCCTGTATTATAATTCCGTAGTAATCACGTACTTATTTTGTATACTTCCAGAAAAATGTAGCTGGAGTGGCCCCTGGAAGTTCATGCACACAACTCGGCAGACCAATTAAGTGAGGGCAAGGGCGTGTTACAAGTATCATCTTCAAGGTGGAAAAAAGATGGAATGACTTGATTTCTGGGCATCTTATAAGAAATAATAGCACGAGGACATGCATCCTGACATTGTTCTACAACCAATTTTGCCAAATGTTTTACTTTGAAAATACATACAATTAGTGAATGGTTCCCAATCGGCAAGACATACTGGTTACTTTGTAAAATTCCGTGTAATTTGATTGAAATAGACAGATTATTGAGACAGTTAGTGTAGCTTATGATACCATAGCTGTAAAAATCGGTAGAACATATCTAATTGAATAGCATTAAATTTCATAACGTAAGCATGCTGTACATTATTATTGAATACCTATCAAATGTAAAATGCAAAATAAAATGCATATCTGTTGAAGTTTTTTCCTTTCGTATTTTGTTCCTTCCCAAAATGAGCCATCCTTAAATTTAAACTTAAGTGAATACAGGTAGGCAACAATAGGTACCATTTTTACTCATGTGGGTCCTCTTTTGTTCCTGTACCTTTGTACCCTTTGTTCCCTGAATTTTTCAACCCTCTTTGGGGTGCAGATTATACTTGAGATAATATTTTACTTCAATCTCACTACGAACATCACTCAATTGAGTCATCTCTCTTAGATGATGATGCAAGATGTACTCATTTTTTGTATGGCAAGTGGATGAACCGGGAACCATTTACAGTTTCAAAATGGGGCGTGTCCAGTACCAGGTTAGCACACTTGGGGGTCTGTAGGCAGTATAAGCAACATTTATAGAGAATTTGCAAGAGAAGGGGGAAAAAATTCTCAGGGTCCAAAGGCAACTGCCTACTTTGCCTTATTGGTAACCCGGCTGTGGGCGTATCTAATCCTTGAGTCTTCCACCAGGTCAGACATTTGGCTGTCAGCGTTTTGATGACTGTCTCGGCCATCGTGTTAAGGGCCATTCAGGGCTAAGCCCTGAAGACGATGGGGGAGGCAGTCTTTGAAACATATGCAACCAAATATCTGACCTGGTGGAAGAAAAGAGGAGACTTCACTCACAGCATAGGTACGCCAGGCGATAACCAAATCCAACATCAAGCACATGTGTATTTTTTTTGCCACATTATCATTTCTCTGTATTATCCACATTCTCCAACTTTCCTAGGCAACTTCCTTTCTTCCTGCATTATGCCCAGCACTCTTACTTTCCTCTCTGCAGATGATTCTATTTCTAAGTCATTATTTTATTGGCTATATTTATGTAATTTATTGTTGGGTTAATGCGGGAGACAAGTGACGACTGGGGTCATTTGTGCCATCAAGGAGAGGCAGGTATTTTTGCTAGGGAGGAGATTATTTGATGAGGAGAGTTAGGATTTAGAGAATCTGGGAATCACTGCCTTCTCTTAATGAAATACATGGGTGTGATATGGGGAAAATATATGTAAAAGTCTTCACTATCATCTTCTTTAACCAAGGTCCCCATCATCGCCTATCATCAGCTCCTTTCTATTGCTGACAATGAGCAATTCTCCCCTTAATGTCTTTGCTACTACGACCATTTTCTTCTAGTATACTACCCAAATGATCGCATTCCGAAAAATGATGCAATGAGCAATTTTGCAAATCTTCGCTGCCGTTCCCATTTTTACCAAGAATACCACTCAGGCACAGATTGAACCAACCGCTCTATTTTATATAAGACTTCATTTTCCTGAACTTATTCTCATTTTGTATGCCCTGTCGACTTCTTAGGAGGAATTATTATTTTTTTTTTAATGTCAGGAATTTCGGCTCAAAAGATTTGATCATCTATAAAGCATACAATGCTGTGTTTTAGTTCCCTTAACTCTAAATATATTTTTGCCTTGTCTTTTAGATACTCTCATTACCTGCATCTTATATATTTTCCCCCATATTAGCGAAAACCATACTGACGAGCATAGTATTGTATTAATCAGGAAAAAGGGTTTTTGAGGAAGGAAGATTAGAAGGTAATGGAGGCCTTCAAGATGAGGAAAAGGATGAAAAGAGTAGGTTGGGTGGATTAAGTTCTGGATATGATAGTTCGTAGAGGAATGGAAGCTGATTGGAGAAATTAAAAAGGGCAGGAGAATTGGCTGGAAGATGAATTGAGGGGTACCTAACAACAAGGTTTAGAGGGTAATAGAGGACAGGGTGAAATCTGTCGTTTGACTGGTGACTTGGTGGAATTACCAAGTATTCATTTTGGTTAAAGAAATAAACTTAGTAAAATTGCATATCCTCTGGTATAATATGACCATCCCTGCTTTCTAAAAGCTTTGCAGCTCTTAGGAAATTTAAATATGGATTTTAAAAACAAATTTAGTGTTCAGAACCTTAAAAATGTTTGTAAATAATATTTTCCAAGAGACGATAGACCACTATTATTACAAAGCTCTCTTAGACCATTTTTCGTGTACGACAATTGCATGTGGGACACTGCACGGAAAGATTTTATACGTCAAATAAATAAAATACTTAGTTAATCGAACGGTTCGCCAAAACTGTTGCTAGAAAATAGTGTGTATGGCACGGGTGATAGGACTGTCTTGGGAGCCGTTAGATACTCGGATGCTACAGGCTAGGCTTGGATTACTTGAAAAATTAAGATCGTGGGAGTTTTAAGGACGACATGAAGGATAATATTTTAACACCACACTATTTTTTTAATTCCTGATGGACGCGACAAAATAAGCGATATACCTACACTGCCAAACTGGTAGGTGCAAAACCTTCCTTCTTTCCATGCGTCAGTTAATGACTATGACAAAAAAAGAGACAAAGACATTCGGAGAGAAAGCAAAAAAGGGAAGGTCCAAAATATCAATTTTATAATGTGTGATAGTGCATGTGGAAATGACCACAATATCCCCACTTACTGCAAAAAAGGCTCAAGCCCTTTAGCTCAAATAATCTCCTAAAGAACCTTCTAAGACTTCCAATGCACTGGATAGAAATTATGTTTGTCCTTCTAACTCTTCCAATTCTCTTTCCCTCCATTTTACATGGATAGTGTCCTAGAAGCCCCCGTGGAAGCATGCTGTACAATGCGTAGATTTAGAATAGTAGACCAAGCAAGCCTGACTCGCGCCGAAAAATTGTTGCTAGCCGTCGTAAATATGATCACAATATCAAGTAAAACATTTTAACTTAAGACCTATGACTTAATCTGTTCCTAAAGTTTAAAATATCAAAATATTGCAGAACAATGGCGGAGGGCGTACCAAGAAGGAAAACCCCAAATAATAACCGAAAAAAACGTGCTCATGTGTGCGAAAACGACAGTATTCAGAATCCAAGAAGCGGAATTGTGGAGGGGGAAAATTGTTGTATTGGTTTAGTTAGGATGAGTAAATTGAATAGAAGAACTTAATACTATAGAGCGGAGAAATATTTTGTAGTCCCGTCGTGAAAATAATATTTTTTAATTTTATACACGGAATAGTCAGAAAAAATGAATCCAGTAGAGAAAATTAAGCCGGAAATTTAAATAAAAGAGAAAATATAATCCGGTAGAAAATTAAAACATATATTATTTTCATGAAAAGCCTTTAAATAGTTAATCCGGTATAGAAGATTAACTAAAATTATTATTAGAAATATTTGCGAAGACGAGAATTTAATTTTTCTTTTTTCTTAAGCGAAAACGGAAGGACCTATACACCAGTAGCTTGGTAGCACCGCCCGCGCCGCAGGCTCACCAAGAGCCAGCGGCGCGGACGGTGAGAGAGATATTGGCCACTCGTAGCGTATTCCTCATATTATACGACGGTCACAGGTTGATATAGATCGATGTAGAAATGTGAACTGAATAAGCCTGACCAACTCTTTGCAGAAAAATTAATGATAGCAATCGTAACTTAATCATTATTAATGTTACAGTTTTCTTTCACATTTGAAACTAATAACTTTACCTGTTCATCATTTTAAAATACCAAAATATTGCAGAACTCTGATGGAGAAAACAAAAAAGGGATGTCCCAAAATAGTAACGTAAAATGCGTGGTAGTGCATGTGGAAGTGACCGTAATATTCCAATGTCTGTGAAAAAAAGGTCAAGCCCTTAAGCTCAAGCAATCTCCACAGGAACCTTCTCATAATTACTCTTAAAAAATGTCATGTCCATCGAGTTTAAGAAGCTGTATATTCAAGTTGAGTCAATCGATTTTCATACAATGCAATTTATATAACTTTTATTTCTACGCTCATAAATCTACGTACAGATTTTTTCCCGAAGTGGCTGTACTTTACTATAAATTGTTTGAATAAATCTCCGTTTTTGGAGCTTAAAATTTCGTAGTCTAGTATTAACTGATTGTCCTTCAATTAATTTTGATTATATTAATTTGCGATTTGGGCATATCCTAAAAGGATGTTTTCTAGTATTTTAATGTAGACAAAATCGTCAAAAAGTTTTGTTTTTTTGTAGCGAAGGACAAAGTTTTAAACCCCAGCTAACTTCGAAACAAACGATTCGACTGGAATTTCAGGTATGCCTCATATTCCCTCTGCCAATTCCCTCTCCCTCCGTTTTTCATGGCTAGTGTTTTAACATCCCTATAGCTGCTCGCTCGATAATACGAAAACTTAGAACAGTAGGCTGAGCAGGCATTACTCATGTGCTGAAACAATATCACATATCAAAGTAAAACTTTCTAAATTTGACACCTAGTATCTGTAGTAACTGTATCTGTTCCTAAATTTCTAAATACCAAAATATTCCAGAACTCGAAAAGGGATAACAGGAAAGGAAAATCCAGAATAATAATTGAGAAGCGCGCGATCGTATAGTGGAGTCGGCAATTGTATACAAAGTTCTAGAAGGAGAATTGTGGAGGAAAAAGGGCCGCTTTGGTTCGTTTAAATTACTTTTTTACAAATTTTACCTACCGTATTTCCGAAAAAATTTGCTCCACAGTTAAAATTTCAAAATATGCTTTTTCTAACAAAAGAAAATTCTTAATTTTTATTGGAGGATCTGGGAGAAAACTTTAGGGAAAATTTTCTCTGCCGGATTTACGATTTTTTGGGCATTCGGGCAAATAACTTTGTTACTAGTAATATTTTTCTAGGAGGAGAATATAACTTTGTATTTATTCTCAATCACGAAAGCTAAAAAAGAGGGACATTCTTACAGCAACTCCGTGAAATGAAACTCTTCCCAATCGAGTTTAAGAAGCTATATATTCAAGTTGACAGAATTGATTTTCATAAAATAAAATGCAATTGATAGCAATTTGTCTACGTTCATAAATTCGCGTACAGATTTTTCCCCCGATGTGGCTGTACTTACTATATAATTTGTTCGAAAGATTTCCGTTTGTGAAGCTTAAAATTTCGTGGTATATCATTAATCACAATTAATCTAACAAAAAATTGATTATTTATGTAGTTGGACTTATGAAAATGACGACGTATTTTTTTCTAGAAAAATTACTGAAAATACAATACCACTGTAACTGCAATAGTATGAATGACCTTGAAAGCTTTTAAAAGCGAAAAAAAAGGACATGTTTTCTCCAAGGTGTCTCAGTGAGTGTAAATCTCACTGAGCTCACCAGATGGGGTTAAAGATGGTCAGTTTTACCTGGGCGCGTCATTTACGACATTAATTGCGTAAATGAGCCCCATGAGGGACGGAGTTCCCGCTGCAAGGTCCCCCTCAACAGGAAACAAAATTTCCTCCTTCATTTCTCCTCCCGAACTGTCGAAAATTGCATTTTTTGCAGTTTTTTTTGCTTTGAAAACTTTCCAGCAATTATGAAAAAAATTTGCATTGTCAAAATGTTTATACATTTAATCTTTTTCGAAGTTAAAAAATCTTCAATGTAATTTTAACCCGTCAACACGGTTGGAGGAAGAATGAAAAAGAAAAGTTTCTGTACCGGATTTAAGTTTTCTCCTTAATCCCTCCTACCGTATTGCCGAAAAATAAATTTATCCTTGATCAAAAATATATTCTGTTCTAACTTTAAAAATCTCCTTAATTTCATTTTTATTCGTCAATACGGAGGGATGAATGAAAGAGAAAATTTTCTCTACCGGGTTTAAGTTTTCATGCGCAATCCGGTAAATAATTTTACTATAAAAATATTATTCTAGGAACAGAACATAATGTTTATTTAGAGGGATTGTTTTGGAGGAAAAGGTTCTGCTTTGGTTTTGTTAGTTGGAGAGGAGTAAATTGAATAACGAAAAATATTTAATTTTGAAAAGATAAAAATTATTTTTAGTATGGTCGTGAAAATATTTTTTTTTCAATTTTCCCGACCGTATCATCAAAAAAATGTAATCAGGTAGAGAAAATTTTCTCCTTAATCCCTCCTCCCGTATTGTCGAAAAATAAATCTATCCTTAATCAAAATTTAAAAAGTATTTTTTGTTCGAATTAAAATAATTCTCATTTTTATTTTTATTCGTCAATCCGGGGGGAGGAATTAAAGATAAAATTTCACTACGGGATTTAAGTTTTCAAGTCCAATCAGGTGAATAATTTTACTATAAAAAATATTTTCTTGGAGGAGTACATAATGTTTTCTTTGCTCTCAACCGCAAAATCTAAAAATGAAGGACCAACATATTCACTGTCGTGTTTATAACTATCATCAATAAAAGAGTAAAACGTTTTATATTTCAGACCAATAAATTTCGAAGTCCCTAATTTTTAAAATATCAAAATTTTGCCGGGAAATTCTATAAAATATTTCAAAAGTAGGTATGTGGCATGTGATAATGATCGCTATATTCTAAGTCTTGAAAGGTGAATTGTGGAGACGAAATATTGTCGAGGAAAAAAGTGCCGAGGGCTGATTTAGTTTAGTTAGTCAGAGAGGAGTAAAATTAGTAAAGGTAAACCTTCAAACCGTAGAGGAGAAAAAATATTTTAGTTCGGTCGTGAAAATAAAACATTTTTAAATTTCTCGCCAGGATTGTCAAAAAAATTATATAAAACAGTCAAAAGTTCCTCTTTGATTCCTCCTCCCGTACTGTCAAAAATTGAATTTTTTGCTAAACAAAGTTGCCAGCAATTATGAAAAAAATCTGCGTAGTCAAAATGTTTATAGATTAATTATTTTTCGAATTAAAAAAATCTCAAGTTTAATTTTTACTCGTCAATACGGTTTGAGGAATGAAGGAGAAAATTCTTTATATCAGATTTAATTTTTCTACTTAATCCATCCCACCGTATTGTCGAAAATTAATTAATCCTTTATCAAAAATTATCTTTTGTTGTAACTTTAAAAAAATCTCCTTAATTTAATGTTTATTGGTCAATACGGGGAGAGGAATGAAAGAGAAAATTTTCTACACCGGATTTAATGTTTCATGCGCTATCCGGTAAATTTTTTTACTATAAAAAATATTTTTATAATTAAAGGAGGAGAATACAATGTTTCTTTATAGAGTGAGTATTTTGGAGGAAAAGGTTCTGCTTTAGTTTTGTTAGTTGGAGAGGAGTAAATTGAATAACGAAAAATATTCAATTTTGAAAAGATAAAAATTATTTTTAGTCAGGTCGTGAAAATATATTTTTTTTAATTTCCCGACCGCATTGTCAAAAAATGTAATCCGGTAGGGAAAATTTTCTCCTTTATCCCTCCTCCCATATTGTTGAAATATAAATTTGCCCTTAATCAAAATTTAAGAATTATATTTTGTTCTAATTTAAAAAAATTCTCCTTAATTTCATTTTTATTCGTCAATATAGAGGGAGGGATGAAAGATAAAATTTTCTCTACCGGATTTAAGTTTTCATGCGCAATCCGGTTAATAATTTTACTATAAAAATATTTTTCTTGGAGGAGAACATAATTATTCTTTGCTCTCAACCGCGAAGTCTAAAAAAGAAGGACCTATACCCCAGTTGCTTGGCGAAGGTAGAGCTCGCCAAGAAACCGACGGCGGTGAGCTATTCACTCAGTGAATAAACCCAGCGCCGCGCCCCCTGCAAGCATAATCAGCAACTAATAAGCTACTAATTAACAAGTAATTAGCAACTAATAAGCTACTAGTTATGCCCATGAAGGCACTGATGAATCCCAAATCCCCCCACCCCCCTCAGGTCCCCCCGGAAATCCATCCGGTACCCATGGCTCACAGCTTGAGGTCGGCCGGACGCGCCCAGACTTGGCCGGGAATTGAACCCGAGTCCTCTGGTTAGCAGCCCAATGCTCTACCCACTAGGCCACCACGCGTCGATAGGAATTCGGATAAACCCGCTATTTGAAGCTCGCGATAGACATCGTTAAAGAAGGGAGGCAGACAAAAAATATTCTAAGTCCCAAAATAGAAAAAAAATCAAGGCGAAAATGAAATATTAGAATTCAGAACTTAAAGTCAATATGAAAGAGAAAGCTCTGAAATAATGAGAGTCCGTGCAGGTGATAGGCAAAAATATTCTAAGTCCAGACGGCAAGATTTGAATTACGCGGTCAGTTTTGTTAGCTTATTTGTATTTAATTGTCAAAAAATGCCCCTTATAAACAATTTCAATGAATTTCTTTATGACAGTTATTCGGGGAAAATATATCGGCCCATGTTTATGCTGGTTTGCGATTTATTTTCATTTAAATAAACCCAGGGGAATCATTTATATCAACTTCCCATCACGGCAAAGCAGTTCGCCGTCAAAAAAGAAGGCCTAAACCTAGGTAGCTAGGGTGGCGGGAGGGCTTGGTAACGCGTCTACAATCACCAACTCGTCCCAATCACCAACGCTACCCACCCCAGGTCACGTGTCTTAAACGTGGGGCCTTGTCAGTTTAACCTCCATTGTATCCATTTTATTGTAACTGTATCAATTTCATTGCAACTGTATCTACTTGATATTGTATCCACTTGTGACTTCTAGTGCCTTGCTGTCAAATGGAGGCAAGTAAAATACGGGTGTTATGAGTGTCACCTACCCATCCAGGATAACTGTTGTTGCTATGAGTGTCACCTACCCGCCAGGATAAACCTTTGGACTTAGTTTTTCCCGAGCAAACTTCTATAGAAGAGTGCGTCGAACAGGAACACGACGCAGCACACTGCACCCAGTTTAACTTACCTTTATATTCAGGCTGCATGTTCCTTTCTGGACGTACTAAAGATGTTTCATGGCTGATCAGATTGGGCAGTTAAATAATGATAACAGAATTCGTACTATCTTTTTATTTTTTAATCGAGTCACTTATTCCCACGATTAAAAACAATATTGGGTTAACTATCCACAGCTAGACTTTAGATTCAAAAGCTCTAAAATAATATTATTCTAAAAACTCTGTGGTAAGAAGTGGATGCTAATGAACTGAACACTATAATAACAACTTCAAATTATAAATTATGATCATTAAAATACCAATTATAACACGTTTCATATTTTTTTTCAGGCTTTGCACTCCATGATGTGAAGATAGATGACACGCCAAACTGCCACAGAAGAAAACATGATCCAGGAAATCACTAGGAATTACCAGCATGGTACAGCACCTTGAATCATGGCTCTGGACTCCTGAGGACGTCATCATGAATATATTGCAAATGACCTGTATGCAAAGGAATTCTATGAATACCAGACAAGTTACCTTGAAACATTGCTAGCCTTATTACTAAACGCTTGTTACTTTTGCTTTTTTCCATAGTTATCTATGGTTGATAGCTTCCATGCATGTGTATGTCTCTTCGACTCTAATATCATACCAAGAGAGCTCATGGCAAGAAATGAAAGATAATTTACATACATCAGATGGATATGTAATGATAAATTTTGCAAATCAATAAATATCTTTTGCCTTGGCTAATAATTGTTATTACTTGAAGGGTACATGTTCATTAAATTACAGGGCTCCTGAATAACTTTTGTGGAGCAACAAGGAGAATGTACTTAATGGTAAACACGTCGAAGACCAAATTATTTCTTCTTCATAGGGAGAGTGTGAGGAATGATTGCATAATGAGAGTAAATGAAGAAAAATAATTGAAGAGATTAATAGTTGTGTGAATGATGGAAGTAGAGTAGTAATATATGGAGCATTTCAAGGAATGAGTGATTGACTCAGGAAGCAGAAATTGTATTTCACAAAAGTGTTCTTCTCCCGACATTATTATATGGCAGTGAAACTTGGATAGGAATAAGTAATGGCTGAATGCCGTGGGAATGGGGTACTCGAGAAGTGTTCGTGGAAAAAGTGGGATGGTTAGGGTTGGGAATGATTAGGTCAGGAAAAAATGTGGGATGAATACTCCAGTAGTGGACATATGTTTATAAATCGAGTGTGTTTGTTGGTTTGGCCATATTGAGGGAATGGACAAGAGTAAGTAAAGAAATAGATATACTTATGGTAATAAAGCGAATGGTGTAAGAGGAAGGGGTAGACTGAAAATTACGTATGATGGTGATGGAATATACTCTAAACAGAATAAAAACATTAGGAGTGCCAAGAATAGGAGAGAGTGTATGAAGCAACGCATGAGTGTAAGGAAAGCGGAAGAGGTATGCAAGGGTGGGACATTATGGAGGAAAATTATGAACGACAGCCACTTTTATACGCCTAATAATAATATCTCAGTTCTTTGATCTTGCCTCCTCCAAAAAGGAATGGCATGGTGGGTATGTATATTCATTATCCTAATTCATATTACACTCGAGCTTAATATTAATTTATATTCTATGAATGAAATTGCCTAAGGGAAAATAGGACTAGTAAATATAATACGAACGGTTAAAGCCTTGGATAACGGGTGAGATTATCAAAAAGTTGTGAGAAAGAAGAAAATGGAAGGTGAATTCCGAGCCCAAGAGGAGAATGCTGGTAGAAATGATCAATTAGTGTTGCAGAGGAATGAATTGGGCAAAGGAAGCCTGGAAGAAGGAGTTATGTAAAAATCATGTTAAATTCCAAAGACAGGGAGAAGTACATGCA
Source organism: Pyrrhosoma nymphula (assembly GCA_963573305.1). Classification (NCBI taxonomy): domain Eukaryota; kingdom Metazoa; phylum Arthropoda; class Insecta; order Odonata; family Coenagrionidae; genus Pyrrhosoma; species Pyrrhosoma nymphula. The sequence goes on from OY754338.1 coordinate 87,448,791, forward strand.
CTCTATGGTGATTTGAGAGTATTGTCTGGAGGTAAGAAAGGAAATACAACACCAACTAGAGATAAGGCAGGAAAGTTAAGATGAAAACAGAGGAAAATCAGGAAAGATGGAAAGAATATAAAAAAGATCTTAATGACCAAGTAATTAGGCCAAATTGTTTAACTCGACAAATATAATCTGATTAGGACAAGCCCAGCGCAGGAGTCCAGGAATATTAAATAGTGATAAAGAAATTCCTTTACTCAAAAAAACTGTGAGTAAAGCAGTTAGAATATACAATTTGCCGGCAGAGGTTTTGACAATTTATGGAAAATGAGAAAGAGAATTTGTTGAACTCATTCCCAGAATTTATGATGAAAGAAAGCAGCTGGAGCACTAAGAAGACTGTGAATTCCCATTCTGTGTAAGAATATAATGATAGAATGCTAAGATCATAGAACAAAAATCCTAATTTTTCACGCAGTAAAGATTGTCCTAAGAATATTAAGTAAAAGGTAGGTAGGGATTAGGGCAACGAAATTAATACGCCGTGATCTCTTTGGGTTTTGTAAAGGCATAGAAATCCACGATTCTATATATAGTTCTTGTGAGAGTGTTGATAAAATATAGAATATCATCGTGATGATTCATTTTGTGTTGCTGATTTTGAAAGGGGTTCTAGTGGTTCTAGCAGAGTATTGTGGCCTTGGTTGCTATGTTGACGGCAGAAATGTAACGTTTATGGGAGAGAACAAAGTCTCATTTGCTTCTTTTTGTGGCTGATGAGGTTGCTGGTTGAGAAACAGGGTAGAGAGGGGCTGGGTGCGATAGAGTTCTGCACTATTACCTGAATTATTCAACTTATATGCTGAGAAAATAGTGATGGAGTCGTAGGAGGAGCTTTAAGTAGGTTCAAAAGTAGGAGTGGCAATGAATAACTTGGATTTACAGGAAACAAAGCATTAGTCAGCCAGTCCACCAAATGACTGTAATCAGTACTTTAAGTTAACTTATATGCACATGGAATGGGAGGAATGAGAGGAGAGTACATACTTAATTAATTGGACTTGATTATGATGATATAATTTGCTTGGAATTTTATTTGAAGTAACATATATTTCTCTGTACTTTTGAAAATGAAAAATAGAGGACCTTTAGGAATATTTAGCCAGACAAAGAAGCATAATGCATCTTAAGATATAATGAGATGTCATAAGAAAAAAAGAGGCTGTAGTAAAGGAGGATAGAGGAAGTGATTAAGAGAAAAGTTGCTGAGGATAGTTGTGATGGAGGGAAAAAATGTGTAGAACAAAGCAAAAAGAGAATTAACTTTAATAAATGGAAAATATAGAGGAAGGAATTACTCTGATATGAAGAATACAATAAGTTAATGTACTGAGCATGTTATAAGAAATATAGCATAGTAAAATAATTTTTAGACTTAATCAAGCCAGGCTCAAAAATAAATGCAATGCTTAGATAACAACAATTGCTCAGAGATAGTGGAATAACGCCAAAATATTTAACAAATTTTGTCACCTTCCAGAACACTCAATATGTGCTCTTCTACAAGGCTGGGGAGTCAAAGAAACACTCGCCATTATTCGAGAGGAAATGAAGTTACTAATAGAGATTAGAAGCCAAACCAGATAAAAGGAATGTTAAATTCAGAGGTAATGGGATGTTTAAGGTCACAACTTGAAAGCAAAAGGCTGGGAATGCAGGAGAGATGAATGAGCACGGGCCTAGGGAATGTGGTGAATATAATGAACTGAGAATAGGATTAGAATAAGGAAAGGAAGAGTCGAAGATGGGTTCATGGCCATGAAAGGTAAGTATAATAGTTTTAAGGGAATTAAGAGCCGAAAGATTAATGAACGAATGATCAATGCACCAGCCCAAAAGAACTGATGAATGGACCTTTTGTAAGGCTGTTTAAAAAAATAGAGAGGAGTAGGTATAATGCGGAGAGGAGTATGATGTGGAATGTAGTACTGTATGGAGTGGGGACCAGGTGTCTGTTTCTCAAAGGTGCAAGTGCACAAGTTGCATGTCTAGAAACTACAAGTTGGATTCGTACATGTGTGACTTACAAGTTTTCTCAATAGAGAATGGAGGACTTGTGAAGGAAGGATGGAACAGAGGGACGGAGTACTTTACAAGAGTCAGTGCCACATTGCTTCGTGTCTATTATTGCGTGAACACAAGATAAACCGTATTTTTTTTCACAGTTTACCATTAAATATCCCAAGAGAGGACCCATACAGCACTGAGCGAAATATACTCGTGTAGCCCTGGTCAAAATACGGGGTAAGAAATAAGTCCAAAATTGGCCCATTTTTATCAGTGTTATTCAGATGTAAATTTCGGCCCTAACTGAGTGAACTTCTCCAGAAGTTACAACTTATGCGTGTTGAAATGTCAGGGTATCCCACTTCGCCGTTTTTTCACTTTTCCATGGCAATTAAAGATGAGCTATATTATTCCGTTACGAATATATATCTCTGTTATAGAATTTTTCCATGTATGTAACATAGCTATGTTACTTCAAGATGCATCTACCAAAGACCTTTGTCTATTCTGTAATCCTGATCATTGAGAAAACCTTATTTGTTTTCTATGGGTGGATATATTTTTTTACAAAAAACGATGATTTTTCCATACCTTGCTTCACTATTTTGATCATACGTTGTATTTTGGTACAAATGTAACGAACCAGAATTAATATCATGTTCCACGATAATATAATCTGCTTTCGTATGATTCAGCCATTTTCAAGCAGATGTGAACATCTGCATTAATTGCTTGGTACCATATATACGTAAATAATTTTCTCTATGCCAAGCACGAATATAGAATAATTTATATTCCGGGACATGCTGGCCATGAATGTGGAGGAAATAAGTTCTTTGCATTACCTACCATATTTAAGGTACCGTTCTGGCCGAGTTGGTTAAGGCGCTAGTAAGAAATATACGAGTTAGAATGTAGGGTTCGCGGTTCGCGGCTCGCCGGAGGCATACATTTTTTTTCGGTCTAATATGTAACCAATCAGCCGCAAATTTTACTGGCAATGCTATATAGCGGTCGTAATAGTAATAATGTTATATTATCCGTTAGCAAGCATACATTTGCATGTTAATTTGCGTATTAGTAACTGGGTTGCGGTCAATACACGTACTTACACCAGAAATAGCGGACAGTAAACGGAATATAGACCCGTTTTTAGTTGTTGAATAACGAGTTTTCGATCATACTTTAACGAAAAATGATCCGTGTGTGCTGTTTGGGGACGACCTATCGGAAAAACCTGAACATCGTAAGAAAAAGTCGTTTATTCCGTCGCATAAAGTGAAAAATTTACTCGAAATGAACCTTATTTATAATTCTTGCATGCCAAGACATCATGTTGTGCAGTGTTCATCTTTCCCAGACACGACATAATAACGTTATATTGTCTGACAAGTCTACGTACGTTGACCAGCCATTTTGAATGCTGCATATTGAAACCCAAGGGAAACCCTACCTTACAAGATATGGAGATGGCCTAGTGTGTAGCGTATGGGAGTCAATGTCATACTAATATACGGGCCGGTAGATCGAATCCCGTGGACGGTAAATACTTTTTCCTCTATTTTGAAGGCGTCACTAGAGATTTTTCCACCAAATTATATAACTTCATCACCGGACTTCTGAAAAACGTTTTTTTCGTTTCACTTGCCTCGAAAACCGTACACCAGCTTGGATACCCTTGAGAGGTGATGGACCGCTTATTTCATTGTCTGTCAATCCTGTATGAACTCTCCAATCTAACATCCACCAACACTAGCTGCTTTTTCTACCTATATTTTCGTTATGCTGAATGGATGAAGACAGCGAACAATGAAATTCGAGTAATTTCAACTGTAGCCCTAAAGAACATTTTGGAAAAAACAAAAGACCTTTGTGAAATCAACTAGAAATTCAGGAGTATATGAAGTGAAGTGTGACAGCTGCAAATCAGTATGTGCCGGCTAGACTTTGAAATGAGGATAAGTGAGCATCGAAAAAGCTTCTTGAACAACAATCCAAAATCTTTTTTATCTAAGCATTTCCTGGAACAATCTCACCAGTACAACTTCGAATTAAGAGTGCTCAGTGTGGAATCCATGGAAAGATTAGATGGACATAGCATGGACAGATTAGAACGGTGTGAGATTATCCAGCGAAAGAAGAAGAATACAGTTCTTTCAAATTCTATTGATTTTGAATGTCCTTCAACCATCTTATCCCTTGAAATTTCAACAACGAACCGACAAATTTTCCCCTTTGAATGTACGATCTTAAACTCCACATTGAAACCCCACTCCCTTATTCATTTCCTACCGACAATATAAAAAGGCCTGTTGTTGGTTAAATATTCAGTTATCCTGATGATGACGCCGAGGCGTTGAAACGCGTCAAAATAAAGAAAGTAAGATTGTGGACAGTACAACAGCATCTACATTTATAAGAATTACCGAAGTACGAATAGGAAAATTTAATAGTCTTGGAATGAAATTACTGCGAACGAAACGAAGTTCAGGGTTAGTAATTAACAGACGGATCGTGCGTAACTTGGTTTAAGCCTTTCTAAAAACTCAGTGCTAATACCAAAACATTACCAAAAACGATTATTTTTCCATGCCATGGATACTTTTTTGATATTGAACGTTGAATTTTGGTACAAGTGTAACGAAAATGAATTAACATTATGTTCAACGATAATATTTTTGCTTTCGCATGATTCTGACAGCCATTTTAAAGCACATCCCAGGCAGCACAGCGGATATCCCGGACAGATATGGAAGGGCATAAGTGATGCAAATAAGTCACCATGTAATCTTAAGGAAATTGCAGGGGAAAAACTTCCCCTACTTTTCCGTTTCACGGGGCTGTATGGGTGAATATATTTCAGAGTACGTGTTTCTTCCCCGTCAGTTACTTAATTTTATGTAATACGTCACCATTTTCTTTAATCCATTCTACTTTTCCTTCATCGCTAAGTATCATGCATTCATACGAATTATCTACGTTTTGATTCACGAATATCAGTGGGAAGTCGTTCGCAACTGCACGCAACTGTTTACAATTACGTGCAAATCGAAATCCAGTTCTTTGCTTACCATGTTCAGCTAACTCCGTGGCCGAGTGGATTAAGGCATGCAGAGTGAAATGCTAGGCAGGTTCGAAGGTTCGAGGCTGTCCGACGGCATATTTTTTTCTGGTTGAATACGGATCCAAACCAGCCGCGGATTTCGCATAATGTGTTTTATCCTGTTTTGGGGCGGACAACCGATTTATGCGAGGTTAATTCCACATTCTAACGTGTGACAATTGTTTTTACACTAGATAAATTCCGTATTATACATTGTCTATAAAACGGCCATTTGTGCCGTATGGGAAAAGCTGCTTGAAAAGTAACCAATTATTATGGCACTGAATCCAAGGCAGAGAAAGAATTTCTGTCCAATACACGAAACTTATCTGTTTTCACCCCCTGCCAAACACCCATGAGGTGGCTTGCAGGGTATTTTGTACATGTATTATTTCTCTCACGATTCCTTACTTTCACCCAATCGTAACCGGATACCTTTTCAGGGAAAGGATTTCACTTCAATATCTGTGTATTACCGGGATAACTATGAGCTGTTTTAACATTGTGCTGCCTGGGATGTAAATATCTGCATTAAATTCTTGGTACCAAACATCTGTAAATAATTTTCTATAGGCCAATGCCAGAGGCACGAATCTAGAATAATGTTTATACGTGGCCACGAATGCGGAGGAAATCACGTGTTGGCACTACTCCTGATCCTTTATGTAACACCGTGGCCAAGAGGGTTAAGGCGCTAGCGTAAGGTAGAGTCAGCTGATAGGGTTCGAATCTCTCCTGCGGCAAATTTTTTTTTCGGTCGAATATGAATCCAAATCAGCCGGGGATTTTGCTCGTAATGCCATCAGGTGGTAGTAATAATTTTATTAAGTGAGAATTACCTCCGGCTGGAGACGTAAATGTTGCTTTAAATGGCGAAATTTAATAACTAAATATTTCATTTTATAAAGACTAAATCATATGGGCGTGGGGTGGACGGCGGGGAGGTGGGTAGGTTTAATATGCACACAGTCACACTTGTACGAATACGACATGTAACTTGTGGACCAGTAGCTTTGCGAAAATGTCCCAGGATAGAAATAATGGAAGAATGCTATCGATACTATGCATGTAAGTTATGTCATTCACTGCAGTGGTGACGTGTGAAGGGTGACAACTGTTGGTCTAATATAACTCGAGGATGAGATTGGATGATTGGTAGCATTGAATACAAGGATGTGAAGATACAGTGGGTACAATAAATAAAATAGAAATCAAAGGAAATGAACTTGGGGTTATGGATGAAAATAGAAAGGAAAAGTAAGGAAAGTAAGAATAGGCAGAGAAAATATATGGACCAGGTAAGACGGGGTGAGGGATCATGGCAGGAGGGAAGTTATTGGGTAAAGAGAATAGACTATATTAGAAAAATAGAATACTTAGTTGTCATGGATGGGATGAAGAGAAGAAGATTATTTAGTTAGCTGAAGGACATAGTGTAAGGAGGTGAGGGACTCCAATATAAAAAAAGTAGGTAGAGGTAATTTTATCTTCATCTAAACCCACCTTAATCAGTACCTCTAATAATAACAATAAGGCACAGCTAAGCACCTAAGGCAAACTAAATCAATTTGAATATTTAAATGAATTATTATGCCTCATTGCTTTTTCACTAACCTTTTGCGAGGCGTGTTTTAACAAAAGTTTCAAAACCATTCCTCTGCGTCTATCTGGGTTACTGCCAAGTGTCGATGCTTCTCCTGATGCAAGCTTACCGAGCACAACCTTGTATAGTTCAAATTCCATCCAGAGGAGTCTGACTGGAAGAGAAATATCACAATGAAGTGGGGTTTTTTCCTCAGGGAAGAGGCATTAATGCATAGATGAGAATACATTCTTTCTCACAATTTCCGACACCTGTCCTAACAAAATAAGTCCATCAATGTACAATACAAATCATCAGCTAATGCCTCATGATTAAATTCTACAAAAATGAATTTGAGAACTTGACAATGTGTCTTTAAAAGACCATTGCATTTTTCCCATGCTGAAGCCGAGATTTGAAAGGATTTTTTGCTACATAAACGCCCTTGACTCTCAAATTCAAAACATTTTTCGACTCGGTCCTTATTAACACAGTAAACAAACTGAGCAATTGGCAGGTTCCCATTTATCAGTTTTGGACGATTTCATGTACCACATTTGAATGGTCTTTGGTTTTTTGCCTGTCATTCTTTCTTCATAACCAGAAAAAATTACAATAGAATTTACTTCATAAAAATTGAGGCTTGGCAAAAGAGTAACCATGAGAGCGACTGAGCAAAGCATCAAATCTTAGGGTACTGGAATGAAACAGTACAAAAGTAATGTGACCAGAGGAAAAAGGAACAACGTATCCCCCAAATGATACAGTTAATGAATTCACAATTTAGTGGAATGTGATGGGAAAATTAAGTTCACTCTGATAAATGGGAAATAAATGTAAAGAAAGTAAAGTTTTAAACACAATTTTACTTCACTCCTTTTAATCAAACCTTTAAAAACATTTGCTAAATCCGGCTTTACCATGTTTAAAAATCACTTCACAGCAATTAAAAATCACCACAACCAGCAGAAGATATATTGAGTTAAAAGGGTGGGTGACTAATGGCAGAATTCTGCATCAGTTGCACACTCAGCAGAATCTTAAAGTTGCTAGTAAATGCTGTTCATACTATACATATACTATGGATGAATATATTTTAGAGTATAGGTTTCTTCCCCGTCAGTTCCTTAATAGTTTGTAACACATCAACCTTTTCTTTAATCCATTCTATTTTTCCTTTATCGCTAATTATAATGCATTCATATTAATAATCTACGTTTTGATTCAAGAACATCAGCGGGAATTCGTTCGCAACTACACGGAACTGTTTACAATTACGAGCAAATCGAAATCCAGTTATTTGCCTACGATGTTTAACTCCGTGGCCGACTGGGTTAAGGCATGCAGAGTGAAGTGCTAGGCAGGTTCGTAGGTTCGAGGCCGTCCTAAGGCTGATTTTTTTTGGTCGAATACAGATCCAAACCGCCCGCGGATTTCGCATAACGTCTTTAATCCTGTTTTATGGCGGACAACCGATTTATACGAGGTTAATTCCACATTCTAACGTGTGACAATTGTTTTTACACTAGATAACTTCCGTATTATACATGGCCTATAGAACATTTTGCGGTCGTTTGTGCTGCATGAGATAAGCTGCTTGAAATTAACCGATTATTATAGCACTGAAGCCAAGGCAGAGAAAGAATTTCTGTCCAATACACGACACTTATCTGTGTTCACCCCCTCCCAAACACCCATGAGTTGGCTTTCAAGGTATTTTGTAGATTTATTATTTCTCTCACGTTTCCCTACATCCACCCAATCGTATCCGGATATCTATTCAGGGAAAGGATTTCACTTCAATATCTGTGTATTACCAAGATAACTATGTGCTGCTTGTAACATTGTGCTCCCTGGGATGTAAACATTTGCATTAAATTCTTGGTGCCAAATATTTGTAAATAGTTGTCTCTAGGCCAATGCCAGAAGCACGAATATAGAATAATGTTTATTAGTGGCCACCGCCGCTTTCGTGAATGCGGACGAAATCACTTCTTGGCACTACTCCTGATCCTTTATGTAACACCGTGGCCAAGAGTGTTAACGCGCTAGCAGGTAAGTATGAGTCACCTGATAGGGTTCGAGACTCTCCGGTGGCAAATTTTTTTTCGGTTGAATATGAATCCAAACCTGCCGGGGATTTTACTCGTAACGCCATCAGGTGGTAGTAATAATTTTATTGAGTGATAAATATTTCCGGCTGGAGACGGAAAAGTTGCTTTTATTGGTGCAATTTATTGGATAAATATTTCATTTTATAAAGACTAAATTATATGATCGTGGGGTGTACGGACCGCGGGGTGTAGGTTTAATATGCAAAGCTTCGCACGTATTTGCAGGAATTATTTATTACTACTTAAAAATATACTTATGATACCAAGTCAATAGTAAAGATATTAAGACATAAAAATTCAGATCATAGGTTTCCTACTTATATGAAAAACAACTATGAAATATTCAACCTTTTAGGCACTCATACAAATAAGGGAATTATGTCGTACGCATTTTTCTATGAAAAATAAAAACAGCAAAACATGGTATCTCTACACGCAAAAATCATAAATGAAAACAGCAAAAAATTATATATTGACATGCAATAATTATAGAACAAAATTATATATTGACATGCAATAATTATAAATAACGTTCACTTTGAGTCGATGATTCACTTTCAAATCACATGTGTCACACGATTTTCTGTTATGATGTTCGTGTTTTGCCGATGGCTCGTCCTCGCATAGGATATTTTAAGGAAAGCTGTGAACTGAAAATACGGTTTATATTCTATTCACGCATTTATAGACACCTAACAACGTTGCATGGACACTTGGATATAGAAGAAGGAAAGAGAAACTCTAGAAATATATTTATGGCTAATACAAATAATAGCTAAAATTGGACTGAATGACGTCCGCCATTTCCAATTCAAAAATCCACGTTTACTTGTGGAGAATTCACAATTCCTCCGTTCTTGTTTCACAAACACTTGTAAGTCACACTTGTACGAATCCGACTTGCAACTTGTGGACCAGTAGCTTTGCGAAAATGGCCCCAGATAGCAATAATGGAATAATGCTATCGATACTATGTATGTAAGTTATATGTCATTCACTGCGGTGGTGACGTGTGAAGGGTGACAACTGTTGGTCTAATATAACTTAAAGATGAGGATTGATGATTGGTAGCTTTGAAGATAAGGGTGTGAAGATACAGCGGGAAGAATAAATAAAATGGAAATCAAAGGAAATGAACTTGGGGTGATGGATGAAAATAGGAAGGAAAAGTAAGGAAGGTAAGAATAGGCCGAGAAAATATATGGACCAGGTAAGACGGGGTGGGGCTCATGACAGAGGGGAAGATATTGGGTAAAGAGAATAGACTATATTAGGAAAAATAGAATACTTAGTCGTCATGGATGGGATGAAGAGAAGAAGATTATTTAGTCAGCTGAAGGACATTGCGTAAGGAGGTGAGGTCCTCCAATATAAAAAAAAGTAAGTAGAGCTAATTTTATCTTCATCTAAACCCACCCTAATCAGTAGAATACCTCTAATAATAACAATAAGGCTCATCTAAACACCTAAGGCAAACTAAATTAATTTGAATATTTAAATGAATTAGTATGCCTCATTGCCAACTAACCTTTTGCGAGCCGTGTTCCACCAAAGGTTTCAAAACCATTCCTCTGCGTCTATCTGGGTTACTGCCAAGGGTAGATGTGTATGCTTCTCATGATGCATGTTTACCAAGCACAACTTTGTATAGTTCAAATTTCATCCCGAGTAGTCTGACTGAAAGAGAAATATCACAATGAAGTGGGGTCTTTTCTTCAGGGAAGAGGTACGCATTAATGCATATATGAGAATACATTCTTTCTCACAATTTGCGACACCTGTCCTAACAAAATAATTCCATCAATGTACAATGCAAATCATCAGCTAATACCTTATGATTAAATTCTACAAAAATTACTTAGAGCACTTAACAAGGTGTCTTTAAAAGACCATTTCATTTTTCCCATGCTGAAGCCGAGATGTGAAAGGATGTTTTGCTACATTAACGCCCTTGAGTCTCAAAGTCAAGACATTTTTGGACTTTGTCTTTATTTAACAGTAAACAAACTGAGCAATTGGCAGGTTCCCATTTATCAGTTTTGGACGAATTCATGTACCAAATTTGAATAGTCTTGGGTTTTTTGCCTGTCATTCTTTCTTTATAAACAGAAAAAATTACAATAGAATTTACTTCATAAAAATTGAGGCTTGGCAAAAGAGTAACCATGAAAGGGCTGTGACTGATCAAAGCAGTAAATCTTAGGGTACTGGAATGAAACAGTACAAAAGTAATGTGGCCAGAGGAAAAAGGGATAACGTAACCCCCAAATCATACACTTAATGAATTCACAATTTAGTGGAATGTGATGGAAACATTAATTTCACTCTAACAAATAGGAAATAAATATAAAGAAAGTAAAGTTTTACACATAATCTTACTTCACTCTTTTTAATCAAACCTTTAAAAACATTTTCTCAATCTGGCATTACCATGCAATTAAAAATCACTTCACTCTCAGTCAACCAGCAGAAGATTAGGTTGCGTTAAAAGGGTGGGTGACTGATGGCAGAGTTCTGCAACTTAGCAGAATCCTAAAGTTGCTAGTAAATGCTGTGTGACTGACTGGCTAGGCAAGCAGTGGTCACACGGGTGCACTTTAAGCACTAGGCTACCGGGTGGGGATCCGAGTTTCCTCCTCCAAAGTTGGACCGGAGCGGACTGGACAAAATTTAGCCGGTAAGCGCATGCTAAATTCAAGTTCGTAATGTATATACCATCTCTTAAGAAATGTGGGCTTGTCGACTGACCCCAAGTTCCATCATACTTTTGACTCGTGAGTACGAGACCACTTCGGTACTTGGGCATTGTTCAAATGGGCGGACTTGGGCTTACTAGCAGCAAAGTTACAGGATGGGACCTGACTTATGCTCGGCTTTGTACTTTACAATCCAGCCTCGTTTAGTATGCTCAACGCACTACTCATAATAACCCTTAGCTTGGGCTAATTTCACCATCAAGGATACAGTACTTGAGTACAGAGAATGAAAAATTTCTGACTAATACATGAAGACTGTTGTACACACATTGTCACCCTGCATCTAACCTGCTGCTTATGATACCTGCATTATAATAGAGAAAATAAACATAAATAAATAAATATGATCAGCGAAGACTAAGGAAGTCACTTTTGAAGGTGATACATGAAGTATGCGGATGGTGGATTACTATCTTTAGGTCTCATTACAATGCTATTACTAAGACTATCTTATCAAAACTTCTATCCATGCACGTGAAGTGTACCCCTGGTCCAGTCTGAAAGGAACATCTTAGCTTTCTCATGTGTTATGTCCGTCACCACTTTTATTTCAGACCATTTTTCCTCATTCCAATATCTAAGAAAAAAATTAAAATTGCAATGGACAAGTGTTAATATAAAAACCAGATTCACTTTATATCCAAAAGGGAAACATGTAAAGATACTCAGCTGAATTTAAATAAAACTAGCGCATTTAGAATGATGATGAAACATTCCAGTGAACACATCTGATGTGTAATACCAAAGAAATCATTCTGCTGAGGATGTTTTCCTTCACATTTAATTTTTGATAGTTACCATAATAAAAAGCAATTAGACCTAGCAAAAAATGGATTACATCAAAATGTTTGAGTGAGCATTTCTCAGTGTTCTATGGGAATATATTACTAAATATTACTCCTAATAAGTTTCTCAAAAATATAAATCGTTTACGCATGGGTGGGCATGAGGTTGCAGACTTATAAAGCCTACCTGAAGTTCATGGAAGCACAAGTTCAAAACATGGATGTAGTGCTGTGGTATGTCTCTGAAATGGCATCAACATCTCTGGAAGATCTGGGTGGCACCTTTTACTGTAAAAGGCAAACTGCAAATAGTAAAAGAAATAGTGTTTTACAAATAAGCCACTAAAAGCGATTTTGTCACATAACTGTTAATACATATCTACTGTACTTTTGTGATAGTAATTTTGCATATTTTTTCATTAGTAACTTCTTATCAGTGGACTACAGCCCTTGAATACTATATAACTTAATGAAAAACGATGAAGTTACATTTGTCTTGTGATAAAGGATATTTGAAATAAAGATCTAAGAACACATATGTTTTACAATTAGGAGATAGGATTGAGGCAACTTAAGGGATTCAATATTATAGAAAGATTCAGAGGGAAACGATAGGGAAACAGCTTCGCTCCAGAATTTGTACTCAGGGAAGAGAATGGATGGTTTATAAGTATTGGATAGGTGACATTTTTTATCATGAAAAATATTTTTTCATCAATGAATTATGCACACCTTTCCTGATTACACATCTGTTCATCCTTGCTTGACCTGGCACCTTACTAATCACTGCAAAACATCCAGTGATGAAGGAGTAATGTGAATGCCAAGTATGGGGAGGTAACTCATGGATTAAACATTCCGCTTAAATAATAATTAAAATTCTAGCAACCTTCAAAGCGAGAGAGTGAAGATGCGAGAACTTGAATCCATGCGCTTCAAAAGTCGTTTGAATCTGATGCATCATTGCCTTAAAAACAATTAAATGTTTTAGGTCAGAAATCTAGAATTGAAATTTCATTGGTATTCAACTGAAAAAATGAATTTAATATAGATGTTTTAGCTGCGCTAATTGTTTACTAATTTTGTGTCTTCTCTCAAAAAAGGGGATATATTAAAAACATCAAATATTTTTGTTTCAGTGAATGCTTACTTCTATTTTTGTCATAAGTAAATGTTTCTTTTAAACTAAAGGCTTTTTATTCTTCTTATAATCGAGGGACCTAACAAGTATGTAGAAATTTAGATATCTTCGGACGCAATATTTTCAGTCAAAGTTTATTTGAATAAACGCTTGTACATCATAAATCTAACTTACCTTCGCTTCAACACGTAATTTTTCTCCTCGCCGATGTCTAGACCATACCGGAGAGCGTTTCTCTCCACAACCGGTGCAGTGTCTATTATATAATTTGGCGACGGCAGATAAGTAGTGAATTTTTGTGTGAAAGGAGGTAACTTACGAACTAGGAGTACTAAACGTAGAGAACACGGTAAAATTATAGTAAAATAATAAAAAAACTTTTCGGTGAAGCTGTTTTTAACTTACGATCAATTAAAATATTTTTTTAAAGAGAAGCGTCATGTTTTTGCTGGAGAGATTTATTTTATTTTCATTTTCACGCTTGTACGGCATGAATCTAACTTAAACCTACACTTCAACACTTAAGCCCGATTTTATAAGGTTTAGTTTACGTTAACTGCAAGATGACATAGCCTTTCGGTAATGTTGATGTAGACTGCGAGTTCGGATACCTATTGTATTTGATAGTTATTAATTATTATGTTATCAATATTGTATGCGTATTTTATTGGCAGTTGGTCAATGTCTTTTAAACAATCTCAACTTCCTTTTAATAAAACTCTTTAACTCTCAATAAAATACGCATACATTAATTCAAGTGGTCATTAACCAATTCAAGAAAGTTATCAATATTGTATACTGTATAATATCGTCATATGACAGTTAGATTACATGAGCGTTATTGATGGGAGAGAAATTTCTCACACCGAGAAATTTTTTAGCAAAAATTATAAAACCGGGCCTTATCTTTCTATCTCGGTGAAATTTAAGCCAACTTAGTGGTGAAGTTTATTTCATTGCATGCTATTCTAGTAAGTTTTAGACAGATGAAAATGTTTCCTTTTGTTACCATTGATTTTATTTTTCTCATTCACCAAACAAGATTATCTAGTGAAAACAGCTTGTGCTTGTAGTGAAAGTGCCACTTGAAGTATAGTTGCTTAGTGTAAGTTAGAAAGAGAAGACTTCTCGAAGTTAAAGTTCTCGTAATGAATACGCGGAACTTTGTGTGAAGAAATATTCATGTATCAACCTGAAGGTTTAGTTAACATTTTTCTCATACTTTTAATCTCTCAAAAGTGACGATGATGCATCTTATTTTGTTTCTGCTTTTAATAAATCCAGTTCACCATGCTGTTCGTGTGTAAACGGTGCTCTCTTTTTCGACGTCCGTAAAAACCCCTCGTCACCGTTCATCCCGGCTAAAAATATGCGACAGAAATTCACGCAAAATATTTTGTACGACTGAATGCAGCATGCAAAGGAACTATTTGGAATAGCACTTCCTACGGAAGGCTGGCAGCACTGAGGAAGGCATCGCGAACAGCTAAAAATCGAATTCCATTGTGGAACTCACTTAATTTCGATCCTAGAACTTATAAATTGCCTTTTTTTTAACTTACCACTTAAATCCTTCGCCTATTCTCTTTTGCGTGGGTATGTTTAATCGTGTTCGTTTTGGCATATTTCTTACATAAATATCTATCATATCAAGGGAACGACTGTTTAAAAAACATTTATTATCTCATACTGCTCTGATATACGCTGAAATATTTATACACTAATTGTAAGCTGCAATAAAGGATATTTAGCGTGATCGATTTTCCGAGGGCCTTTTTATAATACACGTACTGTTCCACTTATACCCAGTGAACTAAAATCCTGGAAAAATATTCTAATACTAAAAATGTACTTGTTAAAATAAGTACTGTGTCTACGGGATAGGTTTTTTAACTGTCTCCTTGTGGATACGGAAAATTCTGATCTTAATATGAAAATGTATTTCTACATTGATTGTCACCTAGTATAAGAGTCCTTAATTCGTGAGGAGAGGAGATTGCCTATTTAAACATACGTGAGGATACCATTTCTGAAATTTAAAAAAAAAATATTTTCTCGTCAATACCGAATATGTCGGCGGATTTTTCAGACTCTATGGTCATTTTATTACTGGGAGCACGGTAATAATAAGGGCAATGTAAGGATTCATTTAACAAATCTGGATTATGCAAATAAAGATATTCAGATAAAATACAGTCACCAACTGGCGTGTGTTTTCATAATATTTAGTAGACGTGAATGCACTGCACTGACAAAAAAATAACTTTTACGATCGAATTTTCACATTGTTGGGAAATACCATGAATGCAATTAATCACTATTTTAGGGTTGGTGGTGCTGCTGTCTGACGAAGTTGACCGGTAATGGGAAGGTCCGGGTTCGAATATCGTTCAAATCAAGGATTTTTAAGTGAATTATTCCAAATTGAGCCATCTAATGAGTTCAAGGTGTAACTGAATCATGAGTTTCGAAAAGCTCTCATTTCGGGTAATTGAACATTTTCAGGAGAGACAAAAAACTGAATTTCTGTCAAAACATTTGATTTGGGACAGCAGAAGTTTTCCTCAAAGTCCTGCTGAAAGCTTTTTGAAAAGCACTTATGAGCCCTTCTCACTCACAAAGCATCGGTCTATACTTGTACATGAAAAAAGAAGGATTGAGTTCATTTTAAAAAATTGGGGAGATTATCCCTTTTCGAAATTCATGAATTCAATTGCACAGACTGGCAGATATTAAGACGTTCTTCATATTACAAAGGGATCAAATTCACCATGAAAAAAATAATTTGAATTTACTAGAATTCGAATCCGAATCTCACTGAGGTGCATTAGCCAGTTACACCATCTTAGTTTGAGGCGAATTCCTGCGAGGGTTTGTTTACCTTTAGTATATACCTTGCGCCAGTCCGCGATGCAGCAAACCAAGTCATTTTTGTATTTCGCGGTGATATTAACGTGGCCAACTCATGTAGATTGAAAATGTAGAGAAAAGAAAAAGCAAGCTATTTTCATTGAAATCAAACAAGAAACCAGTGGTTTACGCAATTCCCACATCGCTCAAGATCCTGCCAATTAAAACTTGTTAGTATCCATTGTGCATGGGTTATT
The DNA here is from genome assembly GCA_963573305.1 of Pyrrhosoma nymphula. Lineage (NCBI taxonomy): Eukaryota > Metazoa > Arthropoda > Insecta > Odonata > Coenagrionidae > Pyrrhosoma > Pyrrhosoma nymphula. Next base: position 87,465,431 of record OY754338.1, read on the forward strand.
TGACCTACTGACCTATCGTATCGAAGCAAGTAATTCTGTGAGGCTACTGAGGACGCAAAAAGGTGAACTCGTCGGAACACAAAGCTCTATCAATACTAGTCCTTCCAAATTCGGAATGGGTAAAGGAATTTGATTCTGGACGTAGTTTGCCATGGATGAGAGCTGAGAGTCGGGCGCGATATTTCTTCTGCCAAAGATCAAGATAATTCAACTCACTGGAAGAAAGAGACCTTTGACATCTTTTTCTAATTCAACAGTATTTAACGGAGGCCTCTACAATTCTTAAAGCGCGACGACTGTTTCCTCTCCGGTAAAGCGGGTTGTCAAAAACATATGCATCATTTACAACAGCAAACCACCCCAAAGCGTTGGAGTTTTACTCAGCATTATTAGGGTCGACTGCTTAATTGAGTTTCACGTCGATTAAAGGAAATACGGCGAAGACGGAACAAGCAAAGATTTACTTCACTGATAAGAGAGACTTTTTTCGCAGGTTTCATGAGTAAAAACGACCAAATTGATTAAAGACATGTGTCTGACAGCAAACGCCTTCTTAAAAAGAAGTTACATAATTTTTTCTCGAATTTGCTAATTATGGATATGCCAAAAGGAATTTGAATAAGAGAAAATATGAATAAATAAAAATAGCATGGCGTAACCTGCATGTTAGAGGAATTGAAGTGTATTCCACTTCAAGATAGAAGGAGAGTAAATACATTATTGGGGATTTATAAGTGATACACAAAACATCCAGTTTCGGTGGAGTTGGAGAAGAGGCTGGAGTCACGAAATTTTGTGGGGAAAAATGAACACCCGCTAGAGAATGAATTAAAGGAGCAGAAAATAAATGTTGCTAAGTACTCCTTGAATCGCGGCGTGATTGAATGGAATAACTTACTAGAAGAATTTAAAAAACCATAGCCTAAGAGTGTAAATCTTAAAGAAAACGCTGTTTGTATAAGTAAAACGAGGTGTGGAATATTTAGTTTTTTTTCTTTTTATCTAAACTTGAACAGAATTGATACTTAACCATCAGTCTCGCAGTCTACTTGCAATATAAATGTGCATAAATAAATAATATATTTTGTGAGCAAGTGTTATCACTCATCGCCAAAAATTAACTTGAGCTGTTGAGCCACATGGCTTGCACATCACGCACTTGAAAGCCAGAAATTAACGCCAGAAAATATTTCGAAGCCAGTATATTATTTGTAATTAGTAATTCCAACTCTAAGTATCGAATATCAATGAATACTCATTATCGGAGTAAAAGGTTGTAATGAATATGGTGCCAAATTTAAGCACAAAAACTGCATATGGAGGAACTTCTTAGCTAGCTTCATGAATCCATTGAGAGCAATGAAAAAAATCAACATTTTATGTGCGAACCATTTCATAAATAGGAAAAATATTTTTTTGACTTATTAAATTGGTCAGTACCAATGAATAATAAATCAGAAACAAACGCTTTCCCCAATTCTCTTTGAATAACTGCTGCAGAAACTTCTGGCACGTTCTTCTTCTTCCACAGCTCAGGTGTGGGCCTTGGTTTCCTCAGTTATATGCCCCCATTCGGCTCTTCTTGCTTTCTCTCTCCATCTTCCAATCCCCATTGTCTTCGGGTCCTCTTCAACATCTTGCAGCCATCTTTTGCGTGGACTTCCTCTCCTCCTACTTCCTACTCTTGCTATTTATTGACAATTTGGGCATTCTATACTCTTCCATCCTTTCAACATGACCCAACCACGACAGTCACAATGACTTCGAGAACCTAACTATATCATTCTTTTCTGGCACGCGTTAAATCAAAATTCTGATGCTTAATGTTGCCTCTTCAGAAAGACAAAGTTTGCTAAACTAAATTTTCTAAATTTTCGTAGCGCTTTGCCAATCAGTCTAGTAAGCTTGTTCCAATAGTACATTATATAATTTCCTATTTTAGTTTGTAATTTTACATTGCAATCAGTTGTATCCGAATGAATATAAATTTGTCATTGAGAAAATATTAAGAAATAATGGAGGATATGAATTCCAGCGAGATGTGGTGGAAGTTTTCCATTATGGATAAATGAAAAAACGTAGTGAACTCCACAGTGAATTTAATTGCGACGACCTAGGTTTCGACACGTAGTGTCATCTTAAGAAATAATATATTATTGATCTTTCGGGGTTTACACCGGGTAATTAGGTCCATGGCGGCCAACGTTTCGACGCTCGAGTCGAGCATCATCCTCAGGGCAGGGCAGATGACTCACTCACCTCTGCCCTGAGGACGATGCTCGACTCGAGCGTCGAAACGTTGGCCGCCATGGACCTAATTACCCGGTGTATACCCAGAAAGATCAATGACATAAATCTTCGCCGGGAAAGCCTGAAATCCTTAAGAAATAATAGTGATAACTCGTTTTTGGCACACATTTTTCTGTTTTTACCTGAGGATCGTTCCAATAAAAAATTCTGTAATAATAATATTCCCATGTGCAGAAAGTGCTGCTATTTGATCCTTTCGCGCGGGACACGATTCACGACGGCATTTTGCGACTGATTCGGCAGCGCTTACTATGTGGAACGACTTTTTAAAGTTATAATTCATACCCACAAGTAACTATTGGGATAAAGAGGTAGACGGGATACACGAACAACTAGAGGAGACATTTTGAGAAGTCCCGGGCAAGAAAAACCTGTTGGTAATGGGTGACTGGAATGTCAGAGGTGGAGGAAGAGAGGGATGAGTATGAAGTGGAAGGGTACGGGCTTGTAACAAGAAATGACCGCAATGAGAAGGCAGTTGAATTTTGAAGGAGAAATAAATAAGCAGAAACAAGCATTTGGTCTAAAAATTACCTCAGGCGCAGGTACACTTCAAAATACCGGGGGATTTAAGGACGTATCAAATTGATTACGTCATCATGCATGGTAAGGCAGATATTTAGGAACAGTGTCTAATACTAGTACAGGTTTCCGGGAGCGAATGCGGACTCGGATTTAGTTCTCATGAAATGTAGGGTTCGATTCAAATAGTTTTCTAAAAGTCGGAAGAGTAAGAGAACGTGGAAGTATCGAAAGTGAAAGAAAGAGGGAATACCAAGAGCAAGTGGATAGGTACAAGTCACAACTTAGCAAGCAAAGCAAATGAGAACGGTGGAGGATAGATGGGAGAATATAAAAAATGGGCGAAATAAGAGCGGCAGGGAAAACGAATCAATGGAAACGAGAAAAGTAAAAAAGTAATATGTTAAAGCGTTCACTAAAATACCTTTGCCATTCGACTAAATAACGAGAAAATATTTATTGAACATGCCGTCCAAAGTCACCACATAAAAACTAAAACTAACTCCTCGGCGCTACAGCCCTTGTTGGGCCTTGGCCTCTCTCACAATGTTAGCCCAGACGTCACGATATCCTGCATCATTTCTCCATCTTCTTATTCTCATCTTTCTCAGATCATCTTTTACATCATCCAACCATCTTTTCCGAGGTCTTCCTCTCAATCTTCTGCCACTAGGATGTCCAAGGTATATCTTTTTCACCATCCTATCCTCAGGCATTCTCTCAACATGCCCTAACCACCTTAACCTGTTACTCTTAATTTCTGTCACTATGCTGGGATGCTTGTAGAGTTCCTCCAGTTCTCTGTTCTTCCGTATTCTCCAATGTCCGTCTTCCTTCACTGCACCAAAAATCTTTCTTAGCACTTTCCTTTCCCATCTTTTTAGTAGCTCTTCTTCTGCAGTAGTCATGGTCCATGTTTCTGAACCATACATAACCACAGGTCTAATCACTGTTCGATAAACCTTCGTTTTCAAGTTCCGACTAAGGTTCCGTGTCTTGAGCACCTTCAACAAAGCTCGATAAGCCCTATTGCCTGCTGCAATCCTAGCTTTTATTTCTTCTTGCATTGCATTATCTTTTGTTACCAGCACTCCCAAATACTTGAAGTTGTTACATCTCTCATATTGCTTACCATTTAATTCTATAGATTTATCTTTTACATTCGTACTTTTCCTGAAAGAGAATAAGTACTGAGTTTTGGCACAGTTCACTTTTAACCCAAATTTTCCTGCCTCCATTTCTAATTTCTCCAGTCCTTCCTCAAGATCTTTGAGTCTTCTTGATATCATATCGACATCATCAGCATAGGCTAAGTTTTGCGATATACGGTTGAACAAAGTACCACCTGGGTTACTGACTTCTGCTTTTCTCATCACTCGCTCCAGGGGGGTTATTACGGAACTCGCGACGATAAATAAAGACGTCGTTAAACACCGACTGTCCTGGCCTGAATATATCTACCCCAGCGATTACGGAACTCAGGGTAGAAGTGTCCTCTACTCTCCTTGGTAGAAGTGTTGAGGAGGGTCGTTATGCCCATAAAGACAGTGTTATGACAAATTATTCGTTCAAGTCTGTGCAACTCTCTTGGAATATGTATCGACCAATGAAATGCTTGACGTTCCTGTGTGGAACAGTGGACCAAATGCATGAGCGAGCAAAAGTAAACAAGAAAAAAATGAGTATCGTTTAGCGACGGTCCTCGCCAGGAATGTAAACAAACATTCTTGATTTTAATGATGAAGGTTGATTATGTTATTAAGTCATTATTTCCTGAAAGAAGTTTTGAATTATCTTTATTATTACGTAATCGCATCTTTAGTGAGTTACACTGATGGAAATAAAGAGTGAGAAAACCGTTCCGGGTGTATGCTTCGTGCAGTCGAAAAATAAAAAGTATTCTTTCGACTAATGTGCAGAAAGAATGAGTTTACACAATGTGCTTTGGGTTTGTTTTTAAAACGGTGCAAAATGTGTGTGGGACTGGTGAATTTAAGTGCATTTGCGTGATAAACGTGCGCGAAAACGATCGAAGAGTGTCTAAAAGTTATTAGACGTAGGTACTGTTTGCAAACGTGTCTTTGGATTGTCACTGTACAGAAAATAGTGTAAAGAGCATATTAAGCGTTTAAGGAGTAAGCACTAACAGTTTTTATATTTCTAGAACGTATAATTATCTGTCCGGAGAGTTTACATTTGAGGAATGTGGGTTTGAAAGTGACAGTGTCACGTATTTTTTAAATAAAAACTATAAACGTACATCTTTCCGGGGTGACATGAGCGGCAGGGATAATTACACTCTAGAAAACGATGACATATCTGTATTTGCCTCTTCGTATAACTTTCTATTGCATGAAATACGAGCAGTATCAAATAAATCTATACTAACTACGCAGCAAACAGCTGAGCCAAAGATCAGCTGTTTGCTGCCCTGTAAGAAATGCTCCCGGTTGAACTTGTTCGTGGATTTGAAACTAGGAAATATTTGGTTTGTTTTTAAAACGTTAAAAAGTGTGTATGAGACTGATTTATCAATGTGCATTTCTGTGAGAATCGTGCGCGAAAACGATCGATGAGTGTCTTAAAGTTGCTGTCTTCAAAGGTGTCTTTTGATTGACACCGCACAGAAAATTGTGAAAAGAGCATTTCAAGCGATTAGGAAGTATGCATAAACAGTTTTTATATTTCTTGAACGTGTAATTAACTCCCCAGAGAGTTTAAAATTGAGGAATGTGGGTTTGAAAAAGTGACAGTGACGCGTATTTGAAATGAGAAACTATAAACGCAAATCTTTCCGGGGTGACATGAGCGGCAGGGATAATTACACTCTAGAAAACGATGACATATCTGTATTTGCCTCTTCGTATAACCTTCTAATGCATGAAATACGAGTAGTATCAATCAAATCTACAGTAACTTGTATGCCAAAGCTCAGCGCTGACGGCTAGCCGTATGCTGCACCGTCAGAAATGCTCCCGGATTCAGCAATTCAATAGCTTTGAAACTCGGAAATATTTTTAAAACATTTAGCAAATCACCTAATTGCAAAATCGTACTTTTTGTCATATTATTCTTCGCATAGCCTTTGATTATTAACGTTAATATACTTCGTGAGTCCTCAGAATTGAACCGTCATCAGATGTACTCCCGAGTCTCGACATTGCATTTGAATTTGAAACTCGGAAATGTTTTAAAAACATTTCGCAACTCTTCTAAGTGTGAACGCTTGTTACTTTTAATGTTGTTCTTCACATAGGCTTTGATAATTATTATATATCTCGCGAGTTCGCAGAGTTAACTTTTGCGCAAAAACGCCATCTTGGGTCTTTATCTTCATAAGGACCCCTCTTGAGCTGTCTTTATTCTGGGTCGTTATGATAAAGACTTTTCACTCCATAAAGACGGCCTTATGAGTTCCGTAATCGCTCAAGTCGGTATGCTCACTGGGGGTCGTTATGATAAAGACTTTCACCCCATAACGCCGTCCTTATGAGTTACGTAATAACCCCCCAGGTACACATACACTTAGGTACACCAGGTACACATAAAGTCGCCACATACACTTCGAAAAAGTTTTCGATAATTGTAAGAGATGAACCGAAATAGATACAGATGTAGAAGACAGGAACAATTAAAAGAGCCCAAACAGAAAAAGATTAGCAGAGTATTAAATTATGATTATTTAATTGACTATACTCAATGTAACATTTATAGATGGAGCCAAAATAAATGGAGAACTAACGGTCAATAAATATACATACTTATTCATCAATATTAACTAAGACTCCTAGCCTGAAGTAAAACATGTACGCAAATCAGATTTATATGAAATTGAGTATTTGGTTGACAATGGGTGTGTTATCTTATTGCAAAATAGCTACTATTTCTTGTAAAATAAACTGAATTAGCAAGAAGTGATCCAACCTGATGCAGTCAGCGACTTGATTTTTTGTTATTCCATTGAACAAAACTCAATTTATTTATAAAATAAGAAAGTAAAAAATGAGTCTTTTCGTAGATTTTCGCAATTCATTTTAATTTTAATAAATTAATTTTGGTTTTCTACGGTATAATTACTATTTTTATGCAACAGTTTCGTCGTGCTATTCTGCCGGGTTCATCAATCTTTCTGAATCAACAATCACAAATAAATAAACAAACTTCGACGGTTATTATGTACATAATTAATACTTGAATTTTGCAAGCGTTTTTTTCCACGCATAAGGAAGTTTGTATCCATCCTCTCTGTTTAAGTTGTTAGGTCTTTTATATATTTCAATGGCTTCCCTGATGATCCATGGATAGTTGCTGCTTTCTTTACATAAAACTATCGCTATTTTGATGTCTTCTTCTAAAAGTTTGTGCTCAGCCACGGCAGAGTGATACCAATCTTTCTTTCGAATTGCCCGTTCGTTTTCCTTCAGCCTACATCCTATGGCTCTCTTTGTCTAGCCAACATATGATTTTCCGAAGCTACAGAAAATGTATCATATTCCTTCGAACATTGTGGGAGATAATAGATCTGTAACTCTTCGAAGACGATCATAAACTTTGGAGGTAGTATTAAATCTTGTAATGATGTAATGTTTCTTCATTATTTTACCTATTCGATCAGTTGTTCAAGGTGACAATATTTTGGTCAATGTAAAAAAGTATATTAGGTTTCAATTTTACAATATTTCGCGCGAAAATATTAAAGGAGAAGAATTTATGAGTTCACCATGTCCGAGTTTACTCAGTTAAACGACGTATTTAGTAATCGGATCAAAACATTTACCGAATTTAACTGCAAATTTTAACAATAATCGTTGACTCAGAAAAAAATTCGGAGAACATTAAACGGTTCTAAGGTTCAGGCTTGGTCCAGCCCAGAGCCCATAGTTTAAGCCCTGTGTGAGGTGATATTCTTTTAGCTTTCGTGAAACCGTGATATTATTCAGTGGTGCGTTAAAACGAAATGCCTTTACTTTTGAAGTGTAAACTTCTTTTGTCCCGTTGGGCACTTTTGGCAAGGGGAAAAAAGAGCAAACTCGCGTCACGTACCGTCAGACACTTTTTCCGGGGCCCCGCTTAGCATGCCGAATCGCTCATGAAACTCATGGGAACGCTCGCTCTTTAACATTGCAAGATGGCGTAGTGGTGAGAGTCGTCGTCCCGCGTACCGAAGGTCCTAGGAGCTAATCATAGTGGTGGGAGTCTTTTTTTTTTGAGATTTTTTTTGTTAATATTTCTTGACAATTTATTTCAGATTTTGTTCTGATCTTTTCAAAAAAAATTTTTCCTCAAAATTTGTTGGGGAAAAATGGTTTTGCATAAAAAATGGGTGTTTATAAGAAATTCTTCCGGAAATTTGACCTACGCGCCTAAACATTCCGCCTGATCTGCTATATCGAGGAATGTTATTAATTTGGAATTCTCTTTTAGGCACGGAAACATTGACATACGTCATGTAGGCAACGCAACTTGTGTTGAATCCGCAATGTTAGAAAATGCAGAAAGTGGAAGAGAGCGGCAAGAAGATCAAAAGGGTAATGAAACAATAGACAAAATGGGTGAGATTTTACAACTGAATACTTAAGCGAAAGGACAGGGAGATGAAAGAAAGAGGAAGAAAGCCGAATATGACCGAAATTAACGCGCTAAAAAGAAAGAATTGGGGAGAATTGACGCTGATCCCGAATTGGAAAAAACTAACATGGATCGGAAGAGAAAAAGAAGCTGAATATGCCAGAAACTACCGCGTAAGAAAGAAAGAAAGAACATGTACAGTGCACAGGAAGCGGAAAACAAGAGGAAAAAAGCCGAATATGCCAGAAATTATCGTGCTAAGAAAAAAGCTGATGTCGAGGATAAAGATTGTGTAGGAAATAAAAATGCTGCTCATAGAAAAAGCCTGGATAAAATTCGTTCTAAAAATTACAGGGAGAGACAAGGGACCGATGGTTTACTACAAACTATGGAAATGAATGATTGCCAAATAGCGGGGCCCTCCAAAAAACTATCATTCATTCCCAAGAGAGATCGTATAATTCATTGTTTGCAAATAGCAGGTCCCTCTACGAGAGAGGTGCCATTTATACCGCGGAAATACGAGTACATTACCTATCCTAATTCTGAAAGTGGTGGACCATCTCCAGATCTTCATATTCCGGCTATGCTGATTGATCGAGGAGAGGATCGGGGCAAGTCAAATTCAAATGTTGATAATGTTGTGCACGATTTCGTTCAACGGCGGAATGAAAAAGACATGTCAAACGAAAATAATATTAACGAACCTCTAATACAATCACAACCACAAAAGAAAATTATGTACAGCTCATTCTCAACACATTTGTCGGCACATAAAGAGTTTATAATGCAATTTATTAATAATGAATTTGTACATGCTTGCAATTCTTGTGATAGGCTTTGGTTTCAATATGATTTGTAATCATTTACCAATATTGACAGTACAAAAAGCATAACATTAATCAGGAAAATTGTTCCGGTTCAGAAATCGGAATTTCAGATATGTGCAAAATGTATCTCAAGCATTCACAAAAATAATATCCCACAACTATAAGTATATAATGGTTTCTAATATCCCTCATTTCCAGAAAGTTTAAAAAATTTCCCATTACATTAGGTGACTGAAAGATTAATATCACCCCGAATTCCTTTCATGCAAATAAGGCGACCATCTCATATAACATATTTCTCAACGCCCATCATTTTCAAAGGATTTCCTTTCATCTGTTGAACCAGTATGACTGAAAATTTGAAACGTAGATCTGGTTACGACATCATCGCAGTCGAATGGCTGCCGTAGATCGTTGTTACTCTCGAATGATCCATGATAGGTTAATGAAGGGGTTTTCTGTTATTCAATTCATATGTCGTATGTGGGTAACATTATTATTAGACGGAAAGAACCATAAGTTGCTTCCTAAGTAGCCGTAATTTCCCACAGATCGAAATAGACAGAAGTAAATACCGCGTTTGTTTACATTGTGTTGATAGGGATCATTTGATTCCAAAGATCCAGTACGAAAGTGTTGCCAGCGGTTGGCAGCTTCAAAAAAGGTATCACGCCTAAGTTAGGAGTTTGCTATCCCTCAGTATCCATGGTTACATGCATAGTACCGAAGATGGCGTAAATGCCGAAACCGGTTGTACATTCTGAAATAAAATGGAAGTTGCAATGTTCGTTTTACTATCAATTGCCATTTTAAATGGAAAGGAATAGTTTATTTTTCTCAATAATCCTATATAAAAGGTAAATTTCAATGTTTTTCCCTGTGAAAATATATCCTACTATTATGCACCGATTTAAAAGGGTAAATCATCAGCAAATCGCCATTATTATTAGCCTAATAATGTTTATTAAAAAATTGTCGGCCCCTGGTGGCTAGGCAACATGCAGAAAACGTTTCTGTGTTCGTAAACGTTTGCAGCTACTTTTCTCACTTCAACTCTCACATAATCCTTCGGGTTTTCCATCTTGTGAATACGCAGTATAACAAGTGTAAATTGAATAATCCATTTAACCAAAATATCTTAAACAATAATATTACCAGCACAATAATTATTAACCAAAAGAATGCGATGATAAAGAGTCGAAAATGTTTGGATACGCTAGGGTGTTGGTTTCCTCCATCGCGACGGTACCCAACCAAAATATTTATTCGCCAAAGCACACTCCGCAACGACTTTCTAATTATGTAACCCCAAATGCTCACCCTGGAATATCTAAGAAATGAATTTAAAATTTAAATACTGCAAATTTAGAACTTCGGTAGGTTATTGGCAAACAAAAATAATATTACCTGAAAAGTAAATTGCTTCATCGTATAGAAATTCTCAGTCGGTTGACGTGATATCATTTTTAATTCTTAACCCGCACGGTACTTCGTATATGTAAATACAAGAAAAGCTTCATTGGAGCTCACCTACCCAATGATGTTTGGCAGTTCCTCTAAAGTTTGCTGATTACCCACCATTGAATCAATGTGAAATTCCCTCATTGAAATGGCCAGTGGTTTAACTTACGTCAACGTTTTGTGATATATTCCTTGTGTGTATGGTACCTGCGGGCAGTAGTCCATAATCGTTTTATCAATTTATTCGTTATGAGATATAATATTAAGCAGTGATTTTGGGGACAAGAAACCATAAGTTCTAGGATTTTAGACTTTAGATCTAATAGTGGGTTCGATATTTAAGTCATCGTGCTTACTACCCATGCGGAATGGATGGCGATGACGACAGGCGCCATCAAACATTAAAAACCAATACGCCAAATAGATTGGAATAGGCAATAAGCTGCCACTTTTGATAATGCAGACAAAGTGGCATCTTTTAATAGTGTTAGAGAATTGTATTTTTTTGAGTGTGATGAAATTGTGAGGTATGGACATTCGTTAACCCTTAAAGCTCTTTGCCGCTATTTGTAAACAGTGACAATATGCATGCCTCCGACTCGTCACTAAACCATCTATCGTACGGCTTCAAAAAGTGAAACCAATAAACAAAGAAAGCGCACTGAACTTGTCGGGGCTGCAGGTAACTGTGGAAGTTACAAAGTTCGTTTAACTATCACCATGACGACCTTCCACCAAATAAAAGTTTCTACTTTTGAACTTAAAAATTGCAATTTGGTTACCACTGCGGCACGGGTTACGGGGTGGATTGACTCCAAATTTCGTATACGTTATGTTTGCATCAAAAGGAAAAAAATTAAACTTCAAAACCTGCAATTTACCACCCTTTAAAATTTTGGCCCACTCTAATGATCATGTACTATCTCGTAATACTCCGGAAGTAATGTCAAGCTAATAATTCTCTTCGGAAGTATACCTCTATTTTTTCTAATTTGAGCTCTTATTTCCCAAGAAAAGCATACATACTTATACGTATAAATACACTATCATTTAACTTCTTTATGGTTTTCAAGATGGCATATTGCGATTGAAAATTTTAGATCGACAAAACGATAAAGTTTTTAAGTGCACTATTTTAAGAACACGACAGACGACTTTTTAAGTTTCATCCACTCGAAAAACGTTCATCTAGAAAATTAATTACTTCAAATTGCAAATATTTTATAAAGTAACGAATGAAACCCCAAAATGAATGTTTTCTGGTCGAGAAAATGTCGTGAGCCGTACCTACCCTCAACGGGCGTATGGTCTAGAACTGCATTCCTCCTGCTTCACCTCTGATGAGGACTGTTTATCTTCGACACATGTTTTTGGGAACTGGAGCCTCATTGTTAGATCCACCATCCCGGGTATGCGCCACTTGACCCCGTACGAAACCTGGAATAATGAAATTTCACCTCGCTGCCCCATGACCTCAGCAATCGGCAAGCTTGCGAACTCGAATCCTCGAGCGAACGTGCGTGTCCGTGTTTGAATGGATCCACTATGCCTTGATACAAAGGACAGCGAACCTGGTTCATTTTTCTGCGCTTTTTTACCTCTCTCGGTGTTGGAGGAGCTTGGAGGAAAGGCTTGGTCATAGGGTTTTATATGAAAGACTGTCTTAAAGACGGTTTTATATGTGTCTGTCCTTCTCGGCCGAAAGGAGAGATGGAAGCTCAGACTGAAGCCTTGTTCCGATGGAAATATCAACGTCATCTAGCGCGCTCTTGATAATTTAAAGATTTGTTTCCCAAACGCGTATCCCAGGGAGCACTCGTTAAGGGTATTCTTCACTCTATGCAATCATGTACTTGCGGGCAGATTTTCGAGGTCGGTCGTCCATTCATTTATTTATAGGAAGTATATAAAGTAGTGATTTGGGCCCCCAGGGCCTATAAGCGCCTCACCTTTATTTCTGGCCTCTTAGACCTAGGACCGAATCGCTTGGATACGATTTTTATGCCATCGTGCTGACTAAGCATGCGGAAATGATGGGGCTTACGAGAGTCACCAATGAACATCGGCAAACAAAATGCAAAATAGATTGAAATTTGGATTAGGACCTTGGACTGGGACATTCATTTATTATTCGGCGTTGAAATCAACCAATGTCAAAGATCGTTAAACAAGAATATAAAATTCTATTTAATAGGTATATCGACTAAGAAAACAAACTAGTAGAATTAATAACACTTCTTCAATTTGAAAATTATCGATTATTATTAAAATTCGCAGTTAAATTAGGAAAATGATTTTTTCCGAATACTAAATCCGTCGTCTTATTGAGTAAACTCGGGTATGGTTAACTCATTATTTCTTTTCCTTTAATATTTTCGTGCAAAATATTGTAAAAATTAAACCTAAAATACTTTTTTTACACTAACCGAAACATTGTCAGCCATTAAGCTTTTGACTATGGGAAAAAATAAGCTGCACGAACGATATAATAAAATTAAAGGCATTTCATTTTATCGCACCACTGAATAATTTCAAGGTTTCACGAAAGCTACAAAAATATCACCTCACACAGCCTTAAACTGGGATCTGGGCTGGACCCAGCCTGAACCTTAGAACCGTTTAATTTTCTCCGAATTCATTCGAAGTTATCGATTGTTTTTAAAATTTAAAGTTAAATTAGGTAAATTTTTTGATCTGATTACTAAATCCGTCGTTTAACTGAGTAAACTCGGACATGGTGATCTCATAAATTCTTCTTCTTTAATATTTTCACGCGAAATATTGTAAAATTAAAACCTAGAAAGTGTGGATTGGTGGTTAAAAGCTGAAGGAAATGGAATACATGGCTTTTAGACTTAGAAAAAATATTTTGGACACGAGTTCAATTAGTAGTCTAATATTCAGCTTCCTTGTCTTGTCTTTGGATGAGCATGTAATAAAGGAGATGGAATAGATATTGGTTTCAATACTTATTTTCTCTTAGCACCATTTGTGACTAAAACAGAAAGTCGGTTAAGCACCGAAACTTTTAAATGAAGCACATTTACACGCAAAATAAAAGATCTATTCACTAAACAAAGGATTGCTTACCGTCCTAAACACATACCTAAACTTAGTCCCTCTGGCGTGTCGAATTTTGCAAGGTAGATATGTTGCGTGGAGCATGGGAACGATAAAGAAAGAGGTTATATGTTTACGCTAGAGGGTGGATCCTCTGGAGTGAGAATTAATATATGTAATTGGGATATGAAAAATGCTGATGGGCCGTGATTCGTTTTGTAGATTGACTGTAGAGGCGAAGAAGACACTAAATTGGACATCTGTCACGGGTAACTCATCGCTCGTCTCCACTCACCTTCATTTGCGTATCCATCTTTCAAAACACAAATATTTCTGACTTGACTACTCACAATCAGCTGAATCCTTATTGTATGATCGTAGTGGACTAGGAGGATATGAAAACTTGAATTGTCTATAAGTTTGCTTCGTTTAATTTGGTGAACAAGCTTATAAGACGAATTAAGAGGAGTCCCGGACTATCCACGGTATTACCTTTACTGAGTCACCCGCAAGTGTACACAGGTGCGAAATTCCACAAAGGAAAAATCATTCGCCTTGGCCGGGACTCGAACCCGGATCCCTCAATATCGTGTCGAGTGATTTAGCAGGGTGAAACACCGAGGCGTACTTCTCCCCAATGGATTTTTGAGAGCTTTAAAGGAACAAGTTGTACAGGACTGCCGGAAATATGATGTCGCTGAAGCAGTCCAAAGCGCGCGCTTATCGCCACCTTTCGCGAGATTAAAGCCAAGCATGGAACAAAATGAAGTGTGCGCTCTTTTGACGAATTTTGAGGATACCGGGACTAGCCGCGGTCTCAACTTTGCGGAGTAACCCGCAAGAGTACATAAGTACGGAATTCAACAGAGGAAAAATCACCCGCGTTGACCGGGACTCAAACCTGGATGCTTATATGAATAAACTGAATCCACATTGTTATTACGCGCAATCCCTAGCGCTCACTTCGTTTTATGCAAGGCCAGTCAAAGGATAAGGTATATATTTTTATTGTGAGAAGTAAGGCGTAAGGTTTTGATATAAAAAGCTATTGCGGCATGCAGGAATCAGGTAATTATTTCAGGATATAAACAATTATTAATTCTCTAAAGAAAATGTAGCAAACTGAACGTCTAAAGTGACACTTAACTTTAGCACCTAACTAAATTCGTCATTGCGTGTTTCTTATGAACCTAGAAAGTGACACCGTAGGTCAAAACCATGGTCGGTAACAATAAAAAAGTGTGGATTGTACAAAGCGAGAAATAATTTCATGTGTCACGTTTCCACAAAGTTAAGCCTGAAACTGAAACTTAAATTTAATTCTCGTCACTAGCCAAGAGTCAACAACTAAATATTAAATTATGTTTAATTGCTATCCCAATTGGAGAATAAGTTTTGAGCTCAAGGCCTGCCTCTCTCAATCCAATAACTGAGATTAATGCAATAATTTAAACTTTGTAATGTTCCACACTGCTTTTATTTATGGTACAAGCATGACCGTTTTCAATGTTCACACATCATCGTCAGAGGCTAAAATTACGAAGTACAGAGGTGGTGGCTTGAAATATATACTGGGTTCCCGGGGAAGGAAGTAAGGAGGTGGTTGGGATTGGGGGGGGGGAGATATTAGTAACGAGACGGGGGTTAACGGGGCAAGGTCACGGGAAATTAAAAACCAACAGCGTAACCTTGCCCCGTTAACCCCCATCTCGTTACTAATATCTCCCCCCACCCCAATCCCAACCTCCTCCTTACTTCCTTCCCCGGGAACTCCGTATATATTTCAAGCCAACACCTCTGTACTTCGTAATTTTAGCCTCTGATGATGATGAGTGAACATTGAAACCGGTCAGGCTTGTAACATTAATAAAAACAGTGTGGAACACTACAAAGTTTTAATTATTGCATCATGTCGAAATTTCACAAAGTAAACGCTTCAACCATCTTGTATAAACTGAGATTAATTTGGGCAATCAAAGAAAAATGTTAGAGCGGAGCATTTAGCACCAAAATAATAAAAGAAAGACAGGTTAATTCCATTTCCGTTCTTTTTCCCCACTTTTGGGGATGCACGAGAAAAAAATCATGCTTGTAACTTCTTTATTGATCTCTTTTACTTATTATGTTGCACTAGCTGACTATCTTAAATCTTGATACTTTTACGTCTGATTATTTCTCGACCACCAATTCCTCTTATTCTCTTTTTTTCTGTTGTATTATTTATTATCCTCACGTCCTTGGCGACGGCTCTTGAACTTGCGAACGTTCATGCTAAAGTTAAAAATAAAATAATTTTACGAAGAACTCATATACGTTGCATAATAACCACGCTAGACAACGATTTCCTGTCCTGTGTGAGTGTCCTCCTCTCAAGTGTCACTGGCCATTGGTATGCGAAATATTTCTCAACGGTTCATTGGATGTTTCTCTTTTGATTATTGGCTATGATTAATCCCCATTAATTAAAATAAAACTCTATCCCGTTATGGAAAAGAGAGATAGACTGAATTACAAATTACAGGTGGACTGGGCGAGTGACAAATCTGGAAGGAAGAGGGAATGGGAGGTGGTATAGGAGGTGGGAGCCCTTAAAGGTAGGCTAGGAAGAAAAAATGAGTCAAATTTGAAATAAATACGGAAATCAATTAAGGTCGATAGAGTGATCGTTCTACCCTCTGTAATAATTATACCCTATAATCTTCATAGACTCATTAGATTTAAAACAAATATGCTCTAGACATGAAAGGAGACAAAAAGAGAGTCGTGAATAAACACGAAAGGAATAAAAAATCGGTGAATTTCATGAGTTAAACATTTGGAAATTAGATTGGAGAGATAGACAAAGTAATCAAATTTCAGGAACGATTCTCTTAGCCAATACTGATCGATAAAATGCGTGGAAAACTATCAATATATTTTCATAAAAAAAGATTTCCCTCTCATCAAGTCCAACTTAATCCCTAAATATTCCATCCGATGCCCTTTAAGTGCTCATTGAGTACAAATCGAATACGTTCAAACAATGAACGGAGAAGTGCAGAAGAAAGAAGAACGGGTAAAGTCACGGGGGAATGGAAAACATGGCAAAGTTCATGAATCTATCACTGATAAAGATGATTGGCTCAAAGAAGTTATGAACACTAAATTAAATTTCAAGACAAATTTTAGGCCCCAAGATTAACGGATTCGATGCGTGTAAACCTATCGATATATTTCCGGAAAAAAATGTTCCCTTTTGTCAAATCCTGCCTTTATTCCGTGGGCAAAGCACGTCTTCCTCGCACACAATTTACTGTGCACGAATTCCGAAATCGGTTTCTCGACTAGCGATGAACTTCCCATTTCTCAAGCTCCTAGCCCATCGAATCCTCACCCACCTAGTCCTGCCCCTTCCACACACTATCCCCAACCCTCTACTCCCCCATAGCATGCGTATTGGAACATATCCACTTCATTAGGTGGGCATTAGCTCAGCCTAGCAGAAAGCACCACACACCAAGAAACTACAAGGTCTCGAGGATTTCGAAGAGAATAAAATGGGGTCAGTTTTCGATTTCCATTGCAGGACGAAGAATATATGCAGGCAACGCTGGACTTACTGTCCATGCAAAAAGTCGAGATACCCGAGTTTGAGATGTTATAACTCATTAACCAATAAACGTATTGTAACACAGTAAACTGCATATCAAAGATAATTTATGTGTCCGTCCGACTGGTTTACTTTGAGATTTTTTAGTACTGTTTAAATATTTTTAATGTGAGCTTGTATGAAAAAAGGCACGCTTTTTGCCGGTTCAAAAACGGTAACAACACTTCATACGTTAGTAACGAAGAATCTTACCACTGTATTCACAAAAAATTTGTTAAAGGTAAAATCAAGACTATAAATCATAAGAATATAGAAAAAGAATGTTGTAAAACTATAAATTATATCGAATAAAGTTTATTACTTTCGGATATGCTATTTTCGTTATTTGAAGGCTTACGAGGTATTTTAAAGTATCGTTGGCAACGGATGAAAGCCTATATGGCGAATATATGAACAAAAACATTCGTGTTTTATCCTTCTATTTCATTTCGATTTTTATTTATCTGTCCCTTCTTCCCACTATTCCCACGCACGCCCACCCCTTAAAGGAAATGACCTCTCGTTCAATGTTTCTCTCGTCCGCACTCTCTCTTGTTCCCTCTCCTCTCCCTTTAATCAATTCATTTCGAGTGAATTTGACTCACACGTCATCCAATCCTCAAAAGTCCTTCATCCGCAGCGAGTGAAAATTATCCATGCGACATGGAGGCGGAAATTCGGATCACGACTTCTCAGCTAAGCTGTTTACACCATAAAAAGATTAAAATGTCAGTTAATTTCATATTCTTTTCACTTAAAAAGAAAGCATTATTTATTCTATAAGGACTGCTACATCTTTCTTGCCTACGTAATGATTTTGACAATTGAACCTCGTATTACAAGGTGTTTAATGTAGAAATGGGCCAATTTTACGAAAAACCACTTCCATGAAGCAAATTCGGAGAGAAAATTGAAAAGAAATTCATTAAAGGCACACATACATAATGTTTTGAGTAACTAGGCAAAATGCAAATGTTTGAGTTCAAAATGCGTGATTCCAGTTGAAATGGATATGCAGTTAGCTCAAATGGCTGTGAAAAGTATTCACAAAAAATAAATACGTTGAATAATCTTTCTATATCCCACCTCATTATTGTTTTTCAATGGCCATGACATGTCATCAGCGAAAGCAATATTTTGTAAACAATACAACTGAAAAGGCGCAATATATTAAATTTGCCGGCCTCGGTGGTGGAGGGGTAATGTTCTCGCGCCTACCAACCCAAAGGTCGCGGGTTCGACTTCCGCGCTGGGTAGGAAATTTGCACCTCCCAGGGAATGGTTGTGTGTTTTGTCGAAATATAATAATTATGTAGTCATTGGCGAAAGCTGTTACCTATAGAGAAATTATTATTAATATTTGATTCACAGTGAAGCATTGGAACACCCTTCAGCAGTCCTAGCATTTGTATTCTGCACATAGCTATGACACTTTGTCCCATGCGACACCGATGTAAGCCCTCGTAATTATTCGCCACCATTTCTTACCTTGTGGTATTTAAAACGTGAGGTTAAACTCTGATAACTCTTCTTATGTGTTTTAGGAGGTAAGCAATTTGCTAATGAGGAGAGGATGTCTTGAGAAATTAAGGATGGGTGGAAAGAATCCCAGCATCGGCATTACTGAACTCCAAAATGAAGTAGTGAGGCAGTCCACAGTTTTACCTCCCATTCAACGGATAGATTAATTCACAATAGTTGCTCTCAACATGACTAGAAGAGTATTTAAAATTTGAATGTAAATTCTCGACCACCAAAATATTCTAGTCATGGCTCTTGGGATGGGAAGTCAATACCCCATGAACCGAACTAACACAAAGTTTAAACATCAGTCTAAAGAACACGATTATAATGAGCCTCCGTCATGCTTTCTAATCTCGTGTTATCAAGCCATAAGAACAACTCCTATGACAGAAATATCTTTAAAAACACGAGATACCCCTTACACATGTCGGGTTAACATCAAATCAACGCATAATCCTCGTTCCTCTGCGTAATTCAATAGGTAATATTATGAAGTTACCATTTTATTTTAAGGGATATTTTATTGTTCAAATGAAATTCTTAATGCAGCTATTTCAACGGTCCGATACTGAATTTTCGATGGATTTTAAACGCACATTGCTGGGAAGAAGAGAATTAGGCTGTATACTTAGATGGAAAAAGGAATCGTGTAAGGAGATATGGGCCTGCGCCTTTAAAATCTTGATGATTTTTACCATCTTCCATCTAAACCTACCCAAACCGGTAGGCTGTCGTATTAATAATAATAATATTTTTCCAGACCACTAATGTGGAGAGTAATGAAGAGAAGGTGGTTTCTTAGAATACTTGGGCGTGTTTCTGAGGAAGGGGATGTGATTAAGGCCTCGTGTAGAGTATAGATAACAACCAAAGCGCCCAAGAGCATGCAAAATGTCATGAGATATCTGTGAAGTACGTTGGAAGTAAAAGATTTGCCGTACAAAGCTAAAGTTTGCCCAATATTAGAGTACATCTCCATTATCTTATAAGATAGAAAGATTTATGCAAGAGAAAACAGAAAAGAGGAAGTGGATGTTGGCTTCGAGTGACTTGACAGCGAGTTAATTAGGTACTTCAAAATGCTAGAATGCCTGGTTTGCAAGAAAGGTGGAAAGTAAACACATTGGCAATTCTGATAAATTATAAATTATATATTTTTAAAAATTACGAGAGAAAATGAAAAGCATGATTAGGGATGCGAGTCTCATGCTAACAAAGTGGCCACACACAACTTCTGCTAGGCAACAAAGGATTTACAAGGAATAGCTCGCAGGGAATTTCTTCAGTGAGAGAGTGGAATACCCTTTGTGAATAAATTTTAAATCTTTCCCGTGGAGTGATAATTCATACTGATCGGAAAGGGTTGGGAAATAATGCAAATAAATGTATTACTTATTATTAGCATTTTTATCATATTCCCATCCTTTAGCTATGCTATTCAATTATTCATTATATTCCAAAGAGCATTATCAGAGATTTTCAAAAGCCAACGCATTTCAATAAATGAATTGAGAGTAGGGTAAATGTCCCACAAAGCATCAGCTTAATTTCATTGCAATGCGTAATTGTAATGTACCTAATATAATGCATAATTTAATAGATACAAAAACCTTTTTTTCGTGAAACACTAAGTTAAACCTAGTATGGCTAGAGGTAATTTGACCCCTCTTTGCATTTGGTAGCAATATTGCGTTTTCTTGACATTTCCTTCTCCCTCAGACCCTACATTATTGACTTGAACTACTATACACAAATCATGGTGCCCTTACGTGACGCTTATGATATTTCATGTCCCAATTTTTATGCCCATAGATGCGCTGTCGTGCTTCCTGCAGGTTTTTGTGTTTCAGCACAATTACTGAAAATATAGTCAAAAGTCAACCACTCTTTTCACATTCAGAATATTAAGTTTTGCTTCGTTTCATCGCCCTAGAATTTAAAAAAGTTTTAATTTTTTTTTAAATTAGCATGTTATAGTTCGCTCTGACGAAAATATACGTACCTATCCTCTCATAGTAGTTGATTTTCATTTCTCTGCGCTCAACGATCTCTCCCTTTTCTTATAAGCGTGGAGGAAGATAATTATATGTTCATGCTTCACGATAAGAGGTAAATGAAGTATTCTTTATTGTTTTCAGTAGATATCATACATACTTTTGAATTATTTGAATCCATAAAGCAGGTTTCACTCGCCAAAACGCCATTTCTTAAGGCTCAGGGCATTCAAGAGGGATTACGCGGTCCTCAAAACGTTAAAATTTTCATCGACTTATGAACTCAAGTTTTAGCTTCAAAGGTCATAATTGCTCGTTCTTGATTCTTGAATTTCGGAAACATCTACAACCTAAAACAGGAAACTAGAATAAACTACTAAGAACGGGGATAATTTCTGCAAACGTCTGCAATCTGCATCCAACGTAAAAACAGGCCCTCGCACTTAAAACAACACTTCAATTAACCGCACGAAAGGCTCATATTTTTTGTATATCTCTTATATCAATCTCATATCTAAGCTACCAGTTTCATGTCTTTCACCAAAGGTTTTCGTCGTTAAATCATTAAATCCTAACACATAAATTCGCCATAAAAAACATCTCAGAAATAAAACTTATGTCTCATTGCTTTATTTTACAGTACCGATAAAATTTCAACAAAAACTATAAAACTTATTTACCAAAGAATGTTATAAGTATGTAAACATCATAAATTGTGATTACAAGTGAAGTAAAGAGTGACATACGAACTAAATGACGAAGATTTAATTAATATGAAATGGTACACTTCCACAAAAAAGCATTTTTGTCACAATGTCACCGCAAGATGACCAAGTAAGCCGAAACAGGTAATGACAATGATGTTTTTTCATGAAAAAGTGCCATTTTATTTTAATCACATGAATGCCTCCCAGTATATCTCACCTGAGACCGTCAATTTAATACTGACGAAAAGCGTAAAAGCAATTGCCACTTCACGAAAATCGTAGTTGGTTTTCATAAAATGTGGAGGATATAATTTTGATTCATAGTTTTGGCTTAAATACGCTGCAATAAAATGTGCCGAACTAAACTTAGTGAAAATATATCACCAAAACTAGAAATGAATAAAACGTAATTATCGTCATCCGATGAAATATATTTTCAAGTGGTAAATTCAATATTCGCAAAGTTTTATCTTAAAGCTTACCTTCGATCTTCGCGTAAGTATTTACATCAGACTAGCCATGCCCAGAGATAATCAATAAAATGAGGTTGGCCCGGTGCTGATAAAAGAAACCAGCTACTCAATTTCCGTATCAGCCAGGAAATGCCAGGGCGTCAATCCTATTAATACACTTTCCTCACTGTTTTTGTCCATTAAGTACACTCTTAAGGAATATATGCAGTATTTTCAACATATCGCATGTAGTTACCATAAAAGTTATTTATTATTTCAAGTTTAAACTAAACGAAAAGTAATGTGATCTCTCTCACGTGATTTTTTAAAAACACTAATCTTACATTACAACGCAGGCCGATTCTATCTGGTTATGGTCATAAAATATATTGGAAAGAGATGGTTTTTCAGCCTATATCTTAACGAGATGAACCTCTACTCTTTATTATACGAAAATAACGCATTACAGGAAGTACAGTTATACATATATCATACCACGTGGTATTTCATAAGGCTGAACATAGGAAATCACCTCATAAAAGGTGTCGTACTTTTTCAAGAGTCAGACTGCAGCGAACACTCCTACTGTCGGAACTAGGGCAATTACATAGGTAATAGAGAGATTATTGACATGAAATTCATAAATAGAAGTCGCATACATACCTATGGTAAATCGCTTCTACCCTGGAGGCGATGAAAACTTTGAATTTCAGTCTCAAGATGCATATGGAATCTAATTGACATAAAATTTAATCATGGTGATTCTATAATCTAAAAAAGGTATAAAAATGCCTTCTGAAAGAAGAATTATATAGGGTGATTGATCTTTTTTTTGTATCTGTATACAGAGTCAGCGTCCTCCCCTTCAAAGATCACAGACCTAACTCCGCGTTGGGTGTCGTGTTCACCTAACCTTCGCTGAAAATGCGCAACCTCTGGAATATAATGATTTTATAATGATTACCAATTAGCGCGTTTTAAAAATATAAATAAAATAATAAAAATATTCCAACAATTTTCACTTTTCACAAAGTATAGGTGTAGCGAAACTTGGTGGCACTCGCTTGTTAAGAGTATGACGCAAGGGAGAGGAAAGCATACAAGTGATGTGGGATAATGTGGCTGACTCTTCCTCCAAATGTCACTCTGGGAGTCCTTCGGTACCTTTGACCTCTCATCAACTCTTGATTTACCCTCAGTGATCTCTGATTCTCCGCTCGTGAGTGCCACCAAGTTTCGCCAAACCAAAACTCTGCCTCTTTAAGTTTTATTTGACGATCATTTGCATAAAGGCTATTGAGTGTTAACATTCAGTAAGTTTGGGAACGTATTCCAAATTAAATTATACGCTAATTCAAAGTAATACCCATCCATAGGCTCATCGTTTGAGGAGCATTATAGCATAAACATAAGAGTATGCTAACTGATTTATCAAAAACGGAAACAAAGACAAAAATATTATAACAGCTCTTAGTAAAAATTGAAACCAAAATTACTGCAAAATAAAAAAAATATACTGCAATTTGCTTTTATGTTCTTTACCGTTTTGCAATTACCAGTCCGTACTCAAGAAGTTTGGAAATGGTTAAAAGCGCATGCGCTAATAACGAGCGGCGAACCTCATCCTCGTGCTCAATGTTTTGTATTGTTTACACCTCCTCCTAATGCCAATAATCCGTCAAATCTATTGTTTCAATGGAATGACCGTTCGCCGAATTTTTGCATCTGCACCGGGGAATATCTTCTGTCCATAAGTCCCAACTAACCGCACCTATTATTATCCCCTGCCATCCTCATCGGAAAAATCATGAAAAGAAGATTTCGGGAGATAGCTCCGTTGTCGTAAACGTTTGGGCGAAGAAAAAAATCTCAACAAAACAAAGAAGGGCAATGGGAACCCATCCGAAACTACGGATATCACCAGCCAGAAGAAAGCCTTCCTCCCGCACATTAAATACACGACCGATAAGATAAGCAACTTCCTTGGTAAATATGACATTAAGGCAATTTATAAACCACAGGGGCAAGTAAAACACCTCAGAGGAAATGTGATGGACAGAATACCCCTACAAATCAAAGGGGTGTACGATATTCCATGCGGAACATGCGGTAAAAAATACATCCGGGAGAGAGGACGCTCAGTAGGGTGTATCACAAAAAACTTTTTTTTGAAATTCAAAATTGCAAGTCGATAAAAAGTTGTCACTGTGCTCACATATGCACCAAAAAAAATTTGATTCAAATTGAAAAATGTTTAGGTCTCCCGGAATGGGCCTTAAGTTTGATTTTTTTTGTCAAAAATGTAGATTTTCAATTTTTTTTTAAACGTAAATAAATTGCAAATTTTTGTTTTCAAGTACAAAAATCTAAAGTTTCGAATGTTATTTAACATTAGAAAAAATATATATATTTGATGTAACATCTACGTCTCCCGAAGTCTACATGAAAATGAACATTTTTTACCAAATACACATATTTTTCAATTTTAAACCCACCCTTCAGATTAATTTCAATCATTTTTTTATATTGTAGGTATTGTTTTGCAGCATTTTTAAGTAGCGAGAACATTATTGTATGAAATTGTGAATGCTACACTAAGGTGTGGTTTCACTGGTGCGTCTCGTGGCTGCGTCTGAACGCTGCGGCAAGTCGCTGTGGTGTGGTGCTATTTAGAAGGTCGAAAAGATGAAACAATAAGTAAAGAAATTATTAGTGGTAAATGTGTCCGCATAACTATACAAGAAGAACACATATCTTTGTTTGAAGAACGAAATTCAACATATTTTGAACACGTTACTCCAGCCAGTGGCTCTGGGAAAGACATAGTACTGAAATTCATGAAAGAAAACTGCATTGATGAGAAAACTATTTAAGCTCTTGGCTGTGATGGTACTGCATCTAATACTGGAGTCTATAATGGATTAATTTCATTGTTCTAAAAGGCTTTAAAATGCCCAGTACGAGCAGTGGTTTGTTTGCTTCACTTGAACGAATTGCCACTTAGAAAAGTTATGGTCGCCCTTGATGGTCAAACTTCTGAGCACAATTCTTCGAGAGGCCCAATAGGAAAACGTTTAGCATGTTGCCAAGATTTACCAGTTGTTGAGTACAATAAAATAGATAGCGTTTTTCCAGAGGTTGATTTTAAGGATTTGAGCACTGATGAGAAATATGTCTGGCAAATATGTCAAGCTGTGTTTGCAGGCTATGTTCCAAAGAGTTGGCAAGGAAACATCTTCTATGCAAGATGACTGACAATGGCAAACACCTAATTTTACGCTTTTATATTGCATCACTTGATCCAACCCCTCAGTTGAAAAACCTGGCTGAGTTTGTAATAAAAGTTTATGCTCCCTCATGGTTTACAATTAAATGTCATCAAAGGTTTATTTATGCTTCACAAAACGTTTTTAAGATTGTACAACTCATCAAGTGCTTAGAAGGTGATCTGAAGGCTGTTGTTCAATCAATGCTACAGAGAAATGCTTTTATGGTACACCCAGAACATCTTCTTTTGGGAATGTTGTTTGATTAACGAAAAAATATTAGGTGTTTGGCAAGCAAAATAATACAAGTAGCTCGACAGACAGATTTAAAAGCAAAGAGTGTTTTCAAACCCCCACAAGTTAATTTTGATGCAGAGGACTATGTATATCTTATTGATTGGCAGTCTACAACTGTAACGGAACCACCTCTCCGAACTAACTTAAGCAAGCAAAAGCAAGAGTTGATTGTTGAAACAGGAACTAGCGATAGAAAGGAGTTTAAAACTCCTTCACACAAACAAGCAGTGGAAAGTATTGTGAATTAGGTTACAGAAGCGTCTAAGCACGTTTGTGGCTACAAAGAGAGAGATGGTTTCACTAGATCAAGATTACGAGATCTATTATTACGAGAGAGATTACGAGATATATTATATTACTCGTAGATCTATTGCTGGACAGAAAATTCTTCCAAAGTTTGAAACGAAACATCACATCTGCAACAGCCCAGGAATAAACATCAAGTAAGACTTTATTTTTTATATCAATAAAATGTCTACTTTTTTGGAAACAATCAACTCTATCTAATATTTTTGTTTTTTTTGTAAGCATATAGATGAGTAGCTAGAAATTATTCTTTAAAATCAGCTTAACTAAAAACTTTGGTTACAGGTTGCGAGAGTTGCTGATAACTGAGATGTCACATACATTTAAAATTAACCTATTCCACACAGACAACTATAATATTCTTAAATGTTCATCAATTATCAAGATCTATAGATTATATAATCAAGATTCATTTTTAATTACTTATTCAAGCTTAACGTTTAAATATTTGCAATCATTTTTTCCTTTTGAAACTAAAATCCTTTTTGCATTTCTCTTACTCGAAAAATAGACTTAATTCAAAAAAATAAAGGATAATTTTGGGCTAGTAAACACACATTAGATTTTAATACTTTTTATTTGTATGGTTAAAAGAAATTTTTAAATCAAATAAGTTGAATATAAGTAAATGAAACTGTCAACAACAGACCTTGATTTTGCACAAATACGACTTTTTTAAACTTATCTGGGAGACATATATGTTACGCGACCGCTATAATTCTTTTTATACTGTTAACTAAGGTTTTAAACTTTATATTTTTGTACTTGAAAACAAAAATTTGTTTTGTATTTATGTTTAAAAAAAACTGAAAATCTACGTTTTTTGACAAAAAAATCAAACTTTAGGCCCGTTCCGGGAGACCTAAACATCTTACAATTTGTCTCAAATTTTTTTTGGTGCATATGTGAGCACAGTGACAACTTTTTATCCACTTGCAAATTTGAATTTCAAAAAAAACTTTTTCGTGATACACCCTAACGCTCAGTCAAAATTCCTCTGGAATAGCACAAAGAGCTATATGAGCTATATGAGCAAAGAGAGAGAGTAATGTACGAGCAAACAGTGGCAGCAAGTTTCAATTCCATGAAGAAGTGACCAGCAGTGTATCAAGAAACGTCAGGGCAATAGCATTCGACTAGGGCAAACAACTGAGTCTGCAGTGGCTGAGCACGAATCCTTGGGACACGCGGTCGACTTTGAAAAATCCAAAGTCATCGTTAGGTGGGAAGGACCCGACTCATCCGTGAGGCCAACGAGATAAAGAAAAATAAACAATTTCAATAGTATAGCTATGTCATTTATGTCATTATCAAGAGGTTTACTTCCCCTGCCACACACCCCTGAGGTGGCTTGCAGGGTATTTTGTAGATGTAGATGGAGGTGGCCTAAAAATCAGCAGCACATGGAACCCAGTCATCCGCAAAAATTCTCTACCTCTTCCTTCCCCCCTGTCCTAATTCCCTCCCCCTTCCAAATCTCCCACTTGAACCAATTTTAGTGGGGATTGATATGTAAGAGCAAACAGTGGCAGCAAGTTTCAATTCCATGAAGAAGTGACCAGCAGTGTATCAAGAAACGTCAGGACAAACCGAAATAACACGCGGCATACACCCGTATTATTATTTCATTAGTCATAAAGATGGATATCCGCTTTCCCCTGTCCTCTCTCCCACTCTTTATGCTATATTACTCTTCCATCTTCCCTGCTTAATAAAATTAAAAGAATAATACTTTATATACTCCACACAATTTCGAGTGCATCGACCAGTTTTGAGGCTATCTATGATCGTGATTACGCTATGTCATCTATGTCATTATCAAGAGGTTTACTTCATGGAATTTCTAGCAATGAAATCTATACTATCGATTTATTTTAGGTAATGGGGTAGGAGGGGTGTTTTAGAAGGAAGAGGGAGATATTATATATCACCAATGCGGATTATTTTGAACTGCTGAAGTGAGTAAACAGAAACTAGGTCAAGGTCAGGGAGGGAGAAAAGTGAGAGCTGATACTGCAATGGAATGGTTAAATTCACCAGTTAATGGCGTCACTGCCCGACCCTCCCACTTCCATTCTCTCTCCCTGACCGTGACCTTGTATTTGTTTACCCACGCAAGCAATAACTCAATAGTGAGTTCTAGTCCCTAATACTTCCTTCAAAACAACCTTTCCTCCTCCCCTAATTTAAAGAAAAGGGAAAATACAAAGAGGTTCACGAAATTTCTTTGGAAATAACTTCTTAATAATGACGCGGCCATAGCGTCGAAACTGGTAGAGATGCTCAATACAGTTTGGAATATTCGAAGTATAATTCTTTGAATTTTAAGAGCCTCAATTCTCAAAGTAAATTCG
Organism: Pyrrhosoma nymphula; assembly: GCA_963573305.1. Lineage (NCBI taxonomy): Eukaryota > Metazoa > Arthropoda > Insecta > Odonata > Coenagrionidae > Pyrrhosoma > Pyrrhosoma nymphula. Next base: position 87,493,710 of record OY754338.1, read on the forward strand.
CCAATATTAATGCACTTCATGCTCATACTTATATGAGGTCCATAAATGGAGCGAGGAAAGTATTGTTTTTCCACATATGCCTATCAACAAAAGCATCGCAGTTATTCAAAATGCTGGGGAGGACCAAGAAAAGAATATTTGGGTAGAATTATCCATCGCTCTTGTTAGGGATTTCGTTATTCTATTGTCTAACCCTATAAAACTGCCCTACAGCCTGTTCGTGGGGGCAGTCAGTATTGTAACGTGTCATGGAATAAACGAGTACCACAAATAAAATAGTAAATAAGGAGTATCACTTAACAGCTCTTAACTCCCCATTTCCACTGCCCGGCCAAACGGACCATATCTAGCAAGATTAAATATTTGAGGAGTTTTTATTCCATGCGCACAAGTTTGCGTATGCTTTCGAATACATTATTCAATAAAATATATTATGCATTCAAAGAGGTAAGAAATACAAAATAGGTTGGTGAAACTATTATTGTTTTTGTTCTTTAACTTTGAATGAAAGACGTCCTCAAATAGTGTGGTCATCGACATGGTCCGGCAGACACTTAAACGGGGAACTAGAGCTTTCAACTTTTAAAACCTCTTTGTTATATTGCTTTAGAAAGAGCTTAGCCTTGGACGAATTATCATGCAAATCTTCGGCCCATTGCATTGTATTCCATTTAATTTCACGCTTACACTCGATCCACATGGAAACCAATCTACCTTCATCAATGCCGACATTAGTTCATTGGAGTAATAATTTCCTCAACATTTTTGATTAACTCCTCTGAATTTCTAACGCTTTATGCAAATATATTGGTAAACCCAGGATATTTTTTGGAATTAAATGTTCTGCCAAATAAAGTGTTCTGGATGTAAAATATAATAATTCTTCTATAATTGTCCCAATATTGTAATAAATTTTTCTTAATAACACTTAATAGAGTATAGTAAACGAAAACTGCATGCGGTAATCTAAATCGGCTAATAAAAATACATATCCTTTTTACTTTGAAACTAATGAGTCAGGTTTGTTATAAGGCTTACTGTAATTTCGATTAAAAACCACTAATTACCATAAATCCACGCCCTCTAAATTGGATAACTTGAGTTGGTGGGAATAAATGTATCCATCAGTATTTGAAAGATAATTTATTTCTCTAAATTGTCAATCAGACAACAAATATAAGTCATGGTGAAACGAAAATCACGCAGCTTAGGCTAAGCTTGAAGTGCTTAGATGTTCACTAAATATCTTGAAACCCGAGCACAACCCAATCAATAGCCGAGCACTCGATGTTATAAGCTTCCTAAACGCTTAAAAGTAGTTTGATTTACAATGTAAATAAATACCTGAGAAAATTACTGCTGTCAAAGCCGGCGTATAATTTTATGATGTTTGGTGAGCAATTTGAGGTTGCCCCCAAGCTGGCACCATAGCTTAAATAATTGAAAGGACACATGTGTATACTTATATATATATAATACTCTCGAGATCATTTTCTCTCTTTTCCAGCAGATATTCATCAATCTAGAAAGAAAATAGATTTGCAGAATAACATTGCACTATCCTTTTAGGTTAAGCTTTCATACAGAGCAAGAGAAAGTTATATTAAAACTACACAAATGTCAATTAATGAGGCACATCGTTTTAGCCCTTTTACAAAAACCTTTCTATATTCATTTTCAAAACGCTGTTTCACGCTAGGCACTACCTTTACGCAACATAAGTGTTTGAACTACCTCTGCACTAACTAAACGTTGTATGATGACCTAACTTGTGTTTACCCAGAACTGTTAAGATAACTGCGTGAATGCATAACTAAATAGCAATTCTGTGTTTACTAACCTAATTGCTAGGTAGTTGGCCGTTACTTATATATCCAACTATCCTTGGCAGAAAATCGTCTTATAGCAAAGTAAACAAAGTTACGCAAGAAAGTCAGCTATCCTAAAAGCAATTTCTCACTTCTTTAGTAACAATTTGATGGCTCAAATACTACGACATGCAATATACCATTTCACCCTAGGCTCTGTGAATTGATGCAATTGATGTTTCTGTGAAATTACTCGTGTAAAAAGGCCTTTAGGAGAGACCGCATTAGGGGCGCCATGTTATGGAAATTTAGGAGGTATAAAAGATGTTTCATTTACTTTAAGTCATTGATGAAATTGCAGATATTCTTGAAAGAAATGGCTAGGGAACATAAAATGGAATGGAAGAGTAATAAAAAATTTAATATCAAAGCAGAAAAGACTGAATTCATAGAAGAACGATGTGAAACGGGTGGAATCTTTCACTTACCACTGAAGTAGCATAGCGCTGAACAAAAGTCGGGACCTGAAGCCAGGGGCTGAACGTCTTTGCTGGAGAGCGCATAATCACTTCAAGAAGAGATGCTGTGACCGATGACGACGCAGAGTCAATTCTCAAACACAAATTTGTTAGCTGTTCTACACATTACTGGGTCGTCCGCCACTGTTATATTCCGTACAGCCATGCAACACCAACACTTCCTCAACGCGCGTTCAATAGAGGCAAATACACGCGAACACACCTGTTGCTCTCTCGCCATTGCAACTGCCAGCCGAACATAAGTCGAGACGTGAAGCCTGGAGTTGAACGTATTCGCTGGAAAGCACCGTATCACTTCAAGAAGAGATGTTGTGACCGATGACTACACAGAGTCAATTCTCAAACTCAAATTTGTTAACAGGGAAGCAATAGCTGTTGTGCACATTACTGCGTCGTCCGCCACTGTTAGGTATATTCCGTCCAGTCGTGCAACACCAACACGTCCTCACCGGGCGTTCGATAGAAGCGAATGAACGCAAACACACCTCGCTCACTCGCCACTGCAACTGGCAGCCGAACTCTACTACGCGTTACCTCAGCTTACGAGTCGGTATTCACTCTCCGAGGACGTCCTCGCTGACGGTTTCGTCAAGGCCAGAGGCCCCATACCCAGGGCTAAGGCTACTCAAATGCATTGTATCCCCTTTACTGGCCCCGAAGCCCCATTTTACTTCGACGTATTTGGCCTGAGAATGTCCGATGAAGCAAAACCACAGCTGATCGATCGGCCAGGTCTCCGTTATGTTTATAGTTCCCTCCTTTTCCTACATTATGCGAAAATTTCCACAGTCCTCGGCACGCCTTTTCTGGTCTCTCTCCCCTCCACTGCCCGGCTTAATACGCGTTGTAATTGGGAATCGATGGCAAACAAAACTACGAACTCTTTAGGCTCGACCATATTAATGAAAAGAATATCTCTAGAAGTCGTAAATGGTTTTATATTTCGTAACTTCTTCAACTTTGTTTCATCGTTGGATAGATTTTGGGGGAAGAAGAATTTTCTTTCTCTTCATATTCAGCAGTAATCATTCCACATTCAATTTTTCTTTCAGCCAATCGAGTTATGTCCTCATAAATCTCCATTACATAATTTGCTATTATATTTTTCCAGATATTCTGCTTCTTTGGTGGCCCGTAGTAGTCCTTCCTATACATTTCTGCTTTCCTATTGTCAAAAAAGATCACCTTGTTCATCCACACGATAGGAGGGATCACTCAAAATTAAAAATCGAATTTGAAACGTTTGATGGAATAAAGTATGCATAAAACACACACCTGCCAAATGTTGGTGTTTTTGATCGATTTTTACGGGAGATATACAGCCTTAAAAGTCGCCGCGGAGCTGTTACCACGCCCACCCCGCGAAACGTATTTCTATTGGCTGGCTCCAACCGTGACGTGGAAAGTTCATGAAGTCGCCCGAAGAGGCAGTGAAGGAACGAACTTCAGTAGGCTGCTCAACGTTGAGTCGTCTACTGAATCTTACATCTTTCATAATTTAAAGCACAACGGCATTTGCATGTTAAAAAGCGTAAAAGTTACATTGAACAGTTATTTTATTATAACATAATAGCATAAACAAAGTCGCCGTGTTTCTTACCCATTGTTCATGTGTGGGTGAGAAACACGGCGAATTTGTTTATGCTATTATGTTATAATAAAATAATTGTTCAATGTAACATTTACGCTTTTTAACATGCAAGTGCCATTGTGCTTTAAATTATGAAAGGTGCATGTAAGCTATACGAGGTATATGATGGTCTCAATTGACGGTAAAATATTTCTAGTGACGGAAGGAAAATAAAGTCAATCTCTCACCTCGTATTTTGAAAGAACTTTAATTAGCGTATTTAAGCGTAAAATAATTATCTCTGCATTGTTATTAACAATTGATATCGTGCTTAATATTTATGAAAGGTCAACTGTTGGCACAATAAGAACTTAATAGACAAATTTCGCTCACAGAATTTCCAAGCAAGAAGGGGACACCGTCGAAGAATTTATGATAATTTTCGACTTCTGTACTAGTTTTCTCGCAACATATGAGACTTGACTGTATATCTTTAAATTTTATTGTTTTTGTGTACAAATAAGATCTTCATAAGGAATGTTCATCCACACGATTATTGTTTGATCAATCGCGGTTTCGACGCTAAATCGTCATTTTCAAGAGAGCCTTATTTGTGTAAAAACCCCTCAGCAATCGTATTAAGATAGAAGTTTTGTGACATATCACGGTGTCTGTCTTGTTTAATTCATAGAGTTGATACAATTAAATTATGTCGGTAGAGGTGAGACCGTCATATTGTTAGGTAACTCGGCGAATTCTTACTCATACGCTGCGGAACCGACAGACAAAGAAAAAGAATTTAAACCCCTTGACCACCGCAAATAATAAGACTAACAGAGGCCTAATGATCATAGAGAGGGGAGGAAAAAGCTAATTACAGCAGAAACGAGGACTCGTGCAGGCAATCTCGTGGTGTGCGGACGCGTTGAGGGTCTCGTATTAAGAATCGGGTAGTGAGAACGCGCACAAAACGCTCGCGCAAACCAATGTTTTCACTCGAGGGTAAATCTATGTCCAAGGCTCGTTATTTTTAGCCTGTTTTGTCGAATATATGTGAAGAATATAATTTTAAACACGGTCCAATGATTTTTCTTTTCGAGTGATAGTAGTTTCGAGGAACGAAAATGTCCTTTAAATGTGATCATGAACCGCATGTGTTCATTTTTTATGGATTATCTAGGAATCGTAAATATTTATACCTATCGCCATTTCATGACGATTTGTACATACATCCCCCACTTTTCCGTGACAGGAAAAGTTGTACCAGACTCTTGTAAACATATAACCAGAGATTTTAAAAATAAACAGCGTGTGCGAATTTCTATTCATGGTTTACGTTAAACGTGAAGAAATGTGATTCTCGTAGTGATAAGCTTCCAATTTAATTTGAAAATATGAGGAAAATTGACTGATAACCAACAAATTATTTTTTATCGGAACGAAATTTACGTGACTACCTATAGTTATTTCCGATGAACGTTAATGGGAAACAGGATGTTAGTAGGTGTTTATAAAAACGCTTTTCTGTTTTGTGTTTGCATTCGTGGGCTCCACAACCAACTATTAATTCTAACCAAAGATATAACAAGTTTTTGTAAATATTTGTCATCACGGGACGAAAATGTTGTGAGAAATGGGCACGTGAGCCTCTTCTGCAAACAATCGTTCAATATAAAAAGGAGTCAGTTTCAAGAGAGAGTCATTTTCATTGAAGGAAGCGTCGCATACCTCGAGGGAACGTAATCACTCCTGGTAAGTCTTTGAAATATTATTCAGTATGAGAGTATGTAACTCTCGTTCGTATCATCTTAAAGAATCACACCCATTTTTTTCTCATCGCATAAATAAGTATCATAGTTTGTAAATTAAATATACTTCGTTTGTTTTACAGCACCTCTATTCAATAGAAATGAATCTACTTAACGGGTTGGTTATCATCTTGGGTGCTCTTCTGATAATGTCTTCTACTGCTAACGCAAGTGGTAAGTTATAACGCATCGGAGTGTAGTGTTTGTAAAAACCCTAAACCTAATAACGCTAACTAAGGGTTTTATAATCCCTGATCAAATATTTTCTTTACATGATGACCGATGTAGATATGCGCTCCTATCGATTATGTTCATGTCAACTAATCCACAGGCAGATGTATACCCTATGAAGCATAATTTCTCAGTTACCATCGCATTAATGTAGAGGTTACTTCAGCAGATGGTGAAAGTTAACCAAACATAATTTATAATAGCATAATTTATATTATCATCATCATTATTGGCGCTACAGCCCATGTAGGGCTCTGGCCTTCAGAATTATCTGCCCCCATTCTTCTTTATCTTCTGCAACACGCCTCCATCTCCTGACTCCCAGTTTTCTCAGGTCTGTCTCCACATCATTAAGCCACCGCTTTCGTGGTCTTCCTCTTCTTCTCCTCCCTCCTGGAGTGCCCCATTAAAGACCTTTTTGGCTGCCCTGCTTTCCTCCATGCGTTGCACATGGCCAGCACAACGAAGTCTTCTTTGCTTTATAACTGATATGATGTCTGGTTCACCATATTGTTCATAGACTTCAGCATTTTCTTCTCCATATTCTCCATATTCCTGCATCTATCACGGCACCGTATATTCTTCTGAGAATCTTTCTTTCCCATCTTCTGATTATTTCTTCTTGTGTAACTGTTAGTGTCCATGTTTCAGAGGCATAGAGGACAACAGGTCTTAGCACTGTCTTGTATATGATTATTTTGGTGTTTCTTGAAATATTTCTTGACCTGAAAATAGGCTGCAGTGCATAATAGCATTTATTACCTATGTGTAACCTGTCTTGAATTTCAAGGGAAATCTGATTTTTTGCTGTTAGCAAGGATCCCAGATATCTGAAGCTTTCCACTCTTTGAAAATATTTGTTGTTATTTTTATTGTAGGTTCTCTAGTTTTTTCTTGATTTCTTTCCATTTTCAAGTATTTTGTTTTATCTTCATTAATTTTTAATCCCAGTATTTCTGATGCGGCTTCAATAGAAATAAAAATCTCTTCCATTGAGTGTTTGTTTCTTGAGACTATAGCCAGTTCATCAGCATAGGCAACACATTGGGTTTGTCGGTTCATTATTGTTCCTCCAGGATTTATTGGGAGCTGTCTCATTGCTTTCTCCAAAGCCAATATGAATAACATTGATGATAATGCATCTCCTTGTTTGACTCCTCTTTTGACTTCAAACTGAGATGATAGTTCTCCATTCACTTTAACTTTGCTTTTAGTATTGTCTAGTGTCATTTTAATGAGGTTTATTAATTTAGAGGGGTTGTGAAATTCTTTCATGACGTCATATAGTGCACTCCTTTAGACAGAATCAAAAGCCTGCTTGTAATCTATAAATAGGCTATGTACTTCTATGTTGTGTTCATAACACTTCTCGTATATTTGTCTCATAATAATAATCTGATCAGTGGTAGAACGATTCTTCCGAAAACCACATTGATAATCTCCAACTTTTTGTTCAATGAGCGGTTCGAGTCTTGAAGCTAAAATATTGCTAAAAATTTTGTAAGCTATACTAAGTAGTGTTTTTGGCCTGTAGTTCTCACATTTAGATTTATCACCTTTCTTGTGGACAGGATGTATGATTCCCATGTTCCAGTCTTCAGGCATTTTCTCTTCTTTCCATAAAATTTTAATAATCTCATGCATATGTTGTTCTACAGCTGTTCCGCCATTTTTGACCATTTCAGCAGTTATACTATCCTCCCCTGGAGCCTTGTTATTTTTCAGTTTTTTAATTGCTTTTATGACTTCCTCCATACTTGTGCTCCGGGTGATTTCATAATTTATATTATCGGGCCTAATTATTTTACAATAATTGGGCTTTTTAACTGCTAGATTAACATACTCCACTAGGTTTAATACTGACAAATAAGTTGCCTATCATTAAGAGGTAGTGGATACTCCATGACGCTTCTTTCTCACAACAACGGTGCTAATATATGAAGGTAATGCTGTGGGAAAAATGTTTAGAATGACAATACTAAGTGAGGATCGGGTTTGTTATGTAGCTATAGGACCAACCCCTTTTATTCTGAATCCGGGTTTGAGTCCCAGCAGTGGCGGAGATTTATCAACTGAAATAAGTTTAAATCTAAGAATTGTGAAGAGGGCTTCAAGTACTCTACTCGATGGCACAAAAAACTAAGGTCCCATTGCTACCTTCCGTTGTTGGCTTATGGCTTGGCCTATGGCTTAATAGCACTCGGTTGGCCTATGGTTTATGGCTTGGTAAGAGTTGGCTTATAACCACGCCGGGTTTATTTCTTACCTTCGCTCATGCTTTAAATTTTTTTTATCACCGACCTACAGAAATATGGCTCAGCCTCCAATTCTCTATCGCACCCCTATATAATCCACCAAACAAGCCAAAACCATGCTGTAAATCCATAATCTACTTATATACGACAACGGACAAGCCAACTCATAGGTGCGTGGCAGAAGGTGATTCCAAATCCAGGTATTCACTTAGCGTCGAACAAATTTACTATTGCAGTCGTTTATTTTACTAAACATCATTTTATATTGAGTACCACATGTGAAAGAGACTTCAAAGTTTAAGTTTCTGTTGAGCATTAATTCCACCATTCTACTCCATAATTCAGGGTGGAAGCCACTACAGCCAACAAAAATGAATTGCCATTAATGACCATTGTAAAAAAATAAATTTTCTGTTTAAAAAAGGAGAGACAATCGTCATTGCTGAAAAGTCATCAATGTCTGAAGTCGATTTGTTTCGAATGACTTTCAAAATTAAAAGGCAAAAACCAATGTGCATGGTATGCCTTACCTATGCCCCTCTTTCATGGCCCTTTCTCTGGTATATTTAGTCATATGAAACTGAGTTAGAACGCGTGCAGCGAAGATCGGCAAGATACGTTAAAGGCCGTTATGATAATCTCGTTAGTATTACTGACCTTTTGCAGCAACTGGGATGGGAAACGCTTTCAGACCGTCGATTAAAATTTAGATTCAATATATTAAGTAAGTTCCAAACCGGTCTATTTTCTGACGACGTTGATAATATTTTACGAAATCCGACATACTACGATAGATCAGACTATGAGAATAAAATTGGGGAACTAGACTACAGAACAGACAGATTTAAAATGTCAATTTTCCCACGAACAATAAGGGACCATAACAGCTGCCGATGAGACTTTTATCTAGGTTTGCGGTTAGGTAGTATAGCTCTTACTAGTATTAGTACTCCCTAATACTTGAATCCTTATCTATTACCTAGTACTAACAGCACGCCGTGCATATTTTCTACATAAGTCTTGAGTCTCTGTCCATTTATGTAGTTGTAAAATACATATATATTAATGGTCCCTCTCCATTGTGATAATATCTGTAGTGTAGTAGTGCATGCTTGTGAGGCTTCGCCTCGTGAGAAGCATTAGCGATTTATGCTAATGCATAATTAGTCGTAGTTTCACTAACTTTAGGGTATAGTGTAATGCATGTTGGTGAATACTCACCCCCTGCCCCACACCCCTGAGATGGCTTGCAGGGTATTTTGTAGATGTAGATTAGCAATTTTTCCATGCCATTCGGACTCAAGCTACACACGGAACACTTTCGTCAAATATATGAGCGAATTTTATGTATCAGTGGAGTCTGCTGTCGCTATAATGTGTATTCACTTTCATCGGCAAGAAAGAGCAAAATTTATGTTTAAGCATTGGATAGTGAAAGAAGCTATGGCAGGAGTTCTCATTCCTCCTTTACTTTATTTCAAAAATCCACTTTTTCTGGCGTGTATCTTAAGATATTTCAGGGTCTTTGGCATCATATGCATCCTAATGATAGAATACAGCTTCAATTATTTTAATAATTTCGTCTTTCTACCGCCCTTTAGACAGGGTTGGAGGATAATATTTAGTCATTTACTGATAGCCAAGGGATATTCCAAATCTGCTTCAACCGGCCCAAAACCGGAGTGCTTGCTTGGCAGAGTGAAGAGCGTGATTTTGAAATTACCTTTTGTTTGGATGAGTCATATATTTCGTGTACTCTTCTGCAAATTCATCCTAGCGTACGACATGTGTCACTAAAGTTTCAGTCTACATCTTCAAGTACAAAGTATTCGATGTCATTTTGGTGGCCTTAAATAGGCCTCACTCAGTATGGGGCCCAATCTTGTAAGCGCATTCTGTTTTGGGAATCTTAGAAATTACGTATCCAAGCGCTGGAGATTATTTAACCACTTTCTATAATGATGTTTTTAAAATTATTTTTCATATCATTAGCATCACTAATGATTGTTAAGCATAGATGCAACTCCCCAAGAATCATTAAATGGACAGCAGACTGCAACGTCTGCATTACATGTCCACTAGGATAAACAGGCGCGGAAGAGAATTCGTTGGACCTGTATTTTCCAACCCTCCTCGAAAGCCTTCTTTCCTATACTAACCTTATTCTTACCTTATTCAAAATACCCCTTTATCTCATTAAATTTTCCCTCTTTTTTTAAATCCGTATTACACTTATAATCCATTATATCTTATAGCCAGCCAAATCTATTTCTCCCATCTCTCCCTTCAGGGATTACGTGCTACACCTGCGTGAACATGCCCAACAACGATGAATGCACTCGTTTCTCTATCGACTGGCCGTGCCCGAAAGGTGAGTACATAAAGGATAGGGGTTCACTCATATTCCCGTATCAATCTAATTACTTAATTACCATTAAAATTCATCGTTCCACAAGAGCACATCAAATTCATTTTGCCGATGCTCGCAATTCTTTTGACGGTCTCGCTGTTATCTTTTACACCGTTAAATATACGCTTGCTACTTTGTTCTTTAAACCGCTGAACTCTGAACCCAAAATAGTTCATCAATAGTCACTTTAAGTGGCATAATATGCATAAGACTTCGAAATTTCAGTTGATTTTTTATTATCTACCTACTCTTTGGACATTTCTCGTCGGTCGAAATACAGCCTTTGACCCGGTGAAATATTCAAGACGAATTTACGCAATTGATAGGTAAAGTAAGCAACAGACCTTGATAAAATCACCTTCTGATACCTACACGCTAAAAAATTTTTAAAATGCATCCGTGAAATTATGCCCATTGCCAAATGAAGACCATCAGGCTGAGCTAAGTGATGCTTTACTTCGGTGATCGGACGAGAGCCGGTAATGCCATCGAGACAGCCCCTCTCCCTTACCTGCTCTTTCATGTCTTTCAAGATCTCAAAGATATGACGGAGCATAAAATCATTCATAATAAATAGAGGGAGTTTATTGTTAACTTTATTTTGGTGGGCACATAACTAAATTCTACACTGCGTAGAGGTAAATTGAAAATGCTAACTGTTTTGAAGTATCTGGAATTGTATAAAGACATTCCGGCGTAGGTTTTAAATAACCTCTATCCCTCTTAATTAAAAACTAAAATATCAAATGAAAAGTTTTCAACATTTTCCATTGTTTTGTTCGTGTTTTTAAGAAAAGGAGGTTATTACAAGGAAAAAATTTGTGATGCAACAATGGAAAACATTCATGAGCAATGGACTATCCCCTCCTGATTAGGCATGTTAGCATCGGCGAATAAAGATAAATACATGACTGAAACCCTGCACCATAAATGAATCTGAGAAAAAAATGCTTTTCATGTTTGAGGAAAACACTTTCTGCCTTCTATTGTAAACTAATTGAAAGTACTTAAATAAAGGTGGACAAGGTTAGAATGGGGATAGAATAGTGTACAGTGTAGTACAAGGATAGAATTGTCCACCTGACAACCCAAGCCTGTACTCCCTTCCCCCTTCTCCCCTTTCCTCTGCTTATCTCCACATTTCACAAGAAACCCCCATAGGCCACTCTCCCGAATCCTCGGGAAGGTCACATGTCTCGTAACAACACCCCCCCCCCCCCTGTTATTCACCACCAACCGTACCCCCCCTTCCTTACTGCTACCTCCTTCATTGGTCAAGAATCCCCCCCTTCTTTACTTTCGCTTATGTATAAATATTCCCATTGGAGTCATAACCTGTGTAGACCTCATGATGACGCCCTAAGAAACGTCGAAACACGTGTTGTGTAATATTTTACATTAAAATGTAAGTGGACAGCACAACTACTGCAGTTTTATTTAAGAACTAAAATGCTGTTCCACCATGTAACGCCAGAGACTGTCGAACTAATTGAAAGAGTGATGTAAACCGAGGCATAGACAATCAAGGTTTTCTTTACTTTGCATTCAGGAACCCTCGAGGAAAACATTAAATCTTCTCATTTATACTTCTTCTCTTCTCCATTCTAAATTCTAAGGGATGGACTACTGCCTGACATTTCACGTCATGGACGACGTGGACAGTGAGCGCAGCGTGCTGGTCAACAAGCGGTGCGCCTCGCTCGACGACTGCTCAGGAAATGCAACGGGCTGCACCACCACACCCCACAACCAAACGGTGATTCAATCCTTTTTCTCATTTTTAATTATACTAAGAAGCTAACGAGACAGTGACAATGCGCGCCCTAATTTGAATTTATTGAACAAAGAAGGGCAAGGGGTAATGAAGAATTAAGAAGCAAGTTCTGTAATCAATTGCAGCTTTAATTAGAAACAGGTCAATGCACACTTTTTATGCCCCAAGAAAAATGCAAGTTTTTTATAGAAAATTGAAAATACACATCGTGTACTAGCATTAAGGCATAAGTAAAGAGTGATTTCCTACAAGAATTTGATTGACTGCGAAATTATATTTTTTCTGGCGACCGTTTACACCCTGATCCTCTACCACAAGGAAATAAAAATGTTTTCTTAGTTTTTCATGCTGCATTAATATTTGGTCATCGCTTTCTATTTCCGTCTGAGGACTCACTGCTGAGCTCTTAGTGGTTACTATGCAATATTTCATCATACAATACGCTAGGATTAAAAGCAAATACGGAAATGACGGAGCGACAATATTTACGAGGAGTGTGTTCTGGATTAAAACATGAAAAATTTACAACGATTGCCTACTAAAACATAGTTAATTGTAAACAATACGAACCCACTGGAATTTGTATACCAGTTGGATTTGCCAATACATACTTACTCAAACCCAACGCTAGGTTTCGATTCGAATACTTACACAGAGTTTAGCGTAGGCCCTAGCGGCTTAGCCCACAGGGAGTCCAGTATATTGAAACCCAGAAAACCCAGGGGAATATTATATCAACTGAGAACAAGATATAGCTATAATATATATATAATTAAAAAACCTAATAATATATAATTCAATTGCGTATAATACTTCGGAGGATATAAACGTATCATCCAGCGAGAACACACACTCGTAACTACAATGGGAACTTAATTTATCGTTACAGCAATGCATCTCCTGCTGCGACGAGCCGTATTGTAACGACGTCGTGCCAAGCGACATCAGCAATGCACTCTTCTACAGGTCAGCTGCGCGCGCCGTGGCGGCAGAGAAGCGGCAGTGGGGCATCGTGTGGAAGGTCGCCACTGTGCTTACAACAACATGGTTCAATGCTTTTATGATCGGCGGGCATTTGCGACACATCGGCAGAGTACTATGAAAATTCTATTGAATGTTATGTTGAATTTTTGCTGTTTTAATTTGTACAATTTTTTTATGGCAATATGAGCGCACGCCAGATGTGCTTGCTTCTGAATGACAAGCAGAAGGTTGAAATGGATAATAACAAAATGAAAAAAAATAAGCACGCTTTCCTGAAAAAATAAAATTTCATTAAAAAATAAAGAAATATCTTAGCATCGTATTAAAAAAAGAAATAATAATATTTTCTCAAGTGAATGAAAGTTTAGCCTAGTACTGGAAATAATGTAATTCAATTCAAGGAAATTAGCCACACAATGGATTACCTATGAACATAAATAGAAAAAAAAATGTTTTCAACAATATAGCATGTTTAAAGTTGTCTAATTATGCAAGACCACAACGGAAAGCATGGGACACTTTCAAATTCGATACCAACATAAATTCATTAAATATGAAGATTTTGGTAGTCAATGGAATTGAGAGTTTCAATATACAGTTTCTAGAAAATCTTTAAATGAACTAAAATTTAGGTGCGAAATACAAATGAGGTCGCTCCCCATGCTTTTTGTTTAGTGGTCTTGAATAAAAATACAACTTTAAACATGTCATATTGCTGAAAACATTTTTTTTTTCAATTTACGATCATAGGAAATCCATTGTGTGGCTAATTTCCTTGAATTGTTTCTTTTAATTATTTTCAGTACTAAGCTAAACTTTCATTCACTTGAGAAAATATTATTATTTTTTTTAATACGATGTTAATATGTTTCTTTTTTACTCTTTAAAATATATATTGTTTTTAGAAAAGCATGCTTAAAATTGTTTTTTTTTTTCATTTTTTTTTTCCATTTTAGTCCTAGTGAATAAAATGTTTATCAAACAGCTGGTGTTGTTTTATAAGCATTTTATTCACTAGAACTTAAAAATCTAGGACTGATTACATGAAAATATTTGCCAGGATGTGGACTTCACGCGTCAAATCTCTATTTGTTTCTCGGGACGAGTGTCAGCTATTTAAACACTCTTCCACCTCGAATCACATTACATTATTATTATTTATTTATAAATGAAGTGTTAACCATGGGACACGGATCCATGGAAAAGCGAGTTAAAGATAAGCATATAAAAATAGCTATTACTCTGGAAAATTTCCCCACTTGCATGTCCCAAGTTAGTTCAATGAAGGCCATCACAATAAGTGATCTTCATTAATCGTGGAACAGCCAGGATGTCTGCCATTCTGTGCTGTTCTTGGAACTCCAATACGCATTCCTTTCGACGAGGTTTGCGCATTGAAGTGTATGATATGTTTCGTGTACGGTTTGAAAACCACGTCTTCTGTTGTGAAAGCTAAGGTTGAATTTTGCGGAATTATCACGCATTGGTCATCAATCAAGTATCTGAAGTGTGCGGTGGAAATAGCTATTTGGCAAATTCATTCCGTAATTATTATGCTACACTCCCAAATTATCAGTCTGTTTAACGACGCTGAATGTTATCCACCATGTGTACCCCAATGCATTGCATGGGTATCCTCTTTCTATTTCAATTTAGTTTTCGTAGGTGCAATGGAAAAAACTGTTTATTTTTTTGCTGTGAAAAGAAGTTTCTGCTGCATTTGCAAACGTTAATAAAATGTTTCCTGATTGTGAGAAATTTCCCTTTTAATTTTATTGTATAGATATACGCGCAGAAAAGTAACTTTTTACTTAAGTTCTAAGTAGATATTTGGCACAGGATAGGTGTGAATATATTAATCTAATAATTGGCATGTTAGTAGTAACAGGATGCCATGAAGGTAAGTATAAGGCACAGAAATCCCTCCTACAGACAAAAAATAATTTTAGACCCTAAGCCATCAGGGATTCGAAATAGAATCCGCGGCTTAGCGGGCAGTTAAGTAGGGGTAAGAAGGAATATTTGAAGTGAAAAAATTGGGTTTTCCATTTACAAAAAGTAAGGAGAATTGCATCGAGTTTTCCAGATAGGGAAGGGTTATGTTTTGCAGTGCATCACCCTCTCATCCGATCCAATGGCTTGGACTTCCTCGCTCAATATGAGTAGGCAACAGACTTGGATTATGAGTAGTTTACCTATAGCGGCGAAGTTTGGTGGAGCCGAAGCTCAGGAAATTATATTGGAGCCGGCGGCAATTTATCAAAAACTCGTGGTCGTGTCCGCGTGGATAGGGGTTTTCGGGTGAATCAAAAAAGCAGTATGAAGACCCGTTGATGTGCTAAAAGTTTACTGACGATGGCAGCAGTGAGCTCTGATATTATCCTTTTTTCACAACAGCCAAAAAAAAGGCTGACAAAAAACAATTTAAGAAATCCAGTATAAGGAACATCAACTTCGTGAAATCATTTGGAATTAGAATAATATTAAATGTCATATCATATTCCCTAAAGAATTTACATATTTATCCGCCGCCTCCACTTTGAGAGAGAAGGTTTTCACAAATATTCTTCTACTAAGTTCATGGATTTGTTACATGCATGCTATATAGCTTCGTTAAAGGACTCACTGACGCCGCAACTATATATTTTGCATTATCATTTCAAATATCTAGGGAGATATTGGGAGATCCGGATTCAAATTGCGGTAAAGTTTAATAATGTGTTCATGGCAAATCTCATTAATTTTGAGGAAAACTTATTTAATCTTAGGAACTAAAAAAAAATTCTAAATTAATTTCCAAAATAAAATAAAATTTTACAATAACTGAATGACATCACCCCGTCAGCAAATGGGAAACTTGCGTCTTTCGATGTAAAGACTTGTTTACCTCCGTCCCAGCTCAAGAAGCCACCGATTCAGCAATGGAGAACCTAATGAAAGCGTATTTATGTGGGCAGAATTATTTCATTTTCGAACGAACAATTTTACAGACAACAACGTGGACTTTCCATGGGACGTCCAACTTAACCACTCGCAGCTGAAATATTGGGGGATACCCTAGAGAAAAAACTATTCTCGTGCAAACATTCCTTTCTGAAGAGCGTAGTATTCAATTACTAAAGCTATGCTGATGACATAATCTATGTATATTAAACTAACGTATGCCGTCTGCTGACATGAAACAGTCGGCGGCCGTGAGTACGCAGATCAACTCATGGCACTGGCGTTCACAGAATGTGGTATTTGTTGTAAACTAAAATATACTGGGAATTATCAAAACCTATTATTGACATAAGTTTCTAGCGTTGAAGTAATGTATAACTAGGGGTTGCTGGGCATATATAAGGTAATATTGTTGGATATAATTAATACTCACCACCTAAAATCTTATACAGGACTTTTGGACCTTTTACAAGAGGGATTGATCACCCAAAACCCCGTTGGCATACCAGCATTTACGCTAAAGGTGAACACTAACCCAGCAACAACCGCTCTTTGGTTTACTTTATAGTGCTTTAAATGATAATATCGAACCCTAGTGGAGAAGTGTCCCTCTCGTTTCCATGCTTACATATATTTCATATGCGTACGCAGACGTTAGTGGCCATTCAAGTACTACGTAAGGTGATTTCAACTACTTTTTAACATTCCCTATTCCCCTATGTAATACACAATATTTCATGTATCCCCCTCCCCTCCCAATCGTATAATGTAAGTTTAACTACATTATTGGTAACATACACATATATTAACCGATTATTTAATGAATAATTTTTGTACAATAAATTCTACGGTTTAGGATATTGACAAGATATTAAAGCTGCTTGAGCTGTGCAGAAATGAAACACACGTTTTCCTTCCTCCGCCATGAATCTAAATTTTTGAATTAATTAAAATTTTCAAAACAATAAATATCACCTATTCTTTGCGTTCAATATTTTGGAGATGTCGGATTTAAAAGATCCTAGTTTCAATCGTGATATCTCGAAAACCATTATCGTTTTCCGGACCAAAATACACTACATATTCTAATATTTTCTATAGGGCTAATAACTACTTAAAAATTGAAAAAATGGAGGTAGTTAAGCCAAATTTCTGGAATTGAACATGGGATTGCCCATATACTTTTATGATATAAACGTAATTCTTTAATAAAATAAACTAAACTACGTGTAAAACGGGAGTGGGCCAGTTCGTTTCTTTACATCGTGCTTGTTCAGTTCTTCAATTGTTTCCCCAATATACTTTTTAAATTCGTTTTTATCGAAAAAATGTCTTTCACATCACTCCACAAATCTAAATTTCTCTTTTGAATTAGTTAAAGCTGCTTCAACGAAAATAATTTCTAAAATGCTATGAAAGGCCTCTGTAAGACGGGCATAGTTTTAAAAAGTGATAAAAAAACGATCTATAAATGAGTAAAATCTTACCAAAGGTTATCTTGAACCCCTTCACCCTCCTCTAAAAGACTACGTATGGAGAGTTCAACCCCTCTCATCCCAAAAACACCTTACGTAATACTTGAATCCGCCGATGCCGGCAATGGAAACCTCCGAAATAGCGATCAAATACATTTTTCGGGGAGTTTTAGACAGCCCTGTATTTCGTGATGATGAGGCATACGAGTTATGCTGCGGTCCAAGCATTTTTACCTCCACGTTTCACTCGCGTTGTGGCGAGCGTCTTATGAGCGTAGTTCCTGAAGACGCTCCCTGTAACGTTGAGCTAAAAATGCTCGGACCGCAGCATAACTCGAAAGTCTCATGAGCATCTACCAACAGCCACGAAGGCCTACACTCTAGATTAGCCCTGTTATTCGTCTAAATATGTACTCATTATATCAAAAATTTACAATCAAAAACCATAAACTGATGCATAAATACTAAAATCACTTAAGATGACGGGTATAAAAAAGAACCGAAAATGTTGTCGTTCTCCGGAGAATTGCTAAGTTTGAGGCGTCTCACACTCATTGCTGTAAACCGATATTGATTTTTTTAAGCCATTAAAAGTCCAACATTTTTCTTTCGGAATAAAGACACAAACAAAGCATTCATTATACTATTCTTACCTTCTCTAACAACATTAGTGAAATTTCCGTTTTCACCTATCTTAATGCCGTTAATCAAAGATAAATATTCACTCCTTAAATACTTCATTATTCAGCAAACAATGTTATTTCAAAGAGGAAAAGATTATCTTTGGAATTCTCCGGCGGACCATTGGCTATTGAGGTCACTTTGGATTTGTCCCAATCGCAATGAAATCACACTGATATTGAATTAAAATTCAATCCACTTGACGACAGCATTAGTGGGTGAGCTATTTGATGATCCACAGCCTGAACTGCGCAAATAGTACCGATAGTGGAAAATAAATCATCCAGAGCAATTTAAAATCGTCATTATATAACGTCCAGGTTACATTTTACCATTCATGAATATTTTAGTCGTTGACAACTATGATTCCTTGAAAATTTAAGGCGCAACAGTTAGATGGAAAGGATACATCGATTTACATTTAGAAAACTCGAGCTAAACATCCTAATACACATCTGAAGTAATATTTTTGCATTCTGTTTTTATACACAATGCGAATGTTATAAGATTTTTACGAAAAATTCAAGATTCAAGTGTGAAAATAAAAACACAGTTATCTTCTTTTAAGCACTTTCCGGAAATTTGCTCAACATATTATTGAAGTTTAATCTTTATAATACAAAATATATAAACATCCCGGTAAACCACGGAAGTGCAGAAATGAAAACATTGCGCAACATCCCTCGAGCAGCACATTTATGAAAAGTAAACAAAAATCACGCAACTAATGATAAACCGGATATTTAGGGTGAAGAATATGCAATATCAAGGAAGTGTCAGGACTTGCATGTCTATATAAGCTCCAAGCCTACCTTGCGGAAATCATTATTCTCTCTCCATAGTTCTTATTCACAGAAGAATATAGCTTGAAACAGCGATGGATTTCGGAATGGGGTGAGTAAATATGTTATCTAATATTAATATTTTAGGTGTAGCTTTTAAAAAAGAATCTAAGATTTAGAAAGGCAAAAAAGCCTAAGTTATTCTAACGTACTGTTTGCCCACATAACGAAGTCACTCTAAAAGTACACTGAAATGTACTATCTAACGACGAAATAATATGAGGTCGAAGTAAACTTTGTTTATCGGTAAATCTAGACAAGTCCAGAGTTTAATTGTTTTTCGGTGAAACATATGTGTTGTGGTATTAATGAGTTATAAAATGCCTCTTTTTAATGAATGAAATTTTTACACTAAGCATTGACAGAAGTGGCCAGGCATACCCAATAGTGTTTATCTGCTGATATATTTAAAAAAAATAATAGATTATGACACTACTTTGACTAGTTGATATAAATTACTGGAGTAGCAATAATTACTTGTCCGCTCTAGAGTGATTTCACGAAAGTTTTGTAAAACAATAAAATATTTTAAATATTCCAGCCGTGGTTCCTTTATGAGTATCCCCGATGAAGGCACAATAGTATATGACGGTCCTACACCAACAAGACCCAAAGGGAACCATGTATGTTGATATTAAATATTCTTCATAAAACAAACATAGCATTTGAAAATAACTATATGGTCAATATTTGTAGTTTACATTAATTATAGTCACTTGATTTTTTTAGATGGTTATATTATTGGATACTCCAGACCAACCAGAGCTAGTGGTGACACCAAATGGTGAGTTTAAACATTCTGAAATCTAACAAAATTTAGTAATTAAATGGAGGAAAAATTAATATGATAGTAATGTTCTTTGATGGAGAAATTTAGATTAAATATCATAAATTATTTCAAAATCTGAGAGTGATTTTGTATGCATGAGTCTATCTTACCATTTATGCAGTGTAACAGTAATCTCTGAACACTGAATGTTTACAGAAAGGATTGAAAGTGAGCTGGAGGAGGCAGCGAAGGTCACTTTGGAGGCAAGATTAAATGATTGGGTTGATAACCTGGTAAATAAATTGTCTCTCAATACTATTTTGAATCGGATGACCCTGGAAATTAAATCCATCCTTTTTTTCAATCCTATTGTTTTCCAGGGATAGCAAAATTTACAGATTCAATCTAAATGCTAGGCAATAATTTATGAATGATTTTAATTTCTGCATTCAATTAAATTAATTCTGTAAATTAATTCAAATAATTTACGATAATGGATTTTCACTCTTATTGTTAGACAAAACCTGCGGAGGTCCAAAAGACAAAAGAAAAGGCGATAAATAGGGCTATCGACGCAGCAGACAGACAGACCGCTGCGTTAGAGAGACAAGCTGCAGCGGCCGAGAGGATGGCTGCAGCTAATGAGAGGATAGCAGCTGCAACCGAAGAAGAAGCTTCTGCAGCCAAGAGAAGGGCCGGAGCTGCAGAGAAGACCAACGAACTGAATACTGCTGCACTTTCCACTGTACTTGGCATGTGCGAAAGGCTGTGTGCGTGTTTGGAACGAAAATATGATTGAACTTGATGAGAATTTTAAAATAAATGAGCAGTGCGAGCTGTATTTTGGTTGGAAATAAAAAAATATTCTCATTAAATGTTTTCCTATCTTTATTCTTGTATGATATTGTCAAATGACCACTACCCCTTAACCCACCCACTCTATTCATTTCCATGACGTAAGTCTCCACAGGGCCGGAGGATGGTTTTGCCAAAATCTCACACTAGTAAAATTAAGAAATAAATGATTAATTATCTCTACCTAAGCCAACTAGATTAACTAATGACAAAATTAAGTTAAATGTTTGAAATATAGTAATTCACACCGTTCCAAAATAATGTAAATAATTGGAATGCATGATAAATTTCTTTACCCGGTGAACGGAAGTGTGTTTATATTTTAACTTAATAATTTAAAAAATAAGTTAATCAGCTGTATGCCTGTTTTTAAAATAAGTTTATCAGCTGCTTTATTTATTGTAAATTTCACTTGTATGTCATCAAATTCCTTATAATAAAAAAGGCAAGTAATTGATACGAAATATAACTGATTTTCAACTTGAAACTCCATGTTACGTCCGTCGACTAAGAATGGCGAGGATGGGATATCATGACCTGGAATGCGGTTTTACGAATCTTTATTAATCGATACAGCTTGTTTTAATATATTCTTGCGATGCATTATCATTTATTAATACTGTTCGGCTTAACAGTGAATACGCGCAAAATTTAAGATTATTCAAAGTTTTCAACTATGCATAACCTACGCTCTCCCACTCCATATCGACTCATTTGCATAAACTAAATCGTATGAATTTAATCATCGAAATGAACCGAGATGCCAACCTCTATTGTGGAGTGAAGGAGAAGTGAGGCTCCTGCGGACAGTACCTCAACAGTACTCTGTTAGCTAAATACAACTAATATATCTCAATAAAAACATGAATTATTGTTACGTAGGTAAAACAACCCTCATGGACCATGGAAGGAGAGGTTAGAAAAATACTTGTTCATACGAGGAGGCTGAAAATGAAAATGAGATCAAAAAAATATTTTCCCTTCAGCAATGAAAAGACACCGTCACCGAGACTAAAACCGGTGGATTTCCAGTTGACAACTCATCAACAATTTCAACCGGTCATTCTCGTTGAAGTTTTAAAAAAATTCCATGAGGATGATGAGAAAATTATATAAAAAGACAACTGCGATCGCAACCACGTGTACAACCTCTTTTCTATTTTTAGATACCAACCATTAAGTAATACACGGTATTGATTCCCTCATAATCATATTTAGCTCTAGCAATAGGTGCTCTAACCGCGCAGCCGGGATGCTGTGAAATTCAAACCTGTTTTTTAAGGATTTATTTTGCACCATAGCTTTCTCACCTTTTGGCTGGCAAAAGATATTAATACCTTTTAGTATCCATTAGTTAGGTAATTATCAATGTTACAATCTTATGTTGTTGAACAGAAGAAGTGTAAAAACTTTTATTATTTCCAAATATTTATTCCCACGACAGCAAAACTGTTGAATTCAATCATGATGGCATATTTAACTTGGCCAGATTTCCACTCGCATCAACGTCTAATATTTAATTTTTTTTAAATAACGTTTGAACTGCACTGATTTTCTGAAAATTTTACGTTTCTAAAGAATTGTATTTTAACATGCATTTGTATTTTCTTGGCAATTCCCACAAATTGATTCTTGATTGTAAAGGAGGGCGACAATATTGCTTTTGCTGATTTCACTAGCCTATATCACCGCAGTAACCCAGTATTTCCAAAGCAATCCGGGAGACATTCTCCAGTCATATGCTACCCACATTTGACATTAATGCTTGTTGGTACGTTATAATGTTTTCACGGAAATTTAAAATATAACCTCAATGTTCTAACGTGCAGTGAATAATTAATCTTAACTCCCAAGAGTGAAACAGCGAATGAAATAGTATCGCTTCAAACTGAAGTGAAACTGAACATTTACTTTCAATTTAGTCCACATGGCTTGAGCCAAATTTAACAACATTAGTTAATAAATAAGTAAAGTGCGATACATTTTAGCGATTACTGTCAAAATTGAAGGCACGCATTTTGCAAGTAAAGTAATTTTTTTAAAAGTATTTTTATGACAAAATTTTTGGTCAAGAAAATCTGAAAAAAAGTTCTGAGCATATCTCATGCATACCTAGGCGAGAAAAAGTTTTCAAGAAATTCCGTGTCCTGAGTTCACCAATCTTCCCGGAAATTAGGTGATTTGACGTGGATTGGCCTCTCATAAATACTAATATGAAAATCAAGAAATTAATTTTTTACTTGAAATTCGCATGGAAGATTTCCACTAATTCTCCCCTGGTACCATTAAATTTATGAAATGTTCAATGAAACCATTCTCTTAAGATGGTTAAGCTTGTGAAATGATAGCATACTGCACGCTTAAATTGATGATGAGGATTATTCCACATTTAAAAAATTAATTCTCCAGTTCTCATCGGATATTTTGAAGCGCCTCTCTTCTTGAAATAATGCTATTATTGTTTAATAAAGCCAAGGAAATATTAAGGATTTCATTACTAACAGATTACTTTCCTCAACGCAACTGGCGCAACGATTTTACGACTTCAGGCAATATATGATTTCATCTCTTGAACACTTGCTTTTCCAAGACGCCTCAATCTTCAGCTCTTCCACATCAAATTTACAGAGCGAAAGTATTTAATGAAATATATAATTCATCTGGGAATCCCCATATTCCGGAACAAAAATAATATAACGATGAAGATAAATGAAGGGGCTGACCCCTAGTAAAATATCCCCTGAATTTAATTATGCACGCAAATTTTATTGCTTAAGCACGTAACTGTAATGTAAATTTCTCGGGTTTCCATCCGGGTGATGTTGGTGTTGCACCGACGTTTCGACGGTGTAGTCTGCCACCGTCCTCAGGGTGAATCTGTAGTAACGTAACTGTAGTCCGTCACCTAACTTCTCCCGGCATAGGGATCGGCATGATGAGGCAGCTGACGTCGCGTGGCTATTTCACTCATTCGACGTCAAAGGGGGATGTCGCTGGTGAATATTTTGGCACCACTGCGAAGCATTATATTTCGAATTTAATAGAAAACGAAACCAAGCTCAGTAAAGAAGTTTAAGATGTCTCAGATGCGCTATTGTAAATAAATTTGTATACAATTTCATGCCATTAATAAGTCTAACGTTTTCCTTCTGGTAAAATATGCAAATAAAGCTCTTCGATTGCTCAACAAAATAAGTGAAGTTTCTGTTTTGCCTTCTCAATATCCCACATAGCACGCAAGGTTGCGGCAAGCTAGCTTGAGTTTTGCCTACGGCTTGCCAAGATTGATGCAAGCCTGCTGCAAACTTGCCAATATTGTCACGTTCGGTGCAAGCAGAAGGCTAGTTGCACTCAACCTGCATGGAGTGTGCCAACCTTGCCAACTTTGCTGCAGGACTCTGGCAACTTGGCGATATTTGATTTTGACGATAGAGGGATAGAGTCGGGTGCATTTAGATGCGCATTTTTTTGTTGTTAGCGAAGTTAGTAGGAGCCATTGGTGTGTTTTGTATCGTTTGTTTATTTGCGATATTTACAACTAATTAGTTGTTGGATTGCGGTATATTACGTACATTTGTTTGCATTGTCTGCAAGAAGAATGCATGGAAGGAAAGAAATTCACAGCTATGATTTAACAATCGTGGTTCTTTAAGAATCTATGTTCTAAAAACATCCTTTGTACCACGTTAAATATTTCGTATCACCTTTCTGTCCATGGACTTTGTGATACTCCATTGAAGTTCTGGAAATACTTTTAGGAGCCAAAGGTCGATGTTTTTCCATCCTACAATGAGCTGTTTCAATCGGAAATTTCATGGAAAGCCTACCGTGTAATCAGTGGAACAAGGGTGTAACCTACGAAAAGTGTGAGCGAAGTCTTGAAAGACGGACGTCACCGATTTCTGGTAAGACAAAACATCAATCCTCTCCTGTTCTTTTAAGCATCGTTCATTTAACTTGTAAGCTTCGTTTGGTATAGAAAATTCATGCGTATGAAATGGTAACGTCATCATTCCTACTTTTCAGAATAAGTGTTGAAGTGAGGCTCACGGCTATAAGGATGGAACCGCAGCATGAACCCTTTTTATAATTTGGGAGATAATTCGCAGTGTCATAAAAACCTATTACTACTTAATTTCAAAAGGTAATAATGTAAACAAATTACCCTTGAACATGCTGTGAAATTAGCAAAATTAACTGTTCTAATTCGCATGGTGTTTGTTTTTGTGGTGTGCAGCTGTTGAAGGAAAGCATCATATGATTCAACTTTTATTTAATTTGTTAAGTATTTTACATTTGTGATTTTTATGTATGCTATTCCAGCGTTAAGAAGAATAAAAGTTGTACATTTTTAATTAAAGTTGACAATTATTTTAAGTCCAACAATGCAGTCTCTGCATTCTCAAGGTTAGGCAATGCCTCAGCAGCAGGACCGATTTTGCTTTTTGATACATCGGAAAATATGGCGTCCGACTGGAAATATTGTCAAGTTTGTTAATTGTAGTAATAGCTGACTTCCACGTCAAATTTTGCTGGTGTTAGTGATACCTACTTTTGCTGGTGTTAGTGAAACGTGTGCTTCAATTAAACATTATTGGCCCAATTGGCCCAGGTTTGTCTTGCATGAAGCTTGCACAGGCCTTGCATGCAACTAGCAGTTCAAAATAGCAGCAGGCTTGCTGCAAGGTTGCAGCAGTCTGATTGCAGCAAGCTTGCTGCAGGGTTGCAGCAAGCTTGCAGCAGGTGTAGTTGTCAGATTGCAGCAAGCTTGCCATTGAGAGATTGCTGCAATTTTGCTACAAGCTTGCTGCAGGCTTGCAGCAAGCTTGCGTGCAACCTTGCAGCAAGCTTGAGGCAAGTGCAGTAGTCGGATTGCAGCAAGCTTGCTGCAAGCTTTAATTTCGCCAATGCAAGCTTGCTGCAAGCTTGCTATCTTGCAATGACAAGCTTGCTGCAAGGTTGCAGCAAGCTTGCTTTGCTATGTGGGATCGTTAATTAAATTCCTTTTCTTCATTCTGTTAGGAAAAAGATGTTATTTTACAGAGATAAATCCTTCGAAAACCTCTGGTGGACCATTGGCTATTGATGCCACTTTGGATTATTTCTAATTGCAGTAAAATCATACACATTATGAATTAATATTCATCGCGCTTTACGCTGGCACTAGCAAGTGACCAAATCGTTACTTCACAACCTGAAAGTGTGCAAATACATAGTACCGATTATGAAATAGAAAGCATTCCGTGTTATTTAGAAGCATCATTAATTGACTGCCAGGTCAAATTTTAGCATTCATGAGTAATTTAGTCGTTCAAAGTTATGCTGGATATTTAAGGCGAAGCAGTTAGATAATAATATAACCTCATAAAAACTTAATTAAATAATACAAGTTCTTTTTTAACTTTGTGGTATTCCATATTAGATGATTTAATGGTAACTTTTACAAAAACCACAACTTAAAAACACACACACACGACCCGGATTTCAACGCTTTAGCGTCATCTTCAGGTGAAGATGACGCTAAAGGGTTGAAACCCGGGTCGTGTGTGTGTGTGTGTTTTTAAGCTGTGGTTTTTGTAAAAGTTACCATTAAGTCATCTAAAGTTTTAATTATACTCCCTTTATTTTCACATTCATTACGTCACGTTTTAGTGTCTCATATTCTCAGTGCATTTTATTATTTTTTCATTGTTTTATGGTATCTTTGCCATTAAATATTGTATCATCACAATACTAATAAATTTAATTTGTGAAAGGAAATCATTCTATCTTCACTGATATGTCAATTTATTCAGACATTCGACAACCATAAGGAACATTAATAATTCAATATGACATTTATATTCATTGTTGAACATTCAATAGCGATAATCACAGTTGTTGGCTCACCACGGTCCATCTCCCACAACGTCCAAGGGGGATGCTAAGTGCTAGTCTAGTCTAGTGCTATGTTCTTTGATCGCCGTCAATAATGAATAATTAGCGAGTACAATATTGCTAAAAAAATGTTTAGAGGGTAATAGGATAATGAAAACAAAATTTCTAAAGATGTATGTGAAAACGGCTATGAAAAAAATAAGAAAAATAATTTCCCCAGCAGGGAACTGAACACCACACCTTCCGATCCAATGGGTTTGTACGTACACAGACAAGCAGACAGACAGTGTGAGCTAATATAAAGGGAGTTTCAATATGCATATTTTACACAAGCGAGACGTCCTCAACAGTTTAAGTAATTTTGCCTGCATTGTGTTTTGAAATATAATATTGAGTGTTATCACATGCTGTGGTGGAGCCTACTTTACTACCATTAAACCTTGGTTGGTGGCATAAAAGAAGATCATTGGGGTTATTAAGCGATCGTTGCAAAAAAAAGCCACTCATTCCCTCTCTTTAAGAAACTAAATATCCTGCCATTAAGACACTTATTCATTTATAAATTCCTTAGGGTATTTTATAACCGGAGCGGCGAAAAGGCAATACCAAAAACCTATTAAGTATACGAGATTAAAATTGGATTTTGAAATTTCAAGACCTAACAATGAACTTTTTCGGCGATCATGTCAATACTTTGGACCAAAATTATTTCGTTCACTGCCAAATGACGTGGCCAAGGCAGAAACGGAATTTAGATTAATTAAAAGGGTAAAACAATGTCTTATATGCAATGAGGGAGTTGAATTTTTACTCAAAAAGGTTGTATAAAATGATATTTTATCATATTAACTGAAATGGGCACGAGTTGTATGAGTATGATCTTATCTGTACTTAATTCTGTGTATCTATGTGAATACATAGGTACATATCCATGTATATTTAAATTTGGATGTTATTTTTGAATACTTCTGTCAGATTAATATTTTTTCATGTGGGTTCTCTAGAATATGAACGCACCAAAGTATATAAAAATTTGATAACTGTATCACTTATATAATAATGTAACCTATAAGCAAGAAATAGCACCTTCTCTGCCGTTGTAAAACTAGGTATTCATAATGGTATCCTCGAAACAGATTTTCCTCTGGGGTACCTATATTCCATCTATTTGTTTAAATTGTACAAAATTGTACTGTAAATTCTATATGAATGGAATAAAATATATTATTATTATTATAGTATAAGGTTTAGACGAAACAATTTAAGATTGTTAGGAAAATTGTCGTCACCGTCGTTTAAACAATCCCCCTGAACTTCCTCGCACAAAATTCTTGAAATGCAACCCTTTGAATCCAAAATTTATAAACGTGCCGATAAACTGCGGAAATGAATAAATATAAACATTGCGCCATATTCCACGGGCAACATGTTTACGGAAAGCAAGCAAATTCTCGAAACTCGTGAATAACCGGATATTTAGGGTATAGAAAATACAACACATACCAAGGAAGTGCCAGGTCTTGCATGGCTATATAAGCTCTCCTACCTTTCGGAAATCAATATTCTCTCTCCTCAGCTCTTGTTCATAGAAGAATATCGCTTGAAACAGCAATGGAACCCGAAATGAGGCAAGTAAATACATTCTCTAATAACTTATATTTTTAGATTAAGTAATATTTCAGGCTGGATTTGAGACAGATTCAGGTGAGATTACAATCGAAATAAATAATATCGACCGTTACTCTGGGTATAAACTAAGCAACACTTGGAAACCCCTGCTCAGAAAAAGTGCAATATCTACGGATGGCGCCTAAACCCTCCCGCCAAAATCTCTCGCTTGACCTACCCTCGTGTATATATTAGCGACCACTTCAAGTCAAGGCACTCACCTCTGCCCTGAGGACGATAGGTACTCGACTCAAGTACCGAAACTTCGGCCAAATGGATCAAAGTATACTCTTTTTTTCTCCAACTCTTCGTAGGACTTCTACGTTGGTGATTCTCTCCGTAAATTTTATCTTCATCATCATTCGATAGCACAACATCTCCATTGCTTACAATCTCTTTGTTCTACGGTTAATATTGGTAGAAACCCTAATTTCCTTGGTCCATACAACTCACAAAATATTTATTTCTTCTTTAAATCCTTATGATCCTGCTTCCCAAAGAGCAAAAATCTTCCGCTTGAGCAATATTTTACGGCCCAAGTTTGACGGTGATTTTATCTATTTGATTTGCCGATTTTTATCTTGGTTTACTTAACATTAGTCGTCAAATTGTATTGTGTTATAGTGGTTTCCATTCATTTCAGCATTTGCGCCAGATTTTACTTATCTGCCAAAATTGCTGTCATCAGCAAAGCATTACATGTTTATTTTCTCCATTCACCATTATTCCTGCTTTAATTTCTCTTTTGTCATGTATTTTACTTTGTAAATGAAAATATTGAAGGTGCGACAAGGCACATCCTTGTCGCACACCTAACCTCACTTCTGTGTCCTCCGCTGAACCACCACATTTTAATCAATACCAGCTGTTCTTCATATTGCCAACGTGTTACTCTCCTGTAGTTAAATAGCACTTTAGTGTAGTCAGCATTCTGTTCAAATCCACATTGTCAAATTATTTCACTATTTCAATGTATCAACTATTTATTATCTGGCTTTTTTTTATTCTCTTCCGTATGATAAATAAATCTGTTCTAAAATAGCTTCCCTGTTTCCCTGTAATCGAATTGTTCTTCACTCAGAAATTCTCCCATCTTCTGTTCCATTCTCTTGTAGATAATTCTGACCAGAATTGTCGATGCATGCGAAGTACGGCCAATTAAGTTTAAGGGTCATCGCGTCTCTCGCCTCCGTTAGGCTGCAGATGATTGCACTATTTTAAAAGTCCATTTGGCACTTGTACAGTTGGTTTGGTATCAAAAATTAAACTGTCCATCCACTATCCATGGTCCTCACTCCTGCATATTTAGGGAATTCCGAGGGTATTTCACTAATCCCTGCCGCCTTTCTCTCTCTCAAATCCTACAATGCAGCATCAAATTCTGATATTAATATGGAATTGTGTTTTTTATCGTAATTAAAACTATCGAATATACTAGCTATCCTTTACTATCTTTCAGTTGTTGTACTTTCTTCTTTCAGCTATTAGGTCCATGACTTCATGGACCGTGGCTTCCGATTTTCTCTCCCTACTTTCTTATCTGCTGCATTGAGAATTCCTTCTTTGATCAAAACCATCTCTTTTAGATTTTTTGTATCGTTTGAATCCTTTTCGGCTTTGTCTAGAGTATTTTGATAGGCCAATTAGTGATATATAACACAGGCTTAATATAAGCATATGCTTCCTACAGTCTCTCCATCGGATTGTTCTTCTTTTTTTATCCCTTAATTTTTAAACTTAAGTTCATATTTCATCATGACCAAGTTGTGATCACTATCTATATCCACACCAGAGCAGCACTCGTAATTTTTTACTTGATTTGTAAATCGCTGTTTCAATATAAATATTGAAGCAAAGCAAGCAATCAACTAATATATAAATAATTTGGAATATTCTTTGGTCTCCTGGCATTTTCCACGTGCATCTTCTTTGTGGGTGGTTTCCAAACAATGTGTTTGTCCATTACAATTAGACAATACCATTTTGTCCGCAGAACGCAATAAGCTTCTACTCTCTACTCTCTAGTATCGAACCTTCTTGATCTTTTCTTAAAACTACATTCAAATCTCTTGGAATAATCAGATTTTCATTCCCTTTTACAATACTTATCACTTATTCTATTCCATCGTACACATCTTCTACTTCGCCATTCTGTTAATATGATGTGGGAATGTATACCTTTACCACAACTGTGTCCTAGTTTGCATGGGCGCCCATACACGGGGGCAGGGACGGGGAGGGGCCCCCCCTATCCTCCCTGGAAAAATAAAGAAGGGAAGGGAAAATTTAATTTATTTATTGTTGTTGCAGGATTAAATTAATATTTTAGTAACAAATTTAGAAAGTTGTCATTCACCTATGATGTTCCAAAAATGTGCTCCTGAGGCCTCAAATTTACTTAACTTTCCGGGAGAGGGCTCTTCGGACCCCCCCTTCTTAAACCTACTAGTATGTCTTGCCCCCCCCCTAGAAAATATTGTATGGGCGCCCATGCTTGTTTGGTTTGGTTCCTTATCTAACTGTTCATAGATCCAGAGTGGATAATCCGGAACTGCCCCTTCAGAAGTTCCTTTCTTCGGGGCATTTCATTTCACTAATACCTAAAACATCCAAACCTTTCCTGCATTCCATTTTCAGGTTCCTCATAGCCAAAATCATCCTAACATTATGTTTTCAAGTGCAACAACATATCTGTTAAAGTACACTATTCATATGTAACTACATGTCTGTAAAAGTACATTACAATGCATTTAATGGCAAAGTAATTTGAAGTCGTAATAAACTTTGGTAATCTTTGCATCAAGTTAGGGGCTAAATATGAATGAAAAACTGTTAAAACATGTATATAATCGTTTTTAGGCAAATAAAATTTTTAGTACTAGTGAATTATAAAATATCTCTGAATGTTTGTTGATGGCTGATATTTTCCTATGAAAACACCTGAAGTTATCAGACATGATGGCGTTTAAATAGTGATCAATCTAAATGATCGTTTATGAAACGGCTTTCACCAGTAATTTTGGACTCGTGGATTAATTTTAAGTGGTACTCGGCTCCACAGACTCGATATAGTGAAAGTTTCGTTTAACTATATTTTATTTTCAATTTTCCAGGGAGAATTCCTTTCCGAGGATCCCAGGTGACAGTGCAATTGAAAGCGCCGGTTCTACAACATCAGGAACCCGAAAGATCAATGTATGGCCATATTAAATAATCTTGATTAAACTAATATAGTTTCAGATAGCCAAATTCTGATAAGTTGTATTATATATAAATTATTCTTACTTGATTTTATTAGATAACTTTATACTTCGAAAATCCAGCACAACAAGTGCCGGTGGAGACACTAAAGAGTGATTTTAAACATTCTCAGATATGACTACATTTAGTTAAAATATGTGGGTGAAAGATAGGCACGTAAGAAATATTCTTAAACAGAGAAATTTTCATAAAAAAGCAAAGATTATTTTAAAATATGAGAGTATTTTTGAATGCATCATCATATTTGCAATGAACAATAAACTTTTACAGGAAAAATGGAATGTGGGCAGGAAGAGGCAGAAAACCTCGTATGGAACAAAGTCAAAAAGATTAAGCTTGGTAAGCCAACAAACACACTAGCTCCCAATACTGTATTGCATTTGTTCAGTCTGAAAATTGAGTCAATCCTTAATTCAATTCTATAGAATTCAAAGCAAGGAAATATTTACAGATTCAGCGTGGTTGCCACGCAATTACATGTGAATTATTTCAATCTCAGTGATTCAAATAATTTATCATAATGGAGTTTTCTCTCATAGATAAAAACTGAGGTAAGCCAAGAGGCAAAAGAGAAAGCACATAATGGGACTGGGAATACCAAAGAAAGGAGGGCAGCTGCATTACAGAAAAAAGCTGCAGCAGCAAAGAGGAAGGCTGCAGCTGCACAGAGAAGAGCGGCTAAAGCCATGGAAAAAGCCACTGCAACTAAGATGAGGAATGAAGCTGCAGATGGCCATGGAACTGAAAATTGCCGCACTCTCCGCTCTACTTTGGGTGTGCAATAGACCGTTTGTGTTTGGAAAGGATGAAGAAGTGAGAAAAGATGAGAAGTTTACGGTGTGTGAGCAGTGTGTGCTCTGTTTTGGTTGTAAATAAAACATTTTTGGAGGTTCTATACCTGGGCTAAAAAGCTCATTTCAAATGTTTACCTCATTCTCAATAGCGACTTTACCGTATTAGCTTAAGATTTTCAATTTTCTTTCCTTGGTGGAGGAAGAAACATTTGTACCTATGAATGGAATAAATTTTTCAATAGGTGTTTGTGGTTTTTGTAACTACATGGTGAACCTTCCAATTTTTTATATTATTCCGGGGGGCATTGCGAAGGCAAGAATCCGGAATGAGGATTTTTAATGCAATTGGAGCAAAGACTGGCTCTTCTCCTATGAATACAATCAACAATGATACTGTTTTCCTATTAAAAAAATTGAGAGGAAAATGGTGTGATCCTGCATTGCTCTTTGTGCGCATCATTTGAGGAAGAATGGTAAGTGAAGATGTCGCTGATGTAGCCCGTCACCTATTTACTACATCTGCTACCACTAGACCTTCCAACCCATTATTTTACAGCACCCTAGAGGGTTCGCGGCTCATGGTCGGTGAGGTGGTTCTGAGGTATAGAGCCAACTTGAACATTTTCCTTTATTTATTCATGCATAGAATTGTCAAATAACCACTTCCCTTAAACCTTCTCCACCAAAAATTACTCTTTCACCTCCACGTAATCCTCCGTAAATACTTAAATAAATGTTGTTTAATAATTTAGTCTCAGGACTGATGCGGTGGAACTTATTCATAACGTTACTCCAAATATGTTGGCTTGACAATGATGCAAAAGATCGAATCTGGTCGGATTAAATATTTAACTGTGGAAAATTGCATTGAGTTGCACCTTGAGGGGGAGCATCAGCATACGGTTGTAGAACACTGCCCTAAGGAAAAATATCCGGAGGATTATATTATTAATGTATAAAGGAACACTATTTAGCATTCCACATTAACTTGACAGCATGGTCTCTAATAGAGATACCTTTCCATTATGTAAATTTCTACAAGGCGGGGGGAAATTTTGCCAAGATCAGTAGGGAGCTAATGCAGTGTTAAGCAATATGAAAAAATATTTAATATTGCAGCAAGAGATGATTCACCTGACATGACCATGGTGCATTGAAATTATTTATAGAAAAAGTTCTTTAAAAAGTTCCCACAAAACCCCCGAGGAAGATAGCTTATCTGATTTTATATAATCTATTCAAGTTGTTGTCGGCAAACGGTTCACAGTACTTCAGATATACATATAGTTACGGGGACATTTTCATTCAAATTTATTTTTGTTGCAGAAACATTTTATTTGTATTTCATTCAGTTTTAACTAATATTGAGTTTGGTTCATTTATGTATGCATGTATCTTTTGAATCATAAATTTAGGATTTGTTCAGGGCAATAAGCGTTGGCCTCTAAAACTTTTATATTTTTAGAAATAGATTTTTAATATGCATGTGAAATTTGGGTAAAACTTTTTATTTTTTTATGAAAGATTTAAGACGTTATTATGACCAAACAAGAGCATATCAATTTTTAATTTGATCAGTATTTATTTGCGTGCTGAAAATCTGTCACCTCACTCATTCCTACAAATTTTGCTACCTAAGAAATGGGTTTGAGGACGATTCTAAGAATTAGTTCGATCCTTAGGGTTTTGATGGTGCTTCAAGAGATAAGATAAACTTTCAAAATATGGCAATATTGCATGATAAATAAAAATTAAAATGTTCAAAGATAGTATTTATGTCATATTAACTCTATTAAAGAAATCAGAAATTCAAAACTAGACATAGATTCTAAATGAATTCGGAATGCCGCTCTCAGAGACCAGGTTTGAAAATAAGAGCCTAAATATTAAATTTTCCACGGAAAACAAGACAAAACTGATTTCATAATTCTTAATCATCTTCTAAATCAAACGAAGCAAGAAGGATAACATCCATTTGCACCATCCATAAATGGTGTCAGTTTCAAACCATTCTTCTGCATAATAATATTATTCAAAATGATCTGCTACCATTCGGAGATCATTTAGTCGCCACCCTCTGGCAATGGGAACTACAGTGTATATAGGTTCCATGTTATCGTAAAAAGATTTTCGTCCTTTTTTCTTCAAAGCGAAAAAGAAAAAAGTTCCAGTGTCATGCATCATGTAAGGAATACTGAACAAAAACTCTCCATAGACCCAAACCTGACATTTTTCGATTGCCGAAAAAATGACACTGCTGGAGCATCTAGTGGCTAAGGTAAGCGAAAATGAAAGTACGATCCTCGATTCTCGCCAAGGATTTATTTTAGTGGAAGGCTTCATGGCGAAATAGAATGAGCAAGTAGTGATCTGAGGGAAGGGGTGAGATAGACAGGGTAGGAAGAGGTCTCGTGGTAAGAAAGACAGGGCGAGGAGGACCCTGAGGGAAGGGGTCTAAAAGCGAGATACCCAGCGCTAGGAGGAGGGCTCATAGGGAAGGGGTCTTATGCCAAGATAGACAGTGTGAGGAAGAGGGCACTGAAAGGAAGGGGCTCATGGCAAAATAGACAGGGCGAGAATGAGAGCTCCAAGGAAAAGGATCACATGGCGAGATAGAAAGGGGAACGAGGAGGGCTCTGAAGAGAAGGGCATAATGGCAAGATAGACATTGTGAGGAAGAGGTCTGAGGAATGGGGTATAATGTCGACATAAACATGGCGAGGAGGAGTACACTGAGGGAAGATGTCACGTGGCGAAGTAACCAGTGCGAGAAGGAGAGCTCGGAGGGAAGGCAAGGGGTAACCAGTGCAGGGTTTCATGGCGAGATAGAAAGGTTTAGGAGGTCTCAGAGGGAAGAGGTCTAATGGTGCGATATTCAGGGCAAGGAGGAGGGCTCTAAGCAAATAAGTTTCAAGGCAAGAAAGACAGGGCAAGGTGGAGTGCTCTGAAGGATAGGGTCACAGACCAAGATAGACAGGTCAAGGAGTAGGGGAGGGATGTGGTCTCTTGACGAGATAGGGCGAGGAGTAGGGCTCTAAGGGATGTTGGCGAGATAGGCAGGGAAAATGCTCTTAGGGACGTACTGATAATAATGGCCCTTAATTCTGGGCTACAATTAGCTCGTAAATATAACACAGCACACACAACCATGCCCTGGGAGGTGAAAAATTCTAGGCCGCCCCCTTACCCCGCTGGCCGCCACCAAGGCCTCATCTGCTCGACTAGGTCCTCATCTGCTATGTGAGATTTCATCTTTCACATTTAGACCCTGTCTATCTCGCGATTTAGTCTCATCACGAGATAGACAGGGTGAGAAGGGCTCTGAGGGATGTGGTCTCATGACAAGAAAGACAGGGTGAGGTGGAGTGCTCTGAGGGATAAGGTCACAGAGCGAGATTGACAGGGCGAGAAGGAGACCGCTGAGGGAATGGATCTAATTGCGAGATAGACTTTGCGATGAGGAGGGCTCAGAGGGGTTTGGTCCTAAGCCGAGACAGAGATTTTGTCCTGGGGCGGTTGGTCTCCCTATGGCCAATAAAAAGGTTTGTCATGAACAAATTATGAAACAGTGCAAGGAGATACATCTGAAAACTTGCTACCCACAAAGGAAAGAGGTTGGCATTTTGCAGATGTCAGCTCAGGAAAATATAATAGCATTTATCTGAGAAAATACAAGTAATGCTCAATGCCTTTCCCTTGCAGCTGCTTAAAAACAACAATAGAAAAAGAGGAGGAAGATAGACATTAGGAGAGGATCTTGCTCTCACATTGCACAAGAAGATCATCAAAGTTTAAAATTACTTAGTAATATTCTGCTTAATTCCCTGAGGACCACTTTCCCACATAGCAGAGAATGTCTCTCACAAGTCTCAAATGTTGCATTTGTCTCAGAGAGATCACTATGACACATTTTTTATTTAACCTCAGACTTCTGTAATCACACTAATTCATCAATCCTGAGTGCTAACTTAGTAACTTGTACTACTAGGCAAATAAATATTATTATTATTAATGCTTACTACTATAATTACTTTTTATATGAAGAGGAGGATGATTTGTTAGATACGAAAAAAATGGCCTACAGTGATGTCTCTGAGACTCCTCTGAAATGTTTAATGCTAAATATAATAAATAATAATAAAAACTAAAAATACCCAGATCAACCACATTAATCTTCACATACATATACGTACATAGTTCTGACAAAAGACTAGTCAAAAGCTATAACGATTACACTTCATACCCGATACAAATGGTACGCAGTAGGAACTATTTTTTGTCCATGGCAAGGACACTTACTGAAGAGCTGTCGTTTGAGGGGACCTCCTGTGCTCTAACCTAAATTTGCTCCTCCCTTTCAGTCACCTTTCATTTTTTCATCCAAATTTAGTCTATCATATTCATTTTATTACTCATTGACTTCAATGTTATCTAGACTGATTTATATCTCATCTTGAACACTGTCCAAACTTAGTTGTTTCATGTCGAAGGTGAGATTTGCCCACTGGTCAGTAACATTGCAGATTCAAGTCTTACCATCCAATTAAGGAAAATTCTCTTGATGTGTCCAAGGTGAATGAATTTCTTAATATGCATGCATACCATTTATCCCGTAGGGTCACATGATGATTTCCATACCATTGTTATTTTTAAACGGTCATTATTGTACCAAGATTGCTGCCATGATATTTTTGTTGAGACACCATCCTTAAGTCATGTATTTTATTGTGGAAAATAATGTTGTTCAGTGGAATACATAGGGGAGAGAGACCTCTCACAGACATTAAATGTGATGACTGAGACCATGACTAGAGTGGACATATAGATTTCTCAGAGACATCTCAGAGTAGTCTCCGAGAGATTCAATGAGATATTTGTGGCATCTCAGAGATGTGTCTGCTACGTGGATTGTTGCCTAGTTAACAGGTTTAATGAGCACGCGAACCCAGAATTTAAATAAGAACCAACTCGTGAACTTTTTGAACGTCCTATGGAAGACCTGCTGAGCAAACCATCATCCAATTGCCTCATAATCCAGGTCAGCATCAATAAGCAGCCATCATTTACACCTATATGTACATATATAGGTCATAAACTAATGAAGAAAATTCTCTCCTTTAGTCTATGGTATAGGTAATGAAGAAACTAGAAATCTCACTTTTTCAAAAATGTATATGTATTAACAACTGGCACCCCCATCTTTGGTGGACTGGTTATACACAAATACCCATAGAAGCCGCTCATTTTTAATAATTGCATGGGAAAATGGAAAAAAATTGGCTTCCCAAAGGATCTTCTTAACTACAGGTAAGTCTAAAAGGTTTGAAAGAAACCCCTTTGTCAGGAGATTATACACCATAAACAAGAGGTGGCACTAAAAATGTATTAACAAAGTAAGTATTCATCTCAAATTAAACTCTTGAGGAAAATACTAATTAAACAAACACTGAAGGTTAGTAAACTAACCATATAACTGTTCCGAATACAGAAGTAATAAAAGAGATACGACTTGATGATATAAAGTATAGATAAAAAGTTGGTAATCAACATGCATCAAAAACTCCACAAGCCTCTTTAAGAATCTTTTGTCTCTCCAAATGACCATGTCCACTCATCCAAGGGCACATAAACAGCATTTCAAAATTTTCATCTTTAACCCACCTTGCAAAATTTGTAGCTAACCAAGGAATAAATTACCATTCATGAAACATCAGTCAACAAACACTATTGTCCTTGCTCTATAAAAGTCACTGCCAGGAATGAACTTATCTTCCTTTGCCAATTAAAACACTGAAAGGATATAGACTGTAAGTTCCTTTGTTCCAAAAGTAGAGACCCTTAGATGCACAGTAAAACCCTGAAAATGCATTGCCAAATAAGATCCTCTATTGCTTCCTCAAAAGATGGAAAAAGAATCTCTTCAGTTATCTTAACACACTCAAAAATATTTGTGACAATTTAAGTGGGTACGAGCCAACATTGTAATAGAAAGTAAAAATAACAGCATCCCACACAGTTTTATAAAAAGACAAGGAACCAAGCAATATTTTCACAGA
This sequence comes from Pyrrhosoma nymphula, assembly GCA_963573305.1. Classification (NCBI taxonomy): domain Eukaryota; kingdom Metazoa; phylum Arthropoda; class Insecta; order Odonata; family Coenagrionidae; genus Pyrrhosoma; species Pyrrhosoma nymphula. The sequence goes on from OY754338.1 coordinate 87,532,310, forward strand.
TAACTGTCATTTACAAGTCCTTGAAAAAAGTAACAGAGTTTTTGAAGGACCTAAAAGGACAAGCACAAAGTAATCTGTTGAAATTTTTGTTGGCTGTACAGCTATTTCATCATTATGGAGAGTTACCACTAAGTGAAACCTTCATCAGGGTAATGTATTGCAATAAAAGTTTGCGGGCTGATTTAGTAACACTAGTGCTGGAATCTAAACTTTGATTCCATAATGTGGAGGTTTTCAATTCATAGAGGCTAGGAAGGCAAAGGCTTTACCGTGTGCATCAAAGCCATCGATATTATGAGCACCATTACCATGTGACAACTCTCCAATGGATGGAGTCCAGTTGTAATTGGTCTATGTGAAAATAAGTCACCTCCCACGGTAAGAGAAGTCACACGTCGAACAACCACCTCGCTCCCCCACTCCCCTTCCCCCACCCCGCCCCTCCACCCCCACCCCCAGACTCGTCTCCCTCCGTCCTCAGCTGCGTCTCCTCCCCCTCCTCCTCATCATCCTCCCACTCCACCACCAAGTCCGCCTCCTCTTCGACGTCATCTTCGTCATCATAGAGGGCAAACTCCCCATCAGACGAGTACTCATCGGTGTAGTCATTGTTGTTGATGTCATCCAACCCAAACATGAATACTCCCTCCGCTCCCACGGCTACCTCCTCCCCCTCTTCCAGACCAGAATCTTCGAGAACAGAGTCTTCACGCAGGGGCAGTTTACTCTCGTCCTCCTCACACCCGTGTCCGCCCGCCTCCATTGTCGTTTCCACTACCACTTCTTAGACACGTCCACGTAGTCACCGTCAGCAATGTTGTAGCCCTGGATGGGAGGGGTGCGTACTGGGCCAGTTGCCTCAAATGGCACAAGGCTTTGGTCGATCTGTATTGGGGAGGACGATGGAAAATTTTAGGTTTCAGGATTATCACCAAAGATTAATAGCAGGGAAAGCCCCATGAGGAAGACTGAGGAACAAATACATTTCATTTATTATTAATTCTAAAAGGATAATACAACATGAAGACTAATTGGAAGAAAAATGAAAATCACAGAGCTAGAACACATGGAATCCTTAACTTACATTGGAAGCTTCATGACATGGGATGTAAGAAGTTTAATGAATATCAAGTAAAAAATAACTCAACCTAAGAAAGCATTCATAGTGAAAAAACAACAGTTGCATTCAAGGAAAATGAGATTTCTAATAAGGAAGCAGAATTTGAGCAGAGAGTCACACTAAGTAACTCAGACACATGAACAGTTGGAGAGCTGGAACAGAAGAGAATGGAGGCTTTTGACACTTAGTGCTGAAAGCTAATAAAGAAGATCAAATGGATGGATAAGATAAGAAATGAGGAAGTGTTCCTACTGAAGAATAGAAGATGATTAAACCATGTGGAGTACCAACAGGAGGACAAGGTCCAAATTGATAGGCCACATTTTGGGAGACATCTATATAAGAAAAGCCTTTGTAAATCACTCACTGACACAAGATCGCTGTTAAATGGAGCCACAGTCACAAATTTTAAAATGCCGTTACTAGATGGATGCTGTTATTTAACTGCTTGCCAGAAATTTCATTAAAGTGAGAATCATTCCTGATTGGGCTCCGACAAAGACAACGCTCCCTTTCATCTTGCGACAACGACCATTTCCAGTGATTCCGGCATATATGATTACAATCAACAAGTCACAGGGTCAGTCATTTCCCCACATTGGACTTAAACTCCAAACAGCAGTATTCTCACACGGACAACTGTGCATTAATCTCTCTGCTCAAGAACTTCCTACCACGTGAAAGTGTTTATCGAGCCCAGCCCTCAGAAAGGACCACTGCTAAACGATAATCATCAATTTACACACAATGTGAGAAATATATAAATGGAAAGAATGTAATTTTTTTAGAGTAGGAAATAAACTCATGATATCAAGTGTCATTTAATTTCAATATCTTTCTTGAATAAGTGGGCGCCATGGACACCTTTTAAAACCTTTATTTGTGTGAACCTTGGCAATGATGCTCAGATGTTGAAACCATGAACTGTTGTTTTAATAAAAAAAAATTGTGAGGAATAAACTGAGTATTGTTATTTTCAACAAATAAAATTTCCACAAAGTGACGCCTGAAGGAATCTCTTCAATTTTAAAACCTAGTTGAGTATGAAAGGCATATACATAGAGCTAGGAGATTTATGCAACCGCATAATTTCTCAGAAACATACAAAATGCACCAAAAATTATATTTATGACATGTGTGACCAAACTCGGAACTAAATTCAATCGCATAAAAATGCATATTCACGAGGTATTTGTAGTATACCCAAATTCTCCCGCATAATGACCCGAAATGTGATGGTGTGAGCTATTTTTGTCACACTTTGATGTTAAGAAAGGCATTTTGGGCCCCAGTAAATTTTCTGTGCGAGTTTCGAGGCCTGAAGAACATTAAGTGTCATGCTGCATGCAGATAGGATATAGGAGTATTTCCTACGCACTTCTACGCTTTACTCCAAGCACGTCTGTCCACTGAAGATCTAGGTGGCTACACTCGGCAAGGAGTGGGGGAGTAAGGGGAGGGAGGACCAAATAAAGGTGGCTGGACTCTCTCTCGTTTGTTTTCTTAGAATGCGCCTGCTCGGCTGCCCTTTGCAACCCGCCGAAAACCGATTTGAATGTTTTGCTTGGCTTGTACAGTGCTACGTTGTTGCTAGACTGCAATTCCCTTTGTTTATATCCTTGGACTTCATGTTGCAACATGTCCAGGAGAGCCAAAACAACTATTTCCTCGTGAGCCTTCGGGTTTTCTGGAGAAGACATTTACGTTTTCGACAAATCGAAGCAGATTATGATGTGTAGATTTTGCAACATTAGAATGGCGTGGGACAGGAAAAATACTGTTGACAACCATTGCGCGTCGGCAACTCACAAGTCAGCTAAGATTGCTGTCGAATCGCTATCTCAGAAAAAACGGCAGGTATGACAAGGGAAGAATCCCTTGAAAATGCGAAGCGCATCAAAACCAAAAAGCAGGAGTTTATTAAAAATTCAGCTGTTGCCTTCGCTCTTTAACACATTCAGCACGGACCACATCTATTGACGTGGTCTTGTCTATGCCGAACGGCGGAACCACGCCAATAGACGTGGTCCTTTAACTTTAGGCCATTAAAAATATGGGTTCTGTTTCTAGTGTCTCCCTTAAATTCGCGACCCGCATTGAATGTGTCAAAAAGAAATATTGTAAAAACAGCAGTCTAGTCTTCTAATGTGATGCTGTAATGATTGATGCTTTTGTTTCAATATGCTATTCTAAACACACTAGTTATGCGATATATGATGTTTTGAATGTGTGGTATACACATAGATCATTAACTAGAAGTAGTTATTTTTATCTCATTTTACGCAAAGATATCTCTGTCATGTTGTGTTACAATGTAATTATTTTAATTTGCCATTCAACAGACAATATTTTACTGATATTTTACTATTTTCTGTCAATATCATTTTACTTCCTTTTTATCGGTCCTGTTAGTATATGTTTATGCTTTTTTCAATATCATGAAGTGCTTTGATGAAGATTTGGCAAAGATGGCAAATGGCCATTTAGGGAAACGAATATCGGCCAGTACAAGCTGCATATTGTGCATACGTGAGCGCCAGAAAATAAATTTCTTTGGCATAATTTCGCATAATTAGTTTTGGAAATTTTCCCGCATAAAAGATGCATAATGGCCATTTCTTGGCCACATACGTGCGTACGTGAGCGCCAGAAAATAAATTTCTTTGGCATAATTTCGCATAATTAGTTTTGGAAATTTTCCCGCATAAAAGATGCATAATGGCCATTTCTTGGCCACATAAAAGGCTCAAAATTAGATCAAATTTTGGTGCATAATTTTATGTTCGAAAATGCATATCCCCTAGCTCTACATATACGCAACCCGTAGAAGAAAGAAGGGCCTTTTGTGTGTTCCACCTGATAGCCTAAAGATGGCCTTAAGATGCTAATGGCCAAGTGCCCTGCAATATACATTTTTAGATTCCATAACATTAATTATTTTTGCATTTTGTATATTTACTAAGTTCGCTACTTAGGAAGCACAGATTTATGAAAAGGCTTTCATAATTTGGGGACTGCCTATATATGAAAGTAGGTACAGTAGACCCCCACTTCACGATGGATTCACTTTACGATCTACATTCTAGTAATTTTTAAGGGCACTGATTTTGCATGCACCCTCTAAAAATTCCCATTTTGAAAATCTTTTAGACACCATAATTTGTCATTCAACATTTAAAGCCTGATTTGTAAATGGACAGCATCTTTCATCACAGCAATGTTGCAATTATTTACGCAAACGCCAATCAGCTCCAACAACACAATGCAAGATTCCTTACGTTGTCAGGATCACACCAATGATAATTCAGATTAAGGCTTTCATTAGTCATTATAGAGACATCAATTTGTACACCAGCAGGAGTGGAGTGAAACAGGGGTGCTAGGGTGGGATGGTATGCGGCTCGGAAATGGTGATTTTGAGTAGAGTAAATGGCATTTTTGTGACGAGGGAAAGGTGAAAATGTGAATTTGAAGTAAATGAGGTCATGGATATAGCAATATTCCAGTGATTGGAGATATTGAAAAAAGTGAATTTTAATGTGAAATGAGAAACTGTGAAGCACGACATACATAAGAAAAACGGTAATGTAAGTTGTTGCGTACTAAGTGATGTTAGTGGAAAGTATAGTTAGGGATGTGGCATTTCAAAGGAAAAAGGAGATAATGGTATATCATAGTGTAATGGATGATATCATGCAATAGTTTAAGAAAATAAATCCCTGGAGTTGGTTAGTGATTGTGGAGGCATAGAAGTACAGTAGTGGATTAGGATGGCATTATTTTAAGGAACAAAATCCCAGGAGTTGATTGGGGATAAGGGGAGCATACTACATAGCTGAAGCATACTTCTTTAGGAATGAAATCCTTCGAGGTGATTGGTGACTTAGGGGGAGGGGAGGCATAGCTGTAGCGTATTTTTTAAGGAATGAAATCCCTCGAGTTGATTGGTGATTGGGGGGAGGGGCGCATAGCTGTGGCAAAATCCCTTGAGTTGATTGGTAATTGGGGGGTGGGGGGGGGTTGTATATGGCGAAGCAGCGAGAGGCTAAATCTTGTGTTTAAGTAATAAGAATTACGTGAGAAATGAAGTGGAAATAACAAAGCATAATTGTGCAACATGTGCATTTAAATGAGGTGAATTTGGTGAGGATCCATGAACGTTAAGTGACAGAGATGGCGATTTTGCCAGATGAGATGCATATTTACTATTATTCTAAAGACATGAAGAAAAATCACAGTTAGCTAACAAGAGAATGTGGTGGACAGTTCCAGTGAACATATCTTCATACTCCTAACTACTGATGATGCAAATATCACAAGCCGGTACTAAATATCCAGGAGTTAAATGAGGGTCTGTAGGTAGTCATTCCGACACTCATCCCCTTGTTCATCAGAATTCTTATTTGTTCCACATTGGAAATTGGAGTCGCTTTCATGAGACAGAATGGGGTTGGTCATGCATAAACAAGCTTGGACGAGCCTAACAGCCAATTTAAATATCTTGACCAACTACCATTGTAGATAGCTTCCTTTACAATAGAATTACAAGTGCAGTCATGCAAAAATTATTAAGATGTTTTCCTAACTAGTAAAAAAGTAAATTTGAAACTGGCAACAATAAAAGACGAGCAAAATCCAACTTAAAGCAAGGTTAATAAAGAAATTGGCGAGCGATGCAAAAGCACAACTTACGTTAAGCATACATAAAATATTGAATAATTATTTCAGCTATATATATGTCAATGACAATTCACATCAAACTACGCACCTTAATTGCTTCCAGATAAAGGCTTTCTGATACACTTCTCAGTTCGTCCAATGCCTTTTGCTGTGAAAAGACGACACGATCGATCATCTGAATGTCGGCAAGTTTCTGATCGCGTTTGTATTTAGCCCACTCTTTAAAAAGTAATGCCCTTCTTTCCTCCTCTTCTGGAGATATTGATGGCAAATTCCGGGTGCGTAACCTAATAATAATGATGGAATATAAGTAAACACATGCCTTCTGTGTCCTAAAAACCATGAAACGGACCAGGGAAATTACACTTACTGTCTTTCGTCAATGAGTTTCAAAGGAATGTCCACCTCTTCGATGGGCTTTAACTGCCTAGCATTTCTCTCCAACCTCCGAATTTGTTTTTCCAATCTTTTCTTTTTTCGCTCTTCCCGCTGTTTTAAAATTTGCGGGTCAAGTCTTTTTTTCTTCTTTAAAGGCTCAGCGCTGAAAACAAAATACAAAGTTAATAAATGGGCAAGAAGCAGAGGTACATGTGAAAATCCAATATCCAAATAATGCATTCTTGAGACTTACTAGAGACATGCAGTTGATCGGAGGAGGAGTGGATTTGTATTAAGTGATATATTCCGGATGGAGGTAACGCTAAAAGACAGAGAAGACGACAAAACTGGCACCCTGAAAGATCAAATGCAACATTAGGTACGTGTCTGCACACACTATTTACCTTGGGCAGAAACGAAAACAACGCACCTTGATAATGCAGCTGACAATAACCCGAGGCCTGTCATCATTCATAAAAGATGCTGAAGAGACAGGCTTCCTATTTCCAAGATATTATCTACTGTTCCAGCAATTCAACCTGCCTCATTCGCGTATCCATATCCGCCGATATCCATACTTCATTTGTTCCCTTATAAATTTGGTTCGAATTGTGCTGACATCTACAGTGTGATGGTGTGATCGGTGTGATCATTCAAGAAATGGGGCGGGAAGCATTGCGGTTGAATATGAGTGCTGTGTGTTATTATTTTGATGATGAATGAGATCAAGAATAGCTTGTTATTGCTTTCTAAAGAAATAAGAAACTTGTGCAATGTAGATATAAGATCTGAACATTTACGTCTTGCGAAATTCAACCAAGTTGGAGAGAATAATGTATTAACATTTGACTTACATGTTCGTAATATTCAAAATCAATGTGATGTTGAGAATTTCGTTTTTGTCGTTGCATAGGTGGAAATATTGTGGCAGGTGTTACGCTCGTTTTGCCATCAGTCATCTGGAGATTTTCCTCGCCAATGTAAACGTGACCACACCTTTAGGATGTCGGGATGGGCATTGAATTACATATCTAACTCTTTATTTTCTTTCAATAGATGGTGACGTGCTGTTGGTGAAGTGTTGCCTGGCTTCGATGGGATACAAGAGAATTGATTTTTATAAACTTCCGTCGAATAAAAACTGTGGAAGTCGAGAACTGTTGATAGCCATAGCATGGCTCATAGCAAAGGAAGACGTTCTGGATGCTTTAATCCGTATGAAAATGTTAGATTTTAACAGGCAAATATGTGTTTGCCATACCGGTATTAAGGTAATACCTTAGTACTTTGTTGCAATACTATGCTTTGAAGTTCCTTTGCGTTCTGTTTGATTTGTTATTTTCCTACACTTTTGATTGCATGTTTCTGCTTCAGCTCAAAGAGGAGGATCCTCACAACTGGGATAAAAGTTTCTCATTTGATGATAGCCTCAATTATACCTTACTACTTTGCACGAAGTTAAAAAATAGTGTGAAGAACACATATAATTATGGAGAAGAGTTAATCAAATTGACTGACAAAGTGAGTACGTATGTATTAGTAACTTTATGTTGTGAAGCGATGAAATTAGCAGTACACTTCCGGATTATTTTATCAGCTCATCCTTGTAACATCTAGTTAGATTGATACTGGAATTACCAGTTCTCAATTATATAGATTGCATTGATTTCTATTTTACTTGGCGATTTGGCTAAAACTGCTTACAGGACATTTAGTTGATATACTATATACTGCACTGGATTTCCACACCAAAGGCACTTCCGACGGTAGTACGCTGATACTGACACTAGGTTTCTTTTCACCTTGCTCTTGGCTCTTTAAGTATTACTCACCATTACCACACATTATACCTTACTCTATGCTATTACTTAAATAAATATGTTCAAATGACCACACCCAATCATTACTTTCACTTTAGATTGACTCGAAGCTTATTGTTTTATTTGTGTCTAATAAAGTTAGTATACATTTTTCCAAGGACTGGTTGTACAGTGCCTGGTTATGACATTAGTCATGGCTGGAGCCTTAGTTATAGTGAAGAATCTCCAACCATAACTAAAGACATAATCTAGGCATTGTTCAACCAGCCCAAAGTCTCAAGGCTATTTTACACATGACACTTAATGGCACAGTTTGATGTACAGAAATTTCTTGAACGTAGGCACGGAATCAATCAGGTGCCATTTTCCTGTCTTGTTCATGCACTGGTGGAGCAATTCTAGTAAGTCCCCGCTTTACATGATGCAATTTACACTGAACATCTATCCATACATCAGACTCTGGAGTAAATTACCTGGTGTAAAATGGCCTTCATAGTTGTTTACAAATTTCACTATAAAGATAAGATTGTATGGGGTCATTCCATATGAAATCAACCAATCCATTTTTTTGACCTTCTTTGATTTTCATGAAATTTGGTACGGTGGTTCATACCATAGTAAATTACAAATGTGATTTTTTTTGAATTTTTAGGATGATTGGCTCAGGTGTCAAAATTTGACCTTTCGGAGGCCTTTTCGTGCATGACTTTAGTTTACTGGCAATAAGTCAGCTCCTATCAGAGCCATGAAGTTGGGGTTGTGCTCATGGAAAAGGGAATTAAATTTCCTATTAAAAGGATTGACTTTCAAATACTCATGTTTTTAAATCGCATCACACCTAGATCTAGGTTTGGTGAAAGGTCAAATATACCATCTTCGATTTTTTTAAAAGTTGGTATTATTAAACTAAACACATATGGGTACAAACACACCAAATTTGGAGATGGTTAAAAATTTTGTTTTCGAGATATGTTGTGATAAGTGAACAAGAATTTTCATCTAGGTGAACAGCAATCTACCTCTTTTTGCCTGCAATTTAAAGAAATAGACCACCAATTAGTTTTGCTTGGTTCATCATCTTGCAGGCGCAAATACAAGTAAGAACTGGTTCCTCTGTAATCTTACCTTGATCTCATTTCATTGTGAGCGATGTAGTAGCCGCTTTGGTGTCCTCTTCTGTGATCTTGTATGTGCGTCCAGACATCCCTCCAAGCTGGGCACTCACTCTTGTCAACACATGGCTTAGAGGGAGCATGAGGTCATCGTCTTTTGGGGGGTATGCGAAGGATGGAGATGGCCCATGGGGATAAAGAAATCAAACTCTTTAAGTTCTTCAGGCATTATCTTCTCTAAAACAAATGCGAGCCATCAATGTCCATCGTATTGCACGGTGACATATTCACCAACCAATAGCTAAAACATCATTCATTCACATCTGGCTCAAAATCATCTTCTGTGTCGATTGTGTCTTCTTCCCCAGGGATCAGCAGGACATCTTTGCTTTCAGCAGACGAAGAGTATCGTTTCACTCGTATCATTGTTGTGGATATCGGTTCAAAGCAGTGGAAACTTCGTGTTCCGGCAATTGGCTGAAGAATTTTAAACCTTTCACTAAGAGATAGATGCGTTGCTTCTCTCTCTTCTACAGACATGAACCGAAATGTTGAGGAGCTCAGATTAGCTTCAGCCCAATCAAACAGGTCCTTAGGGGTTCTGATTTGTCTATTGTATGGCCTCTGCTTATCCCTAGCAGCCAACCTCTTAACACAACCACCTACACCATCACATGGCCCTTTCCCATGCGAGGTGGCGAAAAAGTGCCATGTAGCAGGCACCCCAAAATCAGATTCATGCAAGCACAGGTTAATCAAGTTTTTTTTATTCTTGTACTGTGCAGCACAACTATCAGAAAAATAAATAATTTTCTTTAGTTCTGGCACTTTTTCCCGTAGAAGGGCTATTATCTGCTTCTGAAATGAGTAGACGGCAGCAGTGTCATGTGTGAGGCAGTCAGAGATGAATACAAAGCTTGAATGTTTCAGCTTGCCACCTTCTAAGTTATAACAGACAAACGGATGGAGTGTAGCCGGACTATTATTCCAATGATAGCCCTGCGTGGCATCCTGAAGAACAAAACTGTAATTTTCTGCTAAGTCTCCGCTGATATAACTTCACCAGGCTGAAGTGATCCTTTCGCTTCCTGGAGGAAGGCGGCTTGTCTGGCGATGAAATGATGATCACGTAACACAAGCAGTTTACTGGTAAAGGTGTTGACGAAGTCTTTGGAAGGTTGGTGAACTGTTTCTAAATTGCATTGGTCTGTATTTTGTTATTGCTTATAGACTACTTCATCAATAAACAGATCATCAAAAACTGTCTCCAATTCTACTTTGATATTGTAAATACCTGGGCAATCGGAACACATCCCTAAGGAGCATTCAGGACGAGGTGGATTGCACATGATCATGTTCAGAGCATCACAGTATGCAGCCAATGGAATTCCGTTCATCGTCAATGAAGGCAATTTAGCTCCTTTTGTCATTAATTTTAAATTCTGATGAACCGTACATACACAAATTGCATGGGTACCCGATGCACGGGGAAAAACGCAATGTTTGAGTTGCATTTCAGCAATTTTAGAGAATCCAATTTTAATATCTGAGTTCTTCTTCTTAAAGAGTGCATAGATTTCTTTTAAGTTTGACAACACCAATCGTTTTTGTTCATGTATTTTCTTACCATTTTTTCTGACTGACACATAGTCTTTCTTTCCAGGCACACACCGACTGACATCATCATTTTCGTAGAAAGCAAAGATTATTTTAGCTGTCTCTACAGGCAATGATGGGCCAGGCTTAAGTTTGGGTGGAGTACTAATGCCATTCTCTTCAACAGCCTTCTTAACATTTCTAATCATGTAGTAGAAATTTCAGGAAATTCCTCCCTCACTCTCTTCGAGCTCCATTTTTTTTGGCAGCATGGACAAAATCCATTCCCGTCTCATACAGTCTGGGTGGTTGTACTTCTCTTTCAGCTGGGTCATCATGGCCTGGTAGTCATTTGACACGTTATTGCGCACATTGCTTTCATCAGATGAAGATGTACAATCTAGAATTCCCGATTCTCTAGGAGAAATAATCTTCATTTTTTTCATTATGTTGGTCTTAATATTGTGTTACTTCCTTTTCGGGTAAATCTTTCTCTGTAACGTGTTACAGTGGATGGGAGATTCACCAAGGAAAAACAGCGATTTGTTTAAGGTGTCGGTACATGATGGGAGGAAGTGGTGATGTACGTCTACAGACTGAACATCACTATTTTTGGTTTCACAGGGTGTCGATGCACTCGCACTTACAATTACCTCATGCTCTTTGAGAGCCTTGGACAAAAAAATTCAGCTCTCAAAACACAGTTTCTTCCCTGGTATCAACTGAACCATTGATTTAAACTTACTGACAAAATCAATGTTGATTTCGCGTAAATTTTTCCATTTACATGTTTACAATTTAGGATGTTCATTTTGCAGATCATAACATTTTTTCAAACAAAATTTATACAAATAATTATTTAAATGTCTTGCACACACGTCCTCAATTTTATCACAATTGGAACAAACTGTTAATAAGTAGCACTCTTTCTTGTCAAAGTCAATAAAAGGTTTAAAAGGAACATCCTCAGAGCACTAATCTTTTAAGAAAATTCCAATTGAACACATAGCAAAAAATAACTTTACGCACATTTCAAGAATATAGGCCTAAGAACTTAGCCACCTACTTGCTCTGATGCTAGAAAGCAACTGAAATTATATGATGGCAGCAGGCTCAGCACAGCACAATTCATTGTATGTCCAGACAGGATTGAACAAGTCTCAGCAGTTATATCCGGACAGGATCAAACAACCCCTATGAAAAATTTGTACTCAAATTCTATACAGAATGTGTACAATATACACATTTTATATGCATTTGTAAACAGTTGCATACACATGTATACAATGTACACAATTTCCATACAGGATGTGTACAATGTACACTTTTTATATACAGTTGTATTAAAATGTATATATTGTGTACATTGTATACAAAGTGTACATTGTGCACAAATGTGTAAAGCCAAATTTGTGTTCAATGTACACATTTGTATACAATTTGTACACAATGTATATATGTATTGGAAATCCTGTGTTTCTGTTTTTCCAAATTTTCATTGGGGAAGTCTCAGCGGCTAAGATAGGTAAAGTTAAGCATGATAGGGCAAGGAGCCATATAAAAAATCATGCTACAATAGTGCTTGTTTATCTGTGAAGTAATGAGCATATAAAATTACTTATCTAAAAAACTAACAAAAAAGCCATCTCCAAATTTGGTGTGCTTTTACCTACTTACATACATATATGTAGATTGATAACACAATTGAAGATGGTGTATTTGACCTTTGACCAAACCTAGATCTAGGTCAACTCTGTGATGCGATTTAAAATCATGAGTATTTGAAAGTCAGTCCTTTTAATAGGAAGTTTAATTGCCTTTTCCAACTTTGTGGCTCTGATAGGAGCTGACTTATTGACAGTAAAATAAAGTCATGTGCGAAAAGGCCACCGAAAGGTAAAATTTTGACACCCTCTTAAATCCCTATCTAATCATCCTATAAATATCAAATAAATCATATTTGTTTCTTACTATGGTATGAATGACTGTCAAATTTCACAGTAATCGGAGGTCACCAAAATATATTTCATTTTGGTTGATTTCATATGGAATGACCCTATGATGATAATATAGTCCCAAAAAATCATTAATGTAAGTGGCCAATGAATGCCTTAAATTCTATATTATCCCCACTCATATTGTGTAACACCTTATCAGTTGCTTAATGGTTATAATTTGCATTAATTTATTTTGCAGTGCATATTTTTTAAATTTATCATTGTTTTTTCCAGGGATCATTATCAATTATTAGGTGAATATTTGAGGTAACAGATACTGCTATGAAAATAGGGAACTAAATTTTATGAACAGCTTTCACCTTTAATACATATATTATAATTATCTCCATCAAGGTTCATCAAGCTACGCAAAATGTCAGTGGAGTTCCTCATTTGTCTGTGGATGAGACTAGTGTCCTTCTTTGTGATGAAGTTAAACCTTCCATACACAAGGCAGCTTTGGAGTTAAGAAGCATCTTGAATACCCATTTAAAATGGAATGCATGCAGTAGCATTTTTTGGAAGTGGATGGTAAGATATCACCCCAGAATCTATTTATTTGCCGTTAAATGTGTAAGCCTAGTTGCTGTGACCCAAAAGTATTATTGTTCTCCATATATGGGCAAGTTCCCTTCAGAGGCTTGTTTTGTAATGTTGTTATTGCCTTCCACATTCCAGTTTTCTAGTCATTATAGTTGCTTTGACCATGCCTTCGAGCTTGAGTTTGAGCTGCAGGCCATTTCAGGTCATGTATTCTGCTCTGTTCTGGTACTAATATTGCAGTTTCCACTTCTGGGAAGGGATTTCTTTATAAATTGAACAATGTCAGGCATGACTTTGTGGGACCACTAAATAATTAACTCATTAAAAAACACTTTTTACTTTGTAAATGCCACACACATTAATTACAAAATGTTCTGCTGGTTTTTCCGATAATGGCATCATCAGGTTCATTAATGTCTCTGGAGGCATAGTTGGTGAAACCAGTTGTTTTTTTTATGAAACTGTATGAAATTTACGGAGTAGCAAGTGTGTTTTCACTCTCATGACTCTGGAAAGGAATTAAAATACATAGGTAGAATGAACATTTTCAAAATGCTGTTTAGCCGCTGAAAACTCATGTATAAATTTGTAATTGCTGATTGAAAGTTTACCCTAATTAATCAAAGTTCACTGAGATGATTTCTGGAATAACTTGTGGAGAGATCATCAAATTACAATATCAGTATCTCATCATTGAGCTGGTAACATTATTCTGTAATTAACTCCTGCATGACATATGTACATTGATACTGGAAACTAATGCAGATTAGGGAGCAATGCTGTTTTACGTGTACTTAATGTCCCATTTTTTATGCATCTTGGAGCTCATAAATCAAACGCAATGACTAATTTTATTAAATACTTTTAATAGTTAAGGAACAGTCATTCCTGAACATTTGTTAATCCTCCCCATCCTCGTGTTGTGCTAACATAGAATATTTCATTCTAACCAAATGAACTGAGACGCAGGAGTTCCTTAGTTTATTCAGGTGAAGCTTTGGCCATGTGTTCAGGCTACAAAGCAAATGTACGAGAGATTGAGTGATTCAGTTGATCCCAATGTTACCTGAAGTTCCCCACATCTGATGACACTTGATATTGTCATTGGATGGTGGCCCCCATTATTGTACACAGGCTTTGACTGTGGAATTGGTTTCAGTTGCAACTCACTGTAAAAGAATGGGAACCTGTTTCATGTCATATAAAATTGGCTGAGAATTTATGATAGGGAAACCTTCGTACATTTAATGCTGCTATCAACTAAAACCATTAATATAGTTCTCACACAGTGCGAACAGCACAGTATCAACATCAGTGCCAACACAGGTCAAAACATATAAGGTTTCAACAAAGGTGAAATCAATACAAATGTATTTCCTTTTCACATTAATTTTGCATTTTAACTAAATGCTAAGGTTTAGTAACAGATGTGACCAGATTCAAAGTTGTTTCAAGCAAGGGAGCCGTGGAGCTACACTTGGGGGCCTTTTTAATATTTTCCATGGATCATGATTATGCAAAATCATGGAAACTATGGATCAACCTCAATAAATATGTTCCCATTTGTGTCAATTTCAAGTACTCTGTATCTCAATTGTGAAAAAAATGGTTTCAGGACATTGGGGAATTTTATGTAGTTTTTATCTTAGCACACTCAACACATGTTATGTAGGTACTTCTATCACAAGTAAGTTGAGCATAGAATCGTCGCACTGCTAGTTTACTTTGTTATCCCAATACTACCTCTTTATGTCTGTCAAGGTGCAATTATATGGTTTATAATGACAGTAATGATATTCAAGCTTATTTCTTATTTGAACAATTGAGCTTATGACCACAAAGGTGCAGTGGCATAGCCAGGTTTTGGGTCTTGGGGGCGCCGACTTCTAAATTCACCAGTTTACTAAACTTAACATACTGTTATATACTTTTACTCTATTATTTTGTTTGTAATATACTAACATCTAAACTTGTAGACCTTGTAGAATTGATTCACGTACGCATTTGGGACTTTAGAATGGAAACATTCACAGGCTTAGGGGCACCAGAGCACAGGGGGTGGGGGGGCTAACCCCCCCCCCCTGGCTACGCTACTGCAAAGGTGAGGTGATTTGTAAATCACTATCCTTGGACTATCTGACTGCCAAATTCTGAGACTATTGGATAATCACTTTGTAAGACATTCCATTAACATAGGTTTAACTGAGGAAACTCTTTCAGGTTTTATTTTGTGGAAGTTATCCATCACAGAGAAAATGAAAAATAACTTTGTGAACTTCACTTTATGAATTTATTGAAATGACCTAGGTTTCAACCTCTCCCCCCAATTCTTTGTATTCAACCTTCCCTATCTCAACCCCAACCTCCTGCAGTGGTGAGTGTATCACCAAAATACACGGCACATAACTACCCTCTCCCACCCCTATCCCAACCCCCACCCTCCCAGCCATTCCTTCAGAAAAACCTGCAGCCCGTCCCTAGTGACCTCTTGTACACCTCCCCTCCCCCTTCAATCAATGTTTATTTGTATTGACAACAAAATTTGTAATTTCACCTGAAGATGACACATAGTGTTGAAAGCCCAGTCTTTTTAATAAATTCATGAAGTGGAGTTCACAATTTATATAATCCGTTGTCTCAGGCGTGACTTCGTGGAATTTGCTTAGCATTGTGAAACTAAGTTATTTATCATCTTCGTGATACACTTAGCTTTCATTCAAACCTTTTTCTCTCCCCTTTTCATGGCTGGTGTCCCGGCACCGCTTGCCATATTCCCCAACAGTGGATCGCAGTATGTAGTACATATATAGATGTAAAAAGAAGTTGCATAGATTTTCCTTCCTCATTCTCTCATCATAAGCAGGCATCAATCTAAAGATTGGTTCGCTGCAGCTCTCTACACCTTTTGTTGTTTCAGCTAATGGCCAATTTCCTTCATAATTTCTCATTTTGTTCATTTTGCTTTTTTTAATCTGTGATATTCCTCTGTAATTATTCCAATTTGTTACTCCTTCCATTACATCTTTCTGGAGGCAATTACCACATATTCCAGCGTATAAGATGTGTCATTTTTCCCGTAGAAACCCTAAGTTCAGTGGAATCCCAATCCCTACTTGAATGCCATGTGGAGAGCACTTCAAGTACAGTGCTCAATCCCTCGGATGAGACTTCAAACCGTGGTGCCCTTAGCACCTTTCGTTAAGAGCAGGTCAATGCCGATGCCTGATTTCTCTCCACCGAAAACTATTCCCTCTCCGACCAACCTACCTGTCCTTGATGGTGCAAATGATCTCATCTGTTGGTCGCCTCCCCAAATGGCCAACCAACCAATAAGCATGACGACATTCTGGATCACACATGATGCCGTGACTTGAGTACTGGCTTCCCATCCTGAGGGTCCCGGGTTCAAATTCAGATGGTGGCGAAGATTTTTCAGTGAAAACTTGTTCCCTACTTAGGTGCTATGTGAAGAGTTCTTTGAGAGCAGTGCTTAACCCGTCAGATGGGAAGTAAAACTGTGGTCCTCTTGGTGCCTTTTGTTAAGACTCAGGCAAACACCGACACTGGGTATCTCTCTACCCTTCATCAATTCCCCATAATGTTCCTTCCCTACCAACCTACCCCCCTGTCCTTAATGGTGCAATTGACCTCAGTTGAAGGTTGCCTCCCCAAGTAACCAATCGACCATGTTTGTTTTGGTATACAGTAAAAGATTGCTTCTGTTTCACCTTAAGCAATATGGAAGGGTAGTAGAATAGTCGTGTATTTTTTTCATATTCCTTGACCAAAAATTGACTTACATGCCCATGTATCACATAAAACAAAAAATGTGGTATGTTTCTGAAGTTGTTCCTTAAGTTTTTCTCCCCTTCTTGACAGAATTGCTACAAAGCATCTTTTCTCCACTACTCTTTATTAGACTTAACGATTGGGGATCTTCTCTATCCATTCTGTCTTCATCATTGTTCCTAAGAACCTCATTTCCAATGCTTACAAATACCTTTGCTATGCTGGTGTTATAGTCCAAGCTTCACTTTCACATAAGAGCATGCTCCACATGAGTTTTACTGCAATGATCCTGGGTTCAGCTTGCTTGCAATCAAAGTATTTAAGTTGCATTGAGTGGGCTCAGATAAAAGTTTTCCTCAATGTCATGTAGCCATATTTTTTTTCAACTATGATACAGAGGATTTAAAATTGTTGCACATGGATAATGTGTAATCAGACAGATTGTAACATTATTTTTACATGTTTTCCGAATAACTTGGTTAGTGAAGAAGTCATTTAGGTGAGTTAGTGAAGTCTATTTGGGTTCTCCACCAAGTCACACACTGCATTTCTGCTGATGTTTCAATGTGCAAGTTGTCCATCATCATCAACGAATCATACATCGAAACGTTGGCAGAAATGCAGTGTGTGACCCGATGTAGGACCCGAATAGACTTCACTAATATCATATGCTGGGAAAGCATCAGATCATTCTTCATTTTGGTGTGGTCATTTTGTGAGCTGCCATAGTGCATTCAGGAGAATGATGATGCATATTAACCTCCCAAGCCGTTTCGACGTACATGTGTACAGACTATTTTCTCCTGCAGCAGCATTTTGACATACGGCGTACATCCACTTACCTTCTATATCAATTTAAATACTCAAATATTAAATCCCCGCTAGAGGGGTTAAAAGATGGAGTGGTAGAGGTGGACATTTTGGTTCATTTTGAAGATTTGATTCATGTGATTTGGTTCATGTCAATTACTCGTTCTTTCAAATCATTCATAATGAACTAAATGAACCACAAAGAACCAAATATCTACGAAGAATGATTTGACTACGATGAGTGATTTAACTGTGAAGAATCAAATAACTACGATGAACCATACTAAGGCAATGAACCAAATCCGACCATTGGGAAGTCGCCACTGCCTACTTGGATTTTGCGTGATCAGACACGGCTCAAAATTTTAACCTGGGAGAGAGAGTATTCCGGCACTCCATCCCCGCCTATCAATCCAAGTCGGGCCTGTGTGTGATATGTTATTCTGATTCTCAGATTAATTCAGTTTCATCCTCGAAATATGCGACGACTCTTGTTGAACCTGAAAATGCGTATCCTTGAAACAGCTTTAATAGTGATGCCTGGTATTGTGTTCCAAAATATCATTAATTCTTCACCTATACTTCCTTGACAACTGGATATTCAATTATGATACTATTGATGTACATACTTGCGATGTTTGGGGACTTAATAATTACTACTAGCAGACCTGCTGCCTGCTTTGCAGGCAGTCTCTGTCTGGTGTGCTCTTGAGGTAAACTTTGTGTTTTTCCTTCTTTTTGCACTACTCAAGTGGAAGCAGTGGGAAATGTGGCTAAATGAGTACGTTTCCCAAAAATGAAAAAAACATTCAGAATAATTTTTCTTCCCCAAAACAGCAATTGCATTGTAACCTATTTAAGTGAACCCGGAAGTCCCGAGAAGATAGACTCCGCGGAAAACCAGCCAGGTATCCCTAACGCACTGAAAGTAGACCCGGGAGTCCCGAGAAAGATAGACTCACTCTGAAAAAGTGAACCCATGAGTCCCGAAAAACTTAAAGTCCCCGGAATCTAACGAAATTTAAACTCGCCAAAACCACGGTTTTTTGCATTTTTCTTTGCACCACCAACTGCTAAAAATCCAAAACTACTACCAAATCATACAGACATAGAATCCACATTTAATGCACCAAACCTCATTTCTCTAACTCAAAACTTGAGGGAGAAATAAACATAATGGATACAGAATGACTGACTGGCACGCTACAAAATTAATATATGCACATAGATGCAAAAATGTAAGATGCCCAGGATGGTAAAATGCTCATCCTGCTTGCTTGACGCACATTTTATAATATCGTCCGTATATGATGCGATTGCATATCTATATACTTTTCCATCATTACCAATCTTATTTCACAGTGCTTGGAGCTATTTTAATGCAACTAAAATGATCGGCATGAATATTAAATTATTCGTTAAGTTTTTAGCAGTAAATTCATAATACAGCCACAAGGCTTATTTAGTGTACACAAATCCTTTTCCTTACATAAAATATGCTATGATTGATCATCTTGGAGAAAATTATTCCGGTGTGGTCTTTAGTGAAAGGGATGCTATTATATCAATCCTTGAAAACCTAATGATGAGGAGGATGCCTTGTAATGATAAAATCACCTTAGAATATATAGCACAACCTCAATTCAATGATTAATTCTCTTTGACATTATATTACTGCCTGATCTCCAAGTTGAGTAGGGTATATTTCATCCTACAAAGTACTTACGTCACATTACACGCAATGACAAATTAATTTCACTTCCAAAAAGTTGGAAAGTGTAGTCATTTAACATTTCGGTGTTTGCTTTCCCTGTATAACTGAAGTCTATTGGCTACCATAATTGTTTTTTTATTTTTAAATATTTATCCAGCCAGCATAAGCAGTTTTGAATTACATACATATGTGATTCTCCACCATCTCGATCATTCTGCACAAATCACTTATTACTGTATGAGTGGATAGTGCCGATCAAGTTGCTTTCCATTCAAATGGTTCATAATGAACCAAATCAAGCTGTTCTCAATCACTCATGAATCATGTGATTCCTCACTCACACCACTCTACCAAAGAATCACACCATTCATGACTGATTGAGAACAGCTTGATTTTGTTCATTATGAACCATTTGAACAGAAAATATGATTCAATTCATTTGGTTCATGCTAATGATTAGTTCAAAATGAACGTATCACTCAGGGACACAGCTCTAGTACTAGGCCATTTTGCTCTTACATCAATCTATCTAGAACAGCTGATTAGCACCTTTTTCAACTTGTTCACCTCTTGGTAGCCTATTTACCTCTAAAGTACTCCAATTAGCTATGTTGATCCCTTGTAGTATGGGGATGTAATTATCACACATCTGTCATAATTCAGCTTGCCTTGCATACTCCAGAGTATCAGGGCCCAGTTTTGTTTGGTTAACCTTAACCACAAGGTGTAATAGCCTTTTTGTTAACTTCATGAAAACTGGGAGTTCTCATTTAATATATTGCATCAAGCTCAGTTATTTGATGTATTACTGACAGGAGAACATACTAACTTCAGTTTTCATATCAAGAAAATATTAATAGAGATTAAAAAAGCTGGCCTAATTGTAGGGTGTGGGTGCCCCAGGTCACAAACCACTGTTCTAGAAAATAAAATGTACCCTGATAGTTATGTATAAATTTACAGGGTGTCCGGCCTCCTTGAAAACCTGGAAAACTCCAGGAAATATTTTGTCCTGGAAAACTCAGGGAATTTTTGTATTTTTCAGAAAACTCGAAAATGCATGACAGCTGATTTCCATTAAGGCAAAGAGAGAGGTTTAACGTGCACCTTTGCTTGCATTATGCTCGGCTACCCTAGCCTTGCGCTCCCTGTTCATTTCATACTCTTTTCATAGATGTGCGCCCGCTCGCAGCTTGTGTTTCGTCACCTCACCCCCTTCTCCCTTCGCACAGTCCTGGGGGCCGATTGCATAATAAGGCAAATTCCACTTGGAATAATTCCCATGTAAAATGGCTGCTACAATTGGAATCGTAATTGATGCCGAAATGCGATGTATATCTCCATCAGTGTAAACAGAATTCTGCATGAAAATCTTGATTCTGTTCGAAGAGGCACGCAAATGGAATTCGACGAATGTGTTTAGCGCAATGTCAGACATGGCCCCCGGTGTAGGCTGGCACCTCTTCAGGGGAGGCTTGCGCCACGCTAGTAGCATACCCAGACACCTCAACCAAAAAGGACCGAACGCAGCAAGTGATGGACCGAGAAAGGAGTAGAGCCAAACCCGCCATAGGGAACCCAGACAACCCCGGAAAACCCCAAGCCGCCCACCCCCTGCCCGGCCCGACAAGGAAGAGCCGAAGGCTCCCCTGACCCCATCCATGGGGAGACGCGCTCGGGCGCCGACCCCCACACCCATGCCAGAGGAAGACTGCAACCCCCACTCGTGCTCGACCCGAAGCCACAGGACATTTAATCCCCCGAATGGATGCATCGCCACGATCGCCACCATAAACATCGAATGGTAGCTCAAGAACGGGAAGGAAGGGTAGGCGTGGCCCGGTTTTCACCCAAGGGCAGAGGAAAACCCAAAAAACTTTCACCAGGCTTCCAGTGCTAAGTGTTGCACTAAAAAAAATGATATTTATCTATGTCAAATAACTGGGAGATCACTGGATGGTTTCCTTGTTGTGGCTAAATTTATGAGAAATCTAAACGTCTGTGCATACGCATTTACACGCGCTGCAATTATACAAAAACCATTCGGCCGGTAACCTAAATGGATAATTGGGCATTGTTATGTACTACTACTCTCTATAATTGATAATCCTCTCCCAATAATCTCAACCCTCCTCATTTTAATGTTTGCAGAAATGTTTTTAAAGGAGCGGAAATACATTTTGAGGTCACTGCGTGTTGAAATCATGGTGCTCGGGTTCGAAGTCGACAGGGCCACTGTACAGGGGCAACCCAACCTAATTATAATTCGTGTATTGTCTAACAAATACACGAATATTGTCTAACAAATTTTGTTCTAATTGAAATCTTTTGGGTGTTTGATCCGTACCTATTATAAAGCAATTAATTCACTGTTTCCAAAATGCTCATGCAAAGTACAGTGAAGCCAGGGGAGAAGAGGAAAGGTACCAAAGCCTCAGGAGAAAAAGAATATGAAAGAGGTATTGCAAAATATTCAAAAGCGGCAAACAAAAAAACGTAACTTCTTGAAAAGCTAAGAAATTTGTTGCTGAAGTTGAATCAGAAATGCACTCATTGAAACAAATCACACCAGTTTCTTTTATTTGCAAGTTCTTTACAAAACTAGTCTGAATCTAGTTGCTGCGTTCTGACAAAGCTGATGCAAATGGCAGAAAAATGAAAGAAAATTGTCCTTTCCATTGATAAAAAATAAAATTGATTACAAGAAATGAAAAAGGAGAGACTCCACTTAAACTGGCAAAAGAATATGATCTGGGGTTACAAACAGTTCCGGATATAATTAAGAATAAAACTAAGCTGATGAAGTTCCCTGCAACCTCTGACAGTGGTTTGGGACCCTTAAAGCATGAGACTATGAAACGATCAACCTTTCAAGATTTAGACTCAGCCATGCTGCTAAAAACGGTCTAGTGGTATAACAGTCTTGCCCCATGTGTGCACAGCACGCTAAGGCACAGAGTCTCTATGGATAGAAGGTGATTTTAAAGCTTCTTCTGGGTGGTTGACGAAAATAAAGCAGCAACGTGGAATTCGTGTAATTGCTATTCAGAGAGAGCGATTGAGGAGCAATGTTTCAGCCGCTGATGCTTTTCGTTTGGTCTTCACAAGTAATGGAAGAAGAGTTGGCACCTGCACAGAAGCTCTGACGAGTTTTGAAACTTTGATTACATGTGACAAAATGATTTAGACTAGTGCGACGTAATCTCAGCCAGAAAGAACAGCAATAAAAGAAAACATGAAGAAATCAAGTAAGCAGGAAAAAATAACTTGTAATTTCAGAGATCTAATAAAAGAATGTGCTCTATTCTGATATTCACTTCGATAATGATTTTTACATTTACTTCAAATACGCAAGATATGCTATTGTTTTTTTTATTACCTATATGGTCAAATTAAGCAACATTCACCTTTTTTTCAAGCATTAGAAACTATTTATTAGATTAGAAAATATTTATTGATGAATGTTGAAGATTTCATGATATTCGAAATAAACTGGACAATTAGCATTTCGTTATTCACTTGTTTTCTTGGCATAACTCCTAGTCAATTGTAATGCGAAATATTTTTATCCTACTAATGCCGAATCTATATATTATATCACATATATATTTCAGAGGCTAACAATATAACAATGTTTTGTATTATATAATCACTTTGATGTCATACATTTACTGAAAGTAAGCAAGATATCAGTTTTTTATCATATACATGATCAAGCTAAGTAAATACCCATTATGTTGTGTTTCAAGCATTAGAAGCTATAAATTTATAAATGTTTACGATATTATTATATTTCGAAATAATAGTAATATTTAGTATTTCATTAGTTGTCTAGCAGTAACTGCTGTAGTCTGTTATGTGAAATAGTTTCCATCCTACGAAGTGAAATGTCGATATCACCACATTTTCCATGATTTTCGGTTATCTGTGTTTTTTGATTATCCGTGCCTCGTCGTGCATCCATTAGCATGGATAATCGAGAGTTGACTGTTTCATGAAAATAGATTTTATTTCATCAAGGGCTACAAATGTGGAAAAGGCATTTGTGTGTTCTTGTTAGTCAAAGTGGTATCTTTCGTTTTAGGATACAGTGCTGGAAAATGCTGAGATGGATTCCTCTGCACAGATTGGTGATGATGTTGAGCCAGTGACGGAATTGATCCATGTACTCCTAACTTCTTTTAGTTCAAAAATAAGGAGTGTGGAAGAAGCCAAAAGTCCTGCTTCTTCTGATTTGGGAAACTTCCCTCGATTTATGCTTCAGTCTTCCAGAGACCAGTATAAGCATTCTGACTTGAGTTTCCTGCAAAAGTGTGTTGAATCAAAGTTAGTTTTGCATAAGGAAGCAGCGAAAAAATTGGAAATGGAGCTGTATACAGTTTTAAAAAGTATTGCAGAGACTAAGTTAGGACCAGTATTATTTGTTATTCCTCAGATGTACACTAAATAGTTCTAGCATTAATGTAATCACAAAAATAATAAAACATCTTTTGTGAGGAATAATTAAATTTCCAATCATGTTTAAAAACATTCCTTTTTAATCTCAGCACTATCTGACAATGTTCAAACCAATTGAGATTTCAATTATTAAACAACTTACAATAAATATCACTTCACAATACCTAACATTATCACAGACTATATTCACAAGGGCTTGTTAAGTATTTTTACTTTCTACAGAAACTCCATTTTGAAAGAAGATAAAAAATGATCAATATTGTTAGCGAAACATTTTTACATAAGCTCCAGTTAAAAAAAAATAAACCAGAATCTTTAGTGATAGTAACAGAATCTTCAAGTTTGGCCAGGCCAGGAATCAAATGATTTTACACGAACATCAGAAAGAGAAAACACCAGAGGAGCTCACATTACGAGTACACATTCCACCCTAGTTCTTCTAATTAAAATGTCTCTTGATATTTTCTAAGTCAAACTTTTCCAGCACTTTGTACAAGGCATGATTGAATGTTCCAGTTTAAAAAGTGATGCAAAACTAAGTTCAATCCTTTGCTCTTTAGGCAATACAAAGTTAATCCTACAACAATAAAAAGCATAAAAAACAGCAGCTTCAATTTCACTAAAAGATGAGCACTATGTAGTGTAGGTAAATTTGCAACTGCAGGATTATAAAAATGCTGTAATTTGAATCAAGGAGTCAAGATTTTAAAAATTTCTCTTTGTTGAAAATTTGCGAGCCCTACAGTTATACAAGGCTCTTAAGACGGAAACACAATGCTCTTTTAGTCTTTTCTTGAGCCATTGAGATAGAGAGTTAGTATGTATAGTACACTGGATTCAGGGAGGAGGAAAATTATGTACACAAAAATTAATTACTGTAACCTACCTAATCTAAATGAATCAACCTTCGCTAAAAACAGCAATTTTCGGTGATCTCCCAAAATGATAATGATATGGGACACACTCCATGATAGAATGGACAAGTAGCCTTGGCAAAAAAAAGACCACGAGTTTGAGATACTAATAAAATCATTCAAGTATGTGACAATGGGATGGCAGCACACAATTCAACACCCAATTCATCATATCCACAACATGTCCAGATTGGTTGTTGAGTTGGGAAGCACTCTTTATCCTTCAGCAGAAGTGCGTACAGAAGTAGACCAGTGGGAAAGGGAAAAACAGTTTCCCTCAAATCACCACATCCCCACACCAATACGACTCGCCAAACGATCAAGTAGTCACACTGCATCACATACTCTCTCTCTTCGATTGCTGCCTCGAGCCAGACCATAATCCACTGCACGACCCATTTATGGTGAGGAGGGAAAGGCCCGTTCCTCAACTTCGGCGAGAGGCAAAACAACAGACCACGGGCCACAAAACAAGAGCAGATATTCACACACAAAAACAAGCAGGTGGGTCAATGGAATCCCAGGAATTCGATGAGTCGATCGTTCCAGTGCATGAGCCAGTTGTATAGGGCAGGAGGCTTCGAAGCCTGGGACCCTCCACCTGACCCACTCCCGTCCGCTCCTGGCATGTACTCCTCCCCTCGGATGCAGAAGTATGACCGTATCGGACCACGGCACATGGGACAGCGATCCAGCTTGGCAAAGCATGAAGCACAGACGCACGTGTGCCGGCAAGGTAGCAGGGCCCTTGAGAGGGGGAAATATTGGCACACGACGCACAGCTGCTCAACAACGGCGTGGACCGGTGATGACGGACTAGACCACGATGAGTTGCTGTTCAAGATGGGTTGGGGGGAGACAGAGAGAGATGATTCACTGCCAGGGGGCACAGTCATGGCCTCACACTCAGCAGATGCTTTTGCTGCCTGTTCATCGTCATAAGTAAGGGGATTGCCTGTGGCCAGGTACAGTTGCTGTGAATACAAACAAAAAGAGATAAATACATTAGTAATGACTGTAGATGCAACCTTAGCTGTTCACTTAGTTTCCATAGTTACGCATCCTGCAGTGGCTCTAAATATGAGTGAATACATATTTCCTTCAATGTTCCACTTCATTAATTTTACAGCAGAAAATGCCTTAGCGATAAATATGGATTATGTGGAGGAGCATTTTCCCATTCACATAATTCATATTACATTTATGCTGTGAAAGTGGTTTATCATTAGGGCCCCTTTGACACTTCGAGACAAAAATTTGCAATCATCTCCCCAAATTAAAATTACCACAAATAGCAGGATTTTTAAAGATCAGCTAAAATTATTTTTACAGTACAAATGTTATTACATCCAAGAGAAAATGTTCAATCGTAGTATGGAAACTCTAGTCACTTATAAACATATCTCTGCTCAGTAAACTTGCAATACTCTTATGTTATGCCCTGTACTTTCTTTTACTTGTCCTACGTTACAGCTAAATCAGAATTTAATTAAGTTTTACATTCTATCAACTGTTTCCACAATTTGTTGGAATTCCTGACAGACAAACAAGACAATTTTTGTAGTTTTTTATAGTAGTAGTAGTTTAGTAGATATGGTGGGATCTTATGTTCATAGGGAAGTCCCTTTGTCCCCCCCCTTGCTCACCTTGAGGCATGAGAGTTGACCATTTGCTTGCTTGAGATACTGTGCAAGAATGCTTGTGGGAAGAGTGCAGACAGAGTCCTTGATGTGCACCACATTGATCAAAGCAACCTATAAGCAAAAAATTGAACATGTTTGAAAAATTTTCAAAGCATACCTAGAAAATAAATTGACTTGGGCAAACTGAATTGAATAGCTCACAGTTTCATCAGGGTGTAGGTCCAGTGTGGGTTGGTCATTTCTGACAAGGAAGATGACGAGAGGATAGCATAGTCTGGGAGGTGTTCCGAGATCAAGATCAGATGGACGTGGCAGGAATAGAGTAAACAGCTCATCACCATGCGGTTGCTTGCTGTAAACTCGAGTCAAGGAAGATGGTATATCTCACTTCAGCTATCTCTAAAAGTAACATGACTAGGGAATATAACTCAAATGTCCTGAACGATTTTTTCCTTTTCATTGGAATGAGAGAGCTTACCAGAACAAAGTTACAAATTACCCATGGTAATTTTCATAAAAATTTCTCTTGTCCATACAAATGAGTAGGCATCTACAAAAGGTGAGATAAATTTTTTGTGAAAAGGGGTTATTTTTCTCTAAAAGTGGCATTAATTATCTTATTAAGCAAAGTTATTTTATATATTTCCGGTAAATAACATTTAACAATAATAATGTTTGGAACAAATTTGCTGATAACATTACTTACCATTGTAATAAAAGAGCAGAAGAAAAATATTAGCCAATTAGTGGACAAAAAGATTTTGTACCTAAGTATACATATTTGTTTTCATAGGGTGAGGCTAAAGGTGCATTCTAGGATGAGATATTAGTAGAAAGAACAGATTAAGGTACTTTTCAAACCACTGGAAAATGCACAAATGATATGGTATGCAGTCCCAAGATTGTTAGGGAACTGGGATGAACATGAGACAGATTGGTAAAACAGTAAATAACCTTGAAAACAGGCCTCAACAGTAATGTAGCAGACAATTTTCTAATCTTCGTTAGAAAAAAGTCAAAGTTGCCTAATTACTCTTTTTTCAAGGTCCTCCTGTGGTGAGTAAGAACTTTAATATAAGGTGAAAGTTACCTCTCTGAAACTATGTCAGAGCAAGGTTGCCAGATTATTCCAAAACAATCCACAATCCATCCCTCTTCACTATGGGGCTAAAAATGGTGATTTCATCACTTTTATTCAGGCCTCAATCTTCTAATTCGCCTTTGCACACTCGATTAGTTTTTTTAGAAGCCCTGGCCATTGCAAGGTGTTGAAAAGATTATGTCTAAAAAGATTGCAATCTTAATATATTTTTATTGTGACGCGATATATTTTGTTTCGGTTTCACATCCGAAGATTTAGTAGAAAATGAATGCTGTGTGGTGGAAAATGGCCTAAGTTGACTCAATCTTAAATTTAACTTCTACAATTAGTATGTTGTATAGGTTATTATAAGGATGTAGGTGATAGTAAACCAGTGCATACCCATGTGCATACTTGTGTGGACAAGTGACAGCTCTACAATGCCCGGAGTCATGGGATCAGGGAGGTGAAAATGCTCACGGATGCAACCCGCATCACAATCCCGCAGGTGGGCGTTGCATGTCACGCTCACCTATGTGCTTGCCAGTACATATCTCAATGAAGGCGTCAAAATACACCAAAAGGATTGAAACTTTTGCTCCGGAGCCGCTCTCAAATGGCGTTATTACTATACGGGCAGTTGCTTTGCACATAAAAAATCACATCTTGAATTGGCTGAACTTTGCCCCTGGGGGGCTTTGACCTTTGGCGCTGCGCTACAGCAGGTGTAACTGCGAAGACTGAAAAAAATGAGTTATAAGTTTTACCACCAAATCAATCATATTCAGCGTATGAATTCCAACGTGTCTCGAATTTAGAAAAATACGCGCCGCCCTACTCCACATATCTACGTGTTGTTTCGCCGGATTTGTTTCACATACGTGCTGTCTTGCAGTCTCAGTGGCCCTAAGCCAGTCTCTTTAAATTGATGGCCTATCAACCCTTACCCTTTATTAAAATAATGATGGATAGACCAAAGAAAATTGATCATGTTGAGAAAAAGTCTACTTCCAAAGTTAGAATTCGAATTCAGCGAAGTTAAGAGTTAGTATTCAACGAAATTATAAAATTAGCTTTTAAATACTCTTTGCTTGAGAGGCGGGAAAACGATGCATAAGCTTCGAAGAATTGTGGCGCTTAAGCTACAGTGCGATTATTTCGGAATAATTTAGATACAATTCAACGTGCTAATTCAACCAGGAAGGCATTTAGAGGACCTTGAAAAGGAAGATTTGAAGACCTCGAAAATCACCGTAATTATGAGAAGGAAAAACGAAGGGAGGGCTTTCCCATCAGTCAAGAAGATACAATGCGCATTATGAAGAAAACTGTCGAAGTGTCGAGGAAATTAAAACTCGGTGCTTTCTTGGCAAGCATCGGTTGGCGTAGACGGATGTTGCGCAGAAAAGGCCTTTTTCTTCTTTGCCGAATTTGAGAATTGCATCATCCGGGTAGACTTACGTAATTATTTATTTACGTATTATATACTTTCGTCCCGAATTAGTGACAAGGGAGATGAGAAAACTAGAAACTCCGTGATGGTTGCAGCCACAGCCGAAGGGCGAAAACTGACCCCTTATGTAATTTGAAATCGTCAAACAATAGCTAAGGAAAAGTCATCATCAGGAGTAATCTTTTGCGTGT
Source organism: Pyrrhosoma nymphula (assembly GCA_963573305.1). Taxonomy (NCBI): domain Eukaryota; kingdom Metazoa; phylum Arthropoda; class Insecta; order Odonata; family Coenagrionidae; genus Pyrrhosoma; species Pyrrhosoma nymphula. Next base: position 87,561,609 of record OY754338.1, read on the forward strand.
GGGATAAAGGACGGATGAATGGTGAACCTATGTATGATACACTGGATGTAATGAAGTAAGCGATTGGGGCCACTGCTACGTCAAAGGGACTACTACGTACTTGACGTACGTATGGTAGGGCGCGTACTACTATCGGCGCAAAAAAGGTAGAACGCTGAAGAAGAAAATCGCCCCCGCGGAAATGCAGACTATCATTTTTTTAACAGACGCTTTCAAGGGTCACCTGAAAAAAGCTAAGAATAGAACGGCTAAAATGCTTGTAGGCCCACCAGGAGTTCTTATTGCCGGCGCAATTATATCAAAATTGTAACGTTGAGCAGTCGTGATCAAAAAACATTTCAAAGATAAAGAAACCGTCAGTCACTAGATTAGGGAAGGAGATCAAAACAGCTTGAGACTTATATCACCAAAGTGTATTGTGCATTGAAATTTGAAATTATGTACATCCAACAGCATGGATGATAGCGGAGATGTTTTTTTAAGGATGAAGAGAATGCCGGCAGTGATTCGAGAGCATAAACCCTGGAAAGGGAAGAAACACATCCCCTTGTGTATGGGCTCCATTCACCTCAGGTACTTCTTACTCTCACATACCGATCCATCCTCCTTTCGAGACAAAAGGAGGAATGCCGAGCGCCATGCGCTTTAAATGGCTTGAAGGAGTCGCGTTTCCGCACTGTGGAAATGGACGCAATCATGGTCCGTGAGGCGTATTTCCCAATTATATACGAATATTTGGTATGGTGATTTAGACATCTTAAGTTGGAGATTTATGTAGTGGCGTACGTCACTGCCACCTGACGTTCTTTCATCGAGGATGTAATACGGTGCAAAATGATAAATATATTTATAAATCGTGTTATTTTTAATAAAATCCATAATTCCCGCAAAAAATGAAATTCGCGCTATCGAAAATGCGAAAAATAAAGGTCCCCAATAATGAGGCATTGGGAAATTTATAGTTCTTTTTATAGAGCAGGTTTATTTTGCTATTGCAGAAGTTTTTATTTAGAACGACTCTAATCCCTGCATAGGTTCAAATTCCAATCCGGAAAGGTAAAAAAAGCAGGGAGTAAACTGAGGAATATATGTTGAAGTAAACATACAGGACAATTTTCCTTAAAATAACACTGGCACAAAAAATATGTAACTTTCACTTGATCAGACCAATTTGATGTACGCTCAGGATAATACAACCAGCATCTCAAGGGTTTTTTATCCCCATAGGAAAAGCATTGGATTAGGTGTAGAGGTTTCTTTCTTTCTTAGCTGTTTAAAACTACTTGCACTCTAGACGTAAGATTGAAATGTTCACTATTGGATGGCATAAAGAATGATTTATTTTATTTTTGTAAATGATTTTCCTATACACTTCGTTTTTGCCTAAAAATTAAGCTGATAGCTCAAAATAGTCGTTTCACTATTTCTACAACAGAAATTTAAATTTCTTAGCAACGGTAGCATGGGCTTCAAAAGGGATCTTAAGCCTGAAGCCTGTACGGTTTAAGTTATTTGGCCAATATTAGGATTACAGGGAGGTATTAGATTTTAGCTACGGTATTTTCACCCCAACTTCTCGCCACGTGTGTTTAATGACTCCTACATGGAGTGTACATTCTGCACATCACAAGTGGAAGCATTCTTTGAATCCTATGCCACAAGCTTCACTTTATCTTCTGCCCCAAGAATGTCAATGGGCACCCTCTATGAGTGAATAATGAAATACCGATAAGTCATGCCAACAATAGATCCCTCAACGCATAACGACCTTCTGGAAAAACGTGGTTTTTCTCTGGGGATACCTGGAATATTGCTTGATTTTCATGATGGAAATCCAAAGGCCACCCTGTTATAGAATTAAACCTGCGTTTAAACTCGCAAATTAGGTAGGTATCTAAATCCGAAAATGTAGGGAGGATTCTATCTTGAAGGCTGTCCGAAATCGTTGGGAATCATGAGGGAGCCATGTATGTGGAGTATTTGGCATATTTTTCCGTTCGCCGGACTTAGGACATGGAGTTTATCCTAAATACGACTCCATATTGAAATCCCCATGATTTCGAGAGCTGAAAGTTGATCTAAGGGAAAGCATGGCAGGAAAGTACTTTTTTCACTTTTCTCATTATTATCTCATACATGGTAAATGTTTGATAGATTTACAACATAAATTTAAACTTCGGGAGCAACGAACAGATGGAGACCTTCATGAAGGCAAGGACAGAGAAGAACCTAGGAAAAATTAATTCGTGAAAAATTTATAAGTGATCTCATCTTTAGCCGTTCTTGGACGACGAGAGAACATAGATTTCGAGGGAAAAAAGCGTGCTCCTGGACTACTTGACAAAAAACCTAAAGAAACGAAAACTATCCCACCCCATTTTCAAATTAACACTGCTAAATATTTAATAGGAAACTTTCTGTTCAGTTTCATTCAACAATTTCCAGTTTTTAAGGTAAGGCATCGCAAAGCTAGTTTTTAAACTCCAATAACTAAAGGGGAACAACAAAGGAACTTCAATTTTAATCTTAAATGTGATTCCGACTAAAGAAAGTTTCACCAATAGAATAAACTGATAGATCAAAGGCTTACCGTGATATAGGTACTTCAAAAGACAATCAATCGAATACTTAGCAATTAATAAGAGTTTAAACTACGAAGCCATGCAGGGTGTATGGCATAACAGAAAGCAAAAAAGGATACAGGAATACGGCGCCCTTCTGCTGGTGGTGTCCGTGAAGTAGGAGGCCCTGTTGGACGGCCGAGCGCATGGCGCTCCAGGGGCGCCACAGGAACAAGTGGAGCTCCCGTATCGAGACTCCCCAATACGCCTGGAGCGTGTATGGCACCTGGCTGGACACCGTGCACTGGAGATCTGGAAGACAGCAAAAGAAAACACGTTTGAACATATTCTCAGGCTTGAGTAACCAACGTTTATACTTTTAGGAGTGCAATGCAGTAGCAATACCCATACAGCATGAATGAGTAACATAGACCTAACACGCATTGTAATTGTTAATCTTACTTGTAGTGTTTAATCTTATGTGTACATAAAATCATTAATGACTTAGGAAAAAAAATATTATACCGCATACTAAACCAGAGGAAGTACACCCTTATAAAAAAATATTCACCTATAACTACATAAATACATAAAGTTATGATAAGATTTATTTAATCACTACAGAAATTTCCACTCACAAGTAGTAAAATAATAATGCACATACCCCATTGCAAATCCACGTTCCAATAATTTACTTGGCTTACAAAACCCCAAAAATATTTCTCCACTAACTACTCAACAACTCTCAGCTTGTTATTTTCCCCCTTAAAAGTCAAAGGTCTTGGAAGAGCCCGCCCATGGGTATATCACGCGGGCAGGCCAAAAGGCACACGAATGACGTAATCCCGGAACAGGAAATAAGAGTCCCGCCAGCCTTCACAGCATTTCACGTCCCACGCTTATTTTTTTTCAAACGTTTTCGTTAGTGAAAAATGTTCGCTGAGGCACGGAAAAACCAGCCACGATTTCATCGCTACCTCCCTCTAGAATTTTCGTTTTTAATGACGAAGAAGAAGCATTCCATTTTCGCTTGTGACTGACAATGACGATTTATTTTGGTGCAAAGAACCAAATGAAAGGAAATATACTTCATCTCAATGAAATCAATATGCTGATGACAAAAGTCGTCGTTCATCGGAAAATTTCGCAGTTCTGAGTTAAACGTTGAAGTTGACAATATCGATTTCTTTTAATATTTAACTACGCAACGATTTTACATGCCGAAAAAAGTGGTAGTGTCATTCTTTATTACTGTACCTGTTCATAGCAAGATATGTATATTATGTTTGAAGTATTTTCCGCTGTTATCGGCATGTGAATTTATAGCTCAAAAATATTTAAAACATAGATACTCTTGACTTCAACTAGGTTTTAGTATTGTTACGTTATAGTAGCTATTCACAGGTGAAAGACGATCAAGTTCGTGATCAGCAAATCGAATCATTCAGATGATGCATATTTTCTTTCATTTGGTCGTTCTTCCTTTGATTTACGCCAGGAGAAACTTAGGTGCAAGCAAAATCAAGTGGGTATGAGGTATCTGGGAAGTGAATGCGGTAAGAACATAAGGGATAGGGTCAGGAATGAGTGGGTGATGTATAAATGAGTAATGAATGCTCCAGTGATGGACATGTATAAGAGGAGCGTGCTTTGTTGGTTTGACCATGTCCAGAGAATAGAATAGAATCGAATAACGAATAAAATTTATAATAGAGGATAAATTGGAGAGAGAGAGAGACAGGGTTAGACCAAGAAAGTCATGGGTGAATGAAATGGTGGGAGTATCTTTGACAAAGGAATATTAGGAGTCTTAAGAACATGGGGGCGTGTAAGCTGTTGCAATTAACATTTGAATTTGTCAAGGCGTTTCCACTTTAGGATAGTGCAAAGTTGAGTGCACATAATAAAATTGTTCGTATGTAATGATCGTTTTCATCCTCGTGCCATTTAAGCGGCAACAAAAATACACATGGGACACTTTTTTGGGAACAAAAATTCGAAAAATAATATGTTTTAGATTAAAGGCTTCAGCTTCCCTCAGATAGGAGGCGATATTTGTTGCGATTTTCTCACTTCCTTAACAGTCTCCGGAAGGGCGAGATGAAAAGAGAGATTACTAGATAGGTATATTCGTAAATCCATAAATAGAAAGCAAAGGAGGAAGAATGAATCGATTGTGGGCAAGCCGGAGTCGAAATAGCGAGCGATAAAACACGTTCACGCTTTTCCCATCGAGGTCCACCATCCGTGGCGCTGGCGACAGCTAGAGCGAAAGATTCCCATTTCAGCGAAAACGCACGAGCTCGGAATTTTCGGCGGCGGGCAATTTCATCCGAGACTTCGGATGGATATCGTAATTTTTCCATCGCTTCCGCATATCATCCGCGAGGTCGAATCGAATAGCTCTGTAGACGACGTGAAGCCGGTGATAATCGGTGAACTCTCTCTTCCGATCTTTCTTCCTGGATGCGAAGACCCTGAAAGGCCTTTTTTCCAATTGAGAATTTCGGCTTCGATGACACTTGATGGCAGGTATCTGAACGAAACGATGCGAGCGTTGGAGATACTTCTTTGCATCGCTCACATTTAGAAAACGCGGAAAAAAGCGCAGGAGATCCATCGGAGAAAGTGTTACTCAAGGCATTAGATAAGACCCACCAGATTTGTGAAAATGGTTAGTGAAAGTAGATGGGAGGGGGTCACTGAAGATAATAGAATGGGAGAACCCCCCATACTGTCACGGAGATATCAGACCCGGCTATGACTTTTTTTATCCATTAATGCCAAGTGTGCCGAAATGGGCTCATACCTCTGGAGTCATCTCAGTTCACTTATCCAAAGCCCAATGTGCCGAACTCGGTACGATTAAATATCATACACAAAGAAAAAAATGTGACTTCTAATGCTTTTTTCTGTAACCAGAATTATTTACAGTCGGTTTTACACGTGGAAGTTGCTTCAACGGTCGCTTGCAAATGGCACTTCAGTTTTTAAGCACTGACTTTTAAGAGATAATAAAATGTTAAAAGCTGAAATCAATGCATTAAAAGCTACAAGTACATCCTAATGAAAAAACACACCGAGGAGGGGTCCATTCCAACCCTCGAATGCTCTTGCAAGGCGAAGGACACTATTATCTCACCCCCACCCGCTTCCCCAAAGATGCTGACATTTTTCGAAGATTTTTTCAGAATAACCTTCAGAAGTCTTCAATTAGTACTCTGTACAAATATCTCGGTGCACATATTCGTGAAACCAATTAAAATGACTACTTTATGGTAAATCTTGCATGAAAAAAGCGTCCGCCATTTTGTGGCGTAACAGCACCCAAATATCGATCCCAATCTCTTAAACGTATGCATAGTACAGGAAAAGTACCATTATCACAGATTTTATTATTTTTTATTTAATTAAAATCCTTCCACAACTCCACTATCTGCTTAACTTTTAAGATTTTCGAAGAAAAATCAATACGGGTGTTTTTTTGGAATGTTGGTCATGTTTGAGCCTCCGTATATAATTAATGGGTAGGACCTATGAAGAATCACTTACTTTTTTATAATAAATAATAATTTTTAGAATATGTGCTAAGTTTCAAGTCTTAATCTAAAAAAAAAGCAATTTTGGACTTTTGTCCGACTTTTTTTCGATTTCGGACCACTGTACGCCGTCGCAGCGGCCGTTTTACTGTTTACAAAATTGCAACATTTCCCTACACACACGGTTTTCCTACAGCAGGTTATTGAATTACGTATATATACGTGTTGAATTACTGTGAGTCTCCTGTAACATTGCGAGCGTTGGGGCGACCCAGGCGAGCGAGCTTATATTGCTTCCGCAGCCGCGTATCCGCGGCCATGCATTGTATTTCCGCGGCCGTGTATGTTTCCTTCGGTAAAATTACAAATTGACAATGTCTAATTCTTCAAGAAAGAAGTAGCGCGTCGTGGTAGTTCTGGGTAGTTGAGGATTACTGAAAAGGCATCGAAGGGAAAGTAAATGGCCAATTTACTGGCGGACTCCGGCACAAGTGTCACTAAGGTGCGCGAAAAATACAAACCAAAGCCAAGTTGTTGGACAAAATCGGATGGCGGGAGTGACCTTCAGAAGGGAATAACAATTTGATTAACGTGGTTGTAACCCTTTGATTACAAGAGGGAACAAAAAATGCAAATGTATTTGGTTAAAAAAAACGTAACAGCGCCACTGCGAGCGAGGGCAGGAGGCAATTAGCAACGGCAGCATCATATTCAGGAATATCATATTTGAGGTGGTTTGCGGCCTGACTAAATTGCTTCGAGAGGGAGCTAAGGGGGCCATTCAATAATTAAGTCGAGCGTGAAAGGTGGGGAGGGGAGGAGGGCTCTTCTTACTGTCTCACGAAGGGGGGTATGGGAATCGAAGATGATCTTGCGTAAGACTTTGTTTACACGTGAAATCGTACTTGTATTACCATTTAATAATCATCATCTCGTATTTTTAGAACTGCAAGCATGTACTTACTACGAGCTAGTGTACTCCAGCTACCTCTCGACCAGGGTCTCGGAAGTTCAAAAAAAACGCGAGGTAAAATTTTCCGAACAACATAGCCTCGGATTCCTTGTGATGAGCGTAATACATTGTGATCTCGAATTTTAACACGACTAGGCAAATATCGCTTTACGGATTTACAAAAGGGATACATTGTACGTCTGCTTCACAACTAAATAATTATGATTCACAACTAATTAGATTCACGTCAGCGACGGGTATTAGCTTTAGTTGGTGAAATAAATGGCGGGAATGACTGGCCGAAGAACGCTATGGTAGAAAAATAACGAGAATTTCCTATCCCAGTTTCTCCCTGACTGTTACGAGAATTCCCTGACTTTTCCAGAAATACAAAATTCCCTGACGATTCCGGGTTTTCCCGGTTTTCCCTGACGATCCTGGTCTGATCCTGAGGAGCCTGGTTAACAGCAAATTATCTTGCCGAACAAGGACCTATTTTAAAACATGTAAATATTTATTATTACCCGAAAATATTTTTTGGAGATTACTTAATCGTATGCCTTATGGCTGTCCTTGTCCTAGTTTAGAGTAATAAGAAATATAACAATTCCTATACGCTTCACAGAACCACATACATTTTGAATGTAATTTACACGTATTTATAAAATCCTCAAATACCTTCGGAATACGCACAGCGTGGTGAAGAAACGCAATAATAACCAAATTTAGTCGATTTGCAAAATTGATTCATTATATGGTTTCTGTCATTCATTTTTTTAGGGAACAACCGGAAGTAATGTCTAAGCAGAGCGATGCCCAGCAAGTTGCGATACTCACGGAGACATTGCTACACTCGCCACTTCCATAAAAGCCAACCTCCATGTATAAAACCGCCTTAACGATAGTGAGAAAAATCCTTTTTCACTAATAAAAAGTTTGGTACAGAGGGGTTTAAGACATCCAGGGAATTTGAAATGAATTTTAAGTATAGGAAATATAATAATTTTTATAAATTTTTATTTTTATTTTTGTAATATAATAAGTTAAATATCTACATCTACATACTACCCCGCAAGCCGCCTCAATAGGCGCCTGGCGGGGGGAGTTAGGACACCAGCCGTTTACATATAAAAAGGAAACGCTCTAATGAAATTACGCCTCACATTTATTAAAGTCCCTTATTGTTCGGGGGAAAAACGAATTCCCATACCTATCCGTTCGGCAAAATATCTCTCTCAATTTATCGTTTCGGTCGGACCTGGAATTATAGTGGGGTTCTAATTTGATGTTCTCCGTGTCGCTCTGAAAGATATCTATTCTCAATTGTTCAAGCAATCTAAGCCTAGCGCGCAGCCTCCGAGTCTCTAGCGGCTCCCAGCCTAATTCGTTTAACATCTGTGTAACGCTGTCTGTACGCCCGTAGCAGTTTTTGACGAATCGCGCAGCTTTCCTTTGTATTTTATTAAGTTCCCGGATTAAGTCTTTCTGCACCGGATCCCATATGCTCGCTGCATATTCAAGGTGTGGCCGGACGAGTGCGAAATAGTTTCAAATAGTACTTTTTCATCCGAAAATCTTCCCACAATACGCTTGACGAATCCTAGCTTCTTCAGAGCTCTGCCACAAATATTTCTTTTATGTGTTCCCCACGATAGGTTCGAGGTTATCGTAACTCCCAGATACTTCACTTCATCTGTCGCCTTTATGTTAACACCATCCACTTTAGGAATATAGGATGCTAATATAGGAAATGAACAGACAGGAGGAGTAGAAGGCTAATTCGAAACCTGAACATGCCACAGAGTGACGCTGTGTCTTGGTTTATATTCCATTATGTTTAATGCATAATATGTAAGTAATTTCATTGATTATCCATACCGCCTGTTTTAATTTCTCAATCGCTAATGTGTGATCTTAAATCTGTGTACTATTTCCCTGGTTTTCACAAGTTACGTATTATCTTATTCATTGACTATTTTTGGTATATACATACGTGGTGTTCCTTAATGAAATTAGTATGTATTGTTGTCATCATTGACCCCATTTTTGTGGCATGTAATTATGTTTCAATGTTACAGAGGACTAAGTCCCAGAACAAAAAGGCTTGTTTTCAATTACAATTACAGAGTTTGAGTGAGCCTCTACTAACGCAAGTGGCATGAGGTAAAGGTTCAGCGAAACTTGGAACTCACTTGTGAAAAGCATGGCCCAAAGGAGAGGAAAGCATACATGAGATATGGGATGAATCAGCCGAGCCTTTTTCCAGAGCACCCTGCGGGAGTCCTTCGTTAATTTTGCCCGCTTATCAACGCTTGGTTTACGGTCAGTGTCCTCTAATTCTCCGCGAGTGAGTGCCACCAAGTTTCGCTATACCTATACACGAGCCATGGGAAACTTTCCATTCAGCTCTTAGAAGTAAGCGCAGGTCGGAACACATCAACGCACTTCAGCGCAAAAGAACGACGATGAATGAAACGTCTTGCGCAGGTGAAACGGTCGGTAACCAGCCAGCAGGTGGCATTCTATTGGTTCACAGTAGTCACAACCAAATGCTTTGGCATAGTTATCAAACTCGTTCAAAATACGTATTTATAAACGTAAGATATCTGCAACAGAGCAATTAGAAGCTATTCAGATCCATTGCTGACCTTTTTAATGAAAATCAACACCAAACAGCAATCGTGGATGCGATTAATATCGAAGTTCTTCGATTGTCTGGCGCACATCAACTCTGCTCCCGATCTGTTTTGAAGTGTGCCGCATTTTGTGCGCTGAATCTGAAACGAATGGAAAGCAAGCGTGCTGTTTTGTTGCGACGTGAGCAGTGAACAAGAGCGAATGGAAAGCTACCTACCTTTATATTAACGGCGCATTTGCCGATAAAGATGCGCTGAATGTGAATGCAATACGGTTCAAATATAACTACAAATCTGATATCTCAGCCACGGTTGTGTTTTGAAATTAAATTGAGCAAGGGAAAAAGGAGTTTTAAAAACCTATTAGTCCCAATCAATGACGTTTATTTAATTCTCTAAGGTTACCTGGACTATCAGCATCAACGCAAGCTCGACAGTATGCAAGCATTAAAACATAAACACGGAGCATGCACTTATATGGCAGTGAAGCTTGGAAAATATCAGCAGTAGACACAAGAAAATTGAAAGCAATGGGGATGTGGAGTTATCGAAGAATAATGAAGATCAACGGACGAAGAGATATGGAAATGAAGAAAGAAGTCGAATGAAAACTCTGTAAATCGGAGGAATACAAACACATTGGACAAATTATGCGACGCAAAAGCCTATTTAAAACGATTTTGGAAGGAGAAATGAACGGGAAGAACTATCGCGGAAGACCAAGGATGGAGTGCATCACATAAATAATGAAGGATGAAAACATTTAAGGCATAAGAGGGAATGAAGCAGGTTAGCTAAGAGGAGAGTGGAGTGGGGAGCTGAAGCGAACCAATCTCTGGATAGCTGGCTGATTAAGGCGGGATTACGTTCGACGTTTCATGACGAGACGGAAACAGACATTGACAATGAAAAAGCATTGTCAAATTCTAACTTTTCCGTCATGCTACGTCAACGGCAGTCAATCAGTGGAGACAATTCTTTTTAAATATTTACAATGTCATTTCCAGATTGTCCATCTTACCTTTTAAACTTTACAATGAAGCGTAATTAGCCATATTGAAGCCATAACTTTCAATATTTGTTCGGATTAGTATCTTTACTACACTTTTACTTTCATCTAAGTATATGTACTCGCGCGAGTCGGTCGTGCGCAGCTGTGCTCTGATCTCCGCTAACGTAAATAGCTCGAGGGGAAAGCTTCCATAGGGTGACTAGGACATTATACTTTCTTGAGTTATGGGGGAGTATAGCATAACTCCCATCGTTATAAAACTGAAAAGTCCTTTGAATGGAGGCATTTTCTTCATTATGAATGGATTAAGGAAATGGTCTGAAAACTCCCTTGACCCTATCTTGGCACTGCATCTTTTCCTTTTTATACTCTGATAGACGTGGTAGAGTATGGCAGCAAAGGGGGACATCTACCTAAGGCAATTGCACGAGGGCGATACAATGCACTTCTCAATGTGCAGCGTGAAGGTGACATTATATTGTGGTCTGATGCAATTTGCCGAATTATTATAAAAAATCTGCAAGCGTACCTACAAAATACTAACTAAGGGCAAATTTCCGAACATATTTTCACGTTTCCCCAGCACACAACGTTTCATTCACCACCGTTTATGTGCGCTTAAGTGTTCTGACCTGCGCTAACTTCAACGCTTTGCATGGGAAGCACCCAAAGATGGGTTAGGACAACTGTTTTTTCCTCCATAGTCTGTGCATTTCAAGTTTCGACGTTGGGTTTTCCCGCGCTCGCCATTTAACCAAGGAAACAAATAGCGAGATGACTAGAGCGCTGAAAACGTCTTCTGACTTTTTTCTTTAATTGAGACTATTGTGGTTTCAACGAAAAATCTTCACCGATTTCGTTTAATAGAGCATTTTTCAATTACTTCTGCGAAGACATTTTGGGGACTTTTTTTTGACACATCAGGACTTTTTTTTGTAAAAAAACGGAGTTTTTATTCAATTCACATTCTTTACCTTTAATCACCCCCATAAACACTTTTGTTCAACTGGGTGTCGTCTACTTCAGTGTCTCTCAACCGGTACTACAAGAAGCCATAGTGATCTACAAACAAGAGTTTGGTGCTCCCCTAAAATTTATGTGCGTACGTTTCTGATAATTGTTTGAGGGAATATTAAGAGCTAACTGTTCTGGAGCAAATTGTATTTAATTACTTCCGGAGGATAAAGTCTCTTCCATCTGGTGCTCCACGATGCATCAAAGGTCACTGGTCTAATTCACCAACTAATTTGAACACAAACGTTCTGTTTAAAAGCCGAGCCGAGCGCTCTAAACTCTGGCTACACAATGCCCTTCTCGAGGGAATTGAGAGAAAAATTACAGCAATTAAACCCTTGATTATGTACAATTTCCTACGAGGTCCAAACGAACAACACAGATGCTCCGTTCCAGGCAAGCATTGCCCACGGAAAGAAATATGTCCTAGGTACTTGACAACGATTTTAAAGACAAATCAAGAGGACAAATCAAGGATTATGAAATACCGGTAAGATTGCACGCGTTATTTTATTTTCTACGCAAACAAGCCACGTCTGTATCATTTGCTGGTGTTTCAATGTGACCATGAATCAAGAGATACGGACAAGAAAATATTAAAGATAGAAATGATTGGTGTCGTAAGGATTTGCGTACGACTTGCTATTAAAGTACCTGTATGTATTAAATGGCAACACTTACTGCAATACTCGAGAAGAAAATCTTGAATATCAATAAAAACTTTAAAGTACCTTCATGTTAACTGATGAATATCAATATTAAATGTTATATCTTTACACTTCGCATACTTAAATTCACAAGAACAATTCAATTTATTAGATAATACGATTTTAAGCTTTAAATTACACGTTTAAAAATGTAATTCTACATAAAAATATACAGACGTGTGAAGTTTAATGTGAAGCAGCACATTGACAGCTCATCAAGTCAATCTCATGTAATATTTAAAGAAGACGTGAGTCCGCAGTATGCTACAAAGCTAGCTATTGTTAGCATCCAACCGCGATATTTTTGCTTTGTACTTACGCGAGTTATTTGTTGCACTGGAAATTCGCATGCAAAAATCAAAGCATCCCCTGTTCACATCATAAGTAGAAAAATATGTAAGAACGACAGTACTATCTTAATGTTCTTTTACGAAAACTTACTCACTAAACCTCCACGAAAATGTATGATTTTTTAAAATTTCTTTATATTTCTCTGTTTAAAAAATCTTTCATATATCTGCTTTGAGGAATCAATAATAAGTGTTATAAGATTTCAGAATACAATTCAGCTGTTCATTACATTCAACTTAGGGTTTATAATACGTGAAAGACCATTAATAGAAGGCAATAAACAAGCTTTCCATCTCCCATAAATCCCCTCTAGCTTCTTTGTTCAGATTAGATCAAATGAATGAATATGCGCGAGAGCTTTTGGGTCATGATTCTCTTCCATAGGACCAGACGCATTTCATCTTGCTTCGGGTTTTCAGTCGATAAAATGAATCTTCACCCGTTATCCTAAGCGATTCAGTTTAGACAATAACAGATGTGAAGAAGAAACTTGCGGATGCAACGGGCGTACGCGGCACAAGTGTTCATAAGAAATTACTCCATGTTTTGAGTAAAACCGATAGTTTCATCATACAGAGTACTATTTTTCATTATGAAGTAAGTATAAACTAGTAAATAGTTAAAGTAAACTTATTTGGAGCTACCATCGCTCATCCTTCACTATGGAAAACATCGAGAAGTATCTTGTCTGCCACTACTTGATGAAACTTTCCATCGAAGAAATGAAACATAAAATTAATGAGAATGTTTTAACAATGTGGCAATAAATTCTGACGTGATTTTCAAATAGTATAAAATCAGTTACCTAAAATTGATATAGTTATTTTACTTTTCCCCAGCCAAAGCATACAAAGGACTTAATCAGTTGCGATAAGAATAAAATTGATAGTCATTTTCGAAATTCTTACCTTCCCTTCCCTAGTCCTGACCCAGAGTGTTATTTAAAACGAGCATGAATTATACTTTGAAAATATTACGGGGATTTTTCTTCCCAAATAAACTTCTAACAGCTCACAAGTTCATAAAACCGTATTTCATAGCACTAATTTCTAATTAAATTAAATTTTGCAAGACACTCACGAAAATACCTCAGACGTTTTGGAGACTTTTTTAAAATTATTCGCAACTTTTTAGGCGATTTTTTTCGTGGCATTGAGGACTATTTTTTTCGCGCTCTAGTGATGACAGCAGCGTCGCATAGGGACCGCGATATTCGGTGACAATGGCACACACGCGTGTCTCAGTGGTTGCAGAACGACAAGGATACTTCGTCCTAGTTTACTGAGATGGAACTCTTCCCAGCGTTCATGGTCGAACGAACACGACCAGCTCGAGGTCAAATCATGTGTGCGCGTACATATACGCTCTCCGTGTACTCCTTTTCCACCACTGGGACATAAAAATACGTCTGAACGCCGTTCAGCATTTTTGAACTGGTCTCACGTGTTCGTTACGCTCTGTTTCTCATATATTGATTTTTAATATTAGGCGACAATGATTGATAGAGGTACCGCAGCTGTATTTAAACCAGCGACTAGCATTTACACTCGTTTACTTACTCTTACTCCTGTGGCCATTGAAAACCTAGGAGGTCTTTGGCCTCGCCAACCACACGTCTCCACGCTCTACGGTCGCCTGTCACTTCCAGATGTGCTCCCATCCTTCTCATATCCTTCTCTACTTCGTCATTCCAGCGCATCCTTGGTCTTCCTAACGGTCTTGTACCTTCTGGTTTTCCTTTTAGCACTTGTTTCATCATTGTTTCTTCACTTCTTCTATGGACGTGTCCCAGCCACCTTAATCTCCTGCTTCTGATAATTTGGTTCTTTATACAATTCTCTTAACTCTTTGTTTTTTCTTATTCTCCATGTTTCACCCTCTTTAATGGGACCAAATATTCTTCTCAATACTTTGTTTTCAAACGTTATGAGTTTCTTTTGTGACTTTTTGGTACAAGCCCACACTTCAGAGCCATATAATAGTATTGGTATCACAATTGTTTTATAAATCCTAATTTTTGTTCTTTTTGATAGGAGTTTATTCTTAAATAACTTTATTAAGCTCCAGTATGATCTGTCAGCTGAGGCAAGTCGGGCGTTTATTTCTGTCTCTTCTTTGTTGTTGTTTGTTATTAGTACTCCTAGATATTTAAATTGGTCGGTTTTTTTAAACTTATGGTGCAATACTGGTAGTTAATTCTCTTCATCTTCATTTCTGCTTATTTTCATGTACTGTGTTTTGCCTTCGTTTACTTTTAAACCTACTTTATTCGCCTCATTTAGTAGCACTCTTGTCAAGTTTTTAAGTTCTTTCTTATTTTCAGCTACTACTGCTACATCATCTGCAAATGCTAGTAGGTTAATTTTTTCTGGAATTTTGGCTCCACCAGGTGTATTTCTGGTTCTCTTTAGCGCCTCTTCTATTGCTATATTGAAGAGCAGTGGAGAAAGTGCATCTCCTTGTCTGACGCCTGTATTTATTTCAAACGTTTCGGAGTACTCTTTTCCCACTTTTACTTTTCCTTTGGACTCTTTTATACACATTTTAACAAGTTCAACAAGTATAACAGGTATTCCAAAATTCTCCAACCTTTCCCACAGTTTTTCTCTGTTTATTGAGTCATATGCTTTACTAAAGTCTATAAATAACACAAACAGATCCTTATTGTATTCCCAATACTTAGAGGCTACCTCCTTCAGGATAAATATTTGGTCAGTGGGGGATCTGTTTTTCATGAATCCCACTTGGTGGTCTCCTATCTTCTCCTCTACTTGTTCTTACACTCGTTTACGTGTATTATATAAAAGCCAAACTTCCATGCATGTACTAACCTATATATTTATAAATGTATTCCATTCCTACGAAATGCTGCACTGACAACACAGTCTTAGTATTATAATTATTATTATACACATTATGCCAAAAATAGACTTCTTTTATACAAATAAAACTAGACTATTATTACATTGAACTGAAGCAACAACATCTTTGTATAATACCTTATAGGGGGAAGTGAACTTATTCAGAAACCTAGGAAGTAATCCAGGTTTACACCCGGCTCTTATTTATGCAGCTGGTTGTGGAGTGACGAGAAGAAAGGAAATTACTTTCCTTACATTTTTTGTTTTTTTAATTCAGCGAAATTTTCATCTATTTTTCAAAATATTTAACTCTTGGCTCTCAGGCGTAAATCTTAAAAAATCATGCGCGGGATGGTACAAATATCTCTGCTTTTGAGGGAATCATTTTTAATTTACTCGGTTTTATCCGCATTTTTGCACAGATTTCTATTTTTATTATACCTACTTTCACGTCTTTTTTGGAAAGACTACAAGGACGACTGGTACTGTTGGCCTTCGGCTATTTAAGAAAGTATATTGCTAAAAATGGGATTAAGTAAAGCAGTCACATCAATTTATAAACATAATTTGAGCATTAATATGCCGTTTTCACATCCATTTTTCTTCTTTGACACAGACAATAGTTCATTATAGATAATTAAACTGGACTTAAATGGTTACTTCAACTGTGAAATAAGTCAATTGAGTCATGCCATAAACAGTTTTAATTAAATAAATACCATATTTGTTCACCTAATGAGGAATTAATAAAACGAATCGATTCCACAGATCTGCTCCAATTTGATGTTAATTACTTGTGAAATCATTTTAAGTAAAAAATTAGCATCCTAAAATTTATTTCAGCATAAAATAAAAACTTCTTTAAGTGCTTATTTCGTACACGTTCCTCATTTTTATTCTATCAATCACATATGCCAAGTATCACCTATTTTGATTAGCTACTACGGGTTAACCATATTATGACAGTTCAAAGAAAGGGAATGAAACCAAGAAAAAGATGTCTATCCGTCGAGGATTTATGAGCTAGAGTAGCAGCGGCCTTATAATATTTTCTCAACCAAACACATACACCATAAAACATATAGTAAATAGTTAATTAGTTAAGTTACACTGCATTTGTGGCCTAAAATTGAAGTTTTCGTTTTTAATCTTTCTCTTGCCACACAAATATCGAAAACTAGCAACCTAGGACCTGCTAAAATATCGCCTTCGATATTAACTCTATACGATATGGGTCCCTATATGTACGTTAGCAGTCACAAGGACTCCTTTGGTTATATTACATTACACTTTTACAGCATATATTTAGAAATTATTATCTATGAAATTTTTCTGCTTTGACCATCCAGGAACATTCTTTCCAATATCGTAGAGATGCCACTAGCGGTTATGCAGTGAGAGGTTCACAGAAGCCCGATAGATGGCGAATGATCACCCTTATTTACATTATGAGGTAAAAAGACCAGTTCGCCTCAACAACGGCGGGTCAGAAAGAATTATTTTCGAGCAATAAAAACGGTGTACAAATTCAAGACAGACCGAAGAATGTGAACCTAACCTCAGATTAAATTCTAACTAAATTATTTGAAAATAGTTTTAAGATAGAAAGCATGCCTAATCTATAGATAAGTAAGAGAAATTGAGATAATACAGGAAAGTTTCTAACTGCGACCCGAAATACTTCATGAAATCCGAGAATGAGTAATCTCGGGTAATTCGATCACCCGAGCTCATCTAACCAGACGCTATTGAAGGAGGTACTGTATTACATTATATTAATAAAAAAATAAAACATTTTCCAAAAAAATTCGTATCTTCTGAAATTACTTCCTGAAAATTGACATTTTCAGGATTGAGTAACAGAGTATACCCCATTTCACCCCTCTTCTTGACTACATTTATACCACTTAAAGAGCGATACGTGTGAAAAGTGTGGACGAAAGGCAAAATATCTCTTGTCTAAATAGATGGGTATACCTTTTTTCTCCATTTAATTAAGGAGTGAAAAAATGATTCTCATGTTTCACTTAATCATTCGATTTCTTAGCGCCACTATCGGTGTCGAATTTTTCATCATTTCATCTATATACATTGGCTTCTTTCCTCCATGTCTTGAGCCTAAAACATTGCCTCTCTGTTATTTTCCCCATCATGAGATCAGTAACCAGCTTTTACCAATTTACTCCTCTCATTCTCTTATCCTTTAACTTCCCTCATACTTACTGGAACTTTCTTTAAAGAGGCGTCTTATAAAGTTTAACCGATCCAATCCTGTTCGCTACAGCTCCCGTAAAGCTTCTTTCAACAATTCTCTTCATCAGTTGATAATTCTAATAAAACTAATTTCTATCCTTAAATGAGCTAAATAAATATGTTTTCTAATTTTCAAATAAATAAAGCTCGAATAAATCTTTTATCTCATTTATCCAACAATTTTTTTCCAGTTTTATCCACTCAAAGTATTTCCAAATGTTTGACATCGCCACGATAAATTTTTTTCTGGATGATCTCATTATAATATCTCGCCGTCCACTCAGTGATTCAACAATGGTTGTCAACATAGGTTATTCTACCAACTGAATGAAAGGTCCATGGACAGTCCTGTTTGAATTTCTCCAACCTCGAATTTTGTACATTTCCCCCGCAAAGCTATCTGTTTTCCATTATTGCCTCCCTAGTTTTTTTGTCGCTAGTCTCCTTCATGTAGTCCAAAATAAACAGCTTTCATATCTTGAGCTCAAAGTAAAATTTTACGTGATTTTATTATTATTTTATAAAAGTTCGGTGCAACGATTTGATGTAAAGAAAACATGGCGTGCTCCGAAAAAGTTTCATAAAACCAGATTTAACGCGAAGGTTTGATCGTGAGCAAACACTGCATTCTTAAATTATCTACAACTACATCGACATGCACGAAGCACCATATATGCCACCTCCAGAGAGTGTGGAACGGGGTGATTCCATACCAGGTATGTGCAATACTCATTCCAGTTCAAGGTCAAGCCTCCACACACATTCCTGGCCACTATGAACAAACATGCTTACACAGGTTACGATACTAATACTTAATAGTATCACTACTAGTATTATCAACGGATACTATGAGATGCTACATCATACAGAGCATCTAATCATGTGAAAGATTCCATGCGGGGTGAGGTGTCAGTAATAATGATAAGTTATTAAATGCAAGTACTTAGTCTAGTCTACCTCGTGAAAGTGAAAATTTCATATAACAAATCTATCGCAAAAATTATGGTCTGCGTAAAACTAATTTGAAATATACCCGTTCTAAAATCCTTTTCCTTTACCACATAGTTGCAATCGATTCTACGCATTGGATGTTTCAAATAATAACATTTCATGCACGTTCAGCATATTATAAATATGCTGAACGTCTCCAGGAAAAGTCTGCACAGACCTTACGCAAATACTTCGGTCGATATTTTTCCCCCTTAGAAAAGTTAGTATTTCCAATTCCAATTCACTGGACAACTTGGGAAAACTACCACTATTACATTAGCAACATAAGTAGTTTTACAACTGATTTCGTAAATTTTCATCTCGAGCAGCAACAGGTATTACCGTGTGGTCGGTAGGGTGTGCGAAAAGGCAGGTAAAGTAACGCTTACAAGTCTCAAGTCTGAGAAGAAGAAGAAGAACGAGGTGAGGGGAATTAAATCGAAAGAAGAGTGGGCGTGGAAGAATGGACGATGGACGAAAGGAGGTGAAGAGACAAGCGGGGCAAACTACGGCGGGCATGCGGCCGCTGCGGACTGCAGCTTTCACTTTTCCTTTCCCCTCCCTCCCTCCTCTTTTGAGGGGAAGTGAGGAGGGGAGGTAGGAGGTTACTGCCCTACTACACTCATACATACACGTATACATATATATATATGCACGTATATATAGATATATTTATGTACAGGTATATTTCCCCTCCAATCCACTTCCCCTCTTTCGTGACGCACGAGCGCTGGCTACTGGGGAGGAGGAGTAGAGCCAGTCTCCCCAGAGAGCGGGTGTGACGACCCCCCCCCCCCCCCGTTCACCCTCCCCCGTTCATTCCATTCCTTCGGTTATAAGAGAGTTCTCTTGAAGCGTGGTGCCGTGTTACGTAACACCCTCACCGTGTGCTCCCGCCTACTCGCCATACACCGGGGGGAGATGGGTGGGTACAAGAGGGAGGGGGAGAAAAGGACGCGGCCCCGCAAGCATTGTCCCGGCAAGAGCGTTCTACTCTCTGGGGTGGAGGGGACTCGGCTAAACGATGAATAAACCAGAAACATGGTTAAGGTGGTCGGATAGGTTTTTGTTTATGCACAGATTTGCGTAAACTTTGCGTACATGTTCTCATTGGTGATATCCACAGATAAAAGTGAAAAAATTGCACCGTACCACACATTACAACTCTGATGCCATATATGCGTCAGAATATCCTTATTTTTTCCATGCCCCATGAAAAACGACTCCTATTTTTTGGCAAATATTTCGATAAGTGGTGCAAAAAATAGACATATTATGGTATCACTTAAAAGATAATATATTTTTCTTTATTAGAAGTCCAAATTCATAGTTCAAATTAAAAATTATTCCCACAATCATGAGCTTTTATAGAGTTTGAAATCGACATTGACCCTCTATGTTACCTACACTCATGTAAGAATTAAGAGGACAAGAGTTGTTTGGATATTTTTAGGCGTGCCTTTGGAAGAGGGCAGTAAAAATAATCCTGGCTGAAAAGTAATACTCAGAAGGAGTTGTATGCATGGCTGGATGAAATAAAGCTAATGGAGGTGATTAGGAACCAGAATTGGTGGACGGAGGAGGCAATTAGGGCTAATGAGATGTTGAAGGCCGCCAAAGAAGGCGTAACTTTCGGCAATCGAGAAATATGGGGGAATGGGATTAGCATTCTTGCTGGATGATGGAAATAATTCTGAGCTGAAAAATAAGTGCTTGAGAAAAAAAAAGGTTTTTGTGGGTGAAACGGAGCGTTAAAAATTAATTTTCGACCTTGAAAAACCTACAGAACTCAGTTTAGTGCCCGAGAAATGCCATTGCTTGCATTAAAAATCATCATGATCAGCAGTCATAAATCTGAGTATTGGTTTGCAGTGGCTCTCCACTGCATTTTAATCTCAGCTAGCCATTTCATTTATTCAAATCTTCTCTTTGACGGCCTTAATTAGCGCGATGTATTCCATCCTTCTTTTTACTCAGTCATTTTGCCCATTCATTTCTCATTCCAATATTGTTTTCAAGAGGGTCCAAGAATATTCTAATGTTGTTTTCATCACAAAACGTGATCAATTAGTTTGACTCTTTCCCCATCTCAAAGCTTTCATCAAGCGTTCTTTCTCCCTATCTCTCCCTGTGGGACTTTATAGGTTACTCTCTCCATGCATATGATCTTTATCATTCTACAATTATACAACATCTCCATTGACTCAAGTATTTTCTCTGCAGCCGTTATTTTCCAAGCTTAAAGTGGCCCTATATCGCTGATTTCTTCCACAAAACATAATTTTTTAAAATATCAATAAAACATAATAAGTTTATTTACATCAAACTTAACATTAAACTTTCTCATAGCTTTACCCTTACAGTTCAGCATCAGATCATCTGTCTCCTCTGTTGCGAAAACTATGGCGCGCCAAGCATACTAATTTTTTTCTCTGTGCACGTGTATTCCTGTTTTTCTTTATTAAATATCGCACAGAACTTTAGGGGAATAACCACCCACTGGCCCAAATTCGAGGTGGATTTCAGCATATTCCGCAGTAGGTTCCTCAAAGAATATTCGACATTTTTTTACCATATTAATCGCACAAAGAGTTGATTAATAACTTGGAAAGATTTCAAAGAAGATCCTCCCCATATAATTATAATCAATAAGAGAGATTATAGTGCAACTGTACCACTGAAAAAGTATCTCGGACTCGAATACCTTGATCCACGAAGACAAAAAGAGAAATAAAGGCTTCTTGATCCATAAAACAAAGGCATTGCCAACTGTTTACCTCATTCTATAAATAATTACACCAGTTATTACTTTAAAACGCATGAGTGGAAAATTAGGTATCGATATCTCTGTACTACTCGCAATCCGATGAGCATTGCATTCAATAGAGGAGCAATAATAATCGCACTGAATAGTTGATAATGGTTTGATTAACACGATGGTTAAAGCACAAACTGCCCAAGCGTATGGCCCGAGTAATTGTCCTTGAGTACGGTCCAATCCTATCTCAACTTGGGTGCTTCTAACTGTGGTCCCCTTTACGTCTCTCGCTAAGAATATGCTAACGGCGGCGCACAACGGATCAGAAGACAGAAAAAGTCAAATTTTCAAAGTGTGCAATTCATGACACGAAATTCCTTTGACTTTGTCTACCCCGAAATGAAACGGCGTACTGGGTATGTATGTATGAATACATGTTAATTAAACAGGCCCCGAGTTGCACATAATTTTAGGAAGCCACATATACCGTCCAGAATAATACCAATTCTTGGAAGTCCGCCGGGGTCTTCCCAATCAGCTCATCATTCTTGGGCTTTACTGATAATAATTTATTTTTTTGATAAAAAAGCATGTTACAACATATGTATAAACATGTCGCTGTAAAATCTCACCAAAAACTCTGAATATATCTCTTTTTTCAGGCATTACCTTTTTTGGAGGTATTTCTATCAATGCCCGCAAAAAAACCGTTGATTGCACAGGTTTTTATAAAGGAGACAACCGGTTTCATCAAACAGTCTACATCTGCAGGTGGACTTAAATATTTGACGAAACTGGTAGTTTATCTTATAAATAACCTGTAAAATCCACCATGTTTTTTAGTAGATGTTACAAGGTCACACAAATCTCAGCCCGTACTATCGAATGAACTTATATCAAAGGTCCACATTCATAAAACAATGATTCAAATCGAACAGTCCATCAAAACTCTTTCTTCAAAAATCTCATGGGAATGGATACTCAAGGATAAACAGTGAAATCGGTTGGCATTTAATTAGCGCGGACTTGACGTCAACTCGTTAGCCTCGTAGCCGAGGCAGAGAGAGAATCGATTTTCCTCACTTTTTGCATCCATATCGAGGGCAAAAGTAACTTTCCCGAGTTACACTACCCTCAAAAGCATCCAAAGTCTATATTAATACGCTTTCTTTATTCCAAATTTAGATGAGTAACATTTGATTGAAATATGCACATAAAGTCTTACAACTTTTAATATCTGCTGACCAATCTACTATTGGATTCTGATTTTTCTTAAAGCAAACTCATGAAGAAATCATTCAACCTGAGCCAAATTATTTTTGGAATGTCGTTTAAAATCACGTTGTCGCTTGTCCTCTAACCGCTTACTTCTCCAAAGTCGTAATCTCAGAGTCTCGAACGCAAAAGTGGCCGAAATCATGGAGCTACTAATCTTAATAAGGGCGGAGGTAACGAAAAAAGAACTATGTAAAATTCCACTTGATAAAATATAATTTTTCTCCACCAGGGTTTCGGCATGTTACGCCATCATCAGGCATAACATGTCAAAACTTAAGACGAAAGAAATTACATTTTCACAAATGGAATTTTACATTGTCCTTTTTTCGTTACCTCCTTTAGGGAGAAATTTTACAAAGTGAAGCCTCAGATGGTTCATTTCGTTCTGAAATGGGGCGATAAAAACAACAAAATAGTGTGATTGATCTTAATGATCGTAATGTACGAGCTCGTATGAACTCGCATCCATTAGTAGGCCAAAATTAGACGCTATCAAAATAAAATGTTATCTTTCTCGCGCAATTTTGTAGATGTTTTCATTCATTCATCCAATTATTTCATTATAATCGTACAAGACTGTATGATATAACATGCGCAAGTGTTAGAACATTGAGAACATCTAAGAATAAGCCGATAAGAACACTCAGAAATGGCGGAAGAAGCAAGAAATTATTGTGAACAGAATATCCCAAGCAAAGGAAACATTCTACCACAAGAAGAGTCAAATAATAACCAGCAACACGTTTTTTGGGCTAAAGGAATCACTACATCGAAGCATATATTTGGACAACGCTTTTACAAGTCAGCGAAGACCGGTCGATAACAGTAGGAAAGGAAAGATGATTGGAAGCAATAAAAATGAAATTTTTTGGAGAATTATCAAGATCAATGAATAGAATCACCAATGAAAACGTTCTACAGATAGGTGATGAGAAAATAGGTTAAATGAAAACTCTGAGAAGGGAAAAACTTATTGCACATCAACTGCGACACAACAGCCACTAGAAAACAACACTGGTAGAAGAATTAAATGGGAAGAACTACTGAGGAAGACCAAGAATAGATTAAATCAAGTAATTAAGAAACACGTCGAAGTGAACACTTATCAGAGAATGAAACGATTAGATGAGAGGAAAGTTAAGTGGAGGGCTGCAGCAAACCAATCTTCGGATTGACGACTGTCGGTAATGATGAACTATATATATGCTATCAAATATCAATGATATCTAAACAAAGCTGTTTATTTTAACAACTGAATTCTTTTCACAATGAGGCCCGATGAGCAAGGAGGAGAAATGGAATTGTGGACAACGTGAATTGGGGCAGATAAAACGAGGAGGTAAAAAGTAGATGTAGAGCGGGACAAATAATTTCAAAGTACGGAAAAATTTCTATTGAGCGCTCCACATTTAGTTGACTGAGTGGACCTTATGAAAATCGCTGTTGTCATACTTACACTGCGTGTACTCACCTCAAAGTCACGTCGGAAACCATTTCCAACACCGAGCTAAATATTATTTAATTATTTTAGGGAATAATATTTTCACACTGGGAGACTCCAACACATACAATATATACATAAGATAATATATAATAGCACTGATTTAATTTTCTGCAGCTAATGGCAACATCGCACCTCTGGCCTCATAGAGATTTACACAGGAAACTAATCTCCAAAAGAGCCTATACTATTAACTACATGTAGAACGCCCAATAGATGCCCCTGTTATGGAGTAAATATGGGCAGAGCCAGCTCAAAGAGCTACCAAATGACTGTAGGAGCACCAAATGAATGGAAGAGCTTACGATCTCGGCGTAAAAGAACAACTCCCAAAATTCTAGCTTTAATTACTGTTCCAAAATGTACGAATAAATGTATGGCTATCAGAAAATGAAGGCAACCTGACGAATTTATTTAACATTGGAGTTCTTAATTGATTTTCCTGATGGTGTAACAAGAAATGAGTTCCTTTGTAAGAGAATTCATCCGAAAATTCCGTCGGTTTCTTAAGCAGCATCGGCGGTTAAGCACCGATACGCTTCATTGCATCGGGGACAACTCAATTATATCGATCAACTCAGCCACAGCAAATTTCAAGCATTTATGCAATTAGTTTTGTGGGTTGCAGAAAGACAGCGGAACACTTTCGTCCGCTTACCGAAAGGGAACCTTATTCTGAAAGGACTTGATGTTGTGGTGACGTCACAGCCTTGAAAAACGCTGGATGCTGAATCAAAAAATTAGAACTTGGTGATGTTGTAACGCAACAACCTCGGTATTATCGAGGATCGGCAATTTCTCTGGTCCACCCTGAATATCCCAGAAATCACCCAGAAGAATTCTTGCATTATCCGCAGTTTTCTACAAGACTCGATTCCCATAACTAATAATGTAATAACTAACTAATATTTATCAAAAGTCGTTTTAATCACTGTTTCTGAATTTTGAAATTCTCGGCCCCAAAACTAAAAATAACGAGTTCTTTAATATATTTAAAAATGTACTACACATGAATACAAAGCAAGAGCGAGAAAAATGGAAATAACTTATCAACTAAGTAAGGATATCTACAATAAAAAAATTCTCCCCTAAATACAAAATCAGACACCACAATACAATCAAGCCAGAAAGTCTCTACGCCACCGAATACATGTCCTCAATGAAATCGGTATAAATAAAAGAGTTCAAGAAGATGAAAAGAAAGATAATCAGAAAAATCCTGGGACCTTTTTAAACAGAGAAAAGCGAGTTTAGACATAAGAAGAACGATAGCCTCAACAATAATGAAGAATGCTAAAAATTATCAGATGAGATTAGGATAAGGAGAGTCGGGTTCTTCGGAAAAATAATGAGGATGGACAACAGAAGATTTATAAAATGAATTTGAAAACATGGTTATAAGGGAAAGAATGGCAGTAAGTTGGTCCAAAGGATAGGTAGCGGAAGACATAGGATAAGACTAAATTTAGAAGATTTATACGAAGCTTTAAGGGTTTCCAGAATAAGGAAAAGAAGAAAGTAAATATCACCGGGACGGAAGAGAGGAGGATAAAGCAAAGCGAAAGGATGAATAGTTATTGGAGATTCAGGAAAGAAGCTGAAAGCAACAAACAATGAAGAATGAACTTCGTCGTACAGTCAATTCTCCGAGCCAACGACTTTTTAAAATGATCAATATAAATCAATATAATGGTCGATATATATTTTCGATTGGATTCAGGGTCTAATTTCCATATGTTCTGCTGGTGACAGGCAAGATGATGTACAATGCTTCAAGTTATTATTAAGGCTTAAAAAGTCAGCGAAAAGAAAGACAAAAAACACGTTGGACAGTTTGTTGTCCTCTGACTGGTGATGAGATGAAAAACTTACGCTACAATTAGGTACGAGATCTTTGCTTCCATTGCGGGGAAAGCAATTTAAATGAAAATGTCGGGTATGAAATGCCAGAACATTTTGTCTGGCACTTATGCCGGAAGTACTGATGTTGAAACTGATGGTAGCAAAAAGTTACCCATGCCATACAGGTTTATATGCATCATTCAAAGAAATTAATATAGAATAAATTCTGCGAAATATGAATTATTTCTGCAGGTCGACGAGAAATGACTGGAGCGGATATGATTTTTAAAGAGAGTTACTTCAGTATGCAGTCATCAGCCTCCTGAAAACAATAATGAAATAAGAAAAGATTGGGAATAATTGCAGAGGAAAACCTAGGCGGACTGCATGAAGCAAATTATGAAGAGCGTCAAAGTTAATACTTATGAAAGAATGAAACGGTTAGCTGAGACGTGAGTGGAGTGCTGCAGAATCTTCGGAGTGATGAACGATGATTTTTAATGCAAACAATGAAATATTTCGGTCTCTATACTTATTTCTGTACATTTTTATAGGTTAAAAGTTAATTTTAAAGGCTTCCTTTCGCCCACATAAATCTGTTTTCTCAAGCTCTCATTCCTAAGCTCAGGATACTTTCCATCTTCCACCAAGAATGCTAATCCTATCCTATCCTCTTTCCATAATGCCAAAAAGTACGCCTTCTTCGGCGGCCTTCAACATCTCATCAGTCCTAATTGCCTCCACCCTCCACCGATTATGGCTCCTAATCACCTCCATTAGCTTTCTTTCATCCAATCACGAGCCTCGTATTTTTATTCCCCTAATCCAAAGTGGAGTGGAGAGCTGCAGCCAACCAATCGTAGGTTCGATAACTGATGGAGATGATGATGAACATAAAAGACCAATCGTTTCGACTTTTATCAAGATAGTGAATTGAGATTCGCACAATCCAGGCATAGACGCACGGAGATTGGTCCATCTGTAAAGGAACATCATTTCTCATGATTCCCAACCGTCAGATACTGTCTTAATGATGAAAAAAATATCCCAAACAACACGCCTGTCTTCAGTTTTCTCCGATAATACTCAAGTGAACGGTGAGGTAGTGGGATACATTTTATGGAATAAAAAACAATATGATCCGTAGATGTACGGTGCTTTTCCTTCACTATGGTTTTAGATACGCCCTTAAGGATGTCCAACCAGTACCACTGTATGGTTCAGAAATATGGTCTCTTACAAAAAGAACACAAAAAAAATTGATAACGTTTGAAAATAAAGTGTTGAGACGAATATTCGGCCCCATTAAAGAGGGAGAGACATGGATAATAAGGAAAAATAAAGAGTTGAGGGAACTATACAAAGGACCAGATATTATTGGTATAGTCAGAAGCAGACGACTAAGATGGCTAGGCCATGTCCACAGAAGAAGTGACAACACAAATGTAAAAATGATATGGAAAGGAAAACCGGAAGGCACCAGACCACTAGGGAGACCAAGAATGCGCTGGAGCGACGAAGTGAAGAAGGACCTCGAAAAAATGGGAGCTCAACTCGACACAGCAGAGGACAGAAGGGCATGGAGGCGAGTGGTTGGCGAGGCCAAAGAACATTTAGGTTTTCAATGGCCACAGGAGTAAGAGTAAGTAAGAGTTTTAGAGATTATTTTAAGTAAGAGAGTTTTAGAGATTATTTTAGATATATAAGTGAAATTACGTCCTAAAATGGCGGACGATGTGTTCAAACGAAATTCTACATAAAGTTGTAAAAATGAATGGTTTTTAGGTGGAGAACTGTAAAAAACTTGCTTATTGCAAGTATTACTTGGATAATTTTAAAGGTATACATGAAGAAAACTTTTAATACCATTAACGAAGCCGTATATCAATTTGATATTTCGATCGTGCGTCGGGGTCCGGTTACGCGCGCCGGGAACTGGAAATATAGTGACTGAAATAGAATGATCAAGTAGTATGGACACTAATGCTTCCATTCACAGTTTTAGAGCGGTGTGTGTCATAAAAAATCCAGACACGTTCAATAATGAATATAAAATTATACCCATAACCTCACCATTAGCATAACTCGGAAGATTTGAGGAGAAATCAGAAGACAGACGTTTTTTTGGGAAATTGGGTAATATTTGAGCCTCAGCATCTAATCAATCGTAGAGAAACATAGTAAATGACGTGTCACTTCAGATGCATCAATAATTGTAGAGTTTCTGAGCGAAGTTTTCAAGTTTTTATCTAAAATAAAAGAAATTTTGAACTTTTGGCCAGCATTTTCCGACCACTGCGCGACGACGCGTTTCGAAAAGCGGGGAAGACTGAAAAAAAAAGATTAAAATGGGGAAAAATTTCTCGGGCGGCCTATTGCCAGCGTTTTCTCTGCATTTGTCGGTTCGCGCCCACCTCGCGTCCTTGGTCAAATATTTGCGACTCATCGGGCGTCGAATGCGAATCCGCTTTGGAGCAACCTCACACACAAGAGGAAAGCAAAGGCGATGGTGGGAGGGAGAGGAGTTACAAACTCCTTGGGAGAAGTGAAACGAACTGTCCCACATATAAAATGCACACGAGGCGCAGCCAGCGGACGTTCTAGTTACTACTGCGGACGTTGGCAGGAAAAGCGAGCTCGAGAAAACGACTATACGTCATTATCGGCCACACTCAAAAAAATGTCACGCCAATCCTATTGCAATGTATCCATCTTCAATCAAGGCCTGAGTTCGCAGCATCAATTCAGTTCTCTTTGAACTGAATTCAGTTTAAGATCAAGACAAAGGATATTACTTTAGGCCCACCAACGTTTGAAGATCAGAAAAAAAGCGGAAAAATAGGTAAGACGCGTTCGAAACTATAGATACATGATTTATTTCATCCTACACAACATTCATGACATAAAGACGCAAAATGCGAGCTTCTAACACATCAAAACACATCTTACTCTTACGTCATTCCCTATCATAGTTCCTTTATCTCTATCTTTTCCATGACTGAAGTCCTGACTCCCCCTGCCACACATCCTTCCGATAGCTTGCAAGGTATTAGGAATTTCTAGTTGCTATGACGGTAATACTGTCACTAAAATATTTAGGCTCTGATTGTAACACTAGCATTTGGCATATTCGCTTAACCAGTCATGGACCTTGAAGACTATAAATAAAGGATGAGGTTGTAAATGTAGTTAATGCAGTTTCAGCGACAGCTACGTTGAATTAAACTTACAAAATAACGAATAACGACAACCACGTTCGGTGGTCGTATTTTATCACCGGATTGATGTTCCATATATACACCGTATCAAGGAAAACTTTAAGCCTTTTCACGAAATATAGGCATGCACTATTAACCTGCGCTTTAAATAGACCCTACAGAAAAGCAGCAATCATTTGTTGAACGAATCTTAAGGTGGTGACGCTAAAGTTTACACATGCCTTCGGTGATGGCAACAATGGATGGCTAAGTGCGCCAGTCAAATCGACGCCTAATGAATTGAAACTTCCGCTAAGACCGCTTCCTCTCCCTCTTTGGCAGAAAACACATCGGCATCTAATTTGCGGATATGGGCACCTCTAAATGACGTCCGCAGAAGTTTTAAGAGATATTTTGAGCCCTCATCACTACTACTAAATGTTAAATTAACGTAGGTGCCGCTAAACACCATAAAGAAGGGGATTTTCATTTTATTTAGAGTTTGAGAAAAACCATTTGAAAAGAGTTTGAAAATTTTTTTTCGAACATTCTATTCTTATGGAAAAATCAATATATCTTCATATAAATAAAACCCATCGGAGCACCGTAGGATTTTGCACTATGGGGTGTTAAAACACTAGCCATTCAAAAAAAGGGTACAGTAAACACGATAAGTAAAAGATATTTTGATTAGGGTTTCGCACCGTATTGAAATCATAAATTTCGTACAGGAAGGAGAAATCCTTTAAATTAAGACTAATAACATATTAAAACAATTTATCGTAAAGGTTTACGAGTATAATCACAAAAAAAGAGAAATTATCCACTTGAAGCATCATATTTTTCTCAATAAATTATAGTAAGCTAAAAAATACCTAACAATCAGTGTAATTCTATCAAAAAAGAACTTTAAATGCCACTGTGAGTATCATCATGATGAAATATAAATATTTCCATGACAGAGAAGATTATAAATAAAAACTTAAAACAGAATAATCACACAATAAGATAAATCTATGCGCTTGCCGCGTCTCGTTAAAATCAATCAGTAAAATAACCATCTGTCCTATTATATTTGTCAAGTTTTATACATATATGTAACTGCGAGTTCATCCAAGAGGTAGAATAATGGAATGTCACGGCAGAGAACGTTAATGGGTAATAAGACGATGTGGTGGCGCTCATTCGACACGAGAAACTCCGGGCCACTCTTCAAGGGGGGATTCCCCTCCCACCTTCCCCCCCCCCTAAGCCCCCTCTGTCGTTCCAGCGAAGAAGAAAGAAAGCGTGCGTCTTTAAGGGGGAAGGGGAACAGGGGGGAGACACCATTTTGAGGTGAGTGGACCAAGGTCTCGCACACGGGCGAGGGGTGGGAGATAAAGAGGTGGACGACCGCTGACGACGACGGCGGCGAGGAGGACCGGCAAACAGAAGAAGAGCGGATCGCGATCTGGAAGCGACGACGCCGAGGGGCGATGCTCAACGCTCGCCCTCCGGAGGTCCTCGAGAACTAGATGGCGCCACTGGTACGATGAACATAGAGGAACTATTCTTTAAGCAATGAAAATTAGATTTTGAGCGGTATTACTGTGTGGAACCAGATTATCGAGGCATTGACAGCAACCACACAAGAAATGAAATGTTTACCGAAGACCTACGAAGAATAGATTCACGTCTTATGCTTACGAGGCTAACAGTCTTTCTGCGGTCATAATGCATAAAATAAAATTATTTACACGGGTCGTTTAACAACTCAAACAGGCTAAAGATCCTCGAGGTAATTTCCCGAACATTTCTACACCATTTTAGTGATTTTTAATTCATGGTTCCCACTTGTTTGCATAACATAGTTTGTTGATACAATCATGCCGTTATTTCGCGGAAATATGTCGAGCTCAGAAATTTAATTTTCCTCCACGAAAAAAATATTTATAAAGTCAATTTATGATAAATACATGACTTTGCCCAAACCATAAATTCTCCGTTCGTCGCGCATTATCCACCTTGAGGTTAATATTATTTATTTTAAAGATAGGGAACGATGCGTACTGCAGAAAGCGAAATTATTTCATGAAGACCAAGAGGAGGCTTTGCTATAGCACACCTTGCTAACACGACATGCGCTGGCAATTTCAAAAACCTCACCAAAATAATAGTTTGGCATTCCTCTTCCCAGCAATGTAACCTGGGCGAAACCGCTGCGTTCGAGATGTACAGGCTGTAACAATATCGCTCTCAATTTTCATTAGTAGCCCTACAAAAGCGCGGGAAATGAGTTCGTGATCTTCTCATAGCCTGGTTCGGAAAATTTAGATAGTTATTTACAGTCGTATTATTTACAGTCGTATGCCCCATTGTAACAGCCGCTTTACCTTTGGTAAAAATATTCATGGACTTAAAAAGAATTAGCATTACTTTAGAGATGTTCTTAAAGTAATTATTAGGCAGAAATTGAAGTAAATTTATTTCCAGCTCATACTGGATCGGCAAACACGCACAGAAATAAAATTAAATGAAATAAGGAGATGATTTGAAACAAAGTAATAAAATAAATAGATGATGACCTACACTGGTCTTTCATTTTTATGACTTCTACGAAATTCAATAATATGTAGAAGCTCTTGGTTGAATGCAGTACGAGATGATTCCCAAGCCAGTTAGTCATATGCTTCGGATTTTCCAACTGAAGTACTTCCACACGCAACACAAACTACGTCAGTTTTCATAATACAAAAAAGTGCTTTTTATTGGAGAGTTTATACGATTCAGAGAAATCGCAAGGAATGAAAATCGCTAAATTTGGAAAAGGCGTCATTAGATTTCGTGCCATCATATTTTGATAACCTCGCATTCCAACGGTTTACGAATGAATGCAACTATCAGTTACGATCAATTAAGATCCGAAAAATAATTTATAGCTTTAACAACACCAACTATAATAACAATATATATGAACATTTTTTCCCTTGATCCTTAAGGGCCTTGGCAGTCCTAGGATTACAATTTAAAAACATATTACGGTCGAATTACGTCTGTTAAGGCCTGTATATCTCGGATAAACGAGCCTGTCGGCTACGCCTCCACGCGGCTACTCGCATGTGGTCTCTATTATGGCTAGAGGAAAAACCACCTAAAAACTTAAGCAGGAGAGAGGATAACGTTTAATATAAGACACTGTCTCCGGCGTTACTCAGTGGAACCTGAAGATGGTATGAGATGCTGAAACCCGGGTCGTTTCCTTAAAATAAAGTGTGGAATAACAAACAAGTGCTTTTTTTATGATTAAAAAGGATAACATTGCATTCCCGGAGGTTTTAAAAAATCCTTGCCCGAAACCGGGAGAGCTGGCATCCCTCAGCGCGAAGCTGCTCACTCAAATGAGCCGTGCATTCCACCATCGCATCGGCCAGCGGCACTCACCGCGGTGGCCCGCCAGCGAAAGTGAGAGTAGCAGTGGAGAGAGAGAAGTCGAGTATTGAGAGGAGGGGAGGAAGAGGTGGCGCTCCGAAACGGCCCGGCAGAGCACGTGGGCGGCGCCAGTCAAAACTAATGGGAACCCCAACAGATGGCAGCAGCCGATGAGTGGGACGCTCTAGTGTGATCAGCAGGTCTCCCGTAGACGAAGAGGAAGTCGCCTGTTACGTATTATTTGGGGCGGAGATCGAGATAAACTTGATAAATGGCCAATTGTAACCTTTCTCGTCACAGCTGTGAAAGTGAACAGGCTACACGACTTCAGCAGAAACATAGAATAGAGAATTGCTTCGGGATTTCCATTTTCAAAATCAAGGTGTACATCACGTTTTCCAGGCGAAATATAATGTTTTTCATGTAATTAGTAATTCATTTATGGGTCGGAAGTAGTCACGTGCAAACAATAACGCTCCTAAGGTCGGACAACCGGGAGTAAGTATGCCCTGGGCTCCGCACTAGTTAGAATCCTTGCACCGGACTAATTATCAATCGTTCTTAAATATAATTAATACAAAATTCTTGTATGAAAACTGCTGACCACCCAGTAGTTTCTTTCCAATTAAACATTTTATTTCTTCGAAATAATCTAACATTTCAAAGAAATAAAACCAGGAGCAGGATTTGGTGAGGCCTGGAGTACTAGCTTCCCATCCAGAGGGCGCAGCTTCGAATGACGGCAGGGGCGGAGATTTGTCAGTGGAATCCCAATCCTTACTTGGGTGCCAAGCGGGGTGAATTTTAGTAGCTGTATTACATCTGCACAGTGGGACGTAAAAACGTGGGTGCCTTTCGTTAAGAAGAAGCTAATGCCGATGCCTAGTTATCCCTTCCATTACTCTTATCATAACCTACCCCAAAATACAATTATAAATGGAGCAAGTAACCTCATATACCGGTTGCCCCCCGATTAACTTCCACCATGAGCGATTGGCCAGTTCATAAGCATGGTTCCCCTCTATTACACACACATACCGGTTCCAATGTAGGAGGAATTGCGTCCAAAAACCCTTGGATCGAGACTCCTCTCATTAACCATCATTCACTTAACCGTAGCACAGGGGTAACATTTATAGCTATCCCGTGAAGTAAATCACTGCATTGCGTTGTTAAATTTTTCCATATAAACTGAATTTCTCTTAACTTCGAATTGTGAGAATGAAATACTTATCTGAAAACTAACTTTAATTGAGCCATTAACTAAAATATCTTTCATAACCACATTCTTCCTTTCCCTTTCGGCGTCAACAAGCCACATGTTATCCCTATGGTATTTTCCCAGTCTCTCTCACTCAGTGATTCAACCCGAAAGTTGATTTTTGGATAGTGTAGGGTAGAGCTCACCAACCAACTAAGCCATAAGCCAAGCAGAGGCGTGTGAATTTCACACATTCACGGTAGGGGGTCAGTTCCTTTCCCTGGGAAACCTCGCACTCCGAGGATATTTTTTTTGTGGCGTCCAAAGGGTTTCACCCGGATTTGAACCCGTGACCCAATCAGTAGCCAAGCGCTCTACCCACTAGGCCGCCACGCTCCCCTTTCATAGTCTAACTAAACAAAAATACGGATATTACGGTAAATATTTCGATATTACACCCTGAGAAGTTTCATAAAGAGAACACTAAAAAAGAGTGACATTACGCAGAAATGTAATGAAAGAACAAATCTATTCCTTACATATATATATATATATATATATATATATATATATATATATATATATATATATATAATGTCTTGGTAGAAAATCGCTCTCGGCGACGATGCACATGCATAAATAAAACAGTGATACACTAAACAAACACAGAAACACGCAAAAAGGACACTCACAAAAGAAAACTTGTACGTTTCGGCGTCAGGACGCCATCGTCAGCGGTAGAGGAATGATGAGTCCGCTCTGTTCCCTTGGGAAGGAAAGGGCAGAGAGGAAGGAAGGGGGGTAAGTGCGAATGGATAGTGGTGGGGAGAGAGAGGTGGCTATTGGGCTTTTAATTCAATGGGCTAGGTTTAGCCCGGGCTTTTCGAATGCTCTTGTCACCCAAATATAGGCGTATTCACGAATTTTCACGTCAACATTACCGGCAGATTCAGGAAGGGCTTCTATGATCTCTAGGGAGAAACAATCGTCAAAATTTTGAGAGTGGGAGGCGGTATGTTTGGGAATGGGATCAAGAAAAGGTGGAGTTTTGGTGGCATGGCGGTGATTGTTCATACGGATATTGAGGGGGGTGGTACATTTTCCCACACAGAAGGCAGGGCAGAAATTGCAGGAAAGGCGGTAGATGATGTTGCTGGTGGTACAATTGGCCGTAGAGGAAGATCTTTTGAGGGAGGGGGTGGCGGAGGGGCGGAGGAGAGAGCAGCATTTGCACCTCGGGCGTCCGCATGTTGAGGAAAGTGGCGGTGGGTTGCAGGGAGGGTCTAGTGGATTTTAAAATGTCCCGCAGATTTGAGGGACGCTTCTAGGAAACTTTGGGACATGAAGGTAGGAGGAGGGAAGTAGAGGTATTGTTTTTTAAGATTGGATACAGGTCTTTCAATATGTTTTTGATCCTGTGTGCACCAGGGAAGAATGTGGTGACAAGGTTAAGTTGGTCAGGTTGGTGGGTCTTGGTCCGAGGGGTATATTTTGCAGTAGGAGACAGGATTTTATTTAAAAGCAACTTCTCTGGGTACTCTCGTTCTCTGAGGGAGTGATGGAGAGTTTCGATATATTCTTTTAGAGAGGGGGCATTGCTGCAGATCCGGTGGCCGCGGATAGAAAGGGAATAAGGGATTGAGCGTTTGGTGTGAGAAGGATGACAACTGTTAAAATGGAGGTATTGGTCGTGGTTAGTGGGTTTTTTGTGGACGGAGGTGATGAATTTACTGTCCTTAATTTGGATATTAATATCCAGGAACGTAATTAAGGAGTCAGAAATGGAAGATGTGAAGGAAACTGAGAATGAAGAGTTCAGTGTGGAAATGAAAGAAGATAAAGAATCACGGCCGTGAGGCCAGAGGACGAATATGTCGTCAATGTAGCGGGCCCAGAAGAGAGGTTTATGTGTTTGATTTTTTAAGATGACAGCTGATCATAGGAGAATGGTGATGAACTGCTGACAATAGCAAACAGTTTTCTCAAACCATCGTAGACACCGCCGTGAGAAAGCTATTCTTCAGAGAAGACTGGAAGTGAGCTTTCCACTCCTCACGCATATATTATAACCGACAAGTTCTCTGAGCCTCAGGAATATCAGTCGTGGGAAATTAGCAATTCAATGAGTAACAAGTAAAGTAACAGAGAGAAAATCTCGGCTGCGATAACTTCTCTCACGGTAAATAGCGATCGATAGATCGAAAAACCCATCAATTAGAAAGAGCAATCAATTAAAATATGAGGGATACAATTGTATTTGATGAGGGGACCTCCGGGAAAGGTTATTGTGATAAGATTTACCAAATCGAAGAATCAAATATGTGGATCGGTTTTGAGTCTTTGTTTAAGTACTGGCCTCCCCACTCGAGTTCCCGGGTTCGATTTCTGGCAGTGGAAAAGATTCTTCAACGGATTTCCTTAACCCACTTGGGTTCTTTTCGGAGAGCACTTCAAGTTTATCATTCAGATCGTCGGATGGAAAGAAGTAAATAATGTATTAAACATTCTCTGCTATTGAGGTAGGTTCGATAGTATATATGTACATGGTATACATATATATGAAAAAGAACTTCAAGACTATTTCAAGACTTTTCAAGAGAAAAATTTCAAAATTTCATACCAAAAAGGCTAAGTTTTTAATGCATTATTGTGAAGGTAAATAGTTCGATTCACAGTCCTGCCTAATTTTTCACTTGGAATTGGCCATCTCATTATCTCCACATCAACGTCGTGATCGTCCAGTAGGTACTATGCGATACCTATCATTTTCTTTAATCTTCTGTGTATACGAAATATTACGTAAATATGTCTCTATTTATTTACATGTTCAATGTTAGTCGCATTGCTTAACAATATTAAATATCAACTTTAAAAACTTGTCAATGTTTGAAAAAATGAGATAGGCTAGCAAAATAACTAAACAAGATTCCATCAAAGTTATTT
The DNA here is from genome assembly GCA_963573305.1 of Pyrrhosoma nymphula. Taxonomy (NCBI): domain Eukaryota; kingdom Metazoa; phylum Arthropoda; class Insecta; order Odonata; family Coenagrionidae; genus Pyrrhosoma; species Pyrrhosoma nymphula. The sequence continues at coordinate 87,598,613 of OY754338.1, forward strand.
TATTGTGATAAAAAACTGATTTCATACCATGGCTTACAAATATATTTGTATTAATTCATACGTTTACAGCAAACTGTCTGTGTTGTTAAAAAATAAATTGAGTATTCTTGATACGTCGGATCTTTATTTGGTGAATGCGAAATTACATACGTTACTCTCATTATTGAGAGATTCTTTTCGTTTGTTTGTCAGAAAGAAAGTTGAAATGAAAGAAAGAAAATTACGCAACACATAACATTTATTCATCGAAATCATTAGTTCAAATTGCTAACCTATAACCATTGGTCGATGGTAACTAATATTTTCTGCTTTCCAATGTTAATTTTATATTTCCTGTGTTATTAACGTGTAACTCACGCTTTCAGCTCTCCGTAGACACCTCAATCACTAAAATCGATCAGCTCGTTCTGGAGATGCAACTGAACTGAGCGCGCGCCGTGCCCACACGAGCCCAAATTTAGACCCCCACGCGCAGCGCTGTGACGTCACCTCGCAACTCCCCCTCCGCTCGCGACAAACCATTTCTGATAGTCGACAAAACGGGCTATTCAGTCATACTTTTAGATATTCTGTAATATTTATAGATTTTCCACACGAGGCCCTCGAAAGTGCACAAACATTGGTCGCAGCAAAACCTAACATAACACTGAGAACAAACCATAAGATGTTCATTCGCATTTACATGAAAAATAATTGACTCACTTCAAAAGCATCACTTATAAAAATAATTCACGGACAAAAAGAAAAAAAAAACATTTGTTAAACATACCAACAAAACCGACCTCTTCCGAGCGGGCGGCGGCACATACGGCGTCATCGGCGACGACGTAATATAATTTCTTTACTTTCCAGGGGCGGATTTCTATTCTTTCATGAAGACGTAATGCTTGCGTTGTATGGTATTTTAGCAACAGAATTCAATGGAAAATACAAATAACAAAATGGAAAACGGTAGGCTTCACAGAATGGAATTCCTTCATGATCAGGGTGAAAGAAAACACTACAATTCCACAGTAAGTTCGATTTATTCCATCCGATGACGATGCGCAGCATAGAAACTTAGGACGCGATGGTTTAAATATAATATATCTAGTGGAATTCAACAGAGTTGCACCTTCAGATGCATGACAAAACGCAAAATGGAAAAGGTCACTATCGTACTATAGTGCGATCTATAGATCGCTTGAAACTCTGGTAGCGTCGAAATAACCGCGGTCAAGGTCATTGTGTCGAAATAATCATTCATGGGTAGGAAGGAAGTACCTATATAGTCCAGTGCATTTACCTCGTTTTACCTCCAAACCCAAACATTTATAAGTACTAAGCGGGACTTTTTCCTTTGTGTTCGGACACCTTTGAAGATCACTAAAAAAAGTCCCAAGGCATCTGTGGTGGGATGGCCGAGATATCCTGGGAAACCTGGAGAAAACTGGAATTCTCCTGGAAATGCTCCAAAATCCTTTAAATATCTTTTATAATCTTTCTATCCTAAATTATCTAGCTTTTTAAAAAAACATAATCACCTGCTACAGATGACAACGGATGAAATGCTAGGGTGAAAATTAACGAAGGTATTTTAAGCATATCAAGGAGAATGGGGAACATATAGATCCCTTAAAAAGCAAATTCGAAACATTTATCTGGAAGTTTTAAAAATTCTTCTCAAAGAGTATTTCTCACGATTCAAGTCGAAACCGTTTTGGACGTCATCCCGCCAGCAAAAAAACAAAACGAGCCAAGCGAACGTGGAGCGATGATGCATTGCGGAGGGAATTTCCCAATATCAAGCACTCGGGAAGCCAGTTGATAAATGCTGGGAGTTGTTTGCGGATGTAGGATCGCGCGACTAAGGCCGAGATGACTTAGGGATGAGGAAAGCCACTGGGGTGATATGGAGGATGAAGATCAAAGTGACACCGCTAATCTCCGAGGAAAAACGAATGGTTTATTTTCCGTTTGGAAGAAATCAAATATGGTCGGTTTAAAATAAGCCCACTTTGCGGGATGAAAACGGATGCCGCCTGGACACAACCAACACAGGGGCATAAAACTGCACAAGACACAAAAAAGAAAATAAATTAATAAGGAGTTTTATTATTCCCAAATAATATAGGCAAAGAAAAGAAAAAATGCAGCTAAATAGGAAGCTTTAGATAACCTCAAAGGAGAGACACGTAGTGAGGAAACCATCAAAGAAATGTACCCATGTATAGGGAGATAGCAATCAAGTATACCAACAATCTGAATAGACATGTGCTAACTATGTATGTAATTTATATCGATGCAAGAAAACAGCCACATTTCACACTTTTAAAGAAAGAAATCACGCCTAATGCCATTTTACAGACAGTGGGTAGAATATCAAGCACCTTTACCCCAACATAAAAGGAACTTCGCCAAAACATTGTCATTTCAGATATTGATGAAGGCTTCCGCCGAGTGGTGGAATAGGCGTGGCTAATTTTCCGGAATTTCCTCCGCGTCGACACATCTTAGACGACAGTTTCGCCGGCGTGTCAGCAGGCGTCTTCAACCTGCATCCACACTTCACACCTGAAGACGCCTGCTGAAACCCCGGCGAAACTGTCGTCTAACATATATCGACGCGGAGGAAATCCCGGAAAATTAGCCACGCCTAGAGTCATTTCAGGCTTGGGTAAGGATATCAATTCCCTCCGTAGGCTACCTCAGTGAGGCTTGTTCACTCTGGCGATTTTGTTACCGCTCCCACCAAATAGAAAAGTCTCAGTGCTTTATAAACGTAAAAAGGCCTCATTGTTGTTTCATTATTTTTAAGATAAAGAATTATTTGTCAGAAATCAAGAGTGATTGGCGAGAAAACGACTGAGTCACTCATATCCAAAACAAGGCTATGAAAGCTATGTGAGTAAGGTAAAAGCTATTCTTCTCTAGAGTAATAGCAAGGCGGCTTAGATACCGCCAGTTTGAAAATGGGGCGGAAAAGTCAGCTCCAACCGCGGATGGGAACATTTCTCAGCGGCTGCGAAACTAAAGCTTCAAGCATTTAACGTCGATTTAGGAATGATGTACATATAGGTATCTGGAAAGAGGCTCAGCCGCTTCAACTCACATCTCATGTATGCTTTCCTCTCCTTTGCGTCATGATCTTGACATGCGAGTGTCACCAAGTTTCGCTACACCTATAGGTACGCCTGGAAGTACGAAGGCACGTTACTAAACACAAATATTTAGAGTTTGCTCTTATTTGGCGGTGAAGCCTGGGCAATAACAACTGCACAGTAAACGAGGTTAGGAGGAATGGATACGTGGTGTTATCGAAGAATTATGAATGCCAAACGGAAGGAAAAATTCACCGAACAAGACCTTCGAGGAGTTGGACTGAAAAGAAGTAAGCATAATGAAAACTGAGAAGAATAAGAGACTAACCTAAAGGGTACATTTTGCGACACAATAGCCTATTGAAAACAATAATGGAAGGAGACATGAATCGGGAGAATTATAAAAGAGCAAGAATAAAACTGTAAAGAGTTACTGTAAAAACTTACTGGTTGGAAAATGGAGATGAGAATAGCAGTAAACCAATCTTCCAATTGATGACTGCTCGATGCGAATCGGTATGGGGGAACTGAAGATGAACTGGGCGAAGGGATTCGCCTTAGAGGACGATGTCCAACGAGTTAGGGAGAAGAGATATTTAATGATAACTATGAGAAGGAGAAGAAGAAAACTTATTGGACACATTCCGAGACATAGTAGCCTCTTGAAAAATAAAATAAGAAAGAGAAATGGATGGAAAGAATTACCGATGGAGACCAAGGATGAAATGCATCCGGAAAATAAAGGATGCCAAAATGAAGACTTACGAAGGAATTTAGAATCTAGCTGAAAGGATAATGGAGGGGAAATCTGCAGCTAACCAACCATTCGGATTGATGTCTACTCACGGTGCCAAAGTTAATGGCAGAACTCTTACAATAAGTAGATACTGTAGTTGAAGTTTTCCATTTTGTATGACCATTTTAATTCTGATGAACGTGTATCACGGTGATTGACAATATGTATAATGACGAAACATCCACTAAGCAGTGTTATCCCATTACTAAGGAAACGAAATTGAAGCACCCTTTCAGCGTAGAAAATTGCAGCGTTCATCATATATCAAGCACTCGTTTGAGATCAGCCGACCAAGCAATGAGCCATGGGGGGAAATTCACCAGCTTTTGTCTTTCAAATTACATTCAACTGGATTCAAGAGTCTCTGATTAAGATGAATCACAGGCAAGCGCTAGTGCAAACCTACCACTCACGGAACTTAAACCCCTACACGGTTATCCACCAACATTACTTACTTGTGGAGACAATGGGGAAAAACAGGGATTAGCTACTGCACTCAGTTCATTATCCCATAAATTTGTCTGCCTTCTTTTCATTGTCTTCTCATTTAAGACCTGTATGTTTATGACAAACAGCTTATTCTACAAGTGTAAAGGGATCAGGTGTAACAGGGGACTCTTGTTGTCTCAATGTGGCCCCAGAAAATAAAGACATTTATCAGTGTGAAGGCTGTCGCGACTTGATGAATTTGAAGATGCAGGTCTTCTGGGTTTTCTTCCGCTTAGGTCGATTATGCTGGGACGACAGTTTCCCGGCGTTGCAGTCGCCTTCTTCAGGTCAGAGAAGTGAAGAAGAATGTTTTTGGCCGTTTTATATGCATCATCCGTGTATGTATATAAACCGGGTATATACGTATGATTCTTATAAAATGGCCAAAAACCTTCATCTTCACTTCACTGACCTGAAGAAGCCGACTGCAACGCCAGCAAAACTTTCGTCCCAGTGTAATGGGCCAACGTAGAGGAAATCCCGGAAGACCACCATCTTCAAAGACATCTATCTATCGATAGCATAAAGGAGCTCCAACGTGACTTAAGCTACTAGTTCACGGAAATGAGAAATTTCGGGAAGGGCTGCCGAAATTTTCTCACACAAGTTCATAATCGGCGGAGCGTTGAGTGCGCCTACGAACCAGAAACAGGTTTCGTTCTTCTCAGGAAAAGGTCGGAAAAATAAATTCCTCTAGCAGAGTTACACTGATGCGCAAATTCCGAAATTCGTGAAAACTTATGCAATCAAAACACGTAGTACACGAACGTGTGCATGGTAAGGAACCTAGACGCCATTCTGGACCATCATCACGCCCTTTAAATGTTAAAAATAACGTGTTCCGGAGGTAATACTGGAAAGTTTTGGGTGAATTACCTGAATGCTCTTACTCAACCAGGAAGAGATTTCAATCCACTTCCCTCCTACATCATCAAGAAAATTGCGCCAGGGGTTAGTTTACCCGTAGTAGACCCGAGGGAAAGCACCCAGGTTCAAAAGGGGACTTGGTGTTGAAAGAATCATGACGATGATGTAAGCCCGAGAATTATTCGACAGTCTAAAATATCATAAACTTAACGGCACATGTTATGAGGAGCATAGGACTTCTTCGGGAGGTGTACTTGACCTGAGAGACATATATGAGTGGTTTATGGTGCCAATATTAGAAAAAACATTACGCAACCAATGTGATTGTATCAAATGATTATGCTGTAAAATATTAAAAGCCTTCTGCGCATTGTTTTTATCCCAATAGAAGAAATTGGAGAGTATACCATATTTTTGCAAACAAATAACATCGAATTATCAATATAAGGCTACCTTTAATTACACAGTTCATTATTCAATTTTACTTCACTCACATTTGATTTGTCATAAAAACATCTCCTTAACTGATTTTAAAAATGTTTTAAAACTGGCAGAAATAAGGGAAATGCTTTACTGTAACAAAATGACAGATGCATTTTGAGTTTGTAAATATTTTAGCAATTTTATAATTCGAAGAACATGAAATGTATATCATGATAATGATGTCGAATTGGTATTTCGTGAAAAATATTATTATTCGGTCTCATTAATCTGTCTTATTAATCTCATCCGTTCCCCTGTATCAGTCCCATCTGTCCCCTAAGTTCCCTTGTCGTATTAATCTCATCAGTAATTTGACAAAATACTTTCGTGAATTTTAAAGAAAGTCGGCAGCACATTCTCCGATAAATGCGAAAGAATAGGTTAGCTTTTATGGACGGAAAAGGCCCTGCACTTTTTTTTCCAAGTATAAAAAATTCATCATAATTCGGAGCTCATCTATATTAACAAACAGTCCTTCCTTGTGAGCTGTGAAGTATAATTTACGGGAGCCCTGAATGATAAATAATTGAGCTATTCTCGATAAATACGAATTTCATGGGTAAAAAGATTCGGAAGCAGGAATTATCACATTAAGGTTATTCCACGTGCTCACTGAATGTGTCTATACCTTATAGTATAAAATATGGACTAAATACTAAGACGAACTAAATGCACACTCATTCCCAAGGCCAGATGAGAACCCGTGATATTTATGCTGTCAGGCCGGCGCGTTACAAATATGCCAGTAAGCAGTACGTATGTGGAGCATCATTAAAATATTTGTCAGAGAAATAAATATCACAGTACATAAAAGTGTACTCCAGTCCTCCATAAAGTGTGAAATAAACACAAGAGAGCGCTACAGTACGCCTTATAAAGGTCGAATTAGCATCAGCATTAAAATACCTATATTAGCAAGGTATGGAAAATTACGATGGTCGTTACGATAATTTTATTAGTGTTACCGTAACTACTAGGATAGGTATCGCTAGCAGACTGTTGGTTAAAATTAAGACAAATTTTTATTAAGTTCCAAGCCGATCTATATTCAGATGACGTCGAAGTCATTTTACGAAACCCGACATACTACAGTAGATTAGATCATGAGCATAAAATTGGGGTAACAGATTGAAGAACCGACAGGTTTAAAATTACTTTTTTTTCCGCGAACGATAAGGGACTCTGAGAGAGCTAAGAGCTGCTTATGAGACTTAATAATTAGGCTCTCTTTATTAGATAGTGCAGTTAATATTTTTATTTCCTCTCAAGCGCTTTTGCTTATTTTCTAAGAAGAAGTAACGGTACTTCTCGCATGCTTCCTGTATAACTCTTCTAACGATATGTATTCATAAATTTTCAAAATATATGGTCATGGTTTCAATAACTCAGATAGCATTTAGTGTAGCACATGTAGGTAAACATTTCCTCCTGAAATGTACTTGCGGTTTCTGTTAATGAAAAACAGTCGTAGTTTCAACAACATTTGTAGGGCATTTTGGTGAAAACACATCTCCTCCCATGCACTTTGAGGTGGCTTGCTGGGTACTCAGTATCTTTCCTGAGTACCTTTCTGAAATACTTTCCAGTGGAAAAACAATGAGACATCATTCATTTCCTTTGCGACTAGGAGTGAATACTCTGGAAGTGACGAAGCGCTACATTTCTTCCTTTGAAGTACAAGTTGACATTTTTTTATCGGCCAGTAAAAGTGATACGCCCCTTTTATTCGCAAAAGGAAAGAAACAAAAGGTGATCACATAGGTCCTACGTAATTCAATTTAAGCGAATAGACTGTAATTTTGTTAAAGAATTTTTTACAATACCGATTTTGAGTAATACATCACTTTTTGCTAATTTATATGTTTAGATAATTAGTTTTAAGCTTTTCCCTGTAATTCTTTGAAATTTACTCCAAAACCACATGACTAGTTTATTCTTCATATATCGGCCTTATTTACACATCCGTTGAATTGTACTTATCTCTCCGTTATACGTATTTTTTGCGCGGTCCCTTGAATTACATACAACTCAGGTTTTACTGTTTACAGATGAAGGTTATTGCCACCTAAATACGGGTCGTTTGACATACCAGGAGAAATACGTAGGAAAGTAAAGAAGAAACAAGTAGGAGGGATACAGCGAGAAATGAGCGTACCACGACAGAACGACAGAATGAGGAAGGGATATTCCGGCAATGCGCAAATCAGATTGAAGGGTGCTTCGTTGATTTAGTCATATGGAGAGACCGGGTGAGACTCGAATAAACGTCCAGAGACAAAAGAGTGAATGAGTCAAGGGCAAGGATCTAGACTGAGGAATTCATAGTTAGAATGTAATGCCTCTCTAAGGATTTAGGTCAAAGGCTAGGCGGTGCGACATAACGTTAGCATTAGGACTACAACCAAGTGTATACTCCCTAAAACCTTTCTTTCAAAAGTTCTCGCCCTCTAATATTTTCAACAAAGAAGTTGGGTTTAATCTAGAATAGTTTAAATATAAATGGTAGCATTAGTAGCAGGAGATATTCTGAAGACGGGGAACATGAGAAACATTAGAGACAAGAGGGAGGGTAAGAGGTCATTCATGAGTGCAACAGAATCAAGAAGAGGCACGCATCGTGTCAGAAAATAGTGAGTCAAAATCAGTTTTCGAGCCTTCTCGCCAATAATTAACGCGGCTTTTTTTTGGCAGAGCCTATTTTTGAAAGGGAACAGCGCAGAAGTTGTATGCACATGCAACACTAATTATAATAGTTAACAGGTGAATGCAGTCATGGGAAACGGAAGCATTGAAGGTGGTTCTCGATGACACAATCGCCAGGAGATGTCCATTTCGACACATTAATTCATCGCAATAAAATTTCGTAAACGTTGGAGCAGTATGGCACGTTTAAATTTAAAGATGAGATACTGGGAGATTTCCATTCAAGGCGTTGAAGGAAGGGTAGATCGGAACACATCAGCGCACACGAACAATTATGAATGGAACTAAGTACGCAGGCGCAACGTTCGGTAACCGACCGGTAGGCAGCATTCTTTGGTTTCACAATAGATACGGGCGAATTTTCCGTGAATAGATATCGATTTTTTACAAATTACGTATTTAAAAACTTGATTTTGAATCTTGATTGAGAAAATGATTATTTTACCCCAGAGTAGTAAAAGGGAACTTCCATTGAGCTGAGGGCATTGCGGTATTCTCATCATTAAAATAAAAACGTTTCCCAAATTTTTGATCGCTATGGTTACCCTTTATGGCAGTTTACACTGAAAAAGTGTTTTCACGTTTTATTTTTTTTCCTTTATCCGTATCCAACCACATTGTTGTGCTTTTGGATTCCATAACTAACTACGAGAACATTTTTTACTCCCAATTGTGCCGAAAACAGGGATTTAAGTTAAACGTTATATTTATCCTATTTGCTCTAGAGTAAGAGTGTTTCCACTACTAGAGTGTTTAGGTCATTAACGTATTTTTGTACAATCAGTAACCATGAATTATTTGAGATTCCAAAAAGAGGTAGTACGAGTTAAAGAACGAGCTAAAAACCGGTAACCGATCCTTTCGAGCCCCATTTTTTCTGCAATTTTTGACACCATTTCTGGCTAACGAAAATTTATTTTTCCAAGATACGTGTCATACACTTTATCTTATTCGGCAGTCAATCGTATTTGGCTAGAGACTAATGTACTTATAATATATCACACGGCCTTAGTCAAATATAGTCCGCTGCTCTTTATTTGACCTATATTATTCATTAATGCGTACATCATGTATCAAAAATCAACACATACAAAAAGAGCACCTACTTTAAGGACCCCAGTTCCCATATTCGCCACCTTGCCAAACCTGCACTGCACAAATGGCCTAAGCGGTCGGCTGCCTTCCCCACATAACCAATCGGTCTATTTTCATGGAGCGAGGCGAGTTAGAGGGGAGTGGTGAGGGTTTGGCGAAAAATAAACCTTAAGGGAAGCAATCACCTTCACCCAGTTACAATTATGCAACGCGCGGAGAAACAAAAGTAGCCACTTTCTCGTCGCGGGGAAAAAGAGAAAGACCGGACAAGAGGGGCAGACGGTGTGGCGTGCGATCACGTCTCATTTCTTCTTAACCCTTTCCCCGCCCAACGACGGTGGCGACCCGGCCGGAGGGGCGGCAAAGTAGGAGAGAAAAGAGGTGAAAGCAGCGAAGAAGAAAGTGTTCTTTTTTCTCATTCGATGGCTCGAACGCAGACACTCGAAAAAAGTGAAGATAGGCGACTCCATCGATCGGACGAACTAAACGAACGAAGAAGTGCCACAGTCGAGGATGTGATGAACGAGAGATCCGGTTGACGGTTGAATTTCAACTTGCGATAAAATGTTTAGGAATTGGAGGGGCTATTCAGTATGTTCTCGGATTTTCCGAGCCACGAAAGTGAAGGAATTTTGGTGTCACATCCTCTAAAATTTCAAAAAGGGCAATTCAAAAGTTGAGATTTGTCGGGGCCTGTGACGTCACATCCACGGATTTTCCGAGGTTTGACCGTGTTGAGTCCTTACTGAATAAGACCCCAGGAATGAGATAAACTCCTTGGACTCGAATTAAGAATAGAACGGAGTGGAAAATAGAGGGAAATAAGCGTGAGGAAGACCGACGGATAAATCATTTAGCAAGATAGAATGGGACATGAAACATGACAGCTGTTTGGTAGGCTGTAATAGCAGGTTGGACATTCAGGGAGGCGACTGACATCCAAGTTAATTCGCACTACTAAGGTGGGTAGGTTGGAGGAACACGGAGGAAGAAAAAGTAAAGAAAAAGGACGAATTGAAGAGTAGCAACAAGTTGAAGAGAGTGATATATGGAAGAATGTTGGAAAAGCGCAGGACGGGAAGGAGAAGAGCAGGAATAATGAAGAGTTTAACGAAGGGAAAAAGATACAAAGACTGGGGAACGGATTAGTCCATGGCTAGAGTTCTGGCAACATCCAATGGGTTTGGATTCGAATTCCGGCGGTGGCGGCGAATTTAATTGTAGTACTCCATCCGCCGGATGGGACCATTAACCGATGTCCCTTAGGCGCCTTTCGTTGAGAGTATACTAACGCCGATGTCAGGTTATTCTTAAACCTTCCTCCATTCCCCTGATGATCTTTGCCTTGCCGACCTGCCCACCTGTCCTCAATGGCGCAAATGACCTCAGTTGCAGGTCGCCGACCCAATTAACCAAACCAAACAGTCTATAAAAGGCCATTCAATCTTTATAAATAAAGGCGTTGATTATTGCGAAGGAAACGTTAACGAAGACCTAAGACACACTGAGAAATTATTGGCAGGAATGTTTAAAAACCCGAAATTCTTTCAGTAAAATACAAATAATTGAATGATCAGGGATTAAAGATCCTCCATCACCTAATCAAGTCTTCCAAAAAATTATCTTAAGGTTTACTACATTCAAAATTATTGCTAATACTCAACAAAATCTTTTCCTTTTGAAAACAAATTCTCAATCCATGAGCATACCTATTACATAGAATGTTTCGACCCATGTAACGCACAAAAAATCGTTGCCTTGCATTTTTTTATTTGAATATTCTTATTTTGGAGGAAGGACCTAAATTTGCCTAAGATTTCCCTTCAGTTGTTTAGGGGCGCCTCACCAATTTCGCCTAATGGTCACATAAACACGTTCACGGTGAGGATCTCGGCAAACGCTTCACCGGTGGCAACGAAACGGTCACTCAGAAAAAGATTTGGTCCATTTCTATATGTAAACTAATCCGCAGAAAATGCACTTGAAATATTTTCTCTAAAATTCATTGTCTAGCGGCATAAGAAAATGTGGACCATATATTACCATGTGAGTAGGTATTAACTTTAGAAATTAGTAGGTACAGATTTTGATTGTATACGATAATCGAACCACAGTAGGATTGAGTACTTTTTTCTTCATTTTTAAGGTGGAAATTCCACATAAAAAAGTAATACAAGTGGGAATCAGTGGACATATTCAAAACCTAAAGTCAGCAATAAAACACTTTATAACTATATATTTTGACGCCGTACTGAAAAAATCACGCGGCTATGATGGCTTTGATTATGACATCACTTGGTGCTATACATCGTAGTTCTGTAGTGCATATATATAAACGAACAAACACGATACTGCCAAGTGATGCACCACCCGTTTTATTTTTGTTAAGTTCCACCATTTTACTCTGGCGCAAGACATGTTCCACGTATTTGAAATTAAGTTTGCCTCCTTATTATACGATAAATTACAATTAGCAGCTTGACTTTTCCACACGTTAATAGCAGCTCCAGAATCCAATCCAACTCTTTCGAAACAGCCAACCAATAAAACAGAAGGGTTCAATTCCAAGGTCAGATTCATCGGTGAGGTAAGAGCTATTTAAGTACAAAGCCCACTCTCTCACTCACTCAGTGGTTCAACCCGAAGGTTGGTTTGGATAGTTAAGTGTAGAGCTCACCCCGGGCTAAGAAAATTTTATGTGGGCGTGTGAATTTCACACGTTAAGGGTAGGGGCCCAGTTCCTTTCCCTGGGCCACCTCGCACTCCGAGAATTTTTTTTGTTCGGGGGCGTCCAAAGGCTTCACCCGGATTTGAAACAGGGATCCTTCGATCAGTAGCCAAACACTCTACCCACTAGGCCACCACGCTTCTGCAATGCCCAATTGTATGTGGAAGTCACACAAAAGGGTCTTCCCAGAGACATAAGGTAACTAAAAAAAAATCACACAGCTTAACGGGTCATCTGGACTTGCCCATTGGCTTCTTCCCCAAGCATATGAGGCCAGGGATAATCAGTTAGTAACCCAAGACTCCATACACACGGCTATTACGCTAGACATTCGCAAATATATTTAGGCCCAGTTTTAAAATGTCTGGTTAACTCTCTCTAACCGTATGGCCTTGAAATATTTAATCTGAAATAAATTTTGCTTGAAATAAAGGCCTTGAAATATTTAATCACTGATGAGTGCCCAAAATATAGAGTAAACACAGGTGAGAAAAACATTTGGCCGGACGCCGTAGACAGATTGATAACGCGCAAACTGACGGTCGTCGGTTCGAATTCCAACTCGGGCTTGTATTACAATCAAGGTCTTACGTTATACAGTCGAAGGCGCGGTGCATCCACATGAATATACAAAATACTATGCAAACTTATTTACGTAAGGCACAATTTGATAAATCATTTGCGAAAGTTTTCGCAAAGTATGAGTACATTTCAATTTCGCTCGTGTCGACGAGGCTCTAAGTAGTAGGAAAAAAGATGGTGGAAGACGAGAAGGGTGCGAAAAGAGTTGAAGAGGTCCATTTGACGATTCAAATGCTACGTTTCAAGAGGGCGACCAAAGAGATGGACGGGATCGTGATCTTCTCGAGAGGAATGTTTTGTTAAAAGCCCTGTACACACCGGAACATTTATTGTGCCAGAACTGGCATGCGATCCTGCGCCCGGCCATGCCGGATGGAATGGCGGCAACCGACTTCGAGCAACATTTTACCGCTAAATGCACACGAATTCAAAAGCAGTGACCATATCGTGGAACTGTTGAACTCGGCTTATATGCCTTTGAAATGGACGACATTCAGATTATATTGGCAACCGGTAATAGTGAAAATGGGCGTGATTATTAGAATCGAGTTCATTGACCAATACTATTGTTATTATATATCGCGATTTGTAAGGAGAAACATACTCATTGCTCATGTATCTGTGCAAAATATCACAGAACAAAAAATACGAATACACATGAAAAAATGGATTTTAATGCTCGCTGCTTAGTTGAATCGATATTCAACACTTCCATTTCAAAATTTTCCTCTTCTTGCAATTGTATTTCTCTATTCACAAACAAATGAAGGTGGAAATACGAACAGGTTGGCAGCCAGATCGCTAGAAAACTTAACGTGTTGTAAACCCCACCAGAGCAAGGCAATCGCAAGAGATTCTATCGTACGCCAGCAGATGTACGAGATTTGGTTTTTCACACGGAGGACTTTATTGCTAACCACTTCCCGCGCCAGGACTGATGCCAGAAATGTCGCCGTGTGTAGAGGGCCGTCCTTTATTCATCAGAAGAGAAGAAGCTGAGAACGCCTTCGCGGTTGAAGGAGGGGCTGGAGAGAAGGTGCTAATCGGTTGTTCTGTTATTGCATCGCCCTAAGGAGAGGGCGGAGGGGGTGCAGAGGGGTGGGGCTAGGAAAAGGGGGGGGGGCGACTGAGGGGAAGGCGGAGCTATGTTCAGTGACCCACTTCCACGAGGAGGCCGGCCGAGAAGAGAGTGGCTAAGCGGTTGAACGCACGGATGTGTGCGATATGCAAATTCGAGAAACGCATTTTTTCTAACAATTTTCAACGCAAAAGAGACTAGCTACATCAGGAAAACTATGACGGACGTTTAAGCAGTGACGTAGCCAGGATTTTGTTTCGGAAAGTGAGTAAAAGCAGGAAAAGAGGGGTGGGTGAAAATATTTTAAAATCGGGAAAATATATTAAGCTTGGGCAAATAGGAATGCGATTGCGACTGGAGTGTAAAGCCAATTTTTATAGATTTTTGCAGAGCAAATTTATGAAAATATGCAATACCCACATTTTTTATGCTGAAAAAAAAATACAAAAATATTCACTGAAAAAGTTGTTCAGAATAAATAATAAACGAAAAATTTCTTTGAGTTCAAAAAAACGTACATTTTTCCTTTATAGGATAAAAAAATAATAAAAATAAAAAAATTCTGGGCCCCGTGAACCCCCGCCCCTCCCTGGCTACATCACTGGTTTAAGTGAACAGTTATGCTCTTATGTGGCAATTGAACTTGGGCGAAAACAGCATGAGAGCATAGGAGGTTAGAAGCAATGGAAATTTAACGTTGACGAAAAATGATGAAGATCAACCGGACGGAGAACAATGCCATCAATGATGAAGTCTTACGAGGATTTAGAGAGAAAACTTCAATGGAGACTTACAATGGACACTATTTTGGTGCGAGTAACCAAATTAAACTAGAGGTACTTCATCCTAATTTATTCGATAAGATAATTAAGAATCTGACTGTCGTTCATATGTCAATTACGTTATTTCAGAGTTAAGCGGAGCTAAGTAAAGTATATCAAATTTTTCATAGTTTTTTACAATACAATATGATTTTACATGCTGATTGTATAATATGTTTTGACATGCGGAAAAAGCAGTCACTTATACTTGTGGTAGCTTATTTAAGGATACGGCTTATTCAGAATACAACTGAATATTCATGGAAATTAGAGTTTTCGTGACTCCAGCAGAATGCGCTAGATTAAATATTTGCTGCAACAAAAGCCGAAGGGGCAGGATTAGGAATGAGTGGGTCATGTTCATGCATGAACCTCCGTAGGTGCATGTATCGTGTAAACAAGCCATAAAGGCTGTTTTTTTTACACAAGCCACTTATTAGCACAGTCTCATGAAAGAATGGATGCGCAGTGAGAATTTCGTCGAGTAAGCGGAGAATCGGAAGAGAATGACCGGAAAATAGCCATTGCCCTAATTTTGCACACACATTATCGCAATTACAAAGCGTCTGTCAGCGCAACAAAGTGCGTCATGCAAAAAGGCTGGAGTGGTAGGTAATAGTGGGTTATTAAGTATGCATAATAATAATTATTCAAGTAAAACTAAAAAAATACTAGCACCACATTTAAGTACATCTGTTCATGCTATGGTACCTACTCACCATGCATGCAGTAAATGGAAATGATACAAAAATTATGTTTTACATTTTTGCCTTAATACGAATTTTATGACGAACTATATTAAATTTAGGTAAAAATTAAATATGTTATTTCCAATATTTGACTCGGCGTGAAACCTTGATATTTGTTAAAAACCATTACAGTAACATAAAATGTATTGTTTCTTGTTTTGAAGAAAATATGTACACTTGTAATCAAATTATTAGGAAATATTTCTCACGAGCCTCAAGTCTATTTGGCACAATAGCACTAAATTGCCAAAAAACCAAATAGGTAAAATACAATTCTTTTAAACTTTTATCTATAGATATCTATCATTCCGAAAGACACGTCGCTAAGTTTCATGCAAATTTCTACATAGGCAAAACATCGCTCCAACCACCTTAAAACACGGTCC
This sequence comes from Pyrrhosoma nymphula, assembly GCA_963573305.1. Classification (NCBI taxonomy): domain Eukaryota; kingdom Metazoa; phylum Arthropoda; class Insecta; order Odonata; family Coenagrionidae; genus Pyrrhosoma; species Pyrrhosoma nymphula. The sequence goes on from OY754338.1 coordinate 87,614,470, forward strand.
ATGTCTCGCGAACGTAGATTTTCTCCGCAGATATTTTCACCGGCTGACTGGCGATTCAATGCAATACGTCGCGACGACCGTGACCAAGGGAGCCGGGGACAATGGGGTCAGCACGCCGCCGCCGCCCGCAGTGTCTGCTCCTCTGGAATACGAGATTGGGCACGGCGAGCGATACGTGCGTTCTCCAAGGCAGTTTGAGTAAGATTTATTTCCAGTGAGAGTGGAGAGCATATTCGAATTTTAGATAAAAAGTTACAATTTGAACTACGAAAATATTAGATGTCTTATGGGTTTCACGTCTAAGGGACAAGAATATCCATTCGTTACCAGGTAATTTTTCTCAAATATAAACATGAGGATGAGAAGAAATTAGAATAATTATAATATTCATTACAATTTAACTACAAGCAAGCTATTATTGATTGTTTGAATCAACTCCGGATAATCCGTTAGACTATGACGTAGATTCCGATTTATAACCAACATGTTAGTAGAAGCGATTGATACGAATGCGACACAATATCCGTCAGAGTTAGATGGATTTCCAAAATCATAAATACACTCAGTGTCTTTCTAATAAACACATACAGCCACTTTTAAAGTTTTTATGTTAAGCCCATCAGTCAGTCCAATCCAACAGTCAGACCAATACTGGCTGATATGGCGAGCACAATACCGGAGACGAATAAAGCTAAAAGACTTCTAGAAGCCACAGAAATGAAAATTCTTATAATACTTTCAGGGAAAACCTTATTGAATAAAATGAGAAGTGAAAACATAAAAAAAGACCGTCAGGTAGAGAAAATCAGCAAATGGGTAAACGGACGGAAGTAGGAAGGGAATGATCAGGTAGATGAAATGGAAGACGAAATACTAGATAAGATTGCTAAAGATAATCTTCCAGGTGGATAAAAAGGTGCAGGCAGACCGAGGAAAAGATGGCGGGACAATATAGAGATGAAATATCTGAGCATTCACTGAGGGAAACAAGCGGAAGCCTGGGATGGAAGTGGGAAGAAAAGGGGAGATTACATTGTTGGAGGCTTTTCTTAGTTCTGAACTATGAGAGGATTCTAAATTAACTGGCCAAAACTTTTTTTCACTCTTCACGGTAAGTTTTAACTTCCAACGCTAACTCAGTATGCCATAAGTTTAACATTAATCGAAATAATTTTCCGCGAATCAATTTAGGAAGTCACGGTGTAAAATGACGATATAAATACCTACTTGATATTTTAAGGTTTAATAGAGACGCGGGACAAACTTCCCTAAACCTGGAATCACTAACAAAATCAAGAATACAGCCGCTATAAGTCTTATATTATTATTATCGCTGGCGCATTATTCCTTCCTTCTTATTTTCCCCTCATATAGAGAGAATATAATAGGTCGCAATATATTACCTTCAATAATCGTTATAGAGTTGTTACTTAACAGTCGTCAAGGAAACAATTCCCCATAAGTCCATTCACTAAGCACATACTATCCCTCGGAAAAGAAGAACAGAGAATCCCGCCTACATCCCTCTCTATACAGTGACCCTCTCTTAAAGTTTCCCAAGGAATGAAAACAACGCGCACGTCATCCCTAGGCCGACGAGGCTTTCCAAGCGAATGGCGGCCACCGATGCGCATAGCCACGGACGGTCCGCGGACAGCGAGGATCCCCGCGGGCGGGTACGCAAGACGCAAGCCCATTAGAACGAATGACGAGGCGACCGCCGAAAACAAATGAAAGCGATCGAAAAGGAATGCCTCCAAAATTCAGGAAACAGCCGTGGATCGAGTGGCATGCGGGTCTTTTTCGAAGAAAAGTCCAGCTACGAGAGCGACAACCCGCCGACGACTTACGCGTAAATAGTAAATCGACGTGGATTAAAGGAGAGGTATTAGTGGCAGCGAAGCATGGTGGCAGTCTCAAGATCAAAGTGCTACCTTTAGGAGGGGACGGCTCGTGAGGAAGGGGTTGGCAAAGGAGCGGAGGAGAGCGGATAACCAACGCTGTCAGCATAACTGGAGTATTACCGCTGTCCTCTCAACTAATATGTTTTATAATGCAGTGCTTTTTTAAGTACATCCATTTTGCATTTTTGATGATAAACTATTAAGGTACGCGTGAAACTACAGTTCCGCCTCTAGTACCTATATTTTCGGCGTATTTACTGTACAGTTGAACTATTCACTATGGTCGATTGAGCATTTAAATGGCTTTAATGTTAGATATCCCTTGAATTAGCCACGGTATCCTCAAAAAATATTTCTCACGGTTTCTCTTCACCCTTTCTACATTTTTCAAACACTCCAACCTTTACCAACAAACCCAATGGAATGAGTTATCGGTCATCTTCTCCCAATGGCACTAGCACTACTGCACTTCACTAACTTAAAACAGGCCAAGGCTCACACAAAAAGTCAAACAACCACAACAGATTAAGCTAAGTCACGGGTTGTGCTTTCTAAAAGCGAAACAAGTTGATTTTTCCGAGAGGAACCTGGAGAGCTTTGATCGTGACCTCAAAGCAGTTCATCGCCTCCCTCTATGTCCCCCTCCACTCTCCCTCTAGGTTGATGAGCTGACCTCGTGTCAACAGCGCCCTCATTCTAATCGCCCACGCACGCTCCGCCATCAACCGGAACTTTTTTAATCTCGCAGTTTAACTTGGCGACCAGCCTCCAGTCCCCAGAAAGAGCGAGTTGAAGAGAGGGACTTTCGCTCGGGACGTGGACCAAAGGAAGAAGAGCCCCTTCCCTCTACCGGCCGTCACACTCCTCGACCCGACCAACTAAATGCTAACTCACGACGGAAAACGGAACGGGTCAAGAAGCAGGCGCCTCGTTTTTGCACTGCAGATGAGTGAGGAAAGGGAGGTCTTGGACTTTCAAAGCAAAGTTATCTGACGCAGTCTTCCATAAAGACGGACCTTGACGGAGGATGGATACAAAATAACGCATTCGATTGCATTGAAAAAAGAAAAACACGCGAAAATGAATCAAGAGCTGTTTTCCATTTGAAATTACCTACGTCACGAAAGTACCACTCATCTCAATTGACTGACTTCAAACCAATTCAATAAAGGATATATTTTACATTTGCACCACAACGCTCTCTCCGCTTTTGCGACATAATTTGAAAAGGTAGGATGTCAATTATGAGAGTTAAAACAAACGACGTCTTACCATACTGAATGCCATTAAAAGGAGTAAGAAGGCGTCTACACTAATGACGAAACAGGAGTGGGATCACGGATCCTTAGTTAGCATTGTCGTTATCGTTATCCAAAACGCAGACCGTTCTAGAGGGGCAACGCTCAGAGATACTGTCCTAAAAATGCACTCCATGAATTATAACAGTGATTTAAAGCACCAGGTCAAATTTTAAGAATGACGATCACGTTTTCGCTCTCATGAGCGCAATTGGAAAATAACGATAACGCGAGCGCAGGCGTTATGGTGAAGTGTGATAGAGCCCCAGGTCTCCGAAGGTGTCTAAAACTCCAACAAGCAAAAATTAAGCACTAAAGACGAGGATGTGTAGAAATATATATTGTTTTATCGCGGAGGAAATTAAAATAACTCTGTGAGTGCCACAATGATTTTCATAGATATTAGATGACCAAGTGTTGAAACTTGGGTTGTATTAATAAATAATTCAAAAGATTTTACAAAGCTATTTGCATTACCTCTGTGATAGTTTGCCTCCCTATAAAATACAGCCAACATATATCTATTTTCGAAATTAATATAATCCTATGCTCGCGAATTTAGCTTTTCCTTTGTTACGCCAAATATATCGCTTGAAGCTATATGTATTTTAAAATATATTTAATAATGGGAAGAATAAGGAGAGGTAGCATTCCATTAAAGAAAATTCATGGGACACTTTTTCCGAAAGTTACGCAAATGTGAAAAAGTTTGCATTTCGAATTGGGTCACATCTTGACCCAAACTTAAGGGAGCGGGAGCCTCGCGCGTGAGTTATCGAAACGTGGCCACCTGAACTCCTGACACGGTAGGAAACCCATGAAAAAATTACTCATACGAATCGCCGGGAAAGCACCAGGTCCTTCATCTAGGGCTACACCTCAGAAAAAAGGGAATAATTCAAATGTTAAAATGAGTCAACAAGCACATGGGACAGAGGACAATGGAAACTCAAAATAAATAGCATGACAGTTTCAGGAGATAGGCAAAGATGGTGTCATGAAATATTGAGTGGGGGGGGGGGGGCAAAAAGATAAATAAGGAATCGGATCGGTGTTTTATGGCCAGAGGAACGGCTTACCATAGCGAGGGCACAGGTTCGAATCGAATAGTAGCGAATATTTTGGACAGGGATACCGAACCCTACTTGTTTGGCATGAGGAGAATTCTTCAGGTTTAGAACGCTGCCTGTCGAATAAACGCTAGACGGTGGGACCCTCATCGCCTATCGTCAAGTTGCTGATGCTGACGTAGAATACCTCTCTAATCTTCCTGCATTACAGAAACACCTTCCGACACTTTTCTGCCTTGTCCAATCCGGACGTTGGTTTGCATGATGACGATATTTGATTTACTTGATGCAGTTCGGAAGAACTCCACCGATGTTGCTCCATATCACTTTCTCATATTGATAAACCAGGAAATACCAGGGGCTCGTCTTCCTCCCACCTTTTCTTAGAGAGATAACCTAAGAAGTCCATATTTATCCTAATGTCTCATTATATAACCAAGATATTGTTATTTACGCAGTTAAATCGTCAACATGAGCTCGGATTGACAGCCCATTAAGTGAAGAATTTCAGTCATCACATAATGTAACCAAGGGATCCTGAATATTCGTTTGTAAAGCCACATTTCTCCATGGCCCGTGTCAGGGTCCAGGCCTCCACGGTGTACAGTTACGTTGAAAATATTTTCCATTCAAAGATGCGTCTATTTGATAGCAGGCTTAAATTTATCCCTGTAAACAGCGACTTAATAGATGTCAACGTCACTCAGGCTTTTTCGATCTGACACTTCCTCTCTTGAGAATGACTCCAGTCCTCATAGGTGTATTACCCTACCCGCCCTACTCAAATATCGTGAACACCGAATATAACCTAATTAGTTGTTCACCTCTCTTAATAGCTACAACTACAACTCAGCAAATGGTAGACAAATTTGTGGAGATTCGCCGCGAAAGCATTCGAATTATCCTGTTTTTGATACCCAATCTTCTATGTTTCACTTTGGTTACTTTTGACGAGATTACAGGAAGAATGAGACTCCTTGAGCTTCTATTCCCACGCTGACACAGGAAGCAATCGCGTAATTGGTCAAAGCCAAAGACGATTGAGACGAGTCATTTGTGGCCGAAATTAAGTGAAAGTGAAGCATTATGCCGACGTAAGGAAAGTCATTAAAAAAACCACTTCCAGTTTCTTAGGAGGAATGAGTTAATACGGAGTAGGGAGGGATGGTATAAAACAATACACGCAGGGGATGAACGCAAAACAGAGAGAGGAAAGTTCGGCATTCAGTTTCGAAACCGCTTTCCAAGAAAAAAGTTTAAGTCTCTGGCCACGCGAGCGCTGCAATAACGCCCAAGTGATTAATCAATTATTTTTTCTTTCTTTGGGCAAGAATACGCCCACCATTTAATTATCATCACCGCGGGTACACTACCAATAAAGATAGGTTTGCTGGAGACTCCTTTCCAGAACTCCCACCCAATAATAACTACGTAATAACCTGCGAATCGCCACAGAGGAGTGCGGCAGGGGGTACACACAAGCCATGAAAAATTTTGTCAAAAAGAAGAAAAATAGTTAAAAGCTATCCGTTGAATTTACTCTCACTATACAAACTTTTATGCCTTCCCTTATTCCTTCCTCATCTCATCTTATCTTTCATGTCCCCCATGTTGACCAAAATCTCTATTATTCTACAGTCTCTTCCTATATAATCGAACATTTCCCCAGTCATTGACTGACACGAGAGAAATTCATTGAAATAAGAGCCTGGAGAGTAAGAAGAAAAACTTACAGTCAGCAATCAACGCAGCTCACTACAAGTACAAACGGACTGATAACATAGGATAGTACTACTAACTATGGTGAAACTATAAAGCCAGGAGCGAGTTTAGATATTCATAGCACAGTTTTATAGCCAATCATGCAGTATTTTTTAATTAAATATTTTATAGTGATATAGCCAACAATGTCAGCAAAAGATGTTTCCCAGAGCAAGATTGTAAAAATGTGTACATAAAAAAATAAAATATCCTAAATATAATTAGCGCAGAGTTCTGGGCCAAAAAACTGGTATATCCTCTCAAATTTACAAGAAACTCGCAACGGTCTATCAACAATCTCTCTCTTCAAAATGAGTTATCTTACGCAATTATAAATTACTTCGGAATCTAATTACGAACATATTAATCTAAAAGAATGCCACCAAAGAAGTAAACAAACGTGTAACTAATGACACCGGACACATCGCGTAGTAGGGTTGCCACAGCAGACGATATAATCGCAACACGTGAGCACATATATGAAGACCGACTGCCTTAGGGAATTTCCCAGCCCAGTCTCGGAAAGAGGAAAGCTATCGAGATATTTATGTAAGAGATAATTATGAAGCACAAAATAAAACCACGAAATGAGAAGCACAGAAAATGAGGAAGAACAGCATCAAATAACAAAATAATTACGACACATGCCCTCAAACATGCATTAGTCACAATTAGCAAGAGAGCGGAAAACGTTTCGCTCTGATAAGATTCCGAGGAACGACGCGTCTTTACCCAGTGGCCAGCAAAATAGGGAAGAGTTACACCACGACCGTGGCTAACCATTGACGCGGACCTACTAAAAATATTCCATTTAAGCCTTCAAAAATGAAAATATTTATCAACTTTCACTTTTATTTGGTCGAATTTTCCCGTAACAAAGATAAAAATCAATGTAACCCGAAAGGGCAACAAATATTGCAGGCAAGTATGTTTGGATTGCATTGTCAAACAGGAAGATCTAGCTGAAGCTTTAAACCAGGTAAAATAAAATTTTAATATATATAGCCTCGCACACTACCTACCACATAGATTACGAAGAAGCAAACCGCATTCCCAAAACAGTGGCTAACAGTAGGAGCGCACATAAATTTTTTCGAGAAAATTATACGAGAAAGGATCTATTAGGAGGTCGCACGTTGAATCAACTAAAGTAAACTTACAGCGTTCACAAGAGTAGTATATGACATCACTTTATTAAGACAATAGCCCCCTTATTCAAATCGATGCTGTCAATACAAGTGCAGCAGAGAATGACTTTGGAGCTCACAAGACCTGTTAATTTCACACAGGATAAACTTCCCGTAAAACGTAAAAAGAAATAAAAGCGCCCTTTGAACAATCAACTAAGTCAAGCCTTTCCACGGTTATATTACGCTTGATGGTATGTTTTGCCTCTTTATAGGCGTCCGCACAGCGTCTTGTGGTGGACAATTAAGAATAGAAGCTAAAACAGTTCAAATACAGATGAAACTAAAATGCAAGAAAGGTCATAGCGGCCGTTAAAGTTTCCGTAAAGCGAGCGTTGAAGTCACCACGGGAGTAAGCATCACCAACCTACTTCGAGAATTTCATAAAGCTAGAATGACTCTCAGTCAGTTCAATCTCAGCCAATTGTTCATGAGAAATAATTTATTAGACATATTTCATGCCCTCCAGATCGTATAGCCTGGTGCGTTCAATTTTAAAAAAATAACAGACACCAATAAGTTGAATATCAATCAATTTAAATTCTAAGGCAGAGATTTAGATCGTATACATTGCTCTCAAAAGCACAAGAAATCCACGCAGTCATCAATAACCTGCGCTGGCTAGTCAATATTCCTTATATACAGGGAATACGATTTTATTTTAAGATAAACAAGTCTTAATTCATTACGAAAACAGCGATTACCAAGCTTAATGTACGCCATAACAACGACGTGGCTTTAGTTCACAGCAATTAGATTCGAAGAGACGAAATAAGAGATGAAAAACGGTTTAAAGACAATATTTTTCTTTTGCACTGAGCATTAATGCAAAGCTATAGAGAGCTACACCAAAGGAAATCACAAATGAACGGACAAAAACATTATTCAAGATCAGCAATCAATATAGCAAACAATGCCACGACCACTTCTGCGTTGAAATCAAAGGATTCGGAAGAAATACCCAAGATTGAACTGAAATGTGTGCGTGAAATAGAGTCAACAGATGTAACTGAGTGGGTTAAGAAACTAAAAAACATTCCCTAACCTATTAATGCAATCAAATAGTTCAATAATAATAGTTGCCAACTAAGAAATGGGAAAAATGAGAGTAGGTTAGCTAGAGAGATTAGGTATATTTCCGAAATGAACAAAGGCACCCAATTCAATCATCACCCCCACCGTGCAGGATGAAGTCTGTGCAAAACTGAATCAAAACCTAGTCTTCACCACGTATGCGCGATATTTATATAACAGAGCCCTTCTCGTGCATCACTAGAACAAAGGATTTCTAAACTCACCAAATAGGGCAGGCTCGTGGTGGTCTCCCAACGTCAGCTGGAGTCCTTTGGACAAACACAGAAATCAACAATGAGAGACCACTCGATATTTTAACACACTAAAAGTTTTACCATAACCACACTTCTCTTCCCTTATCTTAGAATGTGTGTGCATGTTACTAGAAAGTGAGCTCCTTGCATATTCAAATTTATTAAGTTGACCACTTTGGAGCTTCCAAAGAAAAAACGACAAGGAAAGCAAGTGCACATAGATGAGCAAGCAGTGAGAAATGAAAAGACTTTGAGGAAGTGAATTCTTACGTAACCGAGGGACAAATATTCTGAGGAGAGACCTATCGCAAACAAGTGAAAGGGAAAGCTTTTCCCTTCGCTGAAATGCAGTCTCGGAAGGACTGAGCGATTCTCAGCGTCTTAACTTCTCCGTTGTTAAACGTGAGAAGTTAACCCGTTAAAAACTTGCAGAAGATCAGTGTTCTCCGATTGGATGGTAGCAGTTTTCGCAATCAGGAAATTTAAAATGCTGACCTCGCTTTCGAGCCACAAAGTATGGAAATTCTATTAAAAAGTTCAACTTCTCATTCGAAATTGTGACCACATTTCGATGAAGGCTAATTGGGCTGCTGACTTGCACTAAGGTCTAACGATCTAACGAATATTTCGGTTATCTTGCACGACCAGTAAGTGCAGCTCATTCGTTAACCGCAACCACTCAAGCTGGTTAATGGGAATATCATAATTCATCCGCATCGATTGTTACACGCAGTTTACATGGCTGTTATTCTGCTCCAGAACTTGCTAATAGCTCACCTTTGGTCAATCAGTAACAAATAAAATCGCAGGGAACGGATGACACATGTAGCCCTATTCTGGAACTCGTTTATGACACGCTAGCTACATCAGTCGTTCCTTTATCATTCCTATATGCTTGAAATTGTGTAAGCTATAGTTAACGACTTTAATGGTAGGTGGGATATGGCTCCTCTCGTAAAACACGCTTAAGAGCTAAGCATTCAAATATCGCGGTAAAAGGCGATTCATTGATTGGAGTTGATAAAAGAAGTCCCGAGGATTTCCTTACAAGTTACAGAATAGAACTACTGCCGACGTTCCCATTCTGCGCCAAGGCTTAACGATAGGCAGCCATTAATTTTTCTGAATAAAAAATATTAAGCTTATGACGAAGTCTCTAGGAGTATTTTTTGAAGTAGATACCTCACATTTGAGCGACAATGTTCCGCCAGGCAGTTGAAGAAAAGTCCTAGCTGGAAAAAGTGAAGCAATATTTATCGCTTCCAAGCAAAGTGTATCAAAGGCAGCCAGCCTACCAACGATTTACCGATGAATGTCGTCGGTTGACTTGATGGTTATTTGGTGACTTGAGGGCATTTGCCACGTTAAGGGGTAGAAGGGTACGTTGGTAAAGGTAGGAACATTTGGGGAATGGAAGATGGGTGAAGAGGTATCCAACGCCGGCATTAACCTGCTCTTAACGAAAGGCAAGAGGGGGTCCACATTTAAACTGACACATTTGACGGACGGAGTACTACACTTGAAATGTTCACCACGAAGCACTCACAATAGGATCGCTATTCTCCTGAAAATACTTCGTCATTGCCGGGATTCGAACCAGGTTCAACGGGCTCGCACACCAGTTCTCTCGTCTCCACACAAACCCGATCCCCAATGAATGTCGTTAATCGTGGCTAACTGAAGATGGATTTTCGCTAACAATTCGTTATAACGAAATATAACGAAACGACAGATTCGCTAGGGTGACTTTAAGGCAGTTTTAGCGAGATTATTCTTCAGTCATAATAGAGACCATGTTCCATTTAAATTTTTAATTTAAGCAACTATAAGAAAAATGCAAAAATATAGCCATTTAAATGACGCATAAGCTGCTTACATGACTGAAATTCTCAGTAATTCACTAAATGTACATTTATAACGCTTTAACTTGACTCATTTTTCACTAAGCCCTAAGCTAAAAAAGCCTTCACAACCGATTATTTTTTTGTGATATTGTAAAAAGTAATACAGTGATTAAAAAATTTATTTTTAAAATAGTTGAAAAAGCACACAAATAGCATACTGTTAAAATTCTGATGCGACTATGCGTTATAAATTCCTATTTTTTTAAGTTGAGTCTCTGTGGAGTGCATACCCGAACCATTTCCCATGGTAAACGGCTTGTACTTTTCGGAAAATAGGTATCTCGATAATGACAAGGAAAGTGGCTTGTGTTTCTTTATCATTGAGGAGATGAGAAAAGATGAGATCATTATCTTTATCATGAGGCCCAATCATACACTTTTATTTGAACTGAAATATCGCTGAAACTACCTTAGTATGCATATATAATAGTACCACTGACCAGTTTTCAAAGCCCCTAATAATTATGTGCAGCGCGCCACAGGCTGGTGTCAAGGGAGAACAGGAAATCATCCTCCGGGAGACGAACGCAGGAAATCGGTGAGGGAATAGAGCGTCCGTACTCTTTAAGCCACTTCCATCCCTTCCTCCGGTGAGTGAACTCGAAAAACACATTCACTACGACCCACATTACGCTAGCTTTCCAAGGCCTTGAGTATCTGACTTTCAGCACGTATCTTTTTTATATCTCAACTATCCTTTCCATACACGAGAGTCGCGCCCAGAAAGTTGAGTTCAGTATTTGTCTATTACAAAAGATAATACAACTTGAAAGGGGATCCATTTATCACCTCCGAGTTCTGCACACAGAAGTTTGTCTCGCATCTCATGATGCTCATTGAGGGATTCGCTAAATCTTGGCAGTGATTTTAAGATACTCTTTTCAACAGTATTCAGCGATTTCTGCGGCAAGTCTCCAGGCAATTCAATAAGTTTGATAACAAACCATTTAATATGATTTCGCCCTTTGAGAGACGATCCGTTGTCTATCACGTAACTAGCGAGGAGCTCGGGAAACCACACAGACTTGGTTTTATAATATATGGTTAAATATTTTCTCGGTATAAAACAGAAGTTTATACGTTCTCTCATTGGTAACACGTCAAATAACTGAGTCTGATATAATGAACAAAGCGTGACCTCTATGTTAACACCAAGTTAACGAAAAGGTTACGTCATTTTACGGTAAACCATAACCAGATATTATCAAACAGGACCTGAGAAGATTGTGCAGGCGTTGACCGTAGTCACGTAGACAGCAAATAGGAAAAATCACGCCTAAATTTAATTCACGAAACCCTTATGATGTCAAAAACTTTTTCCAAAGAAAAACACTAATAATCGGAAAGTAACGATTTGACTTGACCAGAATTCGAACCCGGATCTCCTAATTTGTGGTCAGATGTGTTAGCCAGTTATTCCACCAAGCCGTTTTAATATAATAATGATTAACTAGAGGATTCATTCGCACTGTATTTTCATCATGGAGTATGTTCTTACAACGGTATTTGATCTTCAATCGGAGCTCGGGGCAGTGTACAATGTTCTTTGAGCCATTTCAAATTGAAAGATTGTCCTGTTATATTGTATCCAGATAAGTTGAGCTTCCCAGGTGAGGAAGGCATGATCAGGAAGACAGCGTGTTAAAGATACAAGCGTTCCAACACATTAACACATCTAACTATTCGTCAATGTGAGGCGAGCCTTCTTATTTACCCGATAAACATCAAGAGGAGCGGCTGCATTCACGTTCCCCTAAGTTTCTTATTCGTTCTGAAGGACTTAAGACTTTCGTAGCTAGACACTAACGAAATTTTGACGTCACAACCTCCAAATATCCCAACATCGGAAATTAACTAAGAAGATTAACTTCCGAGCCACCTACGACGCCTCAATATAGAATATATTTGGTAAATTAGAATTATTCCTGAATTAGCCCCAAGAGTGGTTAGCATCTTCGGTTCTACATCACGAGTCTACAATTCTTTCAGGGTTTTCACAGTATGTTTATTCATTGACAGTACAGTATTATGCGAGCGGCATTAATATAGAACAGCAAAATCACACGACAGTCCCATAATCTGAAGCTCATGATTTTATATTTCGCAAAAAACTGCAATCCGAGCACATGAACCAAGACACATTCAACTACTCTTCGTTCACCCCTTTCAAATCCAGACTTGCCACCCAGCTAAGCATCTCAAGAAATTCCTTAGCGGCGAGTAATGATAAGACAAAGTAGAACGACTGCAAAGGGTGAGAGACCTAGGTGGTGAATTTTAAAGAAACTGGGTTTATTCAATATTGAAATGAACTTGAAATTACGTGGTATTACATGGTAAGAATAGGAGAAAAATTGGGAAAACAATACTTATCTCTATGCCATTTTTGAGAATAACTTAATAAAAGCGAATTCTCCCACTGGATTTAAATGGTGATAAAATTAAGGCACCAATCCACCAATATTTAGGGATATTACCAAATAAATACAAGTGAGGTCAAAGTGCGTTAGTTTAATTGAAATGGCGCTGCATTCGACTCATATGGCTACAAAAACTGTTAATTAAAATCTAAAATCGACGAATAGGCTGCATATTTGGAATTTTATTTTTTAATAAAAGCAGTACTTTTTTACGATGCACGAGAAGGTGGAACTCAGCACTTGTTTTGACTAACGAAGTTGCGACTAAACCTCGACTCGAACCCTCGATAAGGGATTAAAACCCTCCCTAGAACAAAATGTTTTTAAATGGGAAAAGATTCTTTCCTTGCCAATGATTAAATAATGGAGGCTAAAAGAAAAAAAAAGAAAAACTGCTTCAAGTAATATTTTGTTTGCAATTTCTGATTAAACCAAAGTCGTCACACAGGACATTGGCAATGAACTGAGATGGCTCCAAAGGTTTGTGAAAAATTCAGTACGCTTGGCATTTGAGGGTTAAAAAATATTCATCTCACCGAATTATCAGCTAATTTTGTACCTTTTTCCGATAGCTAAGGCTTGTCATTGGAGAAAGCAGCAATTTTACTTCAACAATACGCAAAGAAAAGGTGGCATTCAGTAAAAATTTCATTTCGAAAATTTCAAATTCATTCAGGCAAAAGCGGCGGTGGAACCTCATTAAGATCCCAGAAATTTTAGAACCCTGGTGGGATTGATAACAAAACCGGAGGACCCACTATTAACCGCAGAATATTACTCAGGGTATGAAGACACTCTCCCCATCTCCGCCGCCTTGTCCCCGGCCCTGCTCATTCATCCCCCTCGCTAAAACTTCCCCTCCACCTTCTTCGTGGTCTTACACCCTCCCAGAGCCTGCACCTCCTCCACCTCTGGATGACCTTTCGTCTTGCATGCCCACAACTTTCGCCGTCTCGTCGCCGCCTCCGCCACCGGCTTCTCTTCCTGGTTCTCAAGCCCTCCACCTCCGCTGCTGCTTCAAAGTGATGACTCCCAGCGCCCGCTCGCCGGAGCACACCACCAGAAACGCGCACCGCTGCAATCGCGTGACTGACTGCCCGACTTACCTCATTCTGAAATTCATAAACGCACAAGCGAACTCCATTCGGAGGGAGAGAGATAGAGAGAGCGCTGCTTTTAGAGGGAAATGCAAGAGATGCCTAACTGGCTGGACCTTTCATGGGAGCAATCGAAGCCGACCTAGATAAGTACATAGATAGTTTTGGTCTCAATTTTTAAGTACGTTGCGTTTCGTACATCAAATACTTGCTTTCCGCAATCACTGATATATCATTTTTATAAAAGCGCGAGCTTTCGCCCACTCCTCTTTCGGCACCTCTGCCTGACAGAGCTGGTAGAAGGATCGGCGAAAGATCGCGCCGAAAAACTCTATAATTGTTTACCGAAAGCAAGAATTTGACATAGAAAGATGGTGCTGGTGGAGTTCCATCGTCTGGGTTCAATGGAAATTACGAGGACAAATCAAGAAAGGCTGAGATTGAGTTTTAACTGAAGTTTTCTTTTATGCCACATTGTTGCGATTCCAATGCATACTTGAAAAGGGAGCTTTTCATACATAATATCTTTAGGCGGCAGCAGTGTAAGTATTTAGCACTTTTGCTCATCTGTTTGAGCGTTGCTTGTGTTTCGCCTACAATAGCGGAGGTGACAATAGACGAACAGTAAACAGCAATAAAATTGTTTTCGTTTGAAGAATTCAAGTATTGCTACTTGGCTGCATAACTACGAGCCCTATAGTGGAAAACTGATTCCAGGAAATCATATCCTCCATCAGCAAACAGATGCAGTACCTCACGATGTGTGTCAATTGGAATAGCCTTCTGCTATGGAGTCAAAAGACGTGGTTCTCATCAGAGACCTATACGAGACATATGCAGATGACCACGCAGAATTGCGAGTGCACTACCTGTTGAAATTCTTAAAACCTTGCTTAACTGTTAAAAATCTAACTCCTATAAACTCTACCATCTGAAGACAGTAGAACGAAGCAATGTGTGCTCACCATAGGATTGCGTAAGCTTTTCATCAGTTTCTGCAGCTATATGCTTCAAACGGTAACTATATCATTGCTGCGTAGGTACTGCTCGTCTCGTGTCACCCGCATTCCTATTGGGCGTAACACGAACTCACTCAAACAAATGAGAAGCACTGCTACATGAATGAATACACGAGCGCTTCTTCCGCCTACCGTTAGTATGTGCAAAAGATCGTTCATTTCAAATATAGCAATTGCAACGATGTGGCATATAAGAAAACTTGAGAAAAAATCAGTCTCTGTGGGCTCTTAATCTGGCATGAAGAACCGAATAAGAGAAAATATTCATTACCTTAATGAATTCGAAATGCTGATCACGAATGTGTTCGTCGTTCACAAACAAATTCCGTTATCTCTAAAGGATTTTTTACATGAGGCACTTTATTGCACACTTTGACGTACAGAAATTACGAGAACGCGAGCACGGAATTAGAGCAGGGGCTAATTTCCCGTCTATCGTTTATGCATTTGCGCATGCATTCTTGCAATTCACCCCTTTACAGTACGAAATTTCCAATGCACATTAGTACATACATTTGATTGTTCAATAAAGTGCCTCGTGTAAAACGGCCTTAAGACAAACGAAGTTGAAGTTGAGAATATCAATTTTTAAGTATATTATCGCACTATGATTTAAAATACCGATTACAGTATAAGGTTTACAAAAAATATTTCTTTTCATAATTATATGCGTCTTAATATTCTCTAAAATACTTCAGCTACAGTTTCCAACAGTACTATTCCATGGAAGTTTTTTAAAGACCTTAAGAACGTTAAAAGAGACATCAGTCGATTGAAATTAAGACGGCAAATGCCATACGAAAATGTGATTCGATCGAAACGATTAGTGCAGCGCACTTTCGAAAAAATCGATTATTTATCTTTAAATGACTGAGCACAATCATATGGAGACAGGTGAAGAACTTTTATGATAAAGTAGGCTAGTACAATGAGAACTGATTAGCTGAAGATAATATTGCGAAGATAAGACTAGCGAATAGTTTGACATGGGAGTGTGGCTTCGCATCGAGCTGAACCCTGCTCATTTTAAAATATCAGTATGAGCACAGGCTGAAGGCGATTGAAACGTGGGTTTGGAGATGGACGGTGAAAGTGAAAAAGATTGAAGAGAAAACAAAAAATATAAGACTGGGAATGGATGGGGAAGAAAAGAGGTTCAGGCAATGAAGAAGACACTCATCAGATGGAAGGAGCAGGTAATTAGGGACACTGGGATGTTGAAGGTCGAGAATGAATGAGAGAATGTTAACGAAAGCGAGGAAGAACCGTTTCTACTCGAACTCTGCGGAGTATAACACGACCCTGAACATAATGCGACCACGATTATAGTACGGTCCTAAGTATTTCGAAGCAAAAATTAAAAAAAAGGAAATTACATTTCCCCTTTTTAATTTGATCAAGTTCTGATTTTCCACTCCACGCGCATTTTTGGCGTATTGAATTAATATAGTATTGTCACACGAAGGCTAAAACGACTTTACAATGCAACGATATTGAATAGATTCGCGGAGACGAAGAATACAAACTTATGATTTTTGAAATTACAAGCACTCAAGCATGAAAAAGTGACTTTCAAAGGAATCCGTTGGAGGGAAAACATAGCACTACATGCCGATAATAATCGTAGGGTAAGAATAATAGGAAGAGAGGAAAAAATGCAACGAAGTGAAGAAGTAAAAAAGGAAGGGAGAGGGTCCACGCCGGTGCGGTGGCAAGCAGCGCTTCATAAGAAGATATTTTTGGCGTACACTTCCGAGGAACCGGGAGATCTCACTCTTTGAAATACACATATATCAATGCAAGAAGTACCCACTGCGGGACTAGTCGCATAGGCAACTCAAACGGAGTCACCCGCTCAGGAAATGTTAGGCGAAATTCACATTGAAAAGTTGCGAAAAATTCACACGCCTAGAATGAAATGCGAGCCTAAATCGACTGTATTTCCTTAATTCGGAACACGCGTTAATTCAGAATTTGCGTCACCCGTGTCCCGAATAACCAAATTTGTAATATCCCAAATTTAATTTCATATTCCGACCGGTTTCGAAGTTACTTTTCATTATAGGAGAAAGAACTAATATATTTATCACAACGTAATTAATCAAATTGATATTACGCTACTTAGGATTAGATAATGGTGGTAAGGTCGAAACCAATCTGCGAATAAAAATTGGGTAAGGAAAGCGTTTCAGTCTAAATAGCAATTTAAAACCTACGTCACAGCAGAATATTCTAAACAAATGTGTTTTCATGGAGTGGAAAACTTAAGCAGGGTAGCGACTCGAGGTGAAAACGTACTGAGTTACACTTAACAGTACACGTCTGCCACCGCAAAAGTGAGTCACCTTAAGGAAACGGTTTTTTTCACCTAGTTCCCACAGGGGAACCCAATTTCACGGAAGTGCTCCGATGGCGGCCGAATTCTGATTACACCTCAATACCACCACGAATTAAGCAGGCAGTTTATCAACCACTCGAGGTTGAGCTGAAAAATATTTACCTTGGAGATAAGTAGCCTTCACCACTTCGCGGCCTTCCACGAGAACTACCTACACCACGTCAGGGTCAAAGTCTATGCCATTCATGCAAAAGGTGCTGCAAACATTTTCGTCCTTGAAGTCGACCAACTCGAGAGGTTTCTAACCTTTTTTTATTCCTGACTCCCACGTTCAGCCTCCTGAGGGATTCCAGCACCAATTCTTTTCGAATAGACGTAGTAATGCTGCACCATCAAAAGGAGAAACGCTGAGTGTAGCCCACAACAACAATGTGTGCTTTTTGTTTTCTCGAAAATCACGGACGGTAGAAAAAGGTGCTTTGCGCGACCATTAGGGTTTTGTATTACAGCGACGTTTAACGGTATACCAATTCCTAATTGAATACGGACATATGAGCTTTGGCCGTGGTCGAGACTTAGTGGAATTCCATTGCGAAATTGAGAGGACCTCAAATAAACCTTACTGATTCCACGGAATGTACATTTTTTACTGTCTCAACTTAGATTCGTTACACTGTAGCATTTTCAAGAAACAACTGTCATAAGGGGTGTTTCCTGATGATTCTACATAGAGCAGCGAAACTGGTTGACACATTAAAAAATTATATTCAGTAGAATCGCAAAGTTTCTCTTTGAAGTTCTCTCGATTTCGTAAAGGCAAATATTTACAAATTCCCAACTGAAACATTGTTGCCAGCTATATTTTGTGATACATATGCGTTGACATAACGAAATATATATTTAGCTATAATCAAAGCTTTTCATAGCTCCTGAGGCTGGGACGTTAAATTGTGGAAATTTTGGCGCCCTTCTTTAAGAGTAGCCTCGCGCTGATGCCGGGTTTATTTCCACTATTCAACATAATCTTTCCCTTCCTAGCATCGAGAGATATCTTTTATAGCGCAAATGACCTTAATTGTCCATCGCCAACTGAAAAAACTTAACTTCTCCACTATTTGGTATGGAAACACAGGCAACCATGGCCATTTAAGGAAGAAGAGAAACAAAATAAAAATGTCGGAATATAGTAGTTGAATAAAAATGTGCAGCAACTATCATTTGCATAATAAATCCGAAAAATATCCACTTTTGAGTATTTCAAAGGTCCCTCACAATTATCCTACCAATAATAGAGCAAGAACATGCGTGAAGGCCCTGAGCCATGAAACCATACCATATCACATTGGCGTTGTTCAATGGCACATCGTAGACGGGTAACCGATCGGTATTCCCGTATTAAGCGTTATCATGTCGTTTACTTTCGTATAAGCCAATGGAAACTCACCACTGTCGGTGTTGCGCCATATGAGAAAATAGAGATACCGGCCAAAGCCAATTTAATCAGCGATACTACTACGAGCATTCGCTTGTCGATAATTACCGACGGCGTAGAAGTACACGGCGGGACCGCAGAGGTCCTGCGTGGCGGTGATACATACAGATTTCGGGATATTTATATGTGAATGAAAACACCCAGTAAAACCTTACCGTGATAGTTCCAGGAAATCTTAAGTTTCTTTTGCCATATATCATGAACCTACATCAAATTAGCCACGAACTTATGGAGCACTCAAAGCAATCGTATTTCTTGTGCGTCTTAAGTATTTACCAAAAACTAATGGGTACCGCCGGTACTTAGCGTCGTAATATTGTTCCATTTTGCACCGCTGGAAACTCACACTAGCTCTAGTCACCAAGCTACCACACACACGCAACAGCTTCCACATCAAACACGGCTAATATGAAACAATAACATAGCTTTCACTTTACGATCCAATCTTCCTTAATCGGGTTTTACGGCTACCGGTGCAGTACCTTTTGCCCACAGCACGCCTCGGAGTGCGTCAAGCGAAACATAAACGCGTCGACGAAGACAAGAACACGTTTTCCCCCATCCTCCAATAGGGCAGCCGCAAACTCGCGGGGGAGAACGCCCTCAGTGACGTGCGAAAACTCAAAACGAGGTCAACATATGCACTAAATCAATATCCTCATATGGACACGGCGTCCAACATTTACAGAACCGATTGGCGAGCTCACCAAATCAATTTAGAGATCGTAGTGCATAGTCATTTTTTTTGCCTAGTTCACACGGAAGTTGAGGCAGTTAGAAAAACGAGATTTTTGCGATTGACAGGGGATGCATCCGCGTAAGCGAGGATGGGGAAGAAAAATATCACACTATATGGATGGAATGACTAGGGAGGTAGGACACAAGCGAAGCTGAAGAAAGAAATGGTGCAAGAAACTGTCCGCAAAATTTGTATTTTGATCTCTATACAAGCCCATCTTGATACGTAGACCACTTCCTATAATAACATGAGAACGTAACTTATTACACTTATTCCACAGCAAAGTTGACTTTGCCTCATGGGAAGGGTGCGGTCATATTGACATGAGAGATATGCTAGCAAATTTATGAAAACTCGCCTAGTTAAACATGAAATCTAGCAACGTTTCCGACGTATCTGTTTTCGTCCGAATATCCAGCGTTAAAAACGTTCAGCAATAAATTTCCTCACACAAAGATCTGTTAACGATTGACTAAATTATCAGTGTCGCATATGCTTTCAGCTTGATGTTCCTTGAACTATAACTTTAATTATTACCCATAGAGAATTAGGCATCAAATCACTTTAAAAGAAGGCTAGGGCAGAGAAACAGTTAATAACTCAAATGAGAGGTAGCATAACTCATACCGGTTATTCTTATTGAACAAAATATGTAAAAATATTAACAATGATGAAATGTATTTATCTTCATAGGACAAATCAATTAAATTAAATTTCCTTAACATTGAATTAAAATAATCATTTTTGAATGGCACAAGAACGTTATCATACAGCAAAAATGTAAACAAAAATGCTACACATTAAAAGCAATCGTGTAAAAAAAATTCCATCGTAGTTTTTTGTTCTGCTGTTTTTCTCCCCTTCCCTGGGAACGTAGGAGCCTTTCACTTTGTTCTCGTGGGCTCAGTGATCACAGGTTATTTTCGTCAAGGCATGAAAACGAGACTGATTGCCACTTGATAGACTAGAATTCGGGTTTTAACAAATCATTATTACTATTGCCTCACTCCACTTGAAATGCCCCGCATGGTTATGTTTTCTGCATGAATTAATATATCATAGAATCCAATAATTAATAGTAATACTAATTAGTAGCAGTATCTTAACCCGTGTAATGCCTGTTATCAAGTTCGCCTGCGTAGCAGTCTTCTAGTTTCTGATTTGGTCGTGCATTGTGCTCCTGGCTGCTTTTGGTCATCGCCTAAGGGTCTGGGAAGAGTGCAAGATTCGATCTTGAATGTCTAACCCCTGGCCAGGAATCACCCCGCGCCACATACTCTGGTGAAGACTCGAGCGGTACTTCATAGCATTAGATGAAGATTTCTCTGTTTAATCCCTTCCACCTGGCACCGTTGTCCTTATTTACCTAATGCATGGCAATATAGCAAAAGAAGAACAAAAGCTAATTTAATTATCTTCTGGAGATGCTCACTGTAACGCAAGACGAAACGCTAAGCCACAATATGCTCACCACGCAATAACCGAAAGTCTTTCAAGCAGATTTTTCAGTTTTGAAAACAATGAATTTTCTTAATTTCACGATAAATTCTCCAATATATTCTGCGATAACCTAGTCACGCCAGGTTGACTCATGCAGCCAGCGAAAGCAATGGCTTGAATCAGCGTCACGAGCTTCGACGATGGAAGGTATGCACCAAAGACGCAAGAAATTTTCCCAAGGTCGTCGAAATAATTCATTTTGCGCTAAGCCTTCGGGAGAAAGAACTTCCTTCTGAAATCAATGAGAAAATCTCCTCGAAGACCGTATATTAAAGAAGAGAGGATATGGCGCCTTGGCGCGCAAAGGTGATACCTGTTTTTTATGAAAATATAACTCACTTAACATGACTATTGCGCGCAACTGGTCCATGCACCCCTGACGAAGGAAGTACGTTTCAAGTACTTTGTTCATCACGCGCTATACTGCATTATAAACTCGTTGGAGGTTTCTTCCAGTTGCCTCGAACACCGGGTTGTAACCTTGTAAAATTTGAACAGTCAGTTGTGAATCGCGTTGCTGATGCGTTGTTATCCCATTGTGGATCCGTTTTGTGCGTGGGAGGGAGCATGTTGCAATCATGTAGTTATCGCGTTGGCATCACGTTGTGAGTACGTCGTGGCCCTGTTTTTGTACGCAAAGAATAGCGTAGTAAACGTGTTATCGCCGCATTGCCATCCTCGTGTATGTCCGTTGTAGGTATACTAAAACCCTATTGCTGTGCTCGAAGAATCGCGTTGTAAATGCGTTATAGCCGCGTTACCATCCTCATGTCCGTTGTCGGTACGTTGTAACCCTATTTCTATGCCCTCTCAAAAAAAATAAAATTTACATTTAGAATAATATGGAAGTTACTATTTCGATGCCATGCATTAGTATCTACCTTGTATCTACCTAACGACATAGCATCTGTCTGGCATGTTCAGCTCCCCTACGGTTCTACGCGCATATACTCGCACCCATATTAAAATTATTTCCGTCAAGAACCTATTATATATGAGGCCACTTCCGTGGCTTAATGTGACTTCGAGAACTAATTTTTAAACTGTAATTCCGTGATAGTCTGAGGAAATACCATTACATTACGATAATAGTTATCAGGCATTAATTAATTTAAACCTATATAAATAGTTTATAGTATGAAAATAGTACTGATATAAATGAACCTATAAACCTAGTATGAATATAAATGCAATATTAATGAGAATAAACAAGAATTTTTCCGTTTTTGACGATAAGAACGTTTTCACCACAGACCTACAACACGCATAGTCCCATTGACTTCGCGTTGTAATAGCGTTGCTGAGAGTGGACGAAGGTCCGTTGAAATGACGATCTCACAATATCTCTACAACGCGCTTTGCCATGTTACGAATGCATAAACGGCTGCGCGAGAACGTGCGTTGCAACAACGTTTTCACTACAGACCTACAACACCCATAGCCCCATTGACTTCACGTTGTAACAGCGTTGTTGAGAGTGGACACATTCCCGTTGCAATGACGATCTCAAAACATCTCTACAACGCGCTTTGCCGTGTTACGAATGCGTAGCCGGCTGCGCGAGAACGTGCATTGCAACAACGTTTTCACTACAGCCCTACAACACGCATAGCTCCATTGACTACGCGTTGTAACAGCGTTATTGAGAGTGGACACATGCCCGTTGCAATGATGATCTCACAACATCTCTACAACGCGCTTTGTCGTGTTAAAAATGCATATCCGGCTGCGCGAGAACGTGCGTTTCAACAACGTTTTACTACATACCTACAAAACACATAGCCGCATTGGAATTGTGCTTTAACAGCGTTTTTGAGCGCAAAAGCAGGCCCGTTGCAATATTGTACTTACAATATCTTTATAACGCGCATTGTCACGTTATGAATGCGATGCAACGACGTTAGAAATAAGCTATAAAGAAAGTGCGTTGTGACAACGTTGTGTACTTGGAGATCTGATACAGCATGTTTACAACTAACTCAAAATGGAATTAAAACGCGATATGTTGTGCGGCTGCTTCGTCAGAGGCTTTATGAATAATACAGTGCTATTTTGGGTATTATTTTATTTTTGCAGTTTTATTGATGAATAATTGTGGTAGATCGAAGATTCATCAACTAATATCTATATTTCGGCGTATTAACTTCACAATTGATCCATTTGATATGGCCGATTCCATGGCTTCAATATTCCCGTGCTGTCGTATCGTATGGTTTCATTTATAATCTTCTTTAATTTATGCAGAAGACGCGGAGAAAATTGCGAGGGGAAGTAAAAAAAAGTCATCTATTTTCAATTTAGGAACTAATGAAACTATATTTATCCAAAACATGCTTTCTTCGACAAGGAGAGTTCATCGCTACCGTGCGAATACAAAAAAATCATACGGGAAATTCCACGCGAGTTGTGCAAATGTGGTGTGCTTGACCCCCGCCAATTTTTTTTTTCATATTTACACCATAGGTATACGTATGCGACTGGAAGACAGATTCAAAATAGCTCCCCAGGGTTTCTACAGACGGCGGAGACATCCACTCTCGATTTTTTTTTTCAAAATGTCGAGTATTGCGACACGTGGGGCCTCGCGCGTTAAATCGCTGCGAATATGAAAAAAATTCGGCACGGGTCGATCACACCACATTCGAACAACTCGCATGGAATTTCTCATACTTAATTCCACCATTAACAAGCAGATAAGTTCACGATAAAAATTTTAATGAGTACCTTTTCCTGCCATAGGATCCCACTACAGCGCTAATTCCATTAACCAACGCATTTTGACTTCAATCATTGCAGTAATTTTATATTTAGTAAAAAAAGGACAGTTGTCTACACACTATACCATTTAATTTTCAGGGAAAATTCGTTTCTTATAATAAAATTTTCATCGAAAATGGCGTTAGGAATAGACGGGAAAATATTAAATTTCCATGTTTCAACCATTCTAGCATTTAACACCATGTTATTTCAAGTTCAATTTGCGACGAAAATCAGGGAGGAAAAGCACGATTTTGTAGGTAATTTCAAAGAGAGAACACGTTTCTCTGTCAGTAGACAGAATACGAGTAAAATGACAGTTGTCATTTAACTGTGGAACCACCTTCAGCTACTTCAAAACTAAATGTAGCACCCCAAGTTGAACTGCTAAACGCAACAACTAAAGTGCTTTGAATGCCATGAAAAAAGGGCGCCGCCCTTAGAAGTAATGCATATATCGCTATTAAATAAACGAAATTGGGAGCAGTCTCGTTGAGGTACGGTAAAGTGGGGAGAGTTTGAACACATTTTCGTATGCTGCTAATATATTTTAGTCGTTACAAGCAAGGATATACCTTTACTTAAAATTTATTGGCAGCTTAACCATATGCAGTAGCAAAATTTTAGCTTATTAATAACTCTGAAAAACTATAAAAATCGCCATCATAAATTTCCCCTCACTGCACTGCGAGATAAGACATTCCATACATATTTTTGTAAAAATATGGAGTAGAGCAGTTTTCACACATGTCGCAGCATAAAACTTCATTTTAATGCAGTTTTTTGTGAGCAATATCCCTCTTATATTTGTTTAATATAACGTCAAAATAAACTATAATGTTTTATTTGCCACTTTCGACCGGCTAAGTATCAATAAAAAAATGATAGCGTAAATGTTTGCTGAGCCTTGTGCCTTGCTTTCGAGATTTCAGAACTAACTCCGGTAAATCACGGCCAACGGCCGGACTAGAGGGAATGATGAAATCTGGCAATAAAAATAAGACACGAATAACCTTGAAATGCATGCGATGTCACCCGAAAACAGGATACGATGACAAAACTGAGAGAAGATTTCGAGTGGTAGGCTTGCGAGAGGAACAGGGGAGGAGGGGTTTGAGGAGAAGGGGGGAGGGGATATAACACGATTACGAAGTCAACAACGCGTGTGGGCGAAGAGCGTCGTTATGCAACTCCGCCATTGAGACAGACCGAATGACTTGAGACGCGGACGAAAAAAGAGACACGAATAAGTGAATTGATTTTTCAATATACTACACGCATACAAACCGATCACGCCGTTTCCTTTCGGGTTATGCATAGTCAAAGCAGCTTAATGTTGGGCGTATAAAACCTATACAACTGGCCTCGATTTTTATATTTTCTTCCATTCTGGCCCATCATTGCAAGCCTCCTTTGCTTCTGCCACATTCATGCACATACATGCTTTTATTATACATGCTTTTTTACTATACAAGCTTTCATACATGCTTTTCTATTCTCAAAACTCCAAATATTCTTCCTCTTAAGAGTCTCTTCCAACACATACACCCATGACTTTCTCGGTTTAGCCCGTCTGCCCCTTCCTTTCACGTCATTCACCCCACCATCTTATATCTGTTTAGTTATTCTTCTCTCACACAATTCTAACCTTATCCCTTCTCCTTTTACTGCAAACACACTCTATGCCCACTGTGTTTAGCCTACTCTTAAGCTTATCCTGGCATACCCAATTTTCGCTTTAACATTTGTGCACTACTAATTTTTGCATCCTTAGACAAAAGTGTTTTTAATATACTTGTTCGTGCGGTTCGGGCAATTGGTTCCTGCCATTGAGTTGTGTGCGCCTGAATGTGTGGCCGGCGGACCCTGCGGGCGGGGTGTAGTCTGGACTGGAGTCGTGAGCGGACAGATTACAGTCCGCTTCTGTACTGAAGGTGGTTAGGGAGTGAGCGTTGCAATTGTATCCGGAAATAAAGTCACTGTACTCTGAACAGCTGCTTCCCTAACACCACCTTCAGTACAGAAAAGATAGAAGGATCCATAAGGCAAAACCATAATGAGATATTCTACCAGGTGATTGGTAGGTGTTTGGACTGTCATTTCCCTTAATTCCCCATTTCCGAAACATATTTTCACTTTCCTTCACATTACCCGCTTGACACCTGGTCTGCCTTCAGTTCTTCATCCCCTCGGCCTCTCCTTAAGTCGTCCAAAACTCCCAACCTCTTTCTTCCCCTTCAACACTTTGAAAGCGTTCTCTCCTCAACCACACTCTTCAACATACCCTCGCCTCTCAACTAGTCCTACATCAACCTTTCCTGCCTTCTCCGAATATTCATCAGCTCCGTTCCTCTCCCAACGTATCCAACCCTGTTGAAATAGCAATTTCGCATATACGCTGTTGTTTTGTTTTCGCTTTTCTTTTTTGTACGTCTGTAAAGACTGGAAGTTGGTCTAATTACTTCAAACCCCGTTCGCCTTCCTCCCCATCCAGCTTTCCCTCACAATTCTCCTCCAAACGCAAAGTTCTAATACCTCTATTCTACATCCATCCTCTCTCCGCAATGACCAAGTTTCCCACCCTCACAGAAATAAGCTCCATGTTAGAGTTTTCACCAATTTATTCTCTACATCTCTCCTCAAACTCTCACAATTCCCTTCCCCACGAAAATGGTTCCTCGGCTAGGGTAATGTGGCACGATAGTATAAGTAATTTAAATGCATCGCCAGCCATAATGAATGCATCAGTTACGTATCTAATATGCCCTAAAACAAGGGCATTACCACTTTGAGTCCCAAATTCGACGTAGGTAGTATAAGGCTGTCGCATGTCTTTAAACGCCCGAGCCCTAGGAATTCCTCAGTTTTTATTAATCTGTTTCAAGTAAAAGCAACCGAAGTTTTCACGGCTAATGGCCTCGCGCCACGTATTTCCTCGTTCTACATGGAAAAATAAACAGAAAACAGGACAAAGAGCCCTTGAAAATAGGCAGGGGATTTAAAATGTTAATAGAATAACGGCGAGATACCATGATCATTTATCTATATTAGCTCCTTAAAGAGGAATGAATTATGCAGAAGCAGTAGATTTCAAGTTTGTGATTGGGGATGTAACAGTCAACTTTTTAAAGTTCAAACTATTTATAAATTAATCAAGAACAATGGGGACTAGGGAAAAATGACATAGCGAAAAACTCACTAAATATTTTGAAGCCCTAAGCTATCCAAATTCCGAGTTCTAACCGAGAAGGTGGATGATATATGGAATGATTTCTCTGTGAGAGGCCACGCTAACAAAACCCGAAATACATACATTTCATCGTCGGCGGTCATCCATCTGAGGATTGGTTTACATTAGTTCTTTACTCCACTCTCCTCTCGTCTAACCTTGTGATTCCTCCATAACATTTCTTTTTAAAGTCCCTCATAATTAACTCAAAGTCTTCCATCTTTCTGTCTTCCCTCACAATCCATCTAATTCTACTTCCATTATCGGAAGCTTTCCATTCAAGAAGTTAAAGTTAGCGGATATCAGAACACATCTGCGCTCACGAAAGACGAGTAAAGGAGCGAGCGCAGGCGAAACGTTCGGTAACCTGCCCGAGGGTAACACTGTAGTCGCGGTCGCATGTATTATCAAGAGTAAATGAATTCTAAACTGAAAAAATAAAACTTGGTTCTGCCCACTGAATAATTTATTTAAACGTGTTTAACAAAAAATATTCCAATGAAGGACAAAGTTTTATTATCTCAGTTCATAATGCTGTTCCAACACATCTCGCTAAACGCCGTTGGATGTACCTAAATGAATTCGTTAACACTGCATGCCTAAGACGGTCAAATTTTCATTGCAAATAAATTAAATGATTTACATTATCCGTGTTTCACGCCTTTAATCCAAAATGTACACACAAAAAAACACCAGCGGGTGCGTTTATCGGCGTTCTTTTCTTTTCAAACGCACTCCAGCGAACATCAACTCTGCTCCCGGTCTATTTTGACGGACGCTGCCTTATGCGCAGGGTTTTGAAAGGAATTGAAAACAAGTGCGCTGTCATATTGCGAAGTGAGCAGCGCCTAAAAGAAAATGGAAAGCGCAAAGTTCTTACCATTAATTTGTTATATCGCAGAATGAGTCAAATTATTTCTCATATCTTCCCGAAATGAGCTCGGGATACATGAAAAGGTGGAATGCCCGTAGAAACGATAACTACACCTTTTCTCCATTGTAACAGCACGTGCGGAGATAGTACCATTATAAACCTAACTCGACAAGGCACATGAAACTTTAAAGAGTCACGGACGCAAATATTGACTGACTCGACGCTTATTTTCGACGAAAAACATTACCTGCCGTGAAATTACATCCAGAGCGCTTAATATCCTATTGGTGAAACGGTGACTATATATTTTTCGAAATAACAAAGTCATCCACACCAACCCGAAGCTGTGATGGGAAGACCACATCGCGTGATTCGACTTTCGGGCCACATCATCGTCGAGAGTTGGATGCCTGCGCACAAGGGGCATTTCAAGGTGTTCACGTTGCGACAGAGGTGCCAGAAATGAGCCGAGGCTACTTCGGAATTCTTCAAACAAGAGCCAACGCGTCTGAATGGTAGGTCGGGAAATGCAGAAATCCCTCCAATTTCATCAATTTATTTCAATCAACGAGGGAATTGGGTTAGCGTGATAGCTAGAAGACGTATACATAGAGAACGAATGATTCAACATGAACTAGTCAAGCAGCTTTCGGGCGTTCCTCCGCGTGATGTCTATTCTTGACAACAGTTTCTCCAGCCATCCTGCTGGCGTCTTCAGACCTGCTGGATGGCTGGAGAAACTGTTGTCAAGAATAGACATCACGCGGAGGAACGCCCGAAAGCTGCTCCACTAATCAAACCCCGCGGAAAACTTCGTAACAAATACAACATGAACGATTCATATCAGTGAACTACGATAACTTTTCACTAAGTCTGACAGTGAATCGCTCAGTATGAATTAAACTTCATTATCCGCCGCCAACTACATCAATTTGAAACGCTCTTTTGTTTTAGCTCACTGCCTTGTAACAAAAGTCAGTCAAGTCCGCAAAAGTCGTTCTCAAACGATGGGACCATCTAACTTGCCTTCAGGTAGCACCACTTTTTAATTAACTCGCTGTTTTTGGTACCGTGCTCTATTATCACTGTGTTCGGGACAATAGTAGCAAGCAGCGCAAAATTGAACTGTCAAACGCAATTGTACTTGCGAGTCCTCCCGCAATGACTATCCCTGTGTGCACACGGCTCGAAGGAAAGAGATCGGAAGAGTTTAACATTCATGGGGGTGCTACATAATTAGTCTGGAGTAGAATAAGTGCTAAAGTCATCCAGAAGCCAACTGGGCACGTGAATTGACTGGCACGGAAAATTTCACTCCTCTCAGTGCTTCAATGGTTTACGAAAGTGACGCAGAAAATTATTTTTCATTTCCACAGTCCCCATTTCACATCATTTACTGCAGATAAGTCTTGTCACAAGTTTTCCACCTCGTCGCGACATTGATTCTGCGGTTGCGAAATCGCATGAATTGAACAGATGAAGCGGTATGAGGTGTGCGCAATAGAGTGAAACTGATAAAATGCTGATGTCAGTACGTTTTATGAAGGAAAATAGAATCACTATGCTTCATAATTAGCAATGCAAAAATTGGTCATTACAAATCAATAGATTTTTATTTTTGTAACGAATAGGAATTATTGCAGAATGAACGGCAGGTGTCATTACCAAGACGAGTAGATACCTTCAAGCTGTGAGGTAATTTAGGAAATGGCTTATAACACCTAGCTTTAAAACATTTAAGCACTTCATCGCTGGGGATTCACCAACCTCTAATTAATAAGACGTATAAATATGTGCTGTAATCATATATTATTCATCGAGAAGGAATATTAAGGCATTTGAAGGAAAAGGAGCCAATTGCTATGTAATTTAAAGGGCCCTGAAATGCTCAGCTGCAGCTTATCGCCGAATTTTTTCTATCATGAATATTCCTTGTAGTTCATGCATTTACTACTTACATCAACTCCATCTATCTCAATGTCTGTTGCAAATACAAGGGGTTCCAGGTACAAATCCCAGCAGTGCTGGAGATTTTTCACTAGAATACTGATTTATATTAGGGTGCTAGGGTAAGTTGAGAGAACTTAGCACAACACTCCACCAACCGGTTGCGACGATAAACTAAGGTCATATTTGTGCCTTTGTTAAGATTTGGCTAATACCAACGCCGGGTTTCTCTCCACCCTTCCATCTCCATAAAATCCTTCCATTAAAAAAATATCTACTCAGCTCTATAATGCCTCAAAGGACTTCAGTTGTCTGTCGACTCCCCGACCAGAGCGAAGATTGTTAAATACTGTCATCCTTAAAGCAGTTAACTTAGGGATTTGGACGCCATTTTCAAAGCATAAATTATCCATCTGGTAATGAATTTCCTTTCCAGCTAAGCACTTGTAGACTCTACCGACCGAATATAAGAAAAACAGCTGACTTGCGGATGAGTGATTAACTCAACTCGGACTGCACTCACGAAACTCCTTATGGGTCCAGGTTTACAATCTCTAGATTATTTTATGGGCATAACCGACAGTCTAATGAACCATGCAAAACCCAAACTCCCAGTCGACATCAAGTTGACTAAAAGGCTGCGTCATCTCGCGGCTAACGTTAACCAGACATTATAATACCGGGGCTTAGGGTAGTTTAATCTAAATCTTTCTCCACTCATAATATATACCACATTCTAATTACATTTTTAAATTTAAGCAATTACGAGAAGCATGAAACAATATGATATTAATTCGGAAAAAGCTTTGTTTTATATGACTGAACTTTTCTGTAATTAACTAAATACACATATTTGAGGCTTTCACTTTACTTATTTAATGGCGTAGCTGAAGATACCTTCAAAACAGAAAGTTTCCATTTGCAATTTTGTAAAATTCATTAAGTTGAAAAATAATAACACATTTTTAATGATTGAAGAAACATACAAACTTACACACCATATTATATGTGCAACAGAACTTCCAAATTTTTTCATAGTGTCTCTTTAAAACACAGTCGTGCCATATTCCATGGGAACCGGCTTCTGTTTTCGGTAATTACCTCGAAAAACAGTGCGTCAAAAAGTAGCTTATATTTGGTATAGCTCGAAATATGTTATCTTTTTCCTTATAATTGGGCCAAATTTATCGAATTTTATGGGTTGTGTTACCTCGCTCAAGCTACCTTAAAAACCGCCACGCAACTTCCTTTTCGGTCCGTTTCTGCTTTTTAGGAGACTTCAGCATGCGTCACCCACGTGGTTTCAACTGGAGTAACTAGGTCGCACAAAGAACACCGGTGAAAGTTGGGTCCTAACCTCCTATCGAGTGAAGACTATGACAGGTTTCGTTTCATTTATTTATTCATGCATTGTATTTTCAAGTTCGATCAACAAAGAATTTCTGGGGAAACGCAATCCTATGTAGCGCAAAGTATTCATGGGGTCGTTAAAACATACTCCTATAAAACAATCTTTCTGAGAATGTATTCCCGTTTCAAACAAATCGCCTTCATTACAACATTTGTAACAGTTTTGACACAATCTGTTTAATGATGTGCTTACACACAAGTTTTTCTCCCTATCAATGAATTGCATTACACTCTTTCGCCTTGTTTGACAGTAATCGGAGTTTAAAAAATTGATTTGATTCACAAGGGATAATCTTTTCCCGAGAAGTAATTTTAACACACAGATGCAATAAATCCTTTTTCGTGCTTCATTCCTCTTAGCTTTGAATCAAAATTATTTCATTCCCCCGTCCCATCTCCGAATGCTTGGTTAATAATCCAGCGGAGGCAGCCAATAAATGAGGTCATTTGCTCAGTTCAGGGGAGTTAGGAAGGAAAGTAAGGGAAGATATTATTTGGAGAATGGAGGAAGGGCGGAGAGAAAGTCAAAGGTCGTTATCAGACTACTCTTACACGCCAAGGGATCCACAGTTCAACGTCCCATCCGACGGATGGGGTCCCTTGAAGTGCTCTCCACCAAGTATCCCATCGGGATGTACACTAAATGGATAAAATTTGCCATGAAAAATTACTTAACTTGACCGGGATTCAAACCTGAATCTCCCAATTGCCAGTCATGTGTGTTTGCCAGTTACACCACCAAGCCATCTTAATTCAAGGCGAATTTAGGAGGGGCTTTTTTCAAGGCGACTTTCATCCCCTGGGTGTATATCTTTGCGCCCGTGCGCGTGACTACGTACATCAATTGTGCAGTCGCAATGATTGGAAAATCCTGTTAGGTCTCATCCATACTCATGAAATATCTCCGCCACTTACGGATTTTGAGTTCGAGGTCTCGTGATAGGAGGCCAGTACGCTAGTCAATAGCGATGGGAACAAGAATTCACAAAAAGGGAGTTGTTCACCGAACTAGAGTCCACCTAATTGAACAATTCAATTAAACTATTCACGGAAAAAAACTAAAAAAAGGAGTTGAATCAGAAAAATATGTTTGTAAACTTCACAACAGATTTATTTGAAAGCAATATTACAATAGGTTTATTGGAGCCAATAGGTCTGCTGATGTCAACTTTGCGATGACACCGGTCGACAGCAAATGAATCTATTGTGATCATCTATTAACGCAGTTACGCAGAAAACCCCTTGCTGGGAAGAGTTCATTCCCTACGAACTGGCTACGCACGGGGGTGTATGGTAGTCTCCGCGTTTGACTACACAGGGTTCCTAAGGTCGAAAACCTTCACTGCCAGCTTCCAAGTTCTCAACCTGTTAATCACATCAACTTTGTAGCCTTAGGCTACAAAGGCTTCTAATGATGGAATTTGGATGGCTTTTAATTAAATTTTTGGGTGCGTTTTTTCGATGGGTAGCACATACTACCTGCATTTTTTCATGTAGCTTCATTTGGAATGTTAACGCTGTCCCAAAACGTGCTGCAGACCCTTATCCGTCCTCTTCAAAGTTAAATACAGTTACAATACCAGCATTCCCTACAATATTCTGCCCCCTCCCCTCCGCTCATTAGTCAACCCCTTCTACTCGAGACACCCTATTTCAAGTCACGCTTCACGCAGGCGACTCCCACCATGTTTTTCTACCACTATACATACAACCGCTAAAAATACAGGGTGTTTCAGGAGAAATTTGTGTAACTTATGGAGGTGACTGGGGATGTGAATTCAAGCAATTTTCCAAACGGACATGGAGTAGCACCTCCTTACTAACAGAGCTCTGGGCATGAGCTTAGGGCAATGCATACATTTTATCCAGCAGATTTTTCATTTGGCATGAAAACGCTGAAGAACGGTGACCTATATCAATTGAAGAGACGTGAAGATTGTCTTAGCGGTACATAAGATAAGCATCGATCTTTCAATCTTGTTACTCATGCTTATGGCAGATTATTTCTAAGATGAGTTAGCGTTATTAAATGTTTTCATGGCAACTGCAAAAGGTTTTGGACAAAAGGTTTGCGTTACCATAGATCCGAAAGAAAGGAAGTGCAACGCCAAGTACATGACAGGCAAAAATGCTTGAAATCACATTCTCTATTACCTCATGAATTTATATAAAATTCTTCCAAAAAACACCCTGTACACTGAAGTATACGTTACATTTATAGTTAAATAGGCCATAGTATAATTTGGGCACTGGAGTCCGGTACAAATCCATACTAAGTTTTCCAACAATTAAAGTAAAATTCAGGCACCAATATATTAATACTTCTGAAATTTTATTCTCAAAAAATGATTTCTTTTAAATTCCATTATTATAGATAAAACTAGGAATAATACGTGAAATAAATACGGAATAATTTGAAAGATAAACATTAGGACAATGCTCAGGACAGGTTTTTCCCTCTTTGTTGAGCTCACAGACTTAGAATAATCCTTGTGTGCTTTAAAAAGAAAGTATCTCGCTGCCGTCAAGCCTGTTCATGGCAACTGTTAAATGCAAAGGATATCATGCTCGCGTAGCAATAGTGAAGGGGTCACCACCCCATGATCAGAATGATCAAAAGAACAATTAGAAAAACGCTTAAAATCATCTCCCCTGCAAACCCCTAATCCATACCATTTTTTCGTGAATCACTCTGCATCGAATTAACAATTTGGTACTGTAAACGTCATCCTTACCCAAAAAATATATATCACTGGCTAATCTCCATTCAGATTCCGAATCCTGTTGGACGTCGCCTACATGGAAATACCATTTCCTCCCCATCTGGACAAGCATTTCTGTCTCATCAACATCACAGCGCATATATTCTAGAGAAAGAAACTCAGGAATAGGAAACTAAGTTTTGGAAATAGCTTTAGAAACCAGCGTCATACGAGCACTTATGCACATGCAGTGGTTTCATGTATTCCCCATAGGGAGACGACATTTGACGAGTTCCCCGTATTCGAATTAAGAACACAGCTCGATAAAACATAAAGAGAAATTCTGAGTTGGGAAATACTCACTGTGAACTGGAGAACGAGCAACAGTCCAGGAAATAATTAAAATGCTTACCTGAAAAGAGAAATAAAAGGAGTTACGAATATATCAGGGTTCTTTCGGGGTTTGCACCGGGTAGTTAGGTCCATGGCGGCCGACGTTTCGATGCTCGAGTCGAGCATCGTCCTCAGGGCAGAGGTGAGTGCCTTGACTGGAAGTGGTCATCAATACATAATTTTCCCGCAAAAATTTCGGACCTTACCTACCCATAGGGTATATATTGATGACCACTTCCAGTCAAGGCACTCACCTCTGCCCTGAGGACGATGCTCGACTCGAGCATCGTCCTCAGGGCAGAGGTGAGTGCCTTGACTGGAAGTGGTCATCAATATATACCCTATGGGTAGGTAAGGTCCGAAATTTTGGCGGGAAAATTATGTATCATCCGGTGGTCTTGACTCTCCCATAATCTTGATGATAGGTTTCCACGTGTGACTCAGGTTGTAACCGGCGTCACGGTTAAAGTTTCGTTTTTCTCTCCGGATCTCGACGGCCTCCTTGATGAGCCGGTCCCAATAGCCAGATGAGCGGGCAATTATTTTTGTTTTCTCAAAATGGATGGCATGGTCCATCATGATGCTGTGCTCTGCAACAGCCGATTTTTCCGGTTGGCCCAATCTAAGGTGACGCTGGTGTTCCTTGATTCGCGTCTCCACCGTCCGACTTGTCTCACCCACGTACACTTCACCGCATTCACACGGAACGCGGTAAACTCCTGATGTCTTCAGGCCAATAGGGTCCTTTGCTCTGACTATGAGCTCCTTCAGTTTGGGTGGCGGTCGGTGAATGGTGTCTATGTTATGTCTGGCTAAAATCCTCGATATTTTGCCAGATATCGAGGAGACGTATGGCAAGTAAGCTCTTGAGGAAGGTTTTTCCTTTGCTGTCTGCGTCTTCAAATCCACTTGCTTAAAGGTCCTTTTCAGGGCCAGCGTTATGTCCCGTTCTCCGTATCCATTTCGTCGAAACGTCTTCTTAAGGTGCCTAATCTCTTGCGGTAAGCTTTTTTCGTCCGCAATAGATATGGCTCGATGGAGAAGAGTGGACAGCACTGCTCGTCGTTGCGCCGGATGATGGTGACTTCTTCCGTTCAGGTACAGGTCCGTATGGGTTGGTTTCCTGTAGACGCTGTGACCTAAAGTGCCGTCAGTCTTCCGCCGTACGAGTATATCAAGAAATGGCAGTTGACCATTGACCTCCATTTCCATCGTGAAGCAGATTTTGGGATGTTGGCTATTCATGTGGGACAGGAACTGGGCGAGAGTATCAGTTCCATGAGGCCACACCACGAAAGTGTCATCAACGTATCGGAAGAAATGCTTCGGGCGAAGAGGGGCCGAATTCAATGCTTTTTCTTCAAAGTCTTCCATAAAGAAGTTAGCAATGGTTGGAGACAAGGGCGATCCCATCGGCACTCCATCCTTCTGCTCGAAGAATTGTCCGTCATACTGGAAATATGTGGAAGTCAGTACGTGGCGAAAAAGCACCAATGTCTTGGGGTCGAATCTCTTCTCCAGGAGGCTAAGCGTCTCGGTCAATGGTACTTGTGTAAATAAAGACACGACGTCAAGGCTCACCAAAAGGTCGTTGTCGTCAATATGGATCCTTTTCAAAGTCTGCACGAATTCTGTGGAGTTCTTGACGTGATGTTCACAGGAGCCAACGAAAGGTGACAGGAGTCCTGTAAGATATTTTGC
Source organism: Pyrrhosoma nymphula (assembly GCA_963573305.1). Taxonomy (NCBI): domain Eukaryota; kingdom Metazoa; phylum Arthropoda; class Insecta; order Odonata; family Coenagrionidae; genus Pyrrhosoma; species Pyrrhosoma nymphula. The sequence goes on from OY754338.1 coordinate 87,650,540, forward strand.
CAGGTTGTATGTGGGTGACGCTATTGCGCTTACGATCGGCCTGAGTGGGACGCCTGTCTTGTGCACTTTGGGCAGACCGTAAAGCCTAGGTGGTGCAGGCGCTTCAGTTCTCAAACCACGGGCTGTCTCGGCCGGGATCCCTGTTTCCTTGATTAGGGCGATAGTCTTCCTGACGATGGCGTCGGTTGGGTCCCGTTTTAGAGGCACGTAGGTTTCGTCTTGAAGTATCTCCGTGATCTTGGTGTGATAGTCCTCTTTCTTCATAATCACGGTGGCCTTCCCTTTGTCGGCCGGAAGAACAATTATGGATGGATTACTCCTCAGGGTGCGTAAAGCATCCCTTTCGCTCTTTGAAATGTTTGGCTTCGGCGGCACGGCCCTTTTCAGGACCATCAAGGCTTCACTCCTCACATCCTCTGCTTCTTCAGCCGGAAGGCTCCGTATGGCTTGTTCTATACCCCCTACAAAGTCAGAGTAAGGAATACGTCTGGGAGCAGGTGCAAAGTTTAATCCTTTTGTCAGAATGGAGTTAGTCCGTTCGTCAATCTCGTAGTCAGAAAGGTTGACTACCAGTCGGCCGTGGTTTCCAGAGTCTCTGGGTGCCTTACTCTTCTGTAGACGTGCAAACTTGTTCTTTTGCTTGTCCCCTTCACTCCTGAAGAGCACTTCTCCAGAGGCGGTGGTGGCGCGGTCAATGTACTCCCAGTGACTTGGTGTTAGTTCAGTGGCAAGGCGAAGATGTAGTGACATCAGCTGCTTGGCGTTGGTGTCTAAGGCTCTCCGTTTGTGTCTTATGCGTTCACGCACAAGGGCGTGCCCAGCGCGTTCCATGATGCGCTCGGCATCCGATGACTTCACCGATGACCGGACAATTGCAAAGGTGGGGATGACCTCTTCGTCACGGCATCTCAAAAGAAAAGCGAGGGAGCACAGTAATCTCGCTTTCTCTTTCCGTAGCAATTCCAGGTTGCGGATGTTGCGATGCATCTCCTCCCCGTAGAGGTGGGTGATGAATGATTTCAGGCTTTCCCGGCGAAGATTTATATCAGGGTTCTTTCGGGGTTTGCACCGGGTAGTTAGGTCCATGGCGGCCGACGTTTCGATGCTCGAGTCGAGCATCGTCCTCAGGGCAGAGGTGAGTGCCTTGACTGGAAGTGGTCATCAATACATAATTTTCCCGCAAAAATTTCGGACCTTACCTACCCATAGGGTATATATTGATGACCACTTCCAGTCAAGGCACTCACCTCTGCCCTGAGGACGATGCTCGACTCGAGCATCGAAACGTCGGCCGCCATGGACCTAACTACCCGGTGCAAACCCCGAAAGAACCCTGATATAAATCTTCGCCGGGAAAGCCTGAAATCGAGTTACGAATAGTTAAAGGAAAATTGGCAAATAAATTATCACAATATCTAAAAAAAAATATTGATACATAGTCACGTATTCGTGTGCAAGATATAAAACCAGAGTTTGGAAACTGGATATCCACCACGATAAAAAAGCATCAGAATTGATCGAGATTCGAACCCGAGTATTCCAATTACAGGTAAGTATCGTCATTTAGCTATAAAGTAATTAAGTAGAAAACATCCGGAATCAAATAAGCAATCATTAACTAATAAGGATAGACGACGAATTTCAATATTTTATGCACATTTCAAACATAATTTGGCTACAGAAATGCCTCTTCGTATAAAATGGACAGGAGGTTCAATTGTAACAATTGAATCTTCTTTCTTTAATTACAGTTACATAGGGGCACCAAAATATAAGTGCTTAACGCCTATTAATGTGTCTTAATCCTACTTTATTGTTTGACCAAGCAACGTCGGGTACCTTAAAAAGTGTTTTAATACCTAGAGATATCTCTTCTCACTGGAGAGGATAGCATCTTTGAGGCGGTTGGAGCGGAAAACGTGGGTCATTGAGAGACGGTTTTAATTGTTTTTAAAAATAGGTTTAACGGTTTGAAGTAGGTAAGTCGAAAAAAATACGAGGACTATGTTCATCCATTTACGCTGTGGAATTCACCATACATGCAGTAATATAAACTATGCAATAACTGCATTTAACATTTCTGCCTTTGTTAAAGCATGTTATGACTTAATTTTTCGGCAAGGTATTCGAAGTGTAAGCGAAATTTATAATAAAATATACTTTTTCGAATCATAGACTCGGCGTGACACCTTAATATTTGTGGGCAACCTTTATGATAATGTCAAATGAAGTTATTCGCGTTTAGAATTACATTTGTTCATATGTAATCGAATTACTACGACAAATATCAGCAGGTGCCTTGATTATTATGATCATTTGATACCACAAAGTTCAGTTTAAAACCAAACAGAGTACCGATAGTAACTGACACCCACACATCACTGACACCAGCATGATTAGCTTTTAACAAGATACAGTCTTTAATAATCTTCTCCACGGGCCGCTAAGAGCGATAACGAACAACTCGTGACTTAGGCATGTTAGGCATACGAGCCATAACTCTGCGGGTTAAAATTGCATTTAACCACCAAAAAAATGAGTAAAATGAATGTTTTCACTTTAACCTACAGATATCACTAATAAGAACACGTATTCCACGTTTCACGCAAATCTGCGCGTACACAAAAATCACAATATCCACCAGTACCGGAAAAAACATGGTCATTTGCATGGGCCGTCGGCTGATTCTCCGATCTCGGAGATTCGCCACCGAGTAAGCCCACAACTCTCAAGTGAAAAAGAGGTCGCTAATCATCAGTATATGCTTCTGGAAGGACACCATGGGGAGAACAACACCACGGAGGAGATCGAAAGTTGGCCAAAGACCAGCCAACCAACAGAAAGCCGCCGATTCGCCGTGACTCTGGTAACCTCGGGACCCCTTCAACCGACTCCCTTGAGCAAAAAACTTAAGAATCGTATGTCGATGAACAAACGCGCTCTCGCAAACATGCAAAATTCAAGATGATATAAAAATCACACAACAGGACTGGGTTCCGATACCAGAATACGCGTCGAGTGCTTAAAGAATTAAGCTGTTCACGTACCTCATCTGCATCTACACACTCCCATACATACAATATGCCGCTGCAAGCCGCCGCAGAGACGCGCGGCAAAGAGTGCGAGGACACCACCAGCCATGAAAGGGAAGGGAATAAGGAATGGGAGGGGGGATAGGACAGAGGTGAATTGTATGTTAAGGGGGAATGGTCTCAAAAATCGGAATCTTGGACCCACTTTGAAGACTCAAGGGGTGTAAGTTTTATGAAAACCTAAATGGAATATCAGATAAACGTAGACAAAGAAATGAGTACGTACAGCGGAATAAAAAAATTGAAGAACGCATTTTTATATTTACCGGAATAATCCTTTTAAAATGCACTTTCACCAAAATAATTTGTAACATTAGAGATTGTTTACTGGCCACATTTCACGTTTCATCATGATAATTTTCACGCTAACTGTTAACTACTCATTCTTTAATAGTATTTTGCATTTCAGATTTCAATCTGAATATTTTTTATATATAAATGACTCAATTTTAGCGATTAAATGTTATCTTTTCTTCAAATAAGAAAAACTTACGGGTAAAGTGTCACAAACGCTGTGAAACATGAAAGATCTGGTGCTTTCCCGGTGAATCTGTTTAATTATGGTTTCTCGGGTTTTCAACCTGGAAATGGAACATCACACCCGGTTGGGAACCCGAGAAACCATAATACAATTGCTGTGAAACATATTTCACGCGATGCATTTAAAAGGTAGGAATAATTTGATAGCATTACAATAACGGCACTCCAAATACTTTAAGATATTATCTCAAAATACATTTCACCCATATTAAATACATTGTAACTTTAGTTTTAGAAGTCCTAGTCGAGTCCTGTGCTATGCCCTGCACTGTCGTACGCTAACGAGTTTCCTATTCCGCTGTGAAATGAATGGAGCATCGGTTCCTAACTAGCGGTACGCGTGCCCTAAGAGGTTCGACGGTTTAGGAGTCTCGTACCCTAGGGTGCTACTTGAACCCATAACCATGTATTTTTTTAACTGAATATAAACTGAGTACATCTAAAAGCTCATTTCCATTTTCCATCTATTTTTGGAATAAAACCCCACATTCAGGGTGCCCCTGTTGCTTGATTTGCATCCGAAATTAGGGATATAATACGATGCGTTCATTGGCTTCACTGATATTCTTCATTATGACGACGGCAGTTTTTAAAGAGATGCATAAACGGCGCACCCACGGATCGTCCTTTAAAGTTCAACTGCCCATCTATCCTTGACCCATTATACGAAACGCCCCATCATTTTGCAGCACAATGGACGACAATTCAAGAATGCTCCTTATTGGGCCCACCCCAAGAGACAGCTTAAGCTCAACAAGGAATTTCGGCGGAAGATTTTGAATTAGCCAGTTAGTAGCTACGCCCACTGAAAGAATATTAAGCAGGCATATTATAATAAATTCTCCCTATGGACCCTACTTCATGAGAAGGAATTAGGTGTTACTATTCACGGCATCATACCATTCAAACTGGTTTTAATGGACTTGTTCACCCTGCTTTTCCCACTAAATACTATTTTACATAAACCCATTCATTCTACAGTTCAATGTACATCTTGCTCTCGTTAGACCACATCTCGAATACGTCGGGAGCATTTGGGATCATACATAGAAAGATTTTATACGCGAAGTAAATAAAATACAAAGGGAAGCAGCAAGCTTCGTTAAAAACTGCTAGGAGTGCACAGAAAGTGTAATATATCTGAGGGAAAGACTAGGTTGAGAGCCGTTAGAGACCCGGATGCCAGACGCTACGCTTAGATTACTGGAAAAATTCAGATCAGGTGTATTTCAGTACGAAAAGGAAGATTGACCCCGCGCTATATCTCCCGAACTAATTTTCATTTCATTCAAGTATTCTACCAGCTGATTGGTAGGTTCTTGGACAACCCCAATTCATAGAAGCAACAAAATAATAGATATAATGCCGGACTGATAGGTACAAAAATTCCTTTTTCCACGTACCATTAGTGATTATAAAAAAACAGCGAGACACTAACATAATACACATTGTTTACATACAATTCACCTTTATTTTCTTCCCCCCGTCCTCCTCCCATGCCCTCCCCTTTCGTGGCCTGTGTCCCAACACCCCTTGCCACACGCCTCTGCGGCGGCTCGCAGGGTAATATGTAGATGTAGAAATGCCCTTCCCCAATTTCATAAATCCTATAATAGAATCACATCCTTTTCTTCTCTATTAATTTTCTTCTGTTTATACCGCCCTCGTCATTTCCATAATTCTCTTATTTGAAGGTTTCAAACTTACTCATTCGCCCTTTCACTCATCGTATTGTATACATCCTTCCCCACGCTCACACGCCAAGTGCCTGGCTAAATCACCAGGGGCCAGTGCTCGAAATTTCGTGATAATTATCGCGTGAAAATAACAGATAATTGTACTAGTAAAAGATCTTAGGCTTTCCGGGCGAATAATATTTGTAAAATCTTCTCGGGTTTGCCACCGGGTAAGGCTTTTAAAGGCCAACGTTTCGACGAGTCGACTCCCTCATCGTCATCAGGGCTGAGACTGATTGCTGAATTGGTCCATGCCGGGGTTTTATAGCTGGCCAAGGGCGGTTGAAACCCCATTGTTGACCGGCTCGTTCAAGGCGGTTTGAACCTAAGCCTAACAACCTAAAAAGTCTAAGATCTTTTAGATAAAAGTATGATTTCGTTTAAGTATCGAATGTTTCACCACCACCTGACATTTATCAAGTGACATGCGGATAGGATGCGACACCTGATTAACAAACCGACAAAAGTATGCAATAACATTGTTATTTGCATATCAGCCACAGCTATCCCAAACCCACCCAAGCTAAATACAACGAGTCTTAAATATGATTCACATTGTACGTCAAATCTTCCATATTTGGCAGCAGAAGAAAGAATTACTGGAGTGATACCTGAATTTTAGTGACTGCCTAAGATTCATCGAAAGCAAGGATCAAAATAAAATCACAAAATACAAATTCAATAAAGCAAGGATTATAATAATATCACAGAATACAAGTTCAAAAGGAATTCTGAATTTTCAATTATATCTGAATTTAGATCGTTGGAATAACTGGTACGAGAACTTTATCGTGCAATTGTGAACATAGAAAGAAATGAAAAACGCACACGAAACGACTCGGTAATCGAACAACAACGAAATATATCTCATGCACCATAAGGCTACGTGTTAAAATATCATTGAATTTAAGGAAGAAATAATTCAGTAACATGATTTTTTTCTTCACTTTGATTTAAAGATATCACTAATAAGAACACGAATGCAAAGTTAGACGCATGTCTGTGCATAAACAAAAATCGCTCCAACCTCCTTTTAAACTCACTCACTCTCTTCCCACAAACTCAGCAACGCGGGCGATGGGCCTCCTTTTGCTTTCGGGAAGGATAACGGGACATCGGGGGAGGTGGGTGGGAGCTCAGGCTGGTTGACGGAGAGTGGGTCACTTATTCGCCGCGATGCTCTCTCCCATTGGATGGGAGGCCTCCCCACTCGAACCCCACACCGCAAACAAACACGCCAAAGTCGGTTACGCGACGAAAGTGAGAGAGCTGTCCCTTTTCCCTTTTTTTTACATCTCATCTCGCTATCGGGGCCAAAGCATCGAACTCTCGCCGACCGACTGGGTGACGCCGGCGGCTGATCGCTCTGCCCGGGAAGATCCCGTGGGACACGCCGATGAGGCCTGGCCGGATGACCACGCGAAACACTCGACAGCACGGACGTGCGATATAAGGATATCCATACGCATTATCGGTAGTTTGAGCGAGACATCTAAAGATCGTCATCACATCTTCGAAAGAAATATGTCGCATCATTCTAATTATACCAAAATATCATTAAATGAATGTACTATCTTTCGAGATATTTACCAAAACATAAAAGCAATGTTCCATGGGTAAATGTTATTTCGAGATATTTATATGGAGGAAAGTATTAGGAATACGATGGAGGAAGCCTTGCTTGATCAACTAATCGAGGACTGCAGGAATTATTTTGGAGGAAGTGACTCTCAAGTCAACAAATTTAAATTATAAGAAACATGAAGACACGAAGTAATTTATGAATGTAACAAAGGCGAAATAAATGTGCTAATATACGGCTAGTACAGCAGAATTTTGAAATGGTGACTTCTTCATACGCCGACAAGCAATAATTAATAGAAATGACTTGTTAGAAGACAACGAAGCGAAACGACGAGAAGAGATTGTATGTGAATATGATCCCAACTGCAAATAAAATATACTCCTCTAGCCACGACATATGGCCTAGACAATAAGTAACATAGAAAGGTATCCTTCCTGGATTTTGACATCTTACTCGAGAGCTTAGTTCCAAGTGCATCGCTCTTTAGACAATAGATAATTAACTTAACTTAATGCACTAGAAGAGCTTACATTTGTTTTGTCGAGTTTATCATTCAAACTTACTTCTCTGTTTTCATATTGAACTTACGAAGTTCTTCTATATCGTCTGGCAAAACATTGACTCTCGCTTTTGAAACCTTGGTAAAATCACTAGAGTATTAGACCGTTAAGTTCTTCTTCACTCAGTTGAATGGCGTTCTTAAAAGGCAGTAGCAATAAAGTGCTATTAGACACTAAGACAAGAGGAGTCGCGACTTATTCCTAGTATAAACTGTATAGAACAAGATAAGTTGATTTCACAACCGAAAGGATGAAAAAAACGCAGAGCGAAAGACAAACTGCACTATAAAAAACATAATTATAGCCTGTTTAAACGAATAGAATTAATTTTCACGAATTTTCTACACACCCATTTACGGAAGGAAGAAAATGGGAATCGCAAGACTGCGGGCTGCTTTTCTAATGCTCAACCAGAACTAAAAAAAAGCAAAATAATAGCTGTACAGTGATTGGGTAGTTAGATGAAAGCATGCCATTTTTGTTAACTTGTGTCGCGTGCAGAAAAAATGCACTCCACCATTACACAAAAATAAAATGTTCCCTCTCTCTCTCTCTCTCGAAAACCTTTTCCATTAATTGGATCAAAAATAAAAACTAATTATGATGAAAATTAAACTAATTATTGCAAAAACCAGAATGGGAATTGCGATATCAACAGAAATTTACTAAAAGAATATCAATGGCCACAGAATGTCGTCTGGGCCCGGAATCACAAGATGGATTTCTTCCTGACCTAGGACAACTTACTTGAACGTCCTTACTATGCCCTAAATGGGGGTCATTTGTCAGAACATCAATGAACAATAAACGCACATTCAACAACTTCACTTGTTTAACTTGATTCTTCATTTTCGCTTCGCTATCTCATTTACAAAATCAACTCACGAACTCCTTTGATATCGTCTAACAGCATCGAAACGTTTATCAACAAGAGAAAACTATTGACGGAAAGTGTGGTTACATGTGGACACCAGGTTGGCGAGGAGTTGTACAAGGAGCGTGGAGTGGAACGGCAGTGAAGCCTGGCCGGAAGGAAATGAGGATGTGCATACATTGGAGGCGTTTGAGAGGGAGGAGAAAGCTCAATGGAGAGAATGGGAGAATAAAGAAGCGGTGCTTGACATGGAGGGAAAGGAAAGAAAGTTTCGAGAGGAAATCGAAAGGAAAAAAATTAGGATGAAGGAGCATGTAGCTAGAGGCAAAGAGATACTGAAAGCCTTTAGGGAAGCTAGAATGCCGGGTAATACTTAAAGAGGGAGAAAGATTGATACTTTGTATAGGATGAACAGAGAGGTAGGGAGAGCTCAGAAGTGAAGAGAGATCTCGTGAGAAGACAAATCACCTTCAAAATTCAACTAAGGTGGTATCAATACCCCATCAAAAGCTACCTTGACATGAAGCACACAAAATTAAAGTGATAAAATATTTACCTTTAGTTAAAACATTTAAACAACTATAGTTTTACTTCGAATTAGAGCGATGTACCCACAATCGAAAGTAAAAATAGCATATTACACAGCAAGAAGGTAGGTTAAAGACAAAAAAGATAAAAAAGTAAGGAGTTTAAAAAGGGCTTAATGTAGTACGGCAAACGAAAGGAAAACAATTAGAGTTGACAAAGGCTACAGACAACCCGGCGATGAGGGAAATGAAGCCAGGATGTATCCAAAAGCTTTATAATGAAGACGCTAAACTGCATGAGAATTGAAGAACATGGAGTGACGACCCCATTACGAGAGGGAAATACCTCGTATGTATCTGGTAAAAGAATTAATAGACGTCCAAATGACTAGAAAAATTCATATCATTGCGAGTTACCCGGTGATGCATAGAATATTAAATAGCCGCTACCTTTAATTGCTGATTGATTAGCTATTAGTCAGGGAAGCTTTGGGGGGACGGTTGCTACTCTCCATTTTTCCTTCAGCGTAAGAGGCTCGACCTTGACATAGGACGGGCATTGCATGCCTGGTGTGGAAACATCCCGCGCCACAATAACCTTGAGGTGGTCTTGCTCGGTAGTGCGCATCCGTAGACGTAAATGTAGATTAGTCCAAACCCCTTCTCTAGAACTGAGAGGAGCGACAAAATAAAGAGATATTCAATGTCAAACACATGTACATAAAAATTCTTTTTCCAAAAAACGCTTAATGACTGCAACAAAAACACCAATTGCAAGACACATCGTCAGCAAACATTACATTCCACATCCTTCTCCTCTTATAAGTCTTTTCTTTTATTCCCTTTACTCGTGGCTGGTGATGTATAGTTTCACATTTAGTAGATAGCATGGGCTCTTATGGGCATTCGTTTCCTTTGCAAATACTTACAAGGCCGGAGGCGCGATTTTGCTAATAGCAGCAGGAAAATCAAAATAAAGCAACGCAGCAAATTTGTTGCTTGTCTAGGAGTCTTCCTATTCGAAAATATTAGTCCCTAAAATAACTTAATTTAGCGCTGTGTTGGAATATAACGTAGGAATTATGTGAAGCGACCGGTTGTATATCGAGAAATTAATGCAATCGATGTCCAAAGGTGCAGGTAAGGAGTGAATTTTCTTTTTGGAAAAGTTGGCAAGAGTGATCGAGTAATCGTCCTTGCCCTTCACTGAGTTGTTTCTGCGATAATTAAGAAAAATGTACGAGCTCTAATTTCTGCCTTCCACTCATTGCGTTTGAAATCATTCTCAGGCGTAGCAGCGTGGAGATGGTTCAGTAACCTCATCTGCGCCTTGAACCCCTTTCGAGAGCCAGGAGAAAGCCATGGACCACTTCTCAAGAACATCTGCATATATTGAACGGTGAGAAAATTCACGAGAAAAAGATCGACAAAGAAAGGAAAGGTGATCAAAAAAATAAAATTTTAATAAATAAATAAATATGAAATTTAAGTACACACAACATTTTACCTGCTAATTGGGTACTTAAACCACTCGTTACCACTGCAAAATATTCCTGCAAGCGATTTACATGGAAAATAAACCACAGTTTCTGCATGCCATAAATTTTTCCCGGAACCTGTCATCGTGAAACATGATAGCCAAATTTATTCGTTCTAGTTCATCGAGCCACTGATATTCACTACCAGAGACGCATTTCACTCTCTGACGAAATTCCAAGAATCCGTTTTGGGGAAATCGACTTAAATGCTGACGTAGCCGATAGTAATACGTAATTTTAAGATTCTAAGAACGACTTGAATGCATAGAAACTTTTAGCCGACTGGAGAAGTGATTAAAACGTTATATAAGTTTTCCAAAAATAACCGACATATACCCGTAACTATAACACAAAGTCTCATTAAAGGATAATTTAGGCTACCTGCATCTGTAATACGTGACATGTAATCAACAAAGTCACCAACGATGAGAGTGTAAGCTACAATGTATATGGCAGGAGAAAGGAACCGTTCTAAGATATTGGACTCAGAGAAGGCATTTAAACGTTCTGTTCTCGCTCATTTCCAAAAAAGAAAAAGGTCTCTAGATATTTATGCTCTGATGAATGTTAATCAAATTTAAAATAGTGGTTACATAGAAAATATTTCAATTTTCCAACCGAGTGATTACCTCATTTTAATCAGATAAGAGTTCTGTGTAATAACACAGGTAATAACAAATAAAACTTTTTTTATGTCACACAAAGGAAAGTACCAGATCCTAATAGGACATTTTACGTTGATTTCAAATATACAAGTGGCTTTTATCCATCAGCCTAAATTTTCACGTGACACCCGGGGAAACTCAAAATTCCCGGATTATCCAGTTTATAACGATTATTCGTAAAAAAAACATGCACCGTTGCCATCCTAACCATCATAGAACAAGGAATAAAAAAATCATGATTTAAGCTTTGAAGGCCGATTCAATTTTTCCCTCCATACAGGTTCAAGTCCAGAAGCCCGAGGCACAAAAATGTTTTAAATCAATTTCTTCATAAAATTCCAGTTAGTGTCTCCGTAAACCCACAGACTAAGCACGCGTTGGCCTAAAATACTATTTATAGGAAAGACACCACACGTATAACAAAACGTGCAGAAGAACGTTTCCCCACGAAGTCCTCTGAGAATAAGACGGTGAACTTCCTAATTTATTTATTTATTTCTATCTAGATAAATCTGCGAGGGAAGGCGTTAATTCCAAACATAAAAAGTTAAAAAGAGTAATTACGCGAAAGGATAAAAGAAATAACAAACATAAAAGTAATTTTAAGTTAAGATAACATACATAAAATATTTCCTTCCCGATTTCCTGCGAAACTTTGCTTCAGGAACGTCTCTTACTAAGGTCCAGCAGTAGTCAGACAGCATTGCAGCAGTTCATTTTCCTTGATATCGCTTTTCCTTTTGTGAAATATCTTGGTGAAAACGTTCACAATGCTCAACGCTAACGGCGCGGCGCCAAGGTAATCCGAGAAGAAGACGAAATGATTGTTCAAGAAATGCAGTTTCAGCGACATATTGCATCACACACGGTGGTATGATCTCAGAAATTGTTGTACAGTACCACGATAGATTTTGGTCTTATGAGTACCAAAAATATTCTTTCATATACTTGCAAAAGACAGCCATACCATTTTTTCAGCATTAATCAATAATTCAACGAAATTTTCATCATTCATTAATTCTCTTATCTGGGTTCTTAATCTGTATCTGGGGCCCTTCCTTCCTTAATGGCATCACTGATCTTGGGGAATTTCTGTTGTAAGATGAATCCATACGATGTATTGTCTATGGCTTTCAAACATCTTTTGACGAGCCCCAATTTAATGGGCAATGGAGGTAGATACACATTTTTCGGGTCAACAAAAGGAGTGTTCACCACATTATTAAGTCCAGGCAGTAGCACATTGCGAGTAGGTTCCAGAATAGACGTTGATCCTGTCTGCTGCTCTCCCGCTTGCAGATAAAGCAGCAGCACTTTGTATACCCGAGCTGCAGGCCAAGCAGAATTGTAAGTACACATTGTACTTTGAGATCTCCTCATATTCCACTTATAATGTATGTCTCATATTCGATAAAATTCAAAAGCAGTTTCAAGTTCTCATATGTCTCCTTCAGGTTAATTGCATAAGCAATCGGTATGGATGGAAATTTGTTTCCAATGTGCAGAAACGTGTACACTAGCTTTACCAGAATCAATGAACAGACGCCACTCATTTGCACTGTGTTCTTGGCCAAGAATCTCCATAACGAATGCAATATCATAACAAAAAACTATGCCACCTTCGCGGGAGAAGTAATCTGTAAATACTGTATGGGTGTCACGAAAAATACCCGCTTTCGTATCACGATATAGAAGATTCCACCTTTTTAATCGAGAAGCTAATAGCTCAGACTCGGTGACGGATTAACACACTTGGGGGCCTGTAGGCAGTACAAGTAACGGGGCCCACGCTAGTAAATAAGTCGTAAGAGAAGAAAGGGGAAAAAAATTCTCGGAGCCCCTCCGGGGCCCCCAAAGCCTCGGGCCTCATAGGCAACTGCCAACTTGGCCTTATTGGTAATCCGGCTCTGCTCAGACTGTTGTTTAGACAACTTCAAATCACGCACAAGATCATTGAGATCCGCTAGTGACAAGAGGTATGGCTCCTCGATGAAAAGGCCTCTTGAAATGTTGTGTCGGCATGAAGATTTCCTTCACCTCTTTCTGTATCCTTCATCTTCACTCAATTACATATAATCCGGAGGCTTTAGTACTAGCACTGTAACACACAAGCCTCATAAAAGATAGTATATTTGTGTGATACACAGTATGCTTTGTTCTCGAAGTGATCCCAGCTATTTTGTCATACAGAAGTAACAATCTGTTGCATGATCTTTCGGTTCTCTCCAAATCATAGGACCAGCAAACGGCAGGTGACGTGATCCTTTAAACCAGCCTGCCAAACATCAAGCACATGTCAAACAGCAGATGTGAGGGGCCCATTTTTAATCTTGTCCACCTACTTAACATCCGAAATAAGGTTCGTAGCACTTCTTCATAAGCGGAGTAAGTCACCTATTTCGCGATTTCAAGGTAAGCTCTCCGAAGATATTAAAAAAATAATCAGGGCTATTTACACACACACACGAGGCATTTTTTCTCCTGGATTAACCCAGTAAAAGACTTCACGAACCAAGATAAATAACAACTGCCACTTCCCAACCCCTTAGATCTCAATGCTGCGACGCAAGTCACGATACGCATGCAGTATTGTTCTTTTGGGTTACACCGCGTCAAGGTTTAAATGGTCCTACGTTTCGCCTACACTGCCGTAGACCTCATCAGGACCAGCAGCGGAGACGAAACGTAGGACCTTTTAAACCTTGACGCGGTGTAACCCAAAAGAACAATACTGCATATCATGGACCGCAAAAGTTTTAACCAATTGACAGTCACGACACGATTCTAGGTTTTGAATGAAGAACACTTTGTAATTACACATGTAAGCTGCCTATGAAGGTTGGATTCGGGGAGGTCCATCAGGGGAAAGAAAACCGAAACCTTAAAGATTTCCACTGTTTTTACTACCCATAGTACCTTTACACCAAACACAACTTTTGCACTCGTGCGATACCCAAAGACCGACTCCCTCCTCGGCTCCTCTCCAAGTCGACAAATTAAATTATCGTGTGAAATTACAACATGTTATTTTTTCAAAATGTTGGAATTCTACAAAGAACAGCCTGAAACCTTTGAACGTATACGATTCTACGTGCTCGGGTATGATTTCTTGGCAATATTGCCACAGCACTCTCATTTACAAGTTGGGGTGGTGGAAATGGAAGCCGGTTTATGACTTCAGGGACATTTATGAGAATTCCATGTACACATTCTGACAATTTTTTCGAACACCCATCACACTCCTTGTGACAAAAATGACTTCCTGACTAGTTTAATCTAATTTTGTTTAAAAGATCAATATTCATTAGAGATTCACAAAAATAGAGTCAATATTCACTCTGATCACATTAAATTCATGACGACGAGTATTTATTTAAATCTTCGACAATAGCGGTGAAACTTCACAAATTTTGAGCATTTAAAGAGAGCAGAGTCGAAAAAACGATACACCTAATCCATTTCACGGATGGAGCATTTAATGTGTACGGGTTCTACACTATACGAATGATCTGGAAAAAATATATATTTTGTCTCAAACAAAAGAGTCTAATACAGAGCGTTGCATTGAGTGGGGCAGAAACCTGGACTATTGAGAAAAAAGGATGAGAAAAGGCTGGCAGCGTTTCAGATATGGGTGTGGAGGAGAATTAAGAAGGTACAATGAAAGGAAATGAAGACTAACGAAGTGCTCGGAGTGGTGGGGGATGAGAGGAAGGTGTTCGAGGAGATAAGGAGGAAGCAGAGTTGGTGGTTGGAACAGGTCTAATTACCTGTTCCAACCACCGAGGTGATGCTGAAGGCGGCGAAAGAGGTATGCTGGGCAAGGCGAAGAAAGAGAATTAATTGGCTTAATGTATATGAAGTAAGGGAGCTAGGACGCACACAAAGCTTAAGACTGAATTTGGGTCAGGTGTTAGGGTCCTGCAGTTATACAAAAAAAAGATTTGTACATGAAGTTTCTCTTTTCCCTTTTAGCTTGCTCAAACTTTATGACGTATTATGAGAAATAATAGCACGGTTGCTACGGACCGAAGATTTTGGAATTCCAAGACTTTTCCAGGTCTAAATTTTCACTTATTGAAAATATCCGCTCTTTGGTAAATGAGTGTTTTAAAGAATGCACAGGAATAGAAGCAAAACACACGAATGCACATACTATGGGGGAATATAGTTTCCCAATAAACAGGGTGCCGCCACAATCGCCCTGGGAGAAAACCGGCTTACTCTCTGATGGCATTTTATTCTTAGGTCTCAATCACAATGAGGGATATTCGAGCGCAGTTAGGTAGTGGACTCATTGTCTACGTTGGTGACGGATTACCGGTCGCTTGCCAGCCCCGAGTATTATTCGCGTTGGCTACAAAACGGAGGTACATTTGTCAACCTTGTATGGATTTTAAACGCTCTATTTCCCTCTCGTTCTTTCCGTAATTAGGAGCATAATTAATTGATACACACTGAATTAGAGCTCCTCTGTCTCATTCAGGAAAGGAAATAAAAACCCTAATACCACACACGAATAGACAGTGCCTAAAATTGTAATCCTCACTAATTGAAAAATAACAGACTTCGAAAAACAGAAAGGATATTTCCAATTTCTCATTTTCCATGACATTTTCAAGTTTTCCGGGCCCATTTTCCATTTGTATGACTTTTCAAGGTATTCCAGGTTTTCCAGGCTTGAGGCAACCCTGAATAAGTATTTTATAGATTGATAAAAGGGAACCCAAAAACAAAAAAAAGAAAACTAGGGGAGTGGAATTGCAACAGGGTCAATGAAAGGGGGACAGAGGGATGATGAGGGCAAGATGAGGAGAAGGCGTGGAGCGGGGACGGTTAGGACTGAAGAGCACGATGACGGAAAAATTAGAGATTAAAGTACAGAGAAAGAAGCTATAAACTAGCGTTGCCATGGTTCACCGAGGATATATAATTACAAACAAATAATTTTGAAATAAAATTCTACACAATGGGGTATTGAACTGAAATGTTATCGAGCAATTACCGAGTGTGTTACTTTGTAAACAACAGAGAATGAAAAACACAAAAAAGCATCCTTAAAATGAAGCATTTAAAAACTGCAATCATTTTAAAATGTGAAATTCGCAAAACGATTTTTAACTGGGAACAAAAAGAATGACGTCACTGGTGCGCACCCAGCTAGTCATTACCGTGAACGAATGCCTGAATCGTTCGAATATATCAAAATCTACGTTCACAACAGAAAGATTTCCATGTCAAGGAAAAGGAGGGTTTCCTTTCGGCTGATTCGTTTCTTCTACCAGCTGTGGCAATTTCCGGCTAATCACGAGATTAATTGAACTTAATGACCAGTAGTGCGTATTGCAGAGAACAGAGGGACGAAAATGAAAAGGTAAACTTATTCTTCTGAAGTGAATACATTACTTAGTAATAGTTTAAGGCAAGTTCTCATTAAAAGTTGTAAAATATCGTATTTAGATAATTGGAATTGATATTGCAATATTGTAAATTAATTTAAGAAATTCTTATATTCTACTCTGATAGCTTTACATTAATTTAATATTTTGCAAGCATTTATATTGCCGATTTACAATGCTTACAGTTTGGTCGCAATGGTTGTACTTTGGTTGTAAGACTGATTTCCATTGCTAGTAGTTTAACTGTATTAAACTTTTTTTCCCTTTGTTTCTCATTCTCATGTTTTTGATCGGAAATATGACGTACTTATTTCATAAACTAACGTACATTCTTGTCTCATAGAAACAAGTCCTCTAGCAAAAATTCTTTCTCTACTTTCAACTTGGGTGGGAGCCCGCAGAGGGGAGAGAGAGTGGTGAAATTCATAATGAATAAATAAGATACCTGAGTCGGAATTCGAAACAAGATTCCAGTATGAATTACAGCGCGAGGTTAAGTGATCTGGGTTTTATTTAAAGACCAGGTGAATGATTTTTCGCTTTAAATTAAACAAGAAAGTCAGAAACAATTAATGGCAGATACAACTGCGAACATAAAAGCCAAAATGCAAGTTGTAATTCACAAATAATTTAATGGACGTAAAAATATCATGCATATCTATACAGCCAGTTTTTCTTCAAATTAAATTACTACACAAAACAGAATACGAAGCAAATCTCTAACACATGAACAAAATGGTTTCAAGCAAGGACTTTCGCTCGGAGATTGGCGATGAGAGTAGGACTCCCCTACTGCTGAGACATACCAGCGTGTGAAAATCACGTTTCAAGGATAGTGGGGCAGTTTAATCACACGTGACGCGCCGGTTTCTCAAGAAGTTCCGGCAACAGGATTTCACACCGCTGACAGTGCCCAACGGCATTGTCCTTACGTGACCCTGTGAGGAGTGGCTACACAACCTATCGATAAACCGTTCTGAGAAATAATAAATGTTGTAGATTCTGTCAGGGTGGGTATTTTACTGTAGGAGCAGGTTTGGATGGACATTAAAACTAAAAACCACTCAGAAATATGCATTTCACTGCGATTTACCCACTCTTTCGTTAGTTCCTAATATTTTATAACTCTCGCCCTTCTATTTAAAATGGACAACCTTTTCATTACTCTTCTCATCATGATGAGATATTCGAAACTCAATATGTAATATCCGCTTGCCACCGAGAATCAGAACAAATGATGGTTAGATATTTTTTTTCATATTTTACCAATTAAATGAGAGTAAGAACGGACCAAAACATTCAACTTCAAAAAACATATTTTTTTCTGATGGACCATTGACCATTGACGGACCATTGATGACTCCACCGGATGGACGCGGGACAGCCTGGGCCGGGCCGAGAATCAGTGGATAAACGGTAAGATTTCATGCTTGAAATTAAAAAAAAATACGATGCCGAAAGCCGCATGCTAAGAGCGAACATAAATTGTAGCACAGCTGATGGAAGGACTAGGTCAGAAGGCTATGGACTCGGAGGCTACACGCAAGGTTTGGATGACTTGAGACATTCGGATCACGCGAGTTTCGGGGTGGCATTGACAGGGTATCATTTTAACCCTGTGCGATATCAGTAAACCAGATGGAAACGACGAAATAAGCAAGAAACGCATCCAAGCTAATAGGTGCAAGCAATTAGTGACTACAACAAAAATAGCGAGACACTAAGGCACTCCGTCAGCATTAAATTCAATCCCACCCTTTTCCCTCTTGCAATTCCTTTTCATTATTCCTTCCCCTTTGCATGGCTTGTGATCTAACTACTACTAACATGCCTCCGCGGCGGCTCGCAGAGTAATACGTGGATGTAGATGTAGTCCCACCCGGCCGAGCGGTTTATGTCCTCTTCAGCTGGTTGGGGAAAGCAAGGAACTCCGGCTACCAATCACCGTGAAGGGCAAAGTGGAAAACCTAACTAACCTACCTGACTCCGGGAAGCGGGGGAGGGGAGAGATTGCCGTAGGACGGGAGGGGATGGACCGCGGAGGAGAGATTTGGGGGAGGGAGATCATCTGGACCGGAGAGAGACGCGTGTAGTCGAAAGGGGAGAGGTTTGGGGGAAATCGAGTCGTTGGCAACGGGACATGAGTACCCGCCGCAGAATGTCAAGAACGGGAGGGGTCGGGAGCGTTCGACCATCGCGACACATTTGATTTCCGTAAGAATCGGTCCCTTGGGGCAGTAATCTTTGGTCCACAGTGCCGACGGCGATTGGCACGAAAATAATAATGCGAGGGAATGAGCGGCGGTCTTGCGCCGAGCTAGTTAACGTTCCTCTCCAATAGCGCTAATCCGTAACTTTAACGCGGCTCCTATCGCCCTTCAACTCTCATCTTTGAATCATCATTTTTCGTGCAGTTTTGCTGCTTATCTCTTAAGCTTTGGGAGCATTTAGAGACTCAAAGGCTACAACGCTAGACTTAGATTACTTGAAAATGTCAGATCAGTCGTGTCTCAGTATGGCTCGGGGGATATTGCATTGACCTCACGCTTTATCTCAAGAACCGATATATGCGAAAAAATAAGAGATACAATGACGAACTGATAGGTACAAGTATTCCTTCTTTCCACGCTCCATTAGTGACTGCATAAAAACAGCGTGACACTAACGTAAGACGTATATCGTTAACATACAATTCACCTCTGTCCTCTTCCCCCTCCTTTTCTCTATTTCTTCCCTTTCACGCCTGGTGTCCTAACACTCCCTGCCGTACGCCTCAACGGCGGCTCGCAGGGTAGTATCTACATCTAAGAAGTACCGTATAAGCCACCACCAGGGGGTGTGTGGCACGGGGTGATTCCATATCAAGCATGCAGCACTCGTCCCAGTTCAAATCAGGACCTCGCACGTACGTAGATGTCTTTCGAAGGTTGTTGCTTCCTACCAACAACTTTACTACACGCAAAAATCGTGTACAGTGGCTTACAGAATAGCAAAAGCAAGCCGTAAGTAAAGATAACGAAGCGGCAGATGCCGCTAGCATATATTTACGAGGCAAGGAATATCGCTCTTGCCAACGATTCAACCGATGAAGGTCAACTATGTCTCGAATCTTTGATAGCAAGTAACGTAGAAAGATAACGAATTGACAGATGTTGCTACCATGGCATAACTTTGTCTAAATTCTAGAATTATAAACTATAACTTTGTGATTCCACACTATTTTATTTATATAAGACCCGGGTTTCAACGTTGAACGTCATCTTCAGGTCATAACGTTGAACGTCGAACCCTTGTTCGTTTCTGTATAAAATAATGTGAATCACAAAGATATAGTTTTTCATTTAGCCTGAATCAATTGCATAAAATTATGCCGGAAACCATTGACTTACTCATACACAAGAACATCCACCTTTTCACAGCTATTGCACATTTTGCGAGAGATTTGTGTGATGAACGGGACACAGAACGGTGTCTTAGCATAAAACCCAATCATAGATTAAAGAAGAGAGTAAATTGCGTATTGGCACACGAAAATTAAACCTAATTTTTTGCGAAAAATGATCCAACTAACATGGCTATCGCGCGTAATTCGTCCACTACTTTTATGAATATTGCAGTGGTTTTTTGAAAATTATTTCCATTTCGCATTTTTCTACGTTAAGCATTGTGGTGCCGCAACCATTCCGCCATCAATACCTTTATTTGTGGCATATTATGACTGCAAAGCTGATCCACTCTGCATGGCCGTTTGAGCAGATTAATGGCTTCAACATTCCCCTGGCTCTATTATACCGTATGGTTCCATCTATTCTCTTATTTGATCAATGAAACACAGCACACCACTATTTTGGAATCATGTAGCATCGTACTACAGCCAGCAGTCTAGCCACCAGCTAACCAGCGCGTATATGTGATGGCTTAAGTACTGGTTTCCCATCCACAGGACCTGGGTTAGAAACCCGGTAGTGGTGATGACATTTCCGGGGAATCCCTACTTTGGTTCTGTGTGGAGATCAACTCAGCTGCATTAGGTACCACGATCATTGGATGGAACATTAAACGCAAGTTGCCTTCCGTTAAGAGCATAAGCCTTAAGTTAGTAAATGCCAACGGCCCGATTTCTCCTCACCGGACCCCCATTCCGCATATACAACCTCACTCGCCAAATGGTCTAGCAGAGCGAGGTTGATCCCAGCTGACAATCACTTACCTTACCTATAATTATAATATTGAAAAAATCATATTTTCCCTCAATATTTGAAACGAAACAGGATCGGAATTAAACAATAGGTACGGAACTGTTTTGTAGTGCATAACTGGCTGCAAAATGTTTCATGCTTGACATGAGCATTATAAGGGGGATTTAAAAATACGCGCCTACATAGATTACGCGATTAATATTTGATTCTTCAAAAATAAGTTGTGACAAATTTTCGCTGTCCATCGATGAGGATTAATTTTTTACCCAAACACTGTCAACACTTATTTTAATGCTCATCGGATGTGACAAAAAATTACATTCTTTCCGTTCAAGCCGATTTTGAAAACAACTACAAAAATGACCAATCTCCAACACACAAAAACAACGCAACAACTTACTGGCGCTTTTAAAAACTTTTCTATGGTTCCCGAAAACACTCGAACCTTTTCAGAAGACAAAAAACTCAAAAACACCACGCTACAATAAAGCAACAATAATAGTGAGCAATAATAAAAATTAAAAATAATATATTTTTACAGTAAAAAAGAACCTGAAAGTGTTCTGATTGACTGATAAATGCTTAACTGTTCGTTCTCAACCTGGATATACGATACAAATTTAAAAGCCACATATTCGCGAATCCGTGCGATTTTTCAAAGATCGAATTTTACTTAATGGAAAAGAATTATGTAGCGAGATCACCACTTTTGTGCTGTTTGCTGAGGATTTAAAGCTCAAGAACAACTTGTATTTTCCATAGGGCAACCAGCGTTGAAGTAAGCCTTTCATATATGGAGAATTTACGACGTGGTTTTCTCTGGAAGTACAATAACATCAAGGAATTATAGCAGAGAAAACGGGAAAAGCCGGAGAGTGAGCGTGAAAAATATTGTTGCAGAAGAAAAGGTGAGAGTAGGAAATAATAGAAGGCTCTGGGTTAAGGTTGCGATAGGAGGAGGAATTTAAATTTAGAAGGAAGGAGGAAAGTTAGGATTGAGGGTTTATGGCCAAGGAAAAGGAAGAGTGGTTATGCATATTAAAGCAATCGCTTAATACTCAACATGGAAAGATTACACTAATCGAAGCCCTTTATCATATGTTTTAGTATGTATTTCAGTCATAACCTAGAAACAGAAATCATTTGGGGTCCACTTTAAAACGAGTTTTTACTTCCCCGATTTAGCCAGAGGGAACTCACTGCCGAAACTTGCACGGACATTTCGGGTACACATTCCCCTTTTCTCTCCTGACGGGTGGTTAGTGGGTCGAGGGAAAAAAGATTGAACAATTGGAACGCTTTCTCGGATGGCACACAGGGGAAGGAAGCAAGGAGATTAGAAGAGGTCAGGAAGTTCACATCCGTCCGAAGAGGAGAGTTGGAGGTGCCTCACATTCATCTACAGAGAGTCCTGTCCAGCCAGCGGGTTACTGGTTCGTAAATTTCTTCGGGGGCTGAATTTTCCGACAGAAAAATAATCTATTGATATTTGACTCATGGGGTATGACTGTATTAAACAATATTTATTGTGTCGATGTAAAAATGCAGTTAACTTTTTGTTTAGTCACACCTTTCAGGAATGCGAATAGGTTGTGCGTTTATTTTGTTGTCAGATCAGATCTGGCCAAAAATACCAATATTGAATTGTCAGCTTATGATTTACTCCTTAACAAAAAAAACTTAAAAATCATGATGTTGTTAGGCGCACTTCAATCATTTAATTAGTCACTCCATTAACATAAATTGAACACATGTACAAAAACAATTCAATGGAAATAAAGTATGTACACCGTTTGCGTTAAGAGAAGGTGAGCATCATCATTACAAATCTGCATTATAAATGAACTCAAAAAATACATTTAAAACTGATAGGCGGCTTATTATTTCCTCCTTAGCGCAAATGTCTTTAAACCCATGATATATTAGCCGTCCTTCAATCATGTAATTTGCCACAATCTTAACATACATGGTCACTAAAAAAATGTAATGGAATTGAAGTGTACCGTTTGTACTACGTGAAGGTGAGCATAATCATTCCAAATAAGCGTTATGTATTATCAAAATAATGTAATTTTGATAATTTGAATAATGGCAGCGAATGAGGGTACACAATTATGAGCTCGGGATAGTAAAAATTAAACAAGATAAAAAATAAAAGATAAAATTTAAAAAAAAAACTAGTGTGGGTCAAAGAGCTTGAAAAGATGGTCACTGCGCAGATACCACTGCTACCTCTCACTTTTTTTACTTGCGTAAAACAATAGCGTCAGCCGAAATTGAAGAGTGGTTAGAAGCACAGGATGCACCCTGATGAATTGGAAGAGGGCCTCCCTTTTAATCGCATATCTACTGTTCAAAGGTTTGTTTTACACTATTTTTATACCGCTTCTTTATTATAAAACCCCACCGGCCTCGATGGGGACGGGCATAAGTCGTCGCCCGCCAACCCAATGGTTATGGTTCGAGACCCACCTGGGGCATGGTCGTGTGTCCGTCTATTGCTGTTTGTTAATTATAACCGATGTATATAAGGCCTTACGTGATTTTTTTGGGGTGATTGGATAATAAGGAGTATTTGGGTGATTAATAAAATACTACCAAAATCTCTCCATTCATTTAATACGCCCATCCTTTCCGCAGGCCAAACCGAGATTTATCATAAGTATTCTACCAATGAAATAGTGGGCCCTTAGGCAGTATTGCTGATGATTTTGAAGATGTCTTCCAGGTTTCTTCCCGCATCGGTCCATTGTGCTGGGACTACAGTTTCGAAAGCGTTGCAGTCGGCTTCTTCAGATCAGTGAAGTGAAGGACCGACGCGGGGAGAAACTCGGAAGACATGGATCCTCAAATTCACTAAGTTGTGGAAGCCTTAACACTGCTGATGATTTACCCAACCGAGAAGTCTTGTCCACCGTATCCTTAAAAAAACTAAAAAAATTTAATATGCTTTTACATAATATATACAACTCACAACGTCTTTCGACATCACCCGCTATCCAACATTAAATCCCTCAAACTCACGGTCGCTTTGGTCTCGTTCCATGCCACTCAAGCTTCACATTATTCTCCTCTTATCTCCACGCCAACCCAAACATGCTCCCTTACATCCTGCTCCTTAATATTCCGCTGCTTTTCAGTGCGTTCTGCAGCCAACTTTACAGACTTATCCGAATATTCTCATTTGCTTATCAAATTGTCTCATATTTAAAAATATCTTCAACATCCCATTGTCTATTCACAGACAATAGCCATTTTTCCAAGCATGATCTTCTTCATTAGGTTTGACTGGATTAAGCGTCAATATAATACACTCGCTCCGGCACAATGGTAGACTAGCCCGTTTGACATTCTATTGTCACAGCGAACTGTTTGACGGCCAGGCAACGCAGGTTCATTGCGAGTGAACGACGAGTGAATTCAAACGAGAGGTAGATGCGGGAAAAGGGAACGCTTGGCACCGACTCGAGGGCAGGACGGGTATGATTTGTGCGATATATCGAAGCCAAGTCGACATTTTTCCATACCACCGGTTACATAAAGGGAAACGGAAAGGACCGATGTATTGAGCGCATAGTGTACTATCGTTCAAAGGCAATAATTTTGATAGTTATAGTCTATGAGACGATGACATGATGGACGACGTAGTCCATCATTATCGCCGAAAAAACGGAATAGACGATAATAGAGAGCAACAGTCGTCAAATTTGGATATATATATATATATATATATATATATATATATATATATATATATATATATATCGGTTTACGACGTTCTACGTCTTCCGATTCCCAATTTCCATGCCTCCCGATCATTTCAGAGTTCTTCATCTAATCCTCTTTCTCTCATTTCTTTCTCTATCCCTTGTATCCAACTTTTCCTCGGTCTGCCTCTCCTCCGTCTTCCTTCCGGGTTCCACAGCAGCATTTGTTTCGGGAGTCTTTCATTTCCCATTCGTTTTACGTGTCCATACCACCTCAACTGCTGCGTTATTATATCATCTATTATGGTATCATTGACATTCATTATTTCTCTAATTCTTTCATTCCTTACTCTTTCTCTTTTTGATTTACCGGCTGCTCTTCGCCAGAAGTCCATTTCAGTCGTCAGTAACAGTTTTTCTGATTTCTCCGTTAGTGGCCATATTTCACAGCTGTAGGTTACTATGCTCTTTACTATGGTATTATAAATTCTCTTTTTGTTTTCAATGGATATTGTATTGTCCCACAATAAGCTATTTAATAGTGTTATTGCTTTTTTGCCTTTATTGCATCTATCCCTAATGGCTACCTCCATTGTTTTACTTTCTGCAATTTGCATCCCTAGATATTTATACTCTTTACAGTGTCCTATTTGTTGCCCACTTTCTAAAATAAGATTCTGTTGCATTCCTCCCATACACATATATTTTGTTTTGTCGATACTGATATCAAGACCCCAATTTTTGTATTCTTCTATTATTTTTCTGGTCATATATTCTAAATCTTCATAATCTTGTGATAGAATAACTTGGTCGTCTGCATAGCTTAAGGTGTATATGGTACTTTCTTTCAAAGGTATTCCCATGGAGTTGCATTTCCTTTTCCAACCCTTAAGCACTTGGTCTAAATATATTTTAAAAAGTGTGGGGGAAATACAGCAGCCCTGTCTTAGACCTTTATTTATTGTGAATCCCTGAGAGAAGTCGTTTCCCATTTTGATCTTGGCTGCACTATTTTTGTACAAATTTTTTATGGCTATTATTAAGATTGAGATTTGGATTATTTGAGTAAATTATTGACACTGACTGAAAAATTAATTTTTACTAGTCATTTCTGCTGATAAAATTCCACTCACACGGCCCTGTTTCAGCTATAATTACCTCAAGATAACACTTGTCTTCAGATAAGTATGCGAAACTGGGTGCCAGTAAAGTGTACGGGTGGCAACTTATAAAGAAAACTCATTTTTTCCTAATTCCATGGGAGATATAGATAGCAATGCTCTATTTACCTATCCGATGAAGCCGGGACAAGTCGATATGCTCCATGATTGTTGAGAAGTCGACGTATCCTCGCTACCACGATATTGTTGGAATTAATGGTTGCATTGCAAATCAGGCATTTCGTAGCCCAATAACGATACCCGATTCGAGCATTTAACTCTTTTTTAGCCGACCGTTCGTCAATCAAAAGCTTTCGTCCATTGTCTTAATAACCATCGGTCAAGTACTTAATCGAGGCCCTCATCTCAGACACGAACTTTCCTTTTTTTCCAAGAGCGCTTTGAACCAAGACGCATTATTTTGACGCACTCCATTTTCTCCAAGAATCATCTACATGGGAATTGGCAATAGCAACTCAGGGAATGCCCAAACGTCACTTCTGACGCGGTGATGACTATGCGGGAGGAGGGAGCGATCAGCTCGTGTAGAAAATTGAGGACAACGACACGCCGGGGCGATGTACACGGCGTACTAAACAAGTGGTGATCCACGGCTCTCAATGGAAAGTTGAGAACTCGGAATGAGACGGATTGATGCGGTGGTACGGCTTCTGGCTTCCGATCTCGCCAGGGGAAGATTTTTTCTGAGGGAAACCGATCCCAACATTCGGCAGTAACACTCATAAAACTAGTAGGACTAACAGCACGTTTCGCAGGATTCCTGTATGACTCTTGTATTCCAGTGTATTTATGTAGTCACAAAATAGTACAATTAACATAGTATCTGTAACATTTGTAGCATACATTTAGTGTTGTCAGCGGTTCTCAACTTGTGGGTAGCGACTCCTTTGGGGGTCAAACGACCCTTTCACAGGGGTCACCTAAGACCATCGGAAAACACATTTCCGATGGTCTTATGTTGGTTTCCATATTTCCGGGGGTCACCACAATATGAGGAACTGTATTAAAGGGTCGCGGGATTAGGAAGGTTGAGAAGCACTTTCACCTCCTTGAAAGTTTTTGAAAGTTTTTGTTAATGCATGAATAGTCGTAGTTTCATTTACTTTATTGGGTATAGCGTAGTGCATGTTTGTGACTACTCACCCCGTCACACACCCTTGGGGTGGCTTGCAGGGTATTATGCAGATGTTGATGCGTGCCGCGTAGAGAGCAAGCAATTCAGGTTTGTGTGTGTATATATATATATATATATATATATATATATATATATATATATATATATATATATATATATACAGTATGCCAAGAGGGTGGCCGATAAAAAATATACACACGGAAAAAAGAACACTTACACATAAAAATTTTCGATATTTCGGTGAAGTCTAGCTCCACCTTTCTCAAGGTTTAAGGTAGGAATGAAGAAAAGGAGAGAGATTGAGGTATGGGAGGGTAAAGAGGGGGAGACGAAGGTGTAAGAGGGGAAGGAGGGGAAAGAGGGAGAGAGGAAGGTGTAGGAGGGGAAGGAGGGGAAAGACGAAGAGCGGGGAGAGGGCGTGGAGGAAGCAGGGAGAGATGAGATGAGGGGGAGGGAGAAACTAGTGTGATTTATTGAGTCCGGGGGGCGAGAAAGCCTGGTGGATTAAAATACAAGAAGATTCAAGATCTTTGAGCTGAAGGGGAGAGGAAGAAGGGGGAAGGGAAGCAAGTAGACCGACTTTAAAAGTGTTATTGAAAGTGGAGTTGTGGGAGGAGACGTGAATGGCGACAGGGAGAGAAACAGAGAGGGAGGGGCAATCGTTACAAGACGAGCGGTGCCCATTCATTCTAATATTGAGAGGAGTGGTGGATAAGCCAATATAGAAAGAAGGGCAGTATTGGCAGGGAACATTCCTCATTCTGAAGGACTTTCTGCCATCCGCCATTTCATCACTAAACGCCCTGCTCCTCATATTCCCAGCTCTGAGTTCCTTCTTGATCTTTCCAATTTCATCCTAACCCACAACGCTTTCTCTTTCAATAACAAATTCTTTCTTCAAATTAAAGGATGCGCTATGGGTAGTCGCTTCAGTCCTTCCTACGCCAACCTTTTCCTTGGACTTTTTGAACAATCTTTTCTATCTTCATGCTCACTAAAACCTCTTCTCTGGCTTCGTTACATTGACGACATCTTCCTTTTATGGCCACATGGTATTCATTCTCTCAACTCTTTTATTTCCTCCCTCAACGCCTCCTCTCCCCTCTCCTTTACTTCTAACATCTCTGCCTCTAACGTCGTCTTTCTGGACGTAAACGTCTCCCTCTCTGACCGCAAATTTAGCACTTCCGTGCATATCAAGCCCACCAACCAACAACAATACCTCCATTATAACAGCTGCCACCCCTCCCATACTAAACGTTCCCTCCCCTACTCCCTTTCTATTCGTGGCCACCGAATTTGCAACAACCCTGACTCCCTTGATAAATTCCTTACTAACCTCCATCAATCTCTTCTTCGCAGAGGCTATCCAGAGCAACTTCTCAATAAAAAAATCCTCAAAAAACCACACTCCCCCAAACTGCCTCCTACTAATAGCATTTCCCAAAACAATATCTCCCTCTGTACCACCTACTTCCCAGGTGTGGACTCTATTAGGCGTATTATTAAAAACCTCTACCCTATCCTGTCGGACAACCTAACCACTTCTAAAATATTCCCCCAATGTCCCTCTCTCAGCTTCAGACGCCCCCCCAATCTATCCGCCATTTTCAATATTACCAAACCCCTGTCCAAATCACTCAAACCCACCAAATCCCTTCCCACCCCTTGCAACCGCCCGCGATGTAAAACTTGCCCCATCCTCATCACCCAGCCCTTGCCGGACAAGTTCCTCGCTTTTCCCCTCCCTTCTGTCCTCTCACCCTCCTGCACCACGCCTAACATTGTCTACATCCTCCTCTGCCAATACTGCCCTTCTTTCTATATTGGCTTATCCACCACTCCTCTCAATATTAGAATGAATGGGCACCGCTCGTCTTGTAACGATTGCCCCTCCCTCTCTGTTTCTCTCCCTGTCGCCATTCACGTCTCCTCCCACAACTCCACTTTCAATAACACTTTTAAAGTCGGTCTACTTGCTTCCCTTCCCCCTTCTTCCTCTCCCCTTCAGCTCAAAGATCTTGAATCTTCTTGTATTTTAATCCACCAGGCTTTCTCGCCCCCCGGACTCAATAAATCACACTAGTTTCTCCCTCCCCCTCATCTCATCTCTCCCTGCTTCCTCCACGCCCTCTCCCCGCTCTTCGTCTTTCCCCTCCTTCCCCTCCTACACCTTCCTCTCTCCCTCTTTCCCCTCCTTCCCCTCTTACACCTTCGTCTCCCCCTCTTTACCCTCCCATACCTCAATCTCTCTCCTTTTCTTCATTCCTACCTTAAACCTTGAGAAAGGTGGAGCTAGACTTCACCGAAATATCGAAAATTTTTATGTGTAAGTGTTCTTTTTTCCGTGTGTATATTTTTTATCGGCCACCCTCTTGGCATACTGTATATTTATCACCCGAGTGATTTTCCTGGAAGTTTTATATATATATATATATATATATATATATATATATATATATATATATATATATATATATAATAAATATTTCGTTCAAACAGGTGGTGAAAGAAAGAGTATAGGAAACACATAAAATGTGATGACACAATGGTGATGTGAAGATGGAATGATGGCCGATTCCAAGTGAAAAAAATTCGTCTAGACCGGGAATTGAACCACGGACCTTCCGATTTCGCGCCGGCTGCTCTGACCACTAAGCTATCTAGACTACTAGAGAAACACTGGAATCGGCGGGGGGTTTATATGAATCAAACACCCCCAAGATTAGTCCGTAAAAGTCGCCGAGAGATGGCGCTGGACATTTTCACTCACCGGCAGAGAAGAAATTACGTACACAGAAGAGGAAAGCAAAGTTTGAATCAGGCACACAGACAGTGGTAAAGATACAGAACAGGCGTTTCGGGGCACGCAGAGCCCAAGAAGTAGAAATGAGCCATTCCGGCCATACAACCATTCATTCATTCACTCAAACCGCTCACAGGCGTAAATAATAAATATTTCGTTCAAACAGGTGGTGAAAGAAAGAGTATAGGAAACACATAAAATGTGATGACACAATGGTGATGTGAAGATGGAATGATGGCCGATTCCAAGTGAAAAAAATTCGTCTAGACCTGGAATTGAACCACGGACCTTCCGATTTCGCGCCGGCTGCTCTGACCACTAAGCTATCTAGACTACTAGAGAAACACTGGAATCGGCGGGGGGTTTATATGAATCAAACACCCCCAAGATTAGTCCGTAAAAGTCGCCGAGAGATGGCGCTGGACATTTTCACTCACCGGCAGAGAAGAAATTACGTACACAGAAGAGGAAAGCAAAGTTTGAATCAGGCACACAGACAGTGGTAAAGATACAGAACAGGCGTTTCGGGGCACGCAGAGCCCAAGAAGTAGAAATGAGCCATTCCGGCCATACAACCATTCATTCATTCACTCAAACCGCTCACAGGCGTAAATAATGCCGGAATGCCGGAATGCCGGAAATAAGGCCGGAATGGCTCATTTCTACTTCTTGGGCTCTGCGTGCCCCGAAACGCCTGTTCTGTATCTTTACCACTGTCTGTGTGCCTGATTCAAACTTTGCTTTCCTCTTCTGTGTACGTAATTTCTTCTCTGCCGGTGAGTGAAAATGTCCAGCGCCATCTCTCGGCGACTTTTACGGACTAATCTTGGGGGTGTTTGATTCATATAAACCCCCCGCCGATTCCATTGTTTCTCTAGTAGTCTAGATAGCTTAGTGGTCAGAGCAGCCGGCGCGAAATCGGAAGGTCCGTGGTTCAATTCCCGGTCTAGACGAATTTTTTTCACTTGGAATCGGCCATCATTCCATCTTCACATCACCATTGTGTCATCACATTTTATGTGTTTCCTATACTCTTTCTTTCACCACCTGTTTGAACGAAATATTTATTATTTACGCCTGTGAGCGGTTTGAGTGAATGAATGAATGGTTGTATGGCCGGAATGGCTCATTTCTACTTCTTGGGCTCTGCGTGCCCCGAAACGCCTGTTCTGTATCTTTACCACTGTCTGTGTGCCTGATTCAAACTTTGCTTTCCTCTTCTGTGTACGTAATTTCTTCTCTGCCGGTGAGTGAAAATGTCCAGCGCCATCTCTCGGCGACTTTTACGGACTAATCTTGGGGGTGTTTGATTCATATAAACCCCCCGCCGATTCCAGTGTTTCTCTAGTAGTCTAGATAGCTTAGTGGTCAGAGCAGCCGGCGCGAAATCGGAAGGTCCGTGGTTCAATTCCAGGTCTAGACGAATTTTTTTCACTTGGAATCGGCCATCATTCCATCTTCACATCACCATTGTGTCATCACATTTTATGTGTTTCCTATACTCTTTCTTTCACCACCTGTTTGAACGAAATATTTATTATTTACGCCTGTGAGCGGTTTGAGTGAATGAATGAATGGTTTTATATATATATATATATATATATATATATATATATATATATATATATATATATATATACACACTAATTCATTAGCAGAAAACAAAATCATGCGGGATATCCCACGCGGGGAGAGGAGTTAGATATCATGATAAGTCAACAAACACAAGTACAAAGTCTAGTCTATCCAGCGACATCGTCCTGTCTTCAAAGCTCGACAGTACCCGATCGGTATCGTCAGTATTTAAGTTCAGAATACCCTTTCGTTCCGTAGCACTCAATATTCAACTACATGGTACTGATACATGAAGAAATGTACGATGATGTAAATATGGTATAATAATATAATAATTATAATATTTTGATCACCAGTAAAAAGAGGAGAGTTCGTGGCATTCACAATTCAGAGGATATAAACATTAGTTAAAGGCTAGTTAATGCATGTTTATTCTAAGGCTATTTACAATAAGATTCATTCGCCGTCATGCTCGAACCCACTTCACTCTCATTGAAGTTCTCCCAGGCAAACAAAAAAATCTCCTTGCCAAATCTACAGCTGTTATTGCAGCTAATTACGGCACAGAAAGACATCTTTCCGGATGATGATTTTTTTTCCTCGCGGAATTTTCTCCGAAAAACTAATCTAAATTCAAAATCCAATATGCTCAAACCACTGAATCCTTAAGCTCAGTCCTCCAGTCGCGCGATCGATATTATCGCATCTCAGAGGTATCGATAGAAGAAAGATGCACAACGACCTACTCAACGTGTTAGTACCAAGTTCAACCACAAATCCACCAGCACCATTTAGACTCGAGTCCGTACGATTGCCTCGGCTGCCAAAAGGAGAGAGCAAGCGAAAGGGCTGCCCCCCTCCCTTCCCTTCCACCCCCCCCCCCCCCCGCCACCGAGAGACGACCAGGCGAGGGAGGGGCGGAAGAAGAGATCATCTTCATGTGGCCCACTTGGCGGACCGTCGAGATGGCCCCGAAACGAACAAGATAAACGGGACCTGAGCTACAGCCGCCGAATTTCCATTCGCACGCTCCTCGGAGGGCGCCATCCCTAATGGACCAGGAGACTTCACGTGGCGAATAAACAAGGAAAGGAGAGCAAGAGATCCCACCCCACGATGTCACACGAACGAACAAGCTTCATGTAGACTAAGGGTTACCATATTCTGATGTCTCAAAACCGGAAAATAGCTAGTTTTGAAGAGACTAAAATCAGGATGTTGCTTATGAAAGTGAAACTAAGAGGGTACAGACATTTAATTTTTATAGCAATTACCTACATTATAAAATCATTACTTGCAGCAGCGGCGGCTTGCTTAAGTACCAAAATCTGCAGAGCCGCGTGCGAATATCGTCTCTTGGCAATTCTTCTGGGCCCAACAGAAAACCATTCGACGATGCGTGATAAACCTCAAAACATTTTCGATTTACACATTTCTCGCTATGTGCTTGTCGCAGCGCATTTCTCCGTGCAGTGGGCAGCGGACCTAAACGGAGATATTACGGGCTATTCAGTGACAGCAAGAATAAATTTGCCAATGGGTGAAACACCGAGGCAGACCCTTCAAACCGGGACTGGATCGTCCAAACCTGAACGTACGGTACGAATATGCAGAGCTCTGCATGCTAATTTAAGGGTACTCGAAGATGGTGTCCGTTGAATATTGATCTACATCTACATCTACAAAATACCCTGCAAGCCACCTCAGGGGTGTGTGGCAGGGGGTGATTAATCACCAACATGCATTACACTATACCCTAAAGTTAGTGTAACTACGACTAATTATGCATTAGCATAAATCGCTAATGCTTGTCATGAGGCGAAGCCTCACAAGCATGCAACACTACACTACAGATGTCATCAAAATGGAGAGTGACCTCAATATACATGCATTCTACAACTACACAGATGGACAGGGACTCAAGACCCATGTAGAAAACATGCTAGGCGTGCTGTTAGTATGTACTAGGTAACAGATAAGGATTCAAGTATTAGGAGTACTACCACAACTAAGAGCTACACTACCTAACGACAAACCTAGATAAAAGTCTCATGGCAGCTATTATGGTCCCTTATCGTTCGTGGGAAAAATGACATCTTAAATCTATCCGTTCTGCAGTCTAGTTCCCTAATTTTACTCTCATGATCTGATCTACCGTAGTATGTCGGATTTCGTAAAATATTATCAACGTCGTCAGAGAATAGACCGGTTTGGAACTTGCATAATAGATTTAGTCTAAATTTTAATCGACGGTCTGAAAGCTTTTCCCATCCCAGTTGCTGCAAAAGGTTAGTAACACTAACGAGATTATCATAACGGCCTTTAACATATCTTGCCGATCTTCGCTGCACGCGTTTTAACTCAGTTTCCAAGCCTATCTCATAAGGATCCCAAATACTGGCGGCATATTCTAAGTGGGGTCTAACGAGGGAGAAGTAGCTGATTTCCCTAACTTTATCGTCGCACTTGCCAAGTACTCTTTTAACAAATCCCAATTTACGATTAGCTTGACCGGTAATTTCTCGAATATGTTTACTCCACGATAGATCATTAGTCAGTTTAACTCCGAGGTACTTAACGGATTCTACGGTCTCTAATTTTATGTTGTTTATGCAATAGCTGTTACAAGGAGCGTTTATCCGTTTCCAAAAATTCACAACAACGCATTTTTTCAGGTTTAATTCTAGCTGCCACGCATCGCACCACTCTTGTATTGCCTCGAGGTCCTTAGCTGGCGCTTCCTTGTCATTAAAGCTACGAATTTCTCTATACATCACTGCGTCGTCAGCAAATAATCTAAGCTTACTGTCAACTTTGTCACCGATGTCGTTTATGTACAAAAGGAACAGAAGCGGGCCTATGACACTTCCCTGTGGGACACCCGATGTGACTTTTACTTCATTAGAGATAGCGCCATGAAAAGATAGCGCCATGTAAATGAAAAAGGAATTGCGGACTTAGAAGAAGACTATGAGAAAAGTGAAATTACCCGGAGCCCAAGTATGGAGGAAGTCATAAAAGCAATTAAAAAACTGAAAAATAACAAGGCTCCAGGGGAGGATAGTATAACTGCTGAAATGGTCAAAAATGGCGGATCAGCTGTAGAACAACATATGCATGAGATTATTAAAATTATATGGAAAGAAGAGAAAATGCCTGAAGACTGGAACATGGGAATCATACATCCTGTCCACAAGAAAGGTGATAAATCTAAATGTGAGAACTACAGGCCAATAACACTACTTAGTATAGCATACAAAATTTTTAGCAATATTCTAGCTTCAAGACTCGAACCGTTCATTGAACAAAAAGTTGGAGATTATCAATGTGGTTTTCGGAAGAATCGTTCTACCACTGATCAGATTTTTATTATGAGACAAATATACGAGAAGTGTTATGAACACAACATAGAAGTACATAGCCTATTTATAGATTACAAGCAGGCTTTTGATTCTGTCAAAAGGAGTGCACTATATGACGTCATGGAAGAATTTAACATCCCCTCTAAATTAATAAAACTCATTAAAATGACACTAGACAATACTAAAAGCAAAGTTAAAGTGAATGGAGAACTATCATCTCAGTTTGAAGTCAAAAGAGGAGTCAAACAAGGAGATGCATTATCATCAATGTTATTCATATTGGCTTTGGAGAAAGCAATGAGACAGCTCCCAATAAATCCTGGAGGAACAATAATGAACCGACAAACCCAATGTGTTGCCTATGCTGATGACCTGGCTGTAGTCTCAAGAAACAAACACTCAATGGAAGAGATTTTTATTTCTATTGAAGCCGCATCAGAAACACTGGGATTAAAAATTAATGAAGACAAAACAAAATATTTGAAAATGGAAAGAAATCAAGAAAAAACTAGAGAACCAACAATAAAAATCAACAATAAACATTTTCAAAGAGTGGAAAGCTTCAGATATCTGGGATCCTTGCTAACAGCAAAAAATCAGATTTCCCTTGAAATTCAAGACAGGTTACACATAGGTAATAAATGCTATTATGCACTGCAGCCTATTTTCAGGTCAAGAAATATTTCAAGAAACACCAAAACAATCATATACAAGACAGTGCTAAGACCTGTTGTCCTCTATGCCTCTGAAACATGGACACTAACAGTTACACAAGAAGATATAATCAGAAGATGGGAAAGAAAGATTCTCAGAAGAATATACGGTGCTGTGATAGATGCAGGAATATGGAGAATAAGAACAAATGCTGAAGTCTATTGTGGCATTTTCCCCCCCGTTTTTTTGGGCAATTATCCTCTTTGGACAGTTTCTCCTCTGCGGACTGTTTATCCTCCGGACTTAGCCGAAGGACTTGCCCGAACGACATGCGCAGTTCCTGGCGCTTGTCGTTCCTCAGCGCAGAAAACAGTTCCTGGCGCTCCAATTAAAAACTGCCACCCTATCTATCACCCATCCCATTATTTCCTCCCCTCCAAGGCTACCAATCGCCAACCTCCTGACCTTACTCATTCCACCTTCGTCCTTGTCGACAGACCCCCTCCTCAGCTGACTCGTGTCTAAGCTCGCCCTCTATTGCTTCCGAGACGCCGACCGGGTAACACCGTTGTGTGAGCCTGCTGACTAAGTCACTTTTGTACTTAAGAGAGAAGTTCAACCTCTCGTACTTGTTAAACTTAAACTATTTTCCGACTGGTAACTTTAACTACGGTCGCCTGGCACTCGACCTATGGGTAAATTATTGTAATTGGTTTGGTTCTATTTTGTGATTTGTAAAATATATTGATAAGTTAAGTTTATGATTGATAATACTTGTGTTTCGTTCGTTTTCCTCATTTTTCTCACCCGAGCTTGGAAAGAGTTTGTGTTTTCAAGAGTGTTATCGGCGAGAAAATCTGCTCCTTCTCCCGATAGCGCTACAAACTGGTAGCAGAGCGTGGTTGTTCTTTTCCTGTCTTTCCAACGCAGTTGGTGAGTGTTGTATGAGGATCTGTGATCGTCATTATTTCTGGTATTTCATTTTCTTCCTTCACGGAAGTTTTGTCTCTGCCGCTAACGGCAATCTAAATCGGCAAGGGTTTTCTTTTTCGTAATTTATTTCGTGTTCCTGGTTTCCAGTTCGAGGCCCTATAATAGGTCATTGTAAATTCCTGTCGGAGTTTAGTGTGTAAATTCTTGTGTGACGAAGTATTTTCGTCTTATCTTCCGGCAATTTGAGTGGAGTTTCGTCAGTATGCCTGGTGATTCAGTCGATCAGTACGCAAGGGCTTACTTGACCACGGCCGAGGACAGGCGTGCTAGATCTAATGGGGGATCTGTGCTTACACTTGAAACTTCTGGTGTTCCGGCGGAATCCACACCCAACGTGGTTCCCCGAGGCCAGGTGAACGAGCAGAATCCAACCCATGTCGCACCGCCAGTCCCAATGCAACCTGTTCTGCCGCTGTCTGAAGGTCTGGTCATAGTGAAGCAGCTGATCGCTGATTTTCCACCATTCGAGGTTTCCAATACAGAAAATTGGTATAATTTTATGTTGAAACTGACAGAAATCGTCTCTCTTTCGCTAGTTCCTTTGTCTACGTTGTTGTATTTAGTCATTACCAAGCTGCCAGCTAGTTCTCATCAGTTTTGGCTCTCTATGTTAAATCAGAATCTTTCGTGGGCCGAAATTACCAAACGAGTTTGGGGAAGAATTGTAAGTGATCGAGAGTTTGACCGTCTTGTTACCACTAAAGTAAAGAGATTTCAGTTCCCCCGTGAAACTCCTAATGATTTTGTATGTTCTGTTCGTAACGCGATTCAAGTGTTGGCGTTAGAGTTCACCGAGTGCCAAACCGTTCGGTTAATTATTCAAGGGTTAAATCCTCTCACGAAATCCGCTATAATGTTTGCTCGCCAGCCCACGACCCTTGAGGAGCTAGACTCTGTCATAACCCAGGCGTCAAAGCAATTGATTGATTGTGCCGAGTACGCCAATACATTTCATAGTATTTCTCCTAATGTCTCCCCAGTTGCCGCAAGGCAAATAATTTGTTCGTATTGTCGTAAAATTGGGCATCATGCAAGGGAATGTCGGAAGAAAGCCCGTGAAACACGCCAACCAGCCGTGAGTTTCATGAGCGTACGTCAAAATTGTAACAGTAATTTGCCCCTTCTTCCGATAAAACTTCAGTCTGTTTCTTGCAATGCCCTCATTGATACTGGTTGTTCCGTGTCTATTTGCGACGAAAAGTTCTTCAAAACTCTTAAAATTCGCGGTGGCAAATCTCAAAAGTCTTCCGACTCTATCGAGCTATTGACAGTTTCTGGTCAACCGTTTCAATTAAGGATGTCGATCCAACTTAAGGTTCAAATCGACAAATTTTCCTGGCAGCATACATTTTATGTAGCCAATATTCCATTTCCAATTCTTCTAGGCCTTGATTTTATTCGGAAATCCAATATGATTGTTCATCCGAAAGCTGTCTCTTTTGAAACGTCTCCCGCTACTAAGTTAAATTTTATCGCTTATTCAGTTGACAATTGCGCATCGAGTGCGTATCCCGAAGTGCCAAGCAGCAGTCGGTCGACAGACTCTTGCAGCAATCCTTTTCTCATTGAAAATGGATCTAATTCTTCGGATAATTTGATAAGTGAGTTAAAATATTTGTTGTCTCAGTATCCCGATGTCATGACCCACGATTTGGGGACCACATCGCTTATGACTTACGAAATAGAATTAACTGACTGTAACCCGATTCGGAGTCATCCGTTCTCTTTATCTCCCGTTAAGGCACAGATCATGAAAAAACATGTGCAGTCGCTGCTCGACAAGGGAATTATTGAGAATTCTAACTCAAATTGGTCTTCTCCAGCCTTTTTAATTCCCAAGAAGGATGGTACGGAGAGGTTAGTTGTGGATTATCGTAAGCTTAATAAGCAGGTTCAAATAGACGGTTATCCCACTCCGTCGGTCGAACATGCATTTCAATATTTAGCTGACGCGAAATACTTTACCATACTTGATCTTAATTCTGCTTTTCACCAAATTCCTTTGTCTGAAAATTCGAAGAAATATACTGCTTTTGTCACACCGTTCGGGATATATCAATATACTCGTTTGCCATTTGGGTTTGCCAATTCTCCCCAAGTATTCACTCGCTTAATTAACGAGGTACTGGGAGATCTAAAGTATTCTTGTGTGTATCCTTATATAGATGATTTGTGTATCTATTCAAAAAATTCCAGGGATCATATTAATCACGTCGATGCTGTCCTTAACAGACTTCGTTTGGCTGGACTTACTGTATGTGAGGAGAAGGTTAAACTTGGCACTACGTCTCTCACCTTCTTGGGCCACTTGATATCCCATGGAAAACTTCAAGTTGATCCTGATAGAGTTAAGCCAATCGAAAAATTCCCTGCTCCAAAGAGTTTGAAGGAAGTAGCGAGATTTCTGGGGTTATGTGGTTTCTATTCCAAGTTCATTCCAAGGTATTCTGAAATTTCTATTCCTTTAAATCGCCTTAAACGTAAGAATGTTCCCTTTCACTGGTCAACGGCAGAGAATGAAGCTTTTATTCAGTTAAAGCAAGCTTTGATTAAGCCCCCGGTGCTGTCTTTCCCTCGTTTCGAGGATGAATTTCACTTATTTGTTGATGCTAGTAGCCTCGCATTAGCTGCAGTGTTAAACCATAAAGTAAACGGTGATTTCATACCTGTGGCATTCGCTAGTAAAGCATTATTGGACCATGAAAGAAAGTTTTCGACTTACGAGTTGGAATGTATGGCTATATGCTGGGGTGTCGAGAAATTCAATGTGTACCTTCAAGTAAAACCTTTTCATTTGTATACTGATAATGGAGCATTGTCTTGGTTATTTTCACATCCCAAACAGCTGGGAAAGTTGGGTAGAATGGTTCTTAAACTCTCTTCTTATAAGTTCACCATCCATCATGTACGGGGAACTGCCAATAATGTAGCTGATTGCCTTTCTCGTGTCGTTCCTGTGTCTAGTGATAATGTTGCTAGTGATATTGATTCATCTAAAGTTGGTGATGATCTATTTCCACCAATGGCTTGTGTATTGAATAATGTTCCTTTATCATTTGTTAATATTAGAGACCATCAAAGGTCAGATCCTACTTTGAGGGATGTTCTCCAGAAATTGCAGAAAGATCCCTTGTCTTGTGCAAATTATTTTGTTAAGAACCAGCTGCTATGTTTTGGCAATTCAAAAACTCTTAGAGGGAAGGTTGTTTTACCTGTCGTGCTTCGACCAATGATATTCCAATATTTTCATTGCTCTAGTTTTGGCGCTCACCTGGGAATGTCCAAAACTTATGAGAAAATTAGCAGGGAATATTGGTGGAAGGATATGAAAAGGGAAATTTTTGACATGGTCAGAAATTGCCACTTATGTCAGACATGTAAACCTAGAAATTGTTCTTCGCCTGGCATGTTATCTTCTAACATCCCTTCTGATGTCTGGGAAAGAATTTATATCGATTTTGTCGGCCCATTTCCATCCACAAAGGGTAGTAATCAGTATATTTTAACACTGATTGATGGGTTCTCTAAATTTTGTATAATGGAGCCTGTACGAAAGGCTACAGCTGGTGCTGTTGTGTCTGTCCTCACTCAAAGAGTTTTCTCAAAGTTTGGTTTTCCAAAATATCTGGTCTCTGATAATGCTTCAGTTTTTAAGTCACACCTGCTTAGAGAGATGTGTTTACAACTTGGTATAAAACAAGTTTTCACATCTCCATATTACCCTTGTGCTAACCAAGTCGAAAGACTTCATCGAAATTTAAAATCTGCCTTGACAATTTTATGTAACAATGTTCACTCTACATGGGACCTTTTCCTCTATGATCTAAACTTTGCTTTCAATACTGCTGTACACGGTAGCACTGGCCAATCTCCTGCCAAAATAATGTTTGGTAGACAACTGCCACATCCTCTTACAAATCAGTGGTCAATTCCTATTGAGCTGTTCGAGGATAAAATTAAAGATGATCAGAGGAAAGCCTACTTGCAACAAGTGGTCGCCAATCTCAAAAAGGCAAGGGCAAAACATGGGGAGGCTTTTAACAAACTCCACTCTCCAGTAAATTTTGCCCCTGGAGATTTAGTTCTTTGTAAAAATCATCCTATTAGCTCAAAGGCAGACAAGAGAACAGCCAAGCTAATGCCTCCTTGGGAAGGTCCTTTCATTATTAAAAAATTTGTCTCTCCTGTAACAGTTGTTCTTGAGCTATCACATGATAAAGAAAAAATATGCCATGTCTCTCAGTTAAAAATTTATCATCGTGACTCTGTGAATTCTCATTAGCTCAATATGGTGTGACTATTGCATTTTTCAAATTAACTCAATGAAATACTATGATTCTATTTAATCACACTGTTATTTTCTGCCTTTTAGTTGATCAATATGTACTATTCTATTAATATATTATTATACAAATACTTAATAATGTGAACACAGTGATCACCATACTTAATGTTGTCTTCCTCTCAAAGTGTGCAAATTGTGAAATCAGTTGGAGGACGAATGGTCTGATTGGAATGGGATGTGGGGAGAACAGCCAGGAACATTCCCGAGGTGACTCGCTTCCAGATAAGTTGCGGAGGGTCAATGGCTGTTAAGATTCATGTGTGTGACATCGACAGTGATTATATCATTGTCCTCCCAGGGTGATTAGTGTTTTCTTTATGGTGATTAACTGTGTAATTGCAAACATTATCATTTTCTGTCTCTACCTGGCTATCTAATTTCTGTAGTCAGGTTATGTATGTTGAATATTGGGTTGTTAGGTCATGTATCTGGCGTAGGGGGTGCGATCCCATCGCCCGGCAATTATATTGATTGTCGCAAACAGCACCCAGCTCTTGTATCATGCTTAGCTGGTCTGGGGTTCCAACCCCCAACAAATTTTGAATTGAATAATCCATGACGGTGGCCACTAAATTATTTTTCTATTTATTAGCTTTTTCTAACACGTTTGACTTAACCTGGCCCGAGAACTGATTGAATCTCTCATCTTACCCAAATTAATTTTCCATTTTTTGCTGTTTTTTCATGGAAAACAATTTCTTACATATGGGTAGTGACATTGGAGAGATATCAATCTAATTTGTCATTAAAATGACTCCAATCTTATCCTGAGTCATTTCTATCAACCCAAATTCCTTCATTGAGTTATCAATGCTTAACAGTACAACCCAATTGGTTGTACGAAAAAATTTAATTAGTTTTAAGGTCCATGAAATTGATTGACCTCTCATCCTGAGTCGTTCTATCAACCCAACTTCTTCAATGACTGTGTTTATGCTTAACAGTGCAACCCAAGTGGTTGCATAAAACCATGTACTTAGTTTTTAAGGTTCATGAATATGGGGGATCCACTCACAAATTTTGAATTAATCATTAATATTATTAATACTAGGGTGAACTTGGAATACAGAATTATTGTTATACTTGAATTATCATTAATATTGTTAATACTAGGGTGAACTTGAAATACACAATGATATTGTTATACTTTAATTATCTATAATATTATTATTACTAGGGTGAGCTTTGAATATAAAATAATATTGGTATATATGTATGATTATTATAATTTTCTAAAGTATATTTAACTGATGTCACACAATTGCATACTATTACTTTCAATGAATACAAGTCTACTTTCATTGAACAATTGTATAATCCTGCCTTCAAGAATATTTGCTTTGTTTTATGCAATATTCTCTTTCTAGTTAATTTATTACACCTGACGAGTCAGATGTTTCGTCTACTGGGTGTTGGTTTTTTGTTACTTAGATTTATTTCTCATTTGTTGGATGTTGCCAGCTGGACATCCAAATTATTTATGATAATTGATATCAAAGATGCTATCATATCATTCTACTGGTCCATGTTTGTGACAGTCAGAATATACTTTCATCATTTGTTTGAAGGCTGTTGAATACTTAAAATCTATTGTTTAATGTGTTTATCTGCAATCTTCACCTGTCGCCTGGAATCACAGCTGTGGTATACTGCTCTCATGTTTCCTGCACTTGGCAACTTTCGAGGAGTGTCTCTCCCTCTATGGTTGGCTATGGCTGTGTGAACCAGTGTCATACTGAAAGATTGTATGAATCTGAAATGTTACTAAACTGGGTTATTAACTTCAACATGTTTATTAGTGATTATCCTTCTACACTGAATGATCAGCTGTTCCACCTTTGTGGTCCAGAAAGGAGAGGAGGTTCTTGTCTGTGGGTGTGTGTGCTCAGTATCTTGGCAATATTGTTCAGTAAATTGCCTCTTAAGCCATAAACTGGCATTGTGAATTCAGTGAAAGTGTCCCTCTAGCAAGAAAAAAGGTGTCATTGATTCAATCATCATTCCTCATCCGGGAGTCAATTCTGTGCCTGATTTCCCCCAGTGGATGTGGCATTTTCCCCCCGTTTTTTTGGGCAATTATCCTCTTTGGACAGTTTCTCCTCTGCGGACTGTTTATCCTCCGGACTTAGCCGAAGGACTTGCCCGAACGACATGCGCAGTTCCTGGCGCTTGTCGTTCCTCAGCGCAGAAAACAGTTCCTGGCGCTCCAATTAAAAACTGCCACCCTATCTATCACCCATCCCATTATTTCCTCCCCTCCAAGGCTACCAATCGCCAACCTCCTGACCTTACTCATTCCACCTTCGTCCTTGTCGACAGACCCCCTCCTCAGCTGACTCGTGTCTAAGCTCGCCCTCTATTGCTTCCGAGACGCCGACCGGGTAACACCGTTGTGTGAGCCTGCTGACTAAGTCACTTTTGTACTTAAGAGAGAAGTTCAACCTCTCGTACTTGTTAAACTTAAACTATTTTCCGACTGGTAACTTTAACTACGGTCGCCTGGCACTCGACCTATGGGTAAATTATTGTAATTGGTTTGGTTCTATTTTGTGATTTGTAAAATATATTGATAAGTTAAGTTTATGATTGATAATACTTGTGTTTCGTTCGTTTTCCTCATTTTTCTCACCCGAGCTTGGAAAGAGTTTGTGTTTTCAAGAGTGTTATCGGCGAGAAAATCTGCTCCTTCTCCCGATAGCGCTACACTATGAACAATACGGTGAACCAGACATCATATCAGTTATAAAACAAGGAAGACTTCGTTGGGCTGGCCATGTGCAACGCATGGAGGAAAGCAGGGCAGCCAAAAAGGTCTTCAATGGCACTCCAGGAGGGAGGAGAAGAAGAGGAAGACCACGAAAGCGGTGGCTTGACGATATAGAGACAGACCTGAGAAAACTGGGAGTCAAGAGATGGAGGCGTGTTGCAGAGGATAAAGAAGAATGGGGGCAGATAATTCTGAAGGCCAGAGCCCTACATGGGCTGTAGCGCCAATAATGATGATGATGATGAAGAGATAGCGCCATCTAATACAACCCTTTGCATGCGATTACTTAAGAATTCTCTAATCCAGGAAACTACGTCGTCGTCTAAACCGTAGGATTTTAATTTCATGAGTAGCTTAATGCGGGAACTTTATCAAATGCCTTTTTAAAGTCAAGAAAAATTGCATCAACTGGAGCGTTATGTTCACCCGAGACTAAAATATCGTGAGCAAAAAGTGCTAATTGAGTTTCGCAAGATCTTCCCTTTCTGAATCCGTGTTGTGTTTTTGTTAACAAGTTTTCTATATCGAGGTGTCTCATAACTGAATTGATGTGAAGAAGGAAAAAATAAAATTTTGGCAGCAGTCTTTAACCACACACGAAGACGCTAGGATGAAAAAACCCTAACTTAAGTCTCGATTTAATTCTGTTATATCAATCATTGAACCCAAACCCGTTATTCCCATTTAAAGACTATGCTGAGGTTGCCAATTAAAGAAAAAATCTATCATTGAAGCTGTGCAAAAATTCACGATTTTGGAGCCGAAACTAAATTTTGACTAAAAAAAGCGAGTCTGGAAATCAAACATGCAAGAATTAACAACTTTTTTCTTTCATTCATCGGGTACTAAGTATTCCAAAAACATTTGAAAGAAAAAAATATATTCCTGCACCGAATCCAATGCTTTTCTTATATTGA
Organism: Pyrrhosoma nymphula; assembly: GCA_963573305.1. Taxonomy (NCBI): domain Eukaryota; kingdom Metazoa; phylum Arthropoda; class Insecta; order Odonata; family Coenagrionidae; genus Pyrrhosoma; species Pyrrhosoma nymphula. The sequence continues at coordinate 87,694,697 of OY754338.1, forward strand.
ATTAAAAGTTGGTTAAAATGGGCCCACATAGAATCCATCGAGGGGTTTGGAAGTCTACAGCGTTCAAACAAACAGAATATCAGTTTTACAGATACAGATTTCTTTACCTTGAAAACTCATGGTATTTACATTATGCTCACGAAGTACAGCAGTTTTGGCATATTACAATGCATGCTGGAAATACGACATGAATATTTAGTATGAACCAAAAGAAAACTAAAATAAATTGAGCTTTCTTTTTCACCCATGGCTCTGGTTAGTTTCACTTACTTTCGTCAATTGATTTTACGGTACCGGAACTCTTCGACCACTTAGGCTGAAAAGCATATTGAGAATGAGCACAACATTCTACGGTAATACCACAGTAATACTTGCAAAATCATTAATATGCTATAGGAATGAATTTGCACTTTCATCCAACTTCATTTTACGCACATAAGTTAGAGCGGATTATTCTTAAAGCCAATCAGAAAATTCAATCCAAACATATAATTCCCGCATTCATTTGGCGCTCAAAACGGCGAACTGGCACGCTTTTTTTTATACAAGGGCTTCATGCTTTTACCAAAAATCAGGAGATTTCAACGCTCGAGGAGTGGTCAGTAGTTTTCGGCTAATATCGTGGCATGTTTCAAATACCAGAGGGACTATTCTGTAACTTTTGCCACCCATCGGCAAACTTGGCATCGGCAAAAATCGAAAAAAAGCCCGAAGTCCCTGCATTGCAAAGGCGGCCGTGCATGATACCTGACCAATAAATACCGAAAGATATTAGTGATATTGTTGAAAGCGATTACAATTCAACACACCCTCACGCCATTCGTTACTGTACCTTCTAGCGCATGATTGCTGAAAACATTTATTTAAAACGTATTGTAGTAACTTTTAATTTTAATTGAAAACTAAACTCATGCTCAAGATGATTCTGCTTACAGTTTTGTTTGCTAGTTGTGAGGGTCTTAATGGCAAAAGTAATTATTGGGAGATTTCTGTAAAAAGAATGTGTTAACAGAAATGCTCTCCAAAAGCTGAATTTTTTAGACGGATAAATTTAAGTTTAATTTATTAAAAGGTTTCTGTCGTTATAACCTCGTCACTAATTTTGTACTGGAGGTGAAGTTTTATCCCATTAGCACCCATGCAGGATACGATTCCCAGCTTTCCAGTCCTATGACATATAATCACGACTTCTTCTCCGGGTTCTCAAAAGATATGTGGTCAATGACTAACCTCCGACCCTGAAAACTAAGGGCGTGCAGGGTTCCTATGAACGTGTGGGCAGCCTTTTAACGATGGCCAATATATTTATGGTCTGGCACAGGATGTGCGTAGGAGTGAGCAGGTTCCGGATATCACTAATCTAACAAGATTTGTTTTTTCAAGGAGAATCGGTGCCTGAGGAAGGCGGAGGAGGAGGGAAAACGGAAGGCATACAGGACACGAGAAAACTCTTGGCCGAAAAAACTGGGAAACCAGCTTTTGAGAAGTGGGACGGGCAACAAGTTTGCTCCGTCCACATGCTGTAGGTAGGGACGGTTGGCGGGTAGAGAACTTTTCGAGTCCCAAAATCACAAACCAATGTCGGTTCACGTTGAAAATTGTGAGCTAAATTTTTCTCTAGGAATAATTAACTTCACATTCGACTTTTTAATTAAAATTCAAATGGAAACAAGACGTATGAAGTAAACAAAGTAATATTAAAGAAGTAAAAGCATTGTTTTCATGACCGAGCTCCTAAGTAACAAAACTAAATACCCACATTTGAATTTGAATTTGACTAATTTGCATGACACTGTATTTACGTTGAAAATGCCTATATAACTGAAGGTTTTTTTTGCGATTTTGTGACAGGTATTACGATCCGTTAATTATGTATGTGAGTTTTATTTTTTTAAATAATTATAAAAAACTAACGAGGACATTTATATCGTTACACGACGCTTTCTGTTCGTCAGAATGTCCTCATTTTTCAAAATAATGCCACTTTGCAGCGCGCAGCCATACCATATCCCACGGAAAACTGTTTCAACTACTTAGCAAATATTTATAAAAACAGTGCAATGGCTAATAGTTTTGCATCATAAGAAAAATGAAATTTTTCTTCTTCGAAATGAAACTAAATCCACTGAAGTTAATGATTAGAGATATGTCGCTCAAACTACCTAAACATTTTCCGTGAAAAACTAGAGTAAATATACTAATGTCAAATAATTTCCTATATTCTACTTCACATCATGTCCAACATAGCAAGCATATTTCCTCCGATTTGATAGGGGAAAGAAGAGATTTCAGTGTAAGATAGCTGGCCAATTTACACATCATTTCACGAAGCTGTTTTTAAAAATAAAATCCTACGATTGTTGCAAAACCTTGGTCAACAACCTCCTAAATACTCCGGTCTAACTACAATTGAAAAACTCTGGCCTCAAGGTGAAGGAATGGAAATTACCAGGTGATAGTAATGCGGAAGCACTAAAAGCCCACATTAGGGAAGTTTGGCACTCCATTACAAAGCAGTCACTACTTCTACAGACTTTGGTGAAAATTAATGACTTCGGAATCGTTAATTCCCACGCATGCATAGCGGTTTCAATGAACAAATGTGCGCTAAATTGGAAAATTATCCCTAACCCTCATTCAATAAACTATCTAATTTTTCTAATAATCCCTCTCTAGAACGCACAGCTGGAGAACGTCCTATGGGGAACGTCCTTAAATAATTTGAAAATATCTCAACATGTATTGCATTAATGGTTGATATTGTAGTATTATTAGAAATATGACTATTTGAATATTTTATGGGGATGGAGTGATATCTCGCTCTGACTACCTAAAGTTACGTTCTTAAGTCCAATGTGAACGGGCCTCAGAACAGGCCTCACCTAGGCCTCGTTCCAGGGTCACGGCCCCGAAAAAGCACGGCCAGCAAGGTGATGTGAGATGCCTGTCGGCTGGACACTTCCTCGTTCCGCCAACACCAAAGTTGGTACCCGGAGGCTTGGCTACGTGAAATTGATGGATACAGGGATGCTGGGTCGAAATCAAGCCGAGAAATAATCCAAAGCCGGAAACCTCTACTTCAAACGAAAATTGTCTTTATGAAATTCCTTCGTAGGAATCGCTATGGAAAAAGTTCGCCAGGACTGGATATTGAACTATGAATGCATACGTTATTACATTATTCTTTCGCGGAATATAAAACTGTGATAAAATGAATTTGGAAATTATTTCCGCGGCACAAATTTCTTTAAGCTAAAGAGATACAGGCCACCTCGGTGATACCACCAGGTAGAATGAGTATATAAGAAAAAAGACAAAGACAAGAATTTAAAAAGCAACAACCAAACGAATACAAGCCTATATGAAAAAGACAAGACAGGAGAATAGCAAAACTGAAGACTTTGGGATACCACAGAAATGAAAATACTTTGAAAATTTTCAGGGAAAACCTTAATGGATAGAATGAGAAGTGAAAATATCACTAAAGACTGCCCTGTAGAGAACATCAACTAATGAATAAACTGACGGAAGCAGGAATGGAATGCACACATAGTCATAGAATGGAAGACGGAGGAATAGTTAAGATTTCCAGAGATAAGCTTCGAAGAGGCAGAAGAGGTGCGGTAATACCAAGGAAAAGATGGAGGGAAATTATAGAGATAGAATAATCCGAGGATGTACCGAAGGAAACAGGCACACACCTAAGAAGGAAGTAGGAAAAAGAAGAAAAAAAAATTGATTAAAACCCAAGGAAAAACTCATGAAAAGAGGCTGTATGCGGAGAACATAGAAGAATGATTGTTTGTCTAAATGATTGCATTGGGTACTGGTTAACTATCTTAAAATTTTACGGTCAAAGTAGGAGTTAGGAACGAAAGGGTCAGGAGAGAATGTGATATGTACGCTTCGATAATTGACAAGCATGAAAGGAGTGTGGTTCGTTTGTAAGGCCATGAAGAGGGAATGAATGAAAGTGGAATAACGTTAGAATTTATTATAAAATGAGTAAATGCTGTGAGAGGAAGAGGTAGGCAGATGAAGTCATAAGTGAATGAGATGGAACACTCTTTTAAGAGGAATATAAGGAGTCTTAAGAAGACGAAAGTGTGTATGAAGCAAAGAAGGAATGAATTTGAAGCAAAAAAGGGCATGCAAGGATAGAGCAGTGCACAAAAAATAATAATGAAAATAGAGCCAGTTTCATAGGCCTTACACCAATTAATAAGCTCTTTTGACTGTGCCAGCGTCGAAAGTGAACTGCGTTATGGGTATGAATCTAGTGTTGCTTAAAACCATCGATTCTCAAATTCGTTCAGGCCGTTTTACGCGGTGCAATTTTTTGTACAAACGAATGTATAAGAGAACGTACAATCAAGTGTGCAAGAAAATATTGTACGAACGACTGAATCAGACTGAATCTCGCTATAAACGATGAGTGCAAACGCACTATTTTCCGTGCAATTTTGTGATAGAAATCGAACGGAATCCGCGAATGTTATGTTTATCATGTTTCACTCACGTATTTGGCACCTTGAAAAGCTGGTCACCTGAAATTCGGAACCTCGACTCGACCATTTGCATACTGATTACACTCCCGGTTTTGACAATTGGACTCTTTTCTCTCTGACTGTATACTCGACCTTTGCACAGTCTCTTCTGGATTTTAGTGCGACAAGTCATTGACGTTTCTCGCCGAATCTCCACTCTTGAAATACTCATTTCGTACGTTTGTTCACGAATAAAAATATTCGTGGGTTTATTTTTTGTGTGCGTGACGAAGTGTTATTATCAAGAGGTATAGCGAAACAGTGCACGTTGCTTTAGTTATTATGGATGAAACTTGACTGCAAATTCCTCCAAATTTCCCTCCCTTGTATTTGTACCAGTGTTTTAATGTCTTTTTTCAGGCGATTTCTGAGTTACTTGCCAACCAACATAAATAAAATTATTATTATTATATCACGCGGGATATTCGAACTCTACTTGAGGACGCAACCAGCTCATAACTTTTGGGGAAAAGGAAACAAAACCAAAGATCGCGATTACACTGAAAAACCAGACCACCAAATAACATGACGAGATGACGATGTAAACATAAACAACTTGGAGTAAATTCTTCTCGGGCTCTCCACCGGTTCAAAATATTCATAATTGCTGACGAAATTAATTCTTGTCTTGAGAATGAGTGAAGAGTTGTCTGTCGAAACGTCGGCAATTATGAAAAGTTCAAATCGGTGGAGAGCCCGAGAAGAGTTTACTCATATTATTCGTCAGGAAAGTGTTAGATCCTATTTATAAACAACTTTATTTTCAATCGGTAACATTGTTAACACAATCACCACAGGTTTCGCCATATTTGCGCCATCTGTTGAATTAAACCTGAACGAAATTGTTCGTTTGTCTGAATGGAATTAGAACAGGTTCTATTTTCCCTTTCAGTCATTCAAATAATCGCACAAGCGTTCGTACAATTTGCCGTTTTACACGGTAAAATTTCCTGATACAAGCGTTCATACTATAGATAGTGCAAATAAATGTACCGTGTAAAACGGCCTTTATAATAAACGAAGTTACAAGTCTTAAAAACACAGAAAAGTGAGTTTCTATTAAATCATTGATCGGATCTTCCAAAAGAACAATCGGTGTGGAAGTACTAAGTTATTCCTCAAATTTTGTTTCCACAAGTTGATGCTATCGTCAGTGCAATATAATAACCATAAAGTTCAAATGAAGACATTTATTACAGTTGTATTCATAAGACCAGTTTACAATGATTTGTAAAAGTTCATTATTGTGTACGTCAAGAGGACCAAACATATTCAGCCTTCATATCCGGTGATACACCTCATGATTAGAACAAAACGTGAGCCACAAGAATTATTTCGGTCGGTGGTTTTCCATTGAGTATATAAGACAGGTCAGCATATGATTTCCATTTCAAATGACCAACGTGCCGTGAAAGAAAACGAGACGGCCCCCCGAAACGTTGAGTCCTACATCGAAAATAAGAAAACTAGGCCAGTTGAAGTGGTCGAAAAAAGAAAAGAATCCGAGTACAAGCAACCAAACCGACGTCCTCGTTTCGCATATCGCTCTCTCGAACACTGGCAGCAGCTTCCACCCACGCCCGGGCCCGACCTTCGACCAATATTTCCCACAACGGAAATTTTCCGCAAGTCGAAAGTCGAAAAATTACTGCATTTAATTTAACTACATCTGCTTCTTCGGTGCAACTCACCATATAAGAAATAATGGAAACGACACAAGAATTATATTTTACAATTTTATTCCTTAATTAAAACATGATATGACTTGAGTTTTCGGCACGGTATTCGAAATTTAGGCCGCAATAATATTAAAATGTTTTTTCGAATCCTTGTGTCAGCGTGACAACTTGATATTTGTTAGCAACTATTATAATAATATTAAATGTGTTATTTCACGTTTAGAAGAAAATCTGTACACGTGCAGGAAATCGATTTAATGCGAAATATATCTCATCATATCATACGGCTACGAGTTAAAATAGCACTGAATTACAAAAAAAAACCCTGTAAAATGCCATTTTTTCACTCACACTTATAGATATCACTAATAAGAACAAATTCAAAGTTTTACGCAAATCATAATACATACAGAAATCTCTCTAACAACCTTAAGGACAGATGGTGTGTCAATAAGGAAAGGGTTATTAAGGGATCGGAGGAATGGTGGAGTGAAACTCGGCGAAGTCTTAACGAATGGCACCATCATGACCACAGTTTGTCTCATCTGATAGACGGAGTCACCTCCAAGTAGGGATAGGGATTCCACTGAAAAATATCACTGCTAAAATTTAAAATTCGGGGCCTCGGGATGGGAAGCCAGGACAGCTATAGCCGCCTCAGCAACCCGATCACCTCCCACAAAAGGGGAGCAGGAACTAAATTGGTTGGCTATTTGAGGGGTCTGTCTACTGCAGTCATTGGCGCCATGAAAGACGGGTGGGTAGATTGGTAAGGGACGAATTATTGGGAAATAGAGCATGGGTGGACAGAAATCAGGTGTAGGCCTAAGTCTGCTCTTGAGGAAAGGCGCTCTTTCTGAGCGTTGGTTACTGGACAAGTGTTAGAAATCAACTTATTCCAGTTAGGATGAAGGATATATTGGGAGCCACTAGGGCCTTGAAGGACTAGATCAAGAGGTTCCAAGATAGTCTAAGTTCAGTTCAAAATATCATTTTTCCGCTAGAAGGACGGTTAAGGACCACAGCTATTATCGAAGCCCTCAACAATGTTGGTGGTAAGGACAGGTAGCTTCATTTATTTATATCTTTTATTTTTTTTCATTCTTTTAAACGTCTACATGGAATAACATACATAATTTTACGTGTCTGCGATTTTGAGATAATTTTTGCATGTCAGCATGACTGCCTAAGTATGAAGACGAGACCGAATGCTGCTTGGTAGATAATATTTTGTACTTATGTTTATTAACTTAACCACTATCACTATCGCCTCCTCTCGCTAGAAATGTTTTGCATAATATACTTTTCTGCACGAACTAATATTTTGTAGTATCCATGAAGCCAAAGTATTAGTAATACTGATCAAGAGTAGTATGTAAACCCGTGTACTGCATGTTAGCATGTTTGATAAATGCGATGGTGGGTGGCGTAACATGGTGGAACTCCTTCATGATGCACAAAGGGTAAGAAAAAAGACTTTGCTGTTCCACAAAATAAAATATATTTGCGACCGGTTTCGATACGGCGATGATACGCCGTATCGAAACCGGTCGCAAATATATTTTATTTTGTGGAACAGCAAAGACTTTTTTCTTACCCTTTGTGCATCGTTAGCATGTTTGTCCACGTAGCACTTTCTTGGTTTAAGGCTTTGCACTGCTCTCCTGACTGCTTCCTGGCCCTCGCCTAGCGGCCGTGGGAACGTACGAGACTCTAATTGGAACTGGGACGAGAATTGAATGCCTGGTGTGGAACCACACTGTGCCAAACACCTTGGAGGTGGTATTCTCAGCATTTCGTAAATTTAGATGAGGGTTACTTGAACACAGCGGATTACGCGAACTTAAGGGTGATACGGAGGGTATTATTCGAACCGTGCACGAAGTTTCTTGGAATCGACAGAAACTGCATAGCAAGGGAATACTAAACCAGCATGATGGATAGCAATAATGATCGCTATCATACTAACTGAGTTTCATCACTGGTTTGGTACTAGTTCGCTTCTTGCTCTAAGTAGGATCTAGTAGCTGAGGAATAATCACGCTAGACAAGAAAAATTGAAATAAAACAACAATACAAAAAACTTCCACAAAGTTAAGCCTGAGACCATTTGTTTTAATCACGTTAGCTTTCACAGTAGCCGTGCGATCTTCACTTTTCGTAATCGGAGTATCATTTGCCTCCCTGCGGCTGAGAGATTTTCTGGCCGTGTCATCAACAACAGATGAAAATGTCCCAACAGTTGTTTTGGCTACCCGTTACCATATATTTTTAAATTCAAATTATAGTAGGCATGCACTACAATATGAATTAATACATCGCTTCCTCGCAAATAAAATCTAAATGATCATGTGAAGGCATCTAGGACGGCTCAAATCATAATAGTTTTCGTCCTCAATATCAAGTGCCGGCTAGCATACTACATTTTGTGCCGGATCAAGTATCGTATGAAACTGGCTCTTCGTCATGGCAGGCTGTTGCCTTGATTTCCCCAAGATTGCGCAAAGCTTAATCATAAGATTTTCATCGATTCACATGGAATAAATATTTCTCATGTTTTGCATGATTCGATAACAATCGTCAAACCCTCGAAATGCCCGGGGCGCTAAGTTACTCATTCACGGATCTTCGTGGTATCTCCAGTTGAGGATAGAGTTCTTGATCAGATTTAGGGCATCAGCAGTGGCCGGGCCCCTCCCGGGGCTCTCAAATCCAGCCCTCTGCGGCGTCACGGGATGATTCATGCCGTAAAATAACACTTGCACTGTTTCCTCCTCAAAATATTTGCTCCTCCTCCAACGCCACGCTCGTTCCACGTCTTCTCGACGATCAGAATGAACCCGTATGCCTCCCCCATTCTCAAGGTATTTCCCCGTGAACTGCTTTTACATTCCGCCTTCGCATTCCTTGCTGGTGGCAATAACGGCTTTAAAGATGACGCACTGAAGGGAGCAGAAGACAGCCGCTGTGTCAACAATACATTTATAAATTGCACATATACTATTATTTAATATCATTAGAGGAGTTCATGGAGTGAAAAGGAGGGGAAGACCGAGGAATTCATAGGTAAATGTGGTGGATATGACTCTAGAAAGGAATACATATAGGAGTATTAAGAACAATACAGCGTACATGAAGCAATGCACGAATGTGGCAGAAGGTAAGGAGGTATATGCAAGGATAGGGTAGTAAGGAATACATTATAAATTTCCGGCTGTAAATTTTTTAAAACAAATATTGAATGGGTTTATTAGATAATTTAAGAAATTCAGGTAATTTTAGTAAAAAGTGACAAGTAATTAAGCAAGTATTGCTTTCTAAAATTTAATCCTCAACACAAAATTGGGATTTTTATAATACTTTTTGAGTGTTCATAAACTTTTGGGAGGGCTATAATACACCCTTTAGCACTCATGTTCATGCAGGAAGGCTGCTTTTATTTTGGCTGTGTGTACCATCCTAGATTGATCAATATGGCTTGCTCTTTTCTAATTTCAGTACTAAGATCCACAACTTAATTTCTGATAAAATTACGCAGGATGATACAGAATACAAAAAAGCAACGAGGAAGTTGATTGATTAGGACCTCCTTTCATCAAATAGCGTAACCATTGCAATTGTATATTTTGGCAACATAATATTTACATTAAGGATTAATGAATTTTGACATGTTATCACAATGAATACCAAAGGTCTTGTACAAATGTTCCCAACCCGCGGTAAACGGAACTAGCTGGATATTGGAGATTTAAGAATAAGAAAAAAATTTTAATGATTGTGGAGGTGAGTTTGAGGTGAGAGCTCTCAAAGAGAAGTGTAATCAAAAGTAAAGTTATAGACGGCTACTTTGTGTTTTAGCAATGGTTACAACGCTGAATCCATATAATAAATTTCTAATTTTCATGATATATTTATCAGCTGTCCACCCACTTCGGCGCAAAGGTGACATCATCAGTTGGTATCCCCAGGTGATGACCTGATGGTGCCGCTTTAGCAACGAAACCGGTCTACAACTGATATCTCCATTGTGAAAATTACGATGTAAATATGCATAGTGAATAAGCCACCACGAATTTTCACCCGATTTAAGCCTGGAAATATCGATGTAATGGTTACAACATTTAAACGTAATTACAAGGTGGACGATATAATATTCTGAAATGTGTCACTGAGCTTAAATTCCAACCTAAGTGACCACAAGAGAGGTTTTCCAAAGAATATTTATAAGTTATATCTTCCAATAACTGATGGAAATATTCGATTTAATTTTCGGTGAAATACGGTACTCAGGGATGTAAGTGATATAATAAGTGATTTATACTCACTGTAAATGGCAGAATAATCCAGGGGATAGTTCTAAAGCTTACCTGCAAAGAGAATGAAAACAGATTTAATAACGTATTTTTTTTAATATTGGGAGAAAAAAATATATGCTTTGGCTTAGTTATAAAAATTATGAATAGGTACCACTTTTCCGTTTTTCCGGTTATAATGTGTTTTCAATGGTAATTCACCAAGATTACAAATCAACGTAAAATTATCACATTCAAACCCAAAACAATAGTCAGAGTGAGAAACAAATTTTGTGAGTTCCGTTATCCACGCGATTTTTTTCTCTCGCAAGAAAAGCCGGCTGAGTATACAGCTTGGCCTTGCCACCCCTCTTGAATTTCCATCAGCGCTTCCCAGCTGGAGCGAATCGGTCCTTGAGAAGAGGCATATGGCGATGAAGCTGCGATACCAAGAATAATCGAGAAGGAAGATGCCATTCGCAAACGATTTAAAGATAAGAGTATTATAACTCATTTCGTCATCAACCTTGATACATTAGAGGAAACAAGACTGAAAATATCGCCGCATAAAACTAAGGTTATGGATTTTATAGGTATAGGTAATCAATGGAATACATATAAATACTCAGGAAGAACAAAAACTGAGATTAGTGACAAATTCCTGGAGCCCAGAGTCCAGTTTTTAATATCGCGGACGTGAAATATCTACAATAACAGACCAAGATGTCGAAGTTTACCTTAAAAAATTCAAACACACCAGTAAACAATTCATAAAACCCTTAAATACACAGGAAAATAAACTAAATAGGAGTGTTACAAAACGATGGCAGTTCCGGAAGTACTATACGGTAGCGAGACGGGGTTCTAAAAAAAAAAGATCGAAAGAAAACCACATCAGCTGAAATGAAATTCTCAGGAACATTAGAAGGTTGCACAATAGACAACAACAAGATAGGATAAGCAATTGAATCATAGGACAAAATTAAAGAAATTTTTAACTAGAAGATAAATTACAAAATATAAAGCCAAATGGTTTAACCATTTCGGAAGGATGCAGAGGAAACGTCTCTCCAGAATCGCCTTGGAATATTACCATAGTGGTCATCGCAATGCTAGTCTACCAAGGCTAAGTTGGTTACAGGAACAGGCTATGCAGCCCAAACCACGAAGACAAGATAATGATATCGTCGACCTTGCGTACCTACCTATACATACAAGTGATCTCGATAATCCACGGTAAGTGAATACTAGCAATAAAATTATTACCCAACGCCTTATTCGACCAAAAATCGTCATTGGCGATGAAGGATTTCCACATTCACAAAGGGGATACAAAAGAGTTATTTTAAGTTCCACACAGGAAATCATGCAGTTGAACCGGAAAATGAACGCTGCGTGCTTCTCATCCGGCCTCGCGTTCGTCAGGACATCATCCCATTGTTCAATTGGATTATACTTAAATTTCACCGCATCATTATGGCCGATCTATAGAAAAAATCAACGCCTAAGCCAACGTTATGACACACACATAGCGATTATTCAGGGCCTTCCCGACTCCGACGCTGCGGAGTTCACAGAAACACTAAGCTTGAATTTCTATTAACTCATAAAAAAATTAGTGTTGAAATGGATTGAACTAGAATTGTATTAAATAAAAATTAGGTCGCAATGTTGCAGCCTTTTGTACTTCCAATTTTAGTCAGCCATTTTTTTAATACGCGAATCATGGGAGGAAAGCATGAAAGAGTAAGGAAACATAATCCCTTGTACTATAATGAACAAATTTAACTAACTATAAGAACAACACGGGTAATTATAAGCTCAGCATGTGTTATTTATTTCTTCCATGATTTCATTCTCCAGCTTGGCATGTGTCCAACCTCTCTTCATTCCATCCATAAAGCCCAGTCTCTTTCTTCCCCTTCCTTGCCTACCCAGCACCCCCAACTCTATTCACTAACATACAAAATCCTCTGCTTACGTTATAATAATTCTCGCTGAAAGTGTGAATTAAATGTATCTTAAAAATAAAATGAAAATGCGTACCACGAATCTGCAACTACAAAACAAGTACAGCTTTGAATTATTCTTTCAACGCTGAATTAAATATGTTGAACTTTCTGATAGTGCCATGACTTATAAATTCTTCACTGCACCAGTCAAAACCCCCCCTAATTGAGCTATGTGCCCCAATAAAGCACATATCTCTCGACTTTACCCCAAAGATTGGAACCAAAGCAGTAAGCACGAATGGTTGCCCCAATTCAGTCGTCGTTTAAATTTTTTCACGTACCCCTCAGCCAATGAACAGGTAAACCTATGTTATCGAATATTCAAGGATGACATTCGTTGCAGAAAACAGAACGGTTGTAAAATTTAAATTAATTCAATGCGCCTGGTTGTCATCACGTGTCAGCGACTGGACTTTTACCAAGAAAAATAAATATCTTAATTAATTACTTTATTACTGCCACAAACAAAGAGATTTTGAATCCAATGGTAGACGAGTTAACTTTGTGGAAGTTCACATTAATAAAAATAAAAAATTACTAAGTTTTCTTTATTTTTATAAAGAGATTTTGAATTGTAAACTTAGATAAAGTACTATTAAAACGTAAATAATTACAAAAAATTATACACTAAAACTGCAATAATTTACACTTTACTCTGATAGATTTGATCATGTGTGTCATTACGTCCACAGGAAGCTAACTGACAACATTTCTCTATCCTCCATTGCGTGGCACGATCAGCGGGTGCAATCCAAGGCCAAGTTATAAAAAAAAGTCTAAGAGAAGAATCATAACACTTAAAAGTGCATTTTCTTGATAACTTGACCGCGTTTGCAATAAAAAAATGGCATGCATAAACGCCATCTATTTATCATACAATCTGACTTACGGTTAATAATACAGTGGGGGACAAAGCCGAAGGTTAGATGTACTGGAGCAATTGGACAGACGTAAAAACAATAACGTAAGCAGATTGCAAGGTATTTCGTCTTCACTTCAACTTCTTCTACTATGATGTGGCGTTCTTTAAGTGCATAGCTGCATTGCATAAATAAAACTAATGCAGCGACAAATAAGATTACATTCACAGTGGAAAGAATGAAATTTTATTTATTTGTGCCTTCAATCTCAAAATACTTTTATTAAGCCTCGTCTACAACTGCAGTTCGCATAATTGTTAGTTGGACTCCAGACGACGATAAAAATTAGTCTTGTTTTTGCCATAACTGGGAAGGGCACGGCAGATAGCGTGCGGCTGCGGACGACTCTTTAGAAATCCCCGCCAAAAATTTAAATACAGCGACTTAATATTAATTTGTAAAAACCCATTGGTGGCCAAAATGAAACGATCTAGAAACGAAATAGAATGAGAGATACACAACCAAAGGGATTGCTACCAAAATTTCTTCATCCGATGCACCAGTAGTGACTACAATAAAAACAGAGTGAAACATTAGGACACACCTTTAACACAAAATATATTTTCTTCCTTTTCCTCTTCCTACTTCTTTGCCCTATTCCCTCACCTTTCTACGGCTTGTGTCCCAACAACCGCGACGGCTTCAAGGTTAGTATTATGTTTCGAGTTTCTCATTAACTGACAGCTTCGTAGGCAAATTCCGCGATTTCCAGCTCCAACTGCAGGACTCGTATAAGCGGTGTGTAAATTTGCCGACAGTGAACGCCAAAATCCAAAGCCGAAGGTCTATGGTTCAATTCTCGGTCAAGGTGTACTTTTACAACTGGCAATTGTCTCCGCATTCTTCCCCGCTCAACTCAGAAGGAAAATTCAATAGAAATAGTTCAATAGGAAGATAGAATATAGAACGAATCAGACAAATCACGAAGGAAATCAAAGTGAAGGCTTAGGTAGAAATTAAGCGGTTGACAGAGAAGATATGGAAGCGGACAGCTGCAGCAAACCAACCTTTGTATTGATTTCTGTTGCTGTTGATGAAGTTTACGTGTTAGCAAGTATCAACCGTAACCACCCAAGGTTCCATTCAGAAAACCATTCAGAAAACCATTCAGAAAATCATTCAAAAAGCGTACAAACAATAAGAGCAAAGCGCAAAATGACTACCACGACTGCCTACGAACTTCGCATAGATTCAACCCATAAATGAATTTCCAACTCACATTATGGATTCACCCGATTCAGACGAGATATTAAACCCGAATAGCAGAAAGAAACATGAATAATCAACCGATATCCTCGCGCCTCCACACCAAAGCGCCGGGCAAGGCCCAGACATCGCTGACTCTAAATGCTGGCGAAGTCAGATTGCGACATAGAAGCAGCTATTACACAAAGCGACCCGCGTCTGACGCAATGCGAGATATCGAAAGTCCGAACGTCACCCGGCCGTGGGCTATGCTTCGAAACTAATATCCGGGCTATTTTCTCGCGACCTTGAAAAAAAAGACTGAGTTGGACAATTACGGTGTCCTCGTGAAAGGTCTTCATAACGCATCCATAAAACTATTCAGTCATTATAGAAGCATTTAAAGCCGCTTATTACCCAGAAATCCATTTCCGCAAAGGACAATCCTTCTCCGAGCGTCACCATATCATTCATGCCTCTCATAGGAGACGGACTTAATGAGCTTTTGCAGAATACGGAAGGCTACTAGGTTGGCTATAAAAGCAGGACAACCGTTACATTTTGATGAGGACTACATTTTAGAAGACGCATTATTAAAAAAAAACTATTTGTACGCACAGTTCTTACTCTTAAATAAGTTAAAAACTTGAGAGCAAGAAATTTGCAGTATGTAAATAAAAATATTCCATACTTGGCGCCGTACAAATAATAAGGCTTGGTTTTAAAATCATTGGTTATGGTTGGTGGAGCGGTAATCGGGGTAATTCAGAGCACATTATAATATTTTTTAACGTTAAGTGTAAAAAAATGTTTTTTCGAATCTTTGACTCGGCGCGACACCTCAATGGAATGCTTAAAAGGGCAAACAGAAAAAGGTCACGGTCAGGGTAAGATGACAAAAGTGGAATAGAACAATTAAGAGGGATCAGGCGTTTAAAGAAATTTGAACGTTTAACAAATCTGATCCACACAATTTGGAAAAGTTACAATTTCAAATTTTGCTATCAAATCTAATGTGATACTTCTTGGTAATTAACTTTAGGTTAAAAAAATAGTTTTCAGTTGTCACCGGGTTATAAAGGCTCACTTTCACTCTGGCTTTGGGGTTAGTGGTATTAAGATTTTATTGGTATTTTGTCCACGAAAGGTGATTCGTAAATCACTAATTTAGGACTAACTTCGAGCACTCTTTCGGCAAAATGCTCGACCCGGCTATTATATATTCCCCTTTAAAGTACTGTCTATAATTCCTAATATCCAATTATGTTCATTTTTAGACACAAAAAGTCATCTTACGCATTTAACTTAAACCGCATGTGATGGCAAAGGGAAGGAACAAATTCGCTAGAGCTACAATGAGAAACTAGCACGAATCTACAAAGAATAAAAAGCCTGTAATATCTTAGACATCAATATCGACGAAAGGAATTGGACATTTCTGCATCTGCTCCCTCATTTGGAAACACAGGACTCTATACGTATATTGGCCAGAATGAAACAGGGAAGAAATGATGGTGATATGGATGATGACGTTTACCAAAAGGAAATACCAGTGACGTGTATGGAAAAATATATTGGGCTTGTGGCGTAAGAGTTCAACGGACTTTTATGCGGAAAAAAGTAGGTGACACTGCAAGATATGCTAAGGCTAAACTTAGTGGCATTTGGCATTCCTTAGAAATGCGCTTCAATCGAACCACTGAACAACTATAAGTAACTTTAGATTTGGTCGAGGTGTTTCAGGATTAAAATATGGAAGACACTCATAAAAGAAGGAACACTAAGAGACTTAAAAAGAGGACAGCGTGTATAAAGCATATATGAGTGTATAAAGCATGTATGAGTGTAACTAAAGGAGGCATGCAAGGATAGAGCAGTATGGATGAAATTATGAAAACCGCGTTTAACAGGCCGACAATTGTGATATTTTTACTTACTTACCCAAAAGGGAATTGTGTGATGGGTGTGTATGTATGTATAAAATACTAAGTAATCTAACAACAAACAAAAGCAACCAGGATCATTTGTGCAGAGTGAAATAAGAATGATGCGTAAAAATAGAAAATAAGGTACCCTTCAGAGAACAACTTACAACAGAGGTTTATCTGCGGTTGATGATTAATACTAAAACACTTACTTGGTGTACAAAGCTGTTGAAGAGAAGGTAGGCGAGAAGTGAAACGAAGCTAACTAATAAAAAAGGTGAATGAGATACGTCGAACAAACGATGGCTGACTCGAATGAAAATACCTACCGAGAAGATGAGACGAGTGGAAAATTGAGACGCGCGAAAACTACATGATAGGCTCGATCATATGCATAAAATTAAAGAGATACATTTCAGGACCAACATGATTAAGATGTCATTTTTTTCCACGCACGATTAAGAACCACTGCAGCTATGATCGAAGCCTTCAATAAAGTTAGTGGTAAGAAAAGGTGGCATGTTTTTTTTTTAGCAATTATAGATATTTAAAATGAATGTATGAAATGCGATGAAATATTTTAATTTCGGGTCGGTAATTTTGTAATAATTTTCGAGGTAGGAAGACGAGACTGAAAGCCGCTTGGTAGACTAGACTTCGTACTTAATATCGTCTCAACCCGCATGAAAAGTTCTGCATTATTTTGTATTCTGAATTTAAATATATTTCGTAGTCTGCACAAATAAATAATATTAGTAATACTAATCAGTGGTAGTACATTAAACCGTGTACTGCATGTTGGCATGTCTGTCAATGTAATACTCTCCTAGTTTCTGGTTTGGCCGTGAACTGTTCTCTTGACTGCTCTTTGGTCTACACCACGGGTCTCTAAAGTACGGCCCACGGGCCACATCTAGCCCGCAAGATGATTTTATCCGGCCCGCAGAAGAATATTTGCTTGGATGGTCGCTATTTGTAAGTAACTACAGTTTCAAAATTTCAATCTCAGTTTAATAAGATTTAAAAAGCACGAACACAGTAATATCGTTCATATTAATGGTTTTATAATGAAAATATGAGATCCATGTAGAAAAAAACCAACTTTGTAGTTTCCACAAACTTTATTCCGCTGCTACGACGCGCGTTTCACCACACTGTGGCACACTTATCAGTTTTATTAAAGGATGATAATTTGCTGGTAGTGTTCGTCGTCATCAATGTACGATAATAGAATTTCACATTCTCCGTAATTAGTAAATAAAATTTTCTGAATTCGATAAAACTCATATATAGAGTTTACGATTTATTCTTTTACTACAGCCCGCTGAAAAGTGTTCAAGTACCCATTGTGGTGCTCGTTACGATAATTTTGGAGGCCCTTGGTCTACACCCAGCGGAGGGGGGAGCGTGTGGTGCTTCACTTTGACCTGGGAGGAGTATCGGATGCCTGGTGTGCAATCACCTCGTGCCACACACCCTTGAGGTAGCTAGCACGGTATTTCGCAGTTAGATTTATACAACAACCCTAAGTTGCTGTTAATGAAGAAAGTGTGCAATAATTACACGAATAAAACCCGCATGGTTTCATGCGGGGATGCGTATCCCTTCAAAATTTCATCCTGTAAACACAGTAACCTGCGCGAATGCATGAACACACGTCCAGAAAAATAGCCCCTGTTCCATTTCCATGAAGGTTCACACATGAACCGCGCATGCACACGGCTCGTGTAAACAGGCATTGGCCTATTGGCATGTATTTATACTATAAATACGCAACAATAACGTTCTAATGTCCTCATTAAAAACCGTGTTAAGCACACGTGGAGTTAGGAAATGAGGGTCAACAACCGCTCTTATATCCACTCAACAACCTCTTACCAGACTTCTTAAGGTTTTCCATTCCAAATTAGACCTTCAGAAACGGTGACAGGATAAAAAGAATGAGGTCTACATTTCAACTCGACGAGAAACTAACGAAGAGGTTGAGCTCACGAAAGTGAGACTCCCGATGAACAGACTAAAAAGTCCAAAACACGAAAGAGATACAAGCATTGACGAAGATATAGTGATAGCTAAACATAAGAGTCAGTTGCGCAGACTACCCTTTTTTGGTGGGAGGGTTCATTGCCTACGAACTAGCTCCGCACGGGGAATAAGGTGGTCTTCACGTTTAACGACCAGGGTTCCCAAGGTCGCAAACCATAATTTTTTCCTGATAGCGAAAGTCCTCGCGTATTCCCCTCTTTTCCCGATTGGTGGATACCCTGACTTAGTAGTTCCAGAGGTAAGGCAATCAATCAGTGAGTAAGTGGTATCTGCCTTTTATAAATATATAGATGGGGAAACTATCTCCGTGGCGAACGAGAACCGCATCATACTTCTCAAAAGTCCTCATTCTTCTCCCTGGATACAAATCAACAGCTCGCGCCGATTCCGCGCTGAAAAGATCGGCGGAGGGCGTTGGCGACAAATGGTGGACAACACCGTAACGTTGTACCATGATGAGATTCAATTTACTACTCTATCACTGTCCACGCTTCTTTTATTTTTCACGGAATGTGACAAACATTAAGCTCTTCCTTTCTCAGACCGATTATCGACACATAAAACAACTAACAAAAAACCGTCTCCAACCAAACTCACAAACCAACAACTGAGTGGCGTTTTTTATAGTTCTCTACGCGCGCCACAATGAAGTAAAAATAATAATTAGCAACGACAATACTAGCATCGTAATTGTAGCAATGATAATAATGAAGTTCAATGTCCGTGGAGGGCGGGACGATGCTAATGATGGAAAAAACGGCTGAACCGATATTGTTGGTCTAGGTGCCCTTTTTTCGAATAGCATCACACACCTGGAAAATCCCCGAATTTCCGTTTACGACCCATATAAATTGTAAATTTAAAAATGTAATCCTTAACTCAAACCTATCAGCCCCATGCTACATCTTCATAGCAACCACGTAGTTACCGTCATCAACGTTGAACTTCAGCACAAATTGTTAAATTTTATAATAATAAAAATTATTTACTAAGGGCAAAAAGCCTAATTTCAAAGGATGAATACAGAGTTTAAAATATACATATGAGATGACAATAATGAACAAAAAACCTCTATAGAACACAAATTAAATAAAATGTATAGATCCGTTTATAAAAAGAAACAAAGACGTTACGTGGTAAATATAAGCATTCAACATGCAGTAGAATAAATTTAATGTAACATTAATTATTTGATTGATATATTATTCAAATATATCACATTTTGTTGACATTAGTAACGGCCTCCAGATATTAGACTATTACCTAAAAGTGAAATAACCTACACAAAACATATATTAAACAGAATATACACTAATACGATTTGCATGACTGGGTATTATGATCGACATTTTTGACGGGCTGTAGGCGTACCTGAATAATAAACTACTCGTTTCAATAACAAAGAACCCGAAAGTGTTCTGAGCTATACATACCAAACCGCTCGTTCATCACCTATACATAAGACAAGTGGTTCTCAGAGGCACTTTACCTACCCTCTGTTCTTCTCACATCATGATGCGGTCAACACACGTCCTACCCACTCGGCGCGCGCGGGGGGAACCTTCAATGCCACCCCAATTTCCCAATCCCCAACACTTCGATTCATCGCCACTTAATGCGGTCGCGAGCCGAGACGATTGAAATGCAACTGTCGTCCTCCCACCCTCCCTCCCCCTCCCCCATCTGCACGAAATGACTCTATAGTTATGCGCGGGAATCCTCCGTCAAACTGTCGCTTGCCTGGACGTGGTTCCTCAGCGACGAAGAGTGCATGGAAACCACATTACAAAGCGTTCAAACAGATTGCCCGTCGTACTTCTTATAATAAGGACGTTTTAACACTTTTATCTCTAGGTCTTTCGTTCCTCACCGTATTAAACTCAGTCGTTGACCATCTATCAAAAAATACTGAATCCTATACACTAGTGGTCATTCGTTGAGGAAAGCTCGTGTATTTATCAAAAAATACGTGCACACAAAGCCTTCGAAAATACAAAGGAGAGTGCGCACGTATTTTTGTGATAAATATCCGAGCTTTCCACAATGAATGACCAAGAGCTGTATAGCATTTAATATTTTATGATAGATGGTCAACGACTGAGTTTAATATGACTAGGAACGAAAATCTAAGGGCCCGTTCACACGGAACCACTTAGCAGCGCTGCCGTTGGTTAATAATGGGATAGAATGGAAGTGTACACACAGGGCCACAGCCACCAAATAGAAGTGCCACAGACGGTTTCAGTGGTTCCCTCCGCCGCAGACGCCGGCGTAGAAAAGTGGTGCTTCTCGTGAGTTTAGCCGTACCTAAATGGCGGTGTTCTCACGGAGCGGCTGCCACACCACTGTTCAATAAGCGCGTTCGTGGCCCTGCAGAAGCGCTGCTAACGAGCGTTCGAATTTCAAGTAAAGCAAAGGTTGCAGGTTAACGCAAGTTAGAAGCGCTTCTCATGCCCGTTAGTAGCACCACGCAAGAGCGTGTGCGTTTCTGAAAACGCCGGTTCGACGCTCGGTAGTGGCGCGGTGGAAGCGCTGTTAACCAACCACTTAGAAGCTCTGCGGAGTGGCCCCGAGTGAACCCGACCTAAAGCTAAAAGTATTAAAAAATACTTATTATAACAAGTAAGATGGACAGTCTGTTTCAGAATTTAAGCTTGCCTTCTTTGCTCAAATGACAACAAGAATCACAAGCAAGATAGTTCTTTTGCAAATAGAATGCAGGATCCATTAATTATTAAGCTTGATTTATAAGGCGAATTAGTAAAATTTATGTTTTATCTCCTTGGTAGTGGCAAACAAAATCTTAGCTTCCGAAAATAATTTCCTGAGTGACTATCAAAACATATTTCTGCATTCGTATCGAGGCAATTTATTCGTAAGGTTTGGGTAATGCTGGGTAAGGGATATCACAGAAAACGAAACTTTTTTTCTGGGGGCGTTTATGACGTTCGATAGATCCTAAAGACGTAAAGCTTGAACTTAGTCTATGAGAAACCTGGTATTTTGTCCTAGGGAGTGAGGAAAACCAATTAGCCAATGAGTTAAAATCATAACGCGAGTTTCTTAGGCCAAGTTATCCATACATTTTTAAAATTACCTATGCATTATGTTTTTAATACCTGTATAGAAATTCTCCAAAAATCCGAAAAAAATTTCCTGTAATTTCCAATGTAATTATTATCACTTTATTATCAACGTGCGACCACAAAATAGCCATGGGTTGAAAATGTATTTGGCATCACGAAATAATGAATTTATTACTAACAAAATTTCCGTGCATAAAATACACAGAATTGTAAAACGTGAAGAAAATAAACCAGAGAAGGGCAACGCTTAGCTTTATTTTTGGAATGCTGAGTGCACAGAAGTTCACAGCAGTATTCCTCGGTTTCCAATTCTATGCTCATATTTCGCTGGACAAGAATGAAAGCCTGAAGTATCACGAATTGCGAAGGTTTTCTATACAGAGGTGGCAGGCATAGTCAAAAATAAGCCATTACAGTCGACTGACGTCGGATGATCGCAGATAGCGGAACATCATTTTCCCCATCATGCCACAGCTCTAAGCCTTTCACTCATCGAAGGCTAGCGCCTGGGTCGCTGTGTCGCATAATTAATGCAATTGAAGTGTTCATTCGTTCTAGCTGAATTTGGACAAGGTCTTCCATAGTTGTCAATATCGTCATCGAGTGATTCACGCCATGAATTTTCCTTATCTCGGAGAGTAAACGGTGTCCTCCAGGCAAGCCTTTCGTAACTGGTATGTTGAGCTTTCATACAGCGCCTAATGCTGATAAAAGATATCTCGGTTGACGTTTCAGCTTGTGACGTTGCACAGGACCCACTTCAAAGGAAATTCAAGAGCTTTTAAGACAGGTAAAAATGAATAATTGCATTGCTCTAGGATTTAATTTAGGGAAACGGATCATATCAGGTCACAAAATCACATAAAATGTTCAAAATTTAATGATAATAAACCGACAGGTAGTAATAGACCGCCATTTCATGAATATTTAACGATGTTTAGCGAGATACGGTGGAATAGCACTATGAACTAAAATAAATGAAAACGTTGTTCCCTCCACTGATTGCTTTAATGTACAACGCTATTCAGCATCTAAACGTTATCATCACAATCACGATATCTATATCACAATAAAACATTCGGCGGACAGAAATTAGTTCTCATTCACGTAAGTTCCTTGTATACAGCTTTATCAACGCCTATTAGTTGTCATACCTAATGCAACCGAAACGCTTTAGGAAGTTCAAAGGTTTTCGGAACTCAATTCCACTGAAATAATTAATTGAGAAAATAGAAAATATCCTACATTTATAGCACAAACGTGGCCGAGTTAACGTTTAAGGTTCACACAACTCAAGTTATGTCACGCTTATCACTATCATTTAATAGTTCTACGGCCTCATCAATATCCCTTGCTGAAACCGAATACTTTAGGCAATACCAGAAAATGAGAAGAAAAAGGATTGGCAACAAACAACTTGCATGGATCACATTGATCGAATTTATGGGTTTTCAGCTGGTCTTGGTAGTGGTGGTGGGTCCTCGCCAGCCAACCTGAGGTCGAGACATCGAACATCAACATCCATGATATGGTTGTGTATTTGTTTAAATATGTAATACAGACCATAGTTGGTAAGATATGTAGTCAATAAAGAAGAAATTATTATAATATTATATAGACTATTCTGCCGGCCCATCAGTCACCAGAAGCGTAAACGTCCTCAGCTTAAGTCGCCTCTTCAAAATACTCACAACTACTACTACTCGTATGACTACGATGAAAAAAGCAAGCAAATTTCGGGGGTTGTTGCATTTTATTCTGATCCGATACGGACGTGCAAGTAAAAAAATGCAATGCCATCAAAATACCACGGTTCTATCACCTGAAACTAGTATATTGGTAACGTAGCACTTTCGCAAGCACATTTGTGCCACGCAGCAAAAATGAGCTCGGGACAAACAAGCATCAGCGTCTTTAGAGCACTACGGGAGAGAGAAGCGACCCCGCCCTCAGTGGGAGGCGACCGACAACTTGAGGAGGTCATTTGCGCCGTTCCGGACGGGTGGGTTGGTTGGTAAGGAAAGAAGTGTTAGAAGGGAATGGGTGAAGGGTGGAAAGAAACCCGGATTCTACACTAGCCCCACTCTTAAGGTAGTTTGAGCGAAAAATCACTTCACCTAGAATTTGATGAATTTAGCCTAATTTTAACGAAAAAACTCTCATCTTTCCAATGATATCAAAATATCAACCCCTTGCCGAACTACTTTTCGAGCTATTTGCCTAAAAACATAAGCTGTTTTACATGGGATACATTACGGCTGAGGAAGAATATTAAAAAAAAACTTCTAGCACCTAGATTTCGTCAAAAAACTAACGGTGTGTAGATTGCATGTTTTCTCAACTATTTATAAAAAATAATCTATTACTCACCACAGTAAGTTTTACAGAATCGCAAAAAAACCTGCTGTTTTGAAGGGTTTTCAGCCGTACGGCGGGAAAAAATGAGTCAAGTTAGAGACTTAAGTAGCTTTATTTATTTAATGACTGAGAATTTTGGTCATGTATAACTATAATTTTTCGCCATTAATATTACAATATTTATTTCATACTTCTTACAGACGTTGAAAAAAATTGAATATGGTCTTCATTATGACTAGGGAACTATCTCGCTCAAACCACCTTAAATAAGGCGCTCATGGGTCCACATTTTAACTTCGACGGGCGATCTACTGCACATGAAGTGCTCAACAAATGGCACCGAAGTAAGGAATCGAACCCTGACACTTCGGGATGGGAACCCAATACTCTGGCCAACACACCCACCCAGACCCCTGGTGTGGTGAATGCGACAGTCTTAGGCTTAACTTGGTAGAATTTCTTCATGAGAAGGGTAAAAGAAACACTGCAACTACACAAGGATGCTTATCCACACACAAATATTGTTTCAAAGCTGCGCATCTTAATCAGGTGACAATAAATTATCATAATTCCTTATACAGGGATGCCATTGTTTCAATGATGTTATATTCACGGTTGTTAGTGGTTTCTTAATATCGAAAATAAGACTCTTTCATAGTTTTTTTAAAGTTAAATAAATGCCTCATAAATCATACATTATTGATACGTATAATAACTCACAATTGAATGGAAATATGAGTTAGGCAAATTTACGTCCCAGAGCGGCACGGTTATTTTAATGAAAGGTTTGAATTAACGTTTTTAAAGTACGGTCAATGTAATGAAAAGTTAAGTGATTCAATTCAATGAATCCACCACTCACTGAATACTTATCGATATAAGCGTCTAATTATTTTTTCGACCTTCTCAACATAAGACCCTAATTGAGAAGCTCTATTCGGGATGTCCATCGGTTTTAAGAATCCATGGCTGCCAACGTTTCGATGGCCGAGTCGTTCATCGTCCTCAGGGCTGAATGTCGTGACCTCATGTTGTCCGGAATATATGCCCGGTGGATGGATCAAGTGGCACCGGATTGATCAGAATCTTCCCGCCTTTTTCTGACCTGTCGGATATTCCTGAGCACCGGTTTCCAAGAGTAAAATCTGGAAACCGGTCCTCAGGAAGGCACAAGGAGTGCTCAGTACGAGAATAGAGTCGCAGTCGTTTGAAGAGCCATGTCAACATCCCTAAGGGTGTTTGTCTGCTATAATGGATCTAATTGCTAAATGAAAGACTAAGATAATTCTAGACCTCTCTTTTGCTGGGTAAACCCTTGAAATCTCATTTCCCTAAAAATGTCTGATTCCTGATTATCTTTAAAATCTACTTCCTCAGCTATTCACATGTTTTTCATAATTACCTATTCCATTTCAACAGTAGTAAATGTATTTCCATGACAGAGTCATTGGTACCTTCTTGGTCAATGAAACTTGGTGCGGAGTATTATAGTGTAAGTATTATTGGGAAAAACAAGCACCAAACAAGTACCCCCAGTTGTAAATGTTCGTAAGGGCTACGGCTCAAAAACTAAGGTTTATAGAAGGCTTTTATAGAGAAACTACTTTAACCATTATTTGCACAAACTACTCATTGTTGCGCTACGAAAATCTTCAACTAAATTTCGATGCCCAATCTCATTTGCCATGCATGTCTTGTGTGAAATACGTAGTGTGTAAAATATTTCAACCGGCGTAAATAAATAACAGACATCGTCCATTACCCTGCAGGCACCGCAAATTTGATGGGATTCGACCACCTGTCTTTTGGCGATCTTACTTCCATAGGAGTAGTGGCCTTATCCTTCTCAATAGAATATCACTCCAGCGGTTCCCGTGTTGTCCCTCTTCACTTCCACTCATCCGAAAGACCTCACTCGTCGTAGAAAGCCGAAGAAGTATTTTTTTTAAATTTAATTTCCCGATTCCGGAAAAGCGGATCCAATCTGTGAGTGGAGCCAGCCTAAATAGGAGTGGAAGCGGAGAGTGTTTGCCTTGGGGAAGGGCAATTCCTTTTCCGGAAGAGGCTAGGCGGCCCACGCTCATTGATGATAAGGCCACTTGGACCGCACTGCCTATAATCGTATTGAGATGTATTCAACGTGTAACAGCTCTTAAAGGGTTCGGTAGGCTTGCAGGGTATCATCTAGGGCAGGGGTCGGCAAAGTTTTGAGACGGAAGAGTCAAATCTGTCCCTCACAGAAGTGTAAAATTATTCGAGGGCCAAAAATTTACTTTTAGAATCAAGGAAAATTTAAATAGTAATAGTAAAAATTAGCTATTTCGTTACCAGATGAAGAAAAAATCATCATTATACTATTATACTCCTTTAAAGAATTAATACGGTCAAATGTTGTTGACAAAAAAGTTTTACTTCCTATTGTAAAGTACTGCGGATTAATAAATTAGAAAATGAAGTAATCACATCATTAATTAGCTAGATTATTAAAATTAATAAATTAGGAATGAAATATTCTGCCGCATGATTTTTCATTTTTATTTCAAGCTACTTCAATGTAACTAAAGATCCACGCTTGGCTAGCGGGCCGCGGTTTTCCGACCCCTTATCTAGGGTATTTGAATAATCGGTGAATGGAACAGTAGCATCGGTTAATAGAAACGGTGGACTTACAAAAATGGCATTGTATTCGAAATCCGACCTTTAAGATAGCCTGAGCGAAATGATTTCCTTGTCTTATAAGACGCGATCTTCGAATTTTGCTTGAAAATTTAGGCAGTAGAAATAAGTAAGAAGTAGATGTAGTTATGCGTAGTAGGTGTAGTTGACGCCAATCCTTTGTTTTACACGACTAAGCTTCAAAGTAATTAACTAAATATACGTATTCAAGGCTCTGACTCGACTTGTATCACGCCGCACACTGAAAACGCCTTCTACCCAAGGGTTTTTTGCCAATTCATACAAGTATTGCGGAAGGGAATAACTTACCTAATTAAAGATATAGGAAATACCGTTACATTTCCGACGCTACCTTTGCGTCAAAACTTCCTCATTTTTAAACATTCTCATTGCAGCGCACAGCCGTGCACAATCCCAAGAAAAGTTTCTAATTTTGTTTGAAAATATACAAACAAAAGTAGAAAGGAAAATGGTTGACATTTTGGTGTCATTGGAAATATGAGATTTTCTTCTTTATAATGATGCCAAATTTACTAAATTTATGTGAAATAATATCTCACTCGAACTGCCTAAAGGTGGTTCCACCGTAAAATCACTTAAATGTCATTTTATTCATATTCTGTCCACTTGTAGAAAAACTTGTCCTCTATCTGGTATGAACAACAAAATGTTACCTTTCCACGCTATTTTAATCTATAATTGAACTTGAAATTACATAGTGTTCAATCAGAGAATGAGATAAACGCGAGGAAAAATAGCATTTTTCCATAAAATATAAATGCAATTTTCGTGGAAATTATTAGAAGGAAATGAAACAGAGAAATTGAATAAAAATAAAATATAGGCATCTTACCACCTTATTTTTATAGTTATTGGGAAATTAATGCCCTGATTGAAGTCAAAATGCGGTAGTTCGTTATAAATGGTGCTGCATATGGCTCCTATGGCAGGAAAAAGTGCTCATTTAAAATACACTCGTGGAATAATCTGCATATTTTGTACTTTACTTTTGGTTTACTATAGGTAATGCATTTCATCAGCGAAAACAGGATTTTTGTACAGAATATCAAAAATGTGGAATTTAGTATTTGTTTTGACTCACACACACTAAATGAACTTGTTCTGGGGTAACTTTGCGGTATATCATTGTAATTTTTAAATAATTTGGCTTTTACAAAACAACTTTTTCATTTAATAACATACACGACCCGGGTTTCGATGAGTAATCAACATCATCAGGCGTTTGTATTTGTGTTTTCTTTTTGTAACTATGGCAATTGTAGTTACGTGTCATCAGAGGAAGGGGGTAAATGAGGAGAGGAGATGAGGTTGTTCAAAACGGAGGCCAGGATAGGGGAGAAGGATGGGTACAGGTAATCATTAATGAGGGTGATGTCTGGGTCATTCATAAATTTTAAAATCTCTAGCTGTTCTCGTGAGTACAGTTCCCGTTGGTCAATGCAAATTTAAAAAATGCAGTTCATAATCACTCTGATGGTTGTAACATATAAAGTGCTTAGCAAAATTACTTTTTCTTTCATTTTTATTTTTATAAGCACTTTTATGACCGAACGGATAGGTATGGGAATTCGTTTTTCCCCCGAACAATAAGGGACTATAATAAATGCTAGGCGTAATTTTATTAAAGCGTTTCCTTTTTATATGTAAACGGCTGGTGTCCTAACACCCCCCGCCACACGCCTATTGAGGCGGCTTGCGGGGTAGTATGTAGATGTAAATGTTCTTTTCTTATCACATTGAAGCTTCAAAATTATTTCAGATTTAACGACAACTTTTACAAGCAGACGAATGGTTTAGCTATGGGTACAACACTTCCCCCATTGCTGGCGGACATATTTGTTGATAATTTGGAGAACAAACGTTTTAGCTCAGGACACTACCTACTAAATTCTGTGGTATACTGGTATAGGTACGTAGAAGATATAATTGTGCTGTGGAATGTAACTGATCGGCAACAGCATTATTTTCAACAGTATTTTTTAATGATATTCATCCAAAAATTTCATTCACCTGTGAAAAAGACACTAATCATTCCTTAAATTACCTGGATCTTTCAATTAAGCTTGATGAAGATCGGCATTTCTTCTCGATTATTAGAAAAGGCTGTTACACCGACCACGTAATTACAGCAAGTTCAAGACATAATTTCTCACATAAACTGATGGTCTTTCATTCCATGATCCATCGTCTGTTCAACGTTTCCCTTTCAAAAGAAGGCTACAAGAAGGAAATCAGTATAATTAAGCGCATTGCATCAGTCAACGGGTATTCCCAAGATTTAATTGAAAATTAATTTTATAAAACAGAGAAGACAGGCCATCAACCAAATGTATTATGCACACAATAGTAATAAGAAGCAGTTTACATACCTGGACGCATTTTCTCATAAAATTGCTAAAAAATTACCAAGAGATAAATTTCGTATTACTTTCTAACCAAGTGCCACTCTCAGAAGGCTCCTTGAAAAATGTAAATACCAGATAGACAAAATAGATAGACGTGGGATTTACGCATTAAAGTGCAATGTGTGCAATGGTGTCTACGTGGGACAGACAGGAAGAAGCTTCAATGTGAGAAGAAAAGAACATTTAAGTGCTTATAAAAATAAAAAATGAGAGCAAAAGTATTTTTGCTAAGCACTTTATAAGTTACAACCACCAGAGTGATTTAGAACTGCATTTTTTTTAATTTTAAATGACCAACGGGAACAGGGGGATTATTCTGCAATTTCACCTTTTTAATGACTCTTTGCGGGAAGGCGGGAGTTCTGTTTCGCTCTCTTAATGATTGGCTCACGATCGGCCAAGGTTCGATGGTGGCTCCATTTCACGTTCCATACGGCAGGTGAGATGGAACTAATGAAATGCGGAGCCAAATGAAACGTATCAAGAGTCGACAGATACGGATCAAGAGTCGAAAGAGCGGATGAATCAAATAAATAGACCGGCAGTTTACCACTTGAGAGCCGAAGATGGTCACGCCGCCTAGGTGGCAGAGTTGAACAACGAAAAATGACGTGATACACTTAAGTGATATTGCAAAATAACCCCCCTGGACTCACGAAAACAGCTAGAGATTTTAAAATTTATGAATGACCCAGACATCACCCTCATTAATGATTACCTGTACCCATCCTTCTCCCCTATCCCGGCCTCCGTTTCGAACAACCTCATCTCCTCTCCTCATTTATCCCCTTGATCTGATGACATGTAACTATAACTGCCATAGTTACAAAAAAAAACAAATACAAACGCCTGATGATGATGGTTACTCATCGAAATCCGGGTCGCTATGTTATTAAATTTAAAAGTGGTTTTGTAAAAGTCACTTTCACTTTTCACTCATTTGCAAAACCTCTTCCGTTAATCTCTAATGGAATTATCCACATATTATTATTATTATTATTATATCCACTATTAAAATCCAGGGGGTAGAGAAGTTTTAGCAGGTTAGTCAGCCAAACTAATTTCTTGATTCGGGAAAGTGACAAATTTGTTGAAATAAATTCGAGTCTCGGGTGATATATGGTGGAACACCATTTTAGTACATAAATAAAACTACAATAATTGTACTGTCCACAAAAATTTTAATGTTAATATTACACTACACGTGTTTCGACGTTCCTTAGGGCGTCATCATCAGGTCTACCTTATTAGACCTGATGATGACACCCTAAGGAACGTCGAAACACGTGTAGTGTAATATTTACATTAAAATTTAAGTGGACAGTACAATTACTGTAGTTTTATTTAAGTACTAATTTGTTGAAAGTTGAACATCGGCACCAGCATTAGGATATCCGATTTTAAAACATTATTTTGTCAGCTTTTGGAAACTATCCTTAATTTACATAAGTTAGAATGGTCCGTTATAATTATTAAACTAGACGTTTCCTCAAATTATATATGCAAACGTGAATTTATAGTAGCCGTTAATGTATTTCCTGGTCAATTTCAAGAAATAAACAGAGTTTTGATCGAGGTAAAGGTATTCCGCATAATTGGTTACAAGCTCTTTCCTCTTTGATGTTCACTCCCTACATTTCCATACGTGGATTCTCAACCATCTTTGGTCCTATATAAAAACATAATCCTGTTCATTGATTTGCCTTAATCGTGAGATTTCAGGGTCGACAGTCATCCTTGCCGACGCGCGCTAATTAGTTGAAGAATCCTTGCCATTTGATCCGCGAGAGCTGAACAGGTTCATCGATCTCATAGCAGACCTTGTAACATTGTGCCGCTTTCTTCCTGCACCCTCTCACCATTATCCTTACCAAGTTCTTTTTTTTATTCACTTAAGCATGTTCCTTTCGTATCATGAATGGGTAACAAACTTCCTGTGTCAATTCGAAGTGTTTCTTCGGATTATACTGCTTTGTAATTAAGCTATTTCAGTGATTTTCCTTCTTTCTGTTATATTTCTTCTGCTACAGAGTGTATAGGTAGGGCTACCATAGTCAGCTGTCATAAAACCGGAACATATCTAGTTTTGAAGAGTCTAAAATCGGGACGTAGTTTATAGCAGTTTAGAACTAATAGCACAACATTTATTTCAATTTAAAAAAATAATTACATGTAGCTTTGCCGGATAATTTTAACACGAAGCTCTGGAGTACCAAGTTCGAATCTCGTTAATAGTGGGTTGGCTGAACCCTTCTTGAACCCCACCGATTTATTCTGAGCCCCACAGGAAACGTTGAAAAATAACGTCCATCAGTTCGGCCCTTATCACATGGATTCTTCCATCGACTAAGAGATAAACGCTTTTTATTCCGTCTATAACCTTCGAGTAGAAGTGATATAATTTGATACGTTTTCCGTTTATACATTTGTCACCAAAGATTTGTCACGGAGCACTTCTCCGTGCATTGCACAGCAGGATAAAACGATGCTATTGGAGGAAATTTCAGAGTCAGCTGGGATAAAATTTTCCAATCAGGTGAACGCCGGGACCGGCCCTTTAAACTTGTAAGCATAGTAAGCCTATGTATAGGTATATCCGCTTTAAGTTACAAAGTTTATTTTCTCTAGGCAGGTACTATGACTGTATTTGAGTACTTGTACGTGTATGATTATTGTTATTTTCCATTTTCCAACGGCTTAGTGACGGAATTATCAGACAAGGCATTAGCTCAGATCGAATAAGATGTGCATATTATCAAATTTATTTCAGAGACAACAAAGAATGAAACACGGAAAACAATTTTACGACAATCCTGTGATTTTTTTTATTAATTTGGCATATTGTACCTGCGATTTACCAGTGAGACTTAATGAAACGCAATTCGTAATAAGGGAGCTAACGCCAAGCGGAGAAAACCTTTGTTTTCACGATGACATATGCTGTAAAAATTGTAAGTTTATTTTGCACTCAATTTGATAGAAAGGTTGACAGCGAGATGTACTCCGGATCAAGTTATTTCAAGTTTGAAAGTTTTTATTGGGGTAAGGAGGTTGATTTGTTGATTGAATATAATTTAAACTACAAAATAAAATGTTTACCTAATTTTCCTGTTCAGCTTCGTTAACCTCTCTATCCTTACTGTTTCGACTTATATGACTAGCATTCTTTAAAGGCATCCGCCGATTAATAATCGAAATCCAATACCTTCGACTGTGTTTCTATCGAATCGTCCACTTCACTTAGCTTCAATATTCATCGTGCACTTACTACTCATCGATTCGCAAACGCATTCAATTGCAGCGTACCCCGTGATGAGTACAGAAAGTGTATGCAGTTTGTCCCTAAAACAGCTCTTTTAAAATTTGATCAGTTTTCCTCATTTCAAATATAAACCTTCACATGTACTGTCATGGCTACTGAGGTGCCCAGCTCATTTCTAAGTAAGTTTTCTCGTTCGAAATTCTATTATCTAGAAAAAATTTCAAATTTGGTACAAATGTTTAGAAGAATACTTTAATGGAATAGCTGACCCTACATTTCTATAATTGATTTTATACAAATTTATCGTAAATATAACTTCGGAGCACGAAGACATTGGGTTAAGAGTCGAGTGACGACTTACAGGATTCCGTGCTGTGTCCTGTCTAACCTTTAAGTCATGCGCTGGATGAATGACGTTATTTCTCGAGACAAAGCGAAACTGTAGCGAGAAAAGCAAAAACTATTATTACCAAAGAAATAGCATACATTGGAGATAAAACCCGACTTCAAGTAAGGAAGGTCTAGTTTTAAATGAAGTCCTTTGCCATTTAGCCTCTTCTACTACCCGGGTACTCTTTCTGGTGTTACAGCTAACTTCAGAGTGGTTACTGGACTACTTTTTTTTAACTTATGACTAAATTAAGGAGGTTTTGCCATAAACTCGAAAAAAATCCTTTTAGTTACTCCAGTTGAACGTCCAATCCGAGGGACAGAGTACTGCACTTGAAGTGCTCTCCATTCGGCTCCCAGGCAGAGATTGGGATTCCTCTGAAATATCTCAGCCACTTCCGGGATTAAAACCCAGGATATCGGGATAGGAAGTCAGTACTCTATCCACCAAACCAGGGTGATAAGGGTAGAGGAAATACCGCAATTCCACAAGAATATTTATTCCCAGATACAAATATGAAGCATTTTTGTCTTCTTTCGAGCATTCGTACTCATTCACAAAAAAACCCCTGACACACGGCAGTTTAACTGGAAAGATAATACTAAACCCTTTTTCTTCGTTAAATGATAACTGGTTTAATTCATAATATATGTCAAGTATCCACAAAAAATCACCACATTGTACAAAATAATGACAATTTGCACTGTTTTCGTAGAAATTGCATAATTATCTCTTAAAACCGTTGTTGCCTGGTAGAAAATTTACCCCTATAGATACAATACCTATGGGGATAGGCTCGATCTCCGCAGTAGAGGGAAATATTTTGTGAAATTGTGGGGTAAAGTCGAACTTCAAGGTCAGCGGATGAATATATTTAACCGGATATATAAGAGCATCGCAGCAAAAGGGTTAAGCGATGACATTTCGGCGTGTTGGCAGAACTTCCATGTTTAGGCATCATACGCCTCGTAGTTGATGTACAAACGACTTTCTCCACCGAGGGGAGTAACAAAGCCCATGTATGATAAAAGGTTTAGACGGAGGGCGCCATCACCAAGCAAAAGGCGATAACAATAACATCCGCTCCCACTGCTGGTCGAAAGGGCCAAGAGGGAATCGGAATGAAATCATGGCGTAGCCAAAACTAGCGGGCCACAACAACTCAGCGCTTGCGAAAAGAAAAACATGGATCGAGGCGGGGCAGCCTTCCGCGGGCCAGAGGACATGGGATCTCGTTTGCGAGCGGCACCATTACGTAACAAGCGGCGATGACGTAGCAGGCGACCCACTTACCGTGAGGTAACCATGCACGTGGTTAACATGGCATGGGTTACATACAAAACCCAAATTTTTCAAGGCTACAGGCTGGTAAAACATCAACTTTAAGAAGTAGATGTACTTAAAACGAAAACGCAAGATTAGAAATGGAGTTTCAAGATGACACAGTGAAAACATGACGCACAGGAGCCAATCAAAATTCTCACTAATGGCAACAGAAGAACACGATCCTCCATTTAGCCGTAGATGTGAAAGATGAAATTTATTCATTTTGACTGACACCTTTACGCATGATTATTTTCATCGATTTCTTGGTTTCGGCAATCATCGATTGTATTTTTTTTAAGCGCAAGCTTTCACCGTCCTTTGACAAGCAAAAAATAAATTTCTACATCAGCAGGACTTTATACATAAATATATATTCGGAGCCCATCAACCGCTACCATTTGAATATATCATTACCCATTTCCATACACGTGGAAGTCGGGACCCATTATCTCCGCTGAGATTTTTAGGTATATTTATACACATATCATCCATTGATAGTGATGCATGGGTGCCTATTACGCACAAATTATTGCTCTGAAAGGTCGAAACAATGATGGCTCCACACAAGGATAAGATTACTAAATATTTAAAACAACATGAATTTCAGGGTGACACGAAGGATATTAGTTTAACTCGCTCTACATTTCTAGAACAGACAGAAACGAAAAAAAATAATATACTACACTGCCGAACGCATAGGAACAAAGATCCCTTCTTCTCACGAACCATTAAGCCGTGTTTACACGATGCATTTACCCGCGCAAGTACGTGGCTGGACAGATGCGTGAACACATTCACCAAATTAGAACGGGCTATTTTCTGTCCACGCATTCACGCATTTGCGCAATTTTGAGTGTTTACACGGTGAAATTTTGATGGTGATTGTGTTCACGCATCTACCCGCGCGGGTAAATGCATCGTGTAAACACGGCTTTAGATACTAAAACAATAGAGAAGCGAGACACCGATCCGACACGATGCATCTCACATTTCAACCTTCCCACTCCGAATTCCTCCTCCCTATTCCCACACTACTTGGCTTTCAGGGCGATACGGTGTGGGTGGCATGATAATCGGCGAATTGTCACGGCTCCTCACGATCAGTCCATAGGGTTCGAGCAGGATACCAATATGCGGCAATAAGGAAACGAAAAAGAGCGGCCGGGAAATTTGAACGCGGAAATGAACATGCGGGACCTTTTTCACTCAATCCGCCATCTCACTCTGACGGCCTTGAATAACAAATCAGCGGGAAGTAGGGAGATAACTGCTCTGCTCTTTCATCTTCCTCCTCGATCTTCTTTGGCCTTCTCGATTTCAAAGCCCTCGAATCTACCCATAAAACCCCATAATATTCCTACCGAATTAAATTTCATAGTGGCAAGACGTGCAGCTACAAGACAAATCCGGATATAGTGGAAGTGAAACATGGTGACAGTTTCTCAGAAGACTCTTTGCAGTGGAAGAGTCCAATCCGTACGAACTACCTCCACACGGGGGAGTAAGGTACCTTGTATTCGTGTTTAACCACCAGGGTTCCCAAGGTCCAAAACCTTCATTGCCAACTTCAAAATG
Source organism: Pyrrhosoma nymphula (assembly GCA_963573305.1). Taxonomy (NCBI): domain Eukaryota; kingdom Metazoa; phylum Arthropoda; class Insecta; order Odonata; family Coenagrionidae; genus Pyrrhosoma; species Pyrrhosoma nymphula. The sequence goes on from OY754338.1 coordinate 87,730,403, forward strand.
CTCAATCAGTTATTCACATCAAATTTCTGGCTCTCTGTGGCTCTGAGTGTAATTGTTTACGATGGGTATCGAATATTAACAGCGAATTCTGATCCGACTTTGTTTGGACCGTAAATATTGCTGAGAAACGCGCTTCTGACACTTTCCCGCCCTCTCAAATTTAATGCAGATATGTTGGCAGCGCTGCCTACCATGTGCTGTCCTCTCCTCTCGGCTCCTTGGCCGGCCCCTTCCACACGAGTCCTCCCCTCTTCTAGGTCACGCTTCGCGCAGCCAACTGCCACCATGTTTCTCTACTACCATTGCATACCAGCTGTATTCATGGAATTAGAGCTCGTCATATGGAAATAAAATACTTGCACTTCACTGTATTTTTATTGTTACCAAATGGTTGAAAAGTACAAGTATTTTATTTCAATTATGAATACTAATTGTAAGAACTTCTACGAATCGAAGCCTAAAATATTTAAGTGAATTAATGGATATCGATTTCATCCCGGTTTAAGAAGGTTGGCTTAATGCTGGTCAGACAATGGAGCCTATTTTGGTCTTAAAGTAACAAATGAAAAAGGTCCTGATATTCATAAATTCGATATTCTGATCAAGTAACTGATCATCGCTCATTTTAAAATTACAATATTTCTGAGATGAACGTATTAGAATCTGAGAAAATTAATGTTTTATGTTTTATGTTTTAATGTGCTATGATTTTACATTCAATAACAATAAAATATTCAGAAAAATCATTTCCGGAGTTATCTTTTTTTAAACAATATGCTGTACACTTTATGCCCGTCAGGTATTAATGCAATAAAATATTCATCTAGTCTCACTCACACCACTCAGAGGGGAATACTTCAAACAATATAAGTATCTTGCAAGTTATTCTTGATCACCGTCGATGTAATATGGTGTAATATCGTGGGAATCTCTAACAGATCGAATGGAAAAATATAGGTTAATTATTTTGCGCAGGTTCGAAGCACACTATTTTTTCCCGGAGGATCAACATATTTTTCTAGAGCAAACTTATGACGGTAGAAACGATCACAGGAATAAGATAAAGGATAGACTGCAAGAACCGATATATTTAAAATGTCATTTTTTTCCGCGTACGATAAGGGATCATAATAGTTGCGATCGATCAATTAGTTGAAACTCCCACCCTCACTAGGTAGACTTTTCACTTGTGTTTAATAACATAACATCTTTACTAAGTTCACCCCGCTTTAAAAGTCCAGCATTTTTTTGTTTTCTGCATGAGGTAGTATCTCGTAGCATTTATATATTAATAGTAATCGTAATATTAACCAGTTGTTATCGTTTAACGAGTGTACTGCATGTTTGCATGTTCTTCTACGTAGCAGCCTCCCAGTTTCTGGGTTGGCTGCAAACTGTTCCCCTGACTGCTTTATGGTCCGCGCCTAGTGGCAGGGGGAACGTGTGAGGATCTGATTCGAACTGGGACGAAAGCTACATGCCTGGTGTGGAATCACTCGTTGCCACACACCCCAGTGGTGGCAACCAATATTAAAAGAAAATTAAGTGCATCTAATTAGTGTTCGATTCACAAGCACGGGTAATATCTACCAAGAACGTAGATTTTAAGGCAATATTTGTTAAAATTATGAAATAATGGTAATAATAACTGAATTCCATTCTCCATACACTGGCGGATAGGCACACGAAAACAAAGGTATCAGCAACATTGTTTGGGAAATATTGATACGAAATATATACACAGGTAATTCAAGCTAATAATAAAATAAGCATTTCAAACAAATCATACCTTCAAGTGCCCAATATACTGGAGTTAAAAATGCTGAAGTTCTTTACGTTTAGCAAATTACAACAATACGATTTAAAATCGTTTGTATCTTTCGCGCCCTTGTTTATTTTCCAACTCAAGCTTCAAGTGGAAACGATGCTGGCTCCATGTCACGTTCTTTATGACAGGTGAGATGGAACTAATGGCAGGAGGAGAAAATGAAACGGATCAAGAGTCGAAAGATACGGATCAGAGCGGATGAATCGTCTAAAAGACCAGCACATTACCAGCAGTTCACCGAATGAGATCCGAAGATGGTCACGCCGCATGGGTGGCGGAGTTGAACTACGAAAAAGTGACATTTTGTGACCTATTCTTACTAAAGTGAGATTAGAAAATAACCCCCCTGGTGTGGAATCACCCGTTGCCAAACATCCTAGTGGTGGCTTGCCGGTACTTCTTAGATGTAGATGTTTACAGCAATGTTGTTGTAACAATTCATCGATCAGGCGAGTTTCAGGGTGACACGAATGATATTATTATAACCGTACCCTACTTCTATAGAACTGATAGAAGCAAAAAAATAAGAGAGATGCACGGTCTAATTGATGGGTAAAAAATATCCATCTTCCCACGCACCACCAACGACCACAAAAAACACAAAGCGAGACATTACGACAGTCTCCGTTAGCATAAAATTCACTTCCGCCCTTTCCCTTTTCAAATTCCCTCCTTTTTTCAATTATAGTGTCCTTGCATTCCATACCACACGTCTCCACGGCGCGGCGGCTCGTTGCTACGATGTTGATGCGGATGTTGAGCTGTAGCCGGAGGCAGAATCGCACGTGATCGTGAGATCCCTGAAATTACGGACCACAAATCCTCGAATCTCCGTCGACGCTCCGCTCGAAGAGGAACCGGAGAAAGTATTGAGCTCGAGGTGGAAATAAAAAAAAAGTTTGGAGATTTCGTCGGAAGGAAATTTTCACAGTTTTCTTGATCATTTCCGCCACCCCGCCCAGACTGTGTAAATCAAAGTGACCATAGCATTAAAACAAAACAGTCATTCCATTGGTTCCCGGTGTGACTTGAGAGCGTTCAATTTTAAATTTTCATATCAAGTACTTCAACTAAAATATACTGGAGTACTCCTTTAGGTAGCCATAAAAGAATGCAATTTACAACGTAATAAATTTAAAAAATTAAATAGTACTGCTGTAATTGGAATAAAATTGTGGTTCCGGGTGTGACTCACACAAATGACATTTATTAATATAGACTACTTTAATATGTTAACTCTGTGAATGGCAAAAACATTAAATGTTGATATAAATATCAGTAAGATTAGAGTAATTGTTCTTTAATTTAAACTAATGGAGAAGTATTCAAAAGCATTATTTTTATAGTTATAAATTTTTAAGAAGTTCCGGGTTGACATGGTAAAGTTCCGGGTTTGAACTTATTACACTTTCTACTCTCCATTATTAAATTATTATTAAAATTAAAAATATTTTTTTAAATTTGGTAATGGCTCAGAGTATTTGATTAATTTAGCTCCATAAAATCTGGCTAAGTTTTAAATTGTAGAACGAAAACACTTTTTCAATTTTTTTTTATTTGGGCTCACTTTAAATGGAATGGTTGAAAACCTGATCGGCCCACGGAATTACTTCCTAGTGACAGTAATTATCACGACAGGTGACCGACAACGAAGGTAATAAAGACGGGGATAGTTCAGGGATAACTCGGCATATCCATTATAGTGGTAGTAGCGAATTTTGTATAAGTACAGTTTTTCGTGTTCTTGTAACTGATATCCATCGATAAAAGTGAAAAATTGCATTTTCACCATTTGGTTGTTAGGAAATTTAATGCTATTTTAACACTTATCCTTATGATACATGAGATATATTCCGTAATAATTCCATTACGCATGAACAGATTTTCTTATTTTCTTTTCGTTTACTGCATTACTGAGTTCAAAAACATAAACAGATGTAATCAACGGTTTCAGGCGAAATGTGGTGGAACTTCATATCACTAAAGAAATTAATCAATCTAGTACGTCACCTTATTTAAAAATTCACTACATGAGTTTCGTCTTTTCACTAAGCTATCCTCAGGTACAATAACCTGAAGTTATTGTACCTTAAGATGGCTTAGTGAAAATCCGAAACACGTGTAGTGGATTTTTAAATAAAGTGGACGTACTTGATCGATTACTTTCTTTATAAACAGATGTACCTACATTATGGAATGTGGTACTAGAATTGTTTTTCGACTTACTTGAAATATTATTAAAATGTACACTCAATGACCCACGATTACCAGTCCAGCCACCTTAAGAAAGGCGCAAAAGGAGTTTCAAGCTCATGGTCCCAGCTTACGGTTGAAGCACAAGAAAGAAAGTTCTCTACAAATGTCGCCCAAGTGGGAGGGGATCGGATTGACTGAAAAATCTACAACACCCCCGGGATACGAACCAAGATACACGGCATTGAAATCCACTAGTCTAGCAATAACGTCGACTCGATCTCCAATAACATAAATCCTCTACTTGTTTGATTATAATATAGTGGCTTAAGTATTGATAGGTCAGAGAGTAAAATATTAACAGATCCGTGGGTCGATTACACCAGTCTGCAATTTGAAACTTTTTGTCAGATGATTTATTAAAAATAAGTGTTCTTGAATTAATTTTTTATGCTGATTCTAAAAATGACTTCCATTTTTTTCCATCATGTCAGGTTTTTACACAATATAAGAATTATGGTTTCAAGATTTTAACTACTGTAAGCACAGTTATATTAACATTACTTCACGCAATGACAATGATTGTAACAAATATGAATGAAGGATTAATAACACTTCCAAAGTCACACAACAATAGCAGCAGTCGTACCAACCTAAGACTCAATAGCTTGGGCCAACCTAAGGCTTATTAGCTTGTATTGAGAAATATACCTCGCACAATAATTACCCACTGGCACATATAATGCATTTATCAATAAATTTTAGAAGTTAAATTGGGTCCATTCTGAAAAAACTGTACGTGATAGAAGAAAACTAATAACAGTTCTGATATCATCATATCAAAGTTAGATATTATCACTTACTAGTTTTCAGTCATCTGATATCAATCATGAAGACTAGTATTATTGGTCTGGGCAGATGTTACCCTAAGACAATTTCCACGTACAAAAACGAAAAGCACAACGCACATGCAGAATACAGGTGGTTTTTGGCACGTAACACACAGAAAAAGAGCAAGTAAAAATATCGCACATCCTGCGATATAAGATGTCCGTATCTTTCACGCAAAGAGGCATCGTCAATTAGTATCTGCTCAAAGAATACCGCCAAAATTGGAGAAAGTAATGCAGCGGAAAACGAACTTCCCACATGGGGGATATTGCAGCAGCAGATCATTTCTCCCGGTCCCGCAAAGACATGACGAGATGTACGGAATTAGGTTATTTTTCTTATTTCAGAAATGGTGGCGAGATTTAATTTTGCTCGGAGTGACAGACAATGCGAAAATCTTTCGTTTTTCCGGGTTTTGTAGTGCCAGTCAAATTGAGGCGACGACCGTGTCGATAACTCGCCTTCCCTCCACAAAACGTCTAGAGATAGATAGAACCCAACATCGGTCAGCGTGCCCACCGAAGTGGAATAACTTAATGATATTACTTTTCCCAGGCTTTCAAGGCTGAATCCCGAATTTTCTGTGCTCAATTCATATAGCGAAGACAACAACTCAGAGCAAAGAACAGAATCGATTGGAGGGCTCCGTGTTAAAGTAGGCCAAGTTCATCGAAGAGAATTTGAGGAAAGCTCGTTTAAAGTTTCTCCCCGTACATTCCTCACGTAAATTAGCTGTAATCAGTGCTCTGAAGAACTGCTACCATTTAGATAATTTATTCGACCTTTTGGCTTTGTTCTCCCTTTCACTAAAGATATACGACTATAGCAATCCAATTTTGCAGTTATTAGTTAAGAAATGAAATAAATGAACTTGGCCTGCTTTCATATCGAGCTCTCCAATTGTAGGCGACGTTAATTTGGACAATTTGGACGCAACTAGACATTAGAATGCTTGAAAGTAATTTTCCTCACCATTTATTATTGGTGCATCTGACCAATTTCGCTGTTCTAAATCACTTTCAAATATAAAATTATGTAAAACATAAAAACCGACAGGTATAGATAGCAACATAGTGTGGAAAATTACAAACTATTCATGATCCTCGTCAGAGCAAAGAATACTTCAGGCAATATAAGTTTATGTTCCAATTGTAGATATTATTTACACAAAATGATCAGAGAGAATCACCAACGAAGTACAACGAAAAACTGGGATTCTCTTCCTTAAGTAGCCACTTGAAAAGTCGAAGAGAAAAAATTCATGAACATATTTCGAGATAAAACAGCCACCTGAAAACAATAATGGAAGGAAAAGGAATTGGTGAATTTACCGATGAATGCCGACGTGCCTCGTAATTTCCATTGAAAGCAAATTACGAGGTACCTAGGATAAAACTAAGGCACACAAGGGAATAAAGTATTCAAGGGAACGAAGTATAAACCAGCTGTAAATCAATCTTTTGATTTATGGCTGCAGATGGTGAGTCCCAAAAAAAATAAAAAAAAGACATTCCCCATAGAGAATAAATAAAATAACCATTGACCTGAAAGTGCATAAATAAGAGAGACTGGAGCAACCTAGATACAATTTTGTGGTACTATGGCTCAGCGTCAAAGTTATTAGGAGTGGAATAGCTCTGGCCAAGGAAAAGTTTATCTAGACAATGAAAGTGAAGGTTTACGGCTTCAATTAGTGAAAATCGCATTCCGATCAATAAAATTCCACTCAGTAATTAAATGAGCACAACTGTGTGTTTTCCACTAAGTTATTCTTCACTATACGACCGATTTTGGCTGTTCGGCCATCGGAAACCGGTCGTACTGTGAAAATAAAATTGAGGAGCCTAGACGCCAAGAGGCCTAAGTTAGTTTTGAGTAATTTATGTTTAAAGTTCAACTTGTTGTGGTTATTCAATGTGTTTCTTGAAGTAGATGCAATTAAGGTATTGCCCAACCAGCACCCATCGGTCATTCACTAATACCTCTTGGCCACAACAATTTCACATATTTTGGAACACATTTCTGCACTTAGCACGAAAAATCAAAATGTCACTTGTACCCTTTGGCTTCTAGGCTTCTCCATTGTGGAAAATGTTACATTGCACTCATTAAACAATGGAATTACTCTACGAAGTTGGATCTTCTTCGTATGACCCTTGATTATAATTTTCCACACTCTTTCTAAACTAATCATGGCTTCGACAGCAACTGTAATTATCACAACACCATTATTCATTGCACATTGATAATGACAATTACTTTGGAAAAATGACAGTTTGGAAAATACACACTAATAATTAGTGAGTCACTAAGAAGTGGAAATTGATTACATAAGTCTGGGTAAAGTCGAAACCCAAAAATAAGCGAAGACTCTTCTATTGATTGTAGCGTTTTGCGGCTCTAAAAAATAAATTTTCACGTGCAACTTCCAAAGGCAGAAGGATAATGGTCAAGGTTTTATGATTTTTACCGAAATAAAAGACACGTTTTAAACAACTCCAGTAAGATCTGAATTAGTGCTACGACAAATATCAACGGAATAAAATTTTACTACGCACAACAGTCATTTGCAAACATACACATATTCATGAAATCGAGTGTGGAACGGATAATAATAATAATAATATTTATTTGCTCTGGGTACAATACCCCTAAGAGCACCAATTTTACAATGGTGGTGAGCTTAAGGTACTTAACCTGCTATTGAACATATATAAATATATACATTACATGCCAGTTTTATATCTCTAATCACAGAAAAGACATACAATCAAAAATGCATCATATAAAAATAAAATAAACCTAAACGAAGAATACAATTAAGAAAAAAGTGGCATAATCCTTTTAGTGTAAACATAAGCAAAAACAGTATCTGAACTGGATAACTGAAGAATAATTTTTTAACACATTTCTAAATCAGAATTTACAATCAAAGACATTTTAGTGAATAATAAACCAGTGATAAAACAGTAAAGAAAGTCGTTGCAGCTTCTTTTTGGTATAAAATCAACCGAAAAACTAATACTGAGCAACAGTTTCACAAGTTCATTTTTGGTGTAGACTGAATCACAGAATTACGTTTTTTTGTAGAAGGTAAGAATAAAGTTTTGTCTTGAATGTCTGTGTGTTTAAAATATTCTTTAGATGAATGGGGAGGAAATTCCACAATTTTGTAGATTTGACCAGGAAAGAGTGATGATATTTGGTGGTTCTATGGGCGGGGAAATAAAGGTCAGATTGTGCACTTCTTGTATTTATAGTTCGGGACTGTGGTTGGTGTATAAACATGTCTATTAAGTATTTTGGTTCTGAAGCGGAGAATAAGGAGAACAGAAAGACACTGAGCGAATAATTACGTCTGTCTTTGACTGTTAACCAAGACAGTTTTTCCCTATAAGAGGACACATGTTCATCGTAGCGAAGGTTAAAAATGAATCTAATACAAGAGTTTTGGGTCCTCTGAAGTTTGTCATTAAGTTCTTCTGAAAGATCACCAAATACCAAGGAACAATAGTCTAAATGGGGAAATGCTAATGCAATAACTAATTTCGTCCTAATGTGAGTCGGTAAGACATGTTTCTGGGTTTTAAGCTGATACAGAGTACTGTTTACGCGGTTGGAAATTTGGTTCACTTGATCATGCCAGGTGAGATTGTTATTCATAAGAATTCCCAGATTTCTGACTACGTTAGAGTAGTGAACCGTGACATTATCAATCTCTAAGCGCGGTATGGTATCGTAGTTAATTTTATTGGTAAGCTTAGAGCTCCCAATAATTATTGCTTTAGATTTGGTGTTATTCAGGATTAGTTGGTTGTCTGTGACCCATAAGGAGACAGCTTCAGCATCACATTGGACTTTAGCTATTCCATCGTGAAGATCATGCAGGTGACATTGAAAGTAAATTTGCAGGTCGTCGGCATATAGCATATAACGACAATGTTTTAATGTTTTTGGGAGGTCCAAAACGTAAATTGCAAACAAAAGTGGGCCTAGAACAGACCCCTGAGGAACACCATGCTTAACTGGCAACCATGAGGACAGGTTTCCAATGGAGTCCTTGACTGCCTGTTTACGGTCTGTGAGATAAGAATAAAACCAGTTCAAAACGGAGGCAGAGAAGTTCAAACGCTTCAATTTATCGAGGAGATTGGCGTGATTAACTCGGTCGAAAGCTTTGCTTAAATCAAAAAGAACCAAAATGGTCACCATTTTTCTATCGATAGCCAGGCGAATGTCATCAGTTATTTTCAGGAGGGCGGATTGAGTGCTAAAGTTCTTTCGAAAACCAGACTGGTAAGGGTCTAGCTTGTTATTTTTAATTAGGAAGTCACTGACTTGCTGGTGAACAAGTTTTTCGAGAACTTTAGATAAGGTGCAGAGTAGAGAAATGGGGCGATAATCAGATGGTGAAGAGGGATTTCTCGATTTTTTAATTGGTAATACTATTGCTGACTTCCACATTGATGGATAAACAGATGTGGATAAGGAGTGATTAAAAATTTCAAGGATGGCGGGGACCAAGACGTCACCAGCCTTATTTATGAAGTCGATTGATATTTCGTCGATACCCAAGGATTGTGACTTGCAGCGACGTAGGGTTTTCGTAAGAAGATCGGGAGTGATATGCTTAAAGTAGAAGTTGTTATCATTGTATGGGACTAAAAGTTCAATGTTAGTTATACGATGCGTTGATCCACTCTGATCACCCTTGGTGAGACTTGTAAAATATTCATTGAACTGGTTCAATGAAAAATCATTGATAACTAGGCCTTCCTTCTGCCGCAGTAAACCAAGTTGCCGTAGTTGTCGCCAGACTGTATTAGAGTGCATGGGTTTAATGAATAAATTGGAGTAGAATTGGCGCTTGGTTCCATTGATGAAAGACTTAACTTTATTCCTATATGTTTTAAATTTACTGTGAACCAGGGGATCTCTTGTACGAATGTAGGCACGTCTGAGTTGGTTCCTCTCCTTGATAAGGTCTTTTATTTCCTCTGTAATCCAAGGGGTGGGAGGCCGTTTACGGTAGCAGATACGTTTTGGCGCCTGCATATTTACACAATATAGTAGGTTGGAGCTTAATGCCTCCACTTTCAGGTCAATGTGACTGGCAGAGAAAATCTCAGCCCAGTCTTGAGCAAGGAGATTGTTCTGATATAGCAATATGTCAAAATTACTTAGATTGCGTGAGACATATGACCTTGAGAGAAAACGCTGGGTGGAGAACTTGTACTTAATACAGATGAGGTCGTGGGCAGACAAGAACGGAACAGGATATTGAGAAAAATTGACGACCTTTTCACAATCGTCAACTATGCACAGGTCTAAGAAAGTATGACTGGATATGGTGTGGTGAGTAGGTTCAAAAGGGACTAAATGTAGGTTATTACTAAAAATGAAGTTTTTTAGGTAAGAGGTTTCGTAGTTGTTTCGGAGCACATCAATGTTAAAGTCACCTAGAATGACAAGATTATTGTAGGTTGGATAATATCTAAGTAAAGCACATTCAAAATCACTAAATAAACAGCATTTAGGTGGACGGTAGATAATACATAATAATAAATTCGATGAATTGAAGCCTGTTACTTCAGCAATGATAAATTCGGGCTTTGATGAGTAAGGTGAGGGTGAAGAATACAATACTCTGCCTTTCAAGCTTTGATGGATATAAACTCCAACACCACCACCAATCTTCTCACTTCTATCCAACCTAAATAATTCATATTCTGGCAGGCGCACCATCGCATCGGGTATGGAAGGCTTTAACCAGGTTTCGGACAAGCATATTATGTCATACACATTGGTCGAGAAGTGAATCAAAAATTCATCAAAATGGCTGAGGAGAGATTGACAATTAACATGGCAGATGTTGACACACTTAAAATTAGCGTTGTTATTAACATTCAGTGGTATTGTACCCATTTCATGGATACAGAGGGTGTTCTGTCCGATTTAGAGAGAGTCAAAACCAACCAGCACACAATGGATGTATGATGATGATGACAAAGCGGAAAACACTGCCTAAATAACCGCGCTGGAATAACTTGCACCATCATCCAAGAATTTCGAAGAAAAAGCATGAGTGAAACGTTAAATATCCGTGTTTATGGAAAGGATGAAAGCAACCTCTCCTTCAACCAGTGTATTTACATTAAATTTAGCTGCTTATGGAGTTACTTCATCAAGCCAATAGAAATGAAGGTTGCTTTCTTACAGTTTGACTTGGCATTCCGTAACTGGCAACAAACTACGAGCGTATAAAATAGTGGGTGCGAGTAGAAAGTGATTTTTCCCGTCGAAATAGAGACAATACTCGAATCAAACTTCTCAATAATATAACTAGATATTGATAACAATTTCACAGTACTTATCAGGCGTCAACTTGTGGAAGTAAGCGGCATCTAAAGCCTTAAAGAAAATCCTTGTGAATTTCTACTCAATATTTATTAAACCGACCTAGGCTTCGGCAATTTTTGCCATTATCAAGGTCTTCGAACCTGATAATAGAAAATATTTCCGAAATGTGGATCGATTTAATAAATATTGTGGAAATTCACTAGCATTTTCTTGAAAATGTTAAATATACATATTTAAAGGCTATACTCGACAGTTTTGTTTACGATACAAACTGAAAACGCCTTTACATTGGAAGGTTTTTATTCAACTTTATAAAACCTATTACAGTGAGTGATACATTCAATTTTTAATAATATAAAAAAACATTTGAACTACACACCGTTATATTTTTGGCGCGACCTGTGCGTAAGATATTGCTATATTTTTTTAATTATATCGCCCTGGAGCGCGAATCCGCACTACGTCCCATAGAAAAGACCTACTGTTCAGCAAATATCTTGAAAGACAGAGGGAAAAGGCGGCTGATAACTTTTCTAGTAATTATAAAGTGAAGATCATTCCTTTTTAACATGGTCTATGTAATAAACATTTTTGGGTAGTGACATAGATATATCTCAAACTGATTTAAAATGGCAGTATCCAACAGTTCCCATTCCGTCAGGAGCTGTCGAGGTGAGGAAGTAATCATTACACCACAGATGATAGTACACGGCAAGTGACAATGAACTCAACAATACGATTTATTTTTGACCTCAAAAAGTGGGATCGAATTAGTAGCTCGTATGCCCGCCTAAACTGGATGAAATTCAAACAACGTCGCCTTTATCATCTCACCTGCCTCACATTCAAAATACTTTCTTCTGGTAACCCGCCTTATCTGTACGAAAGATTTATTTGGAAAAGAAATATTCATTTCATACCCACTAGAAATCACAATTTTGACATTCATATCCCCCACCATAGAACATCTCACCTCAATAAATCATTCATGGTTACAGCTGCCAAAATATGGAACTCACTACCGATAGAAATAAGAAACTTGCCATAAATACATGTATTTAAGACTAAAGTATGTAAGTTGTTTCATGATAGTTCATGAAAATTCCCAGTGTAACTAACCATGCTGACGTGATTGATTACTGATGTGATGAGGGGAGAATATATTCTGTATTCATGATATAATTTTTTATTGGTGCTACGTTTTTCTGTTATACCTGAATATTTTCCTTTGAATAAATAGTGATACTGTTACCAATGTATTTAATATGTCTGGAAATGTTGTGTGGCTAGATACCCGGGTATCCACATTCGGGATGCAATTGTATGTATGTATATGCTTGTATACATTTATATTTTGTTTTTTCTTTCCTTTTTTTTCTCCTTTATTTTTTTGCATTTACTGAATCTTGCTGTAGTGTTTTTTTTTTCTTTGTACCTCTGTCAAATGCTTTTTACTGAATTGTAGTGCAATTGTAAATTATCTCATGGGCCAAATGGCCCACGATAATAAATTAATTGAAATTGAATTGAAAAAACAATTAAATTCTCTTGCTATGAACACATGAGTAAAGGAAAAGAGAATTGATTCTAATAAGTGGGAAATCTCCTCAAGACCAAATCCAATAACTGGTGATTACATTGTCTATCCACAATGAACAAAATCCGGCAATTAGAAAACTGAACGATTGCTTTAATTTCTTACGATGCGGGAGATAAGTTCGCCATATGCAAAAATCATCACCAGCAGGTACATAAACACATGTCATAAAAGAGTTAGATATTACCGAACCAAAACTCAGAATACCATAAGCTGACTTCTTCATAACATCTATGATAAACCTCCCTTCGAAAATTCAGGAAAATTTTATGATACTCAACGGAACAAGCCAGGATCCATAAGGACATTCCCACAAGAAGACTAATGTCTGTTTGTTCTTCCATTGACCTGGGATAGCCCGTGAGAGTATTATGTTTTTCACGAAAAGGGGTAATTCACTGGACGTATTGAATAGACAACTCCATCCAAATAGCAAACAGATGCAGCCAAGGCCACGCGAAATCTACGGTATTCTATCTCAAGACGGTGAAAAATAAAGGCTCTCTGAGGTAACTTACTCATATATACCTTCCCTCTTGTTTACCCTGCATAATCGAATAACATAAGGGAAAAGAGACATTGTTAAGCCAAGCAGCAATTTTTGCCCAAAAAATATTGACCGGGGAACCCAAAGCCAAATTACTCAAAAGTCGCTCATTTTACTCTACATAAAAATATAAAATAAATTATTTAGCCTAACGGAGCTTATGAAGACATTATACCCTTTTAGTATAAAGCTGGCTTATCGGTTTCACAACACGCTAACACCAGTCCACCTAAAGAAGAAAAAGTGAGTATTTCACTCGATTTACGTTTTGATAGTACTTTATTTCAAACAGTAAATACCCTTTAGGGTAGAGTTTACCTGCTGCTAATCTCAAAAGTTTGCGTGACATTCACGTTCCTTATCTGCGGTTTTCAACAGAGGTGTGTTTGTGCCAGAAAACCACACTGAAAGAATTTTACGTAGCAGGGTGTGGTCTCTGATAGACTATAACACACGAAAGAAGCAAGGAAAACTTTTTTACCCTTGAGACCAAAAAAAGAGAGCCATTTCGCGAGGCACCATTTGAGCGCTCAAAAATATTTAACGATACATTCGTTCTTGGCAAGATAGCAGTCGTAACACTGGCCCAGTGACAAAAACTGTTCCGAAACGCGTCCATAAGGCTATGAAAAAAAAATCCATGGGCGAGCTGGAGGCTGCTCTTCAAGGTCCATGGTCCCTTATAAACACATTCCATCGTGTTTATTGGGGTAAAATAAAAATGGCAGTTCCTTCCAACCTCTAGCTAAAACCAATTACCTAATCTCTACATAAATACATCAGTTACTTCCAGCATAGATATCTTTGAAACATCGTCACTTCGACCCGATGACGCCAGATGAAACGCTGGTAAAACCAATGCCAGTAATCAACAGCATACGTAGCGTAAAACTCAAAAATCCAGCCTTCACATTGATGATATTAAACCTGGACCCAAGAACCGCCTAGTTAGACAACAGCGAAAAAATGAAGAGAGACAAGCTGTCAAACAGACGTGTTCAAGGATTCATTTTTCTCACAAACCATTCACTAGCATGACAAAAACAGACTGAGGCACTAACATATGAAGACAAAGCACCCTTTTGATCCTATACCTTTCCTAATTTCTCCTTCCTCTCCTCCCTTAATCTCAAGGCTGGAGACGGACCACTCTCCGGCTAAAGCCCTATTAGGGAAAATGAGCTGATTTAATCCGGGCACTAAAAGTAATTAAAAGGTATGAACGTCAGCAAAGATGCCAACATCTAGGAGGAGTCTTCTTTCTTAATAATGTATGCCATTCTCGGATTGAGGGAAGAAAAGCATGGCGAGAACTAAGAGAGGAATTAGGAAACCCGAAATAAATATGGAGGAATGATCATAAACACAGGGTGAAATAAAATGGACTAATGTAAAAGAATTTTCAATCCCTTTACAGAAGAGTTGAGGATTAGAATAGTCTGCCGGCAGAACTATTCGAGCCCTTTCCAAGTAATGCAAACATTTTAAAGTAATGGAGCAAAACAAACTTGGATGATTGACTTTACAAAATATTTTGTTTATTGATGAATTTTCTTTTCATAATTTGGATTTTGTTCACAGTGTATATGGATGTAGCTACATGGCATATTGCCTACTTGTAACATTTTCTTAAGAATATAATTCATAATAAATATGCATAGAAATTATAGATTTTATTATTATTACTAAAACCTCCAGCCACAGAAACGTGTTCCTAACGTTTCGGTTTCCCACATGAACGAGTATTTCTTATTATTCATGCTTAATAATATAATATTGCGTGTTATATACTATGTAATAATATAATATTGCGTATAATATTATAACCTGAGTATTGCGTGTACTCTTGACAGCATTTTGGTCTTCGTTCAACGTCCAGAGACTATCATATTTCCTCAAAAGTAAGACCAATAGGCCAAAAGGGCATAAGGTTCAACCGATCGGGAAAGTCAAACGTTTCGACCATGAATATAGAATACTGTAGTATCTATATTCATGGTTTCGACCTTGAAATGAGAAGAATACTGCACGCTTGGCGTGGAATCATCCCGTGCTACACACCTATACTTGCTCGGCACAGAGGTAGCGAAACACGGCGGAAGTCGCCAGCGCGCCGCGTGACGACAAGGAGGGGAAGGCACGCGTTGAAGAGGTTGGCAAAGAAGTTGAAATGGGGAGGATGGCATATGGTCGGTAACGGTAGGCCAGCACATTTGGCACTTACGGCAGTTTGAGCGATTATTGTTCATGCACAGATTTGCGTGAAACTTTTCATTCGTGTTTTCATTAGTAATATCCATGGATACAAGTGGAAAAGAATTGCACCACACCGATTTGGTTTTTTGGCAATTCAATGTTATTTTAGCACTTAACCTTAGGGCAAATGACATACACTTCGTAAAATTCGATTACGTATGTACAGATTTTCTTCTAAACGCGAAATTCTGTATTTCCTATAGATAAAACAGTTGCTACCAAATATTAAGGTGTCACGTCGAGTCCAATATTTGAAAAAAAAACATATTTCAATATAACTTCGTCCAAATTTCGATAACGCGCCGACAACTCTGGTCATAATCAGCTTTGATTGAGGAAAAATATTTAAAATATAATTCTTGTATCGTGTCCATTACTCCCTGTACGGTAAGTTACGTAAATGAAATGAGGTCCAAGAAAGTTTTTCGACTTACTAAAAAATTATAAAAATGCAAACTCAATGATCCACGATTATCGCTCCAGCCACTTCAACCTGAGAGGATGGGAAAGTGTCAGCAGCGCGATGCACGAAAATCTTCACGGTCCTACAGAAGCTGTATCAAAATACGGTGAGAGTTTGTAAGCCCATCGGAGAATCTCATCTAAACAATTCTTTTAGTGGCCGAGCATTACGGGAGAATTAGGAGATACCGTTGACAAAGATACTCAGATTTTAATTTAATTAACTAACCACTAATTAAAATTTTTATAGAACACGATATATACCAAATGCTTTGGCATAACTTTTCTATTCCACCTTTATTTGATTGTAACTGATTTATTGGTGCAAATTTCATGAGTATAGGTCAAATAATGTTTTATTTTTAAACTTTTGCCGACGTTTCGGGATACCATTTGAATTACTGATTTATCGAATTATAACTAAGCTAATTTATTTTATGCTGATAGAGTTTTTACATTCCTTAATCTGTTTTATCTACCTACTACCCTGCAAACTGGCGCAGAGGCGTGTGGCACGGGGTGATAGAACACCAACCATGAAAGGGGAGGGGATAACGAAAAGAAAGGGGGTGAGGACAAAGATGAATATCATGTTAACGGTGGCTCTAATGTTAGTGCCACACTGTTTTTGTTATAATCACCAATGGTATATGGAAATACGAAATTCTTGTACTAATCAGTTTGCCATGTTATCACTCTTATTTTGTCGCTTCAATCAGTTTTAGAGATGCAGCGCGGGGTCTGAATAATACCCTCTGTGTCGTACTGGAACTCGCCCGATCCGAATTTTTCAAGCAATCTACACCTAGCGCGTAGCCTCCGAGTCTCTAACGGCTCCCAACCCAGTCCTTCCATCAGCACTGTGGACAAAAATTAGTAGGGCTAGTATTGCGTGGCACGTGTGAAACCTGATGCAGAGGCACCAGAATCTCAATCCTACAACTATAAAATGAATTGAGTGCTGTTGCTGGCTAATACACCTTAACAACCAACGTATATATCCGGGTTGGAATGCCATCATATTATTTTTTAATCGGAAACTTCAACATATTAATGGCTCAACTTGCATGCGTGTGTCACTGCAAATAGTATTATTGGGCCATTGCGCAGCCATTGATGTCGAAGGTTTACTTCTTGCTTGCAAGAAATTCAAGAGATCCATTGACTTACGGTTCGTACAAAGAAGATCTCTTAACCCTTCAAATACTAACGGGACGTATTTGTCACAGCAGCCATGTTCCTATTTTGAGTGGTTATTGAAGCAAGTATGACCCATTAATGTCAAATTTGTCTCTAATTCAGTCTAATTTTTCAAAAATTACTTATAAATATCACTGTAACAGGTTTTTGTAGGAAGCAGTAGGAAAGAAGGATTACAGTTAATTCATTAATGCTATTTCAAGCTTTCAAAAACAAAAAATCAGACTTGAAAAGGTTAAGGTGCTTCATAACGTCGAGGAATCAAAAAAGGTGTGACCGTCGCGGGACGGCCGATAGAAGTGGAACACTGAGAATGGATATGACTGGCAGTGGGGTGTATCTACACAGTATTATATATAGATATACATTCTACACAGTATTAATTATAAATGTACATTAAAAATTAAATTGAATTGTTTTTGAAAATATGACAATTATATTTATATATTAATGATAATTACATGAAATACACATAGACTTAGAATAGTCATATGAAATTACACTATATCCTTGTAGGGATAGTATAGTGAATTAATTAAAAGCGCCTGTCAATACATAACCACGCAACGACTCAAGTATTACGTTGTTAAAAGCCATTAAAGAACGAAAAGTAACTTAAACACGAAAGTTAAATTCTCATTAATGTAGCTTTTATATCATGCATGGCATACGGCAAGCCTCGGTAACAGTGTAAACATTCCTTGAAAACGGAAGTGAAAAAAATAACCTCATAAAAAAAAAGTTTTAATTATACTCCCTTTATTTTCATATGCATTACGTCACGTTTTTTTGTCTCATATTCTCAGTGCATTTTATTTTTTTTTCATTGTTTTATAGTATCTTTTCCATTAAATATTGTATCATCACATTGCTAATAAATTTAATTTGTGAAAGGAAATCATTCTATCTTCACTGATATGTCAAATTATTCAGACATTCGACAGCCATTAGGAACATTAGTAATTCGATATGACATTTATATTCATCGTTGAACATTCAATAGCGATAATCACAGTTGTTGGCTCACCACGGTCCATCTCCCACAACGTCCAAGGACTAAAAGCTAGCTTTGATCGCCGTTATTAAAGAATAATTAGCGAGTAAAATATTGCAAAAAAAAGTTTAGAGGGTAATGCGACGACGAAAACAAAATTTCTAAAGATGTAAGTGAAAACGGCTATGAAAAAAGAAGAAAAATAATTTTCCCAGCAGGGAATCGAACACCACACCACCTGCTCCACAGTCCACTACCTTACTCCTGGGCTACCGGTTGCTGGCAAGGATTGGCAGACAACGGGCCTTAAATGCTCTTTAATTTTCATACAAATAAATTTTTATATAATTAAGTCAGTGTGTATTTATGTATGTGTGTGTGGGTTTGTTAAAATTAATCGTTGGTCAAAAGGAGTCTATGGACTAAATTTCAGATCAATTGGAAGGGGGGAAATGGGTTTGTACGAACACAGTCAAGCAGACAGACAGTCTGAGCTAATATAAAGGGAGTAAAAAGCTCTAAATTTGCATAAATACTGTAATTCGCATTAAGATTGAACTTTTTAGCTTATCGTTCGAGTGAGATAATAATAATGGCAAGTTATATTTTATGATGCTTTAGCCTAATTTTAAACCAAGAACCATACATCTAGCTAGAATATTTCATATTTAAATGAATGAAATAAATATTTTCAACACGGAAATTCCGTCTGGGAGTCAGGTGTCGTGTGACGCTAGGCTTACGCGAGATGCTAAGATTTTGTCCATAAGAAGTGTTCCACTAAAAAAAAAACATCCGTGTAACACGTGAACTCTCGACCTTTTGACTCTCTCTTCCTTCATCTCCACATATTTAGCCTTCCTACTCCCCTCTTACCCGGCGGCGGAAATTTCCCGCACTTCCCCGATCATCAAATTCATCCATCTTAAATTACGGCCTTCAAAATCCCATTAAATTTGTCTCTCCTTCATCCATATTAAATGGTTTCTTCGGATTCACCAGAATACCTCTTCCGACAGAAGGTATCTTAAATATTTTACTCACTCCATTCACCCATCATAAATTGAACACGATGGACATTTTATTTTCTAATATAACGACCAGTTTCCTTGAAGGCTTCGTCACGGATATTTTGCCTCTTTTCCCTTATTAAGTTTCACCTTTGCCGAAAAATATTTATATATTTATAAAACACGGAAAAAGCGGAAAATTTTGCCACTACCATTTCTCTCTGCGGCTCGTCCTTGAGCGATAGGACAGTAATGGCTAGGTAAGTAGAGGATAACGCGCAGAAAAGGACAGGGAATATCGCTGAAAACATAACATGACCCAATAACATTAACCCATTAAGTCCCGAGCCCTAAAAAATTACTTTTCCGTTGAAATATTTGGTGAACTCAATCGCATGAGTCCCAATCATGGTTAAAAATTCGTTTTTAAAATTTTAACATTTTCTATTTAAACAATATAAAATGTTGCGTTTTCGCAACGTTGGGAATTAGGGGTATCAGAAATAGAGTGCAGCAGGCTTTTCAAATTTTATATTTTTTACAGTTTTTTTACCACTTTAATATTGTATATATTTATTTAATATCACTATATTTTGAAATACAACTACTTAATGTTTAAACTTATTTCTTTATATGTGGGAAAATATGTCATTAAATTTTATTTCACTGATTTTTATGAAAATCTTCAAATCAATTTGTGTGTTCAGGCACTTTACAGGTTTTGCACTGGTATACTGTTTGCGAATAACACATTCTACACCTCTTCCTTTTATGTTCATCAGTATGCACTATTATGTGTTCTATATTGTCCAATCTTATAGATATTGGTAGATTTCCGTGTGATGGTCTTCACAAACAGCTGTTCGAAGTTTCTGTTTCTAATTCCGTATCTCCGTTATCAGTTATTGCAGGTTTTCCTCTCTCGCTTTGAAACAAATAAAGTACCAAAATCTATAACTCACCAGGGAAATGTTAGATTCAGATATGAATAAATTCTTCACGGGATTCCTACCAGGTGAGATGTTCAGCCAGAGCCGACGTTTCAATGGCTAACTCTGCCAGCGTCACTCAACGCCCTGAGGACGATGGCAGAGTTAGCCATTGAAACGTCGGCTCTGGCTGAACATCTCACCTGGTAGGAATCCCGTGAAGAATTTATTCACATCGTGCGCCAGGAAAGCACCAAGTCTTACATTAGATTCAGATATTTTGTAAATTTTCCGTGAATGAACCACTGCACTATCCAGTGTGCTTGTAAAAAGGGGCCACTACCACTTTTTTCCTTTGATTTTAATTCCATAATTCGTTAATGCTTTATCATGAAGGTCTATACCTCCCATCCTTTTGCTGTAGTCACAAATTACATTTGGCTGGGGTATTGAATCCATTTTTTTCGTTTTACTGTTATACCATTTTGTTTTCACTAAAGGCTTTAGCATTCCCACATTAGTTGCCACTTTGACTACGAAATTGTCATGCCATCGTACCACGAATATCTTGTTCGATTCGACAAGCGCTGAGTCATACGAACCTTTTTTGTCAAATCTCTCGTCTTTGGTTGCTTTCAAGGGACAATCGGAAATCCGGTTCTCCCGTACAGTCCCAGTGGCAAAAGAAACCCTTGTGTGAAAGGATTGACAGTAGTGCATGGCTAGTAAAGAAATTGTCAAAATAGATTTTGTGATCCTTTAGATTTTTAACAACGCTTAGCAAATTTGTTACCACTATTTCTCCAAGATTAAGGCCGTCATTTGGTTTAGATGTTGCGCCAGAGTATGGATGAAATTGGTAGAGAAAGCCACACGAATATGCCGAGCACCACATCTTAAACCCAAATCTAATAGGCTTCTCACGAATAAACGTTTTACGTAATTGATGTCCAAAATAAGGTACCACCTGCTCATCTATTGTGATGTTACGTGAAAAGATTCCGAATTGGATGAAATTTTAATTGATTTTAATTTATAATAGTGGCTGAATCTTTGCAAACTTATCATTCAAATCAAGGGTGTCATTGCAGGAAAAATGAAGGTACTTCATTATTTCTTGAAATCTAATGCAAGATAAAGCTTCTCTGAAAAATTTGACACTATTAGGGCCACAGCTTCAATAAAGTCGGGACTGATATAGCGTATGATACCCCGTCAAAAGGGGAATGCCAAAAAACATTCTGAGATTGTTGCGGTTAATTTAAAAATCATGGTTGTTTTATCCCAAGAATATTTAATTGAATAGGATATTATCATATTCATCACCTTTTCATAAAAGGAACAACTGAAAGGATTCAATTGAGGTCAAATTGCCTAATGAACATTTTAACTTCTTTCGAGATTCTACTTCGTTGCGCTGAGTGAATGATTCATACCTAGGCATACGTCTCACCAACATTGGAGGTTTTTTCTTCAAGACAGGAGCTTCCGAATCATTCTCTGTGAATGTCTGAGTCTCTTTTTGAACTAAGTCAATGCTGTGGTGCAGTTCAATTGTCCCCGCTACATCACTCAGAAGCTCTCCGGCTCTGTCATCTAGATCCATTTCGTTATCGTCTATGTCTTCTACATCAGTGAAGGGATCTACTGCTGGTGGAATGATCACAGCATCAGGAAAACTTCCTTCTTCCAAATTATCTGAGCTAAGTTCCTCAAGCACCGATGAAATGTCAGTTAATTGTTTTACATGGGCAATCAGAGTGAGAGGATAAATGGTAAATAATTTCCTACTAAAGTGAAACGTAAAACGTGTCTCCAAGTACAGATGTAGTACTAAATGTATTTGAGAATGAATGCTTGCTGCTGTACTTGACATCAACCTAACAAAAGTTACTTTCCCACTTTAAATCCTCATTCCGCAAAGCTATTGAAGATTCCTATGCAGCTATGTCCCAAAATTCACTGGAATGGGAAACGATTACATTTGTACACCCTAAGGCCCAACGTTGCGTTTTCGCAACATTAACGCGCAAGTAATAAAATATAGTTTTAGATAAAAAATAATTACTTCATCTCGTGACTGAACATTGAAGATGCATTGTTGCGTTATTTAATCACCTCAACGATTAAATATCTCTGCAATGTTGGAAGAAAAAAAATAATGAAAACGATCCTCGGAAAACGCACAGGAAAGAACAAGTTGCCAAGGAAATAAAAAAATCACTAATGACGAAAAATTATGCAAAAAAATGTTATAAGAAGTAATAACAACTATATATGTATAACAATGAAAATAATTTACCATAAAATATAAGAACCGATGTAAAATAAATTGCAAAGAAAATGTTGCGTTTTCGCAACGTTGGGACGAAATGGGTTAATAAATAACATTCTGCAATAACCATTATTATAGGTATAGCGAAACTTGGTGGCACTCACCAGCGGAAACTTAGAGATCACTGAGGGTAAATCAAGCGTTGATGAGCGGGCTAAGGTACCGAAGGACTCCCGTAGTGACATCTGGAGGAAGACTCGGCCACTTTATCCCATATCACTTGTATGCTTTCCTCTCCCTTAAGTCATACTCATAACTAGCGAGTGCCACCAAGTTTCGCTACACCTATACTTATGACCCGTGGTAGGGCACGGTTTCGTTCAATCGCATGGTGTTGCGAGTAATTTCACACCCCGAAAGCCTATGAATAAAATCAAATCTAGTAAAAAATTCTTCTAATCCCTAAGGATTCAACTTTGATTTTATGACAATAGTAGTAGATCATCCCTTCAGTTTTAGCAGTTTCTCACGAGCTGAGCAATCGATTAAAATAACCATCTCCACACCCAGTAAAAACCGGTCGTGTGTCGCATAAAAATTATATTACGGTACGAGCGGCAAGTTTTCGGGTAGAATCCTACCAACGTTTGAAGGCCTCCTCGAGCGTCTTATTGTTAACTCACAGCTACCGACTGCTGCATTTTTTTCTGACGTCGAAAAAGAGTTCAAGCAAACCGTAACATTTGCCGCCAAAACTGGGAAAAAAGCTTTGGTTCTTTGGCCGCAGGAAATAGACACTACAGGCTCAAACAAAAAGTCTACCTCCTCAAAGTTCTCACGCCGTTCCAAGGACGCATGGAAAAAAATAACCTGGGGAAAACAAACACTAGATCACCAAATTCGGTCTTTCGATGGGGGAAAGCTTTGCCCCGAGGGTCCGATGAAAATATTGAGAAGGGACTGAATAAAATTGTGCACCTTTGGAGCTGGAGCTTACCAAGGTTTCAAATTTTTGCTGGAGCCAGAGCTGGAGAGGGAGCTCGAAACTAATTTCCCGCTCCGGCAACGATCACCTTCGGTTCCGATACGAACGCAGAGTTGTCTCAAGTTTACCTGCTTCAACTTTTGGAGTCGAACTTTAGTTTCGGCGCTATAGTTAATTTTTCGAGACTTACAAACATCGATGAAAACTGATATATTGGGTGCTTTTCTGTTTCTACGCACGAGTAAAGAGTTTTAACTGCCTATACCTTTGGAAACCCCAACATAAATTTACAAAAAATGTTTGTGTTATAAATTATAATATTGAATTAAGGGGTGCGATTTCATATTTGCAGTTCCACTTCATTACTGTGAATTTTCAGGTAATTTTATAACTGTACGAGCGGAAGATACCCGTTGAAATTCAACGGGTGTGAAAAACATTAAACTTATTTTTTATAATAAAACCACAAAGCCCGAAGAAAAACAGTATGCGTGGCCATTTGAGGAGTTCGTAACCTATCTTGTATGTTGTGTTCGTTGTAGTAGACACACTGACAGTTTCCCAGGTTCACGGAGAGATGAGTGACTATTGGTTGACTTTCATGCACGGGAAACCCAAAAATCGGCCTCGCAGACTCATTACTACTTAAATAGCAACGGTTGATAGATGGTCACCTCGTCCCTTCGGTTCTCTTGAGCCGTCTTCTGAGTGATTAACAGCTTGATCGCTTCCCTTGTGTTCATACATATATTTGCATTCCATGACTTAATTCAGTTGCACTATTCAACGTTGATATGTGCGTTGATTATCTTAATTAGGATTGGACAGTAGAGTACAATCCAGCGGTTGACACGTCAGGAGGAGTAATGGCAGCAGAAGCCATGTTTATTTGACCTATGAATCCTCTATCAATGGGACTGCGCCTTCGGCATAGTCATAATCATTGGTTTCGTTTGCTATATAAAGCATTTATGGTGATTCTTAGTGCACTTGTCGATTTTCATGCACAGATGTCGTTAATTGCGCAGAAATTCCGTTCTTATTTCGGATAAGAAGCATGTAGTGACGTCATTATAATTTCCGCCATCTTAAAGCAGATTGAAGGTTTGAAACAGATGGGTCTGTATTTGAACCAGATTTAGAGCTGGTTACCCGTCTGTATGTTGGGTAAGGATGAAATTTGTGCGGATCTTAGCGTAACGCGAGAAACACCACGAGGAGAATCTCATGAGATCGCTGGTGGGCATGTTTTTGACCATCCAAATCTAACCTTTGTCGTTTTTCTTTCAAGGGTTCATTTTCTCGCAAATAAGACATTCATTTTGTCTTAAAAGATTTTTTCGAAAGGTTACTCTTTTTTTCTATTAGGCATGTTGATGGATATATTTTTAAGTCCAAGGAACGGAAACATAGCGGCAAGTGAGAGTCTAGAATAAGCATCTCGATGATTGAGTGAAAGTACCTAAGTTAACTGCACATTAACACTTTTAAACATATAAATAATTCGTGACGTTACTGATGTGGGAATTGGTCTAAAAACAGCTCGCGATCATAATGATAGGCAGACGGTTTCCCTATGTGTAATACACCTGAGTACTAAACGATAATAAACAACGCCGTGTTTGTTGTAGCAACAGAGGCATTATTACCATTGATATTCGCTGCACGTATATATTCTTTTAAGTGTGTAGTCTATTAATTCCTTTATGTGTAACGTTTACTACGTAAGTGTTCTCCCATATATATGCCCCTTTGAGAGCTACTTTGAGAGTAGACGTTGAAGAGTATACTTGTTAAATATGCATTGAATTTAACGATTACCCCCCGAAGCAATCTATCATGGGGGACTCCGGGATCTTCTTATACGAATTTTGTTTCTACGTACTATCATGGGCCTGCAGGAAAGCATGATATTAAAATGCTAGAGGCGTGAATATTCTATGAAAATCAAATCTCTGGTTGTCAAGGAAATATGTTATTGTTGATTTCAGGGAATATGTGAGATTTTTCAACCGAAAACATGAATTTCAGAAAAATACGGAGCGTAGAAGAAAATCGATTGATAAAATTAGAAATTATATTGATTCAGCCATCCGATAAAAAAAATTCCAGCCCTATATCTTGAGTGAATGTACTTTTAAAAATAAAAAAATGAAACCACTGCACCGAACACAATGCTTAGCATGGACCACCACGGGGGACCTTCGGGGGTCTTTGGGGGCCCTTAGGGCTTTTTAATATAGCATATGATACAACCAGATATTTATTCTATCTGCATGCCAAATTTTAGCTCAATCGGTCCAGTAGTTTTTGCGTGATGGAGCAACAGACAGAAAGGGACCATTACATTTTTATACATATTAGTAAGGATCACACCCTTAACCCTGAAAAAATAGGGATTCGGTTAATTGAACCCTACAGTGTTTGTTGTCTATCAGTGACAAACTCGTGTTCCAAATTTCATCAAAATCGGTCCTGTGGTTTAGGAGGAGATGTGGAACATACATATATACATACATACATACATACATACATACATACATACATACATACATACATACATACATACATTGACTTTTATATATATAAAGATAAAGATTAACACTCCATTTGTATTTAAACTACGAAGGTACAAAGTATTGTTCTTCATAAATTATTGAAATTGTTTTGATAAAGAAACAAATTTAAGTTAGTTAGCAGGGAACATTTTTGTATTTTTACTTTAGTTTTTATTTTATTTTTTCATGAATTATTGTTTTATTTCAAAGGTTGTACAGGAATGAAAACCAGTGATCACCTCTTAACCGACGCTTTTAGATTTCAACTACTTCATCGCCAGGCTTTAGATATTTAGCATGACTTTAGTCAACGATTTGTTCTGGAATTAAGATTGCTGCAAAGTCTGAGCAATTGATCATAATGGAATAATTGTATTCAACAAATTCAGCAAAAAAAATAAAATGGTTTCAACCGCAACCAACCCTCGATGTAAAACCATACGGAATTCTAAATCTTGTGTCTGGGATCATGGTGAAATTAAAAAAAAACACTTTCGATAGCTTTGCGTAATACCCCTTAGTAAATCGACTGAATACGGCTCGGTTAGGTCACTAACTAATACCCCTGACTAGCAACTGGGGATCCGAGTACGAAACACTATCAAGTTTAGTGATTTTTTTCACGGCGAATTCCAACACGTTTGGATTTACAGATTTGGAAATTTCAACATAGTGGCAAGGAGCACATACAGAGTGGCCAATAGCGACAATGTCTGTAATTATGTTCTGCAAAATCCGCCATGTTCTTAGCCATTTCCATCAACCGATAGTGGCGAATAGAGTGAGAAAATGGACTTTTAAAGAGAAACGATTATTCTGAGTAACTTATGTTTTTGATCTAATCAAAAATCTATAGACTCAATTTGAATAAAAGCCTTGGTGTGAATTGATGTAATAGTTTTACTGTTTCCTCCAAATTTCCCTCACGTGAAAAATACAGGAACAAGAAAGTTAAGCGTCAACCTCAAATACTGTTGGGTGTGCAGATTTTCGACGATTCTCTTTCAATCGGAGCTGCCACCTATTATTGCCCAAATACTACTGCTTTTAGTTACGTCTGAATAAAAAAATTAATACAATTTTCCTTTTTTACTTATCCCTTCCCAGAATATTATTATTCAAAAGTCACTGAGCTCACGGCAATGATTTCATATGATTTGCGCCTCAGGAACTGGCTAAGAATAAGGTGGATCCGCGCAACGATCATTACATTTAATAGCATAAGGAGAAAAATATTTGGCCACTCTGTATTTCGGTTGTCACTAGCTAATATACCTTACCAGTAATCGAAGATCGGAGTTCGAATGTCGGATGATTCTTTTCGCGGCAAATTCCAACACATTGGGTACCTACAGATTTGGGTAACATCACACAGGGCACTCAAATAAGGGAATAAAGACAACAAGCTTTTAAGTGTAATTAATTCCACATGTCGTTTCGCATATCGTTTTCCATGTAAAGTTTTGCGCATCCATCTCCCACCAGCTCTAGTTTTATGGTTTTATTCACGGCAATTTTCAAAGCATTGGGGTATAAACACTGAGTATTTCAATAAAATAAATATTAAATTAGGGAATTAGACGGCAAAACGAAAAGGTTTTAATACCCACTTTTACAAAGTTTGGTTAATGTCAACTATTAAGCGCCGTCAAGGGTGGGAAAATAAATAAAATGCTTTTCTCAGTTTAATAATATCATTGACGTTAACCGCACGACGACATAGACTTTTCATTAACTTGATGTTAATTGAGAGTTTGAGTTGTGCATGATACATCAGACTATCGGTTAGTTCACGTTAGCGATATCGAAGTGAGAACGCATTAACTTCGAATTTATACACCTAACAATTATTAAACTAGAGATCATAAAATCGGACCTGAACATCATTTTTCTCTATGAGTTGCGTAATTAGCTTTCTGCGCATTCGTCTCTCACCAGCTTCCTCGACAGTCGCTCACAATCTTGAGACAAGCTCTTCTGAAAAGTAAGGTACCAAGGGCCACTTGGTTGCGACGCATTACGTACACTCAAGTGTCCTTTCCTCACCATGATAACATGATGAGATCACCTGTGATGAATGGTACGGCCTGGAGTGGAGAGAAGAGAAGGCAGTGGATGGGTGATCAAGAGGTTGGTCCCGTGAGCAGCGAAGCGTGCGATGAACCCAATGAGATTTTCCCAATCTTTCTCGCTTCTGTGCGTCCAGCGAGTCGCAGCCCATTGCTCTCCCGGCAAGGCTAAACGGAGAAATGATACGTGACTATGACCACGGGGTCCAGCCAGCTTCCAAGGTCGGCAGGGTGCATCGCAACCGAGAGGAGCAGGGCGACGAACCAGGAAGGGCGATTTGATAGATGGGCAGAAACACACTCACAGAACAAGGAGAATAAAACTAAGAATCTTAGAGGGCAAGGGCCTAGCCACATTGAAACACCGGATTCCGTCAGATCACCGAAGTTAAGCAATGTTAGGCGTTGGGGTTGGAGGGGTGGCCCTGCATACATCCACCACGGTACTCTTGTCCCCTGTCTGCAAGTGGCGCGCAGGTTAAATGTGACAATGGATCCAAAGATGTATAAGTTCCAGGACTTCAAGAGGCTCGCGTCCAACCAATAAATCAATCAAAAATTTTAGAAAAAATTACAAAAAGAAACAAAATCATAAGTATATAATTCGGGAAATAGACAGCAGAAAGGGCATGAACGGAATGTCATTTTTCACACGAGCAATAAAGAAATTACGATTATTTCTGTCGCGCTCTCGTTATCGTTATCGAAAACGCCAGCCACTCGAGAATGGTAATAATGCTCACAGCTACTACTCTGAGAACGCAGTTCATCAATAAAAACTGGAGATTCAAGGCACTTGACAAAATTTGAAGAATGACGATCACGTTTTCGTTCAAGTGAGAGCAATTTCAATTTAATAATAACGCGAGCGCTTGAGTTATATAGAACCGTGATCGCGCCCGTTAATAGCAGAGACTTTATAGTTAGGTTTGTCAGTTAATTCTTCGATTTTCTCTCTAATTCCTGTTTTATTTGCTACTTAGTACAAACAGCAACTATTGCATTTTTTCCTCTAAAACTCTCATACTTTAGATGATTTCTGTATAGGCATAATACCAAAATGCAGTTTCCATAAAATTGGAGCACATAGTGTAGTGGATGTAGGTGAAATTCCACCAAATTACAGGTTTTTACTGATTCATTAATAGTCGTAGTCTCATCAACTTATTTGGAACATAATATGGCTCATGCTGGTGAAAAATCGCACCATTGAGTTGGCTTAAATGTAGCAGGTGCTAAATTATAATGCTAACACGAATTGAATTGGCAGTCGGAAATAGCAGTTTATTTCAGCAATTGAAAAATAATAACGGACATGGAAAGACAAACTATTACGTTGATAATGAAATTTTGATATTTTATTATTATTTTGATAATCTTATAACGTATTAAGTTGATAGTAGTATTATTTTTAACTGGCATTATAAACCGACTCAGAAGTTAATCATTATTAGTCATCCAATCGAATAAATTTGAGGCTAAAAACAATGAAGTGAAGTTAACCCTCGAAACTAGTCTTAAGGTAGGAAGTCATTCATATTTGATTGTTGTGATTCGTTATTTCTGTTAATTCCCATAATCATGGTTCAGAGGTACCAGAGCCAAAACGGATATTACATAATTAAACATGACTGCTAAGGAAAGTACAATTCATACTTACTCAAACATTGGCAACTAGCAATTTCAGAAATAATAATTACGCTTACCTGCAAAGAGAGAAATAATTAATTCAAGCTTACTTTTCTCCATCACTTTCTTGTTTATTATAAGTAGATAGATAATATTTACTTGCCAGTAATTTGAGCTCCTGTTTCACCAAAAAACATTTTTTCCCGTAAACTTAACTATTACCAACAATCATCGAAATGTTTTAATTCGTTCATAAAAACAGGGCACTAATGAAGAAAGTTATATAACGATTGTTTGACAGAGAACATGTAAATGTCATTCAAGCATTGTTTTAAAATTGTTTTAAAAATAAATACGTAATTTTGAAACACAGTAAGAGCTGTTCTTTCAGGAATTAACGCAGCGAAGTAAAATAAAATCGGCTTTCACATATCAGTCGTAATTTCACTCTAAATACT
The DNA here is from genome assembly GCA_963573305.1 of Pyrrhosoma nymphula. Lineage (NCBI taxonomy): Eukaryota > Metazoa > Arthropoda > Insecta > Odonata > Coenagrionidae > Pyrrhosoma > Pyrrhosoma nymphula. The sequence goes on from OY754338.1 coordinate 87,760,644, forward strand.
TAATAAAAATTTTTCTCTTAATTTTCAATTCTTCTCCGCTGGATTACCGCTCCCTCTCTCCCCCTATGCCCAGATTGCATTAATTACTAACTACCCACGAAACGAAATCTTTGGTAGGTCACTGCATATAAAAATAGAGATTTCATTGATAAGATACCGATCTAAATACTGAAAATTGTTATCAGACAAAGGTCACATATTTTTATATTAGCGATATGAAATTGAAAACAAACAACCGTATTTACGTGTGTATATCGGGCGCTTTTTTTCGAAAAGTTGCAAATCATTCACGACGATAGGAGTGAAAGTCCGTGCCGGCTCTGCCTCGCGACTGACTTCCAGCCACAAAGATTTTATAACGCATGCAATAGACTGAATAACTTGCTGAAAGCAATCGACTTTCTTCACTTTCGCTACTGAAATCGATGTATTTTTCCTTAAAATTCTTCTGCCTATAAAATCACTGAACGCAGGTAAAATATTTTCGAAACAATTTCAGTGCACGTCTTCACACGAGAGCGAGTGATACATGCGCGAATAGGGTAGTTTCATTCTACGTTGAAACCTACTTGAACAATGCCTCGGAATAATGGGAGAGGGTGCGTCTCCTCAATAATCCACTGACATAAGTTATTATCGCACGCCGGTACACGGAGAGACATTGACAAAGCATACGCGGACTAATTGAACGCCCTGTATGTCAAAACTCAAGGTCACCTTCGCGCGACTCCATCTGCAGGGATCGTGGTTACGCGTCTTGAGGAGAATAATTGGTTGTTTCGCAACGGTGCCCAATAGTAGAAACAGAGAGGATAGTACCACATGACACCATCTGGGCACCGCTTCCACACATTCTCTCCCGTGACTCACTCCTCCAAGGCTGAAGCATGCCGGGAATCGAAATCCAAACGTCCTCACGAGAAGACGCTAGCTGAACGAATGACGAAGAGACATTTCTTGCCAGCGGATGGCTTTCCCGTAGCTCTCAGCGGAAATGGGAGACGTGAGGAATCAAATCCACGAACCCCAGCACACTAGGAGACATTTCACGCACCACAGCTAGTGCGGCAAGGGTTTAGCGGGAACTTTATCCGTGTGAAAAACCAAATCGCATGTTATCTGCTGGCATGCGATAGAATCGCTTGCGCTTGACTAGCTCTGATCATAGACCTTGAATATAAGCCTAGATCTATATTCAAGGTCTATGATTCTGATAAGGAATAGAACACGTTCAATTTTTTTCTGGCGATATGGCAGCAAAGTTGCAAGTAAGAATTTCCGCCTTCGTTTCCTTGTGTATAGATAAATATTGTATGACGAGGAAGATTTGGAAATGGCTGTTTTGAATATTTAACTAATCAACAAATACTAAAATCTATTTTTTTATTTCCATGTATGACTTTCCATGTATTTATTATTTATTCTTCTGAGTAATTGTGCTCACAATTGTCAGACACATCATCAGAGAGTATTTTTCCCTTTAAAAATCAAAATAATAACAATGTTGATAATGAATTAACTTTGGTCAAATGAATAAGTAATACACAGCTTGAATAGTATCGCTAATTGTCGCCAATACAATATTAACGTCATTCATTTCATACAAAGTAGTCACCGACCATTATTTTTTTCCACGACAGGGTCACTTCTGTGGCTTGGTGTTCACACAGCGATGAAATATCGCTCGTCATTAGCATCCGCCGTTCCATCCGACATGGTTGGGTGCAGGAGTGCAGGCCAACTCTGGTACATTAATTTAATGAACCATCGCAACGCAAACGTTTTGTACATAATGTAGAAATTTCGTTTGCAATTTTCCACAGATAAATACTTATTCGACCCGGGTTTTGTCCACCACACCAGGTAATTTTCATGAAAATCCTTAAGTATGAGTTATACCAATCGCACACATCTGAATCTTTTCTCATCGGTGGGTATGATATGTATCGTACATTCTATCTTGTGACTCATACTTTTGAGGTAGCTCATTGTCAAGATGGGTCATCGTCATTCGGTACATACTTGCATGGCAACTGCGAAATTTGCGTCGATAAAATGTTTGCATTGCCCTAGTTTCGAAAGTAAGGAGTAGAAACCCTATGCCTATTGCAACAAGAAGGTTGAAAACCTCATCCTCCATCAACTCCAGAAGTTATTCAGATTCCTTCTGAAACATCCCGTACATCGTCAAGAGACACGCACAAAATTATTTTTCATGGCTGGCCTGAAAATCATGCGATCTAGCATTTTATTGAATAATATTTTACCTCGCTCAAGGATTGTTACGCCGATTTTTTCACATAAGTTTGTTCAATATCACAGCAGGTAGTTTCTTTATCTATTTGTCCATAGACATTGTGGATTATGTCGAAATGGAAGAACTGCAGATAGTAATTGCAAAAACGTACTATGTAAAACACGTTACCGAAAGGACGCTACTGGACAACAGACGATACCGATTCGATTATTAAATTCACTATAGCGATTTAATGGATTACACCAGAAAACTTGATATATCAACTAGTATACTTGTCAAGTAGATGATGTATCGTTCTATGGCTTAATATTACTTCCTCATTTGAGGATGGATGGAACAGAATTACCAATAAGGAAGCTGTTCACGCCGTAATTTCGTGGGATGGGACAACGGAGCCCTTCGCGAAGAGCGGAATCACTGCTCACTTGTTTTTAATTGAGTTTTTGTGCAAGCGCCCTTAAGGGGTGATGTGTGTGTGTGTGTGACGTGACGTCTGTTCAGTAGAGCAGACGAGTAGTATGAATGTGTCGTCCAGGAGAAGAAGGTGAACTCAAGAAGCAGCCGACGGACCTGAGAAAATCGCCGAAAGGAGCCCGAAAGGTGAGTGGGGATTTCGTTCGGTGTGGAACTCCCGGAGGGATATCAAAATACAGTCCACTTAAATTAGCCTAGGCTTGAACAGAAGCATTCGTGTGGAATGTTGCACTATATGGCTCAGAGACAAGAACCATTGGAAAGCTAAAAACAGAAGATCATCTGAGTCTCGAAACTTGGTCCTGGAGGAGGATCAAATGGACACATTGAATCAGAAACGAGGATGTAAACAGAAGAATGGAAAAGGAGAAAATCTTTTGGAGAACTATCAAGAAGAAATAGAGGTAATTGAGTGGTGACGGAACTTCGAGAGGGAATATTCAGACAAGAAACGCCCTCAGAGGAGAAATATAAAAACGCCAGGAGGAATATTTTAAGCTTTCATTTTTATTGAAAATGATTTGCTTCCCAGGCGTTTTATTTATATCCCAAAGAACAAAACATTGCCCAAAGATAAGATCGACGCCGCGTTAATACCTGTCAAACAACAATCCGCCACCCTTCCTTTTACATAGTTCGTTCAATACTGCACAATTAAGCGTTATTTGAAGGCATAGCTTTACACCTGTTATTAATCCTGAGAGCGATTTTGTATCACTATTTGGCTATGTTGCACAATTTCATTCGATCACAACAATGATAATTCATACTTGTTAATTTTCCGCATTATTTTATCACTAATACCCGTCTGGTTTCAGTAATGATGTAAATAATGTTTTAAAAAACAGGTACCAATGATTAAATCGTGAGTGAAATTCCTTGGAATCCTTCATCTAACTAAATTACAACCAGCGAATAAATGGTTTTTTTCTTAAAATTCATGAAGTCTCTGGAATAATGAAAGCAAACACCGCGGAGTCTTACCGTGTCTGACGTCAGAAGTCACATCTATCGGCTCGCTCCGGCCCGTCGGACAAATACTTTGGACAGATACAGCGCGCCATCCCACTTGTGTACAAGCTCGAAGTATGGGAGGTAAGACGGACATCACCCTCCCCCTACCTATCCTCATCCCTCTTCATCCCACTCTCTCCTACTCTCCTCGAACACCCCCCCCCCCCACTCCTCCTCCCCACCCTCACTCCGTCCGAACGTGACCAGGAATCACGCGAGCTCCCGCACAAGGTCAAGCACACGTCCGCACTCGTCCTCCCGAGGAGCGAATGAAATCTTAAATGAGCGCGCGAGAGAGGGGCCCACGGCGGCGCAGAGGAGCGCGACTGCCGAGAGTGGCAGGGCGGATGACAGCTGTAAGGGCGTCCCTCATTCATTTGACAGCAAAAGTGATTATGGAGATTCGTTTCCTACGCAAATCTCCATAACGCCGGAGGTGCGATTTTACCAATTATTAACAAGAAAATTAGCGTAGTTCTCTCCAGAATAAAAACTGTAAATCTTTGGGTATTCCAATGCACAAATATTATTCTCTGGAGCAGGGTTCCTCAAACTTTTCCTGATAACTTCGTAAATCCTGACATTTTAACGGAACTCATTGTTTATTTTGTGGCCATAAAAGCATTCCGTTTAAGTAGCAGCATATAAAACCATTCTAGATTTTCGCGGAACACTTAATTTCCGCGGGACAAAGTTAGGGACACCCTGCCCTAGAGTAAATTGATTAAATTTAACCTACTTCATCCTTGGGCACTACAACCCTCCATGAGTTTTCGTCTCTTCAACAGATATACCGCCCGTCTTCTATATCTTTTGCTAGTTCCTCCTAGTAGTAATATTCATCGTCTCTCCGTCTTTTCCTAGGTCACCCTCTGCGACTATTTCTATCTGGTATCTATTCATAAATTTTCTTTGTCAATCTTGTCTCGGCTATCCGTGACATCTGGCCTAATTATCGGATTATTTGTGAGTTTATGAAGCGGACTATGGCTTTTGTATTTATCACCTCATTTAATCCAACCTTCTCTCTCTTCATCATACCTCTTAATGCTCAAATATCTAGAGGTTGATCTTCGATAGGTTTGTAATTTTTCTTTTAGGTGAATTCGTGAAGAAATCGCACCTCGTGAGAAAACGTTTTTTGAAACATCGTTGGAAATCATCTTTCCCCAGGTTCACCAATTGCTTACTTCCCCGGCTACCGCATGTGTTACCCATATAGGTAAATAAACAAACAACGGCTGTAACCATGGTGCTAATCTCTAAAAGGGTGATAGCATCAGCAAAATAGTGAGATTGATCCAATTTATCCAAATTTTTAGATCAGAAAATAAAAATCGAACGCTGCTAAAAAATTAAATTTAAACTTTCTCACCCCATTTTGTTCAAATTTCACTGTCATTAATATATTTTATCATGTTTTAAAGTCGTAAAATAAAAAATCTAACTTGAAATTCCCTTTGATTCGCATGCTTCTCGCCCGGAAATCTTATCTATGGTCAAATTCGACCCATAATGAATTTTTTCGAAGATCTCCCTAATGCTTTTTTCCTTATCTGCTATGTAGTACTATCAGCCGTGACGAGCGTAAGCGCGTAACGCCGTGCATGTTTCCTGTATACCTCTAGTATCTCTGTGTATTTATGTATACGCAAAATACATAAATGCAATTGATTTCTCTAGCATTGGTAACATACAAATAGTGTAGTGCATGCTAGTGAAATGCCATATCCCGGTAAGTATTAGCAGGTTTTAGCTATTGCATCAATAGTCGTAGTTTCATTAACTTTATTAGGGTAGAGTGTAGTGCATTCTGGTGATAACTCATCCCATACCACACACCCTTGAGGTGGCTTGAATGGTATTATGTAGACATAATAATATAATGGACTTGGACTGGACTTGCTTTTTATTTAACCTTAAATCTAAATTAATAATGTGCATACGTAATTTCATACACACCCAATTGTATCCAGCGGTAGGACAGTAGATCAAACAATTGAAGCAATAACTATTGGGGAATAAGTTACGACAGTGACAGTTCCTGCAACCCGATTTCAGTAATGAGATAACATTCGCGTATTCATGCGTTGAACTTTGGAAGTCATTAAATTGTGGAAGTTCATACTTGAATTGAAGTGAGATATGCGTGCTTATCCACATATCTATTTTAAGTTTATTCCACAGATTATTTTACTGTGATAAGCTATACCTGATGATGATATTATAATACATCTAAACGCGTCGTTGTTTAAAATAAATTTGAGATAGAGTACGAATATCTCACTTCAATTCAGTAATGAGGTCCATACATTTATGAATCCTATAACTATCGATGCCGTAGCTAAATGTTTGTGCACCCGGCCAACAATATCTCACTCAATATGCCACTTGATTTGGAAATTTGTAAAGAAAACCTAAGCTTTTGTTCAGACCTGAGTAACGTCATCGATGCGCTAAAATCCTGATTGGTGAGAATGAGTGGGGGTGGAGGAGACAACCTTGGGAGGGCGTTCATAGGGGGGTGGGGGTTGGGAACCCCTAAGATGCCAAGGATGCCACGGACACGCGACGCCAAGCTGGAAATGGGAGTTATATCGAGGATGAAAGCGAAGGAAAACGAGACTGAGACAAGAGCTTCTGAGAAGGAACTATTCGTTGCAAGAAATCACGTCATCGTCAATAGTCATTCAACCCTAAGATTGCTTGACAGCAGCCGTCCATTCGCTACAATGATCCCTGCTAGCACACTTATGCCCTCGTTGCTCCTCTCTTTAGAATCCCATTATAAAAGGAACACGTATTTGTCACCCCGTGATACTTGAGGGGCTTTCCTTTCGATAATTTTCCTTAAAATTCGTCATGTCTCAAAGTATGACCCATCCATCTGGACCTTGTATTCTTGATAGCGTTCCCTATGCTTCCCTACTTTTCTATTCACTTTCTCATTTCTTATCCTATCCGTCCATTTTATCTTCAGCATCCCTCTCCAGCAACCTAAGTATCTTCAGTCTCTATCCTCCTCGAAATTACACTTCAGGAGTAATGAGAAATTTTAATCGATTTTTCAATAATAGCACCATTAAAAGCACCAAAACACAAGAATCGCGTAGGCGTAGTTCGGGAGCAATATTTTAAATCCAAACGCCTATAACCATTCAGTGCAATGGGTAACATGACACGGTATGCATGAACTGACTGAACTGAACAGACTGGTATGCATGTCAAACCACGGCGCGGTACATCAGATCACAGCCATGGTGTTAGGGCCATGGCGTAACAACGGGTATGATGACCCCCTTAAAATGTTACGGAGGGCGCCAAAACGTATCACAAGAGAGCGCATTAGGCACCCTCATTTAATGCAACACCCCAAATGGAAGAGGCTATTTTAGAAGGATTTTTTTAAAGTTAAAAGAAATTGTGGGAAGACTTGTGGGAAGAATTGTGGCCTTACGGCCGCGGGGGCACCAAAACGCATGCCCTACCCCCAATAAATCCGCAACGTTGTTACAAGGGTATTAAAGAATTAAGGTTTTACCGGCGAATTATATTCGCAAAGGTTTCTCAGGTTTGACACCGGGTAAGGTTATTAAAATTCATCTGAATTCTTCATGAATTTCAATAACCTTACCCGGTGTGAAACCCGAAAAACCTTGACGAATTGTTACAAGTGTGATTGACTACCAAAAGAATAGCTTCAAAGTATCTTTCTTTAGAGATAGGCGCGTTTTCCTAAAATAGAAGAAGTCAACATAAAAGTTAAATGAGATTTGAGCAATTTTACGGTAGAACTATTGAAACTATCTCAAAACTCCGAAATCCGAATCGAAATCCTTAAAATTCGGCGGTCATTTCCAAAAAAAAGAGAGACAAGAACTTCCTTCCCAACTCTCCGAAAAACCCAATAACCCCAGGCCTCCGCATCGCAATTGCTCCCCAAGGACATGAGAGAGCTCCTGAGAGCTTGTTTATCGAGATACGTAGAGATGGAAGGGGGAGGGAAGGGGGAATTGGGGGAGGATGGAGAGGGGTGAGGAGGGTTAGTGACGAGGTATGAAAGGGGAGGCTACCCAACTAACGAGGGGCGTGTGGCGATAGCCGCGAATCATTTCAAGCTCAAAGTCGTCCTCTTCCTCGTATTATACTTGAAAGGAGAGTACGGTCCGGAGAGGAAGAATTGTCGCATAATTTTCAACCGAGACGGCCAACTAACTACCCGGGATTAATCACAGTAATCTTCATAGACCTAAGCAATTTCAAAGTAATTTGTCCAGCTTCAAGAGAACAATCATTCCAGGATGTGTGAACAGGCACGCCAATGAAAATGGAATAGAAATAACAACCTACGGCAATCCGCAAGCTGAGTAAAATTTCGTCGATCTATAAAAAACAAAGGTAAGACAGTAAAATGCGTGATGGCCTTCAAATATCATGGTAAGAGAAACGGCAGATTAAAGGAATTAAGTGAGAATGTACCTGTGAACAAATATGTTTCATAAAGTACTCTAGAAGCATGAAGGAGAGAGCACTTTCACAAGCCTTCTTGTGTAATCTAAGTATTTCCGAGGACACTTACGAATACGCAATATTACCTTTACCAAGCGCATCAACAATCGAAAAGTATAAAATTCACACAAGAACTTATTATAGAGAGCAAGGATATATTAACCACATCATTTCAATTAAGTGCAGTCTTTTCTACTAAGCAATAGCAAAATCCATAGTCGAGCTCCATCAAAAATATTTCGTGAAACAGAAAATTTAATATGGGAAAGGAAATACGATAATAATTAAAATCTGATTAATTTGTAATGCAACAATGACATTTTTTTCTCCAAAAACCGTATTTATAATTGATAAGAGTAGCAACGTATTTTGGGCAGGACAGAGTAGACTAAAAGATTTTATCTGTCTTGGGAAAATTCAACGCATTGGAAGCGGCACTTGAGAGTGGAAGAAGAAATTAATATATCATTAATTTTTTATTAATAAATCATTAATTTGAGCTTTTCCGGCTGTACCAATAATTCAAGAAACATTTTCGCGTATTTCATTTCATATGAATGTCTAATTCAGCAAAAATCAAAATACTTTAGAATAAATTACACTTCCCTTTTTTCACCATGTGAGTTTTCAAAATACTTTCCAACACAAAGATCGAGACTGTTCTCAATGACAAAACCAAATAGGTAATCATTTCACTTATATGAATTTCATGCAAAACAAACAACGGGTGAAGTTATGATAGACTGTAAAGGCAATGAAGCATAACCATCACAGCTAATTAAAGAAAATATTTTCGATGAAATCTTAGCGGAGATGTTCTATAATTTTAAAAGTTATTCCTTTCATCATCATCACGAAAAGAGAAAAAAATTGTGTATTTCTTAGCAGGAAATGAGCGGAAATAAATTCTTCGGGACAAAAAATAGGTACAAGGCTTTTCTACAATTTCCAAGGAGATTCAATTCACTCATCTTCAATTATTTCAGGAGTCATTTTTTTTATTTAAAATTTTAAATAGTAATTCTCACTCTTTCAAGGAAATGGTCCACTGGCCATGTGTTTTTTTATAACAAAAGTCACTCTGCGAAGCGTGTCTTCTCGCAGTATGACAACGGAGTGATGTCCGGGCAAGAAAACAATTAGCAACGCTCCACTGAAATACCTAAATACCGTCGTTCAAGGTGACCAAGAAATTCACCTCGGCTAAATTTTTACCGAAAATCGTCACGGAAGTTTATAATGCCTCCATTGTTCTTAGAGCTGATCTAGATTCAGAGACAAAGAAATTACCCTTAATCAGTCACCAAGTTTTTTTTGCTCTTCTCTCGTGACTTTAAGAGCACATCATTCCCCTCATTCACTATATCCCATTTGGACTGAAACTTTCAAGCAGAAAAATCTTTAATCCAATAATAAAATGTCTTCAAGGAGCGAGTTACAGGGGCTTTAGCTACCACTAATGCGACACATTTAATGTTAAATTAATTAATGCAGCGTGTTTCATACTATTTGACAAGAATAATTGCTATTTCATTTCCTTTATAGAAGACAATGAGGGAACACGATTTGGTCAATCCCGTTGAAATACGCGTAGAGCAGAGAAACGATGCCTTGTGGTGACGTAAAACCATTGAAATGCCGTTTTGGATCGCATGTTTATTTTAAAATTGTACGTAATATATAAAGATAGTTATTAACGTCTGTGATTGACACATATCTACGAACACTTAGGGATATTATAGTATGCTCGAAATTGTAAAAAAAGGGCTCTCATTCACACTACTCAAAAATGGGGTACAATGAGCAAGAGCTATTCGAGAATTTTATGCCTGCTCCGCACTGCAGAGACAAAGGCCAATTCTCAGGCCAACATCTCATACAACAATTGAGGTCAAAGGTCCTTTGCTGGAGTTTAAAAAAGGGGTATCCCGTGGCAATATAAAATGTATCGTATACTTCTATAAAAAAGCCCATAACAATGGATCAACTTACTTCTAAATCACATAACCATTCCTACAGATGGATATGTCAATGTCTTTTGCATGCTTACTCTTCTGTGACTCTACAATCCATTACTGAGTCTTGGACTCCTCTAGAATCTCCCTTCGTTTATTTCTATCGTTATCAGCCACCCATGAATTCCGGATACTCAGAAGCCTGGTTTTGCTGTTCACTTCATCAATCCAATTAAGTCTAGGCCATCTTTCACCTTTTCTTCCCTCTGGTTGTACCGTCAAAACTTTCTGGGAGATGTCGGCATCATCTTAGGCATTCATAGGCGTCGTTTACATGCATGGGTGTACATTACGTTCGGCGAGAAGTAGGTAAATCGAGAATCAATAGATAAGATACTTGACAGAAAATAAGAGGTACCACAAGTCTTGCAGTCCTAAAGCGGCTTTACAAGTGTAAACTGTATTCCATGGAAGTCTTGAGGGATAAAATATCTTGACAATACTGTAAGACATCGTAGTGCTTACACCTTATTCCCGCGGTTATGCTTAGCTGTGATTGTTTTCTTTCGCATGATTTAATCTATAGTTTTATCTGTTGTTATTACACTTAACTAAAGAACCTATGTTTACCCTTAAAATGCAATAGAATTCTTAATATTTTTTGATTTGGAACGGATTCACTCTATTTACATTGCTCCATTTGGGAAAATGCAACTTGCAAGTTGAACACACAGAAATTCGAACTATCTCCAAGAACATATTGTCCAAGGCTCGATATTTCTGGTAATATTTAATTAGATATGAGATATACTACCGATGCTATCGGCCGTGTTTCTCGGTTCCTCAGTGAAACTGACCTGACGAAACGTGAATCGTACGTAGCTTCTTAAATAGATCTTTTTTAACATGTTGCTTTTGTGTTATTTGTCAACGATCATACCTTTTCGAGTTTATAAACTGCGGGAATTTAAATTCAGTGAATTGAAAGTGGTGCACAATCACCAGCTCATCTATGCACCAACATACTTACAACTACTTCTGCAACGAATCGTGCTCGTAGTAGTAACTATTATAGCGTGAATGAGATGGCCCATGTGATGTAAGCTCCAACGGGTGACCTAAGCGCCCAAGGACACGTGGACAGACAATGGATCCCACTCCAAATCGCTTTTGCGCCGATAAGAAAGAGGGGGAGGAATAGATGTCGTAAGATTGAGCAGTCAAAAAATTAATAAAAGGCCCGACCCCATCCCAGTGTAGACACTCGAAAGAGCATTACTAATTGCCAAAAGGGGCAGAGGAGGGTGTACGTGAATTGCAGATAAAAACATTAAAGCCACTGAATCAGTAGGCAGTCCTTACCTCTTCGTTCTACTCCGCAAGCATATACGACCCATGACAGATTTAACGCACGAGAATACAGTAGTAGGGTGACAAGGCGGCAGTCTTTCAGAAAGCGCTTTAAAGTGAAATAGTCTATTCTGTACGGGATAGTAAGGTACTACTACTTCCATAAATATGTAGACACCCACCATTCCTCATTTTACGGATTTGATTGAATGGGGTCGAATTGGAAAATAATTGGAGCGTTGGCACACTAGGCTGGCTGTGGCAGTTGCTGGAATAGCTTTACGTCGCCGAGGGTCGATGAGGTGGGATGCAGAGCAACAGGGCTAGCGAAACTGGAATTTCATGAACTCCAGGGACAAACCCCCTAGCGGAGGGAATGCACAGAAAAAACTCACGTCCACGCACTAGTTGGGCCGAAAGATTTTTTTCTTTCGGGAGTCACCTCGAGTTTTATTTTGCTTTCTTTAGATCAAAATCTGCACTCACCATAAATGCATTGCGTGAAAATGATTCAATAGCCGCGGTGGTTAAATCAATTAACTGAAGATCAGTTGTGACGGTTTTGGAGTTCAAACCCATGCCCGAAATATGTTTTCAAGCACTCAAAGAAAAATCTCGGATGACTAGATGTGGAATGAGCCCGTGGGTACCCCAACGGACGGTAAACATGGCCTTCATCACATCAAAGTCACCATGAAGGACATTGATTGTGTAGAGGTTTCTCACCCAAAATAAAACTTCAACTTTCATTGGTGTAGGATTTATTAGTAATATTTCTATCCCAATGCCAGGGAACCACTTGGGTACGCTCCTAAAAAACTATCAGTATGTCAGTTTGTACGGCCGACAGTACGACCACTCTGCGCCCTTGGAAATAACAATGCACAACTTCCGATACATTTTTTCTCGCTTCAGTCCTTATCTTCCTCGTAGTGACCCAACCTTGGCCTATTCACCATCCCTTAAACGGGAGATGTTGACATATCCCCAGCAGCTACTAGGACGCAGAAATGTACTCTTCCCTTCCCCTCAATTCAAATCAAATGCGTTTAAAGGGGAAGTGACGCGTGCGGGACACGTGACCGCGGCTTTCCGCCCCACGCCTTGAGCGCACTCCGTCAAAGGAAAGGGAAAGTGAAGACCCTTCCGGAGGAAAAAGAGAGTAAGACGTCCCTATATGTGGCTTAATTTTCTTCTCCCTCGGCAACTCAAGTTGGCTCAAGATATCACGACTCAAATCAAAGCGATATTTCTAGATTTTAGAAAAACTTTCAACAAAGTTCGAAGCCTACAATATACACAACGATGAAATGTACTGATTAATTTAGTCCTCAGACGGCCGCGCAAATATAGTTTCTTACGATGGGATTAATTCCAAATCAGTTGAAGTCAGAGCGTCAGATGTTCTTCAGGGAAGTTTCACCGTACCTCATTAATTCCTAAAACGTAAACAAAGTCAATGCTACGCTTAATATCGAGATTTGCTTATTGGCAGAAGATGCAGACTTTTGCAGGGATATTTGCAGCGAGTATGTCACGTAGGCTACAGCAATCAACATCGTCGACGAGACATAAAGAAGTCTGCGTGAAAGCCAACAAAAAAACGTCCAAGAAATGAAACCACATGGTGGATATGCCAGAAATCAGAAGATTCATTGCAGAGAGTCTGACAGGAATGTGTTCACAAGAGAGCTGGTTCAATAAATGGATGTCGCAATACTTAGTAGCTATGAATATTTTCTTAATGTCCAGGAAATTGTCCTCAATATCTAGGATTCACGTTAGGAATTGGTCGCCAGTTGTATTACTCGAGCTCTCTGCCGCAAAAAATTCGTGCCAATATACAGGCCTCTCTCATCACTAGAGTGATCATACTACTCAACAGGAAAATAACCAAGCATCCAACAGCGCCATAATTATTCTTCTGGAAAAACGGTTTTGAATCGGAGAGATGGCACAAAAATATAGTTTGAAAATAAAGGAGTACAAACACGAATTTTGAACGCGGACCCTTCAGTTAATTATCAGACAGAGGCAATAAGCGAAAACCAAATGATAACAATAAAACTGAAAATATAGGGAAGTTAAGCGCACAGTATTACACACCACAGTGAAAATAAGAATACCTTTAAAGAAAGTAGGAAAGGGCAGTTCATACTCACTATTCATTGAAAAACGATCAATATCCCAGGAAAATATTAAAGTGCTTACCTGAAAAGAGAAATAAAAGGCGTTAATTATTTACTTAAAAATACACATAGGATTCATAATATAACACGATTTATTAAATTTTTCGTCAAATTAAATTGTAAACCTGTGAATTAATGAAGTACATCCACAAATACCACTGCGTGAAAATTAAAAAATATCATGCAAAGATTAAAATTAGATTATCTACAACAGTATTCCACTTTTCGAGAAAAAACCGCAATCTATACAAATTAGTTAACATGAGGCAATAACCATAACAGCGGGGATAAGTACATTTCATAACAAGAAGCTGAACTTTCACAAGAAGACCTAATTTAAACAACCGAAATATCATAACATAGCACACAGATGAGTTATTTAAGATAAATGATGGAAATAAACGGAAAAAATAAAAATATGCATGGAGATAACCGAGAGTTATCGGGGAGCAACTTCTGTCGAAGGCAATTTAGTTCAACAATTATGCATAGATAAATCGCTCCACGAGAATTCAATGCTTTTTTGTCATGCTCCCATAAGAAGGAAAAAAAACAATTGTAGTAACCACTTACAAACACACAAATTGGTTAAACATATTATAACAAACCCATAAAATTACTCCCACTGAAAAATGATTTATATATTACTCCTTATGACTCTTTTTTCAACTATTACTTTAAGTAGAGACACTTCCACATCAATGGAAAATCACTTCCAAATCGTTAATTGGTGAATTATTTTCTATTGATTTACAAAAAATGTTCTCCGAAAAGATTAATTAATTTTTGTATCCTAAATAATTTTTAATAACCTAAAAAAACTCTAGTAAAACTAGTGTAAAAAAGGGTTTGGTGGTTGGTTACTCGGGGAAGCGACCGACAACTGAAGTCATGTTCGCCACTGAGGTAGTGAGGCATGGGTAGTGCGCCACCTGGGAAATGGAGGCAGGGTGGAGAGAGACCCGGCTTCAGCATTATCGTACAATTAACGAAAGATGCCTAGCGGTTCACAATTTTATGCACCATCCGAAGGACGAAGTGCTGCACTTGAAGAGCTATCCATAAAGTGCCCATATAGGAATCGGAATTCCACTGAAAAAAATCTCCGCCACATTTTGAATTCAAATCCGGGCCCACAGCATGGGAAGCTAGAACTCTTAACCACATCAACCCGTTTTTTTTGCATCAGGACTCAATTATTGAATAATTGGTTTAATTTAAACTATTGTTGCATTTTTCCAAAGAAAATAATAGAAATATAAGGCTTCCTTCATTGAGTTAAACATTGAAGAGTACAAGTCAGTTGTGCCGAAATCCTTTCCGAATACATATACAATGAATTGTATGAATGGAAATGGATGCGTCCAGTGGTATCAATCACAACAGGCTAGACATTTCTCAAGTCCCAGACTGATAGCAGGAAAACCATTGAGTTAATTTTTTGCTTCCGTATGCCAGTCACTTCACCGTATGACCTTGATTTGATGCTTGATAGCAGTCAGAGATTGGAATGAGAATGTCTCGATTCTTCACTTTCTAAGGAGAAAGACAGCTCAAGAGTTTCCACGGATAACAGGCGAAATGGAATAAGTCGTAAAATCCAACGCAAGTGAGTCTTCGATTTAATCCCACGAAGTCCTACAATGCGCCGGCCGTGATGTTTCTATTCAAGCCGGCGAATGACGTGCCACGCGCCATGAGGTGGAATTTAATATTCCTAAGAGGTCTTACAGATGGAGGGGGGAGAAGAGGAGGGGGAACCGGGCCAGGGGGGAGAAGGAGGGAGGAACTAACCTTCGATTGTCGTCGAAAAGAAAATGGAAACCAGTTTCACTCGGAATGCCCTCTAATGAGTAAACAGCGGTCAGACGTAAACATCTGGAGGCGAGTTGGCCACGAAAAAGTATATTACATTTCGATCACCCTTTACTGAATGTAGCGATATCCTGTAACTCGTCCCATAAAATCTGGAATTAATTATGAATTTTTTTCCAGATTTAATGCAACAAGCTCGACAAAAGGGCACAGAGTGACGGATTTATATTTTCCTAGCATACGAAGCAATGTTGAGAACGATGGTAACAATCTTGGATTAATGGAATGAATAGAATAAATCACTACCAGTAGAGTGCGTAAGTACTAGCTGCTTACATATTGCATTAGATGATTAAACATGCCAGAGCTTTCCAGAGCCAGAGCTATTGGTTCATTAAAGCTGAAAAGCATCGTTGTGAGGAACCGAAATTCCGCACTGACTAATGTAGCTATTATCCATTGTTAAGTGTTGATAAAGAATGGCGTTTCCGGCAGGAGACTCTTTACATAAGACGATTTTCGATACGGATTGCATAACGACTAATTTATAAATATTTGGAGACAAGCACGACAGCGGCGTTATAACGTTTGGTTACTGAAGAGTCCACCGCGTCCCTCATACTCTACCGCCATCTCTTCATCACAAACCAAGTCTGGTGTACAGAGTCTTCAGGAAATTTGTCTCTGAAGGTCTTTTTACAGGATGTTAGTATTAAAGGCTAAAGATGAAGATAGGAAGGATGACGGAATTAAAAAGTACAAGCCGGCAAATCGAAATTATATAGATAGATAAATTTGATTCAGATAAAGTTAAATGCCATTTTAAAAATTCTAACATACTCCCTCGGCGCAATGACGGCAAAAAGAGTTTATGAAGAATATAATTTATTTAAAAGAAGAGGGAAAAGTCCCAAGATGATGAGAAAAATACATGGACTAAAAAATGAGCAGTATTTAAGAAGACAAAGGAAACGGTTGTAGGCTTTATCTAGTGGAATTTATCCATTATGGAAGAATTTAATAACTTTGTTAACTCCACTAATTATTTATTACTACGACCCGGGTTTCAAAACTTGGTGTCAGGTGAATATGACACCAAGTGTTGAAACCCGGGTCGTGGGAATAAATCGTTAGTGGAGTTAACAAAGTCATTAAATTCTTCCGTATTTAAGAACTACCACGGAGTAACAGACCTGATATTGGATAGGGAAGAATTGAGGACTGCAGCAAACCAATCTTAGCATTGAACAACCAATGCATGAATGAAAGTACTGTACTAAGAAACATACAGGGAGCGCATTTGCGCCTGATAGGCTTCATATTCCGGGGCCCGGGTTCGCGTTCCGGCTGTATCGGAAAATATTCTATGCAATCCCGATCCTTACTTGGTTAGCTGGGAGGAGAGCACTAAAATTACAGTACTTCGACCGTCAGACGGGAAATAACTGTGGACGCCTCGTCCCTTTCGTTAATATTAGGATAATACCGATGCCAGAATTCTAAACACCCCTCCTCCATTTCCCAGATACTCCCGCACGACGGAAAAGACCATGATGTCGGTCTCCTTTATCCACAGCTATTATAACAAACTATTCCAAATTCACAATAAAAGTCGAATTGGAGTTCATATGCATGTGGATAATCCTTAGGCAATTCCCACTCTCTAAGAATGCACAAGTTGATACTTGAATGCTAATTGAGGCTTAAGAGTCGTCATGATAACCTTCAGTTATCATAAAAAGTTCAGTGGACATTAATATTAAACTAACAATGAAAATAGAATTACCATATTAGCGTGACGGACAGACCACTTCAGTTCACTCTGACTCATCATCAGAGCAGGTTTTTTTTTATGAATACATGGTAGATAGGTATATGGAGTTCTTACGTTACGTGTGGGACATAATCGTGTGATACCTAAGAAAACTTTGTCCACTGGGTTCAGTCTTTGCATTCAAAAGGGCTCTAACCGGCGCTCAGCTCGTCAGATTCCTGATTTATCTATGGGTACTATCATCCCACTCTTGTCTTACCATGCCGATGTCAATTTTTAGCTAATATTAACAGGCCTTGATACTGAACATAAAACCCAATTCAAACCACCAACGGAGACGACTGACGTTCGAAAAATCATCCTTGAAGTAGGAGTCAGGAATTTGGTTAAAGCTAGGACAAAGCCAAAGTTATTAAGATATCTTCCACACTACTGAGTAATTTTTCCACTTCCCCTCTACCTTAGAGAGAATCAATACCAAATGCCTAGGTATTCATTACAGCCCCCTCTTAAAGCTCTTTTTTTAAGTATTCCGATGTTTTTAATATTATCATGAACTAGGTCAAACTAAATCCAAATTCGCTTCACTCTCCGTCTCAGTATTTATATTTAAATAGTTCAGGTTTATCTACAGCCAAAAGAGGGTCTATGCACTCTCTTTCACCGTTGGTGGACAATAGATAGATTTGGTTTGGCACATTGTCCCTCACTAATTGTATTTTACGAAACCACTCTTAGGAGAGATAAAATGAAACTACAATTCCCAGATCGTCCCAGCGCGGTAAGCAGGTAAGAAGGCTCATTCTACGGATTTTACTGTGAGATAGAGTATAAAGCATTTCGTAAAGTCAACTAAATGTATTTAACGACACAATGTTCGTTTGGCGAGCTAAGATAAAACAATCTATAGTTCCAAGTACCTTTCAGCAGAGCGAGGATCTCAGAACACTCAATCTAAGGATTCTACAAAGCTTTGTTGTTAAAAATTTCGGCCAGTCATACTGTAACAACATGCAAAATATGAAGTTGCTAATTAAATATTGACTTGAATCTTTTGTCAACCGTTAAAACGCCTTTTAAGAAATAAGCGATGAGGAAAGTAAAGTTGAACCATTTAATTTAGCCTCATACTTCGTCAATAAAACAATGATCATTGTAATCATTTCAAAAATTAGATAAAATACGCATACGAGTTCGAACTGAGTGACAGCCGACGTCCGCCTTTCATTAATTACAAAGCAGCTTTCAAATTCGAAAAGGAGACTTGAAATATTTACCACCCAGCCTCAGAGAAAGGTGAAGTTTGGCTCACTTACGTATTTTCTGGGCAACCGTCATGAATTTTCCATTCTGTCAGCTGCTAGGACTTGAAGACAAACGCGGAAATCCGAGGGCTCGGTCCATGACATTGATCAATAGGAAGGTCGAGGAGGTAGCCTTGTACTTACTAAGCCCAACGGCTAGTGGAAATTGTTGGTTATTACGGGGAGGAGACCAACGGATGAGGTCATTTGCGCCTCTGAGGGTAGGTGGGTAGGTTGCCGTCGGGCTGTTTTTCACGGCAGTTAGGTCAGCAATAATGTCAGTACTGAAATCAGCGCCGAAAAATCGGAGCCAAATTCGGAATTAAAATCGAATTCGATGATTCGGAGTCTGTGTTTACACGTGCGCAGTGGCGCTGTCCGAACATCTGCTGAACAAATCAACCTAAATAAACTATGTTATATTGTTTTGCAATGTGCACTATATTTTCCACAAAAACATTCTAAACAAGCTGCCTTAAGCCGTAAGCCAGTTCTGCAAGTCTCAATAGTAGATTCTCTCGATTACAGTTGGCAAAATTCCTCCGGACAATATTTTGGTAGATTGGTAATCTCACACCGGTTATCTCTCGAAACACAGGACTCGCCTGTGGCCTTTGATTGATTGTTGGATCCAAGAACCGGATGGAAACTTAAGAATGATACTCTAAGGAAACCGAGGCAGAAAACTAAATTTGCCTCGTCCGTCACTTCCCATTTTCAGTCACCGACTGGTTTAACAGGAGATACAATTAATTGAAATACACACCAAGTAACAGAATACGTATATTACTCAATAGCACACTTATACAACATATTGATATAGTATTTGGATAGACAACTGTCAATGCTCATACGGCAAAACCATAACGTTTGCTCCTCGCCGAAGTGTTGGGCCGGGTTGTCAATTTTTGTGTCTTTATGACGACTGTCAGCGTTCGAAAATGGAAGCCTTCGTCTTGCCGACAGGCGGCAACGCGTCCGACTTCCCCTTCCTTTCTTCCGCCGAAGGTCACGTAGATCAATGTGAAGGCCTTTGACGAAACGCGGCGTTTTTAGATTGGATGAAGTAGGGTTTCAGCCTCATTTCTTTGATCTTGCGCTTCAGCAAACAGTTTTTTTAGGGATGGTATACTTCCACCACCAGCTATTTAAGACGGGGAATTTCCCTGCGAGCGGCAGTGAGCTGTGTACGGCAGTGACTTGTGTGCGGCAGCGTTTTACCCATTATAATTTTGCGCGTTTCGGCGACAAGTTTCAGCGACAAATTTCAGAGTCAAGTTTCGTTACAGTACTTATTATTGTTTTCAGTGCTGACAATCTAAATAGTTTCTGTCAGGGATACGGTAAAACCCTTTACGAGGTACGATTTTAAGCATACTGAATCCAGTTGGATTTTCAGCTCTGAAGTAAGCATCGTATGAAAGGGCCTTTTCGCAGGATTGTTTAAGGAATGGAGAAAGACCAGAGAGATATCCGGCGTCGACATTAGCCTGCTCTTTTTGAAGAAAAGCGCCGAAGAGGCCCACAATTGAGCATCGTATTCGACGGATGGAGGGCTACAATCGGATCGCCCTCCACATGGCACCTAAGTTAGGATCGGGATTTCACTGAAAAATCTCCGACTCTGCCACTATTCGAACCCAGGCCCTCGGGATTGGGATCAACTACCTTATCCCCAGCAACAAAAAGATCTCCTACGAATATAATTGAATTCGGGGGATAGGGGGATGTTCTTTCCCCACGCGTTTCTGGCACGCAGAAAAAATATTAGTCATATAAGGTATGTATGAACGCTTCCTGAGATATAGCCGAGATTTGAACCCAGAAATATATTTATTGCTTGACCTGCTATGCAGTACTAACAGCACGTCTCACATGCTTCCTCCACAACTATAGCATCCCTGCACATTTACGTGGTTGCCAAATACTCGCCAATATATAGAATGCGGGCAGAAATTACATGAGAGACGGTAGACGATATTGGTAAAGTACAGTTGGCCATTGAGGAAGATCTGTTGTAAGAGGGCGAAGCAGAAGAGCGGAGGAGGGAGCAGCATTTGCACCTTGGGCGTTGCAAGTTGATGAAAGCGGTGCACCGCGGTGGACAGCGGCGGTCGGTTGAAGGAGGATCTCGTGGATTTTAAGATATCACCCACGATTGCCGGACGCTTAAAAGATACTGTGGGACCTGGGGGTAAGAGGAGGGCAGTGAAGGTATTATTCTTTAATATTGGGTACAGATCGCAGAGGATTTTTTTGATTTTATGGGAGCCAGGGGAGAATGAGGTTGAGTCTGTCAGAGTGGCGGGTTTCGGTCCGAGGGGTGTAATTGGCAGTGGGGGGCAGGAAGCTTTTCGGGGTACTCGCGTTCTCTGAGGGAGTGATAGAGGTTATCTGTATATTGCTGAAGAGAGTGGAAGTTGCTAACAGCCGCATAAGCGAATAAACCCACTCTGAAGCGGTAGATTGATCGTTTCAATGAGACATTCGATAAGTATATTCAATATACTGCTCTCGGCTTTAGTTCAATGAGCCCGTGGCATCTCAATATAGTATATACCAGAGTCCCCTGGATGGCCGTTCTCAACACTACTCCCTCATAGGGTTGAGTCGTCGCATACATTTCCACTATTGGAATTGAGAATTTCGCCATCTTTGTTCCTACGTTTCTATAGTCTTATGGGGGAAAGTGAGATTAACTTAGTTTTTGCACAATTACGCCATTCCCGTCGCATTTCGAGTGATCATTAATTGAAATCTATTCATCCTGGACCTATTAGGAACATTTTACCGATAATTTATGAATTGGAAATCGTGAAAAATTACAAATTAAGCGCGCATCAGTCAATTTTTGATTCTTTTCACGGGACGTTTTTCCGGATATGAAACTTACTATATTTTAGTGTTGAACAGGTTAAGTTATTTCCGAAAGTACTAATTATTACTCTCATGGCTATTATAGCGATGCTTACTCTTTAAAGGAATAATAACAGCATCTAGGAGAGTTAAATATCAGCTGAATGACAAGGGCGAAAGATATTTCGCAGATAATTTCCGAGTAAACTTCCATGAAAACAGTGCAATGGAAATAATCCGTGATACTCGAGGACGAGTTTGGTTAATTTTAAGTGCTAACAAATTGGAAATATTATCCTCCCCCCCCCCCCCCAAAAGAAAAGGGTCAATCCATTTTAACTGGCCCAAAAAAAATAAGTTGGTTGCTTGACCAATTTAAAAAAAATTGAAACTTTCCTAGTTGTTTTCCTCATGTCTTAAGATATTAAAAACATTTTTTTTCAGATTTTTATCCCAAGCGGTTTACCTTGGGCGGCCATTTTTATAATATTGCGCGAGCCCATTTTTGCGTTTGTAAAGGTTTACGGAAAAGTCTATAACTATAAGAGTATTTGTCCTAGAAGGATGAAACAAAAAGAATTTTGTTTGAAATTTCTCAAGGTAAAAAATAAATATGGTAATTGTTTACCTATCTCTATCCTTTCTAAGGTAAAACTTGATTAAAAGTTTAAAAAAGTTATGATTGAAATTTCAATGTTTTAACATTTTTTTCAAATAGTAGTAAATGGATTATACAGTTTGAATTATTTTTTATTTGTAGATATATGCTATTAAATTTATCATTAAAATATAAATAGTGGTATACTTACCCTTGAATTGTTATAAATTTTAAAAAAGTAACCTTTTTCAAAATTTTCAAAGTTTGGCTTTGAATAACTCTGATAATGTTGGAGATAAACATCTCAAATTAGCAGAACATACAGTCATTGTGTATGTGTGCATGACATATAAAAAAGTATGTTGTGTATTTTACTAATAAAAAAGTTACAAGCTCTCAAAAATCATAAAAAACTTCACTAAGTAAAATTCAGTTTTAACGCGGGTCTAGGGGGACGGAGTTTACACCCGCATTATCGGAAAACCGCGTTATTACGGGAAATTGGGTGGGAAACAATAAAAAACCCGTAAAGCTAAATTATATAACTAATTTATTTGCGTAATAAAGTAGCAATTGATGTTTTCTGATTTAAATACACGCCCTACTTTAACGGGAGTTACATACTCCGTATTTTCTTTTGCCCTAATAGTTATCACATAAGTCTTAATGTTTTGAAAATGTAAAAGATGAAGATGATCGCAGTCGATCTGTCTCTCTAACCAATTCATCACTTCACTAATGCTATCCAATACTTTTCCTATTTTTGGCATCTCTACCTCACATTCGTCTTCTACTTGGTAAAAGAGATTATACGACGCCTAACCTCGTGGAAATTATGGATATCCATGATGAGAAAACCACATTTGTTATTTCCACAAAACTTTACTACGCAGGCACTACGCGCGTTTCACCACACTGTAGCATACTCATGTGCACTTTGTGAAACGTGCGTCGTGCCAGCGTAATAAAGTTTTGTGGAAATAACAAAGGTGGTTTTCTCATAATGGACGTCTTCTACTTCTTCATTCTTGCTCTCATCTTCCGATAATGAAACTTTTCTTCCGCGGCTCTGGACTACAGCCACAATTTCTTCATCGTTCTTAAGGACAGATACAGGAATTTCTTCATCTTCACGCACCCGGTCCGCGAGATCATTCGCATTTAGTCTATCAGCAAAAATATTTGAAGCTTAACATGCATCGTCTTCTGTAAAACCCAACAACTCTTATCCGTCTTCCATGCTATCGCCCGCTATATATATGTATGTACTTCGACCAGCAATTTTGAATTGTAGCTGAAGTTATTTTCTTCCATACCAATCCAATATTGTACGCCATATTCTTCAGGGTAAATGTTTTCAGGAATTCTTGTACTTGCAGATCTGAGTTTTTGACAGCAGTGAGCAATTCCCCCCGATAGTGGGCTTTAAATGCTCTAATAATCCCTTGGTCCAAGTGCTGAAAAAGGGCAGTGGTATTTTTGGAAAAAACGTTGCCACAGTTTTACCAGAAGAAGGATGGTCAGGACACAACCCAACAGAAGTAGTGCTTTTTCTTCTATTTTTTTTCATCGTAACTGATTCTTTACCGATGGTACAAAATCTTCATTGAACTATGATATAAATACATCGCGAGTCATCCGTATTCCTACTGTTTTTATTAATTGACAGGTAGTGCTGTTATATTAACGTGCTTTAAACACCGAGTACTTTGTTTTTTACTGATACTGAAAGGTTTTAATTTGTGAATTCCTGATTTTTTTCGCAGAATAACAAAGTCTTTCTTTGATGATTTTCATACCAGATTTTTTTGCCGACTTCTTCATACCGAGCGACTTTGTTGGAAGCAATCTTTAGTAGATGATAGTTTCATCACAGTTATACAAGCACATACACAGCTCTTAAGTGTACTCACCCTCATCAATTATCTTGCATAAAGTCCCACAGAACTCTCTAGGTACTTCACTGTCACTGGAACGAGATTCTTCTTCCATGTTGACTTGTGCTATCCCATGGCAAATTTTCTACCTCGATAGCCGGCCAGCAAAAGCAATAAAATATTCAGCACCTATTTGCTTATTTAATTTAATTGCCTGTGCTTGTAAAAGTGGACCAGATAATGGAACACCTTCACGAGCGCTTCTGAACAAACCACGAAAAACAAACATTCATCCACATCACTTAATCTGGCTTTTTTTTATCAAGTCCTATTTTGTCATCCAATTTGATACGTGTCACTTGATATTTAATGCCGAAAATTCAAGAGCTGAAAATACCGATTCCTTCGGCACCCCCCCTTGACTGTACCACCCTCAGTGTAGAAAGTATAGAGATAGGTAAACAAATCACTGGATTTATTTTTTACCTTGAGAAATTTCAAACAAAATTCTTTTTGTTTCATCCTGCTGGGATAAATACTTTTATAGTTATAGACATTTACGTAAACCTTTACAAACACAAAAATGGGCTCGCGCAACATTATAAAAATGGCCGCCCAAGGTAAACCGCTCGAGATAAAAACCCTTTCTCAGTGCTATTAGAGCAATTAGGAGCAGAGCAACCAACCATTTTGCTTTATTTCTTCTGCAAAACAAGGAAAATCCCGCAGAGCGACTGCCTACCGCCTTCACTTTCACACAGTAAGCAAGATGTGCTGAGAACAAAAATGGCGGAATGCGACGACTCTACTATGTAGTGTATTATCGGCAATCCAGAGGACTCTGGTATATACAAAGTTCACTGCACGTTACGCCCAAAAATAACATACAAGAGCTTTCTGGTATGGTTGGTTATTTATGGGAGGCGGTCGACAGCTGAGGTCATTAGCACCGCATACGACAGGAGGGTAGGTGGTAAGAAAAGGATTATTGAGGAATGGAGGAAGGTTGAAAAGAAATCTGACAGTGAAAACTTCCTATTAGCGTAAGGCACCAATTGGGACCACTGTACTGCACTTGAATTGTTTCCCACATAGCAACCAAGTAGGGATCGGAGTTCCACTGAAAAACATCCACCACCGCCGGGACCTCGTGATGAGATGCCAGTACTCTAGCCACCACACCAACCCGATCCCCGCAAGATCTTTGCCTTTTCCTCAATATGATGTTCGCTGCACCCAATCCGATGCTTGGACGCCATTGCGGGGGAAGAGGCGGGTGAATTATCCCGCGACCCAAGGTCATTCAGAAAAAGATGGAAGCAACAGTCCTTAAGATGGACGCAACAGTCCTAAATTTAAATGATCAACATCTGAAACCATATATAACTCCAAGAACCGCCGCAATGGCTTGTAGCATGTTGCGTTATGACACCAACCATGAAAAGGAAGAGCACTGGTAAGGAAAATGGCAATAGGAAAAGGACGAGAAGTGAGATGCGTTTTGAAGGTTAGTGTCTCAATCATCTTTGGCGGCAATCATTAATGGTGCGCGGGAAGATTTCGCACTAAATGCGGGAATAAGCGTTATAAAATGTGCGGGACTTCATCGCTAAAAAAAACGAGCCCGTGCGTTCTCGAGTTCAGAACGTGCAATTTTTAGCCCGTTTACGCTCAATGTGGGCACGTTGTAATCGGGAGACCTCAGTTAAATACTAACATTACTGAAATAACTACTCCCTCACTGTATCAGTTCATTCGATCACTGACGTGTTCAAAAATTGTTTTTTTAAATAACTCATCATCAACAAAAAAACTAATCTTTCTCCTCCGATGAAGGAGTCTTCTTCAAGGTTGATTCATCTATATCGACCTACGTATTGCCTAGAGAGCAGCCGCAAGGGCGTATGGCAGGGGTTGTTGGGACATCAACCATGCCAAGTTAGGGGAAAGGAATTGGAAGGAGTAATGGACGAATGAGAACCATAGGTTAGTGATGTGTCATAAAGTCTCGGTCTGCGTTAGCCGTGGTCACTAACGTTGTGTGTTGGGATGGAACTGTCGTTCCTATCAGTTCCGCAGGATATCAGTTCTAGGGATAATTTACGGGGTCAAAATAATAGCCGTCCTATCAATTTAAAACTCGTGAGATACGAATTTTTCTAGAAATATTAACTAAGCACGTAAACTTAAAGTCTCTAACGGTTAGCAACTCACTCATCTAATTAGTTTTGTCACAACATCTGTCCACTCGTGACTTTTTAACACAACGCATAGCTTTTATTAGTTACTTATAAAGCTATTGGATTAAATATTTGTCCTGGATATCAAAGGTTAACACATTACACGAGATGTGGCTTAGCGAGCGTGAAAATTGTCCTTCGACGCCTTCGAATTTGCCTTCGACGACATTCTGTAAAAGACAGGATGAGGTGATTGGAATGGAGATTACTGGTATTTTACCACTCATAAGAAGATTTTGAAAGGGACATGCAAACTAATAAAACCATAATTTATTACTCCTTACCTGCGGTCTAAAAAGCCATTGCTTTCCTCCTTGTGTATCAACTAATCTGACAGCTCCGCTGCCATATTATGTGATTATCTATAACTATTTCCTCCAATTCTCAATTCTCGATGTCAATTTTTTGTTTTCTTCATATTTCATCCAACAGCTTCCTTACATCCTCGACCTCACCTAATGCTACCTTTCCGACCATATTATTTCCTCTGTTCTTCTCTAAGCCCAAATCTCTAAGCCTCCCACTCACAAATCTCTTTCCAAAAAAATTCGAAGCAGCGCCAAATACTGAAATGTAGACTTATCTTTACTGTAGGTCACCAATTTGGCTCCTTGTCATAAATTATCTTTTTTTCCCCAGACGCCAGTAAAGCAAGTAGAAGTTTGCCTTCACGCTCGTTTTTTTCACTGTGGATTCCGACACAGGTTAACTGGTTTCTTCAGATCTTATAAAGTGTATGGATATTTTCTCTCAACCTTCGCCAGTGGCTCAGGTCTTGTGACTTTCATTATGCACGAACAAATGAATTTTGTCCTTTAGACGATGTCATTTGCCTAGTTTCGTTCTTCAATCTTTAAGCGCAATTCTTTGAAACATAAGTAGCTGACGAAAGTAATATTACGAATGCTTTCCTTTGTTTTTCAACAAATAACGTCAAACATACGTTTTCGTACAAAGAAAGCGGCAACTAAAAATCTCACGACTCATTTAAAAGTACGTTGCAGCCTACATTCTTTAAGGAGCTAAAGAACTTATCCTCGGCCTCGAAAAAGACAACTTTCATTGACTCAACGTAAGATTCAAGACTCGAACCATAGGTATCAGACAAGTCGTCTCGGCTGGAGCCCCTCTACTTGGCAGGCCACACCTGTTCAATCATCATCTTGAATAGGATGATTAACAACAGCACTAAGTTGCAAGGAGGTTTTCCTGGGTGTAGTCGAACTTCCAAATTTTCCCAACCTAACATAATCAGAGAAAAAAGCTTATATAATTTCTTTACCCCGTGAAAGTCGTGCAATCATCGCTTTAAAAAAATAATCGCATTTTCACATCTTCCCGGACTTTTTGCTATTTTCCTTTATATTATTTTCCTGCCCAATGTTATTGCGAGCCACCTAAAAAAACATCACAGGTAATAATACTTATCTTACACATTATTTTATATATGATACACGTGAAAATATTATCCATTACAAACAAGGACATGGAATTTGGACGAAAAATGGTGTTGAAGTAAGAATGAGAGGAGAGTCGCGTTTCATTTTAAGCATTTACAAATAAAAGAGGACAGAAACTGGAATATCAAGCAAAGCCTGGAAAATTAAAGTTCATCATTGGTTTTTCCGAGGAAAATGGAATTACGTGGTTGCGAAACCTCCACAGTAAGAAGCTTATTCACAGGGGTCCGACAAAATTTTGGTCACGAGGAAAAACGGAGAAAATCCTGAAGTCAAAGGAAGATCGAAAATGTGTTGTTTTGTTTATAACCCTGACAGCCTGCACGATAGCAAGGCGAAATATCGTCCAGCAGAAATGGAACGACGCGACGGAAACCCCGGAAGCCAGAAATATCCTCCATCCAAGCCCAGCGGAAGTCTACGTCAGAACCCTGATGATTTGCTCACAACAATGTTCCGAAGGGATAAGTATTTTCTGTTTTGAGGACCAAGATGTTGATAAGCGTGAAGATCTGCACAAAAATTATTAATTTCGCAAAGGACACAGTCAGATAAAAACGCACTTCTCCTCCTGAAATTTTACGGTAGAAATACGCGTAAAAAGACTCGGACAGCATGGAGTCAACAATCAATTTACACAATCAGCCCGCCAAAGATACAACAAAAGAGGAAATTTTCGGACTTGAAATAAGACATTCGGAAGTTGGATAAAAGAGTGTGTCAGGGAGAGGGAAGGCTAGACTCACAAGGTCGTCGAGAGCGGAAGGCGAAAGATGAAAAAAAAGATGCTGGACCAAGCGACCAGGAAGCAGAAGGGAAGAGATAAGAGTGGTGGGGGAAGATTGAAGAAAAAAGGATAATAAAAGAAGGTAGATTTTCTGAGAGTGGGTGGACGGGAGCACACGGGAAAAATCTGGTACACGAGTTGGGTCATGCGGAAGTGGTGCTGTGCTCCAGGGTTATCACGGCCAATTTGTTCGTTCAAAGACATGACTGTGAATTTTATTGCTCATATTTTCGGCAAGGAAATAAAAAACGGGTTTTTATTCCATACCTGATTGAAAAAATATTTCTTCCACAAGGTTATCTCCTCAGGGGCAAATTGTGGTGTACACTGTGTATAATAGTGGTACAAATGGTATAATGGTGAGCTTCATAGAAGAAATATTTTACAATACTTTGTATTAAATATGAAGGTATTTACGGA
This sequence comes from Pyrrhosoma nymphula, assembly GCA_963573305.1. Lineage (NCBI taxonomy): Eukaryota > Metazoa > Arthropoda > Insecta > Odonata > Coenagrionidae > Pyrrhosoma > Pyrrhosoma nymphula. Next base: position 87,789,523 of record OY754338.1, read on the forward strand.
AGAAAACAGAAGAGTGAGTTAAAAAAATGTGATAATTTGCGATACTTTTAAGTATAAATGTTACAATTTCCTGTTCAACCAATAAGTTTGTAAATACTCACACTAAAAACGGTAATATATCTGCATTAATGTCTTGATGTTAAATTTATTGTAATATTATGTAACAAATTCAGCTCTTTATAATGTAATATTTTGTAACTCATGCTGTTCTTTACTATGTACACATTTCATGTACGTCACAATGTTAAACTCTGTTGCTTTTAGTGGTCTTGTACCCTAAGCATCAAAATAAATCTTATCTATCTTATATATCTATCCAATTCTACCTTTGAACTCAGTCACTCCTCGAAAATGTAGAATTCATAATATTTAAGGAATCGCGATAACCGAGAAGGCTGCCATACGCCTTCCACGGAGGGCTTCCGTGCTGGCAGAGTCGCTATACTACCACAGCCCCACAGTTCACCTTAAATACCTCCAATCCATCGCTCCTTTGCAAAATCCTTCTTTATTTTTGGTGAACTTCCATCCGAATTTTCGAGATGAATCCACTAGCCTTAAAAGGGCGATGAGTTGGGCGGATTTCTGAGAGTTGGCTGGCGCTAAGTAAAGCATCATGGGAAACCGGAATGTAAATCAGTCAGCTAGAAAGACTGGCAGGAAGGTGGGGGAGGGCGGAAATTCTCCGTAATATTTGGTGTCCGGGGCGAGAGACACGAGGGTCACAGTCGGAAGGTCACGGAGAGGCTGGTGATGGGGAACGGGGGCGTACGAGGCTGGTTGGTCTGGTCACGAGCGTCAGATGACCAATTCAAAGGCTCTCTTCAAAAAAATAGGGTGAAATTGGTATCATACTACGGGAAATAATCAGCATAATATATTTATTCAATGTTTAAATGTGAGATGATTTTAATTTTCGATTTTTGGAAAAACTCACCGGCTATTTATTAAAAGACTTTAGTCTGCAGAGTACAGATCACTTTCTTCAGAAGATAGAATAATTGAACCAAAAAATGAACTTAAACACTGCAATTATCACTATTTTATTGTAGACGACCATACTTTCATTGCATAGCAGCAGCATCAGGTGGAAATACTATCATAATGAGGTCTAATATGGTGGAAAACGAACACCACTGTAACGAAATCATGGTCGTCATCAATCAAATTGTGAATATTGCAGAGTTGTTCACCTTGTTTCCAGTGATGAAAGATCCACCAACTGGAAGTTACGCCTGAGACTGTCAGCTTAATATATTAATAATGTCAAGAGCTGAATATAATGAAGCATTAACGAAGAAAAAGTAAATGGTGAGGATGAGTCGGAGCAAAGACATTCATTTGGCTCTCTATCAATTGATTGGTAGGCAATTGGAGATGCCCTATCGACAAAACTCCATAGCAGGGTCGTATCTGACCTTACGTAGCAATGGTAGCTATTTTCAAGCACAATTTTTTTCTATATTCTTATACGCACAGAGAAGTTAAGTTAAATATTTAATTTGGAGGGCAGCGTCGAATACGTGAACATCGAAGAGAGAGTATGCATTCAGGCTGGAGGTTTTTGAGATACGGGCGCATGGAGGATGTACGCCGGGTAGCGAGGCAGACAGACACGGAAGCACTTATACTGAATGGTCGGGGAGGAAAGGAAAGCGGTGATGTAGACCAGGAGAAGGTAGTGGCAGCAGGACGTATTGAGAAGTAAAGGAGTTCTGAAGAGGACGATAGAACGAAGGACGATTGGGAAGCGTGAAAGAGGAACGAATCGCATGGGCATTTTGGACGACTAGAGAGGAGGAAAAAATGAATGTTTTAATTAGGAACAATGAGGCAACACGCTATCATGAAACCAAGTATTAATTACCTCTACTGCAATCCTCTTCGTGAAACTTGAAGCCTCCACGGCAGAAGTTGAACCAGCATAAAATCAATGACTTATTGAATTTTTCAGCAACGCAAGGAATCCCTAATAAGACATTAAACATTCGACGAATCAGAACGACAGACTAATAATTCGAACACCAATTCAACATTAAAAGATTAATATTGAATGAAATTTCGCCATTGAAATAAATATCGTCTTTGAAATATTTACTGAGACGCGATAAAATTATTCTATTTATCCTATATAGACGTAAAAATAATTTTGTAATAATGATATTTAACAGCAGTTAGCATTATTGGAGTCGACTGACATGAAAGGAGGTCGGCTTGGAATGGGTGATACTTTAAAAAATTGGATAAAAAGTGGAGGGTCATCCAAGTTCTTGGTCGGCATTATATTATGAAAGGTTAGGTGCAAAGTCTTCAACGCTTCATGCCTTTATCCGAAAAGTGGATCCTAAATATAACCTGAGTCCAGCGAAATGTATCCCGATTCATTTAATAAAAAAAAACACAACGTGCATTCTAACATAAAATCTCCAAGGAATTTCAAAGCACTACCGGAGAGATGAATGTCATGGAAATCACTTGAAATGAGTTTCAGCAGAACAGCTTTGAGAATTTATTTGAGACAGGGAATATATTACACCCATATGAGTATTGGAAAACTATTGGTTGCGTTGAAACCTTCATCGGGAATTCCGCATAGCATTTGTAACGAAGTGCCACCCTGGAGGTATTCAACACACGACATGCAAGAAGGAATCGAGAATCCACTGAATGAGAGGTAACCCAAAATGATGTCTCCAGACAGCGTCCAGTTACGAGCAGTCAAGGATAAGAGTAAAAAGCTTTCTTGTCCGACGAGGGAGAATGAACCTTGGCCTCCGTCCTTAAGGTTTCGAACACCCTGCAAAATGAGTTCGTTCTCCCCACCAGGACAGCAAAAAAGGATACTAATCTACAGTTTCTAGGACGGCTTTAAACAATGGACAACCTCCCGCCCTGTTATGGAATCTCCTCGCTTATGTAACACTCCTCACCCCTCCGGCCAGCCTCTAACCACCAAAGGCGGTTCACAAGACTATTGGTCAATAGCCACGTGGACGGGATCACGCGTATCATCTTCCCTACCTCACCAGCGTGGAAGTGTGGTGAATACTGGTTTAATATTGAACTGTTTGATAAAAGTTTGAGAAACAAAAATTCCATTTTTTTACTCTCCCACTTACAAAACCGCTAGTTATAGCATCACAAGTTGCCACAGAAAATAGGTGCGGAGGTTTCCTGAGTCGAGCCTGACGAATAAAATATCGAAATACCAAACGTCGTAGAAGCAGCTGTAGCTGTAGATCGACTGATAGCATTTGGGAACTTGGACTTTTATAATTGAAAATCACGAAACCACGATAAAAAAATAAGGGCTCGATTCACTTTTTACTGTAAAGGCTAGCTATAGACATTAATTCAGTGAAATTACAGAAGGAATCGGATAAAAAAACCTTTACCAGTTTTTTGTCTCTGAACATGTTTTAGTACTAACGGCAATCAAGGGTAGTTGATAGGAGCACATGGTCATGAAGAAAAATTGTAGAGCAAACACTACTAGGTATATAATAAATTGAGGAGCATTGAAGGTGCCTTGACTCTACGAAATCACGATACCAGGGCAGCAGAAAAGAAAAAGGTAAAATCAAGGAGTTTGAACTGGCTGACCGGTTTCGACTCTCTCCATACTTAGGTACAGGTTTCCTTGTATAGCAAGAAACAGCATTTTGAAGGGGGACCAGGCGGTCTTTCAAGGTGTGACGATAATGGAAAGTGAGAGCCTACTGAGTGATGATGGGCAGCAAGGAAGGGAGATCTTAGGTGGTACCGGAACTGTTGTAGGGATATTTTCATGGAACAACCTCACATATCCTCAGCGTAATCTTCATGCATCTCAGCCGGAAGACATTAACTTGTATTGTATCGCGATTTTTTATCAACGCCTAAAAATGCTAATCATACACAACGAGGCTCTTAAATAATGCTAAATCATCATCAAGAACAAATAGAGCACTAAGGTGACCGGAAAGAAATATCAGACAAGACAATTCCCAACTATAACTTCTTGTTCGCTGTATTTTTTGGAAAATTCAGCACCCATCGATCATTTATGCCCGAGCCGTTGAACAGTAACGGAGCGCCATTAACACTGAATACTAATCATTGAATATATTGGTTAGTTATTCGGTGAAACCAATGAAACCTGAGGAAATTTTAGAATAGGGTGGTTGGTAAGGGAAGAATTATTTTTGCAATGGAGGAAGGATAGAGAGAACCCTGGCGTCAGTTTTAGCCTGCTCTTAAGAAAAATGGCACCAAGGTGTGCATAGTTTAATGTCCTACCCGAGGGAAGGAGTACTTTACTTGAAGTACTCTCTACGAGGCACTCAAGTAGGACTGGGAATCAAAGTGAAACTATCACTTTTACTTCCGAGTCCTGAACCACGACCCTCGGGGTAAGAAGCCGGTAATCTAGCCACTACAGTAACCCGATTCTCACTAATATAACTTTTGAGGGACTTCCTCAACCCAGGAATGTCTAATGGCTGGCAATTAATATAAATTTATTTTCCATTATATGATTTCTAGGTTATTCACTAGCAACTGCAAAATTGAGAAGGCTGGGTGCCTTGATTCCATTGTCATTTCTCGTTCCAAAAGCAATAACTACCTAGCAATGATGGCCTTCGCATACGCGATTGGGCTGACGAAATGCAGCAATGCAAGAAAATAGCGGGAAATTCCGAGACAATAATTTTCTCGCACACTCACGCTGATTTGATTTCAAGTGCGAGGGGTTGGGAACAAAAAAATCGAAGTCATGCTAATAACCGCTTCGCTGCACCGACCACGAAATGCGAGTCATCGCTGAAATGGCACACGAGAGCCACAGATGTCTGTTCCTTCCCGTAGAAATAGTCAATCATGAGCACTATCACGTTATCTAAGTGCAGGGTTCTACAGAATTTGGGAATCGAGTTGGTGTGGTGGCTAGAGAATTGATTCTGTTTAGTTGCCAACAAAGGCGAAGATGTTTCAGAGGAATCCTCAACCCTACCAAGGAGAAAGGCATTGTCAATGTTACTTAGGAAAACCGAAGATGGAGGGGGATTGAGCTGGTATGGAAGCTAAAATGCTGCCTTACATCTACATCTACATCTACATATTACCCCGCAAGCCGCCTCAATAGGCGTGTGGCGGGGGGTGTTAGGACACCAGCCGCTTAAAGATAAAAAGGAAACGCTCTAATGAAATTACGCCTAGCATTTATTGAAGTCCCTTATTGTTCGGGGGAAAAACGAATTCCCATACCTATCCGTTCGGCAAAATATCTCTCTTAATTTATCGTTTCTATCGGACCTGGAAATATAGTGGGGTTCTAATATGATGTTCTCCGTGTCGCTCTGAAAGATATCTATTCTCAATTGTTCAAGCAATCTAAGCCTAGCGCGCAGCCTCCGAGTCTCTAGCGGTTCCCAGCCTAATTCGTTTAACATCTGTGTAACGCTGTCAGTACGCCCGTAGCTGTTTTTGACGAATCGCGCAGCTTTCCTTTGTATTTTATTAAGTTCCCGGACTAAGTCTTTCTGCACCGGATCCCATATGCTCGCTGCATATTCAAGGTGTGGCCGGACGAGTGCGAAATAGCACCTCTCTTTTACTTTTTCATCCGAAAATCTTCCCACAATACGCTTGACGAATCCTAGCTTCTTCAGAGCTCTGCCACAAATATTTCTTATATGTGCTCCCCACGATAGGTCCGAAGTTATCGTAACTCCTAGATACTTCACTTCATCTGTCGCCTTTATGTTAACACCATCCACAGCATATACATGGGAATAGTTGGACGCCTTCCGCAAGAAATGTACCGCCGTGCATTTGCTCCGATTAAGTTCGAGTCCCCACTCTTGGCTCCACACATGAACGTTGTTTAAATCCGATGATAGAGTTTCAAAGTCAGAGTGATCACTAATTTCACGATAGATGACAGCGTCGTCGGCGAATAGACGTATTTTACTGCTAATTCGAGAGCATAGATCATTTATGTATATAATGAACAAAAGGGGTCCGATCACGCTTCCTTGCGGGACACCTGATGTCACTTTAACTACATCAGAGCTAATTCCGTCAAGAACTACCTTTTGCTTACGATCACTCAGAAAGTCGCGTATCCAGTTTACTACTGTTTCGTTTAGGGCGCATGACTGTAATTTGTATAAAAGTTTGTTATGAGGTACCGTGTCGAAAGCTTTCTTAAAATCTAGAAATAATGCGTCAACTTGTCTTTTCGATTCGCCAGATTTGAGAACGTCATGAAGAAAGAGCGCGAGTTGTGTTTCACATGATCTACCTTTCCGGAAGCCGTGCTGACAGCCATGGAGGACGTTACGACTGTCCAGGAACGTCATGATATTGCTAACGACGATATGTTCGAGTATCTTGCCTATAATCGACGTTAATGAAATTGGTCGATAGTTCCCTGGGTCGTGTCTGTTTCCCTTTTTGAATATCGGTGTAACGTTTGCAATTTTCCAGTCTAATGGTATCTTTCCTTCAGACAATGACTTCTTGAATATTATGTCTAAGAACGGTGCGATCTGTGGCGCTAACTCCTTGAGGACACGCGCGGGTATTCCCTCCGGACCCGGAGATTTACTATTTTTTATCGACTGTAGCTGTTTAGTTATCCCATCACGTTGAATAGTGATTTCTTTCATCGGTTCCTCAGTGAATTGTATTTCAAAATTACATGCAGTATCGTCTGTGGTGAATACACTTTTGAAGTGGGAATTTAACGTGTTAGCTTTGTCAATATTTTCGGTGACAAGTTTGCCATCATTATCAAATAACGAATCTACGGTTGAAGATTTTCCCTGAAGCTCTCTCGCATATGACCAAAAAGATTTCGGATTTTCTTCGAGTAATTCACCAAGTACTTTTTTCTTGAAATTTAGCAATGCAGAACGCATTGATTTCTTAGTTTTTGAGCGTTGCGCAGCGTAACTTTCTTTTGCTTCAAGTTCCTTCGATTTGTCACCTACCGTAGTGAACTTTTTAACCAAGTTGTACAATTTTCTCTGTCTTACGGTCCCGATGGCCCGGGTTCAAATCCTGAGTGTGGTTGATATTTTTCTGTGGAATGCGGAAAATTTGTGTGCTACGTGGAGAGTACTTCAAATGTAGTATGCAGTCCATCGGATAAAATGTTAAACGGCGAACCCCTGGGCCCCTTATGTTAGAAGTTGGTTCAAAGTTCGAGGTTTCCACCTATTCTCTCTCTCTACTCCCAAAATAATCCTTCCTTAGAGGCGAAAACTGGCGTAGATATTTGTTCACTCTGCAAAAGACCAGCATAATAACACATGACTGCTTTTCTTGAACATAAAATTGGATCAAAATGAGAGAGTGGTGTTACATCGTTCAAGAAAAGCCAGCCACTCATAATAGGAACACACTGCCTCTCAATAGGAACACCTGAAAATCAATATATAACCTGATAATATGAATGACCTTAAATCGTCTTTAGTTGACTGAATTTTTATTCAATCCAAGCGATAACAACTAATCCTTTTCAGAGTAGCACCGTTATGTGTCCATACAAGTTAATTATACTTGTGTCCTTCGATAGTAAAAACTCATTTAATTAGGTAACAGTGATTTAAAAATATACTACAATTTTAGGTGTCTAAGATGCACGTTGACTATTTTAAATAGATCGATTTTAGAATAAATCAGGGTTATTGACCATTTTAAAGTAAAGAGTCTCCGTGCCGCACCATGTCACGATGATTTCGACACCTGGTTTTCCTCCATTCACTCATTTTGCTCCCTCTTCTTCCTTAGCCTTGGCCTATTTTATATTCTCAGTCCTCCCAACTGGCGTAGAATGGAGGTGACGCTATCGCGGACATTTTAAGGCACTCCGCTATTCACAATCGCCGGCTAAAATGCTCCCTTACTATCCACCACGTGCTCGCTCTCCTGTCCTCCAAGAGGAGGACAACAGACACGGGAGGCCCGTTTGCGACATGTGTCGTCTCGCGGTGAGAGAGACAGTTGCGTCAACGCCGGCGACAAAACAAAAGATCCTCTGGAGGGGAGGAGGAGAGAGGAAATAGAAGTTAGTGGGACGCGAGGTGAATGTGCAATAGATCCAAATAGCTCCGTTTCGCCGAACACACTTTACGTTACCCTGGGAGACTTAAACGACCGGAACGGAGACTTTAACGCAATGGTTGACGCCATGAATTGAAACGTAAAATGGCCGGACGCGGCAATCAGGCTAGTAACGCTCTGGACGGTAATCCTAAGAAAGCGGGTTCAAATACTGCCTAATTTAATCATTTTAATTAGTGTGTGCGAATTACATTCCGAAAAGTATGCTTATAAGTCACCATTTGAAGCTGGACAAAACATATCATGTTAATTTACCTCTTATTACTATTCATTCTCAAAAACATTTCAAATGCATCATAAATTCATGGATATAAACACAAACGACGATTAGTTTCACGTCCTAGTTGAAATTTATTTAAGCTTAAAAAAAACACAACATAAACAAGGAAGAATGACTAAAATGGTACCGATTAAAAAATGCATCTTCCCCCTTTTCAGCAGAATACGAGATCAATAGAGTTTTCCAAAATATCTAAATTATCGATATTGGTCGTTACTTTCAAATATAGAAAAACATTTGTCAACTCAGTATATCGAGCCTTCAATTAAAAAATCGTCCTCGTCACTCGCCACTGGTTTTAGGAATCAAAGTGGCACTATTGTATTGCTTGCTTTATCATTTTGTCCACTCTTGAACTCATCGCTTCCTCAGGCACTGAAAAGAATACATGCACAGTTCGCCGAGAAATTTATTCTAAACTTAAACAACACGCCACCATTTCCGAATTAGTAAATAAACCAATTACTTGAGTATTGATTCCCAGCGGGCTGTCCTCTGGGGTACAAGTGATGCTTCCTCGGACCTCTGTTTGCAGCATCGTCATTGAAGGGTTGATTCCTTCCCATGAATTCTGAAATGACATTTATTTTCCGCTTGAAGGCGTTCAACGAATGCAAAGCCGCCACCATCACCGGACGAAAAGATCGAATGGAGATGGCGTGCGACTGGGAGATAGACGGAGCATTCGACTGACGAATCTCGTAGATAAGTCTTATATTCGAATTAGGAGTTTGAAAGCCAAACTGAAGAGAGTGCACATTCACTTCGCATAAAAATTTCACACTCGCGCGACCGAACTAGCGCGCACTCCATGGACAAAATTGACCTAAGTTCGCGGGAGCACATCAGTAAAATTACCATCCGGGAAAAGTGCACTCCTCTACACTTAAAGTATATATATGACCTTGAGCTAAAATTAAAGTAATTCTTTCCACATTTAGGAAGGTACTAAAAGAAAAACTTCTTCCACAATAAATCACCTAAAATGAATACTATCTTGCCAAACCAATTTTCCTTAAATCACAAATTCATTATATGAGCAAAAGGGCCATAGACCAATGAAAAGCATTTTAAAAGACTGAAGTCTGGTGATTTCTATGAAATAATCGTATAAGAATCGAAATTTTCACAGGACAAAGTATAAAAGAATTGAAAGCGAAAATCTGTACCTGATTTCGATGCCTTAGCGATTCTACGAAATTCTGCAAATCAAAATTTATTAGCTCCATGGAAAATGATGGCGCATTATCTACAGAAGGGTATCTACCTATATCTAAAAAGCCTTACATTTGCACCACGGACGCTAAGGCGCGACATACGTAAAATCGTTCTTTTTTAATATTCACAAGCAAAAAGGTGAGACATTCACCTTTCACTCACGCAGTAGCGATCCAATTTCATAAAATTCAAATTTCCTACAGAGCTGCACGGATATTAATTAGCAAGTCTGTCAGGGAAGTAACCGATGAAACCGAAACTGAAAGAATGAAAACCGATAATAATACGTTTCCCCGACGAAAACGCTCTCTTCAACATAGCGACAGTCTGATTTAACACATATACTTCACTGGTAAAGCCGGTCTAACACGGTGAAAAGAATGAATAAACCTCCGCCTTATAGTATAAATGACCACGCTTGTAAAATTAGAGTTTAAAGGCAAAGGACGGATGCTTGCAAACATTCTTTTTTAAATAGAGGAATTGATAAATGGAATGGCTTGCCTAAAGACCCTTTGTAGCCCTTTCCTCAAAAATCCAAATCATTTATTAAAAATGTTAAGAAGTTCATAACATAGGAAATGATTCACTATAATAAAGTTGATCTCATATTTGAGTAATGATAATGTTCTTATGAATATGATTGTTAGGACTATGCCTTGTATTGCTGATTTATTGTAAATTATTTTATATTACTTCTTATTTAGCAAATTCTATTTCAATAGAGTGAATTGCATACTTTGGGAATCGTGGTTATAAATTTTTTCTTTTTACTTTGTTACCACCTGCCAAAATTTGTAAAAGTGTAACATAAAAATAAGTATAGCAAGCCAAAGCTCTCAGTTAACATTAAACTAACCAAAAGACAGCGTCATCTTGCAGTAATCGCTGACTAGACATATAAAGCCGGGCCCAAGTCTGTTTTTCTTATGATTAATTTTAACAAAACGATCACTACCGCCACCATACTAAACATAAAACACATCTACGCCTTCCAACGGTTTCCTAGCAATTCCCTCTACCGAGTGAATTTTCCGAGAAATATTTCCCACACCGCTCGCCACTAGCACATGAGATGAAAGGAGGTCGGAGACGGGTGAAAATGCACCATAGCGTACACTTCCGAAAGGTATGACTGGAGCCAACATTACATAACATATCTACGTTGCGTGCTTTCCAGAAGCAGCAGGCAGAGAAAACAAACTTGCAGCAATAAAGTGCATTTATTCTAAGCGAGCTGAGGAATAAAAATAATCCTTACATCTTGTAGTCGTACAGTTAAGAGAATTCGATTTTTTTTACAAATTTCGGACAAATAAATTATACCAATAAAGCTCCAGCTAACTCGGAGAATGGGGAACGCAACGCAGACAAGCGAAACGAGTCCAGAAAATGGCCGTTATGACGCCGTTATCATCGAAATTAAACCTTATTAGTAGATGGAATCAGGTGCAAAATGGCAAATATAATATACACTCATGTTGAAAAGAACAAACATAGTTGCTCCCACAGATTTTGCTGCTCCATTGCTATGAAACCACTAAGTTTTTAGCACAAGCCTTAAAAATGTGTGCATTATTTTTTTCAGAATTTGGAAAAGCAGATCATAAAAGATTAAAAGCATTCAAAACATGGTATTGGAGGAGTATGCTGAAGATAAAATGGACGCATAAAATAAAAAATGAAGAAGTTTAAAGAAGAGTAACGAGAAAAGGATCTTATGGAACAATATGCAGAAAATAATAACAAGATGGACTGGTCACACACCCTGAGGCACAATGTCAACCAATTTGAGGGCTGCAGTCAACCAATTTTAGGATTCAATGACCACTGAGATGACATTTGTGAACCATAATGAAGCACATCAACCATAAATGTATTAGCTTGTAAAGTACAGTTCTTGAACAACGCAACTGCTTATTAACAAAGTCCAGTAAAACCCCAATGAACCCGAACTCCAACTATCCGGATCACCAGTTATCCGGATCGTTTTTAGGGGAAAAATCCTCGAAAAACGGCTTTTTACAGTCAAGGCAATAGGCTATTCGAAACGCGTATTGTATGTTTTTACCGTTGATTTCGTTTGACAGTGATTGGTTACAGCACATACGTTTCTTTAGCGTTCTTAGATCAATCCGAAGCAAATATGTTAAGAAGTTTCCAAGGAAATTACCTTTTTCTGAGTTATCCATTTATCACTACATGGAAAGATATTTGATTATCTGGATGAGGTCCGGTCCCAATTGATCCGGATAGTTGGAATTCTACTGTAATCATTTCATGAATAATAGAGTGAAGCATAGGTTGAATTTTTCCCTTGTTACAATTAAATCAGCTGGGAGAAATATCGTTCCATAATTAGGGACTCTCATAAAAAACTGTAGTTTCATCGCAATGCTAACGGTCGAGCCCAATGAAGGTCTTTTGCGGTACATGTACTAAATTCGTTACTACGTTTACCCTACTTTTGATAATAACGTAGCATACTCAGACTTATAGAACTGGTTTTAAAAAAAACCAGGTGACAGGAGATTTTTGAATGACTTGTCGTTTTTACAATATATATTACCAATATAGGAGTTTTAATTTGACCAGTAAACTGAATATACTTGCCCGAACTTACAAATGAAGGCCAAAGAGAACACTTATTGTGATGAATGTTAAAAAGACCGCTGTAAAAATTCTCAATGAGACAGAATGTCTTATTTTTAAAACTTTTTGTAACGCTCTAAATTTCAACCTGGGTGAAACAAAATTTTGCAAAGATGAGACTAGCGAATAGTTCAAGAAATCACTATGTAACTTGAAAACTAACATAATGCATGTACTGCGTTTTGACTAGCTACGGCTCATGTATGAAATGTTTGTTATTACTAAACTAAATTATTGTTCGCCATGTAATTATATTAATAAGTTGCGTGAACGTTCAACAGTACAAGCAAATCGGTCGTGAACTACTCACTCCAATGAAGATAGTAAACCATTATAGCAATTCCTTCCGAAATAGCTTCGTAATTTTGGAACTAATGCAGTAAGTACCTAGCAGTGTGCGATATTTTTCCCAAGCTATAATACTGTCCATATTCAAATTTAATCTACCACTAAAGTTGTATGAAGCATGAAGTAAATACAGCAGTACTTATAGTCCAAAAGCTTAGCTAGTAAAACTAAACTTTTCAGTACTTCACTAAATATACCAACACATTTGTGGCTTTAACTCTTAATTATTTTTTCCCCACCGTACGCTGGAAACTCCAACATAACCGAAGGATGCTTTTGCGAAATTATACACAGCATTACAACGAGTAGCTAACACTTTAAAACTAATCGTAAAAACGAAGAAAACTTCACAAAGTTGCATATCTGACTCACCTGATCTGTGTGTTAGAGCCTATTTACTTAAATGTACCTCGGGAGCGCGTACCATAACACATAGAAAACGGGTCCCGTTGTTTGGCAAGTATCTCAAATAGTAGTTCGGTATTTGGTTGATATTTTATAATGCAGTAGATATTGAATCATTTTCTTTACAATTATGCCAGATGAATTTCATCTAATGTGTAGAGATTTCCCCTTATTCTACCTTAAGATGCCAGGAATCTACATCCACGCATTACAATTGTAGCGATACTTGGTGGCAGCCACTTGCGCGAAGCATTTAGGAGGGGAAGGCTCGTGTAAAATGGGTCGGCTAAGGAGTGGAAGGGAGAGGATAGCACTTGGTAACGCTGGCAACACTGCCAACACAACTGCATTTAACAATAGATGGTAAGGAAGTTAAAGCAGCACATTTCACGACACTGTTTACGATTCAAAAAAAGCTGCTAGAATTGCTGATAGAATTCGGAATCCATCGCAGAAGCCCATATAAGCAAGTGAATTAAGAGCCATGAAGAGCTAGAAAGTTTATGTTAATAACAGACTGAACATTTGAAGTTGGCAACGGATGTTTGCGACCTTGAGAACACTGGTAGTCCAACACGGAGACTGCCTTACTACCCCATACGGAGCGACTTCGTAGACAAACTATTCCACAGAAAAGCTTTTTCTGCGCAACTGCAAGCATGTTTCGCTACCACTATACTCTGCGAGCCGCCATATGGCCAAGATGCAGAGAAAGGCATAAGGAAGAGATGGAATGGGGAAAAGAAATGCGAGAAAAGTGAAATGTGCCTCGGAGGATTTATGTCTGTCTCGCTCTGTTTCCGTCGCAGTCGCGAAGAGTGCGTGGGAAGAAGAAATTTTCGTCAGGGAAGAATATTATCTGTTCGACATCTTAACCCTCTTTTTTTCCTCTTGTCTGCCATGCAGGCAGCATATGCAGTGCGGGAAGTAAAATTATATCCGCCATACCATCCTGAATTTCAACAGGTCGGAATTGCTCTCGTATGCCTTCGCCTTGCGTGTAATCTCGGAGTTCATAGAGGTTCAACCAAGTCTTTCCAATAGCTGCGTGTAAAATTCTATTCCATCTCGGCAGCGTTAAACAAATCGCGAAGGTTCCCTTTTTATTTTGCGTGGTTTCCGTGGTTAAATTTCTGCGCTTTTCCCAAATAACGGCGACGGATTCGAGATGAGCGAAGTATGATCACTATTTTACCTTTCTGCCCCAAGTCCTTCCTGCTATTCTCATATTTAATAATTCATACACAACAAAAGTTTGTATTCTTTCAAGCAGTAAGGTAATTTGGTTACAAGTGCTAAAGACCAAGGTTATATTCAGTCGCTAAACCTAAGGTATCAATCCTAAGATTAAAAAAAAAATTATGCCCGAAGGTGGAATTCATCTAGCTGACTTTCGGCTGCCAGGCCGGCGCCTGACATTTTTAACGCTCTCCGCAGTTTTTTACTCCAACAAATAGGCTTATTGTACATAAAAACTGCTAAAAAACCGTAGGGAACATAGGCCGTAAGAAAAGGATGGCTGGAGAAGGAAATGATCGCTCGATAACTGATGTAAGACGTGGATTCTGAAGGTAAAATCACAGTTAACATGAGAAAGGAGGAAGTAGACTTAAGATTAGGGAAAGGGAATGTCCATAAGCATAATGAGAACAAGGAGGATTGAGGACACTGAAACGAAGCTAACGAGCTCATTCTACTTGCGTCATAGCCAGCCAGCCAATTTAAGTAAGCAGGAATGCATAATATCAAGCCGCATTAGTTTAATAATTTTTAACGTATCCACACGTATGCACCTCCAGCTATTACGCCAGAAACGTAAGCAGAAAGGAATGGTTAAGGCTTTTTCAAAACATTAAGGAACGAAATATTTTTTTAAATAGCATCAGTTTGCTAACTACGACAAAAACTCGAGATTTGTGGTCCATTTTCCAGAGAAATAAGCAACAAAAAAAGGAATGCGCTGCGTTTCTGCCAGTTTTTGTTGATTCCAATTTAGATAATATTCCATTCTGAAGACAATGAACTTATGAAAATCAAGAAAATTAAATATAATAGTACAGTTATAATTTTTGTTAACAACTACCACACCATTAGAATGGGAAATAAAAAGTTAAATTAACCCAAAAAGGAGTCAAGGAATTTATTTTTCGAAGGTGTCCATAATATCGCGCATAAATGTCCTCATCTAACTAATTACCTGCAACTAAATAATAATCACAAAAGAATAACAAAATTTTATTACAAAAATAAAACCACCATAAAATAACGTATTTTCTGCTCTTTCCAATGGAAAAAGCAGTATTAAATTCAATAACATCTTTTAGCGAGCAAAATTGATTCAGTTTTTTTTATTATTCCAATTCAATGACTTCCGACTGCCGAAGAGCAAATATTGATGTCATCATAAGTGGCAACGTTGAAGGCTTTACTGACGATGACGATACCAAACCACTTGATAAAGTAATCATCAAAACTATAGGATAAGATATACAGCCGAAATTAAGAAAATAGAGAGAAAACATTTCCCCTACGATATTCCGGTGGCGTGAATAAAATAATTCAACAACTGGAATTTTTCATTGCCTTGAAAAAGCGAATAAATATTTTACAAGTTCACGCAATATAAAACGGCATCTCCAATGTTTAACCTCACGACACGGTATTACATTTATGATCTACATCTGACAATGAGTAGGATTGTAGGTATCATACCAGTACAATACCATCCATAAGAAAATGAAAACAATTACTTTAGTAAAAATGCGAATATAAAACAGCTGGACCTAGCGAGAAAACGCGCTGTTGTACCGCTGGCAGCAAACCTCTTCGCGACGATATTCGCCAAGTTCCCGCTGACGTAATATTTCGACGCCGCCGAGCACGCGTAATTTTAAAAAAGAAATATTTTCCAATAACAACGCTGTTAGTTGACAGCATTAGTGTTATGTATTATTAATAAATAGCCCAGAAGGTACAGGTGAGGTTGGCTTATTCGAGGGAGGTTATTCGATCATCTAAAAGATAGTAGGCGACGGCAGATGCATTAAAAATAAAGGCGGGAATAAGAGTTGAGGGTTAACTGCAGGAAAACAAAAGTAAAGAGAATTCCTAGGACAAAGAAACCGAGTATGATCATAAAAGTGGAAGGTAATGTGCATAGTATTAGGAACATTAGAAGTAGAACTGCACTACCAGAAGAGGCATTCTGTGTAGGAGATAATTAAAACGGGGACCATTTGTAATATTGCAAATAAAAGGTTGACGAAGAGTTTACCACGGAGTGTAACGTAGTGCAGAAACGTGGACCCTGATAAAAAGGACGAGAATAGACAGCAGACGTTTGAGATGTGGGCGTACGGAGAATGGAAAATGAGCTAAGGACAGGAAGAAAGACGAGGATAGAAGTGCTCGTCAAGGCGGGTAAGAAAAGGAACCTACAAGAGAAGATTAGGAGGGGGTAGAGAAAGGGGTAGGAAGAATTAATGAGGGGCGAGGGTATACTAAAGGTCAAGATAAAGGGGAAGATTTTGGGCAAGTGGGCAAGGGGAAAATGGACAAGGAGAATATGCTTTACGGACGGGATGAAGAGAGGTAGGGCATATGCAAGGCTAGAGAAAGTAATCGTGCAAGTAGACAGGGGCCTAAGCCAGAGAAATTATTTCTTCCATCTAACAATAAACAAGTGGTTCTCAACCTTTTTCGCTCAACTCCCCCCTTTTACCATAGTTTATGATATTCCCCATTCTCAATTTTAATCATTCAATAATAATTTTATTCCATAAATTAAAATAATTTGCATGTTTAACAATAGATTTTAAACTATGGCATTCAATAAACTTTATGGGACACCACAGAATAAATTAAAACAAACTTCAATTTTACAGATTTCACATAATTTACAAAAAATTACATTTTTCCTACATAGTAATCTCAATTTCCCCCTAAAACCCCAAAATTTCCCCGAGAGGGAATTCCTCCAAGGGGGGAAAGATGTTGACATTCCCCCAAAGGTGAATTACAAACCCCTGATCTAAACGTACGTTAACGCTATATCACTCTAATAATAATAATATTTTAGAATATACAGATATGTATCTATAACGAAGGTTCCTCATTCACTCATTGATGCAATACAAAGAAATCGACAAAACAAAGGCGTCATCGCAGGAATAAGTGGCAAAAGTGATGGCTCAACCACTTCAAGTCGCGGATGCCGGTCGAATATGCGAGAGGAACGTGGCGTGATCATTACAACTCATTAAAATGGTCCACATTCACGGAAGTGGACCAAGAACCTGCAGCACGCGGGCCAACCGTGAAGCTTTCGGCCGCTCTCACCTTTTCATCCCCAGAGAAAGAAAGCGGACTTACGCACGGCGGCGTGTGCACTAGATGCTTTAAAACTATACCGATCAAACTTCCGGTTCCGGAGCAAGCGCAGATGAAATTCCGCGCTGTTATGTAAAATATGATAACCTGGAGTTAAACCATGTGCAACCGGTTTCGATGGGATATAACATCAAAGAGCTCACACAAGTATGTCACATTCAAGCATTCAAGGTGCATAGAGTTTGCTGATTTGCGGGCGAAATATGAAGATAAACATCGATTATGATAATATTGGTATGTTTCATAACTTTTACTGCACGCATTCCTATTCCTGCCATCCTTACAGTGACAATGTGACAACTCAAATTTAAATCCAGTGGTTTGTTTCGAAATTAGCACGGGTCTACAACTATTTTCATAGCTAGCGCAAACTCCGGGATATAAACAAATCTTTTACAGTATAATGCTAGAAATATTCTTGGATAACAAATATTGAAGTTGAAAATTACTACAATGGAAATTAGCTATGTGAAAAACAGTTCAAGTTGGGCCAGAGATTTTAAAACGCTAAAACCGGTGGCTTGCATAAAACAAAATATTGTTATAAGTACAACTACGGGGGGAACAAATATGTACGCATACGAATGAACGCAAAAATGAACGCTCTATCTGGTGCATTTTATTTCATTAAAATCGGTTGACTCAACCTGATTATTTAGCTTCTTAAACTCGGTGACCTAGACCTTTTTACTGACAATAATCGAATGGTGCACGCACATGAGAACTCTATTTCCTCGCGTCCAATTTATATTCCATTGGAAACTTTATTCCAGGGGGCTGAGATTACTTGCAACGCAAACAAAAAGATAATTAAGAGTGATTTTAAAATAGTCTCCATGCCCCACGAACGAGCTACGCTTTTAGAAGCTGATTACTTTCTTAAATCTATATAAGCATGAATGATTTTCGTCATACGACTAAAAGTCGTCAATGGTTCCGGTTAAGGCTGAGTTTCCTGGAGGGGTAAAGAAAACTTAATGGAAGTTATGGATACCAGAAGTGCAAGGAGGCGACATACTCTCCACAATCGGTTAGGATGATATTCACTTACGATTTTCTGCCAACTTCCGAAAAAAAATCACCGGCTGCTCCGTTTTTTTCATCAGATTTGGGTGGAATGCGGACATAGACGGGCGGTGGGCTGTGAGACCCCTTCCGAAATAGTAGGAGAAAGCGTGACGACATGCTTTTCCTAATCTTTCCGCATCCAAAAGAATTTGCAAGATTGCCGCATACTTATAAACATTTTTAACACAAAATAACACCATTTCCCGTATGTTTTGTTAGGTTACGGCTCTCAGCGAATACGGTCTTAATCTAAGCTAAGAAAGCTTATGTGGGGATTAATATGCTTATTTGACAGGGCTATTCAATTTATAATAATGGGGCATTGATGCAGTTCAGCTCGAAACGATTACCAATTTTGACCATAAAACAATAACAAATACTTTCCCACCCTCTATTTCGCCAACATCAAGTTATTTTCTCTCATCACGGTTTTTCATTTACCCATTTATCATCCATTTATATTTTCCCTCTTTTCACCTACCATGCCTTAAAAAGTAGGGCACGCAATTAGTTGCCAATGGCCTTGAAAGCTAACTTCGTACCCTGATGAAATATAACATATCTTCGCGGGCACTGGCCAACCATTAGATCACTACCGTGGAGAGGCAGGCAAATCGATGAAGTCACGCCACATAAAGGCAAGCCCAATTTTCTAGGGGTTACGGCTCTCAATGAAATTCATCATCAGCAGTCATTTGTCCGAAGACTAGTTTGCTACAGATCTCCAATCCACTCTCCTACCAGCCAACCGCTTCATTCCCACAAAATGTTTAACTTAAGACGTCCCCCATAATTTCTCTGATGTATTCCATGGTTGGTCTTCCACTGTAATTCTTCCCACTATATGAAAATTAAGTGCCCATTTATGAAATCTTTGACTTTTCACGCGTTCAACTCTACATTCAATCGCCACTGAATTTTCTCATGATTACTTTTAGCATCATTACAATCCTTTAATACTTAATCGGAAGAAGAAAATAAATGCAACACTGAGAGTATGGATTTGAACAAGACTAAGAATCATAACGACTCAACTCTAATTAAATTCACATTACTTAAATCCATTAATCTAATACATACATTTTATAGCCTTAACAAAGTGAAATTTGGGAGATGAATCTTTAGAAGAAAATATTAGTTATAACTATATATTTTTTGTGAGGAAATTCAATTCAATTAGCATAGTATGAATGTTTTCAATTATCTCATGTTTATTGTTTTAGTAATATGCTCAAGAAGAATGTAATTTTCAGCCCTAGAGTCAATGCCCATTTCAGTTCCGAGCAATTCAATCACGTGTATTCAATATTTTAAAGCATTTCTGATTTCACTGATTCCGTATAGCATAAGGATCTCAGGATTTTTCAGCAATGTCCCTCTGAAAACGCCTTTGCGCGCCGATGCAAATAGGGCCATCCCTCCAATGAGCACTGGATTCAAGAAAGCATAATTCAAAATCTAATGGTAGTTTAACCCTTAGATTGGTAGACAGAAGCCCTCTGTCCTTCCATATCTAACCCTAGTTCCCTTACCCCCTGGTAGTTCTTATACACTTTCCTACTTATTTGGTGTATGTATTAATATCTTGGATTTCCTCTTGGGATTTTTCCCTCTATTTTCCCTCCAGTTATATTCCTCAAAAGTTCATTGTGCCTCGAGAGTGTCCAATGTATTTAAAACATAATCAAAATAAAATATTAGGTCTTTTTAATACTAAGGCATTAAATCAAACACAATCCGCACCTATCGTCAAGATTTTTAATGCTACTACGCGTTTCAACTCACAAAATCATCTTCAGGTACAAATCCTCTTTCTCTTGTACCTGAAGATCACCTGTGAGTTTAACCGCGTAGCATAATTAAAATTCCTGTGGAAAAATGCGAATTTTGTTCATTGTAACATGAATTTCTTCCACTACATGAAGCATGAATCTGTTGAACCTATTACAAAAATTGCGTTATAAATTTCCGATTACATTTGTCTTCTCGGGGCGAAGTGAAGCACGAAGGAGGCTATTGGGATTTGGATGTGGCATAGAATGGAGGGGGTGATCTGCGTAACGAGGTAGACGAACGAATAAAAGTAGGAATTGGTAGGAGGGATATATAAAAATGAACACGGAGGTATGGCGAAGGCAAAAAGAGAGGAAGAAGGATTCATTTTGATGTGAGAGTAAGCTGAAGAGGGTGATAGAAGGGAAAACGCTTGGTGAGCGCCGAAAAGCATATAAATTTGGGGCTACCTGAAGACGGACAGAAGATATGAGAGAGACTCGACGACGTTCGGGTAGAGTTACGCGTTGGAAAGTTAATGATTACCCCGAAAAATGGGAAGTTTAGGTAGGGACTATCGAAAAATCCAATTCAAATTATAAAAGGATGGCCACTAGTTCAATTAAGCCAAATTCACGGTTTTTTTAGGTCGAAATTTGCCATTTTCACGGTTTTGTTGGAGCTAAATGCAGGGCCATTCAAAATCACTCTCACTGTAAATAATTCAAAATTTAATAGAAATAGGCGGTAGGTTAGACATTCACGTCCTTATAAGGCACTACTATATTAATAAAAAGTTAGATTTTACATTTTGAAGTGGATTGTCACTTTAAATTTAACGAAAAGGTTAAGTGATAGAGTGAACTGAAATATATACAATGTTAGCTGAAAACATGGCGATATAGACCTTCTCAACATAGATCATTATGCTGGGAATAATTTCAAGGAACCGACAAGGAAATACGAAGAAAAGTCGATCGGAGCAGAATTACATGTACAGAAACAGAACATAGTATAAAATTCATAGTAGACCACCCAGATTTGTTCCCAGGACCAAATGAAACAAACTTTCGTACCATCTCTGATACAATATCAAAGGCCTACAAGTACCAAAATGCAAGTTTTAAACACGAAATTCATGGATACTTCACGGTTTTTTCACGTTTATCAAAATTCACCACTAATTCGCGGTATTTACGGTTTCACAGTGAGACGCTACCCTGTTATACCATATGATGATGACAACACCAAGAAAGCAAACTTCTCAAAATGAGCCGGCAAGAGCTCCAACAAGTAATGCCACACATTTTAAGAATAATTTGTGTAGGAGAGAGTCTCGGGCTTTACTCGGTGGAATCTTTCTATCGTGAAGACAGAGGTAAAACAAAACTACAATATCACATTAAAATATTAACTACACGAACTATGTTCCGCCGCTTTGCGGCACTGATGACGCAGCAGCAAAGCAGCAACATCTGATAATGCTGAAAAGCGGCAAAACCTAGGTCGTAAATCCTAAACCATCTTTTAATGTGGAATTGCAGTGTTATTTTTTCTGTCTTCATAATTAGAGTTGGGGAGGAGCTGGCTTTTGGCTAACATCCGGTGTGTCCCCATATCTACATTTACATACTACCCCGCAAGCCGCCTCAATAGGCGTGTGGCGGGGGGTGTTAGGACACCAGCATTTTACACATAAAAAGGAAACGCTCTAATGAAATTACGCCTAGCATTTATTGAAGTCCCTTATTGTTCGGGGGAAAAACGAATTCCCATACCTATCCGTTCGGCAAAATATCTCTCTTAATTTATCGTTTCTGTCGGACCTGGAAATAAAGTGGGGTTCTAATATGATGTTCTCCGTGTCGCTCTGAAAGATATCTACTCTCAATTGCTCAAGTAATCTAACCCTAGCGCGCAGCCTCCGAGTCTCTAGCGGCTCCCAGCCTAATTCGTTTAACATCTGCGTAACGCTGTCTGTACGCCCGTAGCAGTTTTTGACGAATCGCGCAGCTTTCCATTGTATTTTATTAAGTTCCCGAATTAAGTCTTTCTGCACCGGATCCCATATTCTCGCTGCATATTCAAGGTGTGGCAGGACGAGTGCGAAATAGCACCTCTCTTTTATTTTTTCATCTGAAAATCTTCCCACAATACGCTTGACGAATCCTAGCTTCTTCAGAGCTCTGCCACAAATATTTCTTATATGTGTTCCCCACGATAGGTTCGAGGTAATCGTAACTCCCAGATACTTAACTTCATCTGTTGCCTTTATCTTAACGCCAACCACAGCATATACACGGGGATAGTTGGACGACCTCCGCAAGAAATGTACCACCGTGCATTTGCTCAGATTTAGTTCGAGTCCCCACTCTTGGCTCCACACATGAACGCTGTTTAAATCCGATGATAGAATTTCAAAGTCAGAGTGATCACTAATTTTGCGATAGATGACAGTGTCGTCAGCAAATAAACGTATTTTACTGCTAATTCGAGAGCATAGGTCATTTATGTATATAATGAACAATTTCATATAGGCTGTATGCTACCAAGGATCCAAGAATTTCTACACTGAGGGTGAAACCACCTATCCTGAGAGCAGGAAAACCTCCACCAGGAGATGTTAGCGCATAGATTACCATCTCCCATTCGCAAAGACTAGTTTACAACAGGCCGAGCCAATGGGAAAATAATATCCTAGTTTCGGTAAACAACCACTGCCTCGGACAAACACAGTTTCTCCTTGGAACGAATTCCAAAAAAGCCGACGCCTGGAATGCTATTCGGTGCACGGAAATTAAGAGATCCCTCAGGAGATAAGGCAGGAAAAAGAAATTGGAAAGCTGCTTTATTTTTCATGAGAATCGGGTTAACATTCGAAGCATGAATTTCCAGGTGATGCGATGACCGAAGTAGACTCGGGGGACACGATGCCAAAGAGTATCACAACCGCAAATTGAATTACTCATCCCCCGGATAACACCTAAAGAACACGAAGAAGGACACATGTATCATATAACTCTTGAGGTGTGGTACACGTACGTTTTCTGAAGCCTTTTCGGAATACCATTTCATTCAACACCACTGCATTCTGTATATTACTATTTGATGAATCATAACACATGTACCTGCCCCCGTGTCCAATGTACAGCCGGCCCAAGCAAAAATTTATTTAACTTTAAACCACTTAACTATTGGCGTTTTTTTTCATACACCCTACCCACTGAACACTTGTCATTGCGTTTCCGGGGGAACCAAGTTAATATCGCTAGCTGAGTACGTGGGACTGGAGTCTGAAACCCCTGAATTAATTATAAGCCAACTATGTTACCATTATAGCAGCTGGGCAAATCCCAACCGGTATTGTAACAATGGCTGGTCTAGGGTCCGTGGTTCAATTCCCAATCCAGATGGATTTTTCCACGAGGCAATTTCTATGCATTTCGTCACTGTATTTTCGGCAGGAATGACAATACTTTTATACATACTTACCCATCTCGCCATTCCATTTCGAGGAAGGCAAAGTCAAAGAATTTAATCATTGTCATCAGCCCTACAAAAATAGCATTAGTTTAACAATTTCCTCCATAATGCTCTATCCTTACAAACCACCTTCGCGTCCCTTACACTCACGCATTGCTTCATACACGCTCGGACTTCATTACATTCTTAAGACTCCTAACATTCCTTAGTCTCTCTTCCACCTTATTCACCCATGACTATCGCCATCAATCCCTTTCTGTCACATCATTCATTCTACTATCACATATCTGTTTCGTTGTCCTATTTACATCCATCCTTTCAACATGGCCAATTGAAAGCAGCACACTCCTTTCATGTATGTTCATTACTGAAGCATCCAACCCACACTCTTTCATCACACACTCATTTCTAAACCTATTCATCCTAATTTTTCCCCAAACACTTCTCATAAACCCCATTCCCAGCGCATTTAGCCAACTTTTATAACAAGAGTAAAGGTATTGGGTAAGGTAAAGGTAAATAGTAACAAAGTAGTAGCCCAAAATCATAAAAACTAATCACATTACGATGACCCCCGAAACCATCCGCTTCATTTTGGAACTAATGCTGGACTAGCAGGGAAGTAAATATAGAAGTTTAACAAATTACATACGACTCGTCTCTCAAAGAGGGCAAACAATAATTTCATAAATATGGCTGCAATCAGGGCCGTGTCCATTCCCAAGACCTAGAATATCTCAGGCACTGCGAGAGGAATGATTGAAAATTCTTGATAAAATTTAGATTAACTTGAGACCGACGAGTATTACGTCACGACTTTAATTCGCAAGAATGCCAAGGCCGAGGCGCTGCCTGGCTGCCTGACTCTTGGAAGATCAGATCGTTGCCCAATAGATAAGAGTCATTCTTTCAACCGCACAAGAAGACGCTGGTACTTTTATAGTGTCTCGGATCACGTGATTCTATTCAAATTTATTTTCAATATTTTCCACAAGAAGCGTTCATTTAAGGAAAATATCGATTCAATATCATCTGAGGAATGCACAATTTGTAACCCTCTCAAGGACTTCAGACTAAATTCCCATTAAGTCCGTTACAAAGCGACGTAAACAGAATTGGATTTATAATCATCTATCTATCATATAAGCATCTATCATTCAAAATATTACTCATAAAAATACGATATGACACCATAGAAAATATTAAAGTGGACGGATTAGAGAAAACTCAGTTGATGTTACTGGCACTTTTCAAAGAATATTTTTGCAATTTTTTGTTACCATTACTTTCTTTTGTTGATAATCACTTTAAACTTAATTAATGGAGAAAAGGTGAATTTAACAATGACCATGCATTGATTCATTATTTCCTCAACCTGTAATATTATGGTAATGATTTTGATCAAATCGACATTTTTACAATTGCCTAATTTAGCGAAAGGGTAAAATTTGTTATTATTTTTTTGCTATAAAATATCCTTCTTCGTTGCTTACGTGTACTTAAAAAATATCATTCTAAATTCGACACAATATCTCAGTAAAAATTACCCTATGAAGGGAGAAATACATAAAAAATTAAAAAGAAGGGCCGCAAAGTCTTTGGCAAGCTTCAATGTTCATTACTGCCTCAAATCCTCATTCAACCTTAGTTATCCCTCTTTTTTTGACGAAGCGTACTGAAACAGCTTTGTTGGATCGTAAACATTGCCTGGAAACATCGTGCTGACACTTTCCCGCCCTCTCAGACTGTGCCGTTATGTTGACAGCGCTGCTCACCAAATGCCATCCAATCCCCTCCGCTCTTACGCCATCGCCTTCCACGCGAACCTTCCCATCCGTGACGTCACGCTTCGCGCAGGCGACTGCCACCAAGTTTCGCAACCACTACACTTAATAATCTGAATCATCCAACTCGGAGGGCACGACCACGGCACGACACCCAATTCTTTCAAGATGGTGGACGGAATAGAAGGAGGTTTGGAAGGAAGGGGGGAAGGAGAAAAGAGGTATCACTTTCGTTCGGGGACCGGCCGACAGCAGCGCTGAGGCAGCGCGAAGGCCGGCCCCCGTGATAGGGAAAGTGAGAGTCCCAAGGACGGCGGCGAACGGATGAGGCGCCCTCTCCCGAAAGAAACCCATCGGCGGCACCCACGGATTGACAGCGTTTCCTCCACCTCTTGCATCTCGAACGCTCTGTCCACGGAATGGCCCACGCCCTCCTCGACCAGTTAGTGGACGGCACGCCGCCTACACGGCGAAATACTCTTCCCATCGAGGTCTCACGGAAACATTTTCGTTTGTGCCCGCTGCCCGTTGTTAACAAAATGTGACCACGAAGCTTTGTGGATTGGAGCTGACGATACAAGGCGTTGAAGCACGCATCTGAACACACAAATACGAAATACTGTGCGAGCCACCTCCAGGGTGTGTGGCACGGGGTGATTGCAAACCAGGCGCGCAATACTTGTCCCAGTGCAAATTCGAACCTCACACGCTCCCCCGGCCGCTAGGTGAGGACCGGAACGCAGTCAGGAAAACATCGCATTTCAGTTCACAGGAATGACGATGAATGGAATGGATGTGTGTAGGGGAAGCGTTCGGTAACCTGCCGGTAGGTGACATTGCATAGATAGCCAATTGCCTCGGCCAAATGTTTCGTAAATAGTTACGAAATCTTTCAAATTACTTACTTAAAATGTTAGCTTTTTACCTCGGATTAATTCAAAACTTCACATTATCTATGCTTTGTCACCTTTATTTGTAAACAACAAACTGAAAAAATCGCTGATGTGATTACAGACGTTGTTATCTTCTCTAACGCACTCTAGCGCACATCAACGATTCTGCCTACGAGCTTCCGATTTGCGGCAAAAGCCGGCGATCATCGCGCCGTGGTGCTTTTCAATCAGCGGAATAGCCGGCTGTCTTGATCTGTCGGCGGCTACACTCTCCCAGGCCACGATCGTATATGCGTCCGAGGCGTTCCGAAAACATGAACAATAATACATATGCGCATTTCTTCAGACGTATTAGCTACGGCTTATCTGAACGCAAGACTGACTGCGTATGCGTGAGAATAGCCGCTTTGAGCTGTATCATTTCATTTGGTCGCCTGGCGATCGCCAACGGCTGACGTCAATAGCTGGCCATCGCCATGCTAAATCGAATGTACCTACAATTTATCTTTTTAGAAGAGTACAGAGTCTGAAACGAACGGAAAGCAACCGCGCAGTTGTTTTGCGCAATGAGCAGCGCAATAGAGCGAATGGATAGTACCCAATAACAAAGGATAATGAAAGCAATGGAAATGTTGTGTGGGAGAAGAATGAGGACGATGGAATGGTCAACAATGAAGAAGTCCCTGTGATGTTAGAGTTCAATGTCTATCCCGCATGAGTAGAATGATGGTTAGAACCTAGCATGTGGACTACCTTGCACGCACGTTACCCAATTTAGCACTCAAATATAAATGATAGCAAATAACAGCAGAATAATGTGTTTGACATTTACTGAATGCCTATCGTGGAAGCACCACCTTCCATATACCATAGAGGTTGCTTCCGGACACCGTATAGACGTAGACGAAGTACAAGGGAGAAACGCATCGGACGCCTCCTAAAACCTTTCAGTCGTTACATAAAAAGTTACTCATCGGCACCGTATAGCACAGTGGCAAAACAGAATGTCAGGTAAATGACATGAGAGAAACCTGAGAACTGTTGGCTGTAAGAAATTGTGATGCATGAGTGGGTGATTCCGGAATGTTGACTGAATCATTGGATAATAAACCAATTTGAAAGGAGATGACTTTGAGAATACGGTATCTTTCAGGGCAGACAACGGGCAGTTGAGGTCATCTGTGCCATTAAGGATAGGTTGGTAAGTTGGTAAGTAGAGGAATCCAAGAGGCATTAAAAAGAGCCAAGAGAAACCCGACGTAGCCATAATACCACTAAGAGGTCCATAGTTTCAAGTGTTATCCGAGTGATCACGCACTGCACCGGAAACAAACTTCAAAAAACATCCAGCCCGACCGCGGTAACCAGTCGGCATCGTGGTGGCCAGGAAACCCTATGGTTGCGAGTTAAAATTTTAACTCAGACATTGACGTTGGATTCACTTAACTTTCACGGTATTAGGTTACACGGAGCAATATAGCTTAGGTATAGCTTTGAGAGTTGGAGCACCAGAAAACGAAGTCTACTACTACTTCCTACCGAGGGGAAAACGCAAGAAATATTGACGGCTCTGCGTGGAAAAGACTGATTTATAATGCGAATAGTTGAACGTTTCCCAGATGAAAAAAATCAAAGAGATATGTTACTTCACTCCAGATTGGTCACACATCTTCGTTCAAACTGCAACGAACCAACTAAGAGTGTATCACAGCTGATGGATAGACTAGGTCGGTAACCGCAAGAGACTTGGGAGATTACTAACTATGCTAAGATAACTTGTAAATTTCCCGATAGTTATAGTAAGACGATTACAAGGAGAATACCAATTTAACCCCACACTACATCTCTGAAACAAAGACGCGAAAAAATAACGGCCGGTTGCAAAAACAGTTAAGGATATAACAGTTATGACACCTGTAGAACTCATTGCAAAATTCGGGTTATAGAAAATATCGCTTTATCGAATTTTTCAGCAGCCCTAGCTGGAAGAAATTCACTATGAGATAAAAATGTCATTTCTGAAACTGGCAATCAGAGAAATACTCTGCCCAAAGAGATTTGAAAAAAATGAGACGACATTCCACTTGATTCTAAAAAAATCAATTACGCCATTGCTCAGAAAGTCGGTCGGGACTAAGTCTTACTCTAGCTAACGTTTCCGGTGGTCGCGTTTGATTTTCGTCAAATCAAAGTTGAAATCCGCAGGGAGAGCGATTTTTGTGACTGGTTGGTCACGCCTACTCGTCGAAAAATCTTTACCATGCACCCTTGTTCTTGCTTCACATTTGCTCGTGAGTGTTGTGTCTCCTACATTTCATTTTAACCTCCTTGACTCCGTCGAAATGATAGGTACAAAAGTTCCTTCCTCCCACGCACAACTAGTGACTACAACAGAAACAGTGCGAGAAATTTCGTTGGCACACAGTTCCCTTACGTCCTTACCCTCATCCAAGTCCTTTCCTCTTATTCCTCCCTTTTGCGTGGCCGTTTTCCGAGGTGCGATAAAAATCGACGTTTCCTGACGTGACAGAGACGTACGGTAGCGTTGGCAGAACTGGAGATCGTAATGTAGTGGAGCCTATTGCGATGGCCAGACGTTGGCGGTGTCGTCAACGGACTATGAGAGAACCTCGTCAAAGGCAAACTTTTACGTCACGTTCCGTTACCGGCAACCAATCAGAAGAGCTTTTTTCAACATTTAATAAACTTCATCTCCAGATTGTTCATTTTACTCTTTAACTTAACAACTAATCATAATTAACTTTATTAAGGCATTACTTGTCAGTATTGTTAGCGGATTCTTTATATTTTGTTTTTAAAATATGAAAACAAACAGTCACTTCGCAACCGTTTACATTCCGTTTGCAAAAACGGTAACCAATTGGCGTTCATAATCCGTCAATCGCAATACGAGGCAATACGAGGGAAAACTGCACGCCACAGTCCGTTTACGTCACGTCATAATTGTTATCCCACCCTAACACCCCCTTGCCGCTCGTCGCCTAGGCGGCTCCCAGGGTAGAGCGTAGATGTAGATGTTCTAATGCAACGCACCAAAATTGAGTTTGTAATTACAATGAAAAACCTCCTCCACCGCCGGAATTTGAACCCGGGTCCTCGGGATAAGAAGCCAGTACTTCAGCCCTCACAAAAATACAAATCTCACTTGAACTTTTTTCATGGTAACAATCGGATGGGCAGGGTGAAGAATTATAGGGCGCTGACAATAATGTAGATTGTATTTAAGGTAATTCAATAAGAAGAGAGGGAGAAAGAAAAGAGGGAAAAAGAGAGGGAAGAAAAGAGGATCTGTATTATTTTGTTCATGTTGACATATGGTATAATGTATGCATGCATATGATGCTATATACATGCTATATATATGCTATATATATGCTATATCCAAATACATACACCATAGGAGAGCCAAATCATTAATCAAGTTAATTGCATAAGACTGATTGGATTGAAAGGCAAAGATAGTCTGAGAGATTCCTGGGCTAATGTGGCAGGAATGAGAGACCCAACTGGGGTGGAACATAAGATTCTTAAAAACATGACAGGGCGATTGAGGCAGTGCATGAATGTCACATAGCCTAAGGAGAAATTCAAGGAAACGGCAGTATTGAAGGAAAAAAAAGTTTTCTACGTCCTCCACCAATAGTTCGGCTTTCTATTACTCAGCCAATTCCGAAATGGTGAGGTGCTATGGAAAGCATGCGTGCTTATGGGAGCAAGAAACGAGGCTACGGAAACATGGTCGACTTAACGAAGTTCCAAAACTGGGTCTGAGGCCACGCGGTGAAAACTGACTCAATTATTCAAGATTCATTGTCTTCGCACGAGATTGCGTTAATCCACCTAGCTGTTCACGTGGTCAATCCATCCACAAGTACCTCCAGAGAAATGGTCGAGTATTCTAAATCTACATCCACATAAAACCCTGCAAACCGCCTACCATGTAACACTCTCCATTTTTCGTTTTATCGCCCTTTTTAAGTAGTTGCACGACATATTAAGTAATTTCATTCCGAGATAACACAAAAAAGAAGACCAACAAGTAGTAACGATTTGAAAAAAGAATTCTAATATGACGTCTATAAGTTGAAATTCCCATGCTGCAACAATAAATAGCTCGAATGGACGGCAAAATGAATTTTCAATTAATTCGGAAACCCCGAAAGCCAGTTTATTACGTTTTAAAGGAGCATGCAGATCTCTCCAATAGCAAATTCGCGCACGTCTTCAGCTACATCAACACACTACCCAGAGATTAGGTCTTAGGAATTCGGAAATTAAGATTAGAAAGAGGGGCAGAGGTTGTTAGTTTATCGGCCATGCCCATTTTAGAGATTATCGGATTGGATTTATCTGTGAGTAAGCAAAATTGACGAAATGGCACTGAATTTGATACAAGATTGCCTATCTGACTGTAAATAATTAGTAGAAACTGACGGAAGTAATTTTGTTACAGGTTGACTTCCGGTGTTCCGAGTGACCGGTCCCCTCTTATTTCCTATAAATGCAAGGAGATAAATAGCAAATTTAACAACGAAATTACTTAATTTGCTCTGGAAACGGCTATCTACCCACATGTAAATACAAAGGCGGACTTGAGGCCGCGGCGGCAGAGCAATTCATACGAGAATTGAGGATTTCGTATAAGTGACGAGGCCTTGAGGAACATATCGATTGAGGGACAAGTAAGAAATACACAAAATCGAATCAATCCGAAGGCATGTGAGAGCCCGTCTTCATTTACCCCGCTTACATTACACTCAGTGTCCTTTCCTCAGGCTGCACAAACGTTCTAATCGCCTCCAACCTCAACGTCCACTTCCCTACCACTTTGACCTTGGGGTGGAACAACTGTATTTACTCTTCCACTCGCGTTTTCTTCATCGCCAACTGCCTGTTCACACGGCCGTGAGCGCTCGCCGGCTCCGCCGCGCCGGTCAGTGGATACCACACAGATTAAGGTGGTCGGAGCGATTTTTGTTTATGCACAGATGAGCGCGAAACTTTACATACTTCTTCTTATTGGTGATTTCAAGAGACAAAAGTAAAAAAGTGCATATTTGTTTGATTTGTTTTTTTGGCAATTCGATGCTATTTTAACACGCAACATTACCTATATCAAAATAGATATAGTCGTATTAATTTGATTACATATGAGCAGATTTTCTTCTTAACGCAAAAAAATGCTTTTCATATAAATATAATGGGTGCTAACAAATATCAAAGAGTCGATTCGGGTCAAAGATTAGAAAAAAAGTATTTAAATATAATTATCGAATACCTCAACGAAAACTATCAATAGCTCATATGCATTAATTAAGGTCAACAAAAGTGAAAAATATAATTCTTGTACCATCTCCATTATTGAATGTACGGTGAGTTACACCTCAGAAACACGTACTTCAATGAAATGTGGTCCTAGAATTTGTTATTATAACTTGCATGAAACATTATTGAAATGTGCCCTTAAAGATTCAAAATTGCCGGCCTCAGAACTGCCTGAGGTCGCGGGTTCGAGTCCCGCCTGGGTGGGTTTTTCTCCCATCAGGGCATGGCTGTTCGGGTGTGTGAATGAGTTAAATGCAAGAAAGGACTGTGAAGTCCTAATTTCGCTCAAAATAAAGTGGCCATTATTAATATTATTTATACTCAGCCATCTGAAGGATGTTCCAAAGTTTATGAATAATGTTAATGTAATTTTTTCATAGTCATCTACATCTTATACCACCCCGCGAGCCGTCGCAAGGGCGTTTGTGATTGGGGCCTTGAATTGGTTCGTTTTTTGGTTGATTATTTGGGGAAGCGATCGAGGTCTGATCGAAACAGGCTTTTTGCGCCATTGAGGACAGGTGGATTAAGGTGGTTGGAGCGATTTTTGTCTTTGTACATACTTGCGTGAAACTTTGCTTACCTTTTCTAAATAGTAATATCTATAGGTATAAATGAAAAAACTGCATGTTACTAGCTTGGTTTCTTGAATACGCAACACTATTGTAACACGCAGCCTAATGGAAAATGACATACATTTCGTAATAACTCAATTACACATATGCAGATTTTTCCTAAACACAAAATAATACGTTTCATATTTTTATAATGGTTGCTAACAAATATCAAGGTGTCATGCCGACTGAAAAAAGCGTACTTAGATATGATCTTTGCTTAAATTTCGTATTCCGCGCCGGAAATCCAAGTCATACCAATGCTTTAATTCGGGCGAAATATTTAAAAATTTAATTCTTGTATTGTTTACATTAGTGCATTTATGGTCATACCACCATATTATCAGAAGTAAAATGTGGTCCAAGATTTTTTCTACTTGAAAATATATGAAAATGTACACCCAATGACTCACGATTACCGCTCCCAGCCGCCTTAATGGGAAGGGTTATGTGGGGAATGGAGTAAAGGTGGAGAAAAACCCAGCATCAGCATTAGCCTACTCTTAACGAAAGACGACAAGGGGGCAACAATTTATCATTCCAGCCGAAGGAGGGAGCATAACATGTGGAGTTATGGATCACGCTGAAGCGCGCTGGGGCGGTGGCTAGAGAATTAGCTTACCTCTCCGCAGACACTGGTTATTTTCCTGGCAGTGGTGAAAATTTTTCACAAAATTGCTACGAAGGCTTCCGCGGCGATTTTATGATGACTCGGGGGTTTTCAGTTTCTCCCCGCATTGGCTCGTACTTGTGGACTGCGGATTTTCCGGCATTCCATTCGGTATCTTCTGGCCCGAAATGAGTTTGCAGAGTTTTTTGGCCGCGGCCGAGATTTATACCAAAAGAGGAGGCCGTTTTCCAATGGACTCTTCAGTTGCACGCTCCAACGAGCGAATTATCTTTTAAAAATTAGAAAGTTCTGAAATACATATCGCGTCAGAAATTTAACGGTGTGTAGTTCGTAAGTTTTCTCCGTTATTTTTATGAATGTGTTTATAACTCACTGAAATGCACTTCATAAAGCCGAAAATAAGCCTTCGGTGGTGAAGGCGTTTTAAGCGAACGGCGCGTGCTAAATCCGTCAGGTTAAAGCCTCGAACTTCTATTTTTAGTGAAAAAGTTCAGTCGTATAAAACAGCTTTTTTGCGTTATCATTATAACTACATCTACTTCACACTTCTTGCAGCTGCTAAAACTTTAAAGTTAGAACTAATAACATTTTAGAAGCTTCTCAGCACCCTTCCTTCATTCCATAAATAATTCATGATTCTGCCTGGTCTGATCTACCCATAGGTATAGAGCCTTAAACTGAAGTTATTCGGGGCGTTGTTTATCTTTGGCTGGTCCTTGCGTGTATCCCGGCAAATGGATAATTGGCGCAAAAACAGCTAAAGTGCGTACCGCATTAAGAATATTAATTCGAAATCACTGCGAAATGTACAAATGAATAGGTACGCAGTCACGCGCACGGGTGCAAAGATATACACCAAAGGGATTAAATTAGCTCTGAAAAAATCATTTGACTTGACCAGGATTCGGCCCTGGATCAGGTGTGATAGCCAGGTACGCCACAAAGCCAACTTAGCTTTCGTCTAATTTCAGCAGGAGTTTACGCGAACTCTATGTTCTGGGTGGACTGGAGACTCCGTAAAATGCTACGCTAAATAAAGTAACGCACTCGTAAGGAGGTTTTAAATTCACAACGGCATCTGCAGTACGTTCCACATTCAGTCTACAGCATAGACCTTATGGAGAACGTTGTTACCATACTTAAGCTCCGTGTTCTCACTTCTAGGCTACGATGGCAACCATTTGTAACACCGTGCTAAATTTATGGAAGTTACTTTAGGGAGTAATATTCGCTTGTTTTAAGAATACAAGATATGCAGCATAGTATACAGAATAACAGTATATTAATATTCCTGTTGCAATCAGTAACACTACAACTCCAGCACTAAGAGTATTTCATCAGGAAACAAATCGCCATAAGATGCCACACTGTCAGCTATACGTGGAACGCCCCAAAACCATCATTCAACTCGTAAGGAAAATACACAGCACTCTCGTACATGACGAGGACCAGTTGTTTAAGTTGAGTTACTACAAAATCCTGCGAACTCTTGAAGCATTTAGTAATCTCTAAATTTCTCGCTGAGGAAGGCACATCAATGCGGAAGAAACTCAGCCCGCGGTCGCGGAAGGAGACGACGCGAATATCTTAGATCGTCCCTGCTCGGATGACGCAGGAGGCAGCTTCGTATTCCCTCCTCAACAACCTTCGCTCAAGGTTACCTACTCGCGCGGATCACGGATCGCTACGCCTCCGCCAAAGCAGTGGTACCCGCTACCCTAATGAACAGCTCATTTAGCGGAGCCGGGCTTAATTCAAGATGTAACTGGCCGGTTGGCTTCACAACTCAGGCATACCACCGAATAATATATCATACATTACAATTAGAACGAGTCTGGCCCTTACTTCCTAAGTGTAGAGGTGGTAGAATAAGATTTCAAGCAAATGAGTGACGGCTCTGAAGCTCCGCTGATAATCGTGGAAATCAGTAACTCAATTGGCCAAAGATAAATTTATTTCGAAACTTTAAAGTAGGTATTTTTACTTCTTTCTGCACAAAAACATTGCAGGATAAAAAAGAAGCATTCAACAATAGCCACGCCATCATTCGCAACCCTGACCACATGAGTAAGTGAATAATGAATATGTAAGAATGAATAAGCGTAGGTATAATGAATTAGTACGACTGGTACGGACAGAAGGACTTTTGCGGGAGCCTAGACTTCACACTAGCCCTTTGTGGTCACCACATGGTCTTGACGTTAGCCCGAAGGCTGAAATCGTGACATAATTTACTGATTTTCACGGAACTTACGCACGGATAGAACCTATATCTTCATTTGCATAAAAAATTCAAAACATAATGCAGAAAAAAGAGCAGTTTAAAGTGATAACTTAAAAATTGACACTGGAATGTTAAAAACAAATACTGGGATAAAAGAAATACTACAAAGACTGTGAAATCATAACAATTTAAGCATGATACAGGTAGTTAATACTGTATAAGATCAAAACTTGCCTCAAAGAGAAGTAAAAATGAAAATTGTGAAGTCTTACTTTGTAAAATCTTAATGTCTACTGGAACACGGCCATATTTTCCAGGTTGGCACGGAAGAACTGCTCTATTATGATAATTGAAGAGAGAACAGCTTTCCACTTAAAGTAATCCTACCTTTCCACGCCATGTCTTCGCTAAATAAACTTGAAATTACATGATATTTAATGCGAGAATGAAAGAAGCATGGGGGATAACAGCATTATTTTACCTAATATAAAATTCAATTTTCGCAACAAAAATTTTTATAATCAGCAAATTCTCCCAGGGAATAGAATGGTAACAAAATTCGGGCACATTTCCATCGTTCTCATTGAACTATTAGTGAATTAATAGAATAAATTAAGTCAAAATGCGTAAATTCAACGGCTCCGCTCCGCTCATATCGCCAGATAATGTGTTCAATGGAAACATATTCGTCAACTGATCTGCATACTTTGAGCCTAAATTTTATTCAATAGCTCAGACAAGTCATCAGCGAAATGATGTTATTTCAACGATGTACAATAAGGTGGAATTTAGTATTTCTTTTGAGTGACACAGTCGCAGTGGAGCCTTCTTTATCGATATTCGATTTCACCCGTTGTCTCAGGCGTAACTTTATGGAATTAACTATTCCCGTTGAAATGAGAAAAATAACTCTGTATTTCCACAAATTTATTGAACACACGACCTAGGTTTCGCATTATACGTCGTCATCAGGTCTAGTTTCGATGTCATTTCCCCAAAACACATTTCTTGGACTTTCCTCCGCTGGTAGTCATCTCCTTCTCAAACTCTTGCATCTTCCTTCCCTTTCCCTCCCTGATGAACACGCACAGAAAAGTATTATCTTTTAGCTTCACCTGCAGATGATGTTAAGAATCGAAATTGATCGTTAACCTACATATGACTTACGTGGAAAGCTTCCAACTTTCCATTGATCAATATGAATTCAAAAGCATCGTAAAGAGAAAAAAGGTAGTGGGCAAAGTCATGACACCAAGTCTTCTTATTCATCTTTGTGAATGTAAATTATGTTTTCGGCTTCGATGTCGGCGGGGAGGTAAAGCCTGCCAACCCAAGAGTCGCGGGTTTGAGTCTTGTCTGGGAGTTTTTTCTCCACTCAGGGCATGGATGGGCGTGTTACTTCTTATGAGTTAAATGTAAGAGGAGATACCACAGTCCTAACGCGGGCGGAGATATACGGGAAATCGGGCTTCCAGCGACATGGCATTGCTCGAACGCGGGCTTCTCCTAAACATTCTTCACTCAAGAGCCACTTTTCCTTGTTTACCTTTGGCATCGCTTTGGCAGGCCCAGGCAGCGGCGCCTCATTCCTCCCGGCTATCATAGAGAGTGGCGTTAACACAACGAAGGCAAAAAGCTCACCAGCCATGGAATACCTTCTTTACGAACGTATACCCCTCCCATCTTAATTATGGAATCACATAGACCTTTATAGAGCAGTTATACTCACAATGTGATGATAGTAAAATTACTGGCACCACCCATGCTATAGCATGCTTGTAATTTCTGGGGTGGGGGCGAGGGGGAAGACCACTGAAATACTGGCCCTTGGGAATCAACAAAAGCTCTTTTGCACTATTTTATTCGTTAGATTCGGCAGAGAATAATGATTTAAGTTTCACACCAATAATTTGCAATACTTTTTGCAGCGAGGAAATAAAAATAAAAATCAAGACGATATCTCATTTTCTTCTAAAGTTATTGCGAAAAATTTATAATCACGGTCAAAGGTTCTAACGCTATACTTTCTGATAATAAGCCGATTTTCGTAAAATCCGTTTATAGCGAGAACCTAAATCATAAATGAAACATCTTAAAATCTCAAATTTTACCACTTAAGTAGTTGGGTTTGATGAGTGAGTGAGAAACAGGATATATGCGAATTATCAGGATATATAGCATTCGAGATTAACTTTCATCCACTTACATTATGTTTTCACTACACATTCCATTACTAAAGACAAGCAATCCAGGACTGTAACTAAAGACATGTTCTGACATCACCAACACAAACAGGTTAAGAATGTCTTCATTTCTTCGTATAATGCAGCAGAATGGCTGTTATTAAGACTAGATATAGTGTTTTCCTCGACCGGTAGTCTAGATGGTGACATTTCTGCGTAAATTCTTCTCATTATGCCAACCTATACTAACAATAAGAATAGCTACGTCTTCAATAACTGTTTTACTTTTCACTTTACAAATATCGTAGGGCCTGCATACTTCTGCCTCGTAGTACCAAACTACTGCTATGGAGTTCCTAGTGCTATCGTAACTCGGAAGCAGGGTACCTTTGGCTCAGATTTAATTCACCCATAATGCGCCCATTGATATGGCTTGCAGGTTAACTTGCACATGAAGTGATATGCCAGAAAATAAGTTGTTGTTGCAAAGTTGCAAATGCCAGCAAATAAGGTAGAGTTGTAGTAAAGTTTCACGTATGTGAGTTCTGTGATTTCGGCCTAAACACACGGGATATCCACATTTGAAATTTAGCGTTTAGTTGGGCATTAAATTAGGCGTTATTCAAAATATATGACACATTTCGCACACCATGAAAAAATCAGAACCTTCAAAATAAATCCCCACCCGAAAATACGGGTGTTACGACACAAGGTAGTATCGCATTTACATTTTTAGTGATGGAGTCACGATGCTTACTGCAAAGTGATGTCACAGTCAACGCCAACGTGGCTGTGTGCTTCATTTGCCAGCTTAGCGTCAAAATATGCTCTTCTAATGTGTTTTAATGCTAACTGAACGTTTTATATATTTCAACTGATTATATTGAGTACCTCTTTCTAAATGCAATTTTAATTTTAAAATTAAAACAAAATAGCATACCACACTATTGGATGAAATTCACTGAGTTGGTATCATTTAAACCTATGCCTCAATCAAGATTCACGAGCACAAAAACTCTTGATACGTCACTACATGCGATTGGCTCACACTATCATCATTCCTTTAAACATTTTTCAACGACGACCCTTTGGGTTGAATACCACTTCAGGCATGGGTGCTGAGGTGCACACACAGGCTATGAGGGATCGAAGAGTAACAAAATGATTTCGCCCGGAGGGACACGTTAGAAACTGAACTTTCTATTGCGTAATAGCGGAAATGTAATGTTTACATAGTGATAGTTTACCTTAGGTAATAGCAAGCGTAAGCATTGACAAATACGACAGCAAGGCGTGCGGGCCATGATTTTCTTTTTATATCTTCACATCACCACGATAGAATGTTTCATTTGCATCATTACTGTTTGTATCACCAACGATGGAGGAGTGTTTTAGCTTTTTTTCTGAGGTCGCTGGGAATTGTGTGCGCGGAAAACCAAACAAAAAACGTATAGCTGTGAATATATGCATGGCACTAATATATCTACTAATATGACTAGGTGGGAACTGAGAGTAGCTTTCTCCAAGGCCTGATATGACAGCACCTTTCAGGCGAAAAATGAAAAACAACTTATCGAACAACTAAACGAGCTTGGTGAAGAATGGATAAGTGACTGAAAACTATGTATTACTTTCATTAAATTTGGGGTATCAACAGCAAAAAAATTCGATATAGGTATTACATTGAAAGACGATAAGTTTTTCGAAAACTTTTTGCAACGCTAAACGTGTACATTTGGCATTAAAGCACCGTAGAGCATCTTTTTATATTTTTAAGTCCAGCAATGCATCATTCCAGCAATAGACTGATGCAGGATGCTAGTTCTTTTTTTATATATAGAGCCCTTTCCATTTGCTCAAGTGCGCTGCTTACTTTTCAATAAAACCGCGCACTTGTTTTCCATTAGTTTCAGACCATGCGTTTCCATTAGTTTCAGGCCACTAGGCAGTGGATCGCGCACTTCTAGACAGATCGGCAGCAGAGTTTATGAGCGCTAGACAGTAAAAAGCTTTCGATAACATAATCCGTAATTATTATTTACGTGCTGATTTTCAATATAGGCGTAAAACATGGATAACAAAAGTATTTAATTACTCAGCGTAAAAAAGCTTGCGCTTTAAAATGCATTTTAGAACGAATTCAATTACTACGCACAACACTCGGCCGTGACTAATACAAACCTACCAAATGCTACCTACTGGCAGGTTAATGAACGTTTCAACTTCGTATATCGTTCCATTTATCGTCGTTCATGAGCGGTAAAAAGCGCCGATGTGCTCCGATCTGTGCTTACTTTAGCACACTGAATGGAAATCTCCCATATTCACATTCAAGCATATTAATTACGTAAAAAATTACATAAGATGCTGTTTGATTTGTTGGTTATTTGAGGATCAACCGACAACTGGGGTAGTTTGCTCCACTACATATGCTAATGATGAATAAAGGATTATTTGAGGAATTGAGGAAGATTGAAGACAAACTCGGCGCCGGCATTAGCACGCCATTTTAACGAAAAAGGTCAATGGGACGATAGATTTATGTCCCATTCGACGGATGGAGTGCTTCAGACAAAGGCACTTAAATACGGATCGTGATCCCGCTAACGCATCTCCGCCACCGCCGGGAATAGAATCCAGGCACTTGAGATAGTAATTCAGGACCCTTGCCGCCACTCTAGCCTAGTGAAAAATATGGTAATTTTAAAAAATAACAAACAAGCATAATCGCTACGCCATACCTTCCCGCGGTTGTCATCAATGTGCATTCTACCAACTGATTATTAGGTTTTAGGTGATCCCTATTTTTACTTATCATTTTCTGAATTATCTTAAACTTCTTAACACATTACTTCACTAGTTCGCCACACTATCCTATCCTCGTGCAATTTTCACGTTAAACGGCACAATACTTCGAAAAGCAAAAAAAATATAAAAATGGTACCAGATATATAAAAATACGTTCCTAAATCAATATTTCTTTAATTTGTTTAAGCTGAAATTTCTTTTAACGGCAGCCATCATATACTTACTTTATTGATGTTCAATAGAACTAGCACGTCCGATACTCATATCAAGTAATTAAATACATAGTTCTAATCAAGAATTACGGAATCTCTTTTCTGCTGCACCACACCTAAAAAATGAGAGCTCCTTTTACTGCCCTAAGCGGGATTACGCCACAGGCCGTAAGCCGATGAAATCACCTTTGCTGAATGTAAACAAAAGTTTCAGTATTCCGAGGTGTGATTTTTATGCCTGGCTATATGTGGTGTTAACGCAGTCTAATTTCATATTTTTATTTCGTAATGTGAAGGTCCTTTCATCAAATTTCTTTGCAGTTGACACAAACGATACCCATTTCAATAGACCGATTACGCTATCTACGATAAAACCAACGCTTCATATTAAAAAAATCATCACTCCCACGAGTGGGACAGGCTTTCTATTTAAGCCGAAGATACAAAGTTCTCCAAATATTTTACATCTTTCTCAACAAAATCGATATTATCTCGCAACATTTTCCATAGCGCAACACTTTTGATTTTCTTCTATTACAAGCAATTAATGAACTACTCTCAACAAAAGGGGAAGGAGAACGGGGTTGAGAAGAAGCAGGGAGAGTAGAAGAACGGGGAAGAACATAAGAATAACGGTACGTACGTCTTAATTGAAAGCAACTTTAGGATCATATTTCCCTCTCTTACAGTTATCTCCAATAATATCCATGCCATGTGAGTTGAAACACCCCTCCGAGCCGGCCTCGAACCCGGGACCCCATCATTAGCATGTTACGATCTGACATCGTCGCCACAGAGGACGGAAATAGACATAAAAAGGAGCCATCATGTGAGGCTAACCCTTCCACTAGAATCAATACATTTAGAATCAGAGAGGGAGTGCGTAGAGTAAATCTGAGATACAGGCGTAGAGAAGTTTTCAGGACACCAATGAAATGGGCAGAAGGAAAAAAAGCCATGGAATTAAGAGGTTTAACATGTAAGAAGAAAATATTTAATTTTGAGGTTTAACTGTTTTTCCATTACCATTCCCAGCTTTGAAGGGATCCGAAAGGTGCACTAGCATCCAATTCCCAGAGTCTTGAGTTCCAATTCCGGCAGTGGCGGAAATTTTCAGTGACACCTTTTTAAAGCGAATTCCAGCGGAATATCTAGCGAAATTTAGCGTCTTAACAACAATGTTAAATAAATACACCAACTCCCACTGAATTCGCGTGAATTTTTATTGCGAACTTCATCCTTATGTTGTGTACCATGCACAATAAAGATTTGAAGCAACCCGCAAGAAGGCTACGATTTTCCACCAATGAGGTGAATCTAAAGCCAAGCAATCAAAAAACAAACAGACGAATATAGCCATACTGGAGAACGTCTGTTTCTTTTAGCAAATTTTACTGCACATAACAAACATTAAAATCCCTGAAGGACTGTTTGTGGCCCGTGGGGCCCTTGGGACTTTTCAACATAGCCTAATAATCATTCTAGGCCCTAAGAAACGTGTGAGCCAAATTTCGTCTGAATAGGGCGAGAGATGTGGTAGTATATCGTTTTCAAACAAACAGATATTTAATATTATATACATAGATACGGAACTGTGGCAGGGAGCCGGACGCCCGAGCGAACGGTAAAAAGATTTCACCTATATTCTTGTCTGTGACGAGCATGTTATCATGCAGATATACAGGGAAAGAACGCGCACGCTGTGCATGTGTAAATATGATAATAAACTGATATTCAGCCCATCAATTCTCGTTTAATATGCTAAATAAGTTTCCAAAATGGGTAGAAAAATCTAGTTTTATTTTCTCAAGAAGATGTAAATTGATGCGTTAAATTTATGCTAAGCAAGTTTTAAGCACGACTGACATTGTCATATGAGAGTACGCGGGTGTATGCTACGGCGTTTTTGGTGTCAGCCAGACGTTTCGTGATCCTTGCTGGTTACCTTTTCAAGATAACTCTCGTTGAAAAGTTTTTCCCATGAAGTTTCCCTTGAAAAAGGAAGCAGTAACTAAACGTCGGGTTGACACCGAGCAACATGCGGCATGAACACGAATATTCTTACATCTCATCAAGAGCCACGAAAGCTTTAATGAATAAATACGACTGGAATTATTTGGGGACTCAAAATAAGCGCAGTATTGAGGAGAAAGATACATGCACGGAGCGGAGAAATTTAACGCCGATACGATTTTAAAAGCCAACAGTAAGCCTTGCAGCGCGTATAAGGGTCAACAAACCGATAAACAGTCGGGATAGAACATAGCCATTCATTCACTTCGGAAGTTCATGGCAAACCGCAATATGTCGACGCAATCGACCATTCACCTAGCACACAAGAACGTCTGGAAAACGGCACAAGTGAATTATTTCCTAGAAGACCGGTTAATGTTCTACGGAACTGGTTCGCATTTATGAACCTTAGCCGTAACGGTTACGTAAGGCAAAAGAACTTGCTTCACACTAATCACTGAGAGAGCAATATGTGAAATAATCGATATCCAGACAGCCGCTTTGTAAGGGGTAATGATTCCAAAGAAACAATCTGGCATCTGCCCAAATAGCTGCCATCCACCCAGTCGCCATTAGTCAGCTCATTGAATAAGAATACCAGTCGTAGACAAGTGCAGGTGACTGTTGGTCAACAAATAATTGGAAAAAACTGACAACGTGCCAGGGCAGGTGTCAATGACTGAGATAATCCATCGTCATTTATGCATTCAATTTTTCCTCGTCTACAAACTGATTACTAAACACTCCCATAGCCACACAAGGATTCAACTATTACTCACCGCTTTGTATTATACATACATACACATGTACTACATCCTATCGCACTATTCTTCTCAATATGAACATAGCCAAATGAGCTTCATCATTGGTGTAAGACTTAAGAAACTGGCTCTTTTTTTAACAAGATCCTCCATGTTCCACAATTCTTGCATACATTTTTTGCTTCTGATATATTCACTGTTTTTAAGATTTATATATTCCTGCTTCTAAGAGTCTCTTCCACCACATTCACCCATGGAATTCTCGGTCTACTCCTTCCTCTCACGCCATTCACTCCTCTGTCATCATTCTGTCTCACTATTCGACCCTAATCCATCCAATCACCATGATTAAATCAAAGAAGCACACTCCTTTCGTCAAAGTCCACTGCCGAAGCATATTTTATGTATTCATCTTCTATGCATCTCACACCCTATTCCTTTTATATTCCATGACCCACTCCAAACCCTATTCCTCCCACTTATACCTCAAACGCTTCCCATATATCACTTACCCACTGCATATAGTCTCCACTTATGCTTATCCAGATATGCATGTATGGCATATATCGGAGCAATTTTATCAACGCGGAAGGGTAAACAAAACTTTAATCTAAAATCAAATAAATGAGAATTTTAAGGTACATTTTGTCTATAGCTGGCAATTAAAGTGCCTCTTAAAATGCAGACTAAAGCACTGCTTCTTGACATGATGCAAAAATAAGGTTTGCACCATGACATTACCTTCAAAGTACTAGAGGCCTCATACTTTATATGACATTAAGTAATCTTCGGCTCGAAACGGTTCCTAACCCGCTTTCTATATAGACTTAAATCATGTTGCTCTTTTCATTTCAACAAATCAAGTTCATCACTCTTTTTAAGGGGGTTAACACAGAGAATCAAACTAATTTCATATATATGATATGAATGCTTCATAAAGAAAAGTGACTCCTAACTGATGAGGGCAACCAAAATGGGTACAGAAATGACTCGAATTTTGAATCTCAGACAACATGCACGTGTTGACGACATTTAAACTCTTCCTGTCGATGGTTACCTGAATGACCAAAATGCATGCATATTAGTCAAAATTCCTATGCTTTTATTTACAATTTGGACTAATATTTAATTTAAATGTACTTGTCAATTTCTCTCGCCTTAAACAATAAAAATATCGCAGATAATAATCCGTGGGATTCGTTTCACACTCATAAATGCGACTCCTGAAATGAAACTACCGTCGGCGTAAACAATTATTTAACTCGAGTTTGGATTCCCATTAAACATTACAAATTACACCTACTTTCAAGCGAGTTACATCCCACCTTAGCATATTTTATTTTGTATCAAACCAAGCTTACTATTTTATTTTACCACTAAACTATGTTTTTTGTCACGAAAACAACAACTGGTACCGTTATTTGCGTTTTCTGAAAGACCGCTCTCTTAGAAACTTCACAAAGAAAGAATCCTGACCTCAGATCCTAATGAAATTTTTACATGATTCCGATTAAAGTGATTCTTAATGTGATTCTTAAATTTCTTTTTTTTAATCACCCAACTATAGTTTTTTTAATTTTG
Organism: Pyrrhosoma nymphula; assembly: GCA_963573305.1. NCBI lineage: Eukaryota > Metazoa > Arthropoda > Insecta > Odonata > Coenagrionidae > Pyrrhosoma > Pyrrhosoma nymphula. The sequence continues at coordinate 87,834,301 of OY754338.1, forward strand.
CGAAACAACTTATTTGTATGTTTGGATAGTACCAAAAACATGATATTGGTCTAATTTTAAAGTAACCTCTGCAGCAATATTTCCAAGCAAATCCATCATTATCGTATACAACGAAATTGGTTTCAAACGGATTGACATTTAACTGTGTATCGTCAAGCCCAAACTCTATTCTAAATAAATTCTGAGCCGACAGTAGACAACGGATTGCCACACAAAGAAAGGGGCAGTATAGCGGCGTGACTAGGACGAAACCCGGGGAGGGGGAAACACTATGACAAAGTGAATATTACAATGGAAAACCGGACGGTTTCCCTAAAAGACGAATTCTGATGCAATGTTAGATTACTTTTAATTCCTTAAAGATAAAGAACTCACTGAAACAGAGCTTTTAGTTTCAAAGAGATAGGGGCCAAATATCTATAGGAAAAAGGTCGCCAGCTAGGTTCTTTTGAATTCATGCTTAAATGACATATTTTTACATATTATGGAGTTATTTATTTTTTGAAAATTGAAGAAAATTATACGCCTTAATCAACTCAGCACCTTTTTCGGTTCATAATTAGGCTCGTTCTACAATTTTTTCATACTTTAATAATGTAAAAAAAATTCCCTGAGGAAATATTTTGAAAATTTCAATATTTTCTACAAAAAAACTAGTATTAGGTTCGACCCCAGAATATTTAATATGACATCAATATACCTCTTTATTGAAGAAGATCCTAATCTTATGTTTTCATCACACACCATCGAGATCACTGCATTATTTTAGCACACGAGTGTATCTACACATCTTACAGTGTTGGTGAACTGTAGTGAAAAATTAAATGTTTTTCGCTAAACGCTTTTTTCTCTTTTAATACAAATAATTTAAGTTATATAAACAGGATATAAATTGGAATAGTTTAAAAATTAACTCACATAAAAATTAAATTTTTATGGGAAGGATTCAACATTTAAAATATCCTAATTAGTTTTTACTTACAATAAGAAAGGACCATCACAATGAATATTTTTTTAATAATTTGATTAATAACACACTACATGATTTGGCTGAGCTCCTGAACCTGAGAGACCACTCCGCCATTGCGTTACACCATGTGAAGTACTTACGTTATACCCTATCTTGCCAAATAAAAATGCAGACAGATTAGGTCAATTTTTAATCTTGCGAACCATTTTCCCTACGTCGGTTATTTCTTCCGCAATAAATCCATTTAAAAGGATAGGTCGTTAATAAGCCGCCGTGCAGTACTCGTTTCTTCATTTTTACATCTTTATCAACTTTCACCAATCTTTGACCACTTTCGTTCGCTTTCTATGGGGTCCTGTGGGACTTCTACCACATATTATATTATTATGAACGGACATTCTAGATCTAAACTCCTTGAGCAACTGGCACGCCAAGTCACCAATGATGAAAAGGAGCAGGATGGACATAATGAGCAGAATAGCCGATGTAAAGTAGGCATTCTATAATAGCAGCATCCTAACCACAGCGAGTACACAGACTCCGAAGCAAGTAAGCACTTCATCAAAACATACGCATGAAGGACACTCTTTATGTATCAGTGTAGCTAGGCGGCAAGACGAAGATGGATGGAAGCAGAAGAAATGAGGGGTTGTTGAAAAATGAAGAAGATGAAATGGAGGAAATCATTAAATAAGAAGTTCTACTATATGAATTAACACAACTTAAAATTGAAAACTTAAGATTCCACAGAATATATTCATTACTTCGATTACTTTCATTCATTGTTACCACACCGCGGGCTAAAGAATACTATCAACCTCTAGAGCAAATTTAAGGGGAATTACTTCTCCAAAGATGTAAAGAACACAGTAAAAACTTAGTGCTAATATGACAGGTTATATCACAACCATAAAATTAGAGAGTAAATTGCAGGACGGGCAGGTTAAGAATGCTAATTTTCCGCGCGCGATTAGGGAGCACAATAGCTGTGATCTAAGTCACCAACAAAGTAAATGGTAACGAGATTTAACGTTATTTTTTTGCCTTTTAAATTCTGCATGGGATGCAAATTTTTGTATTATTATTTGTCTTTTTTTTTAGTAATCGTTTTCGCAATTAATGCATATCAACGTGACTGAACTTGAAGAAATGGTCCCAATGGTACATGCGTGCAATCAGCGTCTGTCCCGCACGAGTAGAATGGTGGTTAGAAGAGGAATCCTTTGCGAAATTTCATTCCAAGTAAGTCACTTAATGTAACATTACAGTAAATTTATTGCAATGGCTAACAACAGTATTATAGTGCGGGTCAAGGTCAATGCACGCTGGGTATGGAGTCAACTCCCGCCACACACCCATGAGGTGGCTTGCAGGGTACTACGTAGATATAGTTGACGTAGCGAAGTTTCCTTAAATTGGTTGGGGCGATTTTCGTCTCGTTACACATCAACGCTAAATTTTGACGAGTTCTAACTAGTGATATCTATAGATAAATGTGAAAAATATGCATTTTACTGATTTGGTTTTTGGCAATTAAATGTTATTTTAACACATATCCTCATGAAATATATTCGTAATAATTCCATTATATATATGTACAGACTCCCTTATACATGTTAAATAATAAACTTTATGTCACTATAATCGTTGCTAACAAATATCAAGGTGTTACTACGAATCAAAGAATAGAAAAAAACGTATTTAAGTAAAATTTACGAGAAAATTTCGAATACCTCGCCGAAAACTCAAGTCAAAACATGCTCTAATCAAAAGCATAAAATGTCAAATATAATTCTTGTACCATTTCCATCACTACACGAACGGTGAGTTCCACCGCATAAACAGATCATACTCAAATGAAATGTGGCCAAAGATTTTTTTCGACTTACTTTAAAAAAAATATTAAAATGTGCTCTCAATGACCCACGATTATCGCTCTTGACGCAGAAGCGAATTTCCGTAACGTACATGCGATGGTTGCTTGAACTAGGCATTACGTACAAGCGTAGCGTAGCCACCACTTACCCCTCCGTATTTCCAGTCCCCCTTCACTCCCCCAGCCCCCTCCCCCCCAACAAGACCACCTCCGTCTCCTCCGAATTAGAAAGTAAACCCCGCGAGAGACGACGACCCAGTTAAAAGAAGCGTGACTACAGCTCTGGAGAGACGGGGAGGAAAAATGGGGGAGGGGCTGCAAGTAGGGAGAGAGAAAGGGGGGAGGGGGGGGTTATGCCGGTGGTGGATGTGTAGGGGGAGAGTGTGTAGAAGACGTCCGAGTGGAATGGTCGGTGAGGGGAGCGGAGGGGAATTATCGTTCCGAAAACGAGCGCGAGACATCACCCAGGCAACCGAGTAGGGCGGCGGACTAAAGAGTCACTCCCCTCCCAAACAACGCAGTCGTCATGGAAACCGGTTCTCCCGGGAAGCGATAGAGAGAGACACACGGGGTTGCGAAAGTGAGAGCGTTGGGATGGGGAGGCGAGGTGGTAAGGGGAGTGGGTTGGGAGAGGGGGAGGGAGATGTGAACCTCCCGCCCCCTCTAATATTGCGTCCACGGTTCGGCGTGGACATTCAAGTCGACGGCTGTGTAATGCGCGAAACGGGAAAACGAACACGAGAGAGAACCGCCGGGACCAGTCCCGAAGCAACGGGATGTTCAATTGAAAGTGATGGAGAAGCAGTTTCGCCGAGCTCTAAGTTGGTACTTCCGAGCATCCGCACGATGAAAGAAAACACTTGCACTCTTCCGAAGTCATTTTAGTTATTACTTGGTACGACGCGTTTCGCAGCATCAAAAGGCACAAAATATACAACCTTCCTCCGGAATACATATAACCTAAATCAGGTATTCAAGCCGCATGCCGTCTACAGGTTATTTCAGTCTATAATAGAGTAGGAAAATTTGATGAAGAAGTGGTATTATTTTTACTGTATAAATACTTCATATTGACAAGATATTTTAAATAGCCTAGGGAATAAACCAAGTCATAATGCAGAACAGCAAAGTATATGATATCATTTTTTTCGCGAAAGATAATACCTGAAATGCTGCATTTGGGACTTTAGAATTAGATTGTTCAACAGGCGGTGTAGCTAATTAGTCAATTTACTATCTTACGTTTTTTAATCAACATGTCAAGTCTCACAAACAATATCTCTCGCATTCCTACTTTACATTCGAAATGTTTATATCTTTTCGCAAGTTATTATTTGCTTAACCCATTATTACGCGTACTTAAAACTTTCGCAGCAATAAATGTAGTTCATGCTTTGGTGAAAATTAACGCCATAAGCCACTCCATTGAAGGTTATGGAGGATAATATGTGAGTGTAGTCATACCCTTTCCATTAAACACAGCACCAGAACAGCGGGCGGATAACAACCCCTAACATACGCCCAAGTGGAGATCGCGGGCTACAGCGTAGGTGTAAACCAAAAGAAACAGTATAAAAAAAGGAGTAAACAGCAAAACTAGTTTTGATTGGCTATGAGAAGTATCCGGAAGCATCGTTGGACAATGACACAGTATATGACGTAGGCAATGACAGGAAAAAGAATAGGGTGAGAAATGACAGAGCCACGAAAAAATACATGCGGCTCGGATTTTCCGGAAATAGACAATTATGAAATTAACGTGCTTCCTTTGTCACACTGCGCGCAGACAAGATTGAAAGTGGAATCATAAAAGACTTAATATACGACGCAGGGATAAATTAGTATGCACACGAAATATCACAAGATACGAGCAATTGGAAGGGACCGGAAATATTCAATCAAATTTCTACAATTTACGGAGGTTCCACCGTAAAATGACTTAAATGGCATTTTATTAATATTCAGTCCACTCGTAGAATAAATTATTCTCTATCTGATATAATCAACAAAATGCTACCTTTTCACAATATTTAACTCTCAAATTGAACTTGAAATTACACGGTTTTCAACAGTAGAATGGGAGAAATACGGGGAAAGATAGTATTTTTCCATATAATATAAATGCCCTTTTTACGGAAAACTGTAAGAAGGAAAAAATCTCGATAGATAATATTAAAATAAAACGTAGGCATCATACCACCTTATGTTGTGAGTTATTGGCTAATAAGTGCGTTATTTGGAGTCAAAATGCAGTAATTCAATAGAAATGGCACTGCAGTCAGCTCCTATGGCTGGAAAAAAGTGGCCATTTAAAATAAATTCGCGGAAAAATCTACATATTTTGTGCCTTAATTTTGTTTTTAATAGGTTACGAAGGTCATCACATAAAGCAGGGTTTTCAAACCAAATAAACAAAAAGGCGGAATTTCGTAATTATTATGACTCACACAGTCGCGTAAGAATCTCCTTCACACACCCAGTGAATACAATCGTGTAAAAAGCATTGTTCACACGTAAGTCTATAAGAACAACCGCAGAGGTTAATGGTAGGGGCGGTAGGACATCAACCTTTACAGCGATACTTGATATACAACTGTTCTGTATGCATGGATGCAATTATGATACCATAGGAAAGCCAAACGCTTCGTTAAAAACTGCTACTAACAAAGAGACAGAGAGAGTGATAAATTTGTTGGACGGACTATGTTGGGAGCTGCTAGAGACTCAATAGACTACACGATAAGCTTAGATGACTTGAAAAATTCAGATTACGCAAGATTCCGGGTCAGGCGGAGCATATTACTTAAACTCTGCTCTGTACTGTTAGAACGGATAGAAGCGGGAAAATAAGAAATGTACTCTGCCGAGAACGGATTCCAGGCTATTGTTGAGGTGGAGGGGTACATAAGTAGAGGCTAACGGTGTTTACATCGAGTACAGGTGGGCACAGAGACAGTAACATAAGGATTTCTAACTATGGCTCAACAGACAAGCATCTACCCTATCACAAACACCACGACGTACGTCAAGCACTGGTAGGGCATTTACGAGCGACAGAAGATGGTTTTCACCGGAGGTCACCTTACACCATAACACAGGTATAGAGGTAGCAAAACGTGGTGACAGTCTCCTGCGTGAAGGGTGAGTTAAGGTGGAAAAGGGGTCGGCTAAAGAGCAGAGGAACCGGCGTTTCCATTGTGGCAGGCCGTTGCCAGAAAACATAAAATGCTGCATGAAATTGAATATAACACACACAATTGCTATGGAAGTTCTCCATCGTGAATCATGAGTCCCCTATAGGATTTAAGATTACGTTAATTCACTGTATTGAGAACCCATCGTGGAGCCACAGTATATTAAGGCATAGTATTACGGCCAATTTCGTCTACGTTACTCGTCTCATTCTGTTTCCGCCCATAATTTTCCTCTTTAATGCACGCTCTCCGGATTATTTAAGCAGACGTAAAGTATTTCCGGTATTCCCGTCTAGCGGACATCCTGCTTTATTATCATAACTATAACAAACATAGTTTCAGAACTTAATTCTCATTTGCTTACAAGCATTGTACGCGGGAACTCGTTCATTTTTGACATGGTCAGACAATTTTAAATAGGTATCGAAACGTTTGTGCCAAACGGTGGATGGAGGTAGCTCAGTGGGCAAGATATATTTTCTGCCCGTATCATACGATACTTGATCAAGCAGAAGTTCAAAGATACTTGTTAGTTTGATAACTTTCCAAAATTGCAACACTAAACCAGCATGCTGGTAAACGAGCATGAAACCTATCACACTCGCAGAGCCACTTGATTTCATTATTGATGCGGTAATACTTTGCTACTCGCTACCCAGTACCTACCCCCTCCCGAACCTGGCAGCCGTCAACCAATTACGTTAAATTTTACAGTAGTTGTGCCCGAGGCTATTCCCGGTATCCTCAAAATTCGTCAAAAGTGCGAACACCTCACTGTGTTCCCTGTTTAACCTCGCGGACCGAGGCACTAAGGGCATACTTTGGACTGCTTCTGTAGCATCATTTTTCCGGCGTTCCTGAACAACATGTTCCTTTAGAGCCCTCAAAAAGCCATAGGGGACATTGACACATCAGTAGCTTAACTGACCTAAGCACTCGGCGCAATATCGAGGGATCCGAGTTCCAGTCTCAGTCAAGCGTAATCATTTTTCCTCCGTGGAATTTCGCACATATGCCATTTTTTTATTTACTCAATTGATCGAAATATATCCAGCATAAATATCAATAATGCTGCCCGAATTAATCTTTGCCGATGCAAATTTTTAGACGAAAAACAAGTTGCCCAACCTTGTTTGGGTCCATTGCTCCCCTCCCCTCAGAACACACTACATAATGCTTAGCTGAAAAACTTTTATCATGCAGTGGATCCTGATGGTGTAGCTAAAATATTTTGGCAACTTCCGAAAAGGTCCATTTTTTAGTGCTTTCCATTTAATAGGAGGATACAAAACATTCAATCTGGAAATTTACCGCGTTATGTTGAAAATATATTGATGGTGAAAACAATTGTCGCATCAATTCTCTTCTTCTATCTTCAAATCCGGCAAATTAATTCATTTGTTCATAGACCAACACCGCGAACAAGGCCAGAAGAATTGTAACCCCGAGAATATAGGTACTAGAGTTTGAAATAACCTCACCATCATCAATCAGTCTGAAGATAGGCGTGCAGTTCCTCTCCACTCTCTCCCATTTAAGTCATCAGTAAGACGTCCATTATTTTTCTTTGCCAGAATTTATTCCATTCTTGGATTCGTTTTTAATAGGCTCTTGTGTCTCCAAATGTGTCCACAAAGTTTGTTTATTCTCCTCCTCATATTTTTCACTGTACATCTTTCCCCTTCATCCCTTCATACGACTTCTTCATCAGTGATCTTCTCCGTCTATTTAATCGTCATCATTCTGAGATAAAAACGCATTTCCATTGCATTCAACCTCCTATACGCGGTAGCAGCCACTGTCCAAGTTTCAATGGCATTTGAGAGCATGTTTAAAATATATGTTCTATTAAAAAAAACCTCAACAGATATAATGGGGGTGTATCACGATTTTTGCTTTTTACTTCATCGCACAGGGGACCATGGCAAATGATCACTTTCAACATATCTCTAAATTATTTCAAAAACAGTCTATATTTGAATTGAAGGAGAACCTCATAAACGCCGTGACGCCATTTCATCCATCGCTTGTTCCCGCTTCTTCCCGTTTGAACTTTTGACACACATTTGTTGAACCTGCGTCAACTTATATGCTTTAATTCGTCAACTAAAAGAATGCTAATGATTTATAACGGCTAAACGGCATAAAAATCACTGTCCTGTATCGTGTATTGGCAATTATCAATAGTAAGTTCATCCATGGGTAATCCGTGGCTCTCACTTCTGGCTTAGTGCTTATTTTTTCGATATATCTACTTCGAGAGACACTTAAAAAGGCGTATGTCTACTTATGCCGAGAATCAGGCAAGATTTTTTTAGAAATTACCTTGAGAAAAAAAATCGTCTTTACCTGAAACGAACCACTGACCTTTATGTAAGACACCGTATCAGGCTATACTTCGTGAAATTCTTTCATTGTGTAACAATGAAATAATGCATAGAAATTTCAGTTTTATTATTTAAAAAATCACCGGTTTCGAAACTTATTTACAGCTTCAGGTGTTTTACAGAGGGTTGAAAACATGTATATATACATAAGGCTGAGTGGGATGGGGGAAAGGTTATAAGTACCTAAGACCTTCAAAGAATATACATACGTTGTCAACCCTCTGTAAAGAACCTAATGATAGTAACTCCGTTACGAAGTCGGTCGTTTTTTTATAATAAAACTGTGTAATTGCAGAGTATTTTTTTCATTGTTACACCACGGACATTTGATCAATAGATGAAACGACGACAGAAGAAATTTTATGGAAGCAGAAAAAATGTAAGTATTCTACGTTTAGTTATTTGCTTAATAGGCCTTAATGTTGCGTAGTAACTCCACAAGAAAACTTATGCACAACTGATTTTGAAAACTATATCGAGAAACTTTTCGAATCACAGTCCCCCTTTATCCCGGTGGCCACGTCCGTACTCGCCTCCTCTTCCGAGACCCGACAAAGCAAACGAAAACGCCGCCGGATCACGCCATCGGGTGGCCACCTCTCTGCCCAAACAACGTCGGAGAGAGGGAGGGAGAGAGAGAGAGAGAGGCAAGGTCACATAGCGCCCGTGCGACTGGAATCCGCGGCGGGGACGGAGGGAAGGACAGAACGAGGAGGCAGGAAGAAGATTTTTCCGGAAAATTCCACACAACACACTCTCGCGTGCCAAGGAGAGAAATGGACCCACGCACGGATACATCTCGGATTTCGGCTATCTCGTCATCCCTTCCGGGTTTTGGCAAGGGAGAGCAAAAGGAGGATGTGGGAAGAAGGGATGGGAGGCATATAAAAACATATCAACATATTTTCATTAAAGGTGTGTTTCCAAATGGAAGTTACTTCTACGACAGTAGCCTAGGAAGTCGCTTTCAAGTAGCAATTCGCTGTGAAAACGCGTACTTTTATGACCTAACTATTTTTTCCTAAACAGGATTTAATTTTTTCCTTTATGACCTTATTATGACCTTATTATTATGACTATTTTTTCCTTAACTTTCCTTTCATTTATATTAACGATACTTAAACCTAACTATTTTTCCGCAAAATGAATTAAGATTCAGCGATGAAACCGCATCGCATTTGTTTGGTTTGGTTATTGGGGGAGGCGATCGACAAACGATACCATGTGCGCCATTAAGAACAGGCGGGTTGGTTTCTGAGGGAAAAGTTATCTGGGGATGGAGGAAGGGTGGAGGGTAACTTGAGGTCGACATTAACCGGCGCCAAAGGGACCACGGTTTAACGTCCCATCTGACGTTCGGAGCACTGAACTTGAAGTGCCCTCCCCATGGTACCCAATTAGGGATGGGGATTTCAATGAAAAAACTCGCTAACCGCCTGGATTTGAACCCGGGAGGGGAAGTACTCCACCACACCAACCCGTTCAACTCACACCCGGGGAAATCCTGCTAAATGACTGCAAGGGAGGATTAAAAATATACACAACGAATACATTTACCGTGGACTCATTGTTACACATGTAAATATTTGTACCTGGAAATATTTTTTGTTAAAGATAACACAAAGGTACGACTGTTCTAGTATTGAATAAAAATAATCACAAATTATATTTAACGTAATTTATGCAAAGATAAAATGCACGGATGCCAGAGGGACTCGAACAGTACGATGCACAAAACTTTTTGATAGCCGAAGATTGGTGATTTTCGATATTGCAACATTCATTGTTTATTTTCATCAATCATTTATTTGGGAAGCATTTGAGTTAATTTGTAATCAGAACGATGCCCTGCAACTATCGATATAAATTGATACATCGCAACACTCGTTATGCCATTTAAGTAAACATCCCATGCACACTGCCGCCTTAAAACGTATACAGGATGTATCAGTAGGAATCTGCGTAAATTATGGATGTGAGAGAGGAATGAGATATCAAGCATTTTTTGCCTAATGAACAAAGGGTCCCAGACTCATAACCTACGGAGCTATGGCTACGACAAACATTTTATCCAGGATATTTTGGAGTTTCCATTAAAACTTCGATATTCGGGCTCCATTTTGAAAATAAGATGCCCCAAGCATGATTGGCAATTTTGAAAGAATGATAAATATTTTGTCCATGAATGAGATGTTTTGAATCACTCAAATCGGTATCGGTTTCTGATATTCAGCGTTTTAACCAGTATCTCCGTAACTTAGAGCAAATTTTGTGAATTTAATTTAATTTTCACTGTTGTAAAAATTAACATGGGTCACTATTAATAGATACCATACCATATTTCTGTGGTAAGATGGCTAAATATGATGTCTGTTTTTTGCAAAACTGAGTCATGCATACCGTTGGATTCGTAGTGCTGATACCGTTGGATTTGGAAAGTTAAAAATAAATGTGATAACAACAGTTTTGTTCATCTATTACGAAAAGGTAAGACCTAAACTTTGAGATTCTGATTTTTCAGAGCCTACAAAACTTTATAATAGCTCTCCTGCAAAATTTTCAAAACATGACATATCATATTTAGCCATCTTACCACAGATTTGATTGTTGTATTTCTATAACTATACGCAACGCCTAGACTTCCATTGTTGATAGTAGGCCGTACTTGAGTGTCCAGTGCGTTTCAGGAGGAATCTGCGTAACTCCAGGAGGTGATCATTGAGGAAATATTAAGCTTCTTTGTCCAGTGGACATGGAGTGACAACTCCTTAAAAGGAGTAATGGCAACGCAAACATTTTATCCAGTCAATTTTGCAGCTACCATGAAAACGCCGAATGACTGTGGCATCTTGATATTTAGCAACCAAAAGCATGAGTGAGAACATTGAAACAACGACAGGCTGCAATTCCTATGCACCACTGAGACAAGTTTCAGATCTCTTCAATAGGTATAAGTAACCGGAATCCGGCGCTGTCTGTATTAAACAAAATAATACTGAAAATCACATCCCCTATCACCCCTAGAAGTAACGCAGATTTCATCTTAAAATCTCTGTACTAGAAACATGCTCCTATATGCCAATGAAGCTTGGAGAACAAGAGCTCCAGAGCAGAAAAGCTTGGAAGCTATGAAAATGCGGCGTAATCAAAGAATGAAGAAGATCAAATGTACTAAGAGAATTAACAATTAAGTAGTCCTACGAAGAGTTTGAGGAATAATATGTCTAATTAAGTACCTATCTGATTAGAAGAAGGGAGAAATTTCTCATTTTGGGCACAACTGCATCTTGAAAACACAAAAAAGGGTAAATAAATGGGAAAAACTACCGAGGAAGACCAGTATGGAATACATCAAGTAAATTATAAATGACATCAATACAAAGGCTTTTTTAGAAATGAAACGGATATCTGATAGGAGAGTGGAGTGTAGAGCTGTAGTAAACCAATCTTCGGATTGATTTCTACTGATGATGTAAACCAACATCTTTCCGTAATGTCACTCTCGGTATTCACAACGTACACACTATTTTCTACGTATTTCATCACTGCATTCAGCAGAAGTGAAAATCTTCGAACGCAGCTAATCCGCGTGATGTCCGAGGATATATCCCTGCGGGCTTCTTATAAGGTATTCTTCCCTTACGAGTGCGAATCTTGATCGACCGTAAATACCATACTTAAACGCTCCCTAAAAATAACCTTGAAAATCAGGAGGTCAGGGAAGCGTAGTGGTATGCACATTGATCCGGAGACCTGTGGTTCAATTACCCGTCAAGAAGGATTTTTCCGATATTTTCATCGCCGGATTCGGCAAAGAATTGAAAATCTTCATGTCAAGGGTTGTAACGATAAATTTATTATTGCTATAAGCCTAATCAGTGCCTGTCGAATCTATTTTACAAGTGGGGGAAAATTTTTAGTTGGCAGCCCCAAATAATTCAATATTTGCCAATTGTGATGTCTTAAACTGCACGTTTATTTTAGGAAGACCATGGGTTTCAGAACTATCCTCTTAACATTATATTTTCCTTTGCCGCCTGAGGCTCAATTTTTAATCTATAGGTTGTTTCCAAGCTTGGAGTTAACGAGAAGTGTTTATTGGGATACATGGAATCTACTTACATGTGAGTGGGTGTAATTTAAACCGTAAATTGTGGTGCAGTTTTAACAACAGTCCCTTTCAATGAGCTGGTGACAAGAATGCTAATGAAATAAATTGTTACTCTGTAGATTTCGTTGTGCTTTTTATTGAAGTTAGTCCCGAGTGTCTGTCAATTTTAAGATAAACTAAAGAATGTCGTTTTGGATGGAAATGCATGCAGGAAGTTAGTAAATTTTCCGAATTCCATACTTTCTGTTTTCTTTTCACATTCATTAATAAGTCGCAGACACCTGTGCCTTTTGCCCACGCCTTGGGCTGGCATTGAGCCTAGTACAACACACAGCAACTGGGATGTAAATCGTTATCAAGCGGTGGGTCAAAATATACGCCACATCTTAAAAATTACTTTCACCTTAAATGTTTAAAAGTAACACGGAGATAGTCGAAAGGCACGAAAACGGAGAAAAACACACCGACCAAAAACTCATTACAATCGATATTTAGAAAATATAAAACGAAAATCGGGTTAGCCAGGAGATAACCTCACGCATTAGACAGTGGATTCACGGGTCCTCCGCGCGGGGCACCACCCTTCCCCCCGGTATGCAAGCTCACGCTTACGACCGAGGGTACGGACGGGCTGCTTAAGGAAAAAAGGATAAGGAGAAAAGGGTTTGGAAAAGCGAAGCTTTCGACCCCAGAGCCATGGATAGGCTTAGGGGAAAAAACGAAACAAAAATTTTTTTATTCTGCGTTGGCTACGATTCATTCTATGAATAAGAAATAATTACAGTCGCCACCCGTCATCCAGGCGGGCCGCAGTGATTCACGCATTAATCTTCCGTGAACTCTTGCATGAGGCCAAATGTATCGTGTAATGCGGCAAATTGTATGAACGCTTGTGCGAATGTCTCAATGCCTGTACGGGAAATAGAACCTGTTCTAATTTCGTTGAGACAAACGTACAATCTCACGTACATTCGTTCGTACAAAATCTTTCATCGTGTAAAACGGCCTTCACACAGTATGTTCTTTCCATGGGCTCAAAGTTCGCGACTAAGTGAGGAAAACAACCAGAAGAATGCGGGCGGTTCCCCGCGACCCCAAAAGCATCTCTGACAAATAGACAGATTCCACCGCAAACAAAACTTGTTGATCAGGCACAAGCCTCATTTGCATCAATACGCGTCCCATTATCATCATTGGTCGTCATCGGTTCACTTCAGTCTCAGTTCGCGTAACAGTTTTGTTCCTTGATAATTCATCATTTGGGCACTTCACATAATTTGCTTCATTCAGAAAATTTCAACATTCATTCTCTGGGGCGGTGCTTAATACAGCTCAAGTTAGTCGGGGTTTCTCTTGCAAAAGAGCATCATTAGAATTACAAAAAAAGTCGACGTCATTCTAGTTTTCCTCTATTTTGTAGTTTAAAATTGCTCCTATTAAGTCATTTTTAAATTTATAAGGTTTTATGACTTTTTAAATAAAACATTGTGACAAATCTGCCCTGTTATTTATTATGTGGCCTTTCATTGGAGAAGGACGCAGAAGTATGTTATACACCTTGCCCACGGTAAACACTTCATATTTTCAAAGAATTTATTTTTTCGTTGCACCGAAATTAAATAACCAGTTACCAAACCATGTGAAAGTTCAAACAAATATATAAATGCGTTTCTTGAAAAATGTTAAGATATACCTTTTTCCAAAGAGAGTTACGATGTTTTAAAGGTAAAAAATTATTCTTGTCTTAGCTTATAATTGCAAATATACATTAATGACTCACAAATTTTCCAACCATTGTGCTGTAATAATAGAAGCAATTTCTCATATACCCTGGCGCACCACTGGCGGCAACTGTTTGCTAACAAGTGACTATCGAAAGTGTGTGTGCGACGATGTGGTGTGGCCTGCTCTGGACTGTGTCAGTCAGTCAGTTGGTCGCAGTTGGTCGTAGTTGGTCGTAGTTAGTCAAAGTGACCTGTTGTAAGTCACTGTGCGAAGTTCGCTAATTAACCTCGTGTATAGTGTTATATATTTGTAAATGTTCTTTGGAATAAACTTCCATATCTCCCGGAAAATCCACTGTGCATAATCATTTAACCTCACCAGACATTGCAACTACACAACTGATGTGGTACGTACTCACGCACACGTGCAAAAATATACACCAAAGAGAGTGAAATTTGCCATGTAAAATCACTTGAATTTACCGGCATTCGAACCCGGATCTCCCAATTGTCTGTCAGGTGTCAAGTACACCACCAATCCAATTTCATTCCAGGCGAATTTCAGCGGGGATTTAAGCGAACTAGTTGTTCTTTTTCTTCTGCTTTAGAACGACTAACGTTTGAAAGATTTTCCAATCTTTGCAATTGTCAAATGATCAAGGCAAATTATTTTTTTCGTGGCGAATTTCAGCCTCTATGGATTATATGAAGACTCACTTCGCATTTTTCTGTAGCTTTTTTTGTATTTGTTACTCCCACGCTACGATGGTAGTTTCCACGCTAAGATGGTAGAAGCCACCTAAAGCTCTGACACTAAACCAATTATTGGTATGCGCTTTGTAAAGAGCAATAAAATATCTATACATGTCCATTTATATTCCAACCTTGGTCTTCCTCGGTAATTCTTTTCATTCGTTTGTTCTAAGATTACTGTTTTTAGGAGCGTGTTGGGCTTTTAAATGTATCCTATTAGTAAACACCTCTCATACTTTGCCTGGGATATTCCATCCTGATCTTCATCCGTAGTTCTTCCCGTTCATTTCTCTTTCCATTAGTGTTTTCAAGAAGCTGTTGTGGTGAAAAACATGCCCAATAAGTTTGCCTATTCTACTTCCATGATTTTTCTTAACACACCTTATTTCTCTAACTATTCGCAGATATCGTTCACTGGTGATTCTCTCTCCATTTGATTTCCATCACTTCAATAACTCCGCATTTCCATTGTTTCCAAAATCCTTTGTTCTGCTCCCAATATCTTCCATGCGTAACTGCCACTTAATATCATGCTCCTTGGGAATATTCAACGAAATGTTACCTTAATTTCGGGCTTACTTTGCTTGTATTTAGTGGACATCTTCCAATAGTGAAATGCGCGTGTAATAATCATTTAAAGAACTACCAAAGAACGGCGCTATTTGAATCAAAGTCGAGAGGAAGCATCGTAGGCACAAGCAATTCACATTACCTAGGAAGAACTACAATTATATAATATTCGCGTTAGTCAAAATGTTTTTACATTTTCACACGTCCCCATTTTGACTCTTAAGTGTATTTTCAAAAATACCGCATTCCAGCTCTGACTAGTAAATCTCTCATTTATATTGCCTCCGGAACTCTGTTATATAGCCATTCTACTTCCACTGTTATGCAACGTCAAATATTGAAGACCCGTAAACACGAGGGACTAAACTCCGCATTGAAATTCATGATCAGAAGGGCCTTCAAAATGCATAGAATGAGCAAAAATAAAAACTGCTTAAGTTCATAAATACACGCCCAAACATTCCTGTTTTTCTAACGCAGAGCATTCTTTCCTGAAAAAAATGCATCCTTTAATGATTTTAAACTCACAACTGCGTGACTTGAAAACCCTAACCCGACCCCACCGTAAAGAATAATGATTAAAAAATGAACCAATATTTTATAAGACCATGGTCTTTGGCGGTACTTCGCATTCAACCGAGCACTGAAAAAAGTGTGAAAAAATTTAAAATCCAAATCTCACAAAAGTCATCCTCACGGAAAACAGACCAGTTACACGCGTTGAAATCACTGGCATATCCTTTCATATTTAATATCTGGGGGTCGATCCTCGATCTGATTGTAATTTTTAATCAGGCGAGTTCATGAAGAAATCGTATGTGCTGAGCAAATTAGTATTTCGAGCGTCGTTGAAAATCATGTAGTAGCATGTCCGCTAACCACCCACTTCTCTGGCTCATAATTAAACAAATGCGTAATCGTAAAACCTCTGATTCAATAATGGTGGTGGCATCTGGAAAAGGGCAATAAAAAAGCCTGATAAAAAAGCTGGGGAATTTATTTGAAACCATAGCAACGGTATAACAAAAATGGAGTAGCATATTCAAATGTCAAAAATACAATTTTCGCCCAATTTCCTGTTTAAAAATAGTTTTCCCAGAGTCAAGACCTAGGTAAATCGCTTTTTCGTACCCTAAGTTTGTTATTTTCATCAAAATCGTTAGAGCCGTTCTCGAAATAAAATTTACATACATAAATACACTCATATATACAACATTTTCTCGTTTAATAGTGTAGGATATACAACCCAGCGATCCGCCACAGGGGCGTGTAGCATGGGAAGGGTGTCAGTATGCCATCCATAAAAGGGGAGGGAATAGGGAAAAGGAAAGGGAAAGAACATTTTTGGACTGCAATTTAACGGAAAATATATTTAAATGAACCATCACACGCCATCGGAATCTGGGAGAACCATTCTGAGGTCAAGGTGTGCGAAGAAAACTATTGAAAGCGATTTTATGGTGAAAGTTGAGACACACAACTGGTCGAGAAGGATGTAAGACCATCATGGTAAGACGATAGGGGGGAGGGGTCTTGGTCTTAAAAATAGGCCAGCAGCTTAAACGTCTCTGATAATGGTTTACCTTGGTTGATATGGTGATAAACTTGGATGCCTACGGAAAACAATCTACAATGATGAAGATTGCTTTCCGAAATTCACTTTTTTAAACTAATTCATTCAATTTCAATGAGGGGTGTGTTGGAACCGTTCAAGATGATTGCGATCACTAAACTATGTAGTCACGTGCCACAATCACGTTCTGTTCCAGATTTTGACGTGTTTTAACTCACTCAAGTGGATAACTTAAGCGCCCGCCATGCAATTAGTGGCGTCTCTAACCGGGATTTTCAACTCAATCAACAAGATCGGTGAGAAAAATTAGATCGGGAAGACTGCGTGAGATTGCTACGAGTTGCTCACCAAAATTTCGATCCGTTCGTATTTGTAACAAGTGACACCAAATTACGCGATCGAAATTATCTTGAACGGTTCACATCCCACACCCAAGGATATACTGCAGTTTTCTATGCGATTTCTTGTATCGGATTATTCTAAAATAAAGCCGTCTATAAGAAAATTTTACTTTTTAAGAAATGTCATAGATATAAATCTCTTAAGATCTTTGTATTTTGCATTGATACATTCACGTCTACAATATGGTTTAGTTTGCTGGGGAGGTACATTTAAAACATTAAAAACAAACTGAGAACAACCCAAAATAATTTTTTGAGAATAATATTACGCAAATCAATTAGAGAAAGCTCTTTCCCATTATATAATGAATTAAAAATTCAACCTTTACAAAATCTTTTTTTGTTTCAAGTGTTAAGGTTGTTCTATATTAAAAACGGAAATAGTGGAACTGATAACTTATTTTATAGAACAAGAAGTAAAGATAATTTACATCTGAAGTATCCGAAGGCCAATAAGTCAATATTTAAGAACTCTTTTTTTTAGGACCTATGCTCTATTACAAATTACCATTTGAAATAAAAAATGCAGCTCAATTAAATCGTATACTAATGCAATTAAAAATTGGTTAACTCAAATCAGAGATGTAAATTATTTTCGTAATATTTTAGAAAAGTATATATGGTAATAATTTTGTTTATAAGCTATTCTGTACGCGTTTTTTGTCATCAATTACAGAAAGTTATAATGATATGTTCAAAAACGCTGCAGGAGGCGGCAATAAGTTATGTAAGAAGACAACTCATTTGTATTTTTTACTTTTCATTTAATGTAAAGACCTTGTTTTTATGTATAAAAGTTTTCTAGTGTACACTGACCCCATTACTGGAAAACGTGGTCAGTAAATTTCCAAACTTATTTTTTGTTGTAGCCATATCTATCGTTGGAAATAAAAATACATTGATTCATTGAATATTGGCTTTCCATAGCGACAGTGAAAGTATCTTCGCAGTGGAACACCGTTCCGTAGATGATTGCTAAGCGGAAAGAACATCATAAATTGAACTCCACTCGTCACATGGCAGTGAGGTAAAACTGTTGGTGCATCTCGTTTAGAGATTGGTAATGCACATATCGAGTTTCTACTCCGAAGTCCTACCCTTACAATCCGACGCACCACATGCGCATTACATAAGAATAAAATCCAATTTCTATTAACACAAAACACCATTTAAAAATATGGAAGATCTTTTAGAATATATAGCCAAAAGTATTGACTAGTTTCCCAGAAAATGCAAAACAAAAGAAATGCCTTTGAAGATTTCTAGACATGATAAAGCATGCCTGTACGCTCAGCAAAATGCGTTAATTCTGCTAGAGAAATATCTTACACACACCGGAATAAAACATTTGCTTGGCTATAGAACAAACAACTCCACTTTCATCTTTAAACCTTTATGATTTTTTCAGGAATTCATAACGTGTTCATCAGGCATTCCTTCGTTAAGTAAAGGTAGCCTGAAGTCATGAACCTTAAAAGTTACAAATACGCTTTGTTCCCACAGGCATATTATTTGTGCCAACGTAAGTCCCTATAATACAAACATACCCATTACATCGTACCCTTACAGGATGGACACAGCAAAAAAAGACCTCAATTATTGGTCTTAGGCCAAGAATAGTGGCCCTATTTAAATAGTTTCTTTCGTACTGCACTTTCTTTGCATGCCTCTTTCGCTTCTCTCACATTGTATGTCACACGCTCTTTTTTTAGATTTCTAATATTAAACTTAATTAAACGTTTGTCACGTACACACCAGAAGCTGCGTCAATCCTCGGAATCCTAGCTCCATTCCCCATTTCATATTTTTATTTTTTAATTGAATATAATTTCTCTGATTTTTCATGAGACCGATGCTCCCACCGATGTTTCTGTGAAACTTTTAAGTGGTTCGCTCAACGCGGTCGAAGAACCGTAGCTGTATACATATTTAGAAACATATCTCTCAATCGCTCCACCGGGTAATCTCCTACATGGCTGCTGACGTTTCGGGGTACGAGTCGTACTCCTTCCTCAGGGCTGAACTCGTAAGACTCGTACCACGAACTGTCGGCAGCCATGGAGGAGATTACCCGGTGGAGCACCCGAGCAGCCTTCACTACCAGCATACGCCGGGAAAGCATCAGATCTTTTTTTATATCTCTCAATCTATTGCATTTCACTGCCGCTCTTTCAAATTCGTCTATTTAGGCGGTGGCGATTAATTTCCAGCAGCAAACATCCTCTAAGATGCCCCAAGCTTCAATCACCTCTTTCCTTTCTACCTTCGCCTTGTTGCCTTCAAGAATTGCACCAGAAACCTTCTTTAAATTATAAGATTCCCTATTTATCTACTCCAAAATCTCTCACACCATATACAAAAATATCTTTCTTCGTCAATAAATAACTCATGCGATATTCACCCTTATGTAATCGACCTTGAAAACAAAGCATTTGGCGGGCGCAGCGCAGATCAGGAAGATATTTTCAATGCCGTTAACGATAACTTTAATAGTGCTACAAGCCTATTCCAAGAACATGGATGGGAATCACCATCAGGCAGAAGATTAAAATTTACACAATATTTTAAGTAACTTCGAAGCCCACTTCTTTTTTGACTACGTCCAAAGCATTCTACGAACTCCGATTTACTACGGTTGATTCAGTTATGAGCATTAAATATGAAAATTAGTCTGACGAATCTTGTGGGAATGCAGATGATGATGTTTTGATGGAAGAGAATAAGCATGATCTACAACGTCTTATCTTTACCTTTAGCATTCATACTATCAAATATAGCATGATTATTGACAAAAAACAAATGCATGGCAATAGAAAGAGAACCTCTGCGTTGCGTTTATGTTAATCATGTGTTTACATTACCATTAACAACACTTCATTTGAACATATAATGCACTTTTACTACCTCTGGAACAAACAATAGGTACGGAAACCAGGTAAATTTAATCGAAAGGAATGAATTTAGAGAATAAGGCTGCCTTAGTCTCAAGGCGCTTAAAATTTAACGACAAAAATGAAAATATAGGTACGGAATGCAAATCGCGCATATATTTAACAAGTTCTGAAACAACACATACTAAAATTCTATTGAAAACAACAGAAATACAGGCGATAAGAATGATCACGGGCAACAAAATGTTTGACAGAAAAAGAAACATTGAGTTAAGATGGCAAACAAACATAAACGACTTCGTCAGTTGGACAAGAGAGCAGAGAAGATATTGAGATGCGTTCGTCGGTTGAATGACGGAAGAATGACTCTCCCGCATCGCAAGAGATAACACTCCCATGGTAGGAGACTATATGAAGACCACAGAAAATCTGAACAGACAGATGGCAATACAAATCCCAAGATCATGACAAATTTCCAGTAAAAAACAGGCGACTACACTAGCCTATTTCAGGAAGAATAAGAAAACTGACAAACTCATGCGATAAAAATGCTATTAATTCCGTGAACGAGTAGAGAATATAATATCCAAATTATTAGAGCATATGTACAGGTAAAACGTTGGGTAGCCTGATTAGCTAACTTGAAATTTAATCCGTTTTTTAAGAGATAAATATTGCAAAGAGCACGTCTCGCATGCTTGGAATACTTCCGTAATCCAATTCACTCGTAAAATTCACTGGCACTCATGGGACCTAAAACTGTAGTGTCATACAACGCAATTCATGCTTAAGTGAAGGCCCATCAGCTACTACACGCACTTGAGTTAGCTCGCGAAGTACTGTGTGGATGCAGATGATTAGATTACCTTCTGTAAAAGATACCTCGGAGTGTAATGCGCAATTAAAAGGTGCAGACCAAAGATTTAATACTTTATTTCTCTCACTTTTAAAAAGCTCTACATAAGGATGGGGCAGAAAAAAGGGTGGGAAAATAGCGCTATGAATTAGGAGTCACGACCATGAGCAAAGGGACAAGGCGTAGTTTAGTTGAGGTCCTTAGGATCCAGATATCATTTATATTACTATATTTGTTTAAGGCTTCATGCGACTGGTTAACCACTTCCCTGACGGATTTTTTTTACAAAACCGGTCAAAAAAAGTCATATTTTTTTATTTCAGATTCAGAAGCATTAAAGGGAGGCAAATCTGAAAATGTTTTCCTTTATTTTTTATTCCAAATAACTAATGATTTATTCAATAATTTCTGAATGTTGCCCCTTAACTTAAGAGAATTAGGCAACCTGTATATCAGTATAACTTTCCTTCCCGTAAACCTTAGTTAGTCATCTAATGATGAATACATTTAGTTTATATTGCAAAAGCATATCTTTGCCGACATCGTTAATGTTAACTATTAATTTTAGTCCATAGTACATCAAGAAACAACGCACAAACATTCATGGAAGTTAGGCAACCCGCATAACGACGACTTTCGCTCTGAAAATGTTATAACAGAATTCATTCTATGACAAAAACAAGAAAATTCATTTCTTTTATTTGATTATCTTTGAAGTGTGCTGGAATCCCTTTCCTCAGTGTTCCATACGAGTCAGTGGAGTGTGAAGTCGGCTAGATCTGGAGTATAAAAGTTATCCATCGTCAGGAAATATCATAGGCCAAATAATGGCTTCATTAGAGTCATCATCACTTTTGAGGTCATGGATAAATGGGCAAAGTCTTTATCCAACACAGTCCCCTTTCCCGTGTAAATTGTCGTTGACCACACGTATCCAGTTCTCGATTCACAAAGAAAAAAACTTGCCAAATGAAGCTCTTTTCATAGGCATGAACTGCTGTGGCGGCTTAGGCATGAACTGCCGTAGGCTCTTTTCGATGGTAACATCCGTCTCTGATGTATGGAGTGCCTTGAACTTTTCCTCCAGCCTCTGGCAAATCGGCCATATTTTATTTAGTTTGGCGTTGGGGTGTGTTTGGGATTCAAAATCGTTATTATAGGCAAAATGTAAATATTTCCTTTTTTTTACGAATCATCGGTAAGACATTGTGTGTCCAAAAAAAAGAGAGGAGAGTATTGGTCTCGTTGACCAATAAAACTCAGTATCTGGCCTCCGCACTCTGCTCTGTATTATTACAAGGGCAAAAAACACGAATTTCTGAGCTTGTCACAGCTCGCTTCCCAAGTTAGTTTCCCAAGTTATAAAGTCAACATTTTCATCGTTGAAAAAAGTTTTTTAGGGAAAATCATTCGTGAACCAGGTCGAAGTTCATCAAAGAATTACCTTGAAAAAGAAACCTAGATGGTTCCGGAGGAGGATTCGTTGTAAGCATTTCCTCCCACTCCGTTTCCCACGAATGTTCCGCTGCACCTTCTGATTCGGAGCTTGTTTCTCCGGAGAGAGTCGACTAGGAGCCAGGAACTTCAATGTCGATAACCTCCGAATCACTGCTGGTCAACACTGATTCCTCTCCGGAATTCATTTCTGATTACTAAATGTTACCGTGCGAAAACAAATAATTTTCCGTAGAGTTCACTCCTACTACACCGCTCGTATTAGAACAAAAATGTTAGAACTAAAAATGGAAAGTTAGTATCGGTGGAATTTCAGCGAAAAAGTGCATGCGCTCTGAAAATCAAGGATGCGTATTCTCTGAAACTCAACGAAAGACTGTCACTATCGTCCTTCCGACAAAGTACTCGTGGAAACAATCACAATATGCAAAAGATCTTGCCCCTAAGTGTGAAAAGCCCATCCCATGCTCATCATAAAATTTTTCTTTTCCGTTCCTACCATTTCCTGGAAAAATAAACACACGTGTGCGTACCGCAACAGCATGAATTTTCCAACTAACGGTAAATTTATATCGAGAAAAGCTCATTAGTAAAGGGTTGGCTGGTGGGAAAGTAGCCCGGGGAGCAAAGGGTGGCATATTGGCATGACATGATACCTAGCGCCAGGTTGCTTAGCGGGCCATCGGCTCTCGAGCCCGGGTGTTTTCTGACCTCAGGAAAGAGTCAAGCATGACAATAGAAGGCATTACACATGTTTGGGATTTATCTCTATCTTTCCTATTTTCTCGTACTCATGTGGGTTATGGTAGCACATACACAGGGCACTTGTGTTGATTTCTATTGAGAATGTACGACCTTCAGACGTCTTCATCGTAAAGCTGTTTCCATAAATATGTTTCACCACTTCCGCCAGTATTCAAAGTAGAAAAATGAAAGGGGCTGATGAAATAACATTCGCAACATATCTAAACATTTACGCTCACGCCATTTTATCTTAAGAGAACGGTACAATAGACATTTCCTACACATATAAAAATTACCGGAAGAAAAATTTGCGGACGAATAATATAGAATTACACAATATATATAGTAACAAATATATATTGTTACAAATATATATTGTAACAAATATATATAGTAACAAACATATATGGTAACAAATATATATCTATAGTAAAAAATAAGGCAAGGAAAGATTCATGTTCTGTTGCTAGAGAAATATTGTATTCCAATTACTGTGGAACTCATCGCAGCAGTGAAAATTAGCGCAAAATTGAAATTGCAATTTTTATAACGACCGCTAAAATGTTGAAGAAAAATGTAATTGATTGCTCATGAAGTAAATGACGAAATAAATGAAAATAACTAATTTAAAAATTATTTACTTATTTAGAAAGTTTTTTGTCATGTAAAACGGAAGTTTTACATCATAAATTTGCAATAATTATCTATAAATAACAAAAATTGAAGTTGTAAATTTCGTAATAAGTTCGCAAAAGAAACTCCATGCATGAGGTCAATAGACGGATAGTTACGAATGACAATGTAGGTGATTGAAATTTCGTATGGGGATAACTTTTCAGTGCGTAAAAAATTATAACCCTCGAATTGCTAGAAATATTACCAAAAATGACCATTGTTTTAACATTAGAAATCACTATTTGAAAAGAGCGCCGCTTGCCGCATCGGTGGCTCTGGACGCTCTGGACCTTCAACAGCATGGGAGGCGGCAGGAACGCAAACTACTAGCATCGGCCGACTATATGCGGGCGTAAAGAAAAATATACGGACATCGTGGACTTGCCCGAATATATGCGGGCTTGTCAGATTTTGCACAACCTCGGTGCCCGAATATATGCGGGCTTGTCAGGGAAGTGGTTAAGTTTCAAAATAAAGTTCGTATGCAGTTTAAATAATGACAAAAGAACATTCTCGAACAAACTAACGTAGGCACACGGAATGAAAGAGCACGTGACTTCCCCACTCCAAAAAAACACTCCAGCCATGAAATTCCTCTACCGGAGAGGAGGCGGATTAGCTTTCAACACAATGGGAGGGGGGAGAGAGTAAATTCAATGGGGGACAATCATATAATTTGTTACTATCTTTTAAGTAGTGTACGCGACAAAACATTTCCTCAAGAACTCAAATATATATATAATCCAAACGTGTATGCGACAACATCAAATACATATTGCATGAAAATATGCAATGAAAAATAGTGAATGAAAATCTTTCAAAGGTGCATAAAAATCCTAAAAATTACGTGATACAAAACGGCAACACGGTGGCTTGACGACACCGCATGGTATCGCTTCTCTGCACCTTTGCTTTCTGAAGAGATCAAGCTATTCTAGTTCATTGCCTTCCGCTTTGAAAACTAGAATCATAATATCGTCACATTACGAATAAGAAGTTGAACTTCACATGGAAATAGACCGAATTACTATAAGCAATACCGTTCCGTGACATCATCTCCCAGGATCCCGATGGCGTAGCGTTCTTACGCCGCAAAGCGCATTATAAATAAAAAAATTTAAAAAAATCAAGATACAGCATTGTTTGCGATAAACTTCATGCCCTGTGTATTTTAGAATTTGCACTTCAAATACAAATAGTTATTTTATTAATCCTGCATTTTCTTTATAGCATTAAAACTAAAAGATTAAGGAGAATATAAAAGATTAAACCGGCCTCGGTGGCGGCGGGGTAATGTCCTCGTCTACTAATCCGAGGGTCGCGGGTTCGAGTCCCACCTGGGTCGGTTTTTCGCATGCCCATGGCATGGGTGTTTCTTTCACATTCTGGTGGTTCGGTCCCTGAGAAGCCTGATGACAAGCCAATGGCTCGCAGGGGCATACGAACCACCAGAATCGTTGGAGAGAAAAAAAAAACAATCAACTGAATTTTTTGAATCATCATTTTGAGAGCAAATCGTATGAACCCCCGCTGAAATTCGTCTCGAATTTAGATGCCTCGGTGGTGTAACTGGCTAGCACACCTGACCGGAAATTGGGAGATCCGGGTTCGAATCCTGGTCAAGTCAAGTTATTTATTCAAGACGAAGTTTACCCTCATTGCACCCGTGCGCGTAACTGCGTGCCACATCATTTGTGCACTCGACATGATTGGAAAATTGACAGCAATCATCATTATCAGCAGTAATAAATTCGAAGATCGGCTTCTAACATGCTCTCCACTCCAATCTACTATTCCCTAACTGTTTCCAACACTCATAACACTTCACTTTTACGCCCTCAAATCATATTAGTTATACTTTTATTAATTGCCATGACAGAAAAAGACAGTGAACTGATTCTCCTCCGCATAACTACGTCCATCCTCTGCAGTTCTTTCCTCTTCCCGAAAATTGACTCCAAGTTGAAATGAGAAATATTTATGGGCGTCCAGAAAATCTTAGGAAAATGCCAAGATACTCCTGCTCATTATACTAAGAAAGAAGTTCCACGCATACTTCTAGCAATGGAAACAATACTGAATATAGAGTGTGGCTTCGGGAGGTACCCCGTTTGAAGGTGGTACGGAGCCACAATTGTAACGCTAGTAGTAGCACTAGTCCCGGCCAACGGGTCCCGTTTCCTACCACTTCACAGTACTACAGGTGCTTGTATACAGGATGGCCACTGTTTCAATTAAGTCAAACTCATAGTTATTTACGGTTTTTTAAGATCGAAAATCGCAATTTTTACAGTTCTTGCAGTTAAATGCATCATTTGTAAGTATCACTATTCATAATTTAGTGGAAATACGCGGTAGGTAAATTTACGTCCAAATTAGACACTGTTATTTTAATGAAAGGTAAAAATTTAATATTTGAAGTAGGTTTTACAAGGTAGGTTAAGTGAATTCAATGTATCCAACACTCACTGATTACTTGCCAATATAGGCGTATTTTTATCTTGTAGACCTTCTGAACATAGATCCTAGAGCTGGGAAGAATTTCAAGGAAAAACGAAGTCGATATGTGCAGAATTAAATTGTTAAAAACACAAAATTGCATAGCATTCACATTAGACCACCTAGACTTGTTCCCAGCACGAAATAAAACTGACTTTTGTACCATCTTAAAATTTGAGAGAACACTGAAGAGCCCCCTATCAACAAATAACCTAATTAAAGGCTTGCATACCAAATTCCCGGCTAATTCACAGTTTTCACGGTGTCGCTGTTCCGACCAATATCTTCCCTACCTTCACGCATATATTAGGGCTACTGTCCCATCTCCGTATTACAGAACGTCTATGGGTTGGCAGTGGCCAACCCTTTAGAAACGCCACGGCATCCACACGGGTTTTATAGCATTTTTGAGCCACCTTACCCATGGATGGCCCGACTTTTGTCCACAACTGCTTACTCGTCATGTGAACTAGCATATTCTGCAGCTAATCTATAAATCTAGAGGTCGATCCAACATTTGCACCCTAAATGACGCACTAGGTAGCAGTAAGCAAGCTCCGAGCTCAATGAAATTCAATAAAAGGAAAAAAAAGAAGATGTTGCAATGAATCCGGTTCACTCAAACACAATAGAATACCTACGGAAGTGTGAAAGGTTAACGCAGTTCAAACTTCTACAGCTTGAATTCTCGATGACTCAGAAAGAAATTTCGAAACCGTCGGCATTTTTCACATTCTACACTTCAAATGTGATCTCTATCCTGTGACTCGAAACCGATGACTTGAATTTTTCGCCAACTTGAAATGTATGTACATCCCTCAATCCCATTGAAGCCAAAAAATACGATTCCGGGTCAACAACGCGAATTGCCTTCAGTGCAGGCACACTTATATCAGAACGGAGCAGTAGGCATCGCGTGATTTTTTACCCGACACTTTCTTCTATGTGAATCGCTATTTGATCGTAAACCAATTATTCTTTATCCCCGGTTCAAAGTCGAAGACTATTGGAAAAATTAGAGTCCAAGTAAAATGACGAAGGAAAAAAGAACATTTTACAGCTTTGCTACAGCGAACTTTAACTCCTAAGATAGAAAGAAAAATACCCGTGTTCAACAATATCACCAAAGATATTGTTACAATTCACGACTAAAGTTTCATCGTTTAAAATAAATTAAATGACGCTAAGTCTAAGCCTATACCGAAAGTAAGAAATATCTTCAGGAGGAATTTAACAGTATCATTATTACTCCCATATTTCAACTAAAATTCTTACAACTTTAAAGAATTTTAACTGCAAAGCTTCTTGACAGAGTTTATATTCAGGGAAATTTTCTATTTTGAGTGTCACATATTCATAATAGATACTTATATCACAACTCTTCAACTCATCATAATTCACAATTCTCATACCTGCTCTTGAGTTTTTACGTGACATATATATAGCAATCGTGACATCAAGAAACTTTGGAATCAAAATTTTGAAATCAAGCTCAAAGGTTTACCAATGATCGAATAAAAAAATTAGATGTATTATTATTTAAAAATAGTAAACAAACGACTAGGACTTACTCTTGCTTCTTAAGCTGCCAATTCGGGAGGCGCAACTGAGACTAAATCCACTAATTGCATATTACCATTATAGATATCTTCAACTCTTTACGATTATTTTGCTTGAAGAAAGACAAATATCCAGGCTGTATCCAATTGAAAGTGAAACGATACATGACTGTCAAACACACTTCACCGTCATTTGAAAGATCTGGGTTCGAATCACGCTCAAGGCAAAAGATTTTGTCAGGGCCAATTTCTTCACTTTGACGTACATCTCTCCACCCTCGCATGCGTCTCTGCACATCGGTTGCGCCTTTTTTGCAATGAATGCGATATTGCAATAGGTTTGGATCCTTTCGCTGTCAGCAATCCTGTCATGATTACATCTGTGTTGATATCCTCGACGGCACTATAAGAATTCTTCCAAATTATTTTAAGAGTAAAAAAGAATAGGTATACAAATTTCAACGCAATTTAACACAGCTGGTATAAGCCAGCGCCCTTATAAAAGCAGTTAACATTGACAGACAGCAGAGCTTATAGAATTTTATAATTATATATAATACTTGCAAAGATATGCCAATTAAATATTTTAAGGAGTCCGCACGATTTAAAATAAAACTATTGCGAGGTAACAGAGAGTATATACCAGCTAATGGAAGGACTAGGTTGGAATCCGATAGTCTCGGAAGCTGTACTCTAGGCTAGGATTACTTGCGAATTTCAGATGACGCCAGTATAAGGGAAACCCCGAGGATATTATTTTAACCCAACACAATATGTCTAGAACTGATAGATGCGATAAAATAAGAGAGTTACACATGAAAACAGATAGGTACATAAATTCCTTCCTCCCACGCCCTACCAGTGACTACAACAAAAACAGAGCGAGATACAAAGACCTGGTTCAATAACCTCTGACTAAATATTATTTTCCCCGTTATGTTTACCGAAGTTAATGCGTTCTCCTGTTGGTCACGCGTCATTTCAAATAACCGACAGTTTGATATAATATACAAAACCGCGACCTCTCAGTTCGCATCAAGTTGACGAAAGGTTAACGTCATCCAAAGGCTGACGTTAACCAGACATTGTAAAACCGGGCCCAAGACTTAATTCACTGAATCCCTTTCCCTCTTCCAATTCATCCTCCCAATTCCCGCCCTGTTTCATGGCTGGTGTCCTAACACCCCTGCAAAATGCCCCTGCGGCTGTAAGGATGTTATGTAGATGTAGAAGACGCAAGGAAGCCGAAGAAATTACATCCACGCCCCCTGCGGTGGCTCTCGGGGTAGTATACCGAAGTGGATGTACAGGGTAGACGATTCCTATTATAGAAATGACGGAGTAAACCAGGATTTCAAGGCGAATCGCGTTTTTTTTAAGACATAAAAATAACACGTGAACACAAACGAAACATTTGCGGCACCGCACTAAAGAAAATGGGATTTATCGAGAGAAATCAGGAAGGTCCACGGCTGAAAAAGTTACAAAGAGATGGTATTCCACTCTAGCTAGGCCACATCTCCGATACCCCGCGAGGATTTGGGACCCTGAACCGAAAGATTTAAATCGATAAATAAATAAAATACAACGGAAAGCTAAAAATGTCGACTTTGGAAGAGAGCAAAACACAGCTACCTAGGTTAGAAGCCTCTGGAGACTCGGACGCTACACGCAAGGATAGGATTACTTGAACATTTCAGAGCAGGCGAGTTTCAGGGAGACAAGATGGATACTATTTTAACCCCAGACAACATCTATGTAAATATTTTTAATACAAAAATTCCTTCATTCCACGCATCTTCTTCGACTACAGCAAACACAGAACTAGGCAATATGTTATTCCATGCAATAACATTAATTTTACTTAATCCTCTCCCTCTCTCTATTCTCCTTCTTTACTGGGCTGATTTCATAACACCCCCTGCCACACACCCTTGCGGCGCGCCGCAGTTTAAAAATTGCAGTTTAAAAAAAATATATTAATTTTCTCAAAAATCGAGTTGCTTATTTGTAATCAGCGGCCTCAAAAACCTAGAAAAATCTTTTTTCATTACGGTTGAATCACTTATTTTTTTTGCAAAAAAAGCAGTTTTATTTTTTTTTGTTTAAAAAAAATTATTTTTTCTAAATTCGTATCGCAGATTCGTGATCAGCGACGTCTAAAACAGCAATGCTGTGAATCTCATATAAATCAAAAAACATTTACTTATTTTCACCACATTTTCGGCATTTGGACCCACTGTGCGGTGGCTGAGACGTCAATGCACTGTAGGGGCAGTTTTTGGCGCGTCTAAACTAATTTGACATTCACTTAATTACCAACCAGAAACATCCATGGCATGGCGTTTTATACGAATTCAATTCAATGCAGCAAGAAATATTACAGCAAGTGAAAGGAAGGACTGTGTTATTCTCAAATTTAGTGATTGAAAGAGTTTACACAAATTTAAATGAATATAAACGAATGCAATATATTTCATATTATGGGAATTATAGTGATTTTTCATTTCTTCAAAAAACCTCCCCTATTCCCCCCCCGCCCCCTTTGGTCCGATTTGGCCCATTAAGGAACTTAATCGAGATTTTCCACCATAATATTGTGTGTATCAGTCAGGAAGTAATTTGTGCAAACTTCTAATTGTAAGCCAAATCAATATATTTTAACTGCGTTATTATCTTGGACGGACTCTAGGAGAATTCAATATGACAAAAACACGGTACAAAATTCCACTAATTATTTTATTGCTGTCGACCGGTTTCGACGACTAAAGCGTCATTTACAAGACAAAACAGAAGGTAAAATTAAGGCTAGCAATAGCAATTTTACCTTCTGTTTCGTCTTGTAAATGACGCTATAGTCGTCGAAACCGGTCGACAGCAATAAAATAATTAGTGGAATTTTGTACCGTGTTTTTGTGACAGTGATTTCTATCTTCAATTTCCACAAAGTATCGCCACAATCGATTAATTGGACTCTAGGAGTCTTATGGGGAGGGTGTTTCTGTCAAGTTCTGGTGGCTCGGCCCCTGAGAAACCTGACGACTAGCCAATGGCTTAGGGAGCGTCCATTAATTACGTGAGGCGTTTAGGGGGGGGAAGGGGGTCGAGCCGAATCTCACCCTCACGTGGGGGAGAGGGGGGGTCTCGGCAAATATCACGTAATTTTTTCCCGCAAGAAACAGTGTAAAATTGCGAGAGAACTGGGTTAAATTCTGCAAAAAATATGGAAACAAATCACATGGACATGTTTGTTCCAGTAGACACTCTTGAGACCACACATGAGTCCCCGTGGACTGAATTAGAATGAGTATTCTTTTACGAATTTTATTAGTTCCTATTTAAGCATTTTATTGCTCGATTTTCTCACTGTGATTCTAGATTACGTTCTAAGTAGTCTTAAATACTAGTCTTAACTAGTCTTAAATAAACATAATTAAGCAAATTGTTTTTTTTTATAAATCCTAAGCAATCAAGCACAGGTTAACGTATTTACACTAAAAATACGCATTTTTTTTAAATATCACGTGACATTAAGGAGGGGGGAAGGGGGTCGAGCCAAATATCACGACATCTCACCAAGGGGGGAGGGGGGGGGTCGAAAAATCCCCAAAATCGCCTCACGTAATTAATGAACCCCCCCTCATCGGGATCGCAGGGGAATACGGACCACCAGAATCGTCCGAGGGCAAAAAAAGAACAAGAGCGCACGCATGACACAAAAGAGGTGTGCAAGGATAGGCCAGTGTAAAGGAAATTATTAAAAGAGATTCAGCTTCACGGACCGATCATCAGGAATTAAACATTTTTGACTCTGCCTACCCCGTAAGGGAAGAACGGTGAGATGGGTATGTACTTATGATTGATAAATTCGAGCACCTTCAACGACCTAATGAAACACTGCCGATTCCTAATGACTCGAGGGAATTCGGACACGGATTAAAAATCCTCAGATTTCGTTTCCAGAGCGAACGACCTCATTGCGTTCGGATGGGGAAGAAGTGCTCGGTTGCCGCTTCCCCCCTCGGGAGGATTAAAAAGAAGAAAAAAAACTGAAACTCGTCGAGCGCCGGTGGAGTCTTAAAAAAGAAAACGCCAGTTTTCTCGCGCACGCCGGCATGGAAGAGAAACTCGCGACTTGTAGAAAACCCGTCGCGTTCGCGGATTGGGGAAGAAAGCGGACGGCCAGCACCGCCGGCGGCGGGCAGAGCTATGTTGTGTGGGGGGGAGGGCAAACATGGGAGGGGGGGCGCAGAGGGGGCAGGGGATAAGGCGGTTGAGATAGGAAAACGAGCCAGCTTATATATGCCCAGTTCACACCATGCATGTGAGCCGAAAAGAAGCAAAGCTAAAAGCTATTAGAGGCGATTTCGGCAGAGTGAAATGAAACTAAGAGACTACAAGAAGAATTTCGCCGCATTATTGGTAGGAA
The DNA here is from genome assembly GCA_963573305.1 of Pyrrhosoma nymphula. Classification (NCBI taxonomy): domain Eukaryota; kingdom Metazoa; phylum Arthropoda; class Insecta; order Odonata; family Coenagrionidae; genus Pyrrhosoma; species Pyrrhosoma nymphula. The sequence goes on from OY754338.1 coordinate 87,866,968, forward strand.
AGAAAAAGAAGCGATTTCGACTGAGAGGAATGAAATTAAAAGAGCATGCAAGAAAAGGGTTTTAAAGTAGTTTGAGCGAGATATCACTTCACCTAAAATTTGATGAATTTGACCTAATTTTAAAGGACAAAACTCCCATATTTCCAATGGTACCAAAATATATACCCCTTTAGCAAAAAAATACAAGCTTTTTTACATGGGATAGATTACGGCTGTGCGCTCCAGAGGAATATTGAAAATATTATGCATTTATAAGAATGATTTCTCAACTATTAAAAAAAAGTTAATCAATTACTTACCACAGTAATTTTTACAGGATCGCAAAAAAACTGACGCTTTCACCGTACGGCGTGAAAAAATAAGTCAAGTTAGAGACTAATGTAGATATATATAATTAATTACTGAGAATTTTGTCACGCACAGCGGAATGTAATGAAATGAAGTATCACAAAAAGAGTTTGATCTCTGAAACAAAGCGAAACTGAAAAAAGCTATCCAGGGGCCATTAATATTACAAAATTTACTTCATACAAACGCTGAAATAAAAAAATTAAATTCGAATATGGTCTCCATTATGACAAGGGAAATATCTCGCTCAATCTTCCTAAATTCTACTAAGAAAAAGAACAAAGAGAAGCGATGTCGGTGGTGGGTAAAATAATAGGAAGACCTTATGTCACGAAATAAACTAAATATATGTCAAAAAGTAAACGAAGTGAGCTCGGAGGAGTTCGATGAATAAAAATTAGCAATACTGGTATAATTTGTCTTAAACGAAACTGGCGTTATCCAGGCGGAGCGGCAAGGAGGGGAGGATGATCCAATGAGGATAGAAAAAAGAGTCTGCTAATATGTGCCGTTCACACCACGCATCTGAACCGAAATGGAACGAAACTAAAAACTACAATAGACGATTTCGATTCGGTGAAATTAAATTCAAAGACTACAGAAGAGTTTCAGCTCATAAATGGAAAACAAAAGTATAACCAAAAGAAGCGATATAGGTGGTGAGGAATGGAATAAAAAGTTAGAAGAGTTACGCAAAGAGTTTTGACGCTACTAAGGAACGAAATAAGGCGAATCAATGCCGGTGGAAAGGAAGATAACAAGAAGAATTTGATGTCCGGAAAGAAACGAAATCACAAGTAATTTAAGCAATTTTGGTGAATTTTATATTAAATTAAAATAAACGCCGCGGGTATCAGTTCTGTAATGAAACGAAACTGAAGGAAAACAGCCAGGCAGAAAGGAAAGGAATTTAAAAAGTGGTAGAAAAATATTTTTATTTCGTAGATGAAACAAAGCTAAGATTAAACAAGCAATTTCAGCCGAGCGGAATGCAATGAAAAGGAACATCACAAGAAGAGTTTTGGCTCTGAAACAATGGGAAACTAAAGGAAGCTATCCAGGCGAAGTGTAACGAAATTAAAAAATTACATTAAGTATTTTGCTTAGAAAGGAAACGAAACTGAAATTAAATAAGTTATTTCGGTGGAAAGGAATAAAATTATCACACGAAAAGCGATGCCAGTGGCGAGAATGAAATTTGATGATAAAAAGAAGATCTTTAACGTTATTAATGAAAGAAAATAAAAAAAAGCTCTTTTTGTGCAGTGGACTAAAATTTTACGAAGCATTTCAAGAAGAGTTTCAGTTCTGAAATGGAACGAAAGTAAAACTAAAAGAAACAATTAAATGAAAACAGCGCAACAAATATTTTTAGTTCAGTAGTAAAACAGAATAAGAAAAAAGAAGCAATTTATGAGGGAAGTTTGTGGAATTACAAATTAAGTAAAACTTGCTTCAAGTAGCTCTGACCGCTGTTATATTCGCCTAGCAAGCCCTGAATTGTTTCAACCGGATCTGAATTTCGGCCCACACGACCCTAACCTCTGTCAACAGGCCCTAATTTTATCTTTTGACTAAGAACGAATATAACCGAAGCACAACGTGAGACTACCAAAAATGGAACTATTTATTATTTTACTGCCAGATTATAGGCCCAAACCTTCCCCTACATTTTATTTCTGCTAAAAAAAACACTAACAAAAGATTTGCAGAGCACATGAAAAGAGTGTACAGAAGAGTGTATTGAATCAAGATATAGCAGACGTTCATGTCCTTCATAACCTTCAAAAGCAAAGGTAGCAGCAAACTAAGTACTGATTACAACATGGATGAGGTTATCTCAAGGAAGCCAGAAAGAGTACAGTAAATAGGAGTCGCGTTCTCCTCCTACCTCTCCTAGCGCGTAAATATTAGTAGTTTATGCGGGATAGCCAAAGAAAAATTCGGGTTTATTAGTATCGAGCAGGGCTGGCATTAGGGTAAAAATTCAGAACCGCTATCACCACGCTTTAATTTCATTAAGTATAATTTACATACTAAAATACAAAATCAAACACTTAGCTTATTATACACAACACGGCGTTGGAGTGAAATAATACAGGGTGGCTACTGATATCCAATTCCTAAATTCCCTGACTTTTCCCTGACCTTTCCCTGATGGATTTAAAAATTTCCCTGACCGATTACCAAAAGGTCACCTATTATTGGAATATTTTATTCCTGTCGAATTAAACTTTCATCAAAACTCAGAAAATGCTAATAGCTGAAACCAATACATTAAAAGCAACACCTCTGCCCTGAGGACGATGCTCGACTCGAGCATCGAAACGTCGGCCGCCATGGACCTAACTACCCGGTGCAAACCCCGAAAGATCCCTGATATAAATCTTCGCCGGGAAAGCCTGAAATCATTCAACACGTACTGCTTTTAACATTATAATGAAAAAATATATTAAACCTTCATAAGTTAAACTCTCATCCAAATTATAGTCGCGTCGTGGTAGTTCTGGGAAGTTGAGGATTACTGAAAAGGCATCGAAGGGAAAGTTAATGGCCAATTTACTGGCGGACTCCGGCACAGGTATCACTAAGCTGCGCGAAAAATACAAACCAAACCCAAGTTGTTGGACTGGATCAAAATCGGATGGCGCGAGTGACCTTCAGAAGCAAAGAACAATTTGGTTAACGTAGTTATAACCCCTTTACTGTTAGAGGGAACCAAAAAATATAAAACTATTTGGATAAACAAACAAAACGTAAGCGCGCCACTGCGAGTGAGGACAACAGGAGGTAATAAGCAATGACAGCATCATATTCAGGAATATCACATTAGAGGTGGTTTTTGACCTTTAATTCAACAATTAAGTCGAGCGTGAAAGGTGGGGAGGGGAGGAGGGCTCTTCTTACTGTCTCACGAAGGGTATGGGAATCGAAGATGATCTTGCGCAAAATTTTGTTTACACGTGAGATCGTACTTGTATCACAATTTTAATAATCAACGTCTCGTATTTTTAGAACTGCAAGCATGTATTTACGACGACCTAGTGTGCTCCAGGCATCTCTCGACCTGAGTCTCGGGAGTTAAAAAAATCCAGAGGTAAAATTTTCCGAACAACATAGCCTCGGATTACTTGTGATGAGCGTAATGAATTATGATCATGAATTTTAACACTACTAGGCAAATATCGCAATAAGGATATGCAAAAGGGATACATTGTACGTCTAATCCACAACTAAATAACAAAGATTCACAACTAATAAGATTCATAACTGAATACTCCACGAATTAATGGGGCTTATTCCATGCAAGCCAGCGACGGACATTTGTTTGAGTAGGTGAAAGACTGGGCGAAAAACGAAATGGTAGAAAAATAACTAGAATTTCCTATCCCAGTTTCTCCCTGACTGTTACGAGAATTCCCTGACATTTCCCTGACTTTTCCAGAAATTCAAAATTCCCTGACAATTCCAGGTTTTCCCGGTTTTCCCTGACGATCGCCACCCTGTAATATTCCGAATAGTGTGACAGGTGATGTTAATAGCCTCGCTTCATAGTCATATTTCTCTGAACATGGGAAATACAGTAATAATTCAATATTTTTCAATGCATGATTAAATTGCAGCCATTGCATGTCTTTCAATTTATATGGAATCATTAGGATTGACCGAATGGATTAAAATATCAACCTATTACTATCGGTAGGGAATGAGAGAGAGAGAAAAAGAATGGCCAACAGGGTTTCCATATGTACAAATTTGCGACATTTACATATTAGTTTTGGCATAGTCAGTGTAGCACTTTTCTAAAGAGTTTGTAAAATCAGAAAGAAGATTATATGAAATAACAACTATTAGAATTTAACGTAACAGAATTTCAGACTAGCTTATTTTAAACATTTAGGATGTTTAGCCATTTTTTAAAATTCAGTCAGCACGCTTCTTTTAATGCCAAAGTTCAGGATAGCGCGTATAGAAACCCAAGTATTGAGAAAGCAAGATTTATAAATAAAAAATACGAGAAAAAGCACTTTAATTAAGTAATCTGGTTTTCCATTGTCGAAATTCTATCCAAACGTGGAAAAAATCAAGTAAGATTTGTATTTCTACACCCACACACTACTTTAAGAGCCACCACAACAGTGCGGCAGGGGATGTTATGACGCCAGCCATGATAACGGGATGGGATGGGCAAAATGAATATGAATACGTAAATGATGAAAGGATATATGAGAGTGACTTACAGAACGGTATGCACAGTGAACCCGGGGTGATTCATACGCTGACGATGTTAATATGCTCCCTTAATACGAGTACAACGGGAGATTCGACTACCCCCGTTGAATACGGAAGAAAAGACACCAGATTAAATATATAGGCATGGACCACCTATTTAGGAGCGCGGGTCAGATTCGGCAACCCATTTTGGTCAGTGGATCAGATTATGTAACTTACATTTCAGAGAGAGAGAGATAATTTTTTTAAAGAAAACACTTCTATGAACCTAATTCAGCATATTCTAAGCATGCACGAATTTTTATGTGTTTGTGTGAGTAATAAATATTCACTTTAAAACAATAGATTTAGTTGAATATATATTAGAATTACATGGTCCGCGAGCCACTTGGAAATATCAAGGGGGCAGATCTGGCCCCCAGGTTGGACATGTCTTATTTAAAATGCTTCTTATAACCTCGTATGATTCGTGAGCACAACAGAAGCACGGGTATAGGTACCCACAACTCAAAATACGACGTAAAATAATTTGCACTAAACTCCCTTTTTCACTCACATGATGCAAAAATGGGTGGAATATCAACACCCCCCGCCGCACGGCCTTGTTTGTGGCTCACATAGTATTAAGTGCACGGAAAATAAAATATCTACTATAATAATCACCGATGTGTATATGTGTATGTCAGTAACTTCCACACAAGATACACGAGAAGCTGAATCTTCATTTGGGTGCAGACCTTTTTTTATTGACTAAATTAAATGAGAAATATTGGTTTTCTGTTACTGTTAAAGGTACCAATAGAAAGAAAATAAAATAAAGATTCTTATTCCTTCAGTCGAATTTTGTATTCAGGCCGAAATTCCTAAATATTTGCTAAAACGTAATGTTTTTTCGCCATATTTTAGTGTTTTTAAGTCAGCGTCCCCATAACGACCACACTCATAGTTTAAGTCGTGATTCCGTGTATATCCATTAACTCAATGATTTTTTGCACTAAATAAGAGATATATGGTTTATTACAATGTATTAGTGTTGATTTTTTTCCTTCTCATAGATATTTATTGATATATCGGGCACCTTCTCTAGTAGTATAGTAATAGTAAAGATACTACCGTAACTAGTGGTTACATTTTGTAGATCACACTACAAACGAATCATGTTAAGCGACAAGATCACGGAGAATACCCCGGAAAGTGAAGCTCAGATAATAGAAAATGATTGTAAGTGGAGAGGGTTTAGTTTGTTCTGATTAATAAATAGATGTAATCGCCATTTGCTTTCAAAAGCATTGAAAATTGAAAGCGCTATGGTTATGCAGGATATCTGTTCCCTTTCAACACTATCTGCTTTCTATTCACTTACGAGGGCCGTTCAAAAATAATGGTTTGCCTGTTAACACAGGTATCACATGATGACGGAAGGTTTTCACACAAAAAAATTGGTAATTTCTTCCATTTTTCTTAACCAACACAGCGATGAATAGAATTTTAGTAGTTCTCCTGATTCCAAGAGTAGAACTAACTAAGTTCAAAACTTTAACAAAACCCCTCCTCTCAGCAGTCGATCGGGCCAACACCGCCTAAAGTTACTTAAGGTGGCGTTGATCGGGCAGACACTGCAATCGCCTACGGCGACGAAACGGTTACCGGCAGCGCGCTATTTGAACAGTGTGGTGAGGCGTGACGCTCAGCTTCCCTTATGTACACGAAGAAAGCCATCTCTCGCAATCGAACAATGCACGATAAACCAAGGACAAAAATATAATGTGATAAATGGGCGGACTAACATTGGAAGTTTATATGTGACATTTGCTTAACTATATAACCAACGCTGGTCCTAAAAACAATATTTTTTCATCGAAGTACTCAAGCGCACAGGGTAATCTTCCACCACAATTGCAAAAGACCGCCTGGGATGTCTAGTCTAGCGGCGGGGCATTATGACTCACCGCGGTTGTCCAAAAAAATTATTTCTCTGGTAGTTAGCGACTAATTACTAATTAAGAAACACTTTTTTCATAACACAAAAAATACATGCGCACGATTCGCGAATTAAATTCTTGCAAAAGGGCAGACTGGAGGTCACAGACTCTGTACCCGCAAACATTTAAATAAGACCTTGGGTATGATCCATTACCACTCGATACAGACGCATCACCCGTGTATGGGGTGTCAGCTCATGTCAACCGGGAGCTCCTGGGTTTTGAGACGGCTAACAATGATCTATGTAGCGATCCCAATGAACAAATATTACAAAACACATGCATATCACCTCAACGACCCTGTAGGATTCCGTGGCCTAGTTTTCCGAGGATTATTTTCACTTTTCCCTCTACCGAGCAACGCTTGCGTGCCATTCAACACACCAAAATTAATGGTAAAGAGAGAGGTCCATGCCTAGATATTGTGACAGAACTGGGCCATTACACCCTCACGCCAAATTGTCAGTATAACGGATCCATATACACAAACTTTGCAGTGGATATCGGCGGGACAATGATAATAGTATGTTACTATGAAGATTATCTTAATGTGAATCACTAACGAAGGTAAAAGAAGTATATATTTTAGGTTAAAATACAGAATATCAACCCAAGTAAATTCGAAATCCATCACGTAGCGTGGAAAATATTTTACAGACTCGGTGATGCAAAAGATATTTTGGTCATAAACGGAAGACTTCCGAGCTGGCAGGTTACAAAATATTTTTCCTTCTGAGTACAATAAGGAATCAGAAAACTTGCCAGGAAGAATGACTGCTTGACACAGAGCCTGACTTGTGGCATCTCTACATAAAGTTATTAATAACGCTATTCACCAACAGCACGAGTAGTATGCATGTTACTCTTTTCAAAACAGAAATTCCTGCATTCTTGTACTGCACTATATAGTATGAATCCTGTTCAATACACATTCATAACGAATGTCTAATTTTTTGCAGAAGGGGACGTAATTCATACGCGTCAGGGGAATGCTCTTGAGGTAGTTTTTGGGAAAATATGTGCATTCGGATATAACTTTTCCAAGCATACTATCAATCAAGTTATGATTAGTGTGCTGAAAGGTTTGCGCAATAGAAGACTAGAAATAGTGGTATCCGCATTCGCCATTGCATGGAAAATTGTGAAAGCACATTCCAAAAGAAAAATAACGAGGACTAATTCATACCAACTAGGGCTCATATCTTCGTATGTGAAAAGATACTATTGCAAACGATTGAAAGGCATGGCCATGCTAAGGTTCTCCGAGGTTGCTAAGAGAAGAGGTTCATCTCATTAATTTCAGCCGGTCCATTTCGCCTATAGACATCGCAAAACTTGGTGGCACTCGCAAGTGGAGGGTGTTAGGATTGGGAAGGTGAATCCAACGTTGATAATAACTGGCCAAGATATCGTAAAACTTCCGTGGGAACCTCCAGAAGGAACCCTCTATCCCCCCTCCTTTGTTCGAAATATTTTCCTATACGTCATGCACTTCAAAAGTTAATAAGACTAGGTAAGTTTAGCTAGCCCGGCTGTTCACTCCACTACCTATGCCGACTACGTCACACCTAATAACCCGGATTATTAGAACGAAAATGGACATCCTTAAGCCATTTCTATCTATTTATTGTACCTATCACACGGCTGTACCCGACATTGTTGTGCATTCACAAAGGCCCCATCCGCAAGTAGACCAAAGACATTCTGGGATAGTTCTGTCTCCTTCGAGTTGCTACTCAATAAAGTGACCAATGACAGGAGCAATGTAAGGGGCTGTCCATAAATGAAGTCACACAATTTTGGACCAAACTAGACCCCCTCCCCCCGTCACAGTTGGTCACAAATAGTGCCCCCCCCCCTTTAATGATGTCACAAAAATGAAAAAAACTTCTACCCCTCCTCTACAGTCTGAGTAAAAATGAGACATAATAAACAGTGTGTGGATGTCCCATGAAGCATAGCCCCCGCCTCCCCCTGTCACACATTGTCACAAGGTGGTGACCCCCCTTCCAATCGTGTGGATATCATTTATGGACAGCCTCTAACCAGTACGGTGTGGCTAATTTCAATGAAAATTATAGCTGCAAAACTGGTTCCAAATAATGCAAGAGAGAAGAAAGAAAATTTTCTAAAAACTTTATATCTGAAACTCAACACCATTTAAAACTACATCACAGCTATGTCCCACACAATAATACTCTCCAACGTACAACAATATGAGCAATGACCTTTTATCGCGGAAATTGTGTAAATAGTTCATATACCTTTGAGTACTTTCTTAACTCAGCTGTCCCCCGAAGGTAAGAACTTGTATTCCAACAGCTTTCTCACGCACCTCATCATGAAACAATGACTGTCTTGCTGCCTCCAACTACTTGAGGTAAATGTCATATGAAATATACCTCTGAGGAACTGGCTACACTAATGCCATAGAAAGTTTAACACAAAATAAGAGGAGCTGACATACTTTTAATCACAACAGAAAGAACATATATAAAAAGATAAACTGAGAGAAGAAATAGTTGAAGATAAAATGCATTCCAATGTTCATGCATGTAGGGCACCTACAACTGGGTAATGGGAACCTGGCTGAGCTCACAATAAGTGAAATTACATGTATTCAGGAATGGCTGGGCTGCCTTTCACTCGACTATGTAAGCCTCAACCTTCTGTTATATCTACAGAACTGTTTTCTTCCTCACTGACATAAAATCACAGGTTTTCGTTTGGGTTCGGTGAATAATAATTAAGCGGTGAAGTGTAGGCACACTCAGCTGAGCTTTGGAACCTCACTACGTATTACTTTTGCTTACCACTGTGGTATCAGTGATAAAAATACAACAGCTGCGGGATTACAGCGAAAACGAGAGGCATAATATGTAGGGCATTCACATGAATTACATACCAGTGTAGCATGACTTCGAGGATTCTTGAAGCTTGAAAGTAAAAGGGATATGAACCCGCATCATCTTCATCTGTGGTATTTGAGGCTGAATAGGGTGAACACTGCCGCCGAACATTATTTCATCCCCGTGAAACCTGAAGACCATCATATTCCTGTAAAAAACATTATTCACGAAGATTGCCGATTAATTTTCTCATATTTGATCGCACAAATTAAGCACTAACTGTTGGAAAAACAACGGGAGATCACAACACAACAACTACACGCGAGTGACGCAATTCCACAAACTTGCATATGATTGTCATTTCGTGAGATTGAGGCATATCACAAATCACTTGGAACCCGAATAAGAATCACTTAAAAGCGTAATTCTTACCTAATTACAAAAATCACCATTCCACAGAAACATACCACAACTGCTAAGAACGAAAACATATTTGACAGCTCAGCAACTGACACAAGCATGGCTGTCATTGCTACTATCATTATCGAATTAAAAAAACAGGAAAGTTTGGTATTACTTCAACGGCCTATTCACATTCAGACACAACTTCCTACTCGATGCCCAATCCCTGGCATCTCTGCACTGACTGTTCCTGGAGAAAGTTTCCTTCGGTTGATGTTTTGATTCCAGCAGACCAAATACAACGACTGGAGAGCTCTCTAGTGTTCAAAAGACGAACGAAAATTTAGCCGGCCGTACAAATGAATTCGACCTTGCGTGAATATTATTCAATTATCATTGTTCAAAAACATCCTCGTAAATTTGTGCTTTTACTTTGTTTACTTGGTCTTAGTTTGCAAATTACCAGCATTATGGGTGATAAAATGATATCCGTCGACTTTGAAGTCTTCGGTATGGTTCAAGGTAAAGGTTTTACCACCTTAATCATCGTGAATACTTAACGCGCTGTGCATTGAGTTAATAATTAACTTCGAATTTCCAATTTCAGGAGTATTTTTTAGAAAGGTTAGTGATGTTCAAACGGTACCTGTTATTGCGTGATGCATTATGACGCATGTTTTCCTTTCGTTTTATCATTTGTAATTAATGTAAATTCTCTTTGAAGAATACAGTGCTGAAAGGCGCAGAACTTGGTTTACACGGATGGTGCATGAACACGCACAAAGGGACCGTACGGGGTCACATGGAAGGGCCTCCCAAGGAAATTGAGGAAATGTGAGTGCTGAAATGATACCATTTAGTGTGTTTATGTTTTCCTACGCCTTAATTGAAGGCTTAATGCAAACTTTGGTCGCCTATGGCATAATTATGCTAATGGAGCGTGGTTCTCTTTCAGGAAACATTGGTTGCGTTACACAGGCAGCAAAATGTCAAAAATCGACAAAGCAGAATTTACCTGTGAAAAAGAAATAGAGAAATATACTCTCAGTGGATTTTCAGTGAGACACTGAAGAGTATCAGTGGGAAATTTTCCCCTCAATGCTTATGAAATAATGACCGATTGTATATAGTGCCTATTTATTAATTTCCCTAATTTATCAATTATAATTTTCATTGAAATGAAAATAAGGTATGTTCGCACAATAAGTTGTATGCAAAGTTGGCTCTCCTCGAGGATATGTTTGTAAAATTGAAGAGCCTCGAAACAACTCGTTAATATGACCTTAAGTGTTATATTGTCTTAGGCACTAAGATGCATGATGGCCAGTAAAGATTATACTGTTTGGAGGGTTTTTAATTCAGGAGTGGAGATACACAAAATGTACAACTTCTGAACAGCAGGAGCAGTGCAAATTAGAGAGGGATGCCGTACAATGCTTATTTGAAGCCATCAAAAATATGAAATTTTTCCTGCAGGTCACAGCCTAATAGTCTCGAATTCGCATGAGGGGTTGTACCAACCCATGATAGTTTAAATTATTGTCATTTATCTTATTCTTACCCTAAATGTATATTTTCCGTCTAACTGTGTAATCAGTTCACATTATGCACAATACCCAGATAGATTCAGCAATGAAATGGAGTGGAGAATTTCTAAATATGTGGATGTATTGAAATTTGTATTAATAAATTGCCAGTTGTAAAATTTTTCCCATCTAGGCTTCATTTTTTTGTGTTGGTGATTTTATCTGGTTAATTTATCCAGTAAGGGAGTGTGTTAATTGTGTTTTCTTTAGTTCCGTAGGAGAGAAAACAATGTCAAGTAAGTTAATAAGGTTTAGGAGATTGTCCAAGTTGATTGAATGAGATTGTTGATCATAGTTTATTATTTTAGATAATCTCTGGAGTAATGCACTCTGTAATGGCTATGTTAATTTTTCTCCTTTCCATCTTTTGTAAAAGGAAATAGTCTTCTTCTACCCAATTTTGATAGACTTAGTGGCAATGTTCTCTAAAGCCTAGGTGCTTGCCTGATAAAATTGAGTCAGCAAAAAGGAAATATTTTTTTAATTTTCTATTTTTGTTGAAAAATATATTCTATATGTCAGAAGATCTTTTCAAGCTTCTAATTTTCTAAGTTCTTACACTTCATGACATCACCTTGTCTTCAACATTGTTGGTGACTCCTTGACTAGCCAATATACTTACTCCTAAAGTGGTTGATTATGCAGATAAGCATGTGATAAATATATTCTGCTGAGTATTCTAATTCTGCTCGCACACTGTTCTGACATAATTTCCTTAATGGATGATTTACGCACTGCTGACTAGAATACAGACAGGTGTAATGTATGTACTCAAAATATGAAAAACACATGGTGTAATAGTTGGTGCCATTCAGATTACGGCATTCCCTTAACACATTCAATGAGGGCCTGATTTTCATGAAAGTCGTCAAAATCGGCTTTAAAAAATTTAAAGGGCTTCCGAATGGAATGACCACGTCAATTGACGTGCTCCGTCAGTCGGTGTAGACAGGAGCACGTCTACTGACGTGCTCTGCATTGAATGTGTTAAGGTGGTTCCACCATAAAATGACTTAAATGTCATTTTTTTTATATTCTGTCTACTTGTTTTAAAAAAAACTTGTCCTCTATCTGATATGAATAAAAAATACCTTTCCACGCTATTTTATTCTCTAATTGAGCTTGGTGTTCAATGGGGGAATGAGAGAAATGCGGGAAAAATTAGTATTTTTCCATCAAATATAGATGCCATTTTTGGGGAAAACTATTTATAAGAAGGAAGTAATCCAGAAAAATTGAATAAAAATTAAATATAGGCATCTTACCACCTTATTTTTTCAGTTATTAGGGAATTACTGCTGTAATTGAAGTCAAAATGCGGTAATTTGTAGGAAATGGCACTGCAGTTATTTCCTATGGCTGGAAAAAAGTGCTCATTTACAATACATTCGTGGAATAATCTGCATTTTTTCTGCTTTACTTTTGGTTTTCTGTAGGTAATGCATTGCATTAGCAAAAGCAGGATTTTTTGGACAAAATATCAAAAATGTGGAATATAGTATTTGTTTTGACTCACAGTCGTGGTGTAACCTCCTTGAGGCCCCAAAATCCATCTGATCTTGATAAATGGAAGGTCAAGTCAGTCGAATAAATCTTGACTCCCATTAAAGAAAAATGTTCATTGTCCCTCATGAATGAGAATCCCAACCAGACTACCCACGTGCCCTCTATGCAAGGCCATATTAAGACATGCCGGGGCCCCATTGGAAAGTAAAAAAAGGGAATGGCAAGAAAAATATTTTTTCTGTTATGATTTTATATTTATTATGCTTACGGCACAGTTAATTAGTTTCACCAAATAGCAAATAATACGTATTTATTATTGTTAATATGTTCACTGTTCATACTCTGCAAAAAAATTGAAAATCTGACTGTAATTTTAGTAGGTGTCTACTTGAAAACCAAAAACAAATTGAGCTTTTTTTTATCTAGACAAATATATCGGCAATTTGGGGACCCCGTGAAGTCAGGGGCCCTGTGTGCCCTTATTGTAAGGACTGTATTGCCTCTATGCACTTCCTCCACCTCCCAACTGACTCTTCGTCCTAGGCCACATTGGGGTCGTATCTGCAGGAGAATGAGGAGGCAGGTGGGGGGCCATTCATGTTAGACATTTTAGGGGAAGTGTGGGCTCTTCTTACATTGTCTTAAATAGGGGGGATTTAAGGATACAAGATAATCATATGTAAGATATTAGTGGTATTCTTGAGATTGTATTTGGATCACTTTTGGAGTTATCTTGTGACAAAAATCGCAGTTTGGATCTCAGTTAACAGTGTGTACTTACCCACCGTGACAGTTGTCTCTATGACCTGTCGCCACTCTTAATCACATCACTTTATAGCTCAAACAAAAACCATCAATATTCACATTGATTGCAGAACTTATGAAAAACAGTTCATGGAAAATTTTATCTCTAGAGCAGCATGCACAGCTGTGCATGACGTCAAAATTTTATGAAAACTTACGTAACATTGTTAGTGGAAGCGGAGGATTCCACGAAATCTTTCGCTCTATTATAATAGGGAAGGAAGGCATTAAGAAGTGGCCAAAATCACCTTACATAATTCTTGAATGGCCCCTTTTTGAGAGGTCAGCTTCTGTTCACCCGCCTCTTGTTGAGGCTTAACATGGCAGAATGCCATGTGCATTGGGATTTGACTTTCACTGTAGGAATAATTAGGCTCTTGCCTGGGCTCCTAGCTTCAGTTGATTGCCCTGGTGGAGCATGGCACAATTCAGGTCACCTGGGAGGAATCAAGGCACTTGGAGCTCCTCTTACCTTGCCTGGTACACAGGCTAGTGCCCTTAACATCCATATTGTAATGATATAATTCTACTAGACCAAGTGAAAAATGTTCCAATTATTTTTGATCTGCACAAACCTAGGCATTTTAACCCTTGAACCATAGTGTGACAAAAGTTTTATAGATGATGACAAGTATATGAAGTCAAGAAGACCTCTATTTGATATACTGATTTTTGTTCACTAATATTTATGTTATGCTCAAGATTTTATTACACTAACACGCGTAACAAAAATACACTTGGTTTAAACACCACCTCAAACGCAAGTATACATGGAACAGACCGGAAACACTGCGAGGTATCTAATAGATTATACTAGGTTCAGGCAGATGTTTACGAGCTTTGTCAAAAACTTGCCTAGTTTTTCTGTGGTGGACACAGACTCAAAAGACTAAGTAAAAGTAGGAGGATCAAGAGGTGGAACATAGGAGCTTTCAACTGGGTGATATGGTAGGAATACCAGGAGCTGGTGGACTGGTGCATTAGTGAAGATAGATAAATTGAAACAAATGAAGAAAGATGGGAAAGTACAACAACAGGAAAAGTAAGAGCAGCAGAGAAAACAAAGGGATTAATGGAAATCAGTTCTCTGCTAGCTCTCGAAAGGGATGGACGTTCTTCCACTTCGGGAACTTGTTGTATGGGTGTGATTTGACTGAGACTTGTGTGTTTAAGAAGAATGTCTCTTTGCATCATGTGTAAGAAAACTATAAGGAACACAGTTTATGTGTCGTGTAGTGATTGTAACAGCAACTACCACGGGCACTGTTTGCCAGTATCACTTAGCAGAGAAGAGATCCTGGCAGCAATGGCTGACAGCAATCAAAGGTGGAGGTGCAGCAATTGCAGTTTGAAAAGAAGGGAGAGTATGCAACCTGGGTCAAGACGTGACCGACAACCTAAATCCATGCCATGAATCACCAAACACTGAAGTTATGGCACTGCTTTGGGAATTAAAAAGTGATTTATAATCGATTGAGTTAAACCTGGGTGATACAATCAATAAGGTGTACGAGAGGCTGGATGATTCGGTGAAACTCATTGAAGAATTAGGAAAGCGCCTCGATGAGTGTAGTGATAAAGTGGAATCGCTGCAAAGTGAAAATATTCATCTACGTAAGAATATTGAAGTCTGTTTAAATCGTATAGATGATTAAAAGCAACAAATGATTTCCAATTGCGTTGAAATTCACGGAGTTCCTGTAGTGCAAAACGAATGCTTACCGGATACAGTTTGTAGAATAGGGTCTGAGTTGGGGTTAGAAGTATGTGTCGATGGCATTGACAAATGTTATCGCTACAAATCGAAATCCAGAGCTTCGGTCGGAGGTATCAACATGCCATTCATGAGGCAACGCATCAAGGACAATTTCCTGGCGAAACGGAACCTCTCCACCCATCACCTGGGTTTCAACGTTCCTGACTCACCTGTTTACGTCAATGAGGCCCTCTGCCCTGGGAGCCGCAGACTGCTCAGCACGGCGAGAGAGGCTAAGAAAAATAAGAAATTTGACTACCTGTGGGTAATACAAGGCAAGATAATGATGAGAGGGGCTGAGAGAATGCCTGTACTCATGATTACTTGCCTGGAGGATTTAATTAAATGGTGACTTTTCCTTTTAATAATTGCAAACCCTGTTGATGAATTGTTCGGTGTAAAGCCTACAGTAATGATGTTGCATCAAAGCATACGCAGTATGAGAAGTAACTTTGATTTATTTCTGTTGACTCTGAATAACTTACCACAGTTGCCAGAAGTTATAATTTTATCTGAAATTTGCATCAGAAAAGAGGAAGCAAACCTATATAATATTAATGGGTATAATTATATTGCTAATTGCAACAACAACTATAGAGCCAGAGGTATATTTGTGTACATTAAATGTAATTTAAAGGTTGAAAATGTGCATATTGAATTAAATTCTTATGCTGACTGTCTATTGATTAGTCTGAAATGTGAACTTATAAATTTAGATATTATCTCGGTTTACAGGGACCAAAACATTCCTGTAACATCCTTCTTAAAAGAATTGGAACCATTGTTAGGGCGTTCTAGGAATAATTTAGTAATTATCGGAGACATGAATATTAATATTTTAGATTGTAATAGTGTTTCAGGAGAATACTCTAGCCTAATGAGCTCTTATGGTTTAACTAGTATGGTTAATGAGCCTACATGAATAACCTCATCAACTGCTACATGTATTGATCATGTTTTTGCCCAGATTTTTAACTCATTTAAATTTGAAATAAGCATTAGGGTAGCTCACTTGTCTGTAACTGATCATTCTGCGACTGTATTGTCCATCTCAGGTAGTAGCATGCTCAAAAGCATAAATTTTCATAGTTCTTACTCCATTAATTCTAATAATATTCAGTACGACGTATTAAAAAGTAGACTTAGTGCCATTGATTGGGGTCCTGTTTATTATGAAACAAACATAACAAAAAACTTTACTTTATTCGTAGATATATTGAAAAGCTGTGTCCAGGACTCAAAGCTCCATGTAACATGTAGTTATGTAACTTGAAAAAACTAAATCCTTGGATGACTGATCAATTACTGAAAAAAATGGACCTCAAAAACCACCTACTTAAAAAGCTACAGAAGCATCCTCATGACAAGGAGTTAAGAAAAAGAATAGTTAAACTTAGAAACAAATTGTGAGCAGTCACAAGAGAAGCTGCTAATAGCTACTATATGAAGCAATTTGACAATTGGAATTAAGGTAATGCAGAAGAGCAGTGGAGTGTACAGAAAGAATTAACTGGCGAAAAACTAAAAGATTCTCACATGCCAGAGATAGTGATTAATTAACAACTTCTCACAGATCCTGCAGTTTTAGCGAAATAATTCAACAAATATTTAATTAGTGTTTTTGAGTCCACCAAAAAAATCTCCCTTCAGCATGGAAATGCTTCTGGGCCTGAAACCCTATATCCCAATCTTAAATATCCTAGTTCAATGTATCTAGAACTAGTGTAATCTTTTGAAATACGTAAAATTGTGAGCTCTCTTCAATCTGGAAAATCCCCTGATCCAGACAGAACAAATGTAACAATTCTAAAAAACATAATTTACCTGATTGCTGATTCTCTGATTCATATTTTTAATAAAAGCTTTATTCAAGGTGAATTTCCCGATGACCTAAAGAAAGCTATCGTTATACCCCAACATAAAAAAGGTGACAAAACAATATAACTAACTATAGGCCAATTTCATTGTTATCTGTTCACTCAAAAATTCTTGAGAAACTAGTTAAAAAAAGGCTTTTGTCCTACCTGGACAAGCAAAATTTTTTAAGTTGCAACCAATACGGGTTCATAAAGGGTAAATGATCAGAAGATGCCTTAGAAAGCTTCATGGCACATGTCTACAATGCAATTAATTCGAATAAATGCGTTGGAGTCCTGTTCCTAGATATAAAAATGCCTTTGATTTCATAAATCATGATATTTTGTTGGAAAAGTTAAATAGAATAGGTGTTCGTGGCACACCATGGAAATGTTTTAATAGTTATTTATATTCCCGCTCACAGTGTGTATGGGTAAATGATTGGGTCAGTGACTATGAAACCATATGTTCAGGTGTGCCTCAAGGCTGTGTTAGGTCCAATATTATTTCTTATCTATATAAATGACTTATGTAACTGTAAATTCACCGGAAAATTAATTACTTTCGCTGATGATATTGCACTTATTCATGAAGGATCATCTTGAGAAAAGGTGAGACTAAATATGGAAGCAAACCTAAGCATACTTAGTGAATGGATGGAAAATAATAAATTATTGTTGAGTGATAAGACAAAATTTTTATGTTTTAATGCATGTGACCGTTTCTCAATAGTTTGGCAATTTTCCTATCATAAACCAAATTGTGATTGAAACTTTTGTAATAACTGTATACATATTGAACGTGTGCCTGAATACAAATACTTGGGAGTGACTGTAGATCAGCCTTCAAAGTGGGATAAACACGTTAACCGAATTTCAAGGGAACTCAAATTTATCCACGCGAAGTTTTATTTCCTTCGAAATAAATGTCCCCAACAATTCATTAAAACTATTTATAATGCATTAGTGCAATCAGAATTAAACTACGGGATAATCTGCTGGGGAGTAGCCTTTAAAAATTAGCTTAATCCGATGCTGATGCTCCAAAAAGCAATAGTGAGACTGATTGCTAGAAAATGTCAATTTGAACCGTCCTTCCCCATATTTGTGGATTTACAGTTACTCCCTTTACGTCATCTTTACGTTTACAAAGTATTGAAATTGTTCTACCTCAGAAGTGGTAATAAACCTAAGGAAGAACCAATGTATACAACCTAAGATCTACAAAAATGTACATATTGCCCAAGCCAAATTTGGCCCTGTTCCAACGCTCATTTATCTATATAGGGCCAAAATTATTTCCTAGATTTTCAGATAATATAAGAGGTTCAAATAGTTTAACATCTTTTTTGAAAAGAGTAAAAAAATGGTTACTTAATGTAGAAAATCCTGATGTATTTTTTTGTTAATAGTACGGTTAATACTCACTATATTCTGTATGCACGACAGATTGAGACTAAACAACAAATTGTTATCTTTTCATGCATTTATTTATGCTTCGTATCTGGTCTCAGTTTACTTATTTTTTCAATTATTCATATTGTAATTCGTCTTGAGGTATCCCAATCCAGGCAATGCCTAAAAGGGATTCCTAATGTATCCTTATTTATTTGAAATGTAATTAAAATATGCTTGTAATGTTGATTCCACAGATAAATAAATATATTATTATAAATAGGAAGAATTAAGAAGCCATGGATTACATCAGAGAAAATTAGGAAAACAGATGATAGAAGGAAGTGGAAAAACATCAACACCAAACTAGGCAGAAAGCAGTGCATATAAGGAGTTAAGTAATAAACTCCTGAAAGGAATCATTGGGGATATGGAAAAATTGTGAATAAGACAATACAATGAAAAAGAAAACTGCAAAAAGAGGGGGGAAATGGGTGCATTTTACATAAAGGCGAAAACTTTATCTTGCAGTAAAATATGACAAAGGTACCAAATGGTTACGGAAAGAACAGGCAAGATATCCAGGAGAGCACATGAAAGAGTTATACAACTGGTAATCCTGTAGTGAATTGTTTTACAAATTAAGTCAATATTTAAATCCATATTGGTGATAAATAAGTCGATTCTTGTGGGTTTCGTATTTATCACTTTAAGCCCGAATGAGACAAGGAGATTGGTGTAGTCCAGTTTTTCAGTTGTGGGCTTTCTCTAATGGAAATTTCTGATGAGATCTGATCCAGATCAAGTCTGTGATGCTGCTGCATACATTAGATCAGATTTGAATCAGAATGTTTGATTTATCTCTCAAGTTAAGTTTGATCAAAATCAGCATATCAAATAAAGGAAACAAAGTCTGATCTGATCCAATGACACCTGATCCAATAAGACTGTAAATCCAGTCAAGAGATGGCGCTGACCACCCCTGTTGTTGCCAAGGTCGCTCTACCCACCAAGGTCACATTGGGTATAGGGATGGGCTTTTGAGTGTTGCCGTGCCAACTGCAGACACAAGTGGATATGGTTTTACCCGGCCTAGTTGACTGCAGTATGCAATATTATTAATATATCGCCTGGTAAAACAAACAACACTTGACATACGACTGTTAGAGTAATAAAAAATAGGGAGAGAAACATATATTGGAGCAAGTAAATTTTCACTTTCATTCATCATTATAATGTGATGATCATGATGAATGAAAGTGATATATCACTTTCATTCATCATGGAAAAAAGCAGTTTTGGACCAGGAGGAAATCATCTTTAGGGTTGAAAAAACAACAAATATAGAAAATTATGTTTTAAAAACCACGTGAAACATTTCTAGCATGATATAATTGTTTTTGTGACCAAATGAAATGGTAATTGGGCGAACTATTTACAGTGTAGGTCTGTTTTTGAAACGCTTTTAAAAAACTGAATCAAATGTTTCCATATCATTTTTTTGCAGTTGGGGTCTTCCTGATCAGGATTGCCAGATCAGACCTGATCAGGTTTTCCAGATCAGGATTTAAATCTGCTCATTTCCTGATCTAGATTTTCACACCTGATCTGAAATTTCCATAAGAGAATTAGCATGTCAATATTAAAATCACCAAATATGAGTATGGAATCCAGTATTTTTATATGATGGCTAACAATGCTTCAAGCAAAGCTGGAAATAAGTCATTAATATTTTCACTGGGAGAGCGATGAACACACATAAAAACATATGAGGGAGGGAGGGTCAAATGGTTAAAACTTTCGCAGTCCATGATACGCAGTATTGTTATTTTGGGTTAAACCGCATCAAGGTTTAAAAGATCCTACGTTTCGTCTCAGCTGCTGGAGACCTCATCAGGGCTAATGACATGCCTTGGTGCACGTCGCATATACATACATATATAGTCATGGAGGTGGAAGTGGGGGAGGGGGTGAAGGCAGGTGTTTCAAAGTCTTCCCGAAGTTTCTCATCTTTCTCGAAATAATTGGTAGCCAGGATGCGCTTATCTTTTGTCCCCCATCTCCATTAAAATTGTTTTAATGCTTCTTTATCTTTAAAGCCTCCCTAAATAATCTCGTCTTGAAATGCTTTTCCTTGGCGAGGATTTTAGCATTGGTCACGTCAACATCCATTTAAATCTTGACGCGGTGTAACCCAAAAGAACAATACTGCACGTATGAGAAACCGTTGGTCTTTACAATTCCCATATAACATTCAAAGCATTCCTAAGTAGTCCAAACACATGGCAAAGAAAATTTTAAATATCCTTTTCAGTTAAAATAACAAGAAAACGTGACCTGACAATCAAATTACTTCATGAAAAACAAATTTTATAAATGCCAAACAAAAGAAATAAACTCAAGGACTATTATAGAGCCACCTACTTAGTTGCATACATCTGTACAACAAGGCATTTTTTGTAGTATGCCATAGTTTTTCACCTGATTTTTGGTGCATTTTGGTTTTGGTAGTCTGGCTGTAATCTGTTCACTTTATTATCATACCACAGTATGCATAAAGATCACACACAAAGGGTCTGGCATAGGCCAGGATCATAACCAACACTAATATAACACCTACTAAAAACTGATGGCTGTTATGAAACCCATACCAGCAGGTACTGATGAGTGGTTTACATTTAGACAACACCACATAATGGTGCCAATAGGTCTTTCCCAATGAATAATTGCTGAACGTGTGCCGTTTTAAGGCCAACAGAATTCAGTCACAGTGATCAACATGAGGGTTGGTTTCATGGGATAGCAAGAAGTTTAACATGATTAATAATGAATAAACCACACAATGGATAAGTTATCAGTTTTCCTTTGAGCTAGATGTACTCAAGGCCTACAGTCAATGTTCTTTTTTCATAATTCACAAAAAAACTTGGACGGACTGGATTATTATTGATTAATGACTGATGAAATTGATCACAGTTATTAGAGGATAACAGATGAGGGCTGGGTGTGGCCCTATTTTGGCTCAATGCAGAGTAGGCCTGTGCGGTTATTTGATTGAGTCGTCGATTCAATTATTTTTACAATTGATCAATTATTTCAGCACATCGATGTCGATTGCGTTAATCGACTCGATTTTCAATTTTTTCCAAGTGTCAATTATTGTTCAATTGTCAATTGTTATCCAATACATAATTATTGTCTGGTAATCCATTGATTGATGATTATTGAGATGTTCAGTCTCGGCGGGAACATTGTCATCGACACACGCCAGTGTCTGTCGGACGAGCACGCTGAGGATCTCATCTGCCTGTCTTCAAATAGCGATCTATTCCTTTAATTAATGAATAAAAGCTAACTGATTGAATTATTTTGCTGTTTTTCAAATTAATTCTTTCATTCTTCTCATTGGCAAAGGAAAGCCTTTGGGGGCGATTACACATAGGAGTTGACTCCTATACGATTCCACTTGGAAAGTGAAACTTGTACGTGTATCATACCTACTCCTATTGGAGTTCGCCATCGTTAGTGGTGGAATTCGATACTTGGACGGAGTAGTTGACATCCTAGTTGTGGTTCCAAGTGGAGTCGACTCAATATAAATTGGTCAGATGGAAGTCAACTCCTGTGCGTAATCACCGCTTTTGAAAAGCACGATCCAATTGAGTCCTGTCAATTAATTGGTTAGTGTCAATTAATTGAGCAATGATAATTAATTGAAACCCATTGCGATGCCAATTAATTGTCCTTTGTCATTTAATTGAATGACTTCAATTATTTGTCATGTCTTCAATTCCCGACAATTGAACCAACCACATTTTCAATTATTCTTATAATTGATCGATATCGATTATTTTCGATAATCACACAGACCTAATTCACAGCATATCACAGATGACACAATAAGTTTTCCAGAGAATTACAATGAAAACAGGATGACCAGAAACTGCAAAATAAATAAAAAAATTGAAGTTGAATCAAAAAGTTTTAATGAATTCACCTTCAGGTTAACTTTTACACTTAAATTTCCTTAAATGGCTAACTGTTCACAGTAGGAATAAACCTCAATAAATATTTTATCTGGAAGTAACTGTCTTTTCATTCACACATTCATGTGCGCATGAAAAGACTCTTTGTAGAAGATAACAAAAAACATTATTTTCAGCATGTGCCTATAAATTGCAAAGTAACTTATAGTTTTCTTTCAGGAAGTAAAGCACATGCATGACTGAGTTTCAATATGCTTCTCATTGTTTGGCTACAGGAAATGTTGGACTGATCATTTTAGTAAATACCTACATACTTATTAAAATAAATGATCGTATGTGTCTACTAAAATAATTGCCCATTTATATTGAGTGTGATCATCTTGACTGATGTACACACTCCTTTTACAGA
Organism: Pyrrhosoma nymphula; assembly: GCA_963573305.1. Lineage (NCBI taxonomy): Eukaryota > Metazoa > Arthropoda > Insecta > Odonata > Coenagrionidae > Pyrrhosoma > Pyrrhosoma nymphula. The sequence continues at coordinate 87,890,080 of OY754338.1, forward strand.
TTAAATCTTGATAATTAAGGATATGATAAGAATTACCTACTTTAAATCCTGAGGGATAATTGAAGACTCAAAAGTGAGTCTGGTGTAATCCATTGGACAAAAAATAGCTATGCACACTGGGAACCCAAGCTCTTGAGGATATAGTCTACTGCAGCAGGGAAGTTGGGCACCACACAAGATGGATCAAGGGTAGGCTCAAGTTTCTTCTCATCCCCATCCCTATACTTCCCCGTCTGAACAAGTAAGCCAAGCAGTCCCGCGGCCAAGGCTCCACCAACATCCAGCTGTACATCCTACAGACAATAACAAATAAATTTTAGGTTGGTTGGTTATTTTGGGAGGCAACCGACAACTTTGATTATTTGCACAGCTAAGGATAGGCAGGTAGGTTTGTAAGTGATATATTAACTGGGGAATGGAAAAAGTGTGGAGATAAACCCAGCGCCAGCATTAGTCTAATCTTAATGAAAGCTACCAAGGTAGCCAAAGAGCACAATGTACCCAGCTAGCACAAAAGATAGATTACCCCATTTTTACCATTATTTTACACGCATAGAATTATGGTAAAAGATGGCAGACCTACGTGTAAACGGGTAACCCATCTATAAATTTAATTGATAAAATTTGGGTAATTTGGTGGTAAAATTCGGCAAATTTACCAATAAAACCTCCCGATGCGACATCAGAGCCATCTGTGGAGCTTGAATAGAAACATGACGCCACCCCCTCTGTCGGTACTAATGTGTACTAACAGTACATGCGTAATAGGAATTATCACACAGTAATGAACAAAATAGACATCGATATTGATGAATACCTGATAAATTGAAAGACGAAAAGTTACTAAATATACAAATACGACATCTATATAAGGAAATTCATACTCATTGAAAGAGGAATGACCGAAATAAATAAACACTGCATTTTAAGGGGTATTGCCGATTTAATTTATATTAAAACAATGTTAGACGTTAATTATAATTTTCTTCAGTTGAACACTTGATGACATCATCTTCCGCACCAAATGCCTCCAGAATCCTGATTCCCTTCCCACCACTTAGCCTCAATCTAGCCAGCCTAAACCACTCCCCAACACTCCGCTTCACCATCGAGATATCCATTTCTGGGCCATTTTGGTTTTTCTCCTTTACAACATCTGAAATCATGAAAATGATGTTGAGAACATATCAGTAAATATTTTTAAAATTCAAGTTGGTACACTATCACATTTAACGACAAAGCTGAAGCAGTACCACAAGATGAATGTGGTACATGCTTACCAAATATTAAACCAATCACTCCAGGGAATTCCACCTCGAATGCCACCTTATATAAGGACTTCCCCTTCATGCAGAACCTTAATGCCAGTTCATTTGCCATCAGCGATGAGCCACCAGACATGAGTACACAGTTTTATTTAGGGCAGAGTTGATTTCTTTCTGAGTTAACCCACAAAATACAAGACCAGCAGATTGATCCTTCAGTAACTGGAACTAAACATTAATGGTTAGGCATTAGATAATAAAATCAATGTCAAGTGATGAGAAATAATACACAAATTTCAATAAATAATAGAGGGATACCATATTTTTTCTGAATTTCGGAGATGATATCTCATCCTGCAAAGACTGCAATTCATCTGTTGAATTTACAGGAAGAGAATATAGTTCTCTGACATCACTGAAGTCTTCACCGTTTCTTGACGGTGCATTCAAATGATCTAATTTAATTGAAATTGTCTTCATTGCTTCCTCCAAGCAAGAAAGTTTTTGGCGTTCCATTGCCATGTGCTCCACCACTTTTTTTCTAGGTTAAGGATCACATCTAGAAAAAATTGAAATACATTAAAAGAAAGAGATAGTTATTTTACTCAAATCCAAGATACTAGAAGCAACTTCAACAAAACCATTGCCACATCATATTACAAATCGCTAACCTCTCAAGCCATTTTTTTCCTGATTGGCTAACTGGTTCAAGGGTATTTCCTTCAGAGCCTGTGAATGCTGTAGTTCTTTAGTGGCTTCTACTCTCTGAATAAGAACTCCTTCAGAGGTCTCAGATGTCCCAGAAGCAACCTTAACTGCTTTTCCAGGAATGGCTGGTACCCTCTTCCCTGGTGCAAAAACTTAACTGCTTGCAACTTTTTCAGGCGGTCTTCGTGACATTTATTAAGCTTTGCTTTCACCATCAAAGTAGAGGGATCTATGAAATAAATTTTCAATAGAGATTAGCACATCTTTTGAAAATACACTGAGCAATTTGAACATAGCGATTGCAACATTGCACTGGTAATCACTAACCCTTCAAGCCATAATTTTGCTGACTGGCTATGCTGAGTGGTATTTCTTTGGGAGCCTGGTAAGTCACTGGTACCGCTCTATGAACCAGAAAATCCCCTAGAGTGGTCTTCCCAGATTTCCCAGCAGTAGCCTTTACTTTTTTGGAAGAAAAGCCCTCATTGGATGTTTCCATTGCCTGCCAGTTTCTCAAATTTTCATACATTTTTTTCTTTAACATTGAAGGGGAATCAGCTGCAATATAAATTTTGATAGAGATAAATACTTCTTTGAAAATAAAAATTACAAAAAAGTTAACAACTTTAAACCTCCAAAAAAATAGAATTACATAATTGATAAAACAATGACTAACACAAAGAAGAAAACTTTTATTTAAAAAATTCTTACCTTGCGGCGATGGTGGGTCACTTAAACTATCCATCTCATCACAATTTTCAGACAACTCTATTATCTACATAATCTCCCTCAACAGTGCATTTTCCACATCCATGATAACCAGTATGACCCTTGATTTGTGCCACAAAAGCACGTGCAGGCGCATCACAAATATAACTCGTTACATTTACTGTTATTAAATCGTCCTTATAAATTAAACCTTCTGACTTCAAGACTTTAATCTCCTCAACGTAGTCATGTAAATATTCAGCACAATTTCTTGGTTTCGCAACACCATGATATATGCCAACAAGGGCTAATGGATGGAAAATTGTCAATACACAGCAAAATGGGCCAAACTTGGCTATTACTATTCTTGGAAAGTGGGAGTCCATCAATACTACACTGGAGATTTATGGTGCCCATGGTCACAACGTCAGGATTGTACCTTAATAACTGAAGCAAATTATTTTTTACTCCAATGTGGCTATACAGACCACCCCCAATCTCCCTTGAATGAACTTTACGAGGAGTTTCTAATAAGGTTCGTGAATCTGCAGGCAATGAAGGAAACCAAGGATGTGTCCAAAGTAGGACTAAGAGTTCATTCACTTTCCTAAATGAAATTCCCTCACTAGCCCATCCGGCAAGAGCATGTTGGAAATTGACTTCATCAAGAATATCGCTAATCCCAGAGGTATCAGAATCTATTTCAGAGCTGGCAGAATCACCTTCAGAGATATTGGAGTCACTTTTGATAATAATGCTACCTGCTTCAGCGGCTACATTCTCATTTATATCATCAATTGGCTCATGTAACTCTGCATGTCCCACTTCAACAGCATTAACGACTCTATTCAGTATCTGACGTCTATCTGTAACTAAATGCAATTGTCTCTGTCCACTACAAACATCCATTAGTGGTCTATAACGTTCTTTTGCCATGATTATGGGGAAACGAAGTCACTCAAATGAGAATCCAATAAACAATGTGCTTTGCCAAATTTTTTCACCCCCAAGAATGCAAACCACTGAAATCACTGCAAACAGAGGGCGCAATACTTTAGCAGAGCTTGAGGGAACCAAATTACAGCTATGAAGGTTATTAAAAATTATTGCCTCACCATGCCCTCACAACAAAAGGTGATGCAACTTTCTGGTAAAATTTTCCACAGAACTTGAATTAAATTTTACGATTTTCAAAATTATATCAGGTAACTTAGTTTAGTTTACTTACATGTTCCAGTAGTAGTTAGGAATTATAATCGCCCGGCACGTTTCTTTGACACTTGCAGTCGCGTTCACATTTCTCCATACTTGTCCACTATTCGCAAAGGCGGATCCAATGTAGCCAACCATCATGATTTGTTCGATCTTTCAACTTTCATATAATTATTTTACTGAAAATATTTATACTATGAAAATTAGTATTCTTTATTTATTTAAGAAAAATAATCAGGTAATTTAAGTACTTTATTTTCGTTAATGATCGCAGCCGCTTTCATCGATAACGTATATAATGTGAAACTTCGCAAAATTTTCGTAAATAATTTGAAAAATATCATTACAGATGATAAACAGATTTTGCTGTGGATATATTGAACTTAATTTTACTACTTTAAACTATTCTTTAGCACATACAGGGTAGGGCAGAATGGACTCCCTGATTTGACGGGTGAATTGTAAAAAAACAAACAAAGATAGTTTTAACAAAGATTCAACAAAGTAAGGCCCAATAATGCCTATGGAGGACACGGCGCACCAAACTGTCACTTTGGGGCTATGAAGAGGTCTTTGGTGAAGTTCACGAGGATTTTCAGTCGCCCAGTACCAAAAGTTTTGCTTATTAACTGTGCCGGAGAGGTGAAAATGCGCTTCATCGCTAGACCACAGAATAGTGTCGGGTTGCACAGAGGTTAAAATTGCATTGCAAGCATCTGTATGTTTCACCCAGTCTTGTGGACTCAATTCTTGAATGACCATCATCTTGTAGGGGTGTAAGTGAAGGTCAGTGTGTAAAATTCGCCTTACCGTTCTGGGCGATATTCCAAGGGCAGCAGCATGTTTCTGCGCAGAGCGTGATGGAGACTGTTCAATGGACGCTCTCACCGCCATGATGTTTCCAGGTGTCCTCGCACTTTTAGGTCGCCCAGCTGGTTTTCTAGGAAGTGCAGATCCTGTCGCCCGTACACTAGTAATTCATTTCCTAATGGTTTTAGCATCAGGAACCTTGTCATGACGAGCCAAACCAAACTGCCTACGAAAAGCCCTCTGCGTCGCCACCACACTATCATTGTTTTTAACGTTTCTATGACAAAGCCTCGATGCTCACCAGACCACTTCATGGCGACTACTGTAAATGGCGTCGCTTCCCCCACCTAACGCCACTACTCCCACCCCGCTAACCCACCTGCGCGCTCTACAGTGATTGTCTGAAACTAGGTAGTCCATTCTGCCCCACCCTGTACAATTAAGTAAATGCCTCACTATATTTTTTTCATTCTTCACTGTTGGCATTGCTGCACGGGGGTAAATATTGAGTAAGGAAAGGGTAATGACGAAAAGGGTAAACTTGCCCCAAGCTACCCAAATAATTTCCATCTAAAATATCTTTTGTGCTGGCTGGGTAGAGTGTAGGACCATAGTTAAATGCCCCAGCCAATGAACAGAGTAATACACTGGAAGTGCTCTCCACAAAACACTCAAGTAGGGATAAGTAACTAAGTTATCACACAGGAACTGAAATTCTGACCTCAACATTAAGGACAAACTTTTCTAGAATTAGGCTTCACATCTAGCTGAAAGCCTGCCATCTAAATGAAAAATGGGATGTGGAAGAATTTCCGAAAGCCTCCCAAAATGCATTTGCTTTTCAAATGGGAAAACAAAGAACAATTAAATTTTATTTCTTTTTTTTACTAGTGATATTTACTAGAGGTCCAGATGCTAAATTTCTGATAAAGTTGGAAAGTATTACATTATAATGAACCCAGATTTTAGAAAACTGATAACTTAACAGCACTCATGAAGTGCAGGTGGCCAATTTCTGGATATGTACTTCTCTTTGGTGTTCAGTCTTCAATAACCTTCAATACTTTCCGCAAGAATATCTACCTTAACTTATCACGAATTTTGGAAAGAATGGTCTCAATAAGATATCGATAGTCACGAAAAAATATTCAATATAAAAAACAGGTAACAGCCAATTATTAAGTCCATGCCCTATTGAAAATGCCCTTTAGGAATTTTTTTTCCCACAGTAATTTGACAATGGGAACTCGAAATTTTCCTATAGGAAATTTTTTCCTATAGGAAATAATTTTCCTATAGGAAATAATTTTCCTATAGGAAATAATTTTCCCATTGGAAAATAGTCTCATATACATAACCTTAAAAAAAAACACCACCGTTAGGATTAGATCGTTGGACCTTCAGTTCATGAGTCGCCGACTCTGACCACTACACCAACTGACTGAGTTGATGAGAGAGCGATCTCATAAGTATATCATTGGTATTAGTTGAGAGAGGATTGATTTTTTTTAATCCTCTCTCAACTAATTTTAATGATTGATAAAAGAGAGAGGATGAGTTTTTTTTTTAATTTCGAAAGAGGATTGCTGCACACCTACAGAGTCATGAGGCCGTTTTACTCGGGCACGAAATTGCACAACTTCAAACTGCATTTTCTCTCAATTGGGCGTGCAATCATTTTCGAATTAGAGCAGAAGCTATTTTGCTACCTCGCGTTCATGCATGCGTTCTTGCAATTCACGGCTTACCGTGTTTACACGATGCATTTACCCGCGCAAGTACGTGGCTGGACAGATGCGTGAACACATTCACCAAATTAGAACAGGGGCTATTTTCTGTCCACGCATTTGCGCAATTTGGAGTGTTTACACGGTGAAAATTTGATGGTGATTGTATTCACGCATCTACCCGCGCGGGTAAACACGACACCATGTAATCGTGTAAACACGACACCATGTAAATCGTGTAAACACGACACCATGCAATTTGAAATGCACGTTCGTACTTACATCAGATTGTACGTGCCCCGTGTAAAACGCCGGACTATGACAAAGGGAGAAGAACTTCATGTGTTATGCCAGATATAGTTTGCGTTACACTGGAATTGGAATGGAACTGACTATGTGAGTTCCATACCGGTGAACCATTTAGTAATGAATTTATAACTTTTTCTTAAAAATTTTTTATTGACAATAATGTTTTAATTATAAATGAAATATTGTCAAAACTTGTCTTGTATGGTGATGTATGCATTATATTTGTGAGAATGCAGAACCATTAATAAAATGAAATGTTTTCTTTTTTTAATTTCGAATTAATTAGAATTTTTCGCACTATGGGAAACATTCTTAATGTACCTATAATAAATATTTGTTCTATAGAAATATTGCTAATTCCTATAGGAAACCTTTTTCCATTGTCAAATATTCATGCTATAGGAAAATTTCTCATTTTTCTCATTCCTATAGGAAAATATTCGTGCTATAGGAAATTTCTCGTTCCTATAGGAAAATATTCGTCCAATAGGAATATTTCTCGTTCCTATAGGAAAATATTCGTCCTATAGGAAAATTTCTCGTTCCTATAGGAAAATATTTGTCCTAAAAGGAAAATTTCTCGTTCCTATAGGAAAATATAGTCGTCCTATAGGAAAATTTCTCATTCCTATAGGAAAATTTTTTGTTCCTATAGGAAATTTCTTGTTCCTATAGGAAAATTCCTTGTTCCTATAGGAAAATATTCGTCCTATAGGAAAATTTATCATTCCTATAGGAAAATTTCTCGTTCCTATAGGAAACTTTCTTGTACCTATAGGAAATTTATTGTTCCTATAGGAAGCTTCATCGTTCCTGTAGGAAACTGTAATTCCTATAGGAATTCACATAATTCCTATAGGAAACCAGTGGGGCATTTTCAATAGGGTGGTGTAGAAAAAGGTGACAATAAACCTGGTAACCTTCCATTAAGAATTCTATTCACTATATACTTACATCTCCGATCATAATCGCTTCCTCTGGTTTTACTCCAATATCAGTGAGCGCCGTGTAAAAGAAATCAGGAGCTGGCTTGCCGACAACGCGAGCCTTTTGCCCAGATGAATATTCTAAACATTCAACAAAAGGTCCAGGACCTAGAGCCAAACCATCTGCTCGACGATAATATTTACTTTTATGGATGGCTATGAGTTGAGCACCACCTTGAAGAAGGCTAAAAATTAAGTTATACTTGTATTAGAAACTATATCCGAAAACGACATCTTCCGTCACACCTGCAACCAGGGTTGAACACGCGAAATTAATGCTTACCGAAAGGCAACATTTAAATGGTCATATTGAAACATAGACGGCGCCAGACCAACAACAACAGCATTTGGATTGGACGCGTCGATGCCTTCGAAGTCCTCCAGAGCTTCATCTTCAAGAAAAAGGAGCGGCCTTACTTTCTGCGTCTCCACTATAGTGGAGACGCAGAAAGTAAGGCCCTACTTGCAGCAAGGACCCTATAGGGTCCTTGCTGCAAGTAGGGAGGTAAACACTTCCTCTGGTTTAATGTTAAAGCCCATATTGGTGAGGCGTGAAAGAAGCAGCGATCTGGATTCCTTGGTGGTATTGGTCACAAACCGAATGGCAAGTCCTGCTTTTTGTAATCTCCAAGAAAAAAACTTTATTGCATGAACTGCAGTGCGGAGGGAATTCTTGCGATTGCGTTTATAAATACGTCATTCATTAACAGTAACAAAACAGGAACAGTTTAACAATTACCTTTCCAAAGCAGCTATGGAGCCAGGTATTATGTCATTTTCGATGTGCACTGTACCACTCAAATCTATCAAAACAGCTTTCAATGCTTTCCATCTCGCAGCCATGTCGTTTGTATTTAATTTTTTCGCATCGATAATCACGATAGTCTCCAATCTAAGGCGCGAACTTTAAAAGAAGGAAAACTTCAAAATCATCTACATTACTTCTCTTCGATTATGATTCCAAAATTTATCCATAGTTCGTGGAATATACGAATTTCAAAATCTGAAATATAGAGAAACAACTTGAATTATTCATGATAAAAATCCTTTCTCACTCTGTCGGCCTTTCTATGAGATTCTCATTCATGCACTTTCACCTAAGGGATTGTGATGAAGTCAGCCCAAGGGCGGATTATGGTCATTTTTGTGAGTAGGGGTGATTTGGTACTTTCCGGATTTCTAAGGGGTATAGAATACCTGCCTTCTGGTTATAATTTTATCTATTCTCTCCCAAGAGTTATAATATTCTACAAAAGTTAATGAAACTACGATCATCAAAACCTGCAACTATCTGTCAGAAGCAGGCATGTAGCCAGGGGGAGGTAGCCCCGTAAGGCGACTGCCTTTCGCTTAGTGGACCACTATCCAAGGGGCACTCGTGCTCTGAGCTAGTCTTACCCCCCCCCGAAGCAAATTTCTGGCAATGTGCCTGGTCAGAAGGTGAAATTTCATCAATACGCACCACACAATATGCCACCAATGTTACAGAAACTATTTATGTTGTAGGGTTATAAACTTAGTTATTGGAGGAAACAAACTGAACTTGTTCTGCCTCATGTGGCAAAGTAACAAAAGTGTCATAACTATATTCTCTCTATATATAACTCTCCGCCAAGGTGAAAATGTTATCAGGTGGTAAGAGAGGTCAAGCGATACCAAAGGTTAAGGACAAAACAGGAAAGATATTAATCGAACAGGAAGATATCCAAGAAAGGTGGAGAGAATACGTAGAGGAGCTATATGACAGCAAGAATAGACCCCTTAGCCTAGATCTAGAGGATGAAGGAACAATAGATAAGGATAGCCTCGGGCCAGAGTTACTTGAGAGTGAAATAGAGAGGGCATTAAGAGAGATGAAGGGTAGAAAAGCCGTGGGAACCGATAACCTACCTTCGGAGCTACTGAAGAATCTAGGTAGTAGGGGGAGAAAATCGTTTTTCGAACTTATTCGCAGGATATACGAGGAAGGAGTATGGCCAGAGGATTTCGTGAAAACAGTATTAATACCTATCCCGAAGAAGAAGAAAGCGTCAGAATGCGAGGAGTATAGAACAATCAGTTTAATTTCGCACGCAGCAAAAGTGTTGCTTAGAATACTAAATAGAAGATTGGAGAGCAGAGCAAAGTGCTATTTAGGCGATGACCAATTTGGGTTTAGGAAGGGGAGGGGAACCAGAGATGCGATTGCGGTAATGAGGACACTTATAGATAGAAACATAGAGCATAATCAGGATGTTTTCGCTTGTTTTGTAGATTTCGAAAAGGCGTTTGACAGAGTAAACTGGGATAAACTAATGCAGATACTGGGGAAAATAGGAATAGATTGGCGAGATAGGAGACTCATCCGAAACTTATATATGGGGCAGAGGGCTCAGGTAAGGGTAGCGGACGGTGAATCAGGGTGGGCAGTTATAGGTCGCGGGGTGTGGCAAGGGTGCCCGTTGTCGCCTTTACTTTTTAACATCTATGCTGAGGAAATGGTAAGAGAGGCATGGGATGAGCTAGATGTGGGAATGAAAGTAGGAGGCCAGTGGATAAAGTCGGTTAGATTCGCAGACGACCAGGCGTTGGTGAGTCGGTCATCGAAAGGACTTCAAACTTTAGTAGATGCACTGGAAAAGCAGTGTGAGAAATACGGAATGAAGATAAATAATAGGAAAACAAAAGTAATGAGATTCTGTAGGACAAAGAAAGCGAAGCTGGTGATAAGAGTAGGAGGTCACAAACTGGAGCAAGTAGAACAATTTAATTACTTGGGTAGTACGCTAGAAGAAAGAGGACATAGTAGCAAAGACATAAGGAGGAGAATAGCGCTAGCGAAGGAAGCGTTCAATAATAGAAGGGAGCTGATGACGGGGACTTTAAGTAAGGATGTAAAAAAGAGGCTAGTAAAGAGCTTGATATGGAGTGTAGCGTTGTATGGGGCGGAAACGTGGACCTTGAGAAAGGAAGACGAAAATAGGCTGAAGGCTTTTGAGATGTGGGTGTGGAGGAGGATGGAGAAGGTGCGTTGGACGGAAAGGAAGACAAACGAGGAAGTGCTTGACATGGTGGGCGAGGATAGGAAAATTATAGATGAGATTAGGGGAAGACAGGGTAGGTGGCTGGAAGGGGTAATGAGGGACAATGGTTTGCTGAAGGCCGTGATAGAGGGAAGGATGTTGGGTAAGCGGGGAAGGGGACGGAAGAGAATCGGTTTTATGGACGGGATGAAGAAAGGTAGGACTTATGCTGAGATGAAGAAAGAAATACAAGAGGTAGAAAGGGCACAGCACGTGTAAGAGTTCGTTGGATATTCTCTGACTTTCATCACAACCTACCTCTAACCGGTAGATTACTGTAATGAATGAATATAACTCTCAGCCGCAGTTTCGGTTTCTAGTCGCAGAATGATAGGGCTTCCACTTCAAATTATTCTAAAAACAAATTTACCACCATTGGAGAGAGTGGTGAACCCTCCCCCACCCCTCCATGTCTGTTCAGATTAGCTGCCTAACCATATGAAGCAGTGGTGGATTAAGGGGGGGGGGGCATGCAGCCATCCTCCCCCCGTAATTTGTGATACAATAGGAAAAATAATGGTTATGATGAGCCGTGGCATCCTAATCAAAAGGCCCCAGCTTGTCAGCAGCCGCTTCCTCATACTTGAGGGCATGCCTTGGGTAGCAGGGGCTGGAGGTCTAAAGTGGACCGGCCCGGCATTAGACCCGACTTCAGACTAACCCCCCCCCCCCCCTGCTCCCTGGAACCAGACCGGGGTATATAAGGCCCACAGACTTCTATGCGGCACGGCTTCCATCTCTTACTTCGGGCATAGTGCTGTCCAGCTGCTGCCGCAGTCTTCCTGGTGTCCAGCCCGTCATCCTCGCGCTGTGTTTCCCCCCCCTTTTTCCCTTCCTACCAACCGGCCTATGGTTGTAATTGTAATGTATATTTTATGAAATCTTCCATCGACTTAACGGATATTCTGTCTACATGTTTGGTTTCTTATTTAAGTGAGCCCCCTGCCCGGCTGGGTGCATCTCAATGAGATATTCCATATCTCCCAGACCTTTGGAAAGTAGCAATTCACCCCCTCCAAAACAACAACCTTAATCCACCAATGATATTAAGAGAGAGTTTTTGAGACAAAACTCAACAATAATTTGGGAATATCTTCCAAAATCTGCTCAGAATTGAGCCTCTTGATGATCTCCACCAGTGGCGAATATGGCCCCCTCCCCCCCCCCCCCAAAGCAAGGCTGCATGGTCATGGTATGAAGTGCTCGGCACATGCATGGATACCTAAACTACAGCCAGTTGCCACTGGCTCTTATCCTTTTCAAATATCTTTGCGACTGAGAGGCAGGCTTAAGTTTTTTTTGGGGGTGAGGGAAGAGAAAGTCTCCCAGCACGTGACTTTGTGTAAACCAACTAGAATAGAGTAGGCGGAGCCTAGCCTCTCCGAAATTCAGTCGCTCCCAGTCCTCCATTGTGTAAACTTCGTGAATCTGCTAGCTGTGTTGCCAAACCTCCATTGCATTTGCTTTCTTGGTGTGTCGAGGTGATCTTCCTACTCCTTTTATCCTTTTAACGAGGATAAATAGTGACACGTAAGGTGACACCAGTGAACTGAGTGACAAAGAAGAAGTGCCATTGGCCATTCCTCTGGAGATTGATTGAAAATTTAACTCAAGGTTTACATTTAATTTTACTTTTTGATGATAAAATTCATTAATTAATAAATAAAATAAAAATGAAAAACTTCGTTAACATGCTTGTAATTTCTCATAAATTTCAAGTGTTAATATGCATAATATTCACACCAGGGATTTCAAAATTTGTTCAGTTGTGGTTATGAAGAGTTAGGTAGAAGACCCCTTCGCTGGTAGAAGACCTCTTCGCACTCCTCAACCCGATTCTGTCCTCGCGTGTCCCATTAGGTTTTTCCCTTGGGGGATAAGCTGGGTGACTCACAAACTGATTTTTTAGCAATTATATTTTTTCTTAACCTTCATTTGACAATTTTAAATGCACTAATCATTTTTTTCATAATTTCCTGATTGATTTGAGGCCAAGTAGTAAACAATTTTGTCGTATTTTAGCGAAAGAGCATGGCATAAATTTTGGGAGAAAAATCTTTGCGCGATCACAACAATGGTCAGAAATCAATGAAATGACATGCCATTTGGACTCATTTTAATCGGCTGATTTCAAAGAAACTGGGATTGTCTGTTTGTTATTATTATTATTCATCATACACAAGTTACAACTTTTGTTTTCAAAAGTCAACTTCTGAGTCATTAACCAAGCACTTCCACAAGACCCATTCCTTCAAAGACCCTTGAGACTGGTCATAAGAAGTCCCTGTGGGGAGGGAAAGGGATGAAAAGGAGTAATCCCCCTGACCGCAGTGCCAGCATGGAACTCTTCTGCCCCTCCAACTGGGCCATGTGGTGAACCCCTCGTGTCTGTCACAAACAATGCCTAACGACAGGCAACCTTTCGTTTCCATAAATTCAATGTCGCGTACGTGGCAACGTCGAGTCCGACTTTTCTCTCTCTCTCCCCACTTCACCTCCCTGGTTCCGGATGCCCCACCTTCCTACTGCAATGCCCCTTGAACCATTCCAAGCCTGCACGAAGGGCCAGTCGCAATGATATTTGAAAAGGATAATAGCCGGTCGCCACTAGCCAGCCGGTCTTGGCTCGCCGCCCCCCCCCCCCCTCACCCCCACAAAGTTATAACCTGTATTGAGGCTTACCATGATGTAATTGTCACTGGATGTGAACCCCTTCAGGATATCAACTGAATGCTTAAAATTCATCATGAAGGCTGTTGTTTTCCCAACATTTATTTGGAGTTTCTATGCAAGGTAATTGGTGACATGGTACATAAGGGCATCAATATGGCTCACTATATGTCTTATCGGACTTAGGAGGGTGTTCCAGAAAGTAAATATGAAGTGATTGTTCATTAATTATGTGTTCCTCAATATGATGAAATCAGTTTTCAGCCATTTCATAAATTGCAGAAATTTCTACTAGTGCTCAACACTAGTGTCTAACAGTGCTAGCAGCTGCCTATGTTGGTACTGCAGCCTGCGATAAATAGTTGACCCAAACAACAAGGGTCCCAAGGCCTAGTACTTACTCCTGTGTCTGCATTAGTAGGGTAGAAAAGTCTTCTTACCATTTTCCTAGACAGTGGTGGCAAAAAATTGGCTACAATAGCTACATAAATGGTTAAAAAGCAGTAGAAGCTGAATTAGAATGTCTTCAGCAGCCTCTGTGTCTATCCCTGAAATGTGCTGTAAAAATGTAGCACCAAATATGGTTTTGTAGAGATGCAGATTTTGGTTGAAAGACAACCTAAATTCAAGCTAATGCAGGGAAGTTTTGAGTATTTGAGGTAATGTGGATCTTGGATAAACACAAACTCAGGTAATATGGAAGGTTAATGCGTAAGAATGAATGCAGCAAAAATGAGATACTTCTATGCTTTTCCATTCTTCATTTTTTTGACATGATAGGGATAAAATATCTCAGTGAATAACATTATATTTGGAGATTGACTGATTGCTAAATTCTAATGTTTGTTGACATAAGCTAAACTGGTTTAGTGTGGCTACAACATAAAGATTTGTGCCTAGATTGGCGTGGAATGTCAGTAAATTGAGATTACAGTAATTATATATTATCATGGTACTTATGGTACTACTTAATTTTAGGAAAAGACACATAACTTACACAACAAATAAGGAACCAATCTTCTTTAATCGAATAAATGAGGCTGAAATAAATGAAGGAAATGGTGAAATTTGGAATCTGTCATGAAAAAGGTTATGAAGGACCAAAGCAAACACTGCGTGATTTGTATAATTTATTTTATGAACTAACATGTAAAAGTTTTGGCCACTCTACCTCTCAAGTGGGTATTTAATATTTGAGTATTTTACTCCTCAGGGGGTATATAAGTTGATGTAGTAGGCAAGTGAACGTATGCCGTACATCGAAACGCTGCTGGGAGAGAAAATAGGGAATGTACCTATAGTACAGCGTGTGTACGTCGAAACAGCTTGAGAGGTTAACTATTAAAAGGTACATTTGTTCAGCAAAGAACATTGTAAATATAGAGTCAGCTGGTATTTTAAAATAATTTTTTGCAATTACCTCCTGAAACATTCATATAGTGTTTAACTCCTATACAATGCACATTTCTAATCTGTATTCCTAGGAATATGGATTGGAAATATTAAAAAAAGAGAAATGAAGAAATGAGGTCATCTCTACTTTAGATAATTGAAACCAGTTTCTATAAAACAAATTTAAATACTTTACACTGCATTTGGTATGCTAATTTCTGTACTGTGGTAGGTTTTATGTATTTGTGAGCAATAAGAACAACCAGTTAATAAAATAAAATAAATTTATTTAAATATGTGTAAATAACATGCTTTATATTTATGAGAATGAAATAATTTTACATTACATTATGTGTAAAGCATTGCCCAATTTTACTGAGCAGCATTAATATCACAGCTCAGTTGTTGGTTCACTGGGCTTTGCTGGACCAAAGCTGAAATTCTGATTACCATAGTGCCCATCACTTCCATTTGACATTCTTGTCTCGAGTGCATCACCTTGTTGCTTGAACTCAGGACTGTCTTCAATACCAACCAAATCTGAATCACCGCTACCCTGGCTGAAGATACCATAGAATGGGAATAAAGTAAACAAATCTTAGAATATGGCATTAAAATACTTCCGAATTACGTGTATATGTGACATTCTCCCAGAAGCAGCTCTGATATGCATTTTAGATCGTGATCATTGTATTTTCTAAGGGAAAATATATGTGCATATTCTGGAAACAAAAATTTGATTATTCATAACTATACATTCTTACATAATGATAGAAACTTAACCCTAAACTTTGCTAAAGTTACATGCATAGCGACATATATTAAGCTCATTCTTCTAATTCTAATGATTTGGTTAGTTGGTTATCAGGGGAGGCAACTGACAACTCAGATCATTTGCACCATCGGGGATTGTAAGGTAGGTAAGGAGGGGAGGATCATGTGGCCTAACGTTAGGCCACCGTCTGGTACCAGAGCAACAATGGTTGTATATATCCAGTACATAAAAAACCGAAAGTCTGTACTGGTTATATATATGTAATTTGTATGCAATTTATATGCGGGTAGTATACCATGTATTCATCTACATCTACGTACTACCCTGCAAACTGCCAACGAGGAGTTGCATTATATCTTAACAATGTGTTATATTCATGTCATGCTCTTTTTGTTATAATCACAAATGGTGCAAGGAAAGGAGGAATTTTTGTGCCTATCAGTTCAATATTGTATCCCTATTATTTTGTCGCTTCTATCAATTATAGAGAAAAAGCGCAGGGTCAAATAATATCCTCCATACCGTACTCTGAAACTTGCTTGATCTGAATTTATCAAGTACTCTAAGCATGTAGCCTGTGAGTTTTTAACAGCGTCTAACCTAGTCTTTCCATCAGCAGTGCAACACATTATGATTTAATACACTAAGTAAACAAAATACAGAGGAATGATGCACCTTCTATTAAAAACTGCTACGAGGGAAGAGAAATTTCTCTTTGCTAATACCAGTATTTAATGAAAGATGCAGTATTCTTCATTATTTTATTCACTCTGTGAATGAAATCTTTCAGTGAAGGATCCTAAATGCTTATGGCATGTTCAAGATGTGGCCTAACCAGAGAAAAGTAGTATCTCCCAATAGCAACTTTTTATTTGAATAAAAAAGTTAACTTTTTTCCACATTAAATTTTAATTTTCACGACCATGGTTTTGACGGTTAATGCCATCATCAAATGAAGATGATAGACGAAATTTGAATGAAAGGTGACTGATATGTAAGAATATGATCAAATTAAAATGCTGACAATTCGATGTATGCACGGAGGCAAGAACGGCAAGTCTGGGCAATATCGTTCAGGAAGCTGGAGCATTGGAGGTTGGAGCCTGGAAGTCCACCCTGTCACCCCAGTCACACAGCTCCGCAATAAACCTCTGCGCCTTGGACAAAAATAATTCCTTCTATGTACCCCTGTGTATAGTGTCATTGCATATATGTAGACTGAAGTGCAATCCTAATCGTCTCTTGTCGGAACTAGATGCGAAGCGAAGAAATAAAATGTAGGTAATCAGGGTATTTTTTATTATATTTTGCATGAGACCTCTCAGAGACCTCTCTGAGACATTGTCATTATCATTTTTCCATTTTTAATTAATCGTTCTCTTTTTCATATGAAGTCATTACGCTTGTTCAGGAATGATGAATATGGGTGATTATAGAAATCTGAGGGTAAAT
The DNA here is from genome assembly GCA_963573305.1 of Pyrrhosoma nymphula. Classification (NCBI taxonomy): domain Eukaryota; kingdom Metazoa; phylum Arthropoda; class Insecta; order Odonata; family Coenagrionidae; genus Pyrrhosoma; species Pyrrhosoma nymphula. Next base: position 87,907,156 of record OY754338.1, read on the forward strand.
AGCATTTTTAAATGTCTCATAGTGATGTCTCTGAGACAGATGCGAGATCTGAGACATTTGAGACTTGTTAGAGACATCTCAGAGACATTCTCTGCTATGTGGGCAGGCACAAAATACAAATTTGTTCACAGTTATATACATATACAGTTGAGAGTGGAGGGGAATGTGTTGTATAGGTGGGGTGGGGGAGAAAGGATAGGAGGGAGGGGGAAAGTTGGGTGTGTAGGGTTGGGTGGGGTAACTTGGGGGGTATTAAGTCATTGGTCTGGAATGTGGAAGACAGAGGTGGGGGGAGGGGTGGGGGGTGAGAGATTAGGAGAGCCTTCAGAGCTGACTAACTGTGGTGGCAGCGGATGGGAGAGGGTGCATCGATTTGAAGGGTTGTAAGAAAGTGGAGAGCAGAGCGGGTATGGCGGTAGGGGGTTAAAGGAAGAGAAAGGTTGAGGAGGGGAGAGCGGGAAGCATACAGTAAATCATTGACAATTTTGCAATTGGCGTGTACACATTTCAAAATCTTAACTTGCTCAAGAGCATCTAGCCTTTCATGGTGTTTCATTTCATATTGCCCGAAAAGCTTGCCTTACCCCTTCCTCCCTCAGCCCTGCCTCCTCTCTCCTCCCCCACTTTCTCCTGCCTCTCTCAGGGTAACGGAACCTCACTCCTCCTTCTCCCCGATGCCTCCAGGCCTGTCATGGAGTATGCCACACTGGCCGTTCTCCCTTTATGACAGAACTTGAAACCATAAGCCACCCTTGAGAGTAGGATCTTGTGGCAGATATTATGAAGCATAAGATCTGCTGCAAGATCCTAATCGCCAGTGTACAAAGCCATTAATATTGAACCTATCCTCCACAGGTTATGCAGAGTCCGATGTAACCCGGCCAGGGGAATAGCGACAAACAACCCAGAGCTACTCCAGGAAATCCTGTCCCAAGGTAATGGCCCCCAGCCCCGGGCCAACATGCACAAGTTCTATACGCCCACTAGGTTCATCGCCAACCACAAGCACTTTTACCAATCAGACATCAAGCTGCCACCACCTGACATCCGTGCCGTCGTTCCTACTCCATCGCCATTGGCAATCACTCCGTGACTATCACTCACCCCGAAGAAGAAGACCCAGGAACCCAAACCCAGTGACTTCCCCAGTATTCCCCAAGAGCTCCCCCTCCCCAGTGATCCCCCATGCCTCCCACCCAGTGTTTAGATGGGCCAAAGCCCCCAAGGACAAAGCCAAAGAAAGAACTGCCAAAGACAATTCCATCGATCGATTTGTTTATTTTGTTCAGAGGTTTTGGGGCTTAGTTTACCTTGTGTTACACGTATTTATTTATTTACTCATCATGTTATCTATTAATTTGTTATGGTGGCCAGATGACGGTTTTAGCGGGTTTCTCGTCATCCTTAAGGGCAAATGCCAGGCCTTAACCTTCCCCACAGTAGATGTAACAGACATACTTCACTCCACTACAATGACTATCCCCTGCCCTGAAGAGGCTACAGCCAATTGCGGGACCTACATTTACTGTTGTTTTCTTCTTTTACTACAAGTTACTGTTTTGTTAAAACTTGCTCTTCGTTTTCCTGTATGTCTAAATGTGGAAATACACACTTTAAATTTAATTGAAATTGCACGGAAAGGCAGAACGGGGCAAACGGAGCAAAGAAGTTAGAGTGAAGAACTCCTTTCGGCTTCCCCGTCCCCAGGGCTGGTGGACGCTGAGACTGATTGAGTGACAGACTCCATCTCGCGGTCCCGTCAGTCCCCCACTCGCTGGAGTGGGCACAGCTCGAGTGAAAGACTCCTTGCCCTCTCCCTCCTGCAGAGTTCTGGGAAGATTGAGTGAGGAACTCCACTCAGCTCTCCGCGCCATGGCTGCCCAAGGTTGCGACTGCAGAGACCCAGCAACATCGGAGAAAATGCCGCAGATACCCCGGCTCCGAGACCGTCGGTGCTAGCAGCGACCCTGAGAGAGGACACCCTCACCGGGACCAAGGACTAGCTGCCGGGATGCCGTAACGGGATTCAGCATGCCCCTGCCCGAGCTCTCCCCCCTTGGCCTTCTGGGACCTTCGCCTGTCACTTCCTTCCCCAAATCCTTACCCTACTTAACTACCCGAAAGTACGAATAAAAAAAGGAAAATGAAATATTCTTTTCTTTCTCCAACAATCAATCATCCCGGCACTTTCCTGCTGACATCCTCCTGACTCTCCCATGAAAACCAGGAGTAGAGTCGACCTCCACAACAACCACCGGCAAGCGGCACGACCGCAGAGAGTTCAACAACTTTCTATGTGTAATATTTCCAGGGAAAAATCACTTTTATGACTGTTATCCAAAAGGTGCTTGGCAAAGTTTGAAGTAGAATATCCGTGTTTAAAATGCACTATATGCTCTTTCAGTCTCTTCTGAGACTTTCTACCAGTCTATCCGACATAGACAGCTGAGTACTCACAATTAAGTTTGTACACTCTACTTACTCTCTTCCAATTTTGGGATGATGTCTTTGGATTTAGAAGAAAAATGTTTAAGATTGAATTTGTTATAAAGGCGGTAAATTTTTATTTGAAGATTAGCCCCTTTATTTGATACTATCAAGAGACTACCATACTACCCATTTTGAATTCGATCATTGCATTTCAGTGGAGCATTTCGTGCTTCTGCTACCAATTTTTGCTACTACTCTATCTTACAAAATTATGCTTCAAATTTTTTAGAAACGTTTGTAGATAGGAAATGATGTATTGTAAAAACATTTTCAACAACATCCAAGGCAATATCAGATTAGTTAGCCTAGAATAGCTATACATAATTATATGAATACCATATACATAGTTCCACAAGAGAACTCAATACTTTACACCTTGTTTATGCCACTATTATGCTATTAGAGGTTTCTTGAGACTGGACACACTGGACTTTATAGCTCTCTACTTAACAGTGGACACTATTTTTGGTATGATAAACCAAATAAACGGAAACACATTTTCTTAATGAATTTGATATGCTGATCATGAAACTTCGATCGCCTATAATTTGCATATTGCATCATTTCCAAAATTAACACAGTCGAATTTGAGAATATCATTTTAAGCATTTTAATACACAATTAAAGTCATTGATAATATAATAAAAATAATAATTTATTGCGAAGAGTGTATGGAGCAAAACACTCAATTTGAATCATTCGAGAAATCAATTTCATTGCAGGCTACAGACTACATATGTACATGTATTTCTTTTGCAAAAATAAATGAGAAAAAATAGTCAAACAAAATCATAGTTAAATTAAGTGCAGTTTAGCAGTGGCGTGACATAGAGGTGGTTCATGGGGTCCTGACCCCCCACCCCAAATATTTTGAATTTTTTTTAAAGTGGCACTTTAGGAGAGAGCTATAAATATACATGTTTTTTTTATTACAAATAATGATGAATTCATTTATTCTTCAGTATAGACAACTTTTTAAATAAATGTGTTTTTTATTTTTAAACAAAACACAAGCAGGTTTTGTATTCTTTCAGGAGCTTGCACAGCTAAAATCTTCATATCTCGGCTGTTACACCAGAGATGCAATTGCTCCCTTAATTGTATACAACATTTGCTCCTAATTTTCAAAATATTTCACCTTCCTTCCTTTCACACATACTTAACATAGACTCCCTCCCCACAACAAAATCCTTGCTTTGTCACTGCGTTTAGTATTAAAGAAGATATATAATGTTTTTTCTTCCCTAGCATTATCTGCAAGTGCAGCCAGGACTGGACTGCTATATAGGCATAGCTCCCTAGTACCACACATAGTAATACAACTTGAGTCAGAGTACATACCTGCTGTTGTCATCATTTTCTATCTGCTCATTCCACACTGGGTTGGATCCTTCCAGAGCATGTTGATTGGTATTCGGGACATTCATGCCGACGCGGTTAAGGCCAGAATCCAAGGAGCCAAACTTAGTTTGGCTGAGAGCTTCAAGTCGCCGATTAAGACTGTAGAGAATATATTTTTGATATTTGAATTGCTGATTCCTACTTTATGTCCTTTTATATGAGTTAATACAATAATATGAATGATATTCCATGTAAAAATAAATTATTTATAAAATAAGTCCATGTAATTATGAATTATCAACGTCTTAAAATCTTCAGAACATGTATGTTTGTATTTTCTAATGGTTTAAGACATTAGAACATTCAAACATATATATTACATAATAATTAAATATAGCTGATAGTCTCAGGAGTGTTAATCTGTAACTTTTGTCAACAAATGCCCATTGTCTCCCAAGTGGCCTAAACAGACATTGGCAAGTATAAAAAACTTTGGATAATTTCCATGGGAAGCCACAGCTGATCTCACCTCACAGTCTTTCAACATTTTTTGTGAATTAAGCATTGGTTCATAAAACATTTTCCAAATGATGAAACGTGACTGAGAGACCATAAATAAATTTTTTGAAACCAAACACCTCAAGAGCAAAACGTTTGTGCACCTAATGAACTCTTTTGGCCTCATTTTTATCAAAGGTTGGCATTTAAGGACTAGGGTGAGCGGTTGTACAAAAAATAAGCATCCTATGTCACGTACCTATATAAGAGTCAAAATCACCAAAATTGTTGACCACTGATAAAATTTTGCTGAACTGTCATGGCATAAAAACATTTTGTTGGCACAAGCTTTTATCTTTGTCACACAGCCACGGCACGATGGAGCAAGGAAAATGGAAAGGTAAAAATTCTGTAACTTTTGAGGGGTAAAAAAAGTGATATTTCACAAGTGGATTCATTTTGAAATATATATTTTTCAACAGTTCTGTGGGTTCTGAGCTTCATATGTCAAAAACAAAGTATAAAATATATGGTTTCTTAAGTCAAACACACAAAAACATTGTCACACTTATTGGTCCACAAGGTGCATGCTGGCTTTGAAAGTGGCCCATTGAGAGATTAGGGGCCATTCAAGTATGGTGATTTTGGCCACTTAACCCTTCCACCATGCAAGGCCATAGGCGTATCTAGAAGAGTCTGAAGGGGAGGGGGGGGTCACCACCGATATGGAATACACCCCCTACATAAAATATGGGGTCTGGGAATTTTGAAAAATATACATTTTAAAAAGATGTTTTGAAGGTGTTCTATCATATAATAACCAATCACCTTCCAGATCACCTTCCATAACATATGTTATGGAAGGTGATCTATAGGTGTACTATTAGCATGTGTTAAACACATCATTTTTTCGTTTTTTTAACAATGGGGGGGAAGGGGGTTACAACTCCCCAACCCCCCCTGCATACGCCTATGTGTAAGGCAACATAATATTTCATTACCTCCCCCCTTCCAACCTTAAAAAAGTTTTCATACATTTTTGGAAACATGAACACTGATAAAAATATATGGGTGACTTCATGTCTAAACTTACAAAAACTGACATCACTCCTCCGATTTTTTAATTTAAAAAATAATCATATGCCTAGAGAGAAACTTAGAAATATGAATATTTTTAGCCAGATATCGATAATTTTTTTCAAACTTTCACAATTTACAGTAAACGTGACTTGCCAAACATAAGAGCTTTAAAAATGCAATATCTTCAAACTAATGAATGTAGAGAATTGAACATTTTTCTATTGTTTAGCATTATTTCAAGCATACCGCCATGGTGGTAGTCTTACAAAGTAAGATTTTTCCCTTGAAAATAATAAAAAAGTGGTTAAAATACAATCTCAGAAGTGACTTAAATCTTACGTAAGATTGTATCAGACCTCCTCACCCCCTCTTCATGTAAGACAATGTAAGATAAGCTTAATCCCCCTCCCCCTCCAAAATGACTTATGCAATAATTAAAAGGCTCCTTATAAAGGTGGTCTGCACATGTACTGGGCTACAAAATTTATTAACAAAGCATTGTATGGCATGTGCTCATATAATCTCCGCTTTAACTTAAGTGATGACTACACTAATCAGGTCACCAAATGTTTTCTGAATAAATATGATGGTTTTATTCTTATAAGGATGCTTTGATACCTCTTGTAGGGAAGTATGATAAAAAATGGTATATTTTGAGTCATCCAACTTCTGCATCGTAATTTAAATGAAATTTTATTCAGCCCCAATTGCTGTGTGGGTTGCCTTTCTGCCAAATTTATTTAACTTTCTAATGATTCGCAGCAGCAGGAAGTTTTGTGCAGGCCATTGTGCAATGGAGTCAGAAATGAACTTTCAGACATTTTATAGCTGGTAAACTTTCATGAAACATTTACCACTGAAGTTATGCCTTTAAATTCTTACCGTCGAGTTTTGAAGAAAAATGCTGCCAGCAACAGGAGAACTAATGTTGCCAGGACAGCTGACACAACTATTAGAATAGTCTGTTGGAAACCTTCATCTTGCGGTTGAGAGGGTGCACTAGTGCCAAAGTCTTTCCAAATTAAACCTTTCTGGCTGAAGGCTTTCCTAAGCTGATTCTGCGTTGCGAATACATTTATGGCCCTGAAATTGAAATAAAAGATCACAAATTTGCCTCATTGGAAGGTAAGGTTTATTATTACCATCCTAAGAAAAAACCCATTGTTAAATTTTTGATGGTACACTAGTAAAATGGCAGGCTGTTGACTCTTTAACTAACAGAGGGTTGATGTAGGTATGGGAAATGTCGGTGAATGTGCCAAAATTGTCACTAGATGATTTTTTGACCTGCATTTTTATATGCACAAATATGAATTAGTTAATTATAAATACCTTCAAAATGTTATATGAAGGCATCATATTTTACAATTTAATGCTCGAATAGTTACCAAATATATTTGAAAAATTAACTTTAGTTGAATATATAAATATGAGTATTGCTATTTTCATAGATAATGAGAGAGTGAAAAACTCTGGACCTCTTCATTAAAAGTAAGTACGAAATAATGTCAGCTTTCCTATGAGCCATGGCTGGTGCCAGGGAATGCCCCCTAATGGTGAGTACATATATGTATTAGGTATATGTGTTCTGCAGTTCCGCAAGGGAGGTATGTACCATAAATTTTTGAGGAGGGTAAATGGCATCTTGACATGCATAAGTGAAGCCTGTTTCATTGAGAAAAATGATCCACCTGACATGGCTAACGGGTGTGTCTATAAACTTTATACACCGAAGATGGTGAAATTCGCCATGAAAAAATCATTTGACTTGACCGATACCCCAGTCAAGTCAAATGATTTTTTCATGGCAAATTTCACCGTCTTTGGTGTATATCTTCGCACCCCTGGGTGTGACTACGTACCACATCATTTGTGCAATCATAATGATTGGAAAATTAAAAAAAAATTATAAACTTTAAGAAAAATTCAAAACTTTTTCGGAAATTAATTCAACTTTACTTTGTTCTAGATAAATTATGATGGCACTGTGACAATTCTGACACTGATACCTTGTTTTAAACTTATTAAATGCACAATTAGTCAATGCAATTAGGTGGATTGCACTTCAAAATGCCATCAATATTCCAATTCTACCTTTCACCCTTATTCCCTATTTCACCTATAAATCGTTGACAAGCACCATGCAGTGTAAACGGTAGTAAAAATAAAAAAATGGCTATGATTGATGAAAGGGACACATGTGCAATAGGAACATGAAGAGGGAGAGGACAAAAGAGAATTGCATGTAAATCGAGTGCCTTAAAGCCCAGTTTAATAATCTTAGGTTACATATTTACTCGGTATGAAGAGTAACAAGTGAGGGAAATTATTTTCTAAACAAATATGTCCATCTAGAAAAAAAATCTTTCCAAGCTCGGGTGAGAAGAATTAGGAAAGTAGCCTGAAACATGCATTCTCAATGAACAAAAAATAAAAGCAAAAGTATGTTTCCTGAAACCAATCAAATTACAAACCAATAATTCAAAGGTCTAGCAAACCATTTTCGAACTTCCACGCCAGAATCAATGACAAAATTGTATGAGCACAAGAGGTCAGGCTGTCCAAGTAAAAAAATGACAAAGTGGTAGAAACAACTTGAACTCCTCGCTGCCTAGTCCTGAGCATAGAATTCTGTTAGCATGAATCAGCTGAAGAAGGGCTTTCTTGGACAAAGTCAAGTTGGAGTGGGTGAGCTAAGGGCATAGGCGATTGGTGGCCTTAGAAGGGAGGATATAGTGGAATGGGTACATAGATGGGGTGGAAGCCTTCAATTCGAGCATCAGGAACTGGTTTCTATCTTTGTCCGTGGAAACAGGGTCATAGCCGTTGAGCTGTTGTCAGCCGTCCCACGGTGCTCAAATTAATCCTTGCACTGAACACTACTTAAATGATTGCTGACTGGCGAGGGAAAGGTCATGGTCAAAGGTCTTAGCCAAAGTTGCAGCTGATGTTACTCGCAGAAGTTGCTGGCAAGTAGTAGTCTCTTCAATTTTGGGTTGTATGCATTCTTGGCATTGTTGGAATGATGTCACTAGCATACATGTCGGATGTGCCTCTGGCAAGTCCTTCGATAAATATGGGGAGTAAACAGTCCTCCGAGGGGAAGCATGTACAAAGAGGGGAAAATGTGGCAAAAAAGGGGGGATTTCATTAAAAATTCCACTGGTGTGAAAAATTGCTAATATGATCTACCATCGAAAACGCTCAGGTCAAGCTAGTCAGGTCGTTTAGACTGTCTGATAAAAAATACTAAAACTAAACTCTCAGTTAACATCAAGTTAGCATAAAATATGCATCGTCTTGGGTTTAACGCTAACCAGGCATGGTAAAACCAGGCCTTAGAGTCTCACTCAGTTATTTCCATGTCCCCTCTCATTTTATAGACATGGCCTTGGAGTTATTTCTTGCATAAGAAGTGTACTGAAATGCATTCACCAACAATAAGATTAAGTTCCATCCCCGACATGAGGCATCACATTTTAATGGTAAAAGATCTGGTTACAGGACTCCCAAGTCTGCTTTTGCAGAAATTTCTCGGTCAATGACTGCATCTTCAATAAAAGATCTAATTTTGCTTGTAACTATACAATTTATGTCAGTTATATAAATAAGGGTGGATTTACTCTGGCATGTTATTTCTGTAAATTTATTGGGCAAGAACTTGGGGGTATTTATCTCTGACAACAATTTTTTCACAAGTTAGAGCACAGCCAGTTTGGTTGCCGTTTACCCTGGAAACAATACTCTTCTGTAAGTGACCTGCCAAAACATTTAAAAGCTCTGTAGGTGGAAAATACAGAGCCGTTTACACCTGCAACTTACATCAGTCACTTGCTTCAAGTGACTGATGTAAGTTGCAGTATGGGTATGCAGTACTGTATGATGATAAATTTAATCCAACGTACGCGTAAATTACAGATGAATCCACAGGCAAGTTTTTGTTGTCATCCATAAAGAGAGTATTCACAGAAGTGGTGTTGGTTACCTTTCCAGTGTCATGATCTGTCACAGGCTCCACAGTCAAAATGTGGCACGAATGTGCTAGATAGTTGGTCAGAACATCTTTTACCTGCAAAAAAAAAATTGTCTCACTTTTGTTGAAACAAGGTGCAAGGAAAAACATGGAGAGGCGGAAGTACTTCATTCAATTCTGAAACATATGTACCTGCAGTACCTCAGCTATGCATTACTTTGGTTCGCCTATGTTGAGAGAAAGGAAGAGAGTTGGATAACAAAGGAGATTTTAGATAGAGGGTGAATGGTGTGAAAGGAATGAATGGGTAGACTGGGAAAGACATGGGAGTATGTGATGGAAGAGACACTCAAGTGGAGGAGTATTAAAAGTCTTAAGAACAAGAGATTATGCAGAAAGGCATGAACGGGGTAGACATGAAGGAAGTATGCAATGTGAGGGCAGTGAAGATGCAATTATAAGAATAGAGCTAGTTTTCTAGGCCGAGCACAAAGAGTCCAGCTTTTGTAACAGTGACTGCTCCAAATAAAACAAGGATGGCCATGTATTTGTATGTAACAATGTGTGATTTATCCTTAAAATAAGTGACCCAAAAATGTCTTTAACACTTACGGCCTCCTGATTTGATTCCACAAATTCCTTTGTGTTCTCAAACTTAAAGTTCTCCCGATTGGCATCATTGATAGCAAAGACTTGTGCAGGTACTATGGCAGAGTGGCTACCTGGAATATGGTAAATGTTTATTAGCGTCATAATCACTCAAATTACTTTTCTCACAGATAAAATCAAGAGTTTCTTCACAGTTGAGAAAAAAGCAGGCCATTAATATCTTAGACAGATCTGCAGCTCATAAGGCTTTGGTTTTCTAGGATAGGGTTTCTTTGTTTCCACTTTTCCCCTTGAATTTTTGATAACCCCCTTCTACCCATTCTATTTCCTCCTGCATCACACAACCCTATTTTCACACTCTTAATTACTATCACCACACCTGAAAAAATAAGTTATTATAAATTAAATCACATGATAGGAAAAATATTTTATTGGCAAATATTCTTCTATTTCAACTGTACATATTTACAATTCCTAATATCAAAATAAAAAGTCCGACCCCACTATTTTAAAAGTATTCTTCATATTCTACTGGTTCTGTTACTGAGGAATTCTTTTTTATCATTAAGTAATAATAATGTTAGTTTTAAAAATTTCACTGTGAATCAATGAACCAGTCTCTCAGGACAGCCCTTTCTCATGATAATCTGTAGTAATTAAGGCTGAGGTAAGGTGTCCATAGGACAAGAGGAATGGCCAGGAAGGATTTACAAGATGAGGGGATAACATTTAATGTGCAAAATCTAGTTTTTTCAGCATACTTACTCTATTTTTGTTGGACTTGATCATTATGTAAACTAATAGTCAAATAAGCTCAGGGCATGTAGTTCAGAAATGCAACAATGTGTGTATTGGTGCTGGTATAAGCCCTTCAGAGCATGCCACAAAAATTCCTACACTAAATTCTACTATAATACCTCAACACATCCAGCTTATACACTCAACACCAGCTGCCATTGATTGATCTGTTGATTTATTTTCTGCAGGTTTCCACTCCTTTCTCTTTTCAGTTAACTCTTCCACTGCTACATTACTTCCATTCATTATAATATCTCTTGGTTATTATATATTTCTTTGTTTTGAACAAGGGCCATGGTTTTGAATTCGATTGATTCTTTTTCTTCCTCCATCCTTCTTCAAATTCATTTTTTCTTCCACTTTTGTTCCCAAGATGCTTTGACACTAGAATGCCTGAAGGTTGCACACACCCTCGGATGCCTAAGGGGTCATTAATGACCCCTTAAATAATAAAGTTTTGACCCCCAACTGTTTTTTGATAGTATTGCTTGGCGAATGCGTCATTTTTGAGTTTATTATGTAGTATTTTTCTGCCTATTGATTTTTTAACGGATGATGATGACAATTTTCAGAAAGAATTAGGTTAGGCTTAGGCACAGCAAAAATATGTAGAAAACTATTTATTTCCAAAGTTACAAATAATTCTGAGAGACTTTGCAGATAAGTAAGTTAGAGATTTAACAGTGAGGTGCTTGCTGCTTTTTTATATAAAAATAGCCTTGCCCTTTAAATTTTCAGGAGCAAAATTAACATTTGCATGGTGAGACACTGTTTAGGCAGTGATCAACCACATAAGTTTCTTTGCCAATGCATTGCTTACAGACAACTTTTTGCAAAACTTGCATGACTTACTCCCTGATGAAAATGGCCGCAGACGGTCATAGGATATTTATGTGGCCATGGCCACAAAGAGCCACATAAGTTTGAGGCCATGGCCACACGTGGTCACACAACATTGTGTCGCCGTCTTTGGTTACTTGGTCATAATATGCAGCCATAAGTCTGTGGCCGTGTGTGGCCACCCTGGCGAAAATATTGTAGAGGGAAGTGGATACGAACCATCGACGAAGTGGAGATTTAACCGTACATAAAGTGAATCAGAATGTGAACGAACCGTAACTAAACCGTCTCCGAAGAGAAATAAAACGTAAAATGAGACAAGCAAGCGTACAAACAAAGCGTTCACGAGCTGGATGCCTAGTGTATGGAAGCATTCCTGAGCCGGAATCCTAGTATATGGAAGCATTCCAGAGCCGGAAACCTAGCGGACGAAAACGTTCACGAGCCGGAATATCGTATTACCTCTCCACTGACTTCGCTGCTCTCTTAAAATAAAAAAAAGATAATTTGCCATTAATCACTTTGGATGTGCTATTGAGCAATGGCATGATGTAGTACATCGCATTATATATATCAACGTATCTACTTAACGTTAAAGTACCTGAAACGCATGATTACCTGACCTACAACTCAACACACCTATTCTTGCACCCATTACTGAAGTATCAGCATTGAGAAAGACGTATATATGTAGTCACTTCCGTGGATAAATGTGAATTCAAGAACTATAACCATTAAATGATAATTCCGTGATAGTTTGAGGAAATACCATAAAATCTTGATAAAAGTTATTTCCTATTACTTAATGCCAGATAACTGTTATCCTACGTTAACACATATTATGAATGTAAATGCAATATTACTGTGAATAAACAAGATTTTTCCAATTCCAGCCCACGTATGTAGCTAGGGGCTGGACAGGCGGGTGGCTGCCAGGGGTGCACTTTGCAGACCCACAGCCTGCGGGCCATTAAATCGAGGGAATATTACCTCGATTTATGTGTATCAACCAGTAATAGCTTAGGTGAATGATATTCTTGGCACCAGATCTTCCTGGCATACCATGGGTGCCACAGGGAAAATAAGAGGCTCCCCTATCGTGTAAACTTTACATACCATTCATGGGCTTACAAGGTACGAATGTTGAGCTCTATTCTCAATAATCAAACCAACCTAAAGGCCGAACTAACTGTAGTCTTGGTATCTCATTACTGTTTGGACCTTTTCATAAAGAAATACATAATGAATATTGAATTAAGTTAACTAAAATTTTAATTAAATTTTTGAATTTAGTTAATTATCATTTTAACACAGCAGAAATATTGTCCAAAAATTAGAAAACTTCAAAGGTATGTACCATTAAAAATGAGGTGAATGTATTAGTTAGAGACAGTGTTACCTAGTGACCATGACCATAAGTGGCAAAAAGTTCTGTGCCAATGACCATAGGGGCCTCCTACAGCCACAGGTTATTCATGTCCATGGCCGCAGAGATTATGGACTGAACACAGAGCCCACAGAATGGCCGCAGAAGGCCACAGGATGGCTGCAGAAGGCCACAGGATGACCACAGAAGGCAACAGATGGCCACATAAATTTCCTGTGGCCATTTTCACCAGGGCTACCCTTTGTACCTTTCTTACATTGCAATTTTACCTGACATTTCTCGGAAATTTTTGTTGTTTCAGGATTAGTAACATCCGAATCATCAGGTGCAGCGAAAGAACCACCCTGTCATGAATCAGCATTTTCCTGAACAAGTTGCTCGCCAATTTTTAGCAAAAATTCCCTTCTGGTAATTCTAGAATTTTTGAATTTCTTGTACAGTACTTGGGTGCTGATTCCAACAAGATCAAGAATGTTTGAAAAGGTATACCTTGGCCCGTGGATATATGCACAGGCCAATGTCTACAGGATGGTTTTACTAAGTATTTTCGAGCCATCTGATCAACAACATCAATGCCATACTTGGTCTCGTTATAAAAAACAACTGTATCAGGTTTCTTCTTTTCATCCGTACCAATCTGAACATCTGGGTGGAGTGAGCTCAAAAGAAGTACCTATTTCTTGGTTTTCCCTTGATAAAGTGTGACTGTCAGTTTGAGTGTTACGCAGAGACAGTTTTGCCTTTTTCACTTCAGCTGGAACTTCATGCCTAATGGGATTCAACATTCCAACAAGACTTGTGCCTTTGGCTTTCATGCTATTCATCAATGTGAGAGACCTGAAGAAGTTGTCCGCAGGTCACGTTATGCCCCTTATTGACAGACTGGAACATTAACTTCTCAACAAAATACCTAATCACCCAGACGCTGGTTGTCGGTACACATGTCATCTTTGCCAAGGTTAGGAAATGGATTCACCGTGTACTTGGAGTCTTTGTCAACAGACAACCAAAAGGTTTGCCCATATTTGTCAGGTTTTACGGACATGAACTGGAGGAACCTGCACTGGGTTTTGAAGGGTATAATTGCTCATCAACACTTTTGCAAGGCCCTGGGATGTAGCAGGTTTGACAATTTTCAATAAATTTGTTCCGAACATCCAACATGTTGGCGTCTGACGGCGGTCTTGGCTTCTGGTGTCTGGCGTCCTTGGTGGCGGCGGGGTAAAGTCCTTGCCTGCCCATCCAAAGGTCGCGGGTTCGAGTACCCACCAGGGTAGGTTTCACCCCCCCAGAGCATGGATATATGTGATTGTTCAAGTTTATTTAAGAGAGGATCTAACGTTCCTAAATACGCTTGATTAAATAGAGACGCAATTATTATTATTATTATGAGAGCAAACTTATCATTCTGCAAGCAGTTGGGTCTGGTGGACCTGACATCAAATTGTAAGAACCTCAGAATTTCTTCAAAGCGATCCCAATACATAGCTTCCTGAATTATAGGAAAGCCATATTTCGAAGACCAGAAATTAAATTCGATTTAATTTTATTTAAATTTAATTTAACCAGAGGCACTTTGCAATTATAAGCTACACTTTGTTGGATTTGAATCTGTTGCTGGCGGTTGCTGGTTTATTCAGCCTATGCATGTCTGCCTGTCGTTGCAGATAGAATTAGAACTGCGAAGTATCTTTCATGAATCTGAATGAAATTATTACTTTATTTGAGTGAAAGTTTTCTTATTACATACCTAGTACATAGAATACAGAACTACCAGCCATTCTGTAACAGCACCAATCGATCGCCTGTTGTTTGGTGTGCCTCTAGCTGTTGTCTGTAACAGGATATTTCACAGAACTGCTTCGTTTTGATACTGTTTCGGTTGCGTTCTTTTATTGCCACCATCTATTTCTAAGGACATATTTATATTGCGACGAAGTAAATCAAGCCCAAAATCCAAATTATTCCATGAGTTTAATGTAAGAGCTTTACTAAATCAGTCTTTTGTCTGGGGATCATCAACATTTCTCCAGTGAAGAGTTGAAAATAAAATCGATGGAGTGTCTCCCTTGAGGACTAGCAAACTTTTAAACCTTCATACCAGTCTCCATTTTTAACGAAGACCGATGAGGACAATTACATTAATCATGCATCATACTCGCTTTCAATTCCATGAAATGATAAAAAGCAAGCACAAGTTCCATTTGGGTCAACACTTCAGTTTGAGGACCAAACAGAACTGGAAATACTAAACTAAAAAATACAAAACACTCATTTTATGAATTATAGTTTATGAGGAATATATTTAACATGAGAATTCAAACAAATTCCTTCCAGTTTATTGCAAATGATACCCTTGAATTAAAAATCCATAAGTCATGAAATCCACTCAGTTTTACTTAATTATGCATCATACGCTAACTGTAACATAGCAACACTGCTGTTATAAATAAAATTTCAGAAAAGAGAATGATTTTCTTAAATAAATAAATGAAAACTCCATGTCATGGAATTAGACCAGGCAAAGTGATTACTATAAAAAATTAACTGAGTTAAAAAAAATATTAATCTGAGAGTAGGTTTTTCAAACTTAATAGTATTTTCATACGTACTCATGATTAGGCCTGTGCGATTATCGAAAAAAAATCGATATCGATCAATTATAAGAATAATTAGAAATGTGTTCGATTCAATTGAATTCCCTAGTAGCAGAGGATGTTGTCACAATGTTGTGACAACGTTACAATGGGAAAAGGTACAAGTGCACACAATGTTGATGTTGGTTGTCGCAACGTTGCATGCACGCTGCATCAACATCTGAATTTCCTGAAAAACAACATTGCTGCAAAGTTATCAATGCAACATTGCTGCAATCTTATCGGTCTAAAATTTTTAAGGCAACGTTAAAAAATTTCCCTAGCTTTAGTCATCAATGAAATTATCCCATAATTAACATTAATGTTGATAATTTGTCAACAGGGAACTGCAATTAATTGTCGGAAATTGAAGAAATGACAATTAATTGAAGTCATTCAATTAATTGACATGAAATGGGAGTCAATTAATTGTCATTGCTCAATTAATTGACATCAACCAATTAATTGACAGGACTCAATTAGATTGTGCTTTTCAAATGCTTTCCTTTGGCAATGAGAAGAATGAAAGAACTAATTTGAAAAACAACAAAATAATTCAATCAGTTAGCTTTTATTAATTAATTAAAGGAATAGATCGCTATTTGAAGACAGGCAGATGAGATCCTCAGCGTGGTCATCGGACAGACACCGGCATTTGTAGATGACAATGTTCCCACCAAGGCTGAACAACCTCTCTGACACAGTGCTAGTTGCTGGGATAGCTAGATATATTCTTGCTACCTTCTGGAGGGAGGGGTAGGTGGTGGCCCTCTCCTGCCACCACCGCGACCTCCATCCTCATGTTTGGAATGCCCCTGAACCTCGCCATTTCCTCCCTGAAGATCTTCTGTGCGGTAGCAGGAGGGCCGGGCGCCGAGCAAGCATCAGCAGCGTCGGCCATCGGCCGGCGTCGAGCGAAAGCGAAGTTTAAGCGTACAATTTGCAATCCATAGCGAATCAATAATTGTCAATTAATTGATTACTGGAAAAAAATTGTGAATCGAATAAAAATTGACAATTTAACAATAATTGACTCTTGAAAAAAATTGACAATTGAGTCAATTACCACAATCGAAATCGATGTACTGTAATAACCGATCAATTGTAAAAATAATTGAAGCAACGATTCAATTAATCGAATAATCGCACAGGCCTACTCATGATACAGATTAACTCTGTGATCATTTATGTGAAAATTTTAAATGCTAGATGCATTTAAAGTGTCATATTTCATAGAAGAACCTTAGAAAGGCTTAGCTTATAGTACCACATACCTAAATCTGTTGCATTGATCTTAAAAGTGAAGAAGCCCTTCATAGAGGGCTGAAGCTTAAAGTTTAAGGTCAGTTTTCCAGTGGAAGAATCCAGTTTGAAGTTACTATTTATATGATCATCGAAGCTGCCATTTGCTTGCATAGTTTCCCACATCAAACCATATGTCACTTGATCATTTGTATCAGGGTCATTAGCCTTTAAATGAAGAATGAAAAGAATGTTACACCTTAATTATTCAATGCAGAAAGGATAATACGTATTGACAATCACCTAAGGTTGTTCTCTATTTTAGCAGGAAAGCTGATTCATAAAAATGGAAGAAATTTAATAAAATATTGTTTAAATACTGCGTGTAATTACACATAGCACACAAACAATAGTTGAATCACTGTAAGTGATTCATTACTATGAAAGCAAAACAATATTGAAGAAGTTTTTCAGCAATTAAATCGATGACTTCTCAATACATAT
This sequence comes from Pyrrhosoma nymphula, assembly GCA_963573305.1. NCBI lineage: Eukaryota > Metazoa > Arthropoda > Insecta > Odonata > Coenagrionidae > Pyrrhosoma > Pyrrhosoma nymphula. Next base: position 87,924,554 of record OY754338.1, read on the forward strand.
TTAAAATACCAGAAACCATGAAGTTAAACTAAATTTTACACTTACAATTAAAGAAACAAATTAGTTAAATATTGATTTACCTCCAAGTTTCAATAAAGACTGGAAACATCTAACATTCAATATTACACTATATAAATGTATAAAGAATGAGTACTATATGAATGTTTGTTTGTCTGCTATACAGATCTACAGTTCTATTCTGTCTGTGATGAGATTTTGCACTATAATAGTTCAAAAAAAGGATTTTTTCAAGGAAAGGACCTTTATCAGCCAAATTTAAATCCTGGTGTATTCGCTTAGACGCAGGATTTAAATGAGGCATGCTTGGAGCTGGGATGTTTTGGGCACTCACAGCATGCAGTGAAAACATTTAAAGGAACATTTCGGGCACGCTAGGCATTTAAAGGTTAAAAAATGAAACATCAAAAAACTACCCCACACCCCTTTTCCACCTGCCAAAACCAACATTTTATATGGCATATTTGTGGTTTTTCACAAATATCTCAATAACATTGAGTAAATAAATTAAAGGGGTCCAAATGCTCTGAAATCCCTTAAAATTTCCAACAAAATGCATTCAGACCCATTCCAATAACGCAATTAAGCTATGAGCAATAAAATGTCAAAGTAGAAAATTCATTCCGACCAACCAAGAATGGATACTTGATTCTGTTTACGCATGCCCATTCTGTTTGTCTGTCATGTGCTTCTTTCATCCATCCCCTCAGTTGTCCAAGGGAACTGAAAACAAAGCACACAACTCGACTCTCTAAGTCAATAAGCATACTGCATTCTGTTCTCTTTACTGTCAGCAGATACCTACCTATTACTTGAAACCTATAGAAATGTCACCCTAGAATAGAAAGAGTATTGATCAGGTAACGCCTGCTGCCAACAAAAAAATGTCCAATATTTTCTACCCTCCCACTGAATTTCAGTGGGTGTCCTCCTCTAGTTAATGATAAAGTTGAAAATCATATTTACATGATCCACATTGGAATACTGGCAGTAAATGTTCACAAGCTATTATAGTTTACTTGAGTAAGGAGTTTTATCATCACCTTCTATGTCTGACATAGATAATGCACTTCAGACTTTGGTTATTAGTAAGTAGACTTACCTTAACTTGGAACACTTGAGAGTCAATTTGATCAGTGGAAGAAATGCCTCCCACGTATAGCTCTTCTACGAATCGTGGTGGAGTATCATTTATATCGGTCACCTGTTGAAAAATGATATACTGATCAGTAGAGTGGTCTTTGATACATTTGCATTTGTTATTGTAAAATAATTACATTTAATTTAGGAACTCATTTTAAGATCCATATGGGTACATATCCATATGGGATGGCGTTTAGTACAAAATGAAAGCAGTAATAATTCTAAGTAAAACGTTTTAATTGAAGCTTGTTTATTCACAGAAAACAGTTTCATCCCTAAAAACCTATTTATTTAGTAATGGTGTGAAATTCACAGTTAAAAAAATCATTCGCCTGGACTGGGAGTCGAACCCAGATACCTTTGCTAATGCTCCAAGTGCTCTCACAGATTTAGCTATTCAGGCATACGATTCCACATGGAGGCTTTAAGTTGTGAGGTGTCCTCACATATACCATGGGTATGATGACACTAGTACCAGTGTGACATGCACTAAGCACCACCATCCACAAGGCAAAGCCAAAATTTACACAAAATGGGGTTTCCTGCAGACGAATTCAAAGGACGGTGGTTTATCTTACTGTGTATATCACACAATTGCGGGATCACTAGCAGTTGGCTCCACTCAAGTTACTGCGAGGCCAGTTCCGCAGTTCTTTGAATTATTTCTTCTTCTTCATTTTCGAGTTTGGCCTACAGCAGACCGCGTGAAAACATCGGTTTGCTTGTTATTCTTTCTCATCTCCAACAAAAACTTCTTCATTGATTTGCTCTGGTTCCTTCATCTCTCTTCTGAATAAGCGTTTTTGGCCTTCTTACTTTATTTTTCCGTGCGCTCAACATATATGCGCTCGGTGGATAGGTGGATACCTGTCCAACACAAAATAATGTGCACTCGAGTTTGAAGCTTAATAACAAAATAACCAATGATTGTACATAAAAACCAATGACATCATATTTTTCTTTGGTTTATCATGCATATAACGGTTATAAAAAATATTTTATTACATTTATAGTGATATTTTTAGAGCATAAAAAGTGCCCATTTTTTGGTGTATTTTAAGGAGTCACGTTTAAAATTTGTTTTCTTAAATACATGTTCATATCTTACTAAAAAACAACAAATTCATCACATCCGTCCATAAAAAACCCACTAACCATAAACTATACCTCCATTTCAATAGCTGCCATCCACCACATACCAAACGCTCCATCCCATATTCCCTTACTGTCCGCGGCCACAGACTTTGTAACGACGCCCACTCCCTTCAACAATATACTGATAACCTACGTCACTCCCTCAGAGAACGTGAGTACCCCAAAAAGCTTCTTTCCGATAAAATCCTGTCCCCTACTGCTAATTACACCCCTCGGGCCAAAACCCACCACCCCGACAGACTCAGCCTCGCTACCACATTCTTCCCTGGCTCACATAAAATTTAAAAAATCCACCATTTATACCCAATTTTAAATAATAATAATTCCACTGCCCACCTGTTACCCTCATGCCCCACAGTATATTTTAAGCGTCCCGCAAACCTGCGAGATATCTTAAAATCTAAGTAACCCACCCTTCAACCGACCGCACCCTCTCCTCCGCTCTCCTCAACTTGTAACCGCCCTGGATGAAAATGCTGCTCCCTCCTCCGCTCTTCTGCTACGCCCTCCTCCAATAAATCTTCCTCAGCAGCCAACTGTACTTCCACAGATTTCGTCTACCATCTCTCGTGCAATTTCTGCCTGGCATTTTACGTTGGCGAGTGTACTACTTCGCTCTTCATACGAATGACTGGGCACCGCCACTCCACCAAATGTCCTCGCTTTATTAATTCCATTCCTAAACATACCGCTTCCCATCGCAAAACCTTCAATTGTTTCTCTCTCTATACATATATTAGAAGCCCTCCTTGAATCAGCAACTAACATCGAATTGAGGACTCGTGAGATGGCATTCATTTGGATTTTAAGAGAATTTGAATCGCCCGGGCTAAATTTGGCCCACTGACCAATAGCCAATCTAGCGGACCAGGCTGGACGACTGGTTGCCGAACTGATATTTTCTTACTTATAGAATTCATCGCAGCAAACGCTGGAGATTATATGCTGTTTCACGTTCCGTTTTCTACCCCTTAGCCTATTAATGACTCTGGGGCCGGAAGCTCCCCCTTTCCCCTGCCCTTTTTCACCCATCCTTTTTTTTCCTCCTATTCCCCGCAGCCTTCAATTCCCCGGTCATGAACTCACGCTCGAATACCGGGTGGAGGGTGGTGCGCCGCGTGGAAGACCCACTTATACACTGACCAATAGCCACCCCTCGTTCCCGCTCCCCCCCGAGGTAACCGATCACTAGTAGTAGTTAATATATAATAGTTAGTCTCTTGCTGCCGACGATGGCGGCATGACCGCCGAAACGTCCCGAAACATATTTTGTGAGTGTCCTTCTATTTATTTCCGTTTGCCCGTGTTTTTAAAACTATATTTATATTTGTGTGTGTATATTTTTCGTAACCGGTCCCGTTTGGACGCTACATAAGGAGGCGAATTGAGCGGGGTTCGCCAAGGGCTAAGGGGAGCCTAATTATTGTTTCTCTGTATTCTTGAGTGGATGTGTACGTCGCCAGTGTGTGGAGGCGACCTTGCGTGAGTGAGCGAGTGAATGATTAATGTGGTGTTTCCTCCCCCCTAACCCCATTTTTCTTTTTTTTGTCAAAGTGAACCTCTCTCTCTCTCCTGGGCCAGTGATTTGACCCAATAGGTGATTCCACCCCCTATCGGCGAATAAAAAGTGTTTCCCTCTCCCCTCCCCCCATCTCCCCGGCCAGATATATAAGGACGTGTGCGAGATGGAAGCAGGGGATGGTCTTTGGTGGCTCGCACTATGAGAGGTGGCGCCCGAGGGCTTAGGAGATGGAAGTCGCGAGAGGCTGGCCGATCCCGAAATCTAGAGTGGACGCCCAAAATTCTCTGCCGTCGATGGAAGTTGCCCCCCCCCCCCGCGAACGTGCTGTCCCGGCCACTCATCTTTGCCTGAGCCACCTCCGGCAGTCTCACCATACCAGAAAGGCACCTTCAGAGAGGATACGACGACATCTTTAATCGGATCGTTAAACACTTTATCCTGGCCACGAACTTTTTTTTCCCCTAGTGACAAGACGCATAAGTGAAAGTAGAGAGTCATAAGTATTTTGTGTGTCAAGTGTATTTCGGTGCAACCGACGTATTCGGACGCGACCCCGGAAACCCCGAAAAGGCACCCAGCATGGCCATGTTGACTACCGGGGGCACGGATATGACCGGGGGCATATCACGCATCCAGGTCGCCATTTTCCAATATGGTGGCGATACTTCGACTTCCGGTCGTCAGAGGGATAAATTAAAGCTACATTTTGCCCCATAATTTCATTCCCATTCCCTTTTCCCCAAGAAGTTGGGTGAGTGCGTGCGTGTTTTTGAAATTTGTGTGCGTTCGTTTAGTTTTAAGATAACATTTTAAAGGGACGTATTTTTTTTGATTGCCTGGGGAAAGTTTCCATTCCATTGTTCAAAAGGGAAGTCCTCTTTTATTTTTCTCTCGTTTATTTTCTTTCGTAACTCCCCAGTGCCATATTGTAAAATTGTATATTTCCATGTTTGTTTTTTCATATTCTTGATTAAACCGTTATGAAAATCTAAATGCTGTGAAAAGGCTCTTCTTACCCGACGCAATCCGACTCTCAAATCGCCTCCACTCCACCCCTCCCCTCCTCCCTTCCATTACCCTTATCTCCCAAGTGCGAGGATTTTTCCTTCCCCACTCCATTACACCCCCCGACCCGTGTACTTAAAACCCTCTCAATTCAAATTCCCCCTGATTGTGGTCAACGTCGAAGGCGGAGGCTAAAATATGTTCTACATAGTACCCTGCGCAATTATCACGAACCTAACCTGATAGCATTAAGGTCGTGGTTGGATGGCTAAGATTCTCCCCGTACACCACATGTTACGCTGATAATCATAACGCTCACACTCGCGTCGGGTCTTAGTGTGTAATTCCTGATCACAATGTATCAAATATGCCTCGAAAGTGACGCTGATGGAATTATTGACAGAGAAAAAGAGGTTAAATTTTTAGCCCCACCTAGAAGCTAGGCTGAAAGAAAAATATCACGTGATAGAGAAAAGCTCGGGTCATTTCGATTCCGAAGCGAGTAGTCTCACGTCTCTACTTGAACACTTAGAGACGCGCTTCATGCCCATACTGCAAGTGAAGTGATTTCATTGTGTGATATTTGAATGTGACTTTGCCCTATCTGGATAGTTCGGCAGTTATATCTTTTTTTATCTTTCGTAATTCCCGTGAATTATTATCTTGTTCACCTCTTCGCTTCCGGTGGAGTGGATGATTCAGCAGTCACATCTTGTCATCTTGAGGTAAACCCTTTGCATTATTTTCACATTTCACTCTTTGCTTCCGGTGATTTGTCTTTTACATAAAGAGTCGTGATGGGGGCATACCTTATTCATTTCCCTGTGAGGAGTTGGGTTGGCATAAAATGCCTAAAAATACAGCCCGCGTTTGATTTGCAACTTTGCTGCCTTTGTCAAAGTGGTGAGGGAAAATTAACTAATCCGGCAGCTAATCCAGTTCAAGCAAGAAAGAATTTAGGATATGGAAGATTAGCCTTTAACCTGGAGAAGTTAAAGGTTCTTCAATTTAAGCTACCATGCGACAAAACCGTCGCAGTTTTAGATGAAGGTAATAGTATCGAAGCTCGCTTTCTCAATAACAATGCAGGGTTGCAAAAAGCTTGCAGCGTGATGTTTTTCGGTAAATATTAGGGAATTTATTATCTTTTCTGATTAAAAAGGCAGAAAATACTGTTTTACAGAGTAATTGTTCAGGAAAAGATGGGGACAATAACAGCAGTGTTCGCCGCGCGACACGGTCGTGCACAACCTCAATTAGCATGAAGGATTTCACCTGTTTTATTTGTACTGGACCCGAGACTAGAAAATATCTGCTTCGACTGTGCAAAACCAAAGAAATTACTGAGAGAGTGAAAGTATGTGCCACTGCGCTGGACGAGACATGGGTCACGGGTCTGATAGAAACCGGAGTAGATTCAGTTGCACTAGAAGCCAAATGCTATAGTAATTGTTTGGCATAACTGTACAATAGATACAGAAAACTGTCCAAAGATAGTGACAGCAAAGAGGTTGAAACATTGTGTGAGAGAATTGCGTTTTCTGATTTAATTTTGTACATAGAAGGAAAACTGTTGACTGATGTAAAATATTTGTTTGAAATGGATAGATTGATGAAAATGTAGAATTGAATTTCAGAATTATACAAAATAGAAGAAACGCAAGTAATTAATGAACATTCAACATTGACGTGTGAATGGTTGCTGGCGTATTTCCCAAGTATAAAAGCTGAGAAGTGGGGTAAGGGGTAGGTACTTGTCGGTCGCACGGCTAATTTTATCCACAACGTCTGTGGAGAGAACCAGGATGATGACGCTCTCGTGTTTCACTGATTTGTTTACAATAAAGTTAAACTACATTCCAAAGTAAATTTTGATGGTGGTACGTTTCTAAAGCATTGTGATAAGAAGAGCATCCCGCGGCCTTTACTTGCAGTTGTGAATACCTTAATTAATGGGTCTTCGGTAATGACGAATTTTGGGTCCACCAATCCAGTTATCATAATCTTTCAATTAATAATGTTCAATCACCACTCCAAAGTGCCGAAAGGAGCAATTATTAGCCATAAGAAGAACTTAGTGCTCCCATTACCTCTCTATATGGGTTTATCCTGTTATGGACGTAGTTGAGGCAAATTAGTGATTGATCAGATGCACAAAGCAGGCATGAATGTGTAATCCAATCGTATCAAGGAAATAATTTCACAGCTTTGCCGTCTGGTTTTGGCCAGGACGAAAGAAGAAAATATCGGCTGGCATTGTAGGCCTGTGGTTTTCCTCGAAAATACTCGCGATTTCCTTAAAATTTCTCAACTAAGGGCTAACATTATAATCTAATTGATCCCAAAACAGTTGGATTGATCAAAAAGTGTATTTCGGTACAATCGAAGCATTCGGACGCGACCCCGGAAACCCCAAAAAGACACCCAGCATGCCCATGTTGACTACCGGTGGCATATCACGCATCCAGGTCGCCATTTTCCAATATGGTGGCGATACTTCGACTTCCGGTCGTCAGAGGGATAAATTAAAGCTGAAATTGAATTTATTAGGTCCGAATCATATGAAATCGACTTTTAAAACCCATCTCTAGCTCTTTCACACAATTTTCAAATTTTTAAAAAAACTTTTCCCTCTCCTGCCCCCTAAAATTTGAGCCCGCACGGTAAAAAAATAGCTGCTTCGAGCCAAATTGGCCAAACAGTTCCAAAGAATAATTGTACCAAGCGGCTTACTTGTATAACAATTTGCAACATAGCTTAGAGTACCGCTAGCACTATAAGCTTAACATAAAGGAAAAAAGATTAGCCTACTACACCTATTTTTCACGAATCTACGCCGATTCCAGGGTTATTTCTAGTAATTCCAGAATTATTTCAGGTAAGTCCAGGAAAATCTTTTGAATTTGATAGCGGACCAAAATACCTATTTTTAACATTATAGTAGGTCGATTTGAAGCAAAAAAAAAATTGCCAAGAATGTAGATACATTTTTAGCCATAAATCCAAGTTCCAGGGACATTCCAGGGTATATCAGTTATCCCACCTGGGAACAAGTGGGACCTTTTTTACGACACCTCCAGGGGTGTGTGTACATACTGGTCAAGAAAAAGTTTAGTAATTATAAAATTCCGGGTTAAAACCTATCTATCCTGTACTACAACTCGTTCGATCTAACATTAACCTGTTTCAACTGGTTTCAGCTAGTATCAAGCTACCTCGTTTCACATCGTATTAACTCGTTTCAAATATGCAATATTCAACTCGTCCCGGTTTATTTAGAACAGGCTATCTTTATTCATATCGTACCGCCTCTCCACTGACTTCCCTGCTCTCTCAAAATAAAAAAATGATAATTTACAATTAAACATTATGAATGTGCTCTTACGTGATGGAATGCTTTCGTATGTTATGATATCCTACCTTGTGTCTACCTAACGTCATTGTACCTAACTCGCATAGTGCAGCTACCCTACGGCTCTACACGCATATTCTCACACCCGATATTGAAGTATCGGCGCGGCGTCAAGAAAGTCGTATATACCTGGCCACTTCCGTGGGTTAATGTAACTTTGAGAACTAATTATTGCATGGCAATTCCGTGATACTTTTAGGAAATACCATCACAACCCGATAACAGTTATTTGGAATTAATTAATTGAAACTTATATTGCCACATAGTAGGAATATAAAAGCAAAATTACTGAGAATAAACAAGATTTTTCCATTTTCCTCACGTTTTCTTAATTTCAATCAATACGTTACTAACTTGCGGAAATGTTGAAAGGAGAAAATTGCTGAGAGTACCAATAAAAACATAGAAATCATATAATATATAACGGAAATTTATTACGCTTAGCTCGGAGAACTGGCTGAACTAATGTCTCTCCGAATCATTTGCACGCTTCCCATTTTTGCCAGAAATTCGGTCGAAGAATGAACCACGGGCTAAACATATCGGGAAGATGCTTCTTCATATTCATTGGCTATTAATAATGGAGCTTGGTTATGGCCACGTATAAAGACTAATTTCCTTTACACTAACAAGTGGTGGTGTGGTAGTTTTGAAGGCTGATTTTATTTAGGTACCTACCTGTAAAGTTTGAATACAACCAATGTGGATTACTTTAAAGCTTGGGATTTCTAATTCCGTTAAGTGGTAATGCCAAAAATCTATTATAATCATTGAACAGTTACAAATAAAATTTAGGAGCGATTGCAGATCATCGAATAAAATATTATTGCTTTATGTCACATCTGAATGCAGACCAGTAAAAAACTATCGAATATTACAGCACAGTTACAGAATAGAATCCAGACCAGGTGCAGACCATCGAATATTTTCCAGTTACCAGACCATAGTTACTGACCATTTTCCTTCGCCTCTTTGGAATCCAGACCAGTCCAGTCCTGTTACATACCAAAGACCAAAATTGAGCCTTTTGAGAGCGTGGGATATGAGGTAAAAACAATTGATACGAGATCCAGATCGGACGAGGTGAATCAAGTTAACACGAGAAGCGCGGGATACTAGGTAAAACTAGTTGATGCGAGATCCATCTTGAACGAGGTGAACCGAGTTTAGACAAGTTACCTCGTCTACAAGTTGAAACCACTTGGTACGTATTCCACATCGAACGAGTTGAAACAAGGCATTTCGATTTTCCGCCGGGACTGCTTGCCATGCGTGTTGCATATGTTTACGGGGATTGAGAGTTAAAACCATGTAAAACGAGGAGACAACTCTTATACCTACGAGTTGATCCGAGTTAAAATGTGTCAGGATTTATTACGTTTTAACTCGGTTTTTCCGCAGGGAGCACGGAAGTGGCCAGGTACTTACGGCTTTCTTGACGCGGGCACTTAAATGTCGGGTGCGAGAAAATGCGCGTAGGGTCGCTGAAAATTCGAGATAGATACAATGTCGTTAGGTAGATACTAGGTAGGATAATGAAATATAATGTAGAATGGTTTCGATATATAGAATATTCATAGTATATGAATGTGAATTATCATTTTTTTATTTTGAGAGAGCAGAGAGGAGTCAGTGGAGAGGGGGGGGGGGGGGCAAGGGTGTTTCAGTGTTGTGGGCAAGAGAGTTTTATTATAGGCGGCAAGGCAGTTTCATTGTATAGCGCAAGGGAGTACCAGCTTATTAGGCAGCAAGGGTACGTGCCAGACTAAACTGGCTAAAAGATAAACCCTCCAAGTCCAGCACAATACCAGAGCAGCGACCACCCGTTCTCCAGACTAGTTCCAGACCGATTACAGACCATACTGCTCTGGAGCACTGTTTCAATTTCTTCCCAGTTCCTGACCACCTACAGACCTCTAGCTCCACCCTGGTTCCAGACCTGTTCCAGATTAGTTGCAGACCAAATATTTTTACCTGGGATATCATTATGCATGATTGCAGAATTGAAGGACGTAACATTTATAGAATTTGTAAATACTTACAAATACCGTGATGTTTAAGATATCAGGCCCAAGTAAGTCATCAAATGAGTCCGGATCAGAATCGTCGTTAGATGCCCTGATTAAAACTGTGTAGTTATGTCTATCTTCATAATCCAGACCTTTAACAATTGTCAAAATCGCTTCGTTGCGTTTGTCAATCGAAAATAGGGTTTTGTTTCCATCTGCAAATATAAAAAGCTGTGATTAAAAATGGAATCAATCATTTACCTCAATGTGGAAATAGTCAATACGCTTACTCACCAAAAACATTTTAAGGTTATTGTTATTAATTTCTGGGATGCTATAAATCTAAAACTTTCAGAAATTTACTCAGTAGCACGAAGATACATAAAACTCATCTTTAAAACTAAGGCACAGCAGAGGAAAAACACCATGTTAACAAATCATATTGTTTTGATTCCATTTAATTCCTCCCCCAACTTCCCCATCAACTTAACTTGAAAGATTTTCGGAGAAAACTGGAGCCAGACTTTGTTTTTAAATTTGGTCATATTTGAGCCTCTGTATCTAAGTAAAGGGTGGAAACCATAAAAAATGAACTACTATTATTTATGCATCAACATTGTAGAGTGTATACTTGAAATTAAAAGGTTAATTATTAAAAAGAGCAATTTTGAACTTTTTAGCCAGATTAGTATTCCGATTTCGTACCACTGCAGTGGTACGAAATCGGAAATAATTATAATAGAAATAATAAGAAAGAGAATAATAGTAATTGTAAGAGAAACCACATAAATTTCTGCATTATTTTATTAAACACCTCCCTGTAAACATAAAATGCTGCCGGCGCGCACCAACAGTGCATAGCTGCAGCCACGTCGGATGCGCTGCTGACGCATGCCTAACACTCTTAAATTTTACGTTGAAATGGTTGTCCCATAGGTTTTATTTTATCCTACATGGCTGCGTATGTCGAGAGCCAAAGACATGTGTTTTTTAATCACCCATCATAAATTCTACGATGACATAAATTATGCCACGTGGTAATGCTAAAGTTTGTCAACTAATTGCGTGATGTTAAACTATCCATTACAACCTCTAGTTGGCACAGCAACAATCTAGGGTTCATCTGAGATATCGACGATAGTCAGCGCCATCCTTTATTTGACTGTACAGCCAATTCCATTCAACCTAGGCGTGAAATACATGGTGGTTGTCTGTGTATGTAGCTTCTTATGGTAGCGGTTTGCCTTACGGATCATTTTTTTATCTGAGAAATTTTGAAAATTGGAACTGACACCGATAAATATGGGAGGCTCATAGAACTGCGTGCTCCATTCTGAGAACTTCATTTCGTACTCTGTATCTAAAGTTATCTTTTGAAATTATTTTAATAAATGATCTCGACATTTGATAAAACATGTCCCTGAAAATATACTATAGCTAAATTGTTGCTGATAGATCAGCAACAATTTAACCGACCCAGCTTCTTGTTAAGGGAGGAGTGAAAGAGTCAAAGTTCTTTCAGCGGCGACTTCGCGAACATGCGCTGGTAGCGCATCAGCGGCGTTTTGCTGGCATGCAACACATGCGCTGTTGTTGCGCTGCAGCAGCACGTTTTGGCAGTGCGCTCTGAAACAGTGCTGCAAAGACTGCTGCAGCTTTTTGTTTTTCTTGGGCTACTATGGTTTCAACGCACATTGCCGCGTCTTCACTCACCACTTAAGTATACACTTAAGTGCAGTTTTCATTTAAATAAACTGTGTAGCCGCCCTCTCATCACTTAACTGGATCCGGTGACCCCTATTTAAGTGTAGTTGGTTGGTATCGATTCTGTACCGTCGAGGTGGTCGAAGTCTCGTCATCGATAGGTCGAGGAGTTTCGATAATCATACACATCATTCATGTGTTTACATCATTGATATTAGGAGTTAAATAGTAGCGCAAGTGTTATTATTATTTTACATATTTTTTTTATGGGGTTAAACGAGTCTACAAATGTCTTAAGTTACTTCTCGGGCACATAATTATTACGCGATGCAAATTTCTTTCCAATGACTCTAAGTAACGCTGAGGTAGATATAATATTTGTGTGTGTAAACGCTCGCCTGAATTTAAATTCTGCACTTAAGTACACCCTAGTTAAGTATACCTGTAGAGTACACGAGGCATATGGCAAGTTTCTACAACGCTGTTTACCCGCTTTCGTGATGTTGGCGGCAGCAAAACATTAAAAACGGCTTGCTAGAGCACTACTGCAGTCTTCTTGCTGAGCATGTTTAGGCGGAAAGATATTTAGGCATCTTCTATTAACGTCACATAACCCATTGTTCAGGGACAAATACAAAATAGTTAGTTTAGCTGATTACTAACAAAAATGTAGTTGGTTCAGCTGCCTCGAACTTTCGGAAAAGCTTAATTATACAGGGATAAAAGTTAGGGGTATTATAATCTCAAAGAACCAATATCCTGAAAAAACAAGCAAAGGTTAAGGACTAAGGAGTCACGAATAACGGTTCAACATAACCTTATTAACGTAAAAATCGGAATACAAAAGGAAAGACGAGGTAAATTGAGTTCAGCGGAGTTTTACAGCTTTCCCAGTATCCCCAGCAGTGTTTCGCTTCAGAACGACACAATGGTCAAGTTTTATATTGTTAGCGTTAGCAAGATTGTATAATGTAGCCTATTTGTTGACTTGATGTTTGTTGAAAGTTTTGGTACTGTATATTACGAAGTGAGTGCCAATAAACAGAAACATTAATTTTTTTATTGAAAATCATTTTTGTTTAGAATCGTGTAAATACAGTCGCAAAGGAATTGCGAATGGCGAACTTCGATACTCGGGTCGATTTTTCCCTTTGCGAACAAGAAAAACTAAAGTAACGGGTTATGAAATCGGTAACTTACCCACAATGGTATAATATATCTCGTCCTGCAAATTTGAAGGCTTAAACATGTTGTCTGCGTCGAAAGCTCCGGTGAAATTGAACTCGGTTATCAGGTTCTCTGAAATGAAACGTTCAAAGAAATAAAAGCTTTGTTAGTATTATTGATTATTAGTAATGTAATATTCTGGTGTTTACAGTTTTCCTTTTTTTAAATCAGCCAATGCACGGTGCCCTTGTCAGCCGTCTTAGCAGCTTCAATAAAATAATAAATGCTTCTTCAATGATTTTTAAGCTTTTAATTTATATATTTTATGATTTATTTACAAAAGTGCACTTGAAATACCAAGGCATATTTATTATTTTTTTAAATTCGACCAGAAAAAATTAATGAGCTAACAGAATCACTAATTAGTTATCAATTGTGTCTTATAATACACAAGTGCTACTGTTTTCGACCTATAAAGACTGAAATGCTCCTTACTAACAATAAGACACTGTTTTTGAACTATGTACAGATGTGGGAGAGGAAGTAAAGATTCGTTCACAACAACTTAACTTGGATTAACTTAGCGCAACACCGGAGATAAGATCTTGAGAATAGCGTCAGCCAGTTCGCAACGACTTAACAGTGGCTTAGCTCGACTTGGCGCAGACGGGAGATGAACCCAGCCTAACTTTCCCTTAATTCCAGTTAATAGCATGGTCTACTGCAATATCAATAGCCGTGAAGAAATCGATTGCTTCATCTATGCTAATCTCCTCTCTCTTCGAGAAGCCATATAGAAAGCGTTCTTTTGTCGTGAAGTCGCCTGTGAATACGTTTAAGAGAAAATGGATACGGAGAAGTTAATTGAGTTAGTAAGAAATAACCCTCTACTGTATCACTAGTCTTCAATTTTTATACTTCTGTAGTTCAACGTACTCTTTACTATTAATCAAGGGCGCCGGCAGGGGGTACAAAGAGGTGCAATTGCACCCCCTGACTCTTTGGAAATTGGAAAATATTGGGAAATATTTAGGAGAGACAAGCATTTCTATTCAATTATCGATTTTTTAAAGAAAATGGGCGTAGCACTGAAGACATTTTTTGCGCATATTGCTGGGAGCGAACCAGTCTGTGAAATTCCATTTTTGTGGGTCACGAGCCACCACTGACTTCACCCCTCTGTAATTTTTTCTGCCGGCGCCCATACAATTGATATTACACCTTAACTGACTGTGAGCTGTTTCGGGGTACAATCGAAACTCACGGTATCGATAGGCCTCATCAATCGATACTTAGATCGATTTTGGCCGTGGTGCGCAGTAATTGGTTAATTGCATTGAGCAAGTACCTAATCTTTGAATTGGTTAGACCACGGATATTAGACAATTTTCTATACTCCCTGGGTTAGACATTTCAAGCACTGGCTCGCTTTCGGAGCGAGAATAAGCCAAGTCGCGCCGAGTATAGTTGTTGTGAAGGAGCCTTAAGGAGATAGAGGAGAGAGAGGGTCCTCAGATAATGTTACCTTCAAATGTCACATTAAAGTCTCTTTCCTCGAAGTAGGGAGCATTCGGCTCATTGGTCAGCACTCGAAATATGGCAGTCGTCACATCTTTCAGCGGGTTATCACCGCCATCAGTAGCATTGATATGAAGCTGAAAATACAATGAAGATGTTCAATGAAAAACTCGGACGGGTATCCATCTCCATTACGGACACATGAATAAAGTCACCTGAATACAAGTTTTACAAGCCTTATTTTGCAGCATTTATTTCAGATTCCGTCGCATTTGATAATAATTGAGAATGCATACGTTTGAGGAATACAGAGGAAGTTGGGGAATGAAAGACTAAAGCCGGCGTCCCACGGTCAAACTTGGATGCTTCTAATGTCATACAAATATTTCGTCCATACAACCATTTCTTCCAAATCTTTAATGAAACGACATGGTGCTTCCCATGATGAAGTACATTGTCCAGGAAGAGGAAAAAGCTAATTTTAAGGGTGATGTAATAGCAAATATAAATGAAGACCACGCATTGTGCAGAAGCCACGTTCATGGCTATTTTAATAGTGAGAATAGGCCGAAAAGCTTTATTGAAAATGAAAGTGGCGATGGATACATGTGTCACTGACCAAAGTAGTAGTTTTTTATGGGAAACAGTCGCGTTTACACTATGTAGCAAAACCTACTAAGGATATAACTTTTGCTATATAACATTGTTTAATAACTTTTGCGAAACAACAAAAAGTTATGCAACATTTTTATAGTCAGTGATTTCGGTGCCCATGCTATATGTTTTTTAGCATACAACCACATCCAGTATCAGAAATATCGCGGAGAAGAGAGTAGTGCTCGCGGCCGCCATCACTGTGATCTTGGCAAGTCAAAGACGAAGACGAAGGTTTTGGGTTCGGCCGTCGCTGGCTGCTAGAGTGAAATACAGTGGCACCGATTAATACGTGATCTGAATGCTGATGATCACGCCAGTTATCCTTCGTTTAGACGTGAAATTCGGAGCAATGGTAGTTTCAAAAACTTTTTACGTATGACAAGTGAAGATTTTGAATTTATTATTTGCATAATTGTCCATAGAATTGAGAGAAACAGAAAAAAACAATACCGAACAGTCTCAAACGTCCAGGTACACGAGGCTACAACTCTGAAGTGATGACAGAAAATGCTACATATAGCATATGCTGGAAGAAAAACCTGCGCATAACATTGCTACATATAGCAAAGTTAGAAATAGCGCGGATTTCTTTTTACCTTTACCGACTCCCGATGGATAGCACAAAGTTTGTTATATACTGCAGAATCTGCTAAATATAGCAATTTTATATAGCTTTTTTCAGAAGTGACTTTTTCTACTTTTTCCTAATGTTATATAAACTTGCTAAATGTTATACAAATTTGCTTTATAGCCGATTTTGCTACATAGTGTAAACCTGGCTTAGAATGATTTTATGATGAGGGTAAATGATGAATTTATTGTACAATTTATTGATTTCGCGTATCTTGGCCGTATGTTTGCGAAAGATGAAGAGTATATGAAGAGACTATAAGGCGTGTGAATGCAGGTAGGAAAGTCGTAGGTAGTATAAGCAGGATATTTAGGAATGAGTTTTTGTCTAGGGAAGCGAAAATCGCAGCGTACAAAAGTGTTGAACTCCTCCGGACGCTATTATGGGGTCGTGCATAAACTACGTTACCGTTTTCGGTAATATTTTTTACCCCCTCCCCCTTAGTTGACACCCGTAGTATTTTCCCCTTCGTTGACAACCATAGTATTCCCCCCCCCCCCGACATGTAACGTTGTCTCTACAAATAAAATTTTCATTTCAAAAATACTTTCTCAATTATTTAATGAGTTTATTTTTGGGAAAGGTTGAAACAAGAAAAATAAAGTAGCCAAACTAGATATAATAGAACAATTTCAATTGGAACATGTAATATTAATTTTTAATCTAAAAATCAACCATGGATCACAGCACCTTGCGCCGCACCTTGCATGCATGAATTGCATGCATGAATCATGATGCACCTTGCATGCATGAATCACGGCGCAAGGTGTTGTGCTAATCTACTTTGTTCTCTCCCCTCCCCACATTTCTGACTGCTGCCTTGAAAAGTGTTGTCACGAAGTCGCTATTCAACCCGCAAGAAGGTTAAAATTTAGGCAATTTGATGGTATCACTTGGATATAGAATCGCCCATGTATTGTGTATATGGATGGTTACAAAACTGTAACAAGTTACGCAATATTGGGAGGGTAGGGGTTCACGAAATCTTACGTTGTCTTACATGGGGGAGGAGGGGGGTCAAAAAGTTCCCAAAATCACCTTACTTAATACTTGAATGGCCCCTAGCATAGTTTATGCACGACCCCTATGAGGCAGCAAAACTTAGGTATGCCAGGATAACCATAAGAGTAGACTAAACGCAGTGAGAATGGGGTACCAGAGAAGTGTTTGCGGCAAAAGTAAGATGGTTATGATTGGGAATGAGAGGGTGATGACAGAATGTGGGTTGGATGCTCCAGTAATGTACATACATGAAAGGAGCGTGCTTCGTTATTTTGGCCATGTCGAGAGAATGAAGGCGAGTCGAATAACGAAACAGATATATGATAGCAGATTGAATGGTGTGAGAGGAAGGGGTAGAACTAGGGTTGCCATACGTCCAGATAATCGGATTAAATTTTTGGTTATAATGCTGATTTTAATTTTACAGAGTCCTAGAAAGAATGCTAGCATGATAATGGTATTTTGAACTTTATGAAAACCATTTGCTATAGCTTAAAATATAACGAAATATTATTTGATCAATTGAAGATTGTCAGTCATCTTGGAGCAATAGTTAAACAATTTGGTTAACAGGAAACGAGACAAATATCTATACCATCCAGTATTTTTGAGTGAGGTCATATGTGTAGCTCGTCCAATGCTGCTCAATTGGCACTGATTGGCGCAATGCATTGCGGACAGTAAACATGATAAAACGTCACACAAAACATCACGGAAGCATGACGTAAGTATGAAAATAACAGCGATCTAGTCGACACCTCTACTTCGTCGATTGTCGGGTGGGTTCGGTTGTCGGGACAGTTAAGACAACAATTAGTAGGGAGAGTGCCACCGATAACTGTACCTACTGCTGCCACCCTTTAGCGCATAGGGAAAGTGACAGGTTTGTCTCTGCATACGGACCTTATGACCAGGATAGTGTGTATTAAGCAATACATGAGTGTAAGAGAAGCGACAGTGGTTTTCAAGGATAGGTTATCACGGAGGAAATTATTTAATGGGAGCCATTTTTCGAGAGCTAACGGCAATAACTATATTCTTTGACTTACCTACCCTGAAAGGGAATGGCGTGATGTTTATGTATGCGTATAAATTATGAAAGAAGCAAAGCTAAGGATGCAAAGGCAGTAGTGGGCCTGGCGTAAGTTTGTTTTAGTACATTTTGTGTTGAACATGAATTCATATATTAATGTACTCAATGTATAGAATAAATGCCTAGAATCTCTACATTGTAGGTACTCATTGACAAATATGAGACATTTACCAAATCTCTTAACACAAATAACCGTGATCACCACATATAAACGGAGCGGATGGCGATGCCTTTTTTAGAGGCTTCGGATTGGCTGGTAACATGCATTTGGATGGAAATTTAGAGCATGTTAAATTTGTTTGGTCCAAGAGTAAATGTTCACAGAACTTTGGACCAAAAGCTATTTTCGCACCATTCCACCATGTCACATGGTGCACATATGCCGCGTCCAACTTGTATGCAAAACGTTTATACAAATTTGACCGTGGGATATCAGCTGAACGGTGAAGTTCTATAGTAGAGGAAAGAAAGATACTTGAGTAAATCATGTGAAGGCAGAGTAAGTTGGTAAGGCAAGCATAACTTTCTGCTTTTCTGCTCTTTAATTTTAGGTAGTTTGAAAGAAAAACCTTCCTCTAGTTACACTATAAACCATATTCAAATTTTATTTTAAAGTTGTTACGGGTGTAAAATGCATGGAGAAGAAATAGTCCCAGCCCGGGCAACCTCGGAAGACAATCGCGAAATCGGTGAAGATGCGGACTTAGAAGTTCTATCATCGGACCTAAACAACGTTAGCTCGTGGTGCCAGGAGTGGGAGCTAGAACTATATCTTAGGAAATACATAGCAGTACACTTCTTGTGGAAGTCATCACACCGACGCAATGCCTACATTGTGGGTGAGTAAATATAAAATCGTCAGACGAGGTAAAATATCTGGGAATTACCTTAACTTCAGACCTATCGTGGAGAGCACTCATATTAAACATATGCGGCACAGCCTTAAATAAACTAGGATTTATCAAGCTTATAGAAGGAAGGCCCTCGGATGAAAAGTGAAAGAGAGGTGCTACTTCACTCTGGTTAGGCCACACCTCGAAGACGCCGCGTGCATTTGGGACCCTGGACAGAGGAAATTTGGTTCAAAAAATAAATAAAATAATAAGGAAAGCTGTGCGCTTAGTTAAAAACTGCTGCGACTGAACAAAAAGAATTTCACAGCTTTTAGAGCAGTGGTTCCCAACCCGTAGAAGTCTGCAGACCACAGCCTGAAATTAAGGTGGCTGGTCTAAAAAACCAAAGTGAACAGATTTTCTTAAAAATTTCCTAATATGTTCCTTTTTGGATATTCTATGGAATATCGAAGAAAAAACGGGGGATCATCGACATACTTTTTGCGATATTTTAGATCCTTTTAACATGCCTTATGGCACTCTCCATTCCAATAGGATAAATTACGCACTTTCTTCATTCCTACTGAACAGATTTGAACCAAAAACTGATATAATGTAGCTCTAATAAATTAAAATCTATTAATCTGAAGAAATGATTTAATAATATCGACTGAAATTTTTCGTAAATACGATTTAAAAATATTTATACGAGAATTTCAAATGTTGCGCGCGGCTATGTGGTGTAAAGTTGGCAACGTGGCACACGAAAGTACGGGACATGCCTGGGAAAAACAACTGCCTACAGCGTGTTGCACAATGGAAGCTGTTGCCGGATTAAAAACGAAAGATTAAATAATTTATAGAAACATATTGTAATACTAGTTCGCATTCGAGTGACAATACATCTTCATTAAAATACTTATTTTGAATTCTATGGCCACGGGTGTGAACTGTTCTCGGAAAATTAATTTCGCAAGAATGACTTAAGTAATGAATCAAGTCTGCATTTAAGCAAATTTTTATGGCAATGTGTAAATTTAAAGGACAATATTTCAGAATGTACCTAAAATATAAGTCATTCCTACTGAAAATAGTATAACTACGACCTATTATTTAAATTTTAAACGAGCATTAAAATTTAAGTAACTAAATTTCTTAATGAATAACAATTACCCGACCAGCCAGCTTAGATCATGTACGGATTACCCCCACACCCCACCATAGCCCAATTCAAAGGTGAATAAGTTAAACAGTTTTTTTACAACACATTATTAAATCATTATTACCATTAATTAGTGTACAGTAAAATTTAATTACCCTTCTCATTCAACGCACATCGCTTTCAAAAATCCCCATTTATTGGCAACTTTTCTATATGTCCTGCGGACCACTCCCAAGGCTCTCGCGGACCACCGTTTGGGAACCACTGTTTCAGAGGGAATAAGTTGGGAACCGTTAGAGACTCGGAGTCTACACGGTAGGCTTAGATTGCTTGAGAAATTCAGAACAGGCGTCTTTCAGTAATATCGTTTTGACACAGAATATCATTTTGACGCAGCAATACATCTCTAGGTCCAACAGGAAAGATAAAATAAGAAAGATACACTGCCGAACAATTAGGTACAAAAATTCGTTCTTTCCACGCACAAGTGACCATAATAAAAACTGAGATCCACTCAAAACAATCCCTAAATATACTTCACTTTTTACCTCCCTATAACATTCTCCTTCACACCTCACACGGTCGGTGTCCTGACACCCCCTGCCACACACCCATATGGCGGCTCGAATGGTAGTATGTAGATATAGAATATGCTCCATCTTTAATACAAAAACCATGAATCATAACTGAGTGCAAAATGACATACCTCAAATTGTCTCTCTTCCAATGAGGATATATCTAAATTTTTCTTCAAGAGTAATTTTGCCGTATTTGGTTTATCACCGGGTATTATTCGAAAATATCTCCTTGCATAATCTGAAAAAAAGCATGAAATGGATTAGAAATAAGGGTTGTATGTACATTTGATCGTTGTAATTAACTACGCTGACATCATAATACGGCTATGAAAAGTCGTTCTTGTATTATGTAAAAATAAAAAATATTTTCTAGGCGAACATAAATACTTATAGCTCTGACAATCAGCCCTTCTCCGGCAAATGAATGCTTTTTTGTGCTAGTAATCCCCGCTCACTGTCATATGATGAGGATTTTACTGGATGTTATGCGTTTTTGCCACAGCATCGAAACATCAATTCGGGTATTCTTTTCCATTTGCTAGTTGTATTAAAACTTTTCGGAAAAAATAGAACTCATTCTATAATAGGGCTTGCAGAAAATTACGCGCGAGAAACTGTAAAATTGCTGCTTCTCAAAAAATATTTACTATAGGCCGCTGTGGGAGAGAAACCCTCGAGAAAAAACTTGACCCGTGAGGCTTGATGGACAGAAATATCAATGACTTTAATTAAATGACATTTAGACTCTGAAGACCCCCGGTTTAATAATGTCTGGTTAACGTTAACCGCACGCTTACGCAGTCTTTTCCTCCACTGGATGTTAACTAAGGGTCCTTTCCAACCACCTTGCACAGATTAGCGCACATTGTAGCAGATGGGAACACACAGATGCACATTCAAGTTTACAAAATGGAGAAACGATATGCAAAATCTAATGAAGTGGTCAAACTCATCTCTTGGAAGATTATAATCTGAATTAATATTTTTTTCAAGTAATCATCACAATTAACTTAGACACTGAGATATTCCTGAATCTACTACTACATATTTCCCCTCCATCACAAGTCTGCTAGCGCATAAACTAACTACAGGAAAACTACAGTGAAGATGTGTTTCAATCTGATTAGCACAAAATAACTTGACAGTGGCAAAATTCACTTCGTAGAAGTTTAGTATGTTAGTACTCATGATTAAAGATAATACTTAGTATATTTCTACAAAATGTTAATTGTACGACAATTTACCAATTTTTCACCAATTTACGGCATCGTCAAGTACAGAAGTAGTTTGTTACTATAATTAACACAAATAAACAAACTTCAGTACTCTTCGGCTGTCGGTTAGTTGATGTTAGGGTTATCGATGGGAAAACATAATCTTTACAATAAAATACAGGGTGTCACAATAAATGTGCACTGGCTATACATTTTCGGATTCTACTCTGAAATGGAAAAAAAATATTTAATATTTTTTTAAATTCCGCTTCGTTTAGTGTCTGTCTGTCTGCAGGTGTTTTTTTTACAAACAAACCATAGCGTAAGTGCGGTTAAATATTTTGATATTTAAATTTGGTGGATATTTTAAGCTCATGAACATCTTATTGAAAATAAACAAAAATATTAAGATTTCCCGTTTAAATTTGGCGGCCGTTCCAAATTTTTAATGGTAAATTGTTAAAAAACTTTTCGATTTTTCGAAAAGTTAACAGGTTTTTAACAATTTTCTATTAAACATTTGGAACAGCCGCCATTTTGAAACGAAAAAGCATAACGATTTCAATCAAATCTCAACCGATCTTAAAAATACCGTTGGCATCACAATTAAATTTATATATTTTTGTTTCTAGCAAAGTTTTCGTGAAGTTGATACGTTTTTTACAATTTACCATTGAAAATTTGGAACGGCCGCCATTTGAAACGGGAAATCATAACAGTTTGTTTTTTCCCTAATAAGATGTTCATGAGCTTAATACATCCACCAAATTTTAGAGCGGAATATTTAGCAGTACTTAAGCTATGATTTATTTGTAAAAAAACTCATGCAGACAGACAGAAAAGAAATAAAAAACTTACTAAACATTTTTTGTTCCATTTCAGGCGTAGAATCTAAAAATATACAGCCAGTTTACATTTATGCGACTTTTATAATATACATTTATGCGACACCCTGTATAATACTTTGTACTTTTCTACACTTTAATCCTTTGATTGCACGACGTGTTTTGTCGATTTACGGCATCATCAGTGTAAATCAGATTATTTTTGTTTGTTTTTTTTTTCAGGAAACTACTCCCAAAGGCTGAAGAGCAATAACATGATCAGCAGCATAGGATGGAGAAGGCAACCGGAAATCACTACAGTAAAAACCTCCAAGGTATCCCTGGAAGAAGGCGCGAAAAGTTCATTTATAAGAGCATGGATTCTTCGAAAACTAAATATCATCCTGGAGGTCAAATAGCTCCCTAATCGGATCTCCGGAGGGGACGGTGGCCGAAGAAAACAAGCAAGAAAAACTACAACGAGGTGAGAGGTACGACACTGAGAATTAAAACGTGGAATGTAAGGAGTCTTTTAAGGGTAGAGAAGTAGGAAAATCTGAGAAGAGAGATTATCAAGAATAACATCGAGCTGATAGATCAAGCGAAGTTAGGACAAAGAGATACTACCGGGGATGACTACACATTTTATTACAGTGGAAAAAAAGTAGAAAAACAGAGTTGGTTTTACTGTGAATAAAAGAATAAAGACATGTGTAAGAAAAGTAGTATACGGTTGTAATAGAATAATGATATTAAAGATAGAATGGAATAAATTTATAATACTCTAGGACAAGTCCCGTGGAGCAAAAAAGAAATAAAATGTTTGTTAGCAGTAGGACAAACAGCAAAAAATATACATTACAGACAAGGTTATCAATCTTTCCCTAAACAAAAAAAATAATAATATGAGGAGTAATCAAAAGAAATACCTATACTTGAATTATAAAAATAGAACGAGATGAAATTCTTTCATCATGAAAGAAATAAAAAAATTAATACAGAATTGAGCAAATCCGGAGATAACACATATGTTGAACAACATATGAATTATTTACACTTAATCCTTATTAAAAAGACATACCTACATTGAGATATTTAAACTAAGAATTCCAACACTCATTAATTAAATATCCATACAATTTACTTTTCAAAGTTTCCAACGAGCGGCAACCTCTCAGATTAATTAGGATGGAATTCCAAAGATGCCAAAACAAAGGATTTATGAGAATCAGTGGATCTATGAGCTGGAAATACTAACTGGCCAAGCTTGGATTTGTCACCATCGCATAGTATGTTGTTCTCTTTCGTGTCATTTCAGTTAAATAGGACCGGACGGTTCGTTATTTTGGAATATAGTAAACAGAAATGATCCCAGTAGTCATTTCCGGCGAGTTGAAGTATCCAACCATTCTAGTATTTTAAAGTAAGGAGAAAGATGATTATCTCTGCGAAGGCTATAAATAAAGCGAACTCAAGAATTTAGAAGGGGCTGAAGCTAAATATTAATTTCAGCTGTTAAATCATTAAAAACAAGGCAGCAGTCATCGAGATTTGGAAATATTAATGAAGCAACAAGTAATTTGGGGGTTTGTAAAGGAAGTAAGTTTTTCTTTAAGTTAAGTTCTTAAGTTAAACTTATCTAAAATTAAGTTAAGCTTATCTTTTGTCATGTTATACAAGTGTATATGCCCACGAGCTCAGGTTACAATGGCCAGTGAAACCTGGGTCATGAAAAGCCGGGATGAGCAGTTGCTCAACACGTGGGAGAGGAAAACCTATGATCTATGGACCAATAAATGAAAACAACGTGTGTGGCATCCGCACTAATGCCGAGCAATATAGACTGTATGACTTGTCTGGCAGATTTGACTTCACTGACCTAATCAAGTCTGTGAAGTCAAGTCTGCCAGACTGAGGTGGCTCGGTCGTCTGGAAAGAACGCCTGAAAATAGGGCAGTGCGGAGTAGGCCTGTGCAGTTATCGAAAAAAATCGATAGCGATCAAAAATAAGAATAATTGGAAATGTGGTAAATTCAACCGATTGGAATTGAAGAAATTAAAATTATTTGAAGTCATTCAATTGATTGACAGAGGCCAATTAATTGACATCGAAATGGGTATCAATTAATTGTCATTTCTCAATTAATTGACATCAACCAGTCATTTGACAGGACTCAATTGGATCGTGATTTTCAAAGGAATTCCTTTGGCAATGAGAAGAATGAGAGAACTAATTTGAAAAAAACAAATAATTCAATCAGTTAGCTTTTATTAATTAATTAAAAGAATAGATCGCTATTAGAAGACAGGCAGATGAGAACCTCAGTGTGTTCATCCGATAGACACTGGCGTGTGTGCGAGCAGCAAACATCAGCAGCGTCGGCCATCGGCCGGCGTCGAAAAAAAGCGAACAAGTATAAATGTGCAATATGCAATCCATAGCGAATCAACAATCGTCAATTAATCAATTACCGGAAAATAATTGTGAATTGAATAACAATTGGCAATTGAACAATATTGATAATCGAGTCAATTACCGCAATCGACATCGATGTGCTGAAATAATCGATCCATTGTAAAAATAATTGAATCGACGATTTAATTAATCGAATAATCGCACAAGCGGAGGGAGTCATTGACTGACGTCATTGGTTACTGTGTGGCACTGCCAGTTTATCACGGAACTATTTTGAAGCACTGGCAGTGAATTTTGGAACGAGCTTATTGCTGAATTGTTTATAGTTACAAGCAAAAAAATATAATTGACCCTGCCTATACTGATTGACATGATTGCGAGGGTATTCTACGAAATTATTCGACCCGAAGAAACGACACTCGCGTTCCAAAAGAAAAAAAGAAACTGACGATGAAAACGAACTCCCACTTTGCCATGCACGTATGAGAGGGCAAGAAAAACAAAAAAAAACAACCTACTAAGATGAAATGGAGGTGAAGAACGCGTTCATATTTTTTTAATAATAAGACTATATCACGTTTAAATGAATATAATATATCTATCTAAAATATTGTGTTAGTAAAAGTTTACTCAGTTGAAATATAATTCTTCTTTCATCAAATTATTACATGCATTATTGCTGACCACAAAAAACCGGTAGACCCCATCCGACGTGAATACTGGTTACCTATGCACTATTAGTTACATAGAGTGGAAAATATAATATTTAAACCTTAAATGATGATCTTTCTCACTGAAAGCGACTCTTACCTGTGCCAACGAGTTCGAAATCTACAGCACTATTCTTCCCAAAGTCAGCATCGGTGGCTTCAAAGAGGGGTAAGGGATTTTGATTGTACAGAATTATTGTGTCGTTGACTGGCTGAGTCTGAAAAGATACAATATTTTATAAAAGAATATTTTTTTGCAAAGAAAGCGCAGGCTCAATGTTGAGGAATGAAATCAAAGATTTATTCAAGTTGAAGGAAGGGTCAACTGATGAGCAACCAATGAAATTATCAAGAAATGGAGGTTAACTGAACACAAAAGGGTAAACATGTATTTTTAAATTAAGTGATTGGGAAAGTTACTTACATCAAAAATTAGAAATATCATGTTTGTTTGCTCTGGAAACGTAATTACTGGTGGGTTGTCGTTGACGTCTTCAATGCATATTGTGTATGCTCTTTCGACGTTATTGGGGTTTTCCTTGTCCAACGTGTTGTTCGCCTGGAGGAAAATGTTTGACGATTCAAACTCATAGCATAACGAGATACATGCGTACATTACGGGATTAAAATCCATTATTACATTAGTACAGTTATCTTTTTACTTGACTTTTTCTCTGCGATTATAACACATGATTAATTTGCCTTGTCCACATCAGCCACTTAAATCGAGCTTTAAATGACTCCTCCAGTTCAATTGCTGATGCAGAAGATGTCAAAGCAGTTTTTCAAGATATCAAAGCAGTTTGCAAATATGTCAAATTCAACATATGTTTTGGGCACATTTTACGCCTCATTTAAAATTGAAAGATACCTGTTTAGACCTCTAAATCAGATTTTGATTTGCAAATGAAAAAGGAATACACATTATTAATACTGCCATGTGATTTCCATCTTCCCATTGCATCAATTGACGTTCTTTTCGTACCACATCCGGGAAAATTTTTTTACCCGCTAAAGACACTACGCTAAATAAAGTTCACCTTTCGCCAATATTTCGCATACAAAAGAAAAGAGAAAAGTATTCAGCTTTCGTTAATAGGTGACATCAACTCACGAGTTGATCTCGGAGGGAAAACAAAACCTGGTTGACCACGAGATAAAAAACTTAAAATATTTCAGTCTCTCTTTTACTTTATCTCGTCTTTATTTAGGTTTTTCAAGGGTGAGCCAAAAAATAATGGTAACCCTTGAATACGATCAAACACCGAGATACATTCGCGCCAAATGAAAGGTTAATCTCAACTAGGGCGGAGCGCTTCACTTATACCTACTTAGGGTCCCAGATCGGTTGATCTCATTTTTTTGAAAATTTTCTCGCAATTTTTAAGTACATCCGACTAATAAAAACAATGCACGCAAATTTTTCTGCAATTTATAAAGATTTTCCATATTATTAATGAGTAAAAATAACTTTAAGCAATATAATCATTGACGGTATTCTCTTCAGCTAACAAGTGGCATAAGGTTAGCTGCAGTGATGAAAATTGAGGTAGATACGCAATTATTTAACAATGAAGGTTTAATAAATCCCTATCATGTGTGTAATACCACCTACACAAGTGCTTTTATTCGTCAACACTGTGATTGTGACGAAATTTTCACCTAATATCGACGCATAAAAGGTAGAACGCCGAACTTTAAACATTTGTATGTAATTCCGCCGGAGCTCCATAGAGTCGTGTAATATATCGCTTTACTCCTTGTTTATTTGACTACAAAATACATTCATTGAGAAGTATTTAAATGTAAGCGTTTAGCTTCTACGGTCGAAAGAGTGAAGAAAAACACGTGAGAAACTAAGAGAACGGCGAAACGGTCGTCTTC
The DNA here is from genome assembly GCA_963573305.1 of Pyrrhosoma nymphula. Lineage (NCBI taxonomy): Eukaryota > Metazoa > Arthropoda > Insecta > Odonata > Coenagrionidae > Pyrrhosoma > Pyrrhosoma nymphula. Next base: position 87,952,211 of record OY754338.1, read on the forward strand.
TTCATCTCGTCACGGCCAAAATATTTGATCGGTTCTCTTCATTATTTTTTTTACGAAGAGAACGACATCAGGTCAGGAGTCTCACCCTTACCAACTGCGCAAAATGGTAGTGTGCATTACCGCGGGGCGATTTTCTTCTTTGTGGTTTATTTTAAGTAAGAGGAAGAACGTTAACATTACCTTACATGAAAAGTTTTGCAATATTTTTTCCATAAAGCTTCCGTAACTTCGATATTGATATAGGTACTATTCTAAATCTCGGAAATTGAAATCTAGCTTTCGACCATTTTAAAAATCAAAGAATGGGCACAATTAAATCTTAAAAGAATATTTGTAATGTGGAGATGTCGTTCTCTTCGCAAAAAAATAATGAACTGCACCAATAAAATATTTTGGCCGTGACGAGATGAAGGTGACGACCGTTTCGCCGTTCTCCTAGTTTCTCGCGTGTTTTTCTTCACCCTTTCGACCGTAGAAGCTAAACGCTTACATTTAAACACTTCTCAATGAATGTATTTTGTAGTCAAATAAACAAGGAGTAAAACGATATATTACACGACTCTATGGAGCTCCGGCGGAATTACATAGAAATGCTTAAAGTTCAGCGTTCTGCCTTTTATGCGCCGATATTAGGTGAAAATTTCGTCACAAGCACAGTGTTGACGAATAAAAGCACTTGTGTAGGTGCTATTACACACATGTTAGAGATTTATTAATTGTTAAATATTTGCGTACCTACCTCAATTTCCATCACTGCAGCTAACCTTATGCTACTTGTTAGCTGAAGAGAATACCGTCAATGATTAGATTGTTTAAAGTTATTGTTACTCTTTAATAATATGACAAATGTTTGTGGATTTCAGATAACTTTCTGTGCATTTTTCTCATCAGTCGGATGTACTTAAAAATTGCGAGCAAAATTTCATCAACGCTTTTTAATTCTTATCAAATTAAAAAAATTATTATTGCAATCATACTATGTATGTAGATTTCCTAATGAAAGTTTCCTGATAAAAAATAGTGGGCTGCAAAATCTTGGGCTCAGAGAAGAGATTAACAATACATAAATTCTTGAGCAATCGGGGTTAGTAATGGGTAGATCTAACTTCTCAATGTCATTCGAGAAAGTAGTGATTTCTATAAGTCCCAAAGAGATCGGCAGTATTACTCATTAGATTTTACCAACGTCGTTCAGAGTAAACTTCTTGAAGGCAGATTAAACAGCAATGATACGAGGGTAAGTCAATAAATAAGTCACAAACGTTACGCATACGGTACGTTAAGCTGTTACGAACATTTCATTGGGGACGCTTGGAACATCCACTGTACGGTTCCGTCTTAGCCTCCAGTGATTTTCATCTGTTTATGCTCCTAAAAAAACACTTTGGTGGTCGACGTTTTGAACATGATGATTCCATAGCCCAAGAAGTTACTCGTTGGCTGCGACAGCAACCGAAAGACTTCTTTGCTGCGGGCTATCAAGGACTTGTAAAGGGTTGGGATAAGGGGTTTGAATGCACAAGTTAAACATGTAGAAAATTGAAATAAATTCAGGAAGTTACTTTGATTATTATTGCCTCTATCCAGTTTTGCCACTTATTTATTGACTCACCCTCGTATTTCAGATAGAAAACATCTCTTTAGCAGGTTAAGAACCAAAAGAACTTTCGGTTTAAAAAGAGATGTTCATACCAACGAAGCAGTGTCTTTTTCCAATTGATAGAATCCAAATGAACCACCGACTTCTTTGTTAGCGGTCGTGGATTAAACATAGTCGATAAACTATCCATGCTTACCCGAATGGTTAGGTTATAATGCCCAACATAGCCATGTAAGGACCGGCCAGCAAATATTTCACCTTTGTAGCCGAATTCATTTTTTGACGTCTTAATGTTGAACAGTGGAACACCTCCATCATTGGGATCCTTTGCACCATTCAGTGGCAGTATTTCCATGATGGTAAAATCAATTTTTGTATAAGTGATATCCTTATCTTTGTCCTGAGCTGTAATGGTGATCAGCAATGTATCCTGAAAAAGCGACGCTTGTTATTCAAAGTATTGTTAAAACATGCAAATAAAAAAGTGAACAGCTCAATTCACCTGCATGATAATTTATAATTTAAAATTCTACGAAGGGTTTATGCTTGAGCAGAAGCTGGTGATACGAAATTAAACCTCGTGAAACGTTTTGGAGCGAAGAAATGCCACAACTCCAACGTGGTTACCACGCCCGATTATATCGTAACTAATTGCGAATATATATTGTACAGCGGGAATATTCTAAAGACGTGTATACCTATCACCCCATTCCCTTTCAGGGTATGCAAAGATAAAACACTTAGAAATTGCTGTTAGGCGTAGAAAACTAGCTCTACTTAATAACTTCCTCCACAATACCCTATCTTTGCATACCTGTTTCGCTTCTCTCACACTCATGAATCGCTTCATATACACGCTTCAATTCTAGACTCCTATTATCCTCCTCTTTAAAGTCTTTTCCACCACATTCACCAATGACTTCCCGGTCTACCCTTTCCTCTCACACCATTCACTCAACTATCGTGTATCTGTTTCATTATTCGACTCTCATCTATTCTCTCGTCGTGGAAAAACCTACCTTCCGTTCATATGTGTCGATTGAAATATGGATGAAATATGTTGGATGAGAGAACATGGGGTGAACTTTCGTCTCGCAGGGATAACAATTTTTTTATAAAAAGTAGGAAACTGAAATAATTGATTATGATACTTAATGGTAGAGGAAGAATGCGCATTTGTAAAAATGTAAGAATGATATACGTGTGAGTAGTGGTTTTTAGAGATATTAGTGTTTGAAAATGAGGAATTTCGCGATTTTTCGTGAGATTTCGACGCCATATGTGGAGGTTTTACGAGCAAGCGCTAGAGGGATAGTGACTAATTTACCTTCTAAAATATGCCATTACCCTACCCCCCAACATGATTGCGGACCTTTGGAGTGAAACAGGGGTGCTGGGGTGGGACTCTCAATCCTCAAAATGCCCGAATTGGGCATGAAAAAAAAGTTGAAAAAGCGGAAAACGCATATTTTCGTGGGAACGATAAAGTGGAAATAGGCATTTCTGAGAGTGGAGGAAGGTTCAACATGCAGATTTTTACAACAAAAGTGAAAATGGAAAAACCAATTTAAGGAATAATGCTGGGTGTAGTGTTTTAGTCATGAGGCGATTTCACTGAAAGGTATGATACTGCGGGCGCGTTCCGAAATTCACTGGCAGTATTGCCTGTGCTGCCGTGAAACGGAACGCGAAACTGTACAGCGGCTGCTGCAGTAGCATGAATTTCGGAACGGTCGGCAGTGGCTTGAAATTCAATATGGCCGAATTGCGTGGTAATTTATTATAAGCGATCTTTCAATGCGCTAATTCTTAATGCTAATCCTTATGACATTAATAAAGGGCATACTAATTGTATTCTAATTTTCATTGCCTTGCTACTTAATGCTACTTTATACTGATTGGTTACTTTCTGTGACGAGAATAAAATGAATTCGCGTCAGCTACCCGAGCATGGAGAAAAAACCCTGTGTTATTATAAACAAATCTCCGTTATAATTAACACTATCGAATTCATAGTGAGCAGTTTAAATCTTGGGCTTATAAGCAAGTCTTAGAATATATTTTTCAAGCCCTGGATTTTCTTCATGGCCAGTCGTACGAAGCGTTTCCTAGAGTGATATCGATAATTAGGAAAATATACGGGTTGTTGAGGATTGCATCGCAGAATATTTTCCCTAACAATTAAATTTATGCAACAAATTATGTTTCCCGACAATTATTATACATACCAGTGTTATGCTAAGTTACCACTCTAGTAAGAGGCTGTATATAATTACGTGTACCACGATTATTCATGACACTAAATTAATTTTTGGTACCTAATTTCACAAGTCGCTGACATTCGCAAATATAATTGCTTCTCTACTTGTATCACTTCTGATGTTGTTCACTCCCTCATCATTTTATTAACGCTTTTATCCTATTGAAATATTCACCGGTACTACTTGATAAATAAATGCGTTTATAAACTATTACACGCTAATCAGATGTTGTTAGCTATTTAAGTGCATCGAGACTTTTCTCTCTCGCCGATATAAACATTAAAATGTTCGAAGCAGTGTCTCTAAACTCTTCTGATATTATTTACTAACGTTGTAAATTTGATTTTTCCGCCATTTGTTCGATGGCCGTCTGCTGCTACTACCGCTGCTGCTGCTCTTGGGCCGCAGTAGCGGCAGTAGAGTTCACAGTGAGAAACGTCATCAATTTACTGACGTCATTGGTTACTGTGCGGTACTGCCAGTAGATTTGGGAACGGTTTGGCAGCATAGCCAGTACTGCCAGTGAATTTCGGAACGCGCCCTGCATGTGCATTTTCACAGTGGAAATGACGTTAATGTAAAACGTGGACGTTGATTTTGCGTATTTTTTAATGAATAAGTTAAGTCCCTGTTGTAGGTTGGTGATTAGAACCCGGGGGTATTACTTGAAGCCTAATATATACATTTAATTTTACGTATTCTTTTAAGAATAGAGTCCCTCTAGTGGGTTGGTGATTATAGGTGGCCATTAGTAGAAGGATAAAATGTAATTATGCATTTTATTTTAAGAATAGTATCCCGTAATTATGCATATTCTTTTAAGAATTGAATCCCTCTAGTGGGTTGGTGATTATTAGTGGCCATTAGTAAAGGCTAAAATGTAATTCTGCGTATTCTTTTAAGAATAAAGCTCCTCAGGTGAGATGGTGAATATAAGTGGGCTTTTGTTGGAGGCTAGTGAAATAGTAGTGTTGACGGAGTTTTCTCGGGTAGTGTGGAAGGGAGAAATTAACTGTGAATGGTTGAAGTTAATTGTTTAAAAGTCGCCCAATTTTCATTCTCTAATGAGAGTTGATGGGTCTGTTGGCGTGAATTATTTCTTAACTTGCCTGTGTGGTGTGTGGTTGCCATGATTTTTCAAGTCCTGTACTAAAAACTCAAATTTCTGCGATCCAGACTTTCGTTTCGTCGGAGTCAGGCACAAAGAGAACTTTTCAGAGCTCACGAATTATCATTTGAATGATTCTATTTGCTTTAAAATGTGTTCTCACCTTTCAAAAAATCATTAAATGAATTGCCAAGTAGTAGAATTGTGTTCCTTGCCGGATAAGGAAGTGTAAATCCTCCATTTGTAGTGAAATGTGCAGTGTTAAGTGCGGTGGAATGAATGGAATTGCATTGAAGTAAATGGTTTTAGCGGATCGAGTTAGAGTGGAAGACGGGAAGAAAGTGTGAAGGAGAGTTGTGTATAGGGAAGAGGAGCACCTGCTCAATCACTGTGCCATCTACCGTGGAGAAGGTGAAACGGCATTTTTTCCCAATATGACGGAGAGGAAAAAACGCACTTCTAAGGTTTGAAAGTTAGCCATTCCTAAAATAGTTGATGTATTGTTATGTTAAAAGTATTTTACAAATGCGCAAGGTTTGCATTATAAGTAAGGTGAATTTGGTGTTGATATGTCTGTTGAAAGTGGGTGAAAATTACGCGTTTACGCTGGCGAGACGAAAGCTCACCTTTGCCAGAATATGGATCCTCCAATTCATATTCTTTCATCGCCCACCTATTCCTATCCATCTTAATTTAGCTGCAAAAACTTCTCAGGTACAAATTCCCACAGCATTTAGCCTACTATTATCATTACCCTTATAGACACAGATTTCGCTGCCATATATGCTTCCCGGTGTATCAGTACACCGCATATACCTTCTAATCATAGGGTGCGGGCAACGGTATGCTGGTTCTCAAGGTAATACTTTCTCTAGCGGCACACTGGCGTAAGACCATAGGACAATAAGCTTAATATCCCAAGTTACCAAAATATTTCTGAGAATTATAAATAAAAGGCTGGAGAAGAAGGCTAATGAATGCCTGGGAGACGATCAGTTTGGGTTTAGGAGAGGGACGGGAACGCGAGACGCTATAGGAGTGATGAGGACGCTAGTAGAAAGAAACCTAGATAATTGACAGGAGGTATTTGCATGCTTCGTAAATTTAGAAAAGGCATTTAATAGGGTGGACTGGACGAAATAAATGAGAACGTTGAAGAAATTAGGGATCGATTGTAGGGTCAGGCCTCTCATTCGGAATTTGTGTATGAACCAGACGGCGCAGGTTAGGGTAGCCGATGGAGATTCGGGATGGACCATGATAGGGCGGGGAGTGTGGTAGAGGTGCCCACTATCGCCGTTGCTTTTTAGCGTGTATTCATAAGGAATGGTAAGGGAGGCATGAAGAGATAAGGAGGTAGGAATAAAGGTAGGAGGGGATCTCATAAAATCAGTGAGATTTGCAGACGATCAAGCAGTTGTTAGTCAGTCAATGATGAATGTGTTAGAGGTGCAGTGCGAAAGGTATGGAATGACGATAAATCACAAGGAGACAAAAGCGATGAGATTTTCTAGAAGTAAGAAGTCTGGACAGAATATAAGGGTGGGAGGGCACAAGATAGAGCACATCGAGCAGTTTACGTATCTGGGTAGTATTTTGGAGGAGAATGGGTTTAGTGGTATGGATATCAGATGCAGAATATCCCTGGCTTAAGAAGCATTTTCAAAGAGAAGGGAATTGATGAGGGGGGTCTGAGATGAGACGTAAAGAAAAGGCTGGTGAAAACTTCAATATGGAGCGTGGCGCTGTATGGGTCGGAAACTTGGTCATTGCGAAGGGAGGATGTACCTAGACTTGAGGCATTCGAGATGTGGGCTTGGAGAAGGATGGAAAGGGTGAGCTGGGTGGCGAGAAAGACATACGAGGAGGTATTGGATAGGGTTGGAGAGGAGAGGTAGGTTCTGGCGGAGGTTCGGAGAGGGCAGAAGAGATGGATGGAGGGGATTTTAAAAGGGAAGGGCATGTTGAAGAGGGTGATAGAGGGGAGAACACTGGGGAAGCGTGGAAGAGGAAGGAAGAGGATAGGAATTCTGGACGAAATAAGAAGAGGTAGAAGATATAAGGGATTTCAGAGGGATGTAATGGTGAAACATCCTAAGGAGGGAAAGCGAGACAATGCTTCAGAAATTGGGATGCAGTATGGGGACTGTCCAAGAACCTACCAATCAGCTGGTAGAATACTTAAATGAATGACTAACGTAAATATGCCTAAGTAAAAGCGCGTAGAGTGCCGTAACCGTTAGCAGGGAAAACTGCACGTGGTGCGGGTACTGCAAAGGCTGGTAACCTTGCATACTCTAAGCCAACTTACTGCTAAGAGTAAACAGTCAAAGAATTAGACTTCTAAAGTCGGAGATATTATCCAACCAGGGGCCTCCCTTTTTTCCACTCCAGGGCCCCTCCCCTGTGTCACTACACAGTCTTATGAACTTATTGGCTGTGTGGGAGAGTAAATAGCAGATGAAAAGTTAGTGATCGTATCTGGAAATAAATAAATGGAGGACTCGACCATTGAATAAAAAACCTTCAACTCACCTGCTCTGTCGTTTCCAGAATGTCTGTTTGGCAGCTCTGAGGTACCTCAATAAACTCTGGAGGGTTATCATTAATATCTATGAGAGTCAAGGTCACATATGTTGAGATTGGATGGGAGTTATCTAAACGTCGGAAAACAAAGAAAAACGCCACCATTAACATCTACCGATATCATCAATACCACAACGCACGATCAAAAATGAATTAAAGTTGAATCAAAATGAAAATGAGGAAAAGTAGGGACTATTACAACAGAGTACACCTATACAAATTGATCTTTGTGACATGCTTCAATTTTTTCGATGCTTCCGTCTCCCCTGTCTTAGTTATTAAATTTTTAATTGTCTTGTATGCTAAGTACGTATTTCGTTCTTTTGCGTTCACGCAATCAATTCTCTGTATCGATGTTAGGATATTTTATCGTTGGAATCAGTGGCGTATCTAGAATTTAGCTCGGTGGGGGGGGGCATAGGGGGCAGGGGGGTTTAAGAATACTTTTGATAGTTGAAGTCTGGGAAATTTTAAAATTTACAACAATAAAACTGCATTTTATAGCCCTTTTTGAAGCATTTTAAGATATTAAGTTTGCTAATTTTTGCATTCATTTATGTTGGTACCCTAATCAAAGTTAATCAATTTACAAATTTTCTTCTGGAGAGATTAATAATCTTTCAATAATAAAAAAAATAAAATATTGCAACAACGAAATGTGCGCTTATTGGCCCGGAAAGCCAAAAATACTGTGGTTCACTTCATAAATATACAAGTGTCTCAGTGACAGCAGCCTTAGGTTAGTGAATAAAGGAAAGGCAGGGTCGTAACGGTTATTTTTAACAATAACTCTGAGGGTGGGTTTACACTGCCAAATTACTTTTGCAAGTTTCTTCTGCAATAGCTTGCGGAGGATTTTACTATGACGAAATATTTTTCACGAGTTAGTGCAGAGTCAGATTGGTTGCCGTTTACACTGGCAACAATGCGCTTCTGTAAGCACCTTGCTGAAACTGATTGAAGTTTTGCTAGTGAATTTGAAGAGCCGTTTACTCCTGCTATTAACATCGAAAGTCGCTTGCTTCAAGAACTTGTGTTATTAACTTACCCGTGCAAACCCTCCTTAATGATCCTTTTATGCAGAAGCACAGCAGGTTTTACCGAGTTCAAATATACCCCTTCCCGAGCAATTATACCCCACCTCAATAAGTTTCCCAAGCTCAGAGTAGTGCATCAGCGATACAAATTCTACGTTGACCGAGCACATAGAGGGAGGGCAAAAGCGACAATAGCTGTAATAGTTGTTTGCGCAATCCACCATGTTGGAAGTAAATTCCATAACGGCCAGACGCTAATTAGACAGTGGTGGACAGAGAGGGAGAGAGAGAGGGAATGGCTTACTAAAAGAAAATATTACTCGGAAATAATGTTCAACGTGAGAATCATGTCTGATTATGATGGTTTTGGGTCTTATCAAAAAATGTATATGGTGTTTATTAACGGCAGCACTTCCCTTGTCGCGGTTTAGTCTTTTCGTTTTGTTTTTTCTTCGCGTCAGAAACTCTTTAAATTTTTCCCCTCCTGTTTCCACTTAGCATTACGGCAAATTGTTAGTATTAGTAGTGATTGAAGGGAATTTAATATAATGTATAACATTGTCTAACATAATAAGTGTAAATTGCACTGAATCCTGTGTGTGTGCAATTCCCCGTGAGTTCCTCTGCTCCCCGCACGCAGCCATAGCGCACACAATATACATCCACATTCGTTTTTCCAGTTGTTCCACTTCCGTGTATGCCCTCGCTGATAGCTGATTTATCTTTTCATATTTTTTCTGAAACCTTTCAAAAATAGTACCAAACGTTCTTCTACATTCTTCCGTGCTGCTCTCCAATTCCCTTATTGTCTCTTCTCGCACCTTTTCCACTTCCTCACGAGCTTCATCTTTTCTTTCCGTACATTTTCTTGTAATTCCTCTACTTTCAAGCAAATTTACTTCTGCCCCTTCTCGACGTTTTTGTTGCAGGCGGCGAACGTTTTTCTGCTAACCCTTCTGCTTACTTATTTATCATTGCTCTTAGTTGTTCTTCCCTGTTACTCTCCCTCTCCTCCTCGATTCTCTCTTTCTCCTCTTTTTCTCTCTTCTCCTGCTGCCTCTGTTCTTCCCGATTTCTCTCCTTATAGCCATTTAATTATGTTTGTATCGGCTGCCGGCATCTTCACAGTTTTGAATCGGTGGGTATCAATATTTATTCCCTTCTCCTCAAACGCGGATTTTAACCTCTCCATTAATTCTCTCTTTGTACCCACGGCATTCAACCCCAGCTGTTTTATTTCCTCTTGGATATCCGTCTTCTTTAATTCACCAAAACTCTTCAGTATCGTCGCCAATTTGCCCGACTCAGACATCCTAACCAGCGAGTTCACTTATATTGTTGGTGCGTGTAATTGCTACTAATTCCCGCGCGTTAATTTTCACGTAACTCCCTTTCAACCAGGTTATCCCCGTGGTATAAAATATTAACGTGGCCAAACAATAATCCCTCCGCACACGTTAACCTAAATGTGTCTCTCTTGACCTAATTAAGCCCTATTAGACCCAATTTGGCCCTTCTTGACCTAATCGAGCCCCGCGTTGGCACAAAAATGTAATACAACCTACTCACGTTTTTCTATTTTCCCCGTGCTTCTATCTTTTCGACACCCTTTATTTAATACATACCTTTTTATTTATTTATTTGCCTGGCTCTCAGCGAAATAAAGCATGAGACTTATTTTAAACATAAATTACCGTTTAATATATTAAATGAATTGCGTAATATTAATTTTAAAATAATTACATGCATTTAAAATATGAATCATATCCCAGTTAGATATCTGTTCACAAAATGAAGTGGGCATGAAAGCTTAATGTTTATAGTTCCTTTTAAAGTCACTTTTACTTCTGCCCACTCTCTCTTCATCAATCAGCTTAACACTTAAAATTAACAAATAGGTAACACAAAATATATATAGTTACGACACAGGTGGGCTTCCTTCCCTCGGATGGTTTCTTGTGTCCTGCACGACCCAGTGGCGTCGAAGGACTCCCGCTATTTACTGGTTGAGCAGCAAGGTAGTCTCGCCTCTCTCAAACCGCTGTCCAGATTAATTGTCTATCGGGATGCGCCCGCGTGAATTTCTTCTAATTATTAACGTGAATTAAGTTATAAAAGGAGTTCTTCGTCTCTCTTTAACTTTCTCGTCTTGGGACGTCTTTTCTTGCACGTCTTGCTATTTCAGAGATTCCATGGGCACTCCCGATTTCTAATAACTCTCATTGTTACCTCCCTTCTTTCCCCGACTTCTCTTCACGTGGACCCGTAAATCCACGCTATAGGCTTCCCTGTCACCTAGACATTTTCCTTGTTTATGTTCCACCGGGAGTGCAAAGCGAAGTAGAAATGCCAGAAATGGCTGACGTCGATTGTTAATTTTGTGCCTTATGCACCACGTGGAGAGATCGCCTTCAACATGGCGGTTTCACCGTTATGTTGCATACATTTTATCCATCTTGTCACAGTATTCCTCATTCACCTAGGCATCGCACTCCATGTGCTCTTAAAGCCTGAATTGCAACGGCGAGTCGCACTCGTCTTAATTGTAAATGTGTTAGCGTTAGTTTTTACAGGGTACTATTTTGTCATGTCTGCTGGAGTTGAAATCCTTTACTAACCCCCTTTTTTATGGAGAGTTTCCCTTGTTATTTTCGAGTTTTTATATTGAGGTTTCATGTTTTTTTCTTGTTTCATTGCACAGTAGTAATTCATTCAATGTCATTTAATCAAAGATCCCAAATAAATTTGTCGTTTTTGTGCTCACATCACCCGCTTTCTTTACTGACGCGAATTTCCTTCCCATGCCTCTGATACCCTCCCCGTTCCTCCGATCGCTTCCATCCTAATCCTGCCCGATTTTGAACATCGCTCCCCCCCAAGATTCCCACATTCCACTTTCCCTCCCTCTTTCTCAGGATCTGGCCACGTGTGGAGCCATAACCGGCTGTCAAAGGTAGGTTTTCCACGAATGTGATTAGACGACCGTCATAGTAGACTACACACTCTTTCCCATGTTTAGCGAAGGAAAAAGCGATACGATTGATTGGTGTTTGAATAAATGCTTTGGTATGAACAACTTGAATAGTTTGGTAATATTTCCTTCACATTGGCCTCAGGTGAGCAAGAAGAACAAGAAAATTATGCGCCACCCTTGCAATTGTTCAGTTTGCAGATTTTATAGTTTTCTCTTTAAACTGGAATTTCCTCCTTCTCTTACCCACACATCATTGCCTTAAGTAAAGTTTGAATGAGCAACTAAATCAATTTTCCTTTTGCACTGCTTGAAAACGCACTATTCATAAAAAAATCACTGAGCGCACAACAACGATTTCAAGCTTTCCTCTGAGGGAGCTAGCTAAGAATATGGAGAATGCGTGCAGCACTAATTATATAAAACAGCATAAGAAGGAACCATTTTATCTTCTCAATGTATATTCTGTGATACGGTGATCCAATAACGACTATGACCTTGAAGTTAATGAAATGAATAAAAGGACTATGTCATTGTTAAAATATTCTGCCATCGATAAAACAAGGAAGTGTGATAAATGAAAGAGAACGAATAAATTACTTGAGATACAATACAATGAAATATTAAAGGGAGAGGAGGTGAAAGTATTGAAGAAAAAAATCGTAAACCTCAAGCCTGTGATGGAGACACATTCTGCTGCAAAGTGAACTTTAAACTGCTGCGCTTGCAATGGGTAGGACCTGAACAACGCAACTGAAACATTTAGCGGGTTAACTTACAGTCTGAGGTATTTTGATAGTTATCCCGTACAACAATGTGTATGTCGTACTTCTCCTGTGTTTCTCGATCAAGAGTGCAATTCTCTGTTAAGTCGACGGTAATCCATCCACTTTCTATGTCAACGGCAAACCAACAGTTTGGATAGAGTGGGTCCATGAGGTAACTGACCACGTTGAAGGGAGCTGAAATGGAAAAGAAAACAGGGGTGAACACCACTTGAGTAAGTGAAAGAACTGCATGGCATCCCCACAACAGAGTTAAACTATCCACGCCCAAACGGTATGTACTTTTGTACCATTACGTTTAAATTCCCCTGCTGAGTGCTCCATTAACCACATATTTTTAATATTGAGCTCCGCGAGAAGATGAAAAGATGGTTTATTAATTTACTACTAGATACCATCGGTATTTGCTCTTCATGTTTTATTTTTGTAGTAAATAAAAAGCAGTGTAAATAGTGGAAAAGAGTACCTTAAACAAAAACAAGGAGCAAACAGCATACTTAATTTTTAAAAAAGTACTCTCACCATACATAAAAGTACACTTACGTGAATAACGTTTGAGAATAATATTCAATATACCCCTATCAAGACTTGTGACAAATGACAGTATGATACTAACCAATTTAAAAAAAACGGCTTAGTCTAGCGAAACATGGATTTTAAGAAAAAACGAAATCGAAAAAAAGGCATCAATGGGTAATGAACGATTGAAATAACTGTTCGAAGTCGGGAAGAGTAAGGGGCAGTATTTATGGTAGCTTTTCAGGAGTTCTCCGGCTCTAGCAGGCCCCTTCGTAAGAGACAGACTAAACAGTCAGATTTCAGCCCCCAGAGGTCCCCTTGCGTCCCCTATGTATTCAAGTTATGTTTGGTCCAGAATAAAGTATAGTCATCTTCATCTGAGTAATCTACCGGATAACGGTAGGTTATGATGAAAGTCAGAGAAAATCCATCAGACTCTTACACTTGCACTGCCCTATCTACCTTTAGTATTTCTTTCTTCATCTTAGCGCGTCTTACCTTTCTTCATCCCGTCCATAAAACATATTTTCTTCATTCCCGTTCCCAATTGCTCAACTCCTTCCCTCTATCACAGCCTTCAGAAAACCATCACCTCTCATTACAGTTTCAAGCTACCTACCATGTCTTCCTCTAATATCATCCAGATGTTTCCTCTCCTCACCAGCTAGGTCAAGCACTTCCTTGTTTGTCTTCCTTTCCGTCCACCGCACCTTCTCCATCCTCCACACTCACATCTCTTACGCCTGTTGCTTATTTTCGTCTCCCTTTCGCAGCGACCACGTTTCTTCCCCATTCAACGTCACACTCCATATCAAACTCTTCACCAGCCTCTCTTTTTCATCCTTACTTAAGGTCCCCGTCATCAGCTGCCTTCTATTATTGAAAGCTTCTTTCGATAGCACAATTCTCCTCCTAATGTCTTTGCTACTATGCCCATTTTCTTTTAGCCTACTATCCAAGTAAACAAATTGTTTCACTTGCTCCATTTTATGTCCTCTTACTTTTATGACCAGCCTCGCTTTCTTTGTCTCAGAGAATCTCATTACTTTTGTTTACTTATGATTAAACTTCATCCCATATTTCTCGCGCTGCTTTACAATGCATCTACTAAAGATTGTAATATTTTCGATGATCTACTGACCAACGCCTCGTCGTCCGCGAATCAAACCGACTTTATGAGCTGGCCTCCTACTTTCATTCCCACATCTAGCTCTACCCATGCCTCTCTTGCCATTTCCTCCGCATAGATGTTAAAAAGCAAAGGCGACAACAGACACCTTTGCCAGACCTCGTGACCTATAACTGCCCACCCTGATTCACCGTCAGCTACCCTCACCTGTGCCCTCATAGTACAGAATAGATAGGTTTTAACCCGGAATTTTATAATTACTAAAGTATTTCTTGACCAGTATGCTCATACACCCCTGGAGGTATCGTGAAAAAAAGTCCCACACGTTCCCAGGTGGGATAACCGAAATATCCTGGAATTCCTGGAATGTCCCAGGAACTTGGATTTTACGGCTAAAAATGTACCTACATCCGTGGCAATGTTTTTGTTTGGCTTCAAATCTACCTCCAATAATGTAAGAAATAGGTATTTTAGTCCCCTGTCAGATTAAAAATCCTTGGAATTTTAGTGCCCTGCCAAAATCCCTGGAATTACCTGAAATAACCCTGGAATCGGCGTAGATTCGTGAAAAATAGGTGTAATAGGCAAATCTTTTTCCTTTATGTTAAGCTTATAGTGCTAGCAGTACGCTAAACCATGTTGCAAATTGTGATAAGAGCAAGCCGCTAGGTACAATTATTCTTTGAACCTGTTTGGCCCGTTTGGCTTGAAGTACCCATTGATTTGACCGTGCAGGCTCAAATTTTACGGGGAGGGAGGGAGAGGGGGAAAAGTTAACAAATAAAAAAAATGCTTTGAAAATTGTATCAACGAGCTATAGATGGGTTTGAGTGTCGATTTCATATGCTTAGGATCTAATCAATTCAATTTCAGCCTTAATCTATCCCTTTGACGACCAGAATTCAAATTATCACCGCCATATTGGAAAATGGAGCCCTGTATGCGTTAGCCTCTCCCCCCCGCTATTCAACAAGCCCATACTGAGGGTCTTCTCCGTGGTTTCTGGGGTCGCTGATTGCATCTTTAGCACCAAAATACACTTTTTGATCAACCCAAATGTTTTTGGGGACACATTAGATCATAATGTTTGCACTTTGTTCTCAAATTTTAAGGAAATTGCCAGTATTTTTGAGGAAAATCACAGACCTACTTCGACCGCCGATATTTTCTTTTTTTCGCCCTAGCTAAAACCAGACGGAAAAGCTGTTGAGTTATTTCCATGATTCAATTGCATGACACGTTAATCCCTGCTTTGTGAATCTGATCAATCAATGATTTCCCTCTACTCCATCCATAACAGGATAAACCCATATAGAGAGGTAATGGGGGCTCAAGGATCTTCTTATGGCGAACAATTTCTCCTTTCGGCACTCTGGAGGGGTAATTGTACATTAGATATTAATTGAAAGATTATGATAACTGGCTTGGTGGACCCACAATTCGTCATTACGGAAGACCCATTAATTAAGGTATTCACAGCTGCAAGTAGAAGCCCCGGGGCGCTCTTCTCATTACAATGTCTAAGAAACGTACCATCAACATTTAATTTTGTATCTAATATAGTTTTTCTGATATTGTAAACAAATCGGCGAAACACGAGAGCGTCATCATCCTGGTCCTCTCCACAGACATTGTGCATAAAATTAGCAGTGTGACAGACAAGTACTTACCCCTCACCCCACTATGCCAGCAAGCTTTCACGCATCCATGTTGAATGTTCATTAATTACAGTTTCGTCTATTTTGTATAGTTTTGAAATGCAATTGTTGTACATTTTCATCAATCTGGCCATTTCAAAAACATATTTAACATCAGACGCCAGTTTTCCTTCCATGTTCAAAATTAAATCAGCAAACGCAATTCTCTAACACAATTTTTCAGCATCTTTGGCGGCACTATCTTTGGGCAGTTTTCTGTATCTATTGTACAGTTGGGCTAAACAATTACTATGGTACTTGGCTTCGAGTGCCACTAAATCTCCTCCGGTTTCTATCATACCCGTAATCCTTGTCTAGTCCAGCGCAGTGACACATACTTTCAGTCTCTCAGTATTTTCTTTGGCTTCGCACTGTCGAAGCGGATGTTTTCTAGTCTTGTGTCCAGTACAGATAAAACCGGTGAAGTCCTTCACGCCATTAGAGATTGAGCAGGACCGTGTCGGGGGGTGAATACTGCTGTTATTGCCCCCATCTTTTCCTGAACAATTACTCTGAAAACAGTATTTTCTATCTTTTTCATCAGAGGCGATAATAAAGTCTCAATTTTTTTATCGAAAAACGTCACGCTGCAGGCTTTGTGCCACCTTGCATTGTTCTTGAGAAAGCTAGCTTCGATACTATTACCTTCATCTAAAACTGCGGCGGTTTTATCGCATGGTAGCTTAAATTGAAGAACCTTTAATTAATCCAGATTAAAGACTAATCTTTCATATCCTAAATTCTTTCTTGATTGGACTGGATTAGCTGCAGGATTAGTTAATTTCCCATCACCAATTTGACAAGGGCAGCAAAGTTGCCACTCAAACGGGTGCTCAGTTACATTTCCCAAAGACGTAGGCGCTGCCAACACCAGGACCTTATTTTAAGGCATATTATGTCTACCCAACACCTGACAAGGAAAATAATAAGGTATGCCTCCATCACGCGTCTTGTGTTAAAAACAAATCACCGGAAGCAAAGAGTGAAATGAGAAAATACTACGAAGGGCTTCACTCAAGATGGAAAGATGTAACTACTGAGCCATCCACACCAATGGAAGCAAAGAGGTGAACAAGATAATAATTCACGGGAATTACGAAAGATAAAAAGAGATATAACTGCCGAACCATCCAGATAGGGCAAAGTCACATTTAAATATCACACAATGAAATCACTTCACTTGCAGTATGAACATGAAGCGCGACTCTAGTGTTCAAGTAGAGACGTGAGACTACTCGCTTTGGTATCGGAATGACTCGAGGTTTTCCCTATCATGCGATATTTTTGTTTCAGCCCCACTTCTAATTGGGGCTACAAATTTAATCTATTTTTCTCCGTAACTAATTCCATCAAAGTCACTTTCGAGGCATATTTGATACATTGTGATCAGGAATTACACACTCAGACCCGACGCGAGTGTCAGCGTTATGATTATCAGTGTAACTTATAGAGTACGGGGAGAATTGTAGCCATCCAACCACGACCTTAATGCTATGAGGTTAGGTTAGTGATAATTGCGCAGGATACTATGTAGCACATATGTATGCATTAAATAACGACAGCAACTGAGTACTCAGGCGGAATA
This sequence comes from Pyrrhosoma nymphula, assembly GCA_963573305.1. Taxonomy (NCBI): domain Eukaryota; kingdom Metazoa; phylum Arthropoda; class Insecta; order Odonata; family Coenagrionidae; genus Pyrrhosoma; species Pyrrhosoma nymphula. The sequence continues at coordinate 87,969,489 of OY754338.1, forward strand.
CAAAATCGGCTCATGTTTACCCGAGGCGAGTGGTAACGTAACATTTTGCCACGCGAGTAGTTAAGGGTTCAGGTATCGGTTATGGATACAACATGCGAGTGGACCCAAGGACCATTGCTATATTATAGGCCATAGATTTATAAGAATGAAAGTCCTTTAAGGTGTATTTTGGTGCCGCAGACGCATTCCGCGACCCTGGAAACCTCGGAAAAGATCCCAGCATGGGGATGTTGATGACCACGGGCATATCCAAGGAGGTTAGAAAAGAAACGGAGGCAACAAACCACTTGTTTCTTGAAGCCAATCCCACCATTGCAGTCGGCACAGTTTAGACTTTCTTCTTGCTTACGTGTCCGGCGGTCGCATTCGATTTTCGTCCAATCTAAGCTAAAAACCACAGACAAGGCGATGTTTTGTGACCGATTTGGCAACACCTAATCGGCACAAAATCCTTCCCATGCACCCCTATTCTTGCTTCACTTTCGCCTATGAGCGTTCTCGGTCATGCCTCCTCCATTTTATTTTAACCTCCTTGGGCATATCACGCATCCAGGCCGCCATTTTCCAATATGGTGGCGATAATTTGACCTCCGGACGTCAGAGGGATACATTTGGGCTGCAATTTATTGGGTCCGAATCATTTGAAATCGACACGTAAAACCCATATCTAGCTCGTTGACACAATTTTCACTGCGGTCAATGGGTGCTTCAGGCCAAATTGGCTAAACAGGTCCAAAGAATAATTGTACTTAGCGGCTTGACATGGTTTAGCGTACCGCTAGTACTATAAGCTTAACAGAGAGGAAAAAGATTAGCCTACTACACTTATTTTTTTACGAATCTACGCCGATTCCAGGGTTATTTCATGTAATTCCAGGGATTTTGACAGGATTCTAAAATTCCAGGAATTTAAAATTTGACAGGGGATTAAAATACCTATTTATTAAATTATCGGAAGTAGGTTTGAAGCCAAACAAAAATATTGCCACGAATGTAGGTACATTTTTATCCGTAAAATCCAAGTTCCAGGGACGTTCAAGGAATATCACGACATTTCGGTTATCCCACCTGGGAATGAGTGGGACTTTTTTTTCACGACACCTCCAGGGGTGTATGAATATACTGGTCAATAAAACTTTTAGTAATTATAAGATTCCGGGTTGGGGTGAAAATAAAACTATCTATCCTGCACCAATTTTTAGGATGAATCTCCTATCATGCCGATATATTCCTATTGTCCCCAGTATCTGCATTAGTTTAGCTTAGTTTACTCTTTTATACGCCTTTTCGAAATCCACAAAGCAAACAAAAATACCCTGATTATATTCTATGTTTCTATCTATAAGTGCCCTCATTACCGCAATCGCGCCTCCAGTTGCGCCCCCCTTCCTGAACCTAAACTGGTCATCGCCTAAATAGTAATTTTCTCAACTCTCTAACCTTCAATTTAGTATTCTAAGCGAAACTAATTGATCTATACAATGCAAAATAAAACGTTCTATACTCCTTGTTCTATACTCGCATTCTGACGCTTTCTTCTTCTTTGGGATAGGTACTAATACTGTTTTCACGAAATCCTCTGGCCATACTCCATCCTCGTAGATGCTACGAATAAGTTCGAAAAAGACCGTCTGCCCTTACTACCTAGATTCTTCAGTAGCTCCAAAGGGAGGTAAACGGTTCACACGGCTTTTCTACCCTTCATCTCCCATAATGCCCTCTCTATTTCTCTGTCAAGTAACTGGGTGGGTCGCCGGAGTTTGTTATTTAATTCCTTGTAATTCTTCTTGCCTGAGTCGATGTTGACGTTTTTCCACATCCTTCTCTCCTCCATTTACCTAATCATTTCTTCCATAATCCAATGCTTCTAAACCCTCCTCTTTTCCAATGCTCCTATTGTTTTCTCTGCCACTTCTACCATACCTGTTTTTATAATCTCCCATCTTCTCTGGATTGTTCCCATTAACTTTGCTTCACCTATGTCCTTTTCCTCTAGCTCTTGGTATTCCCTACTTTCCAACTCTTTCAATGCTTCAAGGTTTCATCTCTTTATCTTCCTATTTTTGCCAAGCCTTTTGTATCTAACTTCACAGTTCATCATCACCAAGTATTGATCTGAGTCCGCATCCGCCCCTGGATAGATTCGCGAGTTTTTTACGCTGCTCCTTAATCTCTGCCTTACCATAATGTAATCAATTTGATACCTCCCAGTACCACCCGGCTTTTTCCGCGTGTACCTACGCCTGGGATGATGTAAAACCAAGCGTTTGTCACTACTAATTTATTTATTCCACAAAATTCAATTGCCTTCTCGCCGTGATCATTTCTTGTCCCTAGCCCATACCCTCCCACTTTAAATCCGTCCCTCCCTTCCCCAACCACTGCATTCCAGTCGCTCATCACTATCAGGTTTTTATTTCCCGGGACTTCCCTAATTATTTCTTCTAGCTGCTCGTACACCTCTTCCTCCCTATGGTTGCTTGTAGGCATGTATACCTGGACAAGTACGAAAATTCTACCACTAGTATCCTGTTGCTCACTTGTTCAATGTTAACTACCCTCAGCCCCAATTCTGTATTCAGTACCATAGCTACCCCACGTTGAGTCTCATCTCCCCACTATTGATTACCCTTTAACTATCACTCCAATAGTCCCCCCTACCCTTCCATATCACGTCGTACAGCCCCAAAACATCGATTTTTCCTTTCTCCATTTCTTGCTTATTATTCTCTAGCTTCCCGGCCCTCGTAATTGTCCTTACGTTCCAAGTTTCTATGTTAACGGCTGCTTTCCTCTTCCTCTTTCTATTTTTATTCTTCTTTTACCTCCTGTTCCTTGTATCCTCTGATGACGATGTTGTGCAAGAGTTTCGTGTGATGACGACCGGGGAGGCCTAACGTCTCCCACTGCCGGGCACGTCAGCCCCCTAGTGGGCGGCGTCCCGTACTTGCCACGATTCAAATATCTGTGGATGACTTTCATAATCTAGGTAATTGATAGTTGACAGTGACTCCAACCCCCGCTTCCCAACGGTATTTTTAACGTGAAATCTTTACGGAACTACCTTTTGTCTGGCTCCTACCCTTCAACCTATCTGGCATGGGTGGCCTTACCAGGAGCAATATTAATTGTTCCTGCCAATCCAGCTCTAGGGGTCATTGAAACGTACAAGCCCTTCCACCACGTCAAGATTGTAGTTCAAGGGAAGAGAGTGAATAATAGTTTGATTAAAAAAGAATAATGCAAACCTACTTTGTATAAATAAATATTTTCCAAAAAATAGACTAACAATGGTGGTGTGAAGTTGGGACGACGGCCGATTCGAAGTTGAAAAAATTTACTTTATGCATCACAAACACACGAAATAAAAAGAAAAGGACACTCACGAAAGAATGTATGGAATTTTCGGTGGTCATGCCGCCATCGTCGACAGTAAGAGACAAAATAGTCATATGTTACCTCGGGAGGAGAAGGCAAGATGAGAGGGCAAGGGTAATGGTGGGGAGCAGAATTTGCACCTAGGGCTGTTGCAAGTTGAGGAGAACGGCGGAGTGGGGGCTGTGGGTTGAAGGGGGGCCTCGTGGAATTTAGGACATCACGCAGGTTTGCAGGACTCTTGAAAGATACTGCGGGACATGAGGGTAATAGGAGGGAAGAATTGGAAGTATTGTTCACTACTGGGCATACACCGCGGAGACTGGTTTTGATTTTATGGGTGCCGGGGAAAAATGGGGTAACGAACTTTAGTCAGTCAGTTAACGAGGTGGGTTTTGGTCCGAGGAGTGTAATTGGCAGTGGAGGGAAGGGTTTTATGGGCAAGAAGCTTTTCGGGGTACTCGAGTTATCTGAAGGAGTAATAAAGGTTAGGGGTCGTGCATAAACTACGTTACCGTTTTCGGTGATATTTACCCCCAGCCCCTTCGTTGACAACCGTAGTATTTTTCCCGACCCCCCCCCCCCCCCCGATATGAAACGTTGTCTCTACAAATGAAACTTTCAATTCAAAAATATTTTCTCAATTAGTGAGTGAGTTTATTTTTAGGGATAGGTTGAAATAAGACAAATAAAGTAGCCGAACTAGATGTAATAGAACTATCTAATCTCAGTTGGAACAAGTAATATTAATTTTCAAATTCTAAAAATCAACCATTATTTACGGCGCAAGGTGCTGTGCATGAAGACTTGCAGCATTGTAGATGCAATGGTTCAGTTACATTCAGTTAAATTAGAAGATTGGGGAGTAAGAAACACCCCGCGCGCTCTTCCTCATGTTAAACTCTGTAGTGTCGTCAAAACGACATTTATTTTCTAATAGTAATCCACATTTCTTGTACCCATAGGGAAGCACTGCCATAAGAGCCCATACAAATTTGCTGGTTTTTAAATGCGATTTCTGATAAATATAACGTGGAAAGCCTAATTTTTGTCTACGACAATCGATAGAGTGTACTAAGAAGGACATATTTTGAAATTTTCATGAAAATGACATTTACTTCATTTCTCGGTGGAACCTCCTTAACAGGCTCATGGTAACAGCTACTTTACTTTGAGTTGATTCCCCCCCTCCTCGTTACCCGCCGTAGGTTTTTAGGCGAACCCCTCCTACCCTTTAGTTGGTAACGTAGTTTACGCACGACCCCTTACGTATATATTTCGGAAGGGAGTGTGCGTTGTTGCAGATGCGGTGGCCACGGACAGAGAGGGAATATGGAATGAAGCGTTTGGTATGTGATGGATGGCAGCTGTTGAAGTGAAGGTATTGGCCATGGCTAGCGGGTTTTTGTGAGCGGAGGAGATGAGTTTGTTGTTTTAAGTTGAATATTATCGTTTAAAATGTGATGGAGGAATTGGAGGCGGAAGAATTGAAAGAAACCGAAAATGAAGAGTTACGCGTGGAAATGAAGGAAGATTGAGATTCATGGGAATAAGGCCACAGAACATATGTATCATCAACATAGCGGAGTCGTTCCGAATGGAGGGATGGGTAACCTCTCGGAGCCAAGGTCGCTATACCCAACGGCCGTATTCATAGTTACGTTAGTCTACACCTACCGCAGGTTTAAGGAAGTTAGACCGGCGATGTCGTTGAACTCATATTCATAGCTTCGTTTTGGCGCTGATCGACCTTAGCCCCGGCAGCTTTAGTCTTGAGGAAGTTAAACCTATGGAATAATGGTTTAACGTTGTGTTTAAGCTCCGCGCGTCGCATTATTTCTTCAGTTATTGAGTTGTTATGATTTTCGATGGTGTTTAGTGATTAATCGCGAGTTCTCCAAGTAAGAGCTAATTTAAGTGGTAATATTTTTTGTTAGTATATCGTTAGGAATATTGTTGGCTTAGCGATTTAGGTTTATACTGACGTAAATAGTTGTATAGGCAGTAATGAAGTAGTATCATTCTCAGGATACATGGTTAATTAACCCTGCGTGACTCGCGCCCTATTTACTAACGCGAGAACTCACGTGGGGTGTTTCTGACACCCCACTATTTTTTTCTATTTTTTCTCAATTCTATAGTCCGATTTTACCAAAACTCCTTTCCTTTTTTGGTGTATTTCTAATTCCTGCTAATATTCGTTATTTTATTACAAATAATGTTCGAATATAAACAACATAGTGTTCTTATATTGCTATATAGTGAATGTTTACTAGATTTAAAAATGTAAAAAAATCGGTTGACGATAATTAGTATTCAGTTTAACATTTAGGCCGTCATAATCACATAATAATCATTTAATTCATTTGGGAATTCAAATAATATTACCGAGGGTAATTGGTAACGTTACTTCGTACTATTATGGTCTCCCAATCGCGACTCTCTCAATATAAACTTTCTTCTCCAACATAGAATCACGTAAAAATATGTGACATATTATAAGACCAGTAAATAATTGCTCAGAGTATTATTTGAGTTATCCCCGCGTCCTCTATACGTTTAATTATCAAATTTGATTAGATGTGGATAAAATGGCTTTGCGAATTTTATCTGCCGTCTTTGGAGCTTATTGAAATAAATGTAACCTAATCACCCTAGCCGGTGATTCCTAATAACCTTCTAGTCATTTTCGACATAAGTATTTCAGACTCGGAAGTCATGGGAAATAAAACAGGTTTGCTAATTTTCACCACGTCTTCCTACATTGCTGCCCTTTCTCTGCTTTTTTCGTGTTCGTACCGTATTGGTGTTGGTTCTTAGGTCTTCCATGAAATGGCAAAGGGACCTAGAAAAAGATGCATCTTTTTGGAAATCACTCACTCCAGACGATTCCCTCCCGCCTTTGTTTATTACTCATGCCAGTATGATGTCCATACCCAACCATCCCGGTCAATCGTACTCCTGTGGGACTGACACAATTACACACGCTTTGAGGGGAGAGAAGGGGAAGTCTGGGAAATACAAATGCAAGGAGAGTGAAAACTCCTCTGCGCGCCGAAGACTGACTGGTAAAATAATGCACCTGCTGGTCTCTATCTAGGACTTTCTTCTTGTACATGGATAGTTTATTGATTTTGGTATAGGACTCCCCCCCCCGCTCTCTTCGGTGAGCCCAACACTTTGCTTGCAATAAATACTTTGTTCTGGTGGTCACTGAATCCATGAAAAGAAGAACAGTTTCCTCCCTTTTGGAAATTAAAATATGAATTTTTGTCTTTGTTTTTCTGAACGATATCTTTTTATTTATGATTTATTATGGTTTATTGTAATTATTTGGCACAATTTATTTTGTCTACAGAAAGCCTTTTTTAGATCAATTTTAGATGATAATATTTGTGAAATGATACCTATGAAATGGTGTCTTTGTGAAATGCGATGCGCACATATTCCTTCCACACGTTACAAAGAATAAATTAGTTTTTTTGTCTTTGCCTCTGAGAAAAATCACACACATCCCACTTCCTCTCCTCTGCTTCTAATTTTCTCCTAAATTCCCTTGGCAAATTTTTTTGTGAACCTCTCTTGGCAATAAAAGAATTAGTTAAGCCATTGGCAATTTCTCGGAAGAAAATTCTCCTATTAGTCATCATTACAGGATATATGCTGCTAAAAATAATGAAGGTATTGAAGCCGGATGTATTCAACAAATCGTAAAATATCACCACTGGTAATCTCTTCGTTTTCCTGGGAACACTATAAGTAGCATATTTCTCATCTACCGTGTCTACACCACCTTTCTTCCCTTGGGCTGTCGTTTACTCGAAGAGGACCGTCTGGCTGTATCCCGAGATAAACCTCCAAGTTTTTTGTGTAATAGACAGTAGTATCCATGAGAACAAACATTTTTATCCCGTACTTGGCTGGTTCATTCGGTACATGTTGGCGGAAAGAACATCTACCCCGAAAAAGTATCAATTGCTCATCTATAGTAGCAAACTCGCCTATGCTGTAAAGCTATTGTCATTTACATACAAACATATCGAAGACCTCTCGTATAGGAGCCAACTTAGCTGTTTTTCTCTTATTTTCTCTGTCTGTGACATCATAAAATCGTAAACATAGCAGTAAAATTTCAAGTCCCTGATCACTCATTGATTCCCAAATATCTCCATACTCAAACCATCTTGATCCCGAGTATGTTTTATGTTCTGGCGACCTGATCTGTTAGAACCTAAATAAAAAACTATCCAAATGAGAGATCTGATTTCAGAATCGTCCGTAGGCTTAGAATTTCTTTTTCAAGAATAATTTTGCACTTTTTCTCAAAGTTTGATATTTGTACTATTTACTATGATCTGAAGAATTTTTTTATCAAAAATGATGCTGAAACAATCTAATGGAAAATTATATCATTTTTATTTCCCTTGTACCCAACTGCCTGAGATACAACGTTATGGATTGGTGTTCGAACGTTTCGTCGTGGCTCAACACCACTCCATTTCGTCATACGAACTTTACTCATAAAAATATTCATTTGTCAAAGCAGCATGCTCACTGCTCAGTCTCTAAATGACTGATGTCCTGACGTGGCTGGCTATATCATGCTCCGATTATTGTGCTGAAGCAACCAAATATTCGCTGGCTGAGTCAAATTCTTCTTCATCAGATATCACTCGAAAGCAGAACAGCAGTTTCTATGTCCCTCTCATAACGTAAGTAGGCCATCTAAGAGAAAAAGAGTTATGTAAATTACGGAAATACTTTTTACGATGCCTAAAATTTTAATTTATATTTATCACTGAGTAAAAATATCATATACACTGACCTTGAGTTTTTCGCAAAATCGGTAACCTTTCCACAAACAACAGCTTTCGATAGAAAGTGTTCTTAGAAAAAAAATAATAAAAATTTCCTAAAATAATGCGATGACAGGTGTATCTGACTAAGTTTAAAAAAATAAGATTAAAGGTAAATATTATGATGAAAAAAATTGAAAATTTATAAAACGTAATGATGTCTCAGTAAGCTGAATAATAAAGACGTATCTATTGTAGAAATAAGATTAATGCGATAATTTAAAGTAAATAGATATACCAAATATTAGGATGAACTATAGCTTGCGACAGTAGTATGTAGATAATGCACTAAACACAATGAGAAGAAAACCTTCACCTATTTAGGATACGTTTGCAAGCATTAAAATAACACTCGCAAAATTCACTCCGAAAAGATGCGCACTGTCTTTAAAAAAGCGTTCGATATCAACCAAGATAAAAAAAAAATTAACCATTTTCACAGGATAGGTCAACAACATCTTAAACTCCAGCTACTGAAAAGAAGGGGCCATAAACTTTGACCGGAAAAATATCCCATCCAAAATAAGACGCTGGGGTGTCTGGGACACCCCGCGCGAGTCACGGCGGGTTAATTTTTTATTTAGTTTAATTTTATCGGTAATCGGGTTATTCAATCAACTTTATAATTTAGTAAGTACATTTTTTATTAGGTATTATAGCTCGCACTGATTAAATTTGTTTTCACATCGCTTAGTTGTGTCCATTTGTTTACATTTCGTATGGTGAGTTTTGTTCAATCACGATAATATCAATAATATTTCATACCTTTCATACTTTGTAACATCCTTTTGTTTACATTTTACATTGTTAGTTTTTAACGTTCATTTCAATTAGCTGTGCGTTTTGATGAATAATTTGTTTTAGTGAATTTATAATTTGTGTAACTAAATTAAATGACGTGCATTGCACGAAACAAAACCGGGTGATTATGTTATATATTTAATAAGGATAATAAACTTAAAGGAAAATAGATAAATGAATTGCAACACATCTAAGTCATAAATAATTACAAAAATTAAATCGAAGATATCCAAAATGCAGGGAGCAGGATTTAGGGCCGATTTCAGTGAGCAAGAAAGTCCCAGAAGCAAGTAATGAGTGATAAAGGGTTCGCAGATAAGGGACAACTCCTCAGATGACTCCAAAAACAAGTTCAGAAATTCCAGGAAATACCCTGCTACTTGACGAATAGCGGTGTTGCCAAGCGTTCCATCCTCGCGCGGTAGGCAAGTCTCGTTCTCCGTTAGTCCCCGAGGCTATCTCCCTCGACCCAAGCTATGAATACCAAATTTTAGTACCGTTCTAAATCGCACTTAGACCGGACTAAGATAAACCGCATAACCCCAGGTTTAACTCCAAATCCATGAACCTTACAATGAGGTCGGAAATCTTGGTGCGCTTCCGATCGTCATTTGCTCAAATTACGGGTCGCCAGTTAATGCGCTGGTGTTGCGAGGGAGGCCTCGGTAAATGTGAGCTTTCGTCCCGCCAGCGTTTTCGTAATTTCACCCACTTTTAACAGAGATATCGGAACCAAATTCACCTCACTTATTATGCAAACCTTGCGCATTTGTAAAATACTTTCAACACAACAATGCATCTTTTACTCTAGGAATGGGAAACTTTCAAACTGCGATTTTTCCTCTCCGCCATCTTGTGAAAAAATGCTGTTTCCTCTCCACCGTACGTGGCGCAGCGATCGAGCAGTTGCTTCTCTAGCATACACTGACCTCTCCTACACAGTTTCTTCCCTCCTTCCACTCAAACTCACCCCGCAACAGCCATTTAACACAATCATTTTAATACTAGAAATTCTTGGCCTACCACGCGGTTGCAGCCCCTCTAGTTGGAACTTGATTTCTTTCGCGGCCGTTGACATAGGCGGATTTAGGGGGGGGGGCACGGGGGCACGTGCCCCCCCCCCCCCAGACGCTTAAATAATGGACAAGATTTTTAATACGGTCCTGTTATAATTACGTTCGTTTTGTTTCGTGTATTACGGAGCCTCATTCATTTTAGCCTTAAGCACAAGTCAAGAAGACAGATTTGCCGGTCATTGGTCATTCGCTAGTCAGCGCTCGAAAAAAAACATCGCCCAAGTGGGAAGGAAGACATTGTGTCAAGAATGAACTTTAATGAAGTACTGGAACTCTTCAGCAGGAAACATAATAGAAAACTGCCGTTATTATATATGTAACTAATTAATATTTGCATATTAGTAATCTCTATATTAAAATAAAAAGTATATTTCGTACATTAATTGTTGTATGTTGTTTTTTAATCCCAACTATGAGAAAACCGTTTGCCCATCAGACCCTTGTGCCCCCCCCAAAGAAAAATCCTGGATCCGCCCCTGGCCGTTGATAACACGATCGAAGTAGGAGATAAACGTCCTCTTATCAGGTTCTTGTCCAAATCTATGAATGTATAGGGACCTTGCTCGGAGCTACCTGATTACGGTGCCACCAAGCGGAAAAACGCACCAGCTCCCTGAGACTGGAGGCACAGGTAACCTTCAAGGCTACCTGGTGAGGGGGTTATTTGGAGGATAGTTACGTTTTTTTTTCACGAATACCCTTTTGAACCAACCCATCCCAATGGGGATTCGTTTGCGTAAAATTACGACGAGTTGGTGATGAAAGCTCCGTATCTTTCCGTATGGAGGAGGCGCTGGAATGAGGTAGCTCCGAGAGGTTACCCGTCCCTCCAGTCTCTTAAACCCAGAAGAGAGACTTGAGAGTTTGGTTTTCGAGGAAAGAGCTTTCGAGGTGGCCCATGCAAAAGTTGGTATAAGATAGCGCCACGCGAGTGCCCATGATACCTTTGATCTGAAGGAAAAATTGATAGTTGAAGAAAAAGCGTTTTTGTTAACACTAATTCTGCTAGGCTAACAATTAAGTCGGTGGAGGTAAGGTGTGGTTTTCGGCGTTGGGAGAGATAAAAATGGAGTGACTCAATTCCTTTATGTTGGGGTATTCATTTGTTTGAGTTTATACACATTATTTTAAGACAACTACTCTCATCTGTTACATTATGTATGTAATATGGTAAGTGGCTGCATTAAAACATCGAAAGGTTGGCGATCTTATTACAATTTCATATCTTAATATCTGCCAAATGCCTGTGATGTGATACCAAACACGTATATATCATTAAATTATTCTTAAGGGTCAAAGAAAATAAAACTTTCCACGTAACAGGTCTATGATTTCTACTATTTCCTTATCCGTTACCATGGCTTTTACAAACGAAATATATGTCCCAAGACGTATAGACCGTAACGCTACCACCCACAATTTTATTTAGTAACCCTACGAAAAGCACGGGATATGTGTTCACTGAGCTTCTTATGGCTAAGTTAAAAAAGTTTTGGAGATTGTTTCTAATCATACTCCGAATTTTAAGGGCTTTTCTTAAAAATATATGAGCACTTGGGAAAGCATTAGCATTGTTTTAGTGAGGCAATTTAAGCACTCATTTTATTATGACCGACAATTTCAAGAGGAGGAAGAAATATTTGGTTGAAAACAATACGAGTCAATTGCTACATCTGAGTCATATACCTATTTAAGCAAATTCTCTTTGCAGCAAAACCAACTGCCACTATCGTGGAACGCAAGGTGTTATTTATTTGAGAGGAATATGATCCAGATAATTTGACGAAGAAAATCTTTTCACCTGGAATAGGCATCCTTAGATTTGGGTCCTTATTTATTCATTACAGGGCATATCAGCAGTGCAAGGGCTTCTGCAGAGATTAGTTACATCATCCTCATTAAAAGAAAATTAACTGAACTAACCGTGTCCCACCTGTCATAAAAACATTCTAGTTAAATTATTTCCCTTAACTGCGTAAGTTGTTCGAAAATGTTTGGCCCACTATTTATATAAAGATAAAAATCGAACTTTGGCTGGCCAGGCCTTTATATCTCGGAGGCAACGTAGGAGCTTATAAAAAATTAGAGCAACCAATTTCATTTCCAGCTCTTTCAGCCATTAGTTACCATTCCCCTATCCCCCCACAATTCCCTAGCCTTAACTTTGACTATATAAAATATATAATACTGCAATTACAACTGTCGTAGTTTTATACAGACTTCTTACGGATTGATAATGTGCCTAAGTTTTCACAAAGTAAACCATGAACTTACTTGGTATTTTATTGCCATGAGCTATCAAACGCTTTTCTTTGGTAGCTAAAAAAAATATCCTTGCCTAGTGGATGCAAAATCGCTAGTCTACTTATGACTTTTATTGCGAGCCTTAACTTTCTCATTTGCTTAGCTATAAGATTCCTCGTTAAAAATGATTTGGTTCTTTAACCGGTCACCGCAACCAGCGCTCACGGCCACATACGTAAATAAATTTCGCCTAGTCTCAACTTTTTTATTTACTATTCGCTACTAGCGTGGATGTCATTATCACCATCAGCATTTGTGAAATTAGAGAGGCCTAAGCCATTTATAAGCAAAAAAATCCCTGATGCAATTTTTAAAAGACGATTAGGACTGATGAAAGTATAGCGTGTATGGTGTTTTTCAGAGAAGACTGCTGCATTGAGAGAAGGACAAATTTTTTTATCGGAAAGAAATGAGGAGAGGTAGTGCTTAGCTGGATAAAAATGGAAACCATAAGCCCAGGAATAAATAGCCTTTCATAGCTGCGTTGGACATAAAGCGTACTCAATGACCACTCTAATGGCCACCACGAGTAATCGGAGGCTACGTAAGGAAAGCGTGGCAAACCCTCGCTTCGAAAACCTCCGCTTCATCAGCAAAAATATTCCAGGTGTTCCATCATACTATTAAACTTATAATGAAGCATTATTATAAAGTTTAATAGTATAATTTAGTAAAAAAACACCGACAAATATCTCTTTCTTGAAGTTCCATCCATAACAAAGGAAAGTACGTCTTGCACATTTACCTGTTCTGTCACCATCCGTTGCCTTTATTTGGAAAACTTTTCCATTCGTCGTACTCTCTAAAATTTTTTTAGTCATTGATGTATTTTGAACTACAGGTGGAAGGTCATTGATGTCTTCGATTTGGATTTCAATCTAAAAAGAGAAAAATTGAAAAAGATTTAAATGCAACTAAAAACTATGCACCTGAGTTACTAAACTGATGCAATGGTAAACATTCTCCTAATTCTGTAAAATTGAAGATGCATTACCTGAGAAATATTGAAATACAATTATTATAAACGTTTTATTTTAAACAATTAGAATAATGGTAGAAATTTATGTTTACTAATTTCAATGGAAAAATGACAGATTCGTTTAAAGCAAAGATTTACATCGTGCATGAAGACTTGCACTGTCTGAAATAACAATAGGTACAATGATTTATCTTTGGTCGGATTTGGGAAATAGTGAGCATACATATTTAGCATACAAGTTTAAGACTGCGGACTGGAAAATACAAATTTTATTTCAAATTTTTATTCTGATTACTAATAAAAATCATGCACTTACACAATCTCTTCTCAAGCCACTCAAAAGTTTTCCGCAGAATTAATTATCAGCATTGTTTTGGGGAAATAGTGGATATTAACTATAGGCACTCACATTGGTAGTTGCGTTATTTACTCCGTCGAAGACTCTCACTATGTAAAACAGCTTATCTGGGTTATAATCACAGTCTATTTCAGCGAAGCCGACGTATAAGACACCTTTGTCATTGATTTTCACCCAGCCTTCAGGGGTGTCATCCGTGGGCCTGAAAAAAATTGTGCTCATTGAAAAAAAGTCAATCACAATAAATTAATAAAGAAGGATTATGGACGTGGTCAAGGGGAAAAACAGTGCATGAGGCAATTGTAATTTGATCCGGCGTTGGCAGTGGTCGGCCCACTCTTAACGAAAGGCCCCAAGTGATCCACAGTTTAACGCCTTAACAGGACATTTTTGTACTTAAGGTTCCATCTATTTGGCACCCACGCAGCGGTCGTGATGCATTCATCTATCTACATTCACGAAATATCGTGCAAGTCACAACTAGGGCGTGTGGAACGGGTTGATTCCACACCAGGCATGCAGTACACGTCCCAGTAAAAAATCAGGACCTCACACATTCCCCGGCTGACCGGTGGGCGAGACCAAAAGCAGTCAGGAGAACAGTGCACAGTCAAACCAGAAATTGGGACAGTTCTATGTAGACGAACATGCAAACTTGAAGTAAAATGGTTAAGAGACACTGGTTAATATTATTAATACAATTAATTTATGAATGCTACAAGATACTACTTCATGCAGAAAATAAAATAATGCTGGACATTTCAAGCGGGGTGAGGCATTAGTAATGATATTATGTTATTAAACACAAGTAAAAAGTGTACTTTACCGAGAGGGTGGAAGCATCATAGAATTGATCTATCGCAACAATTATGATCCCTTATTGTACGCGGGAAAAATGAAATTTTGAAACAAACTGTTATGCAGTCTATTTCCTTTATTTTATTTCTGTGGTAGTTTCTACCGTAATACTTTGGCTCTAGCAAAATCAGCTGAACGCCCAGCTAAAAATTGTCTGTTTCGAACTAGTGCAAAAGAGCAAACCTATACTTTCTTTTCGATCAGATAGAGACTCCCGCCCAAATTCGTTTAACAATTCGGTAACACAGCTAAGTTCATCGTAGCAATATTTACAAATCTTGCTGCTCTCCGCTGTATTCGATCTAGTACTAGGACTAGTCCTACTTTGTAAGGTCCCATATGCTAAGCGATATACTCCAAATGAGATCTCACGAGAGAGAAAAAACATCGCTATTTAATCTTCTCATCACATTTTCCTAGTACATATTCTTCTGATTAATCCCAATTTGCGAGTAGCCTATCCGCAGATTTCCCGTACATATTTCCCCCAAGACAGGTAATTAGTTAAGGTCACAACTAAGTAATTAACTGACTCTACCTTTGATAATTTGATTTGATTAATTGTGTACGTTTTGTTGACCGAGTTATTCTTTTTCCAAAAATTCATAACAACGCATTTTTAAAAATTCAATTCTAACTGCCAAGTATTGCACCATTCATTTATAGCATCTAGGTCTTTTTGTAACGCAATCCTATCAGATTCATTGCTTAGATCCCAGTATAGCACTGCGTCGTTTCCAAATTGGCGAATTTCGCTCGTAACAACGGTAGTGATGTCATCAATATACAAAATTAATAATAAGGGGCAGATGACACTTTCCTGCGGTACACCTGATGCTACTTTCACTACATGTGAGCTAACGCCATCTAGAACTAGCCTCTGTTCGCGGTCGGCTAAGAACTCTCTTATCCAACATATTACGTCTTGGTGTATGTTATAAGCTTTCAACTTAACGAGTAGCTTCGAATGAGAGACTTTATTAAAAGCTTTTTTAAATCTAGAAATATTGCGTCTACCTAGACGAGCCTGTCTCCCGAGGAAAGAATATCTTGAAGAAAGAGTGCCAGCTGGGTTTCGCAAGACATGCCTTTCCGGAATCCACGCTGATTTTGCGTTATCAAGTTTTGACTATCCAAATACCCCATAATCGAACTGAAAATGATATGTTCCAATGTCTTGAACGATATAGACGTAAGGGAAATCGGTCTATAGCTAGTAGGCTCTTCCTTATCACAGCTCTTAAATACTCATGTGACGTTCGCGATTTTCCAATTCTAAGGAACGCGATGTTCTGTTAAAGATTTAAAAAATATCATTTGCAAGTACGGGTACTATTTATGAGGTTATATCTTTATAAACACGGGCGGAATTTAGATCGGGACCGGGTGATTTCTTGGAGTTAATGGATTTCAGATAACTTTCTATTCCATGAAGTCTGAACTTAGAAGTGTTTTTGTGTTATTTGGAGCGCATTTTGTATAGACGCTTTGAAAAAGAAGTTGCGGAAATTTTCTTTATCTAATTTTTTTCTTTATCTCTCAACGCACAGCTAGGCTATTTCGCTTCTGCTAATATGGGAGATGACGTCACACTACAAAGAACCAATGGTTGGGCGTTTAGACCTAGGCAATTACGATGCTAAAACAATGCATGTTAAAAGCTATTTATTAAATTAATTAGTTGGAATTATACCTTGGTATTTCGTACGTGGCATTTCGTAACCAAACACTACTCGCTAAAATAAATTTCAACAAAATACCTCACTCACGCAAATACTCTATTCCGGTACCTTTATTTCGAGTATCTCCATTTGAATCACGGCATTTCCTTATAGAACCACCTTCTCTATAGTGGCGGCGCTACAATCTGCTTGGTCCTGATTTTTCGGTGCTTGTCAAATGTTTGGCAACACCCACTGGGGGCAAGTTTGGGATCCATATGTATATTCATGGGACAAGAAAACGTTTTTTGACTTCTACCAGAGTTGGGGCCGAGCGCGCTCATTTTAGCCCCCGTTCATGAACACCCTCAATTTTTATGAGTTTTGCACCTGAGCGCGCTCACTTTTAAGAAATTGAGTTTTAGTATGAGCACGATACAAATTTTCTCGAGTTTGAGTTTAAAATGGCGCTTATTTTTCCGCTCACTTCGAGAATTCTAAGAATTTTTCAGAATTCTAGTATTTAGCTTACAAATTTTGTGCGGTTAATGCAGGTAAAAACGCTGATTCCCAGTTTTGGGTTTTCCAAATCCCTCTGCTCCAACCCCATTGTATGAAATGAAGAAAGCATTCGTAACATTTAACACTTCGCTACCTGCAAGTGGCGCTGCAGAGAGGTTGTTCAGAGTGGCAAAATATGTATTAAATACAAAAAGGACT
This sequence comes from Pyrrhosoma nymphula, assembly GCA_963573305.1. Lineage (NCBI taxonomy): Eukaryota > Metazoa > Arthropoda > Insecta > Odonata > Coenagrionidae > Pyrrhosoma > Pyrrhosoma nymphula. The sequence goes on from OY754338.1 coordinate 87,986,477, forward strand.
AAAATGGCAAATACTAATTTTGAAAAGCAAATACTTTTGAAAGTTAATAAAATTATTTGAAATATAGATTTGTTGATGACATAATTTCTTTAATTTTAGTGGCACTAACAATCAAAGTAAACCGAACATCTTTGTGTGTTATTGAACAAAAAGAAAATTTCAATTACAAACCTGATTATTTATTATTTCTTCTCTAAGCATTCTACACTTAAATATAATTAAAGATCTACTTCTTCCATTGCTATCTCATACATATACTCTTAAAAAAACGTAATAATAGAGTTTATAGCATTTGTGTTCAGTTAATTTTGTTGGTAATTGAGTTAGTTTTAAGCTTTGAGTTGAGCTCAGCTCACTTTTTGAAATTCGAGTTTGAGTTGAGCTGAGTTCATATTCTGATGAATGAGTTGGAGTTGAGTTGAGCTCATTTTAAAACTGAGTTTCCTCAACTATGACTTTTACCAGCACAAGCGCTTCGGGAAGTGGGTTGACTCGTCATTACCTGCCATCCCATTTCGACTCGTCTCGCGTGAAGCCATAGCGATAGGTGATTTTAATCACTTGCATTGCGTGTGCGTTCCTCGTGCCATTTTCATGAAGTAGTTTGATTCCCTTGTCTCTCTCTCTCTTCCGTTACATCCCTCTCTTACCCTCCGTCCTTTCCCTTCACCACCTCCCCTCCATACCGCGCAGATCTGCGACAGGAACTTTAGCGGGAGCAGGAGCATGACCACACCGACCCGAACCCAGTCTTGGAAGCTGCATCGGAGGGTGACAGTCACCATATATATCGTATAAAAGCGTATCAGGCTTAATTTTGTGGAAAAATGTTACATCCATGTCGATAAAAACGCAACAGTAACTTCCAAAATTTAATGTGACGAATTAAGACCAGCCGACCCAGGTTTCGGCAAAGAGTGCCATTACCTTGATAATGACACTCTGTGCCGAAACCTGGTTCGGTCTGTCTTAATGTGTGACATTAAAGTGTGGAAGTTACTATTGTGTTTTTATCGACATGGACTATATATTTCTTTCAAATCCATTTTCCTAGTTTAACAAAGTATCCTGTATCCATCCATTCATAGCCTATTCTGTTTCAACATGTGCAGGGCTAGGTATTAGCCAAGCTTCTCCATCTGTCATTCCATTACCCCAATTGGCACACTTCATCCCAGGATGTCTTTCTTCTTTAGGTCTCTTTGAACGTCATCTATTAATCGCGTGCGTGGTCTTACCCTCGGTCGCTATCCACTTCCTCTCTCTTCTTCCCAAACTGTGGGGATTTCTTTCTTTCATCCTTTTAAAATATTCCATCAATCTTAAACCATTACCTTCTTCATAACAATAATGGGTGAGCTCTTACGGCTAGACAAATACAAAATTAAAGGGAGTCTCCAATAGCCGTAAACAATTGGCACCACTCGTCAGAGATCACAAACTTTGCTGTGTTGGTTTGCCGGGATGGGACTTCCACAGCAGAGACTAACCCCAGCCTCTCCACCAGAATACCCTCCTGTGATAGTTTACGGGAAGGATTCTTCCACGCCAGTGACCAACACAGCCACAATCATAACACCCAGATAGGATCCTTTGCTAGGCTAATGGGACCCCGCTAAGGATACTTAGGGTTATAACCTGGGATCCTTCGTAAGGCTAATGAGACCCTACTTAAGGTGCCTGGTTATTAAAACAACCACACACACACACTCACAAACACTCAAAATCACTCAATCACACACAAAAATGGGCCCAACTTCTGGGAGAAACTGCTCCAAAAGAGCGTTTAATAATCTTGCAAGCAAGAACGGACGAGGGTGAGGGACGAATTTCGGCTGCAAAGTAGCCTTCTTCAGCGATTCGAAGGAAAGGCGTCACAAAAACGCAAGGTCGAAGTGAGGAATGAGGAATTTTGTATTACCTTCTTCCTTATTTCTTAAGTTATAAACTCTAATTTTATTTATTATATATGTATTTATTTCTTTTCATTCTACTCTTCCCCGCTATACTTCTCAAGAAATTAATTTCTTGTCTGCTGAATGAAGATGCGATCTGCTCCATTCCCTCTCATTCATGACCCCTGTTTCAGTTGTATACGTAACTATTGATGCATGGCAAATTTATGCATCATGATTTTCACCATTATTAGCACTTTCCTGTCACAGAATAAATGCCTTTCAATCTAAAACACCTATCCTCCTTCCTGAAATCATTTTGTGATTTAATACCCTATATGACCATCACTGGTTACTTCATCTCCTAAACTAGGTGAAGTTTTCCACAACTTTCAGCGAACTGCCATTTAACTGAAAGACCTTTTAAAGCTTCTATTTTGTTCCTATGACCATAACTTCACTCTTCTCTTCACCGATATCCAATATCGCATGTTGGTCCCATGATCATCATCACTCATCGGTGTCCTGAACATTGTCTACATCTTCTCCCCAAACTACCATACCATTTTCTTTATGCTGACGTATTATTTCTATGCTCAAATTTCCGTGGAAGGACTAAATAAAAGGATCATTTTAGCATCAACCACGCACCAAGAAGAGCAAGTGAACACAAGTTGACTCGTTTCATTCAGTTGAAGACTGTAGGATGTGTTAAGACCGACTAATGTGACCAAAATAATCAATACTCACGTCAAAAAATATACCAGGGTTGTGTTGAAATCAGCATCTGTTGCCACCACATTTCCTATCGTTTGGTCAACTTTAGAATTCTCGGTTACAACGAGAGTTGGAATTTCACTGATGACCGGAGGGTTATTATTGACATCCTTTATGGTAATTGTAAGAAAAGCTGTGAACGAAAAGAATACTATAAGCTTAAGTATTTCACACATGAAGGAGAGGTAATAGAATAAATGACACTTTAAAGTATGGGTACTCAACCAGTGGGGAATGGGACCACTATTCTACAAACTGTGATGTTCTGTAGATTATGTAAAATCAGTTTACTTGTAGTTTGTTTTAATTAATGATATTATACTAAATTAATTCAAGTTTTAAAATATTAAAAAATATCTATTACCATAAAAATTTTTAATTAGTAGCCAAGTAGGTTCAAAGGGAAATGATTAGAAGCAGGTGGTGAATGTGCTGCGATGTGTAGGTTTGCAGTGAATGTTTTTTTCATTTTCCACTAGTGCAAATGAAAATGTTTCTCTTATTTTTACAGGTGCATCCCTGGTGGCTTGCCAGTATACCTACCTAAGGTCCCTATTGACATAATTTTGTTAATGTAATAAACTTGGTGCACCATCTGTAATGAAGGGGTGGAGGTTGTTTACATCAACCTATCTTTTCATGCACTTAGCCAATGTGAGTTTGGTTTGATTTTTCTTGCGAAATGGACTAATAATTAACGGAATTGTTTTGCATTAGGCATATTCATTTGCCAAAGAATATGTAAAAAAATTTAGATACATAACATATGAATTCTCTTTCTGCTGTATTAAGCTTCATTAAATTGGGATATATCAATACAACCTTGTATTTTTCAAGAGTCCCCTGAATACCATTGGGTTTTTATCTTTTAAGATATAAGTGGCCCACTGCTATGCTTTACATGTCAAAAATTAATCAATTTTGAGTTGAATGTGGGCTGTATAATTAGCGAACTTGTTTATTTCAATGAGGTGTTGAATGCATATTTCAAACAGTGATTGAGAGTACACCTGATACCCTGCATTACCATGTGTTAATTATTTGCTGTTACTTCCCTTATTGCTGTGGCTTGAGAATATTTTTGTAACTACGAGGCAATTAAAAATTCCTCTAACGAATGCCCATTCTGGTAGAGAGGCATTTGTGGCTTTTTTTACAGAATCTCCCCGTTTTTTCAAGTGAAAAATTCAAATGTCCTGTTTCTTCTAAAATACAATATGGGAACCCTAGTACTGCAGCTAATGAATATAGATTATATATATATGCAGTTGAGGGGTAGTTTTACGAAGCCGATCCTAGCAAACGGGCTAAATATAGCATTTTGCCTGATGAAATTATTCTGTCCAGTCAGCCGTTTCTTTCAGCATTATAAATGTTCTTAGTTGGGCATGTCCAGAGAACTTTTCGAACTGCCGCCACCTAGCGTTAGTTACAATTTTCCCCATTAAAGGGCGCTGGGGTGCACATGGTCCATGTTTACGTTTGGGCGTGCGGAATGTTTTGGCAACACTCCCGAGCCGAAGACGAGCAACCAGTGTATAGGGATCTTGGACACACCTATGCTCTTCATTGTGGTCAGCATTCTGTTCCAGTCCACACTGTGTAATGATTTCTCTACGTTGATGAAGCAAATATATGTTGGGTGGTCCTTTTGAATCCTCTTCTCTATGAAAAGTCTGAGGGCTAAAATAGCTTCCCTCTTTCGTCCACTTTCCCTGAATCCGAATTGGTCTTCATCCAGGAATTCTTCCATCTTCTGTTCCATCTTCCTGTAGATGATTCTGGTCAGAGCTTTCGATGAATGTGATGTAAGGCTAATTGTTTTAAAGTCTCCGCATCTGTCGGCTATTTCCTTCTTAGGGATAGGAAATATTAAATTTTTGTAAAATCTGTTGGAATTTGCCCACTTGAATAAATGTTACATATCAATCTGTATAGATTATTCAGAGTCCTCCCTCCTGCTTACTCACAAAGGAACTCCGAGGGAATTTCATCAACTCCTGCCACCTTTATCTCTCTTAAATTCTTTACTGCAGCATCAAATTTTGATCTTAATATGGAGTATTTTTTTCTTATTTTCCTCCACAGTGTCTTCATCCTCTAGTATCCAGTGATTCATTGCCTTGTGACAGTACAGCCATTCCATTTAAAGTGAGCCCAAATATGGAAAAAAAATTTAAATTTCGACTTAGCCAGGTTAAATTGAGCTTAATTAATCAAATAGACTGAGCCATTATCAAAATTTGAAAGAAAAATTGAACTTAACGCATAATGGAAAGCAAAAAGAGTAATTAGGTCACACCCAGAAATATACCATTCCACACCCGGAACTTATTAACAAATTCATAACTAAAAAAATAATGCTTTTGGATACTTCTTCATTAGTTTAAACTAAAGAAAAATTACTCTTATATTACTGATATTAATATCAATATTTAATGTTTAAGCTATTCACAGGGTTTACAGGTTAAAGAAGCCTATGTTATTGAGTGTCGTTTGTGACAGTCACACCCGGAACCACAGTTTTATTCCAATTACAACTGTGCTAGTAAATGTTTTAAATTGCAATTTAAGTTGTAAATTACCTTCTTCTATGGATAACTAAATTGTACTCCAGTATATTTTATTTGAAGTAATTGATGTGAAAATTTAAAATTAAACGCTCATAAGTCACACCCGGAACAAATGGAATGGCTGAGTATAGTTTCTCCAGGTACTCTTATATCTCCTTGCTTTTTCATAACTTTCAAAAAGAATTTAATTAACTTCGTTCTGAATGGCATAACCTTTGGTGGGATGTTATTTAAAGTAACTTCTTACCATTCTGTAAGCAGCTTCAACTTTTCCTGGGAAGAGATTGCCTACTACCTCTTTACATAAGTCTTTCTATCACCCATCCTACTCTGGCCTTTCTTGCATTAATATCGTACATGACGATCGTATCGTAAGAAGGTCGATCGCATTTCTTACTATGTTTTACAGATACTGTCCTTCCTCTGTTTACGAGTTGTTGTGCTTTCTTTCCACATCTATTAGGTCAAGGACTTCCTGTGTATCCCATAGTTTCCGATTCTCTGTTTTCTCCACACCTTCTCTTCTTCTCTTTCCATCTCTCTTCGATTGATTCTGAATCACTTCCATCCTCTTCAGCTTGGTTCAGAGTACTTTGATAGGCTAATCAGTGTTCTGTTTCCCTCAGCTTTTCAACTTGCCAGCGATTCTTTGTTGGTCTCTTCAGTGTTTTTTAATTTAAGCTGACATTTCATCATGACCAAATTACATTGTTACAAAGAAGACATGACAAAGAGGAAATGGCAAAGAAGTTAGACTACCAATGATATCTATATATAAAAAGTTTCAAATAAGGACATCTGATCTCCGAAATTAATATACTATCGGTTGTTCACTTGCTCCAAGGAAACTTTCGATCGAACCCTATAGTCACGCTTTTAATATAGCAAACGTTGAGATTCAATTACAACAGATGATGCAAACCTTCATGAAATCATCCTCTGTTATAATTTCACTAAAGAATCTATTGAATCTATGTTAGGAATCACTTTTCTGTGGGGTTCATAAAGGAGGAGGGGGATTTTTACTCACGTCAAGCCACTATCAATGAAGAAAATTACTTTAAATGTACTACAACATGAAAGTTATATAGGGATTTACATGTACTTATATAAGAAAAAAGAGAAATTAGGGGAGAAAGAAGAATTAGAATTTCGTCACCTACCTCGAAAGCACCATCACGTGGGACGGAAAAAGTACAACGGACATCAAGCGTAGAATAGCCCAAGCTAAGAAATCATTAATGATGAAAAGGCCACTACTGTTGCAAGCAAGGGAACAGTAAGTGAAAACATTCGTTTCGATCGTTACACCCTATGGGTCAGAAACATGGCCCATTGGAAAAGCAGTCCAAAAGACTACAGGCTTTCAAAACCTGGCGTTGGAGGCGAATGCTGAAGATAAAATGAACGGATAAAATAAGAAAAGAAGAACCAGATGGATTAAGGGAACTAGCATTTGACAGGGAAGGATGGAGGGCTTCGGCCAATCTATCTTTGGATTGAACGACCAATGATTATATCCTCATATTGTTGGATACCAGTATACTGGACTAAGTGCTTTGCAGTGATGCTGCGACGAATGATGAATTGTATGTTGTGCTTCTCAAACAAGTGATTATCAATGAAGCTGCCTGTCACTCACCACTCTGCACTCTTCTCTCTGGATATTGAGGAAGAGTATTATTATCCGTCACGGATATATTAAGGATAATTGTGTCGAAGATTTCCCAGTGGAGAATTTTGGCAACCTTCAGCACTGCGCACTTAGTGTCCGAGTCAGCGTTGTCCTGTTGCCCACAACCAGGATCAGGGACGATGTCGAAAAAACTGAAATAAAAAAGGACGAGGAATGGTTCAAGGCAAATAGCTTCATAAAAATCTCACTATCTTGGACACAGACACGTGAACAGTCATGCAGAAATATGGAGTTTTCCATGTTGGCTTAAAGATAAAGTTTCCAATAAAAGAACTTTGATTATTACATCCACGATTGTTGTTGATGAGTTGATTTCAACAAAGCCATCAAAAAATGAGGAATCATGTTTTTAATTACTCTGTTTTAAAAAAAACTTGCTTTTATTAGTACCTTTGTACTTTGAACGGATTAGAAAACTATTTCCAAATATTTGGTCATGACAATTGTGTACCAGCAGAGTGCAAGTTTAAGAACCTCTGGACTATGCACATCATTCCATTCATTGCCGTTTTTGTGCACTGAGGTGGGATAATGTGTTCCGGTCTGCGCTATTTTCTGTTCCACTTCTACTACAGATGTAGGAACCCGCATAACAATCCCACATGCATTTACACTACTTTGGCGTTACAGCTGCAACTCTATACTGCCTTCTCCAGGAATTGCAACTAACAAGTGAAAAGTAAGCAGTTAGTTTCACATGAAATTAGAATTCCCGTATAATTATTGCAACATTTGGAATAAGCAAATGAAACTGTCCTCGATTTTATCAAACACCGTAACACAATGGCACAATCCATGTTGGGTTCCTTTACCAAGTGTCGTGCTTCATATTCCCGGCTCCTTCCCCTGCAACGCCAGTGCTAATAGAAATAGGGTTGACTGCGTCGAGAACTTCTTGTTACACCTGTACGGATGTGCTCTCACATTGCGATTTGGGCCTACGGGCGTAGCTACTCCGGCCTGTACGGCTGTTGTGGTAACGGAGAATTCAACACCTTGCATGGAAAGCTGCCAATAGCACGGCCGTTCTTAGGAGCCATATGTAGTCAGTTCACGATAAACTGGCTCACACACAGTCACCGGCTACGTGGGGACACCTACATTTGTGCACCCATCAAGCCACCACAAGAATATGTGGCAGGAGATGACTCTGCACCAGGCATGCATAAACTTTCAAACACACTATTACACTATTACTATCTGTTTCCCCGCTAAAATAACGGGCAAAATACCCAGTCACGCAAATATTATTAGTAAAGATTTTATTTCTGTATGTTTTGAGTAGGTTATTTTTATTTGTCCAAAAATAACTGGAGGCTGATACTAATGTTTACAAAATATAAACATCTGTGTTAAAATGCAAAGTTACGGACGATACCTACGTGGTTGCTTTGTAAATGTAACATGATGGGTAACAAGTGCGGATTAAGGTCATTATTTTGGGGGGAATGGGCGGATTGCTACTTTCCGGGGATCTGAGTGGTACGGAATACCTCGTGAGTACCATTTTTCCTATTGTAACAGGAATTATAGGGGAGGGTGGGCGGGGTCGGTTTGAGCGGGGTCTTACTTCTCATAAAATTCAATGGATTTAGCCTCATCATAAAGAAAAATATCTCATACTTCCAATGGGAATGAAATATCAGTCAGTTAGCATTATGCTTTTTTAAATATTTGCCAATAAAATACCAGCCGTTTTCCATGGGAAATGGTACGAGTATGCACTCCAGAAAGACTTTATTTTCAAAATGAGGAATTTCTAACGCATAGATCTCGTCAGAAATTTAAGTGTGTAGTTTTGTATTATTTCTCCACTGCTATTAATAATAAAGCAACTACTCGCCGCAGTGACTTGAATCGTTTCGGTAACTTCGGTTTTCACGCCAGTATATATTTGTTTAACCAGATATTATAATTTTTAAAAATTTATTTGAATTTGTAGAATTTGTACGTGTAGTTCGTAAAAAATATAATATCTAGTTAAATATTTTGTAGGCGTGAAAACCGAAGTTAATTCTTTCTCCCGTTGGTAACGCTCATTTCAGCTAACCGAGACTAACGTAAACTCCAAAACCCAACTCTCAGTTCGCACTAAGATACCCAAAAGGCTGCGCCATCTTTCGGTTAATGTTAACCAGACAATAAAACTGGGTCTAAGAGTTAACTGTACCGAGGAATCTGGGCTTTAATAGTTAGAACTTCCGACTTACCCGTCAAACATAGTCTCGTTCACTGGTATTCCATTGCTCGTTGAAGATGACGTACCATAATCAATCATGAAAATCAGGTCTGCATCAGTATCAGGATCCACAGCACTGATGTAACTTTCAGGAATGATGCTGCCTACAGTTGCGTCCTCCATAACAACCATTTTTGAAGCAGGCTGCGAAGTAAATCAGAAACTATAATGAAAATGCTTGCTGAAAAAATAAATGCAAAGATTATGCTGCCCTAGTAATTCCAACTAAGGCATTTTGATCCGGAGACTCCGGGTGGAGCAATATTTCTCCGTGCCCAGGGTTTCACACCCATTTCTCTGGGCCAGTAGGTATAAGGTGTAAAACAACTAGCTGTAGATATATATTTCACTGACGCAGTTATTTTATCGGTTTTATAGAATTCTCTCATAAAATTTTATTCTTGATAAACAAACAAAAAATGAGATCTTGTTCGAAATAATTCACTTCTTTGTGACTAATAGGGCATAGGACGGCGACTCTTTAGCACACCTCCAAGAGCTTTGTACACTGCAATAATAAGTTAAACTAACTGAATTACCAGGCGGAGCTCGGGAATACACTTCCTACATAACTTATCATATAAGAAGAGAATCGATTGAAAAAATGAGAAACTGCCCCTCTTTTTACATTGGCTTATCCACCACTTCTCTCGACATACAAATGAATGGGCACCGCTCTTCGTTTAACGATTACCCTTACCTCTCTGTTTCTCTCCCTGTCACCATTCACGTCTCCTCCCACAACTCTACCCTCAATAATACTTTTAAAGTTGGTTTACTTGCCTCCCTTCCCCCTTCTCCCTCTCCCCTTCAGCTCCACCAGGCCATATCGCCCCCTGGAATCAATAAATCGCACTAGTTTCTCCCTCCCCGTCATCTCCTCTCTCCCTGTTACCCCCACTCTCTACTTCCTTTTTCTCCCTTTTATTCCTCTCCACCACTTTCCTCAACTTGCGAACGCTCTAGGTGCAAATGCTGCTCTCTCCTCCACACTTCCGCCTCCCCCTCCCTCAAAAGATCTTCCTCTACGGCCTGACCTGACAACCTTTCACATTGCAACAAACGTGACAACCCCGGCCGCCCCATAGTTTCCTCTCATAACTCACCCACCGAACGCATGTCCGCCTTTGTTGACTACCACCTACAACCCATTGTCCACTCCCTGCCCTCCTACATCAAAGACACTTATCATTTTCTTGAACGCCTCCATTCCACTCCACTCCCCTATGACTGTGATATCTTAATGGCCACTATTGATGTCACTTCCCTATCCACCAGCATTCCTCATTCTGAAGGAATTTCCGCCATCCGCCATTTCATTACTCAACATTTCCAGCTCTGATTTCCTTCTTAATCTTTCTAATTTCATCCTTACCCACAACGCTTTCTCTTACAATGATAAAATCTTCAAATCAAAGGATGCACGATGGGTAGTCGTTTCAGTCCTTCCTACGCCAACCTTTTCCTTGGAATTTTTGAACAACCATTTTTATCTTCACGCTCTCTAAAACCTCCTCTGCCAATACTCCCCCTCTTTTTATATTGGCTTATCCACCACTCCTCTTAACATTCGCATGAATGGGCACCGCTCTTCTTGTAACGATCCCCCTTCCCTCTCTGTTTCTCTCCCTGTCGGCATTCATGTCTCCTCCCACAACTCCACCTTTAATAATACTTTTAAAGTTGGTTTACTTGCCTCCCTTCCCCCTTCTTCCTCTCCCCTTCAGCTCAAGGATTGTCAGCTTCAGCTCAATCATCTTGTATTTTGATCCACCAGGACTTCTCGCCCCCTGGACTCAATAAATCGCACTAGTTTCTCCCTCCCCTTCATCTCCTCTCTCCCTGCTTCCCCCACTCTCTACTTCCTTTTTCTCCCCTTTATTCCTCTCTCCCCTCCGCTCTCCCTCTCCCCACTCGTCTTCTTTCCCCTCCGCTCACCCTCTCCCCACTCGTCCTCTTTCCCCTCCTTTCCCTCTTACGCCTTCCTCTCCCCCTCCTGTCCCTCTTACACCTTCGTCTCTCCCTATTTTCCCTCCCATACCTCAATCTCTATATTTAATAAATAAATTTGTATGTATATATACATATATATATATGTATACATACAAATTTATTTTTTACAGCCATAGGAATAAAGCTCTTGATAGGAAAGTACGGTCAACGTTTGATCTCGGCAAATGCCGACAATCGAGGCTTCTGATTGGTTCCCTACATGTTCCTTGCGCATCTAGCCATCGTAGGCCTTTCTTTACATGGGAGAGATAGGGACTAAACATGTTTTCACGATATAAAAATTAATTAACTATGTTTCATCGAATTTGAGCCATGATAACTTGTGAATGATTAAATTTCCTATAATACCACATCATTTTCATATCAAGTTTATCCTCCAAAATGCGGGAGTCCAGTATAATACGAGCCCAGCAGACGCCTCAAACGGCAGCAGACGACGTCGTCTGCAATATAAGTGGAACGTCGCGATATTTTCCCCGCTCGTAAAGTGACTTCTCGTTGATAACTGGCGGAATGGTATTTTAATACGATCGTATTAATACGATCTACTATCTAATTTATGTTCTGCAGTGTCATTGTCAAGTCAAGTGAGCATTTTGACAGGATTTCCACGATCAGCACTCCATGTTTAACTGAGGCACTGACCATTATGCACAATGATTAAGATTCCAGTGACAATACAAGGTTGGTCACCGTCTGCTCTCTATGGGGATTCACTTCATGGTCGAGGAATTGACTTGACGTTTTACTCCTATTGCAGAGAAATATTCTATACCTAGTCGATTTTGATACCTAATTGACAAGTAAGCTAATATTTAGGTAGTATTATAATATTTTAAAATGCCATTCCGCCAGTTATCAACGAGAAGTCACTTTACGAGCGAGGAAAATATCGCGACGTTCCAATATTGCAGACGACGTCGTCTGCTGCCGTTTGAGGCGTCTGCTGGGCTCGTATTATACTGGACTCCCGCATTTTGGAGGATAAACTTGATATGAAAATGATGTGGTATTATAGGAAATTTAATCATTCACAAGTTATCATGGCTCAAATTCGATGAAACATAGTTAATTAATTTTTATATCGTGAAAACATGTTTAGTCCCTATCTCTCCCATGTAAAGAAAGGCCTACGATGGCTAGATGCGCAAAGTTGACCGTACTTTCCTATCAAGCGCTTTACATAGGAACCAATTGCAGCGCCATTTCTATGAAACTACCGTATGAGGTTATTATTGAGAGTTAGTAAATGTTTTTTTTTAAATCTCAACTTCCTTTTGTCAACGTTTCGCTCTTTAATTAAAGCATCATCAGGGCTTAAGGTGATAGCATTTTCTTGTAGTGACAATCTCAAAATGTTCTCACCTTAAGCCCTGATGATGCCTAGATTAAAGAGCGAAACGTTAGCAAAAGGAAGTTGAGATTTTTTTAAAAAGGTTGATCAACTCTCAATAAAATACGCATACATTTAATAAAGTTGTCAATAAACAACTTAACAAAGTTATGTAATTATCGCATTTCGGCTTCAAATATCGCTGTAATCGGCAAATAAGTCACAAAATAAGGTGGTAAGATGAGTACATTCAATTTTTGTTAAATTTCCATGAGTTTTCCCTTCTTATAAATAGTTTTCCGTGAATATGGCATTTGTAATATACAGTAAAACAGTATTTTCTTCCGAATTTATCCCATTCTGCCATCTAACACCATGCAAATTCAATTTGCAAGTAAAATTGCGAGGAAAGGTAACATTTTGTTGTTCATATCAGATAGGAGACTAGTTTTTCTCTGAATAGCTAGAATATGAATGTGAAATTAAAGTCATTTTAACAGTGGAACCATTAAGAGGAGAAATATTGGGAGTCTTAAGAATAGGAGGGCATGTATGAAGCAATGCATGAGTGCAAGAGAAGGGAAAGCGGTATGCAAGGCATTATAGAGGAAATTATTAAAAGGGCGCCAGTTTTCTAAGTAAAACAGCAACAACTAAGTTCTTTCACTTTGCAGCCCCGAAAGGGAATGGCGTGATGGGTATACATGTATCGTATCTTATAGGCTTCTTGAGAGGAAGGCATGGAATCTTTTGCCATGCATTCACCCGGAAAGATGTATTTAACAGTCAATGGTTAGGTGTTCCGTAATGAACGGTAATACATGTGATGGTAATATTTTTATCCAGATGTTAATTTATTCTCAACCTTTTTTTTAAATAATATTTATGTTTTCCGGAGGTGATAGGTCTTTTTCACAGATTATTAAAAGTGATGATGCAACTTACAAAACACTCAACGGCCTTTAATGAAAAAACAGGCCTTAGGATTAAGCCAAATCTGTTATAATTATTATATTGTAGTTAGTTTAATTTTATTTATTATTTTACGAAACCATGAAAATGCTGATGATCGATAAAGGTAATCTAAAGTAAAAAAATAGAAAGCAAATAATCAAATTAGCATTATGAAAAATCTAAGAAGAAGCACCTACTCACTATGCTCAGAAAACATACTCAAAGGTTTAGAAATTATTTTTTGTGAACTGCGGTATTTATAATTTTTTATATTTGTATGCTGTGACTTATGTACTGCCGACTCGTTAGAAGAATACGAGTATGTGAATTTATAGAGTACTGTGGAAGCAAAATAAATTTTACGAACGTCTATTTTGGAGTAAATCGCATTCATTATTTAATTGTAAAAACAATACCTATTACCTCCTGACAAGATGAATATTGGTAATAATCTTAGGCAAAGGGATAAGCGAAGGCTGTACTTTGGATATGCATCTGCATATGACTTATTTTGTCGACAGCGAAGAACTGCGATTTTCACGAACGCTTTCAGCGGATAAGTACACTGCAAATGCCCATTTAAAAATAAATGAAGTTCCATTTAATATCATGTGAATGGTGCACCCAGACAAAATAGATTAATTGGGGTGAACGAGCGTATTTAGCCACGGACCTACCATATGCAGAGTTGGAGCAACGTCATTTTCATCTTCAATGTTGATCTGTAACTGGGTGTAGGCGAAGTGACCAGCGAGGTCAGTAGCTATCACCTGGACAACCACTTCGTGTGCCAACTCATAGTCAAACGAATTGCTTTTTGCTGCTTTCACTTCACCGGTTTCATTGTTGATTGTTACAATGGTGGAACTCGTTGTGCTATACCTGGGTTGAATAGAAAAAAATAGTAGTAGAATTTTATCTCTCCCTTACCATAGAGAAATTTGCAGTCATAAAGATAAGCAAGCGCTAACAACGTATTTGAGGGTAACAACGTATAACGCTATTAGTTCAACAAAAGTGGTTACGACACATGATCCATCGTGAACTGTATGTTGCAGTGCCTCTTACACAAATAGTAAATCATGAACACTCAAAATGGCGGAAGGTTACGCTCACTCGGGTTCACCTTCGCTTATGGCCGAGTACAGGGAGCTTAACTCTGGTACTTAAGGAATTTTGAACGATATATCACATCACTTAATATTCCATGAATTTAGCCTCATTATATAGAAAGAAATCTCATCTATCCAATGATAGTAAATATGAGCCACTAACCAATATATTTTTTCAAATATTTGCCAAAAAAAACACCTATTTTTCATGGGAAATGGTCAGGGTATACACCACAAGAGGGACCTTCTTTTAAAAATGAGGAAGTTCTAACCCATAGATCTCGTCAGAAGTTTAAGTGTGTAGTTTGTGTTATTTCTCAATTATTTTTTTTTAAATAAATCAACTACTCACAGCAGCAATTTTTACAGAATAGCAAATAATTCGTCGGTTGCAAAAAAGGTTTATATTTGTACTATAGATTTTTTATAATACGTCATCCAAGATTCATCATCTATCACGCTTAACTTCGTATTATCTCTTTGATCACTACCTAAAGTTTTAAGTGCTTTGCAATAGTTATGATACGCAATGTTGTACTAAACCAAGGACAAAATTGTATATTAAAATGTAAGCTGTTACTTACGTAATTTTATCAATTGAACCATCCCTATCGGTGGCAGTCAAAGTAGTAATTAGGGAACCCACTTCCGCATTCTCCATCACGTTGGCAACGTATAGTGTTTTATCAAATTCAGGATATTCATCGTTAATATTCAAGAGGTCAATTGATATTTTCAGCTCTGCAGTTTCAATGGGCTTAGCTGCAGCCGTTGCAACCAGCTGTTGAGTGAAACAAAACAATATTAGAGATACCTTAAACCAGAAAGAAATAATTGAAACAGTGAATTTTCACGTCAACTTGATTTATTTTACGGCTAAATTACTATTATTAAATGGTTTCTAAATTTATTATGATGCATGCAGGCAGCCAGTAAGTTCTAAGATGTGGCGCAGCAGCAAGCACAAATTCGAAATGATACAAAAATAATTCATGCGGAATAACATAAAAAACTGATAAGTTCATTGTCTAAATGAAAACCACATTAAATATGCGGCATAGTTAATAAAATCAGTGTTGAATCTCGGTTGATATTTCAACCTATAAATTAGAGTTTTTAAAGGATAGATTTAGTTGGCATGAAGTCATTTGTCGCTGAATCTAGGGTGAACATGGACTTGATCGGTTTGGAGTTATAATAAATATATGTTCCATGACACCAACACAGACCTAAAACGAAAGAAAACAGTACGAGTGCACATGCAAAGGAATTGGTGGGAATCTCTGACAGGTCAGAGGGAAAAATATCAGTTGAAACTTTAATGTGAGTTAGAGGAAGACTATTTCTCCGATGGTGTTCAACATATTTTGCTACAACCAACGTAATACCGTAGAAACGATCATAAACATGAGATAAGGCAAAATTAGATTTCAGAATCGATATATTTTAAATGTCATTTTTCCGCGGACGGTAAGGGCCATATTAATTTCTCTATGAAATTCCCACCATCGCTAGGTAGACTAGACGTTGTTCTTGTGTTTGATAATTAATCATTATTACTTAAATCCTCGCCCCACTTGAAATGACCAGCATGATTTTGTATTCTGCATGAATTGGTGTATAGTGATGCGCATGAGTTGCATTATCAATACTAATCAGAAGTGGTATCTTAACCCATACAATGCACGTTAGCATGTTCACCAACGTAGTATTCTCCTAGTTTCCTATTTGGCTAGGCTGTACTTTGTTATTCTGTCTGCTTTATGGTCTAGCGGGAAGGAGAACGTGTAGTGTTTGACCTTGAGCTGGAAAGACTGATATTGAGGCATTTTTTATGCATTTTCCTTTTATTTGCCACATTTCCCTTCCCTGTTTCCCCGCGGAAGGATGTTTACCCTGCGGATGAGGCCGAAGGACTTGACCGAGGCGCGTCAGACATACGCGCTCATGACATCGCGCTAACGACGCCAACAATGCCTACGGCCCAAAATTTCAGAGACTACCTAATTATTTCCAGTGACCACGTCTGCCAGCAACCTTTGGCCCCGATCTTTCCCCCACCAGAATAGCTGTCGTTTGTACAGCTGTCAGCGTAAGGAAAAGTAAGGAAAGTACCGAGGAAAGGCTGATAGTGGCAAAAAGGCTACGACCCCGTACTCCGCGGACGGAGAAAGAAGTCAGTTCTTGACGGTCCAATTGAAAGCTTCCGCCTCATCTTTGTACCCATCCCACTATTTTCTCCCCTTCAAGGCTTATGTCAAATATACCACTTGCTCCACCTCGACCTTGCCGAGAAATCTTATTCTGTAGCTGATTCCTGCTAGCAGCAATCCCTGTTCGGCGCTAGACAAGGAGGAGTTCACATCGTTTCCAGGACTACGCCATTATTTATTTAGAGAGCCTGACCTATCGTATTTTTGAAAATATTGTCATTTATTCTGGAGTAGAAGTCCGAAAACGGTTGGCTGGGCTGTGAATTTTTTGTTGGATTGTAATTTGGTTGGTTTTGTGAAACACACCGGTTTCCATTCGTTGTTGTTGGAGATTACTTGTTTCATGCTGATTTCCTCATTTTTAATCACCTGACCTTGGGAAGAGATGGTCCCTAGACTGGCGTTTTTGGTGAGAAATAAATTTCCCACTCCAATTACGCTTAAAAATGAATAAGTTTACAGTATCCACATATACGTAGTATTCGTAATACTGATGAGTAGTAGTATATTAACCAGTGTACTGCTTGTTGACATGTTCGCCAACGCAGCAACCTCCAAGCACGTCCCAGAGCTGGGAGATTGGATGGGTTGGCGTCAACATCTGTTTTTGTAGCAGATGAAACTTGACTTGAAAAAAAGACTTGACTTGACAAGACATACATACTTCTTCTTCTTCTGAAGACTTCTTATGTAATAGTGCACGGGAGGGAGGAATTGTTTTGATTTTTTTCTTCGGTGTCTCTCTTATTTTGTTACTTCTATCAGTTGTTTTGCAAGCGAGGATAGAATATTACCCTGTGTCACCCTGAAACTGGCATAATCTTAATACTATTAATATAGGAAGCAAAGTTTCTCTATCTGGCTGTCCGCAAATTCCAATAAAGAAATACACGTAATGTTCATTTTTATTGAGCGTAGTCTTTTTTATTTTGCGTAATTAAACTAGACATAATGATTGCACGAAGACGGAGAGAAGAGGAAGATCATTAAAAAGAGAATTTAATAAACATTGGTATTCTCACAATCGACTATCTTCTTCCATTTGTCTTGGTGAAATTTTGGAATAAACATTTGCAAAATTGCTCAAAATCACGCGTTTTTGGTGAACCGTCCCCTTGACGACCGACAGTATTGTTGACACCAAATCTCATATGGATTTACTAGCAGAAATTCCTGTTGATTCTCAACTGGAGAGATAAAAGTAAGAAATAATACAGTAGTCTTATTCATACAGAAGAGCAGGGCTGGTGATTTAGTGGACCTACACAAACAAAATTTTGATTTGATTTTCAAGATTAACCGCTCATTACTTCATTCATTTTGAGGCTAATTACAAAGCAGTGAATTGGAAACTTAAAGCCGATTGGACCCCCAACCATCCCTCTTGATTTCTAGGACTCTATTAAGGTTTAATAATTGTAATTCGCAGGCATCCATCAGTGAGCAAAATATTTCGTATTAACCGATATACTACACATACCGATGTGCCATAATTATAAGAACCAATCTGATGTGCCAAATTCAGATACACTGTAGAAGTCATTAAGCTCACATGGAGAGGCTGGGGTAGAAAATACCCCAGCTGAAATCTCACTGAAATTTGATAATATTGATCATTTAATTTAATATGAGCCATAAAAGGCCCGGGTGAAATTTCCCGTTCATGCACATTGCTTAGGTTGCTAAGTAAATATGATATTGTTGAAGTCGAGGAAGTATTTATAAATGGGAGATGTAGTTTTCAAGCAAAAACGTAGCGCATAAAAAATAGCAAGAATTGCAATTTAGTACTTCATTCTTTCTGCCATCCGACAGTAAAAATGTCACCCATATATCTTGATTGTTAGTAATAACTAAAAGCAAAAAAGAAAGCTCTGCACTGATGTCAATGCTTTTGTTATGGGAGTAAAATATAGGGGCCCGTTTTGGGGGCCCTGGGACCCTTATGGCATTTTCATATATCCTACAGATCCTCCTTAGTATATACGCTGGAATCATGCAGAATTTCAGATCAATCGGTTCAGTAGTTTTCGAGGAGAGGAGTAGCGAACATACAGGCAGACACTACTACATTTTTTATATAATATTAGTATATATTAGTATTAGTATAGATAGGGAATAAAGGCCCATAAAGAATCAATGGTAAGTAGCTTTTATCATAAGGGAAGTCTTTCTGAGTATAGCACAGTTCTTAGATGGAGACATGATTGTTTGGATGAAATATTATCAAACAAGCAGTTAGACGGTGGTATTTTGTTGGTTTAGACTCTTTAGAGTATCCTACATGGGATTACAGACGACTCGGGATCACACATTGTCGATTTCAAATTATGAATGACTCCACTTAGCTGAATCATACGAAATTTGGCTCAGGTTTTCGACGTACGAACGAATCGTGGAAAATTCAAATGGAAAATGTCCGAACAGGAGATTCGAAAAATATAATAATGGTTTCTACAGGAGAGAGTTTTATATTTTTCCATTTTAAAATACTTTTGCCCAAGAATCACAAATTAAGAAACTTACAAATTTTGCACATTATTAAATATGTCTCTACGGAAATATTAGGTTCTATATATTAAATGAAATACGATCATGCGTGACGGGGGGTGGGGGGTTATACGAGTATAGTAATAATTTTATTCTTCTAAACACAAAAAAACTGCACATAATGTTTTACAACTGCCCCTATCTACCCCCCTGCCCAACTATAATACCTCAGCAATCCACTGCCTCGTGTTTAGATACTTTCAATTGTTTAACATTCATTGCAAGGATACAAGTATATATGCATAAAAAATGAGATAAATACTTTTACGAAATGTGGCTTGTGTAAAAAAAATCATGTGGGTGGAAACCGGGACAGATTAATTTAACAATGGAACATAGAAAAAAAAACCTGATAGAAAAATATGACAATATTTAGCCAAGCCAATAACTATTGTTTAAATAATCCAAGAAAACCATAGTTATTCATCACTTAATACTTTTCCTTAATTTATTTAGTAGTGTAACATGCATTTAATGAACATAATAAACAGTCATTTACCAAACATTTAACTGATGGTCCATTAAAGCTATACAGTAGGTAAAACTGATTTATAGTTACCTTCATGCGAATATGTCTCCAATCTTCGTTTTCATAGTCGAGGAGGTTTGGATTGACCACCAAAACAGAAAATGGGGCAGTTTGATACCCTTGGGATGGAACCACGCTGAATGCTTCGATAAAATCTGTACCATTACCGTCATTCATCAGTTTCACGTCGAAAGTCCCATTTACACCCTGCAAAATGTTAAAATTAAATACGGGTCATTGCAAATGTTAATACGTAACGCTGGGATGGAATTTAGAATATCGTGACTTCTGTTTCACACTCTGCACCGCTACACAGTGGTAACTCAACTTACGGACCCCACAGCATTTGAACTTTTTTGCATAACCCGTTTTGGCCTCCATTTACGACATGTATTAGTCTCGAGTTACGAACTGTGATGCTTTTCTGATGTAGCGTATCCCAGAATACATCAAGAGAGCAACAATATAGTAATAGTTTTGCATAGGTGAGCACTTCCAACACCAAAAAGTTTATTTTCAATATTACTCACAAATTTTGAATCCGGGAACGGATTGATTTCACATTAGTTTCATGGAAATGGTTTTTATAGTTATGAAATAGGAAATAGTTCACATGGAAATCTGGTTTTCAAAAAACGACATTTTCTAGATACGAAATGTTTGAGGTACAAAATTTTCCAGATACGAATTTTTCTAGGAAAGAAGATCTGACATTGAAACCAGTTAATCGGATCTTATCATAGAAGCAACACCCACATATAGACGTGGAAAAATTTCGGAATTCGATGGTCTCTGGCTCAATTTTGTGGAATCAAGACAACAAAGGCAAAAAAGGAAGGGAAAAAGAGATGTAGAATTCGCAGGCATTATTGATCGTATTTGTACAAGATTTATCTAATAGTCAATGTCCATAGACCTAATTAAATACACTTAAATCATTATTATCCCAGGGACAAAGATTGAAATAATTTTCATCATTCCATTTTCGAATACGCGGACGGAAGCCGACAGTTCTTTACAATATTTCATGAGAGAGGAAATACACCAGTTGCAAGTGGCTAGTGCCTTATTCCTCTAATTCAGGCGCTCTCAACCAGTGTGGAATTTCCACCCTGTTGGGAATTCATACACATTTTTACTCGAAATAATCGAATTATATTTGTTATTTGTATTTTTACTTGTATACTTATGTTATTTGTATTGGTGATTTTGAATCTTTTGATTAACTGCTTCATCAGGGTCCTGGCTGATAATTTGTTTCCTTCAGTGTCTTGAACATCACATTCTAATTTAAGCATATTGAATAATATTTGTGAATTGCTATTATGATTATTTATATTTTCTGATTTTTGTATCCTTCAGTGTCCTGGCCGATAAATAATTACGTTTCGGTGTTGAAAACGAGGCAGTTGTTTTAATATATCTGATTTAGTTACCACAGTTTTATGAAATTTGTTTGTTATTTGTTTTGTATTAGTTGCCCATGGTGGAATGTATTTTGAATTAATGTTCCAAGGGACTTTGTTTGCAGAACAATAAAGTTGTTTATATCCTATACTATTGTAAGTGAGAATCGGGACCACTTTTCTGCCCATTGTGATTTTCTGCAGATTATTTAAAATATGTAAAAAAGTAGTTTGTTATAATTTATTCTGTAACTTTCCATAAAGTTTATTGAATGCCACATATTAAAATCAATTCTTAAACTTGCGAATCATTTTAATTTGACGAATTAACATATTAACTAATTATTTACAGTGGAACAGGGGAATGGTGTCCTGAAATATGATGAAAGGAGGAATTTAGGAAAAAGAAATCGAGGTCCACTGCTCTAATATTACTCAAATTGCTAAAGTTTGCTGCACAAAGTATCGTAGATATTTGTTTAGCATGATGAAAGCTGAAAAAATCTGGGATGAAAATAATTTAGTTCAATACAAATCACATGCATGTAAGCTTTCATGCGTTCTCACTATATCTGTTAACGTTCTTTTTTTACAAAAAGAGAATCGCGTTTCCCATAATATGTTTTACCAAAATCTAAAAAAAGGAATAAATTTTGAATTAATAGGGGAAACAGGAAGTCATAATCAGTAGTTACCAATCATAACCAATACAAATATTGATTTGCTGCAGCACTCAACTCCACATCTAAATTACGTTCAACTTTATGTTTGAAGTAAGTAAGAATATGCATCAGTATTGTGAATGCTTACTTCAAAATTACATTTAATTATTCAAGAGATTTTCCCCGGATTTTCACTATCTATTTTTATTTCACTTTTTATTGTATGCTTAATTGTGCAAGAAATATGTACGTTATGAGGTTCTATATGCTATTTAATAACCATTACACAGTCGTGTGCAATTCACAGTGAAAAAATATTCGCCTGGACTGAGATATGAATCCTCGATTTTGCACCAAGTGCTCTAATTAGTTAAGCTACCCAGGCGTCCTCTCACACCGTGAATTTCATACATATATATACTGCCATTTCCGCAGTTCTTTGCATTTAATAATGATGATCGATTGCCAAAGTTTGTAAATAAGAATCAATGTAAAAGGTTTTTTGTGTCTCCAATATATTATTATTATTGTTGGTGAAAATTAGTTTTGCCTGAATAATATCAATTGTTATGCATGCATATTTGTCAGGCCAAAATGCTTGTTATATCTAAAGCGTTTCAACAACGTATATGCAAATAACTCATCTTTAAATAGAATATGCGCAATGATCAATAAGTAATGTAATGTACTTTCCTGTTTGAAGTTAGAACAAAATTTAGTAAATTGGTTTGTGATATTACTGATAGCCAGCTGTTACTGTGTATTCATTTATTTATGTAATACAATCAATAGATGGTTTCTCCTATAAGTATATAGTTTGGTGAACACTAAAACTAATGAATAAATTATTAGCTATGATAATTTCACTCACCAAGTCGGGATCTGTGACAGCGATGTTGCTCATGGTTAGCGAAGTGCTACTTTCATTGATTGAAGTAGTTATGCTCGGCAAATGAAATTTCGGCGGGTTGTCATTAATGTCCTGAATCATGAAAATGACCTGAAGCGGAGTTTCAGTTTGGTTCTCCGTTGGAGGTGGTGGATCTTCGTAAGCTATTGCATAGAATTGAAACCTATCATTTCCTGGTATGTCTCGGTCAATGGATTCAACCGTGAGAAGTCCTGTGTCTTTATCTACCTTGAAATACTTCTCAGCATCTGAAAGAAATAAGACTTTAATTAGTCGAAAGGGCACTTTTCTTCCACCAGTCCGGGATAAAACAGTCTGGGATCACCACAATTCAAGGGAAGCTATGTCCGAATCTTCACGTGTGCTTAGTACAAGTAAGCTACATCTACATATTACCCCGCAAGCTGCCGTACAGGCGTGTGGCAGAGTGTGTTAGGGCACCGGACATGAAAGGGGAGGGAATAGGGAAAAGGAGGAGGAGATGGCAGATGAGAATTGTAAGTTAACATTATGTCTTATGTTAGTGTCAGGCTGTTTTTGTTATAATCACTAATTGTGCATAGAAAGAAGGAATTGTTGTACTTATCGATTCGGCAGTGTATCTCTCTTCATTTTTTCGCGTCTATTGGTCTTTGAGATATCGCGCGGAGTCAAAATAATATCCTCCGTGTCGTACTGAAACTCGCCTGATCTGGATTTTTCAAGTGATCTAAACCTGAGGCAAACATAATAGTGTAGCTTCCGTATGATGCATTAGAGATATGCGTACTCAAAAGTCCATCTTTTTTCCAAGAATATAATTTTCCGTGCTTTCCTTGATGTAGTTTTTTAGCCTGAGAATTGCTTCTTCTGCATTTCTTCCTTTTCTGAATCCGAATTGCCGGTCATGGTACAGATTTTCCTTTCCGACAACTTTCTACAATTTGTTCTTGATCATTCTTTCCAAGTTCTGGGAGTAACGCTATCGGCCGGTACGAAGCTTGGACTATTATACCCATCCTTACCTCCACGCCACCCTCTATTATACCCATCCTTACCTCCACTCCCCCCACTCATATCGCCTCTATGGGCCCCCAAAGAGGGTGGTGAAAAAACGGACTGCCACCCAACACCATGCAAATTATGAGCGGGAAGTAATTCACTTACCATCCGTTATGTTCAACTTATAGTAGATGGGCAAATTGACATTAATATCTCCATCATAGGCCTGAAGTTGCACACTCTGAAAGGAAAAGGCAAGATTCATATTGTCAGTGAGTAGTAATCCTGATTGAAATGAGTGCCAGAAAAATTAATTCGCTCGGTGAAAAAAAAACTTTTCTGGATAGGAAGAGGAAAGATGGATTAAGTGAGCAAAGTAACGCTAGAAAAAAAAATGCATTCCATCTGAATAAAAGCCAACTTGCAGCAAGCAACGCAAATTTTGAAGTGAAGCATGAATCACGCGGTCACGTACACGTCCAGGGACCATTTGAGTTATTACTTCTTAATGATAGGGAATATGACAACTTACTGCGACAGTTTCATTGGCATTCGGTCATATTTGATGTGGCTGCCAGCATATCTTACGAAATTTTTAAAATCCTCATATGATTAAATCTCACATGTGACGCCACATGCCTACCCTATTTGCCACCGTGAGTTCTGATCGGCTGCAATTCAATTAAATGTGCGTGTGCAGGGATAGAAAACAGGACGCTCAAAAATGATGGAAAGGGGGATAATCCCTATGATTACCGCTATCCCTGGAGATGATTGCGTGAAGTTATGGTTTAAGCTATTATTGCCGCTATCTCTAAAACTGTACGTGAAAAATGTCAATTTGGGCCTCATTATTTTCAGGATTAACTTCGTCAATACTTATGATGACTCAATCATTGAACTAACTTCGTAATTTTCACAATTGATTTCTTTTTTGTCGACCGGTTTCCTCTTTGTACAAGGGACGTGATGTCCCTTGAATAAAAAGGAAACTTAGACCGACGACATTAAATCGTTAATGAAGCCGGTCGATAACAAATAAATATATTGCGAAAATTACAAGTTAAGCATACTGATTCAGTTCATGACCGTATGATTCAGACTTACGGCAGCACTTCAATAAAGGAGCATACTGCCCTCATATGCTAGTAAAAGTTGGACAATGGCAGAAGCAGGTTGAGTAAGATTGGGAGCGAGGGAAATGTGATATGATCGAAGATCATATCACATTTCCCTCGCTAGGTAAAACGGTAAAGATCAAATAAGTCGAAGACCACGAATAATTCGAACAAAGAGCGGGGGAGAGTAAATATTTGATACAAAGTTTGCTAATAAGTATGAGGGAAAATGTTATTGGACACTTACTGCAACCTTTTCCTTATGAAAGATCAACACTTGGGGTGGCACGCGTCTAGTTTGCAATTAAATTTAATTTGAACTGTAGCACGCGTGTACATGCATATCGATTGCCGACCGCAGGCCTGGGGAATCCAGTAATTTGTTTTTCAGCTGACCGAATTTTCAAGCATGGATGAAACACTATGGAAGGCCCAAATATGGAAACTTATGAAGTAAATTATCAAGGATGGCAAAATGGAATATCATGAAGGAAAAAAGCGGTTAACAGAAAGGGTAATGATGCGGAAAGGTGCTGGCAATTGACTGCTGATGAAGATGCGTACTTACGAAATTTTCATTTTCTGGGATGTTGTAAATTGGATTTCTCGTGGACCACACCGGAGGTAGATCCGAAATATCTTTTATTTTTATCACTATGGACGCAACTGCCGTGTAGTTTTCACTGTAACTTTTATCCTGTAATTATAAAAATTTGCAGTGTTAGGAAATTTAGTAAAAAACAATAATATTACTGCGGAAGTGATTAATAACATACTTAGAAGTAAAAACAACAAGCTATGTTTTGCTACTACAAGAAGGAAAAACACCAATAATCATAGCTATCATAGTAATTGGTGCCTTAAATAATGGAGAAATAAATATAAAGTAAAAGAAACTGAAATTAGACCAATAATAACTTGTCACATAGAAGCGCGAGTGACTGCAACACAGACACGTGCATTACAAGAAACAATCGAGTTGAAGAACCTTAGTAAAATAATATGGAGGATAAGAAAATATCAAATAAGCAATAATGATATAAGATAAAATGCAATATAACACCAATAAAAACATGGGCTAAAGAGCGAAGTGAGATATCGAACGATAGCATAAATATTAAGGTAGACAATAGGGTAGTGAAGATTTCGAGAGAGCAGTACCAAGAAGGAAAAACAAATGCAGGACGACCCAGGAAGAGATGGAAAGAATGACCGTGTGGAGAATGAATTGGTAAAGAATAGGTTGAGAGCTTACAAGAAGGAACAGAGTAACTTGGTCATTAACATTCTGGAGGTGGAATACTGAGCGCAGCAAAGTTTATCTTTGGAATCTTTAATGATTGGAACTTTGAGCATGAATTTGAAAAACATATGAAGGAGAAAAACTTTAGGGTGAGCCTAGCATTACTTCTGAGGTTAGAGGAAGGCATAGAGGTGAATAGAGAGGGTCGGGCGCTCCCTATAGTGTGTGATAACTGACCCTTAAACGTGGGAGTGCATCCTCCGACAAGTTGGTATTCCCTGTTTAGCCATTCAGTGTAATAATACAGAATTATTTAGGCCATACATTACAATAATGAGGGGATAAGGAGGCGAGCGAAAATTGGAAGGATAGTCACAGGTAGAATGTGGAGCATATCAAGGAATGAGTGCTTGTCTAGAAGGAAGCGAAAATTGCAGTGTACAAAAGTTAACTCCTCCTCACGTTATTGCACGGCGGTAAAACTTGGATATACCAGGATAAACATGATAGTTGGCTAAATGCAGTGGGCGTGAGTTATTTCAGAACTGTTAGCCGGTGAATAAGGAGGGATAGGGTTAGGAGTAAGTGGTGATCAAAGAAAATTAAATACATACTCAGGTAATGGATGTATATGAAAAGAGCGTGCTTCTTTGGTTTGGCCATGCTAAACCTTTGGTGGTTCCACCACAAAATGACATAAATGTTATTTAATTAATACACTGGGTTCTTTTAGTAAAACAAGAGCTGTACCTGATATGAATTACAAAACGTTACCTTTCTACGCTAATTTTCTCGCAAATGGAACACGAAATTACATAGTTTAAAATGCAAGAATGGGAGTAACACGCGAAAAATAGTATTTTTCTAACTAATATAAAGGCCATTTCCGCGGAAACTGTTAATAAGAAGCTAAACCTTCCGGGAAATTGACTAAAAATAAAAGTTTTATCTCACCACTTTATCTTTTGAGTTATTAGCTAGTCACTGCGATAATTGAAGTCAAAATGGGGAAATTCCATGGAAATGACGCTGTAGTTGCAGTCGGATTCTATGGCTCAAAAAAAGTGTTCCTGAAAATATATTCGCGGAATAATCAGTATTTTTGAACCTTAATTTTTATTTTCAAAAGCTAACGCATCTCATTAGTAAAGGCTGAACTTTTAAAATCACTTTTAAGAACTTGGAATTTAGTATTAGTTTGACTCACACGGTCGCGTTGGAACCTCCTCAAGGGAATGGATGAGAGTCGAATGACTAAACAGAAGCATGATAGTGGCACAGAGTAAGGATATATATCTTTACTCTGTGATAGTGGAGTGAAATGCGTGAGAGGAAGGAGCAAGACCAAGAAAGTCTACATGTACATAGTACCACGGAGGCGTATTGCAGAGGGTACGATATGATATCAGCCATGAAAGTGGATGGAATAGTGAAAAGGAGAGGGAGAGGACAGAGATGAATTATGTGCTAACGATGGGTGTTAAGTTAGGGCCAAGCAGTTTTTATTATAAATCCTAATGGTGCGTGGAAAGAGGGAGTTTTGTACCTGTCAGTTCGCGGTGTTACTTTGTCACTCCAATCAGTTCTAGGGATTTAGCGAGGGGTTGAAATAAAGTCCTCCATATCGTACGGAAACTCACGTGATCGGTGTTTTTCCAAGTAATCTAATTGTAAGCCTAGCGTGTAGCCTCCGAGTCTCCAACGGCTCTCAACCAAATCCTTCCATCAACTCTTTTACACTTCCTGTACGCCCGTTGAAGGTTTTAAACGAAACGTGCGGCTTTCCTTACTGTTAGTATTTTATCTACTTCGATTTAATAATTTTAATCTTTCTGTGCAGGGTCCCAAATGCACGCGGCGCATTCCATATGTAGTCAAAACATAGCAAAGTAGCATCTCTCTTTCATGTGAACCCGATCATTGGTGAATGTGGTGGAAGAGACTATAAAAGAGGAGTTTTAGGAGTCATAATAATAAAAGAGCGTATTTGAAGAAATGTATGAATGCGGCAGAAGTAAAAGATATTTGCAATGACAGGGCAATACGAAGGATATTGTGAAAATCTAGACCATTTTTCTAGTTTTAACATCAAGAGTTAAGCTCTTTTGACAATACCTTTTTTAAACCGAACCGGACCCGAAAGGGAACTGCGTGATGGCAATGTATGTCTAGTAATAATTATAAATATTTAGTGTCGTACACCAATTTTGATCTTTTAGATTTTGAGTACACACAAGTTAACAATTTTAATTTGAATTAATGATAGCAAAAATAAGAAAATAATAGTAATATTAATGAGCACAAGCAAATTTCCGATAACAAGCTCATTCCATACGACTTATCAATTATTTGGGTTATTATGGCACTGGTTATGAGGGTCGAAGGTATGCTGAAGGCCGTAATTGAGGGAGGATGTTGGGTAAGTGGGAAAGAAGAAGGAAAAGAATTAGGCCAGTTGGCCGGGATAAATAAAATGGGACGCATGCTGAGGTGAAGAATGAAACCGTGTGAGAAGATAGTGTACTGCGCCTGTAAAATTCCAGAGGAATGGATTTAAACGGAGGGCAGCAAAAATCCACCTGGTTCCATGAAAACATTACGTAACCGGTAGATAACCCTCATAACAATAAATACTTTACACTGAAAACAAGATTATGAAGTCACAACCGCTTTTAAAATGTTTAATTGCAGTTTATCTATGAAGATAGTATAAAACATTAAAAATACAAGTTTTGGATGTTTTTTTTCCTCTCATTTACGAAAAGTTTCATATTCTATTGCTGCGGTAGCTGCACCCAAATTCTGAGCTAAATATTTTAGAAAACACAATATTTTGTCTAAAATTGCCAAATTAATTGTTTTTGTCCAAGGTTCCATATCATTTCACCAATCAAATACAGCAGTATGTTCAATTGGTTTACGTTGCGTTCGCCAAGACAGCTAGCAGTAGCCATCGGAGTCACGCGTCTATACTTGCCAGGTCGCTAAGATAAAGCAATGGAGAAAACCACAAGGGCGGAAGTAAGCTTCTCATCTTGGAAGGATAGAAGAACAGATTAAGGAATGAGAAGGATAGAAGAAAGATTAAGGAATCTAAAATCCCCTGTGTACATACATAAGAATGCTCCACCCCATTTTTTTTTATTGAGACGAAACTTGGTTATGCCAGAATGAGCATAAGTTTACGCTAAATATAAGGGGAAAGGTGCATATGAGAAGTGTTTGCGACAGAAGTAGGAGCACAGTTTGTAGGAGGGCTAGGGCTCGAAATGAGTAGATGATGAAATAATGTTGAGAGGATGCTTCAGTAATGAGCATGTATAAAAGGAGCATGCTTCGTTGGTTTGGC
This sequence comes from Pyrrhosoma nymphula, assembly GCA_963573305.1. Lineage (NCBI taxonomy): Eukaryota > Metazoa > Arthropoda > Insecta > Odonata > Coenagrionidae > Pyrrhosoma > Pyrrhosoma nymphula. The sequence goes on from OY754338.1 coordinate 88,016,030, forward strand.
CATGTCTAGGGAATGGAATTGAATTGAATAACGAAGTAAATATATGACAGAGGAGTGAATGGTGCGAGGGGAAAAAATGGTATACCTCCCCATTATATTGCATGGCAGCGAAACTTGGGTAAGGCGGGATACGTACAAGGTGTCCGCTTGAAGTACGTATGAGTTATCTGAGAAGTTAAAGCAGTAAAAATAAGAGGGATAGGGTAATGAAACGATGTGGAGTGAATGCTCAGATAATAAATGTATATTTAAAGAGCGTGCTTTGTTGGTTTGGTCATGTCGTATGAATGGATGACAGTCGAATAACTAAACAGATATATGATAGAAAAGTGAATGGTGTGAGAGGACGGGATAGACCGAGAAAGTCATATGTGAATGTGGTGGAAAAGACTCTCCTTTAGAGGAGGAATACTTCTTGTTCCTCCTTTTCACTACATCATACAATTGCGGAAAATACACATATTTTGCATATAAATGAGGTGTCTCAGGAATAGGAGTGCGTCTGTGAAGCAGGTCATGGATGTGGCTGAAGCAGATGAGGTTTTCATGTAGCGGGCGGTATGGAGGAAATTATTTACATCGAAGACAGTTTTCTAATTCTAACTCCGAGACTATTTTGACTATGCCTACCCCGAAAGGGGACGGCGTGATGCTTATGTATGTATTTATGTAGTTTAAATAGTAAGTACCAGGCCCTCAGCGTCAAACTCAATGGAACAAGACGATTTTTTTCGTCAGATACAGTTAAGTCTGATAAATTCGGTCATTATTTTACGTAAAAGTCCAGGGATCAATTGAGCTATAAAGGTTAATAATTGGGAAAATGGTACCTAGCTCAATTCATCATTATCCCTATCACACAGTCATTTTCGTTGTAACTGTCTAATCCGTATAATGCCGTTAGTGTTTACAATCCTCATTTGATTGAGGGAGCTTTCCATTCAAGGTGCTGTAGTTAGCGTAGATTGGAACACACCAGCGCACTTAAGGTGGTTTGAGCTAGATAGTCCCCTAGACATAATGGAGACTAGTGATGGGTTGATACCATTTTTTTTCGATACTCGATAACGAGTACGATACCAGTAAGTACTCACGATACTACTCGACACCAGACTATGAATGAATTTAAAATTATAAAGATATTTTGTTTCAAATACAGCGTAAACAGAAAAACTACAGGACTGGGTACAAGCAAACAGTAATAACAGATTTGAAGAGCATCTGGAAGAATAAAATAACAAGTATTTCTGATAACTGAGTACTTTTTCTTTGTTCTATTGAATATAAATATATATTAGCATCATAATCATTAAAGTATGTTGTGCACATTTTCCAATGTTAAAACCGGCACTATGCCATCTTACAGTGGATATGATTAAATGTTTAAACAATATGTCTGTGGCCCACATATTTCAAAGAAATCATAATTATACAGAAATATAAGTAGGATACTTTCCATTTCACTTAAATTTACTGTGACTGATATTAAATATATTTATTTTCAAGTGTCTTATTGAAATGAATCAGCCTATATGTGAAAAAATATAGTTATATCCATTGGAGACCATATTCAAATTTATTTTTTTTATTTCAGCGTCTGTAAGAAGTATGAAATATTGTAGTATTAATGGCACAAAAATATAGTTATATAAGACCAAAATTCTCAGTAATTAAATAAATAAAGCTACATAAGTCTCTAACTTGACTAATTTTGTTCACGCTGTACGGCTGAAAACCCTTCAAAACAGCATTTTTTTGCGATTCTGTAAAACTTATTTCGGTGAGTAATAGATTACTTTTTATAAATAGCTGAGAAAACTTGCAAAACAAAACACCGTTAGCTTTTTGACTAAATATAGGTGCTATAAGTTCCTAATTTTTTTATATTCTCCCTCTGGAGCGCAAAGCCGTAATCTATCCCACGTAAAACAGCTTATATTTTTAGGCAAATTGCTCGAAAAGTAAATCGGCAAGGGGTTGATATTTTGATATCATTGGAAAGATGAGATTTTTTTCTTTAAAATGGGGCCAAATTCATCAAATTCTTGGTGACGTGATTTTTCACACAAACTACCTTAAGCGCACACGAATGCCGAAATACTAGCGCAGGCAAAACGGTTCGGTAACCCGCCGGTAGGTATCGCTATTTAGGTCCGTGTGCTTTAAGTATACTCAGTGCTCGAAATCGCTCCTAATGCGTATATAAAAACGCAATTTTTTTCCACAAAGTAATTAAAAACTTTTTTTCCATGCTTTACGCAGTTACTGAATATCAATTAATTGAACTCTGCTCCCGATATGGTTTTGAAGTGAGCAGGGTCTGAAACGAATGGAAAGCAAATGTAATCATAGGATGAAGATTGAACTCTCGATGAGTATTTCTATGATTGAATAGGTACAAAGTTCGTTCGTTGTGTTCGTTCAATTATGGAGAGCAAGTGCACTGTTTTGTTGAAAGTTTGCTTGCCTATTTCACATGTGGCACCACATTCCCTATTTACTACCGGGAGCTCTGATTGGCTGCGGTATAATTTACTTGCGTGTTCGTTGACGTTAAACAAGACGGTCTCCAATGATGGTAAAAGAGTCCCTATTGTTGCCGCTATTCCTGACAAAATGATGGCGTCAAAAGGCCATCATTATTATATGCTGTCTTCGCCGCTATTCCTGCACTTGTACTTGATAAATGACGGTGTGATTCAGGTTATTGATGGTCTATTCAGGATCTCCACCGGGTCAAGTTCTGAATTAATGCCGACGCGACCTTTCGATGGTTGAGTCGTCCATCGTCTTCAGGGCTAAATGATATATTCAGGGCTGAAGGTTTATTCATACCAGTGGCGGATACATATGGGGGGCGCACGCCCCCCCCCCTTGCGGGGCCGCCCGCATTGCCGCCCGCGCCGCCCCCGCCAGTCAGCCCGCACACTATTCGTTCGTTTCTTTCGTCAGTCGACTCTGAGTCGAGTTATCGAGTAGTTGTACTTTCTTATGTAGTACGCGCGCGCGTCCGCGTCATCGTATTTTATGCGTTTCTGTCTGGCACATATAGACAGCTAACCTACGCGAAAAGTCGCGGCCATTCTAGTGATCTCGATACGTTAAGGCTGATTTACACGGTGCCAGTGGCTGGCATGCCAGTTGGGATATTGACTGGAAGGTCACTGGCAAGCGGCGACTGGAATGCCAGCTAACTAGCGCTACCCTGTTTACACGTTGCCAGCTACTGGAACACTGGCGGGCGGCTGTTGCCGTTTACACAGTGCCTGTCGGCTGGCGCCACTGAAGGTTGCGCGGGAGAGGGGGGCTGGTGCGCCAGTAAAACGAATATATTTGTTCTGCTGGCACTGCCAGCTGCTGGCGCGTCCTTGGCTTGCTGGCTTCTCCAATTACTGGCGTGAGGCGTTTACACAGTGCCAGTCGTTGGCATCCAGTGACTGGCTACCTTAACTGGCACGCCGACTGGCACCGTGTACATCAGCCTTTATTCTGTCTGGCATATGTTCGAGAAAAGTCGCGAATATTCTACTGTTTGTATTTGTTCACACTCCTTGTAAGTCTGGAAGCGAACATTCTGGCACCGAATGTTCTCGAAACAACCGAGCTACATATATAAGGGAAGAAGAGTCGCTGCCAGGCAGTCAGTTTCAAAGCTATAGCCGTCGCGATAACTTGCGCCCCCCCCCCTTGAGTTTTTTCTGCATCCGCCACCGATTCATACGCCGGGAAAACCTTAGATCTTTCATCGTGCGATTACGGCTTTAGAGTGCTCCTTCCGTAAAATGACTTTAGTCTAATTTAATTAATATTCTGACTGCCAATAGAAACATGTGCTCTAATTTATATGGACAACCAAATCCCTTCTATCTGAGCTATTTTTTTCCGCTAATTGGAACTGAAGTTACATTATGCCATATGCGATAGTGGCTGAAAACATGGAGAAAAATATTAATATCATTTATTGCAAAATAAATGAATTGCATTTTCGCGAAAAACTAAATGTATGGAACTTTGCCGTTAAATTGAAGAAAGATAAAATAAAGACGTTTTTATTTTTTCTCGACCACAGGAATAATTCTTCTTTCAATCTGAAATATTTGGTCCAAAAAAAGGAATAAAATATAAGCTCCAGTTCATAACATATAACATAAAACTTTTACAATCCGCAATTTTGGTCAAGACAATTACGCACAATCCGGAATTCAATGCATGTGCATCATCATTAGGTGCTTGTATGAGGTCATTTAAGCACCTGAATATGGAATTTTACGAAGTGAAACTTGATCTTATTTCTTCTATAGCTTCACTTCATCTTATTTTGGTGCTATTACTGCCATATTTGAAGTCAAAATGTATATGAAAGAATATAAATTCGGCAACTTTCTCGTCTTTTGTAAGTTCATTTTATTTTCTATAAGCTAAGGCATATCAGAAGGGTTTCGCCCTCCCTGAAAATGATGGCGTCACATGGCCATCATCTACGCTGTCATTGCCACTATACATCAAATTGTTCGTGAATAATGACCGTGTACATCAGGCCTAAGATTTGCGGCGTTTATTTAGCGGAGCGCGGAGGGCTTGTGAAATATCCATGGTAACTCACTCCCTGGGGTTTTTGAAATAGCGGCCTTGAAGCCGAAACCGAAGATAACGAATATTATTTTTGCTCTACATTAATCAATTGGTTCAAATAAAAATCACTCACATGCTTTGTAAGTAGGTAATTAACTTTTGACCATATTGATTGAAACATAAACTCATGGAGCATAAAAATGTTAATCGCCATTAAGTGTTTGAGCATTTAAGCAAATAGTAAGTCATTACGCATGGCCCTGATGTATTAATGGACGTTATACCAATACTGTAACTTAAAATTGTGAACACTTTTGGGGTTCATGTTCATAAAGGATTGTTCCGTCAATTGGAATTTTGAAATACCAACGTTTCTTTTTCTTTGCAGGAGACTTTCTCTGGGCTGATGAATCTAATTTTATGAGCCGTGAGAAGGATTTGAATTCATCAGCCCTGCGAAGGTCACCGACAAAGGAGAAACACTGGCATTTTAAAACCCAGACGCGGGTAATACCAGAAGACGAAACAATCTTTTAAGAATGCTGTAACTGATAGGTTTTCTTTACTATTTTACTCTAGGATGGCTATATAATTTCATAAAAATATTAAATCAATGGAATGGAAAAAATGTATTAACTCACCTTAGCGATGACGTCCACAGAATAAATGTTTTTTTCTTCATAATCCAGATTGGCAAGAACAGTCAAGTTTAACTTATACACGACGCCATTTTCGTGGTGCACATATCCAAAATTCTTGCTCGGCTCTCCCTAGAAGGAGAAAATCAGGTAAAACAAATGGAAAGCACTAGTAAAAAATGCACACTTTTTTAAATGCTCACTATTTTTAAATGCACAGGCATATTTGAGCATGTATGAAAAAGAGTGATCCGATGTTTGTTCATCATGCCTCTGCAACCACGAACCGCCAAAGAATAAACCTCGTACTGTTTGGATGCTATATGGGTCCCGTACTATGGGAGTACAAATCATCTCTCCAGAGTGTATCTCATTTCTTCGCCAAGATAGTTGAGCACAGACACTCCTATCTCCGCATTTTACCCTCTGATTCTGTCCAGTCTCCTAATTTATTTACTCAACTAGTAAAACACAGAGTGCCCTAATATACGCAATATATCTGCTGATGCTATCCTGCCTTTGCTTCCCATGTATAATCTTCAAAATCACAGGATTTGAACGGATTTTTAATTCATTCATAACACTCTTTACTCGATCATTGACTGTACTGAAATAGGGATGGGCAAAAAATACAGGTATTCGGTAGTACAGATACTATTTTTTTTTTAATCCGGTAGTACCGACTTTTATTTAAAATCGTTACTATCGACGGTACCGGTACAAAAATTCCGGTATTTAGACAGCGCTGCCGTTTACATCAACTAACGGAACTATCTACGAAAATTTACTAACTACACTAATTTTAAAATGTTCTCGTAATATGCTGTCTTTTTCATATTTACATAACAGCGAAGTTGAGACGTATGTTACCATTGTTGATATAATAGGTAAGCATAAATCTTTGACGCATGCCGAACACCAGGCAATCGATGATTTTGAACCGTATGAATACAAATATTTATTCCTGTAAGTTAAATGTTAGTGCGAACACAAGGATTGATCACAATAATAAGGGATTTTACCTGACCACGACATTAAAAAAACACCGATCGTTCTTTATGTGATTTAAATCATTCCAACAAAAAGCGACGAGCGCTAAAATACAGCGTAAAATAAAATGAATTTACTGAATTGTCGAAGTATATTCCCGATGAATGTTCGTTAAAAATGCTGATGGATGTAAATTGGACTGATATTATAATTTGCCGAATTATAGGAAAATTAGGGTGAAACGTATGCTAATTTGTAACAAATTAAAATATTTAATCAATTACATAAATAACGGTATACCGTTATTATTTTCTTCGGTACTACCAGGCGAGTAGTATTGTTGCTTTTTAATACCCATTAAAAAAATACCGGTACTTTTTGGGTATCGCCCATGCCTATCCTGAAATTCCCTCCCTCGTCAATTCCAGAATACCTTATCCATGCACACTCATTCATTCACATGTCAATACCAAGACAATCACTCACCAAGCGCAAGTGCAAGTTTTAATCCACATCCTCTATTGAATTACCTTCCCGAATACATAGATCCTTCTATCATCCATCATATTCGCCAAGAAAGCTTTTTCCCTCTCTCTAAAAACTTAACTCGAAATCTTATCCCTCTTTTCTTGCCGGAAGATATTATGCTAACTTGTTTTGTTTTTCCTGATATGCATGTGTCCCATTTGATTATGTTTTTATAAGTACCACTTTAGGTTATCATCACCAATGTACGTGGAAACATTTTTAAATAGATAAAAAATTAAATAAATAATGCGTATAGTCTCGACAGCTTAGCGACCACCAGTAGGTACCAATTCTAGCCCCTAAACCGCCATATTCAATCGCTATATTCACACCGCCAAAGAAAACACTTAGTAATTGGTCTGGTTGCATGTAGATGACTCTTTCAAAAGAAAATCTGATGGTATCTATGAAACGTACGACATTTTAGCGATCTGTAAACACAGAGATGGATACGTCGCACGGTAGCCCAAGATAAGGCGCTACACTCCTGGCCTTCAAAAATTCCGTACAAAAACACTTTAAAGAGCGTAATTATTTTCGAAAAGTCCCCCATTTTAAACTATGAATAAGTCCAAGTGATAGCCAATTGTAGAAAAAATGACTACTTTGCTCATAAATATGTCGAGGACGACTCCAGGAGTAAAACTGTGTAAGGTGACCTAAGAAGATAGTTAGCACGCTCTTACAGACGTTGAGTTTTTGCTGCTCAAAAAGAACCAGCGACCTATAAAGGGTTACACTTTAAGACATTTCCCAAACGAGTCAAGTAATGCCTTTACGTTCCACCATAATCCATTCTACTTGATCGTACATTTTCGCATTTCCAGCCGCGTATGTCCATGCCGTGGGATGGGACGTAAGGGGCCAACTTTGTGAGCGTTGTCGAAGTATGTAATTCACTCTAAAAATCTATTCGCCTGGGATTCAAACTCAGAACTTCCGATGCGATGAAGTATGCTCTAACCGTTTAAGATACCCGGGCTTTCTCTTTCACTATGGATTTGGTAGAGGCTTTAAAGGAATAGCGTGTTTTAACGAGGTTTTGAACGAAAAAATTGCTGTGACGGCATGCAGATGACTTTGATTCCACTCTCTCTCGAGCTCTATCTGGTAATGTGGAATAAATAACAATAGGGAGTTACCTTAAGGGTACCTCTGAATAAAGAATCCACCAAAACATAATTACTGCTCGCATTGGAAAAAAAATACTAACAATGTGAACGAATGCTATGCTCTTAGGTATTGAAAATAAAGAATAATATGAATAAAATGGAATGCCAATGAAATTTTAATTTTTAAGATAACTGCAATAGTCTTAAGAAAATATTATGTATCTAAAAATACTTTAAAACATGACCCAGTGAAACAGGTTTGAACACACGAGAAAAAATCAGAATTATCATTTATGAATTAAAACCGATCATACTTACATTTTCTTGGATATCAACAGACAAATTAGCGTAAGATAGATCAGCATCCTTGATAGTGATAAGGCAATCTGTTGTTCCATTCCAGTTTTCCTGCAAAGTGTAACTTGATTATGAAACAAAATAATCTCTGAATCCATTTGAAATGAAATTTGTATCGATACACTTAGCAAAAGCGGTTACATGAATAATCCTCATGTGACAAAATGACGCAATAACACACTCGTTTCTGTCTAATGAGACAGAAATTGAACAAAAAACTATAGATCACAAGGAGGTAAAATTGATTATACAAAATATAGTGAAGAAACGCTAGAAATAAATCATCACGTTAGTCCAATCAATAAACCCAATTATATAAACCCAAGGATCCTTAGGTATAAACCCAATGTTAATTTTACTCCAATTCTATAGTGTATGAAATATGCTCAGGGGTTTGGAGGTGGGCATAAAATGACCCCCCCATGTGCGTTCGACTCGAGATAATGGGCGGTTGCTAAATAGTGATAGTTGATAGGGCGCCGAATGACTTTTTTTTTATTTCAATAACTAATGAACTTACGAAAAAATGTTTTTTACAAAGGTTGTGGGTAACCAAATAACCTTCAATTTGAGTCGTCGTACATCGAAATCGGTGAATTAGTCATTGCAAAAAAGCCAAAAAAAAACGATTAAAATGGGCGATTTTGTAAATTAAATATTTATTGAAAAAATAATCTTTTCACAATTTTTATTGCTTTGAAAGAAAGCGCTCGTGATTATTAATACAACAATATTTTTTATAAGGTGATTGTTGAACTATTTGCTGAGATATGGCCTATTATTTATCCGGAGACAGTTTTTAAAAGTTGCTATCTTGTCGCGGATTTATTTAGTCAAATCCAACGGGATTCTACTCCCAAATACATGTAATATACATGTATTATTAAAACCAATTTTTAAAACCATTAAAAAGTCATAGAAATAAATGTTTAATAAGCATACTTTTTCAGACTAGCGTTTTTCATAAACAAATAGAGCTACGGCGTCGGCTGTTGGCCGCATGAGTTTCTAACTTGGATATTCTGAAAGATTTTCAATTTTCATAAATTTTCAACTCTATTTTAATGCACATAATATAATTTTCTTTCATTAATTTTGAACGTGCAAATGTGTCTGCTTTGTATAATTTGCCTACTTAGAAAGAAAAAGAGGCATTGCAACGCATGCCGGGCACAGCTAGTTAAATCATATAAAAGACTATAGAAAAGTATAAATATTATGGAATGAATCATCTAAAATAACCAGTGATCTTCACATATTAAAATATTTGCTCCGTCCGTCCGTAATATATCCGTCGCTCCAGTAGTCGTCTACCCCCGTCCACTTGAACTCGCTGACTCCCAGGATGTTTTCCGCCAGCCATTCCATCTTCGTATTATCCAGCTTCCCGTCACCCCTAGGATCAGCACCCCTAAGGACTTCAAATTCAATGGCACTGTCTTGCATTTATCCACTCAGAGTGATGTTCCTCTTCCAGTAGTCCCCACCCGGAGATCCGATTGGGTGACTTTTTTTTACCTCCGAAATATTTTACCGGGAGGAATACCATCATGTCATTCATTGGTGAATGCAAGGTTGCTCCTTCTAGGTATACTAATGCGGTGGTTTTACGATTCCTCCATATAGTAGTACTGCGGCCTTTTCCATGAACTTCACTCTCGCCCTCAGCGTTGGCAGTTGATATCGGGCTGATCCTCTTGACCTGAGCCATCAGTGTCTTCTGGTGAAAACATCCAGCATACGTAGCAACAAAATTCTGTAACTTTATAGGCTCCATATTTGACCTCATTAATTACTGGGTCTGATCGATGGCGTTAAACTATTAATAAGTTTCGCAAGTAACCAAAATGTTGGATGCGCAGAGAACAACTTGGTTGGTTGCAGGGGTAATAAATCGGCAAAAGAAATATTGTATGACGAACGACGGGTTTATCTGTTACTGAATATTTGTTATGTACAAAAGTAAATTTAAGTGTAAAATAAACATTTTAAAATGTTGAGCATTTTCAAATTTTATCTTACGGGAAAAGATAGGTATAGAGTTGATAATGAGAGGGCCATGAAAGAATGCGGAATGGTTTCTCCGATAATGGACATGTATATAAGGAGCGTGCTTCAGTGGTTTGGCCAAGTGGACAGAATTGACGAGTCTAATAACGAAACAGATTTATGATAGAGTAGTGAATAGTATGAGAGAGACGGGCGGACCAATAAAGTCATGGGTAAATTTGGTGGAAGGTACTCTACAGAGAAGTAATATTTGGATTCTAAAGATTAGGTGGGCGTATATGAAGAACACAAGCTAAAACAAAAGATATATGCAAGGAGCATATAGTTTGGAGAATATTATTTAAGGAGAGTCAACTTTGAAGGCCTATCACCTTTTTGTCTGTACCCCGAAAGAGAACGGCGAGATGGCTAGGCATGTATGTATGTATGTATGTATGCATGTATGCTAATTTTATTTTTTTAATTATAAAATTATCCAGCGGTAAGGTAACCTAATGATCAAAGCAATAGCTACTGGTAGATAGCTTATGAAATCGACAGTTTCTGTAGCACAAGTGTGGTAACCCGCCACTATGCTCTGAGAAGAAAATGCAGTGGGGTACATTAATCACATGCTTTAATTTTATTTCAAAGAAACCTGCACTCTTTAAAAATTACTTTCTCTCTTGGGTCATCCTGCCATAAGTTCTCAATTTTTCTCCTCCGCACGTAGTCGCATTTCTGGCTGATTGCGATGAGATGATATCAATTTGATATTACACAGAAGATTTGTACTGAAGTCATACTGATGCTCAAATAACTGCTTGGAGACTTTAAAGACTCATATATAAATAGTCCTTCGGAATACAATTAATGCTATAAAAAAACTTCCAGCCACCATGAGTACAAATAGATAGTGGTTTGCATTAACCTTTTACTTTCTCGCCACCGCACAGCACTACTGCGTCCTGAGTTGCAAAGGTCTTGCTAACAGACTGTGGGCAATGTAGATGATATTAATATCTATGGAAGGTAGGTTTTCTTATTAAATTAAGCCTTTGGCAACATGGAAACGGCTGCTAAGGAGGAAATATTAAGGGTATTATGAAAAAAACAAGTTTTAATGTAAATCAGAAAGCAGAGAAACTGTGTGGGACAAAAAATTATCATGGAGGACTAAAAATTTGAAATATAAAAAAAACGTTTTAGAAATTTGAAAAGGAGAACTAAAATATCTGATCAGAAAATGATGAGATCAGAGAAAAAAACAAAATTGAATACAAGAATCAATCCGCACCTTCTTCTCGCTACTACCAATAATAAAATCTTAAAGTATGCACCCTTAGGTTTTTTCAATTTTTGCATTAGCATGGTCTATAGAGAATCCTGTAGAAATGTCAATTTTTCGCCGAATATCTATAACGGTTTTCGATATTTGGCGATTTACAGTATGCGCGGCTCACAAAATACGTGATCTTTAAAAATTCGATACCTCCAATCGAATGACAACAAAAAATTGACCATACGTTTTTCTATAGTTTACTAGCTAGAATTCAGGAGTACCGCCGCGGCGGAAATACTAAGAAGTGAAATATTTCGTCCAATAAGATTTTTAGAGAGTGATAAAAATACGATATCATAGGTGACTAATATCCTATGTAACCTTCGCACCCTCTCAACCCCCTCCGTAAAACAACATGAGAAAATCTCAATTCCCCTTACCCTCCAAAACGCCTTACGCCATACTTGAATGGCTAATAATGAGCGACCTCGTCAGTCACGTACGACTGCTGCGTAGGAAAGAATCTATGTTTTGTGCCACATTGCAAACCCACATCCCTTACTGGGATGAGGGGTGATTAAATGGTATTACTTTGTACAATAGGGTAAAGGGTGTAAGCAAAATAAAACAGCAAACCATAAGTTAATGCAAAAAGGACGCAAGATGGGGGACATTGAAGTCGTAAATGTATAAAATAAAAATGGAAATACACGTGGGCTCAATGCTCATACAAGAAAGAAATACAAAGTATCTCTTCAATAATACCACCATATCCCGACCCACATCAAGTTCTTTTGAGATTGCGAGGTATCGAATGCCCTCGTTTACATTGCCAACCCAACAAGGTTTAGGGGTCATTCAAGTATTACATTAGACGATTTTCTAAGCTTTATAACCTCCACTCCCCCTGTGTAAGACTACGTAAGGTTTCATGAACTCTCACCATCCAATGCTATCGTAAAGACAAACGTCACAAACGTAAGTTTTGTCAAGTAAACATAAGTAAGATTTTTGGACGGATGCACGTAAATAAACTTTTCTATGAGCGATGTTTTGCCCAATTTATTGAAAAAATGAACAATCAGGAGATAATAAGAATACCCTGGGTAATACTGTGGGATATTGCTAGTGTTCACAACGTGAAATATAAGATTGGGTTCTTTTGGCCTTTTTCACAAGGGATTGAACACTCAAATCCCTTATAGGCAAGCCAGTAGTTATGCTATAATTGCACCTTGGCCCTGTATCAATAATCTTTTGTTTTACTTTTCGGTAATTGATAGAACATACACTAGCACTTTCAGAAACGTTTCCTTAAGGGAAACTACACGCTACTTGCAATGCTAACAACTAAGTTTATTTAGTCAGAAAATTTTTAAAAAGGGATACAAATACGATATAATGAATAAATAAAATATTACGTAACATGACCTCGGACCACCACACGAAAGACAGCCTCCCTCCCCACAAAAACGTCTTACGTAAGGTCATTTCTTCTTCTGGGATTCCGGTCGCGTCGTTTCTTATGAAGACTAAGTTTCCCCTCCTATCCTGGAGACGTATTCAGGTTTAACCTTCGATGCATCTTCGACGAGGACGCCTCCAGGATATGAGTGGAAACGCTGCCTTCATGAACAACGATTCGACCGGAATCCCGGAATAAGAAGACAGAATATTTACCCACACATTGCGGAAACCTTCGAGAGAACGTCTTCCGTATTATTTGAATGGCCCCGTAAGAGCGTTGACTCAAAAAATTAAACCTCGCGGGGCATAACCTTGGTTGACGTATACAGATCATATTTTACACAAAGAGTTTTCTAGTAATTTGGCATCAAATTGGGGGGAGGCGAAAATAACTGAAGTCTTTAATTTATTTGAACCGCTCGAGTGAGCACGGAATAACGAAAGTCTATGAAAAGCGAAATCACTTACATCGAAAGAGCAAAAACTGCTTTCCGCTGACATTATGGGTGGGTTGTCGTCGATATTCAGCACAGTGATCGAGACGCTGGTGGACTCTTTACCCTTCACCTTGATATCCACTCTGTATCCTTTGGATGTTAACTCGTCCTCATAATCTTGCTTCAGTGTGACATTGAGCGTCCAGTATCCGCCTTCCGGGTTAAACTCAAGTTTCATGGGGTCGTAATCACTGGACCAGACGCTAGCCTCCGGCTTGTCAGCTCCTAATTTGGGAATACAGGTCGTAAAAGCTATGCATAGACTCTGATATACATGTTTCATACCAAAAGAGGACACTTCAAACTCTTATCTCTCCAGCTCTGTAGATTACGACTTGGTATTCTTTTGGATGGTAATGTGCGTGCTACACAATCATGGATATATTTTTTACCATTATCATTGCCGAGGACAAAAAAAGAGAATGTATCAAAATTTTTACTTGAATTTTCCCGGCGAGTGACCATAAAAATGTTAAAAACTGAAGATTCATAAAAGTATCAACGCTTATATTTAATATAATATAAATATGTTCGACGCCTTGTCCTGGGACATGGCCCCATGTTGCCTCAATGTTGCTTTGTTAAGTGAGGCGTCGTTCACGGTTCGTCCAAAACGAAATAGTCAGTCGACAGCGACAGTCATGACGACAGAAATCACGCCAACGCCATATCTATGAAGTGGGAGGGGTTAATGTAAAGAATTCAGATGACGTCAAATACCTGGGAATCACCATCATTTCAGGCCTAGAATGGGGATCACACCACGTTTGCAGTCTAAAATTACTGTTTGGATGATTTGGATGAAAGGGACCAACACGCATATCTATCCAAACTTTCCAAATGTTGCTTCGTGATTCTAGAGTTGGGTGGTTCTAGTCAGTTTAAGTACCCCTGTGTAGGACGTAGGTACAGATTTTCATGCCTTTTAAAATGAAATACACATTTAATTACAAGGGTGATTTAGATGAAACGATAGATCAATATGTTGTACCTACTGAAGCCACTCACCATCTTGCTTCACCCTCAGTATAGAGAAAGGAACATCCGATTCTTCCAGAAACGTTATAGACTTCCATCCTGGGAGCGGTTTATCATCCTCCATATGCACATCTGCTGGGCCAGGGTCCTTCGGCGGCAGGACATCGACAGGGACCAAGGAGGCAACTGTCAATGAGGTATTATAAAAATCATAAAAAACAAATGCAGAAAAAATACATAGACCATGTTCATTGCAGGTCACATTATTTTCTAACACAAATACAACAACATAAAATATAAAAAGACAATACCCATTATAATTAAAAATGGCACTCTATATTCCTGCATATTCCTCATGTACCTAAAGTATCGTACATATTGCCAATGGATGAAAAATAATAAGTGGGATTTCAAACACATATACTTACTCTGCCACACAATCACAAATAAAAAGTTAATATGAGATAATATAGCTTAAGTCAGAGTTATCTCACCATTAATTCACTGGGTAAAACCTCTTGTGAAACTATGAATTGAAAAAGGTATTTAAGGGTTATAAGAAATTGATTTTCAAATTCAGACACATGTTTAATTACTGTTGATATCTAAAGCATTATTTCAGTTACAATACCATTAAAATATGGGAACCTTTTTGGTATGAACTATGACTACGTTACCTAAAAACTATTTCATTGGACAACGTTCATCACTGCTCATTTTTGGCTACAAATAAGGTCCAATTACTCGAGTCAAAGGTTCACACAAGGCAGTATAGTTTTAATTTTTGCATGAAAACGTAATCAAAGTGAAGCATAAAATAAAACTATATTCCTACTTTCCTACCTTGTGTTACTGTGGAGCGATTATTGCATTTATGTTCTTCGATTGACTCTTAATGGGAATCGAAACCATCGCAAACCAGCAATCCTTTTCTATCATATTTCAATCACTTTCCATCACTCGGACTATTACCCACTCTCTTCTAATCAACAAATTAATTACGTTTGCACTTTACTTTTCAATCGCTTTCCTTCACTATGAAATAAATTCCTATCACTTTACTCATATGTTTCTCACATCAGCAAAACCACCCTTACAGATCTCCTAATATCTCTGGATGCTAATCTACGTTCAGTTTAAGACCACATCTCACACTCATGAACTTTGAACCATATGTACCTACCATAGGAGACCCAACAGCGCTTCCGCATTTCTCTTTAAAATTACCCAGTTCCGATACAAACCGGAATCAAAATGTAAACGTAAGTAACAAGCGTATTGTTTTTTCCACCCGTAAGATGCATTTAAATCACCACTATTCCTCCATAAAAACTTGTAACCATTGTCAGCTGTTTCAATCATCGTGACAGGATCAGTTTGCTGTTACATAAAGTGGACGAAGCCCGAATCTATTATTTCAATATTAAGTAGTTTTCCACAAATCGAATATCGTCAAAATATGCCCACGACTCCGGTCAAATTAATAATTTTACATTATTTGAGGAAACCGGGACTAGCCACGGTAGTAACCTTTACGGAGTCACCCGTAAGTGCACATAAGTGCGCTATTCCACAGAGGAAAAATCATTCGCCTTGACCAGGATTCGAACCCGGATCCCTCGATTTCGCGCCGAGTGCTTTAACCAGTTGAGCTACCGAGGCGTCCTTCCACCAATTAATCCACAGGAGAGAAGGACGCCTCGGTAGCTTAACTGGTTAAAGCACTCGGCGCGAAATCGAGGGATCCGGGTTCGAATCCCAGTCAAGGCGAATGAATTTTCCTATATGTAATATTGCACAATGTTACACTAAATAACTATTAACGAGCAAAACATACGAAAGCTATATTAATAGTGTGACGGATACTGAAATGATATTATGATTTCCACTTCAAGAGACACTCTTTTCCAGAAACGTTCTTCCATTCGTTGCATTCCACAATCTGCTATTCTTCCTGAGATTTCGCACTTCACCATTTACTCTTGCTTCGGGAGATAACACCGAATAACATCAATAAACGTCTCCGCAATTACTTCGAAAAATGGAACTTATTGTTTTTCTCAGCATTAAAGTTAATACTAGAGATATGAAACTACTAATGCGAGCACTTACTAACGTTCCAATCCAAAGTTTTGTAACACAATAGTGAAATAGCAAATCACAACACACGCTCAACTCCGAGATGTCGGCCATATTGACGTCATGAGATAATCGCTAAGTCAGTGGTGGTCTCAGGTTTATTGGCTAAAACAAAATTGAAGGGATCCAAGGTAGTTCCAGAAAAATTATGGAATGAAATAAAAAGTGGTAAAGGTGAGCTTTCGTCTCGCACTTGTTTTCGCGATTTTCACCCACTTTAAACAGAGATATCAGAACCAATTTCACCTCACTTATTATGCAAGCTTTGCAAATTTGTTTAACACTTTCAACACAACAATGCATCTACTACTTTAGAAATGAGAAACTTTCAAACCTGAGAAGTGCGTTTTTTCCTCTCCGCCACATTGTGAAAAAATGCCGTTTCCTCTTTTCCACTGTACGTAGCGCAGCGATCGAGCAGTTGGTTCTCTAGCATATATACACCTTTTCTACACAGTTTATTCCCTCCTTCCACTCAAACTCGCCCCGCAACAGCCATTTACTACAATGCAATTTCATTCATTCCACCGCAGTAAACATTGCACATTTCACTTCAAATGAAGGATTTACACTTCCTTTTCACTCACATTCATTCCACTGTACTAATAACATTTCACGTATCACTTTAAATGGAGGATTTACACTTCCTAATTGAGCGTACACGATTGGCAAATCATGGCGACCATACACCACACACGCAAGTCAGAAAATGATTAATGCCAACTACTCTCAACAATTAACTTCCAACTGTTGACAGTTAATTTCCCCCTTCCACCCTACGCGAGAGAACTCCGTCAACAATACTATTTCATTAGCCTCTAACAAAAGCCCATTTATATTAACGTTGTGACCTGAGGGATTCTATTCTTAAAATAATACGCGAAATATCATTTTAGCCTTCTACCAATTCCCACCAATAATCACCAATGAGCGTGAGGGATTCTATTCTTAAAATAATACGCGAAATAACATTTTAGCCTTCTACCAATTCCCACCTACAATCACTAATGAGCGTGAGGGATTCTATTCTTAAAATAATACGCATAATAACATTTTAGCCTTCAACCAATGCTCACCAATAATCACCAATGAGCGTGAGGGATTCTATTCTTAAAATAATACGCGAAATAACATTTTAGCCTTCCACCAATAATCACTAATGAGCGTGAGGGATTCTATTCTTAAAATAATACACATAATAACATTTTGAAACTTCAACCATTCCCAGAAATGCCCATTTCCTCGTTATCGATCGCGCTAAAAATGCGTTTTCCGCTATTCAAACTCACGAAAATGAGTTTTTCACTTTTGATTATAACCAATTCGTGTTTAACTCCATTGGCCCGCAAACCTCTTTGTGGGGTGGGTTCAGGGCAAGTTACGGAAGGGGAAATCGTTTTCCGCTTTTCAAAATCACGGAAACGCAGTGAAAATCATCATTTTGAAACGTCCTCGACTCCCAGAAATGCCCATTTCCACTTTACCATTTCCACACGAAATGCGTTTTTCACTTTTGAAAATGGCC
This sequence comes from Pyrrhosoma nymphula, assembly GCA_963573305.1. Lineage (NCBI taxonomy): Eukaryota > Metazoa > Arthropoda > Insecta > Odonata > Coenagrionidae > Pyrrhosoma > Pyrrhosoma nymphula. The sequence continues at coordinate 88,034,104 of OY754338.1, forward strand.
AAATCGGGCCCGCGTACCGTCCCACCCTAGCACCCCTGTTTCACTCCATAAGCCCGTAAGCTTGTTGGGGGGGTGGGGTAAAGGCATATTGTAGAGGTGAAATTAGTGTTATCCCTCTAACGGTTGTTCGTGAAAACCTCCAAATATGGCGTCGAAAACGGACGAAAAAATCGAAAAATTGGTCATTTTCAAACGTCTATATCTCAAAAACTACTAGTCACACCGATATGATTATTACATTTTTACAAATCCGCATTCTTCCTCTACTCCCAGGTATCACATTCAATTTCGTCAGTTTCCTACGTTTTTCAAAAAAAAAATTTGAAAGTGCGAGACGAAAGCTCACCTTTACCTAAAAAGTAATTGATTTTTGTTTAAAAGTCTTTGCGTTATTGTCAGCACATTACTAGTTTAAATATAACTTTGAAAGAGAATTAATGGGACTCCGCGCTGATTTTGAATACTAAATGATATATTTTAAGTGGAGAAGTGAAATGGCTGTTTATCCCATTAGGCTGTGGTACGAGCTACTCAGAGGCAAGGCTTAAAAACCGGCCGTACCAGTCGAACTAATTTATGATATCGTCTGATGAGAAAAAAGAGATGAACATCGATAGTAATCGTGTGGGTAACTTTCCAACGCACATGTCAATTATTTTTTAGGCATTTTTTATGCATTCCTACTCCCTCTTTTTTGCCATATTTTCCTTCCTTTGAACATGTTTTCCCTCAGCGGACTCGTTACCTTGCGGACTTAGCCAAAGGTCTTAGTTGATATTTTACAAATCTCAGAAATTAGTGAATACCTCAAAGTGATTCAGAGACCTTTTCTGGGCATCCATTATGATATCATAATTGGTATAGAGGCTGATGTCATATTATTATATTATTGCACTGTATGTTACAGAGGGAAAACAAACACTGGGAAATTTATTTAAGTGAATTTTACAAATTGAGAGCTCGTGAAACATTGGAATATGTTTTACTATGCAATTATCATATGTTACTTGGAGAAGGAAGCTGTCGGTGAATATGTCAGCTGATTCTATAGGTCTGATGACCTTGAGGAGTGGTGGCTCTCAAAGGTTAACCCCTGGCTGTGTGAAGAAGTGAATAAAATCTGAAACATTAATTGAATTTAAAATAATGTAATAAGCAAATGGCGAATGACTTACAACAAAATATTCTTCCTGAATAATGGAAAATGATCAAAAAAATCTCAGAAAATAGTAAATACCTCAAAATTATTCAGACAATATATGCCAGGGATTTATATGAGTTGGTGACATTTAAACCATTTGCCACTAAAATTGTTAGCCCAAAGATGCATCAATGATTGAGTTGCATATTAAACTGTTTAATCACCGGTAAATAAATTAAGATAATGGGGCCAAGTTCGATAGCAGAAAATATTTTCACCCTCAACCCAGAAATGCATGGGAATAAATGTGAAATCCCACGTAGAAATTTATACTTTAAAATAAGAAAAAATAAATTTATAATGGTGAGTCTCCCACTGAATAATTACTGACAAACCAAGTTATCTTGTGACTCATTCATTTACTGGTCCATTAGTACGAGATTTCAGTTCTAACGCAAGATTTAAGAGTTTGTTATCACCTTCAGTAAATTAGAACTTAGGAACCATTATTGGCGAGGAATATGGGTATGAATTTCTTTACTTACACAGATGACGTTTCCTTAAGGTCCTTTAGATAAGTGGATGCCGAGATGATTATTGGATGCTTTTGTTTTTGGATACCGTTGCAGCTATATGATCTTAATGTTGGAATTATTAATAATTGACGAATATATTCTAGAGAATGATTAAAGATGTTTAAATGGCAGAGATCTAAGAACTAAATTACAATCAAATATATGGGCGGGAGAATTAAATCAGAGAAATCCTATTCAGGTGGTTTAGAAGTCTCGAACTTTTCCCCAATGGACCTCACCCCATTCTATCTTCATGAAACCCCTTCAATCTTTCAAGGTTAGGAAAATTATTTTCTTAGCTTGCTACATGCAAGCACCCTTCACTAGTGCCTAATGACATAAGCGAGAAAAAATTCTACCAAAACGCAACAAAAATGCCTGATGTCATATTTAGTCACGCAACAATCAATTATGACGTTTCACAAGGTAAAGCGTTAATGAAAATGCAGAACTTTCTTTTTACTCACCTACAGTCACAAGTTCCACGAGGAGGATAGCAGTGAGAGGATATGACTGTCCTATTCGTCTCTTGGACATTGTGAGGCTCTCCTGAAAGCAAAAAGAGGAATTATGTTACATTGAGGAGGAATTTGAGCTATGAAATTGATTAATTAAATAACCTGCATGGAAAATCATCCGTCATCCGTCGGAGTCTCCTCCATTTTCCGTCAGAAAAATGAACTGCGTTAGGATTTACCGTGGTAGCCAAAGAAGTTACTCGGTTCAACTTATGAAAGCATTTTTCTCCGTTGGAAAAGTTTGCAATTATCTTATCTATTTATCGCAGGATCAAAGTAGGATAAATTTACGTGAAATTGTGACAACTCGATCGATATTTATGAAAAAAAAATACTGAAGATATTCCATCAATTCCTAAAAATCTAGCCTAACCTATGAAAGATTGCTACCATAAATTATTACTGCCGGAGGTGATCTACCGGTAAAGGTAGGCATAGATGGAAGTCGGAATAAAAATACAAATATTTAATAGCGGAAGGTCCTTGCCTTCAAAGTTCATTTCATTCTTCAATTCGGCATTATTTAATTCGGCTCGTCACCCCATCGATTAGGTCTAATCCCTATCTTCTCCTCCCGCGGTTACCGAACATCCTTCCCTCTATCACGCCCTTCAGCATCCCCTCACCCTTCATTACCTTCTCCAACCACCTCCTTTTTCCCAATTTCCTCAAAAATTTCCTTCTTTCACCCACAATATCAATGTATTTCTCGTTCGTCTTCCTTTCACTTCAATCGTTTTCCAGATGACCACAAAAGACAATATGATATAATGATTTTGATGATAAATTTGAAAAGTTAAACTATAGAAGTTCTCAGAGGAATAGACCCATGATCAGCCATTTTTTTTACTATGCCATTTATTTCACGAATTATTTCTGTAATTTCCATAGTCAAACAGGGAGGTCTAACTACTTTATGGAATCAAACTAATCGCACTTTTCCACAAATTTTAAGCATAATGCACAATTCATTTCAACTCACTGAGTTATCATCAGGTTCAAGACTCAGTGATAATTCTGTGAGTTGAACTACGTCGTGCATTATGCATGAAATTTTGCGGAAAGGTGCGATATGTTTGATTTCATCTACATCTACAAAATATCCTGCAAGCCACCTCAGGAGTGTGTGGCAGGGGGTGAGTAGTAGGGTGGGCCGAAAAATACAAAAGTGTCCGAGTCGAATCGTAATAGCGCGGAAAAGTTGGTACTCGTGACCCTGATCACAAAGAAAGAAAACGTTTTGAAATCGGACCATGTCTTCCGGTCGCGCATCTCGTTCGAAGTTTTGAAAAATCGTGAAAATGTGACTTTTTTAGGGATTTTTTTAAAATGAGTTACAGTGAATGGATTACATTCAAAATCGGTATGTGGCCTCTTCTAAAGAACCACTGTCTTGAAAAAAGATGTAACACCCCTCATAACCTTCTTTTAGGGGGAGGGGGAGTCGCTCATCGCGTTCAAATTAACGAAAAATCGTAAAAAACACGAATTTTTTCGGAATTTTCTCTTTATGAGTTACAGTGATCGAATTGCGTTGAAAATCGGTATGTGGCCTCTTGTAAAGGTCCTTTGTCTTTTAAGAAAGATATAATTCCCGTTCCCCCCTTCTTTTATGGGGGAGGGGCATGTATCGTAAAAATGATTGACCTTAGGGTAGGCCCACGCTTATTTTTGAAAATTGGTTTCTTTGGAATTCGTCCCTTCAAAATAGTTGTTTTGGTGAGAAAACAAATACGTTTCAGGCTGGTTGATGCGCGACTGCCCATAGCCGTGCCTAAGGGGTCAAAGTGCAGGTGCACTAGAATAAGCGGATTTCGATGCCAGACAAACGTCTTTACAGTAATTCGCTGATTGTAGAGCTCCGCAGGGACGAACATTTTAACCATTTTTCCGTATCTTAAAGCCATCATGGAGTAATATTACTCCGTACCGGCCAAGCCGCCGTACGGGCGACGGTCGTGCCCGACGATTTTTGATATTTTTTATCGTCAATTCAGCCGAATCGTACGCTCGTTTCCCTTCGCTGAGTGTTCTTTTCACTCTGAACAGACACCGAAAAGCTAATACCCTGATAGTTCTGCTATCTTATGAATGAGTTTTGGTGAAGTGGTTTGATACAAAACTGCTTACTTAGTCTATAGTGATACGATGCATATTAATGCATGGCTTTATAATCATTTTGGTATCTTCTGTTATCCTTCCAAGTTATTCATTTAAGCCCTGTGGGATGAGGTTAAATTATCGGCAGTCCTCTATGTTTCTCTGCCTTGACATAGTGAATACATAGAATAAGAGAATCGCAGTCCCTTCTCTTTTGGCCAAAGAAGTTCAGTGAGGTTCCCTTGCAAGTGTATGGGTGCGTCGAAATCTATTTCAAGTGAAACAGTTTGTTTACACAATGGCGTAGATGCGGAGTGGAGCTGTGATTGACCTTGTAGGAAAAGAATCTGTGGAGCTTTAAGTATTATCAAAGTTTCCAACAATACGTGAGGTACTGTGTGTGTTCTTTTATTACATGAGAAAAAATCATGACGTCCGGGACGCAGCTTGGATTGCAATGAAAGAAGTTGTTGATCTGTGGAACAAAACTAAAATTCCCCGTATCCAAGACATTCGGGTTATTGAAAAATTGAGTCGCTTTATCAGGAATGTAGGAATCTCCATAAGAATACCTCCACTAATAAACCACCAAGTGCAGCCGCGATGGCTAAGAAAGAAATGTTTCAGAGTAAGCTAGACTCTTATGTTTGACTTGAGCAAAAATGATGCAATGGAACAGCCGGAAAAAAGGCATATTATGTAACTAATGAAGCAGAAAAAAGGCTTGGAAGGAAGAAATACTTTTCTTGTATGATCAACGTGGACAGAGGTTAGGAGTTATCGGGGGTGTAGATTTAAAGATGAAGAAGGATGATCAGAGGAGGGCAGTGAGGAATGGTTGATGAGAAACTCACTGAAAAAGACAAAACGCAAGTTGCCACCGATATTCTCAATAATGAAGGTTCAGAGAGCCGCTGAAGAAGAGACAAGTGCAGTTGCGGGATGTTCCCAATATGACACTTGGTGACTTAGCCACAACAAGCTCCGTCAGATTTTCCCAAATACTAGGAATTAGTCAAGCGTTTTTAGAGTACCCTGTGACTGAATGGGCTGAAAAAGAGGAATACAAAATGGGAAAGCAAATTGCTTCTTACCTTAGAGTGGTTAATGATCATGCGGAGCGAGGCGTAAAACTTATGTCCGATTTCAACAGAACAATTACACAAAAAGAGGACGCCTTTCAAGACTTGCTCATATCCGTAGATTCCTATCGGAAGTCCCTACCTGACATCAAAAAGCCAACATTAATTCATAATTATGACACACCATCTACATCAAGAGACCGGAACTGAATTATGTGCTTACTCGTTGTATCTTCATATATGCTAATTAAACACATCCAGGTAATCAGACAATCTTGACCATTTATTTACCCTCAGTAGTGCACGAGGAAGTACAAAAAGAAAGAAGGGGTAGGGACAGAGGGGGGAGAGCTCAGAGCTCGGCACGGATGCCAGCGTAACGGCGACCGTCAGCCAAGCGCCCGTACGGCGCGGCGGCTAGGCCGGTGCGGAGTAATATTACTCCATGATGGCTTCAAGATACGGAAAAATGGTTAAAATGTTCGTCCCTGCGGAGCTCTACAATCAGCGAATTAATGTAAAAACGTGTGTCTGGCATCGAAATCCGCTTATTCTAGTTCACCTGCACTTTGACCCCTTAGGCACGGCTATGGGTAGTCGCACATCAACCAGCCTGAAATGTGTTTTCTCACCAAAACAACTATTTTGAAGGGACGAATTCCAAAGAAACCAATTTTAAAAAATAAGAGTAGGCCTACCCTAAGGTCACTCATTTTTACGATACATGCCCCTCCCCCATAAAAGAAGGGGGGAACGGGAATTATATCTTTCTTAAAAGACAAAGGACCTTTACAAGAGGCCACATACCGATTTTCAACGCAATTCGATCACTGTAACTCATAAAGAGAAAATTCCGAAAAAAGTCGTGTTTTTTACGATTTTTCGTTAATTTGAACGCGATGAGCGACTCCCCCTCCCCCTAAAAGAAGGATATAAGGGGTGTTACATCTTTTTTCAAGACAGTGGTTCTTTAGAAGAGGCCACATACCGATTTTGAATGTAATCCAATCACTGTAACTCATTTTTAAAAATCCCTAAAAAAGTCACATTTTTACGATTTTTCAAAATTTCGAACGAGATGCGCGACCGGAAGACATGGTCCGATTTCAAAAATGTACGAGTACCAACTTTTCCGCGCTATTACGATTCGATTTGGACACTTTCGTGTTTTTCGGCCCACCCTAGTGAGTAGTCACCAACATGCATAACACTATACCCTAAAGTTAGTGTAACTACGGCTAATTATGCATTAGCATAAATCGCCAATGCGTGTCAGGAGGCGAAGCCTCATATAACGGACTTCCTCTATATCAAGCCTGAATTTGTTAAATCAATTTCTGAAATTATATCTACCAGGGCATAATTAACCGTTTCAGATAAAACAGGCGAGACACTAAGTATCTCACTTTTCGTCCTTTACCCTTTAGTTTTTCCTTTCCTTATCGTGACTGGTCACCCAACGCACTTGAGGCGTTTCGCCAGGTAGTACGTTGCAAGAAAAGAAACTTATACCTTTTACTTTCTTCTCGTTCTTTCAGCCAAGTCGTTCGCTACATTTCGGGTGTTTCAGTTCTCTAAAGGCCATTTTACACGAGGCACATTACTGGTGTCTGATGTATGAATGGACGTACAATGAAAATTGCGTCATGCAAAGCGGACACTTGCTAGAATGACTGCGCGAATGTATGAACAAAAGACAGAAAAATACACCCCGCTCTGATTCCGTGCCCGTGTTCTCACAATTAGGTACTGTACATCTAACTACGCAATTAAGCGCCTCGAGAAAAACGGCCACTAGACTAAGTTTTCATGCAGCCGTTTTTCGTCGCTTTGCCGCTGTGTTATACGTCACTCACACACCCGGTTTTCACGGCAGTGAAAGTATCAGAAGAAAAAAAAGAAACCCGTAACGCGTTCAGTATTCCTAACAATTCTTGCTCATAGTGGTGATATAATCGATGTTGTGGAGTTTCTGAAGAAAAATGGATGTTCACGAGGAATAATGGCGATAGACTGTAACACATAAGTTTAACTTTGCCATCAATCACACAACTCCTCGGGAAAGAATCACGAGACCAACAAATGACAGGCAAAAAGCGTCGGTCCTCACTCCCTGCCGCAGCTCCGGGGACGCAGGCTGTGTCATAAGTTAGAAGCTTGGGAACTCCGACGGCAATGCTGCCTGCGTTGAATATTTCGCTCCTAGTTGGCTACGCTGTGTCCGGCAACGCAAAAACGGCTGCATGAAAACGCAGCTATAGTCGAAGTTTTAATGACTTTCGCGTAGATGGATTGGAAGAAACAGTAGATTTCGGCTGAGGATACCACTAAGTTTATGCCGATGAAGGGAAGGCTACTCAAAAAAAGGAACAATAAAAGAATCAAAGTCGAAAGGGAGAAATTTGTAAAATCATAAATATCTATGTGAAGCACGCGCTGTGATAGAGATTGTTAAATTGGAAAGGAGGCAATGGATTTGAGAGAAACGGTATAATTACAGTCAAATCTCACTTAAACATTGTCCAAGGGAAATAGAATTAATGAAGTGCAACTTTATAGAACGCATAACCCCACATCTCATACTCTTTTACTAACAATCATTGTACGCATGCAAAATTATCTCAAAAACGGCTATAACGATTTTGGCGAGACACCATGTCTTCAGGGTTTTAGGTACGAGAACTTCATTGGGTTTGGTTTGATTTTCAGGAAAATTTGTTAAGGGACCAGTGTGAGCCCAGAAAGGATTTGCGGGTCAAATAATGGAACGCATGAGAATCAATGTGGGTTTAGATGAAGTGAAGGCTTTGAAAGCGGCGGGCAACCTCTTTCTCCACCAGCATACAATATAGCTCAGTGTATTACTGAGTGGGCAATCTACTGATTAAGTAAGTTTTTGGTACACAGGTCCTGCCCAGAGCCAACCCAAGACGTGGGCACAAACCATATGCGGCTATCACTAACTCTCTATCACTAACTTCCTGCATGCATCTCCATGCAAAATGAACCTCTTCAGTAAATCGTTAAAGTGACCAACACTCCTAACTTCAATAAAAAGCACAATGAAACCTACGTCAAACAGTTTTCTCCAACAGTATTCTTGTCACCAGCCAAATGAAAGGAACTGCGGTTAAAACTTCACCAAAATGTACGGTTAAAATTACACATATCCACCAGCATTACAGATAATGTAAATAATTCCCTTTATGAATATTTGCGGGAACTGGAAGCATGTTACAACTCATAGATTAAAAATTGATCTTCTGCCGGGAAAGGAAACTACAATGTAAAGAGGCTATTCATGAATCCGTAGAGCATCTCTCAAACTAACAAGTATATTAAGAAATAACAATCAGAAAATACAATATTTAGCGGGGGACCAAAACATATTTTGTACACTAGTAAAGTATACTGAGCCGGTAGGGCTCTCACCTGAGATTTTACAACCGCAGATGACAATTTATTCATAAGACTTTCTACTTCACTCGGTACATTTTCTGTCTCTCTTAATATTATACAGATATATTCAGATGTCGGAGGCAACCATTCGGCGATACACAAAATTCGTAGGTGGAGACGAGCATGATACGAGTAGACACACGCTTTTCGAAATTTTCGGTTTTTTTAACCGTCTTCAGCGGCGACTACGGAAGGAATGTCTTCGTCGTATATATACGTCTTTGACCCACAGCCAGTGGTGCCCTCCCCAGATTATATTCGGTGCATTAGTTGCCCTGATATTTAATAAAATTGTCATGTCATATTCAGTTAACCTCACCATAATTTGGACTTGATGGATTAATGTAATTATTCCAAATCATAAAGGTAATTTCAAACTACAATGTTTAGAATACCAATGTTCAACTTTTTAGAATGGACTACCTTTGACTTATGGTAATTTTTTTATCTCTTGTGAATCAATCAATTTATAATTAATATGGTAAGTGGTGTTTTATTGTAACTTGGTTTCACATATTTACCTAACCTCTACCTTTTTTTGGTGTGTCATAAAAGTTACCCAAAATTATTTATGTGTAATCGGGAATATCAGCAAATCAATACGAGTAAATCACATTATTTTACAATTTCCTTGCATTTTTAATTAGAATTGATAGTTTTGAGGCTTAATTTGACATATTGTTTCCGTTGAATACGGTTCACCCTCCTGAAATAGCGGTTCAAAACCCCGCGGCAGTAACACGATTTAAACCTCGCGGCAAACGACCGAAACCATGCTGCTCCCGGGGTCTTGGCGAGGATGTACAGAAACCTATATGCATTGCGCTTATGCTTGTGTCACCCCATTGATAAGGACCTATGGCATTTAATCAGTCAACTCCCAGGGTCACCTATAAAAGAGTTATTTTCACAGATTAGATGTTGGTGAGATGTACATATTACCACGAGGGGACGTTTGGTCTTTTGAGAACTGCTAAATTGTTTCTAAAGTCTTAAATTTGCCATAGAAACTTGAAACATTACATAGCCCTAATTTTAACGAGGGCTAAATTGTTTCATCACCTGTAGGTGACACCTGGAGTTGACGGATGATTGGGAAACGCGTCCTCAAAATTCAAATTTTCGCAGAAATAGAGTTGGCAGCACTGAACTTCGAAAATGCTCACCAATTTGAAACGCAGGTGATCGGGTGTGAAAGTTCCTAAACATTATTCGCCTTGATCGGGACACGATCCCGGATCCTTCGATATCCCATCGAGTGCTTCAGTCATTTAAGGCCTACTTCTCTCATTTTTATTCTAAGGACTTTTAATGAACTTGATGGCTATGGCGGCCGGCATCACAATTGCACACAGTCCGCATAAAAGTACCTACGCTTTGCGCCACCGTCTAGGAGGTCAAAAAATAAAACAGTGAGTAGCATACTTTTAAACAGATAAAATATTTCTCCAATGGCCGTAAAATATATGCACCACTCGTCAAAAAAATTAAATACTTACTGTGTTGGTTTGCGGGAATGAGGTTCCACAACAGGGACCAACCACAGCCTCTCCACCAGAATACCCTCCTGTGGTAGTTTACGGGAAAATAATTTCCTCGCCAGGGACTACCACAGACACACACACACAACCCAATTGGAATCCTTTGCTAGGCTAATGAGACCTAGCTAAGGATTCCTGGGTTATAACCTGGGATCCTTCGGAGAGCTGTAGTGACTCTACTAAGGCTGCCAAGTTATTAACACAACCACACACGCAATCACACAAAACACTCACTCACACACACAAGCAGGGCCCCAGATTTCTGGGAGAACAGCTCAAAAAGAGCGTTGTCAAATAGAAAAACAACAAACAGGGAACGAGGGTGAAATTCGTATACGCGTATTTCGACCACAAAGTGGTCCTCTTCAGCGAGCTGAAGGGAAAAACACTAGCAACACGAGGTTGAAAGTTCTGTTGAAGTTGAAAGTGAAAAGCATACTTTTGACGATTTTTTTAGGATTACGCGAAATAGCTGGGATGTAATATTTAACGGAGTCACTCGCAGGTGTAAGTATAGAAGTCAAAAACTTCACAGAAAGAAAATCAGCGCTTGGCTTCTCCTCGGAAGAAATCTCGCACTTCTGTTCGCCAGCGGATGATTCCTTGGACGGAATGCCGCTGCTAAATCGCGATACAGTTTAGAAAATAATTGAATTGGAAGTAGATTAAAAGAGATATCACAGCTCATAAATTCTAATCATTTTAGCATAGTTATGAGAAAAAATCTACTCTTACTTACAAAATATCAGCAACTTATCGCATTACTGTTTGAGACATTCGCCAATGCAAACAAGCCGTTTTCCATTGGATATGGTAGGGCTGTATGCCACAGGGTGGTGTTTTTGAACGAGGAAGTCTCGGCGTACAGGTCGCATCGGAAATGTCACAGTCCGTAGTTATATTGGAGACTCGATTATTTAAAAAAAAATAAAGTTTTACTCACCACATTACTTTTATAAAATTGCAAAATATATTCTGCCGTGAAGGTGTTTTTATCGTACAGTTTGGAACAAATAAGTTATGAAGTCACATAATCAATAAGTAATAAGACATGAAAACAAAATTTTTGCATCATTGTTACGACTAAATTTATTCCATGCTCCTTCCACCTGCTTAAAACAAAAGATGAAATTCGAAAATGGATCCTAGTAGGACGAGAAAATTGCTGCTCAAACTACATTTAGACTTACAAGTGAGTGTTTTATCCTATTGAAAAATCGAACCTTAGAATTTGAAACACAGTGGATGATTTTCACAAATAAAGAGACGAGCTTCACTCACCTCAATGGAGAAAATATCCTGGGTTAAACAACTCCGCGACTCACACACAAGTCGTCTCCAAATCTCGTCGAGAAACCAACTAACCGTGATAGAATGAGAACACTGGTGGCCAGTCTGAAGTGATGAAGATTAAGGTGAGAATTGGATAAGATAGCGTAGATAAGGGAGGGTATCATCACAGATATTATTGAAAGCTTTTAATACTCTTATCGTTTCCTTCTCTCTCTCTCTCTCTGGCTTCTCTCCCGGAGAGCAAGAATTGTAGTGGTAGCGAAACATGGCCGCAGTCATCTGCACAAAGAGCGACGTCAAGTAGGGGAAGACTCGTGTGGAAAGGGTCGGTTAATTGTAAGTATAAGTGGAGGACAAAGGACAGCACAAGGTAGGCAACGCGGTCAAAATCACTGCATTTTACTGGAGAGGACGGGGAAGTGTCAGCATTGTATTAGACGACAATGCTAACGATCCAAACAAAACTAAATATCATTACGTTGATATTTTTCGAAGCCTCTCTAAATATTTGGAGCCTTTGAGAGCTATATAGTTGATGAAAATAACAAACTGAGAATAGTAGTGTTGACAATAAAAGAAGCATATATTTTATCACAGGAATTATTTTTCGAAATTTCTGAGAAAGTAGAACTATAGTACTTTTTGGATAATGAACACTTACGTAATGTAAATGCGAAGGAACTGAAATAACACAGAAAAAAATTGAAGAAAACAGAAACATAGGAGCAAACGGGGAATGCGCGGCCGACTATGAGCAGAAATATATTGAGATCCCATAAATAGCCTGCGGAAATCGAGGGATGCACAGTAAACAGACGAAAGTCAAACCCGCGTAAATCGTGGGTCATTCAGCTATAGGGTTAACCAAATAACACAAAATCGAAGACAGGTTCAGGCCTTCTTTGAATCACTATTGTGGTCTTGTGAAAAAATCTTGTCTGATGCCAGTTTTTCAGACGATAAAAATATATATTATTACGCTATGCCCATTTCTATCTTGTGTCCATATTTTATGTATTCGTGCATTAGGTCCGCTGATGATAATCGCACCACTAAAATTTCCCGAAAGGGAAATGGCGTTGTTTAGCGGAGATACGGGTGAGGAGAGAAATGAAGAGCAAGTATCGGCTGGGAAAATACACTTTCCTGTCTCTCGTGGACTGTTTTGAAGTTTTTTGAGACCGACACGATGATCAAAAACCCGAAGACCGAACGCTAATTGCGCTGATTTCCTCTATCATCAGATAAGATCAAACAAGCCGTCAGATACGACAGATTAGATTTCAGAAAACGTCATCAAAACGCTTAAAGTCTATCGAGTATCGCAATTTTTAGTAAGTATTGTAGATTTAAAAGCCAGGTCTACGATTAGTCGCATCTTAGCTCTAAGTGATAAGTCATTTTTGTAGTCCAGTATGTATTATCCCTGCCGTGGGGCTACATCTCTATACCATGAGATTTGGCATTCAGCACAAAGGCGTGAAGCAAGCATAAAGGTTCTCTTATGCACCTTTTATGTAAAAAAGCTTCTTTCACTAGCTTCACAATATGATAGACCTGTTCTTAGGTTACAATCGAGCGAAGAAGCACATATAAAATGTTGAAATTGAAGGTCTATCGAGTTACATCCATTTTTGTTTATCTCTAAAGATCACTTTAGCGTCTAAAGGGAGCTCTGGGGAGCACTTTAGGGCAGTGGTCGGCAAACCGCGGCTCGCGAGCCACATGCGGCTCTTTGGTTCCTTGAGTGTGGCTCTTCTACAAAATACCACGTGCGGGCGAGCGCGCACAGTGCGATTGAAACTCCGTGATGACTGGTTTTGTTATTTCGGTTTTTACATACATAATTGCTGTTTATATATCTTTAGGCGAGTGCTCTAAAGTGACTTATTGAGAAAATATTTCCAGAAAGATAAAATGTCAACGCGTATCGTCAAGTCGTATCTTTGCATCGTGTTCTACAATGTATTACTTCCGAGCACTTGTCCCTGCAGGAAAGAAAATTGTAGTTAAAATCCGCACCCCTACGGTTGGCAATTCCAACTGCCTCTGTCCGAAGCGCTGTGACGTAAGTGATACAGCGCAAGATTCACTTTTTGTACGATTTATTTCATCTACAGGTCCTAAAGAAGAACTTTTAGGATTATTGGCACTCGAAGGTCAAACACGATGAAAGGATACAGCAAATGCTGTAATTGAGTGCATTGAAAACCATATTCCACTCGATAAAATTGTCTCAATTTCAACAGACGGGGCGAAAAGTATGACCGGTGTAAGAAACGGGTTTGTTGCTATTTTGAAAGAAAATATTAATCACAAGATACTTACTTATCATTGCGTCATTCATCAAGAAGCGCTTTATGCGCAGAAATTTCCAGAAGAAAATAGCAAAGTTATGGAATTGGTGATTAAGATAATCAACTCCATTATAGCTAAAGCTCTTAATTATCGCCAATTTAAAGCATTTTTAGTTGGAATAGGGAGTGAGTACGCAGATCTTCTGTTGCATAACAAGAGAACTTACATTGGTTATCAAGAGGAAACGTTTTGAAAATGTTATCTTCCTTATTAACAGAAATTAAACCATTTCTCCTTGAGAAGGGTTTTCACTATCCAGAAATAACGCACGATCAGTGAATCAAAATATTTTATTTCATGGTAGACGTTACGCCTCATCTAAATCGGCTTTATCGTAAACTACAGGGGAAAGGAAGTGATTATACGGGGTACCAGCGAGAACTATTAAGAGGAGAATGGACACGGGAAAAACGCACGCCCCCGGCCTTGACCCAACAAGTAAGTTTTTGTAAATAACTGTTAATATGAAGTATTGAACTACTAATTCTTACTTAATAAATAAATATAGGCCTAGCTTATCCTAGATAGTCACTCCAATGATGTGCTTATTAGTATAAAAATATTTGCACTAATAATCGTGTGGGTTTTCAGGCATTCTCGGACCAGAAAATGAAGAAATTGGAGACACATCCAAAAACTTGGCGATGCCGGATTTTGCCCAGATCAGTCAGCTGTAAGGAAAATGGCGTATGAATTTGCGGTGGCTTTGAATATCAGCCATAAATTCAACTACGAGAAAAAAATAGCTGGTTATGACCGGCTTTCGTCTTTTCTGAGGAGACATCCTGAGCTGAGTATTCGGAAAGCAGAGGGTTTGTCAATGGCAAAGGGAAGGGGTTGTACATGAAAAGCAGAAGAAAAGTTTTATGATCTTCTAGAGGAAGTAGTAAAAGAACATAAACTTTAGGATAAGCCACAAAATATACACAATGTAGATGAGACCGGAGTACAGCTAATAAACAAGGTTGGCAAAGTGGTGGCAAAAAAAGGTGTTAAAGTAACGAACAAAATAACAACTGCAGAAAAAGGTGAAACAGTGAGCTTGATAGCGTGATGTTCGGCAGAAGGCAGATTTCATCCCCCTGCATTAATCATCAAAGGAAAAAACCCAAAACCAGAGTTCCAAGATGGACTCCCTCCAGGATCCAAAGTGTACATGAATCAGAAGTCTGTGCACATCAATAGTGACATATTTTACAAGTGGTTTAGTGAGCAGATTTTGCCCCGGAAATCACCTGGGCGTAATATCCTGATTCTCGATGGGCATTCAATGTTTCTTCCATTTCCCTTCTTGAGATAGCTGAAAACAATGAGGTCACGTTACTCTGTCTACCTCCTCACACTACCCATGCTTTACAGACACTAGATAAATCATTTTGGTCCTTTTAAATACTACTTTAAAACCGCCAGCAACACATGGGTTGAACAACATATCGGCCGCAAGCTAACGCGGTACCAAGTCGGGCCCTTAATTTGTGAGGCGTGGGAAAAATCTGCCTCCGTAGAAAACGGCATTAGTGGCTTCAGATCCTCGGGAATTTTCCCTCTGAACAGAAATGCTCTTCCAGACTACCTGTTTTATATTTAAGATAATTTGGAATCTGTTCCATCTGTTCAATTACACCTGCCCAACCTCAGCGAGAAACTAGACCTTGTGCTACAGGATCTTCTCAGCTGGAACCGCAACCTTGCAGTAGCAAATAGATAATTGAGCCTGAACCACAGGGAACACCCTCAAAACTTCTAACAAAAATTTCACCTGTCTCAAAACTTAAAGTAGGAAAGTCAAAGATTGGTGGGGAAAATGGTCCAGTTGTCTACTGAAAACCGGAAGCGCCTGAAAAAAAGGTTGGATGAAAAACATCAAAATGAACTAAAAAGAGAAAAAAATAGGGGAAAAATGGTCCACACTGGGCCTCAAAGGAAAATTTTAAATTTTTATCTTGTCTCTGAAACTGACAAGAATTTTACTTTTCATAGCGAAGAAGATAGTTCAAATGCAAAACGTAAACCCAGTAAGCTAAAAAAAGTAGCGCCGATAGTAGCTGCAAGGATGTGGTGAAGTCTACCAGGAAACCCAAAAAACATATGATTCGTTATGCTGTGCTACATGCAAATCATGACTGCACGTTGATTGCAAAATTTTTGATATGTTTTGTGTCGATTGTTGTCGCGATGATAGAAAAAAATCCAAATAAGTTTTACACTTGGGTCATTTTCAAAAATATTGACTATATGAAAATATGTAATTTTTGAAATCAACATTTTCAGTTAGGACTTTGTATGTCATAAAAGGGTCTGCACATGCATTAACTGCAATAATGAGAAGTGGTACAAGTTGACGATAAGATTTATGCATTTTATTCAAGATATGATGCTCACATACGCTCCACCAGTACACCTCTGTTACCAAACAAAAGTATTACAAAAAACATAAAATGCTATTGAATTGGTCATGTAACTACGTACCAACCGAACATATAACTCACATTCATTAAAATAAGCAATAAGTTCGATACATTTAAATTATTTTAGTAATTTTTATTGTCCGACTTAGAAAAAAATGCGATTTTCCACAAAAAACACAATATAAACTTAACAATTATTGTCATAGAAATTAAAAATGACAGTGTATTTTTGTGTGGGCATATTCAAGACAATGTTCTTCATACTTCTATGTGCTTGACAATCAATATGTTCTTAAGATATGAAACTTAATTCACAAAAAAGGAGTAGTAACAGAGGGGTAAAATAGTAACAGAGTGGTAGCATTTTACAAATGCATAAAATCATCCTCCCACTCCCGTCAATTAAGTAAGGCAAATGTCTTCATTTACTTGAGGCAACTTACTATTTAGTAGTGTTGTCAAAACAATACTTAAATCTGAATGTTTCCATACGACCCGGGATGGGGCTAGGTAATGAATGTACGATCCAGGTTTTATCAATACATTCAATGTCAGCCGTTTCTGGCCAAATGAATTTACTGCCAGCTCCGACCCATTTTATAAACTCCACTCTAAGTTTTCCTATGCCTCTATTTTCCAACACCTTCCCCACATAGGTTATTCTTGAATTTCTCGGAAACTTGGAAAGAATGAAGTCCTCAATATCAAGGCGTATGCTGGTACTGCTTATTTCTTCGGATACCGTGTCCGGTGGGACTAGGTAATAGTTCATCATCACTGGATGTGGCATCAGCTTCAGCTTCATCCATCATGATTTGCAGCGCAGACTTCTCACCCTCTATCGTCACTTCTTTGGGATTGAAATGACTAGTGCACATTTTCCCTTCCAACCAGGAGTTTTTGGCGCAAAAACATGAAACATACTTGAATGAAGCGTGACCTCTTCTGTGAGTTGCCATTTGGTGTATCATGTGTGTGCCATGTATAGTCTTAAGGTTGGTGGGGATGATTCCATACACTCGGTGTACTTCTTCTTCTGAAACGTAAAACATGGTTATTGATGTCTCTCTCTTCACCAACTCATACAGGGTTTTGGCATTTGGTACATCAGTTTGGTGAGCATCAAGAGAGTCGGCAGATCGCTTTATAGCAGCACCTACACCATCGGCTGCTCCCTTGCCATGGCTGCTCTCAAAGAAGTTCCATGTATCACTAAGAATCCATTGTCAAATAGCCTTGCGGTAAAAAAGTGAAAGTTCTTTTTTTGTCTGTATTGAGACGACGGACTGTCAGAAAAAAAGTGGATAGTATCGACTTCCGAAGATTCTTGATGAATGAGATCAAAAACTGAATGTAAATGAGCACATATTGCTGCAGGGCCATGCTCAAGACTTGGTGATATGGAACAGAATGTCACGGGCGTCAGTTTATTCGCCAAGTGTAAAATGCACGTATGTAGAGTTGCCTGCTTACGGGATGATCCAAAATGAAAACTGTGCACTTCCTGTGTTAATTTACAGGAGTAATTTTCACTGAAATCAATGTGCACTATCGCTTCATTACTCTTCAATTCTGCTTATGCAGAGTGGTATGCAGCATTCTGCCATTTTATGTTGAAAATGTGCATTTTAAAAGCAATAATTTCTTTGTTAAGAGTGCTTATTAACTTGTCTACAGTCCCCGATTGTTTTACTTTCTGTGTAACTCTCTTTGTAGTCGAAGCTGCAGTGTGGCCTACATTTTCGTTTTGAATTTTTATCAGCTTCCAACACCACCAGGATATTTTTGGTTAGCTGTGACTGTAGTATCGGATTGTGAAATTGGTACTTTTCGGTTTCTACAATCTTTGCATAAATTGTACATACAATTGGCATTACCCTTGTCACACACTAACTCTTCTACCAGCTCATGGGAGTGCCTTGTATTCAAATACTTCAACTCGTACAGCTTCTGCACCATGAAGCCGATGTTGCTGTGTTTTTTTACATAAACAGGTGTCTCGACCACTTTCTTATGGTAATACTACTTAAAACTGTCTGCACCGAGTAAAAGTGGAGCATGAAACTTGCGTATGCTTATCATTCAGAAATTTTGAATGCAAATTTTTCATTGTGTCGACCAAGAAACGTTTCTGGCATTTATTTTTGTCCCGTGTGATGGTCTCTTTTTTTTCCAGAAGTCATCCTTGACACATCATCTTGATTGAAGAATGACACAATTTTGTCCTTCACAAATTGCCTCTTCTTTATATTTAATGCTGCAACGGATTTTCGTTTACGTTGAGCTAGACCCAACAATGAAGTAGCTTCGGTCTTCAACCGGCACACTTTCAGGGCATTGTTTATTGCAACCTTGCTAATAACATTTTTATCAGCCCTTCCAACACCCTTTCTATATATTTCGACCATTCGCTCGCTGACTGCACTATACATAGTCAGTTTTCTTCTAATCATATGCATGCGGTTACCTACAATGTGCTTAAGGCCAAATTGCAATAAGTGCTTGTCTGCTTTTGACCTTGGGGTCAACTGATGATCAGGTGTTTTCTTTAGGATTTTTTTCTTTTTGTGACTTATTACGTTGCAATCTTTGTTTATACCGCATCACACTCTTACGCAATTTTGCATTTTCTTCTCGAAGAGCTATGTTTTCCCGAACACATTTAGTTTTACTCAGAAGAACAGCTTTCCGTCCTCTTCTATTGGCTGGCAGAATCCCTTCAGGAATGGGTTGCAAGGCTGCCATAGCACTCTCGCTCTTCTTTTTATTGCTTCTAATTTCGTTGCGTTTACGCCAATCTTTTCGTTTCGCCCTCTGTTCTCTGGCTGACAATTCTCTGACTAACTTTTTATTCTTATGATACCTAAAAATAAAAACAACATTATAATATACAGGCCAAATGTATATTGCCTATAGGATACCCAACTCAAGATTTAGTGTTTATGTACCGTTCCCTATCCTTCTCCCTGGTATCCCTGTCTTTTTCCGGATTGTTTATCCTCCTCCGTTCTCGGTATTGTTTTTGCTTTTCAGCTGGTGTCAGTGGCATGATTCAATTTGGGCTGTTTCACTAAAATAGATAGACACTAGTAGATGTGTACAATTCATGTATCGCCTAATTGAAAACATTACACTAGGCTTTACCCAGTCTAAGGTTTAAAAATACTAAGGTTAGCACAATCAAAAGCATGAAAATGCAATTTTATCTTAATATTCTAGGGTAACTTAAAAAAGTTAAGTACCCTGATATACCTAGACCAACTATCTAATAAAATTAATTTTTTGTGAGAACAAATATCTAAAAAATGCAAGAACAATGATCCTCCTTATAACTCTGTTACGATACTAACACCTCTGTTACTTTTCTGAAGTAACAGAGGTGTTGAGTAACAGAGTGGTAGAATTATAACCTCAAAGAGCCCTTGCACTACAATATAGATAATGTGTTAAAATTACTTTCATAATGCACAGTAGTTTACATTAGAGTCATAAATAAGAAGTATTATTTCTTTAAAATATCAATATTTTTCTCATAAAATAGAGTAACAGAGTGGTAAATGAATAAAAATACTCACCACTAGTCAGCATGAGACACTCAGCAACATGTGTTCTAAAGAGGCCACATGTGTTCACTCATAAACAGGAAGTGACATCAGATGATGGACTACCCTAATCAAATGTATGCCATTCACAACCTTCTAAAAAAACTGTTTAAAAATTATATTTGGAAAAGGTAACAGAGCTGTATGCGAGTCGTAGACAAAACCGGGTGCTATTACAATTGTTAAAACATTACTCTTCTTTAATTTCATTCATTAAATAATTGGAGTGTAAAATGCAAAGTACTTAAATTCATACTGGAAATAGCATTTGTTAGGTTTATATCACACATAAATCAAACTTTAAGACCTACAGACGTGGCCGTAGACAAGGCATTTTTCGCGTTTCTGCTGTTTTATTCCTATAAATCGCGGTGTAAATGGTGGTTCACACAGAATTTTATGATTTTAATTAAATTAAGATAGTCTGAACTTCATGTTAATAGACAATTATTTGGAAAAGTCATCGCATTTCAGAAGAAAAGCAAGAAAATAACTGAATACATGAATTAGTCATGTTTTTTGAAAATGACCCACTTAGGCTATTGCCATAAATGAGTTTTTTTATTTATATTACTATGCTAATTTTGTAGGCTACAGCAAGTTTTAACTTAAGCAAGGCATAACTTAAGTTAATTGTCTTAATTTATTTTTCAATTTGTATTTTGAAATTCTAAAAAAAACAGTCCTAAATTAAGTCTCTGTTAACTGACTTTCTTCCGTTCAACTTCTATTTTTCAGTAAAAATAAGATAAATATTATTATTAATTGAATTTATTTGTTTTACATGTGTATGCTTCAAATATAATGACATAAAAATCGCTGTAGTTTTCCAACCTACATTTCAGTTACACTAAAATCGTAGGCATGTACTATTAATTAGAAAAATAGCAAAAAATACAAAATGTATTCACATAGCTTAATTTCTTCATAACTTCATTTATGCGGCAAAATGTTTTAAAAAAACGGAGCTGCAGAATAGAGGAATCAGTATTAGTCTGTTTTAATGACATGCGGCGTATCACCCTTATAGGTGCGGCGTGTCTCCCGTAACATACGGGATAGACGCCGCGAGGTAATTGTGATGTATTTGTCCGTATTTACGATGATCTTTTTGAATAAACGGACCTGGCACGCCACCTTTTCCCAACCTTACCACTCCCGACTGCTACCTGAGCCCGAGAGGCATTCGTATCCCGACCGACAGCCAGTGAGTACCACTGAATGGTTCCTTAAAGTTGTGTCTCATTTTGCGTGCGATCACCTCAAATGGCGACGAGGATAAAGCTAGCGTTATGTAACTGATCGATAACGGCTAGGTTAAAAACTGTTGTTATTGGGATCGTTTAAAAATGGCAGGGGTAATAGGCTAGATTGGCGAGTACGATAATACTGTAGAAACGTGGTCGTCATAAGTTTAACGATTTGAATTGTTTTACGAATGCAACAACGTAAATTCAAGTAAGAAAGTGAGTACTCTCTCAACCGTTGTGGGAGTTAAAACCTATAATTTGATTCGTGATTTGTGCACGCCTAATAAACCATCTTCAATGACGTATAATGAGTTAGTAATGGGGGTCGAAGATCATCTTTACCCGGCACCATCATTCATAGCTGAGCGTTACAAATTCAGCAAGAGAGATCAACATGAGGGTGAAACGGGTGCTAATTACATCGCAAGCCTCAAAAAGCTGTCAATTCATTGCCAGTTCGGGTCTTCCTTAAACGACTTTTTAAGGGATCGCCTTGTAAGCGGCATTAGAAACGAGTCGACGAAACAGCGACTACTTGCAGAGTCCAGCTTGAGTTTCGAGCAGGCAGTCAAAATTGCCGGCTCGGTGGAGGCAGCGGAGAAGAACGCAGCAGCTTTGGCTGTCAAAGGAGGTGACAACGGCAGCCGAATACAGCACATGGCATCACGAAGAGCAGTTCAGAGCACCAGCAACTCTACAGCGACCAGGCCAAACTCTGTGTCCAGCGAAGGCAGTGTAAAGTGTTTTTGTTGTGGCCAAATTGGGCATGTTAAGAAGCAGTGTAAATTATATGGTGTTATTTGCCATAAGTGTTGGAAGAAAAATTACATTGCCAAGGTTTGTCGATTGACAAGTGTCCGTAATTTCAGTTGTAGCTCTTACAGACCACCTAAATTTAAGTCTGGTAATTTTAAGTCTAGGTTTAAGCCAAAACATAACTTTGTAGGTGTGGAGGGATTTCCGATACACCTAATTCTCCTTACGAGGAAAACCAGGCTGACGATGTTAATATCGAGGATATTAAACATTTATTTTCTATGCATGAGAAGCCTGTGGAGAGAGTCAAAGTTGACCCAATAAGGGTAGATATTGTTTTTCAAGGTAAAATGACTACGTTCGAAGTAGACACGGGAGCGAGTGTGACTGATATTAGTGATAGTTTTTATAAAAATAATCTAAGTTCTTGTGCTCTACTCCCTAGCGAATTGAAACTATGTTCATACACCAATCAACCGATTGTTCCAATTGGTAAAGTTGAAGTTAAGGTCAGATATCAGAATGTAAATGATATACTTGAAATACATGTTATCCAAGGGGGATCACATCCGTTAATAGGACGTGATTGGCTTAAAATATTGGGCTTAGACATTTATTTCAAAAGTAAATTGGACCTACATGGCATTAGCGATTCAAGAAGAACTGTTGATAATTTTGACCTAATGATTAATAATTTAGTAAAACAATTTCCTGAAGTTTTTACCGATAAATTAGGCCAGTATAGAGGCGAACCAGTAAAATTGATTCTAAAAGAGAATGCTAAGCCGATACTAAAACTCACTATGAGCGATTAGAGGCTGTATGTAAACGTCTTAGTGAATATGGTCTAACTGTAAAAAAAGAAAAATGTAAATTCTTTGCC
This sequence comes from Pyrrhosoma nymphula, assembly GCA_963573305.1. Classification (NCBI taxonomy): domain Eukaryota; kingdom Metazoa; phylum Arthropoda; class Insecta; order Odonata; family Coenagrionidae; genus Pyrrhosoma; species Pyrrhosoma nymphula. The sequence goes on from OY754338.1 coordinate 88,057,070, forward strand.
GGTAAGATTGAATATTTAGGATTCAGTATTGATAAGGAAGGGTTATACACATCACAGGATAAAGTGGCTGCAATTGTGAATGCACCCATACCTAAGTCGGTCAATGAAGTTCGAGCGTTTATTGGCCTTGTAAATTATTATTCAAAGTTTATAAAAAAACGTGTCAACTATTTTAAATCCTATGTATAAACCTTTGCGTAAGGATGTTCCTTTCAATTTTTGTAAAGTGTGTCATAGTGCATTCAATGAAGTTAAGAAAATGTTGACGCTTGCACCAGTGTTGGCACACTTCGATCCAGCATTGCCTGTAAAATTGGCAGTTGATGCCAGCTCAACAGGACTAGGTGCTGTTTTAAGTATAGTTACTCATGAAGCTGTTGAGAAGCCAGTGGCTTATAATTCGCGCACTCTATCATCTGCTGAGCGTTTCCACTCATTTTCACCCCCCTACCATCCTCAATCCAATGGTCAGGCAGATTGGCTCCGTTAAGTATGCTAAGCATAAGCTAAGTTGTGCTTTTCTTGAAAATATTGATGTAAACATTGCTTTAAGTAATATACTGTTCAGATACAGGAACTCTGTTCAATGAAACTCCGGCCAAGCTAATGTTTGGCAGACCCTTAAAATCCAGGTTAGATCTATTGAAGCCTAATATTGTCAAGAGGGTGGAAATAAAACAAGATAAACAAAAAGAGTATTTTGGTGGGAGGAAAACTAGAGTATTATTCGAAAATCAACCTGTCCTAATTAGGGATTATCGCTTCAAAGACAAGTGGGTGGAAGGCATTGTATTAAAACAACTTAGTAGTGTTGTGTATTCAGTAATGTTAAAATCTGGTTTTGTTTGTAACAGACACATTGATCAGCTCGTAGGGGTAAATTCTGACTCTGTAATTGACAATACAGTAAATGTACCAGATTAGTGAAACGTTAATATCGAGCTGGTAGCAGAAAGGTTTCCTAAACAAAACAACCACTCTCCTCACTCAGTCCGTCTCAATGATAATGACGTCCCTAGACCAACTAAGAGACCTACCACTACCACTCCTATTACATCACGTTTGAGCCACTCACCTCTATCCCTTCAATGTCCAGTTATATCTCCACCCAATGCCCAGTCTAATGATCCTATCTCTGGAACAGCTGATGGTAAGTGATACCCTTAGCGCATAAGGAGGCCTGTTGATCGCCTTAAATTGTAATGGTAGTTTGAGTTATTTATTATATTAAGTTTTGAATTACTTCTGTTATTAATTCATTTATTTATTGTTGAATTTCTCGTTTACTTGTTTTATTTCTTCCGGTATATTGTATTTAATGTAATGATGTTGAAATGAACCTTTTTTGGTTGTACTTATATGTAAGAAATTGAGAGGGAGGAGTTGTGATGTATTTGTCCGTATTTACGATGCTCTTTTTGAATAAACGGATCTGGCACGCCACCTTTTCCCAACCTTCCCTCTCCCGACTGAGCCCGAGAGGCATTCGTATCCCGACCGGCAGCCAGTGAGTACCACTGAATGGTTCCTTAAAGTTGTGTCTCATTTTGCGTGCGATCACCACACAGTAATGTTTTACAAAAATAATTCTTTCAGCTAAGAGATGAATGATATAAGTATACGCTTTTGTGTATACGTCAGAAACAAGACTAGTCACCTTATTTACTACTTAGTTAAATCAAAAGTGCAAAATAGGAAAAATGTAGTTATTTTACAAAATGTACGGCATCTCTCCCTGATTTACCCTGCAATTTTGTTCTGCATCTTTGATAAAGAAATCGTACTTGGCACTCCACAGTTTTTTCACATTAGCTCGCATATTCTCCAATAATTTTTCTGGATAGCTTAGCTAGTATCCAGCCATCTCGAATAGCCAGTTGTAATGAATGAGTGGATCATGCAGTGCAATAGACGACTGCTGCCGAAGCCATTTCGGTAAATAAGACAAGGCTATCATGAAGAAAATAACAACCAAATTCATGCACGTGAGATAGAAAGACTGGGATTCTCAGAATCTATTCGTTAATTCATTAAAGGGAATTGAGATAGTTTATTGATAAAAAGACCTGGAAACCTGGAAACCCCACCCCTAGATTTTGAGCACCCCTAGATTTTGGCGCAATGAGAATGTAGTTCATTTGCTAGCCCTTAAGGATCACGCATTCGCAATACAACCTAAAGGGTAAATTAAATGCATCTAAGGATTGCGGACAAAATTTATTTTTCGAGATTGATAGAGAAAACGATGAGGTAAAGTCATTTGAAAAACATCAAGCTATGAAAGAAGTTAGAGAAATAACTCTGGCGTTTACAAAGGAGAGAACAACATAATGACACCATCAAAAGTACTCTTGAGTAATTAAATAATCCTCAGCAAACGAAATGTAAACAGGAAAGAAATTTATTTTATTGTATAATTAATTCTTGGAAGGTGATCCTCTTCCATAATATTTAAGTTATATCTGATTATTTTTATCACTTTGCATTTCGAGGATGGTGCTACAGTTTACTAGAGGATATGTGTATCTTAAGCATTTACACTTCTGGATCTCACTGGCGCGAAGATATGAATTTTTCCATGCATACGTACTTAAGAAAATTAGACAGCTTTGTATACACCGAGAATGAAATGATGTCAACTACATTATCGTTATGCCTAAATTATGGCATTGCGACTTAAAAATTTACCAGACCTTCTTAATAAGGAACGCAGATGAAGGATTTTTTACATCACGAGCGTAACATGGCGAAGTATTTATTAATTAAATAGGTACATTTACGCTAAGATCTCACATCAATTGAATAATTCCACTTTAATAGTACTAAAACATCCAAATAAGGAATAATCAAATACCCAACCCTCGTATTTGAAAGCATATGCGTTTCTTGAACAGACGACTCACTTTTAGGGCGTTGATAAGCTTAACGGGTGGGATTTGTTGCTCAGGTTGCTTATCAAAATTTTTCGTTGGTACTATAAACACAAGTCTTACCGAATAGCTTAGAGAAAGTGAATTGTCCATAGCTGACTATCATTCAGCTATTGACATGGCAACGTCGATAGTGCGCGCTATCGAGTTACGGAAAGCTTTTGATGGTAATGGGAGAGGAAGATTTGGCGACCATGGCGACGTTTCGACGAAGTATATATATATACTCTGCATGAGCAGCACGGTTAAGAGAATACATGCTTCAGCCTTTTAGATATGTCTGAAATTAATATTTACCTTGACGTGCACCATAAACACAGTAGAATTAGCATTAACCTTGGCCAGTAGTATTTGCAGAGGGCGCCATTGTGAGAGATGTTTAAATTGGCGAAGGCTGCAACTTAGCCTCCGAGATACACAGGCCTGAACATCCGAATTTCGATCGCCATCTGTTGTTAGTAGTCCTAAAACTTTCAATTCTCTTACGGAGCAAAGGGAAAATACTCGATTAAAACTAAATTGTGGCAGAAATGCTAAAAATCGCTGGCATAACAGTATAAGAACACGTAATGTGAGGATGCCTATTTCAGGTGGAAATATTTCTATTGATGACTTATCTGCATCACATGCCTCATAAATAAATGGTACCTTGCTTACCATGAAAGCGGCCGTCGTTTGTGTTGCGGAGGGAATCGCTTAAACTGGTTTAACTTAAACCTTATTGACAAATAGGTAGCAATTGCCTCGTATACCTTTCAACCAAGAACTTCTACTTCCTCTTAAACTCAAACATCAATTGACAATGAAGAGCCAATGTAATTCTTCATCTCTTTTTGTTTAATTTTTATCAAATTGCCATTTTATGACACTCAATCTGGTATAAGGACGTGTTAATCGATCAAGATAATCGTGGACATACTGGTACTACTTTACCTAATAATTTCCTAAAAGGGCTCTTTAGAAAAGTGCAAATGCTTTATTTAATGAATACTTACTGTTAATAAAAGTAAAGTCACCCTTAAAACTCGAAATTTGTTTTGAAATAATTGTCTAGCTTTTTGGAACCTCGCCATAAGATCACAGAAAGCACATTTCCCGCGCTTTTCGTAGCGCTACTAAAATAAAACAAGTGGGCGGTAGTGTTACGACCTGTACATCTCTAAGGCTAAGGCTGCAAGCAAATGCATTTTTTCTGTGAAGAATGTGTCTGATGTTCGGCATGGAAGTGATGTCGAGCCAGAAAAGTCACAGTCATGAAAAGATGAACCAAATTTCTTTGTTTCAGAGGGAAAAACATGTTGAACGACAATTTTACCGGCTTACAGCCATGTTCAATTATCATAACCTTCAGTACCCAACAATCTGAAGATTACCGTCTTATTCCTTCATAAATATTTGCATCAACATCGGTCATAATGTGTCTGATACATTCCATCATTACATACCAACAATAAGCCCTCTGCGGTAATTCTACACATTCATTTCTCCATAATGGATCTCTAGAGGATTTTATTCACAGATTGTGTCCAGTGAGTTTGTCTCTTCCACGTCCAAGAGTTTTCATTTTACATTATTACTCCCAAACCATTAGTAGCACTTCTCCTAAGGTGACTCTCTTTTTCCATTTTATCTTCATCATTCATCAATAACATCGCCTTTCTATTCCTATCAATTTTCTTTGTCATGCTGCGACCATCGTCCAACCTTTACAGCCATAAGAGATCCTTCTTTATACTATGTTTCAATAAAGTGTTCCCGTAATTTTAAGAATCGTTAAGCGATGCTTTTACAATGTATCAACAATCAATAATGTTTCATACTGTAAGTATCTGTGCGTGGTACGTCGTACACAGTGCCCTGAAAAGGTCAGCAAGCGTTTATTGCTGGAACATTATCAATTATATGACAAGAAGAAGACAATATTTAAATAAAAGAGACATGATAAGGAAAAATGAGTAATCTTTGTAATGATGTTTTTACAATGTATCAACAATCAATAGTGTTTCATACTGTAAGCACCTGTGCGCGGTACGTCGTACACAGTGCCCTGAAAAGGTCAGTAAACGTTTATTGCTGGACCATTATCAATTATATGACAAGAAGAAGACAGTATTTAAATAAAAGAGACATGATAAGGAAAAATGAGTAATCGTCCGAGGCATCCGCAAAATATATTCAGTTGTTATTCACGGGTAACCACTCCGATAAAAGAAATTCTTTATGAACGCAGGAAGCAGAGAAAAGTCTCTTTACACCTGGAAAAGTAATCATTACGATCAATCATCTAAGAAACCTCGTTATCTGTGCCTTCATGATGACAAGTGGAGTTACGATACCCCATGGCCAGTAAAAAAATGGATTGAGACATATACCAACCTCGAGACACCATTTCTAAAGTTTTTCCTATACTACTTGAACGAGCGTAGAATATACGAGTAGTTCCTAATTAGACCAGCGATATACATAAAACTTAAAAGAGAATGATGGGATTTATATTTTCATGTTCTGTAACCTCATAGATGGATAAGTTGTACGGGATACCTAGATTATGCGCTTATTAATTCCTTTTTACTAACAATGAGATTTTCCCCTGAATATTGACAGCCAAATACAGTTTCCTGCAATAATTACTCTCTGGAGAAATCATTTCATTTGGGCGGTTGGTTATTTGAGGAGGTGACCGATAACTGAAGTCATTCGTGCAATTTAGGGTAGAAAGGTAGGGGTGGGTTATAATGAAAATGAAGGAAGAGTGGAGAGGAACCCGGCGCCACCATTAGCCAACTCTTGCCGAAAGCCGCGAAGGGGTCCACAGTTTTAAAGTCCCATCAGACGGACGGAGTGCTACACATGAAGCGCTCTCTACATGGCACTCCTTAACGAAACTGTCCACTGAAAAATATGGCCGAAATTCGAAGCTTGGGATAGGAAGCCGGTACACTCAAGGAGGTTGAAATGAAATGGAGGAGGCATGACCGTGAACGCTCATGGGTGAAAGTGAAGCAAGAATAGGGGTGCTCGGGAAGGATTTTGTGCCGAGTAGGTGTTGCCAAACCAGTCACAAAACATCGCCTTGTCTGTGGTTTTTAACTTAGAATTGACGAAAATCGAACGCGACCGCCGGACACGTAAGCCAGAGGAATGTCTAAGCTGTGCGAACTGCAGTGGCGGAATTGGCTTCAAGAATCAAGTGGTATGTCACCTCCATTTCTTTTCTAACCTCATTGGGTACACTAGCCACCACACTAGCACGTGAAACTAACGCAATTTGATTTATCCGTTCTGATTATAAAAAAACTCTTACTTTTATTCAGCCTCACCGTCTGGCCTCTTGAGGAACTACTTATTTTCGTAAATAGAGGCAGCGAAACATGGTGGCAGTTAGCAGAAGACTCTTTTCAGTAGAAGAGTCCATTGCCTAAGAATCTGATCTACACAGGGGAGTAAGGTAGTCTCTCCACTTGACTACTAGGTTGCCCGAGGTCGCAAACCTTCGTTGGCCACTTCGAAATGCTCAACCTGCCATTTGCATCAACTTTCCGGCTCTCCATGGCTCTTACTTCAATTGATTAGATGGGCTTTAGATCTGTGTCACGATCAATATCAGTGCATTTTGATTCAGTTTTGTTTGGATGGTATATAATCACTGTTGTGTAACGCGCTACCAAAACTTTCTCACCATCACAAATTTGATTCGGTTCTGTAGGCAGCGTTTCCAGCCATATGGTGTCCTCTCCCCTCCGCTCCTTTGCCATTCGCTTCCACGCGCGTGTCCTATGGAGCTCGGAGTTGAATGGAGGTCCACATGTGATGTCCAGCAGTGGAATACCTATCCGATCGTCAATTATTGTTGCGTTCGTCTGCCTGGGACGTCTAATTTTGAAGGAAAAATTGACGCCTGTAAACATGACCTTTTCGCGATGTCACCAGAGCAGACATCCCATATTGACACGGGGAACGCGCGAACACTGAAGAGGCAACTTCGCTGTTCTCTGCGTGAACGATGGGTTCCACTGTGCTCTAAGTTGAACTTATTCATCCTCCGGGTGCAGTACTAGGTTGGTTGTTGAGGCGAAGACATCAGTTTCGCTGGCACTACTGCCAGCGTCTTCAAGATGCCGGTTCGCTGTTTTGACCCTCAAACTGAAGGCCAAAACAGTGAACCGGCATCTTCGACCTGAAGACGATGGAAGTAGTACCAGGGAAACTGTTGTCTTCGCCATAACAACCAACACGGTTAGAACAACCAACACGGTGCACCCGGAAGATGAAGAAGTTCGCTATTCTCTGCTAAATACACAAGTTTTCCCGAAATGGCTGTTCCATCTACATTAAACTTAACACTACGAGACCTCGAGTCCTGTAACACGGGCCTTCAAGTCATGTCACGCTCAGCGCAGGCGACTGCCATCAAGTTTCGCTAAGTACCTCTAAAACTGATTATGAAAAACTTTTAGTGATGAATGCGGTCCCTTATCAGATTGTCCACATAGAACATGGTTATTAGTAAATTAGCTTAATCTGTTCTCCGTACAATTTTATTTGCAATTTCAAACACCTCACTCGCCTTTCTCAAAAATCATTTCGCTCAAAAATCACTTCGATGAAGTTAGGAAAATTAAATTATAGCCAATTATAATTTTTGTATTATCTTTCCAAGAACAGAAAAGTTAAAATAAGTATGGTGTTAGAAAAATGAATAAATTGCGTCAATTTTTACACCGAATGCTTAGTACCGGAAAAATCAAAATTTGCTGTTGAAGTGAAATGGCCTTGAAAAATGTCATATCGCCTGCAATGGCAATTTCCACGGAATGAAGTTAGCAATATTAGCCGTCGGCCGTATCTCTCGCCGCGGAAAACGCAGATCACTCTTTCTAGTGTTTCGCTAATGCATCTCCCGCGGTGATATGAGACGTCGAGATAAGATAAAATATGACGTCATATATTTTTTTAAGTCGGCATTTACCTTAACATTTTAAAATTCCTGAAGCAGCTCATTTGAGCTGAAACTACGGAGTATTACCTGATTTTGTGCACAAATTTCACTTTCAGAATGTAGCGGCTTTTTTGTTTTAATTTTAAGCTGTTTTATTGATTATCGTGCCATTTACGCATACTAAAAATATTTCGCGTTTACGTGAAAGTGAGTTAAAACCCTCTAGATTACAAGTTAGGGGCCCTCTATACCACATATATTCTCAATCTACGCCCTACTCCTCTTCATCTCGTCCAAGAATTAAAATAAATATACTTACAGAATTGGGTGTAAAAGTATCAGATACGACGAATACTGTTCGGTTCAAATCTGTATTTTCAAAAAAGGCAATTTTCCTGTAGCGGTAAACTGTATGCACTCTTTGTGTGGGTCAGCTCAACCAAGTTTTGGAAGGATACGCAAACCACATGGAAAGAAATTTAACTTTTTATTGGGAATTCGCTCAGGTTGAGAACAGTTGGAGATCAGTTTTTTCACCTAACCCATAGGATAGGAAAGTAAAGTTATGGCTATTTAAATGTTGACCCTATGCCATTTGCACTCTTGTTGTTCACAAATTATAAGCAACGTGTTTGCCACCCTTAAAGCTAGCAGGCATCCCAAGAGTGCGATATTCCACAGGAGAAGAGTTACCTTTACGGAGTCACCCGCAAGTGCCAGTTCTGACCACCATGCTCCTATAAAGCCACCAAATTATCCACAGGGGAATTATCCACTGGTTAAAGCACTCGGCGCGAAATCGAGGGATCCGGATTCGAATCCCGGTCAAGGCGAATGATTTTTCTCCTGTGGAATATCGCACTTATGTGCACTTGCGGGTGACTCCGTAAAGGTAACTACCGTGGCTAGTCCCGGTATCCTCCAAATTAATATCCCAAGAGTGTTGAGATTTATCACACTTAAGGTTCAGCAGTTGGTAAAGTGGAGTAAGTAAGCAAAGGGGAAGCAGCAATGCGGTGAACAACACTCTTTCGCCTACCTCCAAGTAATTCAATGCCCAGGATTGCGTTAACAGGCAATTGAATTTAGTTTCTCTATGTTATTTATTCACAAATTAGGAGAGGCCAAATATGTTGGCAAACGCTCCAAGATTTTTCAATTGAGAATCCTTTTAGGCAAGCATTCAAAACTATTTGTATGACGAAATTATATGTCGTCAGCACTAAATGTGTAATAAGTGAAAGAACTCAAAACACCAAGTACGGGTACAATGCATTTCTGGTGATTACCATTACAACCTATTAATTAACTGCTTAAGTATTGTTACTCCCACATGCGAGTCAAATGGCCTTTATTAACATGCAGTGTTTATTAAACTACAAAAATAGTTTCCATTTGTAACTACTGATCTAGCACCCCAGTCGTTTAATAATATGAGTTTCCAGTTTTCCTCGAGGCATTCATGAGTTTCGAAATATTTGGCTGTTTCCCGAATTTTCGTGACTCAGTGACCCTCTGACATGAACTGATAAGTTAAAAAACATCCTATCGTATGTAGGCAAATTGCGTCACAATGCGATTCAGGCGTTATTTCGCTCCGCTGCGCTGGTAACTTCCGCATTTTAGCGATTTTACAATTAACACTACGACATTACTGTGCGTTTTACATCACAGAAACATAATTTGTTAATTATCCTCATTCAAGTATCCACACAATTAAAAGGTTTTTTCGAGAAGAAAATTTGTATGCAAACACCACATTCAGCGAGTAGACTAATGATCGTGATAATTACCGCATATGTAAACTACAGATCATCGCATATTTTCCTTGAGGATTTGCATGGTAAGCTCCAAGTCAGTATTTACCATCAAATGACAATCGAATGCGGACAGGAAGTGGCAACAGGGGAATACGTAATAAACGGATGCATACGATACATACATTGTTATTCTCGCATGCAAAAAAAACAGCTTGGCGCGAGGTTTCTTAGAAGTATCGCATGCTATAAAATCACTTGGTATTTTTCATACGATAATTATCGCATATGGACAGGATGTAATAGCTTAAAAATGCTGAATCTATACGAAACCATGTAATAGCATTGCTTTTTCCACATACCATAATTATCATGGCGTTCGAGAATGGATCCCTGGCTCTTCCACCACTAGGAGTTTACCAATGCTAACTTTAGCGAACGCTAGGAAGAAAAATAACGGGGGCATGAAAATAATTGTGCCTCATATTAGAGTATTTTACATTACAGCAAATATTATGGCAATCACAGCTATATAATCTTTATCAGTAAGCGTAAACAGAATATTTTGATGAATACATACCAAAAGAGCATAAACTTTGAGGAAACCACATCTCAAAGGCTTGACACGGTGTTACACGGTATCGCTCTCCGCTCAATATATATTTAAACAGCGAGGTTCAAGTGAATCTGGTTTAAAGTCTTAAGGAAAGGGAATACAAACTTTTATTAGAGCTAAATTAGAACGAAGGATTTAAATTGGACATCGTAATACGGACGCGGTATCGTTCCGTGACGTCATGTACCAGATCTTTGACGAGCTACATAGTTTGGCACCACCCAGCGCGCGAAATTGATGACAAATAGTACTTATATCTTGCAAAAATAAAGCTTCGTTGCCCATATAGATGTTTTATTTGGTCAATGTACCAGTGAGTAATGTGAACTTTTTTGGGGAAACCGGGACTAGCCACGGCAGTAACCTTTACGGAGTCACCCGCAAGTGCACATAAGTGCGATATTCTACAGGAGAAAAATCATTCGCCTTGTCGAGGGATCCGGGTTCGAATCCCGGTCAAGGCGAATGATTTTTCTCCTGTGGAATATCGCAACGTAAACTTTGACAAGGAGATAAACCCAATATAACAAATTGCTGGAAATATTGGTAATAACACTGATATTTTGTTATGGATTTTAGACCGAAAGATTCAAGAGCAAGTCACTAGTTTCATGGTCAAACTTTATATAAAAAATCACAAAGAGCCATCACATTGGCGTAAACTGCAATTATTAGGTAAGTTGACTTATAGGATCTTGAAAACCATGCCAAAGTATGATTTTAATGTAAACACAAGTAGGCGGCTTAACTTGGTAGAACTCCGCCTGCCGACTACCGTAACGTGGTCAGTGTGGTGATGCTTTATGATAGCATAAGCTTCATTATAACGAAGATAAGTCATTTCTCAAATACATTACGTTGAAAACAGCCTCCGTAGATAGTACAAATGAAGGTAGTGCAACGGCAATGATTCCTACTTACGAAATGAGGAAGTACAAAAATCTCTCTTAACACTTGTTTTTAACTTTTCAAGAAAGAAAATTCCTGAAATCCTGATGGACGAGAGAAGGAAAGGAGGTACAGGTACTATTGCAAAACTTTGTGGCACTCGCTTGTACAGAGAATGACACCAGGGAGAAGAGAGCGTACATGAGTGGAGGGATAAAGGTGCTTAAGTTCTCTCTAAATGTCCTCACTTGGGTCTTTCGGTGCCTCTGCTTGCTTATCAATTCGTTAGTTCACCCTTAGTAACCTCAAACTTTCCGCTGGCGAGTGCCACCATACCCTGCGCTGGCCAAAGGTGTGGGAAACGGGAGCCAAAGCCACAGATGGTCGGTCGTAGGTGCGACCAGATTGCGACTGTGAAAAAGGGATAGAAAGCATGGAAATCGGAAAATGCTACCAACTTCCTGCATGTATTTCCACTCAAAATGACCTTTTTTTATACCTAAAAAGTGATCGACACTCTTCACTTACTTCAATTAAAAGAAGAATAAAACCTACGGACGAACAGTTTCCTTCGTTAGCATTCTTGTAAACAGCCCGTCGAAAGGAACTGTCACTATAATTGTACTGCACTTTACGGTTAATCACCCTCCATCAAGAAGTAGGTATGATATAAGAAGTTACTTTGAATAATTTATCTCGTAAAAATCACTTTGAGAAAACTTACTGATTAAACATTGAGTTCCCAGCAGGAAAGGAACTCCAATGTTAAGAAGATCGTTCTATAACCCCGGGTTTTCCCTTACATTAATGGACGGTTTAAGGTATCGCAGTCGGAAAATAAATTCTTTATTAAAGAAATTAGCAGTGCCCAAGTAAATTTTTCCCTGCACTCGTACAATACCTTGGGCCGGAACTGGCAATGCCTTTTGTAAAAAGCCCACCAGCAGCAAATCACCAGCAGCAAACTAACTCACCAGGTCAGCTCCTTTTATGACCCCCTCTCGACCTCCCTCTAATAACGACAGGTGATGCCACAGCCGCTTCAAATCACTTACGTTATACTTGGATATGTCCAGGGTTGCTTATGATACAAAGTATGCAAGCATCGTGGAGTGCTATCGAAGGTACTTGCAACGGAGGTTCTACGGTAGAGGCACCACACCGGGCGCTTGACGACACCCGATCATCCTCCGCAGCTGTAATGAGGCATCCTCATCGTCCCCGGGGCAGGTCAATCTTTCAAAAATTTCCAAGAAACGAGTGGATACGTTTGCATGTAAATGAATGCGATCGATTCTTATTTTCGTTCTCTTGATTTTGCGTGGTGCGCAAATTTTTTCTTCCCATCGCCTCCTTCTACGGGAGGAGGAAAATTGAAAGAAGGCCTCTTCGAAACAAATTAATGGGCACCGCTTATGAATATTCAAGCGGCCTCGAGCGTCGCATCCACGCTCCGTATTAACGGAGGACATCGGCTGTCCGCACTGAGAGGTGTTTACGTCACGCTGTAGCGAAGAGGCCGTTGAGTAGAAGGGGCAAACAGTTTCCATAGTGTCGCGCCACGCCCCGCCCTCCATGTCGCGCGAAGGAAAACCGTTAATGGAATCATAAGTGTGTGATATCCAGCCGTAACCGACCCGTTGTACCCAGAGGGATAAGTGCTATACGATATAGGGATATGCGAAAAAAGTGTGAATATGGCGAAAGAAAATTTGCAATAACAGTAGCAATGCAAAAAGAGACGTTTCTAATGTAAGGAGTTCAATTTTGGGAACTAGGTGACCAACGAATACGCAAAAAATAGCTTTATATTTTACCGTCCAAGGTCCCAAAATCTCCCGGCTTATTCGAGATATGGCCCAACCAGAGCGAAGTAGCACCTCTCTTTCACTCATTAATGAGAGGAACTTTCCACTACTTCCTCCTCGTTCTACTGTCGTAGCCATTCACCTCAGAAAAAAGCATGATTGATGCACGCTGCAGATACAGGAAGATATCAAATGCTTGAGGAATCGTTGAATAATTTGCGATGAATATAGGATACGACGTGAAAATCATGACAGCAAATGAGGGTAGCCTTCAGTATGGAGTTCCATTCTGTTCAACTATGAATGCACAAACCCCAGCCCTTGGGCCTCTCCTGTTCTACTTGAGAGGTCAGTCTAGATCGAAAAAGAATATTGGTAATTACCTTTTTTAAAACATCCTAGGATACTTACTGAAAATTGAAAGTAATTAGATTTCTTTTTCAAATATTATCATACCCTTACATGGAAATTCATGTCGGAGAATGAAAAATTAATTTTTTTAGAAATATTAAAAGTATTAATGCAGAATTATGAATTTACTTTTGTAAACGTAATGTTTAATAATTATAAACAATAAATTTCATTGTTTTAAGCAAATATTATTGTCTATTTATAAAGATTATAAAATCGGACTAGTTTAAATTAATTATTTCATCATACCTAGCTGTCAAAGATGCAATTTAGGTACCGTTCGGCCCGCGAATGTAGCAATACATGAAACATGATCCGAAAGTCAACATTTTTGTGTTCCCATGAGTTGAACCAAGCTGCGGCCCGGTCATTGCTCATAATTGCGCACTGTACAGCTCTCGGCTTCCACAGAATCTGAAGGCCGTAAACGCAGTAGGGCAATACTTTTTCCTCTCATATATATTTCAATTAATTTTCTGCGTGAATCAACAGTAAGAATCATTGCATTAAAATTGTATAGCATACATTTCTAAAATGTAACACAGGTTGCTTCCAAGGTTATCCCTGTAAATCCGAACGAGACTACAAACAATGTTTTTTTATACATGTAGCGTTCAACATTACAGGTTGATTTCAAGGCTATCCCTGTTCAACCGAGTGAGACTATTTAGTAAAAATTGATTGCTTTTCCGAGGTTATCCTTCCGACTTTTTACGCTTGCCTAGGGTAGGTTACTCCTGAAGCTTGTTTGCCGTTTTGCGTATTCCGCCATGACAGCTTGCTTCTGAGGTAATTCTTCTCTCAATTCTCTAAAACTCGTGTTAGCCAGATACAGACTAAGCCATTTTAATGCAATGCGAATTTCAGCGTACAAATCGTTCTCATTCCCAGTCTACAATGTAACACAGGATACGTTGTGCATGATGTGCCACAGTCGCTGAGAATAAATCCAAAATTGTCGCCTTAGAACGACTGACTTTTTAAAATTATTTCAATAGTTGCAATTGCACAAATGATGTGGTATGCAGTTTCGCGCGCAGGTGCAAAAAATATACCAAAGAGGGTGAAATTCACCATGAAAAAATCATTTGACTTAACCAGAATTCAAACCCGGATCTCCCAATTAACCGGTCAGGTGTGTCAGCAATTTATATATCCAAACCCAATTTTAAGGCCAACTTCAGCGGCGGTTTATATGAAAAAGTTTTTCTCGTCCCCAATCGAAAATGTAAGACTTGAGACGCCGTTCATGATATGCCACAGTCACGGAGAATAAAACCAACATTGTCGCCTTAGAACGACTGACTTTTTAAAATTATTTCAATAGTTGCAATTGCACAAATGATGTGGTATGCAGTTTCGCGCGCAGGTGCAAAAATATACCAAAGAGGGTGAAATTCACCATGAAAAAATCATTTGACTTAACCAGAATTCAAACCCGGATCTCCCAATTGACCGGTCAGGTGTGTCAGCAATTTATATATCCAAGCCCAATTTTAAGGCCAATTTCAGCGGCGGTTTATATGAAAAAGTTTTTCTCGTCCCCAATCGAAAATGTAAGACTTGAGACGCCGTTCATGATATGCCACAATCGCGGAGAATAAAACCAACATTGTCGCTTTAGAAGTGTATATAATCTTAGCTTTAGAACGACTAAATGCTGACGCCTTCACGGATAATTAACACAAAAAATTATTCCGGATACGATTATCGACGTACTTTCGTTGTTTAGGGCACATCAACTCTGCTCCCGATATGTTTTGAACTGTTCTACCTAGTGCGCAGGGTCTGTAACGAATGGAAGGCAAGTGAGCTGTTGTGCTTCGAAGTGTTTAGCGCACTAGATACAATGGAAAGCTCCCAATGTCAATTATATCTGGAGTTATTGTGAACTGTTATCTCAGTGGATTGCAATCGGCTTTGATGGCCCAGCGGCGGTGCGGAAAAGAAGCACTTCAATGCAAAATTTTAATCTTGAAATCCTCCACAAAAATAAGGAAAGAATTGGCTTCACATTTTTTAATTACCATTAATATGTGTGAGGCCTTTCAACACCGACGGAGGAAAAATCCTGATATCGCAACTGCCTTCTTTATTCCATCCTTATATTATTACGCAAGGTTCCATGGGTGAAAACAAGTTTCCACACCTGCAATGTTCCCCGCTAAAATAGCCATGAATTCGTGCTCCTACCTTGTGGATGGGCTTGTTAGGGTATGACAGAGGAGATTTTATAGTTTCAATCTCGCCCTAATAAAGCCGACTTATAATTTGTATTATTACAGCTGCTTTTAGACCTTTTGCATAGCAAAAGAACTTCCACAGCTAAGTGCTATGCGGCTGACAAACGAGAAACGATATTTGGTGTACATCGACGCGTGCGCTAACGTCATACGTGAACGAAAAAGATGAAAATTGAGCCTGGCTGATCTTTAACGTTGCCGGTTTCAAGCGATCGTAAACTCATCTATAAGAACTTGTGAATTGAATTCGAGTTTGAAGTTCACTTTGACGCCAATCGTAAACCGGCCTTCACACTCGGCCCAACCGAGGACAGTTACTTATAATACACACTTTTTCCTTCCCCTCCCCGTGTTACGATGCGTTTGGCAACGTCTAACGAGTTACACCTAACCTCTTCATCTTTTTTCCTCACACCTAGGAAGCGGAGACGCCCGAACCGCGGTGAAAACTCCCGAAGATGGAGCGCAAAGGTATTTGAAATGGACTCGAATAGTGACTGGCATTTCACTAATTGTTCAATTTATTCTGTTAAACAGTTCACGTTGCAATTTGTTTTGTAGTTTTTTTAAGAAACCATAGTGACTCATGACCTAATAATCATTGCAGTATTGTAACAGTGACTCCTCATAGCAGTCAAGCCAATGAAATAATCAGCTTTCTTGCTGCGCCTTGTGATTCTCATTCCCTCCGCATAATTTGAGAAACGATTTTTTTCATAATTACGATTTGGTAGTTTATCTTCTATTACACTATTTCAGGGTTACTCGCTCTGCAATCCCTTAGGGGGGGGGGGGCGGGTTGAATCCAGATTTGAATCTACTTCGCTACACTCCATATAAAGATTCTTCACCTGTTTTTCCTTAACATTATTTCACAAGGTCCCTGCCATCACTTCCCTTCGATTGCTCAGTGCTTCCTTCGTTAGCGCAATAATCATTCTAATATCTCAGCTACTATACCCATTTTCCTCCAACGTACTACCCATGTAAATTGTGCTACTTGCTCCAATAACTTTCCCCCTAATTTTATGGTCAGCCTCACTTTCTTCGTCCAAGAGAATCACATTACTTTTGATTTCTTATGATTGCTTTTCATTCTGTATATTCTGCATTGATTTCCTAATTCATTTGCTAAGTTCAACAAAACCTTTCATGGTACACAGACCAACGCGTGGTCGTCCGTGAATATAACCAACTTTTAAATTTAATTGTTTCAGGCTTGACTTCGTGGAAGTGATAGATATCCATTTTTAATAAAAAACTTTGTACTTTTCCACACTTTATTTCACAACTGCGACCGGTTTCACCATAATATGGCATCTTAGAAGATGCCACATTATGATGAAACCGGTCGCAGTTGTGAAATAAAGTGTGGAAAAGTACAAAGTTTTTTATTAAAAATGGATAACCAACTTTATTAACTGGCCTCCTACTTTTATTCCCACATCCGGCTCTTACCGCCTGGTTCTAACATTTTCGAAGTATAAATGTTAAGAAGCAAAGGCGAAAACGGGCAACCTTGCCTTATCCCGCCTCCTGAAGCCGCCCTACTCGAAGTTCCAAATTAGTTAATAGTCTCTCCAATCCATCTCTAATACGTATGCCTTTGAATTTTTGGTAGTCTTTCCCATTTCACCGTTTTTAACGTATTTCTAAAATCGACAGAACAAGCAGCATCGTCGAGACCTCGATATTTTCAGGCGTAACTTTGTGGAAATACATTATGATTAAATCAATGATAACTTTGTAATTTTCACAATATTTTTATTTCAAGACGACCGGTTACAAAGCCATTATTGATTCAGCATCGTCGTGGTTACAATCCTTGATAATTTTCTTTCAGGGCTCCTAAAAACCGGAATCGCACCCATGTTGCCTTTCGCTTCGTAAACCCGGTCACCTAACTATTAATTACTTCTGGTCTTCTACCTTTTATTTGAGATTCTAAGCACAAGAATTACCGTCCTAAATTTCTTTTCTTTGCCCCCCCCCCCTTCTCCAGCTTTCCCAAAATTCTACTCAAAAACACCATCCTCCGCATGTTACTGCCCCTCTATACGTCCTCCGGTAGATTTCCTCACTAATTTCTAATTCCTCCATTAGCCTCTTCTCCTATCAAACCATATATAACACCACCTTTTTTCTTTGAATAGTTTATTTACTCTTTTGCTACTTTTTCACACCAATATCTCAAAAGGAGTAAATTTCTCACGGGTTACTAACCGGTTAAGGAGTTTAGGTATCGACGCCTCGATGAATAACTCCGCGATCGTTTTGAAGGAGAGATCAATCTCCTTGAAAACGATGGAGGAGTTAATCTTCAAAACGGCGGTATCTGAACTCCTGATCCGGCTGGATATCCATGAAGAATTTACTCATACGATTCGCCGGGAAAACAATAGATCCTTTAAAATCTCAAATTCATCCTATCTACGCCCATTCTACTTCGGTAACGACAAATTTTCTGAACCAAAGAAGGCTCAAACCCACATTAGAGACTGATTGCTTATCTTTCCTCAACCCTTATGATCATATTTCTCCTCATCAATTCCCTTCTATTACGCAAATGCTACCTTTGCATACGCAATCCTTTTGTCCTCATTCCATTTAATCCATTGTCATGCCAAATTCTCCCCAAGAACATGCATTTTTTCACCTGCTCAAAGCTGTCCCCTCAAACCTTACAAATTGTATATACTCTCGCTTAATCACTGTAGGAGATTCTCTAACATCATTTTTACTTATGGTTGATCTACATGGGGAAACCTTTAACAGGTTATAATGGCAAATGAATAGACGACGTGATCAAAACTATCACTTGGAAAACATTCTGGAGATATGCTTGTGAAATGAAAGTGCAATTTAGAAAACGTATTAATCATTCGTTTCTTAACAAACGTATTCATCAAGACATCAATCACCTCGATAACGATGACAGAGTTAGACATCGAAACGCTGGTACCTGAACTCAAGACCCGGTTGGAAACCCGTGAAGAATTTACTCAAATGTATTAATCTTTGAACAGTTTTTACAAGTTTAAGTGCTGAGATTTCCATTATGTAGGGGAAGTAACAGGGTAGGAAAATGTTACTCGAAAAAATGTATAACGATGCCGCAAGAGAAATTCATACGTTTGAAATACTTATCACCAAACACCTGCGCTTTAAGCCAAGCAAAATAGATTTATCGCCAAAGCAAAAGAAGGAAATGATTGACTTACTGATATTCCTTGTGTAGGCTTCCGCGGGTTGATGAGTATGAAGATACACTTCTTTCGGGTATTACACCATTGTTCGGGTATTGGGTCCATTGTTCTCGGGACGACAGTTTCGCCGGCGTTGCAGTCGGCTTCTTCAGGTCAGTGAAGTGTGGATGCAGTATGTTGGCCGCCTTATATATCTTATCCGTAGGGGTTAGGTCACTCGTGATTGGCTGTTGCTGTTTTTCTTTTTCCCGCGCAAAACGCATTTCCAGTCATTCGCGAGGGAATAGCCATCTTCCCTATTGAAATTGTCTTCATTCTTGCTTATTTCGATGTCCCCCCGTATAAGACGTGGGAAATATCTCCTTTCTTCGGAAATTAGCTTCGCTTCTTCAATTTCAATTTCAATCAAAGGGCGACTAAGAACAGACAAATACGACTCTCTGCCATAGCAGAGCACACATTGACGGGCCCTACCCACAACATCAATTTTGAAGGTAGAGGTAGCCCTTCGAGCCCTTTTCATTTTCAATTTAGGTCTAGAGTTCCACTTTGGAGCATTGCATTACCTCCCTAGAAGAAGGATCCTTCTAAGAGTGAAATATATATTAATTCGCAAGAATGTTTTTTTTTAATTCTAACGGCAAGGTTAATCTGCTTGAAAAATCAAGTTATATAATTTGCAATATATCCTGGAGTAAATGTAGAAAATGGAAACCAACAGACATGAACGAAACAAACTTACTAAATCACACAAACAGCCATGGAAAGAGTCCTGGATGGGAAAAATATCTTTGATGGCCAAACTTGGAATTCCTCAAGTAAAACATGAGTTTGCATAATCTGATGTTTTGAGGGATTGAAAGAATAGGCTGAGAATGGGTTCGCTGAGAAAGGATATTCTGGCCGAAGTTGAGCGCTGCAGAAAACAATATTCGGTTTTATAGCGGCTTGATGAATAATTCATCGAAGCCAGGTGGGCATTGAGAGAAGAAAAAAATAAATATCTATACATCATAACTGCGAGGGATGTTATTTATGGGATAAACTGGTTATTGCGCATTTCTTCAAGGAATAGGATAGAAGTAAAATAATGCTAGACATCAGCGCCGGTGGCGGGGTCAAGGCCTCGTATGCCAACCCAACGGTCCCGGGTTCGAATTCCACCAAGATGGATTATTTCCCGCCTACTTTATCCATTACTTGTTTTTTACATTAGTGAAACCCGGTTTAAATGCTGTTTACAGGGTCCATGTGAACAATAAATAAAAATAAGCAAATAAATCAGCAACAGCCGGCATTGTAATTTGGAGAGATAAAAATTTCGATTCTTGCGGTAGACGAGGAAAAGTAAAGGGTTCTCAAGAAGAGCGGCCATGACCTCTGGAAAAACCATGACACCATCGCTTGCAAAACTGCCTCGTGACCCCACGGACGGTGTCATCAGAAGTACTATCAACAGCTATTAAAAAAAACCGATATCTCTGGGGAAACTTTCCTAAAATCTGCGACCACAGGCACCAGCTCCTCCGAGGATGTTAGGGTTGCCAAAAATCCATAAGGATGGGATAGCGCTGCACCCAATTGTGAGTGAAACTTGCTCTCCTGCCAGGTGTCTAACTGTGGGACTATTTGAGCATTATGTTAAAAACTTAGCGGAGTTGTTAAAAATTCTGAATGGGACTCGACTTCAATCTACCAATATCATCGTCTGACTGGTCGTTGTGTCACGCTTTACCACAGTACAGCTCACGGAAAGCCTTGGTCTTCTATATAAGAGGCGTGATTCTGACACGGCGAAGCTTTTTCGCCATGTTCGGATCTTGACTATCTTCCTATTTGACGGAAGTTCCAAGAAACAAGCAGATATAGTGACCACAGGATCGCCACTGTCACTGGCCATCGCTAATTTAGCCACGAATAATTTTTAAAGAACATATCCTCAGCTCGACAGCACAACGCCCCAAGTTCTTTTACTGATACGTAAATTTATTTTTCATTATCTGTGACCATGAAACACATAAACAGCCATCACCCTGATTCCCAATTCACCAAGAAAACGGAGAGCAACAGGTTCTTGTTATTCCTTGACACCCTTAACTTATCGGAGACCCACCCAAACCGACCTCTATCTTAACGGGAACAGCCACCGCCATTCTTCTTAACCGTATGCCGTGCAATCATCTTTAATTTTATTGTAGAAAAGCCATGACTAATGCAGAGAGTCTACCAGGACAACTAACACACCTTCCTTTGGAATGAGTGAAGCCAACGCAACATTCCCCGGGCCCTAATAAGGCACTTAACCAAAGGAAGGGTAATACACTAGTGGAGGACTCACATCCATTCTTAATAGCTTGCTTACCGTACATCTCCACTTTATTCCGCTCCGCTTTATATATTTATTGGCGGTCTCTTTGGTGGCAAGGAAAAGTCCACGCCGGATAACCATGAGGTCGTGGGTTCGTGTCCCGCCAGGGTGGATTTTTCACCATTCAGGGTATACGTGTATGTGTAATATTTCAAGAGTTAATTGAATGGAGGGACTATGAAGTCCTAAATTCGCTCGAATAAAGATGCCATTATTTTAATTACTAGCCGGGAGGTTATTCCGGAGTACGCAGAAAGAGCGTTTCTGCGTACTCCGAAATAACCTCCCGGCTAAATCCCGGCCATTCGGACTATCCGCATTACTCCAACCAAACTCTGGAGCCGGCTAGGATGTGAAAGCCAAAGATCCCGGGGGCCTCAAAGTTCCATGGGTTCACAGTTTGGTGTGGTTAGGTCCATGCTGGGGATATAGCGAGAGACATTGAGACCGGACTGAATGTTCATCGAAGACCCATCCGGCTTTGTCAAACGGAAAAATCGGCAGTTAGGGAGTAGAGTATCAAACATAGTTATGCCGTTGAATGGGAAAAGAACAAATTACTCTCCCAAACTAATTGGTACAGGGATAAAATTGGAAAGTTCTGAACATAACTTCTCTTTTTCGGGGTCATATTCTAAGCTGTCCTACACATGGCAACCGTTGCCCGCCATGAAATCTTTCTTAAGTTTCTCATGCCCTCTGCTTTCCTCATTTCGTTCAGAATTCCTGTGTTTTTCCTCTCTCTGCCAAGCCTATAGGCAGTGTAAAACTTGGTGAGAGTTGGGAGGTTAGGGGTACCGAGAGACTCCTGCCGGGACCCTCGACCCCTTAGCCCCGCCTCTCTAGTATAATCTGCTCTCCGTGACGTCTTGTTTTTCACAAATGAGTGTCATCAAGTATTGCTATCCCAGCCAAATATTTTCCCACGAATTTCTGTCGAACTCATTCATTTCTCTAACAATAAATTCAGGGGGAATAGGGCTAATAGGGTTGGTGAGGTAGCTAGAATACTCGCTTCACATTCCGAGGATTTGGGTTCGAATTGCTGCAGCAGCGGACATTTTTCAGTGGCATTCCGATCATTAATTAGGAGGCCCATGAGGAGGTCACTTCCGGCGTGATCTTCTACAATAGTAGACTAATGCTGACGCAAGGTATCTTTTCATCCTTCCACCGATCCCGATATAAACTTCCTGTACTACCCACCTATCCATGATTCTTGTAAATTACCTCATTCCTCGGTAGTCTTCCCAAATATTATTTCAATTCACGAGTAACTCAAAAACTGAAGCCCGCTGCATAACATATTTGATCCAGCCCAAGTGCGATGACGCTAGTTGGCATCATAGTTTTTCAGTATTGTGTGATTATAAAGCAGCATGTTGGCTAACATTCATGGTAACTATTATACTTGCTGAGATATTTGACTCCATAATTGATGCGGTACTAGTTTGATACTCACTCCCAAGAGAATCGAGAATCCGTTGACCAATCACATTCGGTTCTACAGTCACATTGAGGTTTTAACTTTTTGAAATCAACAACGCATATATCTCATTGTGTTAATAGTAATTTTCTGACCATGAGATAATTAATAGATGAAAATGTCCCAAAAATTGTTTCGGTTGCATGCTGTGATAGTTTGGTTAGTTTAAAATATAGTTTACATGTGCTACGATATGAATAAATATACCTCTTCCTCTCCGGTACTAGTTCAATGATCGTATGAAATCCCCTAGGACTGCTGATACCATCTAGAATTACTTACTCATTACTAAGTACCGGGTAATATACTAGGTGCTGAGTCAGATCTATCATGTGATACGAATCAGCGCCTTCATTCAATAGTCACTTTATTTGCCATAAAAATGCACTTTCCGAATCAATTAGGACGTGGATACTTCTTCAACGTCAGACTGACAATCGGGTACTAGGGTAAAAATAGCAAAGTAACGTCATCAGGGAGATCTATTTCGGTGCCATAACTTCGTATATATAAAGCTACAAAACTGAATGACTGACTGACTCACTCACTCATTGATACGAATTAATGGGCATTTCTAATCGAGCAAGAAGGTTGAAATTTTCAGGTAAGGGTTGGGATTTGGTGTTGAGTCAGGAAAAAATCGAAAATTCTAATATATTTCATTCAATTTGAGCCCAGAGAGGATTTCTTTTAATGGGTTTAAATGGGAAAAACGAATAATTTCCGTGTAGAGTAATTTTCTCCTATTCGTTAGAATATGAAATAATTGAGATACAAGTTTCATTCTTCAACTGAAATGAGACCAAAAGATCAAAGCTTTTAATTCTTGCAACAAATTTTTCTCTATCGATCGATAAACTGAAATACTTTAAGTTTAAACGTAAACTTAATGCAAATATCGATCTTATTTCATTTTCGTTGGTAGGAAATGTTTTCATTGTTTCCGAGGCTTGCAGGACCATATATGCTGGCTATGTAAAGGCTGCGTTTAAGGCAATGTACCTTCTCCGTACGTATTACAATAGGTTTGACCTACACGAATTCCAATGTTTTATGATATATATATATATATATATATATATATCCCGGCTAAGGTGAAAATTTTTTCTGTCTGGATTTGACTCATTTTCATCTTCCCCACCAAACCCTGTGTTCGTCCTTTTATGTGTTCCTATCCATTTCCATTTCCTATGAATGTATGAATTTATTAGCGCCTTTGAGCGTCATGTTTTCGAATGATTGAGTATATATATATATATATATATATATATATATATATATATATATATATATATATATATATATATATATATATACACAATATGCCAAGAGGGTGGCCGATAAAAATATACACACGGAAAAAAGAACACTTACAAATAAAAACTTCCGATATTTCGGTGAAGATATTCGCTCCACCTTTCTCTAGGAGAAGAGTAGGAATGTCTCCTAGAGAAAGGTGGAGCGAATATCTTCACCGAAATATCGGAAGTTTTTATTTGTAAGTGTTCTTTTTTCCGTGTGTATATTTTTATCGGCCACCCTCTTGGCATATTGTATATTTATCACCCGAGTGATTCTCCTGGAAGTTTTATATATATATATATATATATATATATATATAAATTATGGTCATTTATAACCCTTTATTCTTGAAAACTATGAATGAAAGTAATTGAATTATGAATCACTTTAGAAAAAAGTATTCCTAAACGACACAGTAATACACTCTCACATATGTAAACCGCAGTCATGCTCTAATATTATATTGTAATCAAAGAAAAATAACCAGCACTCTCTTTACAAGGATGCTTACAAAATGTATTTGGTAGTGGCCATGAATTGATTAATACCTCAATAGATAGAAAGGTGACTATTCCGAAGTAGAGTGTGTTATGATATTTTTATGTATTTAACGGATTAATGTGCAAATTAATTTTAATTAAAGATTGAATGACCTCTTTACTAATGTATACAATATGTGATAACGTTTATGGCACCCTTTTAATGCGTTAGAAGTAGCTAAATGGTACTTGGATTGTAACAGAAACATTTCGAACACAAACTTACAACAGCAAAAGCTTTTATATTGGTCATGAACTCATTCATTCACGGTTAGAATCCTTAAGTTGTACTATTTGCTGATTTTTATTTAAAATCGCCTAACTATCATAGATTATTACAGTTTTCGTTCAGAAGCATTAACATTCATTGTAGAATAGGGGACCTCCGCAGCCCGTGGGCCGTTTTACTACCCGCGAAATATTTTATGAGGCCTGTGTAAAAATATTTATAGCTTACAGCTGCTAATCATTTGAATTTATAGATGAAGCCATTCAAGGTAAGAAGTCCTTGATCATATTATTGAATATTGCACGTAACCTTCAGAGATATGATAAGGTTCATAAGCATATTATTCTCGCACTTCATGTTTTACAGAGAATCTTCTTATCCAAAACTTGCTTGCAAATCCGCTCGAAATTTTCAATTGCAATGCCCTTTTTATCTTCGAAGGGCCCACTCAGTCACGCTTAGGTTTCGCCAATTTTCTTCGCTTGCTTGTTACTTGAATATTTTAGAATTTTTGTGTACTTTGTAAGCATATCTATTACTCTTTTTTTCAATGCATTAAAATAAATATAACCACGGGTATTGCCCCGAGTTTCAGACCAGAGAGGATTTGGTTTTTAATGTTACTAAAAGAGTAACATTAAAAGTTTCCATGTATAACAACGTTCGTTCTCTAAAATTTTACATGAACCCATTCCTTTTATGCTAGGTTGTCATAATTATAATCTTAAGTCACCTGTGCACCCAACTAAAATAATTTCCATGAGCAGTAAGCCCTTATTGCTTTCGTTTTAAATAATTAACAACGCACTATCATACACTTTAACCCCTTCAGCTTGCAAACTGCAAGCGCCTATTTACTAGTTGGATATATGGCTACAATATGAATTAGCTCCGCGCATGCGAATGGTCTGGTTGCGGGATCACGGCAAATAACGGCCATTTTAGGCATGGACGAAAATGTGATGTGCTCGCAGCGATGGAATAGCGCGCTGATTTATCTGGAAAACGAAATGTCTTGCTTGTATATCGCCCATTTGGACAACAATCTAAACTTGTGACATATATATATAAAAGTCACAAATCAAAAATCAACATGAAATCTCCAGTAAAATTTTATATTTCGGCTCGTACACCCCACAAACCCCGTAGCGAATACAAGGGAATGCAACTCAACGGAAAGGGCACGTACAAGAGAAAGATATAGTGGAGGCAAGGAGACTGAATACCCCAATGCTCCCCTGGAACAAAAACCTAACTTGAATGAAGCTGTCGATCTCCAGTGGACGATGGAATTTTTTACGGGCATAGAAAAAATGAAACGATAAAAAATGAAAGCACTCGACTTATCGTGTGGGCGTCCTTAGGCCACCAGGCTTCAAACTCGTCTCCCATCCCCTTTCCCGTAGCTCCTTCCCTTACAGGGTTTATTAAAAAACCCTGGCCGCTATTCTCTAATCAACCACACCCCTCAAACCTGTCACCGAACCCTAATGATGAGACGACCTCGTTAACCAATCATTTTTTCACAATGTCCACTTCCACACCAAGACACGCGCATCACTTTAAGGAAAAAACAGCAAAAAATACGATAAAAATGTACTCCCTCTCTCTCTACCTCACTCTATGACGCCCAACAGGAGTATGGGAGATTGAAGGGAAGAAGGTTGAAAAAAAACAAAAGAAGGAGGGATCTCGTCCCACGCTAAGTTAAGGGGGTGGATGTTGTACTATATAAAGGGACCTGGGATATTTGAGAATTCGCGCACTCAACACCAACGAGTCCAACCGTCCAGATAACAATATCATCCGCAAGCAGAGACTCCTGAGTCGCCCTGGTCAAGCATTACCCTCAGAAGGCCGGAATTCGAATCCCGAGGGGACCCCAGTAGCAGAGCTTCACCGCTGGACATACTCCTTCCCCAACGGGAAACACAAAGGCAAGTAACAAGGCTGAAATATTGGCCACGTAGTCCAAAAACATTCAGGGCCAGTTCAAACTGTACGTGATAACATACAGAGTGGCCACCCCTCCATGAAATCTTATAAAACCCAGTAAAAAAATTAAATAACAACCTCTTCGAAAAAAAGATTTTCTTCCGGAAAAACTTGGAGAAATTTTGGATTTTGAATACAGAAAAGTGGTAATCTAGAGAGATATTGCCCATAGCATACATATTCGAATTTTATTTAAAAATTTCATAAGTTGTTAAAAGTAAATTAGATTTTTTCAGGCTCGACTTCAAGGAAGTGACAGATATCTATTTTGGATAATGAAACTTAGTACTTTTCCACACTTAAAAGTGTGGTGAAGTACAAAGTTTTATTTCCAAAATGGGGTTGTAAAAAGCATGAATTAATACTGATGGCACTATCATTCATCATATTATCTAACCAGGTAATTATAATAGTGCAAAAACTGCTTTTACGACTAAATTTCTCAGTAACTGACTAAATATACAAACTTGAGGCTTTAACTTATTCATTTCACTTCATAATCTGATACCGCTTACAGAACTAAAGGCTTCTCAATACGATTTTATAGAAAGAATTACAGAGAGTAGCTAAAGGATTAGTATACATCTTTAGTTTTATACAAATGTATGCCCACTTCATTCAATTAGAAACTGTTCCGCACGAATCCAATAAATCTGGATGAGAGCTATTGTGATAGGAGTGGTAAGGTAGAAGGGAAGAGAGACGCCCAATGCCGGCATTGTCTAGTTACTAACGAAATTTGCTAAGCGATCCGCTACTTGACACCAAATCCGGTACTTGTCACCAAATCCGTCCGATGGAGTACTGTAGGTACTAGAAGTGCTTCCCTCGAATCACCCCAGCAGGAATGAGCGATGAAAAATTTCCGCCACTGCCTGGTTTTATGTCCGGGCCCTCCGATTAGCCTAGAAGCCTGTGCTCCAATCTACGAGATAATCCGACACCCCACAAAAATGGTATTTTAACGGTTTCAAAAAATTATATACCTATATTCACAGGATACGCTTCTTGCAGGAGATATTCACAACCTACTGAATCTGGTCGCAAACGATTCAAATGGATTTAGATCTTCTTTAGATGGAGAGTCTTCTCTATGTGATCACTTAGTCTAATGATCTACTTACTTTGTCTACTTGCACTCATGAATAAATATGGGTTATGCACGGGAGGTGCATATTTCGCATTATACACTACAATAACACATTTACACCCCAAGGTTTACTCTTCCTCCCCTCCGAACCAGATAAAAAATACACCCTCATGGCCGTCAGCACAAGTATTCTGGTTTGCTTAGTCTATTTTTATCCTCATGGCATGATTATTAGCGTATATGAAATTATTTCAAAGAAAATCTACAGGACGAAATTGAGTGCAGTTATAGGCTGATAAAGATACTGCGATCGGCTATCAAGCAGAATTCTACCGATAAAAGTTCAGGCGTTTTTTTTGTTGATAAATATCGTTTTTCAATTCTAAACAAATTTAAATGACTTGCTAAAATTTAAGTAATTGTCATTTGCTGAAAAAATAATGATAACGTCTTTATACAGATATGTGGACCCCTCTTACGCTTAACACTTACAGAGCACATTAACAACCATGCCGTAAGTGGAAGAAAACCCACTCAGGCGGGACTCGAACCCGAGAAATTAGGGTTAAGCACTCGAGGACTCTACCCCGCCACCATCGACGTCGCGTCGGTTTCTTGAAATAATGGGCATATCCATCAAGTTGCAAGTTAAAATAAAATAAATGTTTTAGACTAATTTTCCGAGTCACCTTGATTTTTTAGTCAAAAGTTAGAAGCATAATGAATAAACACCTTCGAAACTTCCATCATCTATGATTCTTGCGCATAACTTTCGAATTACATCTATGAAACCAGTCACACCATATGGTACGTCCAATTTTCAAGAAACGGTTCCATTAGTTATTCGTAAATATATCAAACAAAGCAAAGAATCAAATAAATTACAATTTTTCACGAGAAGATATTTGTCTTTTAATTTATGCTAGGGGTAACTTTGAAAAGACATCCTCTATAATTGGAATTCCATCCGATGCTGACGATAGCTAGTCCAGAGCACTCACGGTCTGATCGTAGTTGCAATTTGGAAAATTCAATGCCTCGCATGAACCAGCCATGTCATGCATAGGATATTAACCATTAAAATAGGTGCTGTGTTTATATTTTGTGGATCTATTTACGGGACAAAGAAGACGTAAAAGGAGAGAAATAACATTAGGTAATAACAACGATTTTACTGAGTCGGGAACTATATGAAGAATTAGCACCGTAATTATAAAGAACTTAGTCACTTTTAACATGGATTGTTAATTCCTAATTCAATAAGCCAATGGACCGTCGTCAGGGTAAAACATGAACGTACCAGATGGTAATAATCGATGAATTAATGAAGCTGTTTTTCATGAATACATCGTATGGACAACACAAGTTGTAGATTGTTTTCGTTGATACCTTTGGATCCACCAATAAAACTAAAGGATGATGGACAGCCTGTTAGGCAAAGCGCTTCGGGCATTGCGTTGTTACAATTTTATTAAAGCCCCGTACAGTGGTCTTTAATTATAAAAAGCTGGTCCAAGTTCCAAAAATTTATTTCAGTCAGAAAGTTAAAATCTTGCGCGTTACCTCTAAAAAAAGTTCACTTCATGTCGCATATCATACAATCCTTAGTTCTCACGAGTGATTACCATGCAAAGTCTCAAAGTTAAACTTAATCCGCAATGCAGGACACTTCGATTTTTCCAAAATCCAACGAGCCTTTCTGAATTAATTCGCGTAATTAAAACCTTCATGTTATTATGAAATTTAAATAATAATTAATTGATCGTAACTTGATCGTAACTTATGGGCTCTTTAGCGAAAGTTTCGTCCGCCATGTACGAAAATGGCGGACGCAGAAGAACTCAATTTTCGCGTTTACGTTGTATTACATACATTGGTTCATCGCGACGCCGCGGCGTGCATAGAGACTGGAAACTACTCACGTCACGACACTAAAAAGCCAGCGTAGTGTGAATTTGCGAAAGTTCGTCACCGTTTCCAACGCTGAAAATAAAATCGAACAGTCAATCTAGGGACAGAATCCAACTTTGACCGCTTTCTGGCACCTGGACGCCAAGTGACGTGGTTGCGGCATCGGCATATTACTAATGCATAAACCTGGCTGTGACGATTTGAATATACTACATCCATTGATAAAGAGCTCCAACGAAGTTGATATTAAGTGCTTTACGATTATTTTGATGCTTACTTACGCAAAAGAGCAGTTAACGGTGACTGAAAGATTGCATTAAAATGCATTGATTAAAGAAAAGAATTTGCATTTTTTTTTTCAATATAAAATTCTCCTCTGGATTTTTCTGCGTGCACTAATGGACGTTCATAAGAATAAAATACTGTCTCCTCCTCTGATTTTACTGAAGCCTCTGATGTTAGACTCATTAATAAGACCCAGTGAAACAAAAAAACGCCTTCCTTATGTTCATGTTAGCAATAAAATACTCTCTTGCAAAGTGGCATTAAAAATAACTTCAGAACTACAATTCTGAAACCCTGTGAGTGACTCATTTCAGGTATCCATGAGGTCTCCGGTCTCCGAGCATGTAAAAACCAAAAATCAATTCATGTCAGAAGTCACAAATTGGCTCGCCCTTGCCCCATAAGCAATAGGTTTCTTAGGTGCAGCGTGGCGTCTCTACGGAGCACCTATCTTCGAAAATTACACGTATACCCGTCCCTGGCGTTGCTACCATGGGAACAAGAGAAACTCACCCTCATGGATGTCCATGCAGGGAAGTTCTAGTAACGCAATGCCCACCCGTTGCGCCATCCGTGCTTGCCTCCATAACTACGGGGCCTTTGTTTAGGATTGGTTTACACGGGATGATTAAAATCTCTCACACGCTGGCGATAGCATGAGCCCTCGAATTTAAGCGGAGGGTAACGGACTTCTCTCTCTACAATTGGACTGGAGGCAAATCATTCACCATCGTTTCTGTGATTTTGGAAAGAACATTTGAGATTTAATCCCAACATAATTCGACAAAGTGCGAAATATTCTGCAGCAGAACGATGGAGGCTAGAAGCAACCGATATATAGTGCGATCGAAGAATATTGATTATGAATTGGACGGAAACAGAGACGTGGCCAAGGGGTCCATGGTGTCATGACGAAATTTAAAATTTATTTTTAAAAAGGGAACTATAGGAGAACGATATATTTTTAAACCGATTATGTTGATTTCATTTATTCTTTATTTTGAAAATTCTTTTCAATTATTTTGTCTGCACTCACAAACAGAAAGCCGAGTTTTTTTATAATTTTAGAAATTTGCGCAGCAAAAATTAAAAAGAAAATCGGCTGTTAAACTGCAGTCACAATTGCTCTCTAAGTGCCTAAACACACAAATATGTTCCTGATTTAAAAAAATTTACACCCCCCCCCCCTCTCTTGCTTACATCCATTGTGGACTTAAGGAAAAAAATCCTACACATGTCAATGGGTGATGAGAATCATAAGGTATTACGTCACACGATTTTTGCCACTTCATAACCCCCCTGCTGTCATATAACTGAAGGCATGACTTCATGAACTTCCCAACCAAATCACATCTAAATCTTACGTAAGCTATTACAAAATGTTGAAGCATGCGCATAAACCAACGTTTCGATGAATGATATTTTAGGCAATGGAGGCGTGACGGATGGTGACGGACATGAAGCAATTCGGCAGCCGGGAGAGAGAACATCAACTCACACCACTGGTGAAGTGGAGAGAATTTCGTCTTAGGGACGGTTTATTAAATAAACTGAAAACTATCACAAACAATACATTTCTATAGGTTTCTAGCTTTTAAATAATGCACAATCATGAAAAAAACGTGCAGGAGATACGCCAGGTAATACGGTTGGCTATTACTAGTTCTCACAACGCCAAATATAAGATTGGATTTTTCGACGTTTTCCTGGAGGGATTAAATGCCAAAATCCATCATCAAGACGCCAGTTTTTATGAAAGAGGTGAACCGTGACCCAGAAAAAACCACTGGTTGTTTTACTGTGCAGTAGCTACTCTAACTGATAATGTCCTAACGTTTTCACTAAAGGTTCCTTAAAGGAAAGTACATGCTGTTTGCAGGATTAAAAATTACGGTTTCATGTCCGACAATTAGAAATAAGTAATACAAATACGACCTCAAGAGTAAATAAAATCACATGCAAGATTATTTCCAGCTCCCTACTTAAGGCAGCGTTAGAAGGGCCCCCCCACCAATATTTCTTGCATATTACTTAGACAGCCCAAAAAAACGTCCTACGAAGAGTTGCAGAGAAAATTTATATGATGAGAATCTAGAGAAGAAGATCAGAGAAATGTTTTGAACACATTTTGCGACACAAGCCTCTAAACAACGATGATCGAAGGAGAAATGTATGGAAAAAGTTATCGAGGGAGGCAAAGGATGGAATGCATGAGGCAAGCTATGAGATATTCCAAAGGAAATAAGTAAACAGTACTTCGATTAGGTATTGGAGTGGAGGCCTGCAGCAAGGCAATCTTCAGAATGATAACTGCTGATGATAATGAAGTTCGTTCTGACGGTTATTTAACATTATTGACAGAAAACAGCGTTTCTGTATGTTGCAATGAAGGCAGATTGGTTAATTCGGATTGATGACTCCTGATGATGCGAATTTTTAATTTTGTTGAGATGACCTGCCTAGAGGTCGTCGGAAATTACCGCAGATTCTGATCCAAGGACTGAGCCTCAGGACTTAGGCTAACAGAGAATATGTACATCTTGCCATGATGACTAGAATCACGAATTCCGATGACCAACTTTTGGAGGATTATTAGGAAGTATACAATAACTTTCATGAGTGTAGGAATTACATTGTGATCATGAACGATAGGTGACATGGTTGCCTGCAGTTAGATATGTCAAGGGTCGCACTGTGGGAGGATAATAAAAAATATTTTCCTGCGGCCATTTTAAAGGCAAAAATCTGACACACGGTATAAATGATGGAGTATTCCACAAATTCTCCTTTACAATGCTCACTGAACAGCAATAACCATCGGAGATCTATTCCAGTACTGTATTAAAGGATAATAAAATGTAAGTCTTGTGAACATTTTCACACTTCTGTGCGTCTTTTTGATACATTTGTGCGTCTTCTTTTGTGATACATAAGTACATTAATATAATTATAATAGTAAGTACGATAGAAATGGAATTTTATTTGGCTCAGCTGGATGTATAATAAATATCCACAAGAACACAATCCAGTAGTCTAGAAACTTAGCTCTTTAGGTCTTCTATTTTTACGGTTGTTATCACTAAAAACATTGGAACATTCTCATTAGGAATAATGATGATTTCTTGCTAGTAAAACTTTTTCACATCACTCGAATTTTCCTCTTCAAACTCCCTTTTTCTTGATTTCAGATTCGAAGTTATTTTGGAGGAATTGAACCAACATAAATGTCCGTCCTTCATTCTTCTCTTCCACATGGCATCCTTATCTTCCCTTATCTGCTTCTGGTAATGCCCAAACCTATGATGGAAGTTTTCGTGTCCAGGGGAATATGTGTGGTTTGCCGTGATTGGTTGTGATAAGCCCATGGCTTTTCACAAACCGGACTAGAGAAAATCGATAAAAATTGCTGAATTCTTTATATAGCTAACAGCTGGATTGATTCGGCGCGTTATATGGTGATAAATCAGTTTTTTCTTGTTTGAACAGTTATTCTAATGAAGACTCGTCCTATTGTAGGATGCTAATTTCAGTGCGTAGAATCGCTGTCCGGGAATTGTCCGAACCACGCAACCTATATACACTGCGTTATATTGCTTGTTATATGTACATTGTTTACAAAATATTCCAAATGAGCTGCAGTAATATACTTAATTGTATCCATTTCAAACTCGTGGAACTGCTCCTCATCGATATAAAATGTAACTTAGTTGCTCCGCATCAATAGCTTTTATTGCGCGACCCGAGTTTCGTCGAGAATCGACTACTTCAGGTACAACACAATTATAAACCAGGGCGTATACAAGGGGGATGCGGGAGACGTGGCTCCAGTAAACCACTTCCGCCAGTCCACGAGCACATTTTCATGATTACAGTTCCCAAAATTCCTTCACAGATTATTTCGGTAGATTCCAGCTCCACCGCCGGTATTCTCTCGAAACACTGGACAACTCATTTTTCCTGTGATTGGTCGTTGGATCCAAGAATCGGATGGAAAATAAGTATCTTACTTATTTATCTTTTCTGTACAGATAGTCGAATTGGGTTCTTTCATCCGATACGATAACACTCTTTACAAATCAGTTCAATTTAATGCACTGATTATGTAAAAGGTCTGCTAGTTTTCTTATATGTATATCTGTCCTCCCCTCGTCTCTACCTCATCGCCATCACTGGAAGTCTATTATTAGAGATTTTACCCAAATCTTCACACCTCCTTTGCTTTTTCTTAACTAGACTGGGAAATGAAGGTATAGCATGTTTTGGACAGTGCGAAGAGCATGAGGAAACTGTGTCCAACCTACTGAGGAAATGTCTAGCGATCGCTCAAGCCCGTTTCACACGATACTAGGTCCAGCGCAAGCTCGAGGACTCTGGCTAGTATTATAGATTTCGAGTATCGTGTGATATAGAACCAGCATGCTGGCTATCAGGCGCTACTTGATTTAATAATTGATGCGGAAATAGTTTGCTACTCACTCAAAACAAAAATGCCTTAATCAAAATGAGGAATAATGATTGCATTTACAATTGCTTTTCGTACATTCATGGGCAACTGGTTTATTTATTTATATAGTTGATGAAGTTTGTGTAGTTAATGAAGAGTTTTAAATTACTTGCTCCTAATGATTTGACAGTGGATTATCCAATATAATTTCCTGTCGATTGTTACTCTGAGATATTTAGCATTTGGATCTTATTTTTCACAATATTTGAGGGTATTTCATGTAGATTTACTTTAAGCATCAGGTTTCTGCTGCCCATAGTAATAACCTTAGGTGTGATTTATTCAAATTTCAGGCCATTAGTCTCAGGTGTCACATATGTTTATACGAAAAATATCAGCATTTACACAGCCAATGTTTTGGGTTAGGTTTTCTAAAGTTGAATATCGATAAATTTGGAAATCATAAAAATGATATTGGGAGTAAGCAACGGATCTTAGTTGCTCATTCGTGAAAAAGAAAACAACAACAGACTGAGGACAGACCCCAGCACCATTTCTGTTTCAGCATTCAGACAGATGTATCTCTGTTTTTTTCAACTACTCCTTGTATACGCCCGGTGAGATAAGAGCAAAAACATCTGATTACACTATCACAAAAAAGAATATTCGAACAAAACGAACACCTAAGTTGTTTTTAATCCATTGGCTTGGCTTTAAAGCAACGATAGTTGAAAATATCGCGAAAATAGTTTCGGTGGCCTTCTTCCAAGGATTGATTTATTAAAAATTATGGCTAATGGTAGCCAAGCGGGGCCATATCCCAGCGCTACTTCCGCAAGTTCAATCATCGTATCAAACCTAGGACTGCTCCAGGCATATTAGACTCCATCATTATG
Source organism: Pyrrhosoma nymphula (assembly GCA_963573305.1). Classification (NCBI taxonomy): domain Eukaryota; kingdom Metazoa; phylum Arthropoda; class Insecta; order Odonata; family Coenagrionidae; genus Pyrrhosoma; species Pyrrhosoma nymphula. The sequence goes on from OY754338.1 coordinate 88,092,413, forward strand.
TCAAGTACCGGCTATAATAGGTACTATATCTAGTCCTGGATTTAGTATCACGTGAAACGGGCTTAAGAATCTGAATCCATACCCGAGTACATCAATTCTAGCACACAACAAGATTAGGGGTTCACCCATAGGAGACATCCTGGCCATTGGCAAGACTAGAGAGATCCATGGATAAACCCTCGTCAAGGTGTATGGCACAATGGACCAAAAGGCCTAAGTGCCTGTGGGCCCGAGCCCAGGAACTGCACCTACATCATCTGTCTTAATTATTACAGCAATGGCTTGACACCGAGAAACAAAATTCACAATTTATAAAACAAATATTAGCCCATTTATGACTATGACGCATACAGCAGAGACGAGGATAAATCCAAGACTAGAAGAATATTAGAAACTACAGAGATAAATATATTCCAAAGGACGGAAGAGAAAACACTGTTAGACAGAGACGGAAGAGAAAATCTAAGGAAATCGTGTGAAACGGAAAGTATAAATGTACTAAATATGTAAGGTACTTACATAAAACAAGAATGAAACGAGAGGATAAACTACAAGCGACAGATTACCTATGGCAAGGGATAAGCAGGTAGAAGAAGCGTCGGTCGGCAAAAAAAAGGTGATGCCATAACTTTAACTAGAGAAAGCTGTAACTGAAGAAGAAAAAGGCCTCAGGAGCCTACCATAAGGGAGGAAGAGAAAGCTTGACCCCGAGTTCTTATGTCTATGACTTTCATTCAATCTATAATTTCATATCCTAAAGCTTGTGCCATGAACTTAATCTCTGCTTTCCGGATGTTTGTTGTTCGTTTATTTCAACTCTGGCTCATTCTTCAAACACCAATATATACTGAAAACGCAACGGTATTAAAAAAACATCTGCGTTTGTTTGTCTTATCTTTTTATATGCCCATAAATTGTTCCTGAGTGCATTTCTAAAACTATTATACCCTGCGTCGAGATCTATCTTGAGAGAAGAAAAATGAAAAGTTTAGATCGATAATTTAATTTTTAATAGAGTTTTAGATACATTTATGTCAATTCGTCCAACGTTCTACATATTTCATTCTACTGATGACACCCATTGATATGCTAACCATTTAGTTGATGAAGTTATTGGTGGCGGTCAATACTTTGTGGAATTCCATGTAGAAAAAGAATAAAATACTTTTTACTATTCCACTGGAGAAATTTGATTTATTGAGTCGACATGTTTCACTGCACTGCAGCATCATCAGGAATGTAATGTAAAAATGTTTAGATATATGTGGTAAACCGTATTTTAAATCAGGGTTTTCTTTTTACCTCTTGTTCTTTCTATATTTTCAATCTAACGTTGCTACCAAGCTAGTTGCTTCACCGAAACGACATTTCACAAGACAAAAAATAAACCCTTCCATGCGAAGAGTTTATTATTATTATATTTCTCCACACAGCACCCAAGTAAGGATCGGGAATCCACGGAAACAATTTCACAACTGCCAGGATCAGAACTTGGCCATTCGGTGTACTGATCATTTATTGGGTTTAGCAGCAGCACCAACCCGATTCCTCCTTAGGTCTACAAAAGTAATGACTTCTTCGAAGATTTACTTATTCATCACCTGGAGAAAAAAGCCGTGAAATTTAAGGCGTTTCATAATCTATGATTATAATATGTTCCCGGTATGAAAACCGATACTAAAACTTTTTTTCAGGCGATAACACTGACGTCAATGAACGGGAAGCCTGAGGTGCAATAATGTATACTTCGGGCATGTTATCAGGGTCGCGATAACGGTTCCCCATAACCCATGAGCTTGCATTATAGTCACTTTTAAATTGCACCTATGACAGCGAAAACTATATCGTCATACTCAAACTCTCAGGAGCTTTAAATCACTAGTATTAATTGATGGAGTAAGTTCTTAGGACAGTAACTGTGATTATAGCTCTAATGGAGTGGTTTGTGTTTTGCGATTTCGATAGCTATGACGACAACGTGAAAGAAGGAACCGTGATCCTTAGCCAGTATTGGCATCCAAATCGCAAAGGTTCATCATTGCGAACAGTTTGCAGTCACAGTTCAGGCGACTCGCTCTGCAAATGCGACGAGTGATTTTGAAGAACACATGTAGCTTGAATAATGTTCATTGCATTTCAAAGAATGTTCATAGCATTTTTATTATCCTTTAAAGCTTTCACAAAATTAGAATAACACGAGCAAACGAGCTTTGAAGATTCTTAATCACGCATCTGATATAATTCAGAAAACGCAAACTTTTAGTTAACCTCAAGTTAACGAATTGATTACGTCACCTTACGGTTATCGTTTTCCAAACATTATGAAACCAGTCTTTTGAGTATTTTTCTTCATTTTCGTAAAAATAATACTGGTGTCAGACAGTATCTCACGACGGGACGCAGCTAATATATCCCGAACTCTCGGACGGCATATTAATCTCTGGCCTTTGTTTTGGCCTCCTCTGTCCTCAACGCCTGTTGCCAAGGGACGCCGATGACTCTCCGCGGGTGATGCCAGCTGCTCCAGATAGCCACGCCTCGCGGGGAATTCGAAAAACAGGAAAAACGACCACTTGGTGTTATTCCCATGATATCATGTCCTCTAGCCTTATGACTTTATCAACGAAATGTTTTCAAGATTTTTCCTCCGCGATATATCTCGGGTTTTTAACTGCCATTCCCTTCACAGCTTTACCACAATCCTAACACGTGCGCGTCGGATCATTTGAGCATTCTTTTTTTAATCTCTGAGATTTTAAAAATAATGCCATTGAAACTTGATCATCTGACATCTTGCAAGCATTAAAAATTCTCAATCCGGAATACAGCGAACACCGTCAAATTTCTTGGAAAATCTAATGGATATATTCCCAATGTTAAGGGTCAATGTTAATGTAAAATGTACATGATGTTGTGGAATAACATTTATTATATATATTATATATTCATATCATAATTGGTGTTGGTTTGTAAAAAAAGAGGAATGGCTCCATCGTAAAGAATTATTCACTCATGTTTGAGTAGAATGTTACGTGAAAAATACTACGCCATAATTTATCAACCCAATAGTCACGCAGGAACTGTTATCATAATGTAGAACTCACGCTACAGAATATTTCACTAAATGTCAAAAACGGGATTTCATCCAAGTCAGAAATTCTCAAATCCATTTCTGTATTCTTTAGGCTAGGCCAATCACCTAGCTGAAATGATTAGGTTACTGTTAGGTGCCCATTCGTTGCTTAGAGAAAAGCTTAGGCATTTGATAAGAGGCAGGAAATAGTAGATATTTTGGCAAGAAATGTCTCCGGCCAACGAAACTTTTTAATTTCCTGAGCACTGATGATATCCATGCTAGATTTTAAGTAGTTAATGATTCGAAAGGAAGTAATTACATTCTGAAGATTCCTAGATGTGAAAAATGTACAATGTTAAACCATTCGCCGGCACTTAGGATAAATATATTGTTAAATCAACTAAACTGATGCTGCCGAAATTTAAGTTAACCTATCCCGACCCGTTTACAAATGATTACTACGCTAACGGCATAGTATCACATGTCAGTGTATTAATCATACCAGGAGCTAACATGATGGTTCACAAGACCGGACAAGAGCCTATTTTTAGTTGTATATTAGGTTTGAGAGTTTAGGTTTACCAATTTTGAGGGTACCGGGACTAGCCACGGTATTTACCTTTACCCGCAAGTGCACATAAGTGCGATATTCCACAGAGGAAAAATCATTCGCCTTGACCGGAATTCGAACCCAGATCCCTCGATTTTGCGCCGAGTACTTTAACTAGTTAAGCTACCGAGGTGTCCTTCTCCCATGAGGATCATTTAGCAATTTAGGTTAAAGCAATCGGCGCGAAATCTAGGGATCCGGGTTCGAGTCCCAGTCAAGGTGAACGGTTTTTCCTCTGTGGAATATCGTAGTTTAAGTTTACATAAATTTGAATAATTTGGTACAATAATGCAATCTAACAAGCCTGGGAAGGACATTATCACTTAAATGTAAAGTGAAAAAAATAATTTCCCATTAACTATGCACATTTCCATTACTAAGGCTATAACCAGTGACCTTGCCATTAACATTGACATTAACATAATAAGATGCATTACGACTCTCTTTTTTATTAAGAGTGGGAATGTTAGTAAGAAATAATGAAAAGGCAAAAACGTGGCAGCGGCCCGTTATCATCAATTATAACCGCACGCTACCCCTCGCTTTCCATCTTGATCATCACTCTCATTAAACCAGCAAGGGCTTCCACAAGCCACGCGGCCAGGCCATAACCAACAATGAGATATGATTTTTAAGCTTTTATTAGTCAATCCATAGACTTCCAAGAAATCACAACTAACCAAGCAATTTTTATCAGTCATCTGTTATAAATAACTTCAAATAAATGTGCTAAATTATATAGAAATAATTCCTAAACTGTAATTCGTATGGAAGAGCGAATTGCGTAGAATTTGACGCCATTGACACAGGAATCGAGGGATTTCTCACTCGCACTTTCATGTGATTCCGATTCACACTTAAAAATACTATGGGACTATATAGGGTGATTATGGAATTTTTTTTCATAATCGGCATTGGAAAAAAACACTAGGTATGGAACTATAAATACTGATATTAGGACTATAGTCTAAGACAATGATTCTCAACCTTCCTAATGCCACGGCCGTTTATAATACAGTTTCTCATGTTGTAGTGACCCCCAAGAATATGGAAACCATCATGAGACCATTGGGAATGTGTTTTCCGATTGTCATAGGCGACCCCTGAGGGTTGTTCGACCCCCAAAGGGGTCGCGACCCACAGGCCGAGAACCTCTGGTCTAAGAGGTCTGACATTGGGATCCTCGGCACTTTTCACCAAGATGAGGGCAAATAGTATAGGACCAGTATTTTCTTCTGGTCTTAGTTTTCAAAGCTACCCAAGAATCACCAGCACAAGCTGCTCTAAAGAGAAGAAGCGAACACAACTTGTAGCGGAGAAAAAAATAAAGATAAGCATAAAAAAATTAATTAATCTTGATTCCACGATTGTAGTGGGATTGGTCTCTTCTTCAATTAAATGATTGAAACGTTCACATCTACGTCACCGTCAAACTTGGACTGCAAAAACATGCGCTATTTTAGTACAAAAGGTCTGGGGGCTAGGAGTCGGGGAGAAAATTGTGAGTGAGACATGATCATGTTGATAAGGGAGGATGGGCTAAGCGATTGGTTTTTTATGCCGAGATGCTAAGTTCAATTTCTGGAGTTAACCGTAGAGTTCCAAACTCTATTTGAGTATTATGTGAGGAGCACGCTAAATGAAATAATCCGTCCATCTTATGATACGCGATACTGCAACTTTTCTCCTTAGCCACCATAATCATTTCTTTACCAACCCATATTTCTTTGTGTCGCAATTTAACTCACTTTATTATCGCCTATAATAAATTCTACTGTCATTCACAATGTGAGTATGACAGGATATCCACACTAATGTTTTCAGGTATTGCTTTATTACCAATCATATTGATATCTTATCTTGCAAATCTAATTGGTAAGAAATAAAACATCATTGGTGACGAGGAAGTACCTGGAATCATGCATGTGGAACGTTGCACTTTATGTCTCAGAGACATGGATCATTGGAAAGCTTGAACAGGAAAAAAAACAATTGGTGTGCTTAAGACCACACGGAAGAAGTGTAAACTTCTATGGCGATATTCTGATAAACATAATATGTAAAAAAAATCTCCACCATTAGGAATCTACCCTGGGACCTTCGGTACGTGGGACGACGACTCTAACCACTACGCCATCTTACTCTGTTTTTGAGGGAGCGTTCTTATGAGTTTACATTCGGCATGCTGCATGCTAAGCGTGACGCAGAAAAAAAGCGTGTCACCCAGAATCATATTTACCGCCTGCAGAATTTTCTGTGCGTGGTGCGCCTATAGAAGTTTACACTTAAAAAATGGATTCGTTCGGAACTTGGTGATGGAGGCGGGTGCTGAACAACAAATTGATGGATTTGATCAGAAACGAGGAAGTGTAAAGAAAAATCGATGACAGAGAAAATAGATTAAATAGATCGGAAAGCCCCACGCGGAATAGCGAGGGAAAAACATATGGACCAGGTAAAACGGGATATGAAACAAAAGTGCAACGACACAGGAGTTAGCAGAATGAAGAGAGGCAGTCAACTAATCTAAGGATTGAAAGATGATTCATCATGCGAGTCAGCTTTGTGCATAAGCTGATATCCGTCCGAAAGTAACTCGGCCAAACCCTTAGCCCCTTTTAGTCAGTTTGGAGTTTTGTGACACAAACCAAAAAGACACTAGAATTTAAAAATCTTACGGAAAAAATATAATAAAAACAAAAGATATATCACCAGCTCACAGGCCTGATATATTTCGAACCACGGAACTTCCTAAATTGATTTTTACCACTCTGCCTAAGACCCTGGTGCTCACCAAGAAATATTTTTGAAGAGGCATAAGGGGACATTTTTTCAATAGAACGTGAGTAGTAGGTATTGCCTGTAGAAAATTTCTGAGTCAAGCTATTACCTCAAATAAATTTAATTACTTATATTTTTTACTACAGTATTATTCCAATAAAATGTCTGTCATCAAAGGAAAAGTCGCTGTAGACATTTTCATTTACAAGGAAGGTAAAGCGTCACAATTCACACAATTTTGTAGATGGCCTCCATTTCTCGGTTTCTGACTTTGTACTGATCAATTGTCTGCTGTACATGTAGGATTCTGTCATGAAAAATGAAACTCCTCATTAATAACTTCAGGTATAAGGCGGTAGGCAACTATAAGGTAGTAGGCTCGGGGACCTGCATTGGCAAGTAAAATTGCCCATAAATATATTCAAAAATGCCTGGCGAGATGTGGTAGAACAGCATCATAAACTAATATAATAAAATTGGGGTTCTTTTCGTTGAATTATTTATTGTACAGGATTTTATCTGAATGTGGCATTAGTTGTTGAAATGCTTTGTACTTACAATAATTTATTCAGAGGGCAGAACCAAATTTTATTATTTTTCCAATAAATTATCACGTCAAACTATATGGCTATAAGCAAGGAAACTTAACGGAAATAAGAAATTTCCCCATGAGAAAAGGCATATGGTCACATCCTCCCTATGTTTCTCGGTAAACACAAAGAACCATGTAAATATAAAACTTCACACGCACAGGGAGAGATGAAGGTTACGGATGAAAAGAGGGTACGGAAGTAGTTCAATGCGATAACTGGCAGCATCATAAGGTGAATGAAGCCGCAGGTTACAGCTAGTAAGTAATATTAAGACCTTTCTATTCGCTCTAATTTTCTGCTCACTTCGCAACAGAACAGTTAGTACGCTTGATTTCCATTCATTTCAGACCTTGCGCATCAGGCAGCGAGCGCACTTCAAAACGGATCGGGGGCAAAGTCGACGCACTCTAACCAATAAAAGTACTTAGATACTCGCAACCACAATTGCTGTCATTGTATTAAAAATCATTAAAGGCGTCGAACATGGTTAATTCCAATTTTAATGGTGTTTTTGCGTAATTTTATTTTCTCGAAAAAACCATGCCATCGTGTGCATAAATGAATGAAGATTATGAAAAATAAAATTCCCTATGATTTAAAGTGTATAGTATTGTCATAGAAATAAAAAATGGCTGAAATTCAGAAGACATCAGCGGAGTGAGATGATCCTTTTGATCAGTTGGTCGCGACGTGACGTCATTTGCCGGTATTCGGCCATAGCCATGGTGCCTGACGAGCCGGAAGGCTCCGTACACAAGGCCTGGGCAAGGTAGAGGCCACAGCCAGATCCGACCAAGGTGCCAAGCTTTCTACTTATGGATATATGTTTTATTCTTTTAATAATAGAGACTAATGCTTAAAACCGGCCTCCAATTGTGTCCATTGTTTTTTTTTATAAATTGCATGGAAAAAGCTGACGTTTATCATATGCACTTTAAAGAAAGCCAAGAATTATGCATGAAGCATTCGGCCGTAGCTATTGTGAACCTAATGAAAGCTACTTACCGCCAGGCTACCGAATGTTTCTCCTCCACACATCGTCGCATTCCTCATCTTTTGCGTGCGCTTGTGTGTTCCGATCTGCCCCAATTCTAAACAACTTGAATGGAAAGCTTCGATAATTTTCACTTCATATGGACCATTACTGTTACTATATTGACATTCCTGTGAATCCGAAGGCATCACTCAGTATTCTACTTTCTCGAGGAAGTGGAGCAGACTGAAGGTTAAAATCCAGTCATCGCTGCCGACTTATCATCATTAAGAGCCTTGTTTACTGGATTTCTTTATCTTTAATAAATTTTCCCCATCTTAAGAGCCATTAAAACCGGACTCCAAAGTAAAATTATATGCTCCCATTCCGTAATCGGCCTCTGTTTAATAAATATAGCGTTGAGCGAATTTTTCAAACTGAGAAAAACCTCTAAGGAAAATTTCTCATCCAGAAATCATACTGATGTTCACGGAGGAAAAATTTTAATAAGTACAATGAAATTGATGCATAACGTTACCTAATTCAAATCTGGCAGAATCAGCTGACTCATAGGGAAAACCATTAGTCAGACTAACTAAATAGGAGGTATTGCTGAAAAGTATGGGTTATTGGTTAATGCGATGGCTAGAGTACTGGCTTCCTTTCACAAGGCTAGAGGTTCGAGTATCGACTGTGTCGGAGATTTTCAGTGGAATTCTAATATTTTTGTAGCGAAAAATGGTGGCACTATCACAGAAGGCCCTTTTCAGTGAAGGAGTCCAATTCCTATGAGCTGACTCCACATGGCGGAGTCAGGTAGTCTCAGAGTTTCCCCACCACGGTTCCCAAGATCGCCAACCTGCAATGCCAACTTCAACATGCTAAATATGTTATACCATCAATTTTCAGCTCTTTATGGCTCTAAATCCAATTATTAAGATGGGCTTCTCCGATTAAATGAAAATGAAATGAAATTTAATTTATTTCTCCAGCAGTATTTTTTTTACAATACAATAACATATTTATGCATATATATAAATTTTACATATGGAGATGTAATAGGGTGCCAAAAGGGGGACCTGTATATGACACCCTTTCAACTTTGGTACATGTGAACTAAAAAAACAATTTTAGTTTAAAAAAAAACAAGGCACTTTTACCCAACAACATAAGACAAAAGTGAAAAACCTTTTTTTTAAGATAATCCAAAAACTTTCTCTTTTTGCAACAGCCATTTCGTTATCATTTTAAGAAATACATGAGAGCTATTAACATGAGTTATATAGCATGGCAACATGTTATACATTTTGGGCCCTAAATACACGAATGATATTTTGTATAATGAGATGTTAGGTTTGGCATACCTTATAAAATTATTTTCTCTGATGTTGTACACAGTTTTTTGGTTATAAGTTCCAAACAATATTGGCCAATCACCTGATCGGATATAAATCATTCTCAGTGTTCTATGAGTTACGAATACTATCATCGTATTTTGATGCACCTATGTTCGGATCTCAAACATTGGCGTGAATTGCGCTGCTGACACTTTCCCACCCTCTCAGGTTAAAAAAAGTTATATTGGCAGCGTTACCCTTCATATTTTTCCCTTCCTCTCCCCTCCGCTCCTTAGCCCATCTCTTCCACGCGAGCCTTCCCCTCTTTAACGCCAAGCTTCGCGCATATGACTGCCACCATGTTTCACTATAACTATACCAACTTGGTTACTATTTGGAGAGAACTTCAAAAGCAGTGCTTTGCCCGTCGCGTCGGATGGGATTTTCAACAAAGGAGCCATTTGCGCCTTTAGTTTAGAGAAAGTTAATAGCAACACCGTGTATCTATCCGCGTGATTTTAATTAACGATTACATCGAAATATCACCTTCCCACAAAGTAAAAAAAAATGGATATACTTTTGATTTTGTTCATTAAACTAAAATACTACTTAAGAAATTAATATTTTATGCAAAAGCGTCATGTATACGAGTTTAATACATGGCCATACGAGTTTAAAACATGTTCATGGGAAATATTCGAAAATATTCGTAGGACCGCATTCATGATTTCGCTCTACCAGATAAATACGAAGTTTGTTCCGCCAAACTATGAACCAGTATTGACCCCAAAGAGATGAAATTCTCCACGTTATATCAATCTGCATTAACCAGATATGTTTGCCATTCACTCTAACTTGGGGAACGGATTGGTGTGATGGCTAGAGTATTGACTTCCCATCTCGACGGACGTGAGTTCTAATCCGTCAACTGTGGAGAGTTTTCTGTGGAATCTAGAGTCTTGCTTGGTTCCTCTACACTTCCTACATTCACCGAATAATCAATTTATTTTAAATGTTCCCGACACTTATTGTTGCTGACGGAAATGATTTCTGTTGGCGGTCTCCTAACCCAATAACCAAGCGATCCATGAAAAATTTATTATTTCAGGACGAATTTGAGTGAGAAATCATGACATAAAAAGTTCATCGAATTTGGCCTCGTTACTGAACTATACTCAAAATATAAGCAATGAACACAATATCATTACAAATGTTTGTTCGCCTTTAGTTATAAAGCAATTTTCTTTAATAGATTTTGTCTAGGAAATTCGAGTAATTTATCTGGGTGAGTCTAAAATTAAGTTGAAAGGTGAATTAGGGGATTATACATGATTATTACTTGACCATTGCAAATAAGGAATTTGATAGCACCTTACATCAACTGTAACTTTTTTTACTGCAACATCACAAGATTCTGCATCGTAAATTCAAGCAAGAGAGAAAAAAAAAATTACAGAATATTGTAAAATGTCAGATAATTTGTCCGTCCATTGTTGATTTTATTCTTTTAGTCGAATTTACATGAAAATACATTAAAAACGATTTGAAAATGTCCAAAGTTAAGTAATAACTCTTGAAAATTTTTACTCAGATGAGACTTTATTCATGTTGTGCAATTTACGCCTACAGTAGAGTTGATAATGATATTAGAAAAATTCTATAACTCTGCCATTTCAGGACTCATGATTTGGAGTGAATATTTTACAAATAGATGAGCCGTAACTGAGAGGATGACCCTCAATTTAACATTTTGGCTGATCCCCGTGTTATTCCAATGTGACGACTCAACTGCTCATCTTACGTAAAACATCTTTGTTTTCTGCCCATTCGGCTTAGTTACTCGTAAATGTTAAATAAATCTTCATTGATATGGCTAAATTATCAACCGGACGAGTTGAATTTTGATCAACATATACCAACTATGTTTTCTGTCGACTTATAAAAATTCCAAGTATTGTTTGTTCGTTTTTGAATGCAAATCGGCTGAGTAATTAATTTTTTTAACCGTATCCAATACAATCTAAGCCCGGTGCCTCCGATAAAACCGTCTCTCTTAGGCCATTTTTAGAGTTTTGGCAGGAAGTTTAAATCCGGAGAGTATTTGACAAAAGCATTGTTGTTTAACTATCAAGCGGCTGCATTCCAAATTTGGTTAAACCAGGTCCAGGTTGGACGATTGAAATCCGTTCGGCGATCCATTGAAGCAGTATTTTAAGAGATGTTTTTATTGCTTGGTTTAAGAATCTACATCTTATCACGGGAGAGAGTTTACGAGAGAGAGACCAATGGATTGCAGGATAAATGTTTATCTTTTTTATTGTCTCGTTAACGTTAACCTCAAGATTACGGAGCAATTTCGTTAACTTGATGTCAAATGAGAGTTCGGGTTTTATATATTACAGCAGGATTAACCACACCGAGCACTCAGCAAAGCCAAATATTTGTTTTAATTCCATTCTAATTCTCACTAGACCAGGGCTAATTAAAGCCTATATCCGGGTTTAACTTGAATCAATAAATAGGACTGAAAAATAAATTGCAAAACTAAGAGCAAATGGCGAAGACAGAAGTTTCTTTCCATTCCCATTTAGGCAATATCAAAGTAAAACGTCCAAAACCCGGACTTAATATTAATCAAACAAAAACGGCCAAATCCGCCATTATATTTTGCTAAATAGCGTCTTTATTTTGACTTTAAATCCCGAAACAGATATTTGAATGGCCGTCCATGGTATCTGCTCCATTTTCTTTGCTATTGGCCGTCCCAGTTTTGACGCCTCCTGCAGGTGTCAAAGGTGGGTAGCATCTTGCGAGCATAACAACTTTCGTCATGTTTTCTCAGCGGTCATGATAGTCGCAAAGAATGCCGAAAAGTTATTTTTGTCTCGAAGGCGGAAGGCGAGCACGTACGCCTAAGACGATCCAAATATCGCTTCCCTTAAACATTTTATATGCTGAACTTTGGACTGGAGGATGAGTTTGGAGCACTCGCCTTGGAATTGGATTAGTGCATCGCTATCGAGTAAGAAGGGAATTCAGCCGCTGGCCGATGATGAGCGGGCCCGAAAACAGCTAGGTGGAGAGAAAGAACGGAGTTACTGATCTTAATTCAGGTGGATTTACTTCTCACCTGAATCGAAATAATACCCTGCAAGCCAACGCAGGGACATGTGGCAGGGAGTGTTAGGACACCAGCGAAGCACTAGAATATTGTAAAGAGGAAGGGAGATACGTGTAGGATTTAATGGTGCGTCGAAAGAGGGAATTTTAGTACCTCTCAGTTCTGCGGAGTATCTATATAATTTTTAAGGATTCTTTAAGTTATAGAGATATAGCGTGGGGTTAGAATAATGTAACCCGAGTCGTTCTGAAACTCGCCTGCTCTGAATTTTTCAAGCAATCTATACCTAGCGTGTTGCCTCCGAATCCCTAGCGGCTCCCAACATAGATCTTCCACCAACTTGTTAGGCTCTCTGCTCGCCCGTAGCAGTTTTAACGAAGCGAGTGACATTCTTTTGTACTTTATTTACTTAGCGAATTAAATATTTCTCTGCAGGGTACCAAATGCTCGCAGCGTGGGCATTTGAGATGAAGCCTTACCAGAGTTAGACTTTATTACAGTTTAGGTGGATATGAATTAAATTTGAGAGGCATTGCTTGGTACATCCCCTGCTACCTCCGATGTGCGCTTACGTATATCGCCATAATTTGCATAAGGCCTTGGTTTCTCTATTGTGGATGATGGTCACTAAGAAAAACTTAGAGATGCGATATAAATGAGTATCCCAAACCAAATAGAGAGTTAGTACTCTCCACCTACATACGAACCAAATTATACCATAAAAATGCATATGAAACCTCGAAATGAATAGAGATTTAGATACTCTAGTGAGAAATGTATGACTGTTGTACTTTCAGGTCCAATTGTCAATAAAGTCAATGGTTCGCTTTCAGAGACACTACGATAACGTAGCCATGTTAGTAAACAATTTGACTATGATATCTGAAGGCCTTGTATACTAATGATTTCATTTTCAATACAAAAATATTTAGATCTTATTTACGGCAAGGACATTTATCGATATTTAGATAGGAAAATCAGTTTCCGTGACCCACTTTTCCGATTTTAGTAATAAAGGGATAATTGATATATTTTACAGATTCCTCTGACTGCGAAATAGTTAATTTATAGGTTCCAGACTGCGCAATGTGTTATGGAAGATTTTTTTCGTTTGCATTGCTAATGATCAAGGCGAGATCTGGCGTGGAAGATAATACAGATAGCGGAATTGCAAACGAAAAATTCATCATTTAGATTTGGAATTCAAACAAGTTTCCTATAATTCACTGATTTCCTTTTCTCAATTGCTCCGGTGTAACCCTTTTTGTACGTATTTCTCCTTTGGACCCAACCATTGACAATTTGTCGGGCCATGATTGTTTACACTAGACCGTGGTTTTGGATTGAGATGCTTTGATTGATTTCCAAGGATGAAACGGAATAAACAAATTGATAAAAAGAGGTTTGCTACTGTCTGCGTGGATCTATAAAAAGCCTCATTAAGATTTTACAATTAGAGTGTAAACAAATTTGATAATAATGATAAAAAAAATAATGAGATTTTATTTCGCTCTAATAAAATGCTTCGCGAGCATTAGGAGATTAGCACAAAATTGTCTCATTCGCAAACTGAATCCATGATTCGTTATTCAGTTAGGCAGATGATTGTTTTTCCTCAGGGAATTACTCTCATTATGTTACGTTCCAAGATTCTTTGAATATAAATCAATAGCCCTCAACTCAAACATTCAATGTTGCCACCGGGTTTTTTCTTAGGTCCAATGATCAAACACGTACACCACTAACAAGATTTATATATATATATATTTATTTATTTATTACTGTGTCACTGCCCTCCGTCATGCCACTTAACGACCACACGTTATGTAACCGACATATTCATATTTATCCTCCCGGGAAACAGTCGATTAAAGAATAAGAATGATATAACGTTGAAAGGATATAAACCAGGTTTGTAAAGAAATAATTACGAGAAAAACAAAAATTCAACTGAATAATTCGATGAAATAGGAGTTGTTCCAAGAGCAAAGCAAGTAAGCAAGATTAAGGTTCGTATTTATATCCACTTACTCAGCCAACCCCTTAGTAGCTCCAACCTGGGGATCCTTGTGTGTGCCCTTGGATCGTGCATCATATAGTCGAAGTTTGTTTAAACAGTGACATTGCCATATGCTTCTCTCTCTCTATTGGCAGCCTTAACGCAGGGTCACCAGACTGCTGAGCGTCACAATTTCGCGCGAACATCAATAGTCATACATATATCTGTTCTCTCTTCTTAATATCAGGGTAAATTTCTCAATGGTTATCATTGAATGCCAATATAATTTGCAAACATAATTTATTCTGCTCTAACAAAAATGAATAATACTCAAATTCTATTATACAAAAAGATTAGTTTTCCTGAGAGTTACAGGAAGAAATAATGACTATATCGCCCAATATACATCATTATCTAGTCTGGAGTCGTTATTTTCTCTACACATTACAAGTGAGTGTTTTTGACTAATTCCATTATCACCAATTATCAATCCCATAATTAGTTTGCTGTAGCACTCAACACTATTCCCATCTGAGATAACCGGCTTCCTCCACGTTAACCCTTGATTTTGTCACCCCTGACAATATGCTTCATCTTCCACCCTTGGTAATTCTACCCATTTGTTGCTCCTTCAATTAATTTTCAAGCTGATTAACTTATCATGGAAAAGTGTCCACCGATTATCTCATAAATTGGTTGAACTGGGTTTGAAATGATTAAAAGCTGTTGTTTAATGATTAAATGTTTGCTAAAGATGGAATGATAGATAAAGAGATTAAGAAGCGTATGAATTCGGTAAGGAAAGTCGTATGTTATCTATTTTAATTTATTTGTTTGCCATAACCACCAAACCAGATGCAATGGCTTTTTACATCGGGGTTTTTAACAACTAACGGTGGACGGACACACACGACCATTCCCTGAGTAGTGTACATTCCACTCAGGTGAGATTTGAACCGGTGACGTAGGGTTAGCAGGCGAGGACTTTACCCCGCCGCCACCAGGGCTAACAACGTTGGATGTATAGAAATAAATATTTGTCTAAGGAAGCAGGCGTTGCTGCATAAAAAAAATTTACTCACCCCACTTTAATTTATGAAATGAAACTTGTAAATGCCCAGATAAGCATAATTGTAGACTAAATACAGCGGGAATAGACTAACTGAAAAATAATTCTGGTAGAAGTAAAATGGATACAGCAGGAACGAATAAATCATGAACGAATGTAGAGTATATGCTCCGGGAATGATCACATACGAAAATTGAGTGCTTATTTGGCTTGGCCATGTAGAGATGGCCAACTGACGAGAGTTGAATTAAGAAACAGATAGATGAGTAAGTGGTATGAAGTTAAGGGATGAATATGGAGGAAGAATCTTTTGAGATTAAGAGTCTCCGGAGTTTTAAGGACAATAGAGCATACTTGAAGCTATTTCTTAATGCAACAGAAAAGTCAGTTATGCTGTTATTGGTAGTATTAAAAACGTTATAATAACAAAGCCGCTTCCCTTTTCCTATTAACAATAAATTAGCTCTTTCGGCTGAGCTTACCCTGAAAAAGTAATGGGGGTATATCTAAGTAAAATTGTGTTCCGGAAAAAAACAGAGACGCTTGGTCGCCTATAAGCAGCGGGTGGGATTGCCGGCAAAAGGGAATGTGGGCAGCGAGAGGGGTGATGAGGATTTGGTTGGAGACCGGAGGAGATATAGAGAGTCCAAGACCGCCTCGATCCGGAGCTGGTCTGACCTATCTCGTATTGCCCCGTCCGCGGTCGCTATTCACCCGCCTCCCCTGCCCCCACCACCATCCCCGCTAACCCAATCCCGCGGATTCTGGCTCGTCTCGTGACCCATTCGGGCATTGGTATATGTGCACAGGTATCAGAGAGGGAGAGTTGACTCCCCGCAGTAGGCCTCAAGCGGGTGCAGTTCCATCATCCACCTCATAGAGGACAGACGGACAGACAGACGGCACAGGCAGTCCACAGCAATAAGGCGGCGAAGGGTAGGGGACCAGGACGGCCTATCAACTTCCGGAACCCGCGACGACGAGCGGCATCTCCTTTCAATCGTCTACGGTTGAGAACACTAGTTCATCAATTCTGTTCCTGCGAGAAGAATCATTCCGCCAATTTTGTCCCGTGGCCAAGTTTCCTTTCCTGCAGATTTTTCTCGGCGAGAGGAAGAGTTCCGCTCAATCTTCTCCAACGAAAAGAACTGTTCCGCCCGAACTGCCTCGGCGAGAAGAACTGTTCCCCCGACTCCGTTCGGGAGTATATTGCTGTTCTACTGAGTCCCTCCATCTTATATGTGCACTATTTTCCCGCGTCTGTTGCATACTCATTACCCCCGAATATCCAGTTCAAGAGTTCCACCAACTGCCCCTCCCTCCTTGTGGACACAAAACGTCACGAAACCTCATTCTTCCTCACACACTGTAGGCGAAAGCACAACGTTACCTTAAAATACTTCCAGTATTTTACAAATTTACCCACCCCTCGTGATTTTTTCCTTGTGAGTTTCAGCACTGGCAAAAAATAAAGTGAGACCCTTGAGAGGAGTGTTAGGGGTAAATTTAACGAGTGTGAAGGATTAAATCTCTCTAGTTAGGAGCCAGAAAGGTCTCCTTGTTGTACACATACGCAATCCATATAAACGCATGCATGAATTTTTCGGCAAGTAAAAAAATCTACGGTACTGTGTGTGCATTGGAAGTGAACTCGTTTGGCATAAAGAGGCAGTGAATTTGGGGGGGAGTTTTGAAATCGGGACATAGGTGACCACGTTTGGTATGGGAGATAAGGGATCCGTCCAAGGTAGAAGACATCCGAAGACCCTGTGGAGGAGCGTAGACGGCAGGCGGTCATCGACTGTTTCGAGGTCATCGACGCCCACGAGGACCATTTTCAGACCCCTAAAGTGTCGACCTCCCTCTTGTGTCACCCGCAGGTGCCCGCTTCGAACCCCGGGAGAGCCGCAGAGGAGAAAGGAACCCAGAGACCCGAGACATGAAGATCGTCATGGTTCTCCTTGTTGTCACGGTGGGAGCGCTCCTAGACAGGTGAGTGGTTGGCCCAGAAGGGAATATACCCGGTAGTGCCTCGATTTCCCAAGATCTTATCATCTATAATGATTTTGTCTCAGGACTGGTGTGGTGGGCATGACGACAGAAGAAAGGTTTGAAGTTTTCCACTGAGAAATGTTTAATGCGACCGATGGATGTTTTTCATCATTTCAAGGAAGATGCAAATCATCGAAGCCAGTTGCATTAATAATTTCCCATAGGAAAACCGCTAAGAGATCCTCTTTTGTAATATACACTTTTTTAAATTCTGTACGCTTTCTTCATATAATATTTTTACAAAATTCCTAGACCTTTCTGTAGACTTTTCTTGACATATTATTGCCACAGTCATACCAGAAATTTCGACGTTATTCCCAATCATTTGGTGCATAAATTCCTTAGCACATTCTGAAGAACTTGAAACATTCAATAGAAGTTCATTATCAGTTATCTACAGGAAGTCATTAAGAAGAAATATAGGAATTTCTTTAATACGTACATAGTTTGGGCTAAAGATAGTTACTACATCTATAACTATGTTATTGGGTATATCAATGTGTGAAATCCACGAAATAATATTAGCTACTTACCACATTTACTGTTTGATTTAGTCCTACGAAAGAGGGATAACTCTCAAGGGAATGCAACGAAAAAATACAACTTGACCGGGACTCAAATCGAATAGGCATACCGGGCGAGGTTGGCTGATAAGTGGCCAGGCAAGCCAACAGTCAGTAGTTATATTCCCTGGGCTAGGTTTTCTACCGAAAAGCAGTACTCCCTATTGACATGAATTTACCGGCACAAGATGATTTTGTTCTAGCGAAATACGAAGGAATGGAAATTGCCGTGTATTCCGGGAAATTTCACAGCGTTGGGTCAGTGTTTCCTGGACGACGTTAAGGATGCATTGAAACTATATTCATCTAAACATACATACCACCCAGCAAAACACCGCAGGAACATGGGGCAACGGGGGGTTTGGCACCAGCCATAATGAGGGTGTGTATAAGGGATGTAAATGCCTCTTCTAAAACCCAGAATCATAGGTTTTAAAAGAGCCAAAGTACGTTTGCGAATGTCTCGAATTGATTATGTCGTAACTACTAATGGTGTATGAGGAGGAGTTTTGCACTCGTTAGTTCAGTTCGGGAATTAATATCTATTATTTTGTCACCTGTTCTGTATCTGTATTTTGTATCAGTTCTGGGGATGAAGGGTGGGGTCAAAATAATTTCCTTCGTGTCACCCTGAAACTCGCGAGATCTGAATTTTTGAAGTAATCTTAGCTCAGCGTGCAGCCTCCGAGTCTCTAGCGGCTCCCAACCTAGGCCATCTATCAACTGTGTTTCGCGCTCTATTGGCTCACAGAAGTTTTTAACGTAGAGTGAGGCATTACTTAGAAATGATTTACTTTGTAAATTAAATTTTTCTGAGCACGGTCCTAAATGCATGCAGCGAGTTCAAAATGTGGCATAAACAGAGCAAAGCAACATCCCACTTTAAGTTTTTCATCCGAGGACCTCCCCGGTATTCACCTCATGCCTTTCCTAAACGCAGAACATCAAATGTATGCCCAAACCCTAGGTCTGAAGCTATGGTGATGCGCATATCTCTGACCTGATCAGGAACATAAATATTTACTCCCCCCACACTTCTAGATGTAACGTTGTTGAGTTAATCACTTTGAAAATAAATAACTTTGTACACTTACGTTAATTATTTGCGTAATTTTCAATGTAACATTGAACATTGATCGATGTTACATTGAAAATTATGCAATACGCGTTTGAATAAATAGGTGGAATGAAGATCCTAAGTGGAATTGAACAGAGATTTCGATTCACAATGCTTAGATTAGAAAACTTTCACAAAGTATCACCTGCATCCATCAATCAAAGCCTTGTTGTGATTTATTTCCCAGAAAGTGTACTGTAGTGCATCTATTACAAAGCTTGAGGCCCCCTACTCAAGACTACACAAGTTCACGCGGCCTACATCTACAAAATACCCTGCTGGCCACCTCATGGGTGTGTGGCAGGGGGGGAGTAGTAACCAACATGCATTATACTATACCCAATTAAAGTTTGAGACCCTAAATGTTCAGGGAGAGCTGGAAAGCAAAACACTTGCGAGCAGAGGTCTACCATGAATCATGGTTACTTCTCAGAAGACAGGGAGAAGTTCGAGGAAGGAAAGTGAAGCTGGGTTTGGGACGCAAATGAGATAATGTATTTCAGGAAGACGCGAGTGAGACAGCTGCGGCTTCTAAGAAGCAACGAAATTTTCGTGAGTTCATGCGCAGAATTGTTCAAAAAACATTTTGAGGGAAAAATACAAAATAAATAAATAAAGGATGACTTTATTTTATAGCAAAATTAGGAATGTGCAGTCCTTTCTTATATTTAACTCGTACATCACGTATTAACACCCATGCCCTGAGTGGAAAAAACCAACCCAGGCGGGACTCCAACCCGCGACCTTCGGGTTAGCAGGCGAGGGCGTTACTCCGCCGCCACCGAGGCCGGGATACATCTTTGGAGAGATTAGTTGAAGAATTTTTCCTATTTATGATTACCACAACAAGAAATGTAGACACTATTCAATTACATACTCCAATATGAAAAACTCATATTTCGTCCTTTCCAAGCTGCTCATTGCAATTACCTTCTTTTTTCTTGACTGGTGTCCTAACACTCCTTACCATACACTCTTGCGGAGGCTCGAGAGGTAGAACTTATTAAAATGTATATTTTGTGCTAAATCTAATACGGATGGGTATTTGCCGATTTTTGTACACTATGCAATCACAGTTTTCATGCAAATGTATTTTATGCGAGATTAGTTTTCCTGTGGGCAGCTGGAGTGAGATTGTCTCTGGTATGCCTTCGCAATTGATGGCTTTCAAGCGATTTTATGACAATTATAACGGAGAGTAATAATTAAAAAAAAAATGAGAAAACATATAAACTCAAAGCTGTTACATTTCTGACGCAATCTGTGATTCAGAACTTCCTCATTTTTCATATTGTCTCTTTGAAGGGCACAGGCTTACCAAATTTCATCAAGTACAGCGTCTATTTTTTATCTTACCTTTATATTTACCTCGAAAAGTAGTGCGGTCAATGGCTCATGTCTAGGCACCATTATAAACTACATTTCCTTCCTTCATATTGAGGCCAAGTTCATTGAATTTTATGTGAAAGGATGTCTCGTTCTTTCTAAACAAACTGCCTTAAACTGTAATATTTTAGTTAGTCTTAGAGGAGAGAGTATTTTTTTATAATCCTTTTTTTCTCTGAACTCCCGGCCGCTTGGCGAACCAACAGATCCGCAGATGCGTTTCCGCACTGTGCGCCCTGCACAGATGGCAACTGTGAACCGCCAGAGAACTGTGAATACGGCATCAAGATGGACATATGCGGAAGGATGGTCTGCGCTAGGGTAAGTAGCAACATTTAAACATCTCTCTTCTCCCACAGAGTTTCAACTACGTCCTACCATCCTGTGGCTTCACACCACGCCAGTGATGTTTTACAAGAAAGTTTTCAGTAGCGGTTGAGCTGTTTTTTAAAATCATAAACGCTGTTTAACTAGGCTAATATGGATTTTGTTTTAAGTTTTTCCGGAAGTCTCTATTTCGATTAAACCAGGGGACCCTTAACATCTTTCACATTCAACGTCTTCAGAAGACTATAGCCTGTTAATGTGTTTTCGTGCCACGGAGCCATCCATAGAAGTGGGCGTAGCATAGATTAGTAGATATAAACATTGGATTTGAGGGAGAGAAGGATTTCCTGCTAGTATTGAGACCAATGCTGCTGCAATCCCATGGGTTGGTGCCAACGGTAAAATTTCCCGAAAATTAGATCCCCAAATGTTTTTTGGAAAATTTTATAAAAGTTAGCTTCATAAATTTCCTGCTGAAAGTTGTCACACGATTTTAATGAAATATTAATTGCATATGCCTCCGGTATAGACAACGTTTTATTAAATTAAAAATGGCCGCGGGAAATCAGTTTTGCAGGTTTAGGAATCGAAATATGCCTATGTCTATTGAATGCTGCTGCAATCTAAGAAAGCAGACGTGGTTACAATGAATAACTATCCCGTACAACATGATTCTATGAATCATTACAAAAAGCACTCGTCTTCAAAGAATCCTTTGTTATGAAAATTTCCTTAACTTAAGGAAAGAAAAACCTTGAGAGTAAGGGAAAAATTCGGCTTACTCTTACGCCTGGTTGAGTACAGAATGTTAAAATTCTCAGGGAACATCGAAATATTCGGAAACACGCTCAAACCGTCAGATAGGTAGTACATTATTGGCCAACTGATAAGTTCAAAAATTCCTTGTTACCATGCCCCATAATTGACTCTACAAAAACAGAAAAAGACACTTTGACTTTTATATACAGTTCACGTTCATCCATTCATTCTTTCTATATCGTTTTTTTCCTTTTCCCTCCTTTTTCCAAGTCTGATGTCCCAACACCGCTGACCTCTAGTCCCCGCGGCTGCTCGTAGGATAATATAATATTATAAGATATACGTATCGTATGTTCGTCACTTATGTGAATAGTAGCATATTTTTAAATTACCACCCGAACATTCATTGTTTTCGTGGCAGCTGCTCAATGGACTGGATAAAATACGTATTTGCGTTACCATGGCTCTGAGAATCCCTTGTCCAACGGTAAATACTTGCGTAAATTGATTCATGAAATCCACATTTATGAAAACAAATGTACACGCCTCGATGTCACATGAGCAGGAAACATTCTTGATTCGGTCGCTGATTGGTCAAGTACCCGAATGGGCCTGAAAGATAATTTGTTTGTGCATCTACAGTGTATAATCGGTCCAAAAAGCACAAACAACAAAGAGTTTTATATAGAGTCTACGAGCCTAATTATAGTAATTACACGGAAATAATTATAGCCAAATGTATCTATAGAATGAATTGAGTGATAAAACATACTGGTTTACGATAGTGGACTTGAAAATAATTCTGCCTCTACCTTCCAATGAAATAAGACACCAATTTTCTGAAACGTACGGTGTAAATAATACATTCCTCCTCATCTTATGGTACTGGTAGTAAAGATGGCGGAATGCGGAATTCAATTCAGCTTTCCTCTCAAATAGTCGAAGTAGTCTCAGGCAGGGGAATAGTCGAACAGCATGCGCACAGAAAAACCAATCAGTGGTCACCTCTGGTCAAGAATTTACAGAGTCCTAATTTACACAAATTCACAGAATATTGGCACGCGCATTCACAGCCTGATTCTGAGAGTCTGCATAAATTGTTAATGAATAATGTTTCGAAAAAATGTACCGTGGGAGACCGGGTTTAAGTAAGGAGTACCAACCCCATGTTCAATAGACTAAAAAAAAAGTCGCATCTCCCATCCCCCTCCATATTCCTTCTGAAGCGTTCTATTTACTAAACATTTTAGGGTTAAATAAATACTTCTAATCTACAGCCAGTTTATTGTGTAGAAAAAATCTCAAGGAGCAGGGTAATTTTTAATAGTAAAATATAATTGAAATGAAAGGGTGCCAATTAGCGTTTGGGGGCAGGTGCCCTTCATGCATCACAACGCGCAACAGAAAAGCTCGCGCCTAACGATGTACGTATGCCCATCTGGTCGTATGACACGCTCAACCGTGGTCCCTAAAGACCGGTTTATGATTGGCGTTAACGTGGAATTCAACTTCAAGTTTAATTCACGGGATCTCATGGATGGGTTTGCGATCACTTGAAAGCATCAATCGTCAACGCTCAAGTTCAGCCAGTCTCAACTTTCACGTTCACGGTTGACGCCAATGCATGCACAGATGTGCACCGGATATCGTTTCTCATTTGTCTACCACGTTGCTCCTTGCCTCACAGCGAACCTTCAGGCAGTTCTATTGCTATGCCTGCTATAAGCCGCATATATTATCAGAGCAAATAAGAGCTGATAATGCTCGCACTCGTCCATGTTCTCGCTCTTTTGTCGATAGGGAATAAATCCACGGATGGTGGCCGCATGTAAACATCCATGCCTAATCCATTCACCTAGCCAAAGATTGACGGAGGTGACCGACAATTTCCGGCGCACATTCTAGTTGCTGGCTAATAGTACAACGAAGTTGTGAACGTGAAACCAATCCACGGTTGACGCTGGAAGTTGACGCTAATCGTAAACCGGACTTGGTAGCGGCACCGAGCTTGTTTCACCCCTTCCACCTAATCTTCCGTTCCCATCCTTAAACTATCCAATCAGAGGCACTGATTCGTGTTTATCAGGCGTGGATAACGTGACAGTTATTTGAATGCTTGAGGTTATTGCGCTATTCGCCAATCGCTAATGACCTGTACGCCCATAGATTACTCGAACTAAAGAAACCGGTGCTGTGCGCATTCCGCCCAACCGTCTTCAGCCGTGGTCAGGGGTATTAGACTAATTGTGAAGAGCCTTGCATTTCGTCACGCCGGAGAAGATTGCGATACAAATATGGAAAGGAATCTCGTTCTAACTGTAGTTTGGCGACAGGTATGAAAACTTTGCCTGATTGAGAGTAGCTTCATATTATTCCCTCTCTCCCTAGAAAACTAATTATTTAGTACCAATTGTACCATGATACATGGGAACGACTTAAATGATTCTGTGATTAATTAACAAAAATTCGGAAAAAAGTGATTATTCATTAATTATGATAATAAAAATGCGAGAATTTCTCAGTGAAAAAAAATAGTCGTCATTTTTGGGATTCTAACCCCGACTCTCTGGTTTGTTTTAGACTATGACACATAGCTCCCCTATGATAGTTCTTCATCAACTCTTTATAACGGTTACTATTTAAGTCAAGGTGACAATACCTAAATTCCCACGCTATTTTAATAAGCGCCATCCTTTGTTTCAGCAGACATGGAAAATATTTTGTGACAAATTTTATGGTATTTTAATTATTATTCTTTGCATTTCATGTATCTTTTCATCTTTCATTGCTATGGCAGAGCTCGTCAATTCTTAGGTGTTTTCTGATGGCATTTTTATCATAAGATCTCATATATGTTTTTTACCTATTCATTTTTATAGTGTATGGCTAATTTATTATTAACTGCTTGTAAACAAACTTAATAATATAAGTTCAGTTTAGCCGCTACCAGCCGAGTCATTGCCTACTGCCAATGTTATCAAAAAATATAATGCCATAATCAAGGTACCTTGATATTGTTCCTCTGTTAACATGGCCTGTTAATGCCATGAATGTACTCGCATTGAGCCAACTCACATTATCAGAATTAATAAAGGGACTATTTTGTGGACATGAGATTGCACGGGCACTCACGTTAGCGTGTTTACACAATGCAGCTCAAAAAGGGGGAACGAAATATATGGAACGTGATAAGGAAATTATATTTAATTTGGTCATATCTCATGATTCCCAAGAAACTCGCGTTACCATCATTTTCTTACGAGTAGCTCCGTGAGTATACAGCATAAGGCTAGACGGTCCAAGGCCCATGCCTTCCATACGGTCTCAGTGTCTCTCCCGACTCACATGGGAAAAGATCTCCTCCCAGTGAGACGGGGGCGCAAAGTTAAGTCTCTCCATTCGGAAGTAAGAAGATAATGTCGGTCGGCGGATGACCTTATCTGGGGGCGCTTGCGGCCGCGTGTTTGCCTGAGGTACATTGTTTTGCTCGGACATGGGTCAGCGGCGGAGGTCATTAGCGGCCGACGGAGCGGGCATAGTCCCTTAATTGTTGAGCTATGTCAGGATGGCTCTCTAGATGGCGCAGAAATTACATACCATTCAATGGGGAAACTTGGCAATACTTTTTCGAATATATTTAAAAAAAAAACGTTTTACGTTGGCAGGTCATTTACTGGCATGCCATCGCGTCGTTGAATGCCCCAGGAGTATATAATCGCGGTTATAGGAAAATATCACAATGTCGGTGCAAAAAACAAGATTAAATTAGGCCTGGTTTTACAAAGTTTGGCAACACTTTTTTGCGGCATGAAAGCAGGGTATGTGTTAGGTATGTAACGCTATCGTTGTTAATGCTCGAGCGATAATAATCGTGATAATTTGACGTACCCAATGAAACCACTGCTGGTAGGCACTACATTGACTTTATCCCTGATTATCTGTCGGCTACTGTTAACCAAGCATTATGAAACATGGTCGTAGGAAATTGCGATGGATAAAGTTTGACTTTTTTGATGCATACGAAGACATGATTTCTAAGATTCAAAACGTCATATTTGCGGTTAAATTGCAATTTCGCAATGTCGGCCTCGGTGGCGGCGGGGAAACGTCCTCGCCTGCCAACCCAAAGGTCGCGGGTTCGAATCCCGCCAGGGGAGGATTTTTCTACTCCCAGGACATGGCTGTATGTGTTGTCCTTTGTTACAACGCCTGGTGTAAAACGGTCTTCGAGGCTGTATTCAGGTTATTGATATAAATTAAAAAAATAATAAATGTCTTTTAATATGTCTATGATACATCGAGGGTTAATGACGAGAAGTTAATGCTAGAGATTCGGAGAATGTAAATAGTTGTATGTCCGTTACAAACGTATAGAAATGGAAACAGTGCTAATAGAGAATAAACAATAAAATTTGTATATAAAATAAACGATGCAGATATGGATAATTTGAAACAAATCAAATACATGGGATTGTAAAATTAAGTGAAGAACTTTTTGCATGGTTCAATATAAGCATATCCGGAGAAAAATGTACGCACAAGGAAAATTTATCCGCATAATATGAAATTCACCTGATAGGATATCAACCACACACTAGGAAAAATTCAATAAGTTCAACCTTAATTGATAGTTAATTTATATAAAAAATCTACGCCTCAATATCCCCGCTAGTGACCTGGGTGTAGAATGGGAATGGTGAATCAGAAGAATGGGGAATATTCATAAAACTTATAACTTATATTTGAGTGGTGGGTCGATTTAAAATTTTCTAAATATCTCAAGTTCATAAACGGCATGTTAATAATATTGCCTTTGAAGAGTGCACAAAGATTGGAAAGCTCACTTGATGCAGAATGGAATCTCAATGGCTGGGCGTCACCAATTCCCTGCTTTACATGGATTTCAACAGCAAGAATCCAATCGTACTATCCTACCACAAACAAATTAACGATAATTTTCCTCAATTTAGATAAAACAGCTAAATTAAACATGATAAGGCGTTGATTTGCTGATAGGGATACCCGTTCCGCGACATAAATCGCCGAATTCTCCATGGCGTAGTGTTTTTGCCACTACCCACGGCACGTGATACTTAATAAAAAATAATGTTGATGAAAAATGTTATTTTTCGACCAACTTTTAAGACCTGCATGTTTAAGAATGTGAAGTTAACCTTCAAGTTATTTAAAAAAATAATGATCGTTCCTAATTATTGAGGAAGAAGAAGAATGGAATTCATGAAGCAACTTCTGTGAGACGTCAAAGTAAAGACTTCTGTAGGAATTTTGAGGTTACCGGGACTAAAAAGAGCGAACAACTAATTGCGTTCGATGTTTTCTTTTTGCCTCGCGTAATGAGGCGCTTAGCACACGCTTTGTACTGCTTTTGTGACACCATATGTCCAGCAGCCCATTACAAGGAATTCGAAAAAAATGGAGGCGACATTCCACTTGATTTTAGACGCCAATTTCGCCACCATATAGTCGACACAGTTTTTGCCTTGCTTTGGCTTAAATTTCCAGAAGTTGCGTTTGATTTTCGTTAAATCTAAGCTTCCTTGGGCAATGCGACGTTTTGTGACTGGTAGGCCACGTCTACTCGGCGCAAAATCATTCCCTTCTTCTTCCACGGCTCTACAGCCTGGTGTGGGCCTTGGCTTCCTCAGTTATATGCCCCCATTCGGCTCTCCTTCTTGCTTTCTCTCTCCATCTTCCAATCCCCATTGTCTTCAGGTCCTCTTCAACATTTTGCAGCCATCTTTTGTGTGGTATTCTTCTCCTCCTACTCCCTTCCATCTTGCTTTTTATTAACAATTTGGGCATTATATACTCTTCCATCCTTTCAGCATGGCCCAACGATGACATTCGCAATGACTTTGAAAACCTAACTACATCCTTCTCTTCCAATATTTCATTTATTTCATAGTTCATTCTTATTCTCCACGTTTCTCCTTCTTTTACTGGGCCATAGATTCTCCTTATTATTTTCTTTTCAAATCTTCTTAATGTTTCTTCATCTTGTTTGGATAGGACCCATGTCTCAGCTCCATATGTAATTACTGGTCTTATCCATGTTTTATAAATTTTCAATTTAGTTTTCCTGGATAGAAGAGTTGATTTGAGGAGGGGTAAATTTACAAAATAGGCCTTGTTACCTTGCATTACCCTTTGATTTATCTCCTCAGAGATCTTATTTTCATTATTTACTATTACTCCAAGATAGGTAAGTTTTCTGACGCCCTCAAAATCGCAATTCCCAATCATTAGGTTTTGTAGCTCTCGTTTGTCCTTTGAAGAAGACATTATCACGTATTTGGTCTTATCTTCATTTACATAGAGGCCCATTCTTTTCCCAATATCTTCAATTATAGCAAACATTTATTTAAGATCCTTCACTTTTCTTGCTATCAGAGCTATGTCATCAGCATATGCAAAACCTTGTTTGGATTTATAAACAATAGTTCCCCTTAATTTCAATTCTTTCATTGTTTTGTGCAAAACCAAGTTAAATAGCACAGCTGAGAGAGCATCTCCTTGTCTTACCCCTGAGGTCACTTCAATAGCGCTTCTTGTTCTACCCAAAACAAAGGCTTCACATTGGGATTCCTTCAGTGTTATCTCAACCAAATTAACCAGCTTTTGTGGAATACCATAACCTTTCAGAGCATGGATCATTTCTCTCCTATTCACACAGTCAAAAGCTTGATGAAAGTCAATGAAGAGTATATGCAAATCAACGTTGCATTCGTAGCACTTCTCCATTGTTTGTCTCACTGAGAATATCTGATCAATGGTGCTTCTTCCACATCTAAAGCCACACTGATATTCTTCTAAAATGTCTTCGGCATAGATACTTATTCGTTTCATGAGAATGCTAGTGAATATTTTATATGCTACATTCAGTAACATAATGCCTCTATAGTTATTGCAATCCAACTTATTACCTTTCTTAAATATTGGGAAAATCGATCCAGTTCTCCACTCTTCTGGAGGCTCCTCTGATTACCAAATACTACAGACCAGTTGGTGTAGTGCTCCCATTAGTTCTGGGCCTCCATTTTTTTAATCAATTCTGCTGATATACCATCTTCTCCTGGTGCCCTGTCATTTCTTAGCCTTTTCACACTTTCAGTTACCTCCTCTATAGATGGGATGGGTACATCCTGCTCTGCACTATGAACTAGTGGGTGATCTTCGATCTCTGAGGATACTTCCTTATTAAGCGGCAAAATTATTCCCGTGCACCCTTAATCTTGCTTCAACTTTGCCACAGAGCGTACGGAAATTCCTCCTCCATTTCATTTTAGCCTCCTTGGTCCCTAATAACATGTTCTTTTAAACCCATCAGATAATCCACCGGGTTAAAGGACGCCTCGATAGGTTAACTGGCTAAAGCACTCTGCGCGATATCGAGGGGTCCGGATTCGAGTCCCGGTCAAGGCGAATAATTTTATTCTATGGAACTTCGCACATTAATGAAGGAGTATGAAGTTTGGCCGATAGTAGAGTGAAGGAGCTGCAGCAGACAGATCTTCGGATTGATGGTTGATGGTGATGATCCATCTGTACATAGTCCCACTTAAGGTAGTTTGAGCGAGATATCAACTTATAAAATTCAATTAATTTGGCCTCGCTGCTAGAAAAGGGATCTCGTATTTCTGATGACCTCAAAATATCAGCCATCTAGATAACACGCCACTTTTCGAGATATTTTATAAAATATAGAAGCCGTTTTCCATGGGAGTTGGCATGGCTGAGCGATTCAGAGAGGAGTTATGAAAAATGGATGTAACTAGTGACGATGGCATAAGTAATTTAACAGTGTAACAGTTCTTATATTTACTCCGTTATTTTTACCAGAAAATGTATTACTCGCCGTAATGCTTTCCATAATATTGCAAAAAAAACGTTTGATTGTGGAAGTGTTTTCAGTGTATAGGGTGAAAGAAATCAGTCAAGTTAAAGCCATGTTTATTCAGTGAAAAACTGAGATTAGCACAATCAATCCTTTCATTGAAAGACTTTTAACAATCAATAATATTAGGTATATTTACCGCATGCTTCTTACAATTGATTTAATTGGAGAATTTTATACCTTGTAAAATTGATTTAATGTTTAAAAAATTCTAACGCCATCTCTATTATGACCAGAGAAAAATGTCGCTCAACCTTACGTGTTCCTCTTTACACAAGGCTGAGTCATCTACAGCGCACAGGACTATGGCCGATGGGTCTCAATCCTCTTCAAGTCCTTATCTCTAATAGACTTTCTCTTCATACACACTTCGAAGGACTTATAGAGCCACTCAGTCTGTCCATATGGTTCTCACGGCTATTCCACTCGGAGCGTAAATATACATTCATCTATCCTTTTGAGGCCGACTACTGCTGCTATCATCCATGAATCACGACCGCAGACACAAAAAAACTTCATATTTACGTCTTCTGAACAGTTTCCTATTGTTTGGGCAAACGTCACATGCCGCTAGGAGTCATTATTTCCCATAGCCTGCAACGCTAGCGGTATTTCGCTCGATTTCTCTAGCAGTCTACGACGGTGGTGATTAGGATTTGTAAATAAAATTGTTCTGATTTTTTCTCATTTACATCTGAATTTGAATTATTTTTTTCCGAAACATTTAGAATTATTTTTACTTATTGTCATCTTTTCGTATTCTATAAGCCTGTTTGTGAGAGTCAAGAACCAACTTGAAGTAAAGTAATACCTCGGTATGAGCAAGGAACTTAGAGCTAGGTCCTAACTTGTCCCATGAATACCTACCTAAACACAATGTATGCTAATTTCACATTCTTACTCGTGAAAATAGCGCGCATTTCACCTGCACATACTCATGATCTGAGCGAAATTCCCTGATATCATATTTTTTTAACTTTTCCGATATCTTATTAAGGACTCATGTCGTTTTCTGGGGCGCTCGTACACTGAACTCTACATTTATTTGAGTACGACCAATGATGATCGATATTTGATTTTGACAATGCCTTTTACATGAGATAACTTTGCTTTTAAAGAATAAAAGCGACTTCTTCATTATATTCCGCACGCAACTTCTATTTTTATTTCTATTCAATATAGTAGATATATTTTATTGACTATAATTGGGTTATTAAAATGTCTTCGGTGGAGTCATAATAACCTTTGAGCTATTAGACACGAACGATGATACAAATATATGTTAACCATCCACTCCTTACAGTACAAAAAGCATTAATGGAGAGCTTTTTTATATGATCTATTATCAATAGAGATACTATATGAAATCGGGTTAGAAGGAGCATATGGAAAGAACACAAAAGTTGATATTCATTATAATATTATTATTCATTGATATTATTTTTTTTACAAAAGTAGATTTCCATGTGATCATAATTGTCTTTTCGCTTATTCCTTCCCTTCAACTAAAAAGTACATTATTGGTATTGGAAGCCTGTATGGGGTAGACAGGCAACTACGGCATAAGCACAGCAAAGGATATGCAGTTAGGCTGGTAAATGGAGAATTTCGTTTTGGTAAATAGGTTTGGAAGATACGCTGATAAAAGCCCTGTGGAATCGTTAAAAATGTTTGGCCGATATGTGCAAAGGCCCTTAGTTGCGCACCCTATCCAACGAAGACTGGTTTGTTTCAACACTTCTCTCTCCTTTAAGCTAACCGTTTTATCCAATCATCATTCTGCATTTCGACTCTCCTCACAGCTTTCTTCATTTAATCAATTCTTGGTATTCCACGACACATTTATTACTCCAGGCCAGCAAGGTTTTCAAGTGGCAGTCGTATTACAGAATTTGTCCAAAAAGGTTGGCTTTTTTATTTTCCAGAGTTATTCAATATATATTTAGCTAAGATTCATGCTTTTGAAACAAATATGTACTTTATTTAAAATATGGTATTGTTTTACAATACTTGGTAAATATTAACGGACATGATTTCGGATTAAGTGAACGTGGTGCCCACCAGCTGTTCAAATTTAATTAGACACGTCATATTAACAAATACCTATGATATACCTATGAAAGCGTGACACACAATGGTTTTCATGCCGCGAAAAAATGTTAACAGGCTTTATCCAAACAGGCCTCATTCAATTGCCTCAGTCAGCTTGTTTTTGGCACCAATAGTGGAATAAATACATTTTTTTAATGTTACCAGTAATTTTAGCTTGTAGTACAGCCTTTCATGAGTTCTTATGAGAGATACAAGACAGAAAAAGCGCTTTCATACCACTGGTATTTTTAACAATATAGTGACATGCTAGTAGATAAAAAAATGCCTGTACTCATCAGTTCCTTAAAGATGGGACAAAATGTTTGCTTGCAAAATTGGAAAAAGTAATATCGAAGAGAAAATAATTGCAAGCTTTTCAAACAACAGACAATTTTTAACGGAGCAGTAATCGGCAGCTGGTAGTAATATGGAGACCAAATAACTCATCAGTCGTTAAATTATCCTTTGCCTTTGAACTCCGTAGTTTCAAGATAACGTGGGTTTCATTGGATTTTAGAAATCACGATATCTGAGGAGGAAGTCTTACACATTCAGGGAGCTGCCATCCAGGATGCGTCGTTGTTCCGCCATGGCCCCACAGTCCACCCGGATTGCCTCCTCCCTCAGCCACTGTCATAGTTCCTCTAGATTTTTGCCGAATTTCCTTTCGCGTTCACGAAAAAAGAGTCTGCCGTCTTTTGAAGTGGATCGTCTTTCCTGTCATTACGTATTTTACGCCCTCAACAGCACCCGCTGTAAACACGTTCGCTCGATGAAGAGTAAAACCATATCATGAACGACACACGACACGGAAAAACGTCAGATGACGTCATATCTGTTTCATACAAATTCATGAACATTTCTAATCAGCTGGAGGGCTGAAATTTTCAGGGAAAGTTTCTAATAACCCAGCGAGTCGGAAAAAAGTCGAAAACAGAGAAAGTTTCCATATTTCGTGCATAGAATTTTGTTCTTCAAAGGGATAAAATGGGAAAAAAGAAAAATATCCTTACATATCAATTTTCTTTTGCTCATTAAAATATGAAAAAATACACCTGCAACGGAAAAACTTGGGACTAAAATACACCTAAAAATTATATTTTATTTTCTTGCATCCGATATTTAAGAAAAGATCTCTATATGGTGAAATATTAGTTAAAGCATATAATTTTAGCGTTTTTCCCCTCCCTTCCATGATTAGAACTATGGCAACGACAATTAAAGGCCTTGAATACTCAAATTTGGTTATAAACTAAGATTACGCATGTCTCAGAATAATTTTTTTAGGGACAGATGTTAGAACGATTTCATTTTCTGGCACGATACAGTATTAGAAGTTCCACTTCTGTCCTCCGTCCACGAACTGACAAGCCCATGTTTTTAACACTCTTTCCTCTCTTGAAAAGAGCAGTTTTCACTAGCGAGAATTTTATACGCCGGATCGAAGAATTCATGTAATTCCACTTTCTTAGCCGAATGCGCTCAATATCGCGGCTTCATCGAGCGAAAAATTAATTTTTTTTCTTTCGAATGCGGGAAGACGTTGGAATCCTCTAGGACAAGGAGTCGGGGAATTTTCTTTGTGTCGTGAGCATTGAGGAAAATGGAACTCTCCGGGAAAAGACCGACGCGTTGAACCGTGATGATATGAGAGGAGAGGGCAGGGGGGGATTAAATTGGATCTCTTTGGCAGAGAAAACCAAAAACCACGGAACAGACAGAATATGGCAGGATTGAGTTGATGATGTGGACATAGTACAGGCTTCCTATCCCGAGCACCCGGTTTCAAAGCTGGGCACTGGCGGAAATGTTTCATTTCAGCATTCCTACTACGGTGTTATGAGGAGAGTACTTTAATTGCGGTGCCCCGTAATTGCACTTTTGAGTGTGGCAGTGTATTTTTCTTATTTCATCTATATATACATCTATGTGATACTCGGTAAGACATTAAGTATGCTTGGCAGGGGTGAATCCATCCACTAAACTTCAAGCACACTCGCATACAGTTTCTAGCCATTTTTATAACTATAGTACCCAATAATTATGAGGAAGGATATTCCACAATAATTACGGCTAATACCTATTATTCTATTCCTTGGAGATGGATGCTGCACTTATTCACCATGGTGGCCATTTCTTTAAGTTCAGTCATGCTCACACACTAAACGTTCAAAAATTATTACAAAATTGCATACACAATGTATAGGTATATTAAAATTACCATCAATGCAGAAATTAACCAATAAAATAATAAAAAAACAACGCTACGTGTCACTATCACTTACACTACTGGCGGCACCAGCCACAGCTATCGTGATTTTAATCGTAGAGGGAAAACTGACTGTTTTACATATGCAGAGAGGCGTTAAAATAATGTCCTCCGAGTCACCCAGAAATTCACATTATCACAATTTTCCCTATAATATTTGACTGCATCTGCATCTACGAAACACCCTGCAAGCCACCTCCAGGGTGAGTGGCACAGGGTGGTTCCATACCAGGCATTCCAAGTTCAAGGTTAAACCGTCTACGTCCGCATAGCTGTTAGGCCCGGGCCCAAAGTAGTCAGGAAAGCATTGTACGGTTAAACCAGAGACTAGAAGGCTAGGTTGTCGAACGTGCTAAGATGCGGTACATGGGTTAGGATGCTGATTAGTATTACTAATACTATTTATTTACGACTGCTACGTCATTCGTGCAGAAGACAAAATCATACGGGAAATTTGAAGCGGGATGAGGTGCTTGTAATAATGATAAGATATTAAACACAAGTACAAAGTCTAGTCTACTTGGCGAGCGTGATAATTTCACAGGAAAGGTATACCTCAACTATTATCACCACTTACTGTTGGCGAAAAAATTACGTTTTAAATCTATTGACTCCGCAACATATTTTGTTTATCTTAGGCTTTTCATCGTTTATGTCGTAATGCGTTGGCTTTAGCGTAATACGTTGAACGTTTTCCGAAAAATAGTCTCCTTCAAACTTATTCATTCTGTTCAATCAAGTTCCATCCTATATTTTCCCATTTGATCTGTAACAGATATCATAGAGTAAAAGCTAGTTAATCATAGAGTAAAAGCCCATCGTGTAGCTTCTAAGTCTCTGATGACTCCCAACCAAGTCCTCAACTGCGTCACACCTATGTAGATGGAAACCATCGAGCCGATAGACCAATTAATCGCAGGTAATGGCAAATTAGGCGCTGGTCACCTCATGTAGTTGCGTCATGTCAATTGCCTGCCAACAGATGTCGCCGTGGAGACGGTCACGGCGGGAGTGACTTAATGCCCTTATATTGTCGGAGGAAATGATCGCAGTGTAAATATAGCCCTCAGTCGGAATGTTTACAATCGCTGTTGGATCGATAGAGAAGTGACTTTTATCTTAGGCTCAAATGGAGCTCAAACTGGTTGCTTATCGTTCACTCATAAACACTCGCCACAAAATATTTGTCGATCTAGGTAGAAATGCTGTGAAGTGTTCACAGACTTTGAGACCGCAGATAAAAAAGGAATATTGATTGTCCCAAATAAGCGAACCTTTTTGGGGAAAAGTCCGAATCGTAATCCCAAAACAGTGTGGGTTAGGGATGGGCAAAAAAATACCGGCATTCGGTTCTACTGGATAATATGTTTTTCTATTTCGATACTACAAGGCACTATTAAAATTCAGTACTACCAGAGATACCGGCATTGAAAGTACCGATACTCGAACAGCACTGTCATCTAGCGTACAAGCGCTAAACTGCTAATGGGAATAGTTGAATGATGGTAATGCTTAATACTGGAATATTTTGAAATCCAGTAGTAGTATTAAATAAATTACCTAAAACTCATGGTTGAAATGAAATGATTTTTACGGGGAATGTAAATCAACTTTTTTCCTATGGCTATTTATTAAATTATTTACATCAGGTATCACATTTCTTAATTATTACATTCAATATTAGCAATTGAAGCAACAGCTACCTGTCCAGAGGAAAGAGTATTACAAACTTCCAGAAGATTTAATGACAAGAATTTGTTTTCAAATGCGATTTCAGAATTAATTTCTAAAAAGGTACAGTTTTATTAATCAAACGAGTAGTAAATAGCTATAAATAGTCATGTGGATCCAGCATTATTATGCTACAGCTCATGAGGTCCCAAAATTAATTCCTGGATCTCTATCACTCAGTCCTAAAAATGAAAACTAAATGCCTAACACCAAACAGGTGTGACTTTAGAATAGATAATTAGAATGTTTATCATGATCAGTATCTAATTTGGAAATCCAAATTTATGAAAGGGTCGCACATTTAAAATGCTCCTTCCACTTGAAGCGACAATGGCCTCTGAGATAGTTTTCACGCTATTTTTTAAATTTAATTGATACAATTGAAATATCACTTTCAAAAAATTTTTTAATATGGCAGCGGTGGTGGACGCACTGATAAGGAGCATTTCCCACCCTGTGGTGCTTAGCCATCATCTTGGAGAGGATCATGAATAACATGGATGATTTTAATTACCCTCCTTCCCAAAAATAACATTTGCCCTCCTTTCTCTTAAACTGGCCAGCTGGAGGGAGATCATGAACACCATGGAAATCATTGATAGGTTCTTGAAACTCTCATCCTTGATAAAATGAACATGGTAGGATCAACCGGAGTCTCATTTGACCCATAGGGTCGGAATCAGTTAATTAATTAA
This sequence comes from Pyrrhosoma nymphula, assembly GCA_963573305.1. Lineage (NCBI taxonomy): Eukaryota > Metazoa > Arthropoda > Insecta > Odonata > Coenagrionidae > Pyrrhosoma > Pyrrhosoma nymphula. The sequence continues at coordinate 88,128,877 of OY754338.1, forward strand.
ATTCACGTATGTTGGGACCACGGACCCTGCTCGCTCAGTATAAATCTGGAATGTGATCTTAAATGAAAATATTCGATACTTAAAAGTTTCAGACTCAATTAACAGAAATGTAGGAATCCTAAAAGGTACGCACCGATTGTTCGCTAAAATTTCACATTAACTGGTCCGCAATGGCACGGTACAATTCAGCAACCTGCCCGAAGTGGTAAGATGTATATTCTCGGAAAGGATTCTCGGAAACATTCTGAGCTCAACTACGGCACGTTCGAGGGGGCTGAAAAAACCCCCTTGGAAATAAACAATATTGTGCTGCATGCACGAGAGGACTGGGATGGGAGAGTATGGGATCCTGTATCGCGGCGGGGAACTTTGAGGAGACAGGGGCCAGGAAGTGGACATTCTCTTTTCTGCCTATATTGCGCACCCTCCGGTTTCCCACCCACCACCTGGCTGAGAGTGATGAGGAAGATAAAAGCTGTCATGAATTTCACGGCAAGCAAACTAGGGAGAGGGAGGGGGTAAGGTAGGCGTTGTAGGTGCCTTGCCGATAATAGTGGTGACCTGTTTATGTACATCTTCAAGGAGGCTCAGGGTGCACGTCTTCGGAGGAAGGCCCTTGGACAGCTTCTGGTTGGGTCAAAGTATGAAGGTGGGGAGGGTTGAAGGATGTAAAAGGGAACGGTGAGTGCGAGATGGTGACGTACTCTTGGAATGCAAATTAAAAAATACACTTTTCTACTCCCCTCCCTGCTACATAGGTAGTTGAGGCTCTAACAGAAAGTGGGCAGGGAAAAACCAAGAACGGTTCTCATTAATACCAGCAGGCAAAAGTTCAGCTAGTGCATGAGGAATATCGTAATTCCATGAAATAATTGCTGCACATAATGCACCAGATACACTCTAATTAAATCTGTATTTACCAATTTGTATAAAACATTTTTAAAAATATGTTTGGTCCCTGAGGACATCAGTCATCTCAGAACGTACTGTGTCCTCACTTAATAATAACATCACTAAAGAAAGGGCACGTTATCTTCAGAACGGAGCAATCAAGTTCTTTTTCTGGAAACCTTTGGCGATGACTATAGGGGAATGTAGATTATTATTTATTTTATTTTGAAATTTCATTGGAATAAGTGCTATTTATTTGTTTCGGAAAATTTAGTTTTTAAGGATTTAAATTAGTATGTATTACTGAAATTGGGATATATTTTCATGGAATTTTTTATAATTTATTTATTAAAAATTGTTTAATATATGCCTTTAATATATTATTCATGATAAACTAAGTTATTATGCAAACTTGAAAGAAAGTTACTCGCAGCGATTCACATATTAATTACCACAAAATGTTAATGTAAAATAATTGGTGATGATCATAGCGTGATTATCTATTGTAATGGAATATAATTGCTCCAGTTCATGGACCGGACTAATTAGGTCAGAATTACGTTATTTTTCAACAAATTTATAAAAATAAACAGTACTACCTGTACCTGTAAATCTGTACTACCAGCCTATACAAGCAGCGATTTAAAATACTCGTCGGTTAATTACCGGGACTTTTTTAGGAAGTGCCCATGCCTAGTGAGGGTAATCGGAATTTCGACAGCACGTATACACTCGAAATGTCTTCTCGAATTCGGAAGACACTTCCGCGCGGTCACAGTGTCTATAGCGCACTCCCATCAGTTATAGGTTGGTAAATATTTTCCTTTTTGTTTTCTTTCCATGACTACTGCTTTTTTCCATAGAAAATGGTAGGACATTCTTCAGATTTTAATTCTTCAGATTCTTGAACTAAAATATTATCATTGAATTCTGAAAGTAAGTTTAGCGCTGGTTGGTGGATTATTTAGAGAGGCAATCAGCAACTGAAGAATTTCGTCAAGAAGGATTGGTAATAGGTCGTTCAGGAAATGATTAGATGAAGGGTGAAAAGAAACTTGGTGCTCCCAGAAGCCAATTCTAAACAAAAAAGCTACGAGAACCTAGGTTTCTACATCTACATCTACGTGCTATACAGCGAGCAACTCCAAAGGCGTGTGGCAGGGGATGTTAGAGCATCATCCAAAAGAAAACAACAGAAGTGTCATTTATTTGAGTCATTGAGTAATTTGTACGTCAACAGTCGACATTTCTCGGATTTCGTTATTATTACCAATAGTGCGTGGACAGAAGAAATTTTTGTGCCTATCAGTTTTACAGAGTATCAATCTCATTTTGTCGCTTCCATCGTTTCTCGAGTTACAGTGGGTGATAAAATAATTTCCTCTGTGTTACCCCGAAACTAGCATTATTTGAAAAGTTCAAGTATTACAAGCCTTAACAGTCTTCACTATGCAGTCTTCGAACCTCTAAAGGCTCTAACTCCAGTCCTTCCACCGGCTGTGTTGCACTCACTCTTAGTTCTTTGCAGTTTTTAACGTGGCATGCGGCTTTCCTTTGTACTTTTTTTATCTCGCGAATCACATATTTCTGTGCATTCCCAAACGCTCACGACGATTTAGATCTGTAAGCATGGTAAGAGTGGATTAACATCTCTTTTTCATTTTTTTTTTCATCCGAAGACCTTCCGTTAATTAGATTGATGATCCTAGTTTATTTAATGCAGCGGCGCAAATATTTTGTAACTTTTTCCAAGCGTTCGTCGGTGTAATGGGAAATTAAATGGAGTCTAACTTAACCCTTGTCCTCACGACGTGGTACCCGGGTACCATTTTCATTTTCTTTTTGATTTTTTTTTATTTTCCGCGCTATGTATTTGGATGAAACTTTCTCACATCTTAGAATCTTTAATAGTAAGGCAGTTTTAAAACGTTTGATGTTTGTTTTAATTATAATACTTGAGATACTGAAATTTAAATGTTTTTATACCTAGTCTTAATGAAGAGGTACCCGGGTACCATTATGAACTAAAAGTTTATTTTACTTAAATTTTCTATCTATACTCTAACTATAGTGATAAAATTGTTAATTTTAAGGAAAAATAAGGTTAATATTGATAGTTCATGATAATTATTCATAAATATCTATTTTCAAAGAACTAAGCATATGAATCACACTTTTCTTTTTCTGCGTATGGTGATCACAAAATGGTCTTTGGCACATGCTGCATACTTTTCTTGTTTTCCGCTGTTTTTTTGTTGTTATACGGCAGAGATAGCATTTACCTACAACTTCTAGCTTCCATATGAATCTCTTTTTAGGTTTCTCTCTGTTGAGGATCGAAATCTTTGATAGGAGCCCCAAGCATGCATTCAATCCCGGTCCTGGTACCGAAGTGTTGGCTTGTCCTTGGACATCGTGAACGTGACTCAATGGCTAGCACGGATAGTTGTTTCCCCAGTTCTTGTAGAATCCTTTGCCTGCGATCATGTTTATTATTTTGCGATCGATTATCACTATCATAAATTATGTACGAGACTAAGCATGCGACATCAGTTGTATTGCTACTGGCCATCCGTTCGTCCTGAGCTTGACGCTGTAATTGCACAACATTTAAAAAACATCCATGGTTTTGTTCATGGATGGTTTTTAAATGTTGTCAACACCCCCTTAGTAGAGTTATAGTAATCAATTATTTCTGGTTTCTTCTTTTGCCCACATAGGTATGTGGTATGATGCATCGTTGACAGGAGTATCACTGCTTTCCCCAGCTTAGGCACATAGGAAACTATTGCGACGTCGTCATCAGTGAATCAAAAGGGGGATGACAATGGCTCTCTCGACCTGTGGGCCTGCATTTTCGGTGGTATATATGGCTTAATCATCTTCGAAGTGCCAACTTATGACATCTTCCAAGACATTAAAAAAGGGCTAAAGGAAGCGCTGTGAAAAAGTTATCCATCACAATTTTCCGGCCAGAGTTTTTATACCGGATGCATAATTCTTTGGTGACTCGCTCTCCTTGGCTTATTTCACGTCCAGTCGGTGATTTTCCAGCATATATTTACCCATGTAGGGGATAGGAATTTACACAGCCACCCAATTTTAATACCATAATTTGTTGGCATAGGTATATTGGGTGAATCTGGTTCTTCCCCTATATGGAAATACATAATTGTTCGTCAACTGCAAGATTCTCTGAAGGCACATAGTGGGAGTGCAAGTTCTTGTTCAATAAAGGCCACAGTTCAGAAATGTTTGGCTTTTTCTCTCTTCAATCTATCAGTTTTAGTGCTTCGGTTGCCAAACATGATAAATCGTTGAATAAAAATTAAACCTATTTACAGCCATTGTGGCCCGGTAGAGTGAATATAGGTGTCACATTACCACAACTAGTGGATATCTTCCTTAGTTGAATGGCGTACTCCTGCTGTAATAATTATGCCAAGGTAGCCGTCTAACTCCTCAGGGGATAATTCTTTCCAAGGTTTGGATGACTTTTTTGGATTCGCACGGTTTCATTCTTCATAGGAATACTCTGGGCCTTTTGGTTTGTTTATCTTATTATAATTTCACACATCCTAAGTGTAAACATTTTTAAAAATCTATCCTTCACTATTAGAAGACCCATTTCTGAACCGTATGATATTGTGTCTACTGAATGTTTGTGACACTACACGAGGTATGATTTTTCCGGAAGGTATCGTCTTCACACTGCATACCTGGGCCAGTGGATGTGCTGGCACGAGCTCCATTTTCAGCTCCAGTGAATTCCTTCTATTCATCATCTATGTCATCCACTTCCATTTGAATAGTGGAATCGGCGTGAATGTCATCAATATCTGAATCTTCATTTCGATCCGCTTATCTTTTTGGAAGCAACAATCATCGTCTGATCCGATGTTTCCCAATGGCTCATTTTCCTGATATATACCAGAGTCTCTCTTGACTAGCTGCGATAGATAAGGTGCTTGTTGTTCATAGCTCATCTTAGTGAGTGAAATATATAAATGAGTCGTTTGCACATAATTTTTATAGTGACACGTGATATCATAATATACGAAGTCATAAAAACAATTCTGTTTGAATTGATCCCTTGAAACTTCTCCGGCCATCACATCAACCACCAGAACGCAGTTCACAAAAAATTCTCGTGTAGGTAAATGATAATAAAAAGGTTGAAAGCACGTTTCTTGCAACTTAGAAATTTGATGGAATTGGGAAAAAAACAGGAATGCTACCGCAAGCAACTAAAAGAAAAATCCACGAGGAGACTCTAAAGATAGTGTAACCAGCGCTATTTGAACACGGGAATATGCAATAAGCTGCTAAAGGTAAATAGCAGAACTAAAATATAAAAGGCACCATGAACTTGTCTCAAAAACTTTCACAGTTTGGACTTGGAAGAGCTTTTTCCACAAAGTAACTGTTGCATGCGAATCAAAAAGCGGACAGGTTGTAGAAATACATGGCTGAATGGAAAGTATGAACTATGAAAGAATGAAATGAACTATGGAAAGTAAAAGTAATCATCAAGATAAGAACTTTCAATTTTAAGGTTTTCTCTGGTACATTTACAACGTATGAGTCAGGTGAGTTCACACTTTTTAAAGTCCTAACAAAATGGTGTATGTGATTTTTTTCACAAACTACAAAGTAGCACATGCCTTATATTGAAAGTTTGGTTGTGGAGAGCCAATATAATTAAAGGCGATCATTTTGACTCAATTGTTTCACTCTATCACTCTCGTACGATATTAGAAAGAAAGGGACAGATGAGTTTCCTTTGCTAATTATTTTTATCATCACATAACGCTCATCAGACAAAGCTGAGGTTTAGGCTGAAATAATAATAATAATTTCATAAGTCAGTGTAACATTACTGGCATTGAAAAATAATTATTATTTTGTAATTTTATAATTCAAAATTTTAAATACCTAGAATGCACTCATGTATAAAGGAAAATTCAACTGAAGAGTTCAAACAATGAAGACATGCTGCATAAAACCTTAAATACTAAATGTATTCAAAAGTTAATCCATGAAAAGGAATGAAATACCTAAAGTAAAACATTTTTACAATCTAATAGCTCAAATATATTTTAAGTAAAATTATGACATATTTACAATTCGTGTCTTCAAATTTTGAATCAATAAAATTCGATAATTGGATCGGCTAATCGATATTTATGTATATTTTTATCACAAATAATGCTTAAACTATGAGTAGAAAACATTATTCATTCGAATTAAACGTCTTAGACTTACTATTCTGCAAGTTAATTAAATATAAAAGGATAAAAAACGTATTTATACATAAAAGCATCCGGTGGGTACCCGGGTACCACCGTCGTACAGACTAAGGGCAATTTCTACCCGTGAGGACAAGGGTTAAACAATTCCCTAAGGGAGGTAAATGACAACTCTTCTTCGAAGATGAAGAGTCCAATTGTTTTAAATCCTTACATTACATAGTGTACTTAATAATAGCTCAAGGCACCTGAGTCATTCGAAAAAGTAAGAAAAGAGCCTCTTTGCACACCAAGAAATATAAATACCAGATAATAAAAAATAAAAGTCTTCTTCACCATGTTATAAGAAAAGTCTACTATTGTGAAATTTGCGGACGGATAGGTTTAAAAATTCATTTCATCCATCGTACAAATGTTGCCCACAGTAGAACACTAACAAATTCAAATAAAACGTAATTGCAAGGACATAAAGCGGTATTTTTTGCAGACAGACATATTGCCGTAGCACTAACACTCGATGCCTTTTGACCTTACAAGAGCTTGCAGGGCTGTATTTTGATGTAGATTTTATTCAATTGTAGTGAATACACATTGGTGCATCACCAGGCTCCGGTATCTATTGTATTCGACACGCGTGAGCAAGCCGACCCAATGCTATACTAAGTTCTGGCCTAGAAAGTGCCTGGACTGAACAGGCTAATAGAAGATCACATTTAAGCATCGATTATCGAGAAACAATTGCCTGCAGGATGCTTGGGGTAGAAAATAAAAACAAGTGAAAAAAGGAATCTACATTTTTGAGTGTTTTTTTCTAAATATGAAATATAGCTTCGCTTCGTAATGTGCACGAATCTCAATGACTTTTCTCACTTGATTCTAAGGAACACAGCCATTAAATGTATCGCTGATATGAGAAATCAAGTATTTTTTTACTCAATGCAGCCACGGGATGCAATATATGAATCGGAACACATCTCGCTGCCCTTGTTCGTTTGTTCTCGATTTACTTTCAAGTTGGTCATGTTGAGAGACACTTAAAGCTTAGCTTGAGTTTCCCAAGGCCCGCGAGAACTCTCACTTCACGCAAGATGAAACTACCGGCTTTTCATTGTCAAGGCTGTCTTATTTCATTCGTTGTTTGTGTGCTCTTCCATAGCAAATGCCAGCCTACTCTAAAATTATACACGCTATCCTTAATGACTCAAACAATCTTATCGGCGCGGCAGCTTCTGAAATAGCTCGGCACTCCGAGGCTTGTTATCATCATTTTCAATTTGAGTCCGCCAAAGAGGCCCAAAGCATCAATGTCCTTCGTTGAAGGACGGCACACGCAATTTTAACTCGTCTTTCCGTATACATACATGTGACTGTAATATGGGGTGTAGCATTGCATAGTGCAGAATCCTTGACAGTGGGGTATCATCACCATAAGTAGTTTTATCCTAAGATTAGCTGACTGTTCGCCCTCCATCCAACCGTGTCCCCTGCTAAACTCCTTGCCTCCCTGTAGTCTTTCTGTTACATATCCCGTTTTAGCTGGCTTTCGTATTTGTCTCTCGGTCATCCTCCTCGGACTTTTCCTTCTACTTTCCCTTGCATTACGTTCCTTACAAATTAGGACCTTGTCGTCCAGATAATGCACTATGTAGGTTTATCATATTCTATTTTTTTGTACACCTCTCTTTTTGATCCTATGCGTCCATTTGATTTTCAGAATCCGCTTCCAGCATCAATTTTCGAAAATGTCTGTTCTCTTCCGTTCCAGCTTTCCAAAGGTCCATGTACCCGAACCATAACGCAATAAAAATCCACTTGAACACTTTTTCCTTGAATACAGCAGTTACTTCTTACCATGACCAACTTCTTCCCTCCCATGTCATATAGCTTGCAAGGTAGGGAAAGGATTCTACTTGTTCTAGCACCTCTCCTTGTAGCTTAATCCCTGCTTTTAGAAAATGGGGAGAAATGATGAGACTTCTTTGTAGGCATTGAAGGTGTGGGTGTGGAGTAGGATGAGGGAGACGAGATGGACGGAAAGGAAGACGAGCAAAGAAGTTGTGAGATATGTGAGGAAAGGAAGCTGCTGGAGGAGGAATAAGGGGCGATCGAATGCTGGAATGTGATATAAGGCAAGATGATGGGGAAGCGGTAGATAAAAGAATGGGCTCCCCAGATGAAATGGAAGACAGTCGGAAGTATACTGAATTGAGGAAGAAGGTAGAGTAAAGATGGGTTTGCCTTTAGTTTACAAGAAGTGATCAGATGGTAGTACTTCCAAACATATCTTTAGTAGGTAGGTATGCTACCTTACTAATAAAGTGAAACATACATTGTTAAAGCCGCGAAGGCCTCATCAGTAAATTGAATATTCCGACAAAACCAATCAGTTAAAATCAACCAACGCTGGAGGAAATTTAAAACTTTGCAGTCATATAATGTAATTATAAATCAGTAATTGTTTCTTGATCAATTATCCAGACCACCTCGTAACTCAAAGAGTTCATGATCCCAAAGGCTATTTTAGGAGGATATAAATGGATATTTGACCTGGATTAGATAGTTTTGGAATAAGATTAGCCCTTCAATAATAAACTTATCAAAAAGCAAGAAGGAAATAGTATAAAGAAAGAATTGCCTTCTTTGCAAATAGTCTATGAGCAGATGGAAGTCATTCTATAGCCATCTAAAACTTCCTCATTGGTAGACTACCTCTAAGCTTAAAATTGCCTTGAAACACAGAACTACACGCACATGCCACACTTCATGTCTTCCCACTATCCTTCCCTCTGGAACATTGTTACATAACTGGCTGAGTGGCACAGCCCAAGACCACCATCAATAATAATGGCTTCTTGCAATATGGCGCAGTACGCATCTTCCACGCCCAAATTCTCCCATGGTTATATAAGTGGCTAAGTTGCACCCTCCTCCTCCTCAGTCCGCCCCCACAAACTGGGGGATGAACACACAACCTTTGAACGGCTGGACCCGTGCGCCGACAGACGGTCGGTTCCTAAGCATTGGCGTAGAGTGGGGGATGTTGGATGTTTTTAAAGTTATGAATGCGGCATCTTGCCTCTCTTGGCTCTATATCTGTCCCTGTGTTGCCCCGGAAACATTCTTAACCGACTAAATAACTTCCTCAAACGGATCTCTCCCTCCCTATCCACCAAGATTAAACACTTCGCCTTTGTCCTCCAGCTCAGAAGAAACATGTATCCATGGCGCTCTATGGTGGGCACAGTAGTAAGCTTATCTTCATCTACAATGGCGCACGGTTCGTCAGCGAATGGGTATTAGATTACTCCAGTGGTGACAATAATTCAAATGGATCATAAAATAATAATATCAAAGCCCAAAGAAGCAACCATCTTATTAATCACGGTTTTCATAGCAGTGAATGTTATTAAAGTAAGGATTTCGCGAAAGGAATTTAATTTAATTTTCAAACTCTAGTATTAATGAGCGCATGTACTCAATGGAATTCAGGCACTGGATGCTGCCATTAAAAACTGTAATGCTTCAAAGCAAATGTAACTTGTTTAAACAGGACTTGAAATAAGAATTATAAATAATAATTAATACAAAAAGCAGGAGACATCAAGAAACCGATAGCTACTGTTGGTTATGTCAAACTGCTTTCACAGTTATAAATCAATTATTATATTCATTGTCTGTATAACTCTAATAGGAAAATGTATAAATTAAACTCTGTAACTGTACCAATACTGAAAAAAATGTAAATTAAAAGCATATTTGTCGACTATTCTGTATACTTTGCGTATCAATTTTGTTTTTTTTGTGAATGAAAAAGTAATGCTTTATTTTTCCACACAAATTTACTATATTAGATTCGACCATGGTTCCGGCTTTACGCCATCTTCAGGTGTTACGCCACCCACCTGGAGATGCCATAAAGTCGAAACTATGGTCGCACTATATCAAATTTATGTGGAAAAACAAAAATTTTCTTTTTCATTCACAATGATCAGTAAATTCCACAAAGTCACGCTGGAAACCACCAAATTCAATTTTGTTTTTTCAAGACAGATCATGAGTGAAAGAAGTATTTTTGAACAATATTTTTAAAAATAGTGTCATGTACTATTTTTGTCGACCCACTCAGCCGCGGCGGAGCATCCTAAGTTAAAAAATGGGATTTTGTTCTTAACTTCCAGTGTCTCTATTTCCACGCCATGAATAAGCTTCAATTTCAGAATTTGGAACATTGCCTTCATTATTTGCTCTTGTAAATATTTTCTCCCTTTATCCACCTAAATAAGAAGCGACTACATCCTATGTTTACTTCTACATATAGTGGCATGTGTGTACCACTAAGGTAGTCTCTGATTGATTAGTTTTGGAAACCACTCTTCTTCGTATTCGGCAAAATTAACGGCATTTTATCCAGCTCATATTATGGGATTCCCTTCGCGTTGCGTTGTCATTTGTTGACGAGAAGCAACTTAACGACATAGCTTGAAATACGAATGAGAGCCCTCTTCTGCTTTCAGTTATATTTTCAAGACTCTTCACGGACATTTTCAATCTCACTCACATACTCGTAATTTACATTCTTAAGAAAGTTCCGTTACGCCTGTGTGAATAAAAAATAGACAATATTTTTGTGTAGTTCCTTCAAAATATAACAAAAAAGAATTTTGACTTAAAAACTGTGGTAATTTGATAAGAACACCGGAACTGAGAGATTGGAGCTTTAGATTCATTTCCATATAATTTCCTGATAAAAGTCGCGTCTCTTATTAGTATCCCACAGTAATAGCATTGATATTCCGTACAAAAATGGCACTTTTCCCTCCACTTTATCTATTCTTACCTTGAGCACATTTTTATCCGAGTTTAATTCGGGGATAAACTAGAGCAAATGTTTGAAATCTCCTAACATTATCAGATCGGAAGTAAGATTTTCAATACACAGATTAATAGAGAACAGATGGAATTTTAACCTTTTTACAGTGAAAGCTTCTTAAGTTATACTACATGCTCTAAGTGAACCGACCTTCAATGTAATAACTGGACTAAAGTTCGTAGTGGGGAAAGAGATAACTCTATTCAACAAACTGGAAAAGGGCAAACCCATTCAACAAACGTGGAACGGAGGAACCCATTCACCGAAGAAGAATGGAAAGCTGCCCCATCCCTTGCACGGCCATTGAAGAGCCCCAACTTCCCGTTCCTCCCTTTGCCAAACAAATACTCCAATGTTGGTCGATGGCTACACGCGCCGTTCTCGTTTACATTTCGCAGTCTGGTTATCGAAAACGCAAATCGCTTACAGTGGCTGAGATAAGACGGCACAAAATACCGTTACGGAGATCGTCGGGGAATTTTCGGCGTTTATATTCACCGCCTTAAATCTCCTTTGGGAGAAAAGGGTGAAAGAACAATATTTACCAGTCACTAATCGTAAAGAAACCTGAAAAATACGCCTGAATTTGCTTCAAAATCTTAAGATCCAATTCTAAATTATCCAAATTTTAGATAAATGAATCTGAGGTTGCTATGGAATAAATATAAAAAATCCCAAAATATTCCCCATTTAAAGTGTAATTGTGTACTCTATTGGTGTCAGAAAATATGCTCTTTAAGAAATTCTAGCGTCTGCAGTTAAATTTTAAGAGAAAAATTCTATATTCATCTCTTTGAAACTGAAAATTTGAAATGGTATTTTTGATTGATAAATCAGAATATGATCGGAATCATATTGAATCGTACTTGGAAAATTATGATGTATTGTTTCGTATGGGTTGTCATTGTATTGCGCTTGTCAACGAAAAACGCCCATGGGAATTTAAGAAAAGCAATATAAGTTAACTAACATTTGAGTGCCGCATTTGCAGACATTAGAGGACATAAAATAATTCTTCAGGATAATCACATACTTCCGATTGTCAGAAGAAATGGTTCATTGGATGAACATTCAATAGTTCTAATTAAACAATTAATATAATTAACATTTCAACAACGAAGCGCCGGTGAAACCCCGCAGTCGTAATCTCATGTATGTGCGCATTATACACAGTGCAAAAAAAACATTCGTGGTTTAAGGCTGAAGATGATTGATTGCCATATTAATAGGATTAGTAATTTATTATTAGATGCGATCCATCGGTAAAGGTAGTTTTAGAAGAAATTTAAATACCCTTGCACTAATCTTTTATAGCTGAAGGTCCCAATCTCCGTACAATATTTCATTTTTCATCTCGACATACCTACTTCCTATCTCTGTTCATCCCATCCTTAAAGCCTACCATCTTCCTTCCCCTTCTCCGTCTACCCAGAATCCCTCGCCACAATTCCAACCTATATATATCTTGCCCTTTATTATCTATTCGCCTGTTCTGTTATAATATTTGATTGGTGAAATGAGAACATTTAAACTTTACTAAGATATTCTATTTTTTTTAATAACTCAAGCATAACAAAAGTTCTGTAATTCGGTATAACAAGTATGGTGTAAAGCCTGGGTTTTGGGTTAATACATGGTATTATCTTTCGGGCAGCCATTCCTATCACTCACTTCGTGCAAAAAGACATTAACTTTAACCTCTCCACATGACAGACCATTTATTCATATTCATGATACAATCCACCGGAGCATATCGGTTTGCGCAAAATGTTAAGACTTATTGACTTCGTAAGAAAAGAGATTGCTAAGAATTCGATTGAGAAACTTTGTCTATGGTTAAACATGCGGTCTGCTTGAAGGTTCTATCCAAATGTTATAGCATGCCTATAACAGAAATAGTTTTGAAATCCTGACGAATTTAATGTTCAGCCTGGAATACTTGTTAATGGGAAAATACCATGGGACCGTGATATGTAGAATGAATTTGATAAATTTGCCATTCCACTGAAAATTTTTTATGAAGCCTACATGTCTCGCTGAGTATGCTACAGAGTAACAAATCATATTGATTTCATAAATCTTGTTAAGTGGATTCGCAAAGTTATTACATTCATTTAGTAAACTATTAATGCAATTCCAGGAAGTATTGGCCTCAAGTATTACTATCATGCTGGTAGACCTTCTGTGGAAAGGAAAGCATTTCATAACCGAAGAGCGTGTCTCGGGCATCAGCAGCCAGCGTTTCGTTTTTTGCTATATTTTTCAAACGATCTTCTCAAACGCATGAGTTCGAGGACAAAGGCTGTCATTCAGCAATTTTGATGAATGGCATCAAGGGATCTCTCATATTAACATGGTTTTGGATCTAGCTCCGGCTGGAAATTAACTGTCAAGCCTTGGCCCAAAAATATGGCCTCTCAAGTTCATCCAGATTTTCATGACCTTCGGTCGAGAAATGAAACCGAGGATATATAAAGATATGACTCCATAGGCGATGGGAAGTAAAGTATTTTCTATCAATCGATTCTCCACAATCATTTGATCCAACCGACCCAGGTTTCGGCATATTATGCCATTTTCAAGGCCAAATGCCGCAACCCTGGTTAATGAATATGAAATGGTTGGATGAATAAAGTGTAGAATCCTACGGAGTTACTTATTTAAATATGAATAATATCTAATTTTTCCACAAGTCAACGCCAGATACAATGTCTTAAATTCACGATATCATATTTTAATTACATATTATCTATTATTGTTATAAGGTGATACGACGGTACCGGGGTTCATTAATCAACAATTCGATTCCGAATCGAAAAATAGATGCAGTTGATAACGAATAGTGTTTCCAAAGTTCAAAATAAGCGGGTACAAAGAAAAATTGAGAGATTTTTTTTCTCTGGAAACCTCAGCCAGGCATAGAAATTGCCACAAGAAGAAACACCATACCTGCCGAAAAATTCTATTTTCGGTAGGAATGAATATCCTTCATTTGGTCTATAAGTCCCACTGTGACGTCGATTTCGATTTACTATCTAGAAACGATAGGTATCGGATCGGCTTGGCATCACAACTCCCCAGGATAGTTTTTCATGGACCCATACTTCCCTTTCCTCCATCCAGAATTCCCCTAAAAACTAAAGTTTTTGGATTATATTGAACAAATATAATACCAATCGGAAACTGGATTTTAATGCGTATCAATAGCTAGAAGGTGGTGCTCGTTGAACGAGACGAAGAATAAAATAAAATTATTGGATAGGATTAAATCAATAATCCCAAAAAAACATACAAAAGCATATACTACGCAGTAGTCATTAGCCACACATGGAAAGAATGGGGTGAAAAATGCCCCAGCAAAAATCTCACTGCAACTCAACATTGATCATTTGGCCTAAACCACGAGTGTCTCGGTCATAAGTTCCCATTTAAAGTCTATTCAGTTGCCGAGTAAACATTTCTATTGGTTCCAGCATTTTCGTGTTTCCGACCGCGTATGCTGTTTAAAATAGACAGCAGGAAACCCAAACACAATGGAACCATCATATTTTAGCGGAGATATACGAAATAACAAAACTTTCTATTTTTGAATTTGTTTAAAATATACAATTCTGTGGCATAAAAGGAAATTTTAAGCCAAAATAATGCGTACACTAAAATAGAATACAAGAATTACAAAGTAAATTCTTACAATCATCCGATACTATAGATTCCAATGCTATATCAAGAATGCAGGTAATTTAAATAAGAAAAAAAATCTGAGTATTAAATTCTCACGAAAATTGTAGATTCTCACGAAATTCAACCTATGACCTATATTCCTTTCTTTTCGTTCGCAGGGTCCAGGGCAGAGGTGCGGCGGAAAATTCAACGTGCTTGGAATGTGCGGAGACGGTACTTTCTGCCTATGCAACCGCTGCAATGGGTGCTCCCTGCTGAAGCCAGTATGCTACGCCAACGCAAACTCTGCAAAGTGCGTCTGAAAAGGGGGCTGACGGGAATTCAAAATACTTCGCTCTTTCAAACCGCCCTCCCTCACCCTATGCTCACCCCACAGGCAAATCCCAAATCCTTCATTCACCTTTGCAGCCTAAAGATCACCGTCACTTCTTCCTCCCATTCAGAAGGCGCCAAATAACTGAAAAAAATATTTAAAAATCTCTAAATTGGTCAAAAATGGTGCAGATTAAAACATCGTGAAGGCGGTGAGACGGGACCAAAGATTTTATTTTCGGTGCGCAGTCTCTGTAGCGCTCGTTCAGTCAGTATTATTTATTGAATAAGAGAAAGATTGTGTTTTACATAAGGAAAGTAAAGAAGATGGGAAACTCCGGGAAAATAGTTTATGCTAGCCACAGTGGAGAGAAATGAAGAATCCATTTGGGGAATTATTGCTAGAGAAAGATACATTTGTGCATTTTTTTCGTGAATAAAAAGGGCAAGCGCTTTGATAAAAACTAGAAAATAAAACCGATAGGCTTTGGAATGGAATGCTGAATTTA
Source organism: Pyrrhosoma nymphula (assembly GCA_963573305.1). Lineage (NCBI taxonomy): Eukaryota > Metazoa > Arthropoda > Insecta > Odonata > Coenagrionidae > Pyrrhosoma > Pyrrhosoma nymphula. The sequence goes on from OY754338.1 coordinate 88,144,389, forward strand.
TCTCTCACAATTTATTTTCCTCTCTTTAACTAGTTCCCTCGTGGATTCCCTGGCATCACCTTGCTACTTTGATTTTTTATTGCATTGCCATTACGAATCGAGTGACAAACGTGACAACGCTGCATGGCCTCGCCACGCTTCCACGTTTCTCAGAGTAAACCCTTCGCAATCTTTCTCAAAAGCTTTCATTTTGAATTGATCTCACCTCGAGCCTTGCCGAGGCAACTCTTGGGCTAAGACCTTCACCCAAGCACTCCGAAACTGATGTGTCATTTTTTGCTATGCTCGCTCTTTTGAAACAATGCCTCCTTCCAATCTTCTTCACACCCTCATGAGTGACTTAATCGGGAGCCTTAGTTCGTTATTCCATAATGAAAGTCACGAACTCACACGAGTATTTATTTGTTTGATTTTTGTTGTGTATTGTTCTCTTTTTTGTATTTTTTATTTGTTTATGTTGGCTGAACACGCCACAAGATCAAGTCTCGCTACAGATTCAAATCTGAGTTTTTGTCTCTTTTTTTCATGTGGTGTTGTGACGGGCAGCGAGTTCAAGGGATAGTCCAACATTATATTGTCAAAATAATTTTCAGATATTTTTGCGGGAGGCAAGAGCCTTAGGAATTTAAAAAGCACTAAGCATAAGGAAATAAAAGATAGTTGTATTTTGTTTTGGCAAAGGTATTGAGAGAGAAAATGCAATGAATTGTGATAGTAGATGTGGAGTTCATTTTTTATAACTTATCATAAGCAATCATTTTGTTAATTGAAATAAATCGTCCTTAGCATACACAAAGTGGCTCCATGCTTAGTCAATTTGTGGACTTATTCCGCGAAATGTCAGTCAGCATCTCTCAGAAAAATACACTTACATGTACTCGTATGTACCTAAGTATGTTTGCATATTATGCCCTCATGTGACTGCAAAGAGAATGATAAGAACCCAGACTTGATGAGAAATAAATCTGTAAACCAATCAAGAAGTCTCCTTTATTTACCAGGTTCGCTGTATTCTTTAAGAGGGATGGTAATTAACCCTGGGAAACATTTTTTTTCAGTTTTACTCTGGGTTCCAGCCGATTATGGTGGAAGAAAATCACTGTCTGTGGACACAAAATAGGTTTAAGTGGGAGAAACAGAGCACTGCACTGAGGCATTACATGCGTGAAGTTTTACTTGCACTTAAAACCTTGCTTCAGATTAACTGATACCATGGTTACCTGACTCTAAATCCTCGGTGAAATACCGGATGACAGGTGAAATAAATAAGTCCTCATTCGTGCAGAGTTCATTATGTAATCTCTCTGAGCAACTATTCACTTTACTGTAATTAGATGCTTATCTAATGACGGACTGATGGGATGTGACACTTTCTTACTTCGAGTCGCCTTTCGGTGAAAGTAGGCTGATGCCAACAACAAGTTTAAATCCATCCTCACCTCAGCATTTAGCCCATATATAATATCCTAAATAGTAAATATGCTATTTTTAATAGCAGAGAAAATAGCTTCCGCTGAATTTCGCTTCCCCGAATTACTGATTCTACTCTTCTGAGCGCTACATTGCTACTTCAAAATTCATTTGTTAATCCTTGAATCGATCAAGTTTGGACGATAATTGTAACAGAAAAAATGAGGTTGAAGGCAATGTAAAATGTGTGGTGCCATCAAAGAATGATTAAGATAAGTAGACGGAGAGAAACAACAAACAATATGTCCTTAGAAGAGGAGAGAGAAAATAAATTTAAGGAAAATACTACTTGGCAAACCTGTTTACATTTCTTCGACATTACTGCCTCTTGAAAGCCATGATGCTAGGAGAAATAAATGAGGTGAACTATCGCGGAAGACCAAAGCTTGAATGTATATGGCAAATTATGACAGATGTAAAAAAAAACATGAAAGCATATCCAAGTTAGCTCAGAGGAAAGTAGAGTGGAGAGCTGCAGCAAACCAATCTCCGGATTGATGGCTGCTGATGATGAACATTGTATCACTTCTGGCTTAAGGGTACTCAACGAGGTCCGCAAAAAATCTCTACATACTTGGAGCTTATTAACAGCCACCCGCCAGCGCTGACCCTCATTTCGACGCACCCCTGAACTCGGACCATACCTCGCCCTAACCCGACCTCTTCTAGTGGACGGTGGCTGTCACGTTTCAGCTTTGAGTACCTATAAATTATTTAAAGTAAATGCCTCGGTGATGTGCAGTGCCCTCAATTCTCACCTTTTAACACGTCTACCACAACAGTTAACAGGAAGTTGGAGTAGCAACATGGTTACGAGCAGATTAAATAATCTAAAGGTTCCATGCTAAGCTTTATGTGAATTTGAATTTAGAACCTCGATAGTTGATCGTTGCACCTTGATCATTGAGATCTAGAATCGGCATTGAGAAATATCCTCTTATTATTAAGTTTTTCTTTGAAAATAAATAATTTTTTTGTGGATTTATACCCTTAACTTAAGTTCAAATCGATGGAGGGAAATAACCGGAGATGTCTCACGAAGAGGAGAAGGAGAAAAGATATTTCATGAAAATTCGTCAAGGTAGAAGAAACAAACTTATTTGGCCTGCTCTGAAGTATAACAGCTTATTGAAAACTATCGTGTAAGCAGCGACGTATAGAAAGATCTCAGAGAGAACCGAGGAAGATCAAAGATGAAGCATTAGAAGCAAGGGATGTCAAATATGGAATAATGAAGACAAAGAGGTTGGCTAGAAACTAACGAGTGCAATAGCTACAGAAAATCGATCTATGGATTATACTCTGATGTAAATGTCATAAAACAGGTGTTTATATAGACTTCAACCTTCATTAGTTCATTGCAACATGTTGCAAACTGCTTTTACAGCTTATTTCAAAGTCACATTCCCCATCCATTGGACAAAAAACGATTTTCAAAGACGCTGAAGAAAGAAGACGGCGGAGGTAGATGAACACAGAAGTCGCGAACACGTCGGACCATCCGTCCTCTCTCATGATGTTGACGGTGGTTGAAGCTAAAACAGCAGGTGGGTTACACTAAAGGTCATGGGTAAGGTAAGGTCAAAAGGGAAAGAAACATCATCGACATTAGAACTTAATAAGTGACTGCTATCCCCATCAGGGGGGTTATTTTGTAATCTCACCTTTTTAATGGCTCTTTACGGGAAGGCGGGAGATCCGTTTCGCTCTCTTAATGATGGGCTCACGATCGGCCAAGGTGCGATGGTGGCTCCATTTCACGTTCCTAACGACAGGTGAGATGAAACTAATGAAATTCGGAGCCAAATGAAACGGATCAAGAGTCGAAAGAGCGGATTAATCAAATAAATAGACCGGTAATTCACCACTTGAGAGCCGAAAATGCAGCGAAAACATCTTTCGATTGTTGACTGCTGAAGATGATGGTGTTAGATGACATTTTGACTTACTCGGTTCCATAGGTTCCTAGTTTGGGTTCTGTAGGTTCCTATAGGTTGACCTAATAGGTTCTATAACAGGAAAACGTCCTCGACGACCAAACAAAAAAGTAAAAACACATGTCGTGAACTTGAAACAGAAACAAATAAAAAGGTTGAATCACCAAAAATGCTAAGACATTTCAGAAGTGCTCTTTTTCACTTTTTTACATTTTATTAGTAAAATATCTATTTACGTTTTGTGTTTTACGCTACATTTTTATTTGCACATTGAATGTTTAGTTTTCAAGTTTAGTTATTTTCCTCCGACAACTGTTTTCTCTCTCGGCCTGTAGTGTGTTTATACTTAGAATGAAGTCTTTTTTATTTTTTGCTTCGCGGAAAACTTACATTAATACCCAAGATAACTTTATATTGTTAATAACCTTTAAGAATGATCATGCCAAAGGGAAAACTTTAGAATACAAAAACGCGGCAAGATTGTCGTTTAATATTACGGCCCACTATGATTACAATGTATCCAGGCGTCGAGTCGCCTTGTTTAGAGTATTTGCGATGAATATTCTGTAATATGTTTTGGTGCCAGGTTTGTGTCAGGTCACCTTGTAGTGAATCAATGGCATAAAGGGGCTATAGTACTTGGGATTACGGTTAGGCCTCCGAGAATTGTTTTTCGTGCCCTGTCATTGAATTCATGCCATCTTTTACTGACTCATCCCATTCTTCTTTCGATTCTAAGACTCTATTGCCGACCCTGATCTTGTTGGTTGTGATTTGTGGCCGTCCGTTATTTTTTATTGCGAGAGAGATGAATTTAAAGAGTGCGGCCTCCTCCGGCTTAACCTCGACTTTCAGGCTCTGAGTCTGCTATCTTCACTTAACCCTCCCACGCTAACTCAAAAAACGTTCCCTTACCACATCTCTTGCCCCGACAGTACTTACGAAATACAGTCAATCAATCAGCTATTTAAATGGCTAACACAATTGGCAGCGGTCAATGCACAGACACCGTTAAATCGCTCAAATAAACATTGATAAAAAATGCACATACACAAAGTAACCTGAAAGCTTCCGCAATGAGATGATACTATGTCAGCAGGCATGGAAATTGGCAGTTGAAGCGTAGTATATAGCATGATTTTAACCTTACGTAACGTAAGGAATTCTACAAAAATGGTTGTGCTTTCCGTAGAATCAGTTCCTTTTCTGAGAGTTTGTACGGAACCAGAGCTTTGTCTTCATGTTCCGTAGAAGTAGGTAGTCTCTGAATATAACAGAAAGCCTTGAGAAATCTACGGAAACTTCCCCGGCAATCCTTAGCGAGCGCTCTCTCTTTCGGAGAAGTATAAGAAATCGGTAAATACGGTCAGTTGATATTATTCGATCAAGTAAAGCACAATAGTGACAATTATAAATGAGGGTATTAACTTCAACCATAGAATACGACGTATTTTGTCGAAATAGTCATTGCTAGAGGTAAATTTACGTGGTTTCATTGAAAACGGGAATACCCTCGTACTTCCGCATATGAACGGTAAAAATTATCACTACATGCTATCTATAAACGCTAATAACAGAAAAAGAGCACTGTAATAATGAACTATTTCAAAAGAAGTCATATATTCGATAAATTCATTAGGTATTTCATATCAAATAATATACAATCAATCAATTCCAAAAACTGTAATAATGCATTACAATTTAGATTGGAAGGCTGACTAACTCATCGCTGGAAAAACGTAAACCTTCTTAGGACAATAGAGTTATGGCGTCATTAAATGAAATTTCCTAAATAATCAAGAAATACCCATAGAAATATTTTTAATATGAATAAATAAAAGACTATGTTTATGTCATGGTTATAGCTTTTATTTCCATGTGTAGCACAGAATTAAAGCAGAGAACACTAATACATTATATAAAGAGAATGTGAAATGAAGGAAAATAAATATTTTTAACATGACACAAATTCCAAGTTTGCTTATTATTTTGCTTCAAAACGTTTTGAAAAATGCGGGTTTCAACTACCAAGGGTTGCAATAAAGGAACTGCACCGAACAAATAAAGAACGATATTTTGCGTGCGCGTAAGATAACATGTGACAATATAAATTGTGCTAGCGTGGAATAAATATTCCCCAAATATATTAGTTCATATTCCCTGGTGTAACGCTATGAAATCCATCGTCACTTTTGCCGTTTCTGCGACTCGATGATGGACTTTCATGGTTTTTACCCTGGAGTGCCCTTCGTAATTCAAGTTGGATGGGAGACGCTATATGATTGGACATCGCCAAACTGAAGCTCGGTATGTTTTTGTTGATTAAGTTTACATTATTGTTATGTTGAACACTAACATCTAACTCACCATCACGTATTACTAAACTTTCACTTCTAATTTGCTCTAAGGGGTTCCTTATCCTTCCATATACTTTCCAGTTATTTGAATAACATTTACCGAGCTGTTTTTTCACGTAGTGTAGTGTGTACTGTAACAAAAGAGGAGTGTTTCACCAGAGCTATGTAATTAACACGTACATTTTATCTGATACAGTATTCAGAGGGTTTATTCATATTGCAATCTGAGGAGAATGCCTATTACATTTTTATGTGTCGGATTGTCAATTTTAACCTCATATTTTAGGAGTATATTTGTTAATATCTGTACCTTGTGTAATTAGGGCTCTAAATCAGGGCTCTTTATGTGTCGGATTGTCAATTTTAACCTCATATTTTAGGAGTACATTTGTTAATATCTTTACCTTGTGAAATTAGGGCTCTAAATAAGCTGGTAAAATACTTAAATGAAGTCTAGTGATAAGGTGTTTGAAAATATCCCCACCCAAGATTATTTTTCTTGAAAAATAAGTTACTCATTTATTTTTAAGAAAATCAAACCGGTAGGAGAAGTGATTTTTTAGGAAAAAATGAAGAATATAATTCGAATTGTCGTTACAAGGTCGTAGATAAACTCATGTTTTCAATGGCAATTGTTGGTGCACCATTGGAAAACTATTACTATTCGTGGGTATGAGTATTATTTCAATATATCACTGTTGCGATATGATTTGCTCTATTTTCACCCGTCTATACCTCCAAAACTGCTCAATTAAAGGTGCCGTCGTAAAACTAGTCGCATCGGGTGTTAACTATTGGCGGTGTGGTTTAAAGTTTTTAAATCTTAGAGTTAGTTCTGAATGTGTTAGTTCAGGATGGGGATTTCCGTCATTAGCTTGGTTTTTCTTGTGAGCTTATTTCAGGGTAGAGTTCAGTGGTAACAGTTGTACGAATTAGTGGATTAAATGAAGAAATTAGTGTCTTTCATTTTCAGTTCATTTTAATTTCTACTATTCTTTGAATAAGTGGTTGCATCGAGAATTATGTGTTTTACTTGTTTCATTGTGTTCCTTGTTTAAAACTTTAAGCGTCACTTATCCAATTTTAAGTATTCCATTCTCAGCTACAGTTTTTTGGTCAATTTAAGGTGACTTGCATTTCTACCTGGGATCAGCTAATCCTGCTTCAACTGAGGTGGATAAAGATGTGGAGGTAAGATTGAGACCGGTAGTCTTGAAATTGGCAGGGAGGAAGAGTGTAGCAGATGTAAGAATGCGAGGGTGAAGGACGGTGAATACAAGAAGAAACGCATGTCGGGGAATGTGATATATGATGTGAACCTTACATTGTCGGGCTTTCAAGGGAGGATTAATAAATCTTCAGTTAATTCTTTCTTTCAACTGTGGATATCATTAAAATGTTTCTCTTAAATAAGTGAAGTAATTACAAAAATGAGTCTAATTATAAAATAAATTTAATAAAGTTACTTATTTATGGAAAAGTATTGCCAGTACTTTTTTGTTTTGTAAATTAGTATTTTCAATGTCTCCTTTCAAAATAATTATGTCCATTAAAATTTACAGAGATTTAGGAATTTCCAGAGAATGTGCTACGGAATTGTACAGAAAGGTAAGCAATTTCTGCAGAAAGAGCAAGGGAATTCTACAGACTGCTAAAGGAATTCATACGTAGAGGGCTATGGAATTTATCAGAAAGCTTAATGAATTGTTTACAGAATGCTTAAGGAATTTCTACAGAAATATCTAATAGCGCATTTACACATTCGCGCTCGTGATTCGCCTCGTCACTCGCCGACATTCGCGAGTGGCATTCGTGCGTTCGTCCCCACAACGCGAATGACCGTTTACACACTCGCCGAGTGTTCGCCTCGTCCCCACAAGTCTTTGACTCGTCCCCAAAGACCGCTTCCAGCGCGAGCGCTACGAGCGGCGAGGCGAGCGACGAGGCGAATGACGAGTGAACCGACTACACATTCGCCTCGCCACTCACCTCGCGATTCGCCTCGCCACTCGTGCGAATGTGTAAACGCGGTATAAGGAATTCTACAGAATGTTGAGGAATGTATACAGAAAGTACTAGAAAATTCCGTGGAAATTCCTTAGAGGTGAGTTTAAATATTTTAAGGAATGTATAAAGAACTGTCAAGGAAATTCTGTAGAAATATTTCTTAAAGAAAGTGTATAGAATGTTTTAACAGGGAGGAAAAACTGGGCACGTTCTGCAGCATAGCAGCCGATTGAAAACAATTATGGAATTACCAAAAGATGGGAAGAAATAAAGAAGAAGCCCAAGAATTCAAAATAATGCACGAATGAAACTATGGATTCAGAATTGAGGAATTATGAAGGAACTAATCCCTTAGCTGACGGGAGAATGGAGTGGAGAGCTATAGAAAAATATTCTGGGAGCTAGCTGATGTCTACTGATGATGATGACCAATAGTTAGCGTCAAAAGCGTCGCAACATGCTGTAGAATACTAAGATCACTGAATGAAAACATATTCCTTCCTTTTGGCGCTTTGGGCTATTAGGAAAATGTTGGAATCGCCCTTCTTCCCACGACTGCACGCTCATGCCCTCTGGTGTCCAAATTTGCGAATTTTTTTATACAGACTTAGATTAAATAACACAGGATAACCGAGTTACGGCACGTTTTTCCATTTGACGCTGAGACATGATGAGCATGTTAAAGTTACTAATAATTACTGCTTTAAAGGATTGAAATTGAATTATTGAGAAAAATATCCTATTATTTCTGTTTGAGGCTTTCGCAGCGCTGTTGTGCTGGTTTCTCCATGTTTTTCGGGCAAAGCTGCGTCGGTGTATCTTTACGATGACGTTTCGTAGCCAATGCAGGCCACATCTTCAGATCAAGTCCGAATTCGGACTTGATCTGAAGATGTGGCCTGCATTGGCTACGAAACGTCATCGTAAAGATACACCGACGCAGCTTTGCCCGAAAAACATGGAGATATCCTATTATTCGCCACAAAATCCGGTGAAAAAAGTGAAATTTTAGTACCTACACTGATTTGGCCACGAAAACCCTCAACGATATTAAATTTATGTACCAAGAGAGTTCAGAAGTAAGATCTTGATATTGCAGTGCCAGAGATAGCCACCATTTTAATAATTTATGAACAATTATTCCGAATTCGTTAGGATAATGCATAGTTTCCTGAGAAATTTATTTTTTTATTTTTAATTATTCATATTGATTTTCATTCCGAATTAAAAAAAACATTTGCGATCATTGTTACATTGTTCACCGAATATGGCGATCTTTGCTATTTATTGAAAAAAGTTATTCAGAAAGCGAGAATTCAAAACGTAGATTAGTACTTTACGAAAATACTTCATTCATATGTAATACAAATAATACCTTTGATGCGGGACTAACTCGAAAAACTATCAGGACATAGGCCAATTCCACATTCTTTCCTGGAAAAATCATGTTCACAGTTAATTTACCAAGTGGGAGTAAAAAATATAACTTCTCTCTACATTATTATCTTTTTCGCCCCTATACCATAAACATTTTTTCGGGAAAAAATAACGCCGAATGAATTTTAGGAGACTTTATTCCAGAAGAAATGGAGTAATGTGAAGTTTCTCGTCACATTTTAAAAATATTCACATCATCAGACAAACAGCGGATGATTAACACAATTACTAAGAGTCAATATTTATTTTTTAAGTATTTAGTTTAGGAAATTTTATGTTGGTATGCTACCCGTTAAGGGAGATTTCATTGGAAGATAGTAAAAGTCCTACAGATTCTTCCAGGCACACACCCCATCCATGGACACAATTTCTTTCTTTATCTCTGAATGCGTCCTGCCTCTCTTAATCCCGTCTGAAAAGCCTATTATCTTTCCTCCCCTTCCCCGTATCCTCATCATCCTCCCCTATATCACGGCTTGCAGCATTCCCTTACCCTCATTCTCATCTATTCCAACCACCTTCTCGGCCACCTAACCTCTTCCAGAAGTTTCCTCTCCTCACTCACCATAACAAGCACTTCCTCTTTTGTCTTCCATTCCGTCTTTTGCACTTTCTCCATTCTCCTCCAAACCCACATCTCAAAATCCTTCACCCTATGCTCATCCTCTTTTTCTCTGAGCCAACGTTTCTGAACCCTACAACGTTACACTCTATAAAAATCTTCGCCAATCTTTTATTTAGATTCTTACTCAAGGTCCCGTCATTTGCACCCACCTAATGCTGAATTCTTCCTTCGCTAGGTTGATCCTTCTCCTTATCTCGCTGTTACTATGACCATTTTTCTCATACGTTCAATCTAAATAATTATTTTTTTTACTCTGTCTAGCTTACGGCCTCCCACTTTTATGATATAATATCTTATTAACAAATGTAAATACGCCATTTTTGGTGATATTTATCGAGAATTTCAGGTAAAACAGTTAAATCAATGAATTGAAATTAGTATCCTCAGTATAATCAGCTGTTATTTCTTCGGTGATTGAATTGTTGCAGTTCTCTATTTCATTCTACTTTCTGCTTACCCATTCATAAGTCATCCATCTTTTTTTTCTAACTTCCTTTACGAAACAGGCGTTCGTGGCCGACGCTTTGAAAGCGACATCAATGGATGTTTGATAAACGTACAAATTTAAGGGGAACATGTCGCAAATAAGTCGCACTCAAAACATTAGAGCGTCGCCCAACGGTGCGCAGAAGAGCAAAAATCCTCAGAGAATAAAGTTATGCGCCCTTGACTGGGACTCGAAGCTGGATTCCGCAATATTGAGGGATTCACGTTCGATTCTTAGTAAGACGGATAATTTCGTCCTCAATGGAATTTTCACATTCGAAGAACTCGTCCGTCGTATATATTTTACATAAAAATATTAGCCAATAATAATTGCGTTTCTATGGGTGAGCGGAGGTCAGCCCCCGGTAGCATTTTTGGCATAAAAAACGTCTGAAATACTTTTTAATACTTAGTTGTTAGAGTGAAATCATCACCTATTCAGAGAGTAAACAAATTAGAAATAATTACAAATAAAGATTTAGAAGTCTTTCGACTTTATTTACGGAACATCAACAAACTAACTAAATATTTGATTATTTTGATAGTACCATAAATTATTTTGCTATAAAAACGCATGGAAATAATTGTATGTATTATTATTTGTAAATAAGAATACAACATATTGACCAGTAATCATCAGTTGAGTGATACCAACTATGATGCTAATGATAAACAATCGAAGCCTATTCTCTGTGATATATGTAAAATATTACGCATCCTCTCTTGCGTTAACTGTAGCCAATGCTTTTTTAACGCTCTTGGTCTCTCACCGGCAATATTCTTCCCGTCCGAAATTTCGAGATGATTCCCCGTCGACATAGGGCTGCTTCTTTTTCCGCTCGACCCTTCACTCAATTCCTTCGTGACCACGTATATCACTTGCCGACAAATGAAGTCATTTTGGTTCTCCATTTTCGAATTTGTTTACCACCGACATAGCAGACAACAGTTCAACGACCTGAAACTGTCCGTCGCCTCTGATGATAACTCGATGGGAAGATTAAAGCCGGCACTTTTCGCACTTCATCTATTCATCTTCTCTCCCTCTATTTTATTCTCTGCTCCGTTTCAAGTCGACCACTCTCAGTTCTAAATATCCATGATTCTGTTTTCATTTCCTGAAATTTCCTCATGTGCCATTTATAGCAACGCCATTACTGAGATTTACGAAGGTGGAAAAGATTATTTTCAGACATACATATAAGAAGAAAGTAGATTGCGTATTGACACACGAAAGTGAAGCCGGTTTCTTTAGCAAAAAATGATCAACCAAAAATGGCTATTGAGCGCAATTCGTCCATTAATTTTTATGAATAATGCAGTGATTTTTTGGGAAGCTATTTCCATTTGGCATTTTTCAAGATTAATCAATACCTATGTGTCTATATATATCTATGTTTACGGCTTAATTAATACCTGCACAACTGTACCGGTCAACATGGCTGATGACGCATTGTAATCGCTTCAATACCGTACCACACGGTTTCAACTATTCTCTTCCTAATCTATGTTTTGAGATAATACTGATATATTCTTGCCTTAAATAATATCTTAGATGTTTTTTTTAATTTTTAACCTACATAATTTCTAACGATTATTACTTTTATAATAATATGTTTTTAGTGCCAAAAATGTATAAAAAGCTTGGATGTGAATCACTCTCATGTTAGTCCATATTTTTAAAAAATACTAAATTTTTAAGTCATTTCGAAGGTGATCTTTCTCTTCTAAAGGGCGTTAAAATATGATATGGCCTATGACGTTCTACGGTAGAGTACACCAGACGCAAAATTTTAAGCTTACATACACAATTAATGTACTAAATTGCCGAACAAGTTAAAAATAATTTGGACAATAAGGGATCCGAGTGGTTGTCACAAGGACTGGATGGATAGATTTTCCTTGATATTGCCAAGTAAACTATCGTTGCTTAACGCCTTTTATGATACACAACTCAATGCTAAGAACACAACAAGTATCGAATACGTGACTAGCTTTTTTAAAACTTAACATTTCAGGTATGCGTGTATTTTACTCATTAATTAAAGTTAAATAATACCCTGCCATACTCAAATGAAAAAAATTGCATACACTAGCTTCCACAGGAGATTAGAAGGAGGCAGTGTAGTTCGTTAGAATAGGTAATGAGAGGCGACAGAATGTCGAAGGCCGTGACAGAAGCATGGTTATTGGGTAAGTGTGGAATAACATGAAAGATGACAGGCTTTATGGGCACGTAGGACGTGGAACAGAAGAAAGAAACTGGGTAAGGAGATTGTGGACTTCGCCGGTCTAATAGAGGATTTCCGGAGAATGTTTACTCTCTTCCATCTTGACCAGGAGCCCCCAAACTATTTAGACCGTTCACTCATTCAATAATTTATCAACGTTTCGTTCGTAGACCAAGGTCGGATAATTTTTTAGGAAATCTCGTAGCTAGACAGAAGTAATATCCCACCACCCAGAAGTAATAAGCCGGATAGTGAGAAGTAATATCCCCCACCATCCCTAACTTGTCTTTTTGATGTAAGTTAGAAGTAACTCACTCAACTTCCTGACTTTTTCCATCTCTATATAGGATGGTGAACATCAGGCATCCATCTACTTCAAAAAGTTGTTATTTTTCTGTCTTTATCTTTATTCTGTCCATCATAATGCGCAGTTGGCGATGTGAAATGCAATCAATCATTACCTACAATGTCGACTAGGGAAACGAATCTCTTGGCCTACGAAGTCAAGATAGTGGCCTTTGTTTGCTAGATGGTAGCCATCTGGTTTACGACAATAGTGTTTACTTTTCATTACTTTATGTAAAATCAGTAGATTTCTTCAAAATATGTTAAAAATAGACGAATAGGATTTGAAACGAGGAAGTGTACAAAAGGGGAGAAAATCATATCACAGAGAACGATCAGGAAGAGTATTTCCACGTGGATGGACCACATTTAGAGACGACGAATTTGTAAGGAACGAAGGAAATATAGAAGAAAAAGCCATACTAGGAAGAAAAAAGGACACTATTGGCCAGATAAAACGGGATGCAGAAGAGATAAATGGACATAAAGGAGTTACGGGGGTGCAGGGTAGAATGGCTGGGAATGGTAGAAGGGCTATAGTCAACTAATCTAAGGATTTATATACTAATGATAATAATCCCTAAATTGCTATTATTTTTACGAAAAGCAACCTTTAGGACTGCCATTCAATGGGAATCCGAATACAAATAACACCTTTTTATTTAAAACCTTAAATATAAAAAATCCGCTAAGATATTGACAAATATTTCTTCAATAAAGTTAATTAAGTATCATTACGAAGTAAAAACGTAATATGGACAATCTGGAAATGAAGTTTTGTAAATATTGATGAAAAGCTCTCCTCTGATTGGCTGCGGTTGACGTAGCGTAACGGAAAAGCTAAACTTTGACAAGGTTCGCTCATCCGTTGAAGGTACCGTCAACATCCATCCGGTCATCATAATAGGTTTGAACGTTACCATCTGTTTCCGTCACGCCAGGAAACGTCGATCGTATTGCCGCAATTATCCAGGATAATATAACACAAAGTCTTAAGCCTTGCGGACAACTAAATGTAATAAATATTACTTTAGTGACGGTAAAAATATAAAGCTAGAATCAAAATGTTAAGTGTATTTCTGTGGTTCTCGGTTATTTAAGTAACAAAACAAAAAAAACTTTCAGAATATAAAAGATGAATAACAATTATCATTAACCCATACACATGAAAGAAAACAGAAATATCAATTTCCGCCGATGGCTGGAGCGGTATTCGAGGGTCATTGAGTGCACATTTTAATAATTACTCAAAATCGAGAATTAAAAAATACTTGGACCACATTTCATTAAAGTACATATATTTATAGTGTGAAACTCACCATGCATGCAGTAATGGAAACGAAATTAGAATTGTATTTTGCATTTTGCTGTAATTAAGGATTATTGTGATTTTAGCTTATTTTGTATTTTTCGACATGGTATTCGAAATTTAGTCGAAAATAATGTATTTAAATGTTTTTTTGAATTTTTGGCTCAGCGTGACACCATGATATTTCATATGAATCATTACAATCATATGAAATGTATTATTTCGCATTTGGAAGAAAATATGTACATATGTAATCGAATGATTACGAAACATATCTCATTTCCATAAGGCTATGTGTTGAAATATCATTGAATTACCAAAACGCCAAACAAGTAACATGCATGTTTTTCACTTTTATAGGTCGATATCAGTATTAATAACACTTATTCCAAGTTTTACACTAAATCTATGTATAGACAAAAATCACAAGCCACGTTAAATGCCTCAATAATTGCTAATAACTCCGATAAATAGCATTTTAGTTACAAAATTGGCTACATGATTAGAAAACCGATTGGCATCGCCAGTATTTTACGTCATAAGTAATACCGTCCCGTTTTGTACCACTCGAAACTCAGCACAACTTGGTGACTACCCTCCCCACCCGCTCATCTTTCGAAGGGATTACGCATCACTACGTCGGCCGTAACATGGTTGAAAAATAGAACTGGCGATTTGCAGGGAATGTGGGAGGCGTAGGGGGGGTAAGGGAGTAAGAAGAGGGGAAGGAAGTTTTAACTCACTCCCACCCGCGATCCTCCCACGTGTCAACACACTCACCTGATGGAGTGCAAGTCCACTCTCAGGGCCCCGAGCACAAGGGGATGGAACAAATTGGGTTACAAATAGACTGCATGTATTCGAATCGATGTCAAGGTGCACACGTATCATCAGTCGGCCCACACGGCTTGCGCAGCCGTCGCTGTAGTCTGCCGAAATGTAACTTACCGTATTGCTTACGCGTCCCATTACCACTGGGAGTCGATTTGACTTCTGTGGTTGGTGTAACTTTTTTGCAGTTGCCAATAGAGCCTAGCATGACCTCCGACCGCGAGCTGCCTACATCACTCCACCTTGCATAATAGTTCTGTTTTGAATACTATTCAGGTTAGGGCTTGGAATGCTTGGCATTACTTACGCGAAGAAGACGACGAGAAATTTCCCAAGTTGCGCCAATGGGACAAATAGTAGATATGTCCGCGTATTTGAACTAGTGTTTAAATAATTTATGGCAAAGACCCACTGATATTGAACAGAAAATTGTTTGTCGAAAATAGGAGTAAACGCAATTATTTTTGATAGTCTCTCAATGAATAATTAATCTTTTAAGGTGATATTTAATTACCAAGTACAGTTAAATATTGCCTTAGTTTACAAATTCTATAGTAAAGTGTCGGGGCAAGGAAACTCGATAGTGAGATTGGCTAAGGATTTTCGCTGCTATGCTCATTTTAGAGACATCAATTTAAAAAGAGGAGGAAGTTCGGACTCACTGATCGAGCCAGAAATGTATTAGTGTTTAGTTCGAAAGCTTTGTCAAATATTTTTCAATATAAAGTTAATAATCACCTCAATACTTTTTATAAAATCGAAAAAAACTTAGGGGTTTTATTGGGCGTTTTCAGCATGCGTCGTAAACCAAAGATTCCAAGTTAAAGCCAAAGTATGTGTATTTTTAACTGATAAGTTCGATATTAGAGACGTCAAATAAAAAAGGAAGTATTTGCGTCAATTACATCACCGCATATACTTCATGCTTTTAGCAACTGTTTAAATATCGCCGTCGCACAGCTAAAGCGGTAAGCATGGGCCTCAGGACAGTAATTTATAGGCTCTTGATGTGTTTCCCGCGCAAGAGAACATGATCTACGAGAAAACCAACAATAGTGGACACTTTTCAAGATCACTTCAACGAAAGTAGATCTGAAAAATCAGATGGCCATACGAAAATAAATGTATGTCTTACGACCGATTGCTAAATGAAATTAATCGACACGCATTAGATCAGTAAATGAGATTTTTCTTGAGAATTCTGAAAAGATATGCTTTGCATGCTTTCACCCATCAATTCGCGCTAAGTATGGAGATGTAATTGAGGTCTGAAAAATGATATGCTCCGTGATCCCTCATTCCATCTCTGTCATAGTTCCTAAATTGAATAGAATCCCTTTTCATGATGCATCTGTGTTGGCCTAGAGCCCACGGTGTTTAAAAGGGGTTTTCATAGCTTCTGAGTGTAATGGAAAGAAGCATAATGATCAATTAATGTGGGGAATATTAACTGAAGAAACGCTTGTAACGGGGAATGGTAGACACGACTGCATTGCAAGGGTGTATATTGTGGTAAGGGAGCCTTGAACTGTTTGTTTTTAGATTGTGGGGAACATAACAGAGATTGAATGGCTAATGCCTCCAAATGAACGTGATAAATTTTGGTATGTGGTCCGTTTTGAAAAGAGAATTATCCTCTTTGGAAAGAGAAACTGGAGTAAAAGTAACTTCAATACGATAATTACTAAATAATTTAGTTACTTGGGATTTTTTCAGAAAATTCATGTGGAAAAGCTGGAGATAATGGGTGATAAATAAATGAGTCAAGAAATAATAGGCATTGGCAGATTCAGTAATGGAGAAGTGTCAAAATGAATGTTTCGTTAGTTTGACTATGCTTTGATAATAATTGAGTGTGTAATAGCCAAAGAAAATTTTCTGCACCAGGTTCGTTAATTTTTCCCGGCAATTTGATATTTAAATTCTTTCATACCACAATACTTGGAGAGTAACCAAGAATCGGTCATGAGACACCGTGGAAAATCGTAGAACCTTAGGTGGAACCTCAGACTACCACTCATTGTTTTCAGTAAGAATCTTTAAAAAATACATGATGCGAGATAATAGTGAGAAATAAATAGAAATAGAATATCAGGCCAAAATGGTCAAATGCATTATCAAGCGAAACTTTGTAAAGGAGATTGAAGAACAAAGAAACATGTATGGGGAGGTGTTTGGAAATGAAAGCTAAAAAAAGAAATAGAAGGAATAAAATTGCCACAGCAAGTAAGTACGATTGTGCGCATCGAGGACGAACAAGTATAATTTGAGGTGCACTCACCTTTCTATAAAAGTACAATGGTAAGGTAAAGTTTACACTGAATATATATCGCATAATAGTCAGGCAATAAGGGTATACTGCCCGTCTCTGCAACTCAAAACTATTTTTTCTGTCGAAGATATCTCCTTCCGTCCCGACAAAAATGATGAGATAAAGAGTGTCCTGAAAATGCTGGACATTATTGGATAAAATCTATTCCTATGAGCCTCTCGAAACCACAACTCATGCCCGGGAAAAAATTAAATATTCGGAATCCAACAATCATTAAATTGAACGGGAAAAATTAGGAAACCGCAGGCCTAAAGTTATAGAAGAGCATAGGTGGAACGATATCTAATTTTGGGCAACGGCTTGCCACGATAGAAACACCGGTTCCCGATCAGTCACCGATAAGTTAAGCATCGTTGAACTCAGCTCGAATCTGGAAAAAAGATCCTTCAATTCGTCCGAAGGTTGTTGCCACAGTCAATAAGTGGCAGATAGTGTGTGTCAAATGGCCATAGCCGTGGAAGCACGTTAAACGAATGTACTACTACCACTAAAATATCTCTTAATTGCAACTGGGGAATATTAAATCCATTAAAATTCCCTATCACGCACATCGAGTTGATCATTTTCGATCTATTCTACAATTGAAACGCCGAAAAATAAGGCTAATAGATAATGGAAGAAATGTCTTAATACCGCCATGTGAAATCTAAGCACGAGTAAACCCCAAATAACTGGCGCAAAATTGTATTTCATTTAACTTCACAAGAAAAAATTCACGCGATAGACATTTTAGTTAGATAAGTTTTGCGTTAATTTGATAACAAATAAGTGATTACTTACAACAAAAAAAAATGAGTCTGACCATAAAGGTAGAAAGACATTGGAGCAGGCAGAAAACATCAATTACTTGGGTAGTATGTTGGAAGTAAATAAAAAGTAGTAAATATATTAGTAGGAGAATAGCGTTAGCAAAACAGACGTTCACAAATAGAATGGAATTAACTGCGGGGTCCTTGGTAAGAATTTAAATAAAAGATTGATGAACAGTCATATATGGCGAGTAGCGTTGGATGGTACAGAAACATGGACTCTGAGAAAAAGAACGAAAATTGACCTGCAGGCGTTTGAGATGAAGGTGAGGAGGAGAATTGAGAAGGTTCGATGGACGGAACGGAAGAAAAACGAGGAAGAGCTCGGAATGATGGATGACGAGTGAAAGACGCTGGAGGAAATCAGGAGAAGGCAGAGTAGGAGGTTTAAACAGTTAATGAGAGGCGAAGGGTTAGAGGGGAGGATGTTGGGTGCACGCGCAAGGGGAAGAAATAGAATTGTCTTTTTGAAAAATGAATGTAGTTAGGACGTATGCCGAGGTGAAGAACAAAATAGAGTAAGTATGAACCTTTGGCGGTAAAGGATTAATACAATTATTCTTTCTTTCATGTAAACTTATCTTTACTCGCAGATCACCTTTAATGATCCACATGCAAGGGACGGCGACCGAAGCACACATCACAAAACAAATTCTACTTCACTAAACCGACAAACAAATGGCGCGGAATGATTTGAGGTTTGACGAAATCGCGTCATTATTGTCTTGCAAAGGCAAATTCGACGTGAGTCAGATGGTAAAAGTCTAACCATGAAAAATGCTACATCACAGAATTAAAAATCCCCTTTTGAGTTTTTGTAAGTCACTGGCGAATCTTTGGAAAGCTATTAAAATGGTATGTATATGTCTGAACACAAACATCAAAGTTTTTATCAATAAAATATTAAAAAAACGTTGTACTTACCCAGAAGTGAAGAAGCATTTACTCTTTCATCCATGGTAAAGCGTTATATTCGACTTCTTTGTGCACGGAGTAATCTTCGTAATTACATTAAGTAACAAAATTCCCATTATATCTCCTTTCCATGCTATCTTCTATTTTCCCTTGATATCTTCTTCTTTTTGGCTTTGGCTTTTTTAAGTTACTGGCTTCGATCGATGATAGTTCATTAACTATCCTGTTCACGAACTTCTTTGGGTCAGAAAATCTCCGATGACCCATCCCGATTATAACTGCTTTAGAATATACAGAATATTCTAAATATTATTTCTCAATTAATTGTTTCCACGAAATTCACCGTTTTCACTCATTGTCCGACGTAATTCACTTCATATTGCGATATAATACGGCTCTCTACTCGATTGAAATGCGATTTAAATCAAAATTCTCTTTGTGATTAGAACTCTCACACAAACACAGAGCAATTCCCTGCGCTCCCAGCAAATCCGTAACTCATGTGTTTCTTTTCAAACCTTTCCGCGCTTCCCGCCTTTCCCAGCAAACTGATATCCGTAGATGGCCACGCCGTCTCGGGAGCAGTTTAGGAACTGCTTGAATGGTGTATTTGTCTTTATCGTTTGTATTTTGTAACACCTATTCCGCATTCGCGGACTTGCTAAATAATATCACAGAGTAAAGATATACAGAGAGGACAGATGGCGCTGAAAGCGGTAATCGCTCATTGCGCATTTCGCCATGTTCTAAATAAGTGAATCGGGGTTGAGTAGTAGGAAACGAAGCGAGCGTTGGTAAGGTCTAGGTTGACAGAAACGGAATTCGCGTTTCATCTCCTATTTCACGAAATTAACATTGTGACTGGTATTGGAGGGACTCAAGGAAAACGATTGAGGAGACGAGTAAAACAAGAAGAAGCGGTTTTGCTTGGTGCTCAGCCATAAATTGCAAGAACAACTCGGGAATGGTGGAAGAAAAGAATAGTTTCTTCAGTTTCCCGAAAGACCCTGTGATGTTAGTTATTTCATAAATGTTTACTGGTCACGCATTTGGATTGAAACATTTAAAATTTTTCTGTTTATACACGCTGGTGAATTGAAATAGCGGAAAAGGTTTGATAACTATGTGTTTATGATGCAGGTGCAAAGAATGGGTGATTCGTTGGAGTCCATGGAACTGAGATTAAACAATCTGGAAATAGTTGAGGGAAATATACATGATATTGGCCTTATAGTATTCCTATTTTATCATTTATTATACCTTTTTGTCTTGATGCTATCAATCAGTTCTGCTATAAGTTTCATAAATATTGAAAAACTCAAGAAATAAGATGATAGACTCTCAGTTGATAAATCATTAACAGTTTCATCCAATGGATAATATGCCTATACCCATGAAGTCTGAATTTTATAGCATTGAAGTAAACCTATGGGAAATAGGAATGATTCTTTTAAAATTACTGAGCACTTATAGTTTTTCTGGTGTAATGCAGTGACGGATACAAAAAAAACTCAAAGGGGGGGGCGCAAGTTATCGTGACGATTGTAGCTTTCAAACTGACTGCCTGGCAGCGACTCTGCTTCCCTTATATATGTAGCTCGGTTGTTTCAAGAACATTCGGTGCCAGAATGTTCGCTTCCAGACTTTTAAGGAGTGTGAACAAATACAAACAGTAGAATATTCGCGACTTTTCTCGTACAAATGCCAGAAAGAATAACGTTTCGAGATCACTAGAATGGCCGCGACTTTTCTCGTAGGTTAGCTATCTATGTGCCAGACAGAAACGTATAAAATACGATGACGCGGACGCGCGCGCGTACTACATAAGAAAGTACAACTACTCGATAACTCGACTCAGAGTCGACTGACGAAAGACATGAACGAATAGCGTACGGGCTGACTGGCGGGGGCGGCGCGGGCAGCAAAGCGAGCGGCCCCACAAGGGGGGCGCGCGCCCCCCGCGCCCCCCATATGTATCCGCCACTGGTGTAATGTGGTTATTCCAGAGGAAGGGCAACTGCCAAAAATTGGTAATAGTGACCTGCCGGGATCCAGTCCAAGTGGACCATGTGATGCTGATATCATCAGCAAGTTGAAGAAGGTCATTATTAGGCAGAGGGTTTAAATTCATCGTTTGAAGAAGAAAAGTGAAGTTTTGATTCAGCAGCTACAGACTGCTGAAAGTAATAATTCATTGGAATCTGTACGCAGCAGGTATTCACAGAAAAAGTAATAATTGTAGATCTTTCTGTACGTGATACTCATGCTAATGTGGTTATGTTGTATTAAAGGCACTAATAAAACAACCGTGAACTTCATATTTCAGCTATTAATGTTATGATAGGCGAAAAGACTTTGTGGAATCGTGACAAGTTGAAGAATAAATCACTTTGCTATTTTCCACACTTTTTTGATAAACTGACTGGTTTCAGTGTCTATACATCATCATCAGAGTGTGTCAACATGTTCAATTACAGTTGGCGTCTAAATTTATAGGACTTGATATGGGGGAGGGGTTTCATAACATCTAATCTCTCCTCATCTCAAAGCTCCTCCTTTAACCCCTCATCCTGTACCCTGAAATATGACGCCAATTCTACTTAAACATGTATTCCAACTCTCATAATGATGTTGAGGCATTGAAACCGGTCAGTTTATTAAAAAAAGAGTGAAAAATTACAAAAGGATTTCTTCTACAACAATTTCAGGTAGTTTCCACAGGAGAGTAGTGAGATCTCCACTGTATCCCTTGTTGCTTATAGAATGGGAGTAATTACGAAGAACTTAACTTACATCCTTAAAACCATAACGACTTATAATCCAATTTCGTCCAGAATTCCTATCCTCTTCCTCCCTCTTCCACGCTTCCCCAGTGTTCTCCCCTCTATCACTCTCTTCAACATGTCCTCTCCTCTCAAAACCTCCTCCATCCATCTCTTCTGCCTTCTCCTAACCTCTGCCACAAGCTTCCTCTCCTCTCCGACCATATCCAATACATCCTCGTTCGTCTTTCTCGCCATCCAGCTAACCTTCTCCATCCTTCTCCAAACCCACATCTCAAACGCCTCAAGTCTACGCACATCCTCCCTTCGCAATGACCAATTTCCGACCCATATAGCGCCACGCTCCATATTAAAGTTTTCACCAGCCTCTTCTTTACGTCTCTTCTCAGACACCCCCTCATCAATTCCCTTCTCTTCGAAAATGCTTCTTTAGCGAGCGCATTTCTGCTTCTGATGTCCTTATACATATTGCATTAAACTACTGGTATAATGACGGTAATTTGAGAGTTAATACGCCAATGTTTCATGTACATAAAGTCGTAGGCGCTTGAGTTGTTTCGAATTTCCCGCATATTTCACTTATTTTCAATATGGCCGCCGTGCGCAATTTCCATTACAAGAAAACAATGGTATAGTCGCCTAGTGTCCTCTCTGTATATCCCTACTCTGTGATAATATCCTTGATGCCGAGGTACACGCTTATTCAATGTGGTTAATGAAAAATAATAATCTATACTTTATTTACTAGATTAAACAATTATTCGATAACTTGAAACTTTACATGTATGAAACAGTTTCAGGTGGCTGGAGCGGTAATTATGGGTCATTTGAGAGCACATTTTAATAATGTTTAGGGTCAGTCGAAAAACATTTAGGACTACATTTTCATTTATTACGTACATCTGATTATGCGTTGGAATTCACCATACATGCAGTAATGGAAATAGCACAACAATTATATTTGACATTTCCCCTTTTGTTTAAACCTGTAATTACTTGAGTATTCAGCGTGGTATTCAAAATTTGGCCAAAAAATATATTCGAATATGCATTTTGAATCTTTGACTGAATCCGAGAACCCTTCATATTCATTAGCAACATTCTTAATGATATGAAATGTATTATTTCACGTTTGTAAGCAAATCTGTACATATGTAACCGAATTATATACCACGAAATACTGTAACAAATTGCTGCTTGTTAAGAATGGCATTTAATTGCAAAAAACGAATCAGTAAAATGCAATCCTTTCAATTTAATCCTAATAAATCAATCAGAAGGACACATACAAATTTGTGCAGAGACAATAATCACTCCAACCACCTTAATACACAGGGTAGGAGTAACATATAGGTCCAGAGGTAATTGTGGAAGGTTGAAATAAAGGCTTTCCAATTTACACCCGGGAGCCTCCCACGATCCATTCAGCCGACCTCCTCACTTGGCGCGCCATAGAAGACCCTTTCAACTCAGCGGGTTGTAAACAGAATCCTCCATAGCAAGCGACGTCAGGTGTATTCGTCGTCGTCGGAGATATTTTTAGACGCCATGCACATTGGCAATGTTAACTTAAACACCGAAATGGTCGTTTTTTCTCAACTCCCCACTCCCTTTCTGCGCCTCACGTCCGCCTCTTTTTATCCCTCGTTTCCCATTTCATTTTAAAAAGTCCTATGCTCGCCAAGAAACGGAGTAATGGACCCCATCACGTGGAAGACCACGTGAAGATGGGTTTAAGCAAGAAAAGGTTAATATTAAAAATATAGCTACGTAATTCGCCGAAGTTTCTCGAAAAGGATTCGAAATTTAGTGAATAAGTGTTGGCTTATTATGTTATAGTAAAAATTGATGTATTTGTGGTTGTGTTAATATGCGGAAAATAATTGTGTGTAACTTTATCACGGGATTCATGGTCGTACTTAAATAGTAGTACGTAAATTTAAGAGCCTAAACTCAAAATTCACGCAAAATACCGTTTTTTTAATCAAGGACATATCTACAAAGGGACCTGAAATCAATTTTTAATCTCCATTTTACTACTACAATCCTGTTCACCAATAAATGAGCATAGGAAAAATACCAAAATAAAAAAAATAATTTCAAAATTTTTATTTCGCCACGCATAAAATAGATCGAGGTTGTTTGTTGCATCGAGGAGCCCATAAAAGTTGCTTATCCCATAATAGTGTAGCTAAGAAATCCTGTCGCTGAAGCCTTTTTTAACAGCTCGTCCAGCATTTTAACCGCTTATAAGTAACATTTTATGAATCGTATTTGATCATGAGCAAAGCGAATTTAATGCAAATTGAAACTTCATTCCATTAATTATTAGTAAATGAATAGCATAGACTTTAGACTTTGCATGCCATGAGTTAATCTACTGCTGACGAAATTGCCTCAATATGACGTAAAGCGTGCTCTATGGATATTCGTTGCAGATGATACCCTGTATATTGTATCCGTTTCTAAGGGAAGTATTAAAACGACTATTATTGTGTGCCGTAAGTTACTCCCGAATCCCATGTTATTTAACTAAATCCTATAAAAGATAACTTTGCCCTTAAATTGCTTTGTAATATCTGAAGTAAGGAAACACTAAACTATGTCTAATAATTAATTTACTATGGCCAATGCAATCTTCTCAATTGAAGCGGAATAATTTCCCTGAAAATAAAATTATCGATCCACTCCGCCGGTGACCAATTCTTAACCTGATTAAATTATTTACACATTAAAATATTTGCAAAACATTTTTGGCATAGCGTTGGACGGCCATTGCCAAGCGCCAAGAGACTGCCTGGTACCAGCCTCGGTGCCAGGAACTTGTGATCAAATTACGTAATCAAGAAAGCTGTTAAGAAATACCTGTGCGCGTATCCCTCACCTGGCCATCTATCTATCTCTGGCAGCTGTTAGCCAATATGGGTGGAGGCATGGTCCCTTGGATATTCCCTCCTCCGGAGCTATTTTGACGTCATATGTATATGCCGGTTATCGCATCACAGAATAAACATCCTCGCCCAATGGTCAGTGTGCATCAGAGTGAAATATCAATTCGGGGCTGATATGGTAGAAATGTGCAATATTGTTTACGCTGAGTCAACGTTTTCCATTTCGTAAGAATATTTTCCTAAAGACTATTATCAACGATGATGCATTATTTAAATGAAATGCCGGGTTACATAAAAACGACTATCCCCAAAAAATCAGTTATCGGTCACCATGGACAAACTGCAAAGTTTTCGTTTGTAAACAGGGGGATCAAATAGTGAGTGGCAGTCTACCTGACGAGCCTTTATATATATATATATATATATATTATTTTTTTTGAGTTATTGTATTTTTATTTTTTTTATTTTTTTCCATATTTTTGCTGCTTTGGCGGAGCTTATTCAGAGTATTTGATGATGGTATTTTTGTAATTAGAGGTATTTACGCATACCTTTCTTATCAAACGTATCCGGATTATTATTATTTGTTAGTAAACAAAACTTAATGACATCATTTCAACATTGTCGTTGCCACCCGGCGTATTGCCCACTTGCAATGTAGGTGCTCGATAAATAAATAAATTTACGCCATCAACGTTTTAGGTCAAAAAGGAAAGTATGTGGAACGAGAGCAGACTTTTTGAATATCACTCATCATATTCGACGCGACAGTCTTTTGAAAACAATGAGTGGAGGAGATATTAGTGGGTAGAATTGCAGAGGAAGACCAAGAATGTAATGCGTCATGCAAATATGTAGGACATAAAAGTGAAGAACTATGTATAAATGAAGTGGTTGGCTGGAAGGAGAGTAGGGTTGAGAGCTACTGGAAATCATCCGTTTAATAAGTTTGCCCGGCTGAATAGCGTTTCTATGCAGGCATATTTTTTTCTATGTAAGTGCATAGTTATCCGTTTAATTTATGCACAGCCTCTGAAAGCAGAGAGGCACATAAGACAGTATTGAAAGGACGAATATTCCCCCATATGTTGAAATGGTGAATGAAGTGCAAGTTACTCATCAGAGAAGAAATGGTAGGAGTCGTAAGAACAGAAGGGCGTATATGTTGCACTGCATGAGTGTACCTGAAGAAAAATAGGATAGGGAAATATGGATAAAATTATTCATGGAGAGTCAGATTTACAAGTCTTTCGTCGGGAATTAAACATGCTTGATTTTTCCTACTCTGAAAGGGAGCGAAGCGATAGTGTACGTATGTATACATGCAATTGAATGATCCTGTTTTAAATATTTATGTCCGTGCAACCACAAATCTCCACAAAATGTACATCGTACTAATTTGGTACTATATGGGCCCCTGGGATGATCTTTACTTTTATTTTTTTATTAAATTTGTTCCATACGGTTGAAAAATAAATTGTTTTAAATATTATTAGAATGGGACCTAGGAAAGACGTGTCGCATCGCTCTGAATATTTAGATAGTTTTAAACTTTTTTCTGCTTTCCGTTCATTACTGGCGATTGCAGACCTCTAAGCGTTTCTGATTGTTTTTTCAAATAAATTTACTAACGACTTATTATACTTTTGAAATTCTCCTTCAGGAATATTTTCAATTTCTGCCACGCAGGCCCCGAGAGTGAGCCACGGGGGGCGCCCTCTCGTGCCGAAGCTCGAATCTATGAATGCCGCTGCCGCGTGTCGTATTGTCTTTTCCCGAACTCTCTGAATTATTTTGCTATTCTTCGCATTAAAATTAGATGGTAAAAAATTAATCATAAGCGGTAATTTTAATTTCTTTAATTAAATGTTACTATTTCATGTGATTTTGTATGCATACGGTAAGGCCAAGCGGAGGGTACGAATATGGCAGGCAAGCCACGCCTGCGTTGCAGACTCAGGTGCGAGCTAACATATGGAAATCCGTGGCATAGTTAGGAAAGTTTCCAAAAAAATTAACTGATTAAAGTTAAAGTTATTCTCTGTAAACAGTAACTAGTTAAAGTTAAAAGTTACTTTTATGAAAAAGTAACTGATTAAAGTTCAAGTTTAAAAAAAAGTTACTCTTACGTTAAAAGTTACTTTTAAGAAACTTTTAAAAGCTTTTTTTCGCAATTAAATACAAACTTCAAATTCAAGAAAAATTTATTTAACTTTACTTAAAAAGCCTTTAAACTTTAGTGACATTCGAATAGGTTGAAATTCGCCAAAAGTTAACGAAAAAAATTAACTGAAGTTAGTTTTTTATCAGTTAATATATACTTTTAACGATAAAAAGTTAAAAGTTAACTCTCATTATAAGTAACGGTTAAGTAAAATAGTTAACTACATTTATTAACTACATTAATTAACGATTAATTTTAATCGTTAATTTTTAAAAATCGTTTATCCCGACTATGCTCCGTGGTTACTCTGGTGCGTGCGAAGATGAAGGATACGGAACATCGCGGAGAGCATCTTTCGGTGCTTGACGCCTTTCCCGCCGACCTCCAATGGCCATCCCTCCTAACGGTCACGTGATCTCACGCTCGGGGAGTTTGTTGTAGCCGTGGTGATGTTTAAGGGCGTGGAATGCCGATGGGGTGGGGGAAGACATTCTTCCATCCGACAGACGCTGCGTCGTCTATTCCTGGGAGAGGCACTCGGCAGCCGGCCCTGTTCGCTCAATCAACGCTGGGGCCCTTTGAGGCGGGGAGGCCGTGGAACGTCCGCACATCATCACCTTTTCGAAAGCGGAAATCCTCGGGGAACGTTTAGCCCTCGCGTGCAGACCTCCCACCTTATCTCATGCGCTGTTACCGGCGGTTGTTAGGATGCACCTCCTTTCTACGAGTTATTTGTTTTTGCTGTCACAATTTTATGTACGACCGTAGTCACAATGTTGGCTCCGCAGGCACGCGTAACCGCCAATACATACGCACTCATAAAATTTATATATTTGTGTATTCCGTTGAATTTTTACATATTGCATAACTAGAATAGAGTGCAATATCACACGACCCGAATTTCAAAGTTTTACATCATCTTCAGGTGAGAAATTGTGTACAAGTCTTTGTTCATATACCAGGGGAACGGGGAGAGGAGGGGTGATTTTCCCCCGGAAGGACTGGGATACCGCAGCACCTCCTAAGCTATGAACAATTTTCCGATTAATGGACGTTTACCTACATTAAAGAACATTTATTAAGTTAATGGTTTCAGACGAAACTTTATGGAACAGCTTCATAATTGAACAGGAAAACTTTGTAAGTTCCACATAAATAGATTTAGCTTACAGCCTCCCCCCCCCGCACAACATCCTTCTTCCTTAACTTCTCTCCCTTTCCTTACTCATCCAATCCCCCCTCTCCAAGCGCAACCCTCTCCCTCCTCTTCCAAACCTTTCCACCCCCTTGCCCCTAGTGTACCTATACATTAAGTGCCAAATATTCTGTAACTACCTGATGATGTCACTCAGCGACGAAACTTAGGTCGTAATAAAAATCTATTTATATGGAACTCAAAGTTTTTCTGTTCAATTTTCAATTATTGATAATTTGAGTTTATCAGCTCAAAGATGGATTAGAAATGCTATGGATTCCTCAAGAAAACGCAAAAACTAACGATAAAACTTCTTTTTACTACCAGACCTTGAATTGCCGTGCATAACAATTACACTACATGAATCAATCATCTCCACAACCGTTCAAAACCCACCTACATCAATAAAACAACTGACTATTAGGAATAAACAAACGCTTAAACATCCGGTGAATAATGATATTTGCATGAAACCGTAACTAAGATTATTATAAATTTTATGCAGATCTACGCTCTAAAAACTACCCGAAATTACTATTAGCCTTAGGCTTGTAAATTGTTTTGCCTTGAAATGTCATCATTTGAAAGTAAGTGATATGATCTCCCCAGCCCAACATAAAAGTCATTCTACTTTATTCCATTCTCTTCCAATAAACTTTACCATTGTTGGTTTCACATCGTAGAAGAATTGAATGTTAGGTTTAATTATCAAATAAAATACCTTGTACTTTTCTTATTTAGTAATAGATACTACCATTCTCTTTTGTTTAATGCCTTAAAAATTTTGGCCTCATAAAGCTACCAATGATTGTATTACGATTGAGTTTCATATTCCCATTACCCGCGTATGAAAGTAGACCTCAGCAGTTTTCTACCTAGTAGCGTATAAGATGAGTTGTGAGTATCCATGATTGCACTACACCTTTTTGTCATCTATTTTTCATTTTGTAGCAGTTAAGGTACATCTTTCGTTTTTAGGCTCCTTTATCATCAACTCTGTGAACATGCTTTTTTGTACCTTAACCCCATCACTTCCTCGAATGACTTACGTTGTAATATGGAAGCGTTTTTAAGGTTTCAAATGTCATTTTTTGATATGTGAAGTCAATAATGATCACCAATTGTGATATTCGGATGTTTTAAATTCAGAAATATTCATTTAACTCTTATTGACTCGTTAATGAAGGTGGCTCAAAGTGTTGAAGGCTTTTGTATAATTATTATGGAAAAGTAACAGGATTTGTGACGTAATATTAGTTCTGCAAAGAGTATCAACACCAATTATCTGACTAAATCAAGATCACAGAAAAAGATCGTAGTAACGGAATTAAAATGAATTAATTTTTATGTAATTAATTAATAATTATGTTATTACTTTCAGTTTTTCCCTCAATAAAAATAAGAATACAGTTAGATGAAGCTGAGGTATTAACAAATAATTCATCAGCACGGTTTACTTTCCAGTTGTTCTCTGTCAATAATTTATAGAGCTCTTACAAATATGTAACTTTAATCTTTATTGTATGTTCTTAGTGGACGAAAACGTCCAAGAACAATAAACTTATTCTATTCTATTCTATTCTATTCTGTTTATTCCAAGAAAATTTCAGTCTAAAGTGCAGTTAAGTTTATGTAACTTTCAGCTTTTCTTTGCGGTACAGTATTATCAAGCTTCATATCAACAAGTAAACCCAACATATAAGATAAGCCTTTCATCAACGAAATTATACGTCATCTGGCAAAGGCTAGGCAGCAACGTCTTGCGGAACATTAATCAGCAGAATTAGTAGCTGTTGACGACCTAGAAAACTGCCAGGTTTGAAAAATAAAAGTAACGGAAAGGAGAACTACATTTCATTAACAGGAGTTTTAAATTATCCTCATTACAGGGAATGCATTATTAAATAAGTGGGTCTCCATGTACCGAGGTTTACACTCCGTTGGAAGTAATTACTAATTACGGGCACAATCTTCAAGCCTTTATGATGAAGTTGCATGATAAACTATAGTCATGGCATTATATTTGCTTAAGGTACTGCCTGCGGAGGTTTGGAAAAGCTTCCATTTCATTCCAAGACGCAGGTGTTTGTTGTTCAACTGGATAACTCCGATTTTCGACAAGACTATACGAGCTGTGAAATGAAGAAATTCATGGTAAATTAGTCAAATGAAGGTTCGCAGTTCGCATATACTATCGATGATGCCATCATATCGTTATGTGGATAGTGAGTCTGGGCTGAGATGTTTTCAGCTCATGTTGAATTTCCGTTAATTAGTGGTAATATTTTGGTGAATGCCTCTTATTGACCATTCCGGCATTCTTCAGTTTTTCCTTCCAACTGATACTCAAAATACTTCGAACTCATCAGCAAATGCCATTTTTATGTTCATTTGGTCATTTTTCATCACCTTTCGATATCAGCTTGACTAATAAATGATTAAGAATGATACAGTGACGGGAAAAATCCCCAGTCATTCAAATATTATAAGTATAGATTCTATTTATATAAGTTTTGTGTAGGTTATTTCATTGTTAGTAGTCGAATATCTGGATGCCGTTACTAATGTTTACAAAATATAAACATCTGATCTAAAGTGCTACGTTTTTGACAGTAGCAATTTTTTTGATATGCACACTTAACATGGGGATAATGAGTTCGAGTCAAGGCGTGTTTATTTTTTCAATTTACAATTAAAAACGAAAATGGAAAGACGGGGATTTTTTCCATACATATGCGATGCTAAACGAAAAAAATGACACCGCAGCACACTAAATTTTAAACCATTTTCTCTATCATTAGGATTCCCTACCCCCCTCAATTGGCTTGTCTTGTTTATTAGTACCTAGTACAGATTGGTCCAACATCTGATTCTTCATGGGAAGGCACTCGTTAAATGATAATTTGGGCATGGATGGTAGGTATTGTTGCTAGCAGTTGGGGCGGAAAAGGGTTCCCAATCCCCAATTGGCCGGAAAATCTTTGAACTGTTCTTGGCTCCCTACTCCTTCGTGCATCCCCAACCTTGGATCTCTTCGTCCATAAATAAATCCGTGCCATGAAGACGTCGCGGTCGCTACTGTTAGGGTCTGCCTGCTTGTCTCGTAATGCAAGAGACTCTCGCCTTGAGGAAGCGTTCTCTTCTTTAAGAGGAGTAGTGAAGAAAAAAAGGGAGGTCAGCTATCTGCATTGACTGCCGGAATGATATCCAAGTGAAGTTTATTGTCTCCAATCTGATGATCGGTCGATGTCTATGTCCCCCTTAAACTTTCTTCCATGTTTATTTTCATTCAATCACTTTTATAAAAGAGAATGTGTAAGTGTCCCATTAGAAGGAAAGATCCATGACTTTGATTATGAACAGTGGCCAGGTGAAGTTAACTAGAGTCCTCTGGATCTCATTATTGACATTTTGCTTTTCATGATCTTCTATTCATGATCATCTTCGTATCTCTTCTTTAAAATGGCAAATTATATTGGAAATGGCAACTTATACATGATTCTTTGTTTTAATGTTACAAGTGTTGTTATATTTTGCAACTAATATTGTCCTAAACTTCTTGCGCGTCATGATATATGTTTCCATTGCTTTTAGGGGCTTTGTACCTAAAGTATTGTGACAAGCCTGTTATTTTCTATTCTACCAGAGTTGTAAATGTTTGCCATTTGTGTAATAGACAAGATCATTTCATTCAAGACCACATAATAAATGACTGGTTTCTTAAGGATTCCAATATCATCAGTCAGTGACGACTCGGAGTAGAAAGTTAACGTTAACTTTATTCCTTAGTTTTTTCATTGGATCAGGTATTATAAAAGAGAATGCATAGATTTCCTGCTAGAAGGAAATGTCCGTGAATTCGGTAATGATCGGTTGTCGGCGTCTGTGAAAACCGGAGTCCTCTAAATTGCATTCTTAACACTTAGTTTTTGGCGAAATGTCTTCACATCTCATTTCTATCAGAGTTATCAATTGTACGTCGTTAATTTTTTGTGATTTTCAATATCTTAATTCTTAATGCAAATACAAATGAAATTGAAACAGAGCTGTCAAAAATAATGTTAAGTTTCATTGCTTTTCTTTCATGTTGTTATATATTTTATTTGTTTTTTTAATAAATATATTCGGGAAAGCTACGCGAACATAAAAGGTGAAGAGAACATACAGTTTTTGTAAACATACCTCCTTAACTCCACTAGTTATAACTTCATGGAATTTATGTTAAAAAATGGTATCTTCGGTTTAATGACAAGTCTTCGATTATATTTTCCAAGTTTTGATTTCATTCATGGCCACATTCTTTGCATTTAAAAAAAATATGTCAAAAGCTGGGCTTCTTGAGGCTTAGATCGCGGACTATTTTCACTGAAAAATAAGGTTTATGCAGCAAATTACGTTTTCCAACAATTATTGTAGAAGCTGATATGCTACATTACCGCAGTTATAAGAACTTATATAATTACATACTATATTAATCATGGCACAATGTTAATAATTAGTTATTTCACAAGTCGCTAATTCCTTCTCTTATGTGTCAATTGTGATGCACTTCACTCCCTGATTTTAACGACTTTCAATAATTCTTTTCTTCTAGCGAAATTACGATTGATTAGTTCCTTATTAGCTATGTTTAAAATAATGTGCAAGCGACATCACCTACAATGCGACCCAACCATCTCCGTTTAATGCCATTCTTACATAAATACTTTAAGTTAAATTACGCCTTATAAAATATTTTATGCTCATGTGATCATACAAGATAATTAGTTGCTCATAGGCATTTCGATTTCAGCGGTGCAAAGAAAAACTTGTTTGCGATAGCAAAGGCTTTACTGCCGCTACCACAGGCGTAACCGGTGGTTACGCAACAGCCCGAGGGCAGAAGTGGCGGCATTGAAATCCACAGCAGAAAACGTCAATGGAATAACACCATTGGTCACTGCGCGGTACTGCCAGTTGTTTACGAAACGCTTTGGAACCACTGGCAATGAAATTTGGAACGCACCTATTGTTTAACCTTTTCTATGACGCTTTCTTGTACCTTAACCGAATATTTTTCACCAACTATCTATTCGGGCACATCGTCTTGCTTCAGGATATACCTACTAAAGAAAACTATCGCACCGCATGAAGCATGCATCCTAGGAGCCTTCAAAAGCTGGAGGAGTGAGTATCGTTCCCGTTACGGGATCGGTCATCACAAGAAGATAATAAAAATTATATTTACTAAAAAAACGTTTGCGAGGAGATACTTTCTCATAGTCGATACTATGCAAGAATAAATATTTTTGCCCTGCCACTTGTAGCGATAAATAGTGTTTCAAATATAACACCCCATCCAGTTTCATTCAAATCTATTTGGGCAATGATGATTCTTCGTCCGAGTTCACATTTCTGCATTCCCTTAGAGTGAGTTTACGTCAGGAAGTTACATGCGCAAGTTTCTTCTGCAAGAAATATAGGGGGATATCACTCTGACGAAATATTTTGCACAAGTTAGTGTAAGGCCAGATTGGTTACCTTTTACATTGGCAACGAAACGCTTCTCCATGCGCCTTGCCGAAACTTTCAAAAGCTCTCATAGCGGATTTGCGGAGCCGTTTACGCCTGCAATTTACGTCAAAAGTCTCTTGCTGCTAGTACCTAACTAGTGCAAAAAACTTGACATTGTAAACCCACCTTAAAGAGGTATCTAGTTCGGGAAGTGGCTTAAGCCGAATATAAAGGCAGCACCAGGATATTTTCCTTCTCGCGCGCAAATTTTACCTGGCAGCGGGAACAATGATGAGATAAATATAAACTCGCTATCTTCCTTTCAGTTGTCTGCGAGCCACACGTCACTCCAACCGCAAATCGCCGAGTCGTTAATTATTTTAAAACGGTCGAATTTTTTTATGGACGCCCTCCAGCGTAGACTGTGCATGAGTCGAACTTTTAACTCCTCCGCACCCGGAATCCACCGACATTCGGTGCGCAAACACTACAGGGTCTAAAATTACTCTCCGCCTCTCTCCGTTGGGGAGTTTCCTCCGCCCGCCCCCAACTGCCGCCCCCACTCTCCGAGGGGGGCGGCACTTCGGGTCCCCCACCCCGAAACTCCTCTCCCCCAGGGCAACAAAGCCCCTTAAAGTCCCTCTTTGCCCCATCATATTTCATGCATACGACTGATAACACGATTGTACGCAAGTCTATTGTTGTCTTGAGAACGAGTCAGTTGTCATGTTATTTGGCGACGAAATCGTCGAAAATGTTCTCTAGCTTGGAAGACTTTGAGAAGTTAGATAATTCCATGGATTAAAGAAGAAAATTAGGTTGAATCTCACCGCGCGTACGATAGCATTACGACATATTGAAGCCATTAAAAATGCGTAATCGGCCATATTGAATGGATCAGTTGAACAGTTTTTACACCGGAAAAATGTATCAGTAGCGGAATTGTCGCGGAACAGCAATGATTTATCTACAAAAAATGCAAAGTGGAAATAATTTCCAAAATAATGACGGCATTATTCATAATATTTATCGACAAATTGCACTCAATAGCAATATTAGGCGGGTTGTATTTTGAAAAATAAAAATCGCTTCACTTTCATGCGTCAAGATGCCGTATACTCCCTTCTTTAATATATGGGTTGGTGTGGTGCCTGTTGTACCGGTTTCCCATTCTTAAATTCCGAGTTTTATCCTCAGAAGTTGTAGAAATTATACTTCGTCCGTCCGACGGAACGTTGACGGACCCATTGGCGGACCCATGGGACGGAACTGCGGACCCATTGGCGCCATTCGTAAAGAGTGGGCTGACTCTAACGCCGGGTGTCTCTCCACCATTCCTTTAATTAAAAGAAATGGTGGAGAGACTGATAACCCTTTCCTTAACAACCTGCCCACTTGTCCTTTACAGTGCCAATGACTTTAATTATCGGTCCTCTCCCCAAATTACCAAAAAATCAACAGATATAGGTATACTAATGTACGTAGCCTCCATTGAAAAAGTCACTTTCCTGAACTGCGGTTAGATAACACGTGCTGGGGCCTTATTAATACGCTCATGTCTCATATTATTACAACTAGTTGAAAAGCCTGCTGAAATAGGCTAAAATATAGGCGAAATAGCCAAAGAGTAATGAATAAAGTAAATAATTGAATAGAAATTGTGTGATTTTTTATTTTTAATGAAAACAATACATTTTGTTATAGCAAACAATATATATTATCTAAGTGTCAGAGATTTCTATGCATTAGACATTTTTGGTGAAGCAGGCAGAGCTTGAGTGGTACACAAGGAGCTTCCCTTGTGTTTATTTTGAAAAATGCATACGCCTATGTGTCAGTTAGTGCGGAACGTGTATGGAAGCTCGCTTGCCATCTATTGGCGCCTATCTCAATCACTACGCCTATCAATTAATTCATGCGTACGTACAAATGGCCTTTCTTATTGTAGATTCTTATTTTATTCAATAACGAGCGGAAGGTACCCGTTGAAATTCAACGGGTGTGAAAAACGTGAAACTTATTTTATAAGAAAACCGCAAAGGCTGAAGAAAAACTGTACGCGTGGTCATTCAAGGAGTGCGTAACCTATCTTGTTTATCTCGATGATTGAGTGAATGTATCTAAGTTAACTGCACTTTAACACTTTTAAACACATAAATAACTCGTGACGTTAATGATGTGGGAATTGGTCTAAAAAACAGTTCGCAATCATAATGAGAGGCATACGGTTTCACTGCGTGTAATACATGTGAGTATTAAACGATAATAAACAACGCCGTGTTTGTTGTAGCAACAGAGGCATTATTACCATTGATATTCGCTGCACGTATATATTCTTTTAAGTGTGTATTCTATTAATTACTTTATGTGTAACGTTTGCTACGTAAGTGTTCTCCCATATATATGCCCCTTTGAGAGCTACTTTGAGAGTAGACGTTGAAGAGTATACTTGTTAAATATGCATTGAATTCAACGATTACCCCCCGAAGCAATCTATCATGGGGGCCTTGGGACTCCAGGATCTTCTTATACGGATTTTGTTTCTACGTACTATCATGGGCCTGCAGGAAAGCGTGATATTAAAATGGTAGAGGCGTGAATATTCTATGAAAATGAAATCTCTGGTTGTCAAGGAAATATGTTATTGTTGATTTCAGGGAAAATGTGAGATTTTTCAACTGAAAACATGAATTTCAGACAAATACGGAAGAAAATCGATTGATAAAATTAGAAATTATATTGATTCATCCATCCGATAAAAAAAATTCCAGCCCTATATCTTGAGTGAATGTACTTTTAAAAAGCAAAAAATGAAACCACTGCACCGAACACAATGCTTAGCATGGACCATCAGGGGGGACCTTCGGGGGCCCTTAGATCTTTTTAATATAGCATATGATACAACCAGATATTTATTCTATCTACACGCCAAATTTCAGCTCAATCGGTTCAGTAGTTTTTGCGTGATGGAGCAACAGACAAACAGACACCATTACATTTTTTTACATATTAGTAAGGATCTCACCCTTAACCCTGAAAAAATAGGGTTTTGGTTAATTGAACCCTACAGTGTTTGTTGTCTACCAGTAACAAACATGTGTTCCAAATTTCATGAAAATCGGCCCTGTGGTTTAGGAGGAGATGTGGAACATACATACATACATTGACTTTTATATATATAAAGAAGATGTTAAAAACCATAACTACCTGATGAATAATATTTCTTTATTAGCCATGATCACTTTCACCCTTATGCATATGATTTATTGTTTCATTTGATTTACAAATACGGAATGTTAACATACTAGGATTGTGTGCACCTAATTTTTAAATGGTAGGAATGTGAAAACATTACGCAAGCTAAATACCGATTAGTCAACAATTCCATTGTGACAACTCCACATCCCAGCTCCACCCTCAAGATAATGTAATCTAATTTCATTTTCATTGAAACATATGATAGGAGTATGCTCTGGCATGGTTGTGACGTCTGTACAATAACAGCTGCAGAGGAAAGAATCCGAAGATTGGCTTCCTGCAGCACTCAACTCCTCTCTTCCATCAACTTATCTATTCATTTACCCATTGAATTTTACGTCCTCTGTGATTTGCCTGATGTTTCCCATCCATAGACCTAATCATTTATCGAGTCATCATGGTTATAATTATTTTTCTAAGAGTAAAAGTTTCAGATTTTCCCAATTTTATTGTGCAAATGATTTAATAACCATCTTAAATACGCATAGTATTTTATGTATTAGTAGCTTACTAATACATGAAAGGCTATGCGTATTATAACCCATATCATATTACAACATAAGGTCGAACAGACCTATTAATCAAGCTACTGCACCTAACTATTATCTTAATCCAACATCGAGGTCACAAGCCTTCTTGTAAATTTGAACTTGGAAAGAAGATCACGCTGTTATCCCTAAGGTAACTAAAACTAATGATCAAGAATATTGGATCCAATACCCATAAATGTATGTTTATTAAGTTATAAAAGTCAAATATCTATTCATTGTCACCCCAGCGAAACAATAAATAAATTTATATTAAATATATTATAAATCAAAATAATATAAAATAGTTTATATATAAGCTCTATAGGGTCTAGCCTATAAAACATCTTGCCCTTTATAAACAAGGTTTTAGGGCAAGAAATTAGCTCTATAACTTTTTATTTGTTAACTACTCTCCTTCTGGCCTTTATCCTAGGTTTTATTACACTAGGAAATTACCAGGAATACTTCGTAATAATGAAAAATTATTGGGCTAAATGCCAATTTTCAATTAATATTTACAAAACATTAATGCATTGAAACACAATTTTAATAAATTGGTATTTAAGGACGCATTTTCCATCTTTTCCTCCTCATATTGCGACGGCTAGTGCGCTAGCAATAAGCGACTACCCCTGCATTTCACAGAAAGGTAAAATTGCATCATTTTCATTCAACGTTTTACGCAACGCTCAGTTTTTTCAAGAACCAGTAGTTAACACCTTTTAAATTTTTAAAAATTGTTAAATTTTGCCACTCCAAATATAATAGGTCATTTTCTGCCCGCACAAAATCTCAGGTTCGACTCTAGATCATTGTTATCACCTTCCATAAGAAATGCATGTAAGATACATTTTTCCCCTGCAGGATATGTTTCTTTTGCCAAATTAAATAAAAAATAATGATCGTACGAACTGTAAAGAGGAGTCGTAAGAAAGGAAATTAAATAAAATGTCTTATTTCAATGATTCAGTTTAGATTTGTATTCGAAATTGTGAGAAATTTAATAAATTATTCTAAGAAAATATAATTCAGCGCTATTTTTTACGTATCCCCTAAGCAACGCATGCTATTGCTGAAGAATATGTGGGGAGAAATGACAAAAAAAATCAATAGAATCAATAAATTTCATCACTGGCATATTTTCTTTATGCTGGAGTAGGTATCTTTAGACCTTTATTTAATCATGAAAAGTTGTACGTAGAACTAATAAGATGTAGAGCAAAGACTGGCATGGTGATAAAAATTCTGATATCGTAAACCATATTATTAAAAATGTTATTTTGAAATTAATTACATAGTTAAAGTACTGTTTTATATCAGGGTTGACATATCTAGTTCACAACAATCGTAA
Source organism: Pyrrhosoma nymphula (assembly GCA_963573305.1). Classification (NCBI taxonomy): domain Eukaryota; kingdom Metazoa; phylum Arthropoda; class Insecta; order Odonata; family Coenagrionidae; genus Pyrrhosoma; species Pyrrhosoma nymphula. Next base: position 88,183,145 of record OY754338.1, read on the forward strand.
ACTAGTCTTAATACGGAAAATATTAATTGTTACTTTAGTATCAACGAAATATTTCATGTCGAAAAAAATTACTCACCTTTTCTTTGCAGATGTTCCCAGGGATTCTGAGCAGGGCCCTGTGAACCTGCATATCTCCTGGAGAGAGGAGAAATAGGACGAAGAGGAGGATCCCAAAATAAAGTAAGCTCACGGATTTTGCACATATATATTTATATTTTCTCACAAAAAATAACCGGACAAAATACTTTTTAGTAGGAGTTGAAACAGTCCAATCACTTTTCCTCGTAGACGTTAAAGGATCAGACCGAACAGATATGCAAACACAGTGAATTACCCTAATCAGGGCTTTTTATATGGCGCAGGTGATATCCCCTCAGCCATATTACAAAAAAACAACTAAATTCTCTCTCCAAGTTTGAATCATATATACAGTACGGGTAGACATGATTAATTCTTCTGCTCATTGTTAATAGAGAAATTCAAATACACATCTTTACATCATCATCCATATACAGAACAAACAGAAGAGATTACGAAGTCAACGTAACAAATTCGGTCACCATGGCAACGCCCTGCGACCAGTCCCTTTCAAATTCTCCCTCACCTAACAGCCTAATATGGACTGCCTCAAGGCTTGACACCTCGATGTGCGCGTTGAAAGTCTGGGACTTTTTAAGAACAGTTTTTAGACTGTCTAGGTTCCTCAGCTGAGAAATTTGAGCTCTCGCATGTAGGTTACTGATCTTCCACTCGTTTTTTAAAACAAGGTGAAACCAATGGCCGGCTTGTCTGCTGTTCACATAGTTATGGTGCAAGTCTTGCCGTAAGTGTGGAAGAATACGAAGATGAAAAAATCTACTTGATTCGACCCCCTACTGCTTTTCCGATCGAAATGCAGGGAAAGCGAGAGGCATAGGCAACTTTGGCTCCCAATTTTTTGTTCATTCACTTTATTTCCGTTCACGGGAAAAATAATTCCCCTGCGATCAGCATTCAACTGAGAAAAAATGTGTGCTCTTCAAAGGCTTAATCCTCCCTAGTCATTTCGGCACGTTACATTGATAACGCAGGTCCTCTGCAGTCTTGTCCTGAACTCCAAGAGCTAAATTGATTTCCATTTAAATGTAAGTCTTTTGGCATTTTCACTCCTCCTTCCGCTGAGAGATAATTGTTCTATCATAGCCATCTCCAATGAGTAGAAAAAATATGAAGGCAGATATCCTCTATTCCGTTCAGCACTAGAGGCGTTCCGAAGGCGGACTTACCGGTCTTCTGACTTCCTATCTGCGGACTTCTCATTACACGGAAAAATAGAATCAAGCCATGGTTCAGGGACAAGGACGATATGCGAAAATTGTCACATCAGAAGCACAAATAAAACCTTAAACTATAGAATTTTTTCATTTTTGGTGTAGAATACGGATACTTCTTTGGGGGAAGCAGCTACTTATAACTCTTAAGACAAATATCCTGCAATGTTTACCAAAACTGCGCAAATATTTCTGAAAAATACCAAAACACACAACTTATTGTGGAAATATAAAACTAATGGAGTGCCATAAATGTGTCGTGCCTACGCTTCATATCGATAGGGAATAAGTATAAATTTTTTACATATTTCAATACTTAAAAAAGAATAATTTTGCCGAGTATGGGTCCTATCAGTTGCTGAACGGCCTAGTATATGGATTTCTGTGTTATATTTTCCAGTAGAAAGGGGGAAGGAGCCGCTGTGAAGCACATCTGTAATGATATCAAAATCAAGCACCATTTCCCCTGAAGACACCTATTCGTAAAATGGCAGGAAGGTTAGTTAGATTATCTCAATAACGATTTTCGAGGTCAAAACTCAGCCTGCTAACTGAGGCACTGCCCATTAGTCGGCCAGGTCGAATTAATTTATCCCATTATGTCCCAATCACTCATATCGTTCATATTTTTTCTCTCATTTATTTTTTACGAATATTCCGACGAATGAAAAAAAACACATTACAAAGAACGTTTCAATTCACTCATTGATCGAATAATTTCGCGCCTTCATAATCATATATATTCTCTCTCACACACATGAGTCTCTTTCTTTGGTTCGAGCGACGTTTGCGCTCCGAAGGGCGTTTCGGTCGGTTGCTCACTTGACCTCCTTCTTGCCGTCCTGCTGCCTCCGGGCCTTGGCCTTCTGCCGGCCTTTGTAGCCCCTGAATCCCGCCTGGATCTTCACGGCGGCCTTCTCCACCTCCACCGAGTGCCCCTCCGCCTCGCCCCCTCCTACCCCCTGGTTCTCGCAGTCATCCTCCCGCCTCCGCTTAAGCCTCCTCCGGGTGAGGAACCCGCGGACTCCCGCCTGGATCTTGGTCGCCGCCTCGCCTTCCTTCCCGTTGCTCAGGTCAGACTGGCCATTTGGTGAATCTGAAGGAAAGGACATATATCATTGGTTTATTGTCTTAATGCTAGATAAAGGAGAACTCGGGGCAATATTTTACGCAACATTAACTTTTTAGCAACCGGTACTATTATGGATGGATGAATACACTCGAAATATTCCACAAGCTAGAACAACTTTAATAACGACCCTGGTGTCAATGCACAACATCATCATCAGGTCAAACCTGTTCGTCCAACATCATCATGTTACCTATTTTTCAACGCTAGGTTGGAGCAATTTTATAAAATTTGTCATAACCACCCACTAATTTTGATGTTTACATGCTTGAAAAAGCCTATTTATTTCGTTAAACTCTTGGTGCTCTTTTTTTGCTCTACTGCGTCACTGACTTTAAGGTTTCTGCGATTAGGTCATCGGAACCCTTCCATGGATTCTCTCCCAAGGGACACTTTTCGTGACATCTTGGCTCCGGTAAGGAACTGGCTCCACTTGTTTCCGGTGCGCGAGTTAGTCATCAAGCCCAAAAGAGACAAGGAACGTGCGACTAACGTGGGTACCATTGTTGGCCCACACTCAGCCTAATTAGTCTCAGACAGGGGGTCGTCTCCTAGGCGCCAATATTTTTTCCACTCGTCTTAAGGAAAAGCTGCATGGAAAAAATAACAATATAACAAAATATATTATTATAATATGAAGACAATATGAAGAATGCTTTTTTTTTAAGAAAGAAGAAAAGGAAATTCGATTCCTCTATCGAGTTTCTATACAATTCCCGGCTTGATGTGAAAATGAACTAGGAGGAAATATCTCGATTTCTTTCATACAAGCATTATTTAAATATAGCGCTCCAAATTATTATTTATGCATTTTATGCAGTTCCCAAGTAGGACAGAGATAACCAGCATTAAAAACAGAACTTCCTATGATTATCTTGGTGCCCACAACACCGAACTACTACCATTGAAAGATCTTTTACGATATTTTAGGGGAAGGTTTGGAAAGGTATTCCCCGTGAGGCGAAGGATTCACCATTACTAGCCTCTTTAAAAAAGAAACACTCAGATTCCTTTTTCACGCACGATACCTAGATCCCCATATGCACCCGGGTCAGTTCCTGGGCCATTGAGATATATATTATTAATAAAAGTTAACTATTATTTACGACTGAACGTATTGAATATTTTCTGGTGTACATATGATTTTCTTGTCATCTGAATTTCAAAGTGTGTTGGCAAATTTATCTTGCATGTATATTTTCCTTTTTCTCTGGACATACTTATCCAGCTTTGACTCCACATTTTTAATTTGACAATTGCATCAATCTGATTAGTTTATAATTCCATTATCTATATGCATCGCGTATGCTGTATACAACTATTTCTTTGTTTGTTTGTTTTAAGCTGTTTTCATCTCATATCTTCGTAATGGATAGATCTTCCGAGGGCAATGAAACTTTTTCTCTTCCATTGTATTCTATCGCGATCTGCAATTGAAATCACTGTGTTTGCACTCCTAGGGAAGCATACCGTACTTTTGGTGGAACCAGTTGCCCCTGTGTTCCATCGCGTCTCAACGCTCGTCATACATAGATTGTCAATGCTCCACAAAAGAGCTTGGCCGGCCTCAGAGGCTTGGCCACCAAAAGTACCCGCTGGAGTGGAAATAGCCCTGGCCCTGCACTTACTTCCCCTTTTCGCCCTTGCATTCTATCCCTTGCTCAATTTCCGTTCAACACTCTCCAACACCTTGTGTTAATTGGCTGGTCTTCTCCGTCTAGAAAGGCGCTGCCAACATTGTTATTTTAAGGTGCAGTATCTTCTTACGAACCCATTCAATGGCTTTTAGTGATAACAGCTCGTAATTATCTAAGTTATGGCAGTGATTACGGGAGGCAAATGACAGCCAAGGTTATTTGCACCATTAAAGAAAGGTGAGTAGATTAGTTCTGGTCGGCGGTCACTTCCAGAACAACTTAAAAGTACATAATAGAAATTAAGTATAGAAAATAAAAATGAAACAGTAAAATTAATAGTTTTTAGCGTAACTTTGGGGAACTGTTCAATGGGGGATAATGTAAATATAAAAATAATACTTGTTATATCCACATAAAATGTTTTATTCATGACTCAGGCTTCGTCGTAGTACGACGTTATCCCATGTAGTTCCCCAACCCCACCATCCCATGTTGCGATGATGTTGTACAACAACGAAACCTGGGCTATGAATAAAAGATTTTATGTGGATATACTAAATTATTAACTGTAAATAAAAAGAAAAATTGTTATTTCGCCACACAGAACTTTCCAAGTGTATAATCCTTTCACGAAAGACTAAATAAAGACTATTTAAGAGCATCATACAACCTTTAGTCTTGTACGGCTCAGAAATATGAGCGATGTCCAAACAGCAAAGAAAATAATAGTCTTTTAAAATTAAATCCTCAGAACTACTGGTGGAACCATAAATGAAGATGGTTTCAAGATAAAAAATAACCAACATTGAATTGAGATAACACTGTAAAGATCCAGACATAGCAACATGTGTGAAATGGTGACGGAAATACAACCTTGACAGGTGTGCTGGAGGGGAATCCGAAAGGAAGACGACCACCACGACTATGACTAATTTTTAAGATCGAATAGGACATGAGGCAAACTGATGTGGATGCTGCTCAGATTGGGAAACAAGACCAGTGGCGGCAAGGTGTTGGCATGACCAAAACACTTCTTAGATGTGAGTAGCCACCAGTAGTTTGGTAAGATAAAAGTGTAGGCTAGCTAAAACAGGATTATTTTAGAAGCGAAGGAAGAGTCGCGGGAAACCTAGTGTCGGGATTTGTATACTCTTAACGATAATCTACCAGTGCCCTGCAGTTCTACTTTGGGCAATAGATTAAAGAAAAGAGTAGATGGGGTCTTGACTCACGAAAGTGAAACCGGTTTTTTGGAAAAAATAATCCACATCACATGGCTACTGTGCGCAATTTTTCCAAATAATAAATTAATAATGCAGTGTTTTTAAATATTGTCTTCATTTTGCCTTTTCTAGTAAATAATTACGGCATCGCAAAATGTCTGCTACTAATTCCTATGTTTCTGCGCATAAACTGCACAACTGATCCATTCAATATGGCCAATGGCGCATTTTAACTGTTCCAACATTTTCCTGTGCTGTGGTACCATATAGTTCTATCTCCTCTTTCTCTTAATCTAAACTATTCCCGGAGTATTACACTTGGAATACTCACATCATTTAACCCAACTTTGCATCGTGATGCAAATAAAAACTCTCCGGCATCAATGGGTATTAAACTAGGGGCACTCGAGGGGATGCTACAACGTAAGTCACCATTTCACAACCCCTTCCCATGATATCGATGTTGCTATGATATTTACGTCTATATAGCTTTTCATAATATAAAATCAAAGGTTGATTTCCAGTCTTCCCACGGATTCTGAAATATGAATAATCTCTACACTCGTGTTTTCAAAATGTCATGCCCTACTGCGTCAGTACGGGAGAGCTTTCAACAGTTGGATTCTGAAATCAATTCAGATGAATCTATATTTGACAACACAAGCTTGTATCTCAAGCTGTTTGATTTTCTGGTAATTAACCATTCCTTGGTAACCAATAGTGACGTAGATATGTGACCTTGTCATCCTACCTTGCTTGAACGAGTATCTTCACTCGTAAGTAGGGTCAAGAATTTCACCTTGATCTATAAAAACAGTCATGGAATCAAAAGCTACAACTTGGATATTTTAGTGATTTTGAATTACATAGGTACGAATAATTATACGTTTCTCTGCATTTTCCCATCGTATTAGCCATTCTCTTCAAATAAGGAGTAATTAGAAAAAATTGCGATGGATTACGTTAAGTAAAGCTTATCTTCATTCAGTGGTTTGGATAATTTGGATCAAAAAACTTTTATGTCCTCCAACAAATGAGAGTTTTCAACAAATAAATATCCAGGCAATGCGGCAAAATTTTAAATTATAAAATTTCTCATATTTTTAAATTATTTTCTGCACGATTGTATCAGGATTAGTTGAGTCTAATTTTATTTGGAATCCAAACCTATAACCGCCAATTTCACACCTATTATCATAAAACATCACAGGGGGAAAGTATTCGAGTAAGATAATGAAACAGCATTTTAAGGCCAAGGTTTGAAACCAATCAAGTGTAATATTGGGATTCGGATGGATGGTCTTGGATACAAGCGCGAGTGATAAATACCAATTCCAGGCTAAAACATTTTACCTGCTGATTTACTCATCTTTACCGCAAAATGAATTACATGTAACTCGATCATTTAGGTAAATAAAAACCCAGGATGTTAGAATTTTGTATGCTGTTGAAATTAATACAAGTCTTAGTAACCCTCACTGATTAAAATGAAAATCAGGTCAAAATCAGCGACTTAGCCACTTAGCTTAGAATGTTATCTTTGGTCTCATTTACGCACTCAATTTTGTGTTACCACGCTGAATTTCTCTATGCAGAAATGTTACGATTTTGTCTAGGCTAGGGTTTGGGTTTTCGTTAGGATTTTGTCTAATATGAAAAATGAACGAATTAACCATCGCTATCAAGTAGATATTCAATTTAATCTCTGCCTTTACTTGCATAAGATGTAAATCCACGCTTTCAAATGCTAGCACAAATGTTATTCTTCCTTTAATATTTCAAATAGTTCACAGTTTTGATACTATAGCCGCAACTACTTATATATTGTTTTGTTTGTAACTAGATACCTCTTACATTTCGTAGTTTCTACCCTCAACTTAATAAGTTTCCCGACTCACTTCTTCACCTATTATTTACCTCCTTGGTTCTCTCTTCTACAATGACCTTCTTTAAACAATTTTCTCATTCATTAACATTCTCTACACAAGTATTGTATTTTTCAGATATGATTTCAGTGATAAATGAATAAGGACTCGAAATTCATTTTCCACTTCGTTTATATAAGTACCACGCGAATCGGTGTTACAATACCATTTTCAAGTACAAGGAATGTGCTTAAAGATGAGGTTGCAGCGTCAAAAATCTTTGTATTTAAATAACTGGACTCTCTAATTAATAACAATGATTCTCATAACATCACGCCTGAAATCGCCAATCTCTTTTAAAAACGTTTTTTTTTTTCTTCCAACCGTCTGAAGGGAAGTTGTACTGCTGACTCTCCAAAGCATATTTTTAAGAGTAGACTGATGCCTACAACGAGTATCTCTGCACCCTCCTCCATTCACCGTTCAGTACTACCCTAATCTAAGCACCTACATTAAAGGCGCAAATGACTTCGTTTCCGATAAACTTTCTAGATGAGCTATCAACCAACCTTATTCCTTTCATCAAAGAGGTTTGGCTTACTCTACTGTCGATCTTCCGTGCTCAACATACTTACACTCCAGGCCCACAAAACCAACTGAATAAGCTTATCAACTCTCTTCATCACATTTGGAGTGCCAATCCTTTACCTCCTTGCTTCTTTCTTCTACAACTACCTTCTGTTAACAATTTCCTCATTAATTACATTCTCTACACATGTAATGTATTTTGTTCAGATTTTATTTTAGGGATAAATGAATAAGGACTCGAAAGTAATTTTCCGCTTGGTTTATTTAGCTTTCCCAAAATTGGCATCTCTTTTTACAAGATTTTACAGTTAGTATTATATTTAGTATTGATCACTAACTACGGCTTTCATTCAACTCCCATATTCCTATCTCACATGAAGATGATAGTTGGTAGATTTACTAGGTGGAATCGATACATATTAAAAAGATTTATACTTCATATATTCCACACTTTGAATAACCTTGAATGTTTTCTACGCGTTGACGGCGTCATTTTCAAGATAAATACGAAGATATTCCGGGAAATGTCATCTTGTTTATTTCAGTTTCCGCTTACCCTCTTAAGCACTTCGTCCCAAGGAGCTTCTTATAATCCCTCCCCGTTCCTTAAAAAAACAACTCCCTAACCCAAAGGATATCAAGAGTATATAAGATATTGCCAGAAATATCTTACAAGCCCTTTTGAAACGGACACGGGCATAGCGTGAAAACTGGTAGAAGTTACTCAAAGAGGGGAACATACGAAGAATTATTCTTTTAATTAATATCTTGCCTCAAAGACCAAGTTTTGGAACATCCAACGCCATACTTTTTTATAACCTGATCATCCCTTTATTTTCATTAAAATTTCTGTGCTTGATTATTTCATCGCTGCCAGTGTTCCCTTCAACAACGCAGCTCCATCTCCAGTGAAACTCTTTTCTCTGTCACTATTTACGCCTCATAACTGAAAGACAGTACGCGGCTGCGACTTATGAGGTGCGGACAGCCAGGGCTTAGGGGATTGCCAAAGGCGTTTAGCATCCTTTGGCTCAAATAATACCTTTTTGAGGTCCTCCGATTTGGCATGGAGTCCGAAGGGTACTTATTATGTTTATCTCACTGAGCACAATGGGTTGGAGTGTTGAATGAATAACTTATTCACGTGTGTCCATAACGGCTAAAAGGAGAGCAAGGCCAGATATGTGTTTTTTCGATGAGTTTTGAGTATTGGCTGGTGATGACAATTAAGAGAAAAAGTGATGCATCCTTGAAATCATGATGAGAAGTGATGCATCCATTAAAAGATCCAAGCTAGGAGATCTTACTCTTAATTTAATGACATTTTGTGTTTCTTGGAGTAACAACACGTTCTTTAACGCTCTTTTTAAAGTCATAGAGGGGAATTCAACGAACGCAATTAGCTACGCGTGAGAGGTAGATGCAACAGGTTTATTTTCGGGCAGGGATGTTCTAATTTTCAATTATTTAAGGAAACTAAAGTACGCCTAAAAAAAGTATAATTGTTAAATTAAGGAGATTTATTCCCAGTATGACATCCAAGCACCAATCTTGCCGAGTGTATTTCGAAGTCAGAATGCCAAAAATCGTATTTTGCGCGTTAGGAGTTAATTCCAAAAGTCTCCAGACTTGGGTAAGAACATCTTATTCTGTTCTTCTAGGGTACTTGAAGCCAGGAACAGGAGTAACGTTTTTCCTTACAAGCGCAAACTAAAGTGTTCTCCTTTCAGCATTGGAATAGAACCTAGCATCATTTGATTAAACCCCCTGAATGATCAATATTGAGATTTTACTCGTTAATTTAGAATAATATTTTCCTTTTTTTAAATTTAATTACCAAACTATTAATTTTAGACAATTGGTGAAAATTGTAAACTATCGTTATGGGCTTTTTTTTAGTTAGTGCATATCAAAATCCGCTTTTCGAATTCTTATATACACAATGTTTTCATCAAGGTTCTTAAACTTTGGTCTTAAAAATCTCCCCATGTCGTATCTTTTCCTATATTTGATACTAACACGTAGTTATTCACCCCAAAAAAAATCATTTGACTCTCCCAGCAGCTGGTCATCTCAATTTCAAGTGAACTCCAGAAGGATTTACGCGTATAGCCATTGCATAAATTCACCAATTAAAAAAAAACTTTTAAAAGTTATTTTCGTATAAGTAACCGACTTTATGAAGTAATGAACAGAACATTTATTGATATTTAGATTGGATACTACTAAAGAACACCATAAAATTATCAGCCAAGGGCACGCGCTCGATTACTTCCTTGAACTTCTAAACAAATCATGCCACGCCTAACCGGAGGGCTGTTTTGTTACGAAACAAGATTTAAATCTCTGACTGCAAATAAATGTACTGGGAAGCCAATCCAGAGATACTTGTTGATTCAACTCTAGGCTTTCGTCATGTTGCCGGAATCTACTGATAAATCAATTTTGAAGGACCAGCGGTCGAAAGCTTAAGAATAATATATTTCTACAGAAACCATTCAACCGGATCCAACCAGTTGATTGTCACTGAACATGATAGTATCGGTCTCTTGCCTTACAAATCCGAGCTTTGAAAGAAATCGGTGATATCGGATAATTTAATTCGGGGGCTTTCGTTGTGGGACACTGATTGTGATATGGCCTTCCTCAAAGGAAGAGTGCGTGGAAAGCGCGTTGCATGGCTATGCCCCTGGCACACATCCGGGGACGTCGAAAAGGAAATAATAAAAAAATAAAACTCACAAACCCTTGACAGGACCAGAGAGCCATCCCTTCGGTACGACAATGAAAAATTTTCTCCTCCGGCTTGCCAAACGCGAAAAAGCAAGGATGGCATCGCGAACCGGGGAGTTTGCCAAGATTGATTTAGCGCCAAGAGTATTGTCTTGCACACACCCGAAGTCATCTGAGAGGAGGGACTTGTTGTCTCCCACTAAAACTACAAGGAACGGTGGAAAGGAAGAGACGCGAACTTGCCTTTCACTTAATGGAAGATCTACGGCCCACCGTCGGCGAAACGTATGGTTCAGGACGTTGGCCCAACACCCTGTTTGTTGCCTTCACCTTGGTTGGAAGTAAATGGAAAAATATCAGGTGTGGATCTGTCCGATACACGGCCGTGAGTTTTGGGAGAATATGTTTTCCTCAAGGCCCTTTTACACGATTCTTACTAGTCTATAAAATAGAAATGAATTCAGTGTGCTTAAAATCAACGTGCTACGGTAAACGTAGGAATGATATCCTCCTCACAACAGCGGCCTCAAAAGTCAAGTAAACTAAAGGCCGCCATGACAGAAAAAGACAAGAAGCGTTTTAATGCAGTTGAGTTCATCACGATTTCGAGGTTTGCGAAGTGAAAAAGTGTTAAAAATTAATATAATTTTCAATATATGAAGATTGACACATTATGCCAGCTTCTTTTTCGTGCCTATCAGTACATTAAAGATTCATGAATTTCACTTTTCAAGTAAACAATTATGCTCTCTTGGTGAACGATCTAAGGTTTTCTCGGCGTATAGCGATGTTGGGGGTTGCTTGAGTTTCCCACCGGGTCAAACTCTCCATCTCTGCTGACGTATCGATGTACGAGTCATTCATGCCCTGAGGATGATGAATGACTCGTTCATCGAAACGTCGGCAGAGATGGAGAATTTGACCCGGTGGGAAACCCGAACAACCCCAAGCATAACAAGTATTCTCTTCCTAATGCAGTACATTCATGAAGTAAATTTTCAAAATAGCATTAGGCTAGATTTGCTGGATAAAAAAAGACATTCAAGTTTTACTAAAATATATATTGTAAAAATAGTGAATGGAGTTAGTGGACACTGATTTTATGGTAATATTGAGGAGGGCTAATCATTTGTCAGCACGGAAGTATATTCCAGGATTACATTGGGCAATCAACGACCGTTAATAAGCCCGGTATTTAAAAAAACTGTCGTGATCAGAGTGAAAATGCTATAATGCCTCAGGTATGGAAACATTCGTGCTTATTTTATGTGTTTGGATATAAGACGACCGAGTTAATATGTGATCAAGTCCAAATATCGTGGCTGTTTTGCCTTTGTCTATCATAGCGTCGTCCAGGCCAAATGACATTTTTGCTGACTGGTTTTCCCCTCTATGTTCTTACTATGTATTTCAGTTCGTCGCTTAAAATTGTACCACGAAAAGGATGTTGTCGTTTCCGATGCAAGAATCAAATTCGATTATCAGAGCTGAAAACAAAAAAAAAAGTGCGACACTTCCCTATTTTTCCCCGGTTCTTAGATCAAACGATCATTCATAGTCAAACAGGCAAGTCGATTGTTTAGAGAGAAAACCGGTGGTTGAGCTGGAACCTACCAAAATAATCTAGGAGAAATTCAGGGAAATCTTAATCGAGAAAATAGTGCTCTTGAGACTTTCAGAACTGGTTTACTGGGGCTTGTTTAGAATGTTTTGTAAACAATATAGAACGTATACCATAGCAACAGCAACATCAACAGTTTTTTCTGCTTTCGTAGATCGTGAAATGCCCAGTATTGAGTGAACACAGCCTCCCAGGCCCAGCCTCACAGACTTTTAAGTTCCAAATTTGGTTCTGAGTTTTCAGCGCTGATTCATTACTGATTTCAATGCTGACTTGTGTGTTATTAGAGTGTGGAGTAAAACACCCTTTATTCCTGAATCATTCTGCGAATCTATAAGACCTCGTGAGAGAGCGCAGACTTGAGGAAATGCAAAGAACCCTGGATCCTTGGAGTAGGTGCCATAGGAAGGATCGCCAGGAAGAAGTGAAAATTGCAAGGCTCAGATTTGGTCTCACCAGACTCAATGCTTAGTAATACGAATGGAATAGCCCAGTCCATTTAGTGCGAAGCATATCATAATGAAGTTTCATAAATACTAGATTACTCGTCCTAACCCGGAAATAACCCTGAAATCGTTTATCGCCTTATAAGGGACGAAGTTTTGTTAACATGTTGCTCTACATTGCGGATTACGCAGCACTAGTATTTTTCTTGAAAACGTATCACCGTAACATTATTAAAATAGAAAACTTACTTTACTCAAACATGTGCTCACATGACTTTCCCGTTTACTTTACTTCCATATAAAACCATGTATATATGCATCTTTATGCAAAGCAAACTTAATGATATAATATAATCCGTAAAATTTCTTGATAACTGCAGCAGATGGTCAACTTCGATCGAAACCTATAATGGTCTGCTGACACGCTGTAGATCAAGGTGAAAGACCAGCAAGGAAGTATTGCTTCAACGCTACTCTAAGAGCGTTACAGATATTGGGTTTAAATTTGCAAACAATTGTGAGGACATGACCAAATGGTAGAATTGTATTACAATTATTTTGGTGAAAGGATGCCTGAATACCAGTTTTGAATTATTTTGGACAACGGTGGACCTGGTGCCAAAAATATCAAGAGGAATATTGCTCGGGCGAAAGAGGTATACGCAAAGAGTAGACATTTGATGGCAGTGGGGCTATGTGAAGACGTGAGGAAAAGGCTGGTTAGGAATTTGATATGGACTGCGGTTTTGCATGGGTTCAAAAATTGGGCTTTGGGGAAAGGGAATTAAATTAGACTTGGGAGCCTTTTGAGAATGAAAAAGGAATAGATATAGTAAGACGGACAGAGCAAAAGACACACGAAGACGATCCTTCATGGTAGAAATACATAGTAGGTCTTGAATGAAATCCACGGAGGCTGATGACTTATAGGCGAGTTTAAATACAGTTGTTGAAATATTTTACAAAATAATGGTTCCACTCATCACTATTAACAAAATGCTATGCAAGGAAATTTTTAAACCTAAAACTCCAAGTCTACCTCTAAAATAACCCACTGTCTGTAGACATTGCTCAAGTATGAGATGAATCACATATACTTTGAACATATGAATCACATATAGCTTGAAACAATCCTTGGGAAACTACAAAAGGACTAGGTAATCCGATGTGATTTAAAACGCTTTTCAATTACCTATGCGGATACTATCAGCGGAGATGATTTATAAATCACACGTCTAATTAGGTTAATTGAGCGTATCCAAAGACATGGAACGAGAAGCTGAAAATAAAATTTTAGTCAAAGGCGCCAGTCTTTCTGGCACAAGAAAGCTTCCCTAATATAAGTCTCCCATAATAGCCGGATTATGTGCACCCTGTAACGTCGCCAGCAATAAGATCAGAAGGAGAATCGTTAGTGTTATAAAATATGTGCACCAAAGCTGACAGTGATATTGGGCGACGAGGAAGTGTGGAGGTCTTTGTAGTGGAGGTATTCTTAGCATCGTTGAGATCAATTCCTTTATCAATGAGAAATTTTCAAATATTTTAAATTACCTCTAGCAGCGTATACGATGCTAAAGAAGTCATGAAGTTGTCCCAAAATTACAGCCCACTAACCCTTCGGTAATGTACTCTGAATTTGCTGCAGCATTGGAATCTTAAGCTAGGCGTCATGTAAGTGCAGTTCGGCTCCTTTTTCAACTGTGCCGTTGGGTAGTGTAATCCTGTGCTTTTGCCATGGGTCAACTTCCTTCTCGTAAAGAAGAGACACTCACTTATGGGGGAAACGCTCAACGCTTTCATTTCGAAATTCCAGTGAGTACCTACTCATATTTAATAAAATTAAATTACTAGTGATTGACAAAAATTGAGGAAAATACAAGGAAAATCCTATTAAAATATGTATTCCTCTCACTCGAAAAACTCACATTCATGATTATAGAAAATTTAAATACAAACTATTAACTCAAAAACGTGCAAATCATGTAAGACTTGGTGCTTTCCTGGTGCACGATGTGAATGAATTTTTCACGGGATTCCCACCAGGTGAGATGTTCAGCCAGAGCCGACGTTTCAATGGCTAACTCTGCCATCGTCCTCAGGGAATTGAGTGAGTCACTTAATAAGTGCACATGAAAAGCATATGGTGCACTGGCAGGAAGACAAGGTGAAGTTGGATACGACGTACATTGAGAAGACGAATTTGTAAGGGCGTAATAGAGGGGAAAAGAAAATAAAAACCCCACGAGGAAGAACAAGGGACAAATGCATAGGACAACTAAAACGGAATATGAAGCAAATGAGCAACAAGGAAATGAAGGAACTAGCAAGTAACAGGGCCGTATTGAGGACTGCAGTCAACCAATGTTATTGTTATGACGAATAACAATAATCCCCTAATTGTTAATTTTATGAATAGCGACCTTGAGAACTGCCATTTACCTGGATTCTCAGTGCCTTCAACACTTTCTCGTTAGTGATCGGACTGCTGGAGAAGGTAATACATTAAAATAAACTTCGAATACATTGCCAACCAACACAAAGCCAAGTTATATCCCAGGTATAACATCTGCGTAGGAAATCGTAGGCGTCAAGGAAAAAGTAACACACCCTCTTGCCTTAAATGTGGTAGTCCCGCATGCTATACGGTATATATTCCATCTATGTCTGACAGAAAATGTTAAATGATTGATACTGTTGACAAAAATAGCCCCTTCTGTTTAATCTGTACTATAAGCAAATCGAACTGCCATAATTTAATCATCCGTGATTCTTTCCACCAAAAATGATAAATTACTATATATTAGTTATTTTGGGTTTCGTTACCGCCTGCTCAGAGGTGAAATGAATATTTCCATCCTGTTTTTTGGAGACTTCAAGAGAGATAAAGAATGCTCTTCCGTGTCCATTCCATATTTATGCCGTATCTTGGACGCGATAGGAATTGGGAGGATCTGGAGCCTACTAGAACAGGAAGCCGGAGGCCACGCGTCTTTATCGCTCTCCACGTGCGACGTCGAGGGGAACCTCAGCCATTAGCTATGCATAAATATCCCCGCACGCAAGCCTATTAGGAAATTTTCCATCGCTAGTTCTTACTTAGTTTGGAACACACGCTGAGTGAGAGATAAACTGCCGAACTGATGGAAAAAGAAATTATTTCTCTCCAAACGCCATAATAGACTACAACAAGAACAGAGCAAAATTCAAAGATGAAAAGAGACGTTTTACTTTTCATCCTTTAAGTCTCTTATTTAGCTTGAATAAATGCAGTTCAATGATAGATTCAGATTTATGGCATAATGTGATGTGACAATATTAGCTTAGATGCAAAGAAAAAAAATAATGGTAGTGCTAAAGAAAGGTTTACGTAATATATTGATCGCCACGCAGCCAGGGAAGAGCAGGGACGGTAGGATCTCGACCTAGGGGGCTGGTTCCCTTAACTTTGGAGAAAAAACCCTCACCCAATCTTTGGGTAGTTTTTAGTGGGTTTGGTAGTCCAATTCAATTCGGAAAGGAGAGTACCTGTTCCCAGAAATTTGACTTTAAAATAATACGCCAGGTTACACTCCACCCTTCCTCCATTCTCCAGTCAGTCCACCAACCTGTGGCGCATATAAACTCAGCCTGCTTAATAGAACTTTAGAGAGATTTGCAGGCTTAAAATATTATCATCAATCACATTTACTTTGTACTTTCTTGAGCTAGGAATCGACCTTCGCGCTTTCCAGCCCAGTGCACGTCGTGCTCACTAAATTGCCGATATTCGGGGATATTTCATAGTTTTTTATTGGGTGGAATCGCAAAATGTAAGCTATTTATTTTAATTATTGTAACATATTTTAAAAGAACTTATCTCAGAAAATACTTCTTTACTGTCAAGAAAAATTTAATTATTGTATAATCCTTGCACTCGATGATGCATAATCTGGTGAGGAGAATGGGCCACGCAGGAAAAATTGTTTGTTTGCATACTAAAAAAATGTGCTTACTTGTTAAAAACTGACAATATTTGCTGATATAAAATTTTTAGTGAAGAATGATTCCAATTGCTAACATTTTACGACATATATTTGCAGTCTGAATGCACTAGTTGGTCCGATATATATGACGTGGACAATTATGATGAGAAAACTTGTTACAAACATTATTAATACCAAACCATCGTCATCTTAAATGCATTTATTTTACTAATCAATGCCCGAGGAAAGTTTCAATCAAAGGAACTATTTTCAACGGCATGAAAGTGCTTAAGTGGGATTTCATATTTGTTTTTACTGGATTAGTTGCGAGCCAATATCTCCTGACACGTTGATCAATAGGATGAAATGTGACCACGCAGTTTATTGATCTTGCGCAACATTTTGATCGTGCATAGACCCTCCTTAGCTCATTATGGAGGAACAACAGAGACAATTCAGCATGAGCTTGCTGATCTTTAGATTTAGCAGTTAAACGCCAAAATGAATTTTTAAAAGCAAGAGAGAAGGGAGGAAAGAGTGTAAAAAAACCTATAACAAGGGAATGGCTGCGAATAGGGCACCTTCCCTTCAATTAAGGACTGAGCTAGGAATGGATCCTTACATTGCCGCCATAGATTAGGGACTCATTGGGCACCAAACCAGAGAAAAATGAAATGAGAGCATTTGGAGCTCTTGTACTAGCTAGTGTATGTTGGTTGAAAGTTTAGATGACTCTAAAAGGTCACTGGACCTTCCTGATGTTTTAATTCGATCTATCCAGTGTTCACACATATCCGTTGGGCATTAATCCTACGAACAATAGTAATTTCTGGAGAGAATGATATATTATCATAAAAGGTCACCTCTATGTATGCTCACAATATGTTTTGGCGGGAAGAATAAAGCTCGTTCTGTAATTAAAGTAAGGAATCATCACTAAAAATGCACGATTATGACTGTAAAGCAATGCATGAGAGTAAAAAGAGCAAAGAGATATTTAAGGACAGGGCAGTTTGTTGGAAATTATTAAAGCAGCGTCCGGTTTACAGGCCTATCATTGAGAAATAGACTTTTTGAATGTGCCTACCACGAAAGGGAACGGTGTCATGGGTATATGAGTATGTATGCATGCATGTAACTTCTGCGTGGGGAATTGCCATGTGAGAGAGGTTTCCCGGATGTGAAATCGAATCAGACCGTTGTATTTCTGGGCCAATGCACAGGTTGTTGCGCCACTCATTATTTTCATTTTCTGATTATGTACACTCAATGACACATCATGCAGCCACCACAGGGTAAGCTGAAGGCGAGAACATTTCATTCGCACATAAGCCCTTTGGAAATTCACCTCGCATGAATATGGCTAGGTAGTGTAAATGGGAACCTACTAACAATTGGAAGTTAAGGAAAAGGATAAATTACTTTGCACTTATTCCACTGAAGAGTATTATTTATTGAGCCAACATGTTTCACGGAAGTTAAGGGCTTGGATTTCGGTCAAGTTGATTTTATTTTACATGCGCACGTATCATACAGTTTCCTGTCTGCGTGGATAGAGTAAAAGATTTTAACTACCATTGTTAGTTCAAGGAAACCGGCTCTGTTTTGATAATTTCTTTTATAATGCCCAGTCCTCGCATACCTCTTTGGTTATATTCGATCACTGCTTCATACATCCTCTAACATTGCTAAGACTACCAATACTCCTTCACTTAATAATCTCTTCCACTACATTCACCCATGATTTTCTAGGTCCACCCATTGAGTTGTTGCGACACCCATCCCTTTGCATGACTTTTTATCACGAAATTTTACATTTTGGTCTTCAACTTTTGTGAAAGTGCATTTACGTAAAATCATGTAAACGATGGCGTACACTTAAGGGCAATAAAGCCCAATCCCAAAATGTCTAAAAAAGCCCAATAAAGGTCAATTCCGAGAATGATGATCAGCGGCTTGTGCTGTTTTTTCTTCAAGATAAGTCTCTCAGAAAACAGTGCTCGTGTTCCACGTTTTTCTGAGATGCAGATGGAATTGAGTAACTAGTATTAAGTTGCATACAAGAGGATTCACCGGCGCTAGTATCTGCTTACAATCGTCTATGGTTTACTGAAGGTTGAATATTCATTTGTCTTTCAGATATTTTCCAGTTATAAAGATTTAGCTCCTACTGACAGTGAAAACAAACGAGTTTATTTCTGACAAATACGCGTGAAAACCAACGAAGAGAATACGTATTAAATCCTAGGTAGACAATACGACACGCAGAAAATAAGGTCAAAGAGGCATTTTCTTGGTAATGAGAATGAAGCCATGAGCAATTAGTTGCTTTATGTTTAAAGTGAGCAACTTAATATACGCAAACATGATGCGCACTCGGCAATATCATCGCTCATATCTTTTTTGGCGCGATCTTTAAGTTGTGAAGTTTCGTATCTAATTACAAAAGAAAGAGCAAAAGATTGATTGTTGCAAGAAGAAAGATAGTTCATATTTCTTTTAATAACGAAGGAATTTATCACTTTATAGCCGAATAGCCTCTTGAGCGAATATAATTAAATGAATCTCTTACTATGCTCTTGTTTATGTGAAATATTTTTCTTTCATCCTGTAGCAGTGTCATTGGTATATTTTTACTGTAGGTATGTTTTTAAAATTTTACTTTATTATTGTCATTAAGTATTTAAGAATGAAGAATGATTTTTATAACTTGCCACTCTATATGTCATAATAGGAACCATCTGTCAAGCCATATCGCTCAGAAGAACCTGATATAAAATGCAAATAAAGGCATTAACGTATGCTAAACTCTCAAAAAAGTTGGCGGGCCACTAAAGTACATCAGGCGAACCAGATCGGTCCCGCGAGCCGCGGGTTGCCTATGCCTAACCCAGATCGTCTAGAAAGACACCGGTAAAGTTTGGGATGAAGTTGCGCAAGTTTTAAACACGTCCGTTGTTTTGTTGGTCATTCGGGGAGGAGATTGGCATGTAAACATCAACTTTTAGCGTGATCGCACCGTGCCATTGAGCCCTCTATGAGCATAACTTGGTAACTCTCTGGCTGAATGGCGACTCGGAGTTTTTAAGAGGCGTGGAAGTGGCTTGTTCGGAGATTGAACGTCTGGCGTGCAGCGGCGCGCGGGCGGTCGACACGCGGAGTCGAAAATAGCCCACGGACGCTGCCGTAGGAGGAGCAGATGCAAGAGGGCGGGAGAGCCAAGGCGGACAGGACACACGGCCCAGACAGGCGCGGAAGTGCGTCGTGATCCTCGACCGGGAGCCTCCATTGGCATAACTGCGCTATGAATCCAGAGGCAGGCAGACATGTCTCTGAAGAGACGACGACAGCTAATTCCTTAAACCTTTTGCTGCGAAGTTCGTGTTTATCCGAAGGAATATTTTCACTCGTTGCCTGCTGAGCTCGACTTTACCCCACACGCTTTAGAAATATTTCCCTCTACTGCGTTACTGTATCTAAAGCTGTAAATTTATTATAACGCAACAAAGGTTTAGACATGGATTTTCCAATATCTGCTTAAAACAATGAGAAATGTTAATATTTTACACAAAAATTACGAACTACTTTTTGTAGATACTTGAAATGCATTATGAGTGGAACCAGTAATTATTTATTGCAGTTTAATGGTTAATACCTATAATTAAACACTCACAGATGTTATATTTCACTCATTAATAGAACGAAAAAATAATACTTTATCCATTTATAGAAAATATATTATACCTTTATTATGCCTAAAATATTTTATACCTTAATATATTATGTGGAATTATATGGTGGAAAATTTCATGGTTTTTATTTCATGTTAAAATTCCACACAATTTCACGTGAAACTTAGGATTACACAAATGAAATTAATTTTATTTATAGTGTCATCTCGCTCATGCTGCCCAACACTGAAAACGCTGGCAATGAAGGTGGAGGAATCTACGCACCATAATCCGATAGGGTACATTACGCCTCTTTGTGCTTAGTACGTCGTCGGTCGATTTGACCTTCGAGTTGTTGACTGCGGTTGTCTTTAGGTGATATCGGCTGAAGCGACGTCTTTCCCTCAACTACCAATGGCATGCTAGACAAATGAAATGGATTTCCCCCTGTGCCCAAGGTTCGTTGGTTGTTGCTCGTATCGCTTTCACTGGAGGTCAATCGCTGGAGATTCAAATAAACAAAGAATGTTTACACTAAATCAGATATGGCTGCTGGTCTAACATCACTGAGAAAAATATCGGTGCAGTACTAAAGGAGAGACTCCTGATCGTGGATGAAACTCATCCGTCGGTTATCTGAGAGGGGAAGGAACGTGCTGAGAAGTGTTTGGGTTCAATTGACTACGTTTTTGGGTCCCGTCCCGCTGTGACGAAGCGAGCGCTGCATCTTGGGCGGGACGAGTTAATCAGATCTGTTGGATCTACTCAACGGAGATACTAATGTAAATACTTACGCTTCGAATGAGGACACAAGTTTTAGCTTCCCTCATGCTAAAATATTTTACTTCAAATAATATCAAAGGTTATACACCATTCTTGAAAACATTCTTTCCAAAGCAATAGAAGTTAAATGCTCTTCTATGTTACAGCTCACAATTTCCGTGTCATCATTTAGGATAAGTTCTAACATAAATGTATTGAATCTAAATCACGACCCGCCCTTAAGTATAATTAATAAATAAAGGTTATTGATATATTATCTGCTCGCGACCCATTTCAATGACTACAGCTAAGAAAATTCATTAGGGTACAATCAATACTCAATTTATTCCAGATGTAGATTGAACAAAAATCAGTCATTTATAGTTATGTCACAGCATAAGAATACCTATTAACGGCTGATCACAGGCTATTTTATGATGTGATCAAAAGTCTAATTCTAAACATTTACCGAACTATGCGTGAATTCAACCGTCCTCGTCCATTCTTCTATTTTTCAGCTGATTCTGAATACTGAGTACTATCTCAATACTTCCAAAGGTAACAAGTTTTAAAAGTAATGCAAAGGTAATCGGTACGGGGAGCATCAATGCACCTCTCACCTTTCACTGGGGTTCGCTAAACACAGACGCTCTTCATATGAAATGGAGCAGTATTATTGTTAAAAGCCAAAGCTGTAAAGGCTTGTTGTATCAAGAATAATTTATTAATCTCCGCTTGATTTGCGCAGAATTCACATCACAGTATGAAGTTGCACCTGAAATGTTATGATAGTGTGTCAGAGGTGATGTAAGATGACGAGGTGTCGGCGGGCGAGAGGGTGTGCTCGCCGAGAATATTCTATATGAATCCTTTGCATGCGAAACCTTGAGAGAGAAATCACACATTTCATTGTATCTTATAAATCATAGAAGTTCTTCCTTGCTATAACTGGTTTAGATACCTTAGCATATCTGCCAATCTAAGCACAATGATTCATAAAAAATAAATTCAAATAAAATAAATAAAAATGAAGATTGGATTAGTCTGTGATTTGAAAATAAATAGAATGAGGTAAGTCTTTGATGGAGTTATCCAATTTAAATCCACCAGAATACTTGTTCAAAGTACTGAAGGACCATCTTCAACATTGACTTTTGTGGGGTCACTCTGCCTTGGAGATACGTGAATGTGTCCATTTCAAAATGGTGTGAAAAATTCGCATAAACCGGGATTTCAATCCAGGGCCCCGAATTCGAACTGAATGATTAGCCTAATTAAGCTACAGTGAGATAGTTAAACAAATACCGATAGTTATAATATAGCTTCTGACATATTCCTAACCTCTATGCAAACTGAAAGATTGAGAAGAAATTTAGTATATAGACACCCTTTTTCATAAACATTAAATATTCATGGATATAATTATTATGTAAATGCATCAGAATTATAGTATTTACTGAATCCTTGGAAAAGTATTGCCGAAGAGCCAGTTCATAAAGTACCAAGACAAGCTACAATAGTGGTTCAAACAAACCAATGATCAAATCTCCAATAACGTTGCCTTCCCAGGGCCTTTCCTGGCTGCTATGATAAGTTTCTGGCGTTCTATGCAATATTCTAAAAACGATTTGCTCTCGACTTTGGCCTTAGATCGATAACACGGACAGGAATGATTGGGGAGAAAGCAATGCTAGTCGACAACTAAATCGTCAGCCATGACTCCCAGGAATTTTTCTTTTGATAGAATTACCGACAAATGCTCCAACTTCACTAATATTCATTAAATCTTAAGAAGTAAGATCTGGTGATTTCCTGGCGTATGATCTACACACATTCTGCTTGTATTTTTCAACGGTTCAAGCGATGCACTATGTCGACGGATATACTCCACGGAAGCATCTAAAAGTCTGTCAGTAAGAAGCATTTTACCCGGTTGATAGCTCAAGAAGAAGTTGACTCTTTAGAATAATGCGATGTGAACCCAAAACTTCTCATGGCTTGCACGGGCAATCTATGATCACCAGCATTCCTAGATCATTGGGTAGCAACCTGTAATAAGTTATATATAAAGTGCCTTGTACATTTAGAACTGCCAGGGTGAAAAGGATTTCCTGAATCAAACTGACCGGTGTAGCCCCAATCTAAAAAGCAATTTTTGGAGAATTCATAGTAACTAGCTGATGCGTGCTATTACTGTCCATCCAAGATGGCACCTGAAAGGCATGGTTGAGCTTCAAAAAAGCCACTATATTCGAGGATGGGTCGTATAAACTATCACGGCACGTGAAAAAGCGACCAATTCAAGATTTTCTTAATTTCTGCACTGAGCGGAAAAATGTTCGTTTCTCATCTGACCTGGAAATCCTTTTCCCTTCAATAATTTTAATCTTGTTCTTTTCCTTTTATCAAAAAAATCACAATAATAGGCGAGCCGCTGCAAGGGCGGTAGGTAGGGGAATAATTAATTCTTAAGACTTTCTGTTCCACATTGCATCTTGCTTACTTTGTCACTTTAGTCTACGGCCTGAAACTCATGAGATATCTTGTAACCTTGTACTAGCGTGTAGCCCTCGAGATTCTGACGCCTCTCAGCCCAGTCCTACTGATATTATTCTTTACGTCTGTTAATGCCGTTACGGCAGTCAACGGTAGTCTTGAACTCACATAATGATAACAGTTGGAGGAAAGGTCTGCCACGATGGAAACACTGGTTCCCGCATAATCACCGAAGTTAGACATCTTTGAGCTCAGCTCAAATTTGGAGATGTGATCCTCCCAATCGTTCGAGTACTGCTACCTCTGTTCTCAAGTGGCAGACAGTAAGTACGAAATGAACTTGCGGTCAGTGCACTTAAGACTAAAGTACTACTATTACTACTACACAGCCATGCTACAGGAGGTCTAACTCACCCCTATGATTGTTTGTCCCGTTGTTCTGCACCTCCCTCAGCCTCTTGCGCACCCTGTACCCCCGGTATCCAGCCTGTATCCTGGCGGCGGCGGAATCCATCAGCCCCCGGGCTCCCGAATCCCCCTGGGGTCCGTCGGATCCGTCAGCGGGCACCCCGCACCCCTGCCTCATCCCACCCGTCTCTCTGGCTAAGATGTCCGCAGATACGATCGGTGGCAGCACCACGTGGTCGTGGAACTCCCCTGAAGTCCTCTGGAAGGAGGAAGATGACCCGGATTCTTCGCAGGAAGAGGACGTCGTGCGGTCCAGCAAGGCGTCCTCCCTCCGCAGCCTCTTGGCGCCACTTCCCGACTCCCTGAAATCTCGGAAGCCTCTCTGGATGCAGGATGCAGCCTGATCCCGCCTCTCCTCCTCCAACCGCTCCCACACCTTTCTGTCTTCCTCTTCTTCTGGTCCGTCTGTCAAGGATTTTCCGCGGTCTTCTTCCGATGATTTCGGGACGTCTGACTGAGCCCGCGTGCTCTCGTCGACTGCTGTCTCTGACGGCTCGCGGTCTCCTCCCTCTGCTGCTCCGGCATCCCCTCTTCCTCCCGCCCCTTCGCCTCCATCCCCTCCCGCCCCTTCCCCCTTTCCAACCCTCCCGGCGTCCCTGCGGACCGCGTAGCCTCGGAAGGTGGACTGTATCTTGATGGCGGCCGCCTCCTCCACCGCCTCCGACCTCGCCGCTTCAATTGTCTCCTCCGCGGGCGATCGGGCCTCTCCTGATTGGGCCGCTGACCTCCTCGTCCCCTGCTTTCAAGACGGAAGAACAAGAACATTGGGGGATGGGGGGAGTAGGGAGGGCAATAGGGGGTTGGAGGGCAGGCGTGTTGGAAGGGTTTGGAGTCGTGACATTTTGCGCGTGATGGAAGCGTGACTCGCTCATTTGCGTGAGCATATGCAAGTGTGGTTATTTGTTTCTATGAGTGGAGGTCACACGGACTTTTAAATCTCGTTCCAGAGAAAATATTGAGGGATTCGTAAGTCAAAATATTCGAGCGATTGCACGGCGTTCAGTTTCTACGTAGGTACTTTAAATATATCACTTCACCGACATTGAAACGTAAATTTGGTGTAAACCATTAAGCATTGAACTGTTTGGAGAAAGATGGAATAATGTTCTTGGAATTGTAGGCTGTTATTTTTTATTTCGTGTGTTATTCATTGTTATTATTTTTTTATTTCATATTCACTTCTAGGTACCAAGTAAAAACCCTGTAAAACTTCCCGATAGAAAGTCATTGACTTTACCTCTTTAACAAATATTCTTTATTAATTTAGCTTTTTTTAAATTGTACAAACTAATACTGAAAATTTTGTATGAATGGAATAAAAAACACTATCATTATTAAATGCAAAAGCAGTAAAGAGCAAGAAATCTTTCAAGCATTTTATTCAACCGTTTATAGAATAAATGATGATGTCATGCTATAAATTCAATAAAATGCCGCATAGTTAATTTTGTCCGAGCATCGATGCACCTATGAAACAAAACTATTTAGCAGTTTGAAACTTGCGCGCTAAAGCCTTGTTCATTAATACGATGTCAGAAACGATTTTTCTCTGTGCCTACCAGAGATTGTCATTTGCCTTCTAAGGTATATTTTAGATTGCTATTTCAAGACAACTTACATTATATTTCTTTTCAAAATACAATGGTAAACTTTGTTAATTTTTCCCGATAGAATGGTGAAGTTAACTTAAATGCCGTACAATCTCTCACGAAGAGCAAAATAAATATTCAGTAGTTCAGACTCACTTCAGCTCACATTTCAGTTCTTTCAACATTTTCAATTTCTCAATTTTATTTTAGCCTGGTAATATTTTCATCTTGTCAATCGAGATTTGTTCAACGGTCTTAATTGTATTACAAACCAATCCTCTAATTAATTAAATTCCAGAATAATGGACTTTTTTTATTGAAGGTCTCCAGTTCATAATACCTAGTTAAAAACTTCGAGAGTATCTCGGATTATCTCTCCCGTTAGGTATCTCTTGAAATGGAGATTACTATTTTCCAAAAAAATGATAATTCGTTGATCATTTGGCCTTTATTTTTCGCAAGTAAAAGTTTATGCATCCGAGTTAAAAACCAATGATTTACCTAAAGCAGTTCGCATAAAATTTAAACATGAATGCTTAGCATATAATGATATAGAAATTAATTGAGGACTTACACTTATGGTCTCCCCATTCCGATGTATTCTCAATTAATTTCTTGATTTAAAGTACCGTAATTAGACGACTCGAATGGCAGATTGCATGAAAAAACAAATGACAGATAGCATGCTCGAAGAGGCATGTTGACAATCAGTGAATTGATAAATGCTTCCATATTGCTTCGTGCTTAACAGCTACAGTCCCTCAGAAGTTTTAGATATTTAATTTTCGATACGACAAGCAAACTAAGATCTTTGGCTGCATGCATTGTTTTTTTACTATCGACAAGAGTGTTTGTTACAAATACACAGAGAGTGCGTGCATTGAAGACAATTGTTAGTCAGGTGTATTCACATCAAGTAGATAGAGTGAACGGTATAGTAAGAAATAATGCAGAAAAAAACAAGCATCGTTAAGTGATCTTGACATTAACATATTTGTTATTGCAGACTACACGAGTGTTTTATGAGATACATAATTGTGTCATAGGATGATAAAAATAAAGCATTTACTAAATGAAATTGGTTAACTTTATGCTGGATTTAAATTACTTTTTTTAAATTATCTTAAATTGAAGTTAACAATAATGAAACTTAGTCACTGGTTAACATGTCTCAATTCCACCGAGTAATTTTCGCGTCTGTCACAAAAATTGACCGATTTAGTCAGCAATAGAGTTTTAAAGCGTAATTTAATTATTACAGCAAAAAGGCGAAGAAGATATTTTAATCGTGTGATTCTCAGATTGGATACACTAAAAAGATACTAGGGTCACCTTTGGTAACTTTTCCTGCTGATTCCAGCGCACACCGAACACATGATGGAAAATTGGTGATTGCGGAGACCATTCTTCAAATTTAACTCTTGATTGAAAGTACTACCTTTTTGAATCTTCGAGAGACATTCTTCAGTACTCACGACTATATTTTATTTATCGTCTGCAAGTCACCATCACCAAGCGACCTCACACTCTTTCAGGTCGATTTCAACTCACTTTCCTCATTCAATTTCAGTGCAACGACATGTGGGGGAGGGATATGGGGATGGGTAGTGGATGGTTCAACTAAAAGGCCCATAATCCCACGAACATTTTCAGAACAACAAATAATGAAAGAGCTGCGGGACTCCCAGAAACTATGGGAAAGTTTTCAGAGTGAATGAATTAATAACTTTGTATTATGATTCACTTTCATTGGTTATCCGACCAGTTTTAACGTAACAACGTCATTTTAAATATTGGGGGGAAAAAAAGTGTATGTTGCAAATTCATATATTCAACCACGATCAATTTATTTAGCGAAGTACAGCCACAAGCAATTGAAGTTTTCAGAGACCGCAAAAACGACTCGCAATGGTTTACGTGATTTCAATTCTCTTAAGGTGTGAAATTAAATCGAAATTCTTCGATTAAATGTATCATGTAACCATCACCTGAAAGGCAGATAGCTGAGGGAAGAGCTCCCTAAGTACGTAGCCCCACGGCGTATGTCTCATTCCAATATGGGTGGACGATCAGTTACTTCACTGCGCCCCCAGAGGCTTCCCGTAAACATATGCAACATGAAAAATCACATTGATTGGGCTTCATTGGAGGTATTCAATGAAGATTATCCTGAAACAGGCCTCTGGTCAGTATTAAAATGAATTGCCCAAAACCTTACATGACATCTTAAGAGGTTCTACAACTTTTAGATTAGCTGTGGTAGTACTTACGAGAGGCTCCCGACATCTGAGGTCATTAAGGATGTGTGGGTGACGTGATTAGTGATAAATTGAAAGCTAGGCGTCTAGTTCCAGGTCCAGATTTCACATTCCATTCGACGCAAGAGTATACGACTGCTATTTGAACTGCTCTCCACATGGTACAAAATATACGGAGCCGGATCCCATTTAAAAATTCCTTACACCGTTGGAATGCAAAGGGGTGCCCCAGTACTCGAGCCACCTCCACAGACACCTCGTACCATTAACTCTTCGGGAAAAATACGTTCTTCAAATACTCGCTCGTGAAAAACCCATGGCTTATCGTCATCTCATTTACGTGCGTTCTCCTTAGATTTCTCTCCAGAAAATGATTGCCGTATCACACCACCTATGTTTATCTCAATACTCTCCTATGACCAACATGGTCATTGCAAGGCAAGGTGGATCGCCCATTCTCATATATTAAGCCAGGAAAAAGAACTTATGGTTCTGAAAAAGTAACATTTGCGAAAGAATTTGGAGTACTGAGCACTGTGAGAACTCCAAAAAAAAAATAGTTAGTTATTTCATCTGTTGTGCAAAGTAACATTTGCAACGCTATGGCCAGTTACCGTGCAAGGTGATATATTCATTAAAGTCGTGCCTTCCTTGGCGTAAATAATGTTTGAAGCTTTCTTTCTCCTAAATGCATCACGTTGGCATAAACACTGACATCCCCAAAGATCCAATTTTATGTGACGTCCCATATGGCAAAAACCCAAGAAACGTCCCCTGATGTGGATTGCAATAGATACCCTCTGGCGAGAACTTCACTCCAGTTTTTGAGGACTTTTCTGTATTTCAGAGCCTTTTCCTTGAGTTCCAGAATAAATGGCTGCTTAGTAGAGCTCGTCTCATTTTTAGAATCAATATGACGTTAAAATTGTTCTATATCAGGTCAATCACGACTTTATTTGGTATCATATTTTTTCGAATGAAATACAATGATTAATTGATATTAAAGCATATCGATGAATGCTTTCCTGAAGAACTAGCCTTTCCCTATTTGAAATATTCCTTGATTATTTTTGGAAGGCTTCTAATTTTAGGTATTTACTAGATCATAAAAAATACTATGAAGAACGTTTTGAGATAAAATACGTCTTAATATTTTATTAAGTGATGTATTCTAAATAGTTTAACAAAAAGGCTATAATATTTATAGCTTTAGCTCATTAACACAAACGTGATTATTTCCACTCAGAACATTTCATGTATTGAAATCGCGTAGATGATTGGGTTGTCTGTATTTCAGAACTTCAGTTATTTTTTCAAAAGAGAGCCTCTTCGAACGCGGTTTAACGTTTGAGGCTTTACTTTGCGGAACCACGAGCGTGGAATGTACAAAGCGACGTTTTATTTCCAAGAGCCTCTTTTGAAAAAAAACAACTGGAGCTAAACATTTGAAACTCCTTCGCGTTTCAATTAAGTTTAGAATATTCAGATACTAGCATGTTTTTTTCTCTGTTCAAAGAAGTTTGTTTTCCTCTGAAAATATGAAAGTAAAATGAATAAGAGCATGTAACTCTCAATTCAACAATCAAGCTGCACCTCCAAATGGATGAACTTACGAACTTGGAAATAATGCGTCCAGGGTTTGGACTTCAAATAATACGTTTTGCGGGTGTGTATGCGTTGACTTCTAAGTACATAAGCCAAAGGGGGAGTCACGAGGAAGACCTTACATAACATATTTAAATGCCGATTGCGTCATATGTACTATTCATAAAGGTTATTTTGAGGAGGTGACAGTCAGATAAGATCATTTGCGCCAGTAACGTTAAGGGGTGTATTGGACGAGGAAGGAAGGATTATTTGAAAATGGAGTGAGGTGAATGTGGAACTGAGAGTTGGCATTAACTTGCCCTAAACTAAGAGTATCACTAGATCTGAACTTTGGCGTTCTATCCCACTGGTAAAATTGTGTAGGTTTATATTCTCTCCTAATAGCAACCATTTTGTAAATAGGTTTCCTTATAAAATAATCCGCCTTTGTTGGACTCAGACTCTCACGATGGGAAGCCACCACTGTCACCATACCTCCTTGATTCTCTTTATAATTCAGTTTCCATCGCGCCTTAAAGGAGACGCTTAGGGGGTCAGGTTGGTGTAGTGGCTAGAGCAAATGCATTCAGACGTTTTTATCCAACGCTTATTTTGAACCAGAATTTGAATGACTTTCAAAGTTTGCAAATAATTGGCTATTTTTTCCACACTATAAGTTTCAGGTTCGACTCTATTTCATTCACTGCAACCATTCACTTCAGTTTTCATAATAAATGCATGTGAAGTTAATTTTTATCCCTTTTAGGCTTTGTTTCTTTGGCTAAATTAAAATGGAAAATATGGTCACACAAACTCGAGAGAAGTGTTTTAGATTCGAAATAGTGAGAACTTGTACAAAATATTCCAAAATTTCCAGAAATTCAGCACTTTGTTGGTAAGCGTCCTCTAAACCATTGTTGAATTCATGGGGTGAAATTCCCCGAAGAAATCAATTTTATCGCCTGTAGACTTTACTTATGAAAATAATGAAGGACTATACTTACACGTCGATAGGCCTCTATTTAGGTATGGGCAGTTTTACGTGGCACTATTAAGTTGTCGATAAAGGATGCATAAAAATACCAAATAGTTTTAACAATATTATGAAAAATATTGTTTGGAAAGATGTTCTAGAGATAAAATACTGTTATTAGTATTATAAAAGTATGTATTATTTTTTCTTCCTTAGGGTGATTGGCGGCGGAGCGAGCAAAGCAAGAGGCTAATGTGGGTTGGATCACCATTGATGGTCTAGATGAAGCTGGTGCTTTCCCGGCGAATGAAGTACAGGAGTGAAGAAGTGAAGAAATCATGCAAAACCTGACAAGGATGGGTGAAAATATAAAGCGAACCAACATGTGCATCGACACTCATCTGCCCCGATGACGATACCCGAGTCAGACATTGGAACGTTGACGTACATGGAGCTGTTAAACCGATGGAAAACCCGAGAAAAGTTCCTGTACATATAGCCTTGGTGCATTGCTCCTAGTATAAAATTAAAATATATTTTTTTGCTCTCCGGACGATTCTGGTGGTTCGTATGCCCCTGCGATCCCGATTAGCCATTTACTTGTCATCAGGTTTCTCAGGGGCCGAACCACCAGAAGTTGGCAGAAACACCCATGCCCTGGGCCTGCGAAAAACCGACCCAGGCGGGACTCGAACCCGCGACCCTCAATTTCTGTGCGTGAATGCAAGAAAATGACATGCCTCTGCGCTGATGCCAAGAGGAGGCCTCGTTTCACCGAATATGGAGAGCGGTCTGCTATAAGACGTACCCAATTCACCCAGTTTCAATCGTGGGAAGGGGGAATCCTCAACAGACTCTCGAAACTTGGAAAGGAAAGGGCGCTTACGTCGCTCCCAAAGTGGTGTCGACGAAACGAACACGAAGGCGCGTGTGTCTGTCAAGGGGGGGAGGGAGTAGAGGGGGAGGATTGGAGGTGGAGAGCGACGGGATATGATTGCTATTCGATGGATGGCGTACCCTCTCCTCTTAACGCCTGGATGTGGAACGCATTTCTGACGCGCGCCGGGAATAGATCCCTGTTTACAGTATCGAAACTGGGAGCTAGAGTGAGGGAGAGACACACGCACATGTGCCTCCTGTATTTATTTAAAACGCCGGAGAGGCAGGAATGCGTCCAGAAGACATAAAAAAGCCTTAAAAACCTAGAAAAATCAAGCCAAAAGATCGTCGTCAAAGTCAACTCAACTAATTGGAAGCTAGATTTTTATGGGGGTTAACCTAATAATCATTCCAAAAGATGGACTAAATTGTCAATATTGAAGTACCATATTTTCATGCTTATCAGACGCACGGGCATGTAAAACGCATCTTAGTTTTAGCGACATATTTTGAGATAAAAAAATATTTCTATAACTCTTCGATTTGGTTGACGGTGAAATTGAGAATCAATTTTTCGTCAAATTAAATGAAAAATATAGTAACATGGCGTGATATTGGATTTCTCAAAATTTTTCATTCACTTATGCTAAATTGTCAGATACGTTTCATGCTGATATCAGCAAATATTCACGATTAGAAATTGCCAGTATGTATTGTGGCAGGAGGTTGTAACTACTGACAACTGTTAAAACAATATGTCATCCAATAAATCTAAAGTAAAACTGGCCCGAACTTTAATGACATGGTTTTGGGAATAATTGAATAATTTTATTAAGATGCATCGCGTTGCCGAAAGCTCATAGCCGGCAGTCTCTAAGAACAAATATGACTTTAACTTGGACCGTATAAAAGCCGGGTGGTTTTCTGCGGATATTTTCTGTGGAAAAAGTGCGTCCATTGAAGCCTGAATATATGGTAGTGATTTCTAGATCATGGCTGAATTTTCAGATACTAATGTGATTATGACATTAAATTGCGAACAAGTTAAAATTGATACTCAAGAGTAAGACGTTGTCACGAGAACTCGAAACGCTAATAATAAATGAAGCTGGTACCATCCGGTAGTGCTATCTTTCCATATATTTAAGTTTTTAGGGCCATGTTTTATTTGTGTAAATATGTTTGCTGGTGCTCATGAGGGTGGTCTACCGGTTAATGTAGGTTCAAATCGAAGTCAGTAAAAA
This sequence comes from Pyrrhosoma nymphula, assembly GCA_963573305.1. NCBI lineage: Eukaryota > Metazoa > Arthropoda > Insecta > Odonata > Coenagrionidae > Pyrrhosoma > Pyrrhosoma nymphula. Next base: position 88,215,589 of record OY754338.1, read on the forward strand.
TCATCTAGCTTTTATACATGTGCAGAGCCAGAACCATATATTTAGACTCGTGTATTTCAATGGTGAAGTAAAACATTATATAAGTAAAAATTAGCTCTTTTCGCGAAACTTTTCCTCTACTTTTTCAAATTCCCGATTTATGCACAAAATGTTTCTCGGTTAAAAATGTCTCTCTATAAACTAAGAAAATAAGGATAACGGATTTTGCATTTGGATGAACTATTTCGTTGAATTAATTACCTGATTTTCAGAGTGTAACAAACCGTATAAGATTAATACTTCCTATAAGATATGAGGTTATATGAAGTCACCAAGTGTCTTAATTTTTTAATCAATAGCGAGTAACTGCATAAATCTTGAATACAACTTTTTTCTCAATGCATAATCCCTAAAAGTTCATCCGAGGATTACTCTAAGATATTACCCAAAAAAATCTTAAAACATACATCAGTTGTAGGAATATTTTAAAATAGCAAAAATTAACAGAATATATAGATTTTTGCTTTTATTATGTTATATTATTTATTATATAGCGAGATTTCTTCCGGCCAATGTAGGTACAACTTGCTCCTTTGCAGGGTATTTCGACTGTGGATGACGCTGCTCGGAGATAAAATCCCGGCAGCGAGACGCACATTCCATTCATCCACCTCCACATCCTCCACACTCCAACCAACTTGGTCCGCTTCCAAGGGGCGTGGCGTGCCGAAGTGTGACGTCACCACCCTATTTGGACTTGGGAGGGTTGGGAATTTGGCGGGCGCAAGGACGCAACCCGCATCTGAGGTTCGCGTGTTTGGGTTGCATAAGCCCCGGGCACCGAGTTGTACAATGGAGCCTGTTTAAGCAAGGAATAAACACGGTCACGAGGTTTGGGGCAACAGTCAGTTTTACACCGGACGTATCCTGGACCAATTCTGCAGTAGACATTTTTTTACTGTTTGGGGCCGTGAGACCAAATGAATTCCACGTGAATGCTATCGCATACAGGCCAGTAGCTTTCCTTTTGGACCACGTTCATTTGACCTCCATCTCTTTCCTCTCGGTAAATAAGCGGTCTGGAAAACCTGGAGCTTCAAGAAAATTCCATTCCATGCCCGTAATTGATACGGGTATGGTCGTTAATACATGCCAATGATGAATGCATTACTTACGTGTGACTCATAAAGGTCGGCAAAAATGAAAATTTAAAGCAATAATGATAAGGAAATAGATTAAAACCATACGCAGAATAAAAACCAAAATTGTTTGCATAAAACTATATCGGATTTAATAATAGCTTTGTAATAAATTATTACTGATAAATTCCGAGATTGGCCAGGTAAACGTGGTTTACCGGTGAATAAACGATCAGGCTGGAAAGTGATTAAAATATCATTCTTCGCCTTTTTAAGTATTTATTTTATTATTTAAGTTTAATTTCAACCGCAAGATCATCTATCCTTTCCAAAAAATAGATGTTAAAGGAGAGTTTTGATTTTGTGTATTACATAAGATAATCAGTTAGTTGATGCGAGCATTGTGAATTTGAGAGCTCATTAATATAGGATTTCAAACCGAGAAAATATTGAAAGAGACAATAAAAAAACCGCTTTTGTACTATATTTTTAGTATAAGATTCGTGAAACACGAGATGTAACTTTCAAATAAAATTTAATCCTAAAAACAATAACAATATATATAAGGTAGAGTTTTAAAAATTATCAGAATGCAATTTGCTTATACTCCCTTTTTTCCGTAGTTGTTAATTAGAATTATTTAATTCAATGGAAAAAGTAAAGAATTATCACTTATCAATATGGAATGAAGTTTATATACGTGGCCCGATGCATTGACCGTTGGCGTTTACCGTCTATTTTGAGGTTCTCACACGCACGACGCGGGAAGTGATAACAAGACGTGGAGGCGACATTCGCGCGGGACGAAATTAGGCAGGGGGCGAGAACATTGATATCGATAATACGTAATGTGGCTAGAGCACTGGCCTCCCATTCCAAGGGATCTAGTGTGAGTCCTATTAGAGGCGGAGATTTGTGAAGAAGAATCCCGATCCTTGCTTAGGATGATATGCAGAGAGCTCTTCTTGTCAGTGATAGGATGTAACCGGAATTTTTCGTTACATCTCCGATTGTGGTTACTAAGACCCAGTCACAACACCAAAAAAACTGTGATTTTGTCAGGGATGTGATTTTGGATACAAGCGTTACATATTAAGAGACAGAATGCTATGCTCGCTTGATATGAATTACAGAAACGCAGATGAAAAATTGTGTTGTGCAAAGTAACATTTGCAACGCTATGGCCAGTTACCGTGCAAGGTGATATATTCATTAAAGTCGTGCCTTTCTTGGCGTACATAATGTTTGAAGCTTTCTTTCTCCTAAACGCATCATGGTGCCATAAACACTGACATCCCCAAAGATCCAATTTTATGTGACGTCCCATATGGCAAAAACCCAAGAAACGTCCCCTGATGTGAATTGCAATGGATACCCTCAAGTTTTTGAGGGCGTTTCTGTATTTCAGAGCCATTATGAATTACATAAACGCAGATGAAAAATCGGGAGAGCAACACTCGAGAAATAAAAGAATTGTTGAAAGCATAAGACTCAAGAATGTCTGTAGTGACTAAAAACTCCCCTGGCACGGAGTGGAGGAACCGAAAATATGTTTTGCACGTTGCTATTTTTTTACTGGTTAAAGCTCTCTGTGAAATAGGGGGTCATTGATTCCAGATCGACACATATTTTTCTGAAAGTGAAATATAAGCATATAATTAGTGGCGGAGTATACCGTACGCCAGTTATTTCGTTTATTACATACATAGGTCAATATTGCAAGTAACGACTGTTCGTCAAACTTTCACCAGAAACATCAAATTCCCTTAGTATCTGGAATTCACTTCAAACAGCATAACTAAATATACTTAGGCATGTTTATGCACAATTACAATCAGGTGGACCAGATTTTAGCAAAAAATACCGTTCATCTTAAATTACCTACAAAACCTACACCATGTGTGTATCTTTGAAACCTGGTCAAAGGCATTGAAGCAAAGAATTGAGTCTTAAAAGAAGTGATTTGGGGATCTCTTGAGCGATTTTTACGACCCAGTTGGTGCGTTTGCTATAGTACTGACTTCCCATGTGGAGGTTCTAGGTTATCGGCAGTTGCATAGGTTTTTAAGCGAAATATATATCAATACTTGGGTGCTACCGTGATGCGTAGTACTTCAGGTGAAATGGATATCTGTCCGTAGGACAGAACGTAAAACTGTGGAACCCTGGAATTAATGAGTTTCATTCACATTTGGTGGTGATAAAGTTGACATGAGTGATTGAAATTTTGCTTGCTTTCGTTGCATGGAGGAATATATTGACTCTTCTAACCTTTCACACGCGAGGAAAACGTTGTGCACAAAAATACCGGCGCCCCTTTGAAAACACTTAATCGGTAAGAGTAAAATGTATTTGTTTCTGGGTATACTAAAAAATAACAAATTTCATGTAATATGAATTTCTTTATTCATGCATATTTAAAATACGTTTCCCTAGATTCCAGAAGATTTTCTTTACAATTAGTGGCAGTTGGAGCACCAGAGATAAAATTAAACTAGCTATAAATTCGAGTGCATGGTTCTTTTTAAAATTTGAAGCAAATAGTTTCACAAATTTCAAACAATTTTCAATAGTTTTTTTTAAGTCCAGTGTTTTTATATGTTGCACCAGCTAAGACTGAACAAAAGAATTGACTCCATTAGGGTAGTCATAGATAAAATCCACCACCCCGAATAATTATAAAATACGCTGTTATCTGTTGATTCCATCGATGAGGTATTTGTGTTTTGCATTGGTGTCCATTTCTTGTAGTTTAAAGAAAACACGATCATTATGTAGCGTAATTTTACTAAAATGGCAGTATTATTGTTAATTGAATCATTCTTATCGCCTCTTGGAACATAGCTCATATTTCTGAGTGAGCTAGGACACTTCGTCCAGCCAATGGTAAGCACTTGACTTTTTTTTGACACTAACAATTTCCCGTATACGGAGCCAAATATATGATATGTCAAATATTTACAATTTAAAGCTCTATGTTCTAATTTAAACTTCCTGATCGTGTTGCTGATAGCAAAAACGAGACTTATGCATGAGCAAGCAATGAATTATTTTCAGCGAGAAAGAAACCGCGACCAGTAATTCAGGTAAACTAAAAGTGATAATTCCTTTTTTGGATTAAGCTTATACTCGCGCCATTAGATGTATGTACATATTAAGTTTTAGTAATGCAAGTGTCCATAAAATAACCAATGTTCTATATTTGAGTTTTCGTTTACGCATTTTTCCCCGTATCTAGTGGCCCAAGCTCATGCTTTGTGTTTAAACAGGCCACTCTAAAACACAAGATAATCCAATTCAGCCCATAGTGGGTGTTAGCTGGTAGTGTCAGTTAATTGTATTGACCTTTTCGCGGAGAATCACCAACCGTTGGTGTAGAAATCTAACCAATGGCCTAGATTTTACCAAAGTCTTGACCTTCCCTAGAACGCACTAGTTGGCTGAAACGAAGTGTCCCTCAATAAAAGCTGGGCTTCGTTCCTCAGACAAGTTTTGTGTATACACATTCCGAACGGAGTCAATGGAATTCATTCCTGTCCGTACACTTAAAATATGTTTGACGAGAGTACACCTATGATAAAAGTAGAAGGTATTTACATGAAACATTTTCCATCATAGAAGGGTAACCTAGACCTCACTTTTTATACATAAAAACATTTGTGTCATATTGCTCCGCGGAATATTTTAGTAGTAATAATAGGAAGTGTTTTCATTATTTCATTAGGGTTTTCTTAAATGTGTCCCCGTCCCTCTCTCTCTCTGTACAACTACCGCGGAGCATTTTATGTTTCCATCCCTCCATGTTCTTTCAAAAGTTGAGCATAATGATTTACTTCTTGAGCAGCACTCCGTTATCGAAATCTTAACTTTCACACTTTCACAACATTTGAAAAAATCTCCACCGGTGTATCATCCATCCTGGTGGGAAATAATTATTTGAAAAGTGTCCAAAATGTCTGTCTTCGTCCGCTGAATCCTTCACGATTCCGCTTCTTCAATGCTCACTGCACTCGTTACGGACCGTGTTCCACTGTGGCCACCTTCTGCAAAACCATCGGGGTTGGGAATCGGATTTTCGGGGATCGGGTTAGGAGCAGGTTTTTGGGATATAAATTCATGATATCTCAAGTAATCACATGGAGCACCTCTAGTTAAAATGGAAAATGTTTTAACCTCTTCCCAGAGGGCTCTCGGTATTATTAACAATTTACCTGGTTCTACCTAAATTAATTACATTCTAAAATAAGTTTGCCTCTTTACTGAATATTTTTATGAGTTGACTTTTTTTGTGATAAGGTTTGCACCACAATGTTATGAAACTTTATATGACAATTTTTAAAAACCCAGCAAAGCTTTTACGCCAATCGTAATTTAAGATATTGTTCAAAATGTTTAACAGTTATATTTGGTAGCATAATATTATTTAAGTTAAATTACAATAGCGATATAACCCTTGTTTTCAACATTAACATTTTTATATTGTTATGTAACTTAACTATCATATTCAAAACTCTAGCGATACTTTACCATTTCAGAAAACTCATCAAGGAGCGGCCAAAGAAAGCTTAAGCCAACGCGTTCAGCGCATCCCATGTTACGAACCATTTTTAGCAAATAATTGACGCACGGAGATTGAATTAATCGATGTCCTAGTATTTAATTGCGTAACTTTGAAGAAATGAAACTGAAGAATCTTATTTTTATGGCAGGGATTTATATGAGCATGATTAATGGGAATAACTAAAAGAGAGCAAAATGAAATAAAATTAAAATAAATCGCGGAAATTGAGAAAGAAAGTTGTGCATAACTAGTCACTACACTTTGCAAGGCATGCGCGTTTGGGGTGAGGGTAAAGCAAGCAAAGCAGCAAAGCCAAAGCGATTGACAAAATGTGACTTTTGTGAATTGCGTCGCATGAGACGATAAAAATAATGTTAAGGAGTTGTCCGTAGATGAAGTCACACGCAAAATGATAAAAATAGAAGTCCAGAAAATCATGAAAACCCATTCTGCTTAAGAGTAGGTGAGAGAAAGTGTAATCCAGAGTACAAAATATCAAAAATCGAAAGATAGATACACGGTTCATTAGTGACGTCCATGGGGTCCGGGCCCCCTCCCCGAAATTTCGTTTTTATGTACAAAAAAGAGCACTAATAAATAAAATTATATTTTATTTTCACTAGGAATGTTGAATAATTTTTTTATCTTTAGTTACAAAAACTTTTAAAATAAATATTATTGTAATAAAAAATGAACAAAACTATGGGATTAATATTCTTTCAGAAGTTTGCACAGCTAAAATCTTTAAATATCGGCTGCTACACCACAGTCGCCGTTGCACTCTTAATTACACCCCTTATACTGAGTATGGACCCCCCACCCCCCGACATGAAATTCTGGCTTCGTTACTGCGCGTAAGTTGCTCTACGCCATAGTTATTTAGTCAAATTTCTCATTCTTCAGCGTATGAAGATAAATATGATTCATTTCACTTCTAGTAACATTGATCAACACAAACATAACGGTAAGTGAATTTACTCCAGAATGTAAAATGACATGAAATGTATGATTTTGAACTAAAGGAAATAATACAGAACATTTTAAAGATCAGAGCGGGCCAAAAGAGGGAAAAATTACAAATTTAAATTAAAGAATTGAAAAAGGCTTGGGAATTTTATGACTTCATAATTCTTTAGGACAGCTCCTGAGAGTAGTAGAAATTTCACAAACCTCGGTTTTAGCCTCTCCGTTAACCTCACCCTCAGCCTTCAACTTGACAGGCGTCTTCACCTTGGTCATCACTGCTGGATCTTCTGAGACTTCGTGGGATCCATTCATCCCATTCGTCTTCTCCTCGCTGGCTTTGCTAACGGCATCGACCTTCACCTCTGGAGATTCCTTCCCTGCTTTCTGGTCTAATTTGTCAGCTTCCGGTGACTCAAATTTCTGCAAATCACCATCAGCGGCTTTGGATATATCATTGGAAACCTCAACGGTCTCGTTATGGTTTTCGGATTTGACTGCCTCGTGGTCCGCCTCTTCATTCACCTCTCCACTGACTTGGGTCGCCGCTGGACTTTTCGGAGATGATACATCCTTCACTCCTTTGTCTTCCTCGATCGGGGCGCCATTGTGGCCGTTTGTAGCAGCCTCAACAACAACCGTGTCCTCGTCCAGCACTTCACCTGACATTCTCGATTCCCTGTCCCGCCTCTTAGCCTCCACTACGGCCTTCTTGATGACCTCTTCAACCTCAATCCTGCCAACCTCCTCAACTTCCTTCCTAACCTCCTCAGAGCTCTTGGTTCTCTCTTCTTCCTCGTTTTCATGCACTTGCGCGTTCAACTTCCCCTCCAGGGCGGCCAGCACTTCAGGAGGAGGACCTTGGTTGGTCACGATGCACTCCGGGACCTCAATGTCTCCAGGAATTCTTTTGCCTTCGTCTGCCACGATGACCTCCTCATCTGGTGCGCTGGGCACTGGTGGTTCATCCACCTCGGCATTTTTCGTCGGGGATGTTTTAATTTCCTCAATCTTTTCTTCTGAACTTGCGATTTCTTTAGGTTCCTCAACCTTTGCGGCCTGGACCGCGCTTTTCTCAGGGTTTTCCTCCTCCTTTGCCTCCGCTCGTGGGCTGGTGACCTCTGAGATACCTTCAAGACTCCCGGATACGGCATCCTTGGCCAATTTAGGCCCAGCACCTTCTCCTTCCTCAGACTGCTTTGACTCCGGGGTCACCGAAGGCGTGGCTGTGGCCTCTGGCGAGATTGAGGCCCGCTCTTCTTCCTCGTCTTCCTCTTCCTGGCTCGGCGGCCAGTCCGTGTTGACCGGCGTAGGAACTCTCTTGACCAATCCCCCACCCTCCCTCAATTCCCGGCCCTCGCCCGCCCCCTCTTCTCCCTCCTCTAGCGAACCCCCCAGGTTCAAGACCTCAACCAATTCGAAGGAAGCCGACCTCGTTCGCCCATCAACATCCACAGGGGACTGAATCTCTGCGTCCACCGTCATATCGGGCGGTGGAGGCGGGAAATCTTCCTCCGCGTTACCGTTTTGTGCAGCCGGAGGAGGTGGTGGGAGACCCTTCTGTTCTTCCTCATTTTTGGTCGACTCCTCCTTCTTTGTGACCTCAGCCACTGTGGTCTGTCCCAGGAGAATGGATGCAACCTCCTCTTCTGTTGCAGACAGGGGCCTTTCTTGTGACTTTAGCCCTTCTGTCTGCGGCACCTCGGTCGAGGCCGCAACCATGTCTTCTGGGGGCGGAGGTGGGGGCATCGCCTCGCTGATCTGCTGCTCGGTCTCCTTCTCCGCCTCCGGAGGTGGCGGTGGGGGAAACTCTTCACTACTGGCCTCCGATTTATCCCTGGGGGACTCGGGTGCAGTTTCTTCATTGACCTCGGGCTTCTCTTCCATCTGTGGGACTTCCTGGACCGCTGAAACTAATTCCTTCTTTGCTTCTATTGATGGGGATGCAGGACCTTGTTCCTCCTGTGGAACCGGGGCACTCTCGCCTACGGAAGGTGGTGGAGATGTTTCTGGTTCTTTGCTGGGGGATAGCGGAGGTAATTCCTCCTCCTTGACTACGGTGCTTGCAGATTCAGCAGGTTGCGAAGCTGGTGCTTCTGTCACAGGGGATGCAGGAGTTGGCTTTTCCTCTGAAACTGAGGCGACAACAATTTCAGAGTTTGGTGGAGACGATTCTGGTTCCTGCGGAACGGGCGATATCGGCTGTTCTCTTTCAGAAACGGAAGCATTTTCGACTCCTGCTGGTGGAGAAGGGTTATCTTGCGTGGGAGATGGCAGAGGACACTCGTCTTGAGACGTCGGGGGGCTAATCACTGGAGATGGAGGAGATAGTGCTTCCGCTTGTTTTGTGGGAGACTGAGGAGCTGATCCATTCAGTGAGGTCGGGGCTATTGGCTCGGAGGGTGGCGAGGACACTTCAGGCTCCTTCTTCTCTTCCTCTGAAACTTCCTTCACCTCTGGTGAAGGTGTTACAATAATCTCTTCCACCTTCTCCTTAGCACTTTTTTCATCTGACATCTTTTCTATTGATTTTTGGCTCATCTCAGGTTGTTCTTCAGGCGATGATGCCTTCTCCTGCGACGAAGCGTTGGGTATCTCCGTGGAACCCTCCGTCTTAACGTGCACAACCGTGTCCTGGCTGGCGGAGTCTCCGAAACCGAAAGACTTTTCCTTCCCTATTTTATCTCCATCCACATCGTCGTTCGCGCCACCTGCAAGTTCTTCCTTTCCTTCGTTTGAGTCTCCCGTCACCACGTTCTCGCACTTTTCCACGGAAGCCGGTTTCTCGTCCGTCTTCTCCACTACTGCGGACGCTGGCCGACTACCACTGCGTGCCTCGCCGGACTCAGTTTTGTTTATTTCCTCTGACACTTGTACGGCTGCCAGTGAATCGCCGCCCTGTACATCTCTGGCTTCGCTCGTCTCGGTGGCTGGACCTTGGGCGGGATGATCCGCCTGCGCGACCGCCATCGGAGTGCTTCCTTCGTTGGATGACAGCCCTGAGTCGCGGCCCTTGGGCGTCTCCTTACCCTCCGTAGACGCGATCGCTCCCTCCTCCTGGCCCACCACTGACCTCCTTACGGTGGCTTCCGACGGAGATTCTTTGCCCTCGACTATCGCGGAATCCGTAACAATGCTGCCCGACACCATGGACGTACTTTCCATTTCTTTCGAAACGACGGAACTGGGTCGCGGAGCATCGTCCTTGTCAGCCTCGACTGGCTTGTCTTCTGGGGGCGTAATGGAGACTTCTGGAGGGTTCACGGTGGATTGAGGGCGACTCGCTGGAGTGTCCCTCGACATCTCTTGCACATGGGTGCTTGGAGTCGCTGGTGGTTCCTCTAGAGGAGAGATCTTCTCTCCGAGGGACCCTCCCTCGTCATCGGGGGGCGAGATAACTACCGATGTGGGCGTGATTGTCCCCATGGGGCCGGGGGTGGACATCTGGCTCCCATCTTGGGCGTCACCCGTGCAGGGTGACTTAATTTCTTCTCCATTCGAGTTTTCTTCTCCTCCGGCGACCGGGGAAGTCGTGACCTCGTCCTTTTTGAGAGGTGACACAGCGTCGGAGGAGTTGGTACCCCCTGGAGTGTCCGTCGCCTCGGAGACCAGAGAGTCGTTCTGAGGCGGAGTTGCGGTGACTGCTTCCGTAGGGCTGGTTGCTTCTTTAGACACAGGCTGCGGCGTCGCCGAAACGTCCTGGCTATCCACCTTGGTGGGTGCTGGGCTCCCTTCTGCAGCAGTGCTGCCATCCGATTTGGTCGAGGTAGTCCCTCCTGGTTCCACTCCCGGTTGAGGCTCTACCTTGACTGACTGCGACCCCGAGGATGCTTTGGAGTGCCTCTTTGGGGGAAGGGCCGGAGGTTGGGAGGGGTCTGTCTCATCCACTGCGGCTGCCGCAGCCGCTGCTGCCTGAGCCTTGGCCTCATGTGACTTCTTCGGAGGAGGTCTAGGCGGTGGAGAATCTTCTTCCACACCCTCTGGTGCGTGTCCATTGCTGCCCGGAGGCGTGGTGGGCTTCGCTGAGGTCACTGCAGCGGCAGCTGCCGAAGACGGCGAAGGCGACAGGCCAGTGCTGTGTGCTGGAAAGAGAGAATTGACGCAAAATCGGGGGATGAGTCATGTATTTGTTTATACTGGACAACTGGCACTTTTCAAAAATATAAATGGGAGGATTTTGAATATATATAGGACAACATATAGTAATCCCCTCTCTTCTAGAATGGACAGAAAACTTGGTGCCAGAATGAAACGGAAATGTGGCGCCCACAAATACGAGGAGGCCGTATTTTATTTTGAGTATCACTTATCTCATTTTTGGTTTACAATGCAAATAATACCTCGGGGATCATGTGTCAAGGGGTTATTTGGGCTGCTCGCGTAAAGGTCAGGAGAAGAAACTCGGTGGGATGGATTTTAAAAGGAGGTGAATGAGGGTATAAAGTAAAAAAAATGCATGGAAGAATATATGTACGCTACTGCCCTTCGTCTATTATATAAAAACATGTTCCCTCACCACAGTAGCATTATGCTGTACATTTACTTCGTTTTTTGAAAATTCTTGTAGTTTTCAAATTGTTAGTTATATTAAAATCCAAATAGAGTTGAAGAGTAGCGATATCATGCGTATATTTGAGTTTATTTTAATTGTTATATTCATGAATGTTTTGCGTTAAAATGAAAATTTTTTTCGACACTACTTATTTAATTTTCTATTTGCAATTTTCCCTTTTCATTTTGCCTTCACACCAGAAATGTTTGAAAATAAGTAAAAAAAATGAAAACATCAAGAGTTGGCTTCTAATTCATAATTGGCCGTTTCTTAGTATTTATCTCTGACGTATTCTCTGTGAATGCCTTTGGACAAACCCCTTAATGCGATATAAATAATCCCAGACGATCTTATTCGAGCTTTGAACATAATCGAGACCAAATAATCGGTATTTTACTTAATGGATAATTATTATATAAGTAACTAGGTTCAGATGCCACTGTTCTAAAATAAGAATAGTAAAAAAAGTCAATAATATTAGGAAGTCAGAAAGACTTTTATTATGGCGAGGGCTTCAAGAAACAAATAATCGTTCATTTTCAATTAAACATAGATAAAATTTCATATGGCTGCGAACTTATTCTTCCCAAGGGAAAATTTGGGCGGAAATATTCGATGAGGTCTATCACGGGTATCTGATAAGCCCACAGTACTAATCTGACAGCCCTCGGGCCTAATCAGGCACGCAAGCTCTTATGGGAGAACGAAAGAAGCCCCTTAGGGCGTAATTGTTGTGGGAGCTCGTAGTAATTCCATGTTAAGAAGATTAACAGCTCAAAAGCGAAAATAGGAGAGGTACGAGAAGTTGGTATTTGAGACAGGGTATTTTACCGTGCAGTTAATATTTTTATGGGCGGTGATCACGCTAATATATAGATAAAGTCGATAGATTCTGTAGAAGGCAGAATCAACTGGTGTATGTGAAGTTATCCCCATTATTCAGTACAATTAATATACTTTAGCTAACAGTTTGTGTCACACAAGGTGGAGTACTAATTTGAATTACCTGCAATAGGAACCCAGTTGGATTTATTTCACTTTGTTTATTAAATATATGTGACCTCTTGAGTAAGCAGAGGACATTTATTTTTAAAGCTAAAGGTTAAGATCCGGGCATTATGATTTCTCCTTAGAGTTTTGGGATAGATTTTCTGTAGTGTGATTTAGCATATGTGTAAATATTTCTTCAACCTAATACCTCCGCTATCGTTATCGCTAGTACCTTCTGTGTTGACGCTCCTTACGACGATAATACCATCCTAACTAAGCAGTCTACGTCCAAATAATTTGGCCAATTAAAGCAGGTTCGCTTCATTCACAAATGACACCGGGTCAGCGGAATACATAGTGAACATTTAAAATGCCTTATAAGCTTAAAAATCTTTGAGACATTTACAAAATTGGGTAACAACGTCCGATTCATAAAATCAGTGGAGTTAACTAAATGTATATTTGATTTTCTTGGGATACAATATTTGAGGAGAATATTGATATTGTGATAAAAATGACGAACTTTAGCACTGATGGTCTTCATTTTGCATCGGTATAAATATAATGATCCCGCGCAGAGAGTTGTTCAAGTTGAACGACCCTCATGCATTTCTAAAACGAAAGGGTGACGGTAAATTTTATTTAGACCGTGAGCAAATTTGTTACTAACGTTAATGAAGCACAGAAACCTACCACATTGCGTTCATATCTTCATGCTACTCAATCGTCATTTATAGGAAACAACCCCCACTAAGGTAATCTTGGTGAGCAGGAATTCCGGTCAATAGATTCAAACTGTGTCACAAAATGCTTATAAAGTCTTTCTTCTTGGACTGGTCTTTACGTAGTATCTCCTGACAAACGCGCATGAGTTCCATTATGACTCCAATGTTATGTCACCGCTTGACGTTGTGCAACGCTAGAACTCGCAAATAAAGGCTCGGACCGATATCTATGTCAGACAAGCGTGAAAATACAGCACGCAGACTCCGAAAGCAAGGATGTTAGAAAAAGATGTTTTATTTATTCTTCAAATACTTCTCCAGCAGCTAATAATCTTTTTGGGAAACATCACTCCTGTAAATTGTAAATTTCTGTAAATTGATGCACATTTCATCAAACGCATAATGAATGAAAATGATGTGCCAGAGAGCCAGGCCCTTTGCACTAAATATTGACAAATGCCTTTCGTTCGGCTAATTTTTCTTAGGGTACACTCCTAAAGTCAATGTGGAAATCAATGCGAGATTTGGGCGTACTAAAAACAAAAAACAAACTTGAAAATCTAAATGTCCATCCGGATATCTTGAACAATTTTTTCCTGAATGTAACACATAACAACCTCATTTCTTCAACTTTTAACCCTCCCGTCACATTAAATATTAATCAGTTCTTTTTTTCGTATGTTACTCCGCAATGCATAATAAACGCCTGCAAAAAGACTACCTCAACTGCTAAAGGTCACGATGGCATTTCTATATCATGTGTTAAAAATGCCCTTCCTATTATACTCCCCACACTGATGAATATATTCGACTCTTCCCTCCAAACTGCTCGCTATCCGGAAATATGGAAACACTCGCTGATACACCCTATACCCAAATGCGCCGAGCCCACCGATCCTAACCACTACAGACCAATTGGTATTCAATGTGCTATTGCAAAAATATTCGAACATATTGTCCATCAACAACTGAATAATCATGTTGTTGAATATAAGTTACTCAATAAATGGCAATTTGGTTTTCGGGCCAACCATAGTACCCAGACAGCTCTCCTGAAAATCACCGAAGATATTAGAGTCGCTATGGAAAAGCGTCAGCTTACGATCCTAGTCCATTTTGATCTCTCGAAAGCCTTCGACTCAATCAACCATGAACTTCTTTTTAAAAAATTAAGAGCTTATAAGCTCTCCCAGAGTGCGGTGAACTGGTTTAGATCCTACTTGAACAATCGTACCCAGGCTGTGGTAGGAAAAATTATCACATTATCCAACTGGGTCTATAAACGAACTGGCGTAGTTCAAGGCTCTGTGTTAAGTCCTTTGCTATTTTCTTTGTTTATCAATGACCTACCGAACAGTGTCCACCATTGTAAATATCATCTATACGCAGATGATTTCCAGATTTATTGTCACACATCAACTGGTGATCTAGAATCTGCAATAGCACTTATAAATGAGGATATTGAAAGAATAACAGAGTGGACGGATAATAATATATTGAAAATTAATGAAAGCAAAACTAAGGCGATAATAATCGGTAATAATCAACTACTTACACAGGTAAACATTTTATCCATCCCGAAAATACGGGTGCGAGGGCATCAAGTCCCTTTCGAAGAAACGGTAAAAGATCTCGGTGTAATATTGGATACCAATTTAAACTGGAAAGCTCAGTGTTTACAAATCAAGAGGAAATGGTATAGTGTACTCCATCAGTTAATAAAAGTTAAAAAAATGTTATCTATCAATACACGAACTACACTAGTAAAAACCCTAATATTTCCTCATCTCGATTATTGCTGTCCAGTGTTTATTAACATTGACGATGGAAATAACTCGAAACTTCAGGCTGGTATGAACGGCGCAATAAGATTCATATATGACCTCCGTAAATGGGACCATATCAGCGAATCTTTTAAAAAACTTAAGTGGCTTAAAGTCAAAGAGCGACGGCAATTTTTTCTCCTGATTTCCACTTTCAAAATAATCACTACTGGATATCCACAATACTTATTCGAACTTTTCACCCTAAAAACAGAAGTGCACAACCGCTAAATTCGATTTCATTCATCTGATTTCCAAATCCCCCAACATCGCACCACAGCATTAAATAAATCGTTCATCGTCACCGCCTCACGTTGCTGGAATATGCTCCCAAACGAAATAAAAAATGTAAAATCAATGGAATCATTTAAAAAGAAACTCTATTTGTATCTACTATAGGAAAAAGTTATCGACTAAATTATATGCAATGATTTTCATCTCTTGAAATAGTAATTGTTGGAAAAATTGTAAAATATTATTTGCAAATGTTTTATTTATGTGTGCTGTTACACCATATCGTATAATACTACAGTCTTTTTTGTATTTGACTTGTTTATTTTCTTTCTTATTTTTTCTTTTTCTTTTTCTGTTTTATATATTATCTGTATGAAGTGTATGTATTATCTCATGGACCTTGGAGGTCTACGATAATAAAAACGATTATCTATCTATCTAAAGTCTTCGTTCCCTGTACTCACTGCGTCATAACAATTTTCTTCTTCCAAGGAATGAGGTATTCCTAGGAAGAAGAAAATTATTGCTAATAATAAGATATCCCTCCCTTACAAAACTCTTTTAATCAAAATCCTTCAAAATGCCATTGAATAAATCCTATAAATATAAAGTGCTTTTTCCTCTTATTCATCCAGATATTATTAAATCATTATTGTGAATTATTTCTACGGTCATAAGTAAAAGACCTGCGGGTATAACTTTCTTATTTATGAACTTTTATCACATTGATTTATCCTTTGCTCTTCTACCGGGACAGGTTTTTCAAAGTATTCGGCGTTTTAGGACAAAAACAGCCTTCAGAGCTGAGGCTTACGTCGTTCTTTAACAGGTATAAAGACTATGTTTGAGGGATAGACCTCAGGATATTGATCCTAAGTCAAGGGGGAAGATACGAGAAGAATTTGCAATTGAGTGTGTTCAATGATATCTAGTGACACAAAAGAAGCGAAAGTATGGTAAGTATAGTGCAAGTTACTGAGAAAAAATAAATAATTTAAGAGCGACGGGTTACTGAATAAAATATGGGCCGGGTCCGGCTCCCCTTTAGTCATTAGGAATCAACCATGTCACATTGGCTATTGAAGATACCCACATATCACTATGAATTCATATTAAATGGAGGTGAAAACTATAGCGATTAAGGTGAAATGAGTGAGTAAGTACCATGAAAATCATATCAATTCCTACGAATCGAAAACGTCGGTATTGTCACCAATGACAATTAAAATAATAAATGATCTATTTAAAAGGTTGCTTTGTGGAGTTAGTGTTCATTTCGATATTTGTCATGTATGTGGATAAAAGCCATACCCTTTCAAATTGAAAGGACTTTACGTTCTCGCACTTCCAATCCGTACAAATCATTCTTCAAATTACATGTGCCAAACGGCAAAGATGTACCTATAATTTAAAAAGTTAATTTTTTCTTTAGCGCGGAGGAGGGCCAATTTTTGAGTCATATGGAAAAAATTGAGTGCTTAAAACCGACGTAATGCCATGCAGCGTGAAAAAATCGTGTCTGGAAAGAGTTGTGGGGAAGGATCTACGGATTATCATCCAGATATGTTATCCAGTAATATCACCAAGCCACCTTATTGAAATGAATATTATATCGGAAGATCTGAGCTCATAATTCTCATCAGGGAAATGATTTTTCGGCGATGGATGACCAAAAGATGAATATATTTCTGTTGATAAATACTTTCATTTGGGCCTAGGTTTTAATGCAATATTTTCGAGATGATGTTCCACCTCGAATACTAGGATGTGTGAAAAGGGTGAGCCAAAGGAAAAGCCCTAAAAGTTTCGTCTAATATTGTGTTACACATCCCTCCACATCAGCTCTAATGAAATGTTTCAAGCTTGTCCTTATAAATGGATTAATGTCATGATTTATTCTTCGGTTGCTTCCGCTTCAGGCACTGCGACCAATACACTCACAGAGCTTTCGTATTGCTCAAAGGTGTTACACACACTCGGATGTAACTATTGAAGCCTAAAACAATTCCTCTTACAAAAACTGCTTTTAAAAATATACTATATTCAATGACTTCAGATGCCCTACGTACTACAGGGGATAATATGGTAAGGGAATAAATAAGCAGGAGTGGTGCGATGGTCAAGTCTGCCCTTTCCCCATCACCCTCGGTAGACAATCTCAAGGACAGGGCTATGTCGTCGCTGTCGTCGGAGCCAAGGAGTGCCCCCGTAGCGGTCAACAATCAATCGTGCATGGGGCCAAGACTGCGGTCAAGTGGAAGGCATCTATCGTATATTGGGGATGAACCTCCCATCAACCCTCAAGGGAGATGATATCCGATAGCCAACCATATTGATCCCCTGATTGGAAATCGGAAAAGTAAACGACTGGAACGCAATATTCTCCGAAGCGGGGTTATTCCGCATCATAAGCACTCAAACCCAGTGTGTACCACCCCGTCCTTTCAGGGCAATTACCCTCATTGTGCAACGCAGCATGGAAGACAATTCTTTTACGTGCTTCTTATTGCCTCAACAACTGAAATAAACATGTTGCATGATATAAAACATATTCAAACGTGAGGGCACGTGTTGTGGATGTTGATAGGTTTGAGTATTTCGACCGTACCGGAGGTAATTACAGGCAAAGCGACCGACAGGTGAGGTGATTTTTGCTACTTAGGAAAGGAGTGTTCGTTGTTAAGGGAAGAACTATTGATTAAATTCAGGAAGGGTAGTAAGATCAATAAAAATCCTTTAATAGAATAAATTAGTGTACTGGAGGCTAATTGGAGAGAGCGTTTGGCTACAGAACGCACAGTCTTGGGTTTGAATTCCCATGAAACCTCTCTGCAACCATCATCTAAAGTACTCATTGTAGTACATATCTGTTGGTAACTTAAAACATAACAGAAAATCTTAGGTAATCTTGTGAGCGAAACCACCCTCTTGGAACTCGGAAAATCCCAACATCTTTCGGCTCAGTACGGAATTGATTCCACCCTCGCTCGATGAGGGAAACTTACGGTTGAACAATAAATCAGTGAGTACATGCCGGAACCTTTTACGCTTTCTCAAACGGCAATTTTACGAATGTTGCTTATATTTATTCATTTGTTGCCATTACCTTTTTCAGAGACATAATTGGATTTTCATTGGGGAATCGATTCATATATAAGCTCATATAATTTACTTATATACCACCATTTATGATTAGTTACAGCCAGCTATACATAAAAAAGTCCAATGCTCATGAGGTTAATAATGATCAACAAACTTTAAGGATGCAAATTCCGATTTTGTTACTTTTTATTTAACTTCAAAATCTCCCATGCATATTGGTATCTCAAAGTGGCCGCAAATTAGGTACAAATTTAATTAGACCACCATTTATGATTAGTTGCAACCAGCAATGTATCAAAAAGTCCCATGCTCGTGAAGTTCATATCAATCGACAACTGCACTATTCACAGCAATAATATCTATGAGTAATGGTAGAGCATAGGTGAGGTGATTGGCAATTGAGTACATAATCGCCAATATGAGTATGTTCATTGGGTTGGAATCGGATGGTAAATGTTGGAAGTGCGAGAAAATTCTCGACGAAGGCATAATACCACTCTCGATGAAATTTGGGCTCCTAAGCTTTACACCCCTTCCGGTGGAAGAAGTTCTGGAATAGCATTGGCGCCCTATTACCAGTAATGTGGTCATAAACAGTGAAACAATCTCCGTAGCGGGCGCACAAGTACTGCCCTGTCATATGGGATCCAGTGCAGAAGAACTGAATTTGGATTTAATCACAAACTAAGCATAATTCTAGGGAAAGACGCGTGTCACGCTAAAAACTGCTGTGATCAAGCAAAGTCTCTCTCATCACAGCCACTCTAGAACGGTGGTCTCCAGCCATTCGGAACTCAAACATCACTTAAAGATGTTCGTTTCCCTTGCAATTGAGCGAGTCAAAGAAAATGATGAATTCCATCTTTTCGTTTGTTGCCTAAAAATGGTATTTGACACGTATTTGGCATTAGGATGCAAAATATCACGTTTATGCCACAGCTGTATTTATAATGAAAACTTTTTCCATCAAAAGAAGAATACTGCAGCGCTATTTCTATTGAATGAACGCATGCCGACTTCAATTGTTGTAGTTTCCCAAATTTCCGTTCCGTTGCGAGGAAATTAACTAGACCTAGGGAAGCCTACAAGATAGCCGGTGAATAAATAGGGAGAATTTGCTTCTTTCAAACAGTTTTTCGCAAACATTACTTTTACTAAGTAGAAAAATATTTTTTACCTTTTACCCCAGCCCATGAAGAGGATATAAAGAGGGATGGAAAAGGAAACCATACTTCAGGGATGTGTTTGGAGTAGATAGGAGGTAAAAATACTAAAATACCCCAGACCTACGAGGTGAACGGGGGGAGGTGGTGCGCAGAAGGTCCGTTTTGTTTTTCGCTTATGTTTCTAAAATGATACGGCGTAGTGAAAATCGTAATGGCTTTAAAATTAAACCTGATAAAATGTCCAACAAAATAATTTCATTATATTTATTTCTATTTCTCATATTTATCGAGATATTTGCTTGCGATTGAAAACTTGCAAAGTTTTGAAAAACGCTTATTTCCTCACGTTTCTGACAAACTTTTCCTTCTAGCGCATCACCCTTTAGTTTACAGAAAATCCAAGTTAGTGAAGATTAAATTACCTTTAAAATGAGATATCATGAAATATTTTATCTTCAACTGGTCAAAAGTTACAAAAAAAATGGTATTTTTTTTAAAGATACGAGTACACTAATAATGACCATGTTTCTCTAAGAACCATCAACATTTTCTCGAAGACTTCCGATTGGTGACGACTTATAAAGAATGTTTGCGCGAAAAAATTGAAAATCGAAAAAAGTCAGCCTTGTGACGCCGCCGGACGTTGGAGAAGGTTGGAAATGAAGTAAGAAAACAAACAAGCCTCGTGCTAAGCCAGAGAGGGACGAAATTCTTCCCAGGGTCGCAACAGAAGGGTTAAACGAGGCGTAAATGCTCTTTAAATCTGAAGATCGATTGCTGGCCACTCCATCCCCCACTCCACAGGCTTCCTCCACCCTTTTTAATACTCCCCACTCTCTTCTTTACCCCCCATCCCTGCCCTCGCTGTTCGGGTAAACAGCCAATCGGGCCACAGCTTGGCCAACAACGAGGAGTCACGCGAATCACGAAGCCAAAATTCAAAGTAGTGGGTGTATACTCGTTGACGTATCCGACTAAGGTCGTGGAGAGAGAGCACTCAACATACAATTACAAGCAAGGTAGCTTCATGTACGACACGTGTGCAATTTGAGGACCCGTGATCGAAGCAGGAGCAAAAAAAGCTGGTTACTCACGTCAATATGAAAGGGAAGATGGAAAGAAAAAAATTACATCTAATGCACCTGATGACAACGCCGATGCGTTGAAACTAGCTCTATAAATGAATTTTGGTGGAAAAATATACTGCGTTTTTACTTCGGTTAAATTATGTTTTTTTCTTTTTTTTCAATACTATTCCTCATAGATCTTAGAAATAATGGGTTAGAAACACATTGAGACTAGAGTCTGTAATCTTAATTGATGTAGATCGACAGCCCTGAAGAGATAAGGAAAGTCTATTATCGAAATGTCGACCATCATGCAGATATTAACCCGGTGGAAGGCCAAGATGAATTCACCAGAATTATTCGTCGGGAAAGCCTGAAATCTTTCATATAAAAAAGGGGTTTTTGGTACATATAACTATGCATATTCGGCATTAAAAAAAGAAAAAGAATTTCCTGGACCGGGAATCGAACCACAAACACATGGATTTCCTGGTCTATGGGTATCTTATGTATCTGATCCACATTTTAGGCTATCACCGCGGCAGATTATAAAGGTTTGTCATGGAGTAGTCCCTCCATTTCCAAAAAAATCTCCTTTTCCTCTGCCACATGTAGGTACCCTACCAAACACGAATCGAAAAATGGACGACACGGGTGATAATCAATTGGATTTCCAGAATTCGGACGGAAACCGAGGTTTTAAAAAATCAGCAGAATGTTACATAAAAGCAAGGTTCTGACGGTATTTTCTACAGTGACGTAGATTCCGATGCTTAACCTAGATACTAAAGGCCCGAAATTTGATACAATATATATAACCCACTGGATTCTTTTGAAAGATCGAGAGCCCCGTGGAAGAGGGGAATCTTTGGGTGGATTCCGCGCTGCGCATATCGCGTAGCCATTATGAAACACTTGCGCTCAATGGCGCTGCTATGGTGTCTATAGCCGGTGTAGGAGGGCCAGGAATAATATCACGGCCGTCCACTCTCGTACGCACGCCATCTATTGACGTCAGAGCTTGCGTGGAACGCGTAAAGTCATTGAAGGTGAATCGAAGAGAGTTCACCGTTTATAGATGGTACCGTGAGGATACGTAGTACTACACACCAACACAGCTATTTCCACTTCCGCTCATTGTTCCAGTGTTTTTAATTCACGCCGTGGATGCAGAGGAAATATGGCAACAATGGACTCCATTTCATTCTATTACGTTCGGACGTCTAGGTGGCTGGAGCGGTAATAGTGGGTCATTTCGTGCATATTTTAATAATTTTTAAATCGAAAAATTTCTTGGACCACATTTCATCTAAGTGTATCTGTTTATGCGATGGAACTCACCATACATGCAATAATGGGACATGCAATAGCTGCATTCTTGCAGGAAATGTACGCTGACACCGTAACACCATCCTTGCCAGCGAGTAAGTATCTATTTCTGATTAGTCTAGCAGTAAGAAACGCGATGGGAACAGCAGTTACCACCAAAAGAACTTGGTGGGCCTCAATAGTCAGATATGAAAAAATATTTCCTGGATTTGCACCAGAATTATGGCTATAAATAAACTACCCGACTAAAACGTACTTCCTCAACAGTTAATTCCTTCTCTATGAATCGGAAGACGCGACGGCACGCGACTTTTTGGATGCCGCGAAAGCCTGTTTCGATTGCTTGAGAAAAAAATGGAGTGGATACATTACCGGACACAATAGTGTGGGCCATTGATTTAAACTTCAACCTCTTCCCAATTCACGAGAGGGACGTGAGAGTGGTATACAGCCTCGGCAAACTAGTCAAAGCCGAAGCCATGCACGATGTGTTGCGTGAAACCGGGGTAAGGATGCATGCACCTGCTCCTCACTCATACACATCATGTCGCGACTCGACCACGTCTGCATCGAGAAGCATATGCCGGCGTCGCTATGTTCTGTCCAACTTTAATCTTCCTTTTCGAATCAGTACGCATTGGCAGTACACCTTACCTCAGTGAACAAAAAACAGAAATGAGCCATATCGGAGTTTTATCAAATACCTAATGGATGATGAGGTATACGTTGAGTTTTACAGAAGCAATAATTGACGAGCTACTTACTAAAAGTAACGCTTCTTCTTAAAATTAAAACTTGACATTATCCACTTTGACGCCAATACTGAAAATAAAGCAGAAACAACAATCTTCACCATTATTCATTCAATCTTCAGATTGGTTGACTACAGCCTTCTATTGTATCCTTTCTCTTGCTAACTCCTGTCCTTGTAGCTCTTCTGTTTCATGACTCATTTAGCTGACTTATGCATCTATTTCTCATTATATTTCTTACATATTCATTACGTCTCAAGTACGGCTTATCCATCTGGACCTTGTCTTCCTGATAGTGCCCCGTATTGTTTTCTTCCCTCTTATTCCTCAGGTCACTTCCTGGTTTATGACCCTAATCCCTCCATTTGATCATTGGCATCCACCTTCGAACAAAGTATCGAAAGCCTATATTCTGTTACAGAGTTCCAATTGTTTATGTCTCGGAGCCATGTCGAGCAACACTCCACGCGGAAAATAATAGCGAAGTTCTTTTCATCTCAAGTGCACTCCAGCGCACTTCAACTCTGCATTTGATCTGTTATGAAGTGCACTGCTAAGTGCCCAGGGACTGGAATGAGTGATAACCAATGGCACCGTTCTGTTTCGACATGAGCAGCGTAATAAATCTAATGGAAAATCAAACACAATATTGTTTAATGCTTTACTGAGAAAAAAGTTTACAGGGATTGTATATCAAACCGCAAGAGTTAAAATTTTTGAGCCACGATACCCAATATGTTTTTATACTCATTACCGATTTTAAACTTCCTCTGGAAATTTATAACCTCGGAGTGATTATAAACACTTCCTGTTAAACCTCTCGCTGTCCATCGCTATGGCACAGCCGAGACTCGCAAGTAAAGACCAGTGAGCGACCTCCTTGCAAATGCGCAGCAAGGAAGGGGATTTCAATCTCATTGGTCTCCATATTCCGCGTAGATGTTAATCGACGATTGGCTGGAGGTCAAATCCTTTCTGCGATATTACTCAGGACAGAGGTTATAGACGCAATTACTATACGAGGCAATATGAGCTGAGGTATGTTCGGGTCATTCAAAGACAATGGTAAATAGCAAAGGGTAAATTGCGGTCAAAGACTGAGGAACAACCAATACTTATCTTATCTTTGCCAGTAATAGATATTAAACGGCTTTTCAAGTGGACAAAGATGAAATATATGTATAGGTACCAATCTATACACACAGTTATTTCCTATACCTAGCCAAAATATTTATGTAGGCAATTCAAATATGCAGAAATTGAATTATCAAGCATAAACTTGCGTAAAAACTTCAAGCGGAAGCACTCATAATTTAATTTATCGCTGCCATTTAACTAAAATATAGCACTTAAACTAATAACATCGACTTAGATGATGGCTTCCTCGGAAACTAATAGCACTCGTCAAGTCCAACTTCCTCGCCAACCATCTCCCCATTCTTTTGAAATTTTTCAATTAATCCACGCACACTTTCCGAAAATATTATGATATCAGATATTTGTATCTGATAAGAAGTGATGAGTACTTATAACAATACTCTAATACTTCATTTATTCCCAAATCAGCCCCATTCAACTTCAGGAAAACGCAAAAATATAAGCTGATAACCCCAGTGCATGGATGGTTCGATTGTTGACTAAAGGGTTCAGGGATTAAGGGCTCCAGTTATTAACCCTTGTAATTCATCCAGCATGCAGTTGTTTTTGCGAAGCTTTCTTGGATACCACAGGTGGTTGGTGGAAGGAAAATCTCCCACTAAACCCTGAATGAGAGCATTTTAGCGACCGTAGGAGCAGGCCTCTGAACAGTGGAATTCATCCTTTGAGTAGTGAATTGTCATGTTTATTTTTTTGGAGCGGGTCCAACTAAATGTTCAGTCCTTTAACGGAGTTGACTTATGTAAGCTGATGTAACCAGCTTAACCAAATGAACTGAACTCTCATTATTCTCTCGGTGTAGCCAAACCTACGACGCACGCTTCTGTCATACATTCCCATAACACAGACTTCCATTACATCCATTCCACAGTCTTTCATGACCGACTCATTCCCTATGTTTCCTCATGTCATTTGCTTGTTTGTAATATTTCTGAATACCTTATCTCATGAAATGCTTGAATGGGGAAATCGCCTGGTAAATCAATAATGAATAAAGTCATTAATGTGAAAGCAATATGAAGAAGAGTGTACTTAAAAATGCAGTAAAGGGCAAAGTGGAGTAAAGAAAAAATTTTCATCATTGATCAAATATTTTCACCATTGCTATGATAATCTGGCTGCTCCTTACATAATAAAGTCAGCTCCACCAGTAGATCAAAGCCACCTTTACTGGTAAGATATCTTAGAGATAACCAAGGCATTGATTTTAATACTATTCAATGATTAAATGAATCTTCGGTATCTTTTACAATCACGGAACCAGGTTTACCGGACATGTTTTGCTAAGAGGTTTTAAACAAAAGTAATTACTATGGCATCATAGCGAGACATATAATTGAAAAAGTATTTTTCAGCTAAATGACTACAGTTGCGGTGAACAAAATTATTGTGAAATGAAAATTAGAAGAGGTGTGGTTAAGTTACCACTTATCCCCAGTTCAGAATTATATTGCTGAACGAATTCATTATTGCTCATTAATAGCCATCGATGGATATTATCCTTTAAAATAATTGCTGTGGCATTATCATTCCGAGAGATGTAATTAAATGAAACCTATATTTTGGCATGATTTTCAAGATTCATATCAAATTTTCGTAACTGAAAATAATGAAAAAGAGCAATTTCCAAAAGTATGACATTTATTGCACAATTTTGGTATTTACGGATTTATGGTGATACGAAAAGTTCCCACGGGGGCAATTCTATAGTATTTTTAGCCCGTCGACAAATTTTGATGGTTTCCCTTGCGCCTTTTATCGACATTGGCGAGTCTATGAACCTCATTTTTCCTGATATTAGACAGTTTCGAAGCGACGAAGGCTATAGGGCGTCCCGCATTTACATAGTTGACAGAATGGGCCCTTCTAAGGGCGCTGTTGCCAAACTTACGCTCCGTGTGCTTACCTCTTGGCCACGTAGGCAGCCATTTCTTACACCACGCCAAATTTAAATGAATCACTTTATGGAATAATATTTGCATGCTAAAGGACTCCTTGAAGTGTAGTTAGTACACTGCATAGCGCTCCCTTAATTTTCCTGATGACATCTGGCAACATCGCACCTCCGGCGTAATAGAGATTTACACGGGAAACGAATATCCATAAGATTCCATATTGTTAACTAAATGTGGGACACCGTATACCAAGCGCTTGATCTGGGTAAACGGTGGTACATAAAATAAGTGACCGAAGTCACTTTACAGTCGACATAGCCTATACGGTCAAACGTCGAGAAATATAAGGTACATAGAATAGAGCTCTCGGATTTCCAACCGATTGGTGTTATAGAAAGAGCACCAACGTCTTGAAGGCGAAGTCATGAACTATACATGTATAATGCGATAGTCTACGCACTCAAAACGTCGGAACCACTCACCGGTTAGCGACCCGAGAGCTCTACATTCGAAGCATTCGCTGGAAATGCTTCAATCTTCGATGAGGTATGCAGACTTGCCAATGCCAATAAAAGACGCAGTGGAGAAAACGTGGGTTCACGGAAAATGTTTAAAGCGCCATTCCATTCATATTCTTACTGTTTGTTGAAAATGTCTCCCCTGTTAGATATGAACAACAAATCACACCTTTCCGCACAATTTTTCGCAATTCAATCTTGGAATTAGTGTCTAAAATGCGAAAATGAGTTAAACATCAGGAATATTGTATTTTTCTACCTAATATAAATTCCATTTTTGCCAAAAATCTTTTTATGGAGGGAATTCTACGAGGGAATCAAAGAGCGACCAAATGTAAGCTCCTGCCTACATTATTTTATTAAGTTATTTTGAGATTACTGCACCCTATGAAGCCGATGTGTATTGACTACTTAAATAGAAATGGTGCTACAGTTTCCTCGTACGGATGGAAAATATGTTCATTAAAAAATGTTTTGTCAAATAATACTCACATTTTATGCCCAAATTTTGTGCTCTAATAGATAAGGAATAACATCAGTGAAAGTATTGTTTTTAAAATAATACAAGGGAAAATTGGTATTCAGTAATTATTTGGACTCAGTCAGAGAAAACCTCCTTAACAATTATATACGAGCGGCACAAGTTACAAACCTGCCCCACAGACATGGATTGGAATTATAAACTCACGGACGCCGTTTGCACTTATTTTGAACTTTTGAAATAATGGTCTCTCTCTCACGACCTATAAGCGCGTTATCCTCGGGACCACTTATGGCTTTCTTCCGGATTCAGAGGAGTGAGTGATCTCTTTCAGTGACGCACCATGCCTTTTATCTCGAAAGATCTCTCTCTCTCTCTCCGGGTTCAGAATGAACCTCCTCCCTCCTTAACATCACGTTCGTTCTAAAATCGGAAATCTCTCCGACAGTCTCCTCCACCATCCTCCTCCACGGCTAACAACCGCTTCCCTCCGCCAGACCGCTCCTTAAAGACCGCCAAGTCTCATTCCTCGCTTTAAACGAAACCCACGCGCTTCCGTCTTTCAATCCACTCTCTCATCTTCCCAATTGACCATGATCTAAGTCAGGGATGTCCATCGCCTCGGCCATCGGATCGGATTGCGTGACCCACGGGAACAGCCTCGCCAGCCGTCCGTCAATGCCGTGCATAAATTTAGTGCAATTGCGGCCGTATATGGTTCCTTTATTTGGGCATCCCCCAAGTGTCAAAAGTACCTCTTATGAATTCCCATGCATTTAGACCGTACAACTTTCAGTGAGAACGTACAAGATGTTTCTCTGTAACGCTGCGGTATCCCTCTTAAACATTTCCCATTGAAACTTGCAGGAATTGAAATGTTAATTAGATTTATTACACTTTGAACACAACTAATAAGGGATGAAACAACTATCTCTCCCATACTTGATTGAAGTGACATGGCAAAAACTGTATTAAAAAATTATATACCTAATTAGTGTATTGGTAGGAAAATATCTTTAGTGGTAGGGATATGTGATATGGAACTTCCCCAGGAAAGGAAAATTTTCTAAGATTAAGGGATTGATAACGGGTTCTCTGAGGAGAAATGTAAAGAAAAGATTGGTGAAACTCAAATCAGGAGTGTGGCGCTGTAAGTATCGGAAGCGTGGTCACTGCAGAGAGAGAGGCTGTACGTATACTGGAAGCATTTGAGATTTGGGTCTTGAGAACAATGGAGAGGGCAAGCTGGGTAGCGAGGGAGACAAACGAGAAAACATTAGGTGTAGTGGTAGAGGGAAGGAGTCTGGTGGCGGAGATTCGGAGAAGGAGGAACAGGAGGATGGAGGGCGAGTTGAGAGGTGAGAGCATGTTGAAAAGGGTGCAAGAGTGGAGAACGTGGGGGATGCGCGGGAGAGGAAGGGGAAGGATAGGAATTTTGGACGACCTAAAGAGGCAGAGGGTATGAGTAGCTTGAGAGAGACCTGATGGTGATCAATTAAAGTTCAGCTTAATGAAGAGATGGCCCAGAAATGCGAAGGTTTAGGAAAGAACTGTCCAAAATCCCACCAGTCAGCTGGTGTAATACCCAATTATGATTGTCACATCACAGATTTTAAAATTCCCCGGCCAATTCTCCTTTAACTTCGCTTGATGATGACGAGTATTCACTGAAACCCGAATCGTTATTTTCCCGAAGGGGTGAGTGAAAATTTTCACTGAAAAAATCACGCTAAAAATATGTTCACTTCATCAAGTTCAGGCAAATAACATGGTGTTTTGGAATAATCTTTCTACTCCACAACACCAACCGTTAAGTCGCAAGTCTTCATCATTGCGTCCATGAGGGATTTTCCCTAATTCATTTTATCCTAGATTTCTCGCGATTGTTTCTCCCATTTGTTTATTCATCGATTACTTTTTTTTCGAGAATCTTGTGCCGCAGAATGTGTACAGTAAGTTTGTTTCTTCATTAATGAAAGCAAATTGGCTATTTTCAACAATTTAAACTTAAATGCGACCGGTTGCGATGCACTGCATCAGCATCAGGAGATGATCCTCCACTGGTGATTTCATCCTGATGATGATTCAGTGCATCGCAACCGGCCGCTTTATAGTTTTTATTGTGGAAAATTGCCAATTTTCCTTAATTATGATATTCCACCAAATCACGCCTGAAGTGACTCATTTTATTTGTTTCTTCAATTTTGCTGAGTACTCTACACACATCTTTTCTCTCCAACTCTTTGTAGGACTTTCTCATTGACGATTTTCTCCGATCATTTGACCTTCATCATTCTTTGACAATGCCCGTTCCCATTGCTTTCAATCTCCTTTGTTTTGTCACTTTTAGTGTCCGAGTCTCGCTGTCAAATAATAGATTATTCTCATGTTTCAACCAAAAATAAACTTATGCATGTCTATTCTTTATTTTTATTTCTCTCAGCACAGCATGGATAACTTTTAAAACATGAACTTAGAGTGGAAAATTATGTATACCTATAAACCAATGCTTTATCGATGGTCTCCCTCTCTCTCTTCCTGTGCGTATATCGCATTTCTCCTTCGCTGCAATACATTTCAGATGAAGTGCTACTTTCCACGCATCCCTTAAGCTTTCATCGCCATTTCACTACATTCATACCGTTTCAGTGAGCGATACACTTTCCCAACGCCACACTTTCCACATCAACATCTTCAACCCACTTAATGTCTATAAATGAATATGAGTAGTCCCTAGAATATTTATTTACCTTCCTTTTTACTCTCTAGGACAGGAATATATAGCGGGTGCAGCGCAGGAACTTCGTATTGGCATGGCCGAGTAACCTATTGACATACTTTTCACAGTTTTGCTTCATGGACTTGAAGATTGATTTCGTTATTTCTTCGGTGCAATAAAAAATATCCCCGTCACGTCAAATTCACGTCAACAGAAACGTGCTAACTATTTTCAAATTAAATGATGCTTGGATTTACCAAGGCATACTGGAAAGAACGCGAACTATGTTTGAAAAAGCAACGCAACGCTCGTCATTTTTGTGGAAAATAGAGATATTTTATGAATTATTCCGGCTAATAAAGGCTTGTTAAATAAGTTTTACAGACCTATTTTACTTTTCGAGTTATATTGCGAATTTCAGTCGTTAATGACGGGAAAATGAATTAACTCAATGGGTATTGAGTTAATGCATTTTACTACATTTTCATTTACTCTAATAGCACGGGATGAAAAAATCAAATAACCAGAAATGTATTCGTACACTAATCTGCAGTATTTTTTTCCTTTCCTTTAATGCCGTTAGTAAAACTACTGCTTGTTTACGGCATAGGTGAAAATTGGTATTTCTCACTGTTTTGAGACTTGGATCAACTGATTGTCAAGAAGTAACTTTCCAGCATTAGTTAAGAAGGAACTTAACGGTGAAAGAAGGACACAGTAACTCCGTCACTGGCTAGGGCGCTGGGTGTAATATCTAAAGGTTTGAACAACTTGAATTGGTAACACATTTTATGTGACAATCGTGCCAGAGAATATTTCAAATTTCACTTGAAAACACGATAGAACAGATTTATCGACATATCAAGACTTAATGGCACTCGTCAGCGGAGGGTTTAGCGTCAATAAGTGTGAATCAAGCACTGATGAGCAGGCAGGGGCACCGAAGGGCTGAACACTACGGGGACCCCGGTAGGGAGCCTCGGCCCCTTTCTCCCACATCTCGGGTAACCCTTCCTCTCCCAGACTTCATGCTTTTTACAAGCGAGTGCCATCAAGCTTTGCTACCCCTCTACCATTTTTTTAGAGCAACAAATGTCTGCAGCTAGCTTATCAGCAGAGAAAGCAGAAAAACTTACACGAGTCCCGCAGTGCCTCGGTCATTCGAATGGTGATACGATGATTTATACGAGGGAATACGCTAGCCCAGCGATCGGTAGCCTATGGAACACGTACAGCTAAGTGGCCGCAAGCTTTGTACACGCCAAGAAAACGACAGTTAAATAAAATTTTCCTATATTTTTTGCTGTTAGTTGAGGGCGAAACGTGCCCGGTTTCTAATATCATTTGATATTAAATGTGACACTCGTACACATATCGGTTTCCCACAGTTGCGCTACAGCATTTACGAAAGCATTCGCTCCTGTCACACACGCTTCAAAAGAGCGCTGTTGTATAGCATCGACACAAATTTCGAATTTGTTTCCAACTTCGCCCGCCGTCGGCGCTCCCGCCGGGACTGAGAGACCAGCCGATTTGTCCACTCCCCGGCAGGTGGCTCCACAGCCTAGCCACGCACTTCCGCACCCGCATCCTGTCCTCACGCAAGTTCCACTCCCCGATGCTTCGTCGCAATGGCTCCCTGCTTGCCCCACCATCAATGCCAGGGAACCAGGAAGGAGCTGGCTGTTGAGCTCACCGCGAACCCTCTAGCTTTCCTGGGCCTTAAAGACTCGGGAAGCATTAAATTCGCCTATCCCAACTTTTTCTCCACCATTCACTTCTTGCTGGGCGATATTTCCTTCCCTATATTACGGGCGATTGTTAATGATCTTCAAAGTTATTGAAGGTTAATTATACAATATCTATAACAGATACAATGAAAAACAAGCATATAAGTAGGTAAACATAATAAATATTACTTCAATTAAATGCTAATTTAATGCTGGCCAAATTTAGAAGCACGCGCTATCATGACCCGAGAAATGCTGGCAGCTAATAATTATTTACCCACCCCCCCTCTTCCACCACACTCTAATTACATTCAGTACATGTTTCAGTCAGCTAATTGATACTACAAATATTCTGTAGAGTATTTAATTCTCTTTCCAAAATTATCATTGGGGTGCTAGGAACACCCCTTGCGAACAACGACAACCGGAAATAAGCGAGAGCAGTGCCGGAAAATTGTATTGATGTGCAACTTTTCATCATTATAGCTTTGAATAATACATCTTCGAAACCCCGGAGGTATTTAGGAATCACTCTAAATATGTTAGCCAGTAATTAGTCATTACATAATCATTGACTTAGCTAATTTGCCATTTTGACGGTCGTGGACTAGAAAGTATTACGAAAGAAAAAAATCATAATTTGAAAAAATGAACCAATGGAGTGCTAAGTAATATATAGTAGTCGTAGTAATAAAGGAATGCAAACGAAACCTGAAGTTGCTGTGGATGAGATTATTTGCGTGATTGAGGATGGGTGTAGATAATTCTGGAATTTACATTAGTTTCATATCAACCAAAGGTAACAAATGATGAACAGTTTCTCTTACACCGTGGAATAATGCATTGGAAGCGCCGTCCACATGGTACTCAAATCGGGAACAGTATTCCATCGACACATTTCCACTACAGCCGGAATTCGAATCCGGGATGAAAAAACAGTTCTCAAACCACCATTTTAACCCTATACTCCCCAAAGTAATCGGAGACATTCGACGTTTGGTTTCGATGATGTGACTGCCGTTTACACTCCACGAACTCCTACAGATATCGTATTTTTAAATTTTTGTATGCGTATGCTATTTTCAAGCGCTGCTTTGTCGTAGTAAGCGCTGGCTAAGTACATAGATACTAATGATCAATTTGAAATATTCCATTATATTAAATGACCAACTATGGAATTCAATGCTTCCAAAGCGTCATTATCAAGGCAAGATACAAATATGCACATAGTATGCTTTAGATAAAAATACATTTAATACTAGACATTGAAAATTCAAGTAAAATCCCTAACTGCTTCATCTTGTCAAGTACTTCTCAAAGATGATGACATTGATTAGTTCTCAGTTGGTGCATAAGAATAGAAATAATTATTTTTTCTTTATTTACGATATTTTAGTGGATGATCTTATTGTTTATCTTCACTCAAGATGTTTAATCAGTCAATAAGATATTTATTAAATTATATAGCCAAGAACGACGAAGAATACCTAATCAACGATGTGGATTGATTTTCGAAAAAGTATTTCATGATGGAACATTTTCGGTGACCGCGCTGCTTGCACTGAATCGCCGTGATTGCAGGGAATTCGCAGAACATCTAGAATTCAAACATTTCCCATTCCATGGCATTGACGACTCTTTTTCTAAACCCTCGCGCAGGCCCAAGTGGTGTAGGCAGAGGAGGGGGTTACAGATAGTTGGTATATTCAGGGGGTGTGAGTGCTACCCTAAGAACATTCTTCCATACTTACTCGCCCCTAATGGGACTCGCTGAGAAAGTCATAAGCCTTGATTTATGTGGGTAGGGAATGGGGATTTACGGTGTTCATCTTATGAAATACGCGCCCCACGGATTCAAACCCTGGCTTCGCCAATGACTGAGCCAATGCTTTCCTGCCCCTCTTGTTCATATATCACGAACTGCAAACTCATTTCCTGAGCCAGTGGATGGAAAAATGTAATAAGACTCCATAAGCCTTTACCCAGAGCTGCATTTTCCCCATTACTGCGAATAATAAATATGTCAGAAACAAACAGATCGCGCATGAAAAATAAATTAAATGAGTGGAACGAATAAATCCTACTAAAGACGTAGGAGAGCGATATGAGGTCTATAACAAGTTCTAACCTGCAGCATTGTCTTCCAAATTGTATTTCCGTGAGTACTTCTCTTGCTGCCATAAAATTTAGAATTAATCTGTCGTACAGTACTCACTACTCGAATCGTAGATAGAGACGTAAAGTTCTGTGGCTTTATAGCGTCAATCCTGTCAAACCACTTCTTAAATCTTTCTTCCTGATCTAAACGGCTAACGTAGTCATGCAAACTGATTTCACTATGGGCAAGTAGGATGTAAGAGTGCTTTTTAAGTATAGCCATAATATTCCGATACTTTGGTTGATGCTAATGAGAATATATGCTCGCAGGTGAATGCTGAGAATGGTTGGGCTAGAACGGGAAAATCATTAGTGCACAGGGCCGAGGATTTTCTTATTATGAGGAGGAAGGTCAGATTTCTAAGGAATAATGTACAGCCTGCAAAGCATTGATTTCGCAGATAACCCCTACACTGAGAAAATTGAAGTTAGCATGGCAAAGAAATAGATTAGTTGACGTATACATATCTCGAGTGTTTAACGTTCAATCTACTACAGCACCATTTCCTCCAAATAATGCATTATCCTGGCAATAGTTGAAGTAATACGAAACAACTGGAAAGCTATAAATCTCATTTTATTTTCATTAGCCACTTCCCCAGCATTCTTCTCCCATCACTATATTCAACATGTCGCTACCTTTCAATACCCTAAGGCCCGATTTTATAATGCCTAGTTAACGTTAACCGCAGGATGGCGTTGCCTTTTCATTGACTTGATTTTAACTGAGAACTTGGGGTTTGCATAACACCAGACAACCGGTTAGTTGACATTAGTATTTTCGAAGGAAGAACGTACAAACTTCGGTTTTCTTACCCAGAAAATATCTAAACAGAGATTATAAAACCGGGTTTTTATTCCTATTTCGCAGTGAAGCAGAATATCAATTTTTAATTTAATTCTCATTCTCACTTAAACCAGGGCTAATTGAAACCTACCTACGAGAGACTGGGCACTCGTGCCTAGGATCACCAAAATCCAACTCAACCGCCTAAGTACCGTGCCCGTGCGTATATATACTGTCGGCCGACCAAGAAGGCCGGCCTAGGCATATATTACACGAGAACGGTCCTGGAAGGACGGTCGGCGAGATTGGCGGCCGTAGGCACGAATCTCCAGGACGCTGACCGCGTCGGATTCTTTATTAGTTCTAAAAACATTTGGCAATACATATCATTTTGAAACAGTAATCCGTTGCCCCGGCGCATGCAATGTAGCACGGCCGTGTTGTCGACATTCATTACAATGGTGCAAAAGTCTGGGGAATTGTTATAAATGTACTGGAGGCCACGGAACCATATCCGCACAAATCTCCACTACAATCCGGAAGCTATCGCGTGAGGTAGAAATGTGCTTTTGTAAAACTGAGGGTGTGAGGATACTATGTTGCACAGTAATGATGGGTATCAAAATTTAAAAAAAAAGTAATTTTTAGAATAAGGTGAAATAATGGATAAGGAGATTTTGAGACGGGTAACTTCTAGAAGAAAAGTCGTAGGTTGTATGTTGAGCACATGAAGGAATGAGTGTTTGACTAAGAAAGCGAAAATCACAGAGTGAAAAAATGTTCCCTCCCTACTTTCAAACCACATTTCATCGCATTTCAGAGGTCACCACTGTGGCAGCTTCCACACTCTGGAATGGATTACCAAACCATTTCAAAGGCTCCGACAGTGTTCAGAAAGAGGCTAAGCAGGCAGTGATAATAATTTGTAGTTCCAGTTGTATATTGTATAACTATACATTGCAAAGTTAATTATTGTTTCAGTATTGTAATATATAGTCACCATTGTATAAGTATTTTATAAATAACTGTTGTCTCATATATATATATATATATATATATATATATATATATATATATATATTGCAAATTCCATAGTTGCATATTGTAAAATTGCTATTTTGTCAATACCACCCTTCACTATAATGCATACTAACAATCCATTTCAGGTAGTATCTTTTTGAGATGCAGTAAAAGTTTATCTTGTGGATTTTGTTACACGTGATATCCTTTGTCATTTAATTTAAGTTGTACTGTTAAATTTTTCTGATCAAAAGGAGAGCTATTCCCAGAGCAATAAAGAATATAATTAATACTTTATGGTATGGAAGCAAAACTTGGGTATTCCTGGTCGAGCATAAATGTAGTTTAAATGCAGTTAAGGTAAAAGTAGGAGGGACAGGGTTAGGAATGAATTGATCGTGAAAGAAGGAGGATTGGGTATTCCAATAATGCACATTTAAGGAGGGAGCATCCTTCGTTGGTTTGGCCATGATGAAGGAAGGTGTCGAATGACGTAAGAAGATGTACCATTGATTAGTGACCGGTGTGAGAGGAAGACCGCGAAAGTCATGGGTGAATTCAGTGTAAGAGACTCTTATAAGAAGGAACATGAGGAGTGATTAGAAAACTTGAGAACGCATGTGGGAGCGAAATTGGTATACAAGAATAGGGAAGGCCGAAGGGGGTGGTGGTGTCCTCGTGGGTAGAAAGCTGGGCTTCCAACCGGAGGGTCCTGGGTTCAAATCCGGGTGAAGCCTCTCTGGACACTCCCTCCGAAAATCCTCGCGTTGCGACTACCTGATTGTCAGAACGTGGAAAATCGCAAGTGGTCCAGGGAAAGGAATTGACCCCCCTACCCTGAGTGTGTGAATTGCACACGCCAAAGGTTTAGTATGAGGTGAGCTCTACTCTCACCTATCAAAAACCAACCTTCGGGTTGAAATACTGAGTGAGTGAATACGAAAATAAGGATATACCTTTTAAAAGATTTTTTTGGTTTAAATGCAATAGCTTAACTCTTTGACTGTGCCTACCCTGAAAAGGAATGGCGCGACGAGCATGCATGTACGTTAATCCTTTGATCTCACCTCCTTTGACCGCCTTTGGTTATAGCACTCTGATTCACCTCTCTCATGATAGAGTAACATTTTATTTCGTCCCGCCTGACTTATTCAGCGTGCGGGATCTCGGGCCTTCCGTGGTTTGCGGACGGAGCGGTCTTTATCGGGGGAGGCAGGGGGTGGCAACGGCCGCGGCGGCGGTTGGATATGGACCCGGAGAGCAAACTTGGCATCTCTCTTTTGCCTCCCCCTGCTTCACTTTCCCCTCTCTAAAAACCCCCCTATCCCTATCCACCTCCCCCCTTGTGGTTCAGCCCTCACTCCCCGTGGG
Organism: Pyrrhosoma nymphula; assembly: GCA_963573305.1. Taxonomy (NCBI): domain Eukaryota; kingdom Metazoa; phylum Arthropoda; class Insecta; order Odonata; family Coenagrionidae; genus Pyrrhosoma; species Pyrrhosoma nymphula. The sequence goes on from OY754338.1 coordinate 88,251,807, forward strand.
ATGAATTAAAGCTAAAGTCCTTCCGTGGATGCGATGCAACGAGAAGTAGTAGCGGCGTGTGCCCTTATCGATCTTACCGCAGCGGCTCCGAAGAGAAATTGGATGAAACAATACTTCGCCGCCACCGACAAAGTTTCGCATCCTCGTGGGACCTGGTCTGGTCCCACGAGGTAACACATATGTGTTAGGTATATGAGAGGGGCATCCTCGCATTGAAACTAAGGCCCATTTGTGAAGCGCAAGGGGTGGAAACATTAGATTAGAAATCCAAAAACTGGTGTAGTCTACTTGTCAGAGAAAACAGCAGTAAAATTCCACATTATTTTAAATAACATATACAATTATTTTGATAAGCAGGATCATTCCTACCTTATAATGACACTGTTGAAAGCATGGTTGGTGCTTATTAAAATATGGTGAAAATTTACTACTTTGTTATGTATCATAAATATGGAAACTAAATATTTTCACCAAGTTAAGCCTAAAAATCTCTCCTAATTGACATAAACACATTAATCAGCCATTGAGGACGTAGGATCACATTTGATGAGAGAAGGAAGGACATGGCAGCACAGCTACCACTCATAGGACGGAGTACTTTAAGAAGAAGAGTAGACTAACAGCAAGTATACCTATCTAGTAGCTAAGGAAGTACTTCATTAAACATATGTGCACGATCGTATGTGGAAGTGAAGTGTGGGCAATAATGGTGGCAGAATTGAGACGAATTGAAGCGATGTGAATGTGACTATATAACAGGACAGTGATGGTCGAATGGACGTAGATGGCAGAAATGAATGTCCAAAGAAAAAAAAAGGGGACCACGCTGGAGGCAACTTTGGCATCCCTTTGCCGCCAAACCTGAGGGGAAAACGACTGAAGGGAAAAAAACAGGGTGTACAATACGAGCTTCTTGATAACAGAAGTGTATGTATATTACAGTACCAATACATAAACTAAATGAATAGTTAGCCGATGAGTTGTTGGACTAAACGGATTTGAGGGAAACGCACGACGATATACGATAGTGCCCTCTGGAATGGAAAATGGCTGCACATTTAAAGGATGTTCTAATTTGTTTTAATATAAATGTCAATGTTTTGACCTGTTACACTTTATACGAAAACTTAAATCTATTTAATATCGCAAGGTTCAGGCTTATATTGTCTTTTGCGTGTATAATTAACAATCAGGAATTTTATTGCTCTCAATATACCTGCATTACCGTATATGGGATACATTATCAGTACATCAAATAGGCCAAACCCGATAGCAGAGAAAGCGTGACAAGCATGAGTAATCAGCTCTTTTTCTGATTGAAAAGTATTCCTTTTTCTTTCATCATCAAATCATTCATTAACGGTATTACATTTCAAAATAGTTCATTTACAGTGTTCCGCTTTAAAACAATTCCTTTTTCTTAGCTAATCTAGCAATGTCCTCGACAGATGAAGCTGGATACGACTTACACTTATTGTTAGATACGCTTCCGGGTAGGTCAAACCCTATTCATCATTTGTATATCATCATCATAGACTTCGGATTATTTCATTTATATTAACAACAATATATATTTATTGCCCTTCTCCCATTTAAATATCAATGCCTACTCACTTTGAAATCTCTTCCTTGTAAATCATTCTTGCTGACCATCATAATAACATGTATTAGTTCGATCTACAGCTTATCTGAGAACATAGCTGATTATTATTGGCGGGATGCCATTCACATTTAAAAAGCGTAGTAAATCACAATTGAAATACGCTGTTGGTGGACACTTCTTCGGTCGGACTGTTGAAATACTCAAAGCAAAAATCAATTTGACGCATACAATCAGCCAATGATTTGTAGGGAATAGATAGAAGCAATGACTCCTCATTGCCTTGTCAACATCTCTTAGTGGATCTACGAGAGAGGATGAGGCAGGCCTCAGCTCACGGAGAAGTAGTAGTTGTATTGGATTTCGCGGTGGTGAACGGTCTTTTGCCTTCTTTTCTCTTTAACCTACTTTTAATTTTTTAATTCCCGCCCAGCTCCGAAAATTAAAACAAAAAAATGAAAAGAAAATAAATAAATAAAACTTTTTCAGCATTATTTTTTTGCAACCATATAAAATCTCAAAAATAACATTATAGTTGTCAAAAAGTCAGGTACGCTCCAGCTAACATATTCCTCCTGAGTTAGGGAATCTATTAATTCATTATTTCAATATGACCGCCGGACAAATCGTAAACATTCGATTATTGCTTCTAAAGGCGGATTTACACGACGGAAGTTACTTATATGACAGTTACTTAAGTAGCCGCTTGCAAGTGATACTTGAATATGTAAGCATGTACTTGTATGGCAGTAAGGGCAACTGCGGTAGTTATCCACCGCGGTTCACATTAGCATGGAAAATAGGTTACCTTACATTTTTCCTGCAAGCAGCATTTAGATTCTGCGATAAACTAGCATCGAATCCGGTGAAACCCGATCACATGACAGTGAACGGAAATTAAAAATGCTAACAACAAATACATTTTCCGGAGGAGGACTTACTGTTACGCATGTAAATATTTTATTTTACCTGGAAACTTTTATAATACTAGAGATTATTTAAAGGTAAGTAAGGCATATGACTGGTTTAATATTGATTAAAGAAATAAAATTATTCTTACGCTTGGTACGCTTTATAGATGCACATAAATACTTAAAGGAATATACTACGGAATTTTGGAGACACACTTAGACGAGTAAACTTTGTATATTCAACACTGTTTTATTACACGCAATCCCCACAGGTTTCAACGCTTTTGCGTCATTTTCAAGGGGTATTGCCTTAAACATCTCCGCATGTCCTTTCTCATGAAATTCGCATTGTACATCCGTGCGAGCGACACAGATAGAATGTGTTCAAGAGAAGAAGAACATTATTTTTTAAGTAACCAATCATTTTGGATTCGGTCTGAAATGATCCCTTCGCAGAAGCCCCAAAACTAAAACATCTACGATACCTAATTGATGTAGGGAGGTGATACTTTATGGAATTAAACAACGGTAAGTATGATGGAAAAAATATCACTTTCACTCTACAATATCACTTAGGTTCTTTATTCCAGCGATAAATTTCAACGCCTATTGCAACATTTTCAAGGTATCATTGATCAGTATTGCTTAGAAAATGTCTCAGGAGACGTTGAAATAAAGAACCTAAGTGGAATTATACAGAGCGATTTATTTTCATCAATCTCCTCGATACCTTAGTGGAATGACGTAAACATTACGGACAGAGTAATGAAATTTCTTAGCAGTTTTCCACTTTTTTCCACAATAAAAGTGGTAAACTGCTAAGAAATTTCATTACTATGAATGAATTCCACCACATCTGCCCTGATACAACTTTATTTATTACGGATAGAGGTGAACCAATATGGGAACTGGGTTGACCAAGGAGACGGGGTAATGAGTCACGCCAAAAGATCGGCATTCGCTTCCGAATGGGGACTTTTTAATGTTGTTTATCCTTTTTATATTTTTACTCCCAAGAAGTCCCGCGGAATGGGAATTATAGAGCTTACTCCCTTGGGAGGTGAAACGGGGTTATGAGGAGCTGAATTACAGATGGCGTCCGGGCGTCGGTTAAGCAAAGTTTATTGCTCTGCCGTTTGTTTACGCCCACGTGTCTCGTAAAACCTGTCGAGGATATTATAAACACTAAAGCTCACGTCCTGTGAAGAGCTATGGGCCACACGGCGCATTTTTCTTTTCTGTTTCTGCTTCCACCGCTAACCTCTCCCCTTCGCTCGCGGCGCAAGAGACTTTCAGGAAGGACTTTGAAATCGCTCAAGCTCTTCGTTTTCTGATCCGCCTCCAGCAAGCAGTTTTTCAGGTAGGGTACGGAGAAGAAGTAGAGGAGATGAAATATATTTTTTATTACCGACATTTTTCAGGGTTTCTCTCCGCTTAGGTCCATTTCGCTGGGAAAATGTCACAGCACAATGGACCTACGCGGGAAGAAACCCAGAATACATACATCTTCAAATTCATTAAGCAGCGGAAGCATTCACACTGATTACCGACATTTCTGCGCTAACGCCCCATTTTCTTGATTCTTCCCAGCGAAACGTCCTCTGTTAGTTTTTGCATAGGGAGGCGATTGACAAATTAGTCATTTGCGCCTTTTACGGAAGAGGTAGGTTTTTGAAGGCTGTTTTACACGACGCTTTGGTCAGCATTAAATTCAGCGCCGCCAACTCCAAACCAAATTCTGAACTTGAATCGAATTCAATGCCTCGGAGTCTGTGTTCACACGATGTAGTGCACAGGGGCGCTATCCAGGCATTTCTTGAACTACTCAACCCGAATTAACTGCGCGAAAACATTCTAAACAAGCTCCAGGGCATTGAGGTACCGAAAGATACAAAATGGTATACACCAGCTCTCGAAATACTTGACTCCCATGCTTGCCCGTGATTGGTCGTGGGGTCTACTTCGTCAGCTCAATTAAGTGACCAGATTTCGATGGTTTTGCCGGTAACTTTGGGATAGTTTCATTTTTCTGGGTGAACGCACGCGACTAAAGAAGACAAATGCTTTCCCTATTTATTTTTGAAGTCCATCTTGTCCAGAGGAATGGGATACCAATTATGAGTCAGAGTAAATTACACTATGGTGTCAGGAAAAGAAATTCGCTTTTTGTTTTTTCGAAGCCGATGGCCGAACGACGAGCAACGAGTTAGAGAATAGCGCTACGGGGCCCTGAGCTCCACCGCCTTGAGGCAGATAGCTAAGCAATTCCGTCCCCCCCCCCCACATACGAAACCCCAACAAGCTCCTTTAACCACCCCTAGGCATCTTCCTTCCAAACCCTGCCCCTCTCTTTGCACTGTTCCCTCCTCGCTGGACCCGGAAGTGTTTGCTGCTCTTTGGGAGCGGGGATAGAAAAGGAAGGATCGAATTATTTTAAAGTGTTTACAGAATTTCGGATTTCGTACTTCCACCTCGGCTTCTTTCACAGCTTTTCATTCCAATTGGAAGACGTTCAACATATTTTGCTCGAGTCAACGCAGTACGGTAGGAACGATCACAAGCATCAGTTTAACCAAAGGAAATTGATTGAAGAACTGATAGCTTTAAAGTGCTATTTTTTCCGCGGGCAATAAGGGATGATAGTTGCGATAGACCTTTTTCATGAAATTTCCACCCTCGCTAAGTAGACTATACTCGTGTATAATAATGTGTAGTATTTGACTACCAGGGTTTCCAAGGGCGCCAGTATTCATTGCCAAATTCGAAACGTTCAGTATGATATTCACTCTGATATTTAAAAAATCAATTTGATCTTTACATTAACTTACTCCTAGCTCTCTATGGATCGCAATGCAATTGTTTAGATGAACTTCTCCGATGGATTTCGAACAATATCAGCGTATAATGATCCAGCGTTATTTGGATTGAAAACATTATCCTACAATGTGATGTAGACACTTTATCGCCCTCTCAAGTCAAGTGCATCTATGGTGGTAGCGTTCTCTATCATTTGCTGTATTCTCATTTCCGCTCTTTAGCCGACCACTTCCGCAGGTGACTGCCAACATGTTTTACTACCGCTATATTATCAGCACGTTTAATGATGATTCCATAATTAAAACGAATTATTAACTTACCGGTCCATTAACATTTTAAAGAGTTTATAGTAATCACATAGATGGAAAGGATGAGTAGAATAGCGAGGAAGACGGCAATATGAGATAATAATAATACTAATTAAGTATGGATACAATGAAAAATTACCTTTTTTCGACGGAGCTCACGACTACGGTACCGGTATAAATGGTGTAAATTTAATGATAGACTTTCTCTGGTAACCTTTTGATAATCCAAATTAAATATTTAATAAAATTAACTCTTACAAACCACATAAAAATCATACAACTCGACCCGGGTTTCGGCGCTCAAGCGTCATCATCAGGACCTGACCTGGAAAAGTTTATTTTAATAAATATTTAATTTATATTTATCCATTGCGTAAATATGTGATTGGTTGTCGGTGAAGAAGCCGGGTTTACACGTTGCCATAGATACAGTTCAAAGGCTTTGAAATTATTTATGATCTCAGCTAATAGCCCTTTGCACAGTTCTGTCAACCGGATCAATAGACAACCTCTGTCTTCTGACCCACATCGCGCAATTTAAAGTACTGCATTTTTTTACTAATTCCCGTCCATCCAGTATTTTCTATGCTACCGCACGTTTGCTACTTTTCCACGTCTCCTTGTTACACTATTTTTGTAGTGATATTTCAAATCCCACGATTAATTTTCCTTGTCTCCCATCAGTGTACATCTCTGCACCGCATTTCTCCCTTCCCACCCTCCTTTTGTCTCTTCCATCTTCTTTCTTTGGTGTCCACATCCTTAAAGTTTCCAAGTTACGACCTTCCTGGGTGATTAATAACGATCATCACTGCAAGTATGTGTGTGTTGTGCTGAAGTAGGTTATTCCAAAGATTGCACAAAAGCCGTTAGAGATAAATTGACGCAGATATTTGTGAAGTAAGGGAAGGAACGATGAGATGGGGGGGATGTCACAATATTCTCAGCCTATACTTCGATGATTGCAATTTTTTTAATAACAGCAAACGGCATAACCTATAAAAACATGATTGCATCCCTTAATACGAAATCCATTCAGGAAATACTGTCGACACTCGCCTTCAAAAACCAATTATTGTTATCAGAGAAATAAGCCAAGCATTGTCAGTGTATTGGTCTACACAGAAATACAGGTTCAATTTGGGATGTGGTTCAATATGGGAATCCAAATTTGCAGAGGTCAAGTTCTTTTTCAGTGACAGCAAAGTTGAACACCTTGAAGCAGCCTTACTAGAGGTTTCAGTGGTCGGACTGTGCAACACCGATTCGGTTCTATGTCAAGTGGTAACCAAATACTTTATAAACGGCACCTCTGAACCGACAATTGGTAAACGGAAAATTCGCAATCGCGCCATCTCTTAAAGGTGACATCTCGTAACTAGACACTTCGTAACTTGCCATTTCGTAAACGCATATTTTGGGAAACGACCAATTGGTAACCGGAAGTGTGGTCGAATTATATAAATCGAATGCAGAACATGATGAGAATTATTCATGGTAAAGTTTACAGTAATAAGTGCCGCAATGGTAAATGTTAAAAATAGTTGGGAACTAAAAACACTTGAAACAAACAGTAAACGATATTCGGCGAGTAATTAAGCGCTATCTTTCGTCGGAGCCACTTCGTACATGCAAGCCGGCGAGCCGTACGGATACGGCTAACCATGTTTTACAACTAATGTATCGGAAAATATTGATATTAAGCTCCTACTCTGCCGAAATCATTTAACAACCAGCTCAGTAAGCTGGTTGTTTAAGGATTTCGCCAGAGAAAAGTCTCATTAGTGGTTTCCGAGAGGCTAAAAGCTTCCTGAGCCATAGAAAAAATGTTGATGGCACGTTTCCATGATGCCATGGTGATGTTGAAGGCATAGAAGATGGCATGTTTTAAATTCATTCAATTTTGGATTTGCGAGGTATTTAAAAGTAATGTTCGCCCAAATTTACTTTTTTTACGAAGTTAATACATCAGCTCAAGGCCGTGCGGGTTTCCCATTAATATCTCAACCAGTAAGATCAGAGAAAAAGACTTAAACTCTTTTCTACATAAGTGATATCAAATCGAAAAAATTATTTTTCTCCGAAAAAATCAATGAATAATAAACAATTAAAATCCAGTAAGATGGCAAGATAGAAAATGTGAGTGAATAATAAAACACGTTTTAACTACTACTTTTTTAACAGGGGGTTCGGTGTGATTATTAGGATAGAATGAATGACTCCTATATAATGGGAATTTAAAGAAAAGAGTTCACTTTTTCATTCCTGGATCCTAGAAAGTTTTCTGTGATGGCGGTTCACACTATTTCAGCGATAAAGTGAGCTTCATCTGAAACCATACGCTTGCTGACTTCATTTTATTCTCAGCCTTTACTTAAAAATGAAAACATGTTTTATATACGTATTTATTTCATTAAAATGTCACACGTCTAATCTAATTAAATCCTTAGGCTCATTATTATTATTTACCATTTAAAATTGGGGCATGGTTTCCATACCATTTGCCGTTTCCTGCCTTTCAGGGATTAATAGAGTGTATAGAAGTGTTCTTTCATTAATTGCAGGCATTTTTACGCATTACGTAAGCTTCTCTAAATAGAGTCCCTTCATCATTTTAGTATCACGCTGCCTTCTTTGATCTACCCGCATGAGGCGATGGGGTATTTCCGAACTCCGTGCTTGAGAGAAAAAATATAATACTGCATGCATGAGGATGAAAATTTGGGTCCACATTAAGTGCAGAACTTTTTAGCCCCTGAGCGCTATCCAAAACCCTGCCCCACTCGACCACACCCCTTCCTATCGCTTGCGCCTCCGCCAATCCCTAGCGCCCTACCCCCACCCCATCGCCTATTCATCTCCATCAACCCCTACCGCTTCCTTATCAAGTGGACCCTCTCCTCGGCTTCCGCCAGATGCCACCGCTATTACTTCCAAACTCAGGGACGCGAAACTTATGCGAATCAATAAGGAATGTTTATGCTGAGTGTAAACGCATTTAAATTTCGCCAAATATCTCCAAATGTCAAGGAGGCATTTAAAATTAGGTGTATACCTTGCTAGAGGAATATAAATGGCCATCACTGAATGATGCCATTTCCAAATATAACCAAGGACGCGCCGCAGGAGGAAATGGATTATTTGCGCGCTAATGATATGCCACGACTCACAGACAAGGAGAATGGTGGACACCGGTGGGGGCAGTAAAAATATTTTTACGCGAAAAATAACAAGCAAATGGATCACGTTTGAGAAGTTAATTTACTAACCGCAGTCGGTCTTTCATATTCCGAAGGCCATACTTCACTAAAATACTCATCATTGGTTTAACATTTATAGTGTGCGCTGTATTAAGCTTAAATTACTCCCACGTTGAGAATCTGGTCCCGGTCATTTGTTGACGTGATTAGCATTAGCATTGGAGTCAATTTTTGAAGCCTATAATTTTACTCATTTTCGCCACCCAGTATTTCCTCGTCAAAAATGTGTATGCCTTCCCTTTGCAGTAGACTTCTTTGGATCAAATGGCAAACGTAGCTGTGTTGAAAATATATGCGAAAATATGCGAAATAATAGCAGTGAAAAATTAAAGTTTTGATCGTATTCCTAATATTATAATGCCATAAATTTACGCCTGAAACTGTCAATTACGTGAACTTCAATGGTCAGAAAACATGATGTAAATAGTCTAGTAAAGGATTACGCAGCTTTTCTTTGCCATGATTTATGAGGAGTAAACTTGCATCTGAACATAGTAGAATGACTAGATACTTAGTTATTTCCACACTTTTATTTCCAACTGACCGGTTTCGATGTTTTAGAACATAATCATCAAAGATATAACTACATATCAGACAGAGATATGTAGTTATATCTCTGATGATGATACACTAAAACAGCGAAACCGGTCCGTTGAAAATAAAAGTGTTTAAATAACCAAGTATCTCGTCATTCTACTGTCGAAATTCCACATTGTTACTTCGCCTACCATCGAGTTATTGCATCTAAACGCTATTTTTTCTTTCAATTACCCTATCTCTCACAGTATGCACAAAAATGTATTAATTTTTTTTAAATTCAGCTAATGCCATTAGACTATATTATTGCTAACTATTTCTATAGCAATTGCCAATCCCTATATAGAAAAATATTGTCTTTACTTTGAACGCTTAAACTCATACTTATTCAAAAAACCCGGAGAGGAATGGTTCAACATATAGTATTAGGTAGATTTAGCTAAGTCAAATTCAAACTTTTTAATTAACTCTTCAACCATATTTTGACATATTCCGCCTTTATGAACGTACCTCGATAGCGTCTTTGATAACCGAAAACCTGGTCGGAAAGTTGAATGAAATTTTCTTTTGGACTAAATTAAGTTCATCTCGTTTCACAAAATGGAGTACCTCGGAGGATACTCCACTATAGTGACGCTTGAAAACACCAATGGTTCGAAACTTTTCTTCTTTGAAGCCGCTATGAGAACCGAGAAAAGGCGATGAGTTGATTTTCATAAAAATTTAAAAAAATCGTAAGCGACCAATCGTGAAGCATATACACCCAAGCAAGTGAAACAATGCATCCCTTGAGAATCTGAGAGGCCAGAGATTAAAAATCTCTAGGAAAAAAAACGCGGTCCCTGCAAAGGAGTATTCATTGTTTTTTTTAATACACTGAGCCACGCAAGAGTAAAACAAGATAACCCCGACCCGACGCGTTGGAGTAGAATAACTTAAGTGGGGTGGAGAAGAAGCTCTGCATGTACTTACTAGTCTCGAGGCTTTGCGAACCTGATTCTTAAGCCCCATGATACTCAAGGGAAATCGTTGGGAATAGGGTGAAATTTAATCTAACCGAAAGCAAACAATGCTTTATGCACTTATTCCAAGAATAAGAGCGTCACTTCTACCGTGAGGTTGAATAGAGCAAAATTAAACAAAACATAGTTATAAGATCTTTCTTCTAAACATCTGTATTATCTAAGTCTTTCCCTGCGAATGCTTAGTATGAAGATTTTTCGGGTTTTCAGCCGGGTAATGGTGTAGCACTGCATCAACGTTTCGATTACGTAGTCTGCCATCATCTTCAGGGCGATTTTTTTCACCCTGAAGTCTTCTCGCCCTGAAGACTTCAGGGAGAAAAAAATCGCCCTGGGTGAAACGTTGGTGCAGTTCAGCTTCATTACTCGGCTGGAAACCCGACAGCTCTTCATACTACAGCACAGTTGTGTTCAGGTAACTGAGATTTTCAACGAGGATTTCCTCTTGGTAGTTTTAATTTCACGTCCAGTAGTCATTTGAAGCGTAGGCAGGTGAATATTAATGATCATAAAATTACGTGTATAATGCGTACTAAGGATTTACCAAGACAGAACGTAGCAAGTTTGCTTTTAAAATTAATCATGGGATCTCGATAAAACTTAGGTGATCAAAGTTTGGATCAAATCAATGTTCAAGTAGGTTTTTCTGCCCTGATGATCAAGGAGGAGACATAGGTAGCGTATGAAGAATTTCAATGAGACCAGAATAACAAATCTTGTAATGCATAATGCATTCAATTTTGTGTTCTCTGAAACGATAAGATAATGGATCATGCATCTCGGTTGATGACTTAAAATTTCATAGGACAGGATTACTACACCTATCAAAAGATCAAAGCCTGTGATTTTGACAGTTTGAAAAAAATCTAAGAAGAAATCTGTTATATTCTTGAATGAGCAATGCCACCCAACAGCAAGACTTTTGAGGAAACTTTTGAGGGAAAAATGAAATTTTACGCCAATTTTTCGAGGAAATTATTTCACTCATGAGAATAGAACCTAAAACAAATTAAATATTTCTTTCTCAAATTACTTCTGAATGAAAAATATTACGATTAAAAGAATATGAAATGTGGCGCTTATTATTACTTGGAGAATGTAAATGTGATAACCATTAGCTAAAAACGTTCGTACTTTGTCCTTGCCGGCTATCTTTCACAAATCAAGTAGGGATCTCGCCTGGGTTGTTCAATGAAAATGAAAAATGTTAAATTACTATTCTACGGCTCACTACCCCTTTTTCACAATGATTAAGAAATAAAAGGGCAAAAAAGTAAAAAAAAAAAATAATTTTCCAAGTGGGATTTTTTAAAGTGACTAATTTCATTTGCCTGAGGAGTCGACTTCAAAGTACATAATAATTTGCAAAAATGATGAAAGATATGATCATTCTCCATCATCCATTACTCTTTATGTTTTTATATCGGCTCCACCATTTTTTCACTTTAGGTTTTTAAAAATGAAGCATAATATGGCAATTTTTTTGTAAAATGACATAATATGTTAATAAAGTCTGTTTTTCCTGAATTTTTATTCATTCACTCCCGTAGTCGATGTAATTTCAAGCTTAATTTGTGAAAAGAAAGTACTGAAAAAACTGAAGAAGTGTTAGCATAAGTTGATGGATAAATTTCTTTCCTACAAGAATCTGAGGAGTAAAAAAGCAGCATGACTTCCTTATTTCCTTCCTTATTTCTTCCTCAACTATGAAATTTTCGAGAAGCAGTTTCATGCTAATTCCAGTTTAACTTGCGTTCCTCTCCGGCCATAGAGATATAGGAGGTGCACCGCAGGCTACAGCATGCACGACCCATTTCCTTCGCGAGAATAATGAAGGAATTTGGGTTATCGATCGAAGAGCACGCCTAGCATCGGTATGTGCACTAGCATGGTCTTGGTCACGGAGGACGGGCGTCTTTTCGCTAGTAAGGCTTCCATCTCACATCTCCATTTCACAATCTTTTGCACGATATCTTACGTCCAACCCTCTACAAGCAATAATTGCTGCAATAGGATCAGGAAGGATGAAAATTTGTCTTACAAATTTGAGGAAGGACGATAGTTTAAAAAAAATGAACACCTTTGTATCGCGTCGTAAGTGAGTTCATGAAAGGCTCAAGCAATCATCACGCCGTATTTTTTAAATAGACCGCGTCAAAGTAAGTCTACCTACTGGTATTACTAGTGACTTTTACTACTTGATCTGGTTCTATTATTTTTTGAACAACACTATCCTATCCTCGGTTATCTTTATTACCTCTGTTACATTAAAGCTTTGCCTCATACACTCTTTCCTGCTCTTTTTAGTGCCGTCATCTAACTCTTAACCACAAAATTATAAGGTGTAAAACTTTAATGATGGAATTCATTACTTCATAAAGGTCAAAAGAACTTTGGTGTAATAAACTTTCATTTTTTCCTCAACTCAGTCTCTCATGCAAAAAAGAGCGTGCACAGATTTGAGAGTATGACTTATATTAAAACCCTTCGAATTCTTGCTCTTTATAAATTAGATTATCAAATGGAAGGTATGAGTAATACTCTGATTATTTTAAAAACTAACGAGAACTGCCAAAAGGGGCAAAGACGTATTCCACGCGGTTTACTGAGAAATTTAACCGTGAGGTTACGTGAACGTTAAGTCGGATTTTTAAAATTTCTTACATGAAAAATTGTAAACTTTTTGTAAAAATTATTTTTCCGCGAGTACCATGAATTAGGATTTCCTTGAAATTGGTGTTACATCCGGTTAGTTCTATAATTAAATACTTGTGCAGTTCCATAAAATTGGCAAACCAAAAGAAATGTTTATCCCTCCTCCATCGTTTCGTTATCCTGGATTATATCCGAGGAACGGAAGTTATCTTTCCTCCATAGCAATCGTAGCAATCCAGCTCGACCACACGTGTTCTCCGTAAATGGCTAGCTAGTGGGAATGTGCCTTGATTACAAGACCCGTTTCGGTTTGCTCAAATCAATCTTCGTTCCTTAGCACCTATCACGCGTATTCCATGCTATCGACTAGGACTGTCCTTTCTAAGAGCTATGTTTATTCGAAGGGGTTTCGCTTCCCATCATGGGTAAACGGAATATCCCGGCTGCATATCAAAGGGGTGGCGGTGTTTGCTTAGGTCTCTAGATCCCCCACCATGAGCGCTGATGGACGAAGATCAGCACACACCTCTCGCCAGAGATACACGTCGGGGCGCATATGTCCGCGAACGAGTACAGCGCGGGTGGTCATAGCTAAGGGTCATGGCCCCCTGACTCGCGCCACGTGTGGCCATCGCCTATCCCTTAGAGCACTACATTGAGCACTATAATCCGATCTTAGAGGGGTGCGACCGTAGAGCTCAAGTTGGATTGATTGGTTTTGTCTCACCTCTCAGGGGCATTCAGGATAAGTGCCAACTGTAGCCGATTGAAGGGATCGGGGTTCGGTAGTGTCAACAAATATTTTTTTTTCAATTTTAAGATATTTTGATAAGAATTGATTGTTTTCCGCCGTATTCCTTTTGTATGTATATCTCAGGCGGCCTCGAGAACCTTCTCGAACACTTTCATCTTTTACCGAACATTCGGTCGGCGTTGAACTTGGCCCATGGTCATGCAACAAGCGGTAGTGATAACTGCAGTGCCCCAGGATAATCAACGCCCTTATGAAAGCCTTGACCGGGGTGATACGACCATTAGCAAAATTACCGCTCCTATTTCAAGCGTGCCGAAAAATGAAAGACAGCCTGCGCAAAGATTTCGCGGTCTTTCCCCCTCAAGCAGTGAAAGTTCCGAAACGAAATTTAATTCGAGGCTTAACCGTTAAGAAGTGGAGGTGGAAGCACCATCCAAAATAAAAGGAAATAAAAAACGCTGGGGAAAAAAATCGGCGCATCCTTTTTAGATTACAGAACCCCTCAGCCCAAAGCATCCATCCATCCCTTCCCATTTCCTCCCCAAAAAACACCCCGACCCTTCCCCTCCTCCCAATTGCGGTTATCCTTCTCTCATTCTCCCCTCTTTTGATCCTTCCCCAACCCTTCGGCGCTGTCTCCCACGGCAACCCAATTTCCTCCCGACCCGAACCGTCAAAAAATGCCCGGGGAACCCGTGGGAATGTGATTGCTCTCGTCCGCCATGATGGCTCGGTCTCACCCGGTGTCCTTCCCTCGCCACTGCTGCGGGTGCTGCTAATAATGCAGGGGAAGAGAGAGCGATGAATTGAAACTACTCCATCCGATGTTTTAGCCGACGACCGTTCGGATGTGGACGATAAGGTGCCACTGAGCTCACCACTGCTTCCTTTGGTAAAAATAATACAATAAAATCACCTTATACACATTTTCCTCCGAATCATCTATCATAGGTTTGATGGTTTCGGACTTCTTTGAAGTGACTCATACCCATTGTAATAACAATACTTTTCAATACTTTAATTCTGTCTTGTAGTTAGCTTAAAAGATTATTTCTAACATTTATTTAATGCTCACAGGTACGTACCAAATGCGAGCATATTTTAATTTATTTATTTCACATTATCCTGAAAACAGCCTCAAAGGCAGTTTACCTCAGGCCTTACAGGCACCTAACAACGGACGAACTCGCACAACAATACTCTGTGTGGTGAAAATCCTACCCATGCTGCCCGAGACACGTACCTGCGACCCTTGGGTTGGCAGGCAAGGACTTTACACCACAATCACCACTTGGTCTGCAATAATTATGTGAATAACAATTAATACAATTACTAGCACCCATGTCCTGGGTAGTATTAAGCCATCCAGGTGGAACTCGAACCCGCCAACTCCGGATTAGCTAGCAAGGATTCTACCAGTGATTCTACTCTGCCGCCACGTGGCTGATTTTTAGTTATTTTATCTCTAGATCGTGGTAAAGCATAAACCGGTATTATTGCAATGGATGTCATCTCTAATTGTTCTTCTTTTGCAGCCTATATTCCGATCGACATCACGCTATGGTTCTATTTTTCAGTGCCTCATTACTATATGGTTGTAAATCAGTTACTAATGTGCTGGAAATTGAGGTTTTAAATAAAAAAAAGTGGCGTTTGATTACTCAATTAAGCGAAAATATCTGGTAAGCGGTGTAATATTTAGTTTGTTGAAACAATCTGGACTAAAACCTCTGCGCATTTGTCGAATATCTTGCGAGTGCGGGACGGTATATATCGGAGAGACAGGCCGGACTCCTGAAACTTGGATCAAGGGGCACAAGTGTATAACATTTGAATATCCCAAAAAGTCAACTGTAGCAGAATACAGCCTCAACCTTGGACATCTGATTTCGTTCAACGGTACTAAATTACTCAGCCGATTCAATGGCTATTGGAACCACATGACGATGGAGGCGATGGGTTTTCAAATGAATTAAAGAAACTCAGCGCGACATGGGATACGCACTCAATGCAGCGTGGAGGCCCGTGCTCTGCAAAATTAAAAGGGGAACATTGACGGCACCTGACCGGAGATGGAAAGTATATAAACGCGGCAGAAGTTGACCCAGCACATCCCTCATGATATCCGCACATCCCAGAGTCAGATATAGAAATAATATGAAAATAAGAATGATTTTCTGTAAATAATAAAAATAAAAATTAATTATTGTAAGCTTAATGTTTTCAGGAGTGACGAGGAGGAACTGCATATTACTTTTAAGAAATGGAAAAATTATTTATTTATTTTAATGAGAAAGTAGCGAATTAATTTTGAAACTATGGAACCTGCCGATCAACCCAAAGAGATTTGGCTGGGCCATGTTGATTATTTAAATATTGTGGAAGTATGTATTAATGCAATATGGTAATGTATAAGTATGTGATTGTGATGGGATTTATGTTTTTGTCAATTCTATCCCGCGTTGTTTTTTTTAGATTAGTATTGGTACACATTATATTTTACTTAATAACCATACACCCACATTGATGCACATTGTTTAAATTTTTATATCGTAATATTTATGCAAAATCAGAGTCAGTGGAGATGTGTAAAGAATTGTAATCATTAAGATTTGACTTTAAAACCTCGTAGAGTCGACACGTTGATTGCAACAAAGGTTTCATCTATTTACAATCCTTTTACTGGAAATACTATTAGCAGTTGAAACATGGGTCAAAATGAAATCTTATATTTGAAATTTACCAAGTGATTTTCAATTAATTAATTATATTACACTAAATATTACAAATGTTTCATTTATTGTGTATGATTAAGCATAGAGATTCTTTTAAATACTTATTATAATACTGCTAATACTTATGATTATCAATACTTATTATCATACTGCAAATATTTATGTGATCCTAAATAATATTTGCAATTTTTTACTGTATTTCGTTTTTGCTTATGTCATACTGTTCGACTGTGATGTAGTAACTACATACTCTGTATTTGTTCTTAGGTGGATTTCCACAGAATAATAAACTTATTATTATTATAAATGTTAAATCTCAATTTCTAGACACGAATGCTGAATATAACTTGACTTTGCACCAATATTCAGAGGAAGGCTAGTCCCTTAGCTTGTATGGAAACCGGTCTGTGGTAAGGCGTACCCAATTTTACCGATTTGCCGTTCCCTGTGACAGTCAGCGCCTCGAGAAAGTCTAATGGATATACATACTTTGTGAACGAGAGAAGAGGAATGAAATCAGCCGAGTCTTTGCTTACTTCATTCCATTCCGTCCGGGAAAAATATTAAACGAGACTTTCGTTTGATGAGGAGTGGCACAGTAGGAAGACTTTGACGTCGACAACGCGAAAACAAATGAAGTGAGAAATGGAGTGCTCGCACCGTACGGAGAGGCGTTCGTTTCTTTTTGAGGCATCTGTGCCGTGTGCACTATCGTGATGTAGCATCCATGTCAAGGGAAAACACCGCTCGCTAAATGTGGCGTAGCTGAACTTAGTTATAGCGCAACATCACCGTCTAAGGGAAATACATTTTTTTTCTAATTATAAGTTTAATAAAAGGACGGTATCATGTCGCGTCCTTAAAAATTGCCGGGTTATTAAATTTGAAGGGGAGACTTCGCTTTAAGTCGGAGTTACCTCCTCTCCCTACCCGTAAATCAAACCTCTACGTTAGGTCATATTGAACAATTGTCACGATATTTACCTTCATACCAATTCCAAATATATGTGATTCTCCAAATATCACTGTCCGCACGGTGAGGATTTCAAACTACTTGTTTTGAATATTTTGGATGCGCGTATCAATCATTACGCAAAATAGCATACGGATAAACAAATTTTGTCCTCTCTCTAAATATTTACACTGTGTTAGAGCTCGGTCAGCTTTAGTCATATGTTTCTTCGTATCACTATGCAGATGTGACCTCTTTTCTGACTGCTTGTGAATACCATTCGAAAAGACAACCCATAGACACTCTGCCTCTTTCCTCTCATGACTGATTCATATGCTGGAATATGAAAAGAAAATGATGGGCGTTAGTAGCGAATGGGAAAGCTATCCACTGCATGAAAGGTGTTCGAAAAAAATACTTCCGCTTCACCCTGCACTTTTGTACGTATACCTTCCTTAATGTTTAATCAACGAGAAACTCATGCCTACAAGTAAACCGATCGATTCAATGTGGACGATTAGATAGAATCCTGCCAGAAGATATCAAACTCGGTGGGGATGATTTATGCAAGAGAATATCATGCTTTCATCTAAGTCACAATAGTTTCGCCTAGCAATTCAATTTATACGGGAGTCAACTATGTATCCATGTGAAATTTACGGTGAAAAATATCATTCGTCAGGACTGAGATCCGAACGCAATGAAAACAATTTTGATAGTGATTTTTAAAAATCTGGCTCAAACAAAGGGCAGTTTATGCCAGATATTTAATACTGAATATTCTTTCCCACATTCACGACTGATAATGAATGCATGAATGCAGAATATAGGCGACTTTTCTACCTAATGAATATACTCATTGCGATCATCCTCAACGCTTAGATTAGGACAAAAATAAAAAAATTGATAACCCACATAAAGTAAATATATGCAATTCAGAGACAGATCAACTATGAATGCACTACTCACTTTCCCTCCATTGTGTTGTTGTGTTGCGTACGGTGAAGTAGGTATTGGGGAAGAGACAAGACTTTTTTTTTCAATTTCTTTTTACAGTCGTGAATGCGAGAACACTCGACAAAAGAGTGACCATTTCTGAAAAAAGGAGACGAGGTTCGCTTGTAGTGTCGTTCAGTAAACAGTGGGTCGAAATGAGAGACTGAATCGAAAGGGTTGCTGGGATTGCACTCTTCAGAGCCCCCCCATACCCGTCCCCCCATGTTGACATTGACCCCCACCCCTTCACTCCAAACCGGCTTTCTTTATCTTTGTCGAGGCTTTTAATTGAGCTTTTGAGCTAGCATCATTGCCGCTTCCAAATCTGAGGGATTGAGGAAGGCAGTAAAATGCGTCATTTTCCCTATTCCAGATAGCGTCAATTAGTGGCGATTTATTTCTTTTAAGTTTTTTAACATGAAAAGTCCCTCGGTGAAGCGTCGCGCTTGTTCCACCATTGTTCCTTTAATAATATTGTTTCATCATTAATGCAGTTGTACCTTAGATTGCATTACTTTCGTAGTACAATAAGTACTTTAGACGTATTACATATTTTTTTAAAGTAAAACGTTTAAGGTTTTATAAAAAACACATCGCCATGCTCGAAAAAATAAAGGTCTTCACTTGATATTGCTAAATAATTAAACTAAATAAGTTAATTGCAAAATTAAAAAAAAAGTAGGTACTTTAAATAGACATTAAGATAAAACATTGCAGGAAAATTTTGTCAATTGCAAACTTAAAAAAGTCAGTTGACGACAGACGTAACTGTGCGAGTTTATGAAATCAGTTCAATTGGTGGAATTTGTAGCGAGAGAGTGATAAATAAATTGGTTGGCAATAAACTCTTACTTTTAGCCGATGCAGTAGTATGCAGGGAAATCCGAAGCCATAATGATAAGGCGTTCAAAATGAGCTAATCCAAAAGTGGCGCGGCACATGACAGTAGGTCCTTAGTTTTTAAAAATAATGCGAAGTGTTAAATTTTATAATCACAATAATATTCCCGTAAACACTAAGTGAAAAGGCAAAAAAAGCGTAGAAGAGTGAGACTCGATATATTGGTTCATCAGCAGTTAGTAGATATTGTTAGTTCAATTGCTGTGTAAAGTTTTTTATTAGTATCTACACTAACCTCTAAGTACTGACACAACGCACAGCATGCCTAACTTACTTTCTAAATCCTAATTTCTGTTACTAATGGAAGTATATGTTCTATCTATAAACACACGTCAGTAAAAATGTCGCTCCTAAACATTTCATTGCAGCAATGTGTTGCATGCCAGGATATATTTCACCCCCGCCACACTCTTTCAAGGAGGCTTTCAGTCTACTGTGCAAGTGTATGAAAAACTTGTGAAAACATTAGTCCATGTTATTCTCGAAAGGGAGAAACGCTGACTGAAGGAATGAAGCAAGCCTGGAGGACGAACTCTCATCCCGCTCGTAGTGATAAACACAAAATGACACCGAGGTCGTCGCTTCCTTCAACGATGATAAAGCCGTAAAGCACACGATCCCTTTTGATTCTCTTCATCTTATTTATTAGTTTTCCTTTTCAGAGGATGAGGAAGAGTATGTCTTTTTTTTGGCGAGAGTCTTTTTTTGGCGAGAGGAAAGGGAGGTGCCACGGAAAAAAGTTAGCTGGATGACGAGGAAGAAGTCAAGTGAGGAAGTTCCAGACGTGGCCGGGGGGAAAGTGGGAAAGTTTTGGGAGAACGTTTTCAAAGAAATGGACGGCCGAGGTATTGAGAGACAGTGCCACATCGGAAGGTTTGATGGGGGTGAAACGTTAGACAAGCGACATTCGGGGAAGAAAACAATCGAATCAATGGACAAAATCAAATGGTGGTTAAGGATTTGACAAAGAAGCTACAATTTCTTGGTCCAGGTGTAATTTTCCCAGTCAAAATCACTTTATTCTCGATAGCAACAATAGGGTTCAACCTCACGAGTTGTGGCTTCAAAGCTAACTTTTTACACGTTCAAGACAAAAGTTGTGAGCTGAATGTTTTAGAAATTTTTGTAATACCTAGGAAATCAATTTCACCTAATATGCTGACTTAAAATGATTTGATGGAATGTGAATGTTCACAGTTGTTTTATCTGTTTTACATTTGGGCATCTTCCCACTCCCCAAAGTCCTACAGCTCTCGTGCCTTCCGCAAACGTCACCACTTGACCCTGAAATTGTTTATCCTTACCTTTCTTTCCCTCCCTCACGCTTATTCCCTAATTCAAAACAAACCTCCCTCCCCAACACAAGCCCATATACCCTATCCTCCTCTTAAGCCTCATCCATTATAAAAAAGGGACTTGAAAACCTTTTTATTGGCCAATCATACCATGAAAATGACGCAATAGACGTTCGATCAGTGAAACAAAGAAAATGAGTGGAATTGTATTTGAAAAGTGATTTCTTTTCATCATGAAAAATTGAACGAAGTTTGCATCATGGCCATTTCAGTTATAATTTTATTGTATTTACATTTTTTGAACGCTTCCCCGTTTATCTGAACTTGACGACGAAAATTGAAGATGGATGGATGAAAATCGGGGAATCATCCAACTTTAAAAGGGCAAGTATTTACCCGGATTATTGAAGTATCAGGTTTTTGAAACTGAATAACAGCATGCAATGCTATAAATATAAGACTAAATGGAGATTTATTTCAATACCCATCGCAATTAGGGGTAAAGAAGTATTATCTTTGTTTCGAAAGTGAGTGCGAAAATACGCATTAATTCTTTGGAGAGCAGATATGCCTGACCGTTTCGTAAACCCAGGTTAATCCAGATTTATTGCTTTCCAATCGGCAGAGCTTACGGCAGCCTTTAAATGTCGAAGACTCCATGGTTAAAGTAACGTATGTGAGAGGAAGCTTTCCTCATAATCCATACTTTAGGCCTAATTTCCTTCCAGCGTATTTTTAGATTTTTTATTATGTGGTTCCAATGCCAAATGCATTTAAGAGATTTCACTATTTTCCGCCATCTGCATTGTATGAAATTCCACAATACAGAGAAAATAATGAAGAAAACACCACTTTTTTCGTTTTTTTTTAAACTTTTGGGTCGAATATATAAGCAACAATAATTTCGTAATTCAACTCCATTGTCACAGTTCTCCTCAAAAGCTGCTTTAAAGTTTGGATGCCAAATTAAAAATCATATTTTGGAAATCAATTAATAGAGTATCATTTTGAAGTAATGTCATACTTTTTATATATAAAAATTTCTAAAATTATTCCATTGATTACATCGCATTATTAGTTGCTCGGAATCTTCGCGGTGCTTCAGTAAAGGCTGGGTTCTATCAAGCCAAGAGTAAGAAGGTTCTCGGATTAAAAGTGAATGAGGCCGAGTATACCACAGTTATTTGGCTCGCTAAATAGAAAAATAAATTCTCGAACTTAGTATAATGCGAAAAAAAGTCGCAGGCTTTGATAAAAACTGCTACTTGCGCATTCAGAGTGTAACTGGGACGATGGAAGGACTACGATGGACACTGACTAGCACTATCTAAAACTTTAAAAGAATGTAATAAACCGCATGTTTGGTTAAAACTCACCCCACACACGCCTTTGAGGTGACCTGTAGGTACTTTGTTCATGTAAATGAATCCTCTTCGTCATTGCGACAATTCCATGGCAGAGACGCTTAAGGGGACTGACTGTAGGGATTGTCAGTTGGAGACTGCAAACATACACATATATTCGCCGAGAAGTGCAAATGAGTGATATGTGTACACCTTTTAAATGGGGACTTAAACACTGCGTGTGACAGTGGTTGACAGAACATACGGAGAAAGATTGGAAGGACAGACAGTAGACAAGTAACGGACTGTGTTCTAAACGATACGGAGCAAGAGGATAATAGATGACCGGGACAAAAAGAATACGTTGGTAGGCTGGTTCTTTGAGGACACCGACAACTGAGGTTAGATACCTACACCATACGCCATAGAGTGGATAGGTTGGTAATGGAAGGCTTTTAATAGGAACGGTGGGAGGGTGGAGAAAAACTCGGCTTCGACAACAGCTAACTCTTCATGGAAGGAGTCGATGGTAACAAAGCCATAATAGTGACAAAACCTCGACCAGAAATTGCTGAGGGAAAAAACAACGCGCATATAAGTCGAAACATAGTAAACGAAATTTTCCATAGTGGGCATCCTGGAGGAAAAACTGGCACAAAAAAGTTGCGAAGTGGCGGAAGTCGCATGCCCGAAGCAAGACGCCAAGGAGGGAAGGCTCGTGTGAAAGGTATCGGTATAAAGAGAATAAGAAAAAGAGCAACACCTGGTAGTCGACGCTGCCAACATTACTCCTTTTACCTTGAGAAGCGGGAAAGTGTCAGCAGCGAGTTTCACGACGATGTTCAAGATCCAAACAAAGATCGATAAAATTATGCTCATATTATTTATGCTCATAATAAGTCAATCTTAACAATTGGGTTTAGAGCAATAGAGAGGTAGAAAGTTGATTTGAATTACAGATTGAGCTGAAGTTGGCAGTGAAGAATCCTGGTAGTTAAACATGGATACTACCTTACTCCCTCGTACTGAGCCATTTCGTAGGTAAGGGACTTTTCCACAGAAAAAGGCTTTCTGCACAACACCCACTATACTATGCCAACACTATACAAGCAAATCTCTCTCCAGAGGAAAGGAAGTGAGATTTTCAGGGAAGGACAGGTCCAAATCTTCCCTCGACAATTGTTTTCCATCTCCACAAAAGGCGCTTTTAATTGCCTGCCAGCGTCGCTTTTGTGTTCGGCGATTCCCACTTCACTTCAACTGTGGAGAGGGATCCGTTCTTTCATTCGATTGGGTAAAATACGTCGGGGATCTGAGTGACGTCAACAACCCCAGTTGTCTATCAGACCTTTCACAGCAGTGAAGCAAGTGGACAGTATGGTAAGGGCAAAGGTCAACGGGAGTGAGGGAAGACGACTTTCTGCATAGCTGTTAAGGGGTGGATTCCGAAGCGAGAAAGGTGTGGGTGTGATTGTAAATGTCAGAGCCAAACGGCCGAAAAAATGCGTGACCGAGGATACTATTTTGATTGCAAACCTCGCGTCGTCACTCCGTTCTAACTTTAAACTGCACACTTCGTTGGATTTTGGGCCGGGGGACGAGCTTGGGATGCCAATAAGTCCGACAATCAAGTTCAAGGGCACTATCGTCTGCTTCAAGATAATCTATCTACAGTGAAGTCTCGACTATCCGAGGAAAGGTGGTCTTAGGCCATCTCTGATAATCCAAAACTCCGTTAGTATGGAAGGCTTCTGAGCGAGAATAAATTGCGGTATAAATAAAATATTTCTATGATTTTGAAATATCAATTTCTTCTTTTACCCCTTATGATGTATGCTGCAATGGCTGCGAAAGTTTGAAAGGCGAAGCATCACATGCAACTGCTCCATAAGTTGACTACATGAAAGATATTTCTTTACTTTGCCATCCTTCAGTTTTTGGCAAGGTGGGGGAAAAATATTTTTGTGAATCGCTTTTCATTTGAAGATTGAACTAATTACCGATTCTGACCATCGTTTGCATGAGCTACACTGTCTCGGTACACCCTAAACATAAATATCTGAACCTCTGATTATACGGAATCTCGGTAAATTGGGACTCGGATAATCGAGACGCTACTGTATCTTTAAATTTTCGTCTTTTTTCTCGACTGAATACAATACCTATACTGCCTAAATATGTATCGTACGCAAGTTGAGTAATATGGGCTACTCAATTTGCCTGAAACAACACATTGACGAGCTACAAATTCATTAATGTCCGAACTTTGGTCACTGATTAAAGTGGTAATGATGGTAATGCCGTGGTAGATAGACGGTGACTCAACGACCCAACAACTCAAGCTTCGTGGGTTCGAAACCAGTCCCGGGATTGGATGTTTCTTGGCCTTAGCATATAGACCTTAGGTTAGGCAGTAGACTATAACCGTAGGAGTTGGAGCTATTTAATATGTAAAGCGGAACTCGCTACTTCCTGAAATTCCGAACGTGACAAAATCAAAACTTTTCAGGTAGTAGGTACAGAGGGATATGATATGGACACGGTATTTCAGGGAAATGCGTCCTCAATAGTGCTCACTTAGCAACTTACTGTCCTCCTTTCCGGAGAATTAGAGTTTCATGTGTTTCGCTGCCACATTAAGTGCTCTACATAAGGCCCAATCTCAACCAATGGTTAATCTCTTCACCCAGGGTTCCAGTTATTAATTCTCTTCGGGTAATGGACGCTTTATTTTTAACGAGCGCAATTTTCCTTCTACTACAGTTGTGCTTTGTTTATCTAATACAGTCTATCCCAGTAAATATTCTTTCCTATTTTATCTCGTGCCTACCGTTATTTAATTGAGTAACTGAGCGAGAGAGGGAGCTATGCCGACAAAAAGAGAAAATGAGATCGTTTTCCAATTATCTCGGGATTTACTTCTTCCATTGTTACCTCTCGCCCTTATTCCCTCTCTCGCTCTTAAACGGTCGACTAGCGCCATACAGTGTGAATGACAATAAAAAGAACTCATAGCAATGACGAACTGCCAAGTGAATTAGACTTTTCGAAACCATTAGGTGACTGACTAAGCTGCTATGTTATAATTTTCGGTACGTCAAATCGCGCTGACTACATCATATTGGAATTCAATTTTACGACTTGTGATGAGTAGGCATAACACATCTGTGATTATAAAACATTGAGCAATCTAAGCTTCTGGCTGATTATAATGGCAAATTTTAATGTTGGCAGCCTTGCGCCGTCGTAGTACGTTTGAGCATACGTTCGTCTTGCGTGCATCCATCCAACTGCCGGAATTCCATCGCAACAACTTGGCAACGTCGCTCCGAGAATATATTGAATGGCGAGAGAGAGAGAGGTTACAGGGGAGTGTGGTGGGAGCGGAAAGTCTTTAGGGTAGGAGGGGAAGGTGGTGGGGGGAGAGGGGGGCGGCGGGAGGGGAAGGGAGTAGTAGGTTGAAAGCGAAAGGAGCTTTTCGGATGCTGTGCGTACTAGCGAATGGGGAATGAGACTCAAATGGTTTTCAATCGGCGTGCGATGGACTTAAAAATCGAAATTTTTGCTTCCAAGAGCCATTCATCAGGGCTCGTCGAGGTTTCTAAAAGCGTATGAGGTGCGGAAAAATTCCATTTCCCCCTCATCCGGGCGATATAGTATTTCCAACCTGATAACTTGCATTGTTTAAACGCTTTTAAATAAAAATTGACAGTGGTACCAACGATGCTATCAATTGACGGGAAACATAATAGTGATTCCTGTTTGCACTAACGAGTCCGGCGAGGGTTAACGACGATATTTTGAATTAGGTACATAAAATATAAAGTGTGCCAACGAATATGTTAGTTCTTTCACATGTTTAATGGTCCTGAATACCACAGTGAAAAATTATTAGAAAACCGAATTATTCGATAGTCTTCCATATGCGCTGGTGTGCTTCGATGTGCGCTACCTTTACCACCTTGAATACCAAGCTGTTTTAAGCGGATGAATATGAGCCCTCTTAAGATGAATAGGAACAGCGTAATGAAAATAATTTTCTATCGTCTACATCTTACTCGGTTATTCTAAGAGGACAGTAAGTCCAGTTCCATTGATGATTGGAGAGCACAGGGTTCATATATGGATGACTTCCGTGTCATCCGAAGCCAAAATTTAGCCCGGAAGCGATAGAGTTAATGCTCATGGTTGTTACAATATTCGGGAAGAGAAATTCCCTAACATTTCGCTGACAAAAATTGTCATTTTCCCAGACATTTTCTAAAATTTCAAGTGCAAATGAAAGTTGAGAAAACAAACCAATGTTAATTTTACTCATCAAATTTATTGACAAATTCATGAAACGAAGGCAAAATCAGAAATCAACTCCGACAACAGCGCACGAACGTATAGTTGGGGTGCGTCGGCCATTGACCAATTTATCGACCTTCACCCTAATCCAATTTTTCCCTGACAGCTCGAGTATTTTCCCTGACATTTCCCTGATTTCCCTGACGGGTTTCAAATTCCCTGACATTTCCCAGATTTCCCTGACTTGTAACATCGCTGATGCTTTAAGCTGTGAATTTTCCAAATGTTCCACGATCTCGCAAGCATGTCAGGCGAAGTCGGAATTGATTGCATTGCAATTAAAATACTCGTCAGCGAGTTAGTGTACTTCTGGCTCGCCACAAGTCCACCGTGCGCATGCGAGGAGTTTCCTAATTTGGAACTCCGCACCGCAAGATTAAATACGCGAAATAAAATACAAAGCAAAGCCGTACGCTTCGTGAAAATAAATGCCACGAGCGAACAGAGAGTTCAAGACTGGAGATGGAATGACAAGGATTGAAGACGCTAGAGCCTCAAGAGGCCGTAAGTTAGGCTTATGTTAAATGGCAAATTCATATGAGGTGAGGCCAAATCCCAAAAAGGTGGCCATAATTTAAAAAAATAAAGTTTTTCTTTTGGGCATTTCAAATCTTTGGTTGGATAGAATAATACATGAGCTTCAGAAAAATGTATTAGACCGATATGTATGAATGCACCTGTGCACATAATTAAGTGTTGAAAAGACGATTTGACAGGTCGCAAGTACCACGGGCGTAAACACATAAGTAGAGCGATCATTTCACACCAGAATTACAACGTAGTGATTGAACTTATTTTAATTTTTTTAATGGAGTCAGTTCACGAATATGATTGAAATTAGAATTGGAATGGTAAAAATGTATTTTAAAACACTAACCCTTGTAATTTTCAAATGATCCAAGTTATTTTTTGTAAATTTCGTTAAAAAACCTTCAATAACAACTTTCAAGACTAGTAAGTATGTAAATAGGTATAACAGCGAAATTAATTTTGGCCAACTTTTTGGGATTTTACCCCACTGTGCAGCGTCTCGAATACACCGCGAGCACTTGGGAGAGATTTACTTCACCAAGCATATAAAAACAAAGGAAAGTTGCGCGGTTATTTAAAAACTGCTTCGAGCAAGTGGAAAGCGTAGCACAAATAGGACTACATCGGGAGCTGCTAGAAACTTGAAGACTATAACTTATGCTTAGGTTATTTGAAACATTCAGGTCCACTGAGCTTCAGGATTACACGGGGGATATTATCCACCCTGCACTATATCTCTAGAAGTGACATTATAAAAGAGATGCGCAGCAAAAAGGAGAGGTAAAACAATTATTTCTTCAAATTAAACAAAAACAAATCGAGACACCACGACACTCCGTTATGGCATAATTCACATCCGTCCTCTCTCTCTTCTAACAACTTTTTTCAAGTTCCTCCCATTTTTATGCCTGGTATCATGACACCCCTTCCGCTTCCAGCTCGCAGGATAGTATTTACATTTAAATCTGCTGGTATAGTCTTTTAAGAACCCTGGTTCTGCTTTATATTTATGAATTAGTCGACGGGCCGACTGCGGGTACTAAAAAAAGTGTTATGAGCCTCTCAAGGCGGAGCACGGAGTGGGTCAACTGAGTGACCAAAACCCATCCCAGAAGCAAAGCGCTGGGAATGCAAATTAGGTGACCTTAAAGAGGACCAAAGATTACCCTTTCGCCTTTCGGGAAGGGTCCAAATCGACATAAGCTAATTTCATCCAGTCTATCTCATAAGCAATGGAACATCTGTGAAATGATTCCCAATCAAGCTCTATAATTACTCAGGTATGCCTGTCAGACTGTACCGCTGCTGGGGGCTCTGAGATCGATAATTAAATTTCATTGAAAATTAATTTCACTTTTATTTTTCCTAAATGTATATCATTCGATTTTATCCAAACCGAAAAAATCGTATTAGACTATATTTATAGATTAAATAGAAATGGTTTTCGTCTATGGTTTCAAAAATATAGATAAATCAATAAATAAATATTCTCCGAGATATGTGAAGGATATATATCATGGCTACGATGTTGCTGTAAAGAAAATATGAATGGATTTCTTGAAAAAATGGTCTGAGCATATAATAAACGAATGCTGATAAAAGGTAATTCGAAGAGATCGTAACCGTGATTTTCATTTAAATATATAAACGGGAGGCTTTTAATGGAGGAATCCTGTAAATGAAGCTTTCATTTTTTTACAATTTAGATTTTATATGCATTTGTATAGATACGTTCTTGGTATGACTATCTGGCAAATTGTCTGTCCATACATCTGCCTAACGCTGCAATAAATAACTAATCATACACCAATTTCGCAGAGGGGGACGTCATTTTTGTCGGGTCATAGCTAGTAGTAGCCATGACACGCGAATGGAACTTTAACTGATGAAACTGGAAGTTGGTTTGACAGGCAAAGACACAAATTACTCTAAGCTGCTGAGGGCTTGCAAAATCCATGCATGAAGCAGCCCTGGACTCGAGAAGTAGCATGAAGATTGGCTGATATTTGGGTGTAACTGGAAAGGTACGATCGTTTTCCTTATATATAGGCTTTGTTTGAGGGTAAATGCATTGAGTGTTGTGCATAGTGACAGCTCGCTCAAACTACAGTCGAGTATCCATTATCCAAGTATATGTGGACTGAGGCCAACTCGTATCATCGAAACCATGAATAATGTCTGGCTTACGTAAATTATGAATAAACCCGCTATTTTCGCGCCTTGTCATATTATGGCGAATATTTACATCCTAAAAATATCACTTTGAAGAAAATCTTCTCCAAACAAAATATTGTTCTTTTCCTCAAAAATAATAATATATGTCGATTGTCCAGATGCAGTTCACAGTTCCTTTCTCCGATTATCTCTAAGCATTTTTACTGAAAATTATCTCCAGGGATGGTGTCCTACATCTAATTGTTAGCTCAAGTAGAATGAGCATTAGAGATCGTGACAAAACTAACAAAACTTAAATTACAGGGTACACATAGCTGAATTGAACAATCAATTTTCTATATGCTGAATGCAACGTATTATGGATAGGTGGTACACGAGATATTCTATCGCACAAATATAATTTACTGAGATAAAAAATTATACATGGGGCGATCAGAAAAAATAAAGTGGATTTTTCACCATCATATTCAAATTCTAAATGGAGAGATACAATTCCAGCCTTATAAGGTTTTCATTAAGAGCTACAATTATGTCCCTCGAGACGCAATGAAATAGGCATGTTCCGTTACTCTCCTTGCTTAATCAAAATGATAATTTATCCAAAAAATGTATCACATATTTCTATAGTTTAGCAAAGATTTATACAAGTACTCCACATGTTCAGTACAATTATTAAAATTACTTGAAAAGGGAAATCTTGTGAAACATTTGAGCTTCACTCTTAACATTTACAATGCCTGACTCTGGGTGTTCGACACCCAGCGACCGTACTCAAGAGTTAATTATGTGGTGATCTAACTAAATATGTACCTCGGACAATGCGGAAACTCGATAAATCGATACTTGGGTAATCGAGACTCGACTTTACCTTCATTCCAAAGGGAGGGATATCCTACGACCGGTTCAACCATCCACACCGGATGTAGATATGGGAGAAAGAAGTTACGTTGTTTACTTCCCCTTCCTTTGCCCCGCGTCCCTGTCTACCTTTTTTTACGAGGCCACACCTGTCCGATAATTCCTTAACACATGTTGAGGAGAATTTGTCTCGCCCATAACTCACTAGGCAAGAGCCCGAAAAAAAAATATTTTTTTAAATGGAGTCGTCCAAGCCATAAGACACGATTACGCTTTTCCGGTAGTTATGTCTGTTCTTTAAATAATAAAGAGGTAAGATAAGAAAGGGTTATATTTCGAAAGTCACCTTCAGCCTGCGAGAATGTCCGAGGCTCACGAGGAAAGCGTAATAATGGTCGATTCACATACAGTAAAAGATCATAACTTAACTTGAGCTTAAGGTGCAACCAACCGAATGAGAATATATTTCTTTTCTTTTCATTTGGTCAATGAGAGTTTATCTTCTATTATGTCCAATGCTAACCTAAAATGGTTTTAGTCGCACGCCATAAATCGGCTTTCACGAAAGATTTTTGTTAAATTGCTGTCCACTTTGCTGTGCATACAAACGTGGTCGCTTACAAACCGTATCAAAGAGAAAGACTTTATTTAATTGTGTATCTTAATTTACTGCTGGTTATTCTGCATTTCACTTTCTCGTAGCTTTTAGCGCACTTTCACACATAAATTCAGCTTCTGATAGGCCAACTTAACGAGATAATTCCAGAAAAAAGTCACCATCGGCTTTGTTTTCTTAAGGCAACTGGCGTCCTTAAGTTATTATCTATCTCATGTCCAACGTCCTTGAGTCACTTAAAGCGAAATTTTCTGAAGTAATAATAGGGATCTAATTTTATGTTAAATTTTAAGCAGTTTTAAGAAACATGAAGTTCCTACATATAGGCATTAAGGACGCAAAAAAGTCTTATTCACATGGATGAACTTCCCACAATCAGTAATTTTCTAGACTTACATATTTGAAGCTTTAACTTGAATTGTTTGCTTCACGTGTTATGCTGAAAATGTCTTCACAGCCGAAGGTTTTTTCAATTTTGTAAAAAGTAGTGCTATGAGTAATAAATTTCTTTTTTAAATAACTGAGAAAACATCAGAACCATACACCCTTGCATTATTAAGGCGATAGCGGTATCAGAACATATTCATTATTTTTCATAACATCTGGAGCTTTCTATCTAGATATTTCTCATAGCCGTACCATAACCCATTGTAATTGAATCCGAATTTTGGCAAATATCTTGAAAATTAGGTACTTAGGGAAGCGTGATTAAGGGTGGATTAAGGGTTGAGGCTTAAGAAGTGGTTAGGGTGGACCCTGGCAGCAGGTACACCGAAATAAACTTGAGATAGAGAGGTAACAATTCGTTGAGCATATAGAATAGAGGGCACGCTCGCAACCTGTATAATGCATTGCTTGTAGATCCAGAGAAAGCGCACGTTCGGACGCCAGAAACGCTAAAATGTGTTGTTTTACATGTTAGAGCCTAGTTACCTCGCGGCATACCCTAGCACAACCACTCTCAGGGTTTAGGAACGGTGGTGATAAAGCAATTTCAAATTTAGCTTTGATCTGAAACATTTCACTTCTAACAGAAAGAGAAAAAAGTTTTGTTTTCATGTCATTGCGACGTATCAATGAGAGGTGGGTACGAATATTCAATCCTGGTAAGATAATACCAACGCAAGTAACAAAGAATGTAGTGATACAATATAGGGAACGCCAGTTAAGTCAACACTGAAAAACCGATAGAGCTAGTGATTTCTAATCCATATTTGTAATATTTATACGTGAAAAATGACTTCAGACATATGCTTGTTTTTTCCATCCAAAATATATACATTTGACGTGAATTTTTCACACCTAGTAGGCAAAGTTTTCATCATGACTACTACTATTTTAAATGTGGTGATGTATGCTTTTTCATTTGCAGTATTTTCGCAAAAATGGACTAATATTATGAAGTATTATTTTCACAAAGGTTTCATTCATTTCAAGCAGGATGAATTTTTTTTTACATTCTCTGGAATCGATATTAGCGTCACGTACTTGTAACAAGCGACCCTTTAATGAACAGGTTTAAGATTCAGAGAAGCTTGTGCCGTGAAATTAAGAAATTAATGTTCCTTTTTCGGGACGGAGACAGAAAGAAACGCTCCCAGTGGGTAATGAAGAATTGCGGATAACGAAAGGGTAAAAAAAATATATTTAAAAAATAATTTTCGCGAGACTGAAGACTCAAGAGAGTGTAAGCAATTGGGAGGTTTCCTTGCGGCAACGCTTAATTAAGATGAAACTTTACATTCTTTTTTCTTCTTGTTAAATAAAGAGGGTTTCAGGTTTTCGCCCCATCCCTCCATTCCCTTTCAACAATGGTCTGCGAAAGAGAGCATTCTGGGAAGGCATGAGGGGGGAATGGGCTTACTCTCACCCCCCCCCTCCCCCATCCACCGCACTTGCCCCCCTTTCCCTTTCAACTGCACGAGTAAAAAAAAATTACATTGAAATGACGAGAGAAAAGTTTTGCGGGAGGGAGGTTTCACAGTCGTTGTGTGGGAGGCGGTTTCTTTTATTTTGGAACGCGGAATCGTAATGGGGACTGGAATCATGGAAACTAAAGACAAAGATGGTTGGAGGAGGGATTCTGAAATTATTAACTTCGTGCTGCTAGTATGACGTAGACTGCGCAACATAATTTTTAAAAATGGCCTTAATATAAACAGGAATGGATGAAAGGAAAGGCATGAAGAGAAGTTGGCTTTATTAGCCTACTCTTTAGGCCAGTGAAGCCAAATATTTCTATTACTTTGAAAGAATTCATCATTTAAACCTAGGGGGATTGTTTTCTAAAAGTATTCAGATAATTTTTCGAAAAAAAACTTAAGAGACAAAACAAAACTCGGAGTCTTTTTCTTCCTCGTATATGCATGTAACTTTTAAGCACGATGTGGCGACCAAATAAATTGTCTGTTTGGTGAAACCTACTCAAAGAGAGCTACATTAGACATGAGACAGGGCTCTCCTTTCAACATTTGAATGATGTAACAACTGAGTTTCAACTGAATGTAAGAATTAATAATACTGATATCAATTTAATTTTAATAACAGCGGAACATAAATGAAGCAATTTCACAAAACTATGGACTAGTTCTTTAGGAGAGGATACACATACCTTAAGAATGAAGCTTATGTAATGTGCTTGCGTACGCACTGTGAAAGGAATATACGATGTTCATACACTCTCGTGCGAATGGATGATTAGGTCAATTTCTTTCGAGTTAGAAAATTATTTTCAATTTTACATGCAATATGGAACATGCTAAACGTAAAAACTTGCACCGCTTTCAAATCATTAACTTGTGAGCAATTTTTCCTCAGTTTTCTCCATACCCTCTTGAACTCACACATTCAACAGAAGCCGAGAATACGGACAAATTATCTCAAAATTGACTTTGCATATCGTTCGTTTCATTTCCTGAATTTAACTGCGCCCCTTACTATCACCAAACCAATTTTTGATTGCTTGTTCGAAGCATGCGCCAATGGCTTAAGTGCGTAAATTAGCGCTTGTAAGTTGTAAATACGTATTGTTATGATGGTGGATGAATGTATGTTTCAAACGCTTCAAGCCTATTCTTGTCCTATTTCCATAAAACGCAACGCCATAAAACGCAACATTTCAAGTTAAACTGCTAACCAGCCTTATCTTCACATTCTTACGGCATAAATTATCTTCTACTTGTGCAAACCTCCTTCCCCAACGCCTTCCTCATTCTAATATATTTACTACTTTAGCAATTTTCTTCCAACATACTTCCCAAGTAATTGACATGATTCACCTTCTTCTGTTTGTGCCTTCCAGCTGCTATGGACAGCCTCACTTTATTTAGCCTGAAAAACCTCATATCCTTAGTTTTATTATGATTAATCTTCATTCCGTATTTCAAACCCTGATTTTTTAAAGCAACTACTAATATCTGCAATACTCTGGATGACTGACTTATACCTGGTCATGGATGAATTTAGCTCACATTATCCACTGTCCACCGTTTTTTTATACGTGTAAATCTTTCGATGTATATCTAACCATCACTTCGTATGGAGAAAATAAAAATAAACTAAAGCACCCTTTTTCATTAAACCGGCCCCTCATTCCGCGCTGTCCACGTAACTCATTGCACGAGCACCGCACTGCCCGGTGGTCACTGTGGCGCCTGACGATTGGGACACTGGAGGTGGATTATCGATTGGGCAGCCGGAGAAGAGGACTGGCCACTGTCGCTCGCTTCTGGTCGGGCTGCGGTGGTCCAGCAATGGGGGATGGGGGGCAGGGGAGTCGTTAAGGGCTCTCCGTGTCAGCCGCCGATGGGGGAACGCGAAAGGGGGATGAAAAGGGGTTTGGTGATCGAATCTAATATTCACGGAGGCGGAGTGAAAAATAATGGAGGAACAGGAGGGGATTGATTGACAAAATGAGCGCCGGCATACGGAATGGACCCCCAATCACCAGATATCAACTCTGATCTCAACTCCCATGATCTCTAACCTTCATGCTACCTCTTAAGAATGCTTTTTATTTAAGTCAACTTGGGTGCAAATTCGTACGTTAAGCTCTACTATCTTCCATACACAATGGAGTGTTTGATTGGGCATTAGGTGCAAGAGAGCCAGAAAGCCATGGTTATTTATTTTTATTTATTTCATTTAAAAATGTCGTGAAAACAGACTTAAGAGCCTTTTACATTATGCATTTTTATAGGCAAATATGGTCGACCGCACACACTCCAAAGCCCTGGGAGGTAAATATCCTACCCAGGCGGGATTCGAATGCGCGACCGGTGGGTTGGTCGGCCAGGACTTTACCCCGCCATCACCGAGACCGGCGATTACGGATATTTATAGCGTGTGCGTTCGCGTTATCGTAATTGCATTACAATTTTAATGAATATGAATAATGTGATAAACGTTCTTCAAACGGCGCCTGTCCTCTAAAATCATTGTTCTCGCATTTTCAGAGGGAGTCGCACGAACTGTGCCTACAAACAGTTCGCAAACATGGGTGATCGTGTTTGGATACAAATTGCGGCAACGCCTGGAAAGATCCATGAACGCGACTCTTTGGTGGGATATGGTTCCTTCTTTCTCGTTGTCGTTATTCAAAACGCAAACTAGACGGAAACTGCTTACAGTTACTGTCCAAAGAACGCACTCCGCTAATCAACACTATAGTAGTCATTTTTAGCCCTTGACAAAATTTGAAGAATGATTGTCACGTTTTCACTCTCGTAAGCGCAATAAAAAAATAAAGATAACGAGAAGGAAAACTATGATTGC
Source organism: Pyrrhosoma nymphula (assembly GCA_963573305.1). Classification (NCBI taxonomy): domain Eukaryota; kingdom Metazoa; phylum Arthropoda; class Insecta; order Odonata; family Coenagrionidae; genus Pyrrhosoma; species Pyrrhosoma nymphula. Next base: position 88,287,195 of record OY754338.1, read on the forward strand.
ACTCCTGGTTAGCTCATCAGGAAGAAAATTATTTTTATTATCTATGGGTCGTGGGCTTGAGCCCCAAGTAGGACGGCATTTTTTTCCTCCGCGGACGATATTTTTTTCTTCATGATTTAAGTTGTTCCTTGCACCTACCACCAGCACAAATTAAAGTTCCATTGCACATTTAGGTAGACATTTCGGATTTTTAAATATACTCGAGAGTTTATGTGGCAATTTCTCCCCGAAATCAAGAAATTCAATTGCAATTAAATGGCTAGAGAGTGAGGGATTTGGGAAGCAGAAAAGTTAAATTTCTTTAAAAGACTTATTTTAATCTTATTTTCCTATAAAGGGGAAACATAAAAAAAAGGGTTGCTAAATTTCGTAATAGAGAAAGTAAATCTGAATTACAATTCAAGAAGCATTCAAGGTTGCTTGAAGCGGTACTCATTCACCTAACTCTCTTAGAGGGCAATCTGTAATGTTCCTGTATCATGTTCCTTGGATACACGTCCTAAATATACATCTTAAATTTTAAATAAAGTCAGGTTTTTCCTGGCCTTTCTGGCCGGACATCGCATACATTTGGTGCTGGGATGAGGTGAGTTCTGCGCTCACCAAAAAAGGCATTATTGCTTGATAAGTGAAAATTTTTAATTTGTAAGCTGACATTACGCGTCATTAACTCTGTTACTAGATATTAGCAGACACTTTTCATTGTATTCTCTCTTCGATTGGGAAACTGCTCTCCATACCTCTATTCCTACTCCCATGATTCGTGACGCTACTTTCCAGATAGCTAAGTTCTTCCGCTAGTTCCCGCATTATTCCATCCCCTTCATGATTCCTCAGTAACTAATCCTCGTCAGTATTTTCAATGCATGTTCTCCAAACATATTCAATGAATGAGCAAAATAGGATGCCGAATATCTTCGCGCTTCGTTCGTGTAATTTATTCCATCGCGGTCTTTTCCCTTGCGAGCACAGCTTCGATCGCGCAGCTGAATACACTCCCCTCTTGCAGCGGAAGAGCGAACTACGGCGAGCAGTGAACGCAGTCACCCTTGATGATGAGATTAAACGGAAGAAGGAGGAATATATCGTTCCTCCTACGCACTCAAAATTGCTCTCATTGTCAAATATGAGAGAAGGTAATCTGTTCAGAGGGTGCCGGTTCTTGAGGCGCAGAACGTGGCAGACCGAGAAGTCCTTTTCATGCCAGTCGTTACATCGTCAGCGTATTAGCACAGTCTGTATAGACTGTGTTATTAGCCTGAAAATAAGGTGATGCTTTGTTTCTCTTACAGATGCCTTAAAAATTGGTATTCACCCTATATTAGAGTACTCGTGACATTTTAAACATAGGTGAGTTTTGCTAGTCTTAGCACTTATTTTAGCGCGACCATTCGATAAAGCAATATTGTGAATGAATGGAGTGTACATGCTACGGCAAAAGTTGTATAAACAATGTGAACAAGTGGAGACAAATAAATTTATAAGAGAAATACAATGTTTTTTCTAACTTTAAATTCAAAATAATTAGGACTGCATTATACGTGGGGTCACAGTGTATATTCGGATTTCAACTTTTTCTTCACTATTTCAGCACGAATTGTACTTCTGGCCAATGTGAAAAGTATTTAAAGTGTTATTCAGTAATTACCTTAGTTACCTAACGTTCCGTCAAAAATACCCTTACATTCGAATAAATATCTGACTCTAATAGCGTAGCTGCAGTGCATGATAATTTGGCACGATCTCTACGCTCGAAAAATTGTGGGGAAATAAAATACACCCTCTTACTTATTCTATTTTTAATCCAAAACTTAAAAACGAACATCTAAACCATCCAAAACCAAACCATGAATTGAATCATTAATGTACTTTGACAACCTGGGAAACAAAACCTATACAATAGCTGGGGAAAGTTGGAAAATGAAGTAAGGAATATAGTGAATAAGGCTGCCTAAGTCTTAGGGCACTTAATATTTCTAGAAATAATACATTTTATACTGGCACGGAATGCTAATTTTGCATAAATAAACATTGTCAGACCAAGGGTATATGGTGCAGAAACGAGAGCGGAAACAACGCATACTGACAGACAATTGGGAACCACAGAAAAGCGGACGTTACGAATGATGACGGGAACACACTATTGGATAGTAAAATAAGCATCAAGTTAATGCTGCAGACAAACATAAACGGCGTCGACAGTTTGTCAATAGAGCGAAGAAGTAATTGGGAAGCACTTGTAATTAAAATGACGGAAGACAGATACCCCACTGCAAGAGATCTCTCTCTCTCATGGCCATATAGTAAGACCACCATAAAGATTGAGAGAGATGGAAACCCTCCTTCCAAAATTAAGGCTGACTTCCAGTTACAAACAGCCTATTTCAAGAATAAAAATTATTTTGAGTCGGGTGCGTTTTTCTTCCGTGAATTTTTGTTTTGGACTTGAGATTGATGAGAATTAGGTTTCGATTGTTGTAACTGGAGTAATTACTTCGTGAGCCTTAGTGTTGTAGTAGCGAGAGCACTGGCTTCCCATCCTGAGGTTCCAGGTTCGAACAGTGGTAGTGGCGGGTATTTTCAGCGTAATCTTGATCCCTATTTTAGTGCCAAGTGGAAAGCCCGTCAAGTGCAGAACTCCCTCCAGCGGAAGAGACGTTGTACAGTGGCCCACCTAGGCGCCTATCGTTAAGAGTAAAGGCTAATGCCGACTCCCGGTTTCACTCAATCCTTCGTCAATGGTCAATTCTTTTGGGATATGACCGACTACTATGTTGATTTGCGCCATTAGGATTGGTAAGTAAAGGGTAAGTGAATTGGAGGAAGAGTGGAGATAAACCCGGCGTCGGAATTGGTCTACTCGCAACGAAAGGATCCAATAGGTTCACAGTTTAACGTCCCATCCGAAGGCTAGATTACAATACTTGAAAAGTCCTCCACGTAGCATCCATCTACGGATAAAAATTCCGCTGAAAAATCCCTTCTCTGCTGAAATTCGAACCCGGACACTTGCGATGGGAGGCCAGTACCCTATATAATATACCAACTCGATTCCTTCAATCCTCGTCCATTCCAATTATTCCCATCTCTTATGAAATCCCGCTTCACACGATACTTGATCAAGCACGAGTTCAAGGGTACTCGCTAGGATAACACCTTTCCAGAATCGCGTGATACAGAACCAGCATTTTTGCCAACAGACTCGATTAGGATTGTACTCGCTGAGCTACTTGATTTCATAATTGATGCAATACTAGTTTGGTACTTGCTCCCAGACTGGGAGTCCCAGTAAGACTGGAAGGACCTAGAAGCCATCGAGCAATCACGTTAGCTCATACAGTCACTGTGCATTGCAGCGTGCAATCTTCATTTTCTGAAATCAACGCCACCTATACCGCCTCGCGGCTATTAGTAACATCCTGACCATAAAATTAGCAATAAATGAATGTCCAGAAAATTTTTTTGGTCGTCTGCTGAAATAAATTGGTTGATTTGAAATAATGATAAACATGCGCATTGCACGTGTCACGCGGGCTTAACCTAACAACGTGTCCTCAATGGTGCTAGTGACCTTATATTATGTCGTTCACCCGACAACAACTCCTTTTGCTCCAGCTTCCGAATCATGCCACAGCATCGTGGACCGATTAAACCCCCATAAAAAGACAAGAGCCCAGACAATCCCTCACGAACTCCATTCCCATCTCGGCACACAATCTCCCCTTGCTCGCCCCCTAAGTTCACTCCCCCCTCCTCATTCCCTTCCCCTTTAGACTCCCGCTCAATCCCCTTTCAAACGAACCCGTAGCACCCATGATTCCCCTTTCGCATGTACCTCCCCGCTCCGCACCCACCCTTCTGTCCCTGATGGGACCCTCCCTTAAGGATCCCATGTCCCCGCACACGCACGCAGGACTCCGTAAAGGCCCTCTTACGCGATGTTTATTTAAGTGCCGAAAATCGAACTGAATTCAGTACGTTTGAAATCGCACCGTATAAAGGTGGCTTTGCACTTGGAAGTTGACTTCTATGGAAGTATGGAAGTAAGTATGGAGTAACGATGGCTCGACTTGTACAACTAATTGCAAGGTATCGTTCTGCTTACACTCCACTTCCAGTTTTCCTAAAGAAAGGAATGACTGAAATATACAATTTGTATGGTAATGTCAAAATTCAACTGGTTTCGGCAATCAAACTGAAACGCAGAATCGAAATGCTACTTGCAGGCAAAAATAGATGCCAGTCTATTTTCCGAAAAAACGCACTGTGGTATATAACTGCCGATATAGAGCCCAAATGCAGGTACAGTTTAAAACAGCAAGTAAAGAGATGGCAATTCCAGCGAGGTACAGAGAACTGATGGGGAAAATTGCTGCCTCCACGGAAGACTGCCCGGAAAGACGCGTGGCATACTCCTCGGTTCTCGAGAGTACAAAAATTATATGAAACCCACAGTCTCGAGAAATGACTTAATTTTCAAATTGAAGGATCGTTGAATTTAAAAAACCCAAGATGCATGTAAAAACTAGAAAAATGCAATGAGCGAAGTATTAGTTGAATAAACTACACGATTATGGAAATAGCCATATTCATTGCTTACATACTCCCGTCAATCATTATTTTGCAAAAGTAACGAAAGTTATGGGTAAGCAGAATGATGCCCTGCAAGTAATGATACACAAGGAGACATAGCCACACTCGCTACTTCTATAGAGGTGAATTTCCGTTCATTAAGCGTCCTTAATTTGTTGAAGCACTCTCAACATATTCGGCGTACATGGGCTTCAATACAAAGCAAGGTGAATGATATTTTCATCGTGAATCTCGTGCAAGAATGCGTTGAAAATCACTTTACGATGGATATGTGACTCACGGAAAATCATGACAGGGTATTAAGTTTCCAAAAAACGCATTACTTTATTAATGCATTATAGCGAGCATGTTTCGTTTGTGTAATATGGAAGACCGTGTAGAATCATCTGCAGAGGTACCTACGCAAAAGTTGACAAAATCTATTACGAATAATGAAATTCGCCTAAACTGGATTTCAAACCCACATGTATTGATTCACGCTCAATGCTTAAACTAATGAAGCTCATGTTCAACTTTATCTCGGTACTAAATAAAGCATTGCGGCATATTGAATACCCTTTAGTAGTATCACACGATATTTGATCCCGAACTAGTTTGAAGATGATAGCTATTATGATAGCTTCCAAGTATCGATTGGCACTGAACTAGTATGATGACAAACAAAAAAGCTCGCTATCATACTCGCTGCGCTTTTTGATTTCATAATTGATGCGTTGAAACTCTGTTACATGCTCCCAATAGAATAGTAGTGGCTGCCGACCAATCGCGATAGCACATACAGTTGCTGTGCGATCTTCACTTTTTTAAATCAGTGTTTTCTGTACCTCCTTGTAGCCACAAGCAATTTTCTGGCGGTGAAGTCAACAATAGGTGAAAATGCCCCTACGGTTGCTTTGCTCATCGGCTGCTACGGATTACTTATACACCGCTTTCCCGTGAATACGAGTTCGATGATGGTGTGAAACGTTCTTGGACTGCTCAAAAAAGTAGATTCCGTCGGCTTTCAGATGGGATTATCTCCAAAACGAAGAAACCCAGTTTAATGCATCAAATTGAAGTTGAAAGCTTGTTTATTTCCATGTTTATTGCTTTATGGAAAACATTTTTGTTACCCTAGGTTCGCATTTACTAAATTATACTTTTTAAACATGGTTTTCGGCGCCTAAAATCTAACCATATTTGAGCGCTTGATATTCCGTTACCTTCTATTCTTCAAAATTGCGATTTTGAAGTGATAAATCTGCATTTATTCTTAACAGTTTGCAGAAAACGATTTGTATTTAAAGCAAAAATTGCACAAGTTGTTGCTCAAAGTGTGAATCTCTGCTAATTTAGAGGCAAATGGCTCGATTGAAACTTGAGAGGGACCGACGTGTGCTCTGGAATGTCAGAATTACGGATAATTAGTAGAATATAGTTAAATCTTACCAGCACAGGGCGTAATTCTTTTAGAAGTTTTTGTGCTGTATCAAGTATCGAGTGATAAGAACTTCATAATAACGTAAATTGTGCGTCGTCATATTGAAAATAACTACACGCACGCACTACCCCTTGTGGATCACGCACGTATTGGTAGGGAGCCCCCTCCGTTCACCCCCTCGCCCTCTGCAGTCACTCCCCCCTGAACGCATTATATACCCCCCCTGGCTGCCGAATAGGGAGCGGGAGGGAAGAGAATCGACCCTTTCGCGGCATTGTGAGCCCTTCAAACCCCCAACCAAGCTCTCCCTTCAGCCTCTCATCTCATCGCGACCAAAAACCCCTTATTCGCCTGCTTCTTCTTCAACAGGGGCGCAAAGTTCGTCAGGCTTAAAGGGAGAGGGGGAGCTTGGGAAAAGGGTAAGTATTCTTCCTATCAGTTTTCCCGAGAGGGAAATTCCTTCCCGCCCATTCCTGAGAATTTTTACAATTTCCCGTTCCCGAATACCGTGAAATATTGGTCAGGAGATCGGGAAAAATAATCCTTTAATCTTGGTTGTAATTACGTCACAGCTTACTTTCAAAGAACCCTTATACGTAACAGAAACCAAGCTGGTATGATGCTGCTTGTGAGGGTCGGTGTGGACTATTTTGCGTCCTATGCAAGAGATTAACTGATTCCGGGAATTTTGCAATTTCCCGTTTCCGATTCCCCAGAAATGCTGGTCGAGAAAGCGGGGACACTGCAACATTAAAGCCAATTGCGATAACGTAATAGTGGGCTTAGAAGGAAAACATAATACGTAAAAAAAATCAAACCATTATATTACTGTTTAAGAGCCGGAGTGACTATGTTTAGCCTCCTGGGAAAGTTCAGAAGTCAGGAAATTCCGATGTACCTGTAACTAGGAAGTTCAGACTCGCCATAATTCACTGAGTGTCAGCCATTTATGTACGAGCTTTTATATACATGACTTAGTTGCAGGCTTTGCTGTGAATCAGTATTTTTTGTCAAAGTTATTATTACTGATAATAAGTAAATATAACCACCTCTGAAACTGTGGTTTCTCTGTGCATTTTTGTTGCCGTAAAATACACTAATACTCAGAGTTCTATTAATATCATACTCATAACTAGCATATGGCGTAGTGCATTATGGTAAAATGTCACCTCCCCACAGATATTTTCAGGTATCGTAGGTTCATGAGCTTTAGTAGGATATAGTGTAGTGTATGTTGGTGAAAATTAACCACCCGCCACACACCCTTGAGGTTGATTGCAAAGAACTATTTATATGTAAATGGATATTAAATAAGCTTAGTAATTACGGGAATTCTCGAGAACTCTCGGAAAAAATCGATTTCCCAGTCCCAATTCCCCAAGTTACCAAAATATTGGGAGTTCGAGAACCCTTTTCTTTGTATCCCATCCAATAATCCTTTTCAATTTCCCATCTTTCCTCTTTGTAAGGAGACACCTTCCCCTTTAAAATTCACCTTAGCCATAACCACTCCTTCCCTTCTTAAGGCTGTTAACTTTCTTTGCAGAAAATAAGCGAGGCAAAAGAATGGACGCAATGAAACTCTTGCGGTCGATCGACTAAATGGACGAATTAGTCCGCTGCATATTTATTGCCGTGCCTAGTAAAGCTTGGAAATCTAAAAAAAACTTGTAATTATTCGACTGTCAATCTTTTTCTGTGTTTAAGGGTATAATGTGTTCATCCAAAATCAATGGTAGGCATCAAAAAATTGTGGAATTTACTCATGTTGGTCACAAAAATACTCGTTAACTGTCCATACCCATTGTTTTAACCTGACTGATTTCGTTGATTTCACACAAATGTCAAAGGTTTTATCGCTCATGTTAAAAACAATTAAATATTTATTTTAAGAGGTGGCCTACCAGTAAAGGTAAGTTTAGAAGTAGGAATACCCAGCCTTTTACTGCTAAAGGCCTCCTCTCCATGTGCCATTTCACTATTCAGCTCGGAACATGTCCAATCTCTCTGCATCCCGTCCATAAATCCTGTTTTCTTTCTTCCACCTCCTCGCTTACTCAGCATCCTCCCCCCATCACACCTTCAGCATCCTCTCACCCCTCATTACGTGTTGCAACCACCTACTCTGCTTTCTCCTGATTTCCTCCAGCATTTTCCTCTCCTCACGTACCGTGACAAGCACTACATCGTTCGTTCTCCTATCATCCATCGAACACTCTCCCGCACACCTTAATCTTAATCGTCTACCTATTATCATCCTCTTTTATCCACGCCTCTACACCACAAAATGCTATACTCCATATTCAACCATACGTCAGTATTTTCTTTACATTCCAACTCCAGGTCCCCAACATAAATTCTCTCCTATTTCTGGACGCCTAAATTGAAAAAACAGTTCTTCTCTTAATTGCTTAACTACCATAGAGTGAGTATATGTTAGTAAAGGATTTAAGAGAATAACTGTCTTATCAATTTAGATGTTCACAAATAGGAGAGTACTCTATGTTACTACTCTGCCAATTTTTCTTCAACGGACTACCCAGTTAAATAATTTGTTCTAGCTTGAGCCCGCCTTACCAGCCTCGTTTCTTTTTTCATGGAAAATACACACCAATATCACCCGGATGGAAACCCGAGAAATCTACATCACAAGTATTCACAGGGAAAGCCAAAAATCTCATTACTTTAGTTTCTTTTTCAAATTATAACAATATAGAGTTGAAAGTCATCGTGAGTTTTTTGCAACCAAGAACATGTATTTTATCAATACCGGTGGGGCTCATGCGTGAGGCTCATGTGCGGTCCCTACTCATAATTTTTCCATTATCTCCGGATGATCTCTGATCTTTGCCCTGGACCCCACTCAATCCTTCTGTTTGGGCCTTAATAGTTTTTACCCTCCCTCAAATCGCCTAAAATCCCTGTTTATTCTGCTATTTCCCGCTTGCCCAAAATCCTCTCTTCTGTTATCATCTTAAACAGGCCGTTACCTGCAAAAAGCCATCAGAATAGTTATCGAATCAAACCACGGACCATTGGCTTGCTGGATCTACACCCACGGATTCCTATTTCTCATTGCATTTTTTTTAGGACTAAAAGTAGATAAATGTGAAAACCATATAGATTTAAATCATCCTGATATCGGGAATCAGGAAACTTCGGTAGTTCAACGGCCTGTGCAATGTGATGGCAAGGTTAACATTCGTTGCATGATTTGCAGTGCGGTTCAACTTAACGAGGAAATTCTCTACGTGCTAATGGTGGTAACTACAACTCCAGAAAAGGTGTTTTAAGACCACTATGATTTGTATAGCCACGGTTTCCGGCTAAACGGTTTCAAATAAAACTTATTGTAACCAATCAGCAATCAAAATATGGAAAAAGGTGATTGTCTAAGATGGAAAAGACGAAGGATGAAAAAGATGGAACGGATGAAGAAATGATTTTTTGTAAAGTTGATACTTATTATAACGGAAATGCAAAAAATTAAATATTTTGCTAAAAAATTGAACGGTTTTCAATCGAGTCGTACTCTGTATTGGAGAGTGAAACGGAAACCAATGAACGTCAGCGTCATTAAATAAACCTTCGCCTTAGGCTAATGTCATTTTTTTAAATGTTGGTTTCGTAGAAAGTTTTTTAATCGTGATAACCGAGGAGTACCTTTGTCATACCTCTTCTTTTGTAGGCTTCAGGGTATGCGTCGCCATTTTCCCGACAGAGCCCCGCAGACCGCTAACATTGCATCCCCGCCACCACCTCACCTCAATTTAATATTTTGGTGAATTTCCATTTTCTTTTTCGAAAAATATTCCTTCCCCTTAAATAAGTATAATTTCAGCAGATTTAAGACCTTGAGCCACCTGTTACCAAAATATGCCTTCTATCCTTTTTCTACTCTTTAAATTTTCCTGAGGCGATTTTGCGTTCCTCCTCAAACATATCATGCATATTATCGTTTCTATTCTCTCCTCCCAGCTCACTCTATTTTTGGCACCCTGACCACTTGCATAATGCTATAGCATTTCTTAGATGTGGATAATTATTGGGAATTGAAGCCTATTGATGGAAATGCCCAAATCTGTACTGGTAGCAACCTTACCACAGGTCGAGCAGATCCCATCTTCCCGCTGAAAAGGCCTTGCGCTGGGAAATCTAGCCTAATGATGTATAACTTAATTCATTAGAGGCTCTTACTTTGGATAATTTTCACTGTCGCTCTTCGAGAAGAGAGACTATAGCAGAAAATAATTTCACTTAATGTCATTTTAGGCCCTTTATTTAATACCGGCGGAGCTCAGAGGTATAATTAATACGGGCCCCATTAATATGGGCCAAACACGCTTCAGCCAAGGCCCAGATTGTTGATAAACTATAAGTGGAGTCATCCAACTCTTATGGTGGAAGCGAAACATGGTGCCACTCGCCTGCGCGAAGCGTGACGTGAAGGAGGAAAAGGCTCGTGTGCAAGGGTTGACTACGGAGCGGAGGGGATAGGACAGCAAACGGTAGGCAAAGCTGCCGACGAAACTGAGAAAAGACGGAGAATTCCACAGAGGAAAAATCACTCGCCTTGACCGGGATACGAACCCGGATACCTCGATCCCGGTCGAGGCGAATGATTTTTCCTCTGTGGAGTATCGCACTTAAGTGCACTAGCGGATGACTCCGTAAAAGGTAATACCGTGGCTAGTTCCGGTATCCTTAAAATTGGTGAACGTAATTGCTTCTAATTGTAAGTTGAGAGAGCGAGAGAGCGTTAGTAGCACGTTTTTCGATTATGTCCAAACAAAGCTGGGTCATTATACGTTGTTATTGTTCGCAACCCATCGAAAAACGCCTATATATACAATTATATACAATTGGGCTAACAGCAATAGAGATTTGATGTAAACAATAAATGGAGCATTTTGAAATTGGCATTAAGGTTCGCACTCTTAAGAAACTGTTGGTCAAACGTGGAGATTATCTAACTCCGCAATTCAAACCTAGTTCACAAGGAATCGACTTTCCAACTGAAAATGGCCTCCTTCACAACTGGTACAATGTTTCGCTACTACCACACTCTTCGTCATAAAAGTATTTCACTCATAATGCAATGATTCATGCGGAAGTCAATAATGAATAATTCTTGCGCTCACGATGTAGGGAGAATTTGGAGGGGTATTTCCCAGAGTGAAAACATTAGCGTTTGGCGCAGAGTAATGATGATAATTTTTACTATCGAGAAAATGCTTCCTCAGCTAATGACTCAGCACTAACTGCTCTTTGCCTGCGTCATTCTTTGCGAGCCCAAAGATGCTGGCATGTATAGGGCTCTTGTTTTGCGACAGCTTCTATCTTGAATGGAGGCTCCGACAGTTCTGAGTTGATAAGGCATCTCCCCTTTGGTCTCTGGAACCTCTCTGTTTGAATCTGCAGTGTTGTTCAAGTTCGGAAGATGAATGGGAGCACACATTTGCAGGAGGAATGAATATTTATCTCTCTCTCTCATTCTGCTGAGTAGTCGTATATGAAGAGGTATTAAATCTCAGCCTGCTGAATACTTGTTCAGCTTCATAAAAATATATCACAATTCTGGAATTTTTCTCGTAAAATTACCGTTATTTATCGTAAACCCCTCTTTTTTCATTCAATACAGCTGGTTGTTAATAATGTTGAATTGTTTAGTAAACTTTCCATTAATCTTGGGGAAATCATCGAAAACTTCATTATGTCTGAGTTATCCCACAAATTATCCACTAGTGTGGAAGAAATATTTGACATGGAGAGAAGAGTTAGTAATAGAGTGAGAAAAGGGACATTTTTAGAGAATATTAACGTTGTTCTTGTTATAAATATAATTTTTTACCTGAATATCGCCTCAAAAATATGCAGATGCTCTATGAATTTTCAGTTCGTTAGTCTAAAACTCATTTAGATGCTATTTTTCTTTTGTCTATACAATCGGGATCCAAGATCATGTTCTTTAATTTCGCGTTGAAAATAGAACTTATGTCTCATTAATAAAATTTGTGACTAAACTTTTTTTCCTAAGTGGCCAAATCTGTTTACTATCTTTAACACTATTTTCGTATTAAAGTTGTACCGCATCCAAAGATTTCTAATTCAAAGTTTGAAATATTTATCCAAATATTTTCGTTCTTTCACAGCATTGGTTTGCTCTAGCAGAGAAAAATGACTCATTGAGTGGGAAAAACTGGTGAAAAATCTTGCAAAGCTCTTAGAATAATTAAAAAGATCAACGTAGATGGAGATGTGAAAAAAGGCACCCCGGGTACTAGAGCTGAAAAAAGAAAACATTTTAGGCCTTGACATTTATGGAAAGCAATATTTAAGAAACAACATGCTGTCATTTTTTCATCATCTGAGTTTTATATAACTTGACCTTCCTTGACCAAGCCTTCTGATACGCTGCGCCTTCATCAAACAAGTAAGCCTCCATAATTGAGCCACCGTGCCTGTACCCTCATCAATTTTTGCGAGAGTGGAGCAGTCAATGCTATAAAAAGGAAACAAGGTCGTCTAATCCGTATTTGTTTTGTCACATAGAGTTTAAATCTTAATTAGAGGAGAGAAAACTTCGATATATTTCACGTTTAGCAAACTTTGTTGCTCTCAATGACACGAGAAGTCCGTCGCGATAATTCTTTGCGAGTTCTCCGCGCGTAATTGACAGTTACCGTTTCAACATTTCATTTCTCCACGGGGTGGCGTCATTAGAGTGAGCTCTGTGCAATGGTGAGGGACTCTGGAAACTGCGTGGGATTAAATTCCGCCGACCGCATCATTCGGCGTGAATGCCAATTGAGTCAAGAGGAATGTATCGCAGTCGTAGAAAACAGGAAAATTAAAAGAGATAGGAGAGGAATCGATGGGTCGGATTAGTGTTCAAATGTGAGACTTCAGCGATATTATTTGTTATTTTACTGCTTTGCGATATTATTTGTTATTTTGACACCATGCCATGAGCCATAGCTGTGGGAGCATGCCAATTATGCGATAAGCCAAACGAATGCAATATACCATACAACATGTGTGACACAAACGCGTGAATGAAATATGACTGTACTAATGTGATGACCAATTCGATGTCACTCATTCACGTCGCGATGAGTAAATAACGACATCTCACCATGCAAAATGTCTCACCATCAGGATGTTACGTTCAGGTTTAAAATATTTCAAATTTGTGTGTCTTACTTTCGGCCTCGCCTGAGGTCGATAGCTGCGGGGTTTTTATAATAGGGGTCTGTCCGTGGGTAGAGGGGGTTCTTTTGGCGGATCCTTGTCCGTGTTTGGACGCCCTACGAGTCGTGGGTTGTTGTTCGTTTGTGGACGTGTTTCGCGATTGCGATTTTAGGTGGCGACGATTTTTGTTTCCTTTTTTTATTACCCGTTATTTATTCCTGAACTTCCTCTTTACCTTACCTCCAATTATTTCTTTCTCCCTCCACAACTCTCGATGATGATACTTGTTGCCTGAGGGGCACAATTATTCCGAGAGAATAAAAAACAAATAATCCCATAAGTTCCCATTCCACCGATTCCGAGTGCAGGCGGAATCTCCTTTCCGATTCCCCGTAAATCTCATACCCTTCCCTCCTTTCCTTTTGTCTGCACTGGCGCACAACATTTTTCTCCTCTGGCATCCTAACCCAGACCCAACAACTGAGCGAACGAGGGGAGTTCACACAGTGTTGCAGAAAAAACAATAATTTCATAGGTAAAAGGTGACGGGTGGTTCTTATCAGCTGGTAAACCATTCTAAAAACAATAAATACAGTTTATATGCTTGAGTATCATCCTCTTAACACTACAGCTGGTTCAGCCGACGCCAAATGCTTTCAGAGAATAAAGGTTACTCGTCCGTAAACCGATTCTCATCAGTTTTCGTGCGCTATTACCGACTAAATGCTTGTCAATTTCACGGTTACTGTTAACATTTTCTGCTGCTGTCTTACACATCAACTCAGGCATGTGAATCAAAATTATGAATCTCTAAATGTTCTCCAAAATGCTACGAATCTCTTATAATTAATTATGTGATGTGAGTCTCGGTAACAACAATGCATAATTTCGATTGAAATGGAGTTAAGTATAGTCGACCTCTTGGATTGGGAAAGGAAACATTAAGGTTCTATTCATAGTTGCAAATAAATACAGATGCGTTCAAATCTACACATATGAGCTTATAAAACCCTTCTTGCTTGCAATTTTTACATAAAAAGTATTTTTATGACTTAAAAAACTCTTTTATCACCTCAAAATTCCACTTACATTTCACGCACAACTATTAAATAATCAAGCATTCAATCTGTAATCCACCAATCATAGATCAAGCTAAGTGATTAATGATTCGTAAATTGCAATTGTTCACTGTGAATACTAGGTCCAAGTAATTGAAATGACTAGTAATCTTAGATTCACCAATAAGTGATAATTCGGCAAATTATTTGCATGTATGTATTAATACCAGCCTAAAATAATTATCTTCAACTAATCTGTATCTTTAAAGCAATAGCTTCACAGTTATATTTTCCAGAGGCCTTAGGCATGATTACAACGATAGGAATACCTTTAACGCTATGAATATATGAATGAATCCCTATTCACCTCATGCTTTCCTATGTGACCTTCTAAATGGCTTAAGGGAACGGGAGCCTGGAGTAAGAATCCGCAGCGGATGGGAGGGTAGAATCAAATCTTCAAAGACCAACTTCATCACGCACATTAAAGAGGCAGAGCGTTTTCGTTTCGGCCTGAGAGAATCGATGGGGGTTGGATTAAACGGGGTGGAACGCGGGAAATTATTGGTTAGGAGGCGTGGAAGAGTGCTTTTTCGTGGAGTTCGAAAGATATAAGGAAGATACTGTCGTTGACTTTGAAAGTTTCCGTTCAACGGTTACAAGAGACGTTCAAATCAATTACTCGGGCTTCGCGGGCTCGCTTCTTCAACCAAGTGATATAATCCCAAGAATTAATCCGTAGGCTTATAAATTACTGTCAGAGAGGCTTTACTGGAAAATAGCATGAATCCTAAGACCTTATGGCTTGGATCTCAGGGGTGTATCCAACGAAAGTCGATCCAGGAAAGATTTAGAATATAATTTTTAGGATTATTAAATAACAAATATAGATATAATATATGCAACAAGGTAGCTAGGTATTCCTTTTAATACACGATAAAATGCTTAAAATTTTCCGAATCGGTTTGGCCGATGAAATGTCCATTAGATGCGTAGGGCAAGACAATATTGGAAACAGGCATAAAAAAATCTGTCACCAATAAATATGCCAAACAGGTTTATTGATGAATCAATAACAGTTTCCAGAAATATTGCCATCACTGTATTTTCATCTGCTGAAAAGAGCGTGCAACTCCTAAATATGTAGAAGAATAGGATAGTTGTAGCCTTATTTAGCTGGGTTTCGCAAATACATGACTTATGGTAGGGAGAAACCTATCACTAGAGCAGAAATATCACTAAGACTGGGAACAGAGGGCTTATTATGGTCCACTCGCTGAATTAACGATCAATGGGTTCCCAAGCCAACTTACTCTATTGTTCTTATTAAAGAAAATAAAGAGAGTACCTAATTCGAGATATTTTGGGTCCATAGGTCCTACAATAATAATAATAATAATCTCTATTTCTTCCTTTTTATATAGTATTTTTCAAAACATTTTAAACAATAGACGGAAGCTTTAGATTATACCAAAGATAAATACCTGTGTGGTGGTAACCAAAAGTTACCGTGCAAATTAGAAAATTAACAAAAAGAATATATGTACCAAGTTGACGTCAGTGATACACTACACAATATCACCATTTACAAAGCATTTTTCTGGTTAAAGAAACAATTTCATGAGAACTATTGAAAATTATTTAAAATTCTTCCAATTTGAAGAGCAGTATTTTCACTAGCCTTAAAAACTGCATAACCTTTTTCTTCATTTTTACATGCTGTGTCCGAATGCCTACGCTCGGTTTGACGTCTCAGTGGAAGCGTTCATTCAACCCGTTGGGAGGACTTTTGATTGAGACACCAGGCAGGATGCATAACATGGGACTGATGTTTTTCTCACAACTTTAGCGTACATAAAAGAGACAAAATATATCATGTTTGATTACATGTGGTAGAGATGATAACGCTGTCAACGCTTCAGATACATCGTAGACACCAAAAATACTTCCATGGTATATAAGTTATAAGTAACAATGTAACTATTACCAAGAAAAGCTTCTGGAGCAATAAACTTTTGGAGCAACTAAAATATTTACAAATGTGTATTGTAATTCCATACAACCCAATTCGACATGAATAAGTTTCAGCGGATTAATCTTAGAACCGCTAATAAGCTTCATTGCTGACTTTTCACAAAATAATACACTGAGGCCAAAAGCGACAATTGCGGGCCATGCACAATACGCCATGTTTTTTTCAAGTACCAACCCATCAAGTCGATTGCTCAGTAGTGGCGAACTTCGAGAGAAAATAGCATTTAAAAAGGAAACACTACTTAACTTAGATGCTCTCGCATTATTCTTTACGGAAATTGTGATGAACATATGAAATACAAAATACACTAATCTTAACTTCCTACGACTTAACTACAAGGACGAGAGAAGGTACGTGAATTCACAGACGAGCAAAAATGGTTATAACTGTGAAAAATAATAAAAGAGATTGGTTTTTACACAATAAGATTTACTCTCATAAGAAAAGCTTTGATTCGGTGCAAGGGTTTCTTATTTTCCCTTTATTAAGGTGTATGTTTCACCTCAGCCTCTCCATGGGATGTTAATGAATTGTTTATGGTATACTTAATGGTATTTTCAATTTGCACGTCACATCATGGGGATTATTTTTACCTTATGAAACAGTTATAATGTTTTCTTCTTCCCGTTGAATTTCAACGGGCACCCTCCACTAGTATATACGTAAAAAAAGCATGTGAAGGAACCATTTTGGTCCTCTCAGTATATACTTCTTGAGATTCCCGCGTTCTTACTGGGATCCACAATGGTTGATTGGCCTGCTGGTTTATATACAAGGCTCTAAATGTGTGCTGGATTCATCAAAAGGAGTGGGGAGAGGCAACAGAGTTAGAGTGGAGAGTGGTTTGGGGGAGAGTCAAGGAGTGAGCGGCTGGTTTGCCTCCTTTAACGATGGCAGTCTTAATGGGGAGGAAGGGGAAGTCAAGTAGGCAGGAGAATCACGACGGGGTAGAAGGGGAGAGTATTTTTTTTGTCATGGTGGCCATAGGGGGGAGGAGAGGGGATCAATTCAAAGGATCGTAAGGAGGGCCTCTGAAAATAAGGGCGAGTAATCAAGAAGTGTTGATGGGGTAACGGGTTAATTGGTTGATTATGAGGAGATGGAGGCAACAGTTAGTGAATTCGTGAACGATGTTTCATCAAGGTGGAAAAAGGACCTCGTTTCACCGCTGAATAACGACACCGGAGACCATTATCCAAGGCCATTACTTAAACATGCAAATTATAGCCTCTCCATCTACTGAGGATCCCAAGTACTGATTCGAGCATAGAAAAACCGTAAGTTTTGCATTATGAGTTAAAGAAAATAGTATTGAATTTACGAACTATGCTACACCACGGTTGAATAAGTGCCAGGTAATCCCGCTTGGTGACGGCACCGGTGCCCATTACCTTAAACATGCGAATTACAGCGTCTCCATCTATTTATGATACCAAGTACTAATTGAAGAGTAGAAAGACAACGTTTTAAATAATTATTATGTGGTGGAGGAAATAGCATGTGAATTCGCGAGAAATGTTTGACTCGAGATGAAGATGTGCCAGGTACCACCACAGGATGACGATACCAGAGCCTATTAATTTAAACACTTGAACTACAGCGTGTACGTCTGTAGCTGCTACCAGATATAGTAGTGCTTTGAGTAGACTTTGAACTAATCTGTAGGAGTCCCACTGTGTTTACATCGTTTTTCGACACGTTCTTTTCCAGAAATTAAGCAGTTAAGCATGCTGTTACAGAGTTTGGCATTGGAATAGAGTCCCGGTTGCAAATAAAAGTAAGACCCATTGACATTTTCAGCTCGACGAATTTAAATGTGAGAATTTTTAACTGGGAAAAAGAAGGCGGCATTCGGAGGACAGTCCTACTCCACTGCAGCCCGGAGCGAGAGAACTTCACGCACAGTTTGGCTAAGGGATCAGCCGAGTAGCACCAATCAATCCCTATCGAACTGAACTTGGCCGGTTGGTGGCTGCGGCTTACCCATAAGTAATAGAGTAGAACGGTGAGCGATCTAAAGGAGTCGCCCTTCCATAATTCAATCCAAAGGGTCGAATCTATTACTCTCAATAATTTTTACACGCGCTTTTCAATTAAAAATGTAATGTTTTTGAAGCTCCATCTGTGCCGTCTTGAGCTGGGCGTAGAGCGTTGGTTCAGGATCTTCAATCCAGTTATTTTTATGCATTTTTAATAGATATTTCGGAGCTTTAAAATGAGATTAATAAAGACCCTTTACTCTTTTCTTCCCAAAACATTAAAGCTTGCTATTTATTGCCCGTTTATGGCTCATAGATTCTTTTAAATCGTCCAATTTAACGAATTATATGGCAAATGAAATTCGCATCAACTGATCAGAAAGACATAGAAATAAAAAATATATCTATTGATAAATTAGTTACAACAATTACTTTTAACCTGGTAAGAATGATGACCACAACATTGCCGGAGAAACATTAATTAGGCAGAAAACATTTTACTTGGTAGGCATCTATTTTTTAATCAGCAAGTCACTTTCATACTGCAATGGGTGAGTCTGTTCCTCTATTTCGTAGTCTAATTTTATCCGGGGTAAATATTAATCTGAAATCAGTAGTTTACAAACGAAATATCAGGAATGTTAGCTTTCAGAATACCCTACACATTCGAGTCCTTTCTTGCCACTAATATAATGTTAATTCACCTCAATACCCATTTGTTTGAACTTAAAAAAGTTTTCAGGCAGAAAACACTCCTCAAATTTTATTCATCAGTAAAAACTTTCCCTATTTACCTATGCCAATATTGATCACCTCGATGACCACTACGCTACTAGCGTCAAATATAGATATATTCTACATCCCAGGTGGACAAATTCATCCACTACTTAGCAATCCCTAATATATCATATTTAGCTGGCTCTATACTCAAATTAACCATCTTTTCCACATGCGGTATCATTAAAAATGGCCAAAATGTTAAACACGTATTTAATTGGCCAAAAATGTAAAATAAAGA
Organism: Pyrrhosoma nymphula; assembly: GCA_963573305.1. NCBI lineage: Eukaryota > Metazoa > Arthropoda > Insecta > Odonata > Coenagrionidae > Pyrrhosoma > Pyrrhosoma nymphula. The sequence continues at coordinate 88,306,489 of OY754338.1, forward strand.
CTTATAAAAGAAAAAATATTGTACTTTCTACACACCTACGTAGTTCAAAATTTAATCAAAGACCGTTGGCAGCGATGGGAACTTCAAGTTATACTAATGGAAGTATTCTTGTCTCACGGTTATATCCAGCAGTGAATGTGCGTACGGCTGCGGTCGTTTCGCTTTAAGTTACAGTAGCGGAGAGCTGTTAGTGGAAGCGCTCCATTTGGGGAATCTGGGAGCCGGCTTACGATAGGGAGAACATCCACTTCCGATTCCCGCCGTGGGTCGTCGCTTCCGTCGTCCTGGCGTAACGAGGCCAGGCTGATCTCTCTTTCTCTCGGATTTCTAGGGGGAACTCTCCTGGAAGGATTCCAACCCGTGAGAAGTCAACGACTATCCTCCCACCGATCAATCGGTAGCGACTGCTGGCTGACCTAGGGACACTCAAAGGTCTTACTCCAATTACCTCTTCCCCTGTCGTTCTATTATAAACACTTAAAAGGCAGCCACCAGAGAGAACCTACGTTTGACTTCGGGATCAACTGTTTCCGCACATCAGAGCCACAGCGTTTAACTCCTCCATATTAGGGTGATAGTAAAATTAAATGTGTATAGACGCTGATTTTATTATGTTAGTACGAAGGATGTCGCTGCTCTATCTTCGGTCTTATCTACATTCCCACTCTTTATAATAACATCCTCATTGAAGCTCTACCAGTTAATAGAGATGCAATAAGGAATGAAGCAACAGACAAAATCTATGGATTGCTAAAATTATGGCCGGAAGTATGCATACATGAAGGATAAATAAGTTCTTTTTAGTGACTTTGTGCCCGAACCTTAAATGTCCTTCCTTATAAATGTGCGTCTTAGGGGCTAATACTTGACATCCATAGAGAAATGATGACTAAGTTTCGATAAAGCTTACGTTTTGTTGACTGCACGCGATAGGACATAATCAATCTTTCACGTGAAGGCTTCCGCGGAGTATTTGAGTTGGAAAGACTTGACTTTTGGGTCTGCTTCCGCGTCTATCCATTTTTCTACATAATATTACACCCGCGTTCCAGCTAGTTTCTTCAGTGCCGCTGAAGTGAAGTCCCCCACTTCAGCGGACCTGAAGAAGCCAGATGGAACGCGGGCGAAATATTATCCAGAAAAATGGATAGACGCGGAAGAAGACCCGAAAGTCAAGTCTCTTCAGCACAGACAATCTTCATAAAAATGATCGGATTCATTTGCATCGCTCATATATGATGCAATGTAGAAATGATGACTTAACTGTTTTCTATTGTTCACTTGTCTCTGGGTTGGTTTTTATACGTGATCTGCGGTATAAAATTAAACTAGCTCCAAAATTCAAAGATTTTGCTCGAGTATTTTCCAGTTCATATGATATATATTATCAAGAGAATAGAAAAACACAGATTGCTGTTGAAAAATACCGTAGCCTTTATTTGATGGTTTAAATGCAGATATCAATATTCTCAGGCGTAACTTTGTGAAATTTACAAAGTTTGTATTGATTCTGTTTAAAAGCAGATAGCCTGTGCACAGTGTTTTTAGTCAACACGAAGAACCATTTAAATATTAAAGCTTTACTATAATCCTTTACTCTTTTTGGTTCCACTTGGTGAACGATTGAAACGTTAGTATTCTTAATTAAATAAAATTAATTAAATAAAATAATTTATAATTTTCCTAAGTTTTCTCTATTATATTTTATTTTCTATAATCGTTTTATTGCACGCGGCATTTTTCCAATATACATCAATGCCAGTAACAAATTCAATGAATGTTAGTTTATTTTCCGTTGATTATTGCCATAGTTACGGGGGGGAGAAATTAAAAAGGTTTGGGCACGGATGAGAAAGGCAGCGGGCAGTAGAGCCTTGGGTCAAGGGCGGTGATGCGGAAAAAAGTTATTGTTTTTCAAGATAATTTTGTCGGAATGGTGTGGGGAGGGGTGCGAGCATAATTGGTTGTTGCAAACGTTCGTTGGATAAGTATATTTGATAATGAATATGCTGTAATCACTCTACACACGATGAGAGGGAGAGTTAATAAGTGAAAAGTGGTCATTAAATATCTTAATATGATACTAAGTAGGAATATAAGGCGAGCGGAACTCCGGATAACAGGCGGTGTTGTTATACGCTAAAAAAGACAATAACTGTGGCATCATTAACTTCATTACAGCTGGGCGATTCCAAGGAAACAATGATTAAAATGTCATTATATTTGAAAACCGACCGTTAGATCGACATTTATTGTAATCACAGCTCGGAGATGCGGTATTTCCGCTAACTACACATATTTGAAGCGGCCTAAATTTATTGATGGCAAATGTTTTGTGGAACGTCTTCCTGGATCAAAGTATTCCAATGCGCCAAAACATCTTTTGAGTCGGAAATGGTAGAGCCACGAGTGAACGTTTCTTTTGGTAGAGTTTCCGAGGAATCGCCCAACAGCGAGGAGAATTTTGATGACTCTTCCCCTCAATCATCGCACTGGTGAGGTCTCCCCTTCCCCACTTATGAACTAACGGAACGGTGATGCCATGAAAGTAATATATACCATATTGACATGACACCGCTTTGAAAAATGGCCAAAACATTTCGGGCATGAAAGCTTGTTGATTCCTGAGGAAAGAGTGAAACCCGTGTTTTGAAAGACCCGTTGGATAAATCCGCCGGTCGGAAACTCCGGCCTGCATTCGGGAGGTGAAAAAAAACTTGAAGGCTTTTAGGAATACTTTTGAAAGGGAAGGAAATAAAAGACTAACAGCCGCCGTCTGAAAGCATTAGGAAAACGGAAAGCGTAACCAGATAGGCAGGAGGAGATAGGGAGGAATACTCAGGAGAGAAAAGCTACCGCCTTCAGTCCTAAAAATACTTTGGGATATTTAATCTGTTTTCTTGCTCGCGACCAAGGTCATGTCACGTATTGCTCCAATACTATCTTCTTCCTTTTGGCGCAGATAAACGATTGGCTCAGATGAAAGCCTAACCGATGGATTATTTTTTATTCAAGTCTTGAAAGACGAATTCTAAAACTACTAAGGAAAATAACGTTAGCCGATGCAGGAGACCAGCTTAATCTGAAGAGTATTTATATCAAGCAGCTTCACAACTAAATTATCATTTTATTACTTACTCCAAACCATTCCATTCTTTGGAAATCTATTTACTAAGTTTACAAAACTTGCAATACAGAGTTCTGACTATTGTCCAATAACCGGTGTCAGATTGCCATATGTACATGCCTTGCTCCCTTAAGGTAATGTTTTAAATTTGCTCCAACGTTCTCTTCGTCTTTTAAGGCAGAGTGCTTGCCTGAGATGAATGCCTGACTAACTGTATACTTCATTGAAGACAACTTCTAAAACAACTCAAGGTATTAATTTAAACATCTACAAAAAGCAAGTGAACACAAGTGGAACTCAAAGGCCTTAGTATAATTTTAATGAAAATAATAATCATAATAAAACACCAAGAGGCCGTAATATTTTTGCATTAAACGTGGTGGATGACAAGCACATCAAACGAATCACACTTTCAAGCATGCTCTTTCACACGTTATTGAGGTTTTACGCTCCCAATGCTGCAAAAAGCCGCGAAGTATGCATTTCTATATTCCAGAAGCTCCCAGCCAGCGGAGCCCTTACATAAGGAGTACTTCGAAACACCCGACTCGTTCGTCCACAATGGAAGTTTCATAGGAACAAAGGGGTATCAAATATCTACGCTCTGGATGCAATCTTACGTGTGCTAAAACGAATGTGTAGTGTCTATTGTCGTATCTACTACCGAAAACGAATTACCGTGTCTTAAAACGAATTAATGAGTATATTTCTTCTATTCCTAAAATTTACCAGTGGTTTTTCCGTCTTCAGGGTTTAATGTAGGTACATAAAAGAATGGTTCCTAGTAGTCTATCAATTTTTTTGTGTAAATGTGGTGACTCGTGAAAATAAAACTGAGAAGCTATAGCTTATTTTGAAATGAATTGTTCATATTTATGCATTTCACTTTCTCATCAATGATTTTACATGCATACCCACAACGGTTCTGATTGGTCAACTTAGGAAAGCCAGTTGACCAATTTACTTGTGTCATGTTCTCAAGGCGGATTTTGAACGTTCTGACACACGTTTAGTTACGTTCATAAGTTAAGTGGTTATCTTCTCCGCTAATCAGCCTTAATGGAAAAGTTCGGTTGCCAATGGGTTTGTTGAAGCCAATGGGAATGCCAAAGCCAATGGGTTTGTTGAAGATGTGATAGACGGGAAGAATGTTAGAAGGGGCATAGAGAAGTTACGAGAGTAAAACAGAAATATTTGCTGCAATGGGAACGATAACCAGGACCTGAAGAATGTAATAATGCTAAGAGGCTAAAAAAAGCCTTTCAGAACGCCTCTGAGGCTGTACATGCATTCCATATTGCATGCAATGGAAAGAGGATTATTGCTTCATGAGAGAGCCAGAGTAATCAAGTGGGAGGCATATGGCGGAAGATGATACCAAAATGGCCGAAAACACAAGGGCCTTCCCAGCGTGCGTGTGAGCGGGAAACAATCGACTGCTGCTTCGCACAAATGACTTGCTTGCTGTGAATGAGGGACGCGTTCTTTCTAAGGGAGTTGAATCAAAGGACAAAAGAGGAGAAGGAATGAGTGATTTAATGAGGAAGCCGAGAGATGAGAATGAAGAGGAGGAGGGGGAACAAAGAAGAGGAGGGGAAGAGATGAGGAGATGGGAGGTAGGGAGAATTGTTGGCTGTGTTGAAAGGAGAGTAGGGTAAAGGATGGGTGCGCAAGGTTATTCCCGAAATGGGAATGAAAGGGAAATGTTAAAAAATACATCAGTTTTACGTATTTCTTTTTTATCCTGTTACAATCCACGCGGTTGTAGCCGAAGTTGCTCTCATTGTTGATTCTAAAGCGAGGTTCGTTGTTCGAGTAAGTAATTGGTAGCACAAAATTGTATACGCCAATTTCTACCTCTTGAATCGGGCCGAATTACAGGCCCAAGCCGCCGTCAATATTGCAAAAAAATTATGTAAGGACTACTATCAGATTTAATCGAGAAATCTCTAACGAGGGTTGTTGATGGTTTACAGAATTTTTCTCCTAAACTTGCATATAATTTGCAAGTTAAGTGAAACGGTTTTAGTTGGGTTATTTTTGCGAATGGATTTTTTTATTTGAACTTAAATTTTATGCCAGCATAATTTAAATTGCTTTATCACTTCATTTTAAGATGTTAGTACAAATATCCAGTTCATTATAATTACCTTTACATAGATTTGACTAGGCCATGATACATTAATTAATGACGCATCGCTGTTGTCACCCTTTCAAGTTTTATTTGCCCGTTCTCTCATTAATTAAAATTCCATAAAGTGGTCAATTAGCACCAGCGTGTGATAGCTAATCTACAAGGCATTTTTGTGGCAGTTGTTATAATTAGCCTTTGATAGGTCAATGAATGAACAGTCAAGTCCAAAATGATCGAATGATTAGAGCCTAAGCTACTTTCAGCTATGCTCCTGAAGATCTATTGTCCAAAAAAATTACAACATTAAAGTCTGTAATTGAGTATTAGATATTTTATAGCAAAATTAAGGTTTATTTGTTCATTTTCACCATGAAATAAGAGCTATGCATCAGCTTCATTAGGATTTCTCTCTCAAGAAATCACTTATGTTAGTTACCTTCCAGTTATCATTGGTGAGAACTTCAGAGATCTGATATTCACGGTTTAAGATTACATAAGAGCTTTCCGTGGAAAAAACCTGACCCCATTACTGTCAATTTATTTGCACTTGAGCAAGTAAAATCGCCATAAGCAATCAAATATTCCAAATAAGATTTTAATATAGTTCAAATGTACATTATGAGGGTCAATACGTTCAAAACTAAGTCCAAGCTATAGCATTATTCCACATATGGAATGAAATTACCAAATATATTGTTTTTTTTTTGCTTTGAATGCCTAGCCAATAGTTATCGTAATAGTATCCAGGTACTTTTCACTTTAATGATATACACGGAATGTCCTCCTCTTTTAACATGCATTTTCCGAATCCCAAAGTGATGTTTTCCTAGAAGTAAAAGGGTCAAACCAAATCAACCAATGTGTACAAGGAGTTAATGACATTGAGCAGTAGTTTGATGTACATTATCAATCATATTCCCATGCAGCAGAACTTAAATTGGAAAGCAATACTGTTAATGTACCAGCCAAGGGGAGTATTATCTTTCGCGTTAGTGAAGCAGACTACCGAAGAGTCGTTAAATATTCTACTGATGCTCATTCGTTCATATATACCCATACAATCTCAAAACAATAACCAGTACTTCCGATCGTGTTGATTTTTTCGATCAAGTGCGAGTGAATTGAGATTAAACTATCGCTTGAGGTTTTTATTAAAAGGTATAAGCATTTTCTGAAATAAAAAATTCTCTAAAACTCCTATTTAAATGAACATAAAAGAAGGCGATTCTAATTTCTGGGGAACAGAAGAAATATAGTACGTTGCCTTTGCAAAGCCGTCGAGCCTTATATTCCGAGAAATGCAATTTCAAACTTAAATTAAGTCTCCTTGGCAGCACCACGTACTGACATAAAAACACACCGAAATATTAATTTTTATCATTATTTACCAAACTTTAGCCATAAATATCTTTGGTGATAGTCTTTTAAAATAACATTTATGAAGGCTCCCCACGATATGGGTTATTATAGGCAGGACTGCACAATGGCTTACCATTTACATGATGGTTAGTCTATCACGAAACTTAGAGGGTCACTATTCGGGTCTCTTAAGTTGTTAATCGTTATCTTAACCGCAAAGCCTTTTCTTGGACACATAAATCGATGGCTGAGTAACATAGATGACTAAACGCAATAGCGGCACATTTAGAGACATTCCGTGTAATGACCATATAGGATCGTATTATATTCTATGCCATATTTGACTAACAGCCTAACTGCGTCAGAAAAGTGCTAACAACATCGAGGTTATCGAAATCGCCTATATTTATAAATGTACGAGCGGAAGGTACCCGTTGAAATTCAACGGGTGTGAAAAACTTGAAACTTATTTTATAAGAAAACCGCAAAGCTTGAAGAAAAACTGTATGCGTGGTCATTTGAGGAGTTCGTAACCTATCTTGTTTGTTGAGTTCGTTGTAGCAGACACGCTGACCGCTTTTCAGGTGCACGGAGAGATGAGTGACTATTGGTCCACTTTCATGCACGGGAAACCCAAAAATCGGCCATACAGACTCATTACTACTTAAATAGCACCCAGGTTGATAGATGGTCACCTCGTCCCTACGGTTCTCTTGGGCCATCTTATGAGTGATTAACAGCTTGATCGCTTTCCTTGTGTACAAAAATATATTTCATTTCATGACTTAATTCAGTTGCACTATCCAACGTTGATATGTGCGTTGAGTATATTAATCAGGATTGGACAGAGGGGTAAAATCCAGCAGTTGATAACGTCAAGAGGAGTAATGGCAGAAGAAGCCATGTTTATTTGACCAATGAATCCTCCATCACCCGGACTGCGCCTTCGGCATAGCCATAATCATTGGTTTCGGTTGCTAAATAAAAAATATATGGTGATTCTTAGTACACTTGTCGATTTTCATGCACGGATGTCGTTAATTGCGCAGAAGTTCCGTTCTTCTTTCGGGTAAGAAGCATGTAGGGACGTCATTAAAATTTCCGCCATCTTAAAACAGATTGAAGGTTCGAAACATATGGGTCTGTATTTGAACCAGATTTAGAGCTGGTTACCCGTCCGTATGTTGGATAAGGATGAAATTTGTTCGGTTCTTAGCGTAACCCGAGAAAGACCACGGGGAGATGCTCATGAGATCACTGGTGGGCATGTCTTAGACCATCGAAGTCTAACCTTAGTCGTTTTTCTTTCAAGGGCTCATTTTATCGCTAATAAGACATTCCTTTTGCTTTAGAAGATTTATTGGAAAGGTTACTCTGTTTTTTATTAGGCATGTGGATTGATATATTTTTAAGTCCAAGGAGGGGAAACACAGCGGCGAGCGAGAGTCTTGAATTGTTAACTTGATGATTGAGTGAATGTACCTAAGTTAACTGCACTTTTACACTTTTAAACATATAAATAACTCGTGACGTTAATGATGTGGGAATTGGTCTAAAAACAGTTCGCAATGGTAATTAGAGGCAGACGGTTTCTCTACGTGTAATACATCTGAGTATTAAACGATAATAAACAACGCCGTGTTTGTTGTAGCAACAGAGGCATTATTACCATTGATATTCGCTGCACGTATATATTCTTTTAAGTGTGTAGTCTATTAATTCCTTTATGTGTATTGTTTACTACGTAATTGTTATCTCATATAGTACATGCGATGCCCCTTTGAGAACTACTTTGAGAAAGACGTTGAAGAGTATACTTGTTGTAAATATGCATTGAATTTATCGATTAACCCCTGAAGCAATCTATCATGGGGCCCTTGGGACTCTGGGCCCTTCTTATACGGATTTGCTTTCTACGTACTATCATGGGCCTGCAGGAAAACGTGATATTTCAATGCCCTTTGAAAATCAAATCTATGGTTGTCAAGGAAATATGTTATTGTTGATTTCAGATAAAAATGTGAGTTTTTTCAGCTGAAAAGATGAATTTCAGGCAACTTCGGGGGGTAGAAGAAAATCGATTGATAAAATTAGAAACTTCCTTTATTCAGCCATCCGATAAGAAAAATCCCAGGCCTATATCTTGAGTGAAAGTACTTTTAAAAAGCAAAGAATGAAACCACTGCACCGAACTCAATGCTTAGCATGGACCACCAGGGGTGACCCTCGGGGGCTTTTGGGGGCCCTGAGGGCTTTTTGATATAGCATATGTTACAACCAGATATGTCTTCAATCTGCATGCCAAATTTTAGCTCAATCAATCCAGTAGTTTTTGCGTGATGGAGCAACAGACAGAAAGAGACCATTACATTTTTATACATATTAGTAAGGATCACACCCTTAACCCTGAAAAAATAGGGTTTCGGTTAATTGAACCCTACAGTGTTTGTTGTCTACCAGTAACAAACATGTGTTCCAAATTTCATCAAAATCGGCCCTGTGGTTTTAGGAGGAGATGTGGAACATACATACATACATACATACATACATACATTGACTTTTATATATATAAAGATTGTTGAATTTATCCATCGTTTTCTGAAAACTTGGCGAACGACGCTATGTCACTGGCTGCATTGAGATGTCCAAATATTAAAGGAGGCTTTGCTATGGTGGAGAAGAAACTTTCCAAGCTAAGTCATCACCGTTCAAGAGGACGTTGGGACTGAAACAGGCTAGAGTTATGAGCAAGAGGTTTGAAGAACGAGTAGGAAGAAGTGGAATGGGGTTAAAGAGACCTGTCCTAATCTGGGGACAACCGCGGTCGTTAAAGGAGGGCGTCTTGCGTATCCACCAGTGCGGTGGCTGTGAGACAATGACTTAATTTACGGCCATCCGGTCCAGGGAATGCATTCCTCCTCTTCGTGGCCATCATGGACAGGATGAGAAAAGAAAGAATATGCCTATTCCCTCCCTGTTGGCAATGAAACTTGTGCAAACTATGAAAAACCTAAACCTGAAGTGTTACCTAAATGCAGAGAGTATGAGTTATCTGAGAAGTGTTTGCGGTAGAATTAGGAAGAATTAATATTGAGTGTCTCACGAAAGAATGTGAAATTATAATGGTCTTGAATTAAATAGCGTGATTCCTTGGTTAGTCTATGTTGAAAGAATGGATGAGAATCGGATTAACTAACAGATTCATGACAGAGGATTGACTGGTGTTAGAGGACAGGGGTAGACCGAGAACTTCATGCGTGAATGTGGTAGAAAAGACTTAAAGAGGAGAGATATTGTTTGTTCCTCCTTTTCATTTTGCTATATAATTGTGGAAAATAAAAATCTTTTGAGCTGAACAGAGGAGTCTTAAGAAGAGGAAAGCATGTATGAATGTGGGTATGAGTGTGTCGGAAGCAGATGAAGTTTGCTAGGATAGTGCAGTGTGGAGCAAATAGTAAAATACGAAGCCAGTTTTCTAAGTATAACGTCGAGAAATAAGCTCTTTTGACCTACCTCGAAAGGGAGCGGTGTGATACGTGTTATGTACTCAGTCTGCAATCGAAACAAGACGCTCCTTTCGTTAGAAGCACCAGGGGCTAATTTGTATTTCTTATGCTAAATGTCCCTGCATCCGGTGAAAGAACTGCTTGGTCGAGAGATGCAAGAAAGGATGAGGCTTCTATAAAAATTTAGATCATATAAGTAAATTTTACGTCCCCCACGCTATTTTTTTCAAGTAACTTGAAAAGTTAACTTTAATACCACGCCCAACCAGACGAACAAAAAGTTTAAAATGATATCAGATCAAATTTTATGCTCAAACTATGCTGCGAGTTGTAGAAAGGAGATGTGAAACGATTATTTCTTTAAGGGCAGAAGGGGTGCATTAATATGTTTCTTTCCAATCAATGGTAATCAATTCAGGGTGGATTATGGCTGTTCAAGGTTTCGCATGAAGGCCTTAGCGAGCAATAAAAATCATCCGTACACAACCGAATTTCTACCTCTCTAGGAAAGAAACAACACAACTAATCGACAATGGAACATTTTCAATCGAAATCGCTCTGAATCATATCGAAAGTAAGACGACTCAAAGCTGAAGTAAAAAATCTGTAAAAAGTATCTGAATTCGCATCAATCATTCAAAATGATCGATTATTAGGTAAGCTGAAACGAGATATCCAGTATCGCTTAAAATTGAACGCCTTCGTCAGGGGCCACCGCTTGGTATTTGTTTGGAAACAAGGCCTTAACGCCAGCCTGTGAACAGAGAGGGGGAATAAAACCTTTTTTTATACACACGGGACAGAGCAATGCGGGTTCAGTCCATTATTACTGGAGGGTAGGGTTTGGCTCTGGGTCTCCACTTGAAGGGTGCGAAGTTTGAGCCAACCACCAGGCACACACTTGCCACCCCCACTTCATAACTTGCGCAACTGCTGCCATCTATCCCTACTACTAAACTTCCAACGAGATAAGAACATCCTAAGTTCGAAAGCGATCGACTGCTTCCTTGGCGTTGGCACGAAAGTGTATTCTTGTAAGAATGAAGTGACAGATGGGGGAATCTGCGGAGTAACAACTACCTAGTATCAAGACCTTCATCTTCTTGTGGCACCCTTTTTTAACCTTCCGGCGGGTGCGTACGTGTACAGGTCGGTCGGTTTTCGGCGTTTTAATCAATTTTACCGTAATGGAACCAACTTGGGACCCTTTTCTATTCCTCATTTGTACAAATAGCCTTCATGGTGCGCAGAAATTATTTTATTAGAGGCAGTTTTTGGGGAATAAGAAAGCGAAACGCGTCATGAAGTTGTACGCTGCGAGGCCCGTTGAATCAATGAACAATCGAGGTCTGTTCGTATATTTGTTGTTATTCTAAAAGATATTGATTTTTTTATTGTTAACAATAGTAGGGGAAAAATATCGCAAGCTACTGATTATCCATTCATATTTTTATATGGTAGTAATTTTCGCCTGAAGCAAAGGATTCTGTGTGTTGTGGAGCCCTGCTGTGATCATGAAAACAATATCTTCGTAAGTACATTTACCTGTATTCCTCACATTTATATCAGAGAATGAATCACCTTTTTTGTATAAAAATGATGTAATTATGTATCAATGTTATTTACATTAGTGAAACTAATTTTGAAATGATTAGTGTTCCAAATTGAAGCCGAGGAACTATCAACTCGAGTCATCTGTTGAACTCCGACGAAGAGGAAAAGGAAGATGATGCCGTCGACAATGATGGTTCTGATTGCGAAGCAGATGAAGTACATAAGAATGATGTGTATATCAATTCGGAAGAAGGAGCCTCCGAAGATGAAGAAGAGGTGAATTTCTGGTTGGCATAGAACATAGCCGCATCATACTAATATTCTAGAACTACGTAATCGAGACGGAAGTGAAATCGTGGCACCTAGAATTGTCGTGAGGTATAGTAGATTCCTTTTATAAAGTCTCTAATATGGAATATTCTAAAATCAGGAAGGCTAGAAGATATGTAGACAAACTCATGGAAATACGGTCGATTTTAGATTGATTTTTGAATGGCTGCAGAAAAAATTGGATAAAATCTAAGATCACGAATGAAGAAGTGCTAAGGAGGATTAGAGAAAAAAGAAGTATACTGGGAGAAATTAAAGAGAAAAGCAAAATGGATTGGACATATTTTAAGAAATAACTGCCTACAGAAATTAATAATAGAAGGGAAGAGAGGAAGAGGAAGGAGGAGGAACGGAATGCTGAGATATATAAAAGAAGGAAGGAGTTATGCAGAGATGATGAGAGAGGCCCAGGACAGAATGCTGTGGAGACAACGCTACCGTTGAAACCTGTCTGCAGACAGAAGCACCAATGATGATGATGATGCATAAAAAATTACAAGACGAGCGATTACATTCAGAAATGTTGCATCCATTCAGACGTCGATGTAGCTTTGTACAGTACATTCCCAGCAATCTACCAAGGTATGGCCTGAGTATGTGGTACAATGTGAAGCAAAATATTTTTACTCTGGCAATAATGAACTCAAATGTGGGCAGCAAATGGACGGATGATATAAAGTATGAAATTCACCGTCAGTTATAGTCATAAGTCTCGTGCAGCCATTACACAATGAAAACCGAACTCTTCCCACTTACAATTGGTACATTTTTACATTGGTACATTAGCTCAATATCTTCTCATGGTAAATATTGTATTGATCGGGAGGTGCCGAAAAACTAGCAAGAAATCCCGTACGAATTTCTGCCGAACGAAGCGAAATAAGTACATACATATTTCATTGCTTGGATTCTAAAGAAACGTGACCCTCGTGTCATACGTACCAAGACTCAAAGCCGTCATTTGAATGTCTACAACGCACGGCTCACATGACATCATGGCAGCTACCAACTCTAAATGCTTGGTCTCAAAATTATAGCACATAACAATGAAACTAAAGTTGCATAAAACACAGCTGATAAAATGTGCGTAGCCCGTGGCCCACCACTTGCATGATTTTTTGTTTTTTTGAATATACATAGCTGGCATACTCTCAGATTCTGTCTATTCAATAAACATGGTATGATAAATAACAGCATCAAAGAAGAATATTCAGAAACGATTTAGCCGTGGGTCTCAAAAAGGGGCATTTAGTGTTAAAATCGACGGTTTTGACTCCACCGCCCGATTGGAATCATATCTCTCAAGTAAAAACTACTTCTCCCGTGAATTTTGCGAAAAGAAGGAGATGTAAACTGTGCATAAATGACACATATACTGTGAAATTGCATGTAGTAAATACATTAGCAAAAACATTAACGATCCTTTGTCATTTACCTTCCGTGCCTACAAAACGCCGAGAAACAAGTTTCTTCGTCAAGATAGACAGGTATTAAAATATCTAGTAACACAAAAATGGATATTTAAATGTGAACAATTTTGTTAATTAATAAATAATATAGCTAACCAATGACAAATATACCATTATTTGACAAAACACCTAATTTATTCTTAATAAGCGTCTTCGTGTACTGCGTACACGACACGCCCGCTAGTGTGACTGAAAAATGCGCGTCCGCCGGAAGGTGAAAGAGTATTGACGCGACTAGAAAAGCATCAATGACGCGAATGTTTACAGTATTACCAGTGGAGCCATTCCTCAAATAAATCCCATCGAATGCTTTTTATGGTATCATGAGAGATGTTGCGTAAAAATATAAACAACTTTGCTCGTGCTACCCTTAGCATGAATGTTTTCATTCCCCAGCTCTAAACCCCTCCCCTTTTGCACTCTATTGGTGTTGACAGTGTATTATTTCTGTAGGTTTGCACTTTCCCATTTTAATTTCGCCCTAAATTTAACCCCACTCTGTATCCCTCAATTCCTCATTCTCAGAATCAGCTGCTTCAATTTACAACTAGAAAAATTCTCCTTCAAAATAGTAAAATCTTACACCTGAGGAATACCTGACAGCTATCTATCATTTCTGATGAAGGCTGCATGTCCTCCGAAATACCAAACCTCATTTCTATGAGTGTTCTTTTATAGGTTTCTAACCTCCGATTTCAATGTCAATGATATTGATTACATTCGCAGTACCGAGTTGAATGACTGCAATTGTCTTCTAATCTCCACTGGAGATACTCCTATGCTCTGTCAATGAAGATGGTGGAATGAGTTTGAATCAAACATTACACGGAAAAAGACAACCCAATAATAGTGCGCTAAAGTCCATAAAGGATTTTCGAGGAGCTGCGATTAGATGGACACGTCAGAGACGAACAGAGGTAAAAGCTGGATTAGCAGTCAATCAGAAGCCCGGAATCCTACGCTTGATGTCGCGTAGATTCGCTGATCTTTACATCGCGTCGGCAGGATTGAAATCTGCCCAACTTTTTACTCGCGCGCTAAGCGACAGACGCGTGAAACACATGGCGGGCACGCGAAGTCTTACTTTTAGGTTTCATTAGGATATGTATTTGCGTACACTAATTAATTCTGCATTTCTTTAAATCATTGCACCAAAGCTTGATATCGATTAGGTTTATAGTATGTGCAATAAGAACTTTATGGACTAATTTCCATGCATACACATTCCAAGCGACAAGGGAACACGGTCCTAGTATTCATTTCAATTTACAACTCCTGTGCTAGTTTCCGCCCAAAATTTGAAGTTGGATTGGACGTGTGCAATTGAAAATTCATTTTTTTAGTACAAATAAGACCGTCAAGAAGAATTAAATGAATAATCAGCGTCAAAAATCCCTCAATTAGATGACAAAAATGCACCGCTACCAAAATGGTACGCAATTAACTGGAGATATTTCCTGGCCAATAACCTTTTTAAGATGAAACGTACAACTCACACACATTTCAGGGTTTCATCAGTCTGCAATCTAAGGTCTAATTTAGCCCGTGCCGGCTAGTCTTTACCGGAGGTGACAGGCATATGAGGTCATTTGCACCATGAAGGCGGGAAGATTGGCAAGGGAGAGAATATTTGGGGAAATAAAGACGGGTAGGCAGGAAGCTGATGACGTTTACATGCCCTGAGCAAAATACGCCAAGAGATCCATTCCCTAACGCCCTATTCGACGGACTGACAAGTGCTACACGGGAAGCGCTCTCCATGGGTACTTAAGTAGGGATCGAGATTTCACTAAAATATGTCAATTGCATTCAGTTTTCTCAATCGGACCCTATGGATAGGAAGCCAATAACTTAGCTACCTAACTAGAAAAATATGCATCGCTACACAAATATGGACCTAATAATGATGGACCACAAATACCTTTGGCAGCATCGCCGTTCACCATGATAAAAGAAATTATTTGCTCTTTCTACCAAAGAGCGAGGCCATCGACATCAAGTTGCTCCATCTCTCGGAGGGGGGGAATTCTTCCGAAAGACTTACTTAGAATAATATAACGTCAGTTTCCTTGTTAGCATGCTAATAGGAAAGTAGGTCCAGGCCACTGGAGCAGAATAATACAGTCCTTCGAGCAAAATAATACATGTCTTTGCCGATAAAGTACCACTCACGTAAAATTCCGGGAGATTACGCTAATTTTAGTGCCTCGCAATTCCCATCCTTTCCGGGAATCGAGCCATAAAACAGTCTCGCATCGCGGGACACCGCTCCTCTGAGCAGTATCTCTTTCGCCCTTAGTAGCTCGGGGAGCGCACATCCTTCGCCCACGGCTCCCCCAGCCAGCAAAAGGGGGTGGCAAAGGGAACCATTAGGGGTCTTTTTTCCAGGCTCCCACAACGCCCTTGAGTGGGGTCCAAGACAGGGGTGCGCTGGTCTTTTATTTTCGGGGAAAGCTTTGAGTAAATATGCCCTAGAGAATGCGCACGCTATCGTGTACTACAGCCGCGGGAACCAGAGCTGTACAAAATAGAGACGCCCTCGGCGGAGAAGGATGTCTCCGAAGCCACTCTTCGGGGCGTGACGTCAGACACGGGAAGACAGCCGACGAAGCGTGCAAAGCCTGTGTTCAAGTAATTAAACTGATTTGCATCCCGGGGTTTATTGCCAAACAGAGTACGGATGTAGGCAACGAGCAAAGTAAATATATTCTCAACTTCCATTGAAATCAATTGACAGGTGTGAGTGAAATATGCCAACTCCTTCCAGCAAGTATACAATAGAGGGGGGCACCATACACATACATGTATTGCTCATTGGGCCAGGTCAATCTGCTTGTTTTAATGCCAGACACAATGAGATTCTTGGCTTTTGCGAGATCTAGTCCCTTAATCCACCGTAAAATCATAATAAAATCACCCTCAGAGTAGAGAAATTGGGGTGGTGAGGCTAATATAAACTTCCATTTTACTATACAGTATTTTCTCTGAAATAGAAAGGGAACAAAGGTGGTTTTCTTTCCTAATGTCTATCCCGTAAACGCTGGAAGACCTAAAGCGAGAATTCCGCGATGAAACTATTTTTTGCTTACATTTGGCAACATTTTTACCGTATTTGACGTTATGCGCCCAGGAGTTTCCGTGGAGACAACCTTTTCCTCTGTGGTCGTCTCTAGTGTGCTTATGCTCGATGGAGGAATGGCAGGTTATGGAGCGCGAGGGAAGCTGGGTTGGGGGAAAGAGTCCAAATGCGGGTTTTTTTTAGAAGTGCATGGGGAACTGGGATGGAAGGGACGATTTCCCCTCTTATGCAGGAAGGGTGAGGAAGTTCAAGAGGGTTAGTAGGGGAGGCGGGGAGCCAGAGGGTTCGGGGCGGCGGCACGTCGGCAGAGTAAACGAGTCAGGGTGCGGTAGCGGAAGGAGGGACTGGAAAGATATAGTCTGGTCTCCTCCGGAGGATAGGGGTTTGGGGTTACCATGGGAACGGAGAACAGAGAGGAGGGGGAGGAAAGCGGGTGAGTGGAAATTAGGGAAGTGCTGCAGGAGGATTCAGACGACAGAACGGGAAGGGATGTCTTCAGGATTTTTTGAACCCAGCAAGGGTATCGAGAAATTTATTTTTGGCAGCGTTAAAATTGCGCAGTCCAGTACTCGGAAATTAAATTGCTTTAGGTGGAAAAAATATGATTTAGAACGATTAATAAAAGCTCTTTACCTTATTTAATTTCCAGCGCTAATTCATGGAAGGTATCATATTTTTACGGAACATCAAAAGAGAATTTTTTCACTTATAGTAGAGAAACCACTAGAATTATAATATTAAAGTTACAACTAATCGACTGTTATATTCTTAATGAATACTTTTCGTAGAACAAGGAGCCGAATATAGAGCTAATTTGGCTTGGGCAACGCATTTTGACTTCATTAACAGCAGTTATTTGTACATTACTCAACAAAGTGAAAGGTTTAGTTCCTTTATTTCGTTGTCATTCCTTTTTCCTCAGATATTCGCTTCCCGTTTCCACTTGAATGAATAATACCGTATGTATAACGTAGTTAAAAATACAAGTTTTCTTCGGTCTTGCCCTTTCTCGCATGAAAGACAATGAAATTCCAAGTTTAATTTGTGATAAATTAAATCTGGAAAGACAGAATTTTGTCGATGTTATCATATTGTATAGCTGTTACCTTTCCCTATACGCTTTCCAGGCTATGAAATAAATTACATAAAAGTCATTTTGCCGTTGAACTTTCTTGAGGGCTCCGAGGAACCCAATATCGCCACTTCCGTACCCAGGGTGCTGAAGACCTCCACTGCAGGATCTTCTTCTGAACACAGTTGTAGGAGGAATGGTGTAGGGGATAAAACATTTCTGTTGAACTTATAGCAAGCCTTTTTAGTGTTCCGATAAGTACTTATGGCAGCTTCACAACACCTTACACATTTTCTACAGATTTAGCTCAAATTCGTTATTAACGGTAATTTTTCGTCGCATACTGCATCGGCTAAAATAAACCTAAACCTGAAATTCCCTCTAGAGCTCCACAGTTCCATCCATTTTCTCATTGTTAAATTTGTTAAGAGCAATTTGCAATGAGTATTTAAGCTAAAATCGTCTTAATCGTGCATCATGGTCTTTGAGCAAAAGTTTAGCTAATTCACTACTTACCATTTTCAAGGCTCAATAAATTTGTTTCGCAAATTTGAAATAAACGTTTTTTTAGTTCAATTTGTTATCTACATTGCTAAGTGAACATTATTCATACACCTATCATCATACGGCCAGTATTTGGCCCAGCAGAAAAAAGGGCTGCAGAGGAGTTTTCAGAGGAGGTATCCTTAAAGACAGGGTGAGTCTTCCCCCCCATTTCCTTCGAGGCAGAAAGCGACAAGGGGTTCTGGTAACAGCGTCGGGAATGCGTGAACATGGGGGAGGGTGTCTTATGAGTTCCCAGACGGTAATATGGGGAGTTAGAAAGGAACACGGAGCATATCTTTCATTTCCTTCAACGCCCTCCCAAGAAACCATTACGAGGTGGGAACGCTCCCATCTGAGAATCGGAACTCAAATCTCCCACATCGCTTCGGGACCGACATTAAAAGATTTTTCGGGGGAAGGAGCTCGTTGCGTAACCATCTACTGATGCTCTTGGCGGAAATTTATGGGACTGTGTCGCGACTATAGGTGTCAAAAAATATGAGATTCCTTATCGGTTCTATTTCTGCCGGTAATAAAATATTCTCTCTCTCCGATAGCTCGGCAGAAAGAAACTGCCTCACTCTGAAGAAAATACCTACATTATCACGGGAACCTTAGAGATTCAACCCGAAGAAAATGATTCCATTCTCAACAGAATGTAAAAGATTAATTGTTTGTAGGAAGTAAGACTTATCTATGCACAGGGAGATACAATTTCTGAACAAGGAAGCATCGAGACTCATAATTATTCGCAAGATAACATGAAATAAATGCTTTGCAAAGCACAAAGTTTTCGATTATTCGCGTATTAACCATTTTGCCTCATATTCAGGTACGCACACATGAATTATTCATCGTTTGGATTACTATCCCTGGGTAGGATCACAGTTCCTTCTTTCGATGGTCGCTATCGTCATCCAAAACGCAAACTACAGTAGAAGGCAATTCTAACCGTTAGTGTCGTAAGAACGAAATCCATCAATTAAAACTAGTGATTTAAAGCATCTAAAAACATTTGAATCATGGCGATTACGTTTTTGCTACCGTGAGTGCAATTAAAAACTAAGGATAACGCGAGCGCACGCGGTATAGAGAACCGTGATCGCGCCCCTGGTTTGGTAAATTCGTCATCTACTATATCGCCACAAATTTTCAAAGAATGGTAATTGGAAAATTCATGTGAGAGAATGGAGGATAATTCTTCAGGAAGAAGAGATAGAGTGTTAGAGATGACTTGATTGGTAAGAAATCTGCGTAGACCGGTCTGAGGTTTCAAGACCACATAATTAATTTGCGAGCATAATTATGAGAGCATTCATTCTGAAATAAGGATTGATTAGCTTGGTAATTATCGAAATAATTGTGTTCAAATTACGGTTTAGAGAAGAATTTTGAATTTCAACTTTAAAGCCATAAAATGGGAAAATGAGGGACTGCATTTACGGATTAAATCCTTGAGTAGCTATATTCATTAACGAAGCCTTTTCCTATCTGTCTTTCTCTAAATTTCTTCCACGTCATTTAATACTATCGCACAATCTTTGGTGGCCGAGATGTTGGATCCAATGTTCTGCCCAACTAACGAAATACATGTGTGCAATGCATAAATATATAATTAAAAAATGAAAGAATAAAATGATTGTTAAGTTTACAAGCGACTAAGTTGAATATTACGTTGTCCTGACATTAGCTAGGCATTTCGTATGCTGCAGTTTACACCGTGTGGAATAATTACGAACTCATCAATTATACATACGTCCGAACATTAAGAGGTGGCGTATTTTGGGTGAAGAAGAACAAAACGAGCTGATGGAGCTCAGTTCATAGTTCCACATATGAACATAAAGAGGATAAAATTGTACATATTTATGCATTGTACAATATAATTTAGAATTGCATTATTATATTCGTGTATCCATTTCTATTGATGCATGGTATAATTTTTTACAATGAGTCTGCAAAGTAGAACATATACTTTATACTCTAATTATTAGTTTTCGCTATTACATAGTGCTACATATTTGGGACAAAGGAATGTGAAAGAGCAAACTATAAAGTCTCAACCTCACCTCACAAATAAAATGCATCAACATTTCTATCTTTATCAATAAAAACGTTAAATAAACGCTAAAGCATTGTTGCGCATTTTTTTAAATATTGATAAGAAGAATGATGATAGGGTTAAACGTAAAATGGAGCCCAAGAAATAAAGTTAAGTATCTGATGGAGATTAGAGTACTTGAATTTGGCACTGGACGATTAGCAAGCGAAAGGGTATGGACGAGAAATCAAAATGCAGTAGTGCGTATAAAGCCGTGATTGAAGGGGGAATATTGCAAAAGGTTTGATGAGGGTGGGAAAAGAAAGTGTTTCAATTAGATTCAAAAAATCATGAAAGCGTTAGTAGAATTTTTGGCTGGCACCAAAACGGTCAGAAAATGTACAGAAATGAACAAGAAAACGTCGTGAAAAAATGTACGAGGAGTACTAGCAAAAGATATGCACGTCACACGAAGCTCTTCGCATTCGAGTAAAAGGAAGATTACGAATAGAATTTAAATCGTTGAATGTAGCGATGCGTGATATTTTTCAGGAACTGCACGGCTCCCATTCCCCGATCTATAGACCTGACCAAGCATCTACCAAATGAGAAGTGCGGAGTTGGGCCTCGCTGGAGGCGAGGTAATTAGGACGGAGGCAGAGCGGGCGAGAGAGGATCCTGAAATGGCCGAACGCTCATATCGTCTCCCGCTCCGGCAGAGTGCGTTAGCGGGAAACAATTGACTGCCGCTTCGCGCGCAAATAACTTCGCATCAGGACGCGCGTTTGGGAGGAACGGAATCGATGTCAGGGGGATAACAAGGGGGAGGGAATGAGAAAATGAGGGACCCGAGGACGAGGATTGGAGAGGAATGAAAGTGAAAAGAGTTGAATGTGGGAGAATGGAGTGGGTGGCAAGAGAGGCACGAGTTGATTCTCGAAATGGGAATGAAAAGGAACAAAAACATTTCCATCGATTGAAAAAAATATGTCTCTTCATTTTTCTCGAGAGAAGTGAGTATATGAGGTTGGCGAAAGAGGATTTTTTCGCTGGAAATTTTGAAATTATGGAGAGTCAAGGATATCTCCGTTATATTTGAAAAAACATTCTCCAGAGACATGGGAATGACTCAAATATTTTCCAAAGTTATCATTGGGAGCTGGCCTGGTTATCACAATCCGCAGTCATCCTCGGCCTTTTCAATTATTGTAAGATCATTTCTGCTACAAACATTGATGACGACTTCGATAAGCCGATCATATTTGGATGGTAGTAAAATCGATAACTGTATGGTAAGAATATACTATACCAAAATTCAGAACTGTTGAGTATGTTTTGAAAAATTAATTCAGAATATATGAGGTATTTCAGAGTGTGTGCAAGAAATACACCGAATTATATGGCCACAACTGCTACCAAATTGAGAAGGCTTCGGGCAAATGTATTTGTGGCAGCAAAACATCATACCACAATTAACTTTAATATTGATTTTAAATTGCCTTACTGTAATTTTTCTTAAAATATGATAATTGATTTTAAACTTCGCGTCATTTCTGTAATTCATAAAAATGAGAATATTTCATTTTTGATAAATTTATTCGTTTGCCATTAAGTTGACCAAAATTATTTATTCATGGATCATTTTACTGAGACTAATTCTAATTTACCTCTTTTTTGCATAAGATACTCAATATTTATCCGTAATACATCTGGGGTGTAGCTTCCACTAATAAAAACATTTTTAGGAAAATGTTGGCTAGTTATTTGTAAGTATTTGGTAGTATGCAACCTAACAAGGTGCAAGCAGATAAATTTTCATCAATGACTGCCTGAATGATTGGAAACAAAGTGACCGTAAACTGACCGTAAAAAAAACATAAAAAAGAAACAAGTTGATCGTGAAAAGTTTTAAAACAAATGACATCAAAATAAACTAGTCAACAAAAAGCGATCGAAAGAGAAAGAAAAAATCGTAGAGAATGGGGGTGAAAAATTCAAGAAATTGATTCCGACGAAATATTATTTTTAACTATATAGATAATTATATAAAACGAGATATTTTTCATACTGCTTTATTATAACATAAAATTGATTGTCTGTTCTAAGTGGTGTACAATCAACGAGTCCGTCGGGCATATAAATTTGGTTTCATCAAGTAAAAGATGGATAGAAAGCTTGTATACGTTCACGTTCGAAGAGAGGTACCTTGGAGTGGATACTAATTAAGCGTTGGAGAAATTCTACGACGACGACTTCACTCTAAAATTCAGTAAAACTAAAAAAAAGCTTCATTTTTCTTGTTCATGATTTTGAAGAAGTCCCATTTGCAAAAGTAACATAATATCCCTCAACTGCTGTCCATCAAAACTGTCTCAAGGGATTCGAGAGAATTTTTGCATTCCATCACACGATGTTTTGGACCTCCTTTCACCACGCCCTGGAAAATTCTTTACTAAAAGAAAGTTAAAATAAAGACTGTCGTTCTTCGTCATTGGAGATTTTCCACAGAAAATATAATCCCAGCAGTCTTTCAGCAATATTAACGCAGACGAAGGTAAACCCTTTCTTTCCATAATTATCTTAGATGGTATTCATTACTGAGTATTCAATTAAAGAGAACTTAAAAGGAGCAAAATATAAGGAAGAGAGCCGCTTCTAAGAATAAATTAATGAAGTTGTCATTTTAAAAGCCTCTCTCAGAAAGCAAGATATTCATTCTTATTATTTTAATCTTAGGGAATGAAGGCAATACAAAGGAAAATTTAATTATCAAATACACTTATGAACTACTTATAAAAGATTGCTGAAGATGGAATATAAATTCCTCGAAATTAAAATTCATGTCTCAGAATAAAGCCATGCTTTATCATTTTCGTTAAAAACATCTTAATGGAAAATAAGACTACGATGAACTACACCTACTCAAGAATTGCCCTTCTCATGCCATTTTTAAGATACCACATTAAGGTGAGCGGAAATAAATGTCATTATCATGGTGATCATATTTCAAGATAATGACATTGCACGTCGAAGCTACGTTTGGTTTTAAAAGAGAGCGTAAATACACAAAATTCGTAGTCATTGAGAGGATGGAGTAGGTTATCATAGGTAAGAGGGTGATAAACTGCGATAAAAACGAGAAATTAAGGTAAAGTAGGAAAATCTGGGTTAAGGATAGCCATTTAAGTTGGAATAAACACAATATATACGTACGAAGATCCGAAGAAAAACATTGTGAATGGAATCTGTATATGCCATTGAAATACTGAGTTTGGAAAGGTTTTACTCATCTAAAAGTATACATCTAAAACCACTTTAATGTTAGAATTCTCTGACTGAACGAAAGTAGATTCACGAGTCACCGTAAATTCAATTTGTGGCTCCATCCACCTATCTGATTATTCAGTCACTGGGCTTATCCAGTTAGTTTGTGATCCAGAGTGAAAGAGTTGAAAATCCGATTACTTCATTATTAGATATTTCAATTGCGAAGACACGGTCAGTGAGTCAATATATGGTTTTAAAGCTGCTCTTAGCTTCACACTAAAAAGGATAAAAAAGAAATCGTATAGGCTCCATTTCCTTTAACTCCTGGGAGCGGAACCCCTCAGGGATTACCCAAGGAGATATAATCTCTAACTTAGCCTACAGCGTTCAGTAGTTCCAACACTCACGATATAAATCTATCATTAAGGTTGGAATTCAACTTTATACTTAGAATCGAAGTATGAATTCATAGTGGAAATTGACGGCGCTTCCAGACTCTGAAATATATCCTGTGAAGCGAAAAAAGGCTGCAGGTCTTCTTACAAATAAATGTGCATTTCTTACTTCTCCGTCTTCGTCATTGTTTTCCAAACACTTTTACGTTAATTTTGCCAGTTCAGTAATTTGTTAATGCTCTTACAGCTGAATATATATCTTATGATAGTGAAATTTACCGTTGAAGAAAAAAGGCAATAAAATACAAATAAATTGCTACGATCAGAAATTCCTTCTGTAACACGGACTTAAACAGACGGAATTGGACCACGGACCTTTGGATTGTTGGGCCAATGGCCAGGGTTAAGGTCCGTGGTTCAATTCCCGTTCCAGGCAGAATATTTTCTCGGGAAAACTTCGCATTTCGTCGCCATATTTTCGGCAAGGGTGAAATTCTTCACATCCGTCTTAAGTGCTCTTAAAGGGTTGGGGACACCTCATGGGTTGTGACTTCTATGAAGTCCTCTTTTGCCTTATGTTGCTATCCTTGATGGACCGCTTGAACAAAATACCTTGAACCCTACTTAAATTTCATTGAAATCTGGAAGCCTGGGTAGAGTGGCGTTTTGGGCTGGCGGGTCCAACGCCCGTGGATCGAATTCTTGCCCAGGCGGAATTTATTTTGGGGCAATATCTAAACATATTGCGATCGATATAGGTATCTACAGAGACTTTCGAGGAAGAAAAAAAACATCTGTTTCTGAAACAATCCGAAATAAAAGGAAAACAGACGTAAACAATGGTAGATTCTACAATATTTCTTCTTCATAGACTGTTCCACCGCCACTCGTCCGGTGTTCTGGAATCCCATAACATATGCCTCTACAGAAGCCATTGGTCCATAGCGTGGGTGTCAAGAAAAAGTCGTGAGGGCTGGAGTGTCGGCATTTACGCTGTTAGGGGGAGGACCGGAAGGATCCTCCATAAATAAATATTCAAATAAATAAATATACGTCGAGACGGCCACACCACCAAACTTTTCCCTGAGTCAATAATAACTTCACGGCTGATTGCTTAAAAAGTGGCCAGGGATCTTAACAAGGGATCGAGGTATGCCTTACTCCATTCTAAATTCAATTTCATATAAGCCAGAAATTAGATGCAAGAGGCCTATTAGAGGTAAACGGATAATTGGGTACTGAGCTTGGCTAAAACATTAAACCAACTCAACGCTAACGAAGACTAAAGGCGAAATTCGGAAGCACTTATTTGGTAGCTATAGATTGCAACCACGTTCAAAGTTCTCGTGGACTTAATTATGAAATGGACGCTCAATATAGCGATGAAAAAGGGAACTCTCCTCTCACATATCAAACTATAAATAGAAATATTTAAGGAATGAGTGGGAGAAGATAGCATTATTTCCTTTCGATTGAAAACTCTTTTTAAGCCCCAAATTTAACTCCTCAGCAGGATTTTGCCTCGCTATTACTCCTGAAATAAAACCAATATTTTCTGCAATGATAAACTCTCAGCTATCACTCATTCTTTTCCTTTACAACTGGTGATGATGAAGTTAACGTTGCCTGGCGTTACGAGTTGGGACCACCGCATTGCATAAAAATACACACAAGATTTTATCAGATTCTAAAAATCACAATTTATTAAAGCTGCAGAATCAGTTTCACCGTGTTCGTCACATTCACATACAGATGGTGTGAAGCATATGTCACACAGAGACTATGACACGTAGGTAACTGTTTTTACAAATCATGTTTTATGGAATTCATCGAAGTCCACTGAGTATTTTCTTCAATTGACTGATGATGATGCAAGCCATTCTCATTTGGCATGCCATCAATTAAATGTTTGGTTTGTGGTCAGAATACACTTTCAATTTCCCGTTTCGGGATCATTAATGAACTTTTCTACTTATTTCTCTTATTCATTTGTCGACCACTATGCATTTCTTGTGGTAATTATGTCTCCCTTCTCCCCTTATGATGAGCAAAATACCTATTTTCTATTCCCCTACTCCGCACACATTTAAACTTTCTCTCCATTAACGCCTCCTTCAACGCTCGTGCGCTATCAACCTCCACCTTTGCTGCCTCTTCCGGATTCCCGCCTCAATGTTTCTTCCTTACTGTTACATTTTTAACATTTATTTTTATTCCTCCTTTGCTATTCAGCTTACCCACTACATTCTTCTCAACGCATCTCAAAAGCTTTCATCGTACGCACATCCTTTCCGCTAAGACCAAGTTTCCCAAAACATAACTCCGCTCAATTTTAAACTTTTTGCGTAAACTTCTCTACGTGGCTTTGTTAAGAGAACCCTAACTGCTGAACTCTCTCTGATTATGGACAAGTATACTTAACTTTTCATACATATTTAGGCATGAATATTTTTCATACTTTTTAGAGCACGCTCGCTGGACTGTCCGTAAAACTTACCTTACAACATACGGATTTTTAAAAAAATCGCGAAAAAGGATTATTTTGAAAGCTTTTTTTTAGAAATGACGTTTACAAAACATTTTGGATTGAAAATTATGCTCTTTTTAATGGAATAACGCAGTTTTTGTGAGTTTTTTAATTTATACACATTTCCAGAGAATTCCGAAAGTGAAAGGCACATCTACAAATTTTTATACTATTTTGTATACAAGTAGACGAGACTTTTCCCGTAAGCCCGCAGAAAATCCGTTTGTAGCTACTTTTTCTGGCATAAATTTCGGATTATAATGCGAAAAATGACAATTTCTGTTCATATAATTCGACTTAATATTGTAAAGCCCAAAAATAGCGCAGTATGCGGAAAGTTTTACCCCTAAGATTCTTCAACACGCGCTCAATGACTCAGATGAAATAGAAAATAGCCATTTCCTCATTTCCTTTTTCTATCAAAGAAAAACAGAATTGCGCCTGAAAATTAGGAAAGTTATATGTTCTAAGGTTCATAAATTTCTTCTACTTGATGGCACACCTGTAAACCTTCATGAGACTTGAATATTTATTATATTATAAATTTACCAGATTATTCGAAATGAATACAGAGATAGCCTTTTTCAGAAATGATTCCGGCTCGAATATTAAAAATTAAGTAAATTTTCCCGTACGCAGGCCTCAGTAAACGCAATTATACCCCTTTTATCTTAGATAAGTGAATAATAACACCTCTATTTACAAAATAGCTTCTGCTTCTTGAATAATTCTTACACTTATTCATCTCAACATTTTTATTGAGGTAAGCTATGAGTAAACGCTTCCTTTCAAATCTTGGCTGAGTAGTATAGCCATCAGTTTTGTGCCGCGTGACGTTGGGGTCAGATAAATTTTAAAGATTGAGGCGACTCCGCTTACGTTTACGGTCGGGTAGTCACGTGTGGTCTACGGCGCCTCCCCTTTTTACAGGGCCAAGGTCTTAATATTCCAAGGAGTTCCGCCTCGAAGATGATTTAATGAGGGTCGATAAGGTCCGGAAGGTCAAGACGACCCGATTCAAAGAAGGCTCAATTTTGGGACCCCATCCTATCGATGTGCCCCCTTGGCTAAAGTTACATCAAATGGAGGTCGATAAGTCCTCTAGAGAACTCGTGGGAAGAATTTAAGATCGTGGGATATCTGCCATACTCTCGCTGCAGCTCAGATATTCATGCAGCCGAGCGCTAGCCACACGCTTGATGAACTAAATTCTGCAATAAATGTATTTATTGGTTTGGAAAATTCTTATAGCAGTATTCATGATGAAGAGTTTTCCATTATTTGGGTTCCCAGGTTCGGGTTGCTTCAAGTGATTCAGGTTGAAGTTTACTTCGACCTAAAGATGATCGGAAGATACCGGGTGAAACTGGTGTCTTAAGTCAACAATGAACGCGGTGGGACCCCGAATAATGGGCAAGTCTTCATTCAAGCCCCGCGGAAACCTACGCCGCAGTATTCGTAATGAATAAAAACACTTGGTAATCTCGAGTGGTGAGACGCGTCGTGCCATAGAAATAAATATGTGGAAGATTACCAAGGGCTTCATTCATTATATTTATTCATTTAGCAGATTAATGCTCGAGTGCTAAGGGTTTTTTTTATCACCGTGGGTTGTTTTATTCACGTTCTACTGGCTGTATTTTTATATACATCTAGAATGGCGCGCATGAATCCATTGTAATAATTTATTATTATCATGAATTTATAACAGTGGTTCAAATAAGGACGCTGAACTCGGTGGCCATCTTAATCCTCCCCTTATATCTGGTTACTCAGTAATTTTGACGGGAGTCGAAGAGAAAAAACGCATGATAAAATATTACCCTCTCCTAAAAGCATTTCTAAAAGGTAGTTTGAGAGAGATATCACTATGCATATTCAATTTATTTGGCTTCATGAAAAAGAAAAAATTCTATACACATAATGACATCAAAATACCAGCCATTTATTGCACTACCTTTTGATATGCTTACCTAAACATAAAGGCGGTTTTCCTTGAGATATTATTCACCTATGCACTCTTGAGGGGCATTATTTAAAAATGAGGATGTTCTGAGTGAGATCAATCCAAAAATGTAACGGTGCATAGTTCGTATATCCAGTTATTTTTCAAAGCGAATTGTATACTCACCTTCATTTTAAAAGAGCAAAAAAACCTTTGGTTATAAAGAAGTTTTAACGTGCGACGTGAGACCAAGATACTCAAGAGATACCATGGACACAAATATGAATACATAGTTAATTACTGACAAGCTCAGACAATATAAAAGTGTTTGTGTCAATAAAATTGCTATACTTACGCAATAATTCTTACAAATGCCTAAATTTTAAAATAAAATTTGAACGTGTTCTCAATTATTACAAGGGAAAAATTTAGCTTTAACTACCTCAAGACACGTCGATATGAAAAATATTAGATTTATTCCATTCTACGAAGGCACCATTTCAATTCAAAGGAAAATGACGATTGAGTATGGATTGATTAAGCGAAAAAAGGAGAATAACAAGGTACTGCTGCTACCAACTCATTTCATTCACAACGAATTCTTTTAAGGTGACCCTCCAAGGCGTCTAGCCTGCAGAAAGGAATAAAGAGGAGCTTGGAAGTGTTAGCACGATAAGAAAGGGGCTTCAAGCGGCGGCTCCTTAATGATAAGATAAAGACGATTCACGATCCAGGCCAAACAGAGGAGAGGAAGGAGGAGGTTATTCCTAATGATACGAGTGGCTGCTTCGGCGCGCCAGCACATTCCGTTCCGAAACAAAAGAGGGAGTCATTATCGCCGCTCGTTCGTGACATTGCTTCCACGCAAAACCAACCCATCCAGAAAGCTCCTTCCCATTAAATGAGATGGCTGGATGAAAACAAAATCTTTTGAATTTGCAGCCTCTCCAGAGTTTTGGTCGCGACAGAAACTCACCGCTTTAAACTAACTGAAATGAAACATACACTTTATTCTATTACACAATATGTTATGATGAGTAACAAACAAATCGTTCTGTTTTTAATCTTTAATACACAAGCACAGTAAAGATAATACCTATATTGAATTTACAGAATTACTCAATTCAAGTTAGGCAGCCACAGTTTTTAATGCATTTGAAAGGCTTTCATTTTGTCGTTAAATTGTATGGTGTACGGTAATAAATTAAATATGTTTGGGCTTCATGTAGGCAAAAAGTTGTTTATGTAATGTAATTTTAGGCATGGGCAAAACAGAAGAAATATTAGTTCGTTGAGCATATAAATGTTGTTTTTCCATGGCCTATTTGAGGAGGCTAGATTATGGCTTCCTTTTTTAAAATAGATTATTTCTCGTTATTAAGTTCGCAGTTAGAAAATTCTTTTTACTGTATTGCCAAATTTCATTTGAAAGTTATCATTGAACAATCAGATTAGCTGGCATTTTAGGCGACTACATTTCCCAACCCTGGGAGCTAACTACTCCGTTTACCTATCGAGCTAATGCACTTTCTTACATTAATTGATTTATTTAACTCATAACACATAACAAGACCGATCGGTGCCCTGCTTATATGGCAGTGTTATTTTCCACGGAAAAGACACTTTTATTTAAAAGGCATGAACTAATGCAAATTGATTTTTTCGAACTTTCACCCAAACTCACCCTAGGTAGTGCGATATCCAGTTTGACCCGCGGAATAGTTTGAGCAGAAAGAAAGGCTTCAGTTCACGGAAATTATTTGTGAAAACATTCTAAGCACTCCATTTAGGAAAAAAATGACATGGCTCTTCTTTTAGCCTATCCAGCGCAGTTTTCAAACTACAAAAAAAAAGATTGACTATGTAGCCGCAAAACTTTTTCAAATTGCATGTAATTCTCTCCAACATACTGTTATCATATTCACCTCCAATTACTTCATCTCCAACTGACATTTCAAAAATACTGCTTTCTTAAAGTTGCGAGTTGTTCGGCCCGCAAAAGCGTTCATCAGCATCTTTTTGTTAGCCATTCCTCTCCACTTCCATGATGAATCTTATTTGCGCTGACGTGGCCGGCAAAAATTTCCCCTCGGTATAGAAAAAGACTTTGATGAGCGCTAATGGTAGTGCGCTCAGCACACCACTGAGTAGGTTTTCAAAATCCAATTATATCCACCAGGGAATTCAACTCCAATTTCACGCCAACGATCGATGCGGGCGCCTTTAAATCTGGAGTGAAAAATAATGAAAGACAAAATCTAATTTGGCTCCTTTAATGAGATATTCAACTGGACCCCTGCCGAAATTCATTCATACCAGTGCTTATATTGCTTCAATCGCTAAAAAAAAGTTACAAAATACGTTCCCTGATTACAATCCTAGCCAGTGGTTTGAACTGGTGTATCAAGGCAGTAGACCCCCTGAGGTCGGACTGCCGAGCTTAATGTTTGCCCCGGGCTCCGCGCTAGTGGGGGTCTCGGACCGGGATTTGTTATATTCGCTCATGAATCTATATCAACATTTTATATGAAAAGTTATTGAATACGACAAATGTTGTATGTGCTCCTTTATTGTTTTAAAAATTATAATGATTCGATTTATTTATCAACTCACTTCCCACATGTGTACAAGGAGTCCCAATATCCAAAGGATATGATTCACTTAGGAAAAGATTTTCAGTGATAAACTGTCGAGAGATAGTTGGTCATAGAGCATTAGAACCACCTTGTCAATAATGCAAAAGCTCATAGAGCACTGAGGCTATAGGAGACCATCATGTAGCAGTGGTGTGATTTGGAGGAGCTAAGGAAGGATTGCCAGTGGTAAACAGTGGCGGAATGGCTGATTTTAGAGATTAAGAACCGTTTTGTCAAGGAGCTAAAGAGCAATGGAGCACTTGGAGTATCAAAACGTAGCGCGAAGGTATAATAAGGGGATGTAAAAAGAAAAGAGCTTGGAATAGCATAAAGCCGTAGCTTGTGTCTTCTGATTGAAATTCAAAGGAGGTAAATGCTACAAAGTACTTCACAAACAACACTAAGGGTAAATCGCATTTCCCAATTTCCGATCGTTGTCACGCGGAAAGACCTACAACGAGTGAAAAGTTTTATCGTCAGTACTGGGATTTTGGAGCAGTTTCCAACCTATTTTCTCAGAAATCGGAACGAAATATTCTTTCCAATTCCAGATTCTATCATTCGTCTGAATTTATCAACCCATATTTGACAGTATATTTATATTGACCTTGACCTGGAGCTCAATAAAAAGTCAATTTCGTTTCCGAATCAAGTTTTATTTTTCTCGCGCCCGACGCCTGCTCGTGATATATTTTTGATTGGAAGACATCGATGGTGATCAATCCATTTAAGAGAGCGAAAGAACATCCGTTCACTTTCTTCGAAGATGCGAACGCTGTGCTCCAGTGAGGCAAGTCCCCGTGGAGAGACGTATATTCCCTCAAAAACCATGAGTAATGGGATTTGCGTGTGAACTGTGAATAACCTCCCAACAACAAATGGGCTTTGAATATTGAGAAATGAGATAGGTTTGGTGTAATGGATGTAGTACTAGCTTCGTACACTGAGGACCCTGGTTCACATTCCAGCAGCACTATTTCTCAATAAATTATGGACACTTTAGCGGCTTTTATTAAGCGTAGCTTAATTTCGACGCCAGATGTCACTCTGCTCTTCCTCCAATCCTCAAATAATTTTTCCTTTCCAAAACACTCACACACTCACACTCAGTGATTCAACCCGAAGGTTGGTTTGGATAGTAGAGGGTACAGCTCACCCCGAACTAAGCCACAGACGTTTGAATTTCACACATTCAGGGTAGGGCGGCCAGTTCCTTTCCCTGGGCCACCTCGCATTCCGAGGATTTTTTCGAACTTATTCGGGGGCGTCCAAAGGCTTCACCCGGAGTTGAACCCGGGACCCTTCGATCGGTAGCCAAGCGCTCTACCCACTAGGCCACCACGCTCCTCCCAAAACGCTCATCTACCAGTAATTGTGCACATAGGCGGATTTAGGGGGGGGGCACGGGGGCACGTGCCCCCCCCAGACGCATAAATAATGGACAAGATTTTTAATACGGTCCCGTTATAATTACGTTCGTTTTGTTTAGTGAATTACGAAGCCTCATTCATTTTAGCCTTAAGCACAAGTCAAGAAGACAGATTTGCCGGTCATTGGTCATTCGCTAGTCAGCGCTCGAAAAAAAACATCGCCCAAGTGCGAAGGAAGACTTGTGTCAAAAATGAACGTTAACGAAGTACTGGACATCTTCAGCAGGAAACATAATAGAAAACTGCCGTTAATATATATGTTACTAATTAATATTTGCATATTAGTAATCTCTATATTAAAATAAAAAGTATATTTCGTACATTAATTGTTGTATGTTGTATTTTAATCCCAAAAATGAGAAGACCGTTTGCCCATCAGACCCTTGTGCCCCCCCCAAAGAAAAATCCTGGATCCGCCCCTGATTGTGCAAATAATAATGATAATAATATGACGTTCATTTCACTCTATTGATTGCACAAAGATTTTTCAACAGGAAAAAGGAGTGGAGTTTGGCTCCCCGGGAGAAAAAATTCTCGCGAAGAAGATGTTCGGCAGCTCGTGTACACAAGTATAAATGCATGATTTAGCAAGAATATGGAAAAATAAGAATGATTCCATAAACGAAATACATCCAATATAATGCAGAGTGCAAAGAACAGGTAAATGTGGGTAAAAACAGGCGACAAATAAATAACCTCAGCGGTTGGTCTTTTCCCATTTTAAAAGAATCTGTTGCATACTCTAATGTAAACTAATGGAAAGCTAACATGAGTCATAGCCAACTGCGGAGGCACCAAAACTCACTTTAAAAACTTCAGAATTTACACAAATAAGTCAAAATTATAGAAGCTCATTCTAGATTCGAAGAATATTTAAGATCAGATTATTTCAAAATTTTTTTTTACGTTATTAATGAAATAGCTGATATAAGTTGTAATGAAGGACCTACCAAGCGGTGTTTCCGATTCTTTAGGATAAAACGCGCGATTGTTTCGTATTTATTCATGAATGTACGATGAACACTCTGATTCCTCCACAAAATTCGTTTTAAACGCATTTTTCTTGAACCGTAGGAATCAATAAAATGGTCAAGAATTAATCGATGTACCCTGAACTTAATTCATGGGAGAGAGTTAATATTCCATAAAGGAAACGACGCATCTAGAGACAACATCATATTTGAGTAGTTAGTATGATTTCCTGCATCCATATGCTTTCTTTATATATTTGTGCTGTGTGCAAACGAACCAAAAAGGCTAAAAAGTAAATCTTAAAGATTGTATGTAAGTAAACAGCCCTTATAAGAATGAGATTAACGGAAGAATAATGTTTTAATTTCAGGAAACACATCCAAAACCACTCATCCCAGCCTCTACGCAACCAAACACCGTCCAACACAAATCCATTGTAACCAACCAAACCCACTCCCAATTCATAAAATAGTTATACGGTGCCTGTAACAAAAGCTGTTCGCTATTGGCTTACGTAGTGCGTGTCTATGTAGTGCGTTTCTTCTCATCCGTGCAGCACAGAAAACCCCATAAGACACTTTTTGCATGGAACTTCCCATATGCCTCGCTATCCCTCCAACACCTTTGCAATCTCTGCGTAAGGTCGCTGGACCACCGGAGCTCTCAAATTGGAGTGAAAGTCATTCATCACATTAATTTTTATTCGCTGTCTTCTGTTTCTCTGTCTAAATATTGCATTGGTTATTACTGATCGACATTTAAATCGGCATGAACCAGTCGTCACTGCTGTTAGAGAAAAGAAGGATACCCTGATAACATTATAAAATAAAATTTAATTTTTTCCGAAAGTTACGAGATGAAATATCGCGATATTTTCATTAATATCAAGCCAGTGATTATCATGCTTTCCATGTATGCCAATTGATTTTTTTTTTGTCTTAGCTATGATATTTTTAGTATGTAGTAGCGTATATAATGCAGTGGCTTGAACAGAAAAGTACCTATATCACATCCTGTACACTTTTGTGGCCTACGAGAGAGTATACAATAAATCCATTCGCGCGTCAGACACAAGATTTTCATCAATGCGCCGTTACACTTACTCGCAACTTGGCCATCAAGGACCATTAAATCAATCACTACTCCCTCAAAAACCAGATCGGAAACGTATATCAATCGATGAACCTGTCATTATTTTTTTCCGATTTCCCGTGCGGTACTTTCCCCGCGAGAGCTCTGCGCCATAAATCTTCATTCCGTCCATTAAACCGGCAGGATCCCATCCGATAGAATCACTTTCTTCATGGATTTCCCACTTTTAACTTTCCTGGTCCGCTTTTCCTGAACACTTTTCGTCACTAAACCGGCACCAGTCACCCTTCTTGAGTCTACTTCGCGAAATGAAAGCGACCTTTCTTCAATTACTTCAATCCGAGCTCTCCTTCGCTCTGTATCAAAATTGGATCCTGCACAGAGTCATAATACGCAAAGTAAATAAAACACAAAGGCAAGCTGCACGCTTGGTAAAAAAATTTCAGGGCGAGAAGAGAATGTAGGACAGCTGATAGAGACTAGATTTGGAGCCGCTAGAGACACGGGAGGTTAGACGCTAGGCTAAGGTTAATTGATAAATTTGGATATCTGTACGAAATTCTACATCAGCCATGTGGTTACTATTATCAAGCAAGTCATACATAGGGTAAGGCCAATGTTTTCCTGGCAATGGGAAGTAAAACACCATGGCTAATAATGATTGATTATTTTAGCGCATCCTCTCTATGATCCCCACCAAACTTCTTCAGACATTTGTTAATGCATCTTCCTAACGTTCTGCATGTGATCATAGGGACGTGGGTCCAGTGATTTTGGGTCATATACCATGAAAAGGGACGAAAATGTAAGAATCTGAAAAAAGGGTAAATTTATTTTTATTTTACTTTTGCACTCGTAGGTACTGCTGCGGTCCTTCATAGGCGAAGAATAAAAGATTTTTATGAAAAAAAATATTTGGCTAAAAAAGTACCTTTGATTCATTACAATATTATTTTATAAAAAACAATACTAGTCCTTTCGGTCAGTTTTGTTACAAAATAGCCATGGTGCTACGCTACTCTGGTATGCGTTATTCCATGTGCTACAATATCTATTAAACAATGAAATTTCGGCAGTATTTATTAATTCGCAACAGACCAAAGGCGAACGCAGAGTTAAAATCCTTCAGTCAATGATTGACATAGGGCGTTTTTTCAAAACGTTTCGTTTATTCCAAAAATAACTAAACGGCTCTCAGTTTATAATACGGGCTCCTGAATAGCTTTTGAGAAAAACATCTATCACGCTGTGATGAAAACTCTCTGAGGAATTTGTTTTCCTGACCCCATTTTCTCTCACAGTTTTGTATCTCCAGCACATGCATTCCCACCGCCGCACAGTGCGTCTAACAACCTAATCAAACGCCAAAAAGGCGGCCAAAATGCAAACAAAAATGAATTTTCTGTTTTACGTTGGTTTTATCGTGCGTTGGCTGCGGATAATGCATTTGACAGTTAGACAAATACATATAAACGTGCGCGCATAATTCAGTGCCAAAGTGGAAGGTTGGCAGCTCACTTAGCCGCAAGCGCAGTTGACACGTAATAAGGACAGCTTTAAGAACGGTTTGCAAGAAGTACAATGAAGAATTTTTATTTCCAGAAAATTGAATCATCCCGTAATAGTAACGTAATTTTAGGTAACAATTTTAAAAAATATTGAAAATATTCAAAGAAAAATAATTATTAATATTTTCTCTGAATTTATGTTCAGGAATTTTTTACTAGGGATGCAAATAATCGAGTACATTGATTGATTAATCGATTATTTAGCCAAAAATAATCGATAATTTTAATCGATTACGAAAGGTCCGATTATAATCGGTAATCGAATAGTTAAACCGATTTCACCAACTTTTCGCGGGTTGCCATTTTTAAGAAACTAGAAAATAAATGCATAAGTGATTGAGTTTCTGATCACAATATTCATCAGGAAGAGTTTAGGAAGTTTCATCACTTTTTAATTAAAAACATAATACTATTTGAATGATATTTTAAACAATTTTATTTTAAAGGTTATACAAACTATATCTTAGGTCTTGTTCACATCACTAGCTTGTTATGTGGGCAATGGGGAAGTCTACTAAGTCTCAGAATCATAACATTTTACGATCAAACCATCGATTAAATGCCATGTTCCCCATATAAGCAATTAAAAATTAACACCGGAGTTAATTGTAACTTTTTTCCGGGTCAAAGAAAAGGATGAATTTAAAACGACCGCTTTCGCGCCAAAAAGGGCCTTCCCTGGGTGTGACGTCACACGCCGTATCCGGTCTAAAGCTGTAGCGCAGCTTATCACTTCTCTCCGGGTAATCTCTCATACTCAAGTAAAAATAAAGTGTGACGAAGGATCTTACTATGCATATCTATCAAATTTACCATCAGCTGATTATGGAAAGTCAATCAAATACTATGAAACGATCAAGAAACGTTCTTACGCGTAAAATATAGGAGTTAAATGATGGCAACTTGTAACGATTTATATTTCTCTTTAATTTATTATGTTACACTTTTTAACAATTTTCAATCGTAATACTTTCCGTCTGATTATTTCTAGACCGCCGATTCCTCTTATTTCCTTTCCTCTGTTGTCTTGTGTATTTATATCTTCGTCCTTAGCGACGGCTCTTGGACTCGCGAACGGCGACGGCTCTTGAACTAGCGTACGTTGCGACGGCTCTTGAACTCGCAAACGTTACAAACTATTGGAAGTGTTATGTATGTTTCTGGAATCCATTCCTACATTGTTGCTTGTCAATTTCCTTAAGGGGTCGTACATATACTACGTAACCATTTTCGGTGATTTTTTTATTAACATAACATATTTCGGTGATTTCTCATCTACTTCCAAGTTCTCTCACCTTCCTTCAATAGTGATTAAAATTAAATTTTGACAGAGGGTCAGAAAACTCACACAGACACACAGCGTAAATAGTACTTTAATAGATTATTTAGCCTCCGAATAATCTGTCTAATCGATTTAATGATCTTTCACTTATAGATAATAATCGATTATTGAGTGAAAAGTTGGCATGCCCAGTTCATTCTCAACATTTGCTGATCAAGGAATAATCTTTTGAGATAATCTGTGGGTAAGCGACACTAAAAGATAGGGTTTTTTAGAATTTAGATAATTATTAATAAAAGAAAATGTTCCCAACATGCCACTTAATTCGAGAATAAAATAAAGGAAATTGCTTATGCAAAGCGGGTTCCATATGTACCCAAATGTATAAAATTTACAGACGGTTACTTAACTTTGCCATTTTGTATTAGCCATTTTCAATTATTATTATTATCATATTGTTTCTGAAACCCCAAAAACACATGGTACCAATTTTAAATGGTATTATACTAAATTTTGTATTTGGCCACCTTTAAGGCTTTGGTCACACTGTGCGCCGGGTTCCTCTTTCGCCGATAAGAATTTTCTTAACTGATGTCTTCGGCGTGAACACGTTCCCCTCCTTCAAATGCGGAGGAATAAAAAAATGAATGGCTACTTGCGCCGTTGGTTTCCTCCACTCCATCTAACGGGCAATTTTTCAAGCTCCTCGCTCACGGCTCATCCCTCATGGAATCTGTTTGAAGTTTCTTTAGTGACGGGAATAAGGAAAAACTACCGTCAAAATTTTCATGATTCCAACGACGAAATAAAGTTTTATCACCGGCGTATTATCTTTCAAATTTTCTTGCGTCCCTTCCTTGGCTTCAGAACCGACATAAAATGCATGGGACACCATAATTAAAACTTTGGCTAACGTGAAAAATAAAATGAGGCACATATGGTCCTACTAAATGAGTCTTCTGTGAAATAAAAGAAAGTTCTTGGGGGAACTCCAAACTCCGGGGTCATCAAGCTGGAAAATGGTGACAGAGAAGGAAATATTCACTTTTATTTTTTTTTCTAAGACTTAAAGAGATATCCAATACATCTCTTAAAGGACGCAAACACACGGTTCAGTTAATGACTGACATTGAAGAGGGCTGAGCTAAGGAACGTGCCTAGTTTACGTGACGTACCCAAACGTTTTCTTCAACTAATCGCTTTAAATGCGAATTTATGATACTTTAAAGTAGGTAACACAATTCCTATTAAAGATTTAATCTCAATTGGAAAAGCATACACGTATTTTACGTTGTTTTTGGCCTAAAGTCTGGAACTTAAAGAAGTGAAGATATATATTAATATGAGTACAAACAAGTTTTTCATTACGTTCGCCATCAGGTAGTCAAGACAATCCAGGACAAACTTTTTCAATACATATAACTTCTAATTGAACTGTTGACATATAAGTAAACCAATGCCTATTATATGCTAACCATATCATTTAACTTGGCTTAAGATAGTGATTAATTATTGAGAAGATGTTTTTCGAACGTCAGAATAGTATTATACTGCAGAAAATCATAGCCGTAACAGCCATCATTGTAGTCATAATCAGGATGGACATAACTATATTTCTTTATAGAAGGAAGCAAAGCCTTTGCATGGAACTAAAATGTAATTAAATTCGTGTTGGATGTGCTTATATCCCACAGTATATGGAGGATTATATTTGTAGCTAATAATGCAGTATGAATTTATTCCCAGTCAGAGTAATCATTCATAATACTCCAAACCGTATACCTTAAGTATTATCTGGTCGGCTGAATACAAGGATATTTAGTTTAAAAACACTGGGAAATAGAATTATAAATTCACAGGCGTTTTGTTCAGTTTTTTCAAGTTTCAGAACTGGTATCTGATGCTGAATTTTGAATATTTCTCTCGGTTTGTTAATATATAATTGACGTCACCGTATAGTATGGATATGAAGTACAAAGAATTAAAACAAGATCTTATTGGAGAATGTTTCACACAAAAATGATCGGTAAATCAATTACGGTCAAAAATGAATTACTATAAGGACCTGTATAGATAGAAGTATGAAAAAAGGAGTGGGTAAAATAATATAGTCGTCAACAAGAAGAGGCGCTCAATGCCGGATGGGGCTGCTGCTTGGACTTCACTTCACAGTAAGAGGTCCGTATCATCTCAAATAAATGAAATCACTAGGCCCACATTCCAATGAGAAAGAAAAAATGCACGCTATGCTTCAATCTTCATATAAGCAGCTATGAATATTAGTGACAGATTGAGTTGTCTTAATGAAAAAAATGCCAGTTTCGAGATATCAATTCGGCCGGGAACAGAGACCCTTCATTCATTGCACGCTTTAGCCCACGACTTGCATCATTCTGTTGTGGAATGCCGTGACCTGGAACAGTACCCAATGCCAGTTTGGATTTTGGAATGGCCCACTTCCTTTCAAATTTCGATGACAACCATTCCATTCATGGTCTGGAAAAAATTAATTGCAAGTCTGGCCTACTTATATGAGACTAAATTAATTTTGAACGATGCATTATCCTTGCAGACAGTTTCTTCCAAGTGAATAAGTACCTAAAAGTGTCTCTCCTTCCAGCTGCAGAAAAATTAACTAATTTACGACTTAAAATATTTACGGTAATAGTTTTTGCGGAGAGGTGTCCCAGAATTGCGGTTATGTGCACAATAAAGGATGGATGAGTGCAGTGAGTTACTAAATTAATAAGTCTTTGTGATTCACATTATGTTTTATTCTTACTCGATTGCTTTCTAATAACTCGACTTACTCGACTAATAAGGCGACATCAGCAGGTATATTTTTGCAACACTCAGTGAGTACATAGTATATACTTGTCCACTCCCTTTTAAGGGTATATGGAAACTGTGATCGAAACGAAAATATATCGAATGATGCCCCCCTAGCGATGAAACCAGTTGGCTTAAAATAATCCATTGTGAAAATTATTAAGTTTTATTAATTCAATGACAATGAGCTTTATCGAAGTAAAGCCTGAAACGATGTAATTGATGAATGAGTACTTTGGCAGCATCAATTGAGGAGTAAACTGCGTAGAGAAACCCGCCGACGGAAATTGCCTTCTGAAAATGGTGACAAGAGGTTCTAATTGTCAGATTGACGTCCCTTCCGGCTGACGGAATACCGTACTTTAAGTAATCACTACATGGCACCCGAATAGGGATCAGAATTTCAACGAAAACTGGCGATTATCTATGGATTCGAATTCATCACTCCGGGATGGGAACGTAGCACATTCACATCCACACCAATCCTATCCCAAATAAAATAACCTGCTTTATTCTTTCTTCCTCACCCAAGGAAGGCACTTCATTATTTGAATGACATTTGTATGCTTTGCACCAAAGTTATATAACCAGTTACCTAGCGACGTACAATTTAAAACAAATACGTACATTTTCTTTAAAAAAATTATGATATGGGTTTTTTCCGAACAGAGTTTGGCATTTTCTACAAGCTAAAAAATTATTTTTTTAGGCTTATCATTATATTTCTTGTTAATCTACTCCATAAACTATATTTAATTCAGATAACATCGTTATTTATGCCTTTATGTAGACATTTTTGTAATTACGGTTCATTTTTTACGTATTTCTGAATTTTTGGTGGACTCACGCTTCGCACATATATCAATCACTTTTAAAGCTTAGGCTCAAGTATATAAAGTTTTGTCACTCACTGTACATGCATTGGAATGAGCAATAAATATCGATTTGTATTTGCTGTGACGCCACATTTCTAGCAATACCGACGTTAACTGATTTCCGTCACTTCCCATTCCAACGCATGGCCTTGTTAACATTTCCATTTTTGAGTGCAAACACTTTTGGTCTTGCGTCTACCTGTTCGTGGCAGCAGTGTCTTATTTGCGTACATCCTCTCCGTATTTCCGTGGATATTTCCTCTCCATTTCCGATGAATCGGAAATGTGGCGTAAAAGAGGTGTATTCGGTGGTCGTGGACGTAGGGAGCACGGTGAAAGGTCGTGAAAGAGATTTGAAGTGAGAGAGAGAAGTACAGATGGAGTGAGAAAAAATGTCCATTGGAGGAGGCGTCGATCTCAGACAGAACCGTCGCGTCGAATCGTGCACAAGGGGGTCGCGAGTGGATGAGGAAAAAGAAGAAATCGTTTCCCCTTAGTCAAGATTGGAATCTTTTTAAGCCGCGCGACAAATTTAGCTCCGTGCTCTCCGATTTTCCCAACAACGAGGACTACGTGGATATTCTTTAATTTTTTTCAAATATTAATAAAGATTACTTATTCTTTGTAATACACTATATCGATAAAATAATATATTTATAAATCAACCATAAACTTTATTTGTTTTAACTGTAAAATAAATCCATTAAGACATTTAAATAAAAGTTTTGAAACAATTATAAATTATCATCCTCAAAGTTCTTGAATAGTCTCCAGAAATTTTTTTTTCTGGCGATAGGGTCAGAATTTGAGAAATTTCCAAAATTTAAAATTTCTTGATTAGATTTTCTCTCCTTAATTACTCTCCAATACAATACTTTGCTTTATACCCTTCCCAGCTAAAACAATTCTTATCTATGACAGCATTAAAGAGATGATTTTTGTTCAGTGGGGATGATAGGACCGGAGTGTGTGACGTATGTACATCATGTATGTCCACGTAAGGAGAATGCAGCCTCAAATGTTGATACCTGGCCCCTGACTAACGCCCTCCAATTTTTTTAGCAATTCCCTGACACCTATTTATTTTAATTAAGATCAAAATTCATCAACAAGCTATAATATCATTTATTTTTTGCGCAAATCTGTGAAATATCTCTGTCGGTAATGTACAAAACTGAACTTTGTGCATAAACAATTTATGCGAAAACAAAAAGTTTTTGTCATCGTCAAGATTTTGCAAAATTTAATCTTAACTTTATCCTATGAACTGAGAATAATATCTCAAAACTGTGCATAAAATCAATTATTTGGTTCGTTATATCATTAACTCATGGTTTTTTCTTCCTATATCACTATTTTTACAGAAAAAAAGGAAAAAATCATGTTCAATCCCATTGAGGCAAGAAAAAATTTAATTTCTAATTATCTTGAGATCCTAACAGAGCTTTATAAATTATCTCTCAAAGCAACGTTTCATGGAGCAATACGTGGTGTTAATAGCCATTTAAATTGTTCGATAAGGATTCGATGGAAATAATATATTTTCTATGACGATATCTGTCCCACCACATGCTTCCCACGCAATTTCCCAGGCAAGAGTACCTTGTCTCCGCTCTAAATGTCACGGCTTTCCTTCTACTGGCATTCCTTAGCAACATTCTTCACCTTGATTTGGAAGAGAAGGTGGGGACGCATTATTTCAGTAAGAGAATTAGCATATTTTTTCGGAGCCAGATTTTCTGCAAGTATGGTTTCAGACAGGAATCAGGATGTCTTGTTTTTTTAAGCCCTCTCAGACGTAATGGGCTTTTTTAATTAGAAGTCATGGCATAAGGATAGGAATGGAAGGTGCAAACGCGGTTGATAGAGTCATAACACAGGGTTAAAACCGAGCCTTTCGCATAGTAGCCGGAAGTAGAAGTATTCCACTGATATAATTTAACATTACCAGTCATATCAGCTGACTGAATCAATGCCCAGTACGCCAAATTCAGTACGGTCAAAAGCTCTAAACAATTTTGAATAAAATAATGTATACAGATTTCATGTTTTTTCCTGTAGCCTCCATTATTTAGTGATATGGAGGAAAAAAATTTTTCTCAATTATAAAAATTAGGCCCAGAAAGTTTTTATTCACATTTGTGTGCTTCCTGACGATCCAGAACCAGGCTCAGTAGGATTAATATTTAAATCTGGGTTTTATATTTATTTCTTAGTCCCTAATGTTTTGTTTCCCGCACCATTTTTCTGCGACAAAGGACGCTACCTGATAGTTTTTAGACCACATTTCAACCTCCATCTTTATATATTTGTGTCCATTGTTCATGCAAATTAAATGTGAATTATATTTATTAAATAAACTCCATAATATTAAAAATTACCAAAAATGTCGTTTGTGGTATATGGGCTACAATTCTTATTAACGCTTTTCCATTTCCGGGATTGCACCACGTAGGTTGCTTTTTCAGACAACCGTTTCGCCCGTATTCCATAAACCGTATAAAACGTTGGAATACGGGCGACACTGTTGTCTAAAGAAACAACCTACGCGGTGCAAACCCGGAAATGGAGAAGTATTCATCTGAACGCCGCGGAAATCTACGATGAAACACAATTCTCATAATTCGTCAATTATATGTAATTGGATATTTTCATCGTATTTCTTTCCTTTAGCCAATCATTGTAGAGCAAAATAGTTGTTGTATTCCCCACTTATCGTTGAAATGATAGAGAGTAGCAAAGACGGGTATTGCTAATCGAATGACACAGAACTGAGTGGTCTCAAGGGACAAAAAAGAGACTTTTCCATCCTTTCCTTGTGTTCCGCGGTCACTTGGCCAACAAGAGTTAACCGTCACACAAAAACACGATAAACAACTGAAATTCCTTCCTCCCTTTTCCTTAAGAAAGTCTCTCTTTCCGATGGGAGAATAGTAGACAAGTTAGGTTCGTAAGAAAAGTAGATGGAAGAGAAGAATCCCTTGAAAGGAACCCACATTCCAAGCCATTTTCTCAGAAGCCCTTTTTGCGAAAAAAAAATAGCTCGTGAGAGACTTCCTTGAGTGAAGGATGGTTCGGAAACTACGCTTCAGGAAGCACACTTCGAATGGTTTCATATTTCACGTCGTCACTTGCTGCCAAAAGTTTCCCGAGGAAAACAGGGTCAGAGAGACATCCTACTCCTTTGTGTATTTTATGTTTTACGGATGCATCCTTTCTTGAGAAGGATATGAGGAAACATTCACTCTTGCCGTCTCACGAGTAAAAAAATGTAGTGCGCAAACAGCTCAGAGATCTCGGTTTTCTTCGTATTCGACTATTAGTTTATCTTGTGCATACTGACGTTGAAAAATTATTTGAAGCCG
The DNA here is from genome assembly GCA_963573305.1 of Pyrrhosoma nymphula. NCBI lineage: Eukaryota > Metazoa > Arthropoda > Insecta > Odonata > Coenagrionidae > Pyrrhosoma > Pyrrhosoma nymphula. Next base: position 88,350,889 of record OY754338.1, read on the forward strand.
CTTGTCTTAGGTCAGGTCAGAATTGTTTTTTGGCGCAGCCCAATCAAATGTATGATTTTTGACAATGATTACTCATAATTTAAACAAATATCACTCTGCACTAAAAAAATGTGATTTAAAAAAAAGCTAGCACATTTTTCCGAGCGCCTCTCGTGATGGCTTGTTAATAGCATTTGTACTTTGACAGAACATAACCTTTTAATATTTGACGAATGTATCATATACTGTAAAACATTTGTACACATTCAACCCCCCACTATATGTACAGCTCTCGCTAAAGCTTATGGTGTTCGCATGCACAGAAGAATACGTCGTGGAGGGGTAAGGTTTGGTGGAAGGGGTAGGAAAAAGGGATGCAGGGGAAAGCAAAGACATGGCATTTGTGCCATGCATGAGTGCATTTAAAAAAATGCAATTTGTACGACGTGGACAACACAAACGCCGCGCATCCGAACGCCATAAGCTTTCGCGAGAGTTATATTCGACGTATTTGAATGTTTTCGGTATGACGCGATGATCCAACCACTACTCTATTGAAGTGAATATTTAATGAAGTAAAACGTATCCTATTTTGTGATTTCGGAACGTTCCCATTTTGAAAAATCCTAGATTTTATTTCGCTAAGATTTTAGGACAATTTATTTATCATTCTTTCTCTACACTACCTTGGTGACGTCAAATGGAACGGATTCCGCACCGATAGTCGCTTTCAAGCTAATATAATTCTACAAATCATTAATGTCTGATTAAAATATCCCTTGATTTTAGCTCGTTGTTTTTGTGTCTTCAATGTGTCCGTAGGTCGGAAAAATAATGATTACTGAACAATCGCTATTGTAATTTTATACCAAAAATGCCCTATTAATTATCAATGTTTTTTCAAGTTTATTTTTATATTTATCAAAATTTAAATGTACCAATGAAAATTGTTAATTATATATATCATATTCTAAATGTCTTAGTAAAAATTACTACCTTAGATCAGGTCTGGTAATCTACATGGTGAACTTTGAGGCTATTTACCCGCTTTCTTAGAATGAGCAATAAATTGAATAGCTTTACTTCAAAGTGTCATATTGAATATTTGGTATATTAAATTTCCGTCGCAAACATGTGTTACATCCATGAGCAAATTCACAAAATTGAGTTTTCATCTCAATGGCTACAAGCCATACACCAGAGAAGTTCTTTGAAGCAGGAAATATGCATGGATCATTATAATATTTGTTTGGTCCAAAGGGCTTAGTGTGCGCAAAGCTATAAAATTAAAATGCAAACATTTTAATTTACACACCGAAGACGGTGGAATTTGTCATGAAAAAATAATTTGAATTGACGATGATTCAAACCCGGATCTCCCAATTGCCGGTAAGGTGTGTTAGCTAGTTACACTACCACACCATGCTGAGGTCAGGTGGTACCACATCATTTGTTTGATGCAATGATTGGAAATTTTAATTTACATTCTCTCAGATTCATATTTTTTCCTCTGAATTCTGTTAGACTTTTGTAGGGCATATTCGAAAGCAGCTGAGCTATTCTCCTTCCATTGAAATAGCTTTTGCCCTCAAAAAGCGAAAACTAAATGGTCAAATGTCAAAGGTCAAAATATTGGATTTAAAAATGTTCTGTAAAACTCATTAGGTGTCTAACTTTCCCATCATAAACAACACTTTTAAGCAACTCATTAGCTCCCCGTTATTTACTGATCAGTCCTATTGACCTTTATTTTTTATTTAGACCTAAAAGATATTTAAAAGGTTCCAGTTTTCATCAAGTGCAATGCCAAACAATATTAGATACCTAAAATGGAATAACGACACAAAATGAGGTGGGTACACATCAGACCGGATGTACTTTTTTCCAAATGTCCCGCATAATTGCGGTTTTTCATCGGTTGACCCATTTGATGAACTAATCAATCTCTTTTGCTTATGAAAATTGTTAAATTATTCCCGATTGATCAACCTGCGTCACAAGGAAAGCACCATCGGTTTAAACAAAATACACAACTGTGGTAAAATATTGCTGCTGTCAAACAGTTTTAAATATAAATGCAATCGGTCAGCATAAGGAACAATGATGAAAATATGAGGTCAGCACATTCTGAATTCATATTTTTCTCTTATTATCCACAAAATAATAGCATTTTTCCCCTGAAACGTAATCAATGCAAATGTTTTTCGGTCAATCTTGCATCCGCCAGAGATTCTTAAAAATGCTTTTGGCATATCATTACGCATATCTATTCAATCGAGCGGTCAATTTGATTTTACATATATATATATATATATGTATATATATATTCGCAGTCGCGAAAAGCCATGCTTCAAATGGGTGGTTTTACTAATTTCGTAGCCAATAAAGTCCCTAACGTCAGTTACCTACTTAAAAATTGTTTATTAAAAACTTTATTACATATTTCAACTAATTTCAATGTAAATTTCTAAACCGTTTTCTATTTCAGCATACAACCCAAGCAAATGAACTGATCCACCAGGTAAGCTCCCTCCTGCATTAATAATGTGGTTAGTTTTATTTTCCATGAAAATATCCGTACTTCGTTTCGCTTTGGCCAATCTGTACTCATCATCTTTCACAATGTGGATATTCTCTAAAATTACTGCTATATCTGTACTTAGTTATTAAATAACCCACGAATCTGACCTAATGTATGGAGTGCGACCGACTATTACGCTGTTTTTCAATTACGTAGTACCAATCAATATTTTTTATTCAAATATTTTATCCAGCTACGTGTATCAGGACAGAGCTATATTACGTTTACAATATTTAAAATAAATTCGAAATATTGTTGCGTTAAACAGTTGCAGAGTCACTCAATTTATTTCAAAAACCGAAACAAAAGTGTTCTGCTCACCACTTAGCCTCAGAAATTGCGGTGGACTACAATGTTACTTCTTGCATTCCAGGAGTAGGCAATTTCACCTGGTATGTCCGAGAACCAATTAACTTGGTCTTCCACCGAAGCTCTTCCAGTTAATCCTATCGTCTGAGATTGTCTTTTGTAAGCGAATACGTCTTGTGAGTTTGCCTCTTTCATTCTGATCCTTTTTCGTCAGTCTTCTTTTTTTTCCCCTTTAACGACTACCCTTTTGGAAATTAAACCAGCAAACCTACTCGTCTATTTTTTCAGTTGAAGTTTTTACTCTCCCGTCATTGTTCGTGAATTTTCATCATTAGTCATAATCTTAAAGTTTCATCATAAAGTTCAAGTTTCCGCGAAGAAGGTTAAGAAAAAATATTGACATATATTTTGAAGATTCATGGTGTATAACCTCTATTGCATGGTGAATTGTACCGTACAATGCTATAGTAATCCGTGCTTCGATTGATAGTCTATGAAACTAATGTGGAAACACTTATTCAATCGCTTGATTCAACTATCACGAATCGCTACGCTACAACAGAAATATCACGACTCCGTCAATATGTTACATTCAAGCATTGTTTACAAACGGTGATACACACGTTAAACAGATCTCCAAGAATCCTTTGTTGTTTATCAAAAACTTTTAAGGAAGGCGTAAAGCGCATCAGTTTCCCCATTAGTCCACAATAATCTTTTACGGTTCATCGAAACATTTATCCACCACGGGAATACACCGCTAAAGCAGCATGGATCATAGACTATTAAATTGATGAATTCATCTACTTTAATTTAATTAGTTACCCCATGAAAGCCAGTATTACGAAAATCTCCAAAACTAGGTAATTATAGCATAAAATCCGATGCCTTCACTTGCACCAATGTTGTCGTTATTTGTACGAGGTACGAAGTCCAGCTGCTAGGTGACTGTATTCTCGCAGAACTAATTACTTTCCAGGGGTATTTCGCTCAATTCATCACTTGTACATGGAATACGGTGAAATTATGAAAACAAAATTAAGAACTTACTTGATTGTTTGGTTAATTGGAGAGATTCCCGCCATTTAGGATAGGTTTGATGCGGGCGGAATCCTTTGAGGAATGGAAGAAGAGTGAATAGAAACCCAGAGTCGCAACCGTTATAACAAAATGCTTCTGAAGATCCACCATTTAACATCAAATCCAACCATATTTCATGAACGAATTTTGTGGTTTTCCCAAACTTTTATTATGCTGTCATGACGTGCATCTGGCCGCACTGACATGCTATATACATTTGAAAGGTTAGTTTGGTGGTAATAACATTTATATTTTCCCACCCAACTAACCTTTCAAAGGATGATTGGAGATCTATCAATATATATACAATTCTCCCAACCAGCTAACCTTTCAAATGCACATGGCTATGCCACATTGTGGCAAAACGCGTGTCGTGCCAGTATAATAAAAGTTTGTGGAAACCACGAAGTGTGTTCTTTGAACAGGGTTTTCACCAAGTCAGGCGTGATATCATCAGTTTTATCATATCCTACTTTTACTAAAATTGTACTTGAATTACTGTCCACATGACACTTATATAGCGATCGGGATTAAACAAAATAACCCCTTTCACTACCAGGATTCGTTCCAGGGCTCCCGGGATGAAAACTCATTTAGCACTTTCGCCACCACAACAACCCGATCTCCTAGTTTGATTCCACGTTTGTTTCTGAGCACGAGCGGTTAGTTGACTGTCTTCTCTCAGACTGCATTCTTTGTATTGAAGATTCCTTTCAATTCATCATTATTGCATTATACCTCGTAAAATAAATGAGAATAAATTAACAACTTGCAAGAGAGTGGTCACAAGATAATTTAGCCTCGAGTTCAACAATGTGAGGGTGGAAGAAAGGTTAGCGACCCTTGTTTCCGTCTGTCCGAATATTCGTAAAGGCCAATCGGTAAGAGCGGTTTCTGCACAGTAATTTTTTCTCTTTCGGCGAGCGATTTTGAATCCGCGACCGAGAAGGGGGAACAGGATGAAGCTGAGTGAGATACAGCCGATAGAACACGCAAGAGGAAAAGTTCCCCGGAAATCAATACTTTTCCTTCCCTTCATTCATTTCGTCCGTCATTTTTTTATATTTTTTCTTCCTTCCTTTTCGCGAGAGGCAATCACATATCCGAGAGAGAGAGAGAGAGAAAAGGAATTCTTTTGTTTCCCGTATTCACATTTGAAGGGCTCTATTCCACATTCCAAGTCCACGCTTCGTTTCATGGTTCTTGCTACGCGTGTCCGTTTCTTCTCTTGTATTTTCCTTCCTTTTCTTCTTTGTTCGATTTTCATTTTTGCCATCTCTTAGTGCTGGTCAGGAGAGTGCAGTTTACGAATTTTCATTCCTATCAAGTATTTAAATAGTGACAACCATTTAAAATCTTACCAAATATATTGATTACGAACTTCCTAGGTCTCTACACATTTTTATGTTATTTCGTAAGGATCCGTTCTTGCTCGTTGTAAACAAGGTTATAAAAACTTCTTTGCATCCTTCCACAGCAATAGTGAGGATACCGTGCTCCTAACAGGATTTTGTTATAAGGCTTACTTCACTTACATTCTTCGGAACGACAAAATATTACCTAGGGTAAGTATTTGACTTTCGGTGCTATTTGTTCGGGACGGGAACAGTATTATGACTCTACTACATTAAAGCGTAAATTTTCTCTACGTCAAGCTAAGACTAAATCGTGCATCATAGAATTTTTCCTAATACTGGAATGGATGCTAAGAGGGTGATAGAGTTTTTCTCTCATGACTGACATTAGATATACCATTCCCAACCACAACTTCATCTCATTCATTCATAACTCAATCGCATTCCATTCGTATTTTAGTGTAGCTAACTCTTCATTCGTTCAGAGTATTAAATGACTCTCACATACAACATTTATTTTATACGATACTACACTATATTACCTGTGGGCAACAACTCACACAACCTGATTTACATGTGCCCTGAATTTCTCTCCACTTCGATATGTTCTCGTTAATTTATCTTTTTACATTGATAATATTCATGCTAGTTTGAGAGACTCGAATTAATTGCCATTCTAATCATGCTAATGCATACCAATCATAATAATTCATATTTATATATCATTAAAATATCACTAAAATAGCATAATACTCTTTTTGTATTGGCTGACCTCAAAAGTAGCTAATAACATTAATCTGTTTTCTTACTATGAAGTTAGATGTCATCTCCCTTATCATCAATCATACATGCCTTTATTTTGCTGATACTTTTTCTGGTAGTTTCATCCACAAGTATGCGTTGAAATATAGGTTGTGAGTAGTCTTAAGTGGAATACAACGGAGTAATTATTATTTCTATCCTTGATGAAAAATTCCACCTACTCTCAGTCAAGCATTTTTGCAGTTGGTTTCGGTAATGTTTGCGAGAATTAGGTAAGAGAATGGAAAAAAGAGTCAAAATATTTCCTGTCACCTCTAATTTTACCGGAGTTTAATTTATCCTTCCAAAATTGTCCTTCGGTTGAAACAAGGAGATGAACTATTCCAAAACTCCGCACTTTTGGCGGTAGTAATACAGCCAGGCTATAAATGCCTATTTAAACTAAATGCTCTAAGCACGGGCTGGGATCAATTTGAAGCCATCACCTAACAAATATTTCTGCCGGTCGCTGCCCGAAATAAACTCCACGTAAGACGTTGTCCTGAAGCAGAGGTACCATCCCGTAATACACGAAAACAGGATGTAAGATCAGTAGTTCAGGGAGTGTGCTAAAAAGTTAGATAATGGCGGAAGAATGGTAAGCATTATTTCTCTGCTTTTCACTTAAATTGTAAAAGATTTCTCTTCAGGCGTTTCCATTTCGTAAAAGCACAAGGATCATCTCCACACAAACGACGACAGTGTAAATATATACATTTAGGTAACTAAAAAAAATGTTGTGTGCCACTGATATTTTTAAGAAGTCGATTTTTGACGCGAACTTTTCATTGAATCATTTTTTTAAACTGCAGCGTATGGCTTTCTTTCACGTAAATTTGGGATATGTGTCTATATATATTTCATAACTCAAATTCATTGAAGCTAGCAATAATGACATTCCGAATTGATGGTGATTTTTTCAAAAATAATGGCAGGGCTGATAAGACTACTCACGTTTTCCATTTTGCCGTTACCTATTTGTTATTTAAGTCCCCCTTATTAGCTCATCTTGATTATAATTCAAGATTGAAATAAACTTAAATAGCAATGTGAGCACTGAAGAACGAAAAACATAAAAATTACCTTGAAAACAAATGAATGAACCATTGGAGAGAGATATTTCATTTAGTAGGCAAGATCATCTTGCATCCACATATCCTAGGGAAAAATACGGTAATAATAAAGGATGGTTTAAATAATGCCTAACTTTATTAATATTGCGCCATCTGCAGCCCATTCCCAAATCCTTCTACCATTTTATTCTACCTTTTATTGTAATTTTTCATACTTCAAAGCATAATTTTATGCGGGGTACCTAGTAATAAAGAGCGTAGGTAATGTTCTTGGAAGCGTGTCAAATTGTCCCAGATTTTAGCATAGCGTTGATTCCAAGTTCTCCCGAACCTACACCCAAACCGTGCCTGGAAAAGGGTTTGGGAAATCGCCCAGCAAAGAGCAGCGAATGAGAATGGCCTCCGGACCTTTTAAGCGTGTAATTTACCCGCCGCGCCGCCGCTGGGCTTAGTAGAGCAATGCCCCCGCCGATAAAACCGAACCTGGAGAGAATCGAGACTTGAGATGTTCGTTTATAACCTCAAGTTGAAACTTAAGCTTTCTGCACTTAATGGTGCCAATGCGAGAACTTCCGAACAGACGAACGAAATATTCGCTCAAAATCTTCAGCGTTTTCCATCTTCGCTTCTGCACCTTCTCATCAGCGGAAAAAGTAAGGCACTCTGAACAAGCAATAATACCATTATAACCATGTATGATGCATGCTGTTTTCCAGAAAGAAATATACGTTACTGCGCATATCCATCGATTAATTCTAGCTATTTGGTTAAAGTGAAGTGCTTATAAACATACGAACACATATAGCACGACAGCACTACCAATTTCGATAAACCGTCTTATGTGGTAAGTTTTTCTTGCCGGATCACCTCAAATTAGACGAAATCCATCATTTTAGAAGATGAAGTATTGCAAGCATTGGTTAGTCTGCGGAAACAAAATAACTTTGTGATCGGAAGAAATGGGCAAAGCTGTGAAATGATCAATTTTAAAAGAGCGGAAAGATATCTGCATGTTAATTAAAAAAATATTAATAAGAAATTCAAACCAGAAGATCATTCAAGGATGGAAAGATTGTTTGCCGAATGTCACTAATGTCCCCATTCACTTAGTAAAACTCGGTTTCATAGCCTGTTAATCGCATCCTTTTTGAACGCATGAATTGCTATTTCATCGCGATTGCCTCGTTGGCTTGTACTATCTTTCTTTATAGTCCTTCGTGCTTCTTTCGTGCAATATAATGCTGCTTCCGAGTTATCTGACCGATGACCTTTACTGATGATGAACCAACTCCAGAGGAGAACGTCCGACTGACCTCTTGTAGAGATGGGAGCTGGTAGAGCGTTTGTCGTGGGTAGGAGACAAGGAAGTCGGGAGGAGTAGCAGGATTTTGGCACCGGGCCTTGATGTTGTGGGTATGGCCGGGGGTGGAGTGGGGGGGCGCCTTTTGGCGCATGGCGGGAGTCGGTCCAAAAATAATTTTTAACCCCGATTCAGAAACCTCTTCTCGTCCGTTGGCGTCGAGTGAGAACGCTCCCTTCATCTCTTCACCCCCTCCCCAATAGCCCCAAACCCAACTGTAGTTCTCCCTCTACCGGCCGCACTCGGAAACATCCGAATATTCATCGAATTGGAACAGATCCACAGCATAAATTAGGCCGCGTGCTAATGCACCGAAACACCATTCCTCGGCTGTCTCATTAAAAAAAGACTGGCTAATTTTGTTATTTCAAATCACTTTTTAAACAGATCGTAACCTCATGTCTACATTGAATTCGCATTTATGTTCGAAAATCAATTCCTAGAATACCAATTGTTGCGTTTATTGCTAGTGTTTCATGCTTCTGGAGATTGCACTATGACTACATGAAACAAAGCAAACACTGCCGTCAACCTTTGTGTAAGTATTGTTTAAACTCGATTGCTTTCACCGATGAAAACCTTTAGCTTTAAGAAGACAAGATTAAGATACAAAGTTTACAGATAATTTGAAGTATATATTTTTATGAACACTTTAACAAGCCATATGAGCCAACTGAAATACCATTTCCATTGAAATAACGTATTTTGACTTCAATTATTGCTGTCATTTCATAATATAATAACAGAAAAATATGACGTAAGGGTGCTTAAATTTTATTTACATTCGACTACCTGGGAGAACTCGCTTCTTATAAACAGTTTTACATGACGGTTGGCGTAAGTGTTACATTGCTATTACTACACCGACTTTTTTTCAGGAAACAACGATAAAAAACCGCCAAATAAAATATAATTTAGAATCTCCAACTTATTATTTTTACTGATTACGTAAACTTAAAGGTGCCTTATCAAAATGCCATGTGTGGTGACTGTGGTCAACGCTTTTCAAAAGCAATCATTGAATCTATTGTTGTTCGTTCATTTTATGATCATAGACACAGTAATGAAGCTAAGAGTGCGAAGTAAGACACGATGAGATGCTCAAAAAGAACGTTTCCCAATCAATTAAAAACTTTACTTTATTTTACCGATATGACTAGTTTTAGTTTTGTGGATTTCGTCAACGTTAACAGAACTCCAGTAACCGCGAGGTACAATTTATCTAAATAACGGCTTTCTCCTCTTGTTTGCTTCTTCCAATGAGTTGTTTGAGTTTCGAAGGAGGGAATTCGTCGATTCCCTGCTGAATCAACATGAAGCGGGTCCATTCAATTATTTTAACAGTAACCAAGTACACGCGTCAACAATTGGACAGTGGATCAGTTTTGTAACTGACGATTTATACGTTGTTTACCTTGAATAAAATTAGGTGTTTCAGGAAAATTCAGTCTCTTGGATTAAATTATACACACAATATAAAACGGATATTTTTTTGGTTGGTGTGGTGTTGATTTCTATCCCGAGGCCCCAGATTCGAATCCCGGAAATGATGGAAATTTTTATTTTGGCGATATCCCGATCCCAACCTGGGTGCCATGTGGAGAGCACTTTTAAGTGTGGCACTCAGTCCATCGGATGGGGAGTTAAATTGTAAACCTATAGGCACCTGTCGTCAAGAGTAGGCTAATGCCGACGTAGGGTTTCTCTCCATTCCCCGCATACCTCTATCCTAACAACTGATCCCACCTATCTATAATAGTGCAAGTGACCTCTTACCAACTTCATGAAAAGCACTGTACTCAATCCCACTCCCTTGGTAAGTCTTTGACTGAAAATGCAATGAAGTGATGTGACATAGTCGCCATTGTAAGTTTCGGATACCTGAGTACATTTAAATAATATGAACCAAGTTTTAGACCTATTGTCTGCAAATAGCAACTTTTTGGTTACGTATTTGTGGATCTGAAAAATTAAGTGTAAACTAAAATAATTTTATAACAATTTTGATCTGAAATTCTGATTAATTTACATTTTTGTTCCTTCAATAAAGATAATTTTAGAAAATCAACTTTTTATTCGACGTTCAACTATTTGTGGACCTCTAAACAAAACGGGAAGCGAAGCGTATAAATGTCGAGGCATCGAGGAGTAGATAGGAAGTGTCTGGATAAAGGGTTGACAAATTAGGAACCGTTGCCATTCGACGGAGCCTGCAAGCTGTGCGGTCGCGTCTGTAAGCACATCAGACGGCTGAGAATGAACCAGTTGCGTGAGGTCAAATGGAGTCGCTCAACCTTCTACATTAAATCTCCTAAGTGCACGAAGAAAATTACATAATGGACACAAAAAGAGATATTTCACTATGGCGTTATTTCTGTTTAAAACAAGAAACAGCCAACGTGGTGACAAATGTTAATGGTCAGCAGTAAAGAAATACACCGAATTAGAAAGTACTGAAAACGAAGATTTTACGAGTGGGCGAGTTTTCTGGCGATCACAGTGATGAAATAATTCATCTTCCGTGGTAGAATCGATTCAGGGATTCGATGCAGTATCGTTGCATTAGAATTAAATTGGTGCTTTTCATTTACGCAAGGTGATAGCCGATTATCGAACGGTGGTGCCGTTGATCGCCAGGATGCAAATGAAATGAAACACAGCTGGCAGCGGCTTTTTGCGAATGCGCAGTCAATTCATGGAAATGGAAGTAAATATAAACGTGGCAACTATGTAAATCGCCCATAATTACAAACTTTAAAATTAATTACAATTACAATTAATTATAAACTTCTAATCAGACAGATTCCCCAAATTCGCACGGTACAAGGTATTAGGATTGATTTTATGTATTTCTTACGTATGTTAGTGGAATATAACATCATTATTTATGTTGATTAAAATCATACTGCATCATCTAATTCGGTAAAAGTTTCCTCTGAAGTCGGTATTTGATACCATAAAATCCTCTTAAATAACCTTAATTTGTTGATCCAGTGTTTCACGTGACATCATATTACGCCAAAAAAGTTTCATTTGTTTCACTCACCTCGGAGCATAGAGCCACCGATAGCCAGCGATAGGCGGTTATTTCATTAAATCGAAAGCACTGCGGCGTGGCGATCTCCGCAAATCAAAAACACCAAATGCGTTCAAGAACTGATTGGCGTGCACCATTGCTATAATCACAAAGGGTGCATGTGAAGAGAAAATTGTTGTCCCTATTAGTTCGGCTGTCTCTCTTATTTTGTCGCCTCAATCAGTTCTAGAGATATAGTGCGGGGTAAATAATATCCTCTCTGTCATCGTTTACCTTCCGGAATCTGAATTTATCAGGCTATCGAAGCCTATTTTGTAGCCTTCAAGTCTCTAGCACCTCCCATCCTAGTCCTTCCATCAGCTGCATTAAACTCTCTACTCGCAACAGTTTAAATGAAACGTGCGGCTTTCCATTTTATTTTAAATATTTTGCTAGGTAAATTTTCTGTGCAGGATTTAATTCTAGATGTGCACTAACAAGAGAAAGTAGCAATGGTTGCGTATGAATACCATAATTTATCTCGTAATATGGTAGTTAATTGTCGTCATAAACCATAAATCCGAAGATTTATCTACAGCAGCTCTCCTATTACACGTAAACTACTTTCTACTTTACGTCTCTTCATGAATGCATACTTCAAAAATTGCTTGATGCATTATATCGTTGGTCTTACTCGGTAATTATTCTCATTAATTTTTTTAAATTGTAGTTTTTAGGAGGCCGTTATGTCTCTAAAGCTATCCAACAAGTACAATTAACCTTCTCAAAAAAAACGAACTTTAATCTTTTCAATCTCACTTTTACGAGCTTTGTGGACGGCGATTCTCTACATCCTCATTATTCTTCCGTGGCACCACATTTACATTTCTTCCAATCTGCACTGCTTTGCTGTTGTATTGGTATGAGCATCATATTCATACGTGAGCATGCTCCAATAATACGCTTTCATGAAGTACTTCCACACTTCCAAGTTTTCGCTACAAGGTGGTAGACTTTTTTGCTTCGTTAGTAGTCGCTTCAGTGTGATCGGTTTATTCAAGAAGATGAGATTTGAGAGAATAAATTATATTTGATGGCTTTATGGAAACGACAATGAAGCCTATTTTTATGGAAAATGATCCACCTAGCATGTCTATGCAGCAAAATTTATCCAGTATCATTTTGTAAATTGGAATGATTTCGTAAATTACTTTACACCAGCTTATAAATCGCCTTGGTGCCGCGACAATTATTTAACTAAAGCACCCGTGTTCGGCGTATTCACTGCATTATTGGTCAATACAATATGGCCGAATGTGCCGAAATGGCCGAATGGCATTTCGCCGAATGTGCATTCTTTGTGTCATTTATTCACCTACTCTGTTTCTCATGTCATGATTTGATAATTCAGTGAAACGAAAGCATGAACGATTAAATCAGTCCATCAACGTTAGAATAGTGGGTAGAGTACACTACTGTTTTCAAATTATGCATAAATTACAGGTATTGTTAATAAGAGAAGTGCCAGTTAAGAAAAAACAACCTTTGTCCTTCCAACCGTGTCCTTGTCTTTTGCTCCCTGTTTCCTTTCCCATCCTCCTAATACGAATTCAGCATTTTCAAGAGGTATCTACATGGTATATGAGTGACTTTAAGGCCATTTTTACCGTGCAAATGACAGCTACCTGCTGGAACATGGGTTGGATCCTTTTTATAGTAAAGCAATGTGAAAACACACTTAACCATTTATTTGGTATTAAAATTTAATTGTAACTCATTTATTTTTGTTATAATTTCCATATTCATTTATTCATTTGAAGAAAGATAAATTATGCATATCAACTGGAGCTGTTCGGGATGTAAATTACTATGCCAATAACTTGGAAAGATATCCCTACAATAACTGAAAGAATGTCAAATGGAAGAATGCATCCTGTTCGTTCTACCTTAGAGAATGCCAAGAAAACAAAATAGGGAAACCTAATGATGTAATCGAAATAAGAGGTCAAAAAGGCAGTATAAAAAATCAAATAAAAGGATACTTCAACCTAGGTTAAGGAAGATGCAGCAGATACCAATATATTGAATTGGAACGAAGCTGGTCATCTGTGCCAAGCGTAAAAAATTATAGCAGGCGTAAATTACTCACACGGTTCAAGAAGAATGCGATACAAATGGAAGCAGGCAGATAGGAAACGAGGTGGTGAAGTGAGCTAAAGAATTTTCCCTGGAATAAACTGGCCCAGTTTTGCATGAGGTCGAACCTGAAATGGCATTTAGAGGGAGGCATTTTTCCTTATATAGAGACCAGCGGGATTGGGAAAAAAAATCTTGCATGAATACATTTTTTCGAAAAGCGTCATTCGAGAGGAAGATTGCATTCGCCTCAAAATGCTATTTATCGGAAATATTCCACAGGGAAGCAAGACAGGTGAAAAAGAGAGGGAAGCATTTTTTTAATATCCGCAACGTTAATTGATTGAAACGGATTGAAAAACGTAGCAAGCTGTCGTCCAGCCACTCAAACAAATTCGATGCGCTCATGTCCGTTCATATGCATTTTCAAATGCCATATTTTTCAATGCATTCGAAAAGTGATTAATTTATTGCAAAATTTAAATTGAAGGAAATAAAAATTCTTTATTTGACGAAGCGTTCTCATTATCTAAATAACCACCATGATTATGATAGGGTACACATGTCAATAGAGTGATTACCTTTCAAAATTAATTGGACTCAATTGAGTTCAGTTCCAGTAATAAGTGTTACATTTCATCGACAAATTTTATAATTTAAATTGCCGTTGTCATTGAAACTCTCAAAAAAGAATGATAAATTATACTCTGCAACGCATTTTTATTCCTCAACAAAGTTTGGAAATAAATTTGTATCACTGACCCACCTATTCTGTTATATCGTTCATACTGCCCTCTTTTCCTTCAATTACCCTAATATATTGATGCATACATGCCCTCCTGTTCGTAAGGTTCTTAATAATCATCCTCATTTCGTTGTTCGGTTCAATTCCATTCTCTAGACATGACCAAACCAAAGAAGCACGTTTCTTTCATACTTGTCCATTACCGGTGCAACCATTTATTTATTGATATACTTCACATTCTACATACGACTTTCCGCGCAGCATTCGCATGTCTTTCTATCTTTTCATCTATCCCCCATTTTTCTTTAATATTACATTAGTAACGCAATATTTACTCATCATATGAAGTGAAGGAAAGCGATCAAAAATGCAGGAATAGGGAAATTTTGTAGTATTAGTAGGGCTCAAATTATTCACACGACTAAACCACTGAACTTTTCTGTAATATATTAATTTGTTCACCTAGAGCCACGCACTTTACTCGAGAGAGGTTTGTTTTCTCACAATAAGTTATAAAAATATGTTCTATAATTGAAAACTCATCAAATTGTACAGAAACTGTGAGGAACTAACGAAACCACTCCATATAACTTAATTTCGTCAGCTATAATCGGGAAATATACGCATAAAAAATCTACGATATGAATTATTTGTGGAAAAATAGTTTAATATAATGTGAATATCTTCCTTGGTTCCAAGCCCTTGTTAAAGCTTTAACATCCACGATGATGCGGGAAAAGACGCAAATTCATTATATGAATAATTAAATAATTTAGCAATAATCTAACCCTGTGCAAACACTGGTAAAAATTATACTCAATCCATTCGCCGGGAAAGCCTAAAATCCTTCAGATAATATTGTTATTTCACCCTGATGTGGAAATTTCAAGCGGAGATTTTTTCCAGGAGATACTACCGCGACTCTTTGAGTCAAAACAAATACTGAATTCCACTTTTAGCTGGCATTTCTTTAAAAAATACTCCTCTCACTAACGACAGTACGTAGCTATTAGAAAACAAGATGAAAATAAAAAATATTCAGATTATTAGGCGTTTATATTTTAATGAAGACATTTCTCCAGTCATATGAGCCATCCTATGACCTCTTCCGTCAAACTAACGTTTTGACTTCAGCTTCTGAAGCGATTTGCTAATAAAGTAAAAACAAGGTAAAAAAGTGAAAAACTAAGATATAATGGCACTTTAGCAGTCAAATTACCTGGGAAAATTCTTTAAAATAGCTTTTCGCAAAGTGGCATTTTTATAAGACAGAAAAATATAATTTTCCCCAAGTTTCTCCTCTCTTGCACTTACCACCATTTCATTTCAAGTTAAATTTGTTTGAACAATAGCGTGAAAAGATAGGATTTTGTTCTTATTGTAAATATACTTTTTTCCACAAGAAGTAATATTATGAAATAAATGAAATTTTAGTAATTACCACCTTAAGTATTGATAAGTTCAAGAAGAAATTTTCTCTATATCTTAACCAACTTCCCTCTGGATCTTGGAACGATAAACCGTAAAAAATAATCCCATTTACGAGAGAAATGCTGGGTTTCGGTGCGGGAAGCCCAGTCCAAAAACCTCGTCGCTGCATTCAGCAACCTTACGATAGTTGTTTCTGAGGCAACCGGTCGGCCAGGTAATCATCTCGTGAGCGCATCCATACATTGGGAGAAAAGGTGAAAGAGGACCAGATGATAAAAAATTGAAGATACCAAAGCAAAAAAACACGAGAGGACGTTGGAAATGAACAACGCCCTTTTTAAAAAAGAATACTAACAGGGAACGACTTTTTTCTCCCGTTTCTAAGAGAGAAAAAAATACGACTCTTTTATTACCATTCGCGTCAAGTACAGCGTAAAAAAAGAAAGGCACCATGATATTTTTCAGTTCTTTTGTCTGGATTTTTTTGGCAAAGCATAAATTGTGTGCTGGGTCGAGAGCATCACGAACACGCAACTCGCGCTGGGTAAATTTTTCCCAGAGAGAAACCAAAAGAGTGAGGAAAAATTTCAGCGAGGAAATACGAAACTCTACAATACGAGCAGAAAACATACAGTGATTCATTATTTATCCCACGATAAATTCATTTGCTTGAAAAAATGTCAGGGCATTCAAGTTGCACTTGATTCAGAGATGGGAACAAAAGGATGATACTGAAACGAAATGTGTCCAGTAAAACATTTCAGTTTGCCAAAATGATATTTTCAGATAATTTTTGTAAAATTTTAGCTATAATTTCCTTTGATTGATCTTTCATCTCCTTCAAGAATTTTTCTAATGTGTTCAGTTCAATAAGTGGAAAATGGCACTTAAATACTCATCAGGATATAATTTTTTTAAATGGGAAAATGTATATAAAAAGCAGCAATCTCAACCTATGATGGCTCTTAAAATTATTTTTCGAAATAGATCTTTAATAGTAAGTCGCTATTATATCAACATTCTCGTACAATTGATTCATTAAAAATCAAAGAAAATTTTAATAGCATAAAATATAATTTTTAAACTCACGAACTGTGTTCTTAATGTTCTACACAGCTTTGTTTGCGGATGTAGATATGGTACGAGGTAAAATCCACTACGGAGCAGTAGGCATTTTCCTAATAACTCCCGATGCCGCATAATAGGCCTTATTGGTGTGCTTGACTAACTTCGTTTTTACATTGAATAATATCACTGATTGGTTTACAAAATAAGCAGGTTGACCGCAATTAAGTTTTAAAATGACACCGAAGTCCTTCGGAATCCATTACAGCAACAAGTGACACTATTGAATTATTTTTTCACAGTTTTTCAGCCCAGTGAAGAGATTACCCGTAGAGCCAGTGAATAAGTTACTCGTTTCATTCGCCAGGAAAGCACCATATCCTTCAAGTGAACAATTGTCATCTTTCTCGAAGTAAAACCCATGTTTTAATACAAACGAAAACAATGAAATGATTTCAGAGTCTGCTGCTTAAGGAGACATGAAGAGAGCTTTGGTGAATCTAATTTATTGAAATGACGATGAGCACCTGACGATGACAGGTGGTTTATGCAAGGTAGAGTCGCTTTCTTGATTGTCCCCCTGGAAGGTATGCCTTACCGGAAAGAGCAGGGTCTGTGTGTCGTGCGGGATAGAATGAATGATAGGGGCATGCCTTAAATGTTTAATCTCTTGAGACTTATTATATTCCGAAATCTGATCTTCACCTTGAAAAACTGCACAGTAATAAATTTGTATCCCCGCTCCAGTTTTACAGCATACTGGCGTTATGCAATTTATTTACCACACCATCTGTTATAAGATATTGTTATTTTTCATCCTTTGATAAGTTACTGTATAATCTGGTTACAATTTGGTCCTCTTTATTTCTATATTTATATTTTTTTAATTGGGCACAAGCTCCTTCATGTAACAGTACTAGACTTTCCTGGTTTTAAAAGAGATTACCCAGTAACGAGAGAGAGAGGGCTACAGACGCATAAGGTTCATTTTACATAGCTTGGGTGTAACCATCGGATGGGCGGCTATTTTTTTGGCCAATAAAATTCCCACGTTAGCCCAGGATGAACGAATAGTGAAGTAGCCTAAACTGTTGCTAATACTTATGTATCATAGACAGGGTTGCTATAAACCAAAGTTTGTGAAGTTCCAGGACTTTTCCCGGTTTTTCAGCAAAACTTATATTTTTCCAGGTGTTCCAAATATCCATTTTCTCGTGTTTTTCATTGATATAAAGAAGGTGCAAGAATAACAGCAAAGCCTATTTACGCATGTTCTAAGGGTGAATAATGTTTTCCCACAAATGGAGCGCCTCCATTCTTGCTCCCTGGGAAAATCGGCTTCCTTTCTGAAGGCATACGTATTATTCTGAGATCGACGAGGGGAATTCATACCCGGAAAGGTGGTGGACTCGTCGCCCAAGTCAGGGACGGACTACCAGGCTATTGCCTGACCCGAGAGATATTCGCGCTGGCCACCAAGCGAAGGCTCATTAGATAACATTGCATGAATTTGAAACTTTCTATTCACCTCTCTCACTCGCTGACAATGCAGGGGCATTAAAAATTGTTCAACGCCAAAGAAGAGCTTCACTGTCTCATTCAGGCAAGGCATAAAAAACTTGTCCTTGCAGCAACAGATAGTGCCCAAAACGGTACTCCTCACCAACTAAAAACAATCAGATTTTGACAGGGGAAAGCAAATTTCCAGACGAATTTCTCATTTTCAGTGACTTTTCCAGGCATTCCAAGTTTTCCAGGCCTGTAGTAACCTTGATAGATATAAATGTAAACCTTGGCATTTTGAGTGACTAATCACTATGTTAGTCAGTAATTCATTTACATGTATTGACATTTGTTTTGTAAAAGGACATTTGTCCGTATAATAAATATTATTATTATTATAACCTTCAACCGGGGAACCCCAGTACGTCGCGTTAGACCCACTAATCGTTTAGTTAATCGCGTGTCAACAATAAAACTCAGAAAGATGTTAGATACAATTTTATTCTAAAAAAGTTGTCGGAGTTGTGGCAAATTTTATTTCTTTCCGAAACAATATTCCTCTACCATGTAGTTTAAATGAATTAAAACCGAAAAAATACATTTCGGCGCACTTACATATCTCCGCGACAAATGGAATCGTTTTATGGTTTTACAAAATGCAAAGGAAAGCATAGCTCGCATTGAACCGTTTCCTAGAAAATGGAAAACGTCTTGAAATCTGGGCATAAAAAATATTTCAAACATGCATTGCTACAATTAATATTTTCAGAGAAATATCGGAATTGCATAAGGCTATGACCCTTTCCAAAATGTCATAGATTAGTTTACGTCAAACTTAGCAACTTGAAACCTTCTAAAATTGGGTTCAGTCCTTTTTCTAAATACAGTGTGGTTTGTATCACAGCCTCGTGGCAGTTAATTCTCATCTCGGTGGGATTATATTTATGCCCACGGCGTCAGAAATAAGCTCACACGATTCGTATTCGTATACGTGCACCCGTTTCCGAAAACTGCCTCTCCGCAAAGGTGACAAAAGTTTTATTTTCTTTTTTTTTAAAGTTAACTCGATTCGCCCGTGCCCAACCCTCTACATCCTTTCTCTTGAACCCCCTCTAAAAACCATTCCCACACTCAACTTCGCGACACTCCAAAAAAATAAATATATTAAACGAAATAAAATAAAGTTTCGACTAACAAGCCGGCAGTTTGTAATTGGAAGGGTTACGAGAGAAAGAGAGAGAAGGGGTATCACAGTGCACTCAAAACCTCGCTCCCGCTCATTTCCCCTCCCCCTTCCTCCACCCCTCCCCTTCCCCCACACCACCCCCCATGGCACGGAAACTCCCGGAAGTGAAGAAGCACAACCTAGGGATCCGGGTCAACCCTGCATCCTCTCATTTTTTTTAAATATACCCTTTTTCGACTTTGTGGAGAGAGCGGAAATTGATAGTCTTTTATTTTTTTAAAGTAGAAAAATAATTTCTTTCGTTTCTGCACTCACCCCAACACATACTCCGTATTATATTCTCTCTATATACATATACCTCCGATGTACCCGATTCAGGGATTTACGACTCCATAGGGATTCACTTCCTGATTCTGTAATTAACCAGTAACGTTCTCGTGCAAGTTTGGGTTCGTATAGTATATAATCTGTGCGGAAGCTCTGGTTCGATAAATCCCCCGATCATCCGGATGAATCCAATCAAGTTTTTGTTCGTCTGGCGGTCGGGCCGTGAAAGCAATTGCAGAATGAAGTGGTTTACCTATAATTACCTACCTACGTTTAGAGCACTGCACTATTCCACTCGGCATCTAGGCATGCTAATTACTTCGTTCATTCATTCACCAACAATACCTTATCCCGAATACCCTCTTCCTTGCTTGACCATATTTCTTCTTCCTCACGGAGCCTGTAAAATCCTGAGACTCCTGCCCTATTTAGCTCAACTCGTGCTATTGCTGGAAAGCTGCAAATTCCTCACCAAATTTCAAGAGCCTCCAATTAATCCCAATTTTCTTATCTCAGACTTTAGTTTATAACATTCCGCATGATAATGTATATCTAACCTCAAGATCATTTTACAACTGGTGATTGAAAAATTTTATCCTTTGTGTTTTTCGCCTGAAAGAATATCTCATCAATATTTTTGTGAACCATCGCGTCAATTATTTAAAAGCTTACAAGAAGAAGAAATGTTCTCATCAGCCCATTATTTATGGCAGCTTACCATGCTATGTGTACATATAATATGGTATTCTTCTATAGAAATTATTTCGTTATATTTATTCTCTCGTGACTGCAAACATTTACCATTAGTCTCTCACATTTGCGCCGTGATGTATAGAATGTATTGGCAAAAAGCGATTCAATGATAGATATTATGCATTCTCTGCCGGCAATTTTGTATGAAATACGCAGTGTTTTGAAGACATCGGAATCTCCGATTCCAAATTTAACAGTAACACCAAGTTACCTTAATCATTGGCCATATAATTTGAGGGTATACGCTGTGAATTTTGATATAAGGAATTACGTCACAATACTGATATTTTAAAGATGCATATTAAATTTTGTTTATACCCAATAATAATAGTAATGACCGGCGTAGTCTCACCATTCTATGACAACGAACAACGTTTAAATGAACGTTTGATTGTTTCGGTGAATTTTATGAAACAAAATTCTGCCAGTAGCAAGAGCTGATCTGCGCACTCCCGGCATGATGACAGGTGGTAAAAATGTCTTCTATCGCCGCTCAGTTCTAACAGAAATATGAAATATTTTTTCTCAGCATTTCCAAGAGCAGAGATTCTCAACGGGGCGAAAATTAGATCTTGGTGGGCGAAAAAACTGTGAAAATTCAGACAGAGTTCCCTCAAAACTCGCCTAGGCGTTATGTTGACATTAAATTAAATTTACTCGTATCAAGTCGAACATTGAACCTATAGCCAAGAAGCATCTGGCGCAAGGACCCCATTGGATATAGAGTGTAAATATCAAGTATTGACTTGGGAGTATTTTATAGGGACGAATAGGAAAAATGTTGTCTAAAAACCTTTCAAAGGGGTTAATAGTTAAAATAAATAAGTTGAGTAACCCTGCCCAAGCCAAAAATGAGTGAAACGTCCCTAACGTAAAGGTACAACTTACGTAGGAATGAGAGGGTAAGAGAGAGAGGGTAATCCCCCCATACATGATACATTATATTATATTCATATCCAACACGGGGAGGGAAGAGTCATAAAGAGGCCAAAACCACCTTTCGTAATACTTCAACGGCCCCTAATCTAATGCCACGGATTCATGTAGTCACCAAGTTCCTCCTGACTACCCGATGTCAATGAACAGCAGTTTTACGCTACCGCTCAAGTTTTCGCTTGCCATTCTTTTTAGCGAGTCCGAAAGTTGCTTTCAGTTCCTTGGCTAGCCGCGGTGTGCAATTAGTGTTATTTTAATCAGGAGGCGTCGCTTTTGGCGAGTGAAATTTGAGCTATACCTTTCATACGGCGATTTCCGTGGCCCTCACTCAAACGCAATACCACTCCCTGTCCCCCCTTCGCATGATACGCATCTCATGGGCATCACGCTGACAATCAATCTCGTTTTATGGCCCCGTACAATGTTGCACTCAAATTGGGGCGGAGCCAAGCGACTCGATTGTTGAAATACATTTTTCTTTGAATATGGGACACTGACCGGAGTGCTCATACCGATTTCAGTATTCGACTCCTAATTGGAAATATGAATATATCTACATTATCTTATTGACGATGGATCAGCTAATATTCCGCATCCTAAATAATAAGTAAAACTGCATTAGAGAAGTAATGAATACAGTTTGGATCCATTTTAAATACATTTGGCTAATGCATTTTTCTCCAGAATATATATCTCAAGCGTCTGAAAAAGATTCGAAGGCATAAATTTTGTTACGTTCATTTCTTTAAATTAATCAAGCTATAACCAATTTCACATTTATTTAGGGCGCACTTAAAATGCATTTTACCACTTTCAATTCAAATCGCTAAAAGTGCATCGAGTTATTTCTCATTTTCTCAAGTATTTTCAATGTATAAATTGCACTGATGCTATCAACATTAGTTTCCGTTTTATGGTTTCAGATGTTGATGAAATTTGACAGAAATTCAGAAAGTGGTTCACGGGCCACGCTCCTTTTAGAGTTATGTGCCTTACAATAAAACAGAAACAGATTCTACATATGTACTTATTTCGAGTCCAAGAAAACTTCACCTAAGGCAAGGAGCAGCTTGTGTAATTGTTGATTGTCAAACTGAGACAGTGGTATTTCGAGGTGAGACATTGATGCATGGCAAATATTTTTTCTTTTTCCATTGCCGGTACTTTCGAGCCCTATTTGAAATTCGTTGGAAGAAAAATGTTTTAAGTGCTTTTTATACAGAATAATGCCTTGGTAAATCCCTGCTTAACTGCACCTCAAATGGATCAAAATGAAACTAGGTTGGTATGGTCGTAAGAGTACCAGCTTTCCATCAAGAGGTCCCGGGTTTGAATCCCGGCTGTGACGGACATTTTTCTAGATGGGACGTTAAATTTTGGTCCGGTGGCATCTATTCTTAACAGTAGGCTGATTCCGACTTCAGATTTTTCTTCACTTTTCCTCCAGTCCCCCCAAAACCCTAACTTTTCATTCTCACCCTCCTTTTCTCCATGACGCAAATGGCCTTATCAGACGGCCACCCGCCCAAAATAACAAACTGACCAAAAATGGAACTCAAATAATATCGTTTTGAACTAGGGATTCATCGATACACGTTTTATATAATCGCGCTCATCCTAGACACAATATTATAATTGACATATTTTCAAATATCGTTTCGAAACTTGAGACCACATCTCGTTAACTCGATGCTTCTATATTCTCTAGTGCAATGCAATATCGCATGAGCAAAAAAATTACGATCAATACAAACTAGTGTACGATAGCGCTAATTTTTCATTAACCTTCCCGTGGACTTGAGTTGAGAGCAACTAACTTCGAGAATAGATGAGTTAGAGTCTCTCTTCATGCTTCTTCCTATTTCTTCTTTTCCTCATCGTTCATGTTTTTTCCGTGAACCCTTGCGTACCCTGGCACCCATCCAATCCAGGATTTCAACTCGGGAGTGGAGGGTTTTAAAAGAGAAACCCTTAGCACTCAGCGTGCTAGAGATCCCTCGGAATACCACCTGAAACGACTTTTCCCACCCTGGCTTTCCTGCCATCCCTCCTGCTTCCGAGGTCAGGTAATGAGCAGGGGTTTAACCGGGGCATAGGGTGGGGTGTAGAGAGTTTTAAAGGGGAGAGTAGGGTTAAATAAGGGTTGGCGGAGTGTGGAGTCGATAGAGGGGAATGGGTGGTAACGAATGGTGGATTAAGACAATGCAATGCGCGGCGCAACTGTGGCGCCACGGAAAGGGGTGGCAGGGGTGGGAACTACGCTCTAGCAGTGAGAAGCACTCTATGAGAGTGGAATGCGCTATTCGGTCACTGACCCCAATGTTTTGGGGGCTAGTTAATGTCCATTCATACGTACTTGCCGAATTTTATCTCATCTTTTATCTACTGCGTGAGCACGCCCTGAGCTGTTGACATATGCCATACTTTTGAAAGGGCCTTGACAATAAAAAAGTGAAAGATACACAATGATTTCCTACTCATTCAAATAATAGGTCAGATTATAGCCAGCTAAGGAGATTTACAAACGCTTAGACAGTCAATATTACAGTGCTCACTTTCCTATGGAGTCTTGGGTTACCTTTGCTTTATTTTTCATCGTTTAATAAATGAGATTTCTCTCTACTTTAACAGATGTAGTATGTGTATCCCCTAGATGATTTTTTTAATAACAGTTATTTATATTTACTAATTCCAAACTTGCTTGCTTGCACGTAGCTTACTAGATATATACTTGTTTAAGTGTGAAAATGCTAATAATGAAAATAAATGGCTCGCCTTAATGCAAATAACTACATATGAAGATTAAATACCTAAGCTCTATGGGAATTCAATTAACTAAAAATAAAAATCATATCCTCCTTACAATGTAACCTACGTTTTTAGTGGATTCATTTAAAAATAACAACACATTTAATGAAGCATATTAAGTGATTCGTCTGCGTTATTTGGTTTGTTGTTTTTATATGCACATATCATCGTTATATAATGATAACTCAACATTTATAATGCATTCAAAAAGCAATAAATTAAATTCGATGTGGTGTTCTGAACTCAGGAAATTTCAATTTATGAAAGAATAGTTGGCCTACTCTTTTATACCAGCTTTATTTCAATAAATACTTTTCACGAACATTCACGACCTATTCAGTGCAGCATACAATCATCTATATGTAGTGATTTCACCAAGTTCTTCGATTGGCTATTTATCTTAAGACATGTATCGTCGCTATATCGTAAAGCACAAATATTCATGACATGCATAAGTAATAAAAAAATAAAAAACGATAATGACTTCTGCACACGGAAAAATGAAACCCGCGAAGGCATGTGGGTACCTAATTGATGTGAGGATAAATCATCAACATGTCCATTTGGTCAGTCCATTCATCATTTAATGCACATGGATGCTGTCCGATGTATTCGTGTTTAACCCCATAAACTCTGTAGAGTTCAATGGAACCTTTTTGATTGAGAATGGGCGATAATCCCTGGCGACGCGACGGGCGCTTAGCAACGAGCGACGCGCGGTCCTTGCCCCTTTCGCTACCCCTACCTCCCCACTCCTCACACCCCCAACCCCTTTCCCCCTCCTCTCGAAGGCGAGAGACAAGTAAGGAGGCGTCGTTGAAATAAATGATTCGACTCGTGAACATTCCGCGAGACCATTCCCATCCGAGGAAGCTGTGTGTGTGAAAACCTCTTTCTCGCCTCTACATCACGGTTGGGATAGTTGTCATGGAAACGCACTTGATACCGCTCACGCAAACCCCACCTCTTCTGTCTCCAATCATTTATGTATCCCCACATCGTTAATAATTTCGACTCTATAGACCCAATTCGCAATCTCTCACTTATGTCAAAATATCGTAGAGAAATCGACAGAAAATGGCAACTCGCGAGGCAATATCGACCGTTGATCAATACAGACTCTTGAAGACGTTCTTGTATCGCTGTCTTTCCTTACGTAATTACATCATTGGGAAATCAGCAATAAAACGGCACCTAGCAAATCAATGATGATCCTGGGTGATCAATACAGGCTCCCTAAGAGACCCTTGTCTAAACCGGGTATATGAAAAAATATGCACGTCATATTAACTTAGCAACAAATCGGAATAGGTACATTCCAAAGAATTTTAATGAAAAAGAATTCAAATGAAGCGTGAAATACGCTATAAACGTGCTTTGCCACCAACTGGACTTAATTGAGATTTCAATTCGTGATTTTTTTCTCCTCCTTCACGGTTGCGATAGTTGAAAATAAACGCACTTTTTACTTTTCATGCAAATTTCATCCCCTATGCCACCAATCTTTTATGTTTATCGACCTTGCTAGGACTGTCTACGTTTTAGTAACCATCTCTCACTGTCTTACTTACGCCAAAATACCATAAAAAATTGGAAACAAACAGCGCCACGAAATTAAATATTAATTGTTGGTGATCAAGCAAGACTCCTTGAGAGATCTCCGTGTAAGCCAGGTTATTGAAAAAACATGAACGACATATTAACTAACGCCTAATCAACACATCAATGAGTACTTATAGACAATTATGAATGAAGTGTCTGTTTTCAACTTTTTTTGCCATCAATCAGGCTTCATTCGCAATTTCCACGATTATTTGTGACTTCATTTAATACACTGCTGAATTCTTCGCCAGGTGCTCGCTTAGTTAAAACTTTGACGCCATCTAAGACGATTGTATCCTATTATTATACTAAGTCTGTACTATTGATAATTTACCATTAATTATCTTTTTTAACACAGGATTTTAGCTCAAAATTCTCGCTACTGAAGATACTTTTCTTCCACCATAAAGTGAACGGAGAGCATATTTATTTGACTGGAGCACTCGAAACGGGTGAACGAAAGTGTCAACGCGAAGACACATGCAAAAGTATGATAAGCTTGAGACAAAGAAGCAGAGTTGACGCGAGGTCAGAGCCCAACCTATTCCCGGTTTAGTTATTTTCGATAACAAATGTGTCAGCAGCATCACACAAAAAAGAATTTAAGAGTGGTTGCTGTCAACGACGTTTTGGGCACAGATTGAAGTTATTTTTTAAATCATTAATCAATATACATTGACGTGGAATCGATTAATCATGCATCCTTGTTGATTGGCTTTTTCTATGAATTGCAGAAATCGGCTAACTCACCCGTAACATTTTCCGTGACTTGAGAACTAACTCTGAAAGAAGTAGCTGTCGAACACCGGTGCTCTTCGTCGTGATCTCCTGGGAAATACCTGAGACCTTCGGAAAAATACATGGTGGCATATTTACAGCTGGAGGAAAGGAATAATCAGTTTAAGTAGAGAAAATAATACTGTGGAGTGAATTATGATTCCTCGATTATACTGTAGTTCTCAAAAACATATATTAAGCCGAAGAATGAATAATTTAGCGATCACTTTAATGCCTAGTTAAATTCAGCTATATCTGTCTTACTTAAACATTCGGTCTGCTATATTCTGTGTTGCTCAATTGTTTTCCTGTGTTATACACTGGAAAATATGCATAATCTATCAGATTATGCAGCAATAATACAGCTCTAAGCTAGTAAATACAGCTCTTTCCATATTAGCCTATTTTAGCCCTTAATCCTACCTCATCTGTTATTTGTAAGCCTACGTGTTTCTGCGAAGAGAAAGGTATGGTAGAACGGTAGACTTCAGTTGGCGTAAAGTTACTGCTTGTATATTTGTTTTATAACAATCCTAAAAAGAATGAAAGGAACAGCATAACTTAGACTTTAAGATCCACTTATTTAAAAGACTTCCTCAATGGTGTGATAGACTGTTACAATAGTAGCTGAGTCAGCATGATGGTTGACGAACTGTTCGTGGCGCCGGCAAGACACATCTGAATTGCTAACTAACCCGGATTTAAAGTCAGAGAAACGAGCACACAATTCGTAAAGGGGCTACTTTGGGACACGAGATAAGAGGAAAAGAAAACATTCTCAAAAAATCCTCAAAATTGAAATCCCTCTCCCTACGCTGAGGGCCGGTTGATAGGACGAGGAGGGAGGAAGACTGACTATTTACGCTCTTTAAGCCACGACAAACGACGCGACGCCTTATCTTCCCATTCGATCGTTCCTTCCCCTTCCGTCGTTGAGGGTCACAGTGGAACAAAATCCGCATTTCCGCTCTCATTTTATTTCAATACAGCTATGTTCCACTCCAAAAACCTTCTCTCTACACTTATTTTTTCATGCTTGAGTGATTTATTTATAAGGAATTGTAGCCCTCGCAAAACCTGTGGCAGATGAGCATTGAACCATACTGGGATTATTTTCTCTAATTGTAGGAATCGGTCACTTCAGGTGAATGGGTACAGAGACTATACTAAACTAGGGGATGTCTAACTAAACGTCTGCTTCAGCTCAGAGTGGTCGAGTTCTCCAGCGTGGGAAAGCACCTCAAGTCCATGAAAAAAAAGACTTTTTATCACTTTTTTATTCACATGCGCGTTACTCCGTTTTGTCTTGATGCCAACATATATTTGTCTCACTTATACGGTCGTATTATGTATCCGAATCTTCCTGGAAAGGTAGTGAACAAAGCAGCGCAAGTTATGAAAATTACTCAATTTTTAATTTACATCGCATCAGTTTCCTCATATGTAGTTTAATTTCGTATATAGGGAGCCAAGTGTTATTTCCATAAACATTTGCACTGATGATCCCGATAGTGGAAGTTTTGGAACAACAAATACAACAAACCTACCACAAGAATTCTTTTCTGTTCTGGCAATTTAACCTTTGTTAATGATTGAATTTTCTATCAGGAGAAGAATCTTCACACCGCTAACAACACAAGCATAGATATACGGAAGCACTTCATAAAAACATTCGTATGAAGCATATTCTTAAATGGTAGGGTAACTTTGACTTTACAGCTGCGGAGCAGCTGCTCTATTGAAAAATGATGAACGGAGAGAATTACCAACAAAGGAGTCCTCAAAGTGTTGGGGAGAAATGGAATATAATGAAAACTCGGAGAAGAAGAAGATACAAACTTATTTGGCACATTTTCACCTCACCACAGCCTCCGGAAAACAATAATGGATGAAGTAATGCGTTGGAAGAATTGTTGAGCAAGACCAAGGCCTTTAATAAAATTATTACGACGTAGAAATGAACCATTATGTGTGAATGAAACAGTGAATGAGCTGAGAGGAAAATGGATTGGAGAGCTGCAGCAAACCAATCTTCGGATTGATGACACTCAACAAAGCCACATTTCCATTGCTTCCAATTTTCCACCTTCATTCCACAGCTATGAGTACAAGATCCAACTAGTAGCTAGCAACACAGCTTGGAAGTAAGGATACACTGAATTGAAGCATATGAATGGAGCATACTATTGTATGACTTTGACGGTTAAGCGATGACAGCAACAGTAGGAAAAATAAGACTAGAAGGAAAGAAAATTCGGTGATATCAAAGAATAGAGAGGAATAAATGGACAAAGAGAATCGCCAATTAACAAATCCTAGGTGGAGTTGAGAAATAAGTATATTGAAAACTCTGAGAAGAAGAAGTGACTGATATTGAACACATTTCTCGACGCAAAGCTCATTGAAAGCGATAATTAAAATGAAGACCTGTGAAAGAATGAAGAAGACAGCTGAGAGTAAAGTGGATTTATGACTGCCAATGATGAGGATGATGAAAACCTCTGTGGCGGAATAGGTATTTCGTCAGTACATCCCACTATCATACGCAGAAGTACGTGAAACTCTTCATTCTTTCGCGGGTTAAATTTACCACGCCTTCATCATCACTCCCTCCCACAGCCAGAGTACCTCTTCTCTCTTGCGGTGACTCAATACACGCGTCGACGGGGTGTGGTGTATGTGAGGGTAGGAGAGAAGATGTCAGTGGTGTGCATGGGGAGGTCCCGTGAATGAGCGCGGAATCATTTCCGGCCGGAGAGGATTCACTTTTTATTTTTAAAGGCTGAGCGCTCTCGCCATCTCGCCGAGTCTGGAATGGGAGGCGCCCGGCATGTATACGGGAAATCCCTCACGATTCCCCTGCCCCGGTTTAATCTCAGGAATCTCCCTTCTCCGGTTAGATAAGTTCTTTTTACGGCGCGGACTGGGCTATTTAGGTCAAGCAAGTATATTTCACACATTCCGCTACGTGCATACGCGAAGTAGTCCAAGTACTCTCGAGTTCGCGGAAAAATAATTTGAGCAAAATTATCTATCAATTTAAAATTGATAACCTCTCCTTTTAGTTCATTTGAGTCAAAGTCTCTCGAATAAATGCAAAAAAAATCTAAAATTATGAATGTATTATATTATAAAGAGAAGAAAAAAACAGGTGCCTCTTTTTCTAGTCTCTGATTGCGTCTCATAAGTAATGATGCAACTACTCCAAATGCCTCAGACTGTATAGGTACAGCATGATGTAGAAATAAGAAGACGAAAAGGTAAATTACGATGCTGCTCATTTTCAAAACGAGTTCCATATTTTTTAAATATAATATTCAATGCCCAAATGAATCTATGCAATTACTTTACTAGAAATGGTGATTTTCATATTAGTGAAAGAAAGTTCCGATAAGGCCCAATTTTGTTACATATTGTTCAATCTGTCTCTTTTATGACAAATACGATGAGCTTGTGCGACATTTACTGACTGTCGGAGTTTCGCAAAATACAACAGACAGAAAGTCATTTTAGGTTAGCGTTATTGAAGGAAATGCATATTCATATCATGCCTCAAAAACTTTTAGTCAGTCATTATAAAAGCAAACCTACGGACATTACGTTTTTCTATTTTGACAGCTGTCTTCCTTATCATTGTCGCGATTCCATTACTCCGTTCTGTAAAGTCGTAATACCGGGTACATCAAATATGAACTGATTATTCACTTCAATTTCCATATTGACTTTATTTCATAAAAATGTAGCTAATTTTATTTAATTTATTGCGAAGTTTCCACTGATTGAAATAGTTTTTGCTCGTCAGTTTTGACTCATTGCATTTCTATTTTTACTCACTAATTTCTCCCTTACCTCATTCCATCACTCTCCACGTTTGTAGAAGTATATTTTGATGCGTAGTAATATTTTTTAAAGAAGTATAAGATAGTGATGATAGCACCACTGATTACTTGCTACCGACATATTTGGCAGAGTAGAGTAGTTCGAGTATTTTTAATACAGAGATTAAAAAACGTTTTTATTTTGTTATAATGTACCATTTTCAATATTGCGTTTGTAAAAAGTATTTATTCAGCATAAATATCAACCTTCTTTCATCAAATAATTTTACACTATTAAAGACCGCATAAAATCTGTAGTCCGCATACGGCATTGATACCCAAGTATGTTGTTTTAATTAGTTTGATTCCTTCCCACGTGTGGCGCTGGGTTTCATTATTTATTTTTACTAGCAGTTGCATTAAAACCATTGAAAAAAGGGAGGCCCATATCTCACGAAACCCACGAATCACTTTTTATCCGCAGTGTGAATCACTGGGTAGTCACAGATCTATTTGCACCTCCTGTAGGGAAAGGCCAATAAGAGAGTCGATGAGAGACTAGACTAGGCCATGAGAGGGAAGTGATTCCTTTCGGCACACAAGGTTGGGGAAACATCATTCATCCCTGCCCTTCTGGAACTACACTCATCCCAAACTGCAGTAGGAACGTGGGACGCGTGAGTTAATTTGTCCTCATCGTCTGAAAGCGAGCTCCCTTGTCCTCTTCGGCGCCTGCGAAGTTTGAAAAAGTTTGGAGAAGCGGCGACGCAACGTGGCAACATGGACTCCGTTATCTGGAGAATTTTTTATACTTCCATCGCAGGAAGTTAGAGTATGGGGGTTATATAACGATTCTTAAATTCCAAAACGCACATACCATTCGCGTATTTCCATTCCACGGAAGTCTCGAGCAATATTGCCTTATCTTAGGCACAGGAAGCTGGAGATCATTAAATGCTTTCTTACACGCTGTCTCGTCTATGTATCATCCGGCTGACATTGTCATGTTCAGTTCTTACTCGTCTCACCTACAGCAATCTATGGCGCGCATCGTAAGTTCAATCGTCCAAAATTTGGCTTTTACTGCGGCAAATAATAAAATACTAAGAACGTAGGGTTACCAACCTTTATAGATTTGGTCCATTTCCGTCAGCAATTGATTCTTAATTCATCCACTTGCTAGCGTCGCTGTCTTTCTGTAAATTGAATTTAGCAATATTTTCTCGATGGAAATCCCAAGAAGAAAGAAGTCGACTATTTCCTTCATTTAATAGTTTTGAGTAGAGGGAGGAAGCTAATTTTTGCGGGAAAAATAGAATTAATTTATTTTAGAAATTGTACCGCTATTGCATCTGACACAAATAAGGAACTAAAGCTGATCATTTGGGCTTTTCTACAACTCCTAGCAATGCAAATCTTTAGAATGTATAAAAAACTAAGAGCCATCTTTTTTTTACACCTGCGTTAAGACTTTGATCCATTGATTATGATTTCATATTAGTTTTGCGAATATTTCGCACACTAATCAAGTATGAATTCTAATGAGATAATATTGGGCTATTAGATACAGTAGGTTGTTTTCAGTGCTATTATTCCAAAAAGAGCAACGAATAAAACACTGGCATCCAACATTGTAATGGATATCCTATTTCATACCCCTTTGGCTGAGTGGAACATTAAGAACTACATGGAAGTGATTGAAGAATGAGAAAACAAACCTATCCTATTAGCGGTATTTTATCTCATGTTTTGCTCTTCTGAGAGTTAGCCCTGAGATATTTTACCATAAACGATTCAGGTATGTTTAAGAAAGAATATCCCCCTAATTTGGTCACCTGCAACTGTATAAATAATGTATATATTTTTAGCAAAACCTCCTTACTCACTCACTCACCAAAACTACCTCAAAAGTTCGCAATTTATATTGGTTCCACTTTGAGTTGAGAGGGTATTACTATATCCTTTCAATAAGCAATGCCTGCCTACAACTATGCTCTCGTGCTACAAGCAACCCATTTATTCTTCGGAGAGTGAACATTTGAGGCGCTTAATCTTCCTCAGATGTTTCCAGTTTTTCGTCTACGCTGTTCCCGCCAGCCATCCCTCAAGTTCAAGCGTTGAAAGAGACGCTTTGATTGATCGACCTTCGGAGCGGCGAGGTGAGTCCTGCCAAAAAGATAATTGCCGGCGATCAATGAGATCTCTGGTGCTGTTCCTCTCTGGAGACCCATTACCCGCAGACAAAGAAATTCTCGCTTGACACGAAAGAGACACGTGTTGAGGATATGCATATAACTATTGAATTTTGCTGGAGGAGGAACTTGGGGGGGCCCAAGCCTCACTTACAATCTTTCCTATTTCAACGTAGGTATGTCATATGAATTGCCAAAAAAGATATACGTATTTGAGAAACATTCTATTGGTTAGAGCAGGTGTTTTGAAGCTTTATAAACTTCATTTTCCATTATCAAACATCTTCCTCCTAATTATGGATGCTTATTTTGGTAAAATTCTCCGTAAAACTTTTTCATAAACGGTTTATTAACTACTAATTTTACTAAACTAATCTAGCTCACAATTTAAACTTTCCTAACCATAACTCGGTTTAATAAAGCTTTAATGCAGATTGTTCTAAATCCATAAAATCGTTTCGTATAATTTTAACAAAAAGTTATTGAAACTTTCAGCGTAAAATTTTGCCCTGAGAAACAGGAATAACACTATTCCCTTATTTAGAACAGTTAAAAACCTAACTCTCCTCATCGCTCACAATACGTCGATCATTTTTCTACTTCTTTTTGCTAGTCTACAACGGCTGTCAGTATCCTAACGCCTTTCATTGCTCATCCGAAGCACTAACTCTTATCTCCCTTAGTTTTCAACGATTTTCTTTTCTCCACAACCTTGCTAATTTCTTCGCATGGTTTGTTTTCCTGCCATCAAGCATTCCTTCGTCCCTCTCCGCATATAAACCCCAAACGCCTATAGTCTACGTCAATCTTTTACACCCACGTTTCACTCCCATACGGTACCTCGTTCCATACTAACCGAAATTATATTTTTGCCAAATATTTCCCCAGGAAAACTTTGAACGCTAGTTTACAATAGTATTTTTTCCATTTATGAATTATATTTGATATATATGGGCAGTATTTGTGAATAACTTTTAGCGGGGAGAAAGGAGTGCATATTACCACGCTCATCAAAAATGCTGGTGCAATATTTAATCCAGTTCAAAGAATGCTGGATGCCTTTCACGTTTTCTGAAAGAAATACTTTTGAAAAGTCACTTTTCTTAGTACTCTAGGAGAAGTGTTACCACTTGAGGCAATGAAGAAAAACGAAGAACTACGATGCATGAATTCAAAACGAATATGCGGAACGATTCAATGCCTTAGACCCTCGACGATTTTTCTTATCCTCCTTCGTGAAAAGTTTTGAAATTGTGAATTCTTAAAGATGGATCCTTCTTATCCCATCGTCTCCTCCTAAACTTCCATTTCACCCGGAGAGCTCTCAGATTTCCACAATAACCTTACCCGCTGGACTTAGAACCGTGGAATACGGATTTAATGGCTTGAAATAGGACGAAGGCATACAGACAGTTCACGTATCCCATTGGCCCTGGCAACGCCCTCGCAAGCAAACCGTTCACAACTGCCAAATTCGTTTTCTATTCTGGCCTTCACCGTGCTCGTATGTCCGAAACTCTTTCATTCAACGTGGTGGTAAGCATCCCGATTTAGATTCGTGGATTTGGAAGAACGCCGGAATAGAAATACGTCCCAGTTTTTGATTGGTGGCCGATTAAAATACCCTAGAATTTAGGAATGTGCGTTCAGAGCATAACCCAAGAAGTTTTTAAATTTGAATTCCCGAATTACGTAGGCATCAAGGTCAAAATCAAGGCTGAATTGGTTATCGAGGTAATAATAAAATGGATAAACACAAGGGATGGGATTTTAAGAATTCTCACCTGGCTGGAGACGATGCCCGGATTTTATAATCGGTTAAGATGGCTTCCGTTTTACTACCCCTTTGGAATATCAGTATTACTTCAACAACATAGTGAGCGAATACACGGACTGCAATCTTATCTTCATAGAAGGTCCTAATTCTAATTTTCCAGGCATATTTGCCATTACTTCGGATCTCCATGGCGTAATCTAGGGAAAGAAGCTAAAACACTGTGTAGCGCGTACACAGCAGAGCTAATGGCAATTAAAACTTCTCTGCCCTCAGGCACCAACAACAAAAGATCGCTTCTTATCCTCTCTGACACAAACAGTGTTCTCCGGTTAATATCCAGCTTCTCGCCTTTTCATGCAACAGCACAAGACATCCTACTGCTCCACCTATCCCTCTTTAGGAAATGAGTGAAAACCATTCGCTTATCGTGGTAAAAGAATGATTTATGGCACGAACTAGTGAAGCAGGTGATGTTGGTCGCCAATAGACTTTCTGCAACTGCAGAAACCATGCCTAAATCCTCAGCTCAATAGTTAACCTTTCGCCATCCGCTACCCTCCGACCATTAGATTCATGAAAATGTTCTTTGAATGTAGTTTCTTTGGTACTATGCTCCTAAATACAGCATTACATTTTTTATAAGACATGTTAAATGGGCAGGCACAGACTGACTGACTGTTT
Source organism: Pyrrhosoma nymphula (assembly GCA_963573305.1). Lineage (NCBI taxonomy): Eukaryota > Metazoa > Arthropoda > Insecta > Odonata > Coenagrionidae > Pyrrhosoma > Pyrrhosoma nymphula. Next base: position 88,386,180 of record OY754338.1, read on the forward strand.
CACAGCAATGATAAGGTCTCTGGGTTGAAAATCTTTTGAAGTGAGGAGGATAATAAATAGGCTATGAATCGCTAAAAAAGGAAGAGGCTCGAGAGAAAAAAATACTTAAAGTTGGATACACCCTGCTACTTAGGAAGAATTGATCATTGGCATAAAGTAAAACTTGAGCTACAAAAAAATCAACAATCTAAAGCACTTCTTCTTGAATTGAGGAATTATAGAATGAAATGAATTACCTGAAGACATTTTTATGATCTTTTTCTTTTAAAATGTTAAGAATTTAGGCACATTATTTTTAAAACGAGTTTTTGTTTCGTTTTTATCTCCATTTCTATTTTTCATTACAAGCTAATGTCGTCACGTCAGGCTAACTACCTTATTTCAACGACATTGTATTAAATAAATAAATATTAATTGCTAAATCAATCATATTTTCTTTGTTTAGTTTTCATTTCAGTGCTGCTATAGTGTTTCAAGGTCTGATACTGATTTGGAAAATTCCACGGTTCCACCTGCGGATATTTTTAGATGATGAGATGTGCCTTCTAGACACCATATTAAAGTGAAAGCCAAACCTAGTAAGTCTAGTACATTCAATTGAATATTATTGTCGTTTTCAACACTTCTGAAATCCCTTCCTCACAAAAATGAGGAATACTGAGAGGTTTGACAACTGGGGATCGACAATGGCAACTCGCGATCACTAGCATTGCCACATCGAGAACCTCCCGTCAAGTCTAGACGTCGTCAAAGGTGAGTACATCTCCCTGGGATACACAATACCCTGAAGAACTAACCTTAATCTCTTTTAACCCCTCGTCCTCGTGGGAAACAATAACAAACTTTGCCTTTATCTGCCGTCACACTTGTCAAAAAGGCTTGCCGTTCTCAACACCTCCCGGCTATCCTTTCAACGTACAACTCAGACCGTTGTCGAAAGTCTTCCCTTTTGCTACACTGAAAAAAAGGTTGGTTTGGTGGAATCCAAGGATTGGATGTGGTACTAATTGACATAGATTCTGGGGAGCCATCCTATCAATTGAGGGAGGCAGCCATTTTAATTGGATACCATCGCCACCTTAGAGAGTAATAGTTTGAAGAAATTGATTAAATTTATCAAAAAATATTGGAAAAATTTTAAACCTCTTTAAGTGTTAACCTGCAACTTTCTGCACCACAGCTCAACAATCATCCTTAACACCAACGGTTCTTGGATTTAAATGCGAAAACAGCCTGTAGTTAAAATTATTCACAAATATTATCAATTATTTCAATGAGTATATGATCGTAACTTCGATTGTTATTAATAACTCAGTCATCTTGCTGAAAAGCTTTACGGCTATCAAACGAGTAGACCAGTACTGTGACGTGGAAGATAACTTAGTGAATATCTTACCAACATGGATGATCCACCCAAGCACCCTAGATGTTGTCTAGAATAGATTTTATGTTCTGACAAACTTAATACAATCCAAAAATATTGGATTCTTCACCCAACCTTTTATATTTCATGTACGCTCCCTCATCGTATATCCTTCCACAAATGTCATGGTGGGAAGACAAGGAGGTGTAGTTCAATCTATAGTCATTCTTTGCCTCCACCAATCATCACGAATCCTTTTTTAAATTCCTGGAAGGGAAGGATTATAGTTTCATATGCTGCCCTATATTTCCCAAAAAGATGGTCGCAAAATGGTTATTACATGTGAAAATTGTTCTGGATTTATTCCGTTTGTCGTTGGCAATATCGCTCCTCCAGTGTATAACGTAAAAAAGAAATATGTGCTATTGCAGATGAAAATTGGAATATTTGCAAGAAATTAATAAGAAACACGCATAGTTGCCATATACTCGTGGATGTCTAAATTAAATTTTAAAGGAATGAGTATATTAGATTCAGAATTTTCTTGGAATCAACCGACTTCCCTTAGAATGCATTTACTCATTCATTTTCTTTCCTAAATTCATCAAACAAGGACTAATCTGATCTTTTACAAATACTCCTGATATTATCTAGAAAACTTTATCTCGCTCCCATTTATATGAAATTGATAGTGAAACAAAACATTTCATCTCACAAGTTTGTTTCTGTACCCAGCCAATATTTTTAATCGCCAAATATTTTAGCATACCTGTATCATTTGGTTATAAAAAACTTTGTAGTGAGTGGAGTGATAAATGTCTAAGCAAAAGTATAAAACAAGAAGGCATTAATACATTTGTGGATCAAATTCATGCCCGCAGGTTTTTCACGTGCCTCCAAAAATGGATGGCCACAAACTTCTTACATGTCTTCGGTTCTGAAAACGGCAGCCAAGTTTTTTATATTAGAGTCCATTCTAAAAGAGTTTCCTTGGATTAATTCTTAGGAAGCTATCCTGTGAAGACATGGAAATTCTAATCTACAAATAACAAAAATGGCACTGGCAAAACATTATTTACATTATGAGATATGTTATCATTTTTTCAAGTCATATATAAGCAATATTTCAAAATATTTCCACAGGTTATGTTACATAAAGCTTTTTATTTTTAATTTTCAACTATTGTTATATCAAAGAATTAGTCAAGCACAAATTAATTCTTCAAAACTTTCTTCTAATTGACTCTTACATAGTTGTTAAAATACTGTCATCATACTAAAAATGTTTTATCTTTTATCTAAAATCTATTCTACTGATTTATATGTGCATGCGTTAGTTCAGAATATGACAATAGTAGCTAGAAAAAGCTCACAGGTTATTAAGCAGGATCTAATCGTCTAATTTGCGAATAAATAAGCGTCACAGGTGAATATGGTGTGAAGGAACATATATACATGTGGAGAGTGGTGTGAATTCGGGAAAGGCAAAGGTAGACATATTGTTAGTTTTTAGTCAAGCCATCTATAGGCTGCAGATTTGTGACGTCTGGTACATAAGTAAAAGTTCAACGTTCTTCTATCTCATGCCATGCCAGTTAATTAACTATTGATTAAATTCAGGGTATAGATTAGTGTATATACCAAACGTCCAATGGCCTAGGCGCCACTGTATATTGGTCCAGATAGAGGAAGTCTTGCCACCGTCGTAACTTAAACTTTTGCCACGGTATACAATTTATTTATTTTGTCAAGCTATACGTGGGATTGCCATAGTAGATGACTTTAGAAATATTTAGGTAGACTATTAAATTTTAAAAATCAGATACTCTCAAGAATCTTTTAATCACGGCGACAAAATTTCTCCACGCAACGTTTATCGTATCCCTGAGGAATTATTTCGCAAGCTGCAGGTGCAGGTCGAATAAATCACCATGGAGTCCGTCTTCAGGATATAAAAGTCACACATGTCCACTCCCAAAACAAAGAGTTGATAAAAAAATTCACATGCAGAATTAAATAACGTTTAAGTATGATTATGATTGATTTTCACTGACGAATATATATTTTTCATTTCCACACTAGCCGGGTTCTGCATTTAAATGCTATCCTAAGGCTCTATGATGCCGACACCGGCTTGTGTAAAACAAAAAATCAGATGACAGTAAGTAGGTGGATCACATTACTGTCACTGCACATTTTATATCCACTCCAGTTTGAAGCTTATTATAAAAAAGTATGACCGCCAATTTTAGATAGAATGCCATAATATAGGTACTAGTTTTTTAATGCCAGGAGACACGATCAGTGTCAAAAATGCTTTTTTGTCCATTCCTGACATTTGAATGCTTAGACAGACAGACACAGAGACAATTGAATGCATAGTCTAATACGTGACGCGTTTTATATTGAAATCGAAAATCACGTTCTTATGCGTCTGGAGCTTCAAAGTGAAGTGTTGAAAATTTATGCACCGAGAGTATCTACTCCTGCAGCTGAAAGTTTTCACAATGTCAAGGCCGAGTCTTCATGTGCCGAAAAACTCACTTGGCTTCTCTTTTCCATCCCGGCGATAGACATAATTACGATAAGTTTCAGTGAACACCGGAAGCAATGTTTTGCGCTTTGAGTGGCCTTGCTTTCTCTATCCAGTCATTTTATCTAAGAAAGCATTCGTCATCTATCGGCTAGGCGGGAGAGGAACAGATTAGTGAGGACGAGGTGCAACAATACAAAAGAGGATGGGGAAAAAAGCAGTTATCGCGAGAACAAGTAAATGGCAGGAGAATATGGAAGGTTAGATGGGAGGCAGAAAAAGCGTGGGAGATCCGGTTTGGTTTTTGTCGTCAGCTGGAGTTGGAAACGTTTTTTTTTTTTTGATTTGACGAGGTAAAAGAGAGATATTGAGGAGGTGGCATGAGGGAAAACACGTTAAAGAGCGAGTAGCCGCTCAAAGTAGAAGGAGTAAAGGAGGCACTGCGCTTAACATAGTCAGTCGGGAGACTGGGAGAGTGGCTATGTGTTTCGGTGAGATAGGGGTGGTGGACGGGGGATTCGAAGGGTTAGAAGCGTGACGAGGAAGGGGAAAAGGAAGGCGAGAGTGCACGTGTGTTAGTGAAATGCCTTTTAATCGCCCTGAGAGGGACGGGTATACGATATCCCGGGGTGTTCGCAGTGCTAGTGCCGCAGCAGGCGATGAAGCAAAGGAAATCACAAGAGCTTGGATGGGATATCACTATCAGACCTTAGGTCATTTTACAGAATAAATCATTTCTTTGCAGGACCTAAAGGTGATCTATTTCCTGACGTCTAAAACATTTCGCAAACTCCGACATAGATTGTATTACAGACACAAAATGAGGGGATAGATTTTCAAAAGGATAGGCTTAAAATATATTTCTTTCCGCACCTAATAAGGGTTATCAGGAGAATAACTGTTATCAAGATCCGACACACTTCCTTTTTTATAGCGCCTAGACGTATAGACACTTCACATATCATCCTGACTCCCAGACTGAAAATATAGGCTACATGTCTGGTTAATAAATTCGTAGCCCGTCTTTTTTACTTAGGATATCATCAATAATTTGCAAACTCAAAAACGATCATTTACATATTCTGATGATAAATCCGTTGTTAGGCATATGATAGAGAGGTAGATCCCCAAAGAGACAGGAGCAGAAATTTCCATTTACACGCCCATTTAGGGGTCCGAGTAACTGTAGTCAAGATCAGATATATAACCTATTTTGTGGTATTTCGGCACTGAGCAATTTTATGATGTTGATCTCCAGTAAAAATACTACTTTCGTGCCTGATTTAATATTTGAAATCCAAATAGTATATTACCTTCATATTTATGCTTAATCTGTCCAAAAAAATAGCAGTAAGTTTCTGTGGTGATTTATGAAAGGATTAACTTTGAATGGAGTGATGACTTGGGGTAGAATGGATGGATATGCTGAAGGTTAGAAATGTCCTACAATCTATCCATATTGATAGAAAGCACATGATGATAATAGTTTCTCATCTTTATGTAGCATGTAACGCACATTGCATTTTCTGATACTTGGTGAATAATCACCACCTTTCCCTCACCTTTGGGGAGGATTTTTGGGCGCTTAGTAAGAAAGGTAGCGAGGTAATACGAACATGCTTTCCTCGGAATAAAGCCATGCGGAGCATGTGAAACAATATACAAAATGGCTTTCGCCTTCTCTGGTTAATATTTTCCCTTTGCAAGCGAATATGTTATAGCTTTACCAGAGCTGAATAGCATCACTTGAATCATCCAAACAGCATTCGAAGAATGTGATTGTTACGAGAAGAAAGGAGTGTGGCTTGGTAAATGAAGAAACTACGATGAGACTCTCTAGAATTACTAATGGGTACAGTAGTGGGTAAATGGGATTAGTTAGTAAAGGGGATCTTGTTGATCGATATAGTAAACAAATAGTGGAATAGCTAAATTTGAAAAGTCTTTTCCCACAGCCTATTCCGGATCATTAAAGAACCAAGGTTAAATATTCCCAGGTCTTGGGCAGGGAAAAATGATATTCAGCTTTCCAGCCAGGAGTTCATATTTCTAAATGCAACCGCACAGCTATAGGTACCCTTGCCCTCTGCTGATACCCTAACCCGCACGAATGTGTCAATGTGCTGCTCGTGGGGTAGAGTATTGATGTGGATACGAAGGAATACTCGAAGATTATGTTAACCCCTACGAAAATATATATTTTCGACAGACCTGATCGAAGCAACGAAGAAAAATTGAATATTCAACATGAGATACGCTGTGGAGAAGTAGATACTAATGGTATTCATTCCGAAAAGTTTCCGTAGATCTCTATAAAAGTGTAGGAATCAGATTATACATACAAACACATTATAAAAGGGGATGATTATCAACCTCGTCAGTCCGGAAGATCGGCATAATATACTTTCTTCATATAGGTCATTGTTTGTCACAGAAAATTACCTCTGAGCACCACCGAGTGTATTCAACGTCAGTCCTGAATAAACTAGGCTGGATGAGATAGAACGGTAGATTATCAATCACATTTATTTTCTTTATGTCTCTCTTTAAATAATTTTCAAGAATACGTGATGTGCCTGTATGAAATGAAATAACTAAAAGACAAGGAAAGGAGACTAAAATGGATGGCTAACATTCCAAGGTAACGCCGGGTTGACCAAATACGAGCGCCTGACCGATAACACATACACACTGCTAAACACGCTTGTTTGCGGTCGTTTTTACGGATTCATTAACAATTAGACTACTAATTCATTCGAGGCACCTAAAATTGATTGTACCTGTAGGACCTGCGCTTTTAAATTCGTCTAGGCATCTATACTCTTGACGTTTTCCCTTTTGGCTTTATCTTCACCTCAAAGTCTTTGGAAGCATGCGATCGTTTTTGATCGATGAAAGGAAGGCGTTAATGACGGCGCGGCGGTCGATTGTGAAGAAAATTTGTCATTCTACGGCACAAATTGGTGTCGCAAGAGTTATGATCTAATTTTTCGTATAGTTTACCGCTTGACTGGTTATTCTTTCCGGCTGAGCAGAGGCCGAAGCGGTTATAGGCAAAGGGATAATGCGAGGTAATTATATTCCAGAGGAAGTGAGAAGAGCTCGGGGGAAGGCTGGCGGGAGGAGGCGCTGGAAATCCCAATGGATAAGCGAGCTGTTGTCTTCGGTCTCCGTTTACGTGGACGCAAGTCAAAGCACTTCCTTCATTTTGATGTGCATTTATACATGGGATCAAAATCACCTGTCTTGGTGGCCTAGTTAAATACTGTACTATTAATTGAAAGGTACTTAAAAAATATTGGTGATTACAAAGTAGTTTCAGGAATATTAATAAAATGGCAATTTTTTATTTTATTTTCCCCGAAACGATTAGAGGTCATCATAGCTGTCATTGAGCCTTTATAAAAAGGTTAGTCAATTGACCGTTTGGCTAATTAGTTGATCTGCCACCTACGTAGAAATAACAGCACGTCTCGCATGATCCCTGTATAACTCTTGTATATCTGTGCATTTATGTTGCTGCAAAATACATTAACACTCATAGTTTCTATAACATTGGTAGCACATATTAAGTGTAGAGCAAGCGGGTGAAAGTTCACCTCCTGATAGGCATTTGCAGATTTTTGCTAATGCATCAATAGTCGTAGTTTCATAAATTTAAATAGGGTATAGTGCAGTGCACGCTTGTAATAATTCACTCCCTGCCAAACACCGTTGAAATGGCTTGCCGGGCATTTTGTAGATGAAGTTGCTAAATATTCTGCCCATCGTTCTCTTGAACGCGGGAGAGTTTTAATTTCTCAAGGGTCTTCTACTGAGTGGACGTCTTTGGATTTATGATGTTGTCACAAGTTCCTTGTGAGACAAAATATAGTTTCCGGAAACACGGCAAAGTATAGTTTCCAAATTTTTTGTAAGATGTTACATTTTTTGGGGCTTGCGTATGAATTAAATTTTCGGTAAACGAACATTTTGCACGATTTCTGGAACTCATAAGACATATCAATAGGAATTGAGTTCAGAATGTGAAGGGTTACGTAAGAGATGTAAACCGAATGTAAAAATGTTTGCCTTTTGCCATCGTAAAACTAACAACTGCCACACTGTTTGGTGTACAACAAACTCATTTTTGTCAGACGCTATGAAGTTAAGAAAATATGAAAAATAAAAACTGACGTTAAGTTACCATGAGAGTTACTAGAATTTTTCACAATGTTTTAACTTGGACGTGAGAAGATCTTAAACGCAATATGTTAGCTTAGGGTGACGCTATGAAATCATAACCCATCTATTGTTAAAAAATCCAAGGAGAATCCAAAAACTTTCCCCAGGAGCTCATACCTATTACTCGAATAGCCCGGTTGCAGTATACAAAGATGTACCGCGCGTGTACCGACTGTTATCGGAGCAAACTGAGGGCAATGTATATTTTCATAAAAAGAAGAGGGAGCTTATTTTTGCAGTTATTACGAATTATGTATGGAAACCAAGGATGTTATAAAACAAATGGAGGCAACATTCTGCTTGATTCTTGAAGCCAATTCCGCCATTACAGTCGGCACAGTTGATACCTCACTCTCTGGCTTACGTATCAAGCGGTCGCGTTTGATTTTCCTCAAATCTAAGCTAAAAACCATAGGCAAGGCGATGTTTTGTGACTGGTTTGCCCACACCTACTCGGCACAAAATCCTTCCCAAGCACCCCTTTTCTTGCTTCACTTTCGCCCATGAGCGTTCACGGTCATGCCTCCTCCATTTCATTTTAACCTCCCTGGCGGAAACCATCCGAAAAACGAAATCTCTCCCGCAACAGTAATTAAAGTCCGGGTGGATTTCGAAGTTCACCAGGAACCTAGAAAGCCGGTGCCGGCAGGCTTTAGGCATGTCAGCGGGAACCTGGAAAGGCGTTCGACGTGGAATATTCGCGAGATTTCGCCTGGAGGAAGATGACCAAGTAATATAGTAGTAGTAGGCGGAGCCATTGAGTCGCGTTTGAGAACCTGTTGATCTCCGCTTTGCGTCCCATTAGTTGAAAAAAAGAAAAAGACAAGGAAAAAATGAACGGCTCGACTAGACTAATCACGTGGGAAGGGCCTCTAACAGGTATTTCCTTTGAAAATACTCGCTCGTGCACTCATAGGGTTACGCTTCGTGCATTGATTGCTAAGCGCGCGGGTGGTAGGGCTCGTCTGCATACCAACTGAGCCGAAGGCGCACGCGAATGCGCCATGGAATATGCTCGCAAGAAATAAAGGAATTTTTTCAGCAATTACTCTCCCTTCACTATGCATTTTCTCCTTCTATTTGTTCTGCTTCTCACAATCCTGCTCACTGCATGTTAGCATGCCCGTCAACGAAGCATCCCTAGGTTTCCGGTTCAGCCTAAGCATTATTCTCCTGCTCGATTTTTGGTCCGTGCCTAGCGGCCAGGGGAGAGTATAAGTTTTGACCGTGCACATGGGCTAGTAATGCATTACTGTTGTGCAATTAGCCCGTGCCACACTCTCTGTAGGTGGATTACACGGTACTTGGTAGATGTAAATTTGTAGTTTGAACCCGGGTTTTGATGCAGCGCATCGAAACCCGGGTTCCAATTAGGTCAATTGGAAAATTGTCAGGTCAAAAGGAAAATTGCATCGTCTTAGTTCTTATAATGTTAATATTCCAAAACATCTCATCTGATTCCTCCCTTTTCGTGATAATACACTTAAATAAAAATCTGATGACATAGCTCGGAGTAGGCTCACCTATCAAATCTTCATCTTAAGTACGTAGAGCTGCATGTGCTTATAATTATAGACTTGATCTATTTTTTTATTTCCATGTATTTCATTTAATTAGTGTTCATGTCAAGACAACGTTATCATATGGTAACCATTGAGCATTCGTTTGAAAAATGATCGCGATGGTTTCAGTTTCGACCAAAAAGTCAAATTTATCAATCTCATTCATCCGTTTAGATTATACCGACTCCGTCCTAAATTAAAGAAAATGAAATCTGCTCGCGCAACTTTCTCCCCGGATCGATGTGAGACTTATCCTACTAAAACTTATAAAGATTTTTTCCGCCTTATTTTTTCTCCGATATTGAGACTTTCGTTCCCAGCAATACCCATTGATCCCGCTTAGGTATTCGCACCCAATCTTTTGCTTACATAAGGCTTAAAATCACAAGCCCGCTTTTTCGTGGTTTTTTTCCTCTCAGAACTGATTTTCAGCTCCTCTTTTATCATTCATTTTCTGCTGATGCCGACGTTATTACACATTCATTTCGCAGCTTATTTTTATTCCTCTAACCTGTTTTTTTCAGTTTAACACTGTATGGTTAAAGTCTTAGTTATGCACCCACGTTAAACGGAAGGACTACTCTACCCAATCCACGGTTAAACGGAAGATTCTTGCGTATAACAGATACACACCCTGAATTAACACGTAAATATGCTGCAATAAATCTACTAAAAAACTAACTTATTACAAGGACTCACCATTTTCTCCTTAGCAGAAATTTATGACCTACTATAATAAGCACCGATGTGACAGTAACTTTCACATAAGAAATACACGTGAGGCTGAATCTTCATTTGGCTGCAGACCTTTTTTTATTTGCAAAATTAAATTATAAATAGTGGTTTTCTGTTATTGGGAAAGGTACCATTAGGAATAAAATAAAATAAATGTTCTTATTCCTTCAGTTGAATTTTGTATTCCGGTCGATATTTCGAAATATTTGCTAAAACGTAACGATTTTTCACAATATTTTAGCGTAAATTCATTAACTCGATGATTCTTTGCACTAAATAAGATCTGGTTAATTATAATCAATGTAAATGATAATATTCTTCCAGATGATATTCAACGAGCGCCTTCACTAGTTTGTTATATTTGATCGTCTAGTTTATGAACTCGTTTTTCAGGAGACTCCCACTTTGATTTAATAGCACTAGCTATTGCATCATAACTCCTAATTGAGCCCTAAACAATGCTGTTATAGCACATTAACTTCATTATTTTAACTACTCGATGATGTTATAAAATTCAATAACGCGTGGAGGATTAATAGAGCTTTATATTAAGCTAATTAATTAGATAGTTTCACAAAACAAGATGGATGCATACACCTCGGCTCACAGAAGGCCTTTCCACATAGGAAAACTCATTAAACATTTGTTTTTTCCCACCTATAATTCCTGGCCATAACAACTTCGAAAATAATCAAATAAATTTCGGAATTTGTAGCAATTTGATCTTCTTTAGGAATTTAGCACAGTAATTTGTGCAATTCCTTTGACGTACGATTACGACCCTAATATGCTGTGCAGACTGGAAAATAATAATTAGGATTTCCTCCTGCGATATTTACGAAGACTGTGAAAGACTGAAAACTTTTTTCTCAAGTTTCCGTATATGCAACATTTTAAAATTTCTATATTAGAAAAGAGCTGTCTGTTGCACATACTACCGGTAGGCGGCCACAGCATACAGTGTGTTCATCGAGGCAAAAATTAAATGGGGGAGGCATTGCCATGAACGCTCATGGGCGAAGGTGAAGCGATAGCAGGGACCCGTGGGAACAATTGTTTTCCTTAAAGGCGTGGCCTACCAGTCTTAAAACATCGCAACACCAGTGGATTTTAACTTAGATTTGACGAAAATCAAACGTGACCACCGGACCCGTAAGCTAGAGAAAGAAATACCTAAATTACAATAAAATTCTGTCTCCGATAAAGCATACGAAAAAAAAACTAGTCCCCGTCTTTTTTGCTCAGCCTTCGTAATAATGACTTCTCTTTCACGTTACTGATTCTCGATAAAAAGACATAGTGTATCTCAAAGCCTCCGCAGGAGAGTACTTACTCTCCATGCAAAAAGCCTAGATACCAGAGTTTGGGACGTTCAATCTCAACATCCAAAGAGCCCATCGCAGTAAAGTGAAATTCATGCTATATATAATCCATTTCTACGTTTTGTAATTGGTGTGACCAATTTTAAATCAGAGTGTAATTTTTTATGATGCTTCGATTAAAAGAGATCACCATTTATGCCACCGAAAAATCCGTGAAATCACTTTGAACGATAATAGCTTGAAAGCTAAACATCATGTTTACATGAGCTTTAAAATAATATAAGACGCATCTTGTGCAAATATATATGTGAAATCAGAATGGCGTGACAGTAAAATCAACGCCCGTTCCTCAACTCCTTTGAGCTCTGATTTTGGCGTTATCTATGAGTCGATAATAATTGTTTAGTAGTTGTATAGGCACCGAATGAAACCCTACATAGAAATGGATACATGAGTGGGTATTGGTGTAGTAGTTATATCGTCTCAAACTAGGGTAAGTATATCGATTTTTTGCGGGGATGGCAGGCGTAGACAAAGGCTGAAATTTCCGCAATGAATATTATCTTTACTGTCGTAAAAATACGCCATGGAAGCACAAGCTCGAAGGATGGCCCTAGTGTTCGGTGAATGGCTGTGAGGCCGGGAAAGGAGTCATAACGTAATGTGTTGTGCGTTGAGCGAATGGGGCCGTGAAGTAGGGGCTGCCCAGCCAGCGGGGGGTGAGACATGGGCGGAAACCTGAGGGTGGTTTTTCTCTAGGGGTGAAGGGTGTCGGTGTGTGTCGGAGTTTACCCTGATGGAAGAGGGGTGCAGGGTATGAAGGGGGAGGGAAACGGTGGTTCGTGCGAGGGGTTGACTGATCTCCAACTGGGGGGGCGGAAATATTTTGGGGGAGTGAGTATGGACCACCCCATAAGGCTGGCGGTCGATCCCAATGGGAATTCCAACCCACAGATTGCTGGGGTGTTGTGCTATTCGGAGAGGGGGGAAAAGGGCTCTCGTGCCAGGCCCAAGGACCAGCGTGGGGAAGGGAGCAAGCATCAGCCCCTTTCGCCCCCAGGGTTACGCACGGCCCGGGAGACGGAAGCGCATATTCAGGGTTCGCGTCTCGGGCGATGGTTCGTCTCCACCCTACCGAGATCTCTGTCGGAGAGAGCTCTGCTCCAATAGCCATCATCGTTGGGTAATCGTCTTTCTGGTCAGACGTTTTTGGGCAATCCATAACTTTCACTTTTCGGGATTATCTTTAAAATACAACCTAAAACAAACTCACTTTTTGCCAAACTGACTGTCAAACACTGCCGAACTGATAAGCACAAAAGTTTCTTGTTTTTGCTCCGTTTTTGGGTACTATTGCGACAGGAAAAAAAACTTCCTTAAGTGACGGAAAAAATATCTGATCTGATGAAGAACAATGGTGGGCTGAATAACTAGGCTAGGAACCACTAGGGATTCGAAAGCTACTCGCCAAGGCCAGATTACTTGAAAAATGCACATCAGGTGACTTAATGGATGACGCCGAGAATAGTATTTTAAACCTACCCAACATCTCTAGAATTGATAGAAGCAACGAATGCACGATATATGCACGGACGAAATGGTAGGAGCAAAATTCCTTCTTTTTACACAATAATAGTTACAAGAACAAAAATAGAGCCAGAATTAAAAAAAAACGTTAAATTGCATCTTACTTTTCCTCCTTCCCCTTTTCCAATTCATTTTCCCTATTCCCTCAATTAATCATGGCCAGTGTCCTGACACCTCTTGCCACGCGCTTCTGCGGCGTCTCTCAAGGTAGTACGTGGTAGTACGTAAGTGTAGAAGTTCGGATACAGCTGTTCCAGGCGAGATGTGACGGAGTAGCATGTCGAGGTGTGAAATACACCAAATGCCTTTCACTGTTTACTAAAACGTTTACACTACGATGCTTCACGACGCTTTTGCTTCATCGTGACCAACAGTCATCATATGCGCCTGATGATGACTCAATAAGTTGAAACATGTCGTAGAAAAAGTTCGAATAAGCAGTACAAGGCCTTTGATTTACTGTCTTTCTCTTACGTTCCTCCTCTCTCTTCTTAAGGCGTCCTAAAGTCCATTCCTCTTACTTCCTCCTCTACGATATCCCAGCGTTCTCCCCTCTACCACCCTTTTCAACATGCCCTCGCCTCTCAACAAGTCTTCCATCCTTCTTTTCTGCTTTTCCGAGTCTCCGCGTCGAACTTCTTTTCCCATATCCATCATATCCAACACTTCCTAGTTCGTCTGCCTGGCCATCCTGTTCAACCTCTCCATTGTTCCCTACACCCATGCATCGAAGAACTTCTCTCTGATTTCGCAATTTCGACGGATTAGTCACGTTCTGAATTGCAATTTCAGTGATGAACAGTTTTTAAAAGTTGTTGAGTTTTACCTGTTTCTAGGTATCCAAAAAAATATAGATCATTCATAAAAAATTTAGCCTCGGTCATCACATTCCGCGTCCAGGTTACCTACGACCAAAATACTCATTTAGCTATATAACGACCTAGAGTATCCTCGGCAAAATACTCAGCCAAATGTGTGTTTTATGAGATCTCTAAAGAGTAAAACTTTCACGAAATTTAGTTTTGCAGTTAATGGTGACCTGTAGGCCCGCATAAATTAGCCTGCAATCAGCCATGAGTATCAAGTAACTAAAAGATTCCTGCATAAAATTGATGCTATGAATTTCAAAAATGCGACAAGTTTTTTTTCTGGTAGATGAAATGAATTACATTGAAATTGCCACAGGAAAAAATCGGCCAGGATTCGAGAATTGAACCACATCCATCAAAGATCACAAGACGTTAGCATCAAGTTTCCTTGTATCATCCTAAAATTGCAACAGGAATTAGAAAGCCTGGGTAGCGTAGTGGTCTGAGAATTAGCCCGGCAAGCCAAAGGTTCGTGGTTCGAATCTTGGTTCAGGACGAATTTTTCCTAAGGCAATTACTAATTATTTCATCGCCGTATTCGCGGAAGCCATGAATATCTTCAGATGAAATGAAACCAAAATGTGATAATTCCACCAGTTTCCTTCCCGAAATTGAAATTGAGTATAAATACGCAGTGCGCTGCGAGCCTGGTGGGCCTGGGGTGGGTTTTAGCCTAGTGGGCTAAAAAACTACTTCATCTGGTAGTATAATATCGATTAATTATAAGAAACTAACAATATAATAATTACTCGACTGACAAAAGTATCTCAACCCCGTCCCCGTCTCAAGGGCAATTAAGTAGGCATTTTTACTTCACGTTCGATCCACTCGAAATCGACAATATGGGACAATATTGTATTACGGAGAAATAAAATGATCCACTTGAAGCCGATTTGTTTTCCCTTTACTTATCTCTTAAACCTGAATTGTTTTCCCATCCCCCTCCCCGTACCCACATCGTATTTAACGATACACTCAGTTACCTAAAGCTCTTGTTCAGACTTTTGCTCCCACCAAAATAACTACATTCAGTGGCCATCAAGATAACGAAATTCTATCCTCTTCCTCACATTAAAACTCCTCCGGTGGAAGATGAACGGTATTTCTCAAATAACAAATTTAAAAACTTGATGTCAGAATTTATGATAATTCTGAGCACAATCACACTTCAAGTGGAGGATTTTTATGTCCCCTTTTGTGGTTGAACGGAGGTGTCGGGGAGCGGCGTTATTTAGTTACAGTTTATCTAAGAAGCCACAATTCAACAGTTTTATAGTGAAATGACTATCCTATATTGCTTCCCCAAGCACTTGAATAGGTCTGTGACATGAACCAAGTGAGTCACTCCGGAAAGGCGTGATCGTGAATAGCATGAACCTATCACTCGGTTCCCAATAGTCGACCCGTTGGTCTTAAACGAATGTTTCAGAGAGATAAATGACTGTCAACCGATTGCCCGGAGGAGACGTTCTTTACGCGGCTGTTTCTTATTGCCTTAGCCAAGGATCACCGGAGGTCACGGGAGCCAAGCGGGGAGATAGAGCATCGATTAAGGTCAGCGATGGCAGCTGAATAATTCGTAATTCGGAGATGAGCAGTCCTCAAGAGAGCAACCAGAAGACTACCAGACAAAACTTTAGCTAACGGGTGTGGCAGTAGCTCATAGTTTAATCTGCAAGATGATCTCTCCAATCTCCGGGTAAAATGAAACGAAACGATCGATGGCATAACTATCTATAATTCTGCATAATTATGAAAAAGGAGACACCTTTTCAATGTCAATAATAATTTTTCATTTAACATCAACAGAACTTCAATAAATTTATGTCGTCATCTTGACCTGGATGCAAAAAATATCGAGAAATCAATCCTTAAAAATAATTTTTACTTTTCGGTTCTTCTTTCTATCTACTCCTGTTTCTCATTCTCAACATGTATACGGCTGGTATGGGTGACACCTACTGCTACAAGTCCTTTTGGCAGCTCACGAGGTACTTCGATCTAGAAGACAAACTTTGACGAACCTCAGGTCGTGTCAAATAAATTTTAAGCATAATTTATGCAATTCTTGATTTATTTTCGTTTCAGATACATTAATTTCACCAAACCCGCAGTGCAATTGTTAGCGCGTCCGAATATAGTTAGCAAATACTCTCATAAATCTAGTGAGAAAAGATTTAGCAGCAACGGCAGAGTGATCGGCGAATGGTGATGATTGTTCTTCATCAGCGACTAGAAGTAAAGGCTCATCGAAGATTCCAACCAGCGAAATTGAAGTTCAAAGGAAAACTGACAGCTAATCGAAGCGAGTCCTTGAGATCTTCCACCATCGAATAAAAGACTTATGCTTGAGCATCGCGCTCCCACCATCCATCGTCACGAATTCGAATCCCGCGTCAGACATAGCTGTGCGTGAAGCATTGTGCTGATAACGAAGCATAACTAGTTCATTGGCCAACAACATCCACTTGTGAGGAAAATTAAAGTTCGAATTTGTGAGGCTAAATTTTTTTAAACGATTTTTGCTTCATAAAAATGTTTATAACTCTTTCCCAAATACAAAATTCCGCTGAGGGTGACAGTGATTATTAGATACCTTTTCACGAAGACAGTGTTTTCAAATCTGTTATTTCTATATCGTCCTTTGTGAGCAATATCCATAGCCTTGGGTAATTTTAATTTTTATTTCAGTATTTCGCTTGCGCGAATTTTTCTTAAAAAAGGTAAAATTATACAAATTCCTAAAATATGCGACTCTGTAACCACTTAATTAAGGGTACCTACGTTTTCCTTTGCCTTGTTATATAAGGTTTATCCTCAAAGCAGGAAAAATTGAATTCAGAGATATTACAATGGATTCATATTCATAGCATTAGCGGTATTTCCCATAAATTATTTTCAGTTAACAACTTCGACATATATTATCTAATTACCGTAACAATTTCCACTGATACCAATGTTACCGGCAGATTTTGACATAATTGATTCAGTTCAGATAGAGCCATTTCCGATTTTCAATGTGCCGTCTCCGCATTTGGAAGGCTTTTATATTACCCTGTGCCAACATAGCTTATGATTATATCTTTTCTCTCCTTTAATCGATGATCAGACCTTTATGGAATTGAATACTGCCGCAAAGTTTCAGGGTAGCTTTAATATTTAAACCCTAAACTCAGTTTCCTGTGTCCCATGAATTGCGATTTTTTCCCTTTCCAACTTGCGTGCAGACTTATGTACTTCAGCACCTTCTCGATTATTTGAAAGAAATGTTCCTCCAACGAGGCAAAATTCTGCAACTCTTAGAAATTATATATTTATTTTTTCTCGATTCCCTGTTTAAGGGAACTATGCTAGGGTAACTTCTTTTCAAATCACTGAAAACTCTGCAATCTGAGGCGGGAAATAGCGACAAGTGAAAAGAAAAGAAGTAAAAACTAGTTTTACCCTGGCATCCTCTTTACTCAGGTAGAAATCGTTTGTTATGATCATTCGGTGAGACAAAGCATACTCGACAGGAGAATCAATTAAGGGGAAAAATTATAAAGATTATGAAACTGAAAATTAATTCAAAGATAACTGAGGGTAAATTAATATGAAGTATGTGAATTTTATCCTTCATGTTTTACCCTTCAGTCATGGACACATACGAAAGAAGAGTACTTCGATGGCTTGGCCCAGTTGAAAGAGCTGCCGGGTAAGGGTCGAATAGGGAAACAGATTTACGTTAGAAGAGTGAATGTCTGACGGAGGAGTACACCGAGAAAGTCACGAATGATTGCGGTGTAATATACTTTTGATAGGACGCATATTAGGAGTCTTAAGTATAAGACAGCGTGTATGAAGCAATGCTTTAATTCAACAGAAAAGAAATAGATAGGGCATTTTGGAGGAAGTTATTAAAAGAGGGCATTTCCCAGGCCTAACAACAATAACGAAGCTCTACTTACTTCGCCTACTCCGAAAGAAAATGACGTGATGGATGTATATGTATGTATAATGGTAGAAAATAAAAAAATATATTTTAGTGATGACCAGCGATGTACCAAATAGTGACCTGTTAAACCGACACCTCCGTTCACGTAACTTGTTTCACATCAAGGTTTGAGGGTCGAACTCCTGTAAAGAGATTTATAGCCGACACACGCAATTTAGACGGGGCTGCACTTGGCACGGATTTCTTGCGTGTGTATCCCTTGAGGGATGGTGCTTACGCTCAGCTATATTGCTCCGTCGCCACTCGGCGATGAATGGGAGTGTGGGCTGGTGGGTCTCGGGCCGGGGCAGCTGTCGGCCCATCCTTACCATCCTCCGACGGGGAGAGACGTAAATAGGATTCTTCATCGGCTTGGAAGGACACATGACCTCTATCGCTGGTCGGTGGCGACTAGAGAATCAATCTTGGGCAATTGAGAGACAGGGAGGATCTCCGAGGCAACCATCGTCAACGGCGGACACAACAGCAATCTCCATTCGATTGCATAATGAGAGCGGGACATCTCTTCGAAGAAGCCACGGCACAAAGGAGATGCGTTAATGACTTCAAGAAGAAATTTCCTCCCTAGGAAGAGATGACCCAAGGGGATGCCTTGAAGTATTTGAAAAGAATCTTTTTTCTCTAAAGAGCACGAACAACGAATAAAGTCAAACGTATAGCGACATAGATTAAAGAAGGGAGTACCTAAATGGCGTCTTGACAAATGAAAGTGAGCCCGTTATTTTGTAAAAAATAAATCCACCTAACAAAGCTATCGCGCACTATTATTTTAAAATATTTATAAAAACTGCTAAGGTTTCTTGTAAATATTTCCGTTTTGTTTTGTTATAGAAAACTAATTACGGTACTGAGTCAATTCTACTAATACCTATGTTTTCGGAGTATAAACTGTAATCACTCTGGCGTTTTAATGGCTTCAATACTTAATTTCCCTGTTCTAATGTCCCGCTTGGTTCTATCAATTCTCTTCTTTAATCTATGGTACAGGGCCTCACTTGGTGGAACAGTATTTTCAAGTAATGACGACAGGCTTCGTAGAGTCATTTCAATTATTTCGAGAGGAATTACGAATCGTATTTCAACGTTTGCACGCTATCTTCTCGAAATGCATAGTGCCATTAAAATAAACCAACGGACAGTAATAGGCCTAAAATTTTCAGTGGAATTTTCTGGTTCCTACTAGCCCATGTAGAGAGATCTTTAAGTGTACTACTCCAGCCGTTTGACGGGAAGCGAAACTGGTACCATTCCTTATGAGTGGCCTAATGTAGACGACTAGTTTACCAACGCCAATCTAACATTGCCGATGTAATCCTACCCTTTGTTCTGACAAAATTAAACATTCAAAAAGCCCAATCCTTAGGAATGAAATTATCTGTTGCTAGGTTGCTTCAGATAAACTTGTTAATAGATTCCACGAGACTAGAGAGAATAAAATTTGGTATTTCTGTCTGCAAAAGCTACAATATAGGACTTATTTTGCACAAAACGACGAGAGGTTTCAAGTAATTTGTTCACGTTATTCATCGCGCAAAACCGTCCATCGACTAGGCCGGCGATGAAAGTATCATTTGACTGATGTTACACAATCGCTCCATTGTGTTCCTATGGCTACTTGCAGTCCTTAATCAGATACGATTAGTTCGAAATCTTTGAGCCTAATCCTGATGAGTATGCCCTTCACCCCAAACGTGCTAATAAATTATGGTAAGGAAACGGGTCATCAGTATGTTATCTTTAGGAACTTTTTAGCAGTTAAAATTTAAGCAGATAAAATGCTCTGTTTCCATAGAAAGGAGATATTTTTGACTATCGATGAATAATTTAAGTAGTTTATGAAATGGAAATAACATTCTTAAATATTGTCTTGCTTAAGCCTTCTTCTAACCAGTCGATACTATTTTAGTAGGGAAAGTAGGGATTTTAATTCCACCCTAAGCGGCTCGTAGAACAACGAATAACTAGACTTCTAAAACAAAACTGGAGGAATTATCTCCCAATTGTTTTTCTACATCCACCAAACAAAAACTCCCAATTTTTTTTTCATAGAACCAATTCGATGTAGGAATATTTTAGTTATTTGAGACTCATGACTGATTGTAGGCCAATTTATGCGTACCTCCGGTTCACCAATATCCGTATACAATGTCACAACATGAAGGATTTGATGCATTTCCGGAGAAATGTACTGGTGAACTCTACTCTGGCTTCCCACCGGATGAGGTTCTTCATTTGTGCCGATGTTTTGAAAGGAAACTTGCCTCTTGTCAACAGGGATGTAGCTGGACACCGACAGTCCTGATGACAAGGAAAGTCTCCTTTCGAAATTCCGACCGAAATGAAGAACCTCACCCGGTGGTGAGGCCAAGATGAGTTCACCAGATGTCACAACGTAAGTCCACTAAGTTTTGCTAATTAGAGATCACATGAAACCCATATTTTTCTGAGAAGTTTCTTTTTCAGTTTAGTTTCATTTGCACTGCTATTATAATACAAATATTTTCTTTAGAAACAATTTCAAATTGAAATAAGTTGAAGGTACAAGTTGAAATTAGGGCAATAATTTTTTGAAAAAAGAATTAATGGAACGCAAAGCTTTGAGGACAAAGGTGTTAAATGCGTTTTTTAACACATAGAAAGATACATACCTACCTGACTACAAATGTATTCTTTCATTCTCCACCTTGGCTAACAATTCATAGTATTTCATTACCAAATGAACAGATAAAAAATAATGACAGGTCTAATTGATACGGCCTCTCACGCAGGCCTCGAAAGGTAACGCGAGAAAGTAATCTAGTCTGATGTAGAATTTCAAGTCTCTTGAGAATACTAGGGCGACGGGTAAGTAGCCACTAGCTCAGGAGTGGTAAAGCTACGGCTCGCTAGTCATGCGCGGATATTTTGTTGCGTGCATGTGGCAACGAAGGAAATTCTAAAATAAAAGTAACACTACAATGTAAGATAGCATCTCAGGCTCTATTTTATAGAATTTTTTCATCATGTAATAAGAAAAATATGACTTTTGAGCTCTATAAATATTTATTTAAAAAAACTAACTGTTTCGTAAAAGAGTTTCATCATCAGATGACAAAATTACACATGAAGATATTACTCTGGTACGAGACCGGTCATTTTTTTAAATTAATCTAAGTGGAATTACAAAGTGATATTTTCATTTTTACATAATAAAACTACCATAGGTTATTTTTGAAATTTTTAAAGGATTTTATTCTTAGAATGACGATTAACTTTTCTTTCAATAAAGATATAATTGATAATTTAGCTTGTTGTAATATTAATTTTATTTCTCCTCATTAGTAAAAATATACTCATAGATCTCGAATAATTTTCAAATTTCTATTATGGGTTTATTTGGCTCTTCCGTCGCCAAAGTTTTCCGACCTCTGCACTAGACAGTTGATGGCCGTATCCTAAGGTAATGGCTTCTACAAGACCTTTCTAAAATATAGCAAATCGCGAACAGACTCACGGGCAATAACCCTTGAGATACGTCCACGCCATTCAAGAAACTTTCGGCGGAAATCGACAATGTTTTCAGAATGGTTCCCATTGACGACTAACTTCTGGCTGGACGGGCAACTCCGCGAGCGAAGAAGTAGGACGATGACGACGAAGTAGGCCGGTCCTGAAGAAGCACTCCGGCTAAGTGCTTAAAGAAGATGTCCACAGGGGCGTAAACGATATATTTAACGAAGGAAGACGGACATTAATTTTAACTCAAATCTCACTCCGTACTTTTGACGTAATGTGCAACTCACTGAGCATTGTTTCAACGCTATCCATCAAGGTTTGTTAGAATTTTCACTGGAAATAGCGATCACCAATTCATACCGAGGGACGCACAATGTTCATAATTTAAAATAGGAGATACAATGCACGCTTCTCCCAAGGAATTGAGATAATTATTGCTGCTTGAATGGAATGCAGGCATGAGACTAGCTTCGAAATTTAAATGGTGACGGTAAACTACGATCATTTTATCAATTTCTCTAAGGAGGGAAAAAATGATTTTTTTACTAAACAATCATTTAAGTTTTCACTTCCTGTCCCGAGGGTCAGGATTCATATTCTGACAGTATTGAAATGTAACCAGTGAAATTTCGATACCTATTTGGTTGCCCTGAAGAGCGCATTTAAATTGTAGTATACACATTATCCGTGGGATGAGAAGTAAATCTATGTACCCCTTGAAGCCTTCTGTTAAGAGTAGACTCATACCGAAGCAGAGTTTCTCACCACCTTCATTCGCCATATAATCCTTAGCTCATCAACCGGACGGCACGAATGACCTTTTGTTTAAAATTGAATGAATGGCCCCGAATGACCCCAGATAGATCGCCTCGCCAAATAACCATTCATTAGGGCCAACCAACCAAACTACCATATAGCATTGAGATGGAACGGCTAACAAATAATCACTGAAGAGCATTTACTCCAAGTAGACCACTCTGAAACATCTTGAAATATTTTTTAAGGATCGTAAGAAACCGACAGCTGCCCCTGATTACGGGGTAAATAAACTCAGCGTCATACAATAGCCGTTCGTGTCAAGAAGAGTGCTGGGGCGCAGTGCCACAAGGTCAGATGTTGCATGAGTGCATTAGCGCAAGGCCAAGAAAGGCAGGAACTATCGAGAATACACTTCAACGCAAGAAGAGCTACGGGATGAGACATTCGCCAAACGTATTATCAGAGGCGGAAAGAGGTAAAACTAGTAACTTAAGTGATCCATTGCTTATTCCTACAAAGATGATGGTGGTTTCATTCACATCGAAGCTCACAATCTCAAGTCAGCGTGTTTTACTAGAAGGATGATTTCAGAAAACATCTACGCATTTTGTGCCCTAACTCCTGATGCAAAGTCAAGACCTCGTATTTAACTTTACATTTAACGGGACTATCCGAAATACAAAATAAGCCCATATGCTGTAGGATTACAGATCAAATGCGATAGTGACGAGCATTTCAAACCTGTGCATCGTATTTTTATAGCTCTTAAGTTACTAATATTTTACCCAATGGAGTCTCATTAACCGTAGGTATTCTTAAAAGGAAAAAACACTGGCGAAGTATTGGAGGGAATCGTAAAAAATATATATTTAGTCATCTCCAGTTGAAATCAGTTCTACGCATAAAACTGTGGCAAAACATTTAAAGAAGCACAAATAAAAGTCAAGAACTAAAATCTTCGCTAGGAATCACATTTTTGTAGCCGGATTTTAAAACCTAAATAAAAATAACTCTTATGGATGGTCAATAAAGTTGTGTAATTGGAAATAATAGGCAAAATAATAGGCTGTTGCATCAAATAAAAACTGAGAATGCAGTGGTAGAATAGAAAGTTCTGATTTCAATACTCAGATAAATTTGTTCTGACACCTCCACCTATAAACCAAGCGGCACGATGTTTCAGTTACCGGTAACTTGCAGAAACTCAGGCAACCTAGGAGTAGGAAGTAGCCTAAATGTTTACATTCTCCTTTATTTAAGACATCAGTACAAGATCATTAGTGACGCTCAGCTTAAAATATAACAACGGGATAATGACGCACAAATGTACCATGAAAAAAAGATCGAAAAGAGAACTCAATTCACAAGACTAAGTTCAAAAGGAGCTAATATGAAAAGGAGAAATGGCGTAATATGCCTAAATTTTCATCAGTCTCTACGATTTAGTCACGAGAAATGGAGATATTCTTTTATAAGAATGGTCAAAATACTGAAAATAGATGAAGCCTGGTTTAAATTCTATATTTAAAAATTAACGGAATGTCATGATGTGAAGAAGATGAGGAATAAATATAATTTATAGCAGTTCAGGAATTTCAGAAAATGCTGAAAGTTTGAATTCACTGTGAAGCCAAAGTACCCCTTGTCCCATAGCAATCCTCATTTTGATCCCGTCATAATAAAACCCCCTTAAACCATAAATTTGAAGAAAAAAACCGGCTGAGAGTGAACAATAAGGGCCGCAGCAGTGGATTAAGGTGTGAGTACGAAAAAGTGTACTTCAAAATCTCTCCTCGTCGCATCCTACCGTTTTCCGAGTCATTGTATGTAACTAGGAGGACAATCGCACTTGGACAAGCTTGGTACGGCTTTAGTATCTCCTCCGTTTGCATGTCGTTTATTCATCCACGAATACGGTTATGCCGGCAAAATCGGTACGGAGAAAAGTAAGCCAAAGACGTGCAGATTTAAAGCTCAAAGTTTCAGTTCAGACATGGAATAAGGAAAACTCTCATTTACCGGGTTTAGCTTCGAATTTTATGAACACGGCTGAGAATGTATAACAATGACGATCGTCGATGTATGCGCTCAAGGTGTCCGCACGAAAAAGTGAGCATCAAACTCTCGTCTCGTCGCATCGTACGCTTCGTAGGGTCGTTGTTCGTAACAGGGAGGACACGAGCACTCGGGCAGGCTTGAAACGGCTTTGGTCTTTCCCTCGTTCGCGAATTGTGGATGTCGGAAGGCACACAGAAAGGGGGAGATGAGGTTGGCGAGGGAGATTTCGCATCGCATGGGCGTCGGGAGATGGGGAGAGAGAAAACGAGGGTGGATCGGGGGTGGAATATTGGGGGCGGAGGGGGGGGTGAGAGAACAGGGCGAGTGAAGGGGTGGGCGGTAGAGTAACAGGGGGGGGGGGAGAAGTACAGGGTGCGTATAAGGGGGTGAGACAGAAGGAAGGGATGGAGGGTTGAAAGCGGACAGACTGCCACACACAACGCACAACGAACGCGGCTGCACAGAAAAAGGCCGGGTTTGGTGGAGGGGTGTTCCTTGTGTTGCGGCGGGCTCGGTGAGGGAGTAAAAAAAAAGTTTTTTTTTCGCCTTCAGGGGTAAAAGCGAAGGAGGGGGTGGTTTTTTTATCTGGATAGGGGGTGGAAGGGTCCACACATAAAAGGCTCGTAGGGTAAAGGGATGGGGAAGAGAAAGGCCGTGGAGGTGGAAGATCCAAAAGGATGGAGACGAAGCGGTTGGAACGTGTAGCACAGAGCGCACACAGAGCGGTATAACGAGGGTACAACCAGGAAAGGGGAAGGAAACCTTGGGATTTTCCCGCGAGGTAGAGAAAAAAAAAGGTTGGTGGAAAAAAATCGAGAAAGTCAGCATTTTTTATTTGGAGAAAGAAACAAAATAGATGGGAAGAAAAACGAAGAAAAACTTCCAGGCGCAATGAATAAAAAAAGATGAAGATCTGATAGAGAGAAACGGAAAAGAGATAGAGAAATATAAAAAAATCTATCTTTATGAAATGGATAAGTGATACCCTACCTTCGTATACATCATACGAACCCTTTCTAAAATAGGACTGCAGGCAACCCATGACGGCTGGTGTTGTTGTGCGTGGGCGTCTCCTTTAATAAGATGTCTTCCCGGGCGAAAACTGTGAGGGATTTTTTGTTGTACGTCGGGGGAACTTGGAAGGTATGTGAGGGACACACACACACTATAGTGAAAGACTCGATATCCTTAAATGGAGAGGACACCCAAGGTGCACACTACTGCTCAGGAGTCCTTCCGGTGGTCACACGGGATACCCTTGCTGAGCGATAGATGAACCAAAAACACCACACACAGAAGACGCACACGAAAATAAACTCCGTTGAGGTGAGTCTCGCACGTCGAAGAGACGAAAAACACTTTTGCCCCGGTCCTTTCTCTTCCGCCGCGCTCGGCTGAGGCTGGATCTCTTTCGAGGACAAGCTTACTGCTCACGATCCCACCGCGGACTCACGTGGTTCGTCAGACTCGCGAAAAGGACGGCAGGAAGGCGAGAAACACTTGAATAACGCCGTGCGATGCCGCGACGCGCGCCTACTGAATCCACGTCGATCGTTCGTCTACTGTCTCTCTTTTCGTATCGTGGAGGTATCCTTCGAACCTTGGTCTCCTGTATAGAACTCCGTTTCCTCTGCGAATGCGAGGCGTTGACTAAAATAATTTTTCACCTCTCCCGAGCTGGCGCTACTTATTCTCTGACTGGTAGAATGAATATACCTGTATTCCTTAAGGATATGACGCTGAGATACGAGGGTGAGTGCTGGTTATTTAATTTTCCGTATTTAAATGAACAAGACTGAAAGCTCCACAGGCACGGATAAGAGCACAACTGATATTTCCTGAGGGTTTTTCAGAGAGAAAGATTTTTCGATCCTTTCCTTCCTTCAATACAAATTAGTGACAGGTTACGTTTAACCGTGCCTTTAATCGAAGGTATGGGAGTTGAGTTCAACACGAAAAGCGCAGAAGGTACTCTTGATCGGTCACTCGCCTTCTCAGGCTGTGAGCGTCCTCTAAGTCCTTTCCCTCGGAGGTGAGGTATTCCTTGAGTCAAAAAAACTCTTCTCCAGACTCTTGAACGGGAAGATGATGGATGAGAGACAGGGTATTCGCCGGTTGTAATAAGAGACGAGGGCGTGGTTGACTGGGAAGTCCGGAGGAGCCGTCGATTTTATGGAACCGTAATTTTTTTGGCAGCTCAGGGGACGAATTTATGTGGATATTCAATGTGTTCCTGGTGTTTCAACTATTCAATTGAAATTGAATTTTCCAAAGGGTTTGGCGTTGAAGCGTTCGGGATAAATGGTTCGGTTTGTTGAGGAAGGTAAGCCGGTGGTTTCCACTGAGTAAATTCGGTGCGTTCGTTTTGAGATGGAAACGTATGTCTATGAGGCCCAAAGGTCGTGTTTGTTTTACCTCCCTTCCTTTCGAAAGGACGAGTCGATTTCGCTCACAAGGGTTTTCTGTCTCCGAAATATTATCCTGTGCCTCGTCCTGTACCTTCACTTCGCCTTCGCTAACACACCCCCTTATTCAATGGATGGATATTACACCCACACCCAGACAAGCAATACTATGATTATTAAAGGATAAAAACAGCATCAGCCACCCCTTTTGCGTATCCTGAGGGTACCAATCGTTTTAAAGCGTGAACGGTGAGGAGAGGGAGCACCTATAATCACGAATAAGGGTAATATAGCGAGTGGAAAGGAAAAGACCCTTCAGCACACCAACCGGTACACGGATAAAATGGGATAAAAACACGACAGCAATTTTTTTGCGAAGCAGGTGAGTCAGCAGCACAAGTTAGATAATGCACACAGGAACCACACGTATATCCACACGCAATCACACAACACGCAAGAACAACACCACGAGTAAAGTGAGAAAGGGAACACAACACACTCAATGCTGTACAAGTTTACTTTTTTCCGTTTGGGAGTGGGCAGTGAAATGGGAGGTGGTGTTAAGAGGAAGGAGTTAGGAGTTTTTTTAGTAAAGGGTTGTAATGGTTTTATCGGGGGGGTTGAAGTGTTTTGCCGGGTCGTGGGAGGGAGGAGAAGGATGTAGGGGAGGCAGGAAGGGTTGTTGAATCACTGAATCGGCCGAGTGCACGCAATCCTAAACAGCCCTTCTTGCACGCGTGATCGAGGACCGAGGGGGAAGGGGGCTGGTTTGTTGGTGGTGTGGTCCGCTAAACTTTTCCGCCAGGGGGTGTATACGATCACGCTCCACCAGGGACACCGAGTACGGGAGATGATTTTTTTCCTGATGAGTTTTTATTCGCGGGAGACTTTTGGGAGAGGTGGTACTGTTTTCCGCTATCCCTAAAGCGCCCTCAGCGCACGTCGGGAGGTTTTCAAAAATAGTCTCAGGCTGCTGCCATGACGCTGGCCGTAGTACGCAGGCGTGGTTCAACGCGGTGGAAGCGGCGGCGGCAAGTGAACGTGTCGGGGATAAAAAATATTTTTATTTATATGCACACGTGTTGTGTACTCGGACACGAAGGCGTGATTTCCCGGGGAGTACTAGCGAGCTAAGCGTCGTGACGTGTGCCTCGGTACGGAGAGGCCCCTCCCCGTGAAAACGAAACTGGAACACGGGGAAGCAGCTCACAGCTCGGAACACGGCTCGGTTATATTATCGCACTCGGACGTCTGCCTCCACCACCGCTGCCGCCGGCTTGTGCCAAAGCAGGGCGTCCTAGTCGCCCACCTCCCCCCCCCACCATTCCAACATCCCCTCTCTACGCACACTCTGGAGGGATGGGGAAGAGAGGTTGAGAAAAAAAAATTTTGAACCTCACCCCCACCCTAACCCCATCCCATTCCACCCTTCACTTTCCCCAATTCCCCCACCTCCATCCCTTCCCTTCCCCTCCTACGGCACGCAGTCCCCCTCACCCTCCTCCTCCCTCGCCCTCCCCTCCTGCCGCACCCACACCCCTCACCTCCCCTCCGAGCGCTCAGCGCTGCTACACGCAGACTCCGGGAGCGGAGGTTCCCTTGTAAACGCATCCCCCCCTAAGATTCTCTCTCTCTCTCCCTACATCTCCGAACGCTTTCCCTTAAAGCAACCCCTTCCACTCACCTCTCTCTCTCTCTCTCCCGCCTTTCCCTCCAACCCCCTCCACTCCCGAATGCCTTCCCCACATGAAAAACCCTTACTCCACTACCAAATGTTGCCTCTCACTGGCTCGATTCACCTCAACGGTGCCCGCGTTATTTAAGGTAGTTTGAGCGGAATATCACTGCACAGTGCACACAAATGCCATGAATTTGGACTCAATATCAATCAAAAGATCCCATCTTTTTGATGGTATCAAAATTTCAGTCACTTAATGCAGTGCTTTTCGAGACGTTTGCAAGAACAAGGAAGGCATAGCTGTGCACTCCAGGGAGCTATTACATTTACTATGAAAACGTATGACGCACGGATTGTGTCAGGAATGTGTGTCCTTCTGATGCTTTCTCAATTATTAAATAAATAAATTTACTACTCACCGTAATACTTCACAGAGTTCCAAAAAACCTCAGTTCTGAATGCGTTTATAGCGTACGGGGTGAAGCATAAGTCATATAAAAGCCACAAATGTGTATATTTCGCCAATTACTGAGACGTTAATTCGTAAAAAATTAAGTTTTAGCGTCAATAATACTGCAATATTTACTTCATAGTTGTTTCGGCTTTTTAAATTTTAAAATAAATTTGTTTATGTATCTAATATGACAAGAAAAAAATTTCGCTCAAACTACTTGAGAGGAATGAGAAAAATTTATGCGCCTGGTGCCCTAGCCTCACTTTAGGTACTAGTGACTAACGCTGTTTCCAAAGTCAGCATCTTCACATGGTGAGTAAGTCTGACATTCACCAATCCTGTAACACATCTAGATACTTCAAATCATGACATCCGATCTGTTTTGCATCGTACTTTCAAATTATTACGGGACTCACCATGACGGTAAATATATCGTAGTAACCTGACTTCATCTGCCTAACAACGTAGCTCTAATGCTTATGATTACGCCAGACCTGTAGCTCCCCTACAATTGATGGCAATGTCATTCGCCAAATTTCCTCTCACAACCACCTATCTACGTTACAATTAGCTACATCCTACTATGACACCTCATCGACCGAGTGTCTAAGCTAAATTTACTGCTGGGCTTGTCGCAGCGGTATATTTAGCGAAGTGACCGTAGAGCAATACACTTGAGTGAAATTCTCAGCAAAAATGTCATCAGCTGAGGCAGTGATTCGAATCTACATCCCTAGATTAAGGATATCCTAGTCCCTTTCTCCCGCTATCAAGACACTTTCCCTTAAGCACCCTCATCCAACTCACCACTCTCGCCTTCCCCCTACCCTCACTGCCTACCCAAATGAAATCCCTTACCTCAACCCTACTGGGTTTTTCTTAATAGTTTCCGCGCTATTTAAGAGGAAGAAGACAAATACCTCAAGCTGTTGGCGTAATCCCGTTCGATATGCTAGTAACTAACGCTCCGTATCCATTGTTAGCCTCTCAAAATGGCGGAATAAATTCTCACAACCAACCGCATGTAGCTGGGCTTCTCTGTCGGGGATTCAGCCTTTCTTGTCTACATTTCGAACCACGGTTCTTCCCAATTCCATAAGATGTCCTCAGATCTTAGTGAGAAATAGACACCCCTTAATTATTGAAACAACTACTGCATCTGTAATGTTGGCCTAGGCAGTCGACTTCCCGAAAATGCTATCAAATTGTACGAGACGCAGCGTAAGCCATCGTCGTCTCAATTTCGTCGATCTGCGATACAACTAATTGTAAGATCACCCTACAATGACTTAGGATCTGCCTTTTGTCGCAGCAGCAAAGAACTGCGAGTCCTGACAGTGGCTGCGGCCAAATGCTCCGAAAAATTAGGTTTTATACCCCCAACTGTGACGGCCTAATGCTTTGTTTCAATTGCTGACATCTTACCAAATTAGATTTTGCTATCTTAACCACCTACTTGAGTTACTACAAGCTCCCACCGAGGCACTTTGTCTGTTTTGGGCCAAATATACGAAGTACAGCCACATGGCACCTTAGATTTGAATCGCAGCTTAAAAGTACTACAAAGTTACCGGAAACCAATTGAAGGATTGCATTAGCAAATTATGCCTATACGAAAGGAGGGAAATGATGAGGGGGCATTTTTGTAGCTAGGTATAATGAAATGATTCAGATAAACCGTAATAATATAGTCTTATAAATTAGAAACTCGGTTGCTACGGAAGGAACATGAGCATTCAAGACTTGAGGCGAATGAGATTTGGTTGCGGGGAAGGATCGAAATATTTAAGCTGGGTGGAGGCGAAAATCAATGATGAAGTGCTAGATAAGGTAGGAGAAGAAAGGCGGTTGAAGGGAGAAATTAGAAAAAGAAACATGAATGGCTGGAGGACGTATTTAGGGTTAACCGTGAGCCTGAAAGGGTGATAGAAGGGAGAAAGTTTGACAAGCGAATATGAATGGAGGATAAAGAGTTTAACATCATTTTCGTGTGCTAGCTTTGGTACTGGCTTCCATGCCTAGGGCCTGGGATAGAGTACCCGAAGTGGTGGAGAGTTTTCAGAGGAATCCCGGTCCCCACTTGGATGCTATGTGTTGAACACAACGAGAATAGAACTTCGTTCGTCGGATGGGACATTCAACTGTTTACCCCTGGGCGCCTTTCGTTTACGATGCTCTACCGTATGAATCAAAAGTAATTTATTTCATATTCTGACTATTTGTACATAAAAGTGTCCACTATTTGGTATGAGCATCAAAGAATTATTTTTCTTCACTATTTTACTCTCAAACTGAACTTGAAACTGCACTTTGTTATATGTAGGTATGGGTAAAACATTTGGAAAATAGTATTTTTCTATTTCATTAAATTGAATAAAATTAAACTTTAGACACTTACCACCTTATTGTTTTAGTTATTAGCAAAATATTGTAATAACTGAAGCTAAAATTCCGAAATTCAATTGACATGGTGCAGTAATCGGCTCTCATGGTTGGAAAAGTGTTTATAAAAATATATTCGTCGAATATTCTGCATATCGATCTCAAATTTGTTTTTTTTTAATAGCGTAGGCATATCATAATCAGTGAAACCAGATACAGTTTCTAAATTAACAAAAAAAAACGGTATAATTGAGTACTTGTTTTGACATACACAGCCGCGGTTAGTTAGAGTAGAAACATGCCGACGCCGAGTTTCCCTCAAACCTTCCTCCATTTCTCCAACAATCCTTCCCTTGCCAAAATACAGACACATCTTTACTTAATGGTGCAATGGACCTCAGTTCACGGTCGCATGCCAAATCAACCTAAATACCTGGGGATGTGCAAAAATAGCGTTTCTAATGTGCTAATAAAAACTTGGAAAGTAATACGCACTATAGTGGTAGCGCTATTGGGTGACAGTCGCCTGCATGAAACGTATTTTCAAAGGGGAAGGCTTGCATGGAAGAGGTCGGCAAAGGAGCGGAGTGGAGAAGACAGCACATGGCAGGCAACGCTGTCACCATTGCTACAACTAAATTGGGAGGGCGGGAAAGTTCCAGAATCACACTGCATGACTACCTTCACGACCAAAAATGATGCTTCATCTTTACACGCTGACAATGCTTGAAAATCATCTGAGAAGCCCATAGCAACAATTGGATTAAGAGCCATGGTGAGCTAGAACGTAATTGTTAAAACAGATTGATCATATTGAAGTTGGCAACCAAGGTTTGCGAACGTGAGAACTAAGGAGCCTGTAAGGCTCCTTAGGCCTTAAAGGCTCCTTAGTGAGTACCCTGGTAGTCAAACGCGGAACCTACTTTACTCCCCCGAGTGAGGGCAGTTTGTAGACAATGGACTATTCCACTGGAAAAAGTCTTTTGCGCCGCTGCCAGTTTCGCTTTATGGTACTCCACATTTAGCTGAAAGTACGTCTTGTGGAGGTAAGTTTCCTGTGTATCACTCTCAAGTTCTGGCAGTGCAATTTTGCCAATAGTATCGGTAAAATTAACATATTGATATACGGTATTCTAACTGCACATCTAGCTTTCCAATATGCAAATGCATATTAAATGAAAGGAAAACTTTGTTTTATTCCACCAATTTATTTGTCGGTACTACTAGTTTCGACGCAGCGGCGTCATCTTCAGGTACCTAACAAATAAATTGGTGGAATAAAACAAAGTTTTCCTTTCATTTAATATATAATGAACTTCCACAAAGTTGAGCCTGAGACGATGGAGATGATGCAAATGCATATTTTTCCCTGAAGTAAGTAACTTCCGTTGGCTGGAGAGAATCGTGGTTCATTGAATGCACATTTTAATAATTTTTTAAGTTAGTAGAAAAAAAATCTTGGACCACATTTCGTTTAAGTGCATCTGTTTATGTATTTTAATGTGTTATTTCGCGTCTAGAAGAGAATCTGTACATGTGTCATTGATTTAAGACGAAACGTATGCCATGTTTGATAAGGTTGCGTGTTAAAATAGCATTGCCGAAAAACCAAGATTAAATGTTTTCACTCTTATCCGTAGACATTACTAATGAAAACAATAATGCAAAGTTTCGCGCAAATATGTACATAAACAAAAATCGCTCCAACCACCTTAATCTAGCCCGGTGTTGGAATTGGTTGCTTAAGTGGGTTAGAAGTGAGCATATGAGGCGTAAGTCTGGCAACAGTGTTCTCCCAAAGGTCCGTACTATCAACTAAATGTGGAGCGCTCTATACCACTACACCAAATGTCGTTCGAGGGGTGAGAAAGCAAGTCGAAATTTCAATACAGCGCTCCTGATATATTTTTTCACTCTCTCAGTTTACGTTCTCTTGCGCTTCATTACCCGCGACTTCGTCCGATTCTTCCAATCCATTTGTAACGTGTGTGGCCGTGTGTTTGCCTTTACCTTTAGCGTCTTCCTCTTTCTCGCCGCCCCTCTCTCTCTCTTTGCCTCGGTTTATGGGGCCATCCCCTTATCGCCCATTCCTCCCTTATCTCCTTCCCTCTCCTCTACTTCCCCTTCCTTCCTCCATGACGGTTTGTTTGTTGCTTTGCCTCGTGGCGGCTGTCGATTGCGTGAGTGGTTCCACTCATTAGCTATCCCCCGCCCCCCTTCATTTCTCTCTTCACTCCTTTTTTTCAAAGCTTTACCCTCCGAGTCTTTGTTTTGGCTGCTCGCAGAGACATTTTTTTTATTCGGACCAAAGGGGTGGTACCTTTGTTCCTTTCTGCATATAAGGTAGGTAGCTTATGCCTTTCCTCTTTCTTCTTCTCTCGTCCATTTCCTCAATCGCAAGTCGGACAATACCGCTAAGGTCTTAACTTGGAGATACCGCAGCCGTGAATACTCCACTTGAGTTGCAGTACCAAAATATCTCTACTGATGCGTAAGCAAGAAATTTTGCCGCATCCTCATATGCCTTGTTCTTTCTTTGCAGATGTGCTTGCGTGGTCAACTTTGTGCAGCGTTGAGCTCAATTTCTGTTTCTGTAACGCTCCGATAGTATTCGGACTCTTTTCGAATCAGAGTTGTCACAAGTTCTTGCTTTTCGCTCACGTTTTATACGCTATAAACATTCGTCTTGGTCCAAATGCATTCCCCTTGGCTCAAAATAATTTCACTAAAATCGCTTTCCCAACTCTTTCTATCATTTTTTCATTTTATCACATTCAATGCGGAGCACGTCAATAGACGTGCTCCTGGCTACACCGACTGACGGAGCACGTCAATTGACCTGGTCGTTCCATTTGGAAGCCCTTTATATTTTTTAAAGCCGATTTCGACGACTTTCATGAAAATCGGGCCCGCATTGAATGTGTTATGGTTATAACGCGAATTAGTTTGCACCAAGTTCATAATACAATGGATGGATCATAGTTGGATAAAATATGTGAAATTTTCCAAAAATTAACAAAACATTATTTACGACCTAGGTTTATTTGTTGTAAATTGCACATCTTTTGTCCATTCATAGTGTCCAAGTGTACGAAGTGGAAAGGATATACATGTTGGATACATTCTAAGGTATAACAGTATGGTAAATAAAATAATAGAAGGTACAACGAATGAGTTGAAGTATTGAGGAAGAGCAAGAATGGAGGCGTAAGGACCCAAGAATCAAATTATGATGGATGTAAAAATAAAGAATCATGAATGGTAAGCTTGTCTGAAAATAAAACGGAAACGGGAACGGAGAACGGAACGCGAGGAGATAACAGAAAAAAATTCTCCTTGATTCTGATGAAAACAAAATCCTCGGATTAATGGCTGCTGATGATGCTGATATGAATGCCTTATGATGGATTTAATGAAGATGGGGCATTTAATGACATTTGATGGCACGAAGATCCGGACTGATTTGAAGAGGAAGTTCAACATTTTATGAAGACGGACACGCCCACAGCTCTTAGGGAATAGAAACAGATTAATCGAGCAACAGATTGAGATAAACATCTTAGAGGGAATGCGAAATGTAATGTTCTCGCGATGAGAGAAAGAGAGAGCCGAGATTTCTTTGTTTACTCACTCCGTCGTCGAAGGAAGTTCGTTCGTTTGCATTGGCGCGCGCGAGAGACGTTACCCTTTTAGTCTCGCCAACTCCGTCAGAAGTCTCCCAGACTCCAATCCCCTCTCGCCTCACTCCCTCATTCGACATTCCATTGTTTCCGCGAGATATCGATTTCCTCCCTCACTCCCTCCCTCACCTCCTTCCCCTCCCACCTCCTCCCCTACCTTCCCTCCTCCTCCCACTCCTGGGGAGGCCTTTGCCTTTTCGGCGGTCGGCACTGCCCTCCCCCAATCATCCTCATTCCCCGAGAGAGAGACACATCCTTTATGCCCCGGACAAGGGGTCAAAGGTTTAAAGGAAGAAGGATTGAAAGAAGAGCTTGTGGTATGGACGACGGATGTTTGTAGTTCTCCGGGTGTCTCAGCGAGATCAACTGGGTAAGAGATAAGGATGCGCTGCTTCGGTGGGTCGGTTGAGATGACGAGTCATGGAGAGAAAAGCAGCTTACTAGCGCCGCACGGTAGTTTTCGGCTGGTATTTGGGTTATTTCGCGAAGCTTGAGCAGTAATAGACTCGGATCTATGGAGCTCATGAATGTTCAAATTTCGGTGATTGGCACTGCCCCCCCTAATCACTTTCATTCCCCAAGAAAGAGACATTCTTCATCCTTCAGTGAAGGTTTAAAGAAAGGAGGGTTGAAAGACGAGATTGTGGCACGGATGGCAGATGTTTGAAGATCTCCGGGTTTCTCCGCTGATTAAATGGGAAAGAGTTACAGAGAGATGCGTTGCTTCGAAGATTTTTTTACGATCAGTTGAGATGTCGAGTCAGTGGGCGGTTAACAGCTTACCAGCACTACCGAGCAGTTTCCCGCTAGCATTTGGACTTTTATCACGAAGCTTGAGTTGTAATAAACTCGCATTAATGCGATCAGAAATGCTGATTTTCGGTAATTGGCACAGCCCATCCTCATTCCCTGTCACCCTCATTCCCTAAGATGGAGACATCCTTTATGGACCGGTGAAGGGATCCAAGGTTTGAAGAAAGAAGGGTTGAGAGATGAGCTTGCTGTATTGACGTCGGATATTTGTAGTGCTCCGGGTTATAGCGTTACATCGTTCAGCGTTACAACTGGGAAAGCGATAGAGATGTGCTGCTTCGAAGCTTTGACGGTAGATTTCCAGGTTAAGTTACCTCCAACATGCAGCGGAAGGCAGCATACGAGATGCCGAGCATATTTCCGCTAGAAGAAGGGTGGTCATCACGAAGCTTGAGTTGTGTCATAGCTGGATTTTAGGTGATTTTCGGCGATTCGGTGAAGGGATTAAAGGTTGGAGAAAGAAGGGTTGGAAGAAGAGCGTGTGGTATCGATGGCTGATGTTTGTGGAGCTATCCGTTAGATAATATGGGAAAGAGAGAATGATGAGAGCTGAGAAGGCTTGGGCAGTCGACTTCGAGATTTCGAGCTACCTACACCACGGAGTGGAAAGCAGCTTACCAGCGCTGCCGAATAGTTTTTCGGCTAGCAGTCGGGTGATTGTGACGGAGCTTGTATGGTAGTACACTTTGTTTAGAGGTTCCAAAATGTTAGGATTCTATATTAACATATAACCTCAGGTCTCACTAATGAGACGACTACGTCTATCCCCGACTAAACTGATGGATGCAGGCGATACTTGGTGGAATGATTCTACGTTTAGCATGGTGAAAAGAAATTATTTTGTACTATTACACTTAATTTCTTTATTCCGGATCAATTTCAACATCCATACATCATTACTAGTGGAAAAATGATATTTAACATAGTGGATATTGCCTGAGTATGTCAAAATGCAGCTTAAGACACATGGGGGTTGTTATTTATCGCTCCATTGTGTTGTCATAGTGGTAAAAATAACTATAAACTCTTTTGAGCCCGTCAATGGACAAGATTAGTTTCAAATTTCGAGGGTTAAAATGCATTAATAGAGAGACAGACTACAAAATATTATTCTTGCGCACAGCACATTGTAGTACCAACAAAAGCCACGTCTGGGAGTTCGTGTGCTCCGAATAATAGTAAATAATAACAGTAATGTTCGGTGAAACATAGTTTGAGAAACCTTGAATTAGAAGATACTCTCACGGCTAAGTGGAAAACTGTTCTGGGAGTATAGCATACACTAGATTAGGGATAGCGCTAGTACTCTTCAATTATTCACAAATCAGTTTGGTCTATCATTCAAAGGTCTAATCTTGATACCCTTCCGGTTATGATCAGAGGAAAAATTCGCAATGCCCTAAGATTCACTATCACTGAAAGTAATTCTAGTACTATTCTCGGTATTTGAAAGTGCTACTCACTGACCTATTATTCGTTCTTTTCGTTGTATTTTCCTGGCACCCAATTTGAATATGTTCCCCAGGCTAAAACTCAAGACAACCTTCGAGAAATTTTTCAAGTTATTAAGTTAAGTAGTCAGTAAATCAGACAGTTAGGGCCACTCGTGGTGTTTTTCACGTAGGAAACCATACATCTACATCTACATATTACCCCGCAAGCCGCCTCAATAGGCGTGTGGCGGGGGGTGTTAGGACACCAGCCGCTTAAAGATAAAAAGGAAACGCTCTAATGAAATTACGCCTAGCATTTATTGAAGTCCCTTATTGTTCGGGGGAAAAACGAATTCCCATACCTATCCGTTCGGCAAAATATCTCTCTTAATTTATCGTTTCTATCGGACCTGGAAATATAGTGGGGTTCTAATATGATGTTCTCCGTGTCGCTCTGAAAGATATCTATTCTCAATTGTTCAAGCAATCTAAGCCTAGCGCGCAGCCTCCGAGTCTCTAGCGGTTCCCAGCCTAATTCGTTTAATATCTGTGTAACGCTGTCAGTACGCCCGTAGCTGTTTTTGACGAATCGCGCAGCTTTCCTTTGTATTTTATTAAGTTCCCGGACTACGTCTTTCTGCACCGGATCCCATATGCTCGCTGCATATTCAAGGTGTGGCCGGACGAGTGCGAAATAGCACCTCTCTTTTACTTTTTCATCCGAAAATCTTCCCACAATACGCTTGACGAATCCTAGCTTCTTCAGAGCTCTGCCACAAATATTTCTTATATGTGCTCCCCACGATAGGTCCGAAGTTATCGTAACTCCTAGATACTTCACTTCATCTGTCGCCTTTATGTTAACACCATCCACAGCATATACATGGGAATAGTTGGACGACTTCCGCAAGAAATGTACCGCCGTGCATTTGCTCAGATTAAGTTCGAGTCCCCACTCTAGGCTCCACACATGAACGTTGTTTAAATCCGATGATAGAGTTTCAAAGTCAGAGTGATCACTAATTTCACGATAGATGACAGCGTCGTCGGCGAATAGACGTATTTTACTGCTAATTCGAGAGCATAGATCATTTATGTATATAATGAACAAAAGGGGTCCGATCACGCTTCCTTGCGGGACACCTGATGTCACTTTAACGACATCAGAGCTAATTCCGTCAAGAACTACCTTTTGCTTACGATCACTCAGAAAGTCGCGTATCCAGTTTACTACTGTTTCGTTTAGGCCGCATGACTGTAATTTGTATAAAAGTTTGTTATGAGGTACCGTGTCGAAAGCTTTCTTAAAATCTAGAAATAATGCGTCAACTTGTCTTTTCGATTCGCCAGATTTGAGAACGTCATGAAGAAAGAGCGCGAGTTGTGTTTCACATGATCTACCTTTCCGGAAGCCGTGCTGACAGCCATGGAGGACGTTACGACTGTCCAGGAACGTCATGATATTGCTAACGACGATATGTTCGAGTATCTTGCCTATAATCGACGTTAATGAAATTGGTCGATAGTTCCCTGGGTCGTGTCTGTTTCCCTTTTTGAATATCGGTGTAACGTTTGCAATTTTCCAGTCTAATGGTATCTTTCCTTCAGACAATGACTTCTTGAATATTATGTCTAAGAACGGTGCGATCTGTGGCGCTAACTCCTTGAGGACACGCGCGGGTATTCCCTCCGGACCCGGAGATTTACTATTTTTTATCGACTGTAGCTGTTTAGTTATCCCATCACGTTGAATAGTGATTTCTTTCATAAACCATGCTACGCAGAGATGTAATACTATTTTAACTCAAACGAAGGAGCACTAATTAGGCTAGTTTCTCAACTAACAAGCTGATTAATAATATTATCATCACCAGTGCATGTCGTTAATAGGTAGGTTTTTAGGTTTTTGGACTGTTCATGCCTTACGCAGGGGCATGCGAATCATCTACGACCACACTACTCACATGCCTCAGTCTCCTCCTCAGTCACTAATTTAAATTCCTCACGAGGTCCAAAATTCCTCAAATATATTCTCCCTACTACCCAAAGTAATTCACTCTAAAGCCGCCGTCAACATCCTATTACGCCTAAATATGACCTAGCTGCTTTATTCTACCTTGTTTCTCCACGAACATTGTCCCCACAAAAACCATATTCGGCACTTGATCACATGTATTCCTCTTTTCCCAGCTTTTACATTCATAGAGAAAAAACATGAAAGTTAAAAAAATATGGTTCCCCACATTCCATGCAAGTTCGTTAGTATTCGAAATTTTCTTGGAACTTGTGTCCGTAGTTCCTGCGTAGGAAACCAAAGGGCCAGTTGGTGAAAGTGAAACGGGGGGGAGAGGAATTTTGATGAGTATTGCCGAGGGGATATCAGTGGAAGCGAAATAGGAGAGCCGGTAGGACCTTTTCTTTTTCTTGAAGCGTGTCTTTGTGTGCTTGTGGACATTGGGGACATATTCGGAAGAAGGAGTGTCGTCTGAGGATTCGTTCGGCCTCTGTCCACTTCGGGGAATAAGGCTTTGACTTCCCATGGGAGTCTCTTCCTTTCTGTAGTCTTGAAGAAAGAGAAAAAATGGTGTCTCCGTGACCCGACACCAGCTTGCTACATTATTCACTAGGTACTTCTGAGGCGAGATATTCGCGGCTAGAACTTTTTCTTACTTTTATCGGAATTGAAATTCATCCTCCTTTTTTTCGACATTGAACTAGGGCTACCATTTATTTTGCTATCACCTTCGATTTTCCACTGCAAGAGAATTATCAAAAAATCTAAGATTCATGTAACTTGATTACGAATTTTGCAGTCAATAGTTTTATGTTGGTATTTTCTCGTTTGGTCGCATCATAATTTAAGATAGTTAAACTCTGACGTAATATCAAGAAGTGAAGTGGTAACGTTGGTGACAGTCTTTCACTACAACGCCAAAAACCCAAACTTAAACTTTAGAATTAAATATAATTGCATTTCATAGAATGAGGAAGGAATTTTTCTGTATGCTTCATTCAATGTGTCTTCCTCAAAATCAGAGCACGTCGAATTACAGATTAGCATAAGAGAAGTAATGATTAAATGAAACCATTATTTTAGCTTAATTCTACAGTATGTACCATCTTTTTCCAATTTTACGCAAAGTATGCATTCGTTTTTTCGGATACCACACCGTCCAGTTGTAAATGCTACGGGATGTCACGTATAGTGGAGACGGGAATATTTTCAGTGATGGCACGGCCGTCAACCATCTCTCTTACAGAAGTGGATAGCTGTTAGCGAGCCGAGTGCGGCCCCATCTCGCTGGAATTGATTTATGACTTACGAGCCCTGGTCTGAATTGAACCCTATGCCGCGCGCACCGTGGGTTCAAGGCGAGTGTGTGCATAATTTTTCCCCGCAAATTGAGACGGCTAACCCCGAGAAACACGAGGACCTCTCTAAACATTCCCCTTCACTCCATTTGCCATGTGTCGGAACCACAATGCAATAATTTGAAGCGAATGTGAGTGCGGAGCGCTTTGTCCAACGCGCGTTAGTTCAACGAGGGCTCTCGGGCTCCGGCGATTATGTCAGAAATGTGATATGCTCTCCCTACACCGGCACGCATGCCTATTTGGCTTTTTAACACAAAGAGAGCCATTTTGGGAGTGCGAGAGCTCTCTGTATCTTTATCATCGTTCCACATCTCAGTGGGGGAAAGGACTCCCAGCCAAATGGGAGTTCTTTGTTCCGCGTGCAGCCCCAAACGTGAATCTGCTCTTCTGATACTTTCTTTATTATCCGTACCTCATTCACGTCCAGCATTTACGGTGAATGTTTGCTGTTTAATCATCATATTTCTCGTTTTATGAAATGGTATTTATTATTAAGAAGAAATCCAAAGAGTCAATGAATTGCAAAAGGAAATGTACTCCTAGATACTATTATGTCGGTCATCTAGGTGACCATTTATGGGGAAGAGAGGTGGTGAATTAGTTTTGGCGACGGAGCACTCCAGACAACGTGAGTCGGCTATTTCAAGTGTCACTAGCCAATTTATGTAACTCCATATGAAGTTACGCAAATGGCAGATCTAATCTAAAACGCGCTCAAACTATTTGCTGGATATTATTGAGTGAGCTGACAACCAGGATCACTTTGCACCACTACCAATACGTTTAAACCATTTTTTACGTATCATACTAAAATAGTAAATTATATTATGAAAAACATAGATTATAATTTATGTCAAACTTCAGTGGACTTCAGATACCCAACAGCTCTGGTAAGAGCATCAGCATCATCCCCTAAAATAAGTCCCAGGTTCATTGTGATATTGTAATATTCACGTTCGACACGATTTTATGCACTCAGCGAGGAGGTACTTAATGCATAGGGGACATTCAAGTATAGCTTAATACGTTTTCGAGAGAGGTTGAACTTTTCTTGAGTTGCCTTACGTGAGGGGGGTGAGGGAGTCCGAGACAATGTTACGTATGATTTCAGTCACTTAAGAGATTGTATTTTAGTCACTTTTTCAAATCATTGTCGGACAACAAATATCACTATGTAGATTTACCACCGCGGCGGTACTCCTGAATTTATACTAAACAGTAGAAAAACTAATGATTAATTCTTAGTGTTCATTATTCATAATGAATAAAAACACTTGGTAATCTTCCACAGATTTATTTCTTCGGCACGACGCGTTTCACCACACTGTGGCATAATCATGTGCAGGGTTCTTCGGTTTAGGTCATGCATATATAGGTTTCCACCAAGGCGTTAGTGAGTGGGGGGAGGAGGGGGATGACTAAGGGAGGGGCGGAGAGGGAGGGGTAAGTGGGGGTGGGAAGAAGGAGAGTGAAGCGGCGGGGGGAGGGTGAACTAAGGGTTTGAGTGGATAGAGGGCGGAAAGACATAGGAGAAACGGACGCAGGGGTTGGGAATGGGTGATGATGGAGGCATCTTTTCCTTGAGAACTCTGGATGGCGAGGGAAAGGAGGGGGGTCAGAGGTTTTTAAATGGCCAGTGCACTGCCCACACCAGAGCACTGGAGGAGGGGGGGAAGGAAGTACAGTGTGAAAGATTTTGGGACATATGGCAGGAGTCGGTTGGAAAGAAAACGGTTAAGGGCGGGAGGGTGAGGAGGGGGGTGCTTTAGTCTGGGAAATATTTTGTGGCCAATAAAGGAGTATGGTTGTGAAATAGGAAATCATTACACAGTTTGGTATCATTGCACTTCTGATGCTTCACAATTTCCATTGTCTCCAAAGCGTCCATTTTCCACCCTTTATCTACCCTATGAAGAAACTTGGGGGTTAAATCACTCTTGTGGCCGTCTTCCAGCAGATGTTTGGCAAAATTGGATGATGTATCCTCCAATTGGAAACATCTTTCATGCTCCCTGGCTCTTGTTTTAAGCGCTCGACCAGTCTGACCGACGTACACTGTACCGGGGTATTACATTCCAGCTTGTACACGCCAGACTGTTCGAGCACTTCTTTTTTATCCTTCCCGTTTCCCAGGAACTTTCTTACATTCCGCCTTGCGTAGTGGCCTACCTTATATTGGGGGGGGGGGGGGGTAGCAAGTTGGCTAGCCTGTCGGATATGCCTTCTATAAAGGTAGCTTAAACCATTTTTGTTCATCTAAAGGCAGAGGGGTAGGGACGTTAGCCCCGAAAAGGTTTTTTGTTTAATTTTCTTTCTAATTATTCCATCAACTAATTATGCTTTATAGTCATTGCTAATAGCGACAGACTTAATTATCTCTAACTCTATGTTATAATTAATTTTATTGGAGGGTACACTAATAAGTCTATATACAAGTGAGTGGAAAGCGGCATGCTCATGGGAGTGGTGGTGGGCAGAATCGGATGGGATGGTGTGGTCCGCATAGGACGGTTTCCTATAAATGGCGAATTCATGTTTACCTCCCTCAATTGTAATACCATCAAAGTAAACTTAGGAGCGTTAAAGCCGGTAAATAGTGACAATTTTCCCAAAACGCGTACTCCAGCGAAAGAAATTATATCAAATGTAATAAGCACTTCCAGTGAAAGTCGCCCACCTAATACCCATAAGCGTGGAAAAGAACCAATCGGCACTCAATCTACAAAATATGACATTAACTTTGTAGTAGTTAATTGCCGTAGCGTTAAAAACAAGCGCGCTGAAATCGAGCATATATTTCAGGACGCAGACGTGGTCATAGAAACGGAGAGCTGGCTTACAGAGGATATGTGACAGCGAAGTTTTTCCTCCAGGATATAAAATCTACAGATGCGATCGAAGCGATAGGACAGGTGGTGGAGTTTTTCTAGCAGTTAAATCACATTTACACAGCACCGCCCACGAAATAACTGACAATGAAATAGAAAGCGTATGGTGTACAATTAAACAACGAAACAAAAGGAGTATACATATTTGCTCTTTTTATAGACCTCCA
Organism: Pyrrhosoma nymphula; assembly: GCA_963573305.1. NCBI lineage: Eukaryota > Metazoa > Arthropoda > Insecta > Odonata > Coenagrionidae > Pyrrhosoma > Pyrrhosoma nymphula. The sequence continues at coordinate 88,429,956 of OY754338.1, forward strand.
AACTCCGAAGCTGATATTATTTACCAATTAGAAAATCAAATATCCGCATTTACTGTGAGAGACAGTAAAAGTGTAATAATTATTGGGGGAGATTTTAATCTGCCATTGGGATTCTTACACTGTAAAACCGAATTCTAGGAATACGGAAATCAGCGAGATCTTACTCAACACACTTGCTAATCACTCACTTGCCCAAGTAGTTGACAAGCCTACGAGAGGAAATAAAATATTAGACCTTTTTGCAGTAAGCCATCCTAAGTTGATAACACAACTCGATATTATTGACAGCATAAGTGATCACAGAGTAATTTTTGCAACCTTAAATTTGGAGTAGAGTCTGCTGTAAAACCGAAACGCAATATTTATTTATTTGATAAATGCAACTTAATAAAACTTGGCGAGATACTTAATGATTCGTTCACGGACTTCGTAGCTAAAACAGAGGATAAAAGCACTGATGCATTATGGAAATATTTCTTAGAAATTCTACGCCAGGGAATCAACGAATATATTCCGAAAAAATTGAAATGTGATAGTAAAGAACCTCGCTGGTATAACAACGATGACAACCTTAAGAGACGGAGAAAACTGTACAATTTGTTCAAAAAGTCCATTACGTTAGGTGACAAATCGAAGGAACTTGAATCAAAAGAAAGTTACGCTGCGCAACGCTCAAAAACCAAGAAATCAATGCGTACTGCATTGCGAAATTTCAAGAAAAAAGTACTCTGTGAATTACTCGAAGAAAATCTTAAATCTTTTTGGTCATATGCGAGAGAGCTTCAGGGAAAATCTTCAACCGTAGATTCGTTATTTGATAAAGATGGCAAACTTGTCACCGAAAATATTGACAAAGCTAACACGTTAAATTCCCACTTCGAAAGTGTATAGACTACAGACGATACTGCATGTAATTTTGACAATTTATTCAATGAGGAACCGATGAAAGAAATCACTATTCAATGCGATGGAATAACTAAACAGCTACAGTCGATAAAAAATAGTTAATCTCCGGGTCCGGAGGGAATACCCGCGCGTGTCCTCAAGGAATTAGCGCCACAGATCGCACCGTTCTTAGACATAATATTCAAGAAGTCATTGTCTGAAGGAAAGTTACCAATAGACTGGAAAATTGCAAACATTACACCGATATTCAAAAAGGGAAACAGACATGACCCAGGGAACTATCGACCAATTTCATTAACGTCGATTATAGGCAAGATACTCGAACATATCGTCGTTAGCAATATCATGACGTTCCTGGACAGTCGTAACTTCCTCCATAGCTGTCAGCACGGCTTTCGGAAAGGTAGATCATGTGAAACACAGCTCGCACTCATTCTGCATGATGTTCTCAAATCTGGTGAATCAAAAAGACAATTGGACCCATTATTCCTAGATTTTAAGAAAGCTTTCGACACCGTACCTCACAACAAACTTTTGTACAAATTACAGTCATGCGGGCTGAACAAAACAGTAGTTAACTGGATACGCGACTTTCTGAGTGATCGCAAGCAAAAAGTAGTTCTTGACGGAATTAGCTCTGATGTACTTAAAGTGACATCAGGTGTTCCACAAGGAAGCGTAATCGGCCCCCTTTTGTTCATTATATACATAAATGATCTATGCTCTCGAATTAGCAGTAAAATACGTTTATTTGCCGACGACGCTGTCATCTATCGTGAAATTAGTGATCACTCTGACTTGGAAACTCTATCATCGGATTTAAACAACGTTCATGTGTGGAGCCATGAGTGGGGACTCAAACTTAATCTGAGCAAATGCACGGCGGTACATTTCTTGCGGAGGTCGTCCAACTATCCCCATGTATATGCTGTTACAGACAGCGTTACACAGATGTTAAACGAATTAGGCTGGGAGCCACTGGAGACTCGGAGGCTGCGCGCTAGGCTTAGATTACTTGAGCAATTAAGAATAGATATCTTTCAGAGCGACACGGAGAACATCATATTAGAACCCCACTATATTTCCAGGTCCGACAGAAACGATAAATTAAGAGAGATATTTTGCCGAACGGATAGGTATGGGAATTCGTTTTTCCCCCGAACAATAAGGGACTTTAATAAATGTTAGGCGTAATTTCATTACAGCGTTTCCTTTTTATATGTAAACGGCTGGTGTCCTAACACCCCCCGCCACTCGCCTATTGAGGCGGCTTGAAGGGTAGTATGTAGATGTAGAATTGAAATATTCAAATCTAAAAAATGTATTCTCCCAGAGTTACTTTTCTCCATTTTAAAATTGATATTCCGGTGCTGAATATTTAGAAGGTTATGGAATAATCCCAGCTGACGGTCACTTCCTGTCCACACACAAAGTATGTCGTCCAAATACCGGTAATAATACTGAAAGTATTGGAGAAGGTAGTGTCTTGAGTTAAATAGGTTCGTTTCCAGGATGTCCAGAAAAATTTCGACAAGAAGGGGGAAATGGGCGAGCCCATGGCTAAGCCATCTATTAATTGGAAAAATTTATTTTGGATTCGGAAGTAATTTTGTTCTGTAATCACTTAAGCAGTTTCATCACCTCGCTGGTCGTTTTTACGTCAACGTTGGCAGTTGATAGAATACTATGGGCCATAGTCAAGGTTTCTGCTAAAGGAACACAAGTAAACAAATTCTCAATGTCGAATGAAACAATTTTGGGATATAAAGGGACTGACTTTTCTTTTGACTCATTTGCCAAAACAATTGAATTTTTAATCGAGTATTTGGGTTTAAAATTTGTAAGCTCCCTAAACATAGTGTTTATTTTTCTGGCCAATCGGTGGGAAGGGGCTGCAACTGACGAAACAACTGGCCTATATAGGAAGAAAGTGTATTAAGTCTATTAAGGGGGAAATAAGTTTTCAAAATTGTCTTACGGAATACATGAATGGCACCTTAGGGAGCAGTCGCAACCCTTAGAAACGGGAAGTTTGAGGAAAGGTAAGAGCGGGTAAGGCTATAGTTCCCTATCCTAAAGTATAGGGTGCGTCGCGTTGGATAACATTTTGCAACATAGTTGCACATATAAATAGCTCTTCCATTGGCTAAAAGCGGTTCTTCGGCGTTAACTTAAGTACTCAGGACGTATGCCATCCTGAAAGTTCCTCTTGCGAATCTTCAAACCGCGTTGTGCAAAGTTCATAGAGGCTTCAAATATTACTCTCGTGCAAATGCGTACACAATAGTTAAATAATATAATTCCGAACGTGTAACGAACTGAATCCGCCAAACTGAGAGGCGTAAAGGAAAAGTACTTCCTGAGGACTGATAATGGTCCGTAAACTGTGTCATATATTCCGAAAAAAATTCGACTCGGAATTGCATATGATTCGCACACAATATCGTATGTTTAGTAAAAGAGTGACGCGTGAGAAAGATTTATAAATGTAAAATAAACAATAAATAATGTAATACAAGCCGAATTTCATTTATTTGTTTCCATAACTATTCATTTGATTAATTTTACCTCAAGTAAAGCTCAAAACTTCATCAAACTGATTTTTTCTCGGAATATTTTTGACTGGAACAAATTTCCTCATTCCAGGCTATCCATAAGAATGATTGGGCACTGTTTTGGAGGTCATCGAATTTTTATAGATTGTTTGCTTCGTGATAATCAAAATTTTACTTAAGTAAAACAGTAGGCTTTGTTTACTACTGGTTAGAATCGATCATTTCTTTATTTACTACTGGTTAGAATCGATCATTTCTTTATTTACTACTGGTTGTAAATACTGTTGAACAACTTCTCCAGCAATGGTTATAGTCTTTAAAATTGAATTCAACTTGCACGCCCGCGTCCTAAAAATATCTGGAAGCACAACCGCAAACACCATAAAGTGAGCTCGTATGAAATATGTCCTTCGAAATTTGGGCAGAGCATGTCCTAAGAGTTCAAAGTAGGACATTTAGGCCTCTTTATTTTACCCTCCTTATCCCATTCTTCTTTTTTACGGCCCATCCATCTTCTTCCTTATCTCCGACTCCAGTTATCAAGAATTTTCGTTGCTTGTTTGCTCTCGTACGTGCATCCTCGAGAGAGCAATGACATGGGATTCTCACGGACGTTCAAGGAGAACGGAAAATATGCTCCATGTTTCGTAGTTCGCATTCCCTGGTCGTTCAGCATCTCGACTATGAGATCACGAATTTCTACAGAGCTACAAGGAGAGGTGCTTGGTGAATCGCAATCCTTCACCCACTTAGGAATCTGCATGATATGGGATGGAGGAAGTTTAACTGTCACTAAGCGAAGAATACCTCAAGCTAAGGGAGCTCTCCATTCAAGGTGTAGAAGTTAGAGCACATCGAAACACAACAGCGCACTTTAGAGCACACGAACGACGACGAATGGAACGACAGAAACGTAAGCTTTTCATCACAGAGTAATTAAAAACCTCAAAATATGCATGTTTGATTTCCTTACTGAAAATCAGCCAACTTGTCAACAATCACGGCTTCCATAATTGATGTTCATTTGTTGTTTAGGGCACATCTTCTTTGCTCCAAATCGGTTTTGAATTGTGCTGCCTGGTGCGCAGGGTCCGGAAGTAACTAGTGCACTAGAGCGAATACAAGACGTCCCAAGAAAATATAAAACATTCATGTGGAGTGTTGCACTATATTTCTCAGAGACATGGACGGTTGAGAATCTGGGACGTAAGAGATTAAAGGCTTTCAAAAAATGGTAATAGAGGATGCTGGGGATCAAATGGATGGATAGAATCAGAAATGAGGAAGTTTACGGAAAAATGATAGAGGACAAAACCACTACGGAGCACTATGAGGAAAACAAGTTTCAGAAGGATAGACCATATTTTGAGAGACAGCGAATTTTTAATGGAAGTCATAGAAGGGAAAGCCCTACGTTGAAGGCCGAGAGACCAATACATAGGCCAACTAAAACGAAATATGAAACAGCAGAGCTACAAATACATTAAGGTTCAGTAAAATTTGAGGCTTTCCTGGCGTGACATGCTGAGAAGCTCAATTCGGGCAGTCCACCGGGTGAGAGAACCCATTGGTGCCGACGTTTCGATGGGTGAGTCGACCATCGTAATCAGGGCTGAATGTCGTGGCTTCATCGGTTCCGGAAAATATAGGCCATACCGAAGGTAAGGAGGCTCCTTATTGGTCGCATTCTGCCCGCTTCTCCCTGTCCTCACGGATCCTTCTGAGCACAGGTTTCCAGACAGAACTAACAATAAGTTGGTAACCATTTTCTCTGTTGAAATTTTCCTCCTCCAGCCTGATGACAGGAGCCTCCTGACCCTTCGGCATGCCTGTATTTTCCGGAACCGATGAAGCAACGACATTCAGCCCCGAAGACGATGGAGGACTTGGCCATTGAAACGTCGGCACCAATGGATTATCTCACATTAAGGTTAGTTGGAGAAGAGTAAAATGAAGGGCTGCACTCAACTAATCTTAAGCTTAATGATTAATGATGATGATGGTGACTGCCTACGGAACGGGGGCTGGGACCAATATTGGTTATATAAACGAATCCGTGAGTACTTTGTATCTGCCATTTGTTCTCATTTACAGAAGTCGAAATTTAACGGAAGTGCGTTATAACATAAAAATCTAACGGATGAACTCATAATGCTGTTAGATCAGATCAAAGACAGGACTGAGAAAGTTGATAAAAATTGTTGCTAAAATAAGCAATACCATAAGTACTTTAGTTCTGGGTTAGAAGATGTTGGCTTGAATAAAAAGAATCTTCGACGGTTAATATGGGGCACTCTGTCCTTACTAATTCCTTCTTACTCCAGGAAGATAGATGAGGGTATCTTTTGCGCTCAACTGCTTTATATCCCAATCCAGATCCATACAACTAATATCATGTCTAAATCGGAGAAATTTCTGGAAGAGGCTAACTATCAGTCTAAGTATCATACATTTTATCGGGGACATTCCTCAAAGAATTCATTAAGTTATGACTTTTGTTAAGGAAGCAATCCTGTTTCATGTAATATTAATGAAACAATTTATTAAGATTTTATAACTATGGGAAATATACTGATTTCTATTTATTTCGAACGATCTGTTCAATTAAGATAAAAAAGTGTATTTAACCATCATATTTACAGAAGGTATATTACACGGCGAAAATCATCGCAACTTTCGACGCCCCTTTAAGTCCCAAAAGTCTACCTACGCGCTTAAATTATTTAAGTTGATAATCTATGTTTGCATTTTTTAGTTGTTCAAAAATGTTGTTTATGTCATTCGATAAATGCATCGAGCAATTCATTCGCGATTATATAGTAAACATAGTTTGGAACAAAAAAAATAAAAAGATTAATTTCAGGCGTGATATGGTGGAATATCATAATTAAATAAAATTGGCAATTTTCCACAATATAGTATATTGTGTGGGCAATTAAATGGGCATATGCGAAATAAAAAGAAAAAAACTCTTAGAGCAGCCAACATGGATTAATAATTTTTTTAAATCAACTGTGGAAGATATGAAGAAAATTTCGTAAGAATCACTGAAAAAACTCGCAAAAAGCAAATCAAATGTAAAAAAAAAAATTATAAGGGAGTGAGTTTGTTAGTCAACAATGGGTCGGAGTGGAGAGCTGTAGCAAAATGATCTTCGGAGTGATGGTTGCCGATGATACCAAGGGAATTATTTTGCAAACTTTCCGTCATGCATGTTAAAAAATATATAAACTACCGTGAGAACAGTGACGAAAATTGAGATAAAAAAATAAGAAGATGAATCCAAGACTAAATAGGAAGCAATAGTCTAGGTTATGAATAAGATCGGTGATACTTGCCTAGAATGCAAACTCGATGCAAACTAAATGCGATGGAATGGAAAGATTGTGATCGAATTTCTTCCGGCAGCTTTCTTTCCTCCCACAGCATTCAGATCATTAAATTCTTTCTGTTCACCTAATATCCTCTATTCAGCACCCTTACCAATCTCAGATGCCTCAAGTCATCTCCTCTGAAAGGAAATACTTTTATTACCGATACGAAACTCAAAGTAAAAACTAATAATGAAAACCATTTTTCTCCTAAACGCTCCCCAAAAATTATACCAATCCGCCTGCACTGCCCTCCCTCGTATCTAATACACCGTATCTATCACGCAAACAAGCTTTCTTTTTCCTGGGAAATGTCAATGATTTATTATATTTATCAGGTTTTATAGCTTACGGGAAAAGTTGTTGAAATCTGAAGAAACAAACACTGCTAACGCAATGAAAATTTGGGACTTATAGTATTCGCATTACCTTAAGTATTTTGCATTCCCTACTTTCTCATACAAACATTCCCAACGTCGTTTTACACTGATAGTTAATTAATTCTGGCTCAACCAAACAAAAACGATACTTACCTAAAACAAAAGTATAGTTTACTAACACACAAAGTCAATATTTGGTTCCAAATAAAGTTTCAAGCTTTTACAGTGAATTTATTTCAAACAATAGTGTTGGGATATGCTTAGCTTATCGTGAGCATCGTTTATACTATGTATTTCTCTACTAGCCGTAGTAAAGGCATTTGGTAGGGGGTATCAGATAAAGAATGAAGCGGTTAGATCACCATCCATGAAATACAGTCAAAGAATGCAGAAGGATTAGTCCATTTTTTATTGAATAGCGTTTAGCCATAGCTTTCGTATCCTTTCGCTTCTATCCCATTGGGATAGATGTGAGGGGACTAGATGGGAGGAGTTTACATAGTCATTTTGCAAATCCTTTTTGGCGATTCAGTTTTGAGAATTTTAAGGGAGTCTAATTTACCATTTTTACTTTCCACACCTACAGTTTTTTCATCTAAGAAACTCAAATACTCCAGCTCTCGAGCTCCAAGAGGCTCTTAGATTTAGACCTTCCGGTAATTAATTTTCAAATTACAATGAATATTCTTTTATTGTAGCTATAATTTTTACTGTGTAACCGAAACACCTGGCAGGAAAAATGCCTAATTTAATTTGCTTATTCCTTATATCCAATAATAAGTCATAACTGTCGTCTGAAATTTCCGCAGATGTTTCTTCCTCATCTGCTCTTATCAAAAGGTTTTCCTTCTAGAAAGGCCTTCAGCATGGCTTTAGCGAGGTATGCGAAATGAAGGTTGCGTTTGATCAGTACGCAGCGTATCCGGCGTGGATGTAAAGCTAATATGCATCTCATAGCATTCTTCTCCTGTGGCCTCACTCAATTTTGCAGCGCTTGGTGTCGCTTTCGTTTTTCGAGAATATTCCTCCGTGAGTGGCTTTCCTCTGAAGACACGGCGCAAAAGGCTTTTCCCTCCTATTTCGACAGCCTTTGGAACATCACCCTGACAAATAAGATTCTCGAGCTTTATGCGTACACTTATATCAAAAGATACTAAAGTGAAGAGTGAGTTTGTTTTTTCTATTTTTCTGTATTTTTCGAGGCTGAGAAGAACATTGGTGGGGCTGATCCGTGAGGAAGGCATTTGCTTGGTAGCGGGAGGGTGTTCATTTTTTTCACCCCACCTTTCCGCGAGGAATTCTGGGAAGGGGTGGTCGGGTGGCTCGGATACACATCCAGAGAAAAGAGGGAGCGAGATTGCTATCCTCTTTTCTGCCCCAAACCCCCTTTACCTTCTTCTCTCCCAGGGTATTTCATTCGGGCCGCTACACAAGAGCTACTCCGCACGGACAACAAAAGAATTTCACAGTGCAGACGGTCCACTCTCGGGAATACCGCCAGACTCACGCGATGCCTTGCGTCTGACAATGAGTGGTAGATATCCGAGACGATCAATGAGAATCAATGCCGGGGGCGCACACAAGTTAGCGCACAGACTTGAGCTCATATTCATGCAAAGAACGTTTGAGAGGAAAATGGACATATCTTTGTCTGGGGGTCCGGAAACGTATCGTTATTTTTCTTTGTGAGAAATATTTATTTTGATCGCTACATGGCTATTTCTAACAATAAGACACAAGCTAGCTTCAGAACATAATTCTGAGTAATGGCATCAAGTATTTCAGATGCGAGCAAGGAGAATAATGGAGATGGTGCGGTGAAGGTAAAGGAAGACGAACGAGGAAGTGCTTGATATGGAGGGTGAGGAGATAAGGAGGAGACGGAGTGGGTGGTTGGAGCGGGTAATGAGGAGCGAAGAAGCAGAGGAGGAGGCATAGCAGGTGGTTGGAACAGATACTGAGGGGCAAAGAGATGCTGGAGGCCGTGATGGAGGGGAGGAGGAGGGGATGGAGGGGAGGTTGGGTAATCGGGGGATGGGAAGAAAGAGAAAAGGCTTTAGCGGTAGGATGAAGATACATATGCCGATCTGAAGAAAGAGGTCATGTAAGGGGGCGTCCAATAATTACGTGAGGCGATTTTGGCGATTTTTCGACCCCCCCCCCTCTCCCCTTGATGAGATTTCGTGAGATTAGCCTCAACCTCCTCCCCCCTAATCTCACGTGAGATTTTTTAAAATGCGTATTTTTAGTGTAAATACGTTAATCTGTGCTTGATTGTGTTGGATACATTTTTTAAAAAACATAGTTTGCATTATTATTTTTATTTAAGACCAGTTAAGACTAGTATTTAAGACTACTAAGAACGTAATCTAGAATCACAGTGAGAAAATTGAACAGTAAAATACTTATATAGGCACTACTAAAATTTGTAAAAGTATACTCATTTTAATTCAGTCTTCGGGGACTCATTTGTGGTCTCAGAGTGACTACTGGAACCAACATGGCCATGTGATTTGTTTCCACATGTTTAACTGAATTTAACCCAGTTTTCTCGCAATTTTAAACTGTTTCTTGCGGAAAAAATGATACGTGAAGGATTACGTGATATTTGCAGAGACCCCCTTCTCCCCACGTGAGATTGGGTGAGATTCGGCTCGACCCCCTACTCCCCTCCTAAACGCCTCACCTAATTAATGGATGCCCCATAAGGAGATAATAGCCTGTGCCAGTAAAATTCTACCAGATTTTTACTCTTTTTCATCAAAACCTATCGTAACTGGTATATAACCCTAGCAATAGTAAAAATATCATGAATAACACAAACAATAGCTTGCACAAATAGTACGAGCACCCTATAGTGTTTACTTGCTCGAAGGTTTACCTCACGTACGAAGTAGGTGATTGGAATGGGTAATCTGTGGCGAAGGGACGCTGTAAACCTTGATGGAGGGGAGCATGTTGAGTTAGCGAGGAAGGCGTTAAAGAAAATAAGATTTATGACGGGATGAAGAGAGGTAGGGCGTATTGCGAGCAGAAGAAAAAAACCGTGTAGGGAGACAAGATACACGTCTGTAGAAGTCTAGAGAATTTTTACTCTCTTCCATTTAAACCCACCTTTACCGGTATATCGCTCTAGTAAGAATATGATATCCTACATTGACGTACTCCAAAAGGGACGCATTCGCATTATCTACATCAAAACCCAAGTCACTTGCTCTTCCACCAATCAAGGCTAAGGTCTTGCTGTGACGCGTTATCCCATTCTCTGAGTCTGTGGGCCGCTAAGCGAACAATTAATATAGCGTGCAATCTGCAGGATGTCTCGCTCAGGTTAAGAGAAAATATTTCGTAAATATATATTTTTAAGCATACCATAAAGGTTATAATGTAGGAAACAAATTAACTAGGTTCATTTCAGTCTCAGAAGTGAGTCGCTCGTTCAATGAACCGTTATACTTGAGTCAAATGGGTGATTAGGTCTCTGATGGCTTAGACGACTTGATTGAGTGGAAGGAAAATGTTTGGTACATTACTTTGTGATTTTTGTGGGCATGAGTGAGTTGAGAGTTGAACTAATTTGACCAATAATGCAATTCTACGGTGCATTTGGCGCCTTCGTGAATAAAATAGTGATTTCAGGTCAGGTTAAACGACTCCATTAGGAAGTATCAAAATAAATGGCAATCGGGCTTGTTTGAATATGACAGTAAATTTCAGTGAATTAAATATCAAAATGTCACATATCAGTAAATTAAAATTAAAATTTGAATGACATTTTATCACTTTAATTGGCCATTGTAGTTTTTGTTTTAATTTGTTCACAACACTAGACTACACAGTTCAAACTAATCTAGTCATAATCCTGCACGTTCTAAAAAAAAAGATTCGGTGCACTGAAATTTCTTCATCAGCGTTTCAACGTCTTCCTCCATTCATACAACTTTTGCTCAGGGAATTCATCCTACCAAGATTGGTCGGACGTTTCGACGGTCGAGTCGTCATCGCTGGCGGTAGATAACTGACTACAAATTAATATATAAATACATTCATAAATACACGATTTTAGCAAAATGTATCAAATCGAACGACCCCGGTACTTACTAAAGATTAAAGCCGAAACGCGGCTATTTGCCGATCAAAATTCGCTCCGCCGTATTTTCTACACGCGCATGGTGGAGAAACATGAATTCCTGCGCGATTTGTTTTTATTTAAACCCACCGCTTGATGAAATCGTCTTCTCCCATACTCGGCAGTTAATACAGGCGAAGAGTGCGAGGCAAATAATTCCGTTGGGGCGGCCTTTTGACCTTTACCTCTCTTTCGGCGTGGGCGACTGTTTGACCACCTTTATCACGTCCGTCTAAATGCCCTTTGCTTATGTGGCATTTATGCTTGCCACGGAGCTCCTCGTATCTCCTCGCTCCTCGTCATTAGTGCGACCGTATCCTCGCCTCGTCACCAACAACCGCCTCCCAGCGGCCAATTACGCGCCCGCTCCGAAGAGGAATCCCCAACTTCCGTCTCTCATCCGTACACGCACGCTCAATTTACTTGGGAAGATAATCCGTCTACCAGTTGTGGCCAGAACATCATCATACAAACATAACGCATTTCTTGGACGCTACCTCCTAGAGGGTAATCCTAGCTGAATGTTTGCCAAAGAAAGCAAATACTGAGAAATCCAATAGTGTACTCCTTCTAACTTTATTTTATTGTAGCGAAACTTAAATGTCGGAAAATTCTTCCCCAAAAATGTACTCGAGCCTGACGGATACTCAATGGAGGATCGATAATCGCTCCGATTTTTCATTGAATCGGAATCTAAAAGGATACATCGAATTTCTGTTAACATTTTCCATCCACCATCAGTCGCGATCTTTATTTAAAATGTGTAGCACAGCCAGCCCAATATTCCATTCGTTTATATTTCTTAAATTAAAAACAAAATCATTTCTATTGTATTGATAACAGGCATAAGAAATCATAAAATAAAGTTTAAAAAATAGTTAAACAATTTACTTACTTTGACAGAATGTAATTCAGAAAATCTGCAAAAAAATTTACTTGTGATTGTTCATCCCACTGCATCTCTCTCTTTTCATCAAATATTTGGAAATAAAGTCATAGTTATTATTTGGAGCATATAAAGGAATGAGTGTTTTTCAAGGGAAGCTATAATCGCAGGACTCAAAAGGACTCTCCTCTCGACTCGACAACGATGGCAGAGAAACAAACCTGAGCATGCCAGGTTAACCATAAGAGTAGGGTAAATGCGGTGGCTATAGGGTATGTGAGATGTGTTTGCAGTAAAAGCAGAAGGGATAAGGTATGGAATGAGTGGGTATTGAAAAGATGTGGACTGGATGCTACGGTAATGGACGCAGGGGCGGATTAAGGTCGTTGTTTTGGGGGGGGCGGTTCACTACTTTCCGCGGCGCCTGGGGGGTATGCAATACCTCTCAACGAAACGTGGGTCCGGGCGGACCTCCCTCGGAAAGTTAAAAGAAATGAAGCGCTTGGAACGTAGTTTTGGTGTGGCTATATTATGTATAAGAGATGTGATAAATTATTGAGTAAAGCTCTCCAATCAAATTTGAAAAACGTTTACAAACGATGTAAAGAATGCCATTCTTGTGAAGATGCAGGTCTCCCGGGTTTTACACCACATTCCAATTATATTTAAACATTGTTAATTGAGCTGGTGAAAATAAAAACTTCCATTTGAGAATCACCTTCATGATTACCATCTTTTCTATTTTCCCGGGAATTACGGGGGGGGCGGCCCCCCCCCCTTAATCCGCCCATGAATGGACGTGTATGAAAGGGGCGGGCTACATTACTTTGGCTATGTCGAGAGAATGGATGAGAATCGATAAACGATGCAGATTAATGATCGAAGAGTGAACGGTGTGAAAGGAAGGGGTAGACAGAGGAAGTCGTGGGAGAATGTGGAGGTAGAGAAATATTAGGAGCCTTTAAAATAGGAGGGCGTGCATGAAGCAATGCATGAGTGTAACTGAAGTAAAAGAGAATGATAGGATAAGGAAATTATTGAAGCAGAGTCAACTTTACAGGTCTATCGCCGAGATTGAAACTTTTTTCGATTAAGACGGTAATGAAAGCTGATGCTTGCCCAGAATTCGGAGGGGATGTAAATAAATAAGCAAAATAACACTTAAAGTAAATTTCATTATGAATACCACAAGCTACAGCTGGCACAACTGCTGCGCGAGTCCTGTAGTATATATAGTTACACATTACTCATCACGCCGTTCCCTTTCGTGATACAATTAATGGCTGTAGACTAGGGAGGAGTTTGGCAGATTTTGTATCCACGTCCGACAGCCATCGGATGAGCGGCTACAATGCGCGTGGGCGATGCTAACGGAGTTGACGGAGTGACCCCACGATGACGATCTTCTGCATGGGCGCCGTAAGTGCACCCGCCTTTTTCACGCGGGGCGGAATGATACTATTCGGCAGTGAGTCCTTATCTCCGCCAGCACACCTTCGATTAAAACCACATTCGAGTTTTACAGTGTGCGGGGTACATCTGCAAATGAAATACTAACTTTGTTTCCTTCCACAGATTTATTTTCTTGGTACAACATGTTTCGACACATCGGTGTCCAAGTGTCCAAGTCGACACATGTTGTACCAAGAAAATAAATCTGTGGAAGGAAACAAAGTTAGTATTTCATTTACGAAATTCAACTTCCACCTAGTTGAGCCTGAAACAATGGAACGGGGTATATCTGCTAAATTTAAAACAGCAGGTCTTGGTATTTATTCCGTTTTTCCACCTCTCTCACGTCCGCTGTCGTTTCAGCTGGTGCAGAAAACTCGATCATGACCATGGCGCACGAGAGGAGGACGAGGATAACGATATCAAGCTTGGTCGTCTCCAAATTCCTGGTGGTATAAAAGAAGAGTACCTATCACCATTTTAGGCACTTTCTATTTTTAGGGTTATCTACCGGTCAAGGTAGGTTTAAATGGATGAGGGTAAAAATCGTCTAGACTTTTACAGGAACAGACTGCTATCTCCTAACACGATTTCTCTTCAGCACGAGATACGTCACACCTATCTTCATTCCGCCGATAAAGCCTATTCTCAGTCTTCACCATTCACGCTTAACCAGCACCGACCCTTCTATCGTAGCCTTCAGCATCCCCTCTCTCGTCATTATTGGTTTAAACCAACCAATCTGCCTCCTCCTTATCTCCAGCAGTTTCCTCACCCACCATGCCAAGAGATGCTCGTCTTACTTTCCGTCGGCTATACTTTCTTCATTCTTTTCCACTCTCATCTCAAACGCCTGTAGCCTATTCTCGCACTCTTTTCTCAGAATCCACGTTCAACGCTACAACTTGCAAAATAAAAAAATTCTGTACTGAATACACACTCTATAATTGAATATGACTATGGTTTTGACAATTTCAGTCATTATCAAGAGGAGAATCATAGCAAAATGAGACCTTGTGTACCCAAAAAAGGAGGGTAAGAATTACCTACTGGTAGCGGGAAATGCTGAAGAGGAGATCAAAGTATTGTAGAAAGGAGGACCAAAAGATGAGGGGTAGGTGAGAAGATGTGATACTATCATTGCAATATGTTTATAGAGAACTTTCACCCTATATATGATGTGGTGGGTAAATAAGGAGACTGAAAAAATCACGCCGTAAAGTGACAGAATGAGATTGTTAAGAAATAAATACAAGTATTCATGTTTCAGCGTACAGTATATAAAGGTTTAATAGCTAAATAATTCTTTAAGGAGGTTATTGGTAATGTAATACATGGTCATAACATAAATATGGTAGAAAGGATTAATTCACAATTTCATATTATTCTAAAAACATTTTTCTGTCTTAATGTGATAAAATCTAAAAACATATCACTGTACGGATATTATTTCATATATTACAGGGTTGAGAGTAGGCCGATTAATGTCACTTGCGTCGGACACAGTAATTTTCGTGGATTTTGCATGGTGAAGACCGGCTACCCAAAACCACTTTCAAGGTTTTGAAATGTTGTTCGTGAAGTCATTTCAAAGAGTCGCCTTACAGCGCAGTGTTTTATTGAACTAGCAGAAAGACAAAAAAGGCTCTTTCTCGTGTCAATGGCTCATATTAATGATGTGTGCATAGGTTTTTTTTATATTTTTTTCTCCATTACGGCACCTGTACTCCGTTGCATGATAATGCACAGGGGTGCAAATCATTTAAGCCAGAATTGTAATATATCCAGGTTGTGAACAAGCATGTGGGCATTTATAACTCAGAACACTTACCGATTTTTAAAATTATAATGAATTTTTTAAAGTATTACTATTTATAGTCATTGATAATTATTATTTCCAATTTTATTATGGCGAGTTGGGGAGTAATGCTTGTGTGCTGTTATTGGTTTGTCTTCAGGAAAAATACCAGTGTTTTCCAGAAGTGGAGCGAACTACATAAAAATCAATTCGGTAGTGAGTTGTGTAATTGAATGTCAATTATTGTTATTTGGAAATTGGTTAGAAGTTATACAAGGAATAACTTGGAATCACATTTGGTGAAAAGTTTTGACAGTTATAGAGTAATTAATTAATTAATATTTTTTGCTGAACAATGTAAAGTTATGACTTAAGTATCGAGCCGCGCTGCTAAGGAGATAACTAACTCCGCTGAGGAAGTATCTAGCCTTATATAATTAAAAATGAATCCATTTAATTAAGAACGAGAAAATATTTTGATGGTAAAGATAAAAAGCAGAGCGGCAGGGTCTCTGTGTACATGAGCGAGATGCACTAAGAGCGCAAAATGAACATTTCCTGCTGGCATAATCTTTTTCTTGTATTCATTCTCTTCACTTATTTGCTACAAAATCACAATTCAGCAGAAGAAGGAGCATGTAAGCGTTTATTAAATATGAAAACAAATGCAACAAAAAAAATCTCCAATAGTTCATCATTGTGTGAAAATTCATCTGATGCCCAAGCTAAAACTAGAATGTGGGGGAGAATTCAGAGACATTGTTCACTCCTTTTCCGATTAATAAAATCCCTAAGTAGGAAGCCACTACGATCATTGTATCATCGTAGCACGAGGAGTATTACTCCTCGAAAAAAACGTCCTGCACTGTTCATGTCGGGAAAATTTCAACTCCTGGGTTTTCAGTTTGACTCTCAGAGAAAACGAAATTTTCAGAATAACCACGATCAGATTCATGATTAGCATATCGAATTTTTTATGGTGAGGTGCCTCTTTTCTTTTTTTCCACCAAAATGGTGTCCAATGTGAGTTCAGGATTCACGTGACGGGCTGTCAATTTTAGCGCCCATTCTCCCTCATAAACTGAATTTTTTAAACATTCAGTTGATGAAGGAAAATAAGCGCCAGAATAACAGCCAATAACGTGACAACTGAGCTAAGACTGACAGTGAATATAGTGGAAGTATCCGTGGCATTAGTATCAGCTTCCCTGCTTGATTGAGTTTCAATGCTTTTAATGCTTTAGTTTCATTGCGCTAAAGTCCTGTACATGCGGACATATTTTGTGTCGGTACGTCGGGAACGGTAGTGCCATTGTATTTCTGCAAGTAAATATGCAAACTGCTCGTGACAGGCAAAAACTTTACGCAAAAATTGTTCGGTCTTCCAGGCACGAGAATGTTTCTACTCCTCGAAAATAGTATTTAAGTCTCGAACTTCCATCTCTGTCACGTTATTTTGGCTGAAATATATATGTACTCCCAATCCTAATCTAAGTTGTTCACAATATTTCCTAGAAAAACGCATATTGGCATTTGCATTATTCCACCCAAGTTATATGCTTGCGGACTCTCTATTTGAAAATTTTTTAGGTGACAACATGGTTAAATAGACCAAGTTGACGTTTAAATACATTCCACCAAGCCAGTATTCTCGGGTGATATTTCTTCTACGATCATAAAGAGTTTGTGGTAACTTAATTCGTTCAAGGCTGGTAGGTCATTTGGGATGATGTAACCAGCATGGCCATGGCGGGAAATTTTATGAATACTGCAATGCTTTTTTGTAACCTATTTTCCTTTTGCATTTTTATTGATAAATCATTACGGCTCCGGGGCAATTTCTCTGCTATAGCCTGTGTACTGTCCGCACACCTGATACACTCAGTATGGCCGATTGCTTTTTAATGTCGTCAGTATTCCCCTGTGCTATAGTATCGTATTGTTCCATCTATTCTATTTTTTATTATATTGTCTAAGTGTACGAACGTTAGTAGTAAAAACGGGGCATATCAGACAAACGACTATGTCCACACCAACCAATTCTACGCTTAGCAAAGCTCAACTGTTTTTCATAATTTTCAGGCTTCGTGTGTACGGGGCAGTACATAGATTGCCCACCATTGGTATGAGCCTTCGAAAACGAAGTAATTTTATATGCCACTTCAGCCGCCATAAGAATCCCAGTGCGTACAAGGCTCAAGGGAATAGAGTTGGCTGGCATTGTTTCGACGCTGGACGTGAAAGAAGGGATTGGTGGAAAGGGGAGAGAGAGTTCGAGAGAGGAATAACAATGAGGTAATCGGGGGTTGAATCCTTAAGAGAGGGTTGGAAATGGTGGGCTGCGTCGGTGTGAATTCAGGATGAGGGTAGTCCTACGTGGAGGAGAGATAGGGATGAAAGTGATTTTGAAGGGGTGGAAAGGTGGAGAGGAAGAAAACCTGTCAGATCTCCATAAAGAGACTTATGAGAATGTTGAAAGAAGTTTTGTTTGAAACCAAAACTCCAAAGGACTGAATAGAGATATTCTCTGTGGTCTGTCACAGCCCAAACGTCGAGTACTCATAGCCATCTCGTATCCGTTTAAATCTGCGCTGTGGCGAGAGATCTGATGCTAGGGGATGCATCGGTGGGTGTTAGGACACTAGACATCATTCTCTAATTTGAAAAAGTCACAATTTAACAATAAAACCGCAAAGCCTGGCTACCCCCTTTTAACCGCCAAGCTCCAACAAATCTCAACTTACACCCACATTGCGCATTTACACACCTCTGTTGTATGCAGCTAACATTGGAGAGAAGAAATGATATTTCGTCAGTTCATAGCATTATTTCTGTTGCTCTCAACTTTTTATGAGATACATTTGAATATGCGCTGAAATTCGCTCAACGATAAACTTTCTTTAGAGCAATATAGATAAATTTGATACTCTCAGGCGTAACTTGGTGATAATGTATTACGACTGAATCAATGCCAAAATATTCCCCTCAATTTCAATTAATTTTTCAATTTTTTCCAAATTTAACCCTCGGAAAGAGACTTAATAAATGGAACATAGGTAGTCGGCATCTGAAATTCATAAGTTTCATTTCAAGCCGCTCCGCACCAATCCTACAAAATAATAAGGTGAGGGCCCTACGTCAAGTCAATTGAACAGTTCACTCGCCCAGCGGTCAACGCGCAAAGGGCTGCTTACAGGGGAAAGATCACGACATAATCAATCCTTGTCTAATAGGTAGGCGCGATACAACAAGGAGAGAAGGATTTATCCCTGCAGGTCACGTCATCAAAGCAAGAATCTCGGCGGAGAGATAGCGTTTGAGATCATATTGGAAGGAATCCAATGGAAAACTTAACATCTCGGCCTGGTATCCACGGCACAGGGAAACTCCGGTTCGTGTAGGTTATCTTCGGCGAAAAGAACAAGAGCTACAGCAAATTCTCCGGAACTGTATTTTCCGCAATTGGATTATTAATTCCATCTTTGAACTGGGCCTCCTGGCTGAGTTCTTAGTCAATCAGCACATTTAAATATAGCTAACATTTAAACGCATTTAGAGGACTACAGATTGAGTGCTTTGATTGTCATAATGAATGAAGATTTGTTAGTATTCCTGGGGCTATACCCCTTATAAGGACAAAAAAAACGAGACATCGAGATTGGACAACGAGAAGCGAGAGTCACTCAAATGCAGGAGAAAAATGAGGGAAGAGTGAAATGAAATTTAATTAAGCAAGAGATGATCTTTAAGACCAAAAGATGGTATGGATAACAAAAAAACCTTTTTATTACTTTCATCTATATTATTACTATATGTCGGGGGCGTTTGCTTGTTTACTGTGCGTTTCCTTTGCGAAACGTTATGCATAAGCAACCAAACGCGAAGGATCCCGAAAGTAATAATATAATTATTAAAAATCATATAAACCTGAAGATTAACAAAAAACCTTCATTTTGAAAAAATACAACTAAATAACCTTCACTCTTAGAATTTAAATACTTTAGCTGTAAATGAATTGAATATCGTAATTTGTATGAGATATGCATGTACTGCCAATCCAATACATATTGTTTTGTTTAATAAAACAAGTTAAATGTAAGAGAGGACTGGATCGTCCTCATTTCGCTCACCAGAAAGTCGACATTGTTATCATTACTAATCCATTATCTATAAATATTCCTCGATTATTTATTATTTAGACAAATCATTCATCTAACTATCTCTATTTCAGGAAGTTAGCAATCTCTATCTCAGAATCAATTAATCGATCTGTTAATGTTTCACTAAATCCTGAATTAACTAAGTGGGTACCCTACCGAACTATTACTTAGTCAAAACATTTCACAGCACATTTAATCCCTTCCCGATTTCATGCAGTGGACATCTCAGTCTAGTTACTATTCAAACAAAGCTATACAAGAGAAACGGAAATACCTATTCCGCATACCGCGTGCAAACAGATCACAGTATATCATGACTCCAAATCTGATATATATACCATGACTCCAAATGTCACTATTCCAGAACAATTGATTTATCATTTTTTTATTATCTCCATGGTACATTATTCATGCTATGTGTAATCACTGATTCAATATTCACATCGTACCTCCTCATCCATAACGACATGATATCCGCTCATACCGAGAAACTCGGATGATTTCGTATCCTATTACCATCCCTACCTCTTATTTTTATGACGACTTTCCCCTTGCTTTTATTATGAGCAGGTCACAATTAATGTGATACAAAACAATATTGATTGCGACGATATTTTCCTTTTACTGACCTTATTTTTCCCGAGAACTCCAAGAATATTAATAAAACATGAGTATTTAATGAAATGCGGCATACTGAAGGTATTGGAAGGAACGAAACTAGCTAACTATTATTAGAAGTGGGTGTCAGTTAAAGGTAACAGATTATTAAGGCAACAAGTAACACGTTATCAAGCTCAGTGACAATTGTAAAGACATAGGTGTGCATTTAATCAAGGATCTTAGGTGGGGATTGCAGGGAGATATACTCATTAAGATATCTTACAAAGTGCTCCATTGACAAATGTGAAGTTTGAAAGGAAGCATCGTGTAAAGGAGAAAGCATATAAATAGGTGGTCCGGGCAATAGTGGAGTACTCATCCACCGTATGGGATCCACATGAGAATAAACGCATCAAGAAGTTTGAGCAAGTTCAAATAAAGGCGGCGAAATATGTTATCAGCCGGTTTAAGAAGAGTGGCAGCGTGGTGTAGATGCCATGGCAGTTTGGGGTGGAAATGCTTGCGGTAGAGAAAGGAACAAGAGTCGAATCTGCGGTCTGTTCAAGATAATGAATAACGAATCAGCTTGGAGGGAGCTTCGAACAAACATTCGTAGGTAAAAACAATCATGGAAAAAAAATTAAGATCCCAAAGAACGAACATTAAGAAACATTCGCTTCTGAACAAAACTATTGCAGACTGGAAGCGGTTACCTGAAGAGATATGTTGGCCTTTTCTGTTAATAGTGAATTTATTTAAATAGATCCCAAATAAATTAGTAGGTTTGTTCATGATAAAACTAGTTTGTTTGTTCTTCTCGTTTTCTTGATAGTTGGAGATTAGCTCAGAGTAATTTACTCTGAGGAGATTAGAATATTCAGTTGCCTTTTCTCTTTCGTTTGTGTGTCTTTGTAATAATATTTGAGTAGGTATTGATAATGTGCCACCTGACCTCATGTTTGCCTGCACTTAATTTGTAAAATAAAGTGATATATTAAGTAATTTTCTAGTCCAAAGTGTTGGAGCGCAGATAATCATTATTAAAATTAATCGCTGACAATCGTTTCAGTGGGATTATGTGTGTGCCAATCTACAGGAAACCGAAAATTAGGAACTCACAGCTAATTGTAAAGGCCGAATAAATCATCAGAGTGGAAATGTATGCATTTTCTAGGAGTAAATAATAATGAGTTTCCGGATAAACTGCGTATAGTTGGGAGAATATTGTTATGAATGTAAGGAAAATAATGTAATTAGACACGGAGTCTCTAATTACATTCTTTTTCTTTACGGGATATATTTAAGACATGTTGGACGAATGCATTGGATTAATTAAACAAATTGGAAGGACAAAGTGCTGGATAATGATGATGAACTACTTTTCTTGTCCACTATAGTGGACAAGAAAAGTAGTTCACCATCATTATAATCGATTTCGGGCTTGGTAATTTTGCCTCTTCCGAACAATTCGTTTCATAACAAATCTTTCCATCTATTCCTGAGGCGTCCACTACTTCATAAAGTTGTTTAGGTACACGGCTTTTTTCATCTATAGAATATGGACATGCCATCGACTTCTGTTTGTATGTTTTGATCTATTAATATTCATAAAAATGGCATTGTCAATGTGTGGCAAGAAAATCTAATATACAGTAAAACATCTCGCGATATAACTTAAAGTAGGTACACTGCTTTTTGTGGATAACGAAGTTGTATTGTCTCTTTCAGAGGATAACATTCTATGGGCTCTATAGACCTTACATCAGCTAGCAAAATAATATAACTTTAAAATATCTTCAAGGAAAACTAAACTGATTGCATTCCGCAGGAAATAAAACATAGGAGTCAAAAATTGTTATTGAAAATGAAATTGTTGGAAAAATCAATCTCTTTAATTATCTACGCTGCAGTGTAACATACTATACGCGCGACTTATATAAAATGCTACAGATTTTTTGTCACATGGTGAGCACAGTAGAAAAATTCTACAAAATGTCAGAAAGGAGACGATCATGAAACTATGTATTGTAATTGGCATTCCCTGTTGTTAAACGGATCTAAAATTCGGGCATAGGCAAGAGAATTTACTGAGCAAATTCGATAGATATAAAAAGGTAAACATAGTAGCATAACACGTTGAGCTGAAGCGGGAGGTTGAGTGTCTACAGCGGCAAAGTGTTTGCAGTTCGTAGCAATATTTTCTCGTGGAAATTTCTACGAATTTCAACGCTGTTATTCAGAAAAACAAGTCATCTCATTAAGATTTCCGTTTAAAATAAGTAAATGATGAACAACACCATTTCAAACGTTTAGCCCTCTTACTTTGTACACTTGCATGATGATGGATGATCTTTTTCTCTCCTCTTACCTACTTACCTAGCCTTTTCATTTCTATCATTTTAAGCATTTTGCCACTGTTAATTTGTCTGAAATAGTAGCTATGTGTGATTTTCAACTCCAGGGATAGTGCTAAGATCCCTTTGCATAATTCGTTTCTAATCTTATCCATCCATTTGATCACCAGCATACGCCTCCAGTAAAAAGTTTAAGGAGCCTCAATTCTCTTATGTTCCAGCTTCCAATTGATCCACGTCTCTGAGCCATATAGCACAGCACTACACGCAAGTTTTTCCAGCACTGCTTCCTTGCTGACAATTTTAGCGTTTTATTTGAGCAAAGCAGTTGTTTTTTCATCATGAATGATTTCTTGGGTAGACTTATTCTTCGCCTAAAGTCCATTGAACTTCTTTCAATCCATGTCATGCAGCTTCAAAAGTAGGAAAATGATTCCATTGTTTCTAGCACTTTGAATAGCTCATCTCTTCCACACCTGAGAATACTCGTTTTTTTTTCGTTCATCTTGTTTTGTCGTCCTGGTAAGTGTTTCATTGTGCTCAAGGTTTCTTGCAGGCCTCGTGACTTCTCTGACTACGAATGGGATACCATCGGCGAAACAAAGCATGTCGATTGTTTCTCCATTCATCTTCACTCACTTGATTCTCATTCCTCAAGCTTCTTTGACTGCTTCTTTCAGGTTTGTGTTGAACAGTGCCTGTGAAAAGTTTTATACTCATCTAACTCCTTTGTTCATTTAGCATATATTGTACTTCCATCTTTCTTTCTCACCGTAGTAACTTGGTTTTTATGGAATTGGTGGATTAACCTTTGGCCATTGCCATTAATTATTATTTTTCCTGCAATTTGACCATCTTATTCCATTTCATATCGCCATAGGCCTTCTCTAAGTCAGAAAGTGCCACATAGGGAAGCTCTTGGGCATGTATCATTTTCTCTGTAAAAATTCGTGGCAAGAGTATTATCCCTCTAGTCCACTGCTCTTACTGAATCCGAATTAGTTGTCCGATAGGTTTTCTTCAATTTTTCCTACACTCCTCTGCTGCAAAGATTGATATTTAGCCTCAAATGGTAACGTTTCCTTTTGAAAGCGCCAGTCAAATAAAACCACCTCAATTCATTCATGAATCAAAGGTAGCATTCTAAAATGATGAATCAATAGCGGCTCATCCGCGATTCTCGGGGATTAAAAACTTTCGCGGTTCTAGCGTTAAGAGACCATATTGCAAAAACATGCGCGTGTTCACTTAATCGAGTACATAAGACTCACTCCCTCATGCGTGGTGCACAGTGCAGTTCGTATGAGGCAGCATCCGCCCCGCTGCGAACTCAAGTGCTCAGGCCCCTTCCTCTACAGCTCGGATCCTTCCCTCCTCTCTTGTGAGGCCGCTTTCGTAATGCGGGAGAGTGGTATGACCCCCGCTGGTCGTGTGTCCTTTGTTAAAATGCCAACCGATGTGGACGCCACCGTCGCCAGGGGTCGAGGGCCACAGCAAGAGGGGGGCACACGGCAATTTATTTTTTGCCACAGAACAGGAGAGATCTTTGAAGGCGTTAATGTCAACTCGGTTGGGATCTATTGTTAGATCAGGCGTACGGGCAAGGGTAATTCGCATGAAAATCCATTTCAGAGGAGGCGTTAAAGGGCCTCCGGATAAAAAGTTGAAAATTTTCCCTCGTCATTATATTAGTGGTAAAAGGATTCCCCCTTTTTTTCGCGCCTATTGACCCCTGCATTGTCCCTTTTTTCTGCAAACCGCACTATGAATCAAACTCATTAGTGAAATGATGTTTTCAAAAATAAACTTTGTTAAATTCCACACAGTTTTATTACAACTCGACCGGTTTCAACATTTTCAGGTCATTCTCATGAGATAACTCTTGAGAATGACCTGAAAAGGTAGAAACCGGTCGAGTTGAAATAAAACTGAGTGGAATATAACAAAGTTTATTTTTGAAAACATCATGTCCTCATTCCACGAAGTGAACTCGCGAACCATGGATTTCATTAGTGAAAATTCGCAAGCGATCATTGTGAGCAGTCACGCGCTCGGGTCTAATGTATGACACCGATGCTCCAACATTCGCCATGAAAAAAATCAATACGCTAGGTGGTGTAACTGACTAATATACGTCACTGGAATTGAGAGATCCAGGTTTGTATCGCGGATAGATTCAGATAGTCTTTTAAAGGTGACTTCCAACACATTTTAGTTGAACTTGAAATGGCGGAGGATTTTGAAAGAATGGTAACCAGAAATAGGAAATAAATATATATAATTACATCTTAATAATGAATAATGTTTCTTAAAATCTAAGAAAGACGCATTTTTCCCTAAAATACAAGGTTGTTCAAACGATGACCCAGAGAGGTCTTATTTTTTCATCGGCTATTTTTCCTGCACTTTTTTTTGTTGCAATGCGTTCATGAGTTATAATTGGCGATTTTTTCAGGTCCTCTGTGTGTAAAATATATTCCATAAAAACACATGTCAAATAATAAGCTTCTCCAATATTCTTAAGACAATATTCCACCCCATGGTCATTTTTATAAGAGACAGAAATACTTCTTCCACCATTATTACGCTCGAAATCTGCAAGTTCGATATGGCACATTTGTCTGCTCCAAAAGGCAAAGCCCTCATAGCACTAGAGTGCAAGGACCTTGAATGGAGCTGAGAAAAGTTAATTATAAAACATACATCCTTCGACTAATCTGTACCTTAAGCTCCTCACTATTCAACCAACTTGTTTCATTTTCAGTGAAATCATTTTTAATTTTAACGGTAAAAACAAAGATGAAATCTCACTCATTTGTTTTGACTCGAGCAATCGCGAGACCTTCGGCATTTATCCCCATCAAACCTAAGGGCCAACGCTCCTTAGTCACGAGAGCCACCCAACGCAATTATATCTTTGTTATACCAAATCCACACGATGCAAATTAATATGACAAGAATTTCCTTCTTTGTAAACAGGACATATTTGTAGCAATGTGGGTTGGGCATTCGGATTCTGACCAGAGTCAGCTAAAACCAAGCTCTGTGATTGTCTAAGAACCTATCCTCCAGGATAACCCCTGGTGGCAAGACTAAAGGGACCCTGAAAGTATGAATTTCAAATGCCGCTGAGTTTGGCCTTCCTTAGGTTGAAAGGGTTGAAGGCAATCTTGCTCCGGCAAAATATAATGCATAACAAAACATTTTCATTGAAAAACGTTGAATATGTGATCAATCTTTACTTTTGCGGAGCTAAGCTTTTTATACCAAGTTACCCGACATTGGTCAAAGCTTAGTTCGGGTTACCTTCGTTATATCACTCTCATGTTCATTTTACAATTCAATGTGTCCTAAATTTTCAGAGATAAAGTGATTTAAGATGCTGCTTCAGACTATACCCAGCGAAACTTTTAATTAGTTCATCAAACTGAATTAGTTCATGCCACAGCCGTGGTTTCATTGATTTTCCGGCAATTCTTCAATATACCCCTCTTAGACTCAGACTTAATGACTTCCTATCGGTAAAATGCCAGTGAAAAAACTTTTCTTTGGTCGTATTTTATTTATGTCTTTTATAACCATGATGTGATTAGTGAAAACATAGATAGCTTATGAAAGCTATAGCTCTCCTGAGAAACTTTTAAGGATACCTGTACAAAATCATAGAATCACGTGCTTCCACTTTGCTCGGTTTGTTAAATGTATAAGCAAAATGGCGAGAGTAGGTATAAGTATTTTGTTCAGTGTTGATTTTTTTGTTCAGGTGGAAATCCAACAAAAATATTTAATCGAAATCTTCTCTTAGATAAATATTTATCCAATTGCGAGACACTGATTACACTGTTTTTGCTTGTACAACACATGTAGCATTTGAACTTTCGTCTGGTTGTATTGGCATTTTTTAAGGGTACGTACTTTTCACTACGCACCCCTGAAAGTGCGTACGCATTTTCCAGTGACCATAATAGTTTTAATATAAGACATTAATCGCAAAAAAATCGTTTCTTTATTTGTTCATACGCCGTTTTTTGCTCATAGCTTACGCCTGCAGCGTTTTTCATAAGTCTCAAGCAAAAGCACGTTCTTGGGTAATCCAGTAACCTATAACCACGGGTTTCTGCTGGTGTAATTAAGTAGAAGCCCAAGAATTAAGAAAGCCCAAGAACACTCGAGATAATGTCGAAGTTCAGGGAGTCCAACCTGTTGTCGAACAACAAGTTTTGCGAGTACATAGAAGTGACATATATAATACAGTATCAGCATCCATGACAAACATAACACTAATCTGGGTTTTGTGATCAAATTCCATAATATAGTGGGAACAAGACATTAAGAGGAGAGAATTTATATTCGTAGGGCTAGTAAGGATTCAAATTTCTTCACTGTCAGGACAAAGGTATCACTGTGAACGCTAAGAGAATGCCGGCTTACCTTGAGTTGAAGTTCAAGCTATCTTTGAATTCTTTGAAAAAATAAAAAGCATACATAATATCCTTTGAAGAAAGAATCTTTCGAAGCGCACTTACATGAAGGTAAACCATATGGATTTGAAATACCACGACATATTATTGAAATGTGAGGAATCCAATAGAAGTAAAAATAGATATAAAGATTATGTAGCCCTAGAACAAGATTAAATCCATAGAAAGGCCACATAAAATGTGATACAGAAAAGAGGAATAGCATTGGATGTTATGTCAAATTTAAAAATGTTAGCTACGAGTAGAAATGAGAAACGGAGACAGCTGAATTGAGGACAAACATCAAATACCGCGTCTACACTGACCACTTAAGTATGCACTTGAGTGCATTTTTCACTTAAGTACACCGTGCAGACGCCCTCTCACCACTTAAGTAACGGGTCCAATTAAGTGGACCCGGGGACCCCCTTTTTAGTGGACTTGGATGACATCGATAGAGTACCGTCCAGGTGGTCGAAGTCTCGTAATCGATAGGTCGAGGAGTTTCGATAATCATACACATCATACATGTGTTAATATCATTGATATGAGGAGTTTAGTAATTGTCAAAGCGTTATCCTTCTTTTAGATTTGTTTTTATAGGTTTGTACGAGTCTAGAAAATATCTTATGTTACTTCCCGGGAACAAAGTTTTTGGACGATGCAACTTTATTTCCACTATCACTAGGTAGCGCTGAGGTAGATATAATATCTGTGTGTAGACGCTCGCCTGCATTAACATGCTGCACTTAATTACACCCAACTTAAGTACACTAGTAGTGTAGACCAGGCAAAAGACCAAAGTAGTGGTTTTTGACCAGAGTAATGGGAAGAATGATGAGGGTAAATAATGAAATAATTGAACAAATAGATGATTTTGTGTACATTATCCGGATTGTTGCGTAATATGGAAGAATAGACGAGGAGATAAAGAGGAGTACGAATGATGCAAGGATAGGTGAAGTTTTGATATTAAAAGTAGAAAGGATAGGGTGTGGAATGAGTGAGACATGGATGAATGTGGATTGTATGCTCCCGTGATGGGCATGAACGAAATGAGCGTTCTCCACAGGTTTTGCCATGTTGAGAGAACGGATGAGATTCAAATGACAGAACAGATTTACGATGTAGGATTGAATGGTGTAAAAGAAAGGGATAGACCGAGAAATTCAAGGGTGAATTCTCTGGAAGAGGCTTAAGAGGAAGTCTTAAAAACAGTAGTTCGTGTATGAAGCAATGCATGACTTATGCATGAACGATGCATAGCACCCGGTTGCCTAAGCTTTGACAGTGTCCACCCCTAAAGGGAATGGCTTGAAGGGTATGCTACAAGGGTTTAAGTTGATCTATCAAGCAAGCTGGAATAAATCGCGAATACTGATGATATTGGGTGGCTCCCTTTCGATCTAGTGTGCTAATCACTTCGCAACACAGCAGCGCACTTGCCATCCATTCGTTACAGGCCCTGCACACTAGGCAGCGTACTTCAAAATAGATCGAGAGCAAAGTTAGTGTGTACCAAACAACAAAAAACATCAATTATGGCATCCTAAATTGCTGTCAAGCTTGTTGTTTTTAAGTAAAGGCGTCAATCATACATATTGTAAGGTTTTTAATTACTCGGTGATAAAAAGCTTATGTTTTTAAATTCTTATTTGGAACAAATTTGACAACTGTAAGCAAAACAAATTTGGCCGTGAATATTGCTCACCCACAAAATGCTACCTACCGACAGGTTACAAAATATTTATCAGGCGCACATCGTTCCATTCGTGTGCGATAAAGTGCGCTGATGTGATCCGATGTGCGCTAACCTCAACACCTCGAATGGAAAGCTCTTAATGTTTAGTACCTTAATTCTAAGCAAGCCTTGATTGAACTGCTTCACTAAGAAAAGAATGGTCCACTGGGGAATGGTTTTTGACCCATATCCTACAACGTAGATAATCGCGAACAAGAGCTGTGATTTTTCAGTGATTCAAAAAGTCTTTCCAAGAAGAGACGACCACAAATAAAACATCCTCCTCCGCCCTAACTTCCGCTAGACTCCCTGCCCCCATTTCAACCCCTATAGGGGTCACCTTCACTTCACCACAAACCCTGAAGCACGGGATGTTGTCACAGAATCGATCGGCAAGGAGGTTGGTGACACTATTTTGGTCCTCCGTCGAGTTGACCTCTATGGAGTGCCACTTCGTGGCCAGGATGATCCATGCAGGAAGCTCCTACAGCCTCTGTCCACCCCATAACCCCCCTGTCGCAACACCTGCCATGTGAGATGGCTTTCACCCCACTCGCCCATCTATATGGGCTTCTACTTGACACGTCACGTACAGGATGGATAAAAAAATACCACACTAAACGCCCGCCCTGTCATGCACCATATATAGAGACACCCATTCCCCACAATATTTTGTATTTTTTATCCAAGACCTTCCAGCGTATTTTTTTCTTCTTTTGCCTCCGTTCCACGTTTAGACGGTGGATTAAATCCCTTTTAAATCCGTGAGGACGCGCTGGAATCACACCGATGCCTCTTCTTTTCATCTCCGCATCTGTTTCCGGCCGAGTAGAGCTCGACTGGAAATTCCCCGATTTCTGCACACAGCCATAATGTGCAAGACCTCAAGAAAGATAGTGGAGTTTACTAAAAAGGAGTTTCTCTGCTAATTTAAATGGATGAGGTATTTTTTTCTTGTCATAAAAACCGAAGTTAATACGTTCTCCCATCAAACCATACTCTTGGTTATCAACAAGTTAACGAAAAGGATACGTCACCTTGTGGGGAACGTTAAACATACATTGGTAAATAAAACCGGGCCTAAACGTGTCAAATTACTATAATAATATACAAGGCTTCTACATTTTTCTAATATTTATTAATATCAGTTGTTTCAATGTGGACTATTATAAACGAATATGAATAAAACCCCTGTGCATATGAAATATGTTTTTATTTCACATACACTATGAAGTGATCATGTTTTCGTACATGCTTTGACTTGCGAAGAGACGGGCAATGTAAGAACCTTTCACTTTAATTCCGCCTGGGTGGTTTTTCATCATTCAGTGCAAGGTTTTGAGGAACTGTTCATATTTATATTAACTGCTCGTAATTAGCGAAGGCTGTGACCGATGAAGAACATCTTATTATTATTACCAGGTAGATATATTATGACAAAAATTACGACAGATTATATGTTGAAATGAAACGCGAGAAAAACCACAGTAAATATACATTTGTCAACTTTTATATGCACGCAATTATAACAACTAACGATGAAAATATTGAGAGGGAATAGTTGCAGAAATATGCTTTAACTAGGAATATGATAAACATAATGCTTTCTGCGAATTTTCCGCGGCAAGAATTGGTTGAAATGAAAGGTTTCCCCTCCTTTGCAGTAGGCTTTCTTGTAATCACCCTTAAACCCTTTATTACAACCCTTACCTTCAGATCACATTCATAAAGAAGCCTCCAGCATTTCCCAGGATTACCCACCCTAAAAGGTATATATACTCGGCCACCACACGATCATATACCTTGAAAATGGCACTGAGTTGCCGAAACCTGGGTCGGCTTTTTGTAAATAAAGTGTGGAATTTTACCAAGTGATTTTTCAATATGCATATTAAACATTTCCACAGAGTTACGCCGGAAACGTTTTCTCATACTAATTACAAATGAATCAATTGTAAAGTTCCGCCGCTATATCAGCAGAAAAAATAAAATAGAGAACGAAGTGGAGTTCATATTCTTGGAACTACAGGTTGTAATGGAATTAAGTGGGTAATGTAAAAGAGAATGGCTGCTAAAATCCAATCCCTGGATTGATGAACTTAATTCTGACATTTAACCCTCGATTCCGCAGTAACACCCCGTCCCTCTTATATATAGTTGAATCACGATTTATGTTTGATCGCATCAGTTTTTAGAGGCACTCGCTGATTTTTTTCTGAACCTGATCGATTCGCGAATTTCTGGGCTTGACCCCAATTTCTATCAGCGAAGGAGTAATAGGGTAGACTTTAAAAATTAAAATAATTGTTGAAACGATTTGAAAATTGGCATCTATAGGTTCTTTTGACGTCTCTAAATACGAATCTCGGGTCAAAATCGAAAAAATACATAGAATGTACGCGTAATGGCCGATTCAAAATGGCGGAAAACAGCATATTCAAAACAACGTAAATTCTTTCATAACTATATTTTTATCGTCTTTTCACGAAACTAATTTAAAACATGAAGTTTTACAAATCCGTCACTCCACTAGTATACCCTAAAAAACTGAGTATGCCGAACTAATAATTAATTTGGCATTCATATGCACTATAATTGCAACTGTTTCATCTGTACTATTTTGTTCATAGTGTCCGCATACCTTTTCCTACTATCACTATGTTTTATTTTAAATAAAGGGGTTAAATAAATTCACTCTAGAACCATGCATAAAACTTATTGAGTATCTCTATGCACAACTCTCACTAAAGATTTGTTATGTATAGTCACCAAATTGTTTACAACTTGGTTTAATTTGCAAAAGCAGCCACCTCCAGGGTTAAAAAAATGGGTAAGAAAGTTAACTGCTGTGAACTTTCTCACCCATAATTTCTCCGATAAAAATGGAGATCTTTACCGTATTCAAGTGGAATGCCCAATCCGTGCTGTTTTTTAACTCAACACCAATAAAATATTCCATCATTTCCGCCCGAATTCCCAAAATCCAATCCGTTAGCTACCAAATCTATTTTCTGATTCGGATCCGATGAGTTACAAAATAACCCGTCCCCGCTGTTCGAGAATAAAGGAACACGTGGTTAATTACGAAATAGAGAGGTTTCACCGGTGAAGGGAATAAGTAAACAAAAGCCATCCTTGTGGCGATGTGGGCACTTGATTTCGTCCTCCTTTATAAACTCGTCTCACCAGAGAGAAAAAAAAACAGGAGAATCGGAAATAAGAAAAAGATAAGTGAAAAAACATGGCCAACTTCAAAAAATAAATAAATAAACAACAAATGTGTAAAAGCGTTTTAAAGGTGAGAATGAGGAGGGGAGGCAATTGGAAAGAAAGGGTGGGAGGATAAATGGGAAAGAGATAGGATTGTGGAAGGGGTACGAGAGGGGAGGTGGGGAGAGGGGAAAGATCTTGTCACACGAAAGTGTTTCCCTGAGGAGTATACCGCGGAGCCGAGAGGGAAAAAGAAAGCAAGTGCAAGGGGGAGAGGAGGGGGGATGAGGGGAGGGATGTACTTAATCCTTCCCCTCCCCCTTTCCCTTCATTCACCGCTTCTACCAACCACCACGGAGCGTGTGCCCGTTCCCATGGTTACGGTAGGAGTGGAGGCGCTGCCCTCTAATTGGTCCGAGAGGTGTTAAAGTTCCCGGGGTGTAATTGGATGCTGGAGGCGAGTTAAAGGATGAAGGACGGCAATGGGAAGAAAACCCCTTTCTTTCTACTCCCATTTTTTCCACGAGATGGCTCTGGAGATTAAGGGCAGGAGAGAGAGAGAGAGGAAAAGAGGAAGTAACGCCGATGAAAAAAAATCTCCTGGAAGCAAAGTGAGTAATTGACACATTTACCACTTTTGGATGACCAGTAGCAACTTTTTCTCAAATTAGTATAGAAACATCAACACAAGCTTGACTCACACCAGTCTATAATACCATGCATCTGCTCATGCGTAACTTTTTCCAGTAAAATATTTTATGCAACTAACCGACGATTCAAATTTGTCCACAATATGAGGTACCATGGCATAACTCGTCCTTTTATCCGTAAAAATATTATTTAACGCGCAAACATTTGTTTTTAAAATGATGCAATTATGCGTAGAAGACAATATTTTTTAGTAAAAATATTTGTATGCAACGTGTCGACATTTTTGATCCAGTTAACATTCCTGACATCCTAATTAATTTCTTCTTTTAATGTATTGAGCTTTGGTCAATTAAAACTCCTTTATTTCACTGCCAACGTTTCGGCAAATTTATTGCCATCCTCAGGGCTAATTGAAAACCATAAAACAAAATTAACAACATAAAAAGAAAACAACATAAAAAAACTGTACAGTTTAGTTATCACCAATGTTGTTATAACAATTGTTATTTTTCTGTTTCTACCTGTTTATGTTGTTAATTTTGTTTTATGGTTTTCAATTATCCCTGAGGATGGCAATAAATTTGCCGAAACGTTGGCAGTGAAATAAAGGAATTTTAATTGACCAAAACTCAATAAATTAAAAGAAGAGATTATTTATACGTGGTCAATAAATATATTAATTAATCCTATTTAAGGCCTAAGTCACGCGGCAATTGAGCTGGTACAAATTTGAGCATGCATGTGAGGGTATAAGAGCTTCGCAGCATTATTTGGTACAACATTTGCATGATGGCTGTCATCCAAAATTGCCAATATGCCAGATAGAATCCTTGACTTCATGATCGGTGCACTTAGATTTGAAAGCACGAACTTCAATGGCAGTAGGGAGCGATGGGGATAACAATCGACCTCGGTTCGCTGCTGCACGGAAAATACACTGGCTTTTTTGCCTGAAAGTAGCATTTCGATTCTGCAATAAAATCGCGTCGTATCTGGTGAAATCCTGACCACATGATTGCTAGTGGGGATTAAAATTGAAATCAACAAATAAATTTGCAGGAGAACTTATTACTTCATATTTTAAAATTCATTTATACCTGGCAATGTTTTTAATGTTAAAGAGAACGCAGAAATAAGACTTAAGACTGTTCTTGTATTGAACAATAAGAAATAATATAATGATCATACTTAAAACGCTTCTAAGGTGGACGTATACATTTAATGTTATTCATACAAATTTATAAAATCCACGAATGCCCGGGGAACTCGAACTCATTTCCTGCCGCACAAGAGCGAATTTTAAAAATTTCCCATTCATTGTACAGTCATTCATTTTTTGGAAATACCGGAAGTAATGCGTAAGCAGGACGATGCTATGACAGTAGCGATACACATCGAGACATCGCCACATGCATGAATTACAGAGGAGTCAATTTCCATTTCTATAGCCACCTTCACATTAAAATGTATACCTACATTAGGAAAAATGCAAGGATATGGAAGCCGAAAAATACCTAGGAGAGTTTATTATAATTCGGCTAATGTGCATAAAAGGGTTTTGTATTTTCCAGGTCATTTTCGATTCCTGACGCTCCAATTATACGATGCACGACATTGCATCTGGAAATGACGGCTATCGTCTTGGGATTGTTCTCGCAGCAACCGAGAGCGCTCCAGACGAGGCCGGATTAATTCTCCCCCTCTTTGACGCATCCTGTTCGTGATGCTTACTTCCGCCAGCCGACCGACGCAATTCACTTTTCATTTGTCTCCGTCGTCGCCATAGACACGCAATCAGCTACCCTGCCCTTGGGGCAGTCCCCCTACCCACACATCACGTGGTTCATTTCACCCTCCCCTCCCTCACGAGGGCCGGTCGCCATATTGAAGATGAAGGCTTTAAGAGCGAAGACGAAAGGAATATTTTTTCGTCTCTTTTCTTCTTCTGTTGCGCGAAGAGGGCGGAAGGGATTTTGTAAGGCCCCTCAACAATGCTCCTTCAATATCCCCTACACGCGTGCGTCAATTACACGCCCTGGGGAAGTGAAAGGTCTCTCATCGGACAAGGGGTTTTATGAGGAGGGAACGGGATCCGCCGCTGTGATTGGTCCGGCTCGCGAGTAGTTCGAGGACAATCGCGCATCGAAAGTAAAGTAACAGAGCCAGTCTGTCATCATCGGGTCTCGCATCACAATTCAGGTTTCATTTCTTCGAGTCATACCTTCTTGACATGACCCATCACGTGACCGCACGACGTTCCACCTATTCGACAGATGAAATGCGTCACCAGGAAATTGTTAAAAACTTGCACAGATCTCCACGTAAATATTTTTTTTAACTTACGTTTCTCCCTCCGTGCCAGAAGCTTCTTCAGAGTCAACTCAAGAGTTGAAATCAGGGTCAACAGAGAAACGTTAGTTTTCAAAAGCTAATCCAGAAAATCCAACAGAGTCCGCAGGCGACCACCGGGGCCTACATCACAAGTTACATTTGCTTTCTTTGAGACAAAATTACTTCGTATGAACCATTACGTGGCCAATTTAGTTCCACCGATTTGACGAATGATATACGTTGCTAGTCAATCTTTGAGCATGTTTACGGGTCATGTATCGATAATTAAACTCGTTTTTGGGATGATTCCGATGTTTCTTCCCCCGTGCTGGAGGCTTCTTCAGAGTCAACTCAGGGACAGTTCCGCGTCTTTGCTTTAGATGCCAACGTTTTTACTCCAGTACTGGTGGTTGTCACAGTCGACTCTGAAGAAGCCTCCGGTACGGGGGCAATTATCGAGGGAAATTAATGAGTTTTACGTCACGTAAAAATTGTCTTTGGAAAAAATCCACCTGGACCGGGAATCGAACCAAGGACCTTTGGTTTGCCGAGCTTATTCGCAGACCACCACGCTACCCAGAAGTCACTGTGGTTCACACTGACGTGATTTTCGACGCATGAACTATTGAAGGGACTTTTCAACGTAAACGAATTTTGGGATTCAGGGACTAGCTACGGTCTTACCTTCACGGAGTCACCCACAAGTGCACATTAGTGCAAAATTCCAAAGGGGAAAAATAATTCGCCTTGACCTGGACTCGAACCCAGTTCCCTCTATAGCGTGCTGTGTACGTTAAACAGTTTAGATTCCGTCCTTCTCCCCAGAGGATTTTTGAGGGATTTAAAGGTACAAGTTGCTTAGGACTACCGGACATATTATGTCACAGAAGAAGTCCAAAGCGTGCACTTAATGCCACAGACCGCAAGGTTAAAGCCATGCATGGAACACAATAAGGTTTTTTTCTATTTTGATGAATTTTGAGGATACTTGTACCAAACACGATATTACATTTACGGAGTCACCCGCAAGTGTACATAAGTGCAAAATTACACCGAGGAAAAAGCGTTCGCCTTTGAATAAGGGGTATGAGGTATGGTTCCCATTTTTTCCTCTTTCTCGTAATTCCCGTTGCTTATATGAATGTCTCATGACAAATCTAAAAGCTTCACTTTTTTGTAACCATAGGAAAAAGTAGATAAAAGGATTTAATCCAGTTTTAGGACTAATTTGCATTACAATTTTGAATAGGACCATGAATCAGGTGAATGTTTTTATTAAGAATCCCTCTTTAAAAGTGAATCTAATGTTAATGTTTATTTTTGGCTAGGTTTAATTTATGGTCCACCTAAGAAGGTATTTGTATTTTTTGTTTATTAACTTTGAAAGTATTCCGTTTTTTCACGCAATGCTTCTGGTTTTGGAGGAAAAAATTATGAATCTCCCAGACTTGAGCAAAAAAATTATGGGAACCTTAGTATAAAGGGCAACTTACTATTTAAGGCTACTATAAAATACCGACTTTTTTATTATCTCTTTATCTTTGAGAATGGATGGACACGGTGTTACACGCAAGACTGAGGTTAATTATAAAAGTTCAGATCGCCAAAGCTTCAGGCTAATAAGAAGGATGCGATATTATCGACGCACTGCAACTGTAGAAAAGTGTGTACGTCTGTATATGAAAGATTCATTCTCGAACAGATAGGTATAAAAATTCTTTTGCCCGTTAAAATAAAGACTGATCCAGAATCTGACCCAGCAAAACACAACTCACAAATTCACCCCTTTCTGTCACGATTGTACCTACATATAGTATGCCTTGAACAAATTATGCACGAATAAGTTAGTTACCTATTACCCTAAAGAAGAGATTTGCCAAATTCTCAGTATAGAGCGTGGTCTGTATGGATAAGAAACTTGGACCTATAGAAAAAAAGAACAAGGTGAGGAATGACCAAGTTTTGGAATGGATTGACGAGAAAAGATCAATCATGAATACAATAAAAAGAAGGAAGGCAAACTGGTTAGGGCACATCATGAGGCATGACTACCTCCTGAGTAAGATAATGGCAGGAGAAGTGAAAGGAAAACAGAAGAAAGGAAGAAGAAAATGTGATATGTTGACGGACTTGAGGGAGAATAGGAGTTATCAAGAGATGAAAATGTGGGCACAAAATAGAGAAGTTTGGAGGAGTTCAGCTGGAACCTGTCTCAGGACATATCTACCTTGATGATGATGATGATGAAGTTAGATTCTCATGACTTTTATTGAAATCATCCTAACACATTTTTGTTCGTTCAGTATTGGTTCGTCTTCGGAAATATTGTTCTCTTCATCGTTAGTTATCTGTAACATATGGGTGTAAAAGACTTTCTTTTGTTAACATTTTTTTGTCACAAAAATAATCATTGGAGGGAGTATGTACATCGATTTGAATGTGGGAGAATTCAAAAGGATACCTCGGTATCCCTACCGGCCTCATTTCCTAATGCTTTAATAATTTTACTTTTCATAGCTAGTCGCACATGCCGGAAAACTTCATAATTCACCGCGATAATGATGAAATCAGTTATTTCCCTTGCCCCCTGCACTTCCTATTCTGCCACGTAATGCGGTTGGTGACATGAACGATTCCACCCTTATTCAATTTTTCTTTTAATCCGTTCTCTTGTCAACCATTTCCTTAGAAGAATTAGTGATGAATTTTTAACTGTTAACAGTAAATGGCACTTTCGTAAATTGTTTATATAATACTTTATAAACTTAGAGATTAAATTGTCCGAATGGCAAATTGATATAGTCTTGATAGCAATAAAAGTATTTTGTCTTATTTACGAACATAAAACACATTTATAGATTTTTTCAATTCTCTGTATTATTATGAAGGTAGTGATTTTTTATAAATGAAGAGAGTAGGGACTGCGCCTATATTGGTGTCTGTTCCCATAGTGAAACCGGTCTTGAAGGAAGAAATATTTCTCAACCTTTATTTTGCATCGCTACCCATCAATTTCTCTGCTCAACTACTCAACAGCAACAATTTTTATGGGCACATAAATCATACTGGCTCCGATTTCGAGTCTATTAGTTAATAGTCTCCTCAAA
This sequence comes from Pyrrhosoma nymphula, assembly GCA_963573305.1. Classification (NCBI taxonomy): domain Eukaryota; kingdom Metazoa; phylum Arthropoda; class Insecta; order Odonata; family Coenagrionidae; genus Pyrrhosoma; species Pyrrhosoma nymphula. The sequence continues at coordinate 88,468,047 of OY754338.1, forward strand.
TTCCGTTCCCAGTCCGCGCCACTTTGCCAGCCAGATTGCCAAACACGTTGTTAGCCAGCCACGTCATCACCTCGAAGCTGACGTCTGCGATCCTTTCAACAAGTCCTCGCCACACCCTTAAGACATATTACACGTGGATATCTCCTCGGTAGAGGACTTGCCCAAAATGAAAAGGTTAAGAGGGCACGCGAGGCTCCCTTCAGATCACGCAACAGCTCTTCTCTTTAGAGGGCTGAGACCACCGGCTTCCGTCTAAAGATGGCCTCTTCCCTGATTCACCTAATCCGTCCACCAACCCCTTCTCGACTGTGTTCCACCCCATCTAGTCAAAAATAAATCACCACCCTTGGCTTAAGAACGGAGAAGATCGCTGTGAGTTGAACGTTACTAGGCCAAGCAAATCGAAGCTTGGAAACATTCTATGTCGACAGCGTGGAAAAAATTAAATTCGTGCGATGAAATTTAAAGCTTTAAAAAATATATGATCGATGAAAATCGTAGCATGTTTCATCCGCCTCTCCAGCGATAAAATGCCGAAAATGTATAATTATTTAACATGTTCCAAGATTCTTGAAATTTGCTGTTTTACGATTAGTTTGGAATATATTACCCACTGTTGTGCCAAATTCACCGATAAAACCTAAAGTTAACATTGATGGCAATGAGCTCAAAGAGGTTAATAAAGCATGTTATATAACAAATGATGGAAAAAGGACTTAGAATATTTACCATCCCCCACTTACTGCGAATACATTAGGTATTTTCCGAATGTAAAAATTAGTTAAAGGGTTTCAAGACAATGTTATAGGCATTATTTTCAACTGAACTTCATGGCATTTCATGAAGAAAATACGTCTCATTATTACGGAATTACTAATGGTACGCTGCATGCACTCGATATAAGTAAATATATTCACTCAATGCTAGATATTTTGATTACTTTTAAATTAAATATGTTTATCCTGAACTAAAGATTGTTTTAACAGAGTGACTCAGAGAATAAATCGTACTGCTAATTATGAATTACGTAATTCTATTACAATATTGTCCCCAAAAATGATACTGACAATGTACGCATTATTTTCAGGCTCTATCTTCCATTTTATCGGACCATAAGTACATAAATATTATTATAATTAGAAATGTGGAGTGATCTGTATGAAAAGATGAATTATTATCTGTGTGTAATATAGGCGTGAAAATTTGAGCGCCACATCTCTTACTTCTTTTCCTTTGAAATATTGACAAATTCTGCAGCAAAGAATAAAGAACAGTTGGTGCCGTAGAGGGACAATAAAAAGCACAGTGTTAGACTGAGTGACTAATTCGAAATCCAGACGCCAGAGTGGACGATTATTCTTCCGGGAAAATCCCACAAGGTGGAATGAAGAAATGATGGAGAATAACTTGAGCACAAGAGTTTAGTCAATGTCATAATGAAAGAAACAACTCAAGTGAGAAAACTTATGGAAGTTCTAGATGATTCACCCTTTGTTACCTATGGGAGACTGTAACAACTGGAGCTGTAAACGACACAAGGACGGGAAAGTGAAAACTTTGTTGCTAGGGTAAATTTCAAAATATAATTCGTAGAAAATTTTCAGATGAAGGAGGGATTTCCGGCATCGGGAATTGAATAACGAATCTACAGCATTGCCGGAAAATTCGGAGCCCTTTTTCAATTGTAAAATATCAATGCATTCTTAGCCGTTCATCGTGGCAGTTAGGAAAATCTTGTTTAAAAATTTTGAGGCATGCTCCTGGAATCGTTTGCGTACATTGATTCTGTTATGAAAATACAAATAAAGGGTAAGCAATATTGTTTCTGCTCTCGCTGTCACAACAACACAAACGTAAATACTAATATGCAAGTGAAAGGGAAAGTACTAATGTCTTTTAAACAAAAAAATAAAATAGAATACTGAAAGGAAGAGGAGAGATTTTTTGTAACGAACGAGAAAAATAATTGCAAAGGAGAGGTATTCTGAACAAGGACATCATGAAATTGTAGGACAACTATCGCTAACTTTGAAAAAATAATACGCAAGGCAGTATGAAAGGATAAACTGAAAATTAAAAGAAGTCAGGAAGAACGAATTCTGGAATATAAATGAGTATGGGGAAGCAAATATAGCTTGGCACAGTGTTATTGGCAGGCACTTCTCCCCCACATTCCGCTGTATGGGATAGGTTTAGTGTGCCTGAAGTACTCTGAAGTAAATGTAGGAGAAAGTGGATTGAACGGAGGGATGAGTTTGTAATGGAAGAATACGTTCTCAATGCTCTGAAAGAAGGAAGTCGAGAAGAAATAGTTTGAAAGGTACTGGAGCTTTCCACTCGCTTCAATGAGCTGCTCATTTTACGACACAATGGTACATTTGCTTTCAATTCATTTCAGATCCCCTTGCAGGTAGCGCGCATTAAAGCATATTGGATTGGATAAGTGTGGTGGATAGAGTATTCTGGCTTTCCACGTGGCGAGTCCGAGCTCGCATTCCAGCCGTGGTAAAAATTTATAAAATAAGTACTCCGATCTCTACAAGCGTACTTAGAGGAGAGCACCTCAGAAACAGTGCTCGATGTCAAACCGAGGTCAAAGTAAATACTGAATTAGTAACATCTCTTAGTTTTTATTGTATAAATAATTCTGATGTCACTGATAATATGCCTTAGCATTTAGAAAACAAATTTAAAGCAGATGTGCTGATTATTGGACGAATACGTTTTCTTAAAAGGGTCCAACGAAAACTTCTTCCAACAAAAGGAGACTACTCCAGCGCCATTTTCTAATGAATCAACGCATTTTGACTTCGATCATTGCAGTAATTTGGTAATAACGTAAAACATATGAAGCACAGGTTATTTTAAACATATGAAGCACAGGTTAGGTTAACGTAAAACATATGAAGCACAAACAAATTTTATTACCACTCAATTACATGGCAAAATCCGCCTAATATGAAGTTTTCCGCGAAAATCGTGTATCTAATATGTAGAAAAAATCTAACTCATTTGTTTCGCCCATTCTTGCACTTAACACCAAGTAACTTCAAGTTCACTTTGAAAAAAAAATGCGCCGAAAGGTATGATCTATTAATTCATATCAAACAAAGGACACAATGGAAACACAATACAAGCAGTCTAATACAGTCGACGAGCTTCTCTCTTCCACTCAACCTTTCACTTCTACCCTAATATCTTGTCAACAGGTCTGAAGCGCCGACTTGCGCGGATCAGGCTCTCGTTGATGAGGATCAAAACGGATTGGAATGGGAGTTGATTTGCACTGAAGTGTGCTTGAGAAGAGAAGTTCGATATGCTAATCCCCTCTTGTTATTATGCTGATTTGGATGGCTCAGAGTACCTTTGGATATCCATGGTTTAATTCATTGCGAATGTTGTGCATGGAAAATTAAAGCTTTTAGCAATTGCGCTGTAGTTAGCTTACCTTTTTATTAATGCAGCTTGAAGGCATGCTTTTCCTACTCCCTAAATCCGCTTGTTATTTGCAAAGCTGTAACTACATACCTCACACTTTTTTTATAATTCCGTTTTGCGTTCTTATTATGCGGTTCCTTTTAATGTTAGTGTTGCAAGTTTTTTTTACCTTTAAACATTTATGCTGAGAAAATTGCAAGAGATACTAGATATGGGAATAAAAGTAGGAGCGTAGCTGACAAAGCCGGTGAGATTTGTGAACGAGCAGGCGTTGGTTAGTCGATCATCCAAAAATAGTTGCAAATTATCCGACACCAAAACCTAATCATGGTAGATTAGAATTCTCTTAAATTATTACAATATATATTCTTCTCTCATGGACTTACTTTCTTGGAACTAAAAAATCGTAACTCCTGGCTGCAAAAGTTATCAGTTTGTTGTCTTTCTATGGTTAATCGACGAGGGCAGCATTTGGGTCTTTTCTTCCATAATTGAGCGAATCCTGGAAGAGGGCTTGTAATAGTTAAAACCCTAGGGTAGTCGAGCAGAGGGCAAGCATCATCCAGGAATACGTACAGAAATTCTCTCAAATCACAGTAATTATAATTTCAGGATCGAGATCCTGGAGATATGTAACAGAGACCTCAGCGCCGGCGATAATTATAATTACCATGGTTTGAGAGAATTTGTTTCACTCTGTATTACTATCGTCCACCGCGCGACTACTCGAGGATGAATAACAAGTATATGGAGTAAGACTCCTTGAATGAACTCATAATAAGACGCCTTAAATGGTTTAGAAAGAAGGTCGTTGAGGAATGAAGACGAACTCGAGTCATCTGAGAAGTGGATCTGTTGAATAATCGAGAAGGTAAGTTGAGTGCAGCGGTAGCAATTGAAGGAGTGTTGAATTTGGTAGAAAAGGAAAAAAATGTTGGAGGCTTTAATTCTAAGGTGGCAGAAGTGAATGAAGGGCATACTAAGAAGGAAACGCATGAAACCTGTTGTTTGAGGCGTGACTTGGAGGAATCTACCATTCATTTTTTAATTAGAAATAAATTTAGATATTCCACATTGCGCTTACTAAATAAATGAATAAAACAAGTTCCGGGTCACCCGAATATGACACTTTACCGTCGAAACACGGATCATGTTTTATTCTTTTTTTCATAAAGTTTTTTTGTGGAATATCTAAGGTTATCTCTATAGCCAAAAAGGTCATATTGAAGAAGGTGATGAATGCAAGAATGAAAGGTAATTTTGGAAGAGTGCGAATGCAGAATTAGAACTGAAGAGGAATTCCAATCAGGACAGATGGATATTTTGTACATATTTGGATAGATGGTAAGGTTACGGATAGCTCAGAGACGAGGTGAGTAACAAACAAGGACTGTTCAAAGATCTAAAATTATTTATAAAATTGCTATTATGGTGATCTTGTTTACAAGTTGTAATCCACCAGTATTTCATGCGAAAGAAATGAAAAAATCGATTTGAGAGAATTTAATGCAATCGTCGAGTGATGATTTGAGGAGAGATTAAAGCTTGTCCAGCCGCATTAAGGCGTCAGCTATCAGCACGCCTCCTCGGATAAATTATTCAGCGCCCCATCTGTGGGTCACCATGGAGAAGTGAGATATATGGCGGACTACGAAGATTTAAGGGATCGTTTTCCACTCGAAATATAGCCACGAGACTCGAATAGGAAACGGAGTTTATGGCGCTGTGAACCCTCACTTCCCCTCCGGGTTACGGGCTTCAGGGACTGAATTTTGAAGCATGCCCTTACCTCTCCACCCACCTTTCCTTTCTCTCCCTTATAAATAAGAAAGAGCCTTAGGGAGATGTGCTCCCATAACTCGAGGTTCAGATGATCAAAATACCAACACGTCTCAAACAAAGTGAACTTTCTCCCCTCAGCGCTATTCGTAGACTTCCACGCAGATACACTGGATACACTCCGTAAAGACTGTTTCAGTGAAGATATTTTATTTGACAGTTTGAAGCAGCATCAGTACGCGTATTGAGGGGTGAAATTATGCACTACGTAAACGAATACAGACGGCTTTGAACGGTAGCCCAAACGATTGTTTTGAGCATTTAAACTGCGGTGCTGGTTGCGCGTTATGAGTGCCACTTGTTACTAAGGCATTTTTACACGACGCACTTAACTGCGAACTTTGTAGCGCATAAATTGCAAGCGCGCGGGTACAAAATTAGAGCAGGAGCTATTATCATTGCTTTTGTTCATGCAGTCGCGCAGTCACTCTACCAAACCCCTACTTTACACGACGTAATTTTCACTGCACATCCATCTAAACATCAGACTGCGCAGTAAAGTGCCTCGAGCAGTGTGGTCTTAACAGAGCTGGCTATTCGTGTGCAACCTCATTTACCTTGTGAAAACAGGCGATAATGTTTTTAACTGTTTTTAATGTCGAAGGCAACGGCTACTTCTCCCACGGTTAAAGTAGTTGCGATGCAGCCACGGAGGCTGCAAACATGGTTGAGAAATAGTCGGAGGAGAGCTTTGTGGACACGAAGTTGCTAGAAAGAATGCACTAAATTACGGTAGCTGAGTCATTTTCCGTGTAGTCATTCATGCATCCGCACAGTCCTGCAGCATCCATCTGCATCAAACAACTGGCTATTTAGACTGCACGTAGCCAAAAAAATAATTCAATTAGAAAAATTTCATTTCTTGCGTAGTACTTTGGAGGGAAAAATTATTTTTTATGACTAAAATATATTCTTCCGTAAAATTCACCAACCCGTTATTCCTTCGGAAATTTAAGTTGCTTAGAGTCGTAAATGTTGAGTTTAAAAATCTTAATGAGTGGTGCGTTAGTGTAAGACGAAGAAAAAAACAAATATAAAGAAAATTGCTTCCATTTATGGAAAATTAAACGAAAATAAGTTGGGTAGAAGCTCAACTTCCATATCTTCCCTCATGCCAATAAAAGAAAACTTTCATGTAGGATCTGATGCCATCCCGGCGCACTTGATGTATGCATTCTCCTCGTGTCCTCCACCGGGTCAGGCTCTCTATACTGGCCGACGTTTCGAAGCCCTACCATTGCATCGAAGCGTCTGTGAGTATCGAGAACCTACCTGTGGAGAACCCCAGAAGAATTCAAACATAAAACTTTCATGGCTCTTTTTCCATATAGTACCCCGTCAGGATACCATACGGAGCAAAACCGTTCGATATATATTGCTCTGACAGAGGAAGAAGATCGTGATATCAAACGACCTTGCAGTAAGAGAAATGGAGCATGGCACTGTACCGATATGGAAATGGTGCCTCGCTTGCTTCCGATGAAGGCGCTCCAGATATCACGCAGGCAGGTGGTGCCACCCACGCCACGGTTCGTTACTTTCAAAGCGTTTATTGACTAATTACGGTTTTTAACTGGTCATAACTCTTCAGAGATGACACTTTATGAGTCTACCATGTAAGTGCCCCATTTCGGGGACCTTTAAGGGTTTTTCCATTAGTGAAGATGAGAATTTGGATTTGCTGAGCCGTTGCGTGAGAGACGTTTACAGCTTCTCCTATTACTCGGGAAAATTTCCTGACCAAGCATTTGCCTTTGAGAAGAGAATCGCCCATCACCATAAAAAGTTAAAGTCACACAGTGATTTTTCGTCGGAATATACCGTGGATGCATAAACCTAATAAAATTTGAGAAAGAAGAGGGCTTTCTACTTTAACCATCACTGGCATCTCCTACTTTTCACTTCAAAAGTCCATCATCAGCGCCTTTCTCCTTCACACCGATTTCCAAACAATTATAATTCTGCATCATCATCAAAATATGTGCTTCTTACGTTTCGTAAATGAGTATTTGGATTAGAACACCAGTAGTTTTGTCAATGAGTATATATTTGGATTTGCCCCTGTTACGTAATGGCACTAGTAAAGTTTTGTATACTAAATAAATAACGCTAAAATACACAGGAACTATTCTCGGGTTTCCCACGGGGTTAATGGCTACATGCTCGCCATGCAAAACCCGAGAAAAGTTCCTACACATCATTCGCCGGGAAATCACCAGATCTCACATGAAAGCTAAAATACTTGCGACGAATTCGTATGACTGCTTAGAACAGAAAAGAGCTACTGATATCCCTGGTCGAACAACACCCATGGGTGCGTCCAACACCCATGGGTGTACCCCCATCATGCATGTGCATACACCCATCCCAATGGGTGTACACCCCACCCTCATGGGTGTACACCCCAACCTCATGGGTGCACACCCATGCATCCCTTTGCACATGCATGGGTGTGCACCCATGGAGATGGAGATGAGTGCACACCTCACCCTCATGGGTGCACGCCCCACCCTCATGGGAGCACACCCCACCCTCATGGGTGTACACCCCATCCTCATGGGTGCACACCCATACATTCCTTTGCACATGCATGGGTGTGGAATGAGTGCACACCTCACCCTCATGGGTGCACGCCCCACCCTCATGGGAGCACGCCCCACCCTCATGAATGCCCACCCCACCCACAACGGTGCACACCCCACCATCATTGGTGCACACTCCCCCTCATGGGTGCACGCCCCACCCTCATGGGTGTACACCGAATCATCCCATTGCACATGCATAGGTGTGCACCCCACCGGCATTGGTGCACAACCCACCTTCATTGGTGCACAGCCCCTTTTGGGTGCACGCATCACCCACATGGGTTGTTTTTAGTCTTATGTCTAAATGCATCTTTGGGGTGGGCTGCTAGGTGGACTCCTGGGGTGCACCCCTCCTGGGTGCACACCCATAGGAGCAACACCCATGGTAGTTTTTGGTCAACACCCATGGGTGTACACCTATGGGTGTTGTTCGACCAGGGATGGAACACCCGAAAGATATTGTTATAAAGTAGCCAGAGAAAACATTTATAATCCAGCAAACTATTTGTGGTATACTATAAACAAATTCCCCGTGGTAGCCTAAATTAGTAGGAACATGATCATCCAAAAAACTAAACAATCCTTCGTCACTAAACAATCTTATTCAACAAGAGGGAAAACGCTCTACGAGCAAGTACCATTTTTCAATCTTTACGTGCATATTGTATACAGGTTTTTGAGCTGTAGAATAGTATGAACATATAGTATTTGGTGATTTAATCCAGAGCTTTTAGACCCATTGCAGGTAATATCAATATAAATAAGCCTATAGTTAGTGGGAACCCATGATTTTTGTTCGGGATAGTTTTGCATCATTTTCTCAGGGCAAAAAGATTCAATTTTAAGGTTAGTATTATCCGCCTAGTACTGATCTGATACGGAACTGTTCTGCAACTATATATTTGTTGGAACACCAGCTATAAAAGAGGAAGAGAAGGAAAGTGAATGGGATTGAGTTTCTGTGGTGGCTAGTATACTGTCTTCCCATCCTTAGAACCAAACTTTGATTCCATTCTATGCTCGCTCCCTACTTGGGTGCTGTGTAGAGCGAACTTCAATTTCAGTACACCAGCCGTCGGGTGTACAGTCGCCGCATAAAGTCTGGCGACATCGGCAACACAATCCCCTTAATTCACTAGCCCCCAAGACGAGGTTCCTATTCACGAATACTCTGGCAACTTTCTCACCTCTCTCCCACACCCCTCCTCTGTATCTCCCCTCCCCGCACCTCACTTTTGAATCAGTGGAGCCACACAAAATCGTAGTTTTGCATGTTCGGCGCTTTTGTCGATGTCGCCAGACTTTATGCGGCGACTGTACCTGACTGTAGTAATTCGCGGAGAATACCTATTGAAATATAGGGTGTTCGATCGTTTTCGCACGGAAAAAAAAAACGGATGGCGTCATGTGTCCTCAGCTGTGCTGGCGTTGGCTATTGTTGAAATTAAAAAAAACGCACTTTCATAAATACAAAATAGACTTATTCATTCACAATTGGCTTGCATATTTTCTAAGCCGTGCATCTTATTCCTTCCCAGTGCGAATTTATACGATATTATTTAAACAGGGCATGCATCCGGCAGTGGTAACTCACTGGGAATACCTGTGGACTGAAAAATACGCAGCATGATCGTTTTCACTCAGAAAAAGTAACAGATGGCGTCGTGCCTCCTCAATTGTGCTGGAGATGAAACTCTCCCACCGCGGTTTCATTCCCTGCCTAGAGTCGACCTCAGTCTCTGACAACCCCAAACGTCTTGCACGCCGAGGGAAGGCGAGAAGGGTTGCCGGAGGGAGTGCGTTCGTCTTGCGAGATCCCCCACTTCGTCTTCACGACCCCGTTTTGCACATGACAATGGCGTCTCAAGTGATCCCACCACCCCCTTCCCTCACTCACAGGGTCTCCCTGTTTGTCGTTGCCCACCCCACCCTTCCTGACTTCCCCTAAAAAACATCCCCGTTCTTCTCCATCGTTCTCTTCCTCTTAATGGCGTGGAGGAGTTGAAGTGGAAGCAATTTTCCATCCCTCCTACCCTCTCCAACCCCCCCCCCCATACCTCTCTCCTCCAAACCCTCGTCCAACCTCCTCCTCCCTTCCCTGCCTCACCCACACCTTCCTTCAATCTCAAAGCCCGTCTCTCTCTCTCTCTCTCTCTCTCTCTCTCTCTCTCTCTCTCTCTCTCTCCTCTCTCTCGGAATGGTCGCTTGGCACTCAAAAAGAATGGAGGATGCAATAAACGAAAAAATAATTACTAAGAAAAAAATGTTAGAAGCTTAGTTGGCTGGGTCTTAAAATGAAATTTTTGCCATTTTCTCCAATAATTGTGCTGCTATTAGAAAAAATGCGACCACATATTAAAGTTTCTAAAATTATACATTCCATCGCTTCTTTTTTCCACGGATAGCACTTTAAATCACTTCGGTTTCAGAAATGACGGGTTTAATAGAAGAAAAACTTATTTTGGTCCATTGCTAAGTTGTTTTAGAGGAAAAACTGATGAACGGTATGCATTTTTGTCAGGAAATATTAAAGGAACCGGCCTAAGATTTCCAGTAGTTGGATTATTGCTGCTAACAATCACTGCAGGGAAAAAATTTAGTTAGACGTCAGTGTCCCGACAATCGGCTCCTTAAGCTAGAAAAAGGATTCATTGAAGACTTTTTTTTTATTTTCATATATTTCTCAGAATATTTCTCTGGTGCTGCATCTCTGATACCGAATCACTTTGGCGTTTGGTTGTATTTTTTTAATGACCCAAGCCAAAAGGAGTGATTTCATGTCTTTTATTCACAGAGTCATCAGAGAGTTTCCTTGATGGGGTCGCGTATCTGAAGGAACTCCATTCACCAAAATATTATTCCAATATGAACCTATCACGTGCGCACAAAATCTCCTGGTCACAGTCCCAAAATCTAAATTCCCTCTCACGCGCTAATCCCATAAGAAAAAACAAATTATAGCATCAATTCCATGTCACTCAGTGCCTGATTGCTTCTGGTTGTATAAATGTATAGTTTCTATAATTATTATATTTTACGAATTTTAAGAAAATAAGTCGATATTTGGTACACAACAGTTAAGCAATGCAGGTTGGAGAGGAAGGGTTGGAATATAGGAGTGGAATGGTTGGAAGAGGAATGGAAAATGAAAGTTTAAGGAGTTACGTAAATTTTTAATGGATCTTCACATTCCGGTATGATTTGCTAAACATTTACACCCAAGACGTGAATTTTGAGCCTAGCAACTAAAGTTAGAGGAGGCATTCATAGTTACAGCCAGTGTAACCGGTACACAAAAGATTCTTTCGTAAGACCGAGACTCGAGCCGTAACTATCTCCATTTACAGGGAAGTTTACAATTACATTACAAGAGAACTTTAGATTTTCGTTGCCAAGTCAGCCTTGAAATTAGTTTTTAAATACCTTTCACTCCCGCTTAAAGGGGATGTTATCATATTAAGCATATAAGCTATCGATGCGAGGGCTCACTGCTTGTCTTCATTTGCAAACACTGTTGACTGATTAATTAGCCTTTAGTTTCCAGATCAAATGCTGGATTTACTTCTTAATCAAGTCAAAGGACCAATTAAATATTGCTTTGCTGGAAATAAATACGCTGTTACCGTATTTACAATATACATATTTTAACTTAATGAAGAAATTAATACGGGGACTAACTGAACCGGTAAATTAAAAGTAGAACTGTGAAAATTGAGGGTGTGAGTTGAAACTTACTAAGCCGTGAGCCCTTTTATGAATGGCATTGCTTTTATTTACCTCCAATTAGGGATAACAGATTTTCAATATCTCTTCCTTTTCGATCACTGCATTATGCTTGGACAAGTAAAAACCGACTTAAAAATGTTGCTGAAATCACGTTCTCCATTATTTATGAATCACAGTTGTTTTCTTTCGCCATCCATTGTCCACTTATTGCTTATGCCATTATTCATGTATTATTATTAAAGTGATGCTTTTCTGTTAACTACCACTCCAAATTTCAGGCCAATGCTGTTGAAAATACGATGTGCTAGCCAAAAGTTCCCGAAATTCGTCAATAAATCAAATTACACCGCATCTAGACCTTATTCACCACCAACACCTTCGAAGTACTCCCCTTTGGAATGTTTGTACCACTCCCTGCATCTCTTCCAATTATTGAGTGCCATCAGGAAGTCCTTTTTCGTTAGGATGTTTCCCGTCGCCTACGATTCCGCTTCAATTTCCTCAATTTTCTCAAACCTTCAGTCTTTTTACTTGTATTTCATCTGACGGAACAAAAAGAAGATGTACGGGGCTGAATCGCGCGAGTATTGAGGATGAGGAAATTTAGTCATGCTTTTTTCACCAGGTCCCAGCAGACTTTTTTTCCAGCCTCGGCACGAAATTAACAGAATTCCGTCTCATTTATATGTGTACGCCGATTTTATAAGAATCTGGTAATTCGTAAGCCCCTGCGATCCCGATAAGCCATTGGTGTGTACCTCCGGGGCCAAACCATCAGGACATGGCAGAAATGTCCTGGACATGCGAAAAACTGACCTAGGCGGGACTAAAAAACCCGCGACCCTGAGATTAGCAGGCGAGGAATTTCCCCACCGCCACCGGGGCCGGCGTATAATAAAGCTTTGTTTGATGCCTAAGTTTATTTTATTCATAGCGAGATATTTTATAAATTTTTGCTTTACCGAGCAAAATGTATTTTCTTAGATGTCTCAAAAACTTCGAATGGAAAAAGAATTTGTCTGTCTTCAATCCAATGGATGTCCCAGGAGGACAACCGTAATATCATTTGAGGTTTCAGATTTTCGAGTAAGCGCGCTCACAATTGTGCATCTCAGCATTTGATATATATTATTCTTCGTGAGCCTGGCTTTACTCATTGCATTAAGTCATCTCTTTTTTTAAAGTCTACGATGTGAAAAAATAAGCATGATTATTTCGGAAACTTATAAAACGAATTTCAACATAGATATCTTCCAACAGGAGCGTAATAAAGTGTATGAAAAACCTCAGTGGTAATTCCATATCCTTCAGTCCTAATGTCGGTGAATATATTTCGTAGTTGCTAATTACGCGGAAACTATAAGAGATTTCCCTTGTGAAGAAATTACTTCAACAATTCTAAACTTCCCTTGAATAACGTAAACAATTTAGCTCTGGAATTTACGCAAGTCCCGGAATCTTAGGCGTAGCATAGTATGCCCACAAAGTTAATCTATTAAATTATGGTGTTACCGGTGTTTTTATGTGTCACGTCGCAAATGACAACCGATTAGAGGTCTACGTAGTGTACGCGGGTCTTTACTTGCTTACAGCCAGCAACCAGCAACCAGCAATCAACCATGCTCACAGTCTGGCCTTCTTTGATTTCCAGGAAATTTTATGCACGGGAAGAACTCATACAAATAATCGTAGACATATTAAATTACAATATTTTCACGGGTACTCATATTCTTTAGAGTCGTAGACACACTTTTTTATAATCATTCCATAATCTATTTTAGGGTTTTAGTCCATTAAAAATTATTAATACCTTGCGAATTTCACTTTTGAAGCCAAGTGTAATGCTTATTTGGCTAAACCTGATGATTATGCCTACGGCGTTGTCTTCCAGACCTTGGAATGAGATTCAAAAATGTTTTATTTAGGCCTAAAACAATTCAAGATAGTTTGTTAATTTATGCCATAAGAATGGATAGTAAATATAATAAATGCTTCTGTGATTCTTTTAATGAGTTGTACCAGGTTACTTCCTTTGACATGGAATGACTGACGTGCTTAACTTAGGCTTAACTTAACGTAACACGGCATTATGTACACAAGATCATCATACTCAGTGTTTCAACCCGAAGGTTGGTTTTGATAAGTGACAGTAGAGCTCACACCGTACTAAGCCATTGGCGAGTGAAATTCACACATTCAGGGTAGGGCTTCCTTCACCTGCGATTTGCCACGAAGTTCTGACAATCAGGCAATCGCACCGCGAGGATTTTTGTCCTGAGAGCTTCACCCGGATTTGTACCCAAGGTCGTTAGTTCAGCGCTCTACCCACTACGACCCCCCTACAAGATCATATAGTTGGGTATGTATTTGAGGTAATGGTCAGATGTTGCCGGGTTCAAATACATTGGACATCCCGAGACAATAATTTCATTATTATTAGTCAAAATCTACCGATTACAATAGGTATAAATGAATGAGAGTAAAACCCTCTAAGATTTTTCAGGTGCAATTCCCGATCCACTGAAATGATTTCCATCTTCATCTCAACATACGTCATGCTACATCCCGTCCATAAAACCTATTCTCCTTCTTCTCCTTCCCCGTTTACCAAACAGGGTCCTCACAATCACGGCTTTTAGCATCAATTAGCCCCTCATCACCCCTCCCAACCACTTACAATCTCTTTCAAAAATCACTCTTTCAAAAATCGCCTCTCCTAAGCCACAATACCAAGCACTTCCTCGTTCGTCTTTCTTTCCGTCCACCACACTTGCTCAGTTCTTCTCCACACCCACATTGCAACGCCTGCAGTCTGTTCTCATCCTCTTTCCTCAGAGATCACGTGTCTGAACATACAACCCTTTATTCCATATTCAACACTTCGCCAACCTTTTCTTTAAATTCTTATAATACACAAAATCCGCATCATCAGTTTCATCAACGCCTCCATTGGCTAGAGAAATTATTCTTTTAATGTCCTGTCTAATATGCTCATCATCCAGCGTGCAGCCCAAGTAATTAAACTCAATATAATAGGATGACTTTTTAGATTACATGAACATATGGAAGATGCCTATGTACAAGGAAGGGAGTTAATGCCTTTCGCCTACATTCACGGCTTACTTACACTCCAGCAGCCGGGCATCAAATCAGTTAATCATTTTCTTAACTCTTCGAAATTATCCGTGTTTTCGCGGATGAATTGCTGGCTTCCCATCTCGCGGGACTGGGTTCCAATTCTAAAAGATGTGAAGATTAATCGTTGGCATTCAGATCCCTGCTTCAGTGTCATGTGTATAGCACTTCAAGTACATACATCACTCCGTCCGAAGTAGAGTGCGTGTAACTGCAGAATCCTTATAAAAGTTGGTTCCACCGCAACACGACTTTGTGTTGCTATGGTCGGATGCTATTTAATTCATATCCTGACTACTTACAGAAAAAACGTCTCATCTGTTTGATGAGGAACAACAAAAATTATTTCCGCTTTCTAGGCTATTGTTTCCGCAAATTTAACTTGAAAGTTCATAGCATAGAATGCAAGAATGAGAGTAACATGAGCGAAAATGGCTATTTTTATCAAATGAAAAATTCCATTTTCGCGAAAAACTATTCATAAGAACCAAATTCTCCCAAGGAGATATTTGTCTAGATTTAATTTTTTATTTCTCAGACTTTTCATCAGTGACCGCAGTATTTTTCAACGATAAGATGAAAAATGTTATATTTAGTATTTTAATTGAGCCACACAGTCGCGGTGGAATCTCCTTAGTCCTTAATCGCTTTTGCGGGATACTTAATCGAATAACTAGAACTACAATCCAGTGGATTGGTGTCTGTAACATCTACCACACGTTACCGAGTTTCATAGCATATACAGGGAAATGTTCCTGTTTTAATATTTCTTACTGAGAAGCTCTGACTGCTCCAAAAATAATGCTCAGCCATTTGTTTCAGGTTCCTATTTAAAAATATTATTGAGGAATCTTCGTATAGTTCCAACGAGGGATTTCATACGAATACCCTTGGATACACATTGACCACTCGCAATTAAAATTTTTGAATACGGAATTCAACCGAGCTGCTGATCCTTTTCCCTGTGAAAATAATATATGTCATGTATTCGATGGAGACTCGGAGAGAAAAAAACTTCCACGTTTTGTATACACGGCTGCCGTGACGAATGTTTTCTCGCTCGCGTGTTATTCTCTGCTTCGTCATGGTTTACACTCGTGGACGACAGAGGTCGGGGGAGTGTTTCTCTTAGTTTCCGTGGTGACCGGCTGCCCCATGCCCTTGAACCGTAAGAGTTGGGTCGATAGTATTACAGACCGCTGCGAATCTCGGCGCAAAGTCATTATGAACGTTCTTATACCACCGGTGTGAAACTCTTTTTAAAACGCTTTTTCGTTGACTCTTGCTTAACCCAGTCATAATATCTGAGTGTACTTCGCATGACGGGCTGGCAAAGAATCGAATTGTTTACAAAAATATTTGATTAAAATAGATTGGACAAATAAGGAACGGAGGAAAATCATCAATATAGTCTATCATCAACTGAAAGTAAAAGAATAACACGTCACCCGGCCTCTATTGTGTTTAATAAGTTCCCTGAATCCATAAAACACTAATCTATATCAATTTTTAGAAAAGAACTAAAAAAACATTTATAAGACAAGTGCTATAGCACTCCCGACGATTTTAAGAAATGATAAACTGATACGCAAGTTTCCCTGTTGCACATAAATCATTACATTTGCATATAGTTGATATAATGTATTCTATACATCTAATGAATGCATTGTATTTTCATCATTTTACAGTTTATAGTATTATAAAAACTGCGTGTCCAATATATTTTTGTACGATTTTCCACAATATGTATATGCACTCATTGTAGACCTTTCCTCGCGCTATCGACCACGATCTATCTCATGTATTGCATTTTATAAACAGATCAAAATAAATATAAATAAATAAGAATTGAAATACCGCATTACAAACATCTGTTCAACTTGATAATTTATTATGGTTTTGATTTTTTAAACCGAGTTACTCTTTCAAGGGCAATATAATGCTTCAAACTAACAAGAATTGAAGAGCGGAATGATGATTTGTGCTCGGGCCCCATTAATTTTTTAATGAATTTATCCTCCAAAAAAATTAAAACAAAAAATTGTAATTAACAGCAAAAATCGATCTTCACTCCATTCCCCTGTTTGTAGGCCTTAGTTTTAGGCGATTATACATTTTATAGAGCACTATTTTTTTCAAAGACTTCTCTGCATGCGAAGTCGTAATTTTACATTTTTAATGGCAGCCCGGTCTTTAAAAGTGGCGTCGAAAATACGCCCACTACCAAAGCCGTATATCACATTATCCAACAGGAGATTCGTTATGCATATTCAAACGTTTAACACTTAATATTCTTTAAATTCCAACATAAATTTATCATTCAAGACTTTTTTAGTCTACACTCCTTGTTTTTAAAAATACTTAAGATATTATGGTTTGATTTGCTGCAATTCCACGCCATACTAAGAAGCAGAAATTATTTATCGTGTAATCATACTAAATTATGCCCAATAAATTATTTTTTGTACATGAGCTAGACTGCATTTTTTCTTGGAGTCTACAAACAGGTTTTTCTTTGAAGCGTTAGCACCATTACCACCATTCTAATTTAAAATATTCGTTATTTTTTTACCTAATGCGCCTGATTGCAACAATTACCTGGAGACATTTTTTCACCCATTGTGACAAATCAAAATTGATTTTTTAACAGTGAGTAAAGCTCAAGCACAATCATTGTAAAGCTTGGTGGCACACGCCGACGGAGATTTTGAAGGCCAGTGGGAGTTCATGAAGCGTTAGAATGAGCGAGCGAGCAGAGATACCGAAGGCCTTCTTCGGGGATCTCTGGGTGGACCACCCCTCTGCCCCCTTTGCCCCACCTCTACGGCATCATTTCCTCTCCCTAGCGCTATGCTCTTTGCATGCGGGTTCCACCAAGTTTTTATTGCCCCAAAGCCACCTTTGGTTCATCTAATGTTTCCCAAATTTCTTCAAATTGCAATGAAAATATCGTATAGTTGGTGCACAAATTCAACGGCGCTGGTACTTCTCAATCACTCTAATTTATTTTTCGCCATTTTTACTTTTGCTCAATGGCATATTTCAAATGTAATTTCCGATTTTCCGATTTCGTATCGTAGACGTGATTTTTTTGGAACGATAAAAAATAAAAAATCAAAGAAGCACATCTCATTACTTTAGGTTAAGAGAGATATACTTAACGTTGGCAAAGTAGGTTCTTCGCTACACACAATATAAGGTGTGTGTAGCGAAGCGAAAGCCAAAGAATGAGTTATGTTGACACAACGGAACTTGCCGAGAAACCTCATAAGGTCTAGTAGGATCGCATCGTGTACTAGTTATTTTATTCTCCACCGTATTGATTTATGAATTACTATTGCTTTGTATGTATTACTTTATGTTGTCCAAAAATGATTCACCGAGTTAAGCCCTCTGTGAATATTAAATCAGTAAGTGAAGCCAGTTTGTCATAATGGGAAGATCATATCACTTAAAATTCATTTTAAAAAAATCAAAAACCTTGTTGCAACGAAAGTGCAGCTTTACCGTTATCATACTTTCAAATGGTCACCAATAATCTAACGATGATGCCAATGAAACCAGAGTATAAAAATTTTGTAGTATCTGAAATGCAGCAAATTAAGAAATACATATAAGAAGTATAAATTAAGGCAGAAGGCCAACTTAAGGAGTTTTATTTCGGGAGAATATCATTCTAAATTGTATCATGGCATAACAAAAAAAACTTTCATTCCATAAAAATTTGAGCATTTTTACCACCTTGAGTTTCCCTCCCATTTTAAGCCATTGATATTGATTGATATTTCATATTGATTTTTTGTCACCGTGACTACAGTAATTTTAGGCTTCCCTTCTAGGTCAAGCTGTCCCTACTCTTTTCTGAATTGACCCGAACCACCAGGAAAAGAAATACCAAATCAAAATGCTTGCCATTGGTGATAGGAGAAGATAAGCTAGACGACATTTTGGGTAGCTCCATCGCGGAAATAATAATCGGGTCATCGAAAATCGCTTGCGATAATTTATTTCGATCAAGAAAATCAGGTCAACGAAACTTTCATCCAGGAGGGACTGAAAATGGATTTAAGCCAATGACTCTTTGGCTACAGTGATGAAATTTCTGATGGTTGTAATATTTTTATTTCTATCAATTCACTGCCATAATCGAAAGATGGCGAGTTTGTGATTTATTTTTGACCTATTTTTCCTTGTACTTGCTCTATAATTGACGGAATCAGTAAATTTTCATGAGGGCCCATTGTTCAAATTCCAATCACATCAAACGGTCTAATGAGGGACGACATTATCTTCTTTCCTAAGAATGAATAAGGGAAAGAGACAAGCAATTGAGTGAAAATTTCCTAAGTTGATATTTCTCAGCTATTCTATTGAAATCAGAGTTCAGAGAAACTTTCCATTTCACGACAGGGTTCCAGTAGTTTTCTTGGGGAGGAAAAAGCCCCCCAATTTCGCATTTCATAATTTAATAAAACATTTCAGAGATAAAATATGAAAAGAATTATTTTTTATTCAGTTTCACTCAACTTTTGGCAGCCACGGGTGTTAATTGACATTCAAATACGTATTTAAATTCTGTACATTATTGCTTTTATTGATTCAACCATGGGTGCGCAGTGAATACGCAATTTAGATGTTTTACATATCCTCCATTATCATGGTTTTAGGGTTATATAAAATTATCTCTGAAAAAAAAACTCCGCAACGCTTGACATTCTCTTTCCGTTCATTATATTCAAATTCCATGTCGGACAATATGTTCACCGTTGACTTACCTTTATTATCTTACTATTATTTCCAAAATCGTCAACTGAAATGAAGTTGTGACGGTTAGAAGAGGAATAGTGACATTGTATTTGATTAGCATTTATACGGCGTCCATTTTTAACGGGAAAAGACCATTTTTACCCTCACCTTGAAGCGAAATTCCTAACGCGATGTGATAGATCAAGTACGCGTGACGTCTATTAATAATTTCTTACATTATTTATGAGACAACCATTTATTTCCGAGGGGAATGGCGACCTTTTGAATGGAATGTGAGATATTTATGAACCACGCTGTCTTTTCATTGCCCAAATACTTTTAGCTATGATCTTTTCTTTTCTAAACTGTTGAAGCAAAGTCGGATAATAGTCATTGCATATGTCAACGAGTGGCAAGGAACGATTAATGATACCAGATATTGATGAATTTAGTCTCAATCCTTAACTTTTTTAATTTGAACGGAATTTGATAATGCGGGGAAACGATCCAAAATTTGAAATGATAATATTTTTTGAAAGGCAATTTTGAACATTTCAATCACAAACAACACCACAAAAACCATAAAACAAATTTATTTTTCAAAGTTGCGATCAGGATAGGTACACACCGCAGAGAAAGTGTACGTAAGCATTTACCTTGTAGAATGTACATAAACTACTTTACAGTTACATCATCAAATGGTTTTGAGGCATGAACATTCCATTCATAATGGCGTTCTGGGGTTGGAACTTAATGGAAGATGTGTGATTTCAACTGTTAAGTTCTCGATCATTACTGTCAGATCCTTTAAAATACGATTAGGTCAACAGATACTGTTAGCAGGGCTATCCCTGGAGATTGAGGGGCCCTGTGCAAACAAACTTTGCATTTCCTTATTAATAGAGTATCATCTTTTAAGCTTATTTCATGGAAAGAAGGAAATTAACCGACAAACTGGCAAATAGTTTCAAGAAATTTACATGTGCGCTAGGTAGTAGGTAATTTCGGGTAATTAGCGGGTTCCACCGCGCCGTCTGAAACAGGCAAGCCCGGGTGGGGGCCCCATAGGCGCGGGGCCCAGTGCAGCGGCACCTGTCGCACTACCCTAGGGACGGCACTGTCAGTTAGCGAAAATAGAAATCATATTCCCCGACCAGAAATACACACTAGACCTTTGCAGTGAGGTTGTTTCTTGATTTGACATAGTTTTGCGAGTTCATTGAGTTTTTTTGTGGTTTCTGTTATTTTGTTTCATGTTAACTAGGATTTTGTAACTAGTGATAAATCTAAATTCACAATTTTATATAATACAAATGCCTTGAGGATGGTTTATAAATAAACAGAAAAGTCGGCAAATAGTATTTAATTAAAATTGAATATTGGCCAAAAATCTCGATAATATTTAACAAGAATAATTAATTTTAATGCTACTTTAATAATGCCGATGCTATATTTTTCTCGCCTACTAATGTTGGAGGTTTTGGCAGTAAGTTTTTGATAGTATCAATTTTTCGGTTCATTGCGCTATGTTGATTTCGCATTTTGTGCAAACGTTTCAGATGAATAGCAGCTTACGTATTCACATTGAATTTCGCTAACTGCCCAAGACGACTTATGCTTACTTGTAAGACTATTATAGCCGTAATCACGGGTTTCCATCATAGATTACTGCATTTCGAACCTGGTGATGGAAGCTGAAATCTATCCGAAAAGTCGTTCACTAAATGTAAAATCATCGCAGCGTAATTACACTAAAAATATCGATTATTTTTCAATTATATATTGATTCTTGCCATTTAACCTTGCGTAGTAACGTTTTATATCATCCATCAGATAACAACATCATTAAGGAAGAAGTAAGTGGTAGTCCTGTAAGAAGAGCTGGCCGTTGGTCTTTTCCCGGCTATCCCTTGTCAACCGCGAGTACCCTTTCCATCATTTGGAATTGATGCAGGAAACTGCAGACATCATTACCAACCGTCTAGTAGTAACTAGGTTTCGGGTATATGTGGTTTAAGGCAAGCCAAATTACTTATGTTTTCCGAAATAGTTCTCCTGAGGAACAAGAGACTTAGGCGATATTACTATTAATTTTCTCGTTTGGGTGTACACATTTGTACGCATGCTTAATTCAGGTCATCACACCTTCTCGTGGACGCATACCTATCGATTCTAAACCTATTGGAACTACATTTTTCCCTGCCTCAACAATTATATGCATGTATGGTTTCCATCCATGCGTTCGCCAATTACGGTAATTTTCAAGGGTAAAATCCCCGCAATCGGCGAAGGAGTCAAATTGGACAATGAACATAAATTTCTGCTTGAAGCATAAGCCACATTAAACCGAGCGTACTTTGGTTATCACCTTCGAATTAAGCAATAAGTTTTGTTAAATATAACACCCACTTCAGGAAAAAGTACTCTAAACGCATTCGTATTGGGGAGTTTTCCATCTCTTTTTTTATTTGAAATTTATCTCTATGATTTTGGGTCGTTAGACTACTCCTAGATATCTTTTTATCTTCTCGAGCTTTGTATCAGCAAAAATTATTATTAATCAGTAGCCTCCAATGGATCGGGAACCCACCTCTTGTTAACCTGGTGCGCAAAAGGATTTCATACGCGACGTAAAGAAATTGCAAAGGAAACCCGCACGCTTCGTTTAAAACTGCAAGGAGCGAATAGATAACATAACTCAAATGACGTAAGGGCAAGGCTCGGATCTACTAGTGAGTCGGAGCCACATACTTGGATAAGATTAATTGACAAATTTAAACCACACGAGTTTCAAGATGATATGAAGGATATAATTTTAACCCTCATTAAATTTCTAGGAATGGCAGAGAGGACAAAATAAGAGAGAAACACTGTCGAACTGTTATGTATAAAAAAATTATTTTTCTCACGTACCATTAATAACGACAGCTAAACTCGTTAAAACACATCTGAAGTTTCGTCCTTTCCTTCTACCAACACCCATTCCTTCCCTTTAGTGGCGTAATTCGGGGGTGGCAGTTGCCACCCCAAAATTGTCCAACCCAGTATTTACGATATTTTCTATGCAAGTGGTTTGGGTATTAATTCAAGTAATTAACAATGAATGTTTTAGGGCAAATAGAGAATGTTAGCAATTATATTGTGGTAAAATAGTCTAAAAAGTATCAAAAACTAACAATTTAACGCTACTTTTATTTCGGGGGAGGACCCCCCTTCCACCTGGGGGGTATTCGATTGGGTATAGGCTTTGCCACCCCAGTCAAAAAGCTGAAATTACGTCCAAGTTTCCCTTCTCAATGGATGGTGCCATTCCCTCCCTGCCACACACTCCTGTGTCGGCTCGTAGGGTAGTTAGTACATGTACCTGAATAGCATGGTAAATAAATCTATGATAATGGAATACTAGCGGAAAAACAGGGTTCAAAACGTTTATTCTACAGCTTCAACTGTGGCAACTGAATTATTGTGAAAATCCAGACGGTGACCAGACTACTCGCTGAAAATCATTACCAGGAAATTATGTACAGCTTATTTTTCAGGAAAACGCTCGATACGCGAATGCTATGGCACAACAACAAAGCTATCCGAGTCCCGCGATCAATAAATTTTGTTTCCGTTTCCCTACCCCCTATCATTGTATGTACCGTGGAGCACGGCTATCGCGGAATTAATTTATTCGTTCGTGTTAAATTTCCACGGGGCGCCGTATCGCTGTTTCTCAGGAGGCCTGAGTTGATCCAACTGCGAATAAAGTCCTCCTCCCCATTGATTTCTTTTCCCGGGAAAAAATTAGGCCGCTTCCTCGTGACCAACATCGATGTCCATCTCGGGTCACTTCTAATGATCGCCTCTCACGAATATACGTCAAGCCGAAACAGAATGAGCCCTTCGTGGCCAATTGCGGTCACCAGTGGCAGGGTAGGAAACTCTCTATATGGAATAATTCCGATGGCGCCCTCTTCAAAACCTTCATCTATTGTACGCGATTGGCATGTGTTGTGGGCTTTACAGTCTGCACTAGAACGATGAATTTCTACTACTTGATTTACAGTAATTAAAACATAGTGAAATAGCCCTTAAACATCGTACCAAAAAAATTGACTAGTAACTGAAGAGCTCAGTTTTTTAAACATCAGTTACTGATGAGAAAATTAACCTGTTACTATTGACGTAGGTCACCAGAATCTGATGAGAAAATATGATCAGTTTTTCAGACACCTTTAGATAATTGGTGAGAAAATTCACTAGTTAATGGCGAGAAAGTTCGCCAATAAGTTAATGATGAGATAATCTGATCAGGATTTTGAAACACCTATCCGAAAATGGTGAAAACTGACCATCGACTAATCTACATCCACAAAATACCCTGCAAGCCACCTCAGGGGAGTGTGGCAGGGGGTCAGTATTCACCAACATGCATTACACTATACCCTAAAGTTAGTGCAACTACGACTAATTATGCATTAGCATAAAATCCGAGTATAGGGCCCAAGAATAGCTTAATTGGAGACAGCAATCTTGAAATGTCCCCGAAACGCATAAACAATAATCAGTTGAACAAAAATTCGATTTTTCAGAGAACAATCAGAGAACAGAAATTCGTTGACAATTTTTTCTTTGCACTTAACACTTTTTAAAATTTCCAATTGCTCTAATGCATCCAGTCTTTGTCGTTTCTTTTCCCGGTGTAGTATCTCTGGTTTGAAATCACTTTTGTAGTTTTCATCGATTAGGTGTTCCACAAAGAGCGAACCCCCCCCCCCCCCCAGGAAGGACATTACCTCTCCCACACCTAACTCTCCACAACTCATCCTCCCCAATCTACGTCACCCTCCCTCTGGCCCTCCCCCCTAATGTTTGTGACTATATTTTCTGAGTGTTCTGTGATATTTGTACTTGATGATGACGTGCTACGTCGAAGCCTAGGTCGTTTCTAATAAATACATGAGGAATTACAAAGTTACTGCTTCTCATTCAATATGCTAAGCAAATTCCATAAAGTTACGCCTGAGACAACAGAGTTTATCAAATGGGAATAATTTAGGTACATAATAGCCGGCTGTTTGTCAACCTGCTGGTACTACTAACGAAGGTGTGTGCTCTGTGCTGCGGCAAACATAGCAGCAATCAAAAACCAAAAGCATCACCCATAAAGTGGGTGATGTTTTATGATGAATATGTAGCTCTTCGATTGCAACTGATAAATAATTACGATGAAATTTACCAATTGGCCAACGGGAAATGGACATGAGTCGATCAAAAATAAATTTTAGTTTTTATTCTCTCTCAATATGCTGTAGCACTCGTGCAAGATTGTTTATCGATCATATCAGCAGTCAGTGTTAACAGTATGGTGTATTTTTCATTTAATTTCGCCCACCCTTGCAAAAAATCAGGATGAATACACTCCCAGTTTTCTCAATGGATCCGAAATAACGAACACCTTTAAAGTGCAAGAATTTTTATTTGAAGATAAGCACATTCACAATTAGTAACCCAAACATCCTTACACTGCACATGCCTCTTTGCAATCTCCGATCTTCCACTTTGGGGCCCCAAAG
Source organism: Pyrrhosoma nymphula (assembly GCA_963573305.1). NCBI lineage: Eukaryota > Metazoa > Arthropoda > Insecta > Odonata > Coenagrionidae > Pyrrhosoma > Pyrrhosoma nymphula. Next base: position 88,493,077 of record OY754338.1, read on the forward strand.
CAGTTAGAGGCCCGAGGCAAGTTGCAAAGTCTTTTGAATAGCCATTAACACGTGGGTTATTCCTGCAAGGTACCTACGCTCTATCCTGCGATGCAATAACACCTCCGACCTCTTACTTGACAATGACGATGGCCTTTCTTGTCTTTTAGGTTTTAAAATCAGTATAGGGATTAGTAAATTCTTTACCGTTTTCCTCTCTTTTCCTTATCAATGCTTCGAAGTGGTCGGCGGCGAAGCGGCAGATGAGCTCGTCCGGTGGCTGCTTCCGAAGTATTTCCCTCGCCAAGCTCTCCAAAGCTGCTTCCAAGCCCAATGGGAGAGCCACCTTAGACGGCATCGCCCTTGATAACATTTGAAAACTACTCCTGGGGATGAACAATACTTCTTTTTGGACCGGCTTCACTTTGAAATTCTGGCTGAAAAACAAAGCGGGAAGAAAAGTCGTACGCAATCATAAACACGAATATGTTGACACCAATTACCATCATTTAATAAAGAAAAAAAGGTATAAACAAAGCAGAACATGAAAAATGATAAAACAACATGTTTTGCATCAGTTGTGATATTCATATGTCACGGTCAATCAGTTATGGTCTTCGCCAATTTAAGTGATATTCAAAATTTAAAACACTTCTAAATATAAAATAGATGGGTTTTAAAATGTGGAGGAACATTAAAAGGGATTTAAGTTAGTCGTAAGTACTATTTACCTGGTATTCCCACACGAACGGCTACTTCTAGCGCAAAACAACACTCCTCATCCACGAGGGGCATAGCTTAACCCAAACACTGAAATTTATACTCCTTGGAATGCGGTCCCTGTCTTGGGCGCTTGCGCAGCTGTGAGATTCTTTCCTTGAAACCCTTGAAACATCCCGCCCAAACTGCCTAACGTTATTGCATGATTGTATCGTGGTAGGGTAGTGCGTCTTTCATACGCGCATGCACGTACGTTTTAAACTCTAATAAAACAGGGCGAACACATGAGTTGATTTCGGCAGGTTACTGCTCACTCCTAAACGATGCCACTGAGTATTGATCAAACAGCGTTCTGCGAGCAACGAAATCCCGTAAAATCCATGATATTCGAAATCCGCTTCCAGTGAGGTTCTTCGAGGATCGGAACGAGAAGTCCTCCACTCACGGTTTTCCTATCCATTCTCGGTGTTATATAGTCTCGACAGATCTGCTCTTGAAATCTGCTCGCATGAAATCTGCTCTTAGAATCCCATACCTCAGATCCGAATGCATTTTATGTAGGATTCCCGAACGATTTATACCGCGTATTCGATTGCCATCGCAAATAAGTAAAATTACGGGAGCCGTTATTAATGAACTTCAGGATTATTTATCGTAATTCCCAGGAATTATTTTCGCTAAAACAAACAAAAAATATTGCAAAAAGGTTTTTAAAGCAAGATGTGTAGAAGACATTATGTTAAATCCCAAAAGAAAATCTAGCATGGTTTAATTCATAAACAGTACTAAAAATACGTTTGTACCGTATACTCTGCAATTGTAACCTTGAAGACCATTTTATCTGCTTACAATAGTATTTATCAAAGTAGTACCATGGTATTTATGATAGCAATTTCTATTGGAATAATGGGCAACGATGAATGTGTTCGTGACCGCGATGAGAAAATTCAAGAGAGATCGGTATAAACCGCGTCGTAGAATAAACAAAACGAATATCGTTACTCATTTGTTTCAAAGTGCATGGCTATTTGACGTGCGAATGCTGACACCGGCTTTCTGCTGTTTAGATAATAGATTTTTAGTTGAAAAGAGAGGTAGGAGGCATGTCCAATTCATTAAATAATGAGTTGGAAGTAAAAGTTCAGGTAAAATATAATCTGGAAGTGATTTGTGTGTGTTTAACGTTTTTGTGACGAATTTCAATCATGGTCAACATTTATTTCTGTAGTTGCCTTTCGGGCCTCCTCCAGTACTTCCAGATGTGAAAAAGGAATTGCAGTCATATGTACTATGTACAGACAAGTTACCTATTCATGATTTTAGGAATTCACAGCGATTTTGGAGGAGGACTCCTAATCCGACCTCTTTGTACGATGTGAGCCTTTCTCCTCTAGGAACAACTCTCAAGGTTGGTCCAGTGTCAGTTTGCTTTTCCTCGTATTGTAAATTTTGTTGCCAATGGGGCAATAGCTTTAGCGTGACTTTACCCCTGAATTCACTAGATTGAAAGATTTTCCTTGGCTCAGTTGTGGTCGTCGTTTGGTTTGACGAACATTTTTGCAATATAATTGATTGTTACTTTGCTTCGGATTGTTTTAAAGAGCTAGTGTATTCAAGGAGTTATTTAATAGTTCTTATATCCAATTTGAATGTTTTACAATAGTTGTCATCCGATTTTATACGTTTAGGTTGAGAGAGACCCAACAACAGGCGAGCTCTTGGGTTTTCGGGAAGTTGTTGTTCGTGATATTGGTGCTCATGCAAGAAATTCAGCCTCCCTCTCTCGAGCTCCTGGACCTCCATCAGAAGCTATACGAGGAAGTGTTTCGAATGTCCCATTTTGGCCTGCAGGAATACCCAAGCCCCCATCAAGACAAGACATGCAAATCAAAAAAGCTGAAGATGGCGGAATCGATTTTGAAAATGGTAATTGTTTAAACTTCAAATAATTAAACTCCAAGATGTAAAGAATAACTCTGTTCCATATGGCCATCACAGTGTGTTCTTTGTGGTCATTTTCCTCTCTGATTGCCAATTTTCAATATGGATGGCCCCACAAATGTTGACTATCAGGGCATTGAAAAATTTGCTCAAAAACTTCATAAAATGCAGATAAAGTACTTATTTTTTGTGGATAGGTAGTAAAGTAGTAGTCACTTCGGATTTGTGTAATCCACTTTAGATTAGTGTCATCATAATATAGATGTTTTGTCATTATCTCCAGGCTATGGCATAGTAACTCAATTCACTCCCTTATGAGCCTATCGATCAATAGTCCATGATTGGCGAATTTAGCAACAAATCACTGTGTATGCCATTCATCATTCCTTTTTTTAAGCATTCAAATCTCCTACTCTCCCTGAATATCCCTGATCTTTTACTCAATACTCTCCCCTCCAAACTCCATCCTCTATAACCAGTTACCTGTGTACCCCTCTTCCAACCACCAATTCTGCCTTCTTCAATGTTCTTTTCTTCCTTCACCATATCTACTGGCTTTTCATTCATCATCTTCTCTACCCAACTTTTAGTTCATCCTTTTACACCCATCTAAAAGTTCATGTTCTCACTAGTCTTTACTTCATGCTTTTACTTTGAGTAAATCTCACTATTGACCTTCTGTTAGTCCCTTTCTTCTTTAGCTGCAGCTATTCTTCTCCTTTTGTTTATGCTTCTTACCTATTTTCTCTATAATGCTACCTAGGTGAGTTTTGCCACCTACTTTAATGTATGCAATCTAGCCTTCTAAACTTTTGATAATTTTACTTCTTTAATTTAATTTCAGTTAATCTTCATCCCACATCTCTCACAATTTTCTTGTAATGTATCACAGCTGTCTCTTGTTTGGCTGGCTAGCTTATAATCCAAGAGTAGTTACTCTGATATCCTTCCCTGGTAAACATTTAGAAGGAAATTGCCCATGTTTAGCAGGAATAGAAGGATTTAGCAGGACAGTTCTATAAACAAATATGAAAATTAATAACAGTGTTCAAAGTATAAGTATATATATTTTTCATTGAAGTAATGATGATAAGAACGCAATATATAAAAATTAGACAAAAACCTATAAAAAAAGTGTAAAAAATAATTCCACGAGAGAGTATCAATCTCATAACTTTTCCACTCATTGCCATCTGCCTTAACCGCTAGGCTATCACCACTGTATGAAGAAATGGAATTTCACAGGGGTTAAGCATAATATTACATACTGTGACATATTTTATTTTAGTTTTTTAATGTATGGATTTCATGACCTTTTGCTTTTCAATGGCCATTTAATATAATTACCTACCCATTAATATCTGGGGATAATGTTGAGGTATAATTCCTGTGTTTCTGCAGTTGCCTTTTCCTTGGTAATGTCGATGTTGTTCTACATTTTACTTTTCATAATTATTCTTCCTCATGACCTTGCTCATCTTCTACCACTTGACTATGTATGTTCTCTATGATTATCACCATGTGAATTGGATTTTACCTAAATAGCCATTATTTTGTCTTTCATTTTTGTTTTATTTGATGCATGACTCTTACTGTAATTGGATAGTTGCGTGTAAAATAAATAGGTACATATCGTAAAATAGATAGGTATGAATTTAGGAGGAACCAGCAGGAAGTTAGCAGGATCCTTTAGGATGTACCAGGAATTTTAGCTGGATGTAGCAAGAATTTTAGTAGGGTTAGCAGGAATTTTTGCAGGATTAGCAGGAATTTTAGCAGGACTCAGTTTGCACATGGACAGCATAACCTGCTAATATTCCAGTAGGATTTTTCTGCATTTTTAATGAAGAAAATTATTTAAAGAAACACTTAAAATGCATTCAAGAAAAAATTAAGCATTTAATTTATATGTTGTTTGCATTCATATTTTCAGTGATACAATATGTATTGAATTTGAAGATATCTGGCACTATAACTGTATTTTTTCTTGAATACATTTTAAGTGCTTCTTTAAATAATTTTCTTTATTAAAAATTCAGAAAAATCCCACTATGGAATATGAGGATGCTGTCAAAAGTATCAAGCTGAGTCCTGCTAAAATTCCTGCTTATCTTTCTGATTCTGCTAAAATTCCTGCTAACATCCTGCTGGTTCCTGCTAAATTTTTACCAGGGTTTACAAATCTGGCTTCATTATTTCCTTTCCTACCTTTAATTTTTAGCTTAGTCAAAATATTAGCATTTGAAATTCACTTGATATGTTGGACTTGGCTTTGCAAAGCTGCTGAGAAATGTAGTAGTGTGTAGAATAAAAGTAAACATTAGTATATCTTTTTCCATATCACATGCACTAAATGCTGTAAATCAACTTTTAAAGAATGACAGTAACATTTCAACTAAAGAATAATAGTAATGTTTAACATTCATTCAGCTAGTTTTAAATCATTTTAGGCATACATTCACACTTCTGTGCATTTTTCATGGAGTATTACATTTTGTATACTATTTGGTTTCTATTTTACATAGTGCATTTGTTATACATAACATCTTTCCTTATTTTGTGCATTTGCCTGTGCTCAAGTGAAAATAGATACTGATCGTCAGTGGCGTACCGACGAGGGGGTTTTAGGGTTTAAACCTCCCCCAAAAACATGTTTACCTGAATTCGTTTACCTGAACTAGCGTTTAGAATTTTGCTTATTGGGCTGAAAAATATAGTTGAATTGTCTTAACGAAAAAAGAATGTTAATTTAATTATTGTTTTGTTGAATAATATTCTAAATATCATCTTATAATGATTTACATAAATATTAATGAAACCCCTCCCCCAGAAGTCAATCCTGTGTATGCCACTGGTGATCGTAGGTATTCTTTGAGCATCTGATTCTATAGATAGTTGAGAAGGTTGGGCAATGAAGTTTGCAAATCAATTGTGGAGTGTTTGTTGTGGCTCTTCTGTATGATGACTTTGCTGTAAAATGTCATTTTGACATCCAAAAGTGTACCGTTTGGAAGTACCTATCAGACTTTGTTCAAATTTCTTTCTGCAAATTGCACAATATTTTGTATACGTCATATCGTATAGTGGTAGGGAGCCAGGAATTCTTTTACACATATTCTCTTGTATGATATGCCCCTGAATAAAATATAAAATACTTATTTTTGGGAAGAAAATGTGCACATGGTAAATGTGTGTGTTCCAGGGCTAAATGTTCTAAGTTTATAGAAGTACCCAGAGCTCTGAAGTAGTGGGGGATGGAACACCTGGGCTTGATAGACTAAACTAAAAAAAGGTTCCAGAGCTCCACTCCGGTAATACAAGAAGTATTAGAGCAGCCCTCCCGGCAGCTCGTTGTGATTTTAAGCCATGGTAGGTAAAATAGTTTTTACCAGCAAAAAGCAAAATGAGATCAACCATCCTCTTTTTCATTGGATACTGTCCTAATTAATGCAATGAATGCATAAAATTTAGGTGATATTGTACAGAATTTAAACATTATGGTAAGATACAAATAAATTCAGTTTTCCACAGAAAAGAACCACTTAAATTACAACTCAGGTTTTGATGTATGTAGCTACCACATCTTCATGAGGTGGTCTACTATATCATAACCTGATGACAATGTTGGACAGAAAAACCCAGGTCATAATTTAAGTGTTTTTTGTGGAAAATTGCACACCTTTATGTTTATTCATAGATGATGTGAAATCGTGCTATCTTGGCAATGCAACCTTGAGTATGTGACGTAAATTTGATATCCATTCTTCTCATGCTTACAGAGCTCATTACCTGTCCACCGGGGATGTCCAGGGGTTACGAGTTCAAGGAGCCCGTGGTGGAGAAACCTCCGAGTGAGGAGAAGGAGGAAGGAGTGGAGAATGTGTGGAAGGAGGTAGAGGAGGTGACGACTCCAGTCGAGAAGGAAGAGGATGAGGAGGAGAGGGAAGAGGTGAACTTGGCAGCTGTGCTTCAGCAGGAGCAGAGCATATGGAGTTCATGGAACAGGGGGGAGGGCAAGGAGGAGAAGGGAGAGGATGTCAACAAAGAGAACAGGCCCAATGTGCTCAACTTTGCGCAACAGCAGAGCAAGGAGGACTTGGAGAGGGTCATTCCAAAGGCAAGGAGTCTAAAGTCTTGTTTTCCATTCCATTCTCCAATCCCATAATAATATTTTTTTAACCTATTTACCCATTAACTGCCAAATTGTTGATTAGTTTTTGAAATAGCAATCTTTTCCCTTGGATTCTTCTGGAGACCTTTTCCATGACACTTTATGTAAGTATGCCGCCCATAAAAACTTTGTGATTTATTAAAAAATGTTCTTTTTCACAATTCTACAAGGACATACGTTGTTGGCAACTCAAATTACATAACAAATATTTCACATATCAGTATTAATTGCGTTCAACTTTTCATATGCTATTTGTTGAACAAATCAAAACACTTTGAAATCATTAGGAACCCTGCATATTATACGTAAGGGGTGATCTTCAAAAACTTTTTTTCAGATTTCAGTTAGCATGGAGTCAGAAAAGTTTTCTTTATGGCTCAAAATATTGCCAGAAGGAAAATGAAAAATGGCATGGCAGTAGTTACATGGGTGCAGAACTATGGAAAATATTGGTAGGGAAATTCAGTATAGGAACATGGCAAGCATGTTGCGGACATAGCTTTTGTGTTGAGTTCAGGGTAGTCACTGGAAACAGTAGCAGGCGAAGAGCTGTGGAGAAATTAGAAGCAATGTCTGCTACATACTTGCCGGGTTCCTATCCTGATATCTCCGAGTAATTTTTTCATGTTTATTTGGATTCTGAACTCATGTAATTACTGCCATGCCATTTTTCACTTACCTTCTGGCAATGTGTTAGGGTTTCTCATGAAAAAATGAGTCAGGGCACATTCTTACACTTATTTCATCTTTTTACGAAAATGACATAAAGTTATAAAACTTTAACCATGAGGAAAAACCTCAGGACAGTTGACAAAACATTCATAAAAAATTTCTGCGTTATATTGAGCCATAAGCACACTTTTCTAACCCCAAGCCAACTGAAATCTGAAAAAAAGTTTTTTACCCCTATTACATGTACACGTCTATTTCTTGGCCTTTATTAGGACTTCATCTTCAGAAGCAGGTTAGGTTCATAATCATGGGTGCACATTGCTTTGAAAAGGTCATATATCATGGCCTAAATCTCTGTTAGGTAAATTGAAACTTTTCTTCTTAATCAGTATTCCTTTAAAAACGTGTGTGGGTTGCCTGTGTTATCCAAGGTAACACACTTATTTGGCCAAAGTTGAAAATTCACAGCATTATCTCATTTGCTTTATAGGCACCAGCAGGTGACTTTTTTGTTGTAATTTGAGTACACAGAATTGTGAATCAATTATTATAGATCAATAATTTTTACTTAACTATTAGTAATAATAGTTTTCTTCCCTCGAAAAGGAACAATGTATGTATGTAGTAATGATAGTCTCTACAGTTGCAAAATATTTATTTTGTCACTGTGGCCTTAAAATGCATCAACTTTTGATAAATTTCATCAGTAAACTAAATAATAACTTGAAATAAATTCTATCAGTAAAGGTAAAATTTATTTAAAGAGCCTAAAACTATTGCAATGATAATCATTATTTTCCCTGTAAAAATAGCTTCCTATTTTTTAATAATAATATTAAGGGCCGTATGCAGAGACGTCCCTCTTGGGCTAACTGTACCGATGTGATGTCAGAAGCCGGGTGAACCGATCCGACACCGATTTCTTAGTTGTCACTATACAGTTGCCGGGTTAACTCTCCCTTCAAATAAGTTTTCGTAAACCGATCCCTTCCCAGTAAATTATAGGGTGGTCTGGGGCACCCTATAGCTGTAAAGGGATGGATTTCTGAGCCAAGATGGTGGAAATGCATCGATCACTTCTGGATTTTGGCAATTTTTTCTTGATGTCTGTTGATGTTAGCGATCCAAATGTGTTTAACCTTACGTTTTTTCAGTCTTGCGATCTCCAATTATTACATTATATATGCCTGTTGTAATGAAACGTCCGAAAAATGCCCGAATATTGAACAACTCCAATATGGAACTGTGGCGATACTCCACGTATCACCATTACACTTGATGTGTTGGCTTGGTGGATCCGCTCTCGCCTCCAATGCGAGCAGCCAGTGTTCAGTTCTCGGTGCCGGCAAGCATTTTTTTCCCAATTTTTCGAAACATTTCTAGATTGTTCTTAGAATTCTGGTGTGGCGTTCCAGACAATTTTACCATCTTCGCCACCAATATAAAAGCTGCTTCTCCTGCCACTCAAGGCAGTCTTGTAAGAAGAGCTGCAAGGTAAACATTTTCTCTCAACGAAAAAACGCCTTATCATTCCGTGCTACCTATGCTACAGAATGTATATGGAAAATAACTTCATCATTTAATTAAATTTATTGTTAGTAATATTGTATATGCTTTCAAAGATTTCTCTTGAAAGAAAGAGAATAGAATGTCCAATTATCTATAGAAGTTTCAATGCGGTGACATGGAACAATTCATAGCCTTACCTTATATAGCATTACTTTTTGGGTTCAATACCCTGTATTTTTCATGAAAAAGCAGGATGTACAAGCCCATTCACCATCTTTGTTACCTATGGCATTTTCTCCCATCCTTTGGCATCCTAGTATGCTCCAATTTTACTTATTTCCTGCAAGATCTTTTTAATATTAAATGCTTTTTCACTCAGTCATAGGTTTCGAGGTTTACCATATTTCATAACTGTTAATCAATTCTTTATTCATGTATATTTTAATATCACTGGTTTTGATCCATTAACGTATAGTCCATTAAAAAGGCTAGAAATTCATAGTTTCAGATGAATACCCTTTATATTGCTATGAAAAATATGGTTGCAAATGCGATTAACATTTACAGTGCATTTGGGAATTATCCAATAACTTTTAGAAAAGCAGGTTTAAGGATTAGACTTAGCTCTCTCCACATTTTCTTTGATGGAATAATTTCTGCCATAGGTTTAATTTATGTTTATAATGCATTGAGCAAATTTAATTTAACATGAGTCCTAGAAAGAAATCTGCATGATAATGGTATTTTGAATTTTATGAAAACCATTTCCCATAACTTGAAATATAACAAAATATTATTTGATCTGTTGAAGATTGTCAGTCATCTTGGAGCAATAGTTAAACAATTTGGTTTACAGGAAATGTGACAAATGTCTATACCATCCAGTATTTTTGAGTCAGGTCATATGTGTAGCTCGTCCAATGCTGCTCAATCGGCACTGATCGGCGCAATGCATTGTGGACAGTAAACTTGGTAAAACATCATGGAAGCATGTCGTAAGTATGAAAATTACAGCGATGCAGTCGACACCCCTACTTCGTCGAGTGTCGGGTGGGTTCGGTTGTTGAGATGTTTAAGACAACAATTAGTAGGGAAAGTGCCACCAATAACTACCTACTGCTGCCACCCTTTAGCATGTTGGGAAAGTGACAGTTTCGTCTCTGCATACGGCTCTAAGATTTGTTACTGCGATAATAGGAACATATCCAGACTGAAATACATGTTTTCTTCAAAGCAATTTTTCAACAAAAAGCTGTGTTGTTTTTGCAACTTTGGGTTGGGCAACAGCAACAAAAATGGGTTAATATCCTTCCAGCTACATATTCCCACTTTCCTCAGTCATATTACCCAAGCAACAAAATTGTTCTAACTGCTCCAGTTTATGCCCTCATACTTTTATCGCTATCCTAGCCTTCTTCACTTGGGGCATCGCTGAATTTTGGAATGAGGTTGGTGTGGTACCTAGAGTTCTGATTTCCCATTCAGAGGGCCTTGTATCCTGACTGTGGTTCTGTTTTTCAGTGGAATCCTGATATTGTCTTGGATGCTTTGTGGAGAGCACTTCTAGAGTATTACTCCCATCTATCAGACTGTTCATTGTTCAACTGTGGTACCTTCCACTTTGGATTCTTTTGTTACAAGTAGACTAATGCCAATGCCAGGTTTTTCTCCACTCTACCTTCATTCCCCTAATAATCCTTTCCCAACATCAGCGCTCTCCAATATCCCCCATTCTAAATGAATCCTTACTTCAGTGTGGTTATCTCAAATAAATTGATAATAGTTGTTTACCTAATATTTTACGCTAACGTAGGATTTAAGTCTTTCCCGGCGAATGCTTAGGATGAATAGTTCTCGGGTTTCCAGCTGGGTAATGGTGTTAAACTGCACCGACGTTTTAATGGCCTAGTCTGCCATCGTCTTCAGGGTAAATGATTTTTGCCAGAGTTGTCATATATTTATAGTGTCACATTTTCATTAGGTTTTTCCTGATTCGTCAGTTTTTTCCCGCCTTTCTTTTAGCATTCTCAGAGTAGGTTTCCAAGCACTGCTGAGTTGGAAACCTTTGTCTCGGTTCAAGGTTTTACTTTCCAGCCTAATCTCCACAGCTTCTTTCACAATGCGATCCCAATAGTCCTTTGTTTTGCAAAGCACTTTGGTGTTGGCAAAGTCGATCCTATGGCCATTTTCCAGGCTGTGTTCCGCCACCGCCGATTTTTCCGGATGGAAGAGTCTGATGCACCTTTCATGTTCCTTCAGGCGTGTTTCTACGGTGCGTCCAGTCTCACCAATGTACACCTTTCCGCATTCACAAGGTATGCTGTATACTCCGGGTGTCTTCAACGGCAGATTGTCTTTAGCGGTTCCGAGGATGTTTTTAAGTTTTGCCGTTGGTCTGTGGGTCGACTCCATCTCGTGCTTGGCTAGTATCCTTGAGATCTGGTTGGATACTTTTGGGATGAAGGGGAGACAGGCTCTGCTTCTTGATTTGGTCTGTGTGTCTCTCGTCTTCTGAGTGATGGTCCTTTTCAGAGCTAATTGGATCTCCCTGTCTGTGTATCCTTTGGTACGAAAGGTCTTCTTCAAGTGCTCAATTTCCGAGTTTTGGTTCCCCTCATCCGCACGGCCTTCGCACGGTGGAACAGCGTAGTCATCACTCCTATTTTTTGTGCGGGATGGTGGTTACTTTTCCCGTTCAGATATAGGTTGGTGTGCGTTGGCTTCCTATACACGCTGTGGCCCAAGCTTCCATTGTTCTTCCTTTCGATGAGGATGTCAAGGAAGGGCAAGCGGTTGTTCTCCTCGATTTCGATGGTGAACTGGATCTCGGGATGGATGCTGTTCCTGTGAGCAAGGAATTCTGTTAGCGATTCCCTTCCATGTGGCCACACAATGAATGTGTCGTCCACATATCTGAAGAAGTGCTTTGGACGGAGGGGTGCTGTTTCCAAGGCACGTTTTTCAAAGTCTTCCATGAAAAGATTGGCTATGGCCGGTGATAGTGGAGACCCCATGGGAATTTCTTCCTTTTGCTCAAAATTTTGGCTATTGTAAAGAAACTAGGTGGATTTCAAGACGTGTTGAAATAATTCCACTGTCTTCTGGTCGAACAATGTCTTCAGGAGTTCAATTGCTGCTTCGACTGGTACTCTCGTGAAGAGTGACACGACATTGAAACTCGCCATGATGTCTCCTGCATCAAGTTGGATGCTCTGTAGGGTTCTGACGAAGCTTGCGGAATTCTTCACGTGGTGCGGCCCCTGTCCCACGAATGGAGACAGCAAGTTGGTAAGATGTCTCGCCACCAGGTAGGTTGGTGATCCAATAGCGCTCACAATTGGTCTCAGCGGGGCGCCCTCTTTGTGAATCTTGGGTAGGCCGTACAACCTCGGTGCAGTAATACCTACTCTGAGAATGCTAAAAGAAAGGCAGGAAAAAACTGACGAATCAGGAAAAACCTAATGAAAATGTGACACTCTAAATATATGACAACTCTGGCAAAAATCATTTACCCTGAAGACGATGGCAGACTACGCCATTGAAACGTTGGTGCAGTTTAACACCATTACCCGGCTGGAAACCCGAGAACTATTCATCCATTTTACGCTAACGTTTCTCTTCTTCAAAAATCCCTGAATTTTCGTAAAATTCCATAGATCCTCCCAAGAGTTAGCTTGGGAGGAAGTGTCAAGAGTTTTGTTGACCTTCTAGTGCTCCTCAAAGCCAGTGCTTTTGATAACTCATGTTATTCTTGCAGGAGGACAACATTCCAATTCTCAACATCAGCAAGCCTATGAAGCAGGTGAAGCAAGCAGCAACAAAATGGGCTGAAGTCATTGATATGTCCCAACCTGTGTTGGACTTCAGGCAAAGGCTTCCCATTATGGCCCATGAATGGCATTTTGAACTGGACACATTTCAGAAACAGGTTAGGCTCAGAACTTCAGGTATTCATTGCTTTGAATACTTCACATACCTAGACCAAAATCTCTACTGAGTGAAATGAAACTTTGCTACTAAATTAGTATTCCTTTGAAAAAGTTCATGAAAGACTCAAATGAAAATTTTTTAAAGTATCGTTTATGTTTCTGTTAATCTGTGTGACATTAGTGCATCTATGACACTCTTTTTTGTCGTACTAGCTGCTGAACAGAATTGATTTTTGAAGTTATAAGTCGATCCTTTGAGCTTTAGACTTAAGTTGCTGGCCACTGTTGATCAAACTGAAAGGTTATATCACTTAGTCTAACCTTAGACCTTATTCTGCAGACAAACAAAACGTGCTTGAGGTGAGATTCAGACCTGTTACCGTTGAGTTATCAGGCCAGCACATCACTGATCTGGCTTCTGCACTGGCTCTTAAGTTTGTTGTTAGTCAAATCACTGACTATACTTTGCATTTTATTTACCTCTACTCAGGCTATCTTACTTTTGGAGGAGAAAAACCATGTCTTTGTGTCTGCACATACTTCAGCTGGGAAGACTGTAGTTGCTGAATATGCCATTGCCCTGGCTATGAGAAATAAAACAAGGTATGTAATGAGGTTTTTGTTTAAATGTTATTGCCTATGTTATCTGTATCACCATACTACAGCACAATTCCATCACATTTGGAATTGGGTTTTATGCTGTTGTTGCTATGTATTGTAGATGAACAGCTTATTACATAACCTTTTGAAAATGAGAGTGATTATTTGTTGCATAAAACTGTAATTTAGAAGTTAAATTCTGTAGCAAACAACTTTAACCCTTTCACGACGGGGAAAATTTCTTTGCTTTGCCAGTACAGAGCTTTCACTACGCTAGGATCTTCTCAGGTACCTGTTTCCCTAACTTGGGTCTGGGCCCAGTGGGGTGTTGAAGCTTTTTCTCGGCCACCGGGAGGAGATAATATCCGCCCCTTTCCACTTGGGGTGCCTATCACTGCATGCGGTCACGGTCAACTATTTTTTTATGCGATGGTTTTGCTAAAAACATCGTTGCTACAGCCTTGATATTTACTTCATTGGAAATGAATTATTTTAGTTTTACAATTCCTTTACAGCTTTTAAACGAAATTCTACCATTACTATTAAGTTCTCTAGCAACAAAAATTGTATCAATGGTTAAATAAATAATTTAGTCATTGTATTTCGCACTCTGAAATTATTTTGACGATTATTCAATGATAAAAATTATTATAAATTTAAGATGTCCTTATTCAGGCTATTGACATCATCAGAACGCAAATCAAAGAATCGGTAGGTACTTAGAAATTTTCACTGTGTTAATTCATGAGATGTACGGTCAACGGAATTCTTGCTTTTGGAAATTTATGCGCAGATAACATTCATCACGTTCGAATATGTTGGTTATGTAAACATTTCCCAGCTTTCTTTTTTTATTATTCTTACTCTTCTTATTCCTAAATCACCCGATTTTAGGAGTATGAAATTCTTCGAAGCGAATGTTATAACTTCAAAATTTGTGTGCCTCTGGATTCAAAAAACTTCCAGGAATCACTGTATTCTTTACGCGGAAACCATTGTCCAATGAAAACAGAACTGAAATAGTCAGCTGTCAAGATCAAATAAGCATGAGTAATAACAGGGAAAAATAAAATTTAAACTCACTAAAAATATGATCATCAACTCGTATAAAAGAATAATGTTCAGTTGTTAACCTAAAAACATAATAACTCCCTAACTAACTTCAAACCATAGAAAAACTCACTCCCTAACCAACTAAATAACTAACAAAAAATTAGTTCGGAGATTCCTTTACACACGAACTACATTAAAAATGACGGTTGAACTCCGTTAAAAATTTTTAGTTGTAGAGCTAAACAGAATGAATGTACTTATAAGCCTCAATTTGCAAATCACACAAAAACTTCTTTGTTTGTTGTTCCACTGCACCAACAAGCAACTGACCACGGACACCTGCTGTGAGGGGGGCTCGCACTGCGACGAAGGATCGAGATTATCCTCTCCCGCGGTCCGTAAAAGGGTACGACGACCTGAGAAGAAGTCTTTTATTACACATAGAACCTTTTAGGCCTGCTTAAGGGTAGCTTAGCGGCAACGCCATTTAAACACGTCGTTCGTTCGTTTGGGTAGAAAAATTTATGCCATGTTAAAATGTCATTCGTAGGGAAAGGATTAAACATCAAAAAAATAATATTCCACGCCAAAACTGTAGACCTTTCAGTGTGGTAGTTGAGCACATATTTATGAAAGTCTCTCCAAAAAAATGGATGAGTGAACACATTTGTTCCAGAATGGGATCAAGAGAGAAATGTAAGTATGTATTGTTGATAAAAGCACCAGCATTATTTGATAGTTTTTTAAACTCCATCATGCTAAAGTAGTATTTGAAAAATTTAGTAAAGCTATGCCTATATATATGGTAGGTTTAAACCATCAATTATTACCACATGTCTCTGATTATGTAGTAGTTACTGCAGAAAGCATACCTGTTAAAGTCTGGAGAAACATCAATACATATATGCATGCCCCAGTTCTGTACCTTTGTTTTTATGTGATTCACCATTAATTTTATAAATTGGTGTATTATTTTTCAAGTACTTCATTGGTATAAATGGGCCTTGATTTTTTTGCAATTTCATTTGTAATGATTTACTTTTATTTTCAGAGTTGTGTACACATCCCCAATTAAGGCTCTCTCCAATCAAAAGTATCGAGATTTTAAAACAACATTTCAGGATGTTGGCCTCATTACTGGTGACATTCAGATAAACCAAACTGCTTCGTGCCTCATCATGACGACCGAAATTCTTCGCTCAATGCTGTATCGTGGCAGTGATACGCTCAGGGATTTGGAGTTTGTTATTTTTGATGAAGTTCATTATATTAATGACTCTGAGGTAAGTGATTTAGTTCTATGATGTGGAAGAGGGTAATTGCTGCTAGTATATTTGATATTTATTAAAATGAAAAAATAAGCTTTTCTTAGCCATAAACCTTTTTTTTATTATCCAAAAAAACCTTGGGATGTAAATATCAAAATATATTATGCAAAATTCCACGGAGGATAAATCTTGTGCCTTGACTGGGACTGGAATCTGGATTCTTTGATATTGCACCAAGTGCTTTAAACGGTTAACCCTTTCAACGGATTTTAGAGATTGGAGGGACAGGTAACCTTCAAGGCTACCTCATCCCAGCGCCTCCATCCGAAAGATAAATAACTTTCTCTTAAAAATCTCATTTCTTAAGTGCTCCTTTTATTTCCTACGATGGCTACTACAACAAAAATTGATAACATCTTATACTCTTTTACAAACAACAACCTATGCCCGGCACACACATTTTAGATTTAACATTTAACACTTCCCCTTGACGGGCTCATCAGTTAGCTCATCAGGCTCATCAGGACGGAAGATCAGTTAGCCTAAACATATTTTCTTTTACAATAATCCAAACATTTTATTTATTTCCTTTGTCTTTGATCCTGAGAAGGATTTAGTTAACATATCTGCTATATTGTCACTTGATCTTACATATTTAAAATCAATAATACCATCATTTACCTTCTCTCTAATGGCGTGGAATCTAATATCTATGTGTTTAGTCCGCTCAGATTAAATTTATTTTTGGCCACACACGTTGTACCTTGGTTATTCACCAATGTATTAATCGGTAAGGTCACAAATTTTTCTTGATTAAGTTCCAATAAAAATTGTGTTTACCATACCACCTCCTTCACTGCTTCATATAAGGCTATATATTCAGCTTCCACTGTGGAACTTGCCACCACTCGCTGCTTTGTGCTTTGCCATAAAATTGGTCCACCTGCTAGTAAAATCACGAAGTCACTTATGCTTCTTCTGTCTCTAGGGTCATTTGCCCAGTCAGCATCCGAATAAACCATAACAGGTTCCTGTTTTCTGAAAAATTTCAAACTTAAATTTCCTGTTCCAACAAGGTATCTTAATACATACATGTTTTACATGGGTCCAATTGCTTCTCAATAGAGAACTACATTTTTGACTTAATTTGCAAATGGTTAATGCTAAATCTGGTCTGGTACAATTTGATAAGTACAATAGACTTCCAATTGCTTTCTGATAAAACTGCTTGTTAAATGTTTCATCATTATGCAAGTTTTTTAGTTCATTTCCTACTAGCAATGGAGCAGAACAACTCTTGGAATTATCCATTTTAAATTCTTTTAAAATCTTTTCTACATAATTCTTTTGACTAATTTTAACAACATTATTTCTTTCCTTGGAAATGCTCATTGACAACAAGTTATTAGGTTGACCTAAATCCTTAAAATGTAACCACTTACCCAATGTTTTCTTGAACTCATTTACCTTTTTTTCTTCCCCGATTACCAATAAATCATCAACATACATACCAAGAATGAGGTTCTCAGGTGAATAAACTCAAGGTTCAGTTACACACTCCTTCAATTTCATGCCCTTTAACAGCCCATCAATATATGAATTCCGTTCTCTACCTGACTGGTGCAGTCCATATAAGCTCTTTTTTTAATTTGCATACAAACCCTTTGGAACACTTCCCCTGTTCAGAAAAACCCTCAGGCTGTTCAACATAAACTTAATCGTGGATGGGACTTTTAAGGTAAGCCCTGTTGACATCTAGATGATTAAGAGTCCATTCATTTTCCATGGCTAATGCAATAAGTAAGCTCACTAACTTCTTATTCAATACAGGGCTATATGTATCATCGAAGTCCACGCCTGGTATCTGAGAAAACCCTTTGGCAACAATTCTGGCTTTAAATTTGACTGCCTTACCATTTTCATCATATTTAAGCTGAAACACCCATCACATTCCTATCACATTCATGTTTTCTGGCCTACGTACAACATCCCATGCCTCCTTTTCCACCATATTTTGCATTTCCTTTTCCATAGCTTCTTTCCATTCTTTTGCATATGGTCTACACAGGGCTTCTCGAACAGTCTTTGATACTATCACGTCATCTTCTTGATCCAGTACTAAATTGCAACAAGGGCAAGGAACTTTCTCCTTCCTCATTCTTTTGGATCTTCTTGGTTCTGTGGAGATTTCCTCATCTGCCCTAATAATTGTTTCTTCCGCCAGTGGATTTTCCTGAAATTCATCTTCTATCTCATTTTCCCTCCTAATGTTAAGATCTTCATCCTCTTGGACTTCTGCAGTATACTCTCCTTCACTATTATCTTCTTCGCTGTCCTCCAAATTTATTGTCTCCATATCTCTATCTCTTGGAACTTTGGTTTCACTATTTTGTTTTTTGATACATGGAAATATATTTTCATTGAAAATCACATCTCTGCTCACCTCTATTTTCTTTCTGGTTAAATTCCATGATCTGAATCCACTAACATTTTCTTCTATTCCTAGAAAAATGCACTCTTCTGCACGAGGGTCTAGCTTCTTACCTCCATGTCCTTTTGCCCATGCTTGGCAAATTTTATTTTTTGTTTGCCCAAACCTTGAGTTTATTCAATTCTTCTAGTGTGACTTTTTACCCTCTCCAAAGTTCTTGAGGTATCTGTTAATCTGTTGATGTTGATGGACAATAATTTCTGATTGAACAAGCTGAATTTAGAGCTTCTGCCGAGAAATGTTGAGGAACTCCTGATTCTATTATCATGCACCTCACCATATCCATCAAGGTCAGATTTGTTCTCTCAGCCTTCCAATTGTGTTGAGGAGTATAGGGTACTGTTAACCTGTGCTGAATACCTTCTTGTTCGAAGAAATTCTCAAATTTTGCTGAAGTATATTCACCTCCATTGTCAGTTAGTAAAACCTTAATCTTTGACTCTTGGTCCACTTCAGCTCTCTCTTTGAATTCCTTAAATTTTTCTAAAACTTCATTCTTGTGTCTTATTATCTTAACACAGGACATGTTGGTGAAATCATCTATAAAAGTGACATAATATCTCCCCCCACCTAATGATGCTGGTTCAATAGGCCCTCCAACATCCGAATGTATCAACTCCAAAGATCGTGTACTTATTTATTTACATCTTAACTTAAACTTCTTTCTCTTACTTATGCCTTTCACACAAACTTCACATTGCTTATTAGAATCTTTTATTTCTTCTTCATTACTGTCTTTTTCCCCTTTTTCTGCCTCTACTCTCTTCAATTACATATATGGCAGCTACATATTTTCTTCATATCTTGAATGTTGCAGTGTCCTATTCTTCTGTGCCATAGTTCAGCAACTGCTCTATCCACTTGCATTGGATAATTATCATGTTCTTCCTCTATCCTTTTTTTCTCCTCTTCTTCTTTCTTCCTATTCTCGGTTTCCAATTTTTCTTTCTTCTCTTTTTCCTTATTTTTATCCTCGGCCGTTTTCTGTTCTTCTTCCTCCCTTAAAAGATCATCAGCCTCTGATAAATGAGTCTCTGAAGTCATCTCATTACAGAAACTGTTCTAGGTCGTCACATAATACAACCCTCTACATTTTTTCTACAGAATAGCATTTTTTCCGTTTCTTTATCAATTATTTAACTTTTAACACTTTCATCACCAACTCTCCGTAATTTTACGCAAACCAATCACCATAGGGATGGGTTGGGGAATCAACGGCCCAGAGTTGGTTTAAAAGGGTGTTTGTGAAAAAAAAACATTTCTACCAAATAACCCCCTCCAGTCTCTAAAAACCAAAAAAGAAGGCAAAAGGTACTTTCAAAAATCGTAAATACACGGTGTATTTCACATCAGTGCGCAAAAAAAAGATATTTCCATTGTTGTAGAATGTATTCAAAGCCACGAGAAAAAAAATTTTGAAAACATACGATGAATTCGTCTCCCTCACAATTACCTAATGATTTTTTTCTTTCCTGCTTGTTAGGTAATAATTTGCTTACTATTTTTAGTTACAAACCATGGTGAACTCCTTTGTTGGCTAATATATCAGAGCAATGTTTAATTGTAGTTACATATTTCCAGCATTGGCCTAATAATTGCATCATATTTTTATTGCTCTGCCTCTTTTCATCTAATCTTCCTCAGTTTTTATTCCAATTTACATATTTAAGAATTTTCACTAAGGTCATCTTCTAGGGATGATTCTAAAAAAAATTCTATCTCTTAAAATTACTTTCTGCTAAATATTGTTCCTCCCTTTTCCTACTTTACCCTTACAATTTATGTGTTCCCAGTAGGCAGTACTCATTGATACAGCATTTCTTTTCATTGACCTACTGAATTGAGTTTAGTCAATTAGTCAAATTTCAATCAATGGTCTCTGTGCAACTTTGTGGGAGGACAGCATTGTCAATATTTAATATGAACACATAGTTCATTCCACAGTTTTAATAACTAGGTATTAGTATGAGCCATTAAATTGTTGTAACAAAACCCAGTGTGGAAGGTAGTACATATACATACTCCATGCTTGTACATGCATATGCCTTGGTATTGGTAATATTTTAATATTTTACCTATAACATCTCTTATTGAGGTTGGTAGTCAAATCTTTGAAGAACTTGTGTAAAGCCCGTTTCACACAATCAAATTCTGCGTCAAATTCTATTCAAGATTCATTGATCAAGGTTTCTCGAATGGACATGACGTCATGACAGCGGACATGTTGTCTTGAAAGCTCTTGAAAGACTTCGTTGCCATCAAATTCCTCTCGTCTTGAACGGTTCTAATTGCTCTTGAATATTGAACGGTCTTGAAGCGTATCCACCAAAGGGGTTGGATTTCAGACCTCTGGGCGTAAGATGGCCGACATGGAGAAAGTTCCATTCGGAAGCACCTCGTATATTATGCTATTATGTTATAATAAAATAATTGTTCGATGTAACATATACGCTTTTTAACATGCAAGTGCCGTTGTGCTTTAAATTATGAAAGATGTATGTTTGCTATACGAGGTATATGATGGTCTCAATTGACGGTAAAATATTTCTAGTGACGGAAGGAAAACAAGGACAATCTCTCACCTCGTATTTTGCAAGAACTTTCATTAGAGTATTTAGGCGTACAATAAAGATCTCTGCATTTTTATTAATACTTGATATCAAGCTTAATATTTAGGAAACGTCAACTGTTGGCACAATAAGAACTTTGGACAAATGTCGCTCACAGAATTTCCAGGCAAGGGGACACCGTCGAAGAATTAATGATAATTTATGGATTCTGTACAAGTTTTCTCGCAACATATGAGACTTGACTGGATATATTTAAATAATAATTGTTTTTGTGTACAAATAAGATCCTCAGAAGGAATCTAGATAATATTTTGTAACAAAACATGACTAACCGTCGACAAGCACGAAAGCCTGCTAAAGGCCATGTACGCAATAGATCAGATTTGTTCACCCATTCACAAATAGTCGATCGTAGCCTGGTGCGTATAGTCTTTGCCTGGTAACGTGTAGATCTCCGCATCAAATCTCGGTGGCTGAAATTTTTATTAGCAATTTTTTTAAAGTTCATAATTACAATTCTTTAACTCAGGATATAAAATATTTTCACAAGTACGTGAGTCAAACCACAATATTATTTCGATCTCTAGTTTTGGACATTTTTTTGTCGGCAAACCATGTCTCGGCGACTACAGGCGTATGGTTCCAGATCCTTCGTCTACTGTTTTATGCATCTATACAGCATACATGTGTTTTATATTAAACAGAAATTTATACTGAGAATCTACCAAACCCTTTGAAAATGATGCTATGAGTATGCTTGTAATTAGAATACGTTGATCCGTCAGTTCTTACAGCTCGAAAATTAATGTTTTTCATCAAGGGCTTCAGTGCAATTGGGAACATTCCAGTGTCTTTCGCTATGCCTTCCCGTTTGTGGCAGTATTTGGTACCTGAGCTAATTCATGAGCAATAAAACAAGCTGATATCGCTTAATACTTCAAAGTATCTGCAAAAAACTAAATTTTATCTTGGAGTTGCATCTACCCAGTCAAGAACAGGTATTATTCGTATGTTCCTGCTAAAGATTTTTGAGGATAGAAATATGAAATGGCCGCATAAGTTATGTTAGTATATTAAAGGTAGGCATTAGTCACTTATTCACCATCAAGAATTCGTCCTTAAGGGCTTCATAAATTGCTGTGCACACTTCAGGAACGAACAAAGAAATGGTGTTGTGAGCAATACTGGTTGTGTATTGAAGGCTCGTAAAGGATTCGCCGGTCGCCAAAAATCTCAGCGTCACTGCGAGCTTGTGCTTGGCTGATATGCAGTGCCAACACACTACCTTTTATTGAGATCCTCGGATGTATTAACTCAATTAAATTTGTTTCGCTCATTTTTTGGTAGTTTTTAAAATATTTCGGGTCTTCCGTCCTTAACTCATTGTGTAGCAATCTCATCAATCACTCATTTTGCCTCCTGTGAATCCAATTTCTCGTCCTCACCCTGGGACGATTTATTTGTCTCTGAAGTTGGATATCAACGCCTAAAACAACCAATGCTAAACCTATCCTGGAACATTAATATGGTATTCATCCATATTATACAAGAAAGAAATGTTTGACCACACACGACAGAAAATTTGGGAAAAGTCGCATAACGTTTCTATTTCGTTTCTGCCTTGTCTTCAATCCAGCTCAAACGATTCAACTTCGTCTTTGAAGTCTTTGGTCGTGTGAAAGCCCTTTCAATTATTATTGATCAAGCATTCTTGAACTGCTGTCTTGAATCATCTTTGACGCGGTTGGACGTTCAATATTTCATGTTCAACGTTTCTTGTTCAAGTAAAATTGAGTGGTGTGAAACGGGCTTAAGTCAATCGACTTAGTAAAAAAGTTAATTTAACTTACATTGAAGGGTCATCGGGGTTGCCACAATTCTGGAGATCAGGGAAATCAGGGAAAAAACCTTCAGGGAAATCAGGGAAAACTCAGGGAAAATCGAAAAATGTTCTGGAAAAAGTAGTGCACGCTTAATTGAAGGGTTTTTTCCATATAAAGCAGACTGAATCTCAATAAAGGGTATAAAAAGTTAGATATTTATTATCTGCATAGGTAACATTCGACTCCCCCACTCTGTGTGTTACAAGCTGTGTGAGTCGGTGTGAGGCTGCCTGCCTGATCTAGCCAATTTTTGTACAATTTGACATGTTCCAAACAAAAATTAAAAGATTTCTTTTGAAAATGCTGTTTTTTCCTCATAACTGTTTTGAAGTTATAGTACCGCAGAAGTTTTCTTGGTTCATTGCATAACACCCATAAAATAATGCATTGTTGTTTGAAATCCTCAGGGAAAACAGAAAATTTTGGTCTGGAAATCAGGGAAAACTCGCGGAGTTTCAGACTCAAATCTTCGTGGCAACCCTGATCATGGTCATGAATGCTATTTTAATCTTAGAAACTTTAAGAGGCTACGATTCAACGATTATGGAGAATATTTGATGAGGAGTATTTTAATTCCTATTTGTCACATACATTGTTAAGAATGTGAGCACTGCCTTGAGTAGATTTTTAGATTTGCTTTGACCCACTTGATACTTCTCCTTACTGAATAATTGTTGCACCATTTAGAGATTGTCGTAAGGATGTCTCCCTCCTTAAATCTCCCCATTTCCAATCATGATGAGTACCTTTCTAGTAAATTCAATCGACCTTGGAGACTGTCTGGAAAGTGAGAGCCTTCAGACTTTCTATGTTGGAATCTGTCCAGGGATTTATGTATTTTGTTGGCTCTAATGAAAAAGTGTCATTTTAATCATGTTGGTAATAGCTTTTATTGCCAATTTTCAACTTTACAGCGGGGTCACGTGTGGGAAGAAGTACTGATTCAGCTTCAAGAGAATGTAACCATTGTAATGCTTAGTGCAACAGTGCCAAATACATTGGAATTTGCCCAGTGGGTTGGGCAGACTGTTGGTAGGAAAGTATACGTGATCAGTACGTTAAAGCGTCCAGTGCCTTTGGAACATTACCTCTACACTGGAACGGGTGGTTCCACAAAGGAGAACTGTTTTATAATTATGGATGCCGGTGGAAAGTTCCTATCTGAAGGGTAAGTACCTTCGTCATCTCATCCTGTACTCTTCAAGAGATGCATCCCACTCAAAAAATATTGACTGACATGTGATAATTTCTTATCATGCTTAGGGGATTTCAATTCAGTTAAGAGTTTGTCATCACTGCTTTTCAAGTGACACTTTATCTTAATATGTTAGTGAGTTGCTGATCTGTGGTTCAAGGTACTTACTAGAAATTTTGGTAATAAAAGTTAGGTCCATGATAACGTTTATCCCAATGAATTGAATCTCATTTTTTTATTTCACCATACTGTTATTTTTTATATTTTCTGCATGTGGGCGTATGCTGTATTTTGAAGTCTGTAGGGCTTGTAGATTAGCGTTGAAAGGAGAATGGCTTGGTGAAATATAAATGTGGCAGGGCATAAAATAGTTTAGGTTGAGCAGTTATTGCATATTGGGAGTATTTTAGATAGGGTTTATCGGTGATGACTTTAGGGGCAGAATTGCATTAGCATAGGAAAGGAATTAGTGAGAGAGCTCTTAGTGAAGAGTTGTATACACCCAGCACAGCATTGTATGGGTCAGAAACTTGGTCTTTAGTTTAGGTTGAGCAGTTATTGCATATTGGGAGTATTTTAGATAGGGTTTATCGGTGATGACTTTAGGGGCAGAATTGCATTAGCATAGGAAAGGAATTAGTGAGAGAGCTCTTAGTGAAGAGTTGTATACACCCAGCACAGCATTGTATGGGTCAGAAACTTGGTCTTTGTAGAAAATGGATGAGCTCAGACTTGAGGCTTTTGAGATATGGGTGTGTTGAAAATTGAGTGTGTGCTGGGTAGTGAGGAAGAAAAATAAGGTTACGTGTGGTAAAGAAGGAAAGCAAATTAGCAGGGGAGATTCGGAGAAGGCAGTAAAAGTGGATAGATGGTGAGGACAGGTTAAGCAAGATTATAGAGGGAAGAATGATTGGAAAGAGTGGAAGAGGAAGGGAGAGGAAAGGAACTTCAGCTGAAGTAAGGAGAGGCACAATTAGAGATGGGAAAATTATCGTTAATTTTCATCTGAGGTAAATTACCACGGTAAATTACGGTAATTTTTTAAAATTACCGTAATTTTCCAGTATTTTTTAGTTTTAAGCATTTGACAGCAAACGTATGGCTAAATAAGAAAGTCAATAGCAATAGGAAGGGAATATCGATGTTTAAACCATACCTAATACAACATCAATCTTTTAGAAATTTTTAAAATTGTAAAAATAACTACGGCAGCAACACGCAATCTGGCTTTCTTTTGTCAAAGTGTGAGAAATTTTAAAGAGGAATATTCTAAAGTTTTATTCTTATAGTGTTATAATTTGACTAAAATATTCCAAAAATGAGTTGTACATGCCTCAATTTATTATTAAACACGTAGGAAATGTGAACTTGGCTTAAAAGAACATGTTGGGAATTTATGTGTATAAAAAATTATCTTAAACATAGGTGAATAATCTGGAAAATTATGGTAATTTTCAAAGGGTGTGGTAAATTACGAAAATTACCTAGGTCCATCTCTAGGCACAATGGGTTCGAAACTTTAGATGAACTTCTTGCCAAATAAATAGTTATGGTTATAAAAGGATATAGATTACCCTAAATTAGGGAATTCAAGGTATGAGCTGTCAATTAATCCTGTCTGTGGAATAGGGATGGATACCAAATTATGGTGATAAGTTTTGAATTCTACAGTTAATCTAGTAATTCTTCCAAGAAATCATTAAGTTAGGAGTTCACGGACATACGTATATTGTAAATTGATTTGAATTTTCAGTGATGCAAAATTTACGCTCACTAATGTATCTATGTATTTAGTTGAGGGGGAAAGCGCAGTTGATGTGTATATTTTGCTGAGCTGTTGAAACGAGTAGCCTTTGGCAATAGGTACAAATAGCTGCACGTTCATTTGGTAGTCAATTATTTAACTGGAGATTGCAGTCAAAATTGTGGGTACTTCTAATGTAGCTTTGAAGTGAACTTCAAAGCTATATTTCAAATTAGTTGTCTGAAGGTATTTTCTCTTACATACTCATTTCATACTGTTACATGGATTTGTCTCAATGGTGCTATTTACTGCACAAAAGTTGAAATATAAATGAGGTAGCAAGTTGTTAACAATTAAAGTGTAGTCAAACAGAGTTTCCTATGGTAAAATTTTTAATTTCTGGTACATTTGAATCAATTACTTTTTTTGTCCATGCTATAAATATTCTTCACAGTCCTATTTTGCAATTTTTTAAAATTGGATGTGTACATGTTAGCAGTATTTGCAGTAAAAACAGGCAGTTAAAACTATAAAGGGTGTATCTCTCCGAACCCCTGTAAAACCCATTTTCATTGATATGAAAATTCTTACAGTGCCATCTGTATATATTCTATGTTGTATGTTTGCCAAATTAAACCCAAGCCTTTTTTCACTAAATAGTGACTGGCATAGCCATAACACACCAACTGCAGCTAATATTCACCTAAAAACATGTTCCTTTAGCTGCGGCTTGAGGGACCCTAGGCATTCCATCTCCATTATATACAATAAGTTGCATAATGAAATTAAGGGCATAACGTCAATAAATGTTTTCAAAGCTAAGGTTAAGGAGATATTACTCTGTAAAACTTTCTATTCAGTGGATGGATTTTTAAATGATAAGTTTTAAATTGTACTTCACTGTTATATTGTTTTCCTTATCAAATTTTAAACTAATGTTTTGTTATTAAATCTTTATATCTGCAATATGATCCGTTTTTTTAATGCAATGAACTACCGATAGCTATACTTGTATCATTTATGTTTTCCTGACAATGTCTATTGTGGTTTTGTACCATTTCAATGACAGTAAATTCTAATTTCCCCAAATATATATACCATACCTAAATAAGGATTCTACTAGAGCATAATATACTTTAACCATAGCATTGCTGGTCACAACATTTTTAATATGATATATTTGGTATGAAACTTTTCATAATTTACTATTTAAAGTAAAGGTGTGATCTCCAAATTTAAATGTATAATTTACAACCACACCGAAGTATTTACTCGAGATATAGTAGGACCGGCACATGCTGTAATATTATTCATGTTAAAATGCATACATATATGTGCATATGATAATTTATTTAAAAATGACTTCAAATCCTATTTGCAGGTATCAAAATGCAGTGGAATCTTTGAAGTCAGAAAAGTCTCCTCAAGCAAATCCACAAGGGAAAGACTTTGGGCGAGGTGGGGGGAGGGGAGGAGGTGGGGGTGGCAGGGGAGGTGGGAGAGGGGGTGGGGGTGGAGGCAGGGGAGGACCCCCTGCTAGGACGCACAAAAGCAACATGCCCTTGTACAAGATGGACCATTCGGCAGCGATGAAGCAGGAGAAAACCCTTTGGGTAGCCCTGCTGGATTTCCTTCGGAAGAAGGATAAGCTGCCCGTGGTGATATTCACATTGTCAAGGAAGCTCTGCGACCAGTATGCGGAGGCACTCTCTTCGCAGAACCTCAACACAGAGACTGAGAAGAGCAGAGTACATCGTTTCTTCAAGCACTCCCTGAGACTGCTCAAGGAACCAGATAGAAAATTACCTCAGGTGAGAAGATTCAAGGCGTTTGTGCTTTTTTTCATTTATTCATCAAATCCAAGTGAGGCTGACCTAAGATATCTGGAGAGTTCATGGAAGCATAAAAACTTATCTTTCAAAATAATGTGACATCAAATCATCATGGGCATATTTACAGAGGGGATGAACGGGATCAGACCCCTCCAGGAGCAACTTTGTTAACCTTTATCTGCCGAGGGTGTCTCTCCGGCACAAAGAAAATATTCCTAGACTATCGAGCATGTTCATTTGGCACACTGCGTCCTCCTTTCACTCTTGCGGCACTTGGGAAGGTCGAAGGGCAGGAAATCATATTTTTGAAGGGCCTTTGGATTAGGAATTGACATTTCTTCCATCTGAATGTTTTTCTGTGGATATCTCATGGTATTACGTGTTGTTTGACCTAATATCACATGAAAGATCCAACTCCTCTCACCAGGGTTTGCTTACCGTATGTATGAGAATGGAACTGAATACCTTCCTCAGTACAACTGAAGTTATAGACTGCACAAAGATAAATATATTTCTAAAAAGGAGCTATCAAAATATAGAAGTTCTTCCTATCATGATAATTTTTTCTTGGTTAGGTCAAAATAATGAGATTACGTTCGACCATCTTTCGCCTAAATGATGCAACTCCATCCTCTAGGTTTGTTTACCTGGTGTGAGACGAAGAAACTGAATCCTTCTGCCATGACAGAGGAGAGGTTCTTTTTCCTTATCACCACATGGTATTACCCTGTGGAAAAAACCGAGTTAAAACAAGTTGGATTCAACTCGCATGTTTTTACCTGTTTCCAACTCGGTTTAACTTGTTCTTTCTCCTTGTTTCAAGTCGGTTATGGCCGCTTTTTGCTTGCTTTAATTCATACATTGACCTCGTATTACCTCGATTTATGTTGTATCAACCAGTAACTATCGTTTCTGGGCAGCTTGATTCTTCTTGAATCACATTGTCTTACCTAGAGAGGAATAGGTTGTTTCATCTCGTATTGCATGGTTTCAGCTAGTAACATGCTACCTCGTTTCACACTGTATTTACTCGTTTCAAATGTGCAAGAATCAACTCGTCATATAGAATTAGCCAGTTTTATGTAGAACAGGCTACCTCAATTCATATCGTATTACCTTGCTTGACCTGTACGAGAACCAACTCGTTCAATCTAGCATTAACCTGTTTCAACTGGTTTCAGTTAGTATCACGCTACCTTGTTTCACATTGTATTAACTCGTTTCAAATGTGAAACAATCAACTCATCTTGCCTAACATTAGCCCGTTTTATCCAGAACAAGCTACCTCGATTCATATCGTATTACCTCTCCACTGACTTCCCTGCTCTCTCAAAATAAAAAAATTATAATTTGCAATTAGTCACTCTGAATGACCTATTGCGCAATGGCATGCTAAAGTGCATTATATTATCCTACCTCATATCTACCTAACTTTATAGTACCTATGTATATCGCATTTTAGCTTCCCTATGACTCTACGCACCTATTCTCGCACCCAATATTGAAGTACCGGCATTGAGAAAGTCGTATATATCTTGTCACTTCCGTGGATAAATGTATCTTTGAGAACTAAAATTATTAAATGGTAATTCCGTGATAGATAGAGGAAATACCATCGCATCTCGATAACAGTTGTTTGGCATAAATTAATGGATACCTATATTACCACATAGTATGAATATAAATGCAATATTACTGTGAATAAACAACATTTTTCCAATTCCCGCATTTTATCTTCTGCGTCGTAGCTAGGGGCTAGTCAGGCGGGCGGCTACCAGGGGCACAAAACTCAGGGGGGCAAACTTTGCAGACCCACAGCCTGGGGGCCGCTGGGACACAGGCACAGAAAATTAAAACATGATGCTAACTCATAAAAAACTTGTTTGGCACAGTCCAAAATATTTTTAATTATTTTTCCGGATCAATTGAACGTTGGCAAGCTTTATGAAATTTAAAAGTGACTTTGAAGGGTCATTCTGATATGAGATATGGTCATCAAAATATAATTCAATTCACACATTGCATACTCAATTACTGCAAATAATGAAAACATAACATAAAATTGCAGAAGGAACTGATCAAAAGAGGACATATACAGCTGATTCTGTATCTTCAGCTAAAATCAATTTAAAAATGATTAATTTCAAATTTATTTGTTTATTGGTGGTGTGCGATTATATTCTTAGAAGTATGAACAACGTTAATTGCATTTTACAGGAAAAAACAATTTCCATTGAGTAGGGATGAGTCAATTCCACTTTTTTCCAATCCCGATTCCGATTCTTTCAAATCAATTCCCGATTCTTGATTCCGATTCCATTGATTCTTACCAGTAGATTGATATACCAGTAGCGTGCAACTATTATTTAAATTCAAGTACTAGCTGGAATATAATAACAATGACAATTAAGTCACTCAAGAAGTGTATTTAATGACAAATAGCAAATATATCCTCAGCTTATAATCTATGTTTAAAATACAATATAACCTTGATTTTACCCTGTTGAAGGGTCCAAAATAAGGGCACTGTGTAAAATCAGTGTGTGTAAAATCAAGACTCTATGAAGAGGTGACAGCAATGCAAGGTGTCTAGTTATTTAGGATGTCTCTTACATTTTATTTTTAATAAACCTTGTTATTTTTTTTATTTTAAGCTATGAATAAGGAATTTTGAAACAGAATTTTTGAGTATTTATGTAATCACTCATTTTGGGTGAAATTAGTCACTTATTTTAGTTTGTTGCATCCCATTATAAAAAATTTGATGTACTATCACTTTCAAAAGTTGGTCCACGCGGTGAGCGCGGCCAACTTCGCATTTCGCTGAATTCGAACTTCGGGTATTGCCTATGCATTCAGCGACTACTAAGGGCCAACTTGACTCATTTACACTCAACTATGGAGACCCTCGTATGACCTTCTCCCGCTATCGCTGACCAGCCAACTCCCCCGACTCCAAGTGGTGGGTAACGTTAGGTGGAGAATGCAAAAGGGAAAGGCGTTAGGTGTTTTTCACTCTTACGAATCTTTTTCAATCGAGGAAATAGAACGACAAACCGACCTCTACAAAGGAATTTTTTGAGGATAATTCTCGACTTTGCGTTTTACCCTGGACAGCTAACTCCCCGGATCTTTCCCCAATTGAGAATGCGTAGGGTAACATTGTGAATGAGTGGCATTACAACGGAGAAAGAACCGAGTAAAACTTTACAAGTCTACATACGGGATGTTTGGAATTCTTTAAGCCAGCGTCCCCATGTAATAGAACATTTGGTTGCGTCTATGCAGTCACGATTACGATCTGCAACTGAAAATAATGGCGATATTACAAAATATTAAAGTTGTTCTCTGATGAATGAACATTTTGTTTTAGATTTCTGTTACAATAGGTAATATACTTAAAATGACTATCCCAAATTATCTAGTACACTTTTCTTCCTAACCTTATCAAATCTTGACTCATTCCCATTAATTTTCACTGCAAAATGAAGGCCAACTTTAACTTTAAACCACAACTTCTATTTCGTTAGAATATATTCTAAATAACGGGAACATTTTTCATGTTGCTTATTTGAAAATCTTATCACTTATATATGAGCAGTTTTTCATCATAGGCATTTTTAAATGGAGTGCATGTTTTCTCTGAGAGCGAGAAATCAATTAAGTTATATCTCCACTGAAGGAAAACTCATTCAAAAATGACCGCATTCATTTCTGATAAATTACAATCCAATTTTTTGTAACTTCATTCGCCATAGTTTTCCATTTATTTTATCCTAATTGGGGGTTATCCTTTTTAAGGTAATATCGTAAAGTATAATTTTCAGTAATGATAAGTGTTGGATGAAATAGGTATCACCTCGCTTTGCGTATTTTGAAATCAGCTTCAAGCGGCGTTACACCGAAGGCATGTTTCAATGTTAATTTTGCTCTATAGTCTGTAATTTGTCTTACATTGTTTTTATTGGTCTGTTAAATGCACTGCGACTGTGTTTAGGAAGTTAATACAAAAGAAAAAGATTCATTCACTGCAAGTATATCCATCACTCAGCTCTCCGTTCCTGAACGAACCTCTAATTTCTAGAAGCTATGTTCACTATGGTGGCAACATATTCTAGAGATGTCGTAAAACTCCACTGACCTCTCTGACTATTGAATCTATCAGTTACGCAATGGGGGATGCTAGCTAAAGAAATTTTTGTGAAATCCAAGGTATCAAACGCACGAAGTAATTTTAATTAGGTAGCTATTTCTATGCTCCTTTGGACGAGATTGTTTCACTGCACAGCGCACAACCTACACTTTCACGCGCACTGACGAAAAATGAGCTGCTGAGGAGATATCAGGGACTACTGTTTAAATATGTCAATCCTTTAGCATAAATAGGTTGGTTTGATAAATCAATATATGCAATCGCAAGGCAATCAATTAGTACATTCAGTTTGAATACATTGCCGTAAAAGCAATGCTATACTGTGAAAAACTTTGTGTGCCTCATTGTAAGAGTACTTAAAAGCTTTATGCCAAATTCAGTGCACTTGACTTCGGTCACAAAAAAGTTGTGATATTTTCGTGGCACAAATAATAGGCTTAGAGTTAACGTTTCCAGGCTTGGATTGTTTCCTTGCATTATGCCCAGATTATTTTCAAAAATTAATTAAGTAGTGACCGGTCACTAGTCATTACCTTGAGGGAAATTCGGTGTGAATATTGAATAAATCTCAACTCCCGATTGCAAGAGAATGATCTCACTCCCATCAGTTACTCATCCCAGGTGGATACTTGGCGTTAATTTTTCCCTCATTGGTGTTTATGAAATTCTCAACGGTCTGTGTATCCAAACAATATATTTTGCTACAGTTCAAAAATGGAAAATCGTTGCATCAGTAATTAATGTGTGTGCTGGAGGCTTTCCAAAACCTCCAAATTTTCGTTCCGATACACTAATTAATGATATAAGTTTGAAGGCTATATCAGTTGTTTTGTTCTTAAACTTTACTCAGAGGTGTCGTTTTAATTTACTGTGCAAAATCGTTTTAATTTTACTTTGCAATTATGGAGATAGAGTTGCACATTTATCATCATCACGTGTTTTTCACTAATATAGATCTTTGCCGTAATATCCCGTCCCCTTTCCTGTCGTTGAGTCATATCCCATCTATAGCACCTGAAGCAACACCACTTTTTATTTGTGCTAAGTCTCTCTTATATCTCATTTCGACTTTTCGTTTATTTTTCTCTCCATCCTTCTAGAAAACGACAAAATTCCTATTCAAACACAATTCTTTTTATCCTCTGTAACACCAATCTCCATACATTAATTTATCCTTTACTTTATGACGTAGTTATACTTCCTGGAAAGATAACCCGTTTCCCCAGCTCAGAATTTTCCTCATTTGCCTTCATTTTGGACTATTACTACTTTATAAACTGCATTACCTGCGCTTTATATGATTAATTCACATTCCACATATCACGCACCTTTTCACCTGTGAAATAGACATCGAGTCCCGTGGCTGACTGGCTAAATAAATCTTGACCATCTGCAAATCTACCAAAATTAACAGTTACTTGCTACTTTCCTTCGCAATTTTATCTCTTTCCATACATTTATTACCAAATTGTCAGCGAATAATCGA
The DNA here is from genome assembly GCA_963573305.1 of Pyrrhosoma nymphula. Lineage (NCBI taxonomy): Eukaryota > Metazoa > Arthropoda > Insecta > Odonata > Coenagrionidae > Pyrrhosoma > Pyrrhosoma nymphula. The sequence goes on from OY754338.1 coordinate 88,526,273, forward strand.
AAATCAATGGTAATAAGAAATGGTCCGGCCTGAATCCTCTTCCAACATATACCCATTCTGATTCGTCATTCATTTCCGGTATACCGCTTCATCCCCGTGAGGTTTTATAATTATGCGCTTAAACTTCCAGTGTACTCCATATTTCTGCAGTAATATTTATTGTTCTCGTCCAATGTACTCTGTCAAAAGTCTTCCAGCAGTCTAAGAAGCAAATAGAGACATAGTGGCTATTATCTATAAATAAATTTTAGAATACTCATCACCAGAAATGCGTTTCGCGTCCCGCTCTCTTTCCAAAACCCATACTGGTCTTCACCGAGGAAGTCTTCCCTTCCCTTTCCCCGATTTCATTTTAACAGCTATTTCAGCTATTTTTATTACGTGCGAAATAAAAATTCTGATATCTTAACATTATCTTTTTTTCTCATTGTCGGGAAAGGTTTCTGAGCTGATTTTGCAACAGTGGATTTTGGCAACGTATTTACTATAACTTTATAAATTACTAGTTTTCCTGCATGCAAACGAGGCTACTATCTGTAGCTACTACCCTTTGCGCAGGACTAATGATTCTTGCCATGATGACCCATGTCATAAGAAGAGTATGGGAAATTATCGCCTTCTTTCTCCCACAAGAAATACCGGCCAAAGTCCTCCCACAAGAAAGTCCCAGCCGAAAAAACTTCACGGGTTCTTCGGCTGGCGAATTCTTATGGGAGTGGGGGTTGGGAATGTTTTGGCTATTCGTTGTCGGAGGGAGAAGGGCACGCGAGGTCTCTCAGCGAGTAAAAAACAAACTCAAGTTGTGCCTGTCGAAGCAGTAAAATTGGCCCCCAGAAGTCATGGAACGCGTATACAATACGTGAAGCTCGATTTCAACAGAACATGGAGATGGTTGCGCTCACCGTGTGGACCGACTTTTGAAAGTGATAGTACAACTGTCTCTAAAGCATTCAGATTTTCAATGTAGCCCTCTGCAACCAATGGGTGTGCATAGCAAAAATTGTATAAACTTCTGATAGCTTCTCTCATATCACTATGAGCAGGATGAACAGGCACTGCTTCTCTGTCATATATCATGTCACTGTCTCCCTCAAATAAATCAGAAGCTGGTAGGTTAGTAGCCAACAGTTAGTAGCAGTTAGTCAACTCTTCATCTATCTGATTGTAGGTGAGTGGTAAAATAACTGGCATTATTGGGCAAACCTGATTGAGTTGCTCAAGTTCATTAGCAATGTGGTTTGTGATTTTCATCCTGTCTCTCTTCTAATTCCTTTTCCCTCTGCCTTTCCTTCTTTATGGCTGTTGTCTCAACAACACTTGCCTCATGCCCTTTCTAGAGGCTTGCAGGGTATTACATATGTTGTACCCAAAGCTCGTTTTCATTACTCTGCACAAGACAGAATCCCTTCTGAAGGAACTACATACTAGTCTAATTAGCATTTTTTTTGACCCAGCTCACAGAGGAATATATGGTGTGCTTGCATCAGGGAAAGTATTCAAATCCTCAAGTGATCATGTTCTTTTCCCCAACTTCTACACATACCACATAACGTGTTTGTATTCTTTTCAGGTCATGAAAATGCAGGAGTTGCTAGAAAAAGGAATTGGAATACATCACAGTGGAATTCTACCTATCCTCAAGGAAATTGTCGAAATTATGTTTCAAGAAAGAAAAGTGAAGGTATTGTTTTATACTTATTTTTTAAGAACCTCTAATTTTTTAAAGGTATGCACCACAGTAGAATTTCACATTTCTATGAATGCTGACTCTACCTGAATATTTTGATTTCATTTCTGAGGACTAGTTCTCTGTAAATGTTGGCTTATTTGGGCATCTGTAGCCATATCCCCAGTAATATTTGACTGAATGGAAGGGCTATTGGTTCATGTAAATGAGAGTCACAGTAGCTGTATCATTTTTTTTCTTTATTTCAGGAGCCATTTTAATTCTCTTGTGTTACACATTATTTTGCTCTTTGAGCCAACAGACCTTGTTTATCTAAAAAAAAGTGGGAAAATATCTTATTTTAAATAGGATATAATTTAAAATTGTCTTAGAAATTTTCAGAACTTACAATTAACTAAATTGAATTTTCCCCACGGATGTCTAGATGTTGAAGGCTTTCCGGTTTTTCTACCTCTTTGATCCATGTCTTTTGATGGCAGTTTCATCAGCATTCCAGCCTGAATAAGCTATCTAGAATGCTGGTGAAACTGCCACCAAATGAAATGGATCACTGCTGTAGAAAACTCAGAAAAACTTTCAGCATCTCAATTTATATTTAAGTAATTTGGCTTGTTGTTCATTTCAAAAGGGTCTTTGATTTGCCTTAATTAATAAAAAGGTTCATGAGTGGTGGCCTTTATGTTTTATAACTCAGTATCATGTCCCATTGCCACATGACCAGCCGTGGTGGACTTGGCTACTTGTTACAGTTGAATGACTCCAGTCAGCTCTTCTAGCCAAGTTTTGCTTGAGTGCCCCATCTCCTTGATGTACACTTTCCTGCAGGTTCAGCAAGGCATTTAATATTATCCTTTATTTTAATGGAGGTTAATCCTTGAAATTTTTGAAAGATGCTTCATTAGTGCTTCAAGTTTAAAAAATTCATTTTTCTCAAATATTTGCAGGATATTTGATATCCTGTAATGCCTTAGATTTGTAAATTTATGTATGGTGTATGTAATTATGTTCAAGTCAAAGGTTTCATTAATATTCAAGTACAAATTATGTTTTTATGTATGAAAAATATATAATTTGCACCATATGTAACCATTTAAGATTAAATGTTTTTAACCATAGATTGATTCATGTGCTATATTATGAAGTGAAATTTTTCTCATCTGGATTATTATGGCGATTTTTTTTATCATTTGTTCAAATAGACTTTTGGACCTTTTTTATTTAACATTACTCTTTCAACTGACTTTCCTGCAGGTTTTATTTGCCACTGAAACATTTGCCATGGGTGTGAACATGCCTGCTCGTACTGTGGTGTTTGAGTCACACACCAAATATGATGGTCTGCAGACGAGGCCTCTTCTTCCTGCTGAGTACATTCAAATGGCTGGCCGAGCTGGCAGGAGAGAGCTTGACCCAACGGGGACAGTCATCATAATGACTAAGAAGGGTGTGCCGGACCTGGAAACACTCAAGTCCATGATGATGGGTAATAATAATGAAATATTTCTACTGCAACATAATTATATCATAGATGCTGCATTATGACCAGTGGTGCATTATGCTCCTGGAGGTATTGACTCTATCATAGAAAACATTAATGTAAAATCTGGTGGGATACTACTTTCCTAACACCATTGGAGGCAATGGAGCCTGATATTCTCCTCGACTGTTTCTGGTCAAGTTCTCGGCTCCAATCGAAATAAAAATGGAAAATGAGATGGAAAAACAGACATAATATTAATACCTTCTTTGTGAACTTAGGCAAATGTATCTTGGCTTCTCTTTTATAGTCCTCTAGGACCTTATGTTTTCCTGCCATATCATTTGAAGGAATGTTTTTTGGGTATTCCACTGGGTTCAGGAGCTTCATCTCTCCCGACACTTTGAAGAATAACTTGCTCTTCATCTTCAGGTATTCTGAATCCTGAGAAACCTTCCTTTATAGTCCTCATCTTAAGAAGGCTCAGTGGAGTGAAGGAATAACAACTGGGGAATGGGACATTTTAGTGCAACCACCTTGGTGTGGCCATCTTGTTGCGAGTCACTTTGGCACAGGCCCACTTTGGTGCGGGACACCTTGGCACGAGACACTTTGGCACAAGAATGGATGAGTGTCCCCCGCCAAAGTGGGCCTGCGCCAAAGTGTCTCGTGCCAAGACAGCCGCACCAAAAGTTCCTGGACCCTAACTACTGACCATCTTTAAGTGCAGCCTCTTTTGTAGAGCATGAGCGAATGCATCTACAGCAGTCATGCAGAAGGCGGTAATCCTGGGGTTCCTCCGTCTTCTCCAAGTGCATGACCTGACGGCAGGGTAACTACCTATGCATCAGTGGTGGACATGGTTACTGATCTCACTGATCTGCACAACCTCTGCTGAGTCTCCAGCCATAGTAACGGCAATAAAACCTGATGTTTGCTGGAGACTCAGAGAGTGATGTCATTCAAGTAGTATAATAATATACGTAATAATTTTTATAATGCACAAAAATTTTACAGCCATTTATGTTCATTTTATGAAATATTATCCTAAATAATGTATCACGTATGAGAACAAGCAACAATGCCCTGGGTGATGAAAATTCCACCAAGGCAGCATTTGAACCAATAAGTAGGGACATGGAAGACTCGCAAATGCGATAACGCAACTTTTTACGCAGATTCTGGGTTTTTTCCGTGAAAACGCGAATTTCGTATATTATCGCGAATTTCAACTTCTCCAACGTGAATTTCCTTATTTTGGTGGTCTCTGTCATTTAACTTGCGACTGTATACATATAGTTAAGCAGTACATATTTGGGAATGGTCTTTCCGGTACAACTTCATTTAGAAATGTTACTCGGATATAATATTCTTCATTCAAGTTTTGTGAACTTGAACAAAAGGAGTGAAAAATGCATGCCAAAATTTTGCTATCAGGCAGTCCCCGAGTTACGTAAGCCTCGACTTATGTTAATATGTACTTATGTAAGTGGGAACCTTACCCAAAACGACGAAAATTACGGAAGTTACGGAATGAGAATAGTGGTTGCCTACTTTAAAGGGGCGCATGTCATGGACTTGTCCGAATGTTGGTAAACGTTTGCCAACTTGAGAAGGTGAAGGCAGGAAAATTGACCAGGTCACCAGTCGTAAAGTACCATTAAATTATTTTCACACATCCTCGCAGTAGCGTAATCCATAGTTATGATATTACATATGTATGTAGTTTGATGTGAAATTCACGAGGTGCAACTTTCAATGCAATTTTAACATTTTGGTTGGTTATAAATTCAGAAAACACATTAAGATTCCTTGAATTTAGCTGTGAACAGAATGAAATTTGAACAAAAAAACAATTCCCTGCATTTCTCCGCATCGACCGCCGTCTCCGTAGCAGCATACGCCTGGGAAAGCATCAGATCGTTCTTTAACGCAGCTCTGACTTCATTACCATTAAAAATTCCCAGGAAACGTTGAAAGAATAATATCGAAAGAAAACTTCTAAACTTATCTGATGGGAACACAACGAGCTTAGGTAAAGTCATATTACAAATTCAGTACATACATTGAAACAATAATACATGCGAACGAGTTTTAAAAAATGCCTTTCTTGTCAAAAAGATATTTACAAAGTAGCAAAATTCCTACCACCTATTTCTTGACATCGCCGTTGATGGCGTTGAAATAATCCTGGGAAAGATAGAAATAATATGGCATGTTTAACCCATTCAATGCTGACCTGTTGACATGACATTTATTCCCACGCTGAAGGGTTTTTTCGTTTATTTATATAAAACGAAAACACATCCAGCAGAGAACGAAACTCATCCACGTGTGCCTAGAGCAAGACTAAGATGCTGAAGGAAGTGCTAATGCCGAAGCGGACGGTGATGGCAAAGCAGCGGGAGGCAGAATTTTGACAACATGGATTATATTTGACCAAAAAAATCTTTGTCGTTTTTGCAATACAAATGTCTCGTGGAAAAGGAAGGACACCTGCACAAAACACATTATGAATGAAAAGTATAAGGCTAATGTTGAAAAAATTCTGCCGGTGGGAGTGGAATAAAACAGCAAGCATCCATAATAATATTCAGAGTGGTATTTTTTTAGAAAACTACCAATTCCTTGCAAGGTATGACAACTTCTAAATCAGAGGCTGTAAAGTCGATACTAGTGGATATGGCATCAAAAGCATCAATAAAACTTTGTTCTCTTATAGTAGAAGACCCTGATGTAATGTAAGATTTGAAAACAGTTTTTGACCCTCAAGTAGTTCTCATAATGGAGGTCATCATGAAATTGAAAAAGTTCATGGCCTTGAGTCAATTGAGATGGAAAAGTTGATGTTGGGGTTTGGGGAATTATGTTGAATATTATAGCAAAAAAATTTCCATGGTTCAGTGGATATAATGAAAGCAATTCAGGTACTAAAATTGTTTGAACCATCGTTTGCATTAAAGTGGCTTGAAGCAATTTGGACCCCTGTGCAAATGTGGACTCTGAGAGATTTTTTTCCTTCTACAACACTGTGCTAACAAATAGGAGAATAAATCTAAAAGAAGAAATTTTGGCCACACTTGCAAATTTTTCATTTGAAAATATGGACATTTAACTGTAATTTGGCTCTCTGTGTAAATTGGTTCGGTATGTGAAATACACAGAAATACAAATTGTGAATACAGCATAGTATTAATTGTTTAAATTTTCCCTAGTCAATGGTATTCAACATTTATTGCCAACAGGTGGGCCTGTTGGGAGGAGGGCACTTAATTCACACCAAATATTTTGTCGTTAAAATAACACCGATTTCAGGGTAAAATAGCATCGCTTTTGCAAAAAATAGCACCACTTTTGGCTATAAAATAGCCCCACCTTTTGCAGGTCTCTACCAATAAGATGTTTATCTCTGTTTTTCCTCCAAAATGAATGTGGAGCTTCACCCACATTTATATTTAATCTTATCTTTTTGGCTTGTGTTTTGTTTACTGGTGGTTAAAAGACCTTAGTACTGATTTAGTCTTGAAGCTAGCTCATCACTCATGAATTCATCACGTCATGCTAGTGTTTATTCGTGTAAAACCTTTCAGATCACAGTCTAAATGGCACACAGCTTTTAAGAAAAACCTAAATGTGTCCAAGAACTGTTCCTTCTCTGAGGAAAATTGAACGTTTGTTTCTGAAAAATGCTTTGCTATGAATGTTTGATTTGGATGCTGAGAAAAATAGAATATTTGTTTCTCCTCAGATTTTGTACAGGTGTCCCTCGTTGCAGCCGAGACCTAAGAATAGTATGCCATCAGAAATACCGTATAAACGCGTGTAAGAGGCGCACCCCTCTTTTTATGCGTCGAAGTTGAAGAAAAAATTTTGAGTTTTTTTTTCTTCTATTGCGAAGTTTTGCGGGCCTAACTGCGAACTTTTGGCCATTTTAAAAGCCTTCCGCTCGCGATATTCTCTTCTAATTTATGCGGCATTTTTCATAGGCAGATATAGACCCCGGAGGTAAGTATTCACTTGGATCTGAGGTTTCCGCGGCGTTTCTCCATATTGGTAACGGCTTTCGGGCATTCCTCTACAAGACAACGCGGAGGAACACCCGCGTGCCCGAACGCCGCGTCACCCTTTATGCCACTATTTACCAAGTCCAAATGACTCATGCACAGAGAAAAGACAACTGGTTTTCCCCCGCAGGTAATGCTTGTAATAGACTCCCTCGCGCGCCTTACGGATAGCCCTCTGACTGGGCAACAGCGCGCGCCTCTCCCTTTCTCTTCCGTGCATGCTCCTGGCAGTTGAACGTGCTCTTTTTCCAAAACAAATGTTAATCGATATTGATTAACCAACGAATTCCTTTAAGATTTTATAAGTGGATGATGATGATGAACTCGAGAGCTTGGAGAAGGTCTAAACGGCGGTTTTCAGGGATGCGCGGAACGGAAAATAACGGATCCGTGCATTTGCATCTATAACTAAAATACTAAAATACTAATCAATATAAACGGTAAAATGTTTTGTACACCATCAATAAACGCAGAAATAAACAAGCTTTAATTTGATGTACTTCATTTTAAAAACAATTGAGCCATCTCTGACATATTAGCCTTCAAACTCGGGTGTCGGAATTTTGCAACGGACAGATTCGTGTAAGAGGCGCACCCTCATTTTCGGCTGCGATTTCTGGGAAAAAAGGTGCGCCTCTTACACGAGTTTATACGGTAGAAGCCAGTTTTCCCCCAGAGCGATGGTAGCAGCACTCCGTTTGATGGGAAACTTTATTTCCCCACCGTACGTGCATTAATATGTTTTGCTCCTATTCTCATCCCTTCTTGAAAACACAAACTTTCAAAAGAATGGATAATTTAATCTGGAAAAATTAAACTTCTGGCCTGGAGAACACTTGGTAGAGCCCTGGAATTTCTTAATCTCCAGTCTGTAGCAACCCTGTTAATTCATTCCTTCAAATGACATAGCAGAGGTTCCTTTCTTGGATAAAGACATTCATTTGGTCTAATAGCGTTTAATATTTGGTCAAAGTATTCAAGATACCTCCTGCAATGGAGTTGAAACTGTCCTGGAACTGTTTACCAAAGCTGTCCGTACAGCTGACAACCAGAAAATGGATAGAGATAGTCAAATATTTATTGTTAACCTTTTTCTTTTTTGTCTCTCCATAACAGGCAAACCAACGGCTTTGAGTTCTAAATTCCGTCTTACATATTCAATGATCCTTAACCTGATGAAGCAGAGGGGTGTGTCGATCACTGTGGAGCAGATGATGTCGATGTCATTTCGTGAGATGTGGCACAAGAGGCAGGTGGAGGAGGTTCAAACTAAGCTGCCTGAGGTGGAGTCGCAACTGAGGGCTCTGATTGCAGCCGATGAGCTCGAGAGGGAGAGGAGAGCCCTCGATGAGATGAAGGTGGAGTCAGCCGAGATGATTGCCAAGATGGAGGAGTTCTACACGAGTGCATCGAAGTTCCTAGAGGAGTGGATGTATGAAATGGTAATGTACACTCACTATGAAGCCACTTCAGGGTAAGCCTTGAACATGAAAATACCACAGAGGAAAAATAATCTCCCTTGACTGAAGCATTTTCTTGTATCCCTGAATATCTACGTCTACACAGTACCCTGTGAGCTGCCAAAGAGGTGTGTGGCAAGGGGGTGTTGAGACACCAGTCATATAAGGGGAGGGAATAGGGAAAAGCAGGGGGGAGAGTACAGATGTGAATTGTATGTTAACAATGTGTCTTATGTTAGTGTTAGACTATTTTTTATCATCACTAATGGTTTGTGGAGTAAACCAATATTTCAGTTCAGTTCAGCAGCATATCTCTCTTATTTTGTCACTTCAATCATTTCTAGTGATATTGTGTGGGGTCAAAATAGCATCATCGATGGCATATTGAAATGGTCTAAATTTTAAGTTAATATTCTGCTGAGCTTTGGTCAGTTAAGCTTCCTCTGTATCCTTCTCTCCTGTATATTTTTGGGGGCTTTAAAAGATGTAGATGTTCAAGATTGCCACAGAGCATGTTTATCATGCTCATAGTGCCACTATCCACGAAATTAAAGTCAAACTTTCAACACTTTGGACAAATTTGAGGGCACCACATACTAGCCATGGCATGAAAATGTAGCTCCTTTAAAACCTACCAAAATAAACAGGGGAGAAGGATGTTTTGGTTGCTTAACTTGCTTAAGTACTCAGAAATATATCAATGAATCTAAGTATGAGTCCTGGTCAAGACAGATGATTTGTTTGTCTGTGGAATTTCAGCACTTATGTTCAGCACTGGGTGACACTGCAAAGGTAATCGTAAAAGCTAGTTCATGGTACCCTCAATGTAAGCCTTGAACGAACTCCAGTGATGGAGGAAGTGTGTTTGGTTTGTCCACCAGGTTGCAGTTTTGGTTAGCTGAACCAATGAAAAATTTCCATATAAAGGTTGACTCATATTCATTCATCGGTATATGTATCAGTATTGTGGCAGCAGAATCCAATAATTTCTTCACACTGAAGGCTTTCTCAACATAAAGCTGTGTACAGCCCATTCGCGTTAACCTGGCCGATGACAACTCACAAGAGGGGAAATAAGTGGAGTAGAGGGGGAACATTGGGAGGGGTATCTGCCTGCCATACGTCATGCTTAGTATTTGGTTTAGATTACTTAGATTTTGGTTCGGACTAGTCCAAGTTCTTACAATTTCGCCCATCAAGGGGTAGGGTTTTCAAGCCTCACGTGGTTTACCTCTTCTCTGACAATGTTCTTGCCTTGGCTGACCTGAACAACGTGCGGGTGTAAACAAGTTAGCCCATTCGACTTCAGATTTGAAGGTGAACCGTTCTCCTCTACTTTCCCCCTCCCTTTCCGCTGCGGGAAAACTTCGTGTATGGCTCCCCTCTCATTAAGTGCTACTTCCCCTAGTTTCTGAGTTGGACCAGGCCTACCTGCGCAGTAGACTACTGAGTGTTGGCCAGGTTAAGGTGAATGGACTGTATCTCTGGAGTGAATAATGTGTACCCTCTTATTTACTGGAGAAATTGTAAAAAAAATAAATTTGCATCATTCAGAAGTAGCCAAAATATTTGTAGCTGTATGATCAGGATTTATCTATCAGTGGGATTCTTGAATGTATAATCTGCCGATCTAACCAATACATAATTGCACATGATTGAGTTTTGTCACTTTATTAATCTGGTACATTGTCATTTCATCTTCAGTTTTATTGTTTGTAGATAGAGAACAATATTTTGCAATACATCATAAAGGCAGTTTTACACTGGGCACTTTATTGCACAATTTGATGTACAGAAATTGCGATAATGTGAGCACAGAATTAGAGCAGGGGCTACTTTCCCTTCTGTCATTCATGCATTTGTGCATTCATTCTTGCATTTCACCACTTTACACTATGCACTTTTCAATGCACATCCATACGTGCATCAGATTGTGCAGTAAAGTGCCTCATGTAAAATGGCCTTAAGAAAATGCCAACTTAGTCTCACATAACTATGAAATGAGTTAACTTAAAATTTTAATCAAAGTAAGCATATCATCTGAAATATGTTCATAATTATTCATAAAAACCTCTGTACATGACTGACTTGGTTTTCAAGATAATGAAGAGACATGAAAAATATTAATGTATGTATCATGCATTGTTATCAACTCTCAGTTTTATTTACTTTGATTTTATGCACTGCCAATTTTGTTGTCCCTCCAACTATGCATGTAAAATCAAGGTTTTACTGTACATTCTTCTTGTAACCACTTTTGATACCAATCCAGGAAAGCATCTTGGGAAACATGTTTCCTCAACTTTTTTATTACATTTACCTGCTACTCTTCTAATGAATTGAAGTTCCTTTTAAGTTAACCCTCTCCCTCCTAACTCGGCCGAAACTGGCCGTATGGCATTCTCTGGCCACTCGGCGAATTTAATTTCCCAGTATCCAGAGAGAAGAATCTACAGCCGGTTTCGGCCGACTTAAGAGGGAGCTTCTTTGGGCATTTAAACTTCAGAAGGGAAAGGATTAACCTACACCCATTTGGTGGACCAGCTTTTGCTAAAACTTTATAAGCATCTACAGCATATGACCATATTGCCTTTGAAACTAAAAATTTTAATTTTTCCCATCACTGTTTTTGTGGAAACGGCATTAAGATTCAAGTTGGAACAGATACATATGAAACCAGCATGCGACTAATCTTATATCTGAGGATGATGGTAGTCACAGCCGTTGAAATATTGGTGCTTAAACTCCATACTACCCAAAAGGAAACCCATGAATGCTTTTCTAAAGTAATTGCCATGAAAATCTGTGAACTTTCATCAATGCCACAATTGTTACAATAAGGGGACAGAGCCAAAATTCTTGGAGTCCATAAAATTCTGTCTATCTATGCCCTTCAAAATGTATCAAATCCATCAAGAAACCATTAAATATGGAATCGATTGGGGCTGATAGCATGCATATATGATGTACCTTAGTGTCAACAGCCCAGCTATGGTAGGCTGAATGTACATAACTATTCACTTATGCAGGTTCATAGTTGTAAGAAGACAAAACGTTTGTATGGTAGCCACTGTGAGTGATTGAGGTGTTGTGCAAAACCTGGGCGTAACTTAATTGTGCATGTTTGATGTCACTCATTGGTGCCTTTTTGATCATATATTCATTTTGTATGATGCTGGTCTGTTTGGCCATTATCAGTAGTGAGAAACAAATTTGGCAGGCCCAGCAGAATTAATGCAGTAGTTGAAACATGACAGAATTACATTTCAGTTACATTTATTTACACATTGGGAATGAGGATGGAAAGGGTAGAGAACTTGTCATTATTCAAATTGTTTATGTATATTTTTCATCTGTTGTAATCAAGCTATTTTTAATTTATCTAGAAAGCTGAAATCTAGAATATGTATGTGAAATTTTGAATTTCATGTTACAGTTTTTTATAAAGTTTGTTGGTGTAAGTTTATCATATTGGGGCACATCTTATCTCCACCTTTTAACTTGAGCATTAAAATAAAACTCATGTTCATACAATAATTTCTCCCTTAGCCGGTCATAATGAGGACAAGCCAGGCAATGAGAGCAATAGTCCCTGGTCGCTTAGTGGTTATATGCTATGAGGAACACCGTCAGCGTGTTGCAGTAATCCTCAAGAACGAGATCACTTCCTCATCCTCAGTGAGAGCAGCTAAGCCATTCTACGTCCTGCACTTGTGTGATGATGTGGAGACACCATGCGACAACTCGGATATCAATCTTGTCAGCACTCAAATGTAATAGTGATGGCCACTTTAGTTATTAAGTCTCAATCTGTTGATTAGCATTAAGTCTTCTCTTAATGAAAATTAGCTTCAATGATTAAAAAAAACATAAATCATACTCTTGATGGAATTAGGTCTGACTTGATTTATAAGATGATATCAAAGTTGAAAAAGAACAAAAGTTGTTTTTCCACAAAATTGATTTTAATGACACAATTCTTATGTAGAAATTGCTTCAGGAAGAAATCCACCCAGATGGGGAATGGAACCATGGACCTTTGGCTTGCAAGGCCAATGTGCTAAGGGATATGGCAATCTTTACATGTGGCTCAATACATGTTTTCCCATCCTGTGGCATAGTTGAGTGATATGGCAATGTGGCATGGTGAAAACCTCTGTCATGCCATTAAAATAAAGTTTGTTTTTTTTGCCTATATATATGTATGTAATCTACTTGTATTACAGTTTAAGGCTAGGCTTTCATTGTGAAAAAAGGTATCACTTATGTAGACAATGCATAGAAGTCATGCTCAGTAGTAAACATTATTTAAAAATTGCATGTCAAAAGGGTAAACCATACAGTTTTTGGCCACAAGGTATTTTGAAGAGCATAGTAAGAGTACAGTTGGAAAAAATTTACAATAATGATTGCAAAATTTACAATAGTGATTATTGTAAATTTGGTCCAACTGTACTCTTGCTATGCTTTTCAAAATAATAACTGTACCGATAAATGTAAGGTTTACCCTAATGTGAAAGACGTTTACTGGTAAAAGTGTTAGTGGCCATGTAATGTATTCATTCTGTACTCATAGCATAATCTGCTAAACATGACATGGCTGTTTTGTGTACAGTTGTTTGAGAAGGTCCAATTTAAATTTCAGCATTTACTAAGGGACATGACAGCATTATATAAGCCTTTTGTGGAATCTTCCTGAAACGTTTTTTTGCTTGCTCCATCTAGCAAGCAACCCACACAGCCAGTGAAGAAGACCAAGACTGACTGTGAGGAGCAGGAAGAGCATTGGAATAAGCTCGTCTCATTGGCCCATCCAAAGGCCCTCTATCCAGAGGAGTCTGTGCTAATGCATGGCAATCACACTGTCGTGTGGGTGAAACCTGGGGACATCTTTCATATTGTTGACATTGTCATCAAGATTGAGGTTGACCGTGTGATGGCAGACTGGGACAAGAGGCAAATACCAAGGTTCAGGTGGGTGTTTGAACATTTTTATAACCTTCCACCTTTGCTGAATGAACTGTGTTAATATTTATGCTGTCTCCTTTGTGATGTAGCCATTCAGATTGGATAAATGTGTATTTTCGAATTCATTCCGATTCAGGGCCATTCCGACTGAAGAGGAAGAGTAACAATGTCCAGTCAGTTTTTATGATCCTTATTCCCTCTAATTAAAAGTCATTGCAGTAAATTGTCTTCAATTTAATTTGAGTTAATAATGGAGGAGAATCGGGAACGCTGGATAGAGAGGAAGGCTGATAGGAAAATGGTGAATGTTTGGAATAAAAATTGGCTAAGGTTAATTTAAATATGGAGTATTTATTAAGAGGAAATCAGTTATTGGGTCAAAGTTAATTAGCAAAGTACTCACGTTACTTATTCATTCTGCCACCCTTTTGCTCCGCAACATAATAAGCAGTACCTGTGTCATTTGGACTTCACCTGGGCAGTGCGAGACAGCTGTACATATTATGAAGAGTTGAATTAACTTTGTTATTACTATTTCATTACTAGGGACATGCAAAATTCGCAAATGCGATAACGCGAATTTTTAAGCGAATTCAGGGGTTTTTAGCGAAAACGCGAATTTCGCTTATTATCGCGATTTTCAGCATTTCAATCGCGAATTTCAACCTTTCCAACGTGAATTTCCTTATTTTGGCGGTCTTTGTCATTTATCGTGCGACTTTAAACATTTAGTTAAGCAGTAAATATTTGAAAATGGCCTTTCTGGTACTATTTTATTTAGAAATGCTACTCGGATATAATATTTCAATCAAGTTTTGTGAACTTTAACAAAAGGAGTGAAAAATGCATGCCAAAATGTTGCTATACAGGCAGTCCCCGAGTTACGTAAGCCTCAACATATGTTAATATGTGCTTAAGTATGTGGGAACCTTACCCAAAATGACGAAAATTACGGAAGCTACGGGGTGCGAAGAGTGGTTGCCTACTTTCAAGGGACGCGTGTTATTGCATCATCATAGTGATTTTCTTTTGTGTCAGTTTTATCACATTCAACAAAACTTATAATGCCTAAGTGGACGGTGACGGCAAAAGAGCGTGAGCGAGAATTTTGACAACATGGATTGCATTGTGCTTATGAAAAAACAATTCTTTGTAGTTTTTGCAACACAAATGTCTCGTTGAAAAGGAAGGACAGCTGCACGAGACACATTTTGAATGAAAAAAATAAGGCTAATGTTGAAAAACATTCTGCCGGTGGGAGTGAAATAAAATGGCAAGCATCCATAATAATATTCTGGGTTCTTTTTTGGAGAACTACTAATTCCTTGCAAGGTATGATAACTTCTAAAGCAGAAGCTGTAAAGTCGGTACTAGTGGAGATGGAATCAATAAAATTTTGTTCTCTTATGGTAGAAGACCCAACTAGAGTAAGATTTGAAAACAGTTTTTGACCCTCAAGTAGTTCTCACTACAGAGGTGAGGTAAACTTAATCACTAAATTGAAAACATTTCATGACCGTTAGTCAATTGAGACGGAATAGATGATGCTCGGGTTTGGGAAATTACGTAAAATATTAAAGCAACAACATTTCCATGGTTCAGTGGATATAATGAAAGCAATTTAGGCACTAAAATTGTTTGAACCATCATGTGTATTAACGTGCCTTGAAGCGATTTGGACCTCCTTTGCAAATGTGGACTCGTATAGACATCTTTCCTCCTACAACCCTGTGGTAACAAATAGGAGAACAAATCTAAAAGATGAAATTATGCCCACACTAACAATTATTCATTTGAAAATATGGACATTTAACTGTGATTTGGCTCATTATGTAAATTGCTCAGGCATGTGAAATGTACAAAAAGATAAAATCTGAATACAGCATGGTAATAATAATAATAATATTATTATTATTAATTGTTGAAATTGGTATTAATTGTCTAAATTTTCCCTAATCAATGGTATTCAACATTTATTGCCTCCAGGTGGGCCTGCTGGGAGGAGGACACATAATTCACCTCAAATATTTTGTCGTGAAAATAACAACGATTTCAGGGTAAAATAACACCGCTTTTGCATAAAATAACACCACTTTTAGTTATAAAATAACCCCAACTTTTGCAGGTCTCTATTCATTACTCTTAAAATAAGTTAGGGGAAAAGTTGTACATAATCTTTTTTCTGTAGGTGAAAAATTAACTGATGAAGAGAAAGTCATGCTGAACCTTCAAAGAATTTGTAGAATGTTCCACATTTAGTTGACAGTATGAGCTCTTATGGAGATTTGATTCCCATGTAAATCTCCATAAGGCCAGAGGTGCGACGTTGCCAATGACAGCAGGAAAATTAATGTGATGTTATGCAATATAATAAGACACGTTCTGAAGCAGAAAAAGATGCTACATTTAGTGGTGGCAATAATTAATTAATTTAGTTTAAAATAAATGTTATAAAAAATATTTACTTGAATTTCTGTTAGTAATGGAGCACTTCTGATTTCATCTTCCTCACCCAGTTGCAGACAAACGGTTTACAGTGTTAAGTTAAAACGTATGCAAAACGTTTTTCACATGTTTCCCTCCATAATGGTTAGCTTTTATTTGTTTTTAACTGAGTTTCAACTTTGTTGTATTCATTTAAATATCATTTAGAGAAAAAATTTTGAATTTTGCTAGGTAAAAAGCAGTCGCCTGCTAACTTTCGTATCTCACGATATAGATCCATATATGAAATTTAGATAAAACTTTATATGTATATGTTTTTGGTGAATGAATCGTAATTCTATCTCGATTACAAAGGGAGTTATGAATTTTGATTTTGCCAAATATTTTCGACGGGCCATAATTCCTCCACTTGCTCTGTCCTGCCAGCTAAACTATCGTGTGGAAGGGAGATTCTCGGTCAGAGAATGAGTTTGCTACTTTAATTACCCTTACCTCTTTGCTGACAAAGATATCGTTTTTTTATGGCATTTAGTAAAATCAGTGGTAATATATTTAACTAGGAATATGCTAATTTCAAGAACTTGACTGATGAAAATACATAAACACTGAAGCATTCAGCAAAAATTTTTGACAGCCAAGAAATAAGGGGTAAACGTCTTAAGTGCCTTTCGGCAGAAAATGCAAATGAATTCGTGCAAGAGATATTCTTATCCAGTGCATGGCCTTTGGCTGAGTATTTCTAGAAGTTCTGTTATGAAGATGCCATAAAACATCTGTATGAGAAGCGACCCTTCGGTGTAAGGGACCGGGGAAAGAAAGGGCGAAGGCGTTTAGTTTCTCATCAGATTTCTGTGCATGAACAAGTGGTGTGTGGTGTGCAGAATAGTTCAACAGTGCTGTGGAATATCTTCCAGATCAATTCGTTTCCAACAGTGTGCTATCGCCATGTCCGAAACTAAGAGGAGGAGGAAAGGGGAGAAGTTGAGAAGCCATGAAAGAGAGATGGTGTTTAATGTGTTCAAATATTTCAACCAATCGCTCAGTGTTGCTGAAGCCTGCAAAGAAACTTTGAAAGACAATGGGTGCTCACAGTATACTGTCTACAGGGTAAGAAAGGAAGCATCCCATGGTGCATTGGTTACTCCTTTGAAAACAAGAAGAAATTAAACAACCGTATAAGAATGCGAGATTAGTGATGTGTGATGATTTCGTAAGATCAGGAGTTCGAAGGAAAGTTCATGAATCATTTATGAATTATATTCCTCCAGCTCAAAAAACCATTCTAAACTCCCTAAATATACAAAAAGATCTTCCTAATTTTAAGAGGACCATGTTGATGACATACCTGATGATGGAGCTCTAAGCGTTGAAACACACGTTGTGTATTATTGTACATCAAATATTAGTGGACAGTACAACTACTGCAGTTTAATTTAATTACTGAAATGCTGTTCCACCACATAACGCCAGATATGGTCGAATCCGTTCCCCAGATTTCCACCTCAGGATCTGAAAGATGGGAGGCTTTAGCGTACAGCAAGATATGTAAAAGGACCTTGGCAATTGGCGTCAGGCTCGGGTACTCGTGGGACAACGAATGGGGATGGAGGTGGGGCTGAAGATTGTTATCGGGGACGCAAGCAGAAGGGGAACCTTGAAAGGAGGGGGGAGAGACAGCGTCCAGTAATCCAGTCTGAATAAACCATGAAGGGTGATTCGTACATTGCGGTCGTCACAAGGGAACAGGGAGTTTACGGGGTGTGGTAAGTAAGCAAGGTTTCTGGGAATCAGTGACTTGTGTGAAAAGGCAGTTCTGCCACCTAGCTATTCCTTTTATGCAAAAATAGCTGGAAACGATAAAGTGAAGATATATATTTGTTAAGTTGACAAATTTAGTGGTCTGTCCCTCCCTGACTGGGTCCAAGTAATTGAGGGGTCAAAACCAGTTTTGGCCCAAAGACCCCTCTCGCTCAAGATAAAATGTTTTTCGGCTTATTCCTCTACGGAACCTCCTCCTATTCCTCATCTGCACGAAACTCATTCTGCAAGAAAGAGTTGTGTGTAACCCTAGAAGATCACTACTTTGTCTTATCTGTGTTTATCTCTCGCCCAGCTTCACTTCGACCCAGGTGGCTGGGGACTAGTGGGGGAGGGGGTGGACCTCCTTTAAGGGGGCCTCCGCAGCCAACACTGGGTTGATGTGGCTAATGCTTGAATGAAACAAGGGGAGCTGTTATTTCAGTCAAGTCATATTGTAGCCTTACCCCTTAAGAAATATTGATTATATTAAAATAGCATGCCCTTACGAGAAAGTTTTCCTGCCTGATTCAAGAATTTCTTCTTCTGTTACATCTAATTATGTTATCCATGTGACATGATTTCCATTTTATTTTTCTCTATGGATCCTGATAATGGCATAATGTGCCAAAACCTTGTCCCCAGTAATTAACCCATTCACCTCTTAATTTTCCATTGAATTTCTGTCCTTGAAACCCTATTTAATTTTATGAAAATTTTCATGTACAAATTGTTTTTTATCTCCAATTGTAGATTACTGTTCAAAATGAAATTTATTCAGTTTGTTTTTCATTGCATTTTCATTAGATTTACAATAGTTTTATGTTCAATAAAGTATTATTTTTATTTTTTATAAACAATTTTAAAAATGCAACTTTGTATACTATCTTGCATAACATTATTATTTATGTTGTTATAAATGAACTTTGAACTTTGTTTTCTTCCTAATAATGTATGCTTTCCTGTCTGAAATTTTTATTTCATTTCATTGATTATTTCTTATTTTATTGAGATTTCAAATTAGGTGTATTCTGTAAAAAAAAAATTGAAAATCATCTTTCATTTGAACTGATCTCATAGCGTTTTTCTCACTCTAATCATAATAACGTATTACTTTGGCTAAATTTACTTAGAAATAATAACCTTAATAAATTGGAGTAACTTTAAAATACATTATAAATTTTTAATTAAAAATAAAGTGAAATTTTTCGTCTTACATGGACGTCTCTTTTTAATAAAAAATTTTTTAGCAGTCTAGAAGGTATAATGTGGCTTTGCATTGTTCACATTCCCATCTACTCTGACTCTTCTTCCCTAGTTGTTTACAAAGTTCTCATATTTTAGATGGATTCTTTTTTATGTGTTTGGGAGGTATCCAATTTGGAAAAGGAGTGCAGTTCACTGCTTGAAATGTAATCTGAGAAGGGCCAGATGATGGTCATCCTTACCTCTTTGGCAATTTCACTCTTTCCAGGATACTTTCGACCACATTTTCCCTGAAGTCATTGAACTGCAGTTTTTTTCACTTTTTGAAACAATACATACAAATTTCACAGTGCCACGTCGATTATATAAAAAATATTTTACGATAGCCTTTTGCATAGCGGGGCATGATGGGAAAGGATGCCAACTGCTGATCTTGCCGGTCTATGGTGTTTACTTGCTTATCGTAGTCAATGACTACCTGCGGCTTCGTAATATCCTCTCTTGTTTTCATGGACACCTTGCCTGTTTTAGGCATTTTAGGTTGTTTATGGTACAAAACGTTCACCTCTTTTTCGTCTCTCCATTTATAGGTGGAAATTCCTTTACAGTACTACACTTTCACTTCTTTCAACACTCACTTCATTTGGAAAAATGAGGATATGTTAAAAAACTGTTGTTTCCTTTGGCTTTACTGAAATAACTAAACACAGAACATTCTGAATGAAACTATATGTTTGAAAGTGTAATAAGGGGAAAATATCCTCTCTCCTTCTTGTTAGAGTTTCATAGAAATCACATCTTTTTGTATTTAATATGTAGAGTTGGTACCCTCCCAACATTTTTGAAAGATATTATTTTCTCCCAATGTACATCTTGAGTAAAATTCTAGTTGGATTGAACTAGAACTAAATCGACTCTTTTTGATTAGGTTGAACTAGTCTTCAACTATATTCTACTTGCTTATGGCCACATTCAAATGGTTTCAACTGATGTTTTTCAAACCAGCTTATAGATTTAGTTCTCTTGCTCATCTATAGAGACCAGTTACCTTTGTCTTTACATTATGCCTTCAAAATGCATGACAGGGTATTCATTGGATTCTATTTTCTACTAGATGGTTCTTGTTAAATCAATTTCGAGGCAGCAAATTCTAATAGAATTTTTACTTTTGAAGTGTAAACTTCTGTAGGCGCACCACGCACAGAAAATTCTGCAGGCGGTAAATTGGATTCTAGGCATCACTCTCTTTTTCTCACGTCACGCTTAGCATGCCGAATGTAAACTCAAGAGAATGCTCCCTGTAACAGAGTAAGATGGCGTAGTGGTTAGAGTTGTCGTCCCACGTATTGAAGGTCCCAGGATTGATTCCTTGTGGTGGAGTTTTTATTATATATTATATTTATCAGAATATCGCCATAGAAGTTTACACTTCTCCCATGTGGTCTTAAGCACACCAATTCTTTTTTGTTATTGATATATGTATTTCAATGAAGCTGTCCAAACTATTGATCAGGTAGTACATAATTAGTTCACTATCCCAATCATTACCTTTTGCTTTATGTCATATGTATTTTATTATCTTTCAGGCAAGATCCCCCTGGGCCTTCTTGTGCTCATGTGATCAGGGAACTCACTCAGTTAACCCTTGATGTATCATCTGGTCTCAAATCACTGCCATTGCTTAATCCGCTCACAGACCTGGGAATCAAGGATGTCAAAATGTTCCGGATCATGGAGCCAATAAATGTCATGAAAACAGATCTAATTAAGTTTGACTTTAGTAAAACCTTGAGCTTTGAGGATCAGGTGAGTTATTGATATTGCAAAAATCTCATTATCAGGTGTTCTCTTATTTACCTTTGCATTTTTATTTATTTTTGATTAGTTCATATTAGCTGATAGTTTGTTTCTGCAATGAAACATTCCATGATATTTTTTCTGTTATGCTCATTTGTTCATTGATGAGATAGAATTTTGGAGATTATTGTGCATTCCCTTTTTCTCTTATTTTCCCAATTATAGCATTCATTACTCAACATAGCAATGGCATTCATGTTTCTTGTTTACAAATACCTCACTCAACATCAGGTTGCCTAATGTCTGTTCTGTATAATGACTTCAGAAAATCATCTCTGTCTTCACTTAGTAACATGTTTCATTTTGGTGTAACTACAAGTTCCAAAATAGTTATGAAAATTAAATAAATGCATTCAGGATTTAAAGAAGCCAGTATTATAGGGGTTAAATAAAGCATTTTTCAAATATTCCAAGGTATTGTATTTATAAATTTGGGTCATTTTTGATTGATGCAAATATGTATTAGAAAGCTCAAAGTTGGAAGAACATCCAGTTCTCTTGATTTTTTCTGTAATTGTCATTGGAATCAAAACACCTGATTTGTGCTTCGGCCCAGCCATTGGTCTGTGGTTTGATTCCCTGGCGAGGTGGATTTTTTTCTCATGGCAGTTTCGAGTATAAAGATCGTGGTAAATGCCAAGATTTAATTCATGTGAAACTTCTTGATATTTCTACAGCAGGTAGCTATAAGCCTCCAAGTAGGTATTAGGTGTGATAAAAAAATAACAGGAATTTTCATTTTTCTTAAAGAATATTTATTTATTAATCAATATCAATTTTTTTCCCTTCAAAGTAATCCTCCTTAGATATAATACACTTGTGCCAGTGGTTTTTTTCAATCTTAGAAGTACTTCTGGAACTCACTTTTCTGTCTAGAGTTTAGCTCCTTCAGCGATTCTGTTTTTATCTCATCAATGGTGGCAAAACGTCCTTTCATGGTTCTCTTCAGCCTTTGGAATAGAGAGAAGGCACTGGGGGCCATGTCCGGCGAATACAGTGGCTGAGGCAAAATAACTGTTTGTTTTTTTACAAAAAAATCACAAATAAGCAGTGAGGTGTGAGCTAGAGCATTATCGTGGTGCAATTTCCATGTGTTCTTTTGTGACAATTATGGGTGTTTTCGTTGGATTGCTTCACACAAACAGCACATAACTTCCAGGTGGTATTCCTTATTGATCGTACAACTATATGGCAGAAACTCTGAATTATTGAAAATCATAATTATGGAAAATCAGAATTATAAAGCCCGTGAAATTTAAAATTCCCTTTATTTTTTTATCACACCTCTTATAGCTACTGCATGATGTCCCATGTACATATTTGCTTTTTTAGATTTCCTAGAAATATCCGGGCTATTACAGTGGCCATAAAAGCATTGTCTCCTTCTTCCCCATCAGTTAATTATCCATTTCAGAGAAGGGATGAGTTTAAAGTGACCTGTGCCATAATATTTTTCAATCCTTATGAAACTAAAAAATTCTTCACGTTTCTATGGTGCATAATATTTGTAATTGCAAATTTGTGATTTGCCATAGTTTACTCATCACCTCAACAATCGAATGCATTCCCATTGCACTTGGAAAGTCAGTAATCTACAGCAAGCTTCCACTTTAATGCTCTAGGTTGACAGAATCCCACATTTTTGGCATTCATAAGTATGTAAGTGTTGCCATTTTGGTGAACGTCTTGACAATTCTATTGATTCGTTCGAATTTCCGTGCTTAAAAATTATATGTTTTGTATTTGACTTCAAAATACATAAAAATATTTCTGCCTCATAGGGTGTATGCAGTGTTAGAGTCCTAAGTTACTTCTTTACATCAAATGGGAAGTGACTCCATCAATTGAAACCTGATAGAATGATTTTTTTTTATTTTTGATGCAATTTACCCCACAGTTCAAAATATTATTTAAGAAGAAGTGGCTGGAGGACAGGAAATCTAAGTTGGAGTATATGAAGTCCCATGAGAGTCTCTCACTGTACCCAGAATACTGTGCCCGGGTACGAGTGTTGAGGGAGCTGGGTTACATTGACTACAACAACCATGGTGAGCAAAACTGGATGAGTATGTTGTGCTTGTGTTCATACAACACATAAGGTCTAGTTATTCTGGTCAATTGCAAATATTTCATACCTTAATTTTTAATTTAAAGAAAATTGCAAAGAATATTTTGTAGGGGCAGTCAACTACTGTCAACCCAATCAAATATCCAATGACAAGTGTAATTGTTACCTTTGTCTCAGTAGTAATAACTGTTGAGATTTGATAATAATTTTATAATGCTAGGTTAATCACTTTCTGATGAACTTGAGATTACTCAATTGAATAAAAAATAGTTCTAAGCTGTTATTTTAATGTGGACCATGATTTTGATTACCTACTCATTTCAGCCATAGGGCAACTCATTAAAAAGTTTCAATCAGATTTGCCAATTTTTTTATATTCAAATGAGCAAATATTTTCAAATTTTGCACATTTTTAAAGAAAGCAAATATTAAATTTGTGAATTCCACAGTAGTTTATTCACATTGGTACAACTGGTTTCACCCATTAGGACATTGTTAGGTATATACAATAAAAATTATTTAACTTCTGGGAAAATGTATGTAACTGCAGCTCATAGGCAGGGGGGTGTGGTCAGGGCCTTCCTTAGGGATCAAGGGGCCCTGTGTAAACAAAATAGGGGCATCCTAACTTCACATTTCCTTAAAGATATAGTTCCATCTTTCAATTATATTTAAAGGAAATAAGAATATATCTGACAAACTGGCTAATGATTTCAAAATATTTACGTTTGTACTTCCTTTGTTTAATGAGGTAGGCCAACTGAAAATATATTGATTTTATTTTGATAATATTTACATATTAGGTACCTACATTTTCGTGACTAATGTAAAATTTTAACATTAAAAAGTAATGAAAAACAAACTTTTTAGCTCAAGATTACCTTTATGACATTTCACATGCAAGACTACAAAAATGTATCTACAAGTGGTGCACATTATGAAAAATTTACTTTTCTGGCTTTCATTGAATCTAATTGCTGTCTTATGTCATTTAGTTCTCAATTATCAACTAACTTTTTATGTACAGAGATTATTGCAAGATGTGTCAGGTTGGCTTTATTAATTTTAAAGTTGAGAGGGTTCTATCAGCACTTGCAGCACTGATGGGAATCGTTAATATGATCCGCAAAGCTATACAAATATTACTTAAAGATTCACTTTTTAATGCAAGTGAGAAAGCTTCTCTGATAGATTTCTCTACTGGCTGATAGCTCCTCTGACACAATGCAATTCAATATTTTTAACTCATCAAATAAATCCTATAAATAGATCGGTGGGGTCGGGTGCACCCGCGCCTTACACGTGGATGGTGTGGCATCTGAAGAAAGACAAGCCCATGTGGGGCCCCCATTGATGCGGGGCCCAGTGCAGCGGTACCTGTCGCATTATCCTAGGGACGGCACTGGGTGTGGTTGGAGATAGGGAAGACGAGAGTAGGGTAGGGAGGTCTTGTTGAGGGATGGAAATTGGTGTTGTGTTGTGGTGATTCATACCCCATATCCATTCATACCCAAAGACTAAACTTGCTCACCACCTGAGGTGAGCACCACAACACAACAGCAATTTCCATCCCTCAACATGACCTACCTACCCTACTCTCACCTTCCCTATCTCCCACCACACCCACCCTGCCCATGGGTTTTCTGAACATATATTCCCCCGGAGGTTAAATATTTTGTATTGTACACGATGATGCCCCTACGGGTGAAACTGATTGTACCATTGTGAATAAAGAATTGTGGAATTTATGAAGTTAATATTTACTGTCTTTCAATATGAGAGAGTTCCACCAAATTATGCCAAATAAAATTCACTCATGGAAAAATTAAAATAACTTAGTTTACTCCACTTGTAACTTCCACAAAATCAAGCCTACAACCGTTTCGTTTTTAAAATTCACATGATTAGCATGTATTTAGATTTTCTCACCCTTGTCATTATAGCATATTGAAAGTGTTAAGATGAAAAACTGAACAGTCTCTTAAAAATACTTGTTAACTTTGTTTTACTTTCTCATAATTTTAATGAACACAATTGTTAGAAAATAACTTACTTTACCTTGCAGTTAAGTACAAGTTCCGAATTTCACAAAACTTTATACAAGTGTCTAGGGTCTTTCAATATGCAAATTTTATCCCCTAAAATTAAGGTGGCCATATTTCTGATCTACTAAACTGGGTCAATCTTTCTATTCTCTTGAAGCAATGGCCATTTTCCATACATGTTTCTCTGAATTAGTGAAGCGTTGGAAAACTCTTCACTCTTTTGAGTCCTATACAACTCACTTTTTCTGAACATCAATTGGTGCAACTTCCTCAAAGGCTGTTTTACACAATGAAAGATTTTGTACAAACGAATGTACGTGAGATTGTACGTTTGTCTCAACGAAATTAGAACAGGTTCTATTTTCCGTTCAGGCATTGAGATATTCGCACAAGTGTTCATACAATTTGCCACTTTACACGATACATTTTGCCTCATGCAAGAGTTCACAGAAGAGTTTGTACAAAGAAATGTACTGTGTAAAACAGCCTTAAGAGTGTAGGATATTATAAATATTGGAAGAAATATATATCAAGCATTTTTACATTAATAGAAGAATAAATGACAATAAGTATTCAGAGCAAATATTATTTCATTTTAATCTATTATTATTGTTATTCAGTTATCTAGCGGTGAGGGTTAAATGGAAGTCAGTTAAAATCCTCTGGATTTTTACAAATGTAGGATCCTATTTAGCTGTAATGTTTCTTTCTTCATCTAGGTGTAGGTCCTACCCTTCTTCATCCCATCCACAAAACCTATTCTCTTTCTTCCCATTTCTCCCCCTCTGCTTCGGCCTTCAG
Source organism: Pyrrhosoma nymphula (assembly GCA_963573305.1). Classification (NCBI taxonomy): domain Eukaryota; kingdom Metazoa; phylum Arthropoda; class Insecta; order Odonata; family Coenagrionidae; genus Pyrrhosoma; species Pyrrhosoma nymphula. Next base: position 88,552,148 of record OY754338.1, read on the forward strand.
CAACCCTTTGCCACTCATTACCTCCCGTTATTTTTCAATTCAAGATTTCACATAAATTTTATGACCTCCCTTTCGAGTCCAATTATTCACTTTATATCAGCATCAGGTGTTCTATCGAATATCTCCCCCGTTGAATTTCTCCATTTCCACATCTCCAAGAAGACGAAGAATATTCTAAGAAGGCTATGAAGTTTGGCAATGGGTATTTCATATCTTTTTGGCCTGATTTCTATTATACTTGATATTTTATTATAAGATAAGTGACATTATCATTATTTGGCATGAGAGGCAATTTTCCTGATTTACGAAACAACTTTTGTGGAGATTTTGGAATGAATGAATATCTGTGCAATTTTCCAGGATTTGGAGGGAAACAATTCTCACCCAGAAAAACTTGGTTCAGTAATGCATATTGTGGAAGTACATTGGTTGATATCCTTTATTTTAATGTTCCTTTCACAGTGGAAATGAAGGGAAGAGCAGCATGCCAGCTAAGCAGCAACAACCAGGAGCTAATCCTGACAGAGATCATATTCCAACATGTTTTCAACAGCATGGAGCCTACCGAGATGGCTGCCCTACTATCAGCATTGATGTTCCAAGCAAAGACAAATATTGAGCCACAGCTCACTAAAGTCCTTGAAGAGGTAATTGTGATTATCTTAAATGCACCCTTAATCTTTCTTCTTACTTAATACTTCAGAACGCGTGCCCTGTGAGGTCCCCCTTGTTTTTACATTTCCTTACCCACCGAATGGACTCTACAGTCCTTAAAGAGAGCAAGGCCCACCGATCCCTACACTGACCTTCCCTGCTCACTCGCAGTATGCTCTCATCGTTCGTCCGACACGTTTGCTTATCTGGCTGCCAAGAAGACTTTGTGGGTCTGCTGCCCGTTCCCAGGTAGGTCTGCTACTTTTTGTATATATTTATGCAAATACATATTTAGTTGTATGCCTGTGTTGTTGCATGTCTGTGTTATGGTGTGTGTATGTCTTTCTGCATATCTCTGTTTCGGCGCGTATGTTTCTGTGTTTTGGCATGTCTGTGTTTCAGCATGTATGTGGTACGGCATGTCTGTGTTTCGGTGTGTATGTGGTCTGTGTTACGCAAGGGGTGTCTGTGTTACGTCATGTCTGTGTTTTGGCATGTCTGTAGTACAGTGTGTCTGTGTTTTGGCGTGTCTGTTTCAGTGGAGTAACTTTATTTTTATTTTCCCCAGGAAAAATGGCGACACAACGAACGAATTTACAATTTGAGCAATTCTGATGACATTTATAAAATTCGTCGTGCTCTATTTGATGAAGAAGAAGATGACCTTGATCCATGTGGTGGTCTGATCAGTGATGAAGACAAAGAAGGGGAGGAGGTAGTTGAGGTGTGCGAAGGGGACTCAGAAATGGAGCAGTCTGATGATGATCAAATGGAATGCAGTTTGAATGAACCCGGAGACGAAAATAAGTATTACTTTGTCGCTTTCAGGAAAAAGAAGAATAAAATTATTGACTTTTGGTGATGGAAGAAAACCCCTTTGTGCCTGAAAAGAGGAAACAAAACTAGTTACATGGTGAAATAGGGGTTGTTATGGGCGCTACTCATGCAGCAAGTACACCTTTGGAAGCATGGGAGACTTTGCTTGATCCTTCCATGCTGGATTTGAGTGTGAAATACACAAATCTCTACATTGAACTCGAACAGTGTGCAAATTATCAGCGACAAAGAGATACTTGTTTTGCTGATGTAACTGAGGTCAAGGCTCTAATTGGTCTGCTGTATTTAGCTGGAAGACTCTTAAGCTCACCGTCTCAACACCCTAGATTTATGGGACAACAATGGCCACGGTGTGGAGATTTTTGGTTTGGTGATGAGCAGGAAGCACTTCCATTGTCTACTAACATGTTTATGCTTCGATGACAGAACTAAAAGAGAGGAGAGGCAGAATAATGATCGTGTTTTCCATGTTAGCTAACTTTTCCAAAAGTTCATTGAAAATTGCGAGAAAAGTTTCTTTCCTGGAGCCGATGTTACTCTTGATGAAAAACTGGAAGGGTTCAGGGGCAGCTGTCCCTTTGTCCAGTATATACCTTCTAAACCTCGGAAATATGGTATAAAAATCTATACATTGGTTGATAGTGAAGTGTTCTGTGTGTTTAATTTGGAAATATACACTGGAAAAGAGCCTGAAGGGTTGCAATTTGTAGTCGACAACTCGCCTGTCGATGTTGTCAGAAGACTCTTCACACTATTGTACAACACAGGCCGCAACATAGCCATGGAAAACTGGTTCTTGGATGTGGCACTGGCAGAAGAAATGGTTGACCGTAAAATCAGCTTTGTGGGGACATTAAAAAAAATAAGGCATGAATTTCTGTACCCTTCATGAATCTGTCAAACAGTGTAGTAAAGTCGAGCAGTTTTGGTTTTCGATAAATAACCACTTTGCTGTCATATGTCCGGAAATAAAAAAAGGTTAAACTCATCAACGATGCACGATGACGATGCTATTGACACTACTATGGGTAAAAACAACCAGATATCATCAGGTATTACAATAAACACAAGGGTGGAGTGGACACTAATGACGAAATGTGCGAAACCTATAGTGTCAACCATTACACCAGACAATGGCTTATGGTCATATTTTATTTGATGCTCAATATAGCTGGAATTAATGCCCAGGTTATTCTCGCTGGCAAAAATGTAAAATCTGTGAGACAATGTTTATTTTTGAAGAAACTTTATGATAAGTCAATGAAAGACCAACTATTTAGACGGGCAATTAACTCAAGAGGTATCCACCTTACTAGGGCTGGGTGGTTTTCCAATATATTGGTTCCAATATCAATATTTTTAAATATTGGGATTCCTAAATCACAATTTTTGAACGACCAATACCAATATCCTGTATTGTATTGGTGGTCGGAAGAACTAATATTTGTAATTGGAATATTTTGTATTGAAGAACCAATATTTCCAATTGGAATATTGAATAATGGATTAACAATGCTAAAATTCAAGTATTGAATAAATATTGGAACCCGGCGAGGAGGGTGGTCGGAAAGTGCCCTAATCTTTGAAAACAGATTGGCACCCAGTGCAGCACTTCCTTTTCCACCATTATTCATAGCAATAACTGGGGAAAAGAAGCTTACATTGCTTTTCTTGTTTTATTAACAGATTTTTACATAGTTAACACAGGCAGCATTTGCAAACAACTGTAAGCAAGATAATTTTACTTGTAAATATTGGTATGTTCATTATTTTCCAATATTTCATTTTTTTCATTATTTCCAGTATTATAGTATTTTCAATATGTATTCCAATATCCCAATATTTTCCAATATTCAATAATCCAATGCAGGTTATTGATATTGGTCCATTTTTAATATTTTAAGATATTGATATTGGGATTCGAATACCGCCCAGCCTTACATCTTACCCTTCAGCTTAAAATAAAAGACCTCTCCTTGAAAATGGAAAATAAGTCATTCCAAGAAATCATTGCCGACAAATCCACACTAGCTACAGCCGACGTTACCCCCAGCAGCTCTGAAATCAGTCAAGAACCACGAGAAAGTTGCCAAGGCACTGAGGCAATGGAAGAAAATGAAGGAAACTTAGAAGAGCCTTCAGGAGGACCTAGTAGCCTAGAATATGATTTGCGACGAAGAAATGAGACGGAAGCTAATGCTTCAAATCCTGTAAATGGTGATGTAAAGAGGAAAAAGTGCATAGGTACCATGCAAGCATGCAAAGAAGGAAAAGCTAGATTCAGCTACAAGTTTTGTGACACGTATTTGTGCCTTGAACATAGCGTGGTCATTTGTGACTCTTGTGCCAAAAAGTAACTATTTTTAGACTGATTCAAAACAAAAAGAATTTTTAAATTATGTTTTCATTACTAGTTCTAGTGATTTTTCAATGTCATTTGATGTAATTGTTACTTAAATTTTATGACAACTGAAATGTTGTACACAATACATGATTATGTTTATGAAAAATGTAATATATACATGTTTTTTTAAATTATACAGTAATGTTTCCTACTTTTTAGTAATTTTCTTTGTGATTTTTAATTTGTTTTTACAAATTTTTTATATTCTATTTTCACTTCTTTGAAAATAATTTAAGAAAATATGCTTATGTTTTTAATAACTACTGTATATTTTGGCAGATAAGACGATAGTTGAATCATTAAAAAAGACCCCCCAAATCCGGGGTCATCTTATAGGACAGATACAACAAAAATAGGGCAGTTATATGCTAAAACTATAAAAATTTGAAGAAAATATACACCTCGTCTTATCTGAAAATCATTTTATCTGCGGAAATATACGGTATATATTATGTTCACCACTTCTTTATTTTAAGTTAACTGAAATTTCCGATTCTTGAATGTATAAAATGTAGTTTTTTGCTGATAAGTACATGAAGGCCCTCATAGGTCCATTTTGCATTCCCAAGTATCTTTTTGATAGCATGTTCCGGAGGGTTAAATATATGCTATGATTTCTTCAATATTGATAAATCATTCTTTTGAAATTTTTTATGATAGGTTGAATCCAAAATTTATCAAGTACAAATCTCTTTTTTGTATTGAATCTCAAAAACCATATCTCAAATCCGAATCCTGCTTTCACCTAATTATAAATCCCAGTTCCTTTTCATAACCAATACAAATATGCATTTACAAATCCTAATCCATTTTTAACTTTCTTGTAAATTTATGGACTTAAAAGTAGCTCTAAGTTTTCCCTCTAAATAATTCTAATAATTAACCTTGAAAGAAATAAAATAGCATCCATTTGTTTCACAATGACATTTATTAATGCTTTAATTAAGAATGCTAAAGAAAGCTAAGTTAACACAAGTAACTTGTTAATTTTTACTCACGAAAATGATCATTCTAAGCCTGCCAGGATCTAGTGTTTCTTTTATTATTAACCAAATTGCCAGGGGTACTGGAGACTTCTAAAATACAGATGCTAGAGCAGTCCATAGGTTTTTGTAGAAGGGATTACAAAACCACCCAACAGGTTTGAAATCCGACTCGTAGTTTAGAAGCTATTGTCGAAAAACCGGGAAATATTTTACTACATTTTGTGTTTCTGGTGAGAAAACTACGAAGCGCAGAATGACGGGGAAAGTGGCATCTTGTACATAATTCAATTCCTTCTATGGAGTTTTTGTCAGATTCGAGCTACAACCCACCATTCATAAGTTACAGCACGGGAACCACTGCCATTTTTATTTTTTTTTGTCACTTCCAGTTAAAAATTTCCGGCTTTTGGTATTTTTTCTCGGATGAATTCTTTCAAGGAAGGTCCGTGAAAAATTTCAAGCTCCTAGCTCATCTAGAAGTGGTTGGGAATTTGTATACATGAGTCAGTGAGTGAAGTCACACATGCGACTGACTGTATAGTATTAAGACATAACATGAATTTCTTTCTGGCAGAGCTGTAAGGAGATATCGCCTTTAAAATTTATCTTTTTGAGTGAAGGTGAAAGTGAGAGTTTTGTGACACGGGTTATGATAGGAACCAATCAGAAGGCAGGAAGGAGACCATGGGCATCACTCTCTCTCGAGTCCTAGATGCAAGCACTTTGGTTCCTTGATTACTCTTTTGTCAAAAATGATACGTGATTCCAGTGCCTGCCATAGGGTCATTGATTTAGCAATGCTTTCTCTTACTTCTCCTCTCTGTAGGGCAACTTCCCATAATTGCACAGCAGTGTGTACCAAGCTGAGCATTAATGGAGAAATGCTTCGTAGCCTTTCACCCCTTTTTTTAAGATAAATGGAACAGACCGTAGCTCATATGTCTCATTTAATTCAGCCTCCCAAGCCTTTATTTTTGAGAGTTTGCTATGATTTAATTGTTTTCATATAACTCAGATATTTCCAGACTTCTCATTCCTTAATGGTTTCTTTTCAGGGTAAAAAAACTATAGAAAACATTGAAAAGCAAGTGAATAAGATGCAGATAGATTGTGGATTGGAACAAGGGGAATTGATGAATGATTCCAAGCTGAACTTTGGCCTTGTTGAAGTTGTTTATGAGTGGGCATTGAACAAGGTGAGTTCTTATTTTTATGATGTTTTGACCAAGGAGGTTAAAATGAAATGGAGGAGGGATGACCATGAACGCTCATGGGTAAAAGTGAAGCAAGAATAGGGGTGCTTGGGAGAGATTTTGTGTCGAGTTGGTGTTGCCAAACCAGTCACAAAACATCGCCTTGTCTGTGGTTTTTTAACTTAGATTTGACGAAAATCAAACGTGATCGCCGGACACGTAAGCCAGAGGAAGGTCTAAATTGTGCCGACTGCAATGACGGAATTGGCTTCAAGAATCAAGTGCTATGTCGCCTCCATTTCTTTTCTAACCTCCTTGGTTTTGACTAGTTTCAAAGAGCTTGTCTTTTTCATGTTAGGTAAAAAGTTGCTGCATAATTTTCATTGGAAAATGAAAATATTTCCAGGCTGATCGCACTTAGGTTTAGCATAAAATATTGCTACCAGAATCAAACTCTCATTTTAGAGTGTTGTGTGAGGACTGATGTGATGTTACTTATACATGATGGGAGGAGAATTCTTTGCAATTTTACACTTATATAAATGTTTAATGTGACCGGTTTCAATGGTAAACATCATCATAAATACAACTTGTGAGGTTACAGTGAGGTATCTCTCATCCTGGCTCTCTCATTTAGGTTTGTTTCCCTCTATAAGAAGATTTCTTGTATCCTTAAAGAATTAATTATAGTGTAAATCATGAAGGTGGTGAGTCAGTTGTTTTACGACAGCAAAATCTAGGTCATGAAAAAAAATGTATGCAGACTCATTTATTGCTATTTCATCTTGTTTGGCCCTGTACTCCCAAAAACATGATTTCCCCTTCCCAACCTTTGAGTTTAAGGAAACCTCTGTTTGCCTGAAGTAAGTCTGCCTCTCATCCATTTCACTCTGTGGCACCATTTGGGTGTACATACAGCCTTTGGGATGCACCATGTCTAGGGATCACTCCCATGTTTTCCCCCAAATATTAGCATAAAAAAATTAGGTGAATGCCATACACAAGGATATGTGTGAAGGACTGCTCTCATTTTGCTGGGTGCCTGTCTCCCAGTCAGGGAGCTGCCGTTAACTCTGCCCCACCCTAAGAAAGGGAGACATAATTTTGTGAGAGGGGGCCAAGCTGCTTATGGCCTAGCAAGTGAAAAAAGTATTAAAATTCTCTCAGGTTATTTGTCCACCATTCATGACAATGCTGGTTACTTGACTCTCAAACAGGCACAATACAATATGTTTAATGTATCTAATGGAGATTGTGTTAGATGCTTTTTCCCAATATTGCTGTTCTAAGTGATATCTTATTTTAAATATTTCACTTCATATATATCCACAATGCATAGGATATTTTGTTGCTATTTTCATTGCAAAAATTACAGGTAAGTAGCCTCGCCTCAGTAGCTTAACTGGTTAAAGCACTCGGCGTGAAATCGAGGGATCCGGGTTCGAATCCCGGTCAAGGCGAATGATTTTTCTCCTGTGGAATATTGCACTTATGTGCATTTGCAAGTGACTCCGTTAAGGTTACTACCATGGCTAGTCCCGGTTTCCTCAAAATACAAGTAAGTGTTCACATGACAGTCACGTATGCCATCCTCTGACTTGAATACTTTTTTGTTACACTGCATCTAAAATTGAAATGAGTAGCAAACATTTTACAAGGGAGGCCTTCCTACTACCATTACTTTTGAGATTTTTTACACCAAAGTTGACCAATTTCCACCCATTTTCCAATATTTTTGTGTTTTCATGTATCAAAACATTAAAAGAGTCATGGTGACATTAGGTGCTTCCATAATATGATCATCGTAGTGTATCAGCTGCAGGAAACATTTCTTCATTTTCTGGGGTGACGGTGACTGGGGAAAGTTTTAGTAAACTTTACCTTATTCTAGTCTGTGTCTAATCATAATTTCATCTGCGTCCAGCTCTGTGCTCCTTTGGGAGGTGTAAATTGCCTCATTTTCTTATTATTATTGGTTAGGGTCCTCGGTTCAAGGGCGTGTTACAATGTGGGGTGAGCTCATGCATGAGGGTTGAATCCAAATGCTTTTGACCACTGGTGTGTAAACTCTGTTTTCCCAGCTGTGAGTCAATTGAGTCATTGCCATTGCAGGGAATATGTTATGTTGTATCTCTCCTTGAGAGGGACATGTGATAAAATTGCATCAAAAGACAACAGTGAACAGTAGTAAAGTGCCAGTGGTCACAAGAGTAGGAACTCACCCCACATTATTGTAATTGGGAAAGGGCACATCTTCCTTTGATAAGGTTTATGACTGCTTCATTTGCTTATTTTGTATTCAATTTTAGGGATTTAAACCAATTAATTTACATTATTTTTGGCTTCATATTAATATGAGTTCACTGAGAGAAGCAAATTTAATTAAAGCTCACATATTCAATGAAAGTTCCTCATTAAATATGTAAATCAGTTTTAAGCAGTTGCACCATCTCCTGTAGTGGTTGACAGTAAACACTTCCCCCTGCTGGTGGAAAAACCTTGACCCAGATTATAAGGTTTCACTGCTCCCTTGCCTGAAATAGAAGGCTTCAATGCTTACCTCACTTTTCTCAGCATTAGTAGTTGCAAAAAAATGAAAGTGCAGCAGCTAAAGGGTGAAATATTTTCCCTCTGGTTCTTTTCTATGGATTTGTTGACTTAAATATTGGTTGTGATGGAAGAGTTGGATATTAAGGGCAAAAAATATCTTTGCAGTGTGAAAATGATAGTGATATGTGGTGTTTTACTTGCAGCCTTTTGCTGACATAGTGTCTCTGACAGATGTACAAGAGGGTATCATTGTGAGATGCATAGTCCAGCTGAATGAAATGCTGCAAGATATGAAGAAAGTTGCCAACACATTTGGAGATGTCACACTTGTTGCCAAATTTGAAGAAGCAAGTCAAGCTATAAAACGTGATATTGTTTTTGCAGCCAGCTTATATACAGAATAAATTATTGAGTGTGAAGAAATGCCAAAAAAATGTGTGAAACTGCTTTATGTATAGTTTTACACTGAATCAGAAGTTTCATGTAAGTTCCTTGGACATGTATTTCTGGAAGTAATTATTGATTTTTCTAAACAAAGTTGATTTATTAAGCCAGAAATCTCACCTATAAGGAATGGTAGTATTTATGTTTTTCTTGAGCTGTACTGGAGACTTACACTGTTAATGTTTAATCATCAATTTTACCAAATTTCAAGTACCATAGAAAAAGCATAATTTCATCCTGTGATTTCTGCAGCTTGTTTGTTAGGTCAACTATTTCATTAATCTTTGAGCAGTAGTCAGCATATTTCTATATTTGTTTGAGTAACCGCAAGGAAAACATACCAAAGACAGTGGAATTCACCATGAAAAAATAATTTGACTTTACTGGAATGGTCTGTCCTGCATCCCGGTCAAGTCAAATGATTATTTCATGGCGAATTTCACCTTCTTTGGTGTATATCTTGGCACCTGTGCGCATAACCGCATATCATATCATTTGTGCAATCGTAATAATTGGAAAATTGTCAAGTTAGTCGTTATAAACAATGTTGGATGTATTCTCCACAACTGTGGCATATCATGCACGACAAAGTCTGCTGTGCTACAATGTAGCCTGGGGATGAGAACAACTTGTTCGTATAAACCCCCGTTGTAATTTGCCTTGAATTAAGATGGCTTGGTGGTGTAACTGGCTAGGACACCTGACCGGCAATTGGGCTATACGGGTTCGTATCCCAGTCTAGTCAAATGAATTTTTCATGGATAATTTCATTGTCTTTGGTGTATATCTTCGTACCCCTGTGCGTGACTGCATATCATATCATTTGTGCAATCACAATGATTGGAAAATCGCAGGGGAAAACCTTCATTTGGCTGCCACCTTCCTTCCCATCCTAGTCTCTCTACTATTTTGAAAGCCCAACATTTCCAAAAAATTGCCCAATAGCCCAACTTTGTTCTAGCTCCCAAGTAGAGTCCTCCATTCCCTGGGTAATTAGGGATAATAGGGCATGTGTTCATCATATTAGGTCAGTGACAAAGTTGCTTCCTTACTTTATAGTTTGATATGGTGGCTAAAAATCAAGAAATTTACAAGCTGGTTGGTATAAATCAGGAAACAGCTAAGACAATTAATGTGGTGTGTGAATCCGTACATTCATACTCATCATGTTGTTCACTTTTGGGGTAAGCACAGTCAAAAAAGCTTATTTATTGGTGTTAGGCCTTGGGAAATGGCTGTGTTTAATTACCTAATTTCTTCCATACTCCCTTATCCAGGCTTACCTCTTCTGCCTCTGTTTTATTCATGTATTGCTTCACTTTAAGGGATGTGGAAAAGCATCAATACCAACCTAGGAAAGAGGAAGTGCAAGGAATTAAATAATAAACTCTGACGAGTAACCAATGGGGCGAGGGAAAAGTGGTGGAAAGGGCAATGCGTGGAGATGGAAAAGTTTCAGGAACAGAAGAAGTGGGTGCTCTAGACGCTAAAGTGAAAATGCTATGGGGTGTTAAGAGAGGGCAAATGATACCAAAGGCTAAGGACAACACAGGGAAGATAGTAATGCAACAGGAAAAGATCCATGATAGGTGGAGAGAGTACCTGGAGGCTCTATGAGAGCAATAATATACCTGTGAACCTAGATTAGAGAGTGAAAGAGCAATAGATAAAGATAACCTCGGACCAGAGTTACTAGAGAGCAAAACAGAAAGGGCATTACGAGAGATGTAGGCAAGAAAAGCATGGGATTAGATAAGGGGTCGTGCATAAACTATGTATAAAATCAACTTACGGGGGGAAGTGAGTCGCCTAAAAACCTACGGCAGGTAATGAGGGGGGGATGGGGTTTCACTCATAGTAACGTAGCTGTTACAGTGTGCCAGTTTAAGTTTCTTACTCATCAACATCGTGTCGACAATACTACCAAGTTTAGCATGAGGAAGGGCACATGGGGTGTTTCTTACACCCCAAGCTTCTACTTCAACTCAATGTAACTGAACCATTGCCTCTACAATGGTACAAGTTTTCATACCATCAAATTGCTTACATTTTAACCTTCTCGCGGGTCAAATAGCAACCTCATGACAACCCTTTTCAAGGCAGCAGTCAGAAATGTGGGGAGGGGAGAGAGCAAGGTAGTTGAGCACAGCACCTTAGGCCGTGATTCTTGGTTGATTTTTAGAATTTAAAAATGAATGTTACTTGTTCCAATTGAGATTAGATAGTTCTATTATATCTAGTCCGGCTACTTTTGTCTTATTTCAACCTATCCCTAAAAATAAACTCACTCAATAACTAAGAAAATATTTTTTTAATTGAAAGTTTCATTTGTAGAGACAACGTTACATGTCGGGGGGGGTTGGGAAAAATGTTATGGTTTTCTATGAAGGGGGGAGGGGGTAAAAATATTCACCGAAAATGGTAACGTAGTTTATGCACAACTCCTAACATACCGTCAGAATTACTGAAGAATTTAATTAATAAGGAAAGGCAATCTTTTTTTTTTGCACATATTTGTAGGATCTACAAGGAAAGAGTTAGGCCAGATGAATTTGTTAGAACAGATGTACTGCCTATCCCGAAGAAGAAGAAAGCATCAGAATTTGAGGAGTATAGAACAATTAGTTTAATTTCTCGCTTGTCAAAAGTTTTGCCTAGAATAATAAGTAAAAGAATGGATGGTAGAAAAAATTACTATTTTGGCGATGACCAGTTTGGGTTCAGGAAGGGGAGGGCAACTCATGATGTGATTGCAGTGATGAGAACACTTATAAAAAGAAAGAAATATATAGTATAATCAGGATGTTTTTGCATGCTTTGTGGATTTTGAAAAGGTGTTTCACAGAGTAAATTGGTAAATGCTGATGCAGATACTTTAGCTATGTAATAGGAATAGGTTGGCAAGATAGGAGACTCATCCGAAACTTATATATGGCCCAGAGAGCAATGGTAAGGGTGGCTAACCGTGAATCAGGGTGGGTGAGTATGACAAATCAGGGTGGCAAAGAATGGGTCGTGGGGTAAGGCAAGGGTGCTCATTGTCGCCTTTGATTTTTTTTAATTTATGCTGAGGAGGTTTAGAAAATCATGGGGAGAGCTGGATGTGGAAATCTAAGTAGGAAGCCAGCTGATTAAGTCTGTTAGATTAGCGGATGACCAGGCATTGGTTTGAAGGGATGCACTTCAATAACGATTCTGTTTAAACTATTAACAAGTGTTTATTAAACAAATAGCAGGTTTACATCCGTGAAGCTGTAGCTTTTAATGGTGGACCGGTGCGGTCGCTACATCGAGCTCTCTTGGATGGTGGCAAGCGAGGAACTGGCTCGGCTGTAGAGGCAGACTCTGGTGGCCGCTACCGGAACTCAAAACAAATGCCGGCTGAAACGCGTCCGAGCCGCCACAGGTTAGTCGATCATCTAAGGGATTGCAAGCTTTTGTAGATGCATTGAAAAAGTGGTGTGGGAAATATGGAATGAAGATAAATCATAAGAAAACATTAGTAATGAGATTCTCTAGGGCAACGAAACTGAGGCTGGTCATAAAAGCAGGAGTGCACAAACTGGAGCAAGTCAAGCAATTTTATTATTAAGATAGTACATTGGAAGAAAATGGTCATAGTAGCTAAGACATAAGGATGAGAATAGTGTTAGTGATGGAAAAATTTAGTAATGGATGGGAGCTGATGATGGGGACCTTGGGTTTGGATATAAAGGAGAGGCTGGTGAAGAGCTATATATAGAGTGTAGCATTGTATGGGGCAGAAACGTGGACTCAGAGAAAGGACGAGAATATAGGCTACGGGCATTTAAGATTGTAGGTGTGGAGGAGGATGGAGAAGGTGCAGTAGACATAAAAGAAGAAAATAAGGAAGTGCTTGACATGGTTGGTGAGGAGAGGAAAATTCTGGATGAGATTACGGGGAGATAGAGTAGGTGGCTCAAGGTCGTGCTAGAGGGAAGGATGTTGAGCAAGCAGGAAATGGGGGTTTTATGGACAGGATGAAGAAGGGAAGGACGTACACTAAAATGTATAAAGAAAGAAATACTAGAGGTAGATAAGACCCTGCACGTGTAAAAATCTGGAGTTTTTTTCTGGCTTTCATTAAAACCTACCTTTACTGGCAGATAACTTAAATGAATTAATAAAATACTTTTAGGATTTATCTGCAGGAGATTCAGCGATGAGGCGAGAAATTTGTATCACTAACTGACAATTCCTCTTCCTTGGTCATGTTGGATTCCTTTTGCCTTCAGATGCTAGTTTTCTTCTATTGGTCTTGGCCCTCCTTTTGTACTTGTGTCATGGTCGTTACCGCCCCCTGATTGGTCGGCTGCAGTCTGCCGTTTGGGCGGGAAAGTTGTTTGCGACCTGGCCGGAACAACCGATGCCGCGAGTGGTGAAGCTGGTACCCGTCTTCTCTGTGTGGATGTTTATGATTTTTACAGCTTCCCTGATGAGCCGGGGGAATTATCTGTGTTCCTATGATTACCTTTGTTTCTCCAGGTTCATCTTGTGCCTAGACTCCGACCAGGCGTGTTCATCATGATGATGTTTTCACGTTAATTTGGTGGTATATTTTCTGTAAATAAGCTATTAATCACTATGCCCACTTCTCAAACCCAGCTCATCTCAGCCCATGCTCATGGCAGTTTTAGAAATGATGTCATGCCCTTGCCGTACATCAATTATCACAACGTAAGGAAAAGAGGACTTTAATGACCGAGAGTAAGCCTGGGTAGTGTAGGGGTTTCCAAATAGGTCAGGCAAGCCAGAATTCTGTGGTTTGATTTCCAGTAGGTACAGACACTTCTTACATTTCAGACATTACATTCTTGTGGAAATTTCTACGGATTATAAGTTTTTATCAAATCCTGCAATTTTTGTGGGAAATAATGTAGGGAATCGATGGCGCTGTGCTCGGGACTTTGGAAGAATACTTCAGGCTGAGAAAAGCAGTCATTGAAATACATATTTCGACTTTTATGCGTATTCAATCCTTACTTCAAGTCAATGAGGGCGCACATGTTAGGGGTCGTGCATAAACTATGTTACCATTTTTGGTGATTTGTTTACCCCCTCTACACCCTTCGTCGACAACCGTAGTATTTTTCCTAACCCCCGTTGAAATAAGACAAATTAAGTACCCGAACCAGATATAATAGAACTATCTAATCTCAATTGGGACAAGTTATATTCATTTTTAAATTCCAAAAATCAACCATGAATAACATGGAGTTTTTAAAAAACTAGAATTTCTAACTATCCTCAGTAAAAAAATGTTCCCTTATCCCTCCATGAGCCAATAACGTGGGTTATAGTTATTTCATTAGAATACTCTTGAGTGGGCTGTGTAGGAGTTACGTCTTACGGACTTCTCGTAGTATTGTCGACGCTATGTTCACAAGTAAGAAACGTAAAGAACCGCATTGTAATACCTACCTCACTTTGAGTGAACACGCCTCCCCCTCATTACCCACCGTAGGTTTTTAGGTGACCCCCTCCCCCTCTTAAGTTGGTAACGTAGTTTATTATGCATGACCCCTTACCAGAAAATGCAACCGCATTGTGATCTGTTAGAATCTTCTTTAGCATGAAAAAGAAGAAAACACTTTCCTTGATAAACGGAAAACTACTGATGAGAAACAGGTCTATAGTTATGACTTAGAAACCAAAACTCAATCGTCTTAATGGAAAACCAAAATATCGCCAAGAGAGAAAAAGCCATAAAGCTTGGCAAGTTCAGTCGAACGTAAGAGTGATGTTTGCAGTTTTCTTACAGGCGCAGAGTTGTTTTCTATGAATTTCTACAACACAGGGAAACAATTTACCAAGATTACTATCTGAAAGTGTTGAAATTATTTCGTGAGAGAGCCATAACTTTGGAGAGAATTCGTGGTTCCTGCCTTGCAACAATTCACAGGATCACGATGCCGTGAAATTCGAGAATTTTACGCCAAATATGCGATGACGATTCTTCCTCACCTGTCTTACTCTTATGACTTCCCTCCTGCTGACGTCTTGTTCCTAGCCTCTCCATGCTGAAGTCCGCACTGAAAGGAAAGCCATTTCACACCCGAGAAGACAATAAGAATAATTGGACGCAGCAACTTCCGGCAATTCCTAAAAATGCATTGGCGGAGAGAAGATTGGAATGGAGAGATGCCACCAAACAATCTTTGGGAGGATTATTAGATTAGATTAGAGGGAAGGTGGAGTTCCTCCAAGGAGGAGCTAAGGCACTTAGACCTAATGGTCCATTGTGCCAACCACCATGTTTGTATTCACCCATAGAGTCCAGTCGCCCTGCTAAAGGATAACATGTCCTCTATGGGGATACCCCTGACTTCATCTAGTTCCAAAGATGGTGAGCCCAGATGCCTAACTCTAGTCCTCATCAAAGCAGGACACTTGCAGAGTACGTGCAATGTTGTTTCGTCCTCTTCCTCGCAAAATCTACATTTTGCCGAGTCTGTGATTCTCAGGAGATGGAGGTGCCTCATAACCTGATAGTGTCCAGTGAGCAGTCCCACTATCGTGCGAAGTTGTCTCCTGTCCAGTGATAGAAGCTTTCTTGCCATCCCCGGTCTGGGTCCTTCTATCAGGAGCTTGGCTTGCCTGAGCCCCTGTACATTCTGCCAGGTCTTAGAGTGTTGAGCTAGGCTCCACTCTTTGATCTTTAAAATCCCTGAAGAGGGTGCGATTGGAATGAAAGGCTCTGGTCCAATTGGGTTGCTGATTGAGCCCTCCTTTGCCAGTTCATCCGCTATCTCGTTTCCGGTTATGCCTGTGTGGCCAGGGACCCAGAAAAGTTCTACATTGCCCTGTCTGCTGAGGGAGTCGAGTGCTTCCTGGCATTCCAGCAGCAGTCTTGATCTGCGCCATGGAGATATGAGCGCTTTTAAAGCTGCTTGACTGTCGGTGCACACATGAATTGATCTGCCTTTACGGAAAATTTCCTTGGCAACATGGGCACAGGTCAGCAAAGCGAAGACCTCTGCCTGGAAGACTGGCGTGCTCCCCCAAAGGAATTGAGAGCCTTTTATCAGGTCAGCAGCAGTGAACCCCTGCTCCTGCTCTTCCTTCTGTTCTGGAGCCATCTGTAAACCAGACATATGCTCCATTGTCTTTACCTCCTTCCTTGACCCACCACTCCCTCGGGTATCGGCCCCGGCCTATCCACCACCCCAAGGGTATACCAGACCTGATCTGTATTATGGGAGAGTGTACCATTCATTGTATCTTTTTGTTGAGCCTAGAGTCCTTTGGACTAGGTTCTAATAAACACATTATTCTATTCTATTCCCTCGTTGGAAAGTGGATTTTGAAGATAGGCGGTGTTTTGTTGAGTGCAACTGTCATGTTGTCTGTACCCATTTCACAAATGGGGTTCGATTCCCTTAGTTCCGTCCATAGTTGTCTGTGACCGGAGAAATTTCCCCTGTCACTCCATTGTCCCTGTCTCTTGAGACGATAGGCCGCCATCCTAGCTTGAGTCTCGACTTCCACGTAAAGTGGTGCGAGACTCAGTAGGGTTTCAAGGGCCAGCGTGGGGGTTGTCCTCATGGCTCCCGTGATACCCATGCAGGCAATTCTTTGCAGGTGGTTGAGTTTATTCCTTGCAGTAATCTACCTAGTCTTTTTCCACCAGACAATTGAGCAGTGTAGAAAGGCGGGCTTGAACACTGCAGTGTAAATCCATTTGATTGCTTTTGGCTGAAGTCCCCAGGTTTTGCCGAGGGCCCTTCTGCATGTCCATAGGGAGGCACATGCTTTCTTGATTTTGGCCTCAAGATGTTCTCCCCAGTTGAGTTTGGTGTCCAGAAGGACTCCAAGGTACTTGACCGTCCGGGATGGTTGTAAGATCCTGCCTTACAGTGAAGGAGGATCAAATCGATCTCTCTTTCTCTTATTGGTGAACAATATGAGCTTAGTCTTATCAGGGTTCACCGTCAGCCCTGCGTCATTGCACCATACCATCGTCCTGTCTAGGGCCTTTTGCATGAGTCCGGAGACTGTGTCAAGGTATTTGCTGGTGATGAGGATCGCCACATCAACTGCATACCCCTGAATGTAGGCTCCGGTTTTATTTAGCCTCGTGATTAGCTCATCGATGACCAGGTTCCACAAGAGAGGAGATAACACCCCTCCCTGTGGACATCCTCTAGTCATGGCCACCTCCTTCGTGCTGTCCCTCAGGACAACCTTGACAATTCTTTCTTCTAACATGTGTCTGATCCAGCTCACAATATATGGGTGGACCCCATGTCTCCTGGCTGCGCAGCAGATTTGGTCGAAGGATGTATCGTTGAAGGCTCCCTCTATATCGAGGAAAGTCCCCAAACCGTACATCCCGTGTTCCAGTACTCCTTCAATCCTAGAAATTAGGTTGTGGAGCGCTGTTTCGACAGACTTTCCTTTTTGGTAGGCATGTTGAAACGGGTGTAGAGGATGGTCCTTTAACGGTCCCTCTCTTATATACCTGTCCACTATTTGCTCCAATGCTTTGAGCATGAAGGACATGAGGCTGATTCCTCTAAAGGAGCCAGCCTTGGTGTAGTCTGTCTTTCCTGGTTTTGGGATAAAGACAACTTTGGTGATCCTCCAGGTACATATCCATACGCCAGGCAGGAGCGGAAAATTCTAACAATTGGTAGCAGTATTAGTTCCTGTCCCTCTTACAGAAGTGCCGGGAAGATGCCATCTTCTCCAGCAGATTTGTATGGGCTAAAGCTTGTAATCGTCCATCTGGTAGCATGATATGTTACGATGCTGGAGGCCAATCTTCACTCCGTCCGAGCCGGACGGATGGGAGACCTATGGTGCACCTCCTACCCTCTCTCCTGTGCACTCCTATGGTGCACCTCCTACCCTCCAAGAAGCCTGGAAAGTGTGTCTCCAGCATGAGCTTTAATGCTTCCTTGTCAGATGTCATGAAGTCACCCGAGGGAAGCAAAAGAGCCCCCACTCCTGCTTCTGGGTCTTTTGAAATAACTTTATGGAATCTTGCCAGTTGTGGGATGGCCTCCATGTTTCCACAGAAGGTCTTCCAAGATTCTCGTTTTGAACGTTTGATTGTCGCCTTGTACCTACGCTGGGCAGCTTTGAAGTTGTCCCAGTCTTTAGGCATTGTGGTCCTCTTTTCTTTATTAAAGAGTTTCCTGGTCTCCCTGCGGAGAAGCTCCAACTCGGTGCCCCACCAGGGCAGCTTGCCTCCCTCCTTCCTGGTCTTAATAGGTCTATATAGCTTGCTTTGTAGGCTGAGATTATGCTGTCCTGTAGATGTCCCGCAGCATCGTCTATCTCGTCTACTTTCTTGAATTTGCATTGGGGCGCCTGTGATAGTAATCCTCCAAGCAGTTCTCTGTATCTCCTCCAGTCAGTGGATCTGGGATTCCTATATGTGATTGGCCCATTGCTAACCTTTAATAAAGTGAAGAGTATATGTCGGTGGTCAGACAATGTGACCTCACCTGACACTCTCCATTATTTAATGCATTCCACCATTGAATTGGTGCAAAGCGTTAAATCTAGCACTTCTTCCCATATGCTGTTAGAAAAGGTGGGCTGAGCGCCCCTATTGAGTATATGCATTTCTGTTGACATCAAATACTCCATCATGGCCTCCCCTCTGATGTTAGTGTTGCTGCTACCCCACACTGTATGGTGTGATTTAGCATCGCATTCAACAAGGAGGTCCCAATTTTTGACTCTGCAATAGCTTACCAATCTCTCCAGTTCAGCCGAAGGTGGTGGGCCTGGAGCGTCATATGGCAGGTAAGAGGAGCAGACGACCACCCTCCTCTCATTTCCACCGTCCCAAAGACTAAGCATAACAGCTGCCTGGTCCCTGGTGATAAATTCTGGTAAATGCATAGCTCTTAACCCATTAACATAGATACAAGCTCTAGGCCTATCGACTGTGGTGCAAAATAATAATTTACCCATTGTCGTGTTTAAGCCTCTGACTCGACCCCGGAAAGCCCAGGGTTCCTGAATCAGTGCAATTTTGACCTTACCTTCTGATAGGATCCTTTTCAGGACCCCAGAGGCAGCCTTGCTGTGCTGAATGTTAGCCTGGAGACAGTGAATACCTGTCATCTAGACTAACTCCTTGTCCTCCGCGACCCCCTCCGCTCCAGGGGTCATTGGGGGCTTCTCTGGTCCTCCGACCTGCCAAGGAAGGTTACCTCTGCCTTCTGCATCCCCACATTAGGTTTGAAGGTGGGGCTTGCCATGAAGGCAGCAGATGCTTCATCGACCCCCAGGACAAATCTTGACCCTTGGTCGACAACGCATCTTCCGTAGGGCCTCCATAGGGTAGTCTGGAGCCCCGGGTTAGCTCTCTTCAGCCTTTCCAAAAGGGTTTTGGTGTCGGGTCTACTCCGTCCCGGGACCCACACCATCGTCCTTCTTCTCTTGATAAGGCTGTCGGTATCGACAACCTTAACTTCGGTTGCCTCGAAGGGCCCAATGATGTTGACAGCTCTCACGAGCCAAGAGGCAGAGTACTCGTTGGCGCAGGCGAACTCAACTGTGCCATTCAGAAACCTATTGGCCTCGAAGAGTGGGACCTCCTGATCAGCTGGTGCTGTGTCCCACAGCTCCTCTAGTTTGGACACGGCCAACTGGTGCCAGTTTTCCTTCATCATCACCTCAGGGTAGTTCACTGGCACTATTGCCATTCTTTTGGTATCTCTCGTAATTTGAGCGTATGTGGGCGCAGTTCTGGCCCTTTTTGAGTCCTGGGAGGCGTTTGTCGTGTCCCCTGGGGTCCTGTCCCTTTTCAGGGAGGAGCTGCCTGTGGCCTCTGCGGTGTCAGCACCCCGCCCAGTGGTTCCGCCGGTGGGCTTGCCACCGGCAGTTCCTCCTAAGGCAGGAGGGTGAGCAGGGCCTCCTGCAGCTCTTTCGGTGCGTGCTCTCACCTTATGTCTCCACCTTTTGGTTGCACCGCTTGGTTTTGAAGTCCCCGTAGAAAGGTCCTTTAGTCTCCCTGCAATGTTCTTCAGGGTAGCGTTTGAGGCTCCTGAATCTGATTCCATCTCCTTGCTAGATTCTGGTGCCTTAATTGTTGACTCAGACGAGTCCGATGATGAGTTGCCGTCCTTATTGGATGTAGAAGGATGGCTTAGGGGTATAGGGTTCCCCGAAGGGGCCCACAGGGTTAAGGTAGAGGAGGGGCGACCACTGGGAACCCCATCAGGGCTCACCAACAGTGCCTCCTCCATGGTCAAGGAAATAGGACTGCAAGAGTCCTTGGGTGGAGTCCGCTTTTCAGCGGGCTCCGAGGTTTTTTTGTTTTTTGAAGGTTCCATAGAGTTCCCACGAGTAGCTAGGGAAATAAGGGGTCCGCCCATGCAGGGCCCCGCATACATGGGTAAAGCTAGTTAAAACTGGAGGTCGCCCTGTATCCGGAGCCTCACCTGTTAGTGACTTCTTACCCTCCGCCCCGCGGATGCGGTCACCATTGGCACAGGGACGCACCGTGATGATGGGAGCAGTTTATCGACCGCCAGGTATAGATCCGTCATGCTCTGCGAAAACCAGGGGCACCTCGTGGAGGTTGTGGCTCTTCACCACGCATGACGGTCTTGGTGTGCGATGGTCACCACCACACACCCTGGGATCACACATCCCTCACCCCCTTCGGGAGGATGACTGTATCTTTACAATATATGCCCCTCCCCTCCCCCATAAGAGAAGGGGGTAACGGAAATTATATATTTTTTAAAAATACGAAGGACCTTCAGAAGAGGCCACATACAGATTTCGAACGCAATCCGATCACTGTAACTCATAAAGAGAAAATCCCAAATAAAAGTCATGTTTTTTTACGATTTTTCGATAATTTGAACGCGATGAGCGACTTCCACTTCCCCTAAAAGAAGAAGAATTATATTTTTTTAAGACAAAAAATCTTTAGAAGAGGCCACATACCGATTTTGAACGTAATCTAATCACGGTAACATATTATTTCAAACCCCGAAAAAAGTCATATTTTTTGCGATTTTTCGAAACGTCGAACGAGATTTGCGACTGGAAGATGTGGTCCGATTTCAAAACTTTTTCTTTCTTTGTGATCAGGGTGACGAGTAGCAACTTTTCCGCGCTAATGCGATTCGATTCGGGCACTTTCGTGTTTTTCGGTCCACCCTACTGCCAAAGGATCTAGAATAACAGCTTGCACAATATTTAAACCTCCAATTAGGTGATACATTTTCCTTGCAATTTACTTTAAAAAAACAAAGCTTTCAATTACTTATTGAAGCACCTCTGTGCTGAATTCTTAGTCAATGCAGACGTTATTGAAGTTTTTTTTACATCTTATACAAGTATTCAAGGTCTGAGAAATCCATGTGTCCATCTTTTCCGTTTGCCCACAATTTCTATCCAATGTGGTCTTTGTTAAAATAAAGCTAGGATGTTTTAGGTTATAAATTTAGAAATATACATATATAATATTCTGGAAAACGGGGCTTCAGGGGAAAATTTTGATGGCTCTTCCGACCATCTCTCCCTAGGCCTTGTAGCTTTGAGAAACAGGCGCATGAATTTGCGTTTAACGTCTATCCACTGGTGTGTCTATTTTTAAGGAAAATGCTCTTTCTTTCCAAGTTCCACAAAAAAATATTTACCTTTTGCATTCTTCATTCTCTGTAAACATCCATTATTTAATTTTAGTCTTCTAGTTCGTCGTTATGCACGTCTTTGAGATTCCGCGGAGCACACTATGGCTCTGGAAAGGATGAGACTCAATAGCAGTTGTGACGTCAGACGGGGGGACGCCCCCTTTTAGGCCGTTTTTCATGGCGTTCAAATTTCGACTACCTACTCAGCGAATTTTTATCTTCGAAAATAGGCTTTACTTTGACCTCGGGTATTCAGCATTGTGTTGTACTTATCGTTCTCTATTACCTAAGTTTTTTTTACAATTAATCAGGGTGGCAAGGTAAAACTGTTTTGAATCATTCTCTGAATTAAGATGGGGAATGATTGGAATTCGGAGATAGATATATATATGGAGACAGCAAAGCTTCAGGATGCATTGCGAAGTAATATAACGGGAGGTTGAAATGGTGATAGAAGGGAAAATTTAGGCATCTCTTAGCTTTGTGTCTACATTTTTTTAAATGCATCTCAAACTCTGTGCATGACGGCATACTTCCTGACCATGTACCTCGGTTCTTCCGTCAACAAAACGACTTTGGTTTGAATTAACAATTTCCTTTAAAGTTATAACAACCAAAAAACTACAAACAAAATAAAATTTATTATTTTCGGAATTATCCGGGTAATTGATATCCCAGTGCCGATTTCCGGAGGTTCCAAGTCGGGAATCCGAAAACCTTCTTCTGAAAACCCGTCTCTCCCAGCGGAGAGTGAAGGAAACACTGGTGAAGAGTCACTAATATTCTGTGTAGCGTTGTTATATGGTTCCAAAACTTGGTGTATGAAGCAAAAAGGGTGAGCGTAGATCTGAAGGCTTTCGAGTAATGAGGCAGGAGAAGAATCCAGAGAATAAGCTGGGTGGAGAGAAAGACGAACGAGGACGTGTTGACTATTGCGGATGAGGAAAGGCGGGGAAATTCCAAGGAGGCAGAAGTAGCGGTTGTCGGATATAATGAAAGAAAATGGGATTTGGGGGAAAAGGGGAAGGGATATAATTAGTGTGCATTTTGGATGTCGTAAATGAGGGTTGGAGGTATGAATAGTGTATGATAGTGTTTTAAGGTGGTTCCACCGTAAAATGACTTAAATGTCATTTGATTCATATTCTGTCTACTTGTAGAAAGAGTTGTCCTCTATTTGATATGAACAAAAAAATAATACCTCTCCACGCTATTTTATTCTATAATTGAACTTGAAATTACATGGTGTTCAATGAGAGAAACTCGGGGAAAAATAGTATTTTTCCAAAAAATACAA
Organism: Pyrrhosoma nymphula; assembly: GCA_963573305.1. NCBI lineage: Eukaryota > Metazoa > Arthropoda > Insecta > Odonata > Coenagrionidae > Pyrrhosoma > Pyrrhosoma nymphula. The sequence goes on from OY754338.1 coordinate 88,575,142, forward strand.
ATGCCATTTTCGTGGAAAACTGTCTCTAAGAAGGAAATAATCCAGAGAAATTGAATAAAAATAAAATGCAGGCATATTACCACCTTATTATTCTAGTTATTAAAGAATCAATGCCGTAATTGAAGTCAAAATGCGGTAATTCGTAGGAAATGGCGCTGCAGTCGGCTCCTATGGCTGGAAAAAAGTGCTCATTTAATATACATTTGTGGAATTATCTGCATATTTTGTACCTTACTTTTGGGTTTCTACAGGGAACGCATTGCATCAGTGAAAGCAGGATTTTTTGACAAAATATCAAAAATGTGGAATTTATTATATTTGTTTTGACTCACACAGTCGCGGCGGAACCTCCTTAAATACGTGTTGATTCGTGACTCAATCATGGGGCGTGCCAAATGGGCCTTTTATGGTGGTCCGTTTTCTGTGTAATCGTTACCTTTAGGCCGGATGTACGCTGTTGACCAAATTAGCAGAAATATTAACGTAGTTCATGCAGTAGGTGTTTTAATTATAAGTTAATAGTAGCTGAGCGGGGCCGTATTCCAGGTAGGATGTCATTAGGAGGATCTTCGATCGCGAGCATCTTAATCCCGTCTTAATCCCGCAGCGAGGGCCGGCCATGTGTGAGCAGCGAGCTCGAGTAGAATTAGGGATTAAAACGCTCGGGAAAGAAGACCCTCCTTACCTGGAACGATAGCCCCTCTCAGCTACCATGAGACCTAATTATACATCTAGGAGTCTCCAAATATGCAAATTTAACTCCCTGAAGTAACTTTAAAAGTTGTACGACGTTGGAAATAGTCGCTTATGTGTCCCAGAGATGAGAATGCGTGTTTTGAGCATGAGTAGGTTTGGTCACAGTGTTCTCCATATGGTATATGCTGTCAAAAAATCTTGAACGATTAATAGATTAGTATCGACGAAGAATCTGTAGGTTTGGAGTTTGGTAGGAACAGTACTTGGACTTACCTGTATTCATTTTCAGAACTTGTTGGTGATGATGATGGCCACTAACCGCTAACACTCACCCTTACAGTTGCTCCAGAACCTCTCCCCTCTGCCTGTGACGGAGTTGACTCCCCAGTGCTGGGGGATGCCTATCTTTAATTCGTCGAACCAAGAGGGCCAATGTCTCGCGTCCAAACTGTCCCAGGTCGGGTCGTATTCGGCCACGGCCGCTGAGGACAGCAATAGGACGCCAACAGTCACGAGGTGGGAAGCATTATCCGACGCCCAAAAGAACGTAACAGAGAAGTGAGCACTCGTAAGTTTCGAGCTTTAACAAATTCTTATTTTTCTTGTTCGCTCGATGTTTGCTCTTCAACTGTCGCATAACTTTTTGCTCAAAGAGATTGAACTCCTTTCGATTCGATTTGATCATCTAATACTGCTATGTTTCGGTTATCAGTGTTTTATAGGGAGTATCCGGTAGCCGGGTGTAGAACTTAGACGAAAGTTGGTAGACTGGTACACCGAGAATAATGTCCCTTATCGAATGACCCTTTTTTGGGTTATAAACGCAGTAGTTTATATTAAAAACGAGCACACAAATGTTGTGAAATTCACAGTGGAAAATTTATTCGCCAGGAATGAGGCTTTGAAATCAGACCCCTTTATTTCGTCCAGAGTGCTCTTTCCAGTTAATCTACCGAGACCCTGTTCCCCTGTGAATGTCACAGAGTTAAAATGAAGGGTGTTCTCTCGAGTACCGCGCATGGTATAATGTCTTTTAGTACTCGTATAAGAGCGTATAGTGCCGCCATCATCGAGGTCAAGCTCACTTACAGAGGTGTTTGCTGTTCAAAAATTCAAGAAGCCTCTATGGTAATGATAAAACCTGAAATGACTGTCATTAGGTCCTAGAAGTAAATATTATTGTCACTAGATGATATTTTCCTTGAGAAATGGCCACTCTTGTGGCCATTATATGGTATCCCACCCCCACGACCAGTATTGTCTTGCAGGCAAGTCACCTGCAGGCCTTTTAGGGACTCCTTCTACCACTGGGAAAGAGGTTCTCTTTACCACAGCAATATTTAACTCTTTGAGAGGCAACTCTTTGGTCTGATCATCGAGAAGAGATAGGCAGTCGGTAGGCTTGTTGAATTGAAAATGCGTATATATTGCCTGGTATAGGGAACCTTACTGCAGTGCATTAGGTCTACATATTTACCTTTGCAAAGGCAAAACCACTGAAAAAACTATTTAATTTGCTCAGTTGTTGCTCCTTCATTTTCGTGATACTACATAAAAATCAGCCTTCTTTCCTTCAAGTTAATCAGTCTTCTTTTAGAACCAATTTTAGTGATGCAGAACTTCGCTTGAACTCACCCCATTTACTCAAGTTATGATTTGTATTATAACAGGAGATTGGAATATTGGCATCAGATGAAACCTGGTAAAACTCGAATTTGGCTTTCTGAACTTGCTTTATTTCTGATGTCATGACATTCGACCAATTTTCTCTCATAAGTCAGTCACAGATAATCAGCTCATAAGTTTTCGCGACGCCACACTTATTTACTCTTATTGTTTCATCTTTAGGGAAGAAACGTCTTCAATAAAGTAAGACTCTGTCATCAGTGTCAAAGTTGTTTATTCTTCCATTTAAGCATTTATTTTTTCTTCAATACAAAGCAACCTATGATTTGAATGATGTACCTCTAAAGTTATTTAAACAATGCTTACTTTTGTTTCTTAACCTCAAATATATTCTTTTCAATTTTAAATATAGCCACAGATACATCGAAAGACATTGAAAATGCTTGTTGTATACAGAAAATTTTATTGCAAATTGCAGTCAGAAAAGCATTTCATATCAGATAATTCTCATTTTATCTTAGTGTTTTTAATTGAATATTATTTGTGGAGCTGCATCCATTCATTATTTTCTTAATTTTTAAGACCCAAGCCCATTTGGGTGTATCAGCTGCATTAGGGAACTGGATCACCATATCACGCTGGTCTCCTTCAATGGAAAACTGTACCAGGAAGAAAGTATTTATTTAAATAATTATATATTCATTTTTAGCTTCAAAATAGTTTGGTCAGCTTATCTTTTATAAATCTCAGCAAACGTAAAATTTACATCCAATAATAGGGTCACCGATAGAAAATACATTGTTGGAATTATTTATCCAGAGGAAAGGTAAAGTATTGATATTAGGTCCCAAGTTTTGAAAACTCTAGATTTTGACTATTTTCTTAAATAGCAATAATGTTTGGTTTGATTATTTTTTGAGGGGAACCAACAAACGAGTTCATTGCCTTGAAGGATAAGGGGGTAGCTTGGTAAGAGGAGGAGGAGGTGAGGAAGGGTAGAGAAGGTTGAATTGGAGTGAAAAATCAGCTACTTAAAATCCTAAAATTTTCTCGTTTGTCTCAAAGTATTTTTTCACGCAGTAGTATCTGATGTAGGCGGCAGCAGTTACCTACACTGGGAGCAGCGAGCCTGAAATCTACCGGCGACTGGAATTCAGTCGCTGTTCCTCTGCTGTCACTCGGCAACTGTGACTCACTCGGTAACTGTAGTTAAAGTGACATCAGGTGTCCCGCAAGGAAGCGTGATCGGACCCATTTTGTTCATTATATACATAAATGATCTATGCTCTCGAATTAGCAGTAAAATACGTTTATTTGCCGACGACGCTGTTATCTATCGTGAAATTAGTGATCACTCTGACTTTGAAACTCTATCATCGGATTTAAACAACGTTCATGTGTGGAGCCAAGAGTGGGGACTCGAACTTAATCTGAGCAAATGCACGGCGGTACATTTTTTGCGGAGGTCGTCCAACTATCCCGTGTATATGCTGTGGATGGTGTTAATATAAAGGCGGCAGATGAAGTGAAGTATCTAGGAGTTACGATAACTTCGGACCTATCGTGGGGAGCACATATAAGAAATATTTGTGGCAGAGCTCTGAAGAAGCTAGGATTTGTAAAGCGTATTGTGGGAAGATTTTCGGATAAAAAAGTAATAGAGAGGTGCTATTTCGCACTCGTCCGGCCACACCTTGAATATGCAGCGAGCATATGGGATCCGGTGCAGAAAGACTTAGTCCGGGAACTTAATAAAATACAAAGGAAAGCTGCGCGATTCGTCAAAAACTGCTACGGGCGTACAGACAGCGTTACACAGATGTTAAACGAATTAGGCTGGGAGCCGCTAGAGACTCGGAGGCTGCGCGCTAGGCTTAGATTGCTTGAACAATTGAGAATAGATATTTTTCAGAGCGACACGGAGAACATCATATTAGAACCCCACTATATTTCCAGGTCCGACAGAAACGATAAATTAAGAGAGATATTTTGCCGAACGGATAGGTATGGGAATTTGTTTTTCCCCCGAACAATAAGGGACTATAATAAATGCTAGGCGTAATTTCATTAGAGCGTGTCCTTTTTATGTGTAAACGGCTGGTGTCCTAACACCCCCCGCCACACGCCTATTGAGGCGGCTTGCGGGGTAGTATGTAGATGTAGATGAACTGTGGGGCTGAGGGAAGACTAGCAGGCCATGCAGTTGTACGTGAGTTTTACGCAAGCGACACGACGCATGGTGGCTAGCATTGTTCTATCATTGTCATTTCTTCAAGAAGGAGAAGTGGCCTTCTCTCCGACACCAACGCGTGGGTGCCTAATCTCTTCCGAGTCTACGGCATACCCCGTCTTCGGGAGACCAGTTGCCGATGACTAATACTAGTGTGTGAAATCGCCTTAAATAATTTTAAATACTAAGCTCTAATAGACTCCGCAGATAGCATTGCTTTAATGCAATTTCTTATCCCTTTCGGTCATGGAACTAATCACGATAGGAATGGTTTTGTGTGTAATTTCTTAGGCACTTGATACGCGATAGAAAATGCCTCATTTTATGAATGCCCATTAACCCATAAGATTGTCCGGGAGAAATAATGTAGTCATCGCATACAAATTTTTCAAATATATATAAGATTTTCAGGCTTGACTTGGTGGAACCACATTGCGATAATTTAGAAATGAGTTCACTTTGTAAAATTCCACAAAAAGTTTTATTTCTTCCGACCCAGGGTTTCGACTAGTACACTGTCATTATCAAGGTGACAACGTTTCACCACGAGCTCCTTATATACAGAGTGATATCCCCACCCCCCTCCGTGACACCATTCGTTAACAACGCTCAACCCCCTCCCCCCTTTTCCCTCCTCTGTTTCAGACCAGTCATGCACTCTCCTCCTGTTGGCTCCTTCCCCATCCTCTTCTTCCCCTCCCCCTACACCCTCACTCTGTATATAAGAGGCTCGTGGTGAACCGTTGTCACCTTGATAATGACTGTATAATAGTCGAAACCCTGGGTTGGAAGAAATAAAGCTTTTTGTGGAATTTTACAAAGTGAACTCCTTTCTAAATTAACGAAATGTTTCAAACATCATTATAGGCATTGGTACACTTGGAAAAAGCCAGGAGTTACAATTAGGTTCCAGGTAGATTATATTATGTTTGACTCAGATTCAGGAATATTGAAAAAACTCGCATATTTTCCAGGGATTGATGCCTGGGGCATTATTTGCTTTTCTGAAAAAGGTTATTTACATCCAATTTCATAATTCAATTTCTACTACCTCAAAGATGGTTCATAGACCTATATAGGCTTTGGAAACAAGGATAGTTTGATATTTTAAATTTGAATATTTGAATTAGGAAGTACATGGTGAGTCAAACTTTCCAGAAAATAAGCATGGGTGATTGTACCTTATGATTGCATAACTAACTTACAATTGCAAAATTAAGCAGTGGCAGAGTTTTATCAAAGATTATCTGCTACGTAAATATTTTCCAAAAAATTAAGAGAATCTTTAGGAATTCTTCTCGGGCTCTGCACCAGGTAATTGTCTTCATATTGGCCGACGTTTCGGAAAACGACTTGTTTTCCATTATTAAGGCGTGTTGCTCTCTCTGTGTAGGATTATACACTGAACTAAATTGACCGTTTGACGAGTCCAACAATTAAACTCAGGTGTCGTCTGATTGGCTGATGATCTTTTGAAATCTCTTCTGTTCTTTCCTAATGTTTTTCATGCTATTTATTATGGGGACCCAAGTATTGCTAAGATGAAAGCCAGTATCCCGATTGAAATTTATTGGATTTAGGCGGATTTCGATGGCTTCCTTGACTATTCGGTCCCAGTAGTGTTGTGAGTGGCAAAGAATTTTTGCATCTCCCCATCGAATGGCATGATCTTGATTGATGCTATGCTCCGCCACTGCCGACTTCTCTGGTTGCGCTAATCTAAAATGCCTTCGGTGCTCTCTCAGCCTCGTCTCAACCGTTCGGCCTGTCTCCACCACATATATTTTTCCGCACTCGCATGGAATCTGGTAAACTCCTCTTCCACATATATTTTTCCATGCGAGTGCGGAAAAATATATGTGGGGGAGACAGGCCGAACGGTTGATACGAGGCTGAGAGAGCACCGAAGGCATTTTAGATTAGCGCAACCAGAGAAGTCGGCAGTGGCGGAGCATAGCATCAATCAAGATCATGCCATTCGATGGGGAGATGCAAAAATTCTTTGCCGCTCACAACGCTACTGGGACCGAATAGTCAAGGAAGCCATCGAAATCCGCCTAAATCCAATAAATTTCAATCGGGATACTGGCTTTCATCTTAGCAATACTTGGGCCCCCATAATAAATAGCATGAAAAACATTAGGAAAGAACAGAAGAGATTTCAAAAGAACATCAGCCAATCAGACGACACCTGAGTTTAATTGTTGGACTCGTCAAACGGTCAATTTAGTTCAGTGTATAATCCTACACAGAGAGAGCAACACGCCTTGATAATGGAAAACAAGTCGTTTTCCGAAACGTCGGCCAATATGATGCCAATTACCTGGTGCAGAGCCCGAGAAGAATTCCTAAATATTATTCACCGGGAAAAACTTAAATCGTATATAATTAAGAGAATCGTCAGGGGATCGGCTGTTATTTAGGTAAATGCAGTATTTAATACACTAAGTTGGACTGATGTTTTGAAATTATATCTCCGTGAAATCAATAGCATTTCAATAAAAATACTGCTTTTCTTGAATAAAGCATGTAATTACTGTATGAGTAGTTTAAAATTTGAATAATTAACCTTCCTCATACTTCCTTACCTTTAATTCTCCAAGGTTGTACCCGATCATTTCAACAGTTGTTAAACTGCTTACATCTGGACTGCGAATCTTGAGCACATTCATTGCTGGCCACTTGAGAACAATTGCGTAAACAGTACAGTCAGGATCACCATCTTTTGTTGTGTACCTGGAAAAACAAAATGGTGCTTTGGTTAACTCTTTTGATCCAATGGCATTTTCCTTTTTCACTTTTAGATAACTTACCTAACGCTATTTCTGAAGATTTCAATTGTTTGATTAAATATTTTTGTGAGTCTACTGTTTCACTTAGTACCATGATTGAAATTGTTTAAGACGCTAATAATAAAATTATATTTAAATAAAAAATAACACGATATAGAGCAGTGTTAGTTTTTTAAATGAAATTTGAATTAAAGAGCTTTTTTATGAGCCAATATAGTGGCATCATGAATGTTGTAAGGTGACTTGAGGAAGCTGATATATCGGCCCGTTGAGCATCAAAGGGTTAACTCACTCTGTTTCCTGATGTGCTTTTTCCTTTATGTAAAGGTGATGATATGAGTCTTTACCGCTCCTCCTATTTATCCTTGATTGGTCAAATGCACTCTGTTGTCTTTCGCATCCCCAAATAACCAACTAATCAACCTATCTCTATTTTATAACTTTCCAAAAGTGAAAACTCACCACACATCTGGGTTGAGGGTATCGTTCTGGAACACCCATGGCCTTGATGAATAGATTGCCTCCTGATTTATATTCAACCACTGGCCCATTTGTCTCAGCCTCTCTTCAGCAATGGGTGGAATCTTGCCATAGGACGTTGGGCCTATGTTAACTAGAAGGTTTCCTGAAATGTCCAAAAAAGAAGTCAATTAGGCTTTAAAGAATTAATGCTGGTTTTCCCCTGGAAAAATTAAAAAGCAAAAACGGAGACACCTCGAGTTTTGAGTGAACCGGTAATTCTGAAAAACTAATCCCTTTTCTAATATAAAACCAGTAACTTCTGCGGATACATCCCATATGCTTACGTGGGTACCTAAAATCGATCGAATCCCGAAAACTCTCCGAAATCTAAATGTCCGCTAAAGCCTTTCGGTGTGGCAGGATGACAATATTTGGGGGAGAACCGAGTCTTCATTTAACTGATAAATGATTTTTCAGTGGAGAGCAAATGCAATAGGTGAATCACATGATGGTACAATTTAGACGAGAATGCTTCTTTAAAATCGGATCGGCGATGAGTTGCCAGGATGGTAACGGTGATGTAACGTTTGCAGGCTGATAACTTCGTGAATAAAATCATGAATAATTTGAATGTGGACTTGCTCAATCGAATATACAACTACGATAAGCGAGTGGCCTTAAGATGACCCTACACATGCAAAGTTGGGGGTCCATAGCAACTGGCTACCACTTTGGGGGTGGGTGAAAATTTCCACGTAGTACACCTCACGACTCCCGATGTGTTAGCGCGCTGGTTTGTGTGCCAAACGAAAGATCTCTACTAGTTCTTTTTGATTGAGATCTTTAAAAATTCGGCTTTGTACCGTACTTGTTGGTGACAAAAATGCAATTATATTTCAAGAAAATTTTCAGGTTTCGGCCCTTACTGACCAAAAAGAATTCAGGAAATAATGATGAACGCATTTCATCAAAAAAAGGTGTATTAGTAGCCGTCGATCAGTATCATTATGTCTGTGGCGGATCTGGTGATACGGCTTCGGGAACGCCGGATATTCGACGCGGCTGCGGCGCGCGCGCCCAGATGACGACGCAAGCACCTCGAGGGCCGCTAAATTATATGTGATAGCGTAGATGTAGCGTAGGTACTCACGTAAAACTTACGGCCGTATATTCGACATAAGAACACCATACATTTTCATTAGTCTGAAGCTACGTATTCATGCATCTTTTGCGTTGTTTTGCTGCTGCGTTGTGCGTCAAATGCCTCGTTTTCATGGTAGCGACAGTATATGATGGAAACAGATGACGATGGCAAACCGTGATACTTCAGCCTTCCTAATGACTCCTGTTTATGGTGGAGGTACGCATAACCTTTGTTGTGGAGTTTAGGAAGAAAGATGGATGTTCACGAGTAGTATTGCTGATCGGCTGCCCCGTCTAAGTTCAACTGTAGCCAACATTCTGAAGATGGCGCAGAATTTCTCGGGGAAGAATCAGATCAGAAAACAGACGATAGGCAGGAAGCGTCAGGGTCATCACTCCCTGCCACATTCCCGCGACACAGGATACATCAAAAGTTGAAAAATGGGCAACTCCGACGGCAACGCAGCCTACGTTGAAGATCTCGCTGGCTACGCAGTGTCCGGTAACGCAAAAACGGCTGCGTGAAAACGTAACATTAGTCAAATCATGCGTTATTTGTGTGATATGCGATACGTAATCATTATTCACCTCCGCAGCTTATCGTGGAAGCCAGAGTCTTCAACAGTTCCTCAATTGTCAGATAGTCTTTCAGGGACGCTGTCCTTCGATATCCCCATGAGTTCCTGTCGAGGGTCATGGCATTTTCCCACTTGTGTTGCTGAAGAGTTCCTGAAAAAAGAAACAAAGGAGACAGGAGCAAATCTCTACATAACTGAAAATTATTGCTATGCGTTCTTATGAGATAGTTGTCTTTAGCTGAGAACACACTCAGGCTGCTCACTCATGTCATTGAGCGCAATCAATTCAAATCGATCCGTGCTTACATTTCAGGGCAATAATTGGGAAATGTTTAATCACGCATGAAGGTGTGTAGGTGGTTGAACCTTCAACATCAACGTTACAAGTCATTCAATCTTAAGTTTTGTTGTCGGCAAACCCTCATTTCATCCCTGTCAAATTCTAACGCACCAGTCAATAAGAGTAGTCGTCTTTTTAAGGTCCTTTTTTGTTGCTTAGGTGTGGATTTATCCTTTGGTCTTTCTCGTGGTGTGAGGTGTGGATACTCCCTTCTATTTCCCCTTTTCTTAATGCTCATTACTTGTAGATTGTGTCTCAGAATTTAGAAAATCAATCTGTATATTCTCTTTCTTAGTATACGCCGTACTGTTTTCTCCCCTTTTAATCTTATGTGTACTTAGACCAAAGGAACATAATCTGTGGCCTTAGATCAAATAAAATAATCTGTGCTCTGTTATTTTCATTTTCACTTGTCTGGCTGGTATCGTTGGTACGCAAAAATTGACCGGTGACCATTTATCTCATTCCTCTTTTTCCTCTTAGACGAGTGACAAAGTGACTTCTGCTAACTCGCTGGTCGTCGGCGTGACCTCACATTACGCAATTCATTTGTCATCAATTTCGATCCTGAAATCGACCAGCCAATCGGTCTGGGCCTAGTATCAGTCTAGTATCCTAGTTGCTTTAATGCAGTGCAGCAAATGTTTCGTATGTGTATCGCCCAAGTTAGGTAAGTTACACTCTATTCGGTCTAAGGAATTTTTGACTAAGCGCGCGGCTTTCCTTTGTACCTTATTTCGCAAATCTAATCTTTCCGTCCAAAGTCCCAAATTCTCGCGGCTTATTCGAGATGTGATCTGACTAGTGTGATATAACATCCTTTATTCACTTTTTCGTCCGGGTTCTTCTAACCATTCGCATGATGAATCTCTATCTCTTTAATGTTGTGACGCAAAATTTCCGAATGTGTTTATACCACTATGGATCCAAAGCAATTAATTGTGTTTCTCAGGTATTTGGCTCCATCCTTTTTCCATATTTTCTCCCCCACATCTTATTTTATTCTTCCTCGGATACAGCGTGATCAGACCTTCGTTTTCTGTGCTTTCAGCTCTTGCTGTTTATATTCTACGGGTCCTGCTTCTGTGACCAAAAAGTCATTTTATAAATTCTTACAGTTCGTTGCTTAAAATTTGACTTCTGATTCTTGACTTAAATTTTCTTTACGCTCTTTCGGTCGACTCGAAAAAACAGTTAATGTCTCGGGACCCTTAGAGGAGAATTGGCCTCGTGTCTACCGTCCTAACCGCTTTGACATCGATCGCCATGTCCTCATTCACTTTTATATATGCACGCGTTACCCCTCAGATAGGCCGCACGCACAAAAAGTCCTTAACGGGGAGCCCTTAATGCCGTTGCGATTAAGAGTTTTTAATCCGCCATTTCTCTGCGTTTGTTACATATTGTCCCGTCATTCTACTCAGTGATTCACATGGCTCTTATGGGAATTTCATTCTCCGTCTTCTATTGCAATGCTGCAACCTTTGAAACTTTGAGGCCTTATAAGGGGTTAAAGCGCAGTATTCTATATTCACCAACTTGTTCAATGATCAGCGGCTCAAACCCTCGTTTGTATTAACGTTCAGGGGCCTATAGTATTTTGCATTTTTGCGACTGTATGAGACCTTGGTACATTTTCACGGTCTTTTGATTCTATATAAATTGGTCTCTTGATATTGTAGGAGAAAGGCGGTAGATGTATAGAACTACCTCTGTACGGGATTGAAGTCACACATTTTTAATCAGTCAATATAACACTCCAGAAAACCGCTACACAATGTAAATGGCTCACTCACCTGGGTTGTACCTGTCCTGGCAGGAGAAGAAACCGCCATGCGTGCAACCTGTGCCCTGGCCCCAGCGGTCGTTGGTGACTACTGTGTCCTTGACTGGGCTTTCGTTGTACAGCCACGCCAGGAAATCCCTCGAGGTGAAGTATGTGTCCTGGGCCTCCCAGTCACCGTCCGACCATACGACTTCCGGCTTGTAGGTATTGATCTAATCAGTGGATGGAGTAAGAGAAAAGATGAAGCCGGTTTAAGGCAAAGTTTACTTTTTTCTCTGCAGCAGTGATTCCTCAACTGTGGCGAGCGTAACTAGTAGGGCTTGTTCTTGGCGGTTTAGGGGATCGTGAAAGAAATTTTAATTACCTTAAATTTTAATTTGCTTTTTTATTTCAATGCTTTTGCACCATCATCAGGTGCAAAATTGATTGATTGACCTTAATCCTTGAGGTCAATCAAGCACCTGATGATGATGCAAAAGCATTGAAATTTGGATTTTGCATACATGTGTTGACCAAAAATTGAGGATTGCAAAAGTTTTATCTTTTGTTATAATCCATGTTTTTTTACATTCTAGTATTTCTCAAAATAAAGCTGTACTTATGTGAATGTTTTGCACCCTCTCACTCACTGGAAAAATTATAAAAAAATATTTGTAACTTTCAGAAGTAGCAAAAATATGTTTAGCTGCACCATCGTAATCTATCGCATCAGAAAGGTTTTTATGGCTAGGAATATTTAGTGCAACGGGTAACGATGAACCCAAACAAGGTCAAAATACTTGTTTTTTGTCAAAAAAATTTGTGTTGACATGGAATATCTCTGAAAACGTTGTTAATTTCCATTCCAGGGATATTTTGATCAAGTAAATATATCATTTTTAACTTTTGTGGAGATATTTTTCAGCTCCGACTACCATTCTCCAATACCTTTTCGAGTATGCAATATTTATCAGAACCAAATATCAGGTATTGATTATCGGAAAAATGATGTTATCGGCTCATCCCTAATTGTAAATAATAAACATTTTCAATATAATGGGTACCATTTTTGAAAATGGGTGATTGAGGGCACAGAGTATATGCAGAGAGGTCAAAAGCGACAATTGCTGTGATAATTTTCAGTGCAGTCCGCCGTGTTCTTTGCAAGTTCCATCTAATGAAAAAATGGGGAGCATTGAGATATGATGGCTTTCAAAGAGAAAAGATGAATTGGAAGTAATGTCCAAGTGAGCTTAATGTCTCAAATTGATATTTTATAGGTAATTTCAAAACTTTTCCGACGCTAAAGTCAATTTCAACGGATGAAAAGGCAATGCGTTTGTTACTAGAATTTCCACACTTTTTATTTTCACTGACCGGTTTCGATGTTTTAGTAGGTACATCATCATCGGAGTTATAACACCCTAATAAAAAGTTTGGAAATTACCAAGTGTCTCATCGTTCTAGTATGTCGAAATTCCACAAAGTCACTTCGCCTACCATCGAGTTAATGCGCTTGTTGTTTGTATAAGTGCTTTGGTATGGGCTGATAAAATAGTTTTGCAATATTTCCTTTATATTTTCCTCTCGTGAACAAAAATTTCCAATATTTCATATATTCTAAGGGCCATCTGTGATATTAATTAATATCGAGGGCTAATGCTTTGCGAAACGTCTATTGGGCTGGCTCTTCTTTTTTTGTCATAAATAGTAAGAATCAAAAAGAGCCGAGCCACGACCTCAACATGAGTTTGCGTGTATTCGCCCTAAAACCAAGTTAAAACATTGATTCTGAGTGAACATGGTCAAAATATATGTACTTCCTCTTTTAATTAAGCGTATGTAGGTTATTTCATTGGGGGAGTTATAGCGGTGAACGATAAAACTAATAGCCTTTTATAAATTCACTTTCTCCCTTCTTTACCCCTTGGAGCCTTCTTTTCGGAGGGCACTTGTCACTCACCAATTCCTTCAGCTCAGGGATCATCTTGTTGAGAACGAACTCGTTGGTCTTGAAGCCGTTGCCTTTGTCCTTGAGGTACATCGGGTTGAACCACTCAAACAGGGAGTAATAGTTCCCAAACTTCATTCCTCTTTCCCTTACTTTGGCTGCCAATTCCCCTGGATAAAATATGCATGTTTCATGAATAACAAATGGACTTAAATGCTTCTCTCTTTATTTTGTCGCTGCTATTACCTAATTGCAAAGGACACACTTGCGAACACGGGAAACAACTACCTTGAAAATTTCAGTGAAAGCAACATTAGTGTGCAGAAAATTAGGAACCTTGATTTTCTCTGTTGTGTTCAGTTTCTATTCATTGTCGTTCCTTCTAGGACGGAGAAACATGGCACTAAAGCTAAATACAAGGTAATTCTAGTGCTCCGTGTTTCTTAGCTCTTCGTAAAAAATAAATTACTGCATTCTTGCAGTTTCACATTAATTTCTAAAATCTGAAGCAATAAATGGAAGAAAATTGGTGGCATATATAAGTGGATCTATAGGAGAAATGTAGTCAATCATCTTCGTCCCATAAAATAAGTGAACGTTTAGAAAAAGTTGTCATGTTACTCCTCGTATTGCTGAATTGCCATTTTTTACACCTGCGAAACGAATGGATGCTAGCTTATCAATCCAATAATACAGCGGAAATGTATGTCTCAGTAATTTATGTCTATTAATTATGTGTAAGGGTAATTTCCCTTCTTATGTCATATGAAGCCTGGATTCGCTTACTAATACCGTGATGTAAATACTATTAAGCTGAATACAAATTTCATGTGATAATGCATTCATTGTGAGAGAATAAAATAATATTGAAACCAGCTCTTGCTGGAAGTGGTCACAAAGAATAAGCTAACTCATTAGGCCTCAAGCCTACTACAACGTCTTTGTCCGCCTCCGTTTTGACCATTTTGCAGCACGGGAGCCCTTGCAATCCTACGTCTGATCCTTGAATCCACCTAATCAGCCATGAAAAATAACGTCAGCCTCGCACTCCATTTCGAGATAAAGCATTTCATTTGTTCAAAATGGCCTCCATCATCTTCGATAATTTTTTTGAGATGGTTTTTGAGCAGCTATGGTTTAAAAAATGATCCTTTTTATTTCGCATAGATGTCTTCAACTTTATATATACTTCACTCATGCAGTCAATATCATTATATTGTTATATATAATTTCGTGTGAAAAAATTAGTAGGTTATGAGGGTGCATTCCCCAATTCGATTACTTTCCCTCTCATTCTCTGGATAGTGTTGATGATAGCGATCCGTTGAGTGAAGTATCGGAAAAAATAATGCCTTGTTGATTTTGTTATTGGCTCTATGCCCCGTAGTTTTTTTGCAAGTATAACTTCCTTTGTCAATTTTTATACTCACCCAGTAGATCTCTATTTGGTCCCACGTCCATCGCATTCCAGTTGTAAGTGTAATTCGAGGGCCATAGGGTGTATCCCTCGTGGTGCTTGCTAGTCAGCACCACGTACCTTTTCGCCCGATGAAGAACATTCCAATGCAGTTACATCGAATGGAAGTAATGGAAAAGAATGGTTTACAAATTAGGGGCATGTACTAGGCAAACATTTCATCTCCCATTTATATTATTTTGTTACGGAAAATGGTATTTGAGGTAAAGGAAATTTTTGGCAGAGTATTAATATCGCTTGAGTCATGTTTTGATAATATATATATATTCGTTGGGAAATTTTTGCCAATTGGCCACAAATATATAAAATAAACTTACAGGAGGTGAGAGAAAGAGATATAAAAAAGATTTGTTCTTACAGAACGTTTCGGACCGGTTGGTCCTTCCTCAGCTTTAGAAGTCTTTAGAAGAAGAAGATTTTTTTTTTAATGAGCCCAGAATAAAGCATTGGAAATGTTTATTTATGGTTCGGGAATTAGTTAGTTACTTGATTGATCAAAGGAGAGAATAGCTCCCAAAAGCAACAGAAGCCGGAATGCTCCTGAGTGAATTAACTCAGGGGCTAAATATGCTAATAAGCTCAGGGGCATTAAGGAGCTTTGAATAGCGGCTACTTGAGTCAAAGAAAATGGGGCATCCCATTTTACGCCGACTTCAAAATATTACTTTGAGTGATACATGCATAAGCCTCAGATAAGTTAAATTAAGTAATAATACGATGAATATATTTTTAACGACTGTTTCTTGCAATCCTAAGAGCCGAGGGCAATGCCGTTGCTTTCTGGCGAAAATAGAAGCTTACTATTTCGAGTATTTGATAAAACCTTTAAAACTAAGACAGATTAGGGCTCTATTTTATTACAGTTTTATCTCTAAGCAATATCGGTGCCCTTCCCTAATTACTCCGGAGTGGAAGCCCTATTCCGGAGCAATAAGTACGTGACCGTTAAAAGCCTGGTGGGCCCTTATGTCTTGTTTCCACTGCACTGATCTTATACTAGTTAGAAAACGTTAGGTAACCAATCAGTGCTCCACGGAGAGCTTTCTCACCCGCAGAAAGCTACCCTTCTGGGGATCATGGTTGGTGTCAGTGGAGTAACAGCGTTTTGGATTTAGGGATGCAAAGGTTTTGGGGCCCTCACCACACTCCCTTCAAACAAATTTTTCAAGATTCAAAAAAATACTTCTGAAATCTGCACCTCTTCCTAGATGCATTTTGGCGCCCTCCGCGAAATTTTTGAGGAGGGCAATGTATTATTGCCCCTACCGTTGTTACGCCACTGGTTGGTGTAAAAATAAATGAAGATTGCTGTTGAGTCGGTGAATGGAGCACTATTAAATAATTGTTCTGGCATAAAAATGGTGTTTAAAAATATTCGGAAACTTGTTCCATCTCTGGGTAGCCAGGAACCAATGAATTCGGCAAAGAGGGCACCGAAGGTTGCTCATTTGTCTACCTCAATCGCAGGAATACCGTTTCCACTATGACTTGAATACACTGACGACTCTGCCACCCAACCAAGCGACAAAAGGTCAAGGATGAATATCTGAGGCTCCCAGTGGCAAAGAGCATCACAAACAAAAACGAGACACAGAAAACCACCACACCTCGTCATAGAAGCAAGTGTTGAAAAGACAACACATCCTCTTTCTTAGAGAGGAATCATTCCTTGCAGTACAAGCATCTAGCACTATCTAGTCTGGGACAGATTCCAGAAAAAAATCAGCTAGAAGCATTTAATGTAACAAGCAAATAAAAGATGGTTTCCGGATGTTTGAAGCCCGCAAATTCTGAATATTCTTGTTACCAGGTCGAAATAATAGCCGAAAGTGAGATATTCAAGTTGGCGGCGAAGTTAAAAACTTTTTCTCTCTTAAACATTGGCGAAAGTGGTGATTTCATCGATATCTTTTTTATTTTTTTGTAGTTAGAAATATAAATAAATAGTCATAATTGGCATTCAAATCGCATTGTTTTAGATATTTGAAACTTTACGGGACATATTAAGTTCTTGCTGCCAAAATGTCATGTTTTCTGGTAAGCGGCGTCAGAAAAAAATACCTGAGATAAAAGATATCGAACGTTTTCCAAGTTTTCATCTCAGCCCACATTAAGCCTGATATAATGAAAGGTAATCGCGCTACGTCATGTACAAGGGGTTTGTGTTCCTCCTCGCCACTAACTCTTGAGCGGCCGAACCCACCCCGCTCCGCGCGTGCATGTCATCGATATTCGGTTGAAAATTCATGATATTTGATCAAAGATTTCGAAATCTCTCAAAAATACTATTTGAACGTCACTTCTGGCTAAAGATTTGTGCTGCTGACTACAAAAATCACAAGAATAGCCGTTGACGCCATCAGTTTATACCAATATTTAATGGAGTAAGCATATTCGTAATCGCCGGGTTTTAAACATCCGCAAGCCATCTTTTACTCGCATGTTTCAAAAAAATGCTTCTTGCAAATAAGGTAGAACGCTTTCTTCCAGAATCGTACTTGGAATAACTCGCCAACCAGAGGCAGCCAACTGTGGTTAGAAGTCCAACCACGGTAGGCGATAACTGGCGTCTCTATTACAGAAAGTAGCCTAATCTACGCAATGTAAGGCCTAACCTGGAGCAGTCGATCGAAGTGGAAACAAGGCATTAGTCAACCAGCACTTAGGTACTAATCGTCTCACCTGGCCCCAGAGAACGCAAACATGTCTGCCCACTCCGCGGGGTCGAAGAACTCCGCCCGGAAGTCCCGCGCAAAGTCGGCGTACGTGAAGTCCGGAGGGTAGAACTTCTTCATGAAATTCACATCATCGGCATTGCCACCTGCCAAAGAAACACACATGTATTGCATTGGCTCTTCCTCAGGTGTGAGTGATCGGAGTAGAAATTAGGTTCCGCCAGGGAGTTGTTTGAATGGTGAGGAAACCAATGACTAAAAGGTTTTTATAATATGATGGATTATTTCTCTAATTGAATAAAACTAACCTGCACGTTCTCTTCCTGCTTTTGAAAAAATATTCCGGATAATAAACTTCTACTAACCATGCCTTAATGGCAATTCCGTCCACCCTGAATGGTTCGTAACTGGTTTTCAAAATGGCTGGGAATCGTTTTCAAAACTTTTTCCCTAGTAAGAAACAATTCTAATGACTACAAATATGTTTCCTAATGGTTCGATGTACGTTTTTCTTTTCAAGTAGTGAAAATAACCTTTACGTTCCAAAAGATTTCTTAACTGTGCCAAAGAGGTTATACTATTGAGTCCAAGAAACTTATTGCTTCCTAGATTTCATTTTTTGTCGGCTGCTTTTACGTGTACCCTGAAGCATGCCTTCAATTCTGGTTATGCGGCCTCATTGGTATTCGGAAAGTACAAAATTTGATATCCCTAGCATTAGTTATTAATTAATAATATTTAGTAATAAATTAATATGCAGTGGAGCATGCTTTTTGCTGACGATATCGTAATCTGCGAGTTAACCCAGGAGAAGCTGGAACCTTGGAGAAAGGTGCTGGAGGAGAGGGGAATGAAAATTAGCAGGATCAAAACACAGTGCTTGACTACATCAGCCGAAGGTCTCATAGTAAAGCCTCAAGGAGGTCAGTTAGAAACTGTTAAGAAGTTTAAGTATTTAGGGTCAACTGATCAGAGTGATGGAGGATTAGAGGCTGAAATTCAGCACAGAAAGAATGGGGGATGGATAAATTAGAGAAGAATGAGTGGAGTGCTTTGTGATAAGGAGGTAAATTGCAGGTTGAAGTGAAAAATTTATGTCTGTGGTGAGAAATGCGTTGCTCTATGGTGCAGTGACCTGGCCAATCACAAGGGCTCAGGAAAAAAAGATGGAGGTCGCAGAAATGAGGATGCTGGGGTGGATGTGCGAGGTGACAAGGAAGGGTAAAATCAGGAATGAGTATTTTAGAGGATCGGTTAAAGTGGGACCGTTAGCGAAGAAGATGCAAGAATACCGATTAAGATGGTTTGGACACGTTCAGCGCAGGAACGAAGAATAGGTGGGGAAGAGAGTAATGCAGCTGGAGGTGGGGGGGAATAGGAAGAGACCAAGGATGAGATGGAAGAACAAGGTGCGATAGGACCTGAGGGAGAGAGGATGGGGCGAGGAGGATGCGTTGGACAAGGAGCGGTGGAGGAAGAGAATAAAATAAGAGAACGCCGACCCCACATAAGTGGGACAAGACGAAGACAAAGAAGAAGAGTAATAAATGAATATATCTAGAGTTAATAGTCATCTACTACAAAGATGAGGCTACAACCAGGTTCAAAATCATTTTTTTTTAAATACACCACCGCCGTGATTCCCAACTGCTGTGCCGTGTGACATTTTTGGGAATCCACCACAATAAGTTTGGTGCTTAGCTAATTTTGATATCTCATAACGATAGGCTCCGCTGGAGAATAAAGTTGGGAACTGTGCCATAATAGGTGTATTTCATCGAAATTTTCCACGAAGGATTTAAGAAAAGACGCAATTACGATCACGTCGTCACGCATTAGGAAAGCAATAATAATTTATAGTTAACAGCAGTAAAACATTTATGCATGAACACGGAAACTTATCCAAGGTTTCGCTAACCCTCCGGAAATGCTATTCTCCGCCCGTCTTCAAAAGCTATCCTCCACCTTAAAAGCGGAAAAACTGCAGTAGTACAACACAAACCATACACCCAAACTAGCCACAGGATGACTGGTGACTAGAAATGGGAAAATTACGGTAATTTTCATCTGAGGTAAATTACCGCGATAAATTACGGTAATTTTCGAAAATTACCGTAATTTTCCGGTATTTTTTAGTTTTAAGCATTGAACATGTATGGTTAAATAAGAAAGACAATAGCAATAGGAAGGGAATAGCGATATTTAAACCATACCTCATATAACATTAACCTATTGGAAATTTAAAAAATTGTAAAAAGAAATACGGCTGCAGCACGCATTCTGGCTTTCTTTTGTCATGAGTATGAGAAATTTTCAAGAAGAATATTCTAATACATTGCCCTACAATGTTATAATTTAAATAATATATTCAAAAAATGAGTTGTGCATACCTCAATTCATAATTAAACACCTAGGAAATGTGTATGGGCTTGGCTTAGAAGAAAGTTAGGGGAATTTATCTGTATGAAAAATTATCTCAAACATTAGTAAATTACCGAAAATTACGGTAATTTTCAAGGAGTGCGGGAAATTATGAAAAATGCCACGATAATTAACGAAACTCTGAAAATTACCGCGGTAATTTTCAGTGTCCCATCTCTATTGGTGATGTAGGAGGATTGGTGTAATCGACTTATTAATGAATTAATTTCTTTAAAATATTGCCCAAATACTGATGTTTAAAAACTAATCATAATACACGAGATAAATAAAAACTGTAATTAAGATGGATTTTTCCTGATAGGCGAGTGAACAGAGTGAAGTAGGCTTGATCAACTTGGTTCCGGTTAATTTCTCCGAGACGCGACGACGTCGAAACGCAAAAGAAATAACAATGCTCGGTGCCGATTCAGTAACTGTCTCAATGATTGTACACTCAAATATAGGTTATGAGCACACTTGCTAATCTAATGTAGCCAAACCAAACACAAGCTCCATTCTATCAATAACGAACGCACTAAATGGAAGTACAAATATGATTGAAAATTAGAATCGCATTTATTAATTTTAAACTAACGTACAAATCCGTGTCGCCAAGTCTAACCAATCGCTCTCAGTAACCTATTATCATTTAAATGTAAATAATTTGTGATATGTTAATTATAGAACGACCAATGGTGATAATACTAATGTAGCCCCATAGAAATCTTCTTTATAAAAATGTGAAAATGAAGACAAAATATTAAGTTATTGAAAACTATATAGATTGCTTTTTGGAGTTCAAAGGCCTCGGTGTATTTTTATTAAATTACGTTAAAATTACAGCGAAAAATTGCAATTAATAGGCTTTCATAATGCATTTGTTTAATCTTTCTAGTGAAAGCGTAATACGAATTATATCAAGTTAGAGGTGCCGCATCTTGCCAAGAGCATGTGTCTGTTTGTGACTGTGTCAGTGTGTGCACGTACTGATATGCCAAGCCCTTCATTGCCCGCGAGGGGTCGTTAAGGACTGCGGCGTCATGCGCTACAAGCTGAATGGATTATCTTAGCCTCCAAGGTCAGGTGATATGATATCGGGATAGCAATTTAGCTTGGCAAATGCGTTCTGTTTTTGAGGATGGGGTACTATGTTTTTTGATTGTTTGAGGAGGTGACTGGCAGGTGAGGTCTTTGCTGTCATGAAGCTTCAAGCGAAATATCTTTCCCTAAGTTTTTTCCTTGCGTAGAGGTCTGTATGCCTTTTGGAATATCCTTAGCGTTTTATTGCCCGGAAATCATGCGTTTTTTTTTAGATATTAATTGTGCTATTTTACTCATAGTCTTGCGGACCGTGATCCAATGAAGAAAACGAATATTTGTCACGTGATTTATGCCATGCATTTTTTTTACTTCACTACAGGCGCGCAGGTCAGGTTTCCGTCATAGACAATTGAAGAATTCCCGTCTGCACGGAAGAAAACAAAGCGTCGTCTGATTGTGTCCACGCTGAGTGGAACGCAGGACGCAAAAAAGTTTTGCAGCGCAGCGTGGTACGCAAGGAAAAGCTTGATGGAAAAACGCCTCGTTTAAGAGCGGTTCGGTGTTTAGGATAACATGGGTAGGATTTTTTGAGAAATGGAGGAGGTATGGAGAGATACCCAGTGTGTTACTCTAGGTAACACTAACCTCTGATTTCAATCTGTAGGCACTGCATGAGTTGTACTCCCAATTTATGCAGAAAAAGTGACTTGCGTTACATTCAGATTGGAAATACTCCTATCAAAACTTAGTTTTCAATTGTTTTCAATTTTAGTTAACAATTGACATTAGTCGATGAAGTTACGCTGTTCTCTCTGAATCATACTAAAATGGAGTTCTTTTTTCACTACTATACAAAAATCATCTGTTCAGACTCTACCCAGTATAAACTCCAAGCTTTCCTGATCATGAAGGTTAATTTCAAATAAAAGCAAATGCAGAGGTTGCCGTAGAAACTAAAATTTCCATTGTTTAAATATATGAAAAGAGGCATTTGTTTTAGAAACAAACGAAATTTTGTATCAAAAGGAAATGGGTGCTAATTCCAAAGGAATAATGAAAACTGCAAAATGTTAGCTATTTGAAAGTATCAAGCTTGTAAATTTTTCGAAGTTAATAATTAAAAAAGATAAAAACACTTGTCCAATAAATTTAATGGTGGAAATAAATGCTGAGGAAGACGATTTAAAATGAACTATTAAAATAGACATACGCAGATTTTATAATTTTTCTGTTAGGTTTTGGGTGAAGACCTATATCCACGCCATAATTCTTTTCTCTGACTCGCCTTAAACTCTTTCAAGCAGGCGTATCATGCTCACACGCTCTCGTGCAGTAAGAATACATATGCTGAGTTCTCACGGACAGGTGATATGAGAATGGCACGTGAGTATTATGGTATTGAAGGACGGTGTCCGTGGGAAGGTTTAAAACATTTAAAACCCTAAAATCCACCGAGGTTTCATAAAACCAATTAGTTTTTTACCAAATTAAGCCATAATTTGGTGACTAAAAGTAAACCATTTTGTGACATTTATTTCGTTGTAATTTATGATGATAATAATTTTCTTATTGGTACTAGCTTTCAATTTAATAGATTTTATGAAAGTTAACACCTTTTATTGCAACATTAAAATTTACTCTTCAAATCACAAAGGTGACTGGTTTTTACCACAGGTTTTCTTCGATTTTTGCATGACAACCTATAGAATTTATATTATTCTATATTCGTAGACTATAATAGTTGATTTTCTTCCTTTTTGTTACGACATCCATCCCTCTGCAATCACTACACTTTAACGCATTATAACTGCTGACTTCCGTGACATTCTTCAGCCTTTAGAGTTATAACAAAAAAGATTAGCAATAATTTAGAAAAGATAATTATATTGTCGACTACGCTGTATTTTACAGGAATATATTTAGGGTTTTTCCACTGATTTATTATATAAGTTTAGTTAATATTTATAAGTTTACCTGATGATGGTATAAAGACCGAAACCGGTTGTATTTTTTATATAAAAAATCAGTGGAAAACACAAAGTTGTGTTCTTCTTTTAATGTGGAAAGATTCCACAAAGTTAGATCTTCTTCATACGATTATGTATTAGTCTATTTTAGTTGTCTATTGTAGAGCTGTGCAATGTATATTTGATCCACAGAATGGTTAAGTTAGCAAAATTAAACAACAATTACCAATGAATCCATCATGCAATATGGTATAAGCAACTTTTTTCCCGAATTTTCGGAAGATGAAGGAATTGCCACTTTCCTAACAGCAAACTTATATAAGTATAAACCTGCGTTAAGTGACTATTCCGAATCAAATCTGAAAAAATTCGTTCAAAATGTTTACGAGCGAATAGAGTGCAGTATATCCCATGGAAGTCATTTTAGTAGGCTGGGACCCTTAAGAGGATACACGCTAGGCTGAGATTATTTGGACAATTCCAGATCACTGGAGTTTCAGGGTGACTCCAAGTGTATCATTTTGACCCAACATTATATTTCGAGAGCTGAAAAAGGCTACAAAATAAGATATATACTCTGTGAAACAGGTAGGTACAGTCATTTCTCCTTCCCACGCGCTAATAATAGCTAAATTCAGCCAAAAATAGCAAGACGCTATGGCACAATATTAGAACCGATTTCACTTTCTGTCATTCCTATCTTCCAACTCTTTTTCCTATTCTCTCCTTTCATCATGAATGGTGTCTTAATTCCCCCTTGCCACCCCTGAGGTGGATTGCAGTATTGCAATAAGTAGATTTAGAAATCTAATAAAGTTATAGTCCAGTGTTTCTATTGTATCAGTGGGATTATTCACAATTTCTCAAACGTCGGCAATATCAAGGTTATAATATCACAGAGGGGCCAAATTAGTTCAAATGGTATTTCATGTTATGGTTCCTCCGCGAAAACCTTACAGTCATTGCCGTGCGCTCAGTGATTTATGATGAATTGTATCTTTTTAAGGGGTGCAAAGGTAAAATTATGTTAATTGCTCAATTTCTCGTGCATGCCTAACTAAAAGCAATGTCGTTTTGGCGAGATAAGGAAAAGTTCCCAGTTTAAATAGGATACTAGAAAACTTGTGAAGCCGACAAGATTTTAAGGTGACAAATAATTGTATCTTTTTCACGTGAAGGAAATTTTTAAAAGTTATTTCCTCATTTCATACCAAAGCACCCATGAAATTCGAACACCAAGCGTATAATATTTGGGCAAAGATCCTTTTTCTTTCGCTGAACTTGTGTTGGAGACCATAATTCTTTTATTATATTCAAAAACATCTAAAGTAGGCTTAATGCTCACGTTGGACATTACTTCAGAGTTATCATTTCTATAAAAGAAGCAGTTTTTCTCACTAATGGCCACTACTTACCGGTCAACTGCCCGGGATGAAAATTGCTAAGAACGTGACGGATTACGCGAAACAAATTACTGCTCTTTTTGCTTTTGGACTCTGCATGCACTCTACGTCACGACCTCGAATATATTCAACTGTTGCAATGAATGCACCTATTGAGATTTTTATAGGCTGAGACGTTAAAAGTTCATCACTCCCGAGGCTTGACAATTCCAAATCCTTGCTGAATAAGGCCCCAATCCTAAGGATGATCGCAAATGGAAAACGTTTCGGTCGATACCTTAGCACCAGCTCCATTAGTTACACTCCTACCGAGACTCACCCTTCCAATGATCCCAGAACCACTCCCCTCTGCCCGGGACGGCGTACACTCCCCAGTGCAGGAAGATGCCTATCTTCGATTTGTCGAACCAAGAGGGCAAAGGCCTCGAGTCCAAGCTGTTCCAGGTCGGGTCGTATTTCGCCGCGGCTTCATGCGACGCCAACAGGGCACTCACGGTCACCAGGAGGCGAAAAGGGATCATCCCGCCTTCGAGAAAGACGCTCAGGAAAAGAAATCACGAAGGCTTTGTGTACTGCCTAGTGTATCTCACTCGGTGTTTCCTCTTCGAGTGCTGCACAACTTCTGAGCCGAAGAGATTGAGCTCACTTTCACTCGGTTATCTCTTTAAGTCTTGCTAATGGTCTTCGCTTGAGGCTTGCTTGACGAAGGTAGCGGGTTTTTCAAGGAGAAGAAAAATATCCGCCACAAATACGCCAGTGCATTGTTTGAATTCGAGTTCAAAATGGGTGCTGCGTCAGACAAGCCTCCGACAGATGGCACTTCTGGCGCCTATTTTGCACCTGGAGGTGGCCAGGTTATCACGTTTTTTAATCTCTTACAAACCTCCGTGCCGATTGCACGTTTTGTTTCCCAAAATATCAAACTTTCATTTTCGTAAAATTTTCTCGGGACTTCCACCGGGTTAAATTGCTTAACAGCACCAACGTTTCAAAGGACGACTCGTCCAGCGTCATCAGGGTGAGTAAATGCCGTTGAGAATAAACAACGTTAGCCTTATTCAGGTACAAAAATCAGGTGACTCCTGATTGGCCGGAAGGATCTTCAAAATTGCGATAGAAAGGAGGAGTTCTAGCGTACTTATTTATTTAATTATTTATCCTTCCGGCCAATCAGGAGTCACCTGATTTTTGTACCCGAATAATGCTAACGTTGGTTATACTCAACGGCATTTAACCACCCTGATGACGATGGACGAGTCGTCCGTTGAAATGTTAGTGCTCTTAACTAATTTAACCCGGTGGAATTCCCGAGAAAATTTTACAAGCATCATTCGCCTGGATAGAATAAAATCCTAAAATTACATTTTGCTCATCGGATCCAAAGTATCTCTTTATTTGCAAATGCACTCTGATGATTACATAATCAATAGATAGGAGAATATTTTTATGGGCTGTACCGCGAAGAAAGTTGTTCTCCTAATAGATTTTTGGCCATCACTTAGTGATCAGGGGGTGCGCGGGGTTCGACCTTGCCGATAGCAAACGAATTTATTTTCCAATTTCTGTTTGAAAGTTACAAAGGTTTTATAATATATGGTTAAATATTTTCTCGGTATAGCAACCGTTATTCATATGTTCACCCAACTGATAACCTCACGTCAACTAACCGACAGTTTGATGCAATTTTTCAAAACTCAAACACTGAGTTGGCATCGCGCTTCGTCATTTTTCGGCTAGTTCTTGCCAGACATTAGCAAACCGGGCCTTAGTGTGTCAGACTTGTTATGGTAACTAGCTTCAAGTCACACGAATATGACACCAGGCAATTGGAGAATATGAATTCGATTCATAGTCCATGCAAGCGACTTATAGGTTGTAGTTAAATTGATTGTACTTGATTAATTGATGATTGGGATCAAAATGATCGAAATATGTAATTATTTTTATTATATTTTTTATTTCAATTGAACTGAATTGTGACTTCTAACTTGGTGCTGTTAATGTTTTAGCCCTGATGATGCCAAATAAAACTTGACGAAACGTTGGCAGATACACTGCGTTTATTACAAATTGACTAAAACTCAAGAGTAATTATTATTATTCATAAAGTGGTCAAGATCTAAAAGAGTTGTAGTTAAGTTTTAAAGCTATTAAATTTCGATGGAAATAAGTTACTCTGCACAAATATTTCAATGACTGCCGGACCTAGCACCAATACACCATTGCTTTCTTAAGCTCGGCATGCGACCGTCCTCTCTTTATCCCGTCCATAAAGCCTGTTCTCTTTCTTCCCCTTCGTCGCTTACCGAACAGCCTTCACCTCCACCACGACCTTCAGCATCAACTCATCCCTCATTTCCTACAACCATCCACCACCACCTTTTGCTTTCCAACCGCCTACTCTGCCTCCTAATCTCATCAAGCAGCTGAACACTTTCTCGTCTGTCTTCCTTTCCATCCATTGCATTTTTTTCATTTCCTATCGCACGCACGTAAGAAACGCCTACGGCCTATTCTCATCCTCATTCCTCAATGTCCTGTTTACTCATCATACTGTCAAAATGTTTTGATGCGAATAATAGTGCCTCTAACGGCTTAATGGTGAAAGAGCAAGAATGTTATGAAACATTAGCCAAATGTTAACTCGAACTATAATTTGGAGTATGGCGTTATATGATGTCTATACATGGTTGTTTCTGAAAGCGGAGGAGTGAATACAGAGGCTTAATGATTTGTGAGTGAAGAAAAATTTGAGACCTTATTAAGGAGGTAGTAAGACAACAGAAGAAGCTTCAAATCGTGTTATAGTTTACGTAGAAAATGCCTTGAGAAAAAATCCACCTGCACTGGGAATCAAACCACGGACCTTTAACTTGCCGAGCCAATGCGCAGACCGCCACGCAACCCAGGATTGCCAATTCCCAATAAAAATTGGTAGAATTTAAGGAAAATAGATGTTCAGAATATGTCTGCGCATTAGCGCAGCAAGCCAAAGGTCTGTAGTTCGATTCCCGGTCCAGGTGTATTTTTTCCCAGGCAATATCTGCGTATTTTCATCGCCGGCCTTCGGCAGAAGTGAAATATCTTCACGTGCAATGGAAGACAGGGAATTATCAGAAATCGGGGAGAGATATACGGAGGTAGCACAACTTTAGGACGGATTTTAGATGTTTTGGGATGTTGAAAGGTGATGAAAGTGAGAATGTATGCTCACTTGTGTAGAGAGAGAAGATTACATTGAATTCTAAATAGCATACAGGTAGGTGGAAGAAGGTCAACCATACCGTGGGATAAGGGACACGGTTATCAGGTTGGCTTCCTATCCTGAGAGCTTGGGTTCAGATCCAGGGACGAGTAGATTTTTAGTTGTATACTGATCTCTACTTTAGGGGCTATATGGACAGTACTTCAATTACAGTACTCTGTCCGACGATGGAATGTAGGCTAACAGCGACGCGGAGTTTCTCTCCGCCCTTTTTCCAATCTCCTAATAATCCTTCCCTTAAGCCAGGAACACAATTATGTCGTTTTTTCACTAACTAGGCCAGTGATTATTTTAGCTATAGTTTTCAATGATAGTGGAAATGATAGCTCAAGACATCATTTACCTTATTACACGGTCATTTTGGCTATAACTGCGATCATAATTTCCATAGTGTTTACATTTTGTTTCATTTGATGAAAACTCACAGGTGGTGCCCCATTCCCAGCTTGCTGCCGTGCGCTCTGATTGGCTGCAGTTCAATTCACGTACCTACGTGTTTAATTCACGTGCGTGTGACGGAAAATAGGGTGATCCCATATGATGGAAAAAGGGACACGAACCCCTACCAGTATCCCTGAA
Organism: Pyrrhosoma nymphula; assembly: GCA_963573305.1. NCBI lineage: Eukaryota > Metazoa > Arthropoda > Insecta > Odonata > Coenagrionidae > Pyrrhosoma > Pyrrhosoma nymphula. The sequence continues at coordinate 88,603,553 of OY754338.1, forward strand.
AATGATGGTGTTATAAAGCTATCATTTGATCTATCGTCTCCGCTATCTCTGACCTTGTACGTGAAAAATAACCGTGTGATTCATTCTTGACCTAACTAACCACCTGCTCGGTTATCGATCGTCTCCCGTTACCACCAACCAACGACAGCATGAATTTTGTAATATACTGGCAAATAGGAGGGACGAAGAAATGGAGACGAGGATCTCAAAGAACCCACCAATTTTGTTAGAAATCCTAATAATGACGACAAATTGGTGAAAGTCATGGTAGTAAGAACATTTGTGCACCGGCCTAGCACCCAAAAGGTCACGGATTGCTAGAAAGGCTAACTTTTCAGTTCCAAACTACAGCATTCGGTTCTCTTGTATTCGAGTCCTCTGTTATGAATCCGAATCATTATACCTTTGAAGGCTGTCAATCTCTCGTTTAACTTCAAAGTTTTGGAAAAAACTTGCTGATCTTAATGTGTCATCCCACATTTCCAATGTAACATTACAAATATGGGTCCCGTACAGTGACGGGTTAACACACTTGGGGGACTGTAGGCAGCACAAGCAACGGGGCCCACTCTAATAAACAAGTCGCAAGAGAAGAAAGAGGAAAACAATTCTCAAGGCCCTCTGGGGCCCCCAAAGCCTCGGGGACCATAGGCAACTGCCTACTTTGCCTTATTGGTAATCCGGGTCTGGTCCCGTAACTAACTTTATTTCTAAAATTTTGCTAATAGAGAGATATAATGAGACAAATGCTTTTTTTCTTCTTCTTGCAATAGGCTAGTCGCCTTATTCTTACTGGAAATTAGTCCTGATTCTGCGAGTTGGATTGCCAGCTGTCTCTATATATTTTTTGTGGTCTTCCTATCGGTCTCCTGACATGAGGGATGTTATCTCTTGCGATTAGTCTGTCTTCCGTCAACCTATCGAAGTGCGCATCCCATTATCTTCTCTGCTCTCTTGTCTAACAGAAAAAGTCGTTTATTTTTCTCTGCTGCCTTACTCAATTATTCTTTTTTATCCAAAAAAGTGTTGAACGTCATCATTCTTATCACCCGCATTTCTGATTTTCTCAAAAGTCTTTTAGTGTACACTTTTTCAACTCTCTTTTCCGCAATGTGTGTCATGATGGGTTGGATACATATTGTATAAACCTACAGAGAATGATCATCATGTGGTACCGGAAAACTGGCCGGTATATCGGTTGCGACAGCCGATATTTAGAAGCTTGGTTGCGATACAGCTTTTGAAAATCGTGAAAAATATTACCCGTAAAATGTTTCTAGTGGAGATCCGGCTTGAGAATACGTTGAAGGGGGTAGTGGTGGAAACAATAGGTAGAAATAAACGATTGTGAACTAATTCCCATGTAATCCAAAACAATGAAAAAACTAGAGTAATCGACATTATCACTGACCAATTATACACCGACTAAAAATCACCCCGAGAATAACGACAACACAAATATAGCGATTACTTTGGGAGTAGATTACAAGTAAAATTAAAATATGAAAAAAGTAACGATAACAAGTAAAATTAGGCCAAATGTAATCGTTATCGGTTATCTGAATACTTTAAATCAATAAATGTATATCGCTGATATTATATATTAACCTTTCAAGTTATATGCGCTGATTCTCTGTGTAAATTAAATAAAAATAATTTCGGAAATTCTAAGGATATACCAGTCTTCAGTCTCTATTCCCGAAGGCTCCAAAATGCCGAGAATTTGGAAAACCTAGCCAGCCAAATGGAATGACAGTTCTAGTCATTGTTTATAAATAATTCATTATAAATAGTTATTAAATCTAAGGTTTCTTACATCTTCCTTTTCGGCCACCTTTATTCGATCTGCGCTCCTCGCTTGTTTACGTTGTCATTCAGAAATATTGCCCCTCTAAAAGGATGAAATACTAGCCTCTTCAACAGTGCTCACTTCAACAAAATAATTCCGTCGGTAGCTCCTGACGCTCGCATATCATTTATTGCATCGAAAACTTGGCGGTAGATTTAGTGAATGAAACGTGTTTTCAATAAGCTATTTTCTCTGCTAGAGTTGGTCCTCGCTAACGTCACGCTATCGGCGATTCAGTATTGAGCAACAGAAAGTCCCTTCTGCTCCCTCTGAGATACCGACAGGAATTGAACGGACATTAACAAGATGCCAATGTCACACAGTTTGGCTAAGTACTTGGGGCACTCAATGGTTCGCCGAACAACTGAAGTTAGGGTTAAAGATTGTGTTTTTTTAGTGTGCATTTTGGATGCCGTGGGAGAGGTATACGTGAAGACTGAGATGGGGATGTTGTGCATGTTGAGATGAAGGTTAATCATCAGTGATAATGATATTAATTTTTTTGTTTATTTTGTTGTTTGATGTTCAAATGGCGACATGACGATGTGCGAAATTCATGTTTCTATATTTTCTCTTTCGATGTGAAAGAAGTGAGATGCAATAAAGTGGTTCCAATTTTGGCGTTCAAACAGCTCAGTAAAATTATTTGTATCTCTCCGAATCCGATTCCTATCGTTGTCATTTTTGCAGAATAAGTGCAGCGACTGATGTTTTTTATTAAACAGAACATGTTAGTGATTCGTTAAGAAGTTGGACTAGAATTGACAAATAAATCTGAAGGTTGGGAGTTGTTTGGAAATAGCTCTATAATTACTAATATTCATTGGTAGAACATGATGATAGCCACCTACCACAGCCACTCACCCTTCCAATTGCTCCAAAACCACTCCCCCCTTCCCGGGACGGCGTAAACTCCCCAGTGCAGGAAGATGCCTATCTTCGAGTCGTCGTACCAAGAGGGCAAAGGCCTCGCGTCCAAACTGTCCCAGGTCGGGTCGTAGTCAGCTACAGCCACAGACGACACCAAGAGGACACCCAAGGTCACGAGGTGAGGAAGCATTGTTCGAAACCCAAAAGGACACGACAGAGTAGTGATCGCTCGTAAGTGTCGAGATTTTGCAAATTCTTATCTTCCTTGTTCACTCGGCGTTTCCTCTTCTACTGCCACATAACTTCGTGCTCAGAGAGATTATACTCCCCTCGAGTCGATTATCTAACTAATCCTCCTCTTTATCTCGGCTATCAGTATTAGCGCATCGAGAAGGGTCCGTTTATCGGCTTTCGAAGGGTCGTGATGGTGAAATGTCGCTGCTATGCGAACAATTCGCATGGCGAGTCCTGTTCCTCCTGCTGTATCCGTACGCCTATCACTTTTAGGACATAATCCTGACGACAGCCACTTGGACAAGTTGACTGTCGCAACTCAAGAGTTGGTAAAAGGATTCCATTCCGAGCCCCATCATTGTGATAAGAGTGGTATCTCCAGTTTTGGGGACCGAAAGACGCTTGTATGAGGAGTGGTAACCTTTTGTTCATCCATGGGAGTAATATGATATCAGATTTGTTGTCAGCTTTGCCTCTGAGACTACATATTGGTCGAAAATTCCATGTTAAATGTTCTAGATGTTGCTGTAATTCGAATAAGAGATGTGAATTTTGTGAAATTTCTAGTGATTTGGAGGGGATTGGCTGATTTCCGATGTAATTAATAGATTGCTTGCTTGTTTTCATGGCAACTCTTAATTCTTATTGCAAAGCCATACGATATAATAATTCTTTGGAGAGCTTATTTCTTAGATGCTTAAAGCCAGATAGATATTGGTGCTGTTTATCCCTTATTGTGGCAACGTACTAGACGTAGTAATTAAAGAGGAGGGCAATTGACAAGTTTAATTAAACATTTTTAATTTACTAGACGCAGTAGTAACTTTTGAGGGAGCATAGTGAAATGCAGTTTCGCAGGTCAAAATATTGATCATATGGTACACATATGCTGTCTCTCGTAAAGAGAAAAACTGGTTCATAAGTACAGGGCCAATTCTCCTTTAAATCCTCCAGTAACTCCAATGGGAGAGGGTTTATAGGGACCATCTTTGCGGAATTTTCTTAGAATATGTTACTAGGAATCTCCAGGAAAGGTGATGGACAAATGGATTCACACCACTTTATGTCTGTCCACTTTATTTCATTTTAAAATGTGAAATTGTGCGCGATACCAAAGTTTCCCGAATTTATTCATTTTTAAACATGAGAAAACGACTAGCGTATTGAAAGAATCTTGTGCTGAATGTCCGATGTCATCGCATAGCATGATAACTATTATTTTATATAAAAGTAATTCATGCTCGTGATGTATCAAACTGACAAAGCATGAAAACAGTGGCCTCAGCTTGGGAGTTAATCTCTTTACTTGTTACGTGGGCATCAGTTCATAAATTACGTGTAACAATCACTCAAACACGTATTACTCGAGTCATTTATTACTGCATTAATTACGATGATTATAATTCTGGTCTCTATGTCATAACCGAATATCTTGGAATGTGAATCACTAGAATATCTAGAATTTCAGAGCGAACGAAAAGGTTTATTTTCAGAAGGTCGTTTGTATTGTGTCGCGATGCTTGCATTTCCTTTTTCATGGCATGACCGGTGATAATGCTCGTGCTGTTGCCCTCGGAAGCCATTGATGGCGACTCGTTGGCTTATCTCCCCCACCGCCTAGCCTTTGCAGAGCACTCGTTCGAGGGATTATTTAAGGTCTCCGAAAGAAAGGAATAAACCATTCGTGAATTCCCTTCGCATTTTGCCTACCAAGTTGTCCTAGTGAAATGTGATCTTATTGACTATGCGAGGATTTTCGGCCACTAAACCACTCTCCGGCGACGGACTCGTTTGCCTCACCACAAGCTTATTGTCGGCCTCTGTGGCGGAAGGGTTGGGGCCTTGCCTTCAGGATCTGTGGTCATGGGTTCGAGTCCCTCCCGGGTGGATATTCACTGGGCGGAGCACGAGTGTTTGCGTGATGCGTAATATGTTAATGCAAGAGAGTATGGTCTTTATGTCATTCAAATAAGTACACTATAATTGCCATCGTTAAACTTCTGACTGATACCACACTTACCTCACTTTGAAGAAACGTATTACCTAAATGGTGAAAATGGAGGTCGCCAGCCAATGAATCACGCCGACCTCGTCCTTCGTCCGGCCCCAGTAAGAAAGCATTAGAGCAAATCAAAGCTACAATTTCTACTTTGTAGCAATAATATTAATTATGGTGCGGTGAACCGACTTTATACTTTTCAAACCGAGAAATTCCAAAAGCGGCATATAGGTACATTTGCGGTATTGTCCTTAATGTGGCTTAATATTTCTGCAAGAACCTCATTGTTTTACACTAGATAAGTCTTGTAGCCGTGTGTGGTAACTTTTAATAGGTAACCAGAAAACTTTTAGGAGGTAAATCTAATTAAGTCTATTTTTTCAGTAGAATGTGATTTTATTCAGGGAAAGAGATCGCGACGCGAGAAGACGTGTCTTCATCATTACTATTTTTTAATGTGCTGCTGTTAGTCTTGAAGTCTTGTATTAATTGTACTTTTTCCAAATATTTTACAAATGGAATCGCGAAGTATGGCGCCCTTTAGTAAAATAGTTATGTGATTCAGTAATGCAATTCCAGAAACACGAGTCAATGCCTAATTTGCCTTTGACAGCCCATGTTTGCTCCTGTTTCTGAAAAGGTTACTGTTGTCAAATTATCAGTATTTATGCAATAATCACTACACACATATGATTGCTTTCATCCTTCCTATTGTTAAAACCCAGGCTTCGCTCCACGCTGAAGAACAGCACCTAAACAGTTGGATGCTGATGATGAGACTTATTGACAGAACAAAGTGTAGGCATTTTCTCAATTAAATAAAACTCTATCTTTGGTAACTTTGTTGTTCTCTGAAGTCAATGTATTTATCTAAAACAAACTTTTACAAACACCAAAAAACCAAAAATTGCATTTTACTTACAAATCTTTATGATGGAGGAATTTGCAAAAGTTTGGCATAAAATAAATACATTTCTCGAAGTTTAAGCAATACTTTTTCCCCTCTTTTACTGCTTGCAATATAATGTCAGTATACACCAAATACAGTGAAATTTGCCATGAAAAAATCATTTGACTTGACTGGGATTCGAACCCGGATCTCCCAATTGCCGGTCAGGTGTGTCAGCCAGTTACACGATCAAGTGCCTGTCAGGTGTCTGACCGGCAATTGGGATATCCGGGTTCGAAACCCGGTCAAGTCAAATTATTTTTTCATGGCAAATTTCACCATCTTTGGTGTATAACTTCGCACCTGTGCCCGTGACTGCGTACCACATCATTTGTGCAATCGCAATGATTGGAAAATAATGTCAGTAATTTTTCAACAAAGTTTTGAGTTGATGCAGGAGTTGGTTCTTTGGGGTATGGTCCTCCTCCCCACAAATCTAGTACCCATAACGCATTGCTACAGCCTGTGGGGAATCGTTGGGCTTGGCTCACATTCAGTGAGGTGATCAGCCAATTCATCTCAGTTCTGATACCACCGTCTGAATATGACAGTCAGGTAGTGCAAAATGACCATAGCTGTTGAAGCGCATTGAATTGTATTATTACTGATTTTATCTATCATATTCTGGTAGAAATTATGTAAATGAATTTATAGAGTTACTGTATAGATGTAGCCAAAGTTAGTGGCACTCGCTCGTACAGAAAATTACTTCAGGGAGAGGAGAGCATACAAGAGAGGGGGGATAAGATGCTTAGGTTCTCTGTAAAAGTCTCCAACTGAGCCCTTCGCTAACTTTGCCCGCTCATCAACGCTTAATTCGGCCTCAGTGACTTTATACTCTCCGCTGGCGAGTGCCACCAAGTTTCACTCTACCTATATGTATCCACTGAAATTTCAGGAAATTTCAGTGGATACATAGCAAATTAATGGAAAACAGCCAATTCATGGTAATTAAACTAAAATGGATTGGCTGGTTGGCTACCGTAAGGGGGGGCTACGTTGTGACTAGCGGGGTTACATTGTAACTGGTGGTCATTTTTATATATTTTGAATCTCGCACCACGATCATTCAAAGCGAACCGCCGAAAGCACTGCCAGCGCGATGCTAAAGGTGCTACGTCATCTTGCGGCCGTTTTCTGAGTCTTGGGTGACTTACTTCGTCCCGCCATACACGTGCTTGTAGGAACCTGCCTGTCGACGGTTGTCGACGGACTCCTGAAAAGGCTTATGATCGCTTTAGAGTCGAGCACGGGACAAAATTTACGCGTTGGTTTTCGGAAAACAGGAATAGTCCCTTTAAACAAAAATGAAGTCCTCCGTCGGCTACCAGAAGAAGTGCTGCTACACAGCCTGACGGAGTCCACGACCGCCCACGTTGGTGACGTGTTCATCGAAGAACTGAAAAAAAACGGGATCAAGTAACCAAAGCACGAACTGTAAAAAGAAGAAAGAAGTTGAATGTCCCACCCGGACGAAGCATTGGAGCATCGGACGTCCGAACTGCTCCGGACGAAGCCACGGAAAACGCCCAACTAAGTGCCGGTACATCCACCTCAACGAGTAGTTATAAGAGACAACCACCCTCCCATAAAAACCTTTCGCGAGACGAAACAGATGAGGAAGGCGAGGAAAGTGATGCATTTTCTGTCCGAGATTCCAATCAAAATTTCTACTTGGATGAGGCCGAGTCAGACGCCGGAGAGACTGACTCTCCCCGTTTCAAGATGACGGAAAATAGTCAGGAGGTCGACTTTAAAGTGGGGGATTTTGTTGTAGTGAACTTCGAGGGCAAACTCTTCCCAGGAAAAATTACAGAAGCTAAGACTGACGGTTACATGGTTTCTGTTATGGAGAGGAGCAAAAAGAATTGGAAATGGCCTACCGACCCTGACGAAATTCTTTATTCTAAACAAGAAGTCATACTCCTGATCAAAGAACCAAAACTAATCAACAAACGAGGAATTTTTGAAGTGAATGAGATCGATTAAGCCTTGTGCAAAAATGCAGTTTTCTTTTTTTGCAAATGAGAATGGGAATGAGATTTATTTGCTCAATTTTTTAAGGATTTCTTTGTATTTTTCTGATTAAATAAAGAGTGATTTATATACGTATTAAACTTCAAATGTTGTTATTTAACAACCCCGTGACCTACATCTGTAATTTAAATAAACATGTAACGGGCCTCATTGTGCCACCATTATTATCCGATCTGTCGAGAGAAAAAAACAAACATGTCACAAAGTAACCCCGCACTGCAATTATTTTCGTTAATTACTCCGAACTCGTTAAAGATCTTGAACTGACCAATATATTATCACGTAAAATAAGGATGATACAATCAAGATAAATTTTTTGTTTTCGATTCTTTTCAGAAATGTTTCGCTGGCACCGTGAAAACCCCTAAAACTGTCACAAAGTAGCCCCCCTTACGGTATTTGGAGAGGTGATCGGCATTGTGGTCATATGCAACATGAAGAATAGGTGGATATCTTGGCATTAGCCTAACTACTAGGGAAAAGGATGAGGGTGGAGAGAAACCCAGCATACATGTATCTATATTAGCCTACTCTTAAGGACATTCTTCAAGAGGCGGGGACATTCGTATCCCATCCAATGGTGGTCTCACAGCATTTTAAAAGCTCGGCACAGGTCACCCAAGTGTAGATCTGATAAATATCCGTTATTTCCTGTATTAAAACTAGGGCTTACAAGATGGGAAGCTAGGGTAGATTCTGGGCAGTTTAAGATGAGTTAAGTTTCCTTTGTGATCATCAATTTCGAAAGAACTGCTATTATTGTCTGTGCTTTTTTTACTCCAATCAACCTATCAGCACACCGTTTTCCTGGCCAAAGAGCGGAGATCCGTATATTTGCGAAGACTCGAAAGCAGCAGAGAGATGATTGCCAAGGAGGAAAGAAATCACTCATTTGATTCCTGGCAGCAATCCTAGGAGGTCGAACCAAGGATGGACAGCGCGACTAATCAGAAATGTGCGGACGTGGGCAAGGAGGAAACACGGTGAGGTTGACTACTTCGTGACGCAGCTGCTGAGCGGACATGGATACTTCAAATCATATATGCATAAAATCAGCAAGTCACCGTCAGACGAATGCCTGTATTGCCGGGAAAAGTTGATGATGCAAATCATACCTTCTTCTTATGTGATAAGTGGGCCCAACAACGGACTTCACTTTCATCGGACATCGGGCTACAAATAACTCCCGAAAAAATCGTTCAAATAATGCTAGAAGGAGAGAAAAACTGGGACCTGGTGGCAAGATGTGCACAAAGCATTTTGACAGCAAAGAAGGAAGACCTCAACCGTATCGACCAAATGGGTTGATTTGGACAAGATATACCCGGCGGAATAATGAAAAATGGCCTAGCGCGAAGTAATGTGAGAAACGGTTCCGTGCTAGGCCCGAGAGAAAGGGTCGGTAGTCCGGTGACGGGAGTCCGACTCTCAGTCCGTAAATGGATTTCACCCATCCATAAAAAAAACTATCAGCACACAACAGAGCATTCTCCCCGTTCCTATTCCGTGACTCTAAGTCAAAATTGTGGAGTCAGAATCATGCTCATAGTAATGAATAAGCATAGGCGTGCGCGCAGTGGGTGCCGTGGGTGCCACGGCACCCCCAAAAAATTTTGGAGGGGCGCCAAATCTTGGAAGGAACACAAAACTTGGGGAAAAGCGAGTCCTGCTGAAAAGAACTGGAAAACCAATCAATCTAAAAAATTTTAAAGATCTGATTTTATTTTTTGATCTGTATAATAAGGCTACTCTTACTATCATTCCATGTGCTGTTTTGAAAGAGGGTAGGGAGCCCGATTGTGGGCGCGAAAAAAAACGAGAATTATTATAGTATTAGTATATTAAAAACATTATTCTGATAAAGCTGATTACGAAATTTTTTCCGTATTTTTTAATCGAATTTTCTTCCCTATAGTTACTCTGCTTTTATCTTATAAAAAGTAAATAGCTGGTTAGTTAAGATACTAAATGCAAGTATTAAAAAAATTTATTTAATTGCAGTTTTTTTAACTATTTAAAAAAATATCTTATCCTAGCATCGAAATTTATAACAGAAATGTAATATATAGATTTTTTTGTTTTATAAAATATTGCGGCCTTCTAATTTTGTTTTGGGAATTGCTTTATGGAACTGGCTTTCCTCCGAGCACTTGGAGTTAAGGCTTATGGTTACGGTCATGGGCAATGGCAAAAGGCAGCATTTTTATAGCTGGCACCCCCAATGGCAAAATCCTGCGCACGCCTATGAGTATAGTAGAGTAAGAAGGTGATTACATGCTGGTATTAAATTCAGTCTGAGAGATCTACATCCTAAAACATTCCCCAAGGAATTGTGTCCCAATGGTAAGAAGAATGCTGGGGAACCTAGACCATGCCCATTTGATTAAATATCTACAAAATAGACTAAAATATCTTTTAATTACAGAACTTATGACAAAAACTATACTGGGAGTAAATTACAGTAATAGACAGCTCATATAAATATTTTTTATTTTCTTTTCAACAAAAGATAGAAATTAGTGATAAATTCGTGTTTTATTCACAATGGATATGCAAAAATATATATTTATCACCAAAAGGACGGTTTAGACCTTTCACTTCACACAATGTTTTTCATTGCTTTGGGTGCCCATGTATTGAAAAACATGCCTGCTTTAAGTAGTCCAAAATCTCTGGGATTGACTGATGTCTTCTTTTTTCTTGAGAGCATTCTTGAAAAGACACATTCAGGGCAAATAAATATTTGGTCCCAAACTAAGAATTAAAATAGCTGATATTAAATATGAAATCTCTGATCACCAAATTGAAATAGTTATTAGTTCAGATTTAACTTTATACCACAATGGATGCTTTCAATAATAATTGCTTTTCCAATGGGTAACATCTTGAGATTAATGTGTGAACTAACTGATCTTTTGATGGGGCAACAGAAAAGTAACAATACCACATTAATTCAGTTCCCAGAAAGGGAAATTCAACATAACAATAAATTTGTGCATCAGTTGTTTTTCACATTTAATATCAGTTATTGCTTTCCCACATGCACAAGCCATATTTTTCCTATGAGATAATTTTGAATTTTTATTGATGTTGTAATTTTAATAGCATGAATTTTCTTTTTTCTCAGCCAATAATATTCAGCACCATTAGAATAGGTGCATATTTCATGTATAACAAATTAATAGATCTATTGGTTAAAATTATAACCACCAATATTAATTTACATACTCAGTAAAAGACATTGAAAAGACAGAATGACTGCACCTTCACCTTCATGAGCACCCTCAATATTCTTATTTTTTTTATATTTTCAAAATGTAATATAAGTTTCTATACACGACAGTTTTTATATAATTAAGAAGGCTCTCCTCTGAGCCGATCAGGGAAGAATATATTTTTCCTTAAAAACTCTCCTTAAAACCTACAAACAAATGTCTTAATCACAGACTTTTAGCATGACGGTGCCTGAAGGAGGTAGGATCTGATTCTGGGGAATCTGAGAGAGTAGGTGAACTTTTATCGCCCTTTACAGGGCCTACTTTCACTTGTCCTTCCTTTGTCGTGATCGTCACTCCATCAGGTGAACCAGAACCAGGCTTAATGGTAAATGTTACAAGGTATCGCTTTGGTTTGTCCACCTTCTGTGTGGGGAGGGAGATGACCTGTCTCCTGTCACCACTTTGACTCAAGTCCAGCATGACAGGTCGGGAAGGGTCAAGGAATCGTGATCGCACTGTCCCTCCGCCTCCAAATGGTGATGGCGACTGGTCTTGAATGGTGTCTATCCTCGGTAGGAAGGACCCAATGGCAGTGCTTCTGGTATTTGACCTTTGTGGGGATGGGGAGTGGTGGAGTGGGTACAGATGGTGGTCATGGTGATGATGACCTCCTCCTTTGGTGACTGAAATTATAGGATTGTTTTTTTTATACAGGACCAGTGTACGCAATGAGGAGTTAACTGATTTCAGTATAGGTTACTTTGCTCCAGCTGTTAAACACATTTGTTTCCAGAGGTGTGATCTATCAGCCTGTACAAATACTGCCTCTGGCCCACATATTGCCCAGTATTTTTATTTATAAAAGTTTAATAATTTTCATTACATTCAAAATGCAATTTTTATGCATTATTTTCCAACATGAAAATCACAACCATATACCTTATCTTTGAAAAATTTACCTTAGTACAATAAATAAATATATTGTATTTCAATTAAAAACACTTAAGTATTGAAAACAATAGGAAAGTGGCATTGGTGGCATTAGCACACCGTACCAGGAATGTGCTGGTGGTGACAGGGTTAGCTTAGCACCACTTTAAAATATTTCAGTGCATGTTAGCATTTTTTGTGTAAAGTGCTCCAGATGAGTAAAGGGAATCAATGCAGAATTAATCATTTTTAACCTTTTATACACTTCTAAACATTTTTTATTGGTGCAAATTTGAACAGCCGGAGATAATAACTCCCTCTTAGTTTTCATAAAAATGTCTGATGCATGTACTTGTACTGTCATTACCAGAAAATACTTCAAGAATATTTCCTTGGGATGCTTCTATTTTATACACATCATGGCTGGTAAAAACCCTGTATAACTCTGTGCAGATTTTTACAATAATGCGTACCCTCTTTTAACACCATTTGAATATGTATAATATTTGCCAACCATGGCGGCATGACCGCCAAAAGGTCCTTATATTTTTTGTGAGTGTCCTTCAATTTATTTTAGTAGCTTCTGATACCCTATATTTTTAAAGACATTTTTGATTATACCACTTAATGGCCAGACAAACACATTTGTACTGCATATGTACAGTAGAAAAGTAAGTTAGTTAACTCTTGGCCTTTTGGGCGTCAAGTTGTTTGGCAGGGAAAAGTGTACTAGTGACTCACATAATGAATGCCAGTTACACATGCATTCCGTCATCTTGTAAAGGTGTTTAGTTTTGTCAAGACATCTGTTTCATATACGTCTCCAATTTTAAAAGTGAATAATTGTTCTTATAGGAACAATAAATTTCCTATAGGTACAAGAAATTTTCCTATAGGAACGAGAAATTTTCCCATAGGAATGAGAATTTGCCTATAGGAAATTTTCTCATTCCTATAGGAAAATTTCTCATTCCTATAGGAAAATTTCTCGTTCCTATAGGAAAATTTCTAGTACCTATAGGAAATGTATTGTTCCTATAGGAACCTTTATTGTTCCTGTAGGAAATTTTAATTCCTATAGGAATGTTACATAATTTCTATAGTATTTTCTGAAAACACTATAGAAAACCAATGGGGCATTTTCAATAGGGAATTTGTAATTATTTCATTGATTGGACTCATAAATAAAATTAAAATACTTATCTCAATTAAGTTCTGAGGGCACTGCAGTAAATAGAGCAAAATAAATCTAAGGGCAATAGTTTAAGCTCAGAATAGTCCAGTAAAGAAGATGATGAAGTTTGTCATGGTATGGATATAGATACATATCATTGCTGCTATCATTGCAGCTAAAAATGTGTCAAGGGACTCATGCAAGATTATTTTGTATAATATTAACAGCAACATGTTATCAGCAAGTTGATCCATTAAAATTTGATTAATGAGTGTATACATATATGCTAAATTAGTCCCATTTCTCTCATTTATATGTGAATGATACAGATCCATTCATGATCAATCAGAATCAGTTATTTAGATTTATTATGACGAATATCATTTTCCTGGAGTAATGAGTAAATTACAACTGTGAATAGCATTCACAGTTGTACTTTACTAAGTAGAGGTCTTTTACTCTCTTGACACATGCAAAATGAAATCATATAAAACTAGATTTTATTATTCCAGAATTATTATATAAAAGTAAAGAATTTGATTTGCTTGCATTATTTATTTTTGCCTGGATGAAATCCTCAACTTATTTCTCAGCCATTTAATAGGAAATCTAGAGTTACATATTTTCAAATGCAAACTTTATTACAGTTAATTCTGAATGTCAGCAAATCACAGCTTCCTTAATTTGATTGCATTCTATATCTTACATTTACATGTACTAAGTGGCAAGTAAGCCACCACCTGGGGGTATTAGTGTGTCATTAGGATGAAGTCAGGAGGAAATAAGCAAAACATACTGCAAGAGGGAAAGAATGAAAAGTAAAATGTGTTTTGATATTGTGTCTAGCTCTGTCTCTGTTGTAGTTTTCCTCTTTTTCTGTAAGGTCTTCCATTTAAATAATTTCTCATTGCATAGGGGTTGAGTGTCTCTCCAGAATAGGAGGGGGGGAACTCCAGACAAGAGATATACCCAAAGGAATCCCGTTAAATAGTTATGGAATATACTTAAGGAATTGATTTCAGAGTTCATGATTTTAGCATGTGCAGCAAATATGCAGTTTTTTAGCCAAAACACCATCTTTGAATTTATCATCAGCAAACACCTTTGTTTTAAGAGTTGGGTTTCACCCCACGGACAGTGGTGCTTAGCAGATGTAACATGGGTAATTAATGGCTTTATATGCATGTAACTCAAGAGAACACCTTGTTCCTTAAAGCCTCCATTAGATTCACAGTGGAGGATGCCTGGGTAGCTGAACTGGATTGAGCACTTGGCATCATAATTAGCAACTACAGAGGATGCAAACTGTGTAAGGGGCTCACTATAAGAGGAATGATTAAGTGGTTGATGTCCTTGTGAGTTGTTTATAAAGGGTAGAACTGCATATATGTAACCTTGGCTATCATAGTCACTTATCCATGCCCCACCATTGTGTCTGCAATACAACTGTTCTTTTTTTATAGGAAAATTCCCATTTTGTGGTTACAAAAATCATCATGAAAGGATTAAGAACAGTTAATTTTGAAATCAATGGTAATTATGCCATGTGAATCAAAAGTTAAGTATGTAATACAAATGCCTCATATAAAGGATTTTAGGATATCCTGATGAATCAATTGAATATAGTTTTCGCAGCTTTCACACAGGGCTAGGTTAGTAAGACCCAATGTTTTAACAGCTAACTCAGCCATAGTCATCAAGGTGAAGTCTGTCAGAGTGAGGAAATTGATGGTTATATAAAGTAAGGGGCCTGTTTTTGATGAAGTATATGTAGTTGCATTTCATTTAAATGGTACCTACTGAATTTCTGGGTTTTATTTGTGGCTTAAGTTGAAGCCATCGCCTTGGTTGATGTTATCTTAACTTAATAGACTGAACCCTGGTGACAATGGGTGAGTTACCTATTGAAATGTTGGTTTTAATCTGACCAGATGCCTTGCCCATGAAAATTATATTTCATCATGTGATTTCACGCAAGCTCCCTGGATATGATATTGGTGCATATATTAGAATAGAATAAGTTTTAGTAGGCCACTTTTACAATAATGAAGAAAAAATCTCACATCAATATTTCACAAATTTGTCAGAGCATGAACGTACCCTGGAGCAGGTTAATGCCGTGGTTTTTGGGGGGATTGCTACTTTCAGTGGGCCATTTTTACAATAATGAAGAAAAAATCTTACATCACTATTTCACAATTTTGTCAGAGCATGAACGTACACTGGAGCAGGTTAATGCCGTTGTTTTTGGGGGGATTACTACTTTCAGTGGGCCTGTGGTGTATGGAATACCTTAAGACCACCATTTTTCCTATTTTAAGAGGAAATGCAAGGGGGGCGATCGTCTCTTCCCCCGCATACCCCCATAATCCACCCCTGTGCATGCCTCCATTTGCATTTCAATTCCAGCAATTATTGGTACAAATCTTGATTTGTCAACTTTCTTTGACAAAGGCCAGCATTTTCGATGCATCATTGAAGAATAAATATGAAGGTAGCTAATTTTTAAAAATAGCAATAGTCATATAAAGGGTTATTTTGAGAGATTCAGTTTTCAAGTGTCTATTTACCTCCATTCCTCATATAAAACCATATTGATGGATGTAGAATAAAGTACTACATTTGAAATTCAATTGGTGTAAATGGGGAGTGAAAAAACAATGAACTAATATTAATATTTTGATTGAGCATGAGAATCTAAGGTGATTTATTTCAGAAAGTTTTGTAGGGGAGCGTTTTTTTTTCTGGGGTTGAGCTTTAAAAATTAGATAAAAGGACCAATTAGAATGCAGCTTGAGCATTCGTGCAGTAGCCGCAATGGCAGTGCCAACATTGGTGTAAGAAAGCTATCACTCGGTTGCAATGGCCAGGGGAGCTCAGAGGTGGAGGGGGAAGGGGAGAAGCGCTGGATAGTTTTTAACCTCCATCATTATTTATTATATCAATTATTTATTATTTTTCTACATTATTTCTGAGGGTATGTACTCTCGTTTACCCCTCTTTAATCTGCATTATTATCAATACATTTGATTTTACATTTTAATACATATTGTAAATTAACTTTTTATATTCATAAGACTTGATACAATTGCGATTTAGATTTAAATTTTGTATGCATCTGATTTTACGCGGATAGATGCCACATGAGGCCATCGCGTTCTCTTCTTTCGTTCATCGTCTTCTCCTTTCTTTCTCCGACCCTGCTCTTCTCCTTTTTCCAAGGTCTTCATTCTTCTTTTGGGACTGCTTCTTCTTTCTTCGGCCCTTGTCTCCTCCTTTCGCCGAGGTCTTCTTTAATCTCTTAATTCATTTCTTGCCCCTCTTCTTCCTCTGTCCTTTTTGTTACCACTGTGATCAGTGGTCTTCTTGGGGCGTGATGCAGAGTCTCTCCAGTTCTTTGAACCTCCCATTTTTCAGGCAGCAGGTTATTAGATCCTTACAGGTTTCGGATCTGACTTCCGTTTCTAAACTCAGTTTAGTTCGCCATGTTTCAAAGCGGATGCACCTCTCAATGCGATGCCTAAAGAAATCTTCTTCATCACATTCATTGCATTTTCCATCCTGGCTTTTTCCAATCTTCTATATATATTCTTTACATTCTCCTTGGCCAGATATTACTTGAGCCACAGCTCTTGTATGCTTAACCTTTAATTTCTTCCTTTCCAGAATGCTTGGGAAGATTTCAAAGGTGTGCCGTCCTTTGGTAGAGGCTTTCCACTCTTCATCCCATTTCAATTCCGTAATTTCCCATACTTTGTTTTTGAAAATGATGATCCTCGGGGATTCTTCGGTGGTGATTTTTATTCCTAAATAAGTTCTTTCATTGGTTGTTTGATATTCTGCGCGTGCCTTATTTTCCATTACTATGTATTTTAGTGGCAGTTCAAGTGCTATTACTGGCAATGCGTCTGAACTTACGGTTGAGTAGCAATGGGTTACCGGAATCAGGCAGGATCTCTGGGCTTCCAGTAGTTTTCTATTCATTCTGCTGAGTGGTGGTGGTGCCATCTTCCCAAACTGTACTTTTATACAACGCTATGGGTTTTACCACGCCATTGTACCCTTGGTGAATTGATTTATTACCGCACATGGAACGGCAGTATCTGAATACGGCATGGAAGATTTCTTTATGTTCGCTGTCAAGTAGTTGACGTATGCTTGGAAACTAAGTTTTTCATCAATATAGACTCCTAAATATTTAAAACTGCTTGCCCGTTTTAGTTGTTTTCCATTCATTCTTATACTCGGATTTCGGTTGAGTTTCCCGCCGAAGACGACGAATTCGCTTTTGCTTGTTGAAAGTTTTAGTTTGTACCTATGTGCCCATTTCTCCACCTTTTCCATATAAGCTCTGGCCTTCCCTTCCATCTCTTGACGGGAGTTGGCTCTGATGAGGATAGCCGTGTCATCAGTATACGCAATCAGTTCGCAGTTTTCCGGGAAGTCCTCTCTTAATAATTGATTCATTGCCAGACAAGAGGTCCCAGCACAGACCCTTGCGGG
This sequence comes from Pyrrhosoma nymphula, assembly GCA_963573305.1. Lineage (NCBI taxonomy): Eukaryota > Metazoa > Arthropoda > Insecta > Odonata > Coenagrionidae > Pyrrhosoma > Pyrrhosoma nymphula. Next base: position 88,621,316 of record OY754338.1, read on the forward strand.
CATCCTTTAGTTGCTGTTTAGTTGCTTCCTTGCTTGCTCAAGTTTTGAATTTAAGTAGTTTTCTCTTTTCGAAAAGTAAATTTTAAAGAGGTCTATTAAATTCCTAGGCGCTTCAAGCCGCTTCAGTTCCGCAATGGCCGATGGCCACCAAACGGCGTCGAATGGTCCTTGAATGTCGATAAAGATTCCTAGAGTGTATTTTTCTTGGCTTCCCTTCATGAAATTCTTTAGTCTCATTATTGCCTCCTCTGCATTTCGGCCTCTTCAGAAACCGTACTGCCTAGGAGGATATAGATACTCTACGCCAACTGCATCCTCCAGTTTTGATTTAATCATCCGTTTCAGAATTTTTTCCGAGTTCCGGGAGCAAAGTTATTGGCCGGTATGATTTCAATTCTGCAACATCTCTGTCTTTGGATTTCAAAATTGTCACCCTCCATCCTCCCTAACCCTCCATCATTAATTGATTTGAGTAGTTTGAAGAGGAGAATCATTGGAATCATATGGCAAGATACCACAGGCGCACGGGTTTATAGAAGCCGTTATGGCCGAAATCGGTCATATTGAATGGATTAGGTACTTGGGCAGTGAGCACGCCGAAAACGTGGGTCTCAGTAGTGGAATTGTCACGATTCCTTAATGATTTCCTTTGAAAATGTGCAATTGAAAAAATTTCCAAAAGAAAACCATGCATTAGTCATGCAATTAATATACAAATTGTGCTCTGTAGCCATGTTAGAGGGATCATTTTTCACAAAAAATCATCTTCACTTTCGTGTGTCAAGACGCCGTCTACTATCTTTTTTAATCCCTTTATATTAGCTCACACTCTGTGTACGTACAAACCCATTTCCCCTCATCCAATCGATCTGAAATTTGGTTCACAGACTCCTTGTGACCAACGACTAATTTTAGCAAACCCACACAGACACACACATAAATACACACTGACTTAATTACATTAAAATTTATTCTTATGAAAATGAAAGAGCATTTAAGTCCCGTTATCTGCCTATCCTTGTAAGCAACCGGTTGCCGTGGACTGTGGAGCGGAAGGTGTGGTATTCCATTCCCTTCTGGGGATATTATTTTTCTTCTTTTTTCAAAGCCGTTTTCACTTACATCTTTAGAAATTATGTTTTCATCATCGCATTACCCTCTAAACATTTTTTTGCAATATTTTACTTGCTAATTATTCTTTACTAACGGCGATCAAAGCTAACACCCTTGGGCGTTGTGGGAGATGGACCGTGGTGAGCCTACAACTGTGATTATCGCTATTGAATGTTTAACAATGAATATAAATGTCATATCGAATTACTTATGTTCTTAATGGTTGTCTAATTTCTGAATAATTTGACATATCAGTGAAGATAGAATGATTTCCTTTCGCAAATTAAATTTATTAGCAATGTGATAATTCTATATTTAATGGCAAAGATACCATAAAACAATGAATAAAATATAATAAAATGCACTGAGAATATGAGACATTAAAACGTGACGTAATGCGTATAAAAATAAAGGGAGTAGAATAAAAACTTTGTCTTTAAGAGCTTATTTTTTTGATCTATGGATTTGAAGCTGGCGGATTTTCACGGCAATAGGAGCCGACTCACCGACGCTGCCACTTGTGGTCTAGGAACAAAAAGCCCATCGCTTCGCAAAATGTTGTCCAGTAGAGCTTTCAGGCCATAGGCATTGCATTTCGCGAGAAACCCATGAGATCTCACTCGGTGATCAGTGCTTTGAAACACAGATATTTATTGTTTCCCTATACAAACGCTCATTATGTGTTGTTTGCAAAAATAGTACGTGATTGATGGCCTCAAGAGCGCTGTTTTTTTCTCAAGAGCGCAGCTTCCTTCTCGGACAAGCATCTGGGACTTGGGTTGATGACGTATGAGCAATATTGTACCATCTTTATAGCTTAGGGATCAATGTACAAATGATTCTGAACTAGAATTCATGATGAGAAAAAACGCAGTACAAATTCCTCTATTTTTTTATTGCTGTCGACCGGTTTTTACGTCGACCAGTGTGTCTTGATAATGACGCTTTAGACGTAAAACTGGTCGAAAACAATTAAAAAAATTGTGGAATTTGTACTGTTTTTTTTCTCATCATGAATTCTATCAATAATTTCCACCAAGTATCGCCACAATCGATTCATTTGATGCTGAAATAATTTGAGCAAACAATAAATATCGCCCAGGTCATTTTATTAGATACGCTGAATGGAAGAATAAGACTCAGCGAATGCAGTATGATAGCGGTGTCTCTATTGATACGAGTTTTGAACTTCGCCCGTAATTCATAGCTTGCGAGGAGGAGAGTAAAAAGGTAGCTTACGACCGAGCGCCTAGTTTTTCACCATATTGTTGGCACTGATTGGCTCTATTACCCAATGTTAAAGTTCATTGGAGAATTTGGCAAGTGACGCCGCTTGATTCTAGCACGGAGTGTACTCTGTGACATTAGCGCACGCAAAATATTAGTACGACTATCTGGATGAACAAATCGTCTCGAGCATTGAGGCTATAGAGGAATTGTAATAAAAATCATGTGATTTCCTTCGGTCTTGCTTTGAATAGGTGCAGATTTTTAGATAAACACTTTTCTGCAATGAGCGATGTCTTTAATTGAAGAAAACGTTTGGAGTACAAAATTTGTCTTGCCAAACATATAAAACCCTTCATTGCAACTGTGACGGTTGCTGATGTGCCGGGGATTATGTAAAACCGGACTTACAAATGGACTCGTTGAAAGGTGAATACTTGAAGCATATGCTGATTACATTTCCAGCGATTCTTTCTGGAAATGCTAACATTAACAACTTAATTTTGACTCTTTTGTGGGTCATTGCAATGCCAACTTAGCTGGAACAAATATCACGCCCTCGCAAAAAGTTCTATGGAAAATTCATCTTATATTATCACGCTCCAGACATTGGTTTTTCAATAGTCCATTTAGAGGTTTCGACGGCGTGAAAGGGCTGGTATCAAATTTATGCAGCTTTTTATTCTCTAGCTACCATCCACCTTTTTGCGCGTCGAACTATCTACCGTCGACCTTATTGTATGGTGATCGTTTTGCAAGGCGGCCCCCATCTATCATCGACCTATTTGTGCAGCGACCCATTTGCCATCGACCTTTATGCATGGCGACCCTTATGCCATCGACTATTTGGCACGGCGACCCATATGCGGTCAACCTATTGGCGTCCACCTTTTGTCGTCGACCTAATTGTCGCCGACCTTTAGTCGTGATACCATTTTAACACTGTGATATGACTACAATTATGTACTTACGCAAATATATATGAGGGTTTTGAAATTATTTTTAAATAATTTCAAAATAAATTTCCTATTATTTCAAAATAATTTTAATTCGTTTAAAATAATTTTCAACATAATTTTTAAATTATTTTGACATAAAATTAACGTATTATTTTACTATGAAATGTTTAAAAAATGTTATGCGAAAAACGGGTCAGTACTTCCTACATATGCATATATTTGTTGTTAACAAAATGGGATGATAGGGAACTTGAAAAGAAAAATACCTCATACATCATTTTAAAATCTTGAAAATGTCATGAATTTAGCCATCTTATGACATTTTGATTTTAAAATTATTTGAAATGATTTTAAAATAATGTTTCAATATTCTTTTGCTACTTGGGTATGGAGATATGCACTCACTGTATGCTGCGCAAGGGACCCCAGTGTACGCATGTGCTGCGTGGTGGCACCTGTGCGTCACGTGTGTGCACATGGCTGGGTTGTCTGGCGTGCTCCCGCAAGTAGTGGCCGTCGTTGCCCTCATCTTCTTCAGTTTGTCCATTTCATCAG